>CM048752.1:22600667-25142024 GCA_026315105.1 Locusta migratoria | reverse complement strand
AACACCTATCAGAATTGGACACTAGAATAGAGGAAAGCAGAATGTATTAATTATTGCTACTTCGATAAAACCAATAATTAGACATGAAACCGCCAGTCATCAGCTAAGGGGAAAGCTGGAACGTCACTTATAGCGAAAGCACAGGATTTGGAGTAGGAAATATGAAACAGCCGAGGCATCTGAATAGTTGTCGTCACACCATTTTTGTGGTTCTATAACAATAAGTATAAAATACACATTGACGATGGTACAATAATCAGCCCATACGGTTACGAAACACACACTGTTTCATGGTTTCCAAGCCGTGTGCCAAAACCTCACACTATAACAGTTTCATTTGTTCTGAAACCGTCGTATGTTTCATTTTCCCATCTCTAAAGTTTACCATTAAGTAAATAATGAATGTTGTTCCTGCTCTGTGCTCTACAGATTCTTGTATGTAATTTTGTCCGACGGTAAATCAATTTTGTCGTCAAGTGAACATTACGTTGCCACCATAAACACAAAATGCCACCGGTGTTGCAAGTAAAATTTTACTCTAAATGTACGGAATCCTCTTACTGTGCAAACTCGATTTACCAGTACATTACACAATACTTGGTGTATTTCACAGCATGACATGGTTGAAATTAGACGACATAATTTTAAAAATGCATTACATGTTTCTTTTTACTATTATATGTTTGATAACCCCACTGAATAAAATTAAGTTACACGACACCCTAGTAAATTATTATTTTCACCTGGAATAAACTTTGAATTCGAAAACTAAGGCTTGGTGGCCAATCTGAAAATTCATCACGGTCAATATCATGAATATTTTTGACCCAAAACGGATGTACGTGTAAAAGTTTACTATAACGTGTGAAATTCATCAGATCGAATCAGTTTTAGTAAATCTACCTAAAGAAATATTTTAGTCACAATTAGACATAGGAATACGCATATCACATTTTTACGTATAATCCGTTATTTCATGTTATTCAAACATACGATTATACAATCGTTCTTCATGCACGTAATTCGGAATTTCACTACTTAGTTATGTTGGTTTATTAACTTTGCAAACTATTTGGTACAATAAAGCTAAACGGAAAATCAAACACTTTAACTAGCTATCGGTTCTGTAAGTGAATGCGAGGTAACATACACCAATGAATGCCCTTACCTTTCGCTGTGATTGCAGTCGGTGAGTAATGTCTTCCAAAAGAAAATTATTTGTAAAGTTCCTGTCTTCACTAGCTTCTACTGCCGCTCTTTTGTCTTCAGTAAAATTCAGTTCCTCATACGTAGGCCTATATCTGAAACAGAAACATCATTAGTATATACATCAGAAAATATAACAAAAATTATAATATCGTATTATACCCCACGCTCACGTTCAAAAGACGGCAGTTTGGAAATTACCTGGGTGTCGTCTGATTTCCCCCCCCCCCCTCCTGTCATGACTGTATGTCATGGCGTACCTAGCACTGTAGCTCGTATACGATACGCTCACTGAAAGATAGGGATTATTAAAAGAATACCTTAAATATTTTAATGAATATCCACGATATTGATACCGATCCACAGCTAAGCAAATTAAAATTCAATCATAGGCCTAATATGTAACATCCTTGCGGCTAGACCAAAGAGTGTATGCGTTCTTTAGTCTTGGCTGTGAGAATAGAAGAATCTGATCCAGTAACGATATGTTATTAGATCCACCATCTTAAATTTAAAACTGTCGTAGTATTTAGATTTCTCACCACAATAAAATATTATTGTATTTTGTCGCAGAAAAATGCAGTATTTTCTTAATATTCGCTTTTTATGACCAAAGATATTGTTGGTCAACCTTAGCGTATGAAAAATACAAGGAGGTTAAAATAGGGGGAGACGGCGCTACTATGCAAAGCTTAGCCGTCGATTGAAAACAAATTACCATCTTGCGGAGCAAAGCAAATATGTTTTCAGATTAAAGCACTCTGTCATTCTTGCCCTGTAACCTATCATACATTTAAATAACTGTCGAGTACATATTTGATATAATATACTTTTGTGGACAAATACAGACCAGACAGTTGAATGCACACTAGTAACCACCATAGACCAAAGATAACATAGACTACGAGTGACGTCATTGTTCTGAAACCAACATCTAAGTCACGTGACTCGGGGCAGAACCCGTTCTTATGATTACTAGTAATGCGAATTATAGCTCAAAGTTGTAGCTCTTATCCTTTGTAGTGGAAATTAAGCGTATATTTCAACAATAAAACGTCTTACCGTGTTATTATTACATCTTTAGTAGTACAATTGGCATTAGTTCTCCGCAATTGCAAGAATTAATACGATAGCTACAGTTTTACATGTGCCTCGATGAAACGTATTAACAGTCTTTTTACAAGAATCAGAACTACAGATTAAAAGCGAAAGATTGTTGTAGTTGTACTGTGAATCTTTTAGTTTGTATTTTACACAGGAGTAGATCAAATATCAGTTTGAAGGAGCCTCAGCTTCCTTACGGTTCCTCAACAATACATGTGAAATGTTTTGTTGTGCTTTTATAAGAAATTAAATCTATCTGCATCCATAATGTCCGATTTTAACAAAATATAAGCGTTTACATTTTAAGACTTTTGCCACAGAACGTGATACCAAAACGTAAAACAACCGAAGTATTGGCTGTTTACATTAAATAATAGGGTAGTGACGAAACATCATAGATGCATTCGGCAAGAAGTGACTTTATAGTTATCACGAATGTTTGGCTTTGTTATTGAAAGCAAATTTTCACCACAAATGACTTACTTGCTGACATATAAACTTCCTCAAAAGCATCTTAAAGTATCTTCCCAGCGATAATCACATTCATAAGTTGCAAAAAGTAAAAGATTCATAGCGTAACACAAACATCGAGGCTGTGTTATTGTGTTGCTTGTAAAAATAACTGACGATACGGTACGTTTCACCTGGGCACATGTAAACACGACAATCACTACATTAATAATAATAACAAGATGAAATTACGTTACCTTTTCTAATAGATGTGTAATAGGAATTCGAGAAGTGGTTTTATTATTAAAATCAACGTTTAATTTTACTTGTAAATGAGTAAAACTGTTGCTCATAATGACGAAACTTCAGTCACGTGAAATTTTAGATGTTGGTTTCAAACCACAACACAGCAGAGATACGGATACGAGCAGTCTATGTTATCTTTAGTCTATGGTAACCACAAATGTTATTTGGGTAGCGTTCTGCTCACGCCTCTTGGAATAAACGTGATGTCATTTTTACGTCAAACGCTGTATCGAAGACCGCGCAAACAGCTATCGACTATTGCCTGTTACTCGATACTTCAATGTGACAGATGCAATCTTGGTTTGCCGTATTTCTAATTGCTTAGGTATTATAATACGCAGTAAGCCATCTCATGGAAACAACACATTAACAGATGAATCACAAAAACCGTTCTCGACTCCATTTCTTATCACTACATGTGAATAATAATACGCCAACAGTCAAAAGTTCCGGAAACTATTGTAGGTAAGTATACTCAAACCTCTCGGCTCCACAAGTCGTTGTACTCTAGTAAAAAAAAAAAAAAAAAGTTTTTGGTTCGAAAGTCCTACTATGGATTTTTTTTTAAATCTCACAGTTTGTAACATAATGTGGGACGTTGCTTAATCGTAACACTTTGTGGGCCTGTCTTATTCATGTAAAGGTAGTATCGTATGCAATGTTTCCTGTAACAGAGCGCTGTCTCAGGAAATAGTGACATCGATTTGGTGACTCTGGTCTGATTAGAAAACGGAGAATGCAATTCCTGGAAGTGATACAGCCAGCAGTGACATTTCTATTGAGACTGGACTTCGTGGAAATGATGCGACCAGCAGTCACATTTCTGTTTTCCTTCTCACAAATGTCTGGCCTTTGTTCCAAATATGTAACCATTTCCGGGGATATGGTTAGAGACAAGCCTTAGGAAAACGTTTAATAGGCTACATTGTAATAGTAAAAGACAATATCCCTCCAAACAGCAATCAAAAGATGAACACATAAACTGCTGATAAAATAAGTGCCGATGCCATTTATATTGTTCGCTTCTCCGAAATATTTCGCTGCTTATTTGCAAATATCTTGTGATTTGCGAGCGTGTGGTTAGGCGATATTCCTAGCTTATGTCAATATTTGGCTGTTTATTTTCGAAAGTGTCGCGATTTCCGAGAGTGTGGTTACAACGATATTCCTTGCTTGGTACCAATATTTGGTACGGTAGTTTATTTCTGAATATTTTACGATTGCGGAGTTTTTGGTTAGCCGATATCCTATGAGGAAAACTTTAATTTCATTTGCAGATGTATACAGCTTACTCTCGGAACACTAACAGTGCCGTCTGCTGGCATCTCTACATCCCGATGTCGATCCCACAGTCTCAATTTTGGAGATATTTGAGACCTGAAATTCCTCCATAATCCGATAGAAATATTAATTTTAATCAGAGTTTCATGTTGTCTGCACAGACTACAAAGTGGCATTATCTAATTCTCTAGCCCTGTATCCATTAAGGACATTACACTTTTTAACATTTCAGCTTAAGCCGATTACTCACTTATCAAGGCCTGTATGTAGTTCTATTCTTAATTACATCAGTGGCACTGCAGATAGTATAAGAGACGCTACTAATAGTAACGTCATACTAAAGGATGTTGTTGTTGTGGTCTTCAGTCCGGAGACTGGTTTGATGCAGCTCTCCACAATACCCTATCCTGAGCAAGCCTCTTCATCTCCACATAAGAACGGCAACCTACATCTGTCTGAATCTACTTACTGTATCCATCTCTTGGTCTTCCCCTGCGATTTTTTCCCCACACACTTCCCTCCAACGCTAAATTAACAATTCCTTGATGTCTAAGAATGTGTCCTACCAACCTATCCCTTCTTTCAGTCAAGGTATGCCAGAAATTCCTTTTCTCCCCAATTCTGTTCAGTACCTCCTAATTAGTTACGCGATCCACCCACCTAATCTTCAACATTCTTCTGTAGCACCATATTTCAAAAGCCTCAATCCTCTTCCTGTCCGCACTATTTATCGTCCATGTCTCACTCCCATACAAGGCAACACTCCATACAAATGCCTTCAGAAAGGACTTCCTTAGGCCTAAATCAATATTCGATGTTAACAAATTTCTCTTTTTCAAAAACGCTTTTCTACCCATTGCCATTCTGCATTTTATATCCTCTGTACTGCGCCCATCATTTGTTATTTTACTGCCCAAGTAACAAAACTCATCTACCTCCTTTATTGCTTCGTTTCCCAATCTAATTCCTTCAGCATCACCTGATTTTCTTACACTGCACTCCATTACCCTAGTTTTGCTCTTGTTAATGTTCATCTTATATGCACCTTTCAGCACACTGTCCATTCCATTCAATTGCTCTTCCAGGTCCTTTGCTGTATCTGACAGAATTACTATGTCATCGGCAAAACGCAATGTTTTTAATTCTTCACCCTGAACTTTTATTCCTTCACCAAATTTCTCCTTGCTTTCCTTTATAGCTTGTTCAATGTACAAATTGAATAACACTGGAGAAAGGCTACAACCCTGTCTCACTCCCTTCCCAACCACTGCATCCCTTTCATGCCCTTCAACTCTGACAACCGCTGTCTGGTTTTTGTACAAGTTGTAAATAACCTTACGCTCCCTATAATTTACTCCTGCTTTTTTCAGAACTTTAAAGAGTTTATTCCAATCAACATTGTCAAAAGCCTTCTCCAAATCTACAAAAGCTAGAAATGTAGATTTGCCTTTTCTTAATCTATCTTCTAGGATAAGCCGTAAAGTGAGTATTGCCTCCCGTGTTCCTACATTTCTCCTGAACCCAAACTGATCTTCCCCGAGGTCGGCTTCTACCAGCTTTTCCATCCTTCTGTATATAATTCGCGTTAATATTTTGCAGCCATGACTTATTAAACTGATGGTTCTGTAGTTTTCACACCTGTCTGCACCTGCTTTCTTAGGGATGGGGATTATAACATTTTTCTTAAAGTCTGAGGGTACTTCACCTGTCTCATACATCTTACACACCAGGTGAAACAATTTTGTCATGGCTGGTTCTCCCAGAGACTTCAGTAGCTCTGAGGGAATATCATCTATTCCAGGGGCCTTGTTTCGACTTAGGTCTTTCAGGGCACTTCTAGAATTCGTATCAGAAAAAGAAACTTTCCAACGTATTTTAAATATTGACATGCATTTCCATGTTTTGTGCTTAGTTTAATTTTTATTAAGAAGTCCGTAGTATCTTAGAAACACGAAGGCGAAGAAAGAAAAATAAAATGAAAACGGCTCATAATCACTATATCCGGACGAAATTGCGAAACTTCGGACGATATCAGTGTTTGTTTATAACCTATCGTACCGAGAACGAGCTGTTTTTATGCTACCATTAAATAAGGCAATACCCACTTTTGCAGCATACTGTTATCGAACCAACAACGACATTTATTATGATACGATAGCTATCGAAATAAACCAAATCACATTATACTAGCATTATCACGTTTGCACCAAGTCATGTGACAGAAAGTCGATAGCTCTTCGTTCGATCTTCGATACATCGTATGACGTAAAAATGACGTCAGGTTTGTTCCAAGTGGTTGAGCAGAACGCTATTGACACCATAATATGATGGCAATGGCTTCACTTCTGTAGTGTTCTAACCTCCTTGGAAAAATGATGTCAGAGGAGAGCTCCTAAAAAACACAGGCAGGCGCATCTGGCATTTATATTCCCTGCGAATGCTAAACACAGCACCAAGCCTATGCGAACAGTGTTGTTTTGTTCAAGTTTAGTGAAATATTTTACAAGTGTCCAGCATAGAGCCTTAGATACTTCTAATTTGAGCTTGCATTCCGGTTTTGTTTACATCAATATGTGGATTAGACATAAAAAAACTCACGTTTTCTTTGTTTATTATTGCTTTTCTTTGCTGTCCGAAAAAAAAGCAAGGAACATATATATATTTCTGTCATTAAAATCGAGTACTACGTTTAATTCTGCCGAAACTGGTCGTCTAGATAAAAAAAAAAAAAGTTGTAAGCGATCTTGGCTTGTATTTGTATAATGACTATCGATATGGTTGGTTGGCTTGTATTTGTATAATGACTATCGATATGGTTGGTTGGTTTGCCGTCTTGCAATAAGTGTCTGTTGTCTGCTGTGACAAATACACCACACTGGATATTTGTATTCGCATTACTGGAAGTACTTCTATTACGTTATTGAGAAAGTTTCAGAATGTATTACAAACACTGAAACGAAAAAAAAAAATATTAGTGTACAGGATACAAAGTTTACGGCCGTAGAGCCACGCGGTGCCGATGTTGGCAACTACTGTTGAATGCTATTTGAAAACGTAATCGTATACAATGAGGGGAATAATCCTTTGTGTTGACTATAAAATAAATAAATAATTATGTTTCTTCTCTGAGGTTGACATGTTTTTGTACGTAACAGTACCCTTGTCTTGTCAGTAATTTAATAATCCTTGTAAAGCAAACATTCAGTTGCCAACATTAGCACACTACGCCGCCGCAGCTGTAAGTAGAATTTACCCAGTATTCTGTGTCAGTTAGGTTATAGTCTCTTATAGATAAGCGTCAGTATTGGCGTTTACTAATAAGAAATTGAATTGAGGGTGTATTTTGTGATAAAACATCAGGTATTATTCTTTCAAATTTCATACTACAAGTTATTACGCTAAAACTTCGAAATACCGCAAATAGCATTCAATGGTAGTTGCCTGTATCAGCACAGTAGGCTGCCACAGCCGTAACTGAAGTTTTTGCCCAGTATATTTATGTTTTCCGTTTTAGTGTTTGTAATACCTTCTCGCAATAACGTAATAGAAGTATGTTCAACAATTTGGGCAATGTCAGAACAAAACTTTTTGATGTCGAGTATTTCTCAATATACTATGTAAGACATACGGATTGTGCTCTTAAAACTGTAAGTTCTGGGATGTTTTCTGTGTTATATTTTACGATTGCTAACTCCGTACAGGCAGCTTCTCTGTTAAGAGGTAATAGTTTCAAAAGAGCTAAACAAAAACTTACTTTCGAATACCACAGACTACTTTTACTATTAAATATTGGTTAAAATCATAATAAATATTTACTTCCAATACATAACTGTGCGCTCGGTCAGGGTTCCCAGTTTTTGCTCCTACTGATTGATTTTTTTCTTCTCTCAGAATCTGTCTGGAAACGAAACATTCTGTAGTCACCTCTGCAATGATGTGAGCACTTTATGGCAACACAACCACCCATAATGTCGTGCTATATAGCACCGCAGTATGTTTAACATACGAGCTACGGGAATGAAAATGGCGGCTGCGTCAGCTCGTACTTATAGGAGCCTTCGTCAGGGTCATACGCAGGTTATTGAATTCCCACAAGAAGAAATACTTTGCTTGGATATATTTCACATTTTTAAATACTTTATCAGTAACACCCCAACAGAAGTCGAGACAATTCCAGAAAAGACAATGCAAAATTGCAACTTGTATTATAGTGTTTCAGAAGTTATATAACACCTACGTTATACTTTGTTAATAAATTAGAGTTTTTAAACTTTTTAATAATGATTTTGCAGCCAAGTTCGCATTTTTCATTTATTAAGTTACCGGTTTCGGCGTGCTAGACGCCATCTTCAGACCTGTCGTAATTTACATAACTTCACGACATTTTTTATATACTAAAAGAGTACATCCAGCTTGAGGCATCACGAAACATAAAATTACTAGTCACAAATAAAATATATACATTCATCTTCTAATCGTTCTGAAGCGAGGTACTTCAAAGTACTTTTTGTAGATTTGGAAATTTTTTTTGACGATGTTGATTGGTATACGCTCTTTCAAATTATGAAGTCAGCGGAGGTAAAATATAGGGAACGGAAAGTTATTTACAACTTGGAAAAAAAAATCAGACAGCAGTTGTAAGAGTCAAATGGCATGAAAGGGAAACTTTGTTTGGGAAGGCAGTACTAAGACAGGGCTCTAGCCTTTCTGAAATGTTATTTTCTCTGTACACTGAGCAAGCTGTGAAGGAAAGCAAGGTGAAATTTGAAGAAGGTGGTAAAGTTCAATGTGAAGAAATAAAAACGTCGCGTTTTGCGATGATATTGTAATTCTGTCAGAGACAGCTAAGACCCTGAGAGAGTAATTAAGCGGAAGGACAGTGTGTTGAAAGGAGCGTATAAGATGAACATTGTTCCTATGGTCTTCAGTCCGGAGACTGGTTTGATGCAGCTCTCCACGCTACTCTATCCTGAGCTAAAAAATGTTCAAATGTTTGTTAAGCTTATGGGACTTAACTACGGGATCATCAGTCCCTAAACTTACAAACTACTTATGAACTACTTACAAACTAGGACGGCACAAATATCCATGCCCGAGGGGGGATTCGAACCCCCGACCGTAGTGGCCGTGCTGACCGTGACTGGAGCGTCTCAGTCACCTCGGCTCTATCCTGAGCAAGCCTTTTCATATCCTCATAAGAATGGCAACCCACATCCACTTGAAGCTGCTTACTATACGCGTCCCTTGGTCTTCGTCTGCGGTTTTTACCCCACACACTTCCCTCGATGCTAAATTTACGATTCCTCGATGTCTAAGAATGTGTCCTACCAAGCGATCCCTTCTTTTAGTCAAGGTATGCCAAAAATTTCTTTTCTCACCAATTCTGTTCAGTACCTCTTCATTAGTTATGCGATCTACCCACCTAATCTTCAGCATTCTTCTGTAGCACCACATTTAAAAGCCTCTATTCTCTTCCTGTCCGCACTGTTTATAGTCGATGTTTCACTCCCGTACAAGGCAACACTCCACACAAATGCCTTTAGAAAAAACTTCCTTGCACTTAAATTAATATTCGATGTGAGCAAATTTCTCTTTTTCAAAAATGCTTTTCTTCCCATTGCCATTCCGCATTTTATATCCTCTGTACTGCTACCATTGCATGTTATTTTACTACCCAAATAACAAAACTCATCTACCACCTTCATTGTTTCGTTACCTAATGTAATTCCTTCAGCATCACCTGATTTTCTAAGACTGCATTCCATTATCTTTGTTTTGCACTAGTTAATGATCATTTTATACACTCTCTTCAACACACTGTCCATTCCATTCAACTGCTCTTAGAGGTCCTTTGCTGTCTCTGACAAAATTACAATGTCATCAGCAAAACGCAACGTTTTTATTTCTTCACCCTGAACTTTAATCCCTATTCCAAATTTTTCTTTGCTTTCCTTCACCGCTCGATATACAAATTGAATAACATCGGAGAAAGGCTACAACCCTGTCTTACTCCCTTCCCGACTAATGCTTCCCTTTCATGCCCTTCCATGCCCTTCGAGTCTAATAACTGCGGTCTGGCGTTTGTACAAGTTGTAAATAACTCTCCTTCCCCTGTATTTTACCCCTGCTGACTTCAGAATCTGAAAGAGTGTATTCCAGTCAACATTGTCAAACGCTTTCTCCAAATCTACCAAAAGCTAAAAATGTAGGTTTGCCTTTCCTTAATCTATCTTCTAAGATAAGACGTAAAGTGAGTATTGCCTGCCGGGTTCCTACTTTCCTCCTGAACCCAAACTGATCTTCCCCGGGGTCAGCTTCTACCAGCTTTTCCATTCTCCTGTAGATGATTCGTGTTAAAATTTTGCAACCATGACTTATCAAACTGATGGTTCTGTAATTTTCACACCTGTCTGCGCCTGATTTCTTTGGAATGGGGATTATTAGATTTTTCTTAAAGTCTGATGGTACGTCGCCTGTCTCATACATCTTACACACCAGTTCAAATAGTTTTGTCATGGCTGGCTCTCCCAGAGACTTTAGTAGCTCTGAGGGTATGTCATCTACTCCTGGGGCCTTGTTCCGACCTAGGTATTGCAGGGCTCTGTCAAAATCATCTCTCAGTATAGTATCTCCTATTTCATCTTGATCTACTTCCTCTTCCCTTCTTACAACATCGCCTCTAAGTTCATTTCCTTTGTAGAGCCCCTCTATGTACTCTTTCCACCTTTCAGCTTTCCCTTCTTTGCAGAGACTGGTTTCCCATCTGAGTTCTTGATATTCGTAGAGTTGTTTTTATTGTCCCCAAACGTCTCTTTTATTTTCCTGTAGGCAGTATCTACTTTTCCGCTTCTTATACATTCTTCCACAGATTTGCATTTGGCTTCTAGCCACTCCTGCTTAGCCATTTTGCACTTCCTGTCAATCTCATTTCTTAGTCGTCTGTACTCCATTTTGCCTGTTTCATTTACTGCATTTTTATATTTTCTCCTTTCATCAATTAAATTTAGTATTTCCTGTGATAGCCAAGTATTTTTTGTAGGTCTAGCCTTTCTACCTATTTTGTTCTCTGCTGCGTTCACTATTTCATCTCTCAATGCTACCCATTCCTCTTCTACTGTTTTATTTCCCCCTGTTTTTGTAAATTGTTGCCTAAAGCACCCTCTGAAATTTTCCAGAACTTCACATTCCTTCAATTTATCTAGGTCCCATCTCCTTATTTTCCTACCTTTCTGCAGTTTTTTTTTTTCAGTTTAAGCCTACAGTTATGGTCAGAGTCTATATCTACCCCTGGGTATGTCATACAGTTTAAAACCTGGTTCCGGAATCTATGTCTTAACATTATAAAATCTATCTGATACCTTCCGGTGTCTCCTGGTCTCTTCCATGTATACAGCCTTCTTTTGTGATTCTTAAACCAGGTGTTTTTGTTATGATTAAATCATGTTCAGTGCAAAATTCTACGAGGCGACTTCCTCTTTCATTTCCTTTAGCTCCTCATACATTTCTTCAGTCTCCTCATCATCGGCAGAGCTAGTTGGCATATAAACCTGTACTACTGTTGTCGGTGTTGGCTTCGTATCTATCTTGACAATGATAATGCGATCACTGTGCTGCTCATAGTAGTTTAGCCGCATTCCTATTTTCTTATTCATTATCAGTCCTACTCCTGTGATACCGCCGACTGATTTTGTATTTATAATCCTGTACTTACCTGACCAGAAATCTTGTTCATCCTGCCACCGAACTTCACTAATCCGCACGATATCTAAATTTAACCTATCCATTTCATTTTTAAATTTTCTAATTTGTTACCCGATTAAGGGATCTAACATTCCACCCTCAGATTCGTAGAATGCCAGTACTGTCTTTCCTGATGACAACATCCTCCTGAGTAGTCCCCGCCAGAGATCCGAATGGGGAACTATTTTACCTCCGGAATATTTTACCCGAGAGGATGCCATCATCATATGTTCATACAGTAGAGCTGCATGTCCTCTGGAAAGGTAACGGCTGTAGTTTCCCCTTGCTTTCAGCCATTCGCAGTAACTGTGTGGCAAAGCCACGTTAGCTGAAGTTACAAGGCCAGCTCAGTCAATCATCCACACTGTTGCCCCTGTAACTACTGAAAAGGCTGCTGCCCCTCTTCAGGAACCACACGTTTGTCTGGCCTCTCCACAGATGCCCCTCCGCTGTGGTTGCACCTACGGTTCGGATGTCGGCATCGTTAAAGACGCAAGCCACCCCACCTCGGCAATGTCTGTGGTTCATGGGAATATAGCCGAGGAAAATGCTGTCGCGCAGGCAGGTCTTCATTGGTAAAACGTGATCAGAACAAGTGCACCTGACTTCAACAGCCCTCGAATCTCGCCCGCGGTGTAAGGAAGGACGCGCGCACACGTCAACACAGACCGGGCCAGGCTGCGCCGATAGGACGAAATCACCCTGCCTTCCGTATCCGCCGACTGAACATTAATAAGAGCAATGGAATGCAGTGTAAGAAAATGAGGCGGTGCTGGAGGACTTGCATTAGGTAACGAAATAATGTAGCTGCTAGAGGGGTTTAGTTACTTGGGCAGTGAAATGACATACGATAGTCGTAGTACAGAGGATATAAAATGCAGAAGGGCATTGGGAATCGAGCTTTTTTGAGGATAGAAATTTGTTAACACGGTATATTTATTAATGCGTAAGGAGGTCTTTTCTGACGGAATTTACTTAAGAGTGTTGCCTTGTACGGGGCTGAAAGAAGGACGATAAATAGTGCAGACAAAAAGTGGATAGAGGCTTTTGAAATGTGGTGTTACAAAAGAATGCTGAAGATTAGGTGGGTGGAGCGCGTAAGTCCTGGACGTAACACACAATAGCGCACTCTAGTGGCATGTTGAGGTAACATTATAGCGATCACAACGCCTCCCGTTAGTAGCTTGTCGTCACTCACAACTGTACAATATGGTGGTTCTGTATGTATATATGACTATACAAGTTTTATATCTGACAACCAAACGGCATATTTTAATGCGTGATAACCCACCAGTACAATCCAACTGGCTACAATATGCATTTATGTAACAATTTAATGCAGCTATGTGAAGAAAACTGTTGACATATCATCACCTACACATACAGTTATATGACATGTTCCTTTTTTTTTTTTTTTTTTTTTTTTTTTTTTTTTTTTTTTTTTAAATCATACGTTTTATGTTAAGCCTAAGAGACCAGAAGATGATGCCTGTGTACATGGAAACCGGTCGTCTGTTATAAATAAAGACGAAATACCGCGATTTGGCATTTCATTATTTACAAAAGGGAGTTATGTAGAGCAACTGTTCGGAGTGAAGAGCGCAACAAGAACGCTACATCTACATGGGATACTCTGCAAATCACATTTAAGTGCCTTGCAGAGGGTTCATCGAACCACAATTATACTATTTATCTCCCATTCCATTCTCGAATAGCGCGCGGTAAGAAAGAACACCTGAATCTCTCTGTTCGAGCTCTGATTTCTCGTATTTTATTCTGATGATCATTTCTACCTATGTAAGTGGGAGTCAACAATATATTTACGCATTCGGAGGAGAATATTGGTGATTGGAGTTTCGCAAGTAGCTCACGCCGCAGCGATAAGCGCCGTTGTTGTAGTGATTCCCATCCCAGATCCTGTATCATTTCCGTAACGCTGTCTCCCCTATATCGTGACAATACGAAACGAGCTGCCTTTCTTTGGACTCTTTCGATGTCCTCCGTCAAACCCACCTGATAAGGAACCCACACTGGGCTGCAATACTCCAAAAATGGACGGACAAGCGCAGTGTATGCAGTTTCTTTAGTAGTTCTGTTGCATCTTTTAAGGGTTCTGCCAATAAAACGTAGTCTCTGGTTCGCCTTTCCCACGATATTATCTACGTGTTCTTTCCAGTTTAGGTCTGAAGTAATAGTAATTCCTAGGTATTTTGTGGAGCTTACGGCCTTCACGTTTGATTGATTTATGTTGTAAACAAAGTTTAACGGATTTCTTTTCGTACTCATGTGGACGACTTCACACTTCTCATTATTTAGAGTCAACTGCCAATTTTTACACCATACTGATATCCTTTTCAGAACGTTCTGCAGTCCGTTTTGATCTTCAGATGATTTTACTAGACGGTAAATGACGGCGTCATCTGCAAACAACCTAAGAGAGCTACTTAGATTTTCCCCTAAATCGTTTATGTAAATAAGGAATAGCAGAGGACCAATAACACTACCCTGTGCAACGCCCGATATCACCTCTGTTTTAGTCGATGCCTTACTATCGATTACTACGAACTGTGTCCTCTCTGACAAGAAATCCCCTATCCAATTGCAAATTTGGGGCGATATACCATAACCACGCAATTTGTTTTAAAGCCGTTTGTGAGGTACGGTGTCGAAAGCTTTCTGGAAATCAAGAAATACGGAATCGATTTGCGAACCTTTGTCGATAGCACCCATCACTTCGTGTGAATAAAGAGCTAGTTGTGTTTCGCATGAACGATATTTTCTAGATCCGTGTTGACCTTGGGTCAATAGTTCGTTCTGTTCGAGATAATTCATAATATTTGAATACAGGATATGTTCCAAAACCCTGCTGCAAATTGACGTCAATGAAATAGGCGTGTAGTTTAGTGGGTTACTCCTACTGCCTTTCTTGAATATAGGTGTGACCTGTGCAACTTTCCAATCTTTTGGTACAGATCCTTGTATGAGAGAGCGGTTGTATATGGCTGTTGAGTAAGGAGCTATCGCTTCAGCGTAATCCCCTCGTGAAGCGGACTGGCGACAGAGCGGGAGTCTGGTGGACGTCTGCGTTACTGCGTGGCAGCGTTCGGCGTTCGGCGTTCCCGCGGTGGAGGCGCGCTACCCTGCTACCCCGTCAGAGGCGGCGTTGTCGCGTTTCTGCCGCCACACCTGCGGCTGCTGCCAAACGCCGCCGCTTTGAGGCGCCTTGTCCCACCCACACCCCCATCCCCTCGCAGCTCGTCGTCGCGCCATCGCCGCCTCGTGCCTCCCCGACCCCCCGAGAAAACCGCCGCTCTACATCTACACACATACTCTGCAAATCACACTCAAGTGTCTGCCAGAGGGTTCAGAACCACTTTCATAACCTTTCCCTACCGTTCCATTGTCTCATAGCGCGCGGGAAGAATCGACACCTAAATCGTTCCCTTTTAGACCTGACTAGCTGCTCCCCGCGGTGTTACCCGCGGTTCAATAGTCAGACATTAAAGTGCCAAGAAAGGGCATAAATAACTACATGACTGTTTGCGACATTGTTAGCACGGAATATATACTTGTCTTGGAACGGATGGCGAGCCAAAAATCTATTGCTATACGTCCCTGTAAACGACGTTTCGACACTTCTTGTTCTCCGAGTATACGTAGAGATTTCTAGCTCTCGATACACGGGAGCAGCCTACGTAGAGCTGTCCGTGCGAGAAACATGGGGTGGCCACATGAATACCTGCCACTTGTAATGTTTGTCCTTGACTCTTGTTTATAGTAATCGAGAAGGCCACTTTCAATGGAAACTGTAACCGGTTCGTGGTATTAATACAGTCTCTCTCTTGGCTCCACCGGTGATGATGGTAGCCTGCACGATATGCCTTCTCAGGTCCGTGATGCGTAACCTGGTGCCATTGCATAATCGTGATGCATCCAAGTTACGCATCAATAAAACAGGCACATCCACCTTCAGCTCCAACTTGTGGGATGGCACCCCTGAGAGTAAGTAACTACAATAACAACAATAGAGTAATCGAAAACAAATGCCAAGTTATGGAACAAAATAAACAGCAAACCTAACGGAGAAATGTAACGAAATAAACAGCAAACCTAACGGAGAAATGTAACGAAATAAACAACAAACCCAACGGATAAAAGTAAAGAGATAAAAAAGACATCTAACGGAGAAAGGAACTGTCGAGATTCTACAAATGCAAAGCGAACCAACAAAAGAACTAAATGCAAACGTTCGAATGCTATAAATAATCGAAATCACCAAAGACACTATTAATCATTGAAATCCAAAGAGAATACGATTTTAAAGAATTACGATAACATCACAATGTTCGAACAGCTATAACGTTTCATATGTTAACTGCAGCATACCGCCTGCCATCTGTTGAGTGCATTTGCTACTACTTTCGTTTCAGTTTACGTACGCTATTTATACGTTGCAGTTCGCGCTTTGTACACAAAATAGAGCTTGGTATCTAGATCCCAGTCTTCACAAAACGTCAACGTTTTTTCTTGCCATGGTACTTAGAGCATATTTTATTTAAAGTCTTCAATTTATATACATACTTCCTTCATTTGTTACAACAAATGAAAATGAATGCGGCATAAACGCCAACATTCAGATTTCTTGTGTATGTAATTATATATCAGTTAAGCCGTTTTGGCAGTATTCAAGAATCTTTTTGTATATTCGAAAGTAAAAAAGATAACAATAACAAAGAAAAAATATTTCACTATAGCAGGACCCGAACCATTGCCCAAAATAACCGAAGTCTATTAGTTGACGCGTTAACCTCCGCGGCTAAACACGACATACTCTCTGTTGCTCTTCTGCTGTTACATTAGAAGCTGCTTACAACCGTTACTTATTTATATGGATATATTTCAAATAAATAACTTGTAATAAACATTTTGAAAAGTAGCCTATGTCCAAATCCAAGACATAAGAAATCTCTCTATGAAATTTCATCTAAATTAGTGCTGTAGTTTTAGCGTGATGCGGTAACAAACATAGAATCTTTCGCATTTATAATATGTATACGATTTCTCTTATTTTTTAGGGATGGCTATAGGTTCGTTCGAGTGGCCCAAAAGCTGATAGCTCCTGACAGTTGCTGACGATTTGGAAGGCCTCCACTGCGCATGCGCGCTTTTTGACAGTTGCCAACTCCGAAGCCAACTCGAACGCTTATTTCACCTGTTTCGCATATTGGCCACCCATAGCGCTAGTTGGCATCTTTTCTCTCTACCAAATACCTATGTTGAAGTTATGACTGGCGATATGTTATGCATTTCTCAATTGAGAAAACTATTTAAGTCGTCATGAAACATTTGCAATTTACCGTTAAACCAAAGTATAATAATAAAGATTAACAAGACACATTTGCCTGCAAACGGTGTATCTGTGGAGTATAAAATTCGCGTGACGAAACTAGGTTGACTTGTGAGTCGCGATGTTACCAGACGACCGTTCCATCAGAACATTCTTCTTGAGAAAGCTCACGTTGACGTGAAGTGACGGACCGGCGACGGACAGTGTGAATTCCGCCATCAGAAATACATTGTGGATTAAATTCTGATCATAAACTTCGACAAAACGCTAAATATACGTAAACATGTCTCTCCATTTATAAATAATGTAGCCAATTTAACCTGACAAAACCTCATACAAAAGTGAGGTAAATTAGGATCTTGTGTGTGAAAGGAATATTTGGTAACATACAACTTCATATGCATTTTGTCCCATTATTATGAGTTACAATAAAATTAAAAAAATGAAACATACAAAAATTTGCAGGTGTTTTGCAAGAATTATCATCGTACATGATTTTCCCAGAAGTTACACATTTCGTGTAGAAACGCCCACATTGGCACTAATAGATTTCTATAATATATAACCACAAGGAGAAACACGGAACAGTAATTGTGAGACGCTATAGTGGCACATATGTCGGTTATAAAAATCTATCACTGCTAATGCCTGTTGTGAACTATATTATTCTTATGTGTCAATCACTTCATTTACAGATGGCACAGAAAATCTCAGTAGGACTATTTTTACTTCATTTTCAGGCGAATATATCACAATCCAAAGTGTAAAAACATACGCATTCATCTTTAAATTCGTGTTATGAAAATTTCCACACCTTTCATTTATAGTATGTATGGGTGTAATAAAAAGGGGACGTACTGTATTAGAAGGCCACATAAGTTGAAAGAATGTCTGTCTAATATACAAACTCAGCCTCAATCAAGAGAAAATGGAAGACTTGGAACACAAACCTCTTCGTAAATGTGCAAGCTTGTCTTTTGGCCGAGGCTTGTTAAACGCTTTGGAGTTAGTCAGAAAACAGTTTGACGAAAATCCGCTGACTTAAACTTTCGGTCGCCAACTATCAGCTCCGCCACTCGATCACCAGATTGGCCAGTCAGATATCGTCAGCAAGAGTCAGAAGTGCCACTCGAACGCCTCAAACTGTTCCTGACCGTCAGCAGCGCCACTCGAACGAAGCTTATGTCTCCCTAAGTAGCTGGGTGCTAGCAAAATATTTTCACATTCAGAAGTAAAAGTCGGTGATTGAAACTTCACAAACAGATCACGCCGCAATAAATAACGTCTTTCTTTTAATGATTTCTAACTCAAATCGTGCAACATTTCCGTGACGCTTTCCCCCCTGTAACGTGATAAAACAAAACGAGCTGCTCCCGTCAGTCCCACCTGGTGAGGGTCTCACACTGGGCAACAGTACTCCAGGAGAGGACGCACAAGTGTGATGTAGGCAGTCTCTTTGGTGGAGCTGTTGCATCTTCGAAGCGTTCTGCCAATGAAACGTAACCTTTGGTTCGCCTTCCGCACAATATTTTCTATCTCTTCTCTCCAGTCTAAGTTGTACGTAAATGTAACTCCTAGGTATTTGGTAGCATTTACGACCTCAACGTTTGACTGATTTATCTTCTAATTCAAATTCAGCGGATTTCTTTTAGTGGTTCTGTGTATTATTTCACACTTTTTCAATTGCCAATTTTCGCGCCATGCAGAAATTTTGTGTAAATCTCTTTGCAGTTGCTTTTGATCCTGTGTTGACTTCACTAACCGATAAACGACAGCATCATCCGCGATCAGTATAAGGGAGCTATTCAGATTGTCTCCTAATTCGTTTATAAACACAAGGAAGAGTAGGGGACCTATAACGCTTCCCTGTGTAACGCCAGATATCACTTCTGTTTTACTCGATGACTTACCGTCAATTACAACGAACTGTGTTCTTTCTGATAGGAAATCGTGAATCCAATCGCACTGTTGGGGAGATATTCCATAAGCACGCAATTTCATTAGAAGCCGCTTGTGAGGTACAGTGTCAAAACCCTTATAGAAATCCAGAAATATGGAATCGATTTGACATCCCTTGTTGATGGCAGCCGGCCGCGGTGGCCGAGGGGACTGAGGCACTCCAGTCACGGTCAGCACGGCCACTGCGGTCGGGAGTTCGAATCCCCCCTCGGGCATGGATATTTGTGCCGTCTTAGTTCGTAAGTAGTTCATAAGTAGTTTGTAGGTTTAGGGACTGATGACCCCGTAGTTAAGTCCCATAAGCTTAACAAACATTTGAACATTTTTTGTTGATAGCACTTATCACTTCATGTCAATAAAGGGCAAGCTGTATTTCGCAAGAGCGTTACTTTCTGAATCTGTGTTGACTATTGGTTAGTAGGTCGTTCTCTTCGAAGTAGTTCACAATGTTTCAACAAAGCATATGTTCCAAAATCCTACTGTAAATCGATGTCAGTGAGATTGGCCTGTAATTTTGAGGACCACTTCTATTGCCTTCCTCGAATATTGCGCTCTCGGCCGCGCTGTTGCGCGAGCAACGGATGCCGGACACTTGCCACGCCGGACAGTTGCCACGCCGGACAGTTGCCACGCCTGACCCTTCGCCAGGTGGTTGGTTTAGCGGCCCCTCAGGCAAGGGACGCCTTCCTCGTACTGCTGCTGTTTGCTTCCAAACCTCCGTCTCCCATCTTACTTGATACAGTCCGAACGGAAGAGATCTTTTTCTTCGACATCTCGCCGAAATTTACAACAACTTTCCAATATTCCGAAATCTAAATATTTATAACTATTGGGAAACTAAAGCAATACCGTCGTATAATTCAGTGTATAATTAGTTCTTCCATCACAAATATGGATCCATTCTCCCTCCGTTTATACGATAGCTTTCTTGCAACTTACTGATTGCGATATTAACATTCCATCGCTATGGAAGGAACATAAAAGGAACGACATAAAGATAATTCGAATGTTCGCTGGTCATTCAAGTTGATCACTGTATTTGTACATATATTAATTGCTTCAACTGCATTAAAAATAGGGTGGAAAGAAGAACGATACACTTCATAACTTTACCCTCTTGCGGCGAAACATTAGCTAGTAAAGTGTACTGGGACAATGTTCAAAACATTGACAGAAAATACATTTACAAGACAGAGATAAGAGGGTCTATGTTTGAACAGGTCACCTAAAGTCGACATACAATTTTAAAATATTTGAAATGAGGAAATGAAGGAATACAGAATGTTATGCTTGTAACGTAGACTGTTGTTCCACATTGTTTAGCTTTGGTATCTACTGAGTAGCAGAGGAAGCACCCTAGTTTTTCTTAAAGGGAAAAGCCATAATTCCTATGATCTGCACTGTAAAAGAAACAAAAAGCACAAAAAGAAAACGTAATGTAATTTTTGTTCTAGTTCACAAGCGAAATTGAAGTCGATCTGTGAGTATGAGCAGATGTTGTACTCGACAACCGGAATAAATTAATACCTGACTTCGTATACCGGAGCAGCCGCCGAACAGTTCACAGAAAACTTGAGTCTTATTACAAATAGGTACGCTACTCATATAATTATAGTTGACAGTGACTTAAATCTACCATCCGTATGTTGACAGAACTACACCTTCAGATAGGGTGGCAGATACATCTTCCGAAATTGTTCTAAATGCTTTTTTTTATTATTTTGAACAATTAGTTCACGAACCCATTCAAATTGTAAATGGTTTCGGAAACACACTTGAGCTCTTAATCACAAATACTCCTGACATCACGACGGATACAGGCATAAGTGAACACAAAGTTGTATCAAGCTCAAATTCGTAAAAAAGATATTTACCAAAACTAAACGCTAAGTACATATATTAAAGAACAAAAAAAAAAAAAAAAAAAAAAAAAAAAAAAATGACAAATATTCGGTTGACATCTTACTAGAAGACAGTCTCTAGTTTTCCTAAATTAACTATGTAAGTGAAGACCATATGTGACTTACATTCAAAGAAATAGTATCAACAGCATTGGAGGAATTCATACCAAATAAATTAATAAGAGACTAAACTGGTTCCCCGTGGTACACAGAACAGAAAACTTTTGCAGAAAATTTAGACGAATGCAAAATCCCCAAATTTGCCGAAGTTTTACTGAAGCTCGAAATTTAGCGCGGCCTTCAATGCGACATTCAACTAATAGTTTTCACAACGAAACTCTTTGTAGAAATGTGACGGAAAATCCAAAGAGATTCTGGACCTATGTTATCTACACCTGCGGAAAGACTAGGTGAATGCCTTTATTGCACGATAGCGACGCCAATATTTCTGATGACAGTGCTACAAAGCGGAGTTATTAAATGCAGTTTTCCGAAATTCTGTCACCAAAGAAGACGAAGTAAATATTCCAAAATTTGAAATGAGAACTGCTGCAAACATAACATATAAATAGATACCCTTGGTGATGCAAAGCAAATAATTCAATCAAATAAGTGATGCTGCAGACGAAACGATCAAATATATTTTCAGAAAGTTTCTAATGGATAAGAAAAATACGTCTAATTTTTAGCATTAGAAGGAAGTGTGTGAGGCAAAAATCGTGGAGGGAGACGGACGAATACAGTAAGCAGATTCAGAAGGATGTAGGTTGCCAAACGTTTTCTCAGATGAAGAGCCTTGCACAGGACAGGGTAGCGTGGAGAGCTGCATCAAACCAGTCTGCGGACTGAAGACAACAACAAACAACAACAACAACAACAACAACAACATTTGTTTATGATATTTTTTGTAACAATTATTTGTGAACAGTAAGCTCCTTGCCTTGTCCCAATAACTTTTACTGGCCTAATTAAAGATAATAACATGGTGAGATGGTGAGAAACTTTAATTTTTAAGGACTGCAGCTAAATGTATTTCATGAGTTCTGCATCTAATGTAAATTTATTTCTATCCTTCTCTAAGCTGGGAGATATGCCAATTATTTCAACACTATAGCTGCCGAACTTGTCAACCTTAGGAGCAGATCTGTTTTAGGGTATCTCTTTTGGATGCATTCATAAGTTCAGATTCTTTTTAAAACCTAAAGTGTACCTTATCAATATAACAAAAATAAAGATTTTTAAAAGCTAGTTGCAGCTCTGAAGTTACAGGAAATAATTTTAGAACTCATAATATTTGATGGCATGGCCATAATATTAGAAGGTAGAAAAAATTCTCTTAACATGTAAACTATGGGAGCTTTTACTTAAGTAGGAAATTGCAAACTGAAAAGTGGTACATGTAACTACGAATTCTGCTTTCAGGAGGATCACTTGAGTGATGTTTAATATATTTGCTTCGTTGAGTCAAATTTCACTGCCACGCTAGTGAATCGAACTGGGACCAGCTAGTTTCATCATTAAGGTATTTAAGCATACTGAGGTCTGATAAACTCTTTTAATAGAATGAAACTTTCACTCTGCAGCGGAGTGTGCGCTGATATGAAACTTCCTGGCAGATTAAAATTGTGTGCCGGAACCGGGACTCGAACCTGGGACCTTTGCCTTTCGCGGGCAAGCGCTCTACCGACTGAGCTACCCCGACACGACTCACGATGCCGCCTCACAACCTTACTTCCGCCAGTACCTCGCCTCCTACTTTCCAAACTTCACAGAAGCTCTCTTGCAAACACGCAAGACTAGCACTCCTGGAAGAAAGGATATGGTGGAGACATGGCTTAGCCACAGCCTAAGGGATGTTTCCAGAATGAAACTTTCACTCTGCAGCGGAGTGTGCGCTGATATGAAACTTCCTGGCAGATTAAAATTGTGTGCCGGAACCGGGACTCGAACCTGGGACCTTTGCCTTTCGCGGGCAAGCGCTCTATCGACTGAGCTACCCCGACACGACTCACGATGCCGCCTCACAACCTTACTTCCGCCAGTACCGTGTTTGCAAGAGAGCTTCTGTGAAGTTTGGAAAGTAGGAGGCGAGGTACTGGCGGAAGTAAGGTTGTGAGGCGGCATCGTGAGTCGTGTCGGGGTAGCTCAGTCGGTAGAGCGCTTGCCCGCGAAAGGCAAAGGTCCCAGGTTCGAGTCCCGGTTCCGGCACACAATTTTAATCTGCCAGGAAGTTTCAACTCTTTTAATATTTACAACTACTAAAGGTCGCATCGTTAGGTGGTCCTTACATGTGTTCTCTACGTTTAATACGTCTCCGTTCTTCGAAAGCAGCTTTCCCTTGCAATGAATCTACTGTCGGCGTAAACACACCCACACCTTATTATCGCGTAACCATTGTAATGGGCAAAACGCCTGCCCTTTGCCGTTGTAATAACTTCCATACTGACGGTCACACTATGAAATACGAAAGCGACCAGTTTGCAGATGTCCGAAAGGGTAGCAGGAGGAGGGGACTGGGGCCCCCCGACCCTTCGGAGCAGGTAGGAGCGTGGCAAGAGTTCGGACACAGTGGACCATCCCCCCTCCTGGATTAGCAGAGTACAGACTCTTTGCTCATTACACAACTCCCACGCGTTACTAGAAATGACAGGCCTGTCACTGTACATAGACTACCTGCGGCATTGGTCCTTTACTTGGCTTGCATAGATCGTGAATTTCTACTTTGCCTTTTAGGTGACTAAACCTTCTTTCAGAAATATTCCATTGGATGTTTAGCATTATCGTGGTCAAATTTGGACCTGGACAACAATACGATTCCAAATTCAACGCATTTGTTCTATAAAATCTAGCAAGATTCTAAGGTTGCGCCTTCTTCGAAAAATGTCTGCAGACGCCCACGGTAGAGACAGGAAAGAATTATTATTATTATTAGTATTTTGTCAATATCTGCGCTAACTTCTGATTTCGGCATTTTATTCTGCCGAATGCTGATTATTTCCTTGCTAAACTCGGTATTAGTTTTAACAATTTCAATGTCCGTTTTTCTAATTTCGGTGTAATTCTTTGCCAAGTTCTGTGGTATTTTTTCCGACAATTTCTTTGTCCATTTTTCACAATTTTGGTAGTGCTATTTTAGCCAATATCAATCTTTTTTGCCAAATTTGCTCATAATTTTTTGTCAACTAATGTAATCATTTCCATCGTATCTGTTTCAAATTCATTACTTTCTTACAAAGCTCGATTTTACCTTTTCCAGTTTTTGTACCTACTTCTGTAATTTTTCACCATATTTACAGTTACCTTTTTGTGTTTCTGTTGTCTTTTTCTCCAGAATCATCGTCTCGGTATTTTCAGGTTTCGTGAATCTTCTGGAAGATCAGGTGCTTCAGTTGCAAAGTTGTGCGTAAATTCTTGTCATATTCGATGTCTGTCATTGCACTTTTTGTTGCCAATTTCGGTGTCTTTATTGCCAGTTTCGGTGTTTTAAGTCACCAATTTCGTTATTCTAATTGCTCAGTTCACTATTTTTGTCCCTTTCTTTGTTAAGGTTACGTCACGGTTCACGCGAATTATTTCTATAGGAAACTTTATCCGCAATGAAAAGAGAACTTAAAATAGCGTCCCGACAGTGAGTAGTCACAAGTTAAGAGTGTTGGCAAACTTCTGTTCTTATATTTATGACTTCTTTTATATCATCATCATCATCATTGGAGACTGATTATGCCTTTCAGTGTTCAGTCTGGATCATAGTACCTCTAATAAAATTCCTCCATGATCCCCTATTCAATACTAACATTAATGCCTCGTCTGATGTTATGCCTTTTACTTCAAAATCAATCTAAGTACTTTCTTCTTGGTCTACCTCGACTCCTCTTACCCTCCGCTGCCGAACTCATGAGTGTCTTAGGTAACCTTGCTTCTCTCATGTGTCTAACATGACCCCACCATCTCAGTCTGTTCGCTCTAACTGCTTCATCTATGGTGTTCATTCCCAGCTTTTCTTTCATTTCCTCATTATGGACACCCTCCTGCCATTGTTCCCATCTATTAGTACCTGCAATCATTCTTGCCACTTTGATATCTATAACCTCTACCTTATGAATAAGGTAACCTGTATCCACTCAAGTTTCTCTCCCATACAACAAAGTTGGTCGAAAGATAGAGCGGTGCGCTGCTAACTTAGTCTTGGTACTGACTTGCTTCTTGCAGAAGACAGTAGATCTTAGCTGAGCACTCACTGCATTAGCTTTGCTGCACCTCGATTCCAGTTCTTTCACTATGTTGCCATCCTGTGAGAAAATACATCCCAGGTACTTGAAACTGTTTACCAGTTCTAAATTTGTTCCTCCTATTTGGCACTCAAACCGTTTAAATCTCTTTCCCACAGACATTACTTTCGTTTTGGAGATGCTGATCTTCATATCGCCGGCCGTGGTGGCCGAGGTGACTGAGGCGCTCCAGTCACGGTCAGCACGGCCACTACGGTCGGGGGTTCGAATCCCCCCTCGGGCATGGATATTTGTGCCGTCCTAGTTCGTAAGTAGTTCATAAGTAGTTTGTAAGTTTAGGGACTGATGACCCCGTAGTTAAGTCCCATAAACTTTACAAACATTTTTTTTATCTTCATATCATAACCCTTGCACCTCTGATCGAGCTCTGAAATATTAGTTTGCAACCTTTCAATCGAATCTGCCATTACAACTAAGTCATCCGCATATTCGAGACTGCTTATTTTGTTTTCTCCTATTCTAATCCCGCCCTGCTAGTCTACTGTTTTCAACATATGATCCATGAATAGTATGAACAACAGTGGTGACAGGTTACAGCCTTGTCTTACCCCTGAAACTACCCTGAACCATGAGCTTAATTTGCCGTCTACTCTAACTGCTGCCTGACTGCGTAAAGCCCTTTAATTGCCTGCAGAAGTCTGCCTGCTGTTCCATAATCTTGTAGAACTGACAATAGCTTCCTCCTAGGAACACGGTCATAAGCCTTTTCTAGATCTATAAAACGTAGGTATATATACAAAATGGAAAATTTACTAAAACCGCCGATTTCGCATTATTTTTCACAGTCTTAATCTCGTCCGCACAATGTTGGTGTTCCTAGCTACCGACAGACTCTGTAGCCGTGGGGAACAGCTGCAGGCACGAGTATCTTGCCCAACAACGATAAACGGGACGGAATATATTTTGAAGCGATTTTCATAGATATTTACAAAGCGATAAGGTGTTTTCAAGCAAACTTTACTTGCCTTTTGTGGCGATCTTCAGTCCGGAGACTAGTTCGATGCATCTCTCTACGTTACTTATCCTGACCAAGCATCTTCGTTTCTAAGTAAGAACGGCAACCCACACCCATTTTGGTACTAGTACTGTATGTTGTCGAAATTCTAGGAGTTGTGTGCACAAAGTAACGAAACTAATTTTTTTTTTAATTTTTTTTTATGTAAATGGAATTTACTATATTCGTCTTTGATCTCCCTCTGCGATTTTTACCCCACACACTCTCCTCCAATTCACGATCGCCTCTCGTGTCTGCTCGCAGATATTTTTCGAAAGGACCTGCTTCTAGTGTGCACAGTAAATGGTCTTTGTTTCCAAGTGAACGCAGCTCGTAACACTTGTTTACGTCGTGGCTCAGCCGGCATTCCCTGCACCATGCGTCAATACGCTCCAGGTCCAGGTCCTCCTGCGTTTCGCTACCCTTTCCCAGTGTTGGACTTCTCGATGAACTTGTAACGCACTGTATTCTGGTAACGCCCAAAGACATAGAATGTGTCAGGCCAGTCCTTAGGCAAAGGAAGAGTCGTTTTAAAACCATGCTTCGTCAAAGTTAATAACAAATTCTGAATCCTGATGATTTCCGAGGTAATTGATTACACACTCAGACCATTTAATTTGGTAATCAATAATCAATAAAATTTCTTCGCACGATTATAGGCATAAAACTGATTTTCCCAGGCCCACAGACACTAGCGATGTGTTGTCTGCATAGAGCAGCATCGGTTGGAGGGAGCAGCATAATTTGGCACTGTCAAGAGTGACTGTATCGTTTTGTATATCTCCGGCTCCGCGAGGGCTGTCTTCGGCTGGGAGGGGCTCGCGTTTGAGGGGGAGTTGAAGCGCTTCGGACAGAGGAAAGGCTCCATGAAGCTGTCGTGATGGCTAAACGAGCATTACGGAGTGGACGTAATTTCTGATAGTTTTATGATGGAAGACATTGAGCTGTATTATACATATATCTAGCGAAGACTAGAGGTAAGCTAACTACAATTTCATGCTCTTCTAATCCAATCAGTATAATCCATGTATGACCGTCAAACAATTAAATAAAAAAATATATTTTGTTAACGAACTACTACTACTTGTAATTTTGTTATTGTGAAAGGAGAAGCGAAATGCGGATTGGGTTTCTTGTATTTTTATTTTTATTTTATTTTATTTTATTTTTTGATTGTAACATGTTAATGGACAGTTTTGTAATATGATGAAGAGTGGATTGTAAATTTCATTGTACTTAACTTCATGTCTTGTGACTCAACATCTCAGTTGGATAAATACTTGAAACTTACCTAGATTTTCGACTTGATGATTTTCCCAGAAAACAGCCCCCGTAATTTATTCACCTTTTTTTTTAAATCAGTATGAAAATGGATTGTACTATGAGTTGTTAGTTGAGGATTCGCATTGTACATGGCGAATCATGAAGCTAGTATTCGTTTGCAGAGCAGATGTGCAGCTGTGGTATAACAAAGGTTTGTGTTAATTGTCAAGGAAATGACTTCAGGAGTCATCAAAGCATTAACATATTTTGGGTGAACGGTCGTGTGTGAATTTGTTTAGTAATGATATCACAAAGGGTGAGGATACATTTTCTTTATTAACTTAGGTACAAATCAGAAGTGGTTTTATTACGTAGATTTGCTGTCCAGGTAGCTTTACACAGTGTGGTTACACAAGGGTTTAATCAGACAGAGTTGTGCTGTAGAAAGGGCAGCAAAAAATTAGTTTCAATCTATATAAGCAGAAGAAACAATCACGTTATATGGTACGATGGAATTTGTTTAGAAATGTTGTTAAAACACGAGTCAGATGCGTTTTTTTTACTAGTGCTAAATGTTCGTATAATTACAGCAAACTTTTTAGATCTTTTATAAACCATTGTTGCTTAATCATTACAGTGATTTATCTTGAGGCCTAGCAAGTTTGATTCAACAGTCATTCAAGTTTTAGTGTGAGGCTAAATATCGCACAGGGCAACTTTATTTTCTCTACACAGATAATTTTGATTCAGGCAACCTGAGTGACACAAACAAGTTTCAATTATTTTAGTAACAACTCCCACTGAGGTCTCAAGTTGAATTTTTATTATCTATTAGCAACGTTCACTAAGCCGAAGTACAGCTTTCAGCAGACAACAATAGTAATAGTATTTTTAATTGACGCTTTTCAACTGCGCATTCTATTAGTACAGAGACATGGCGACCTCTCGTCCAGCTCCCCTCCGCGCCAGTCCAGGCCTGCCAACGTGGCGGCTGCAACTCGACAGGACGGGTGACGGTGAGTGCTCCCAGCTCTGTCAGGGACCTGCAGGCGCTGCGGCTGCAGCTGCAGGTGCTGGAGGCGACGTCCAGCGAGGCGCGCCGAGGACCAGGCGTCTCCGTGGACGCCGTCGCCTTACCTCTGCACCTGCGCCGTCTGTTCGGGAACTGCTACATGTTCCATGCCTACGTCCCATTCCTGTTCTTCTAACTCGTGGCTAGTTTCTTACGTTTCGTCTTAAACTCTCTCTGAGGACTGCTTCTTATTTTTATTCTCACTCTCGTATGTATTTTGCGACTTGGCCTACAGCAAGTGTGTGAGGGTTTATTGAAATTTGTGAGTGGGCTACCTCACCTTTATATTCTCTGAATTCAATACATGATCGATTAATGATGAAAATTCTCCTCAGAGATAATAAATATTGTTGAAATGATAGAATGGCTGGCCAGTACTTACCATTGTGGTGTACCGCCGATAGTAACACAAAATGAAAAAACAGAAAAAAAGGGACAAAGGGACAAGCTTTCGGAACACAGTTCCTTCGTCAGGTGGGAGAGAAGGGAAGAAGAAAGGATGGGAACAGAAGGGAAAGGTGGTTCACGACCTAGGTCATGAAGGTGGTGTTTCGGGAGTGTGGACGTCAGAGATACTGCATGTATGTACTGAGCCAAGCCAGAGAGGATAAATATAACCAAAGAGGAAAGATCAAGTAGTAAAGAGAAGAGAAGAGAGTGAAATCAATGATGCTGAGGGGTGTAGGAGGGGCGGGGGGTGTCTAAAACGTTCTTCATAAACAGGGAAATATGGATGGACACACACACACACACACATGGAGAGAGATAGAGAGAATGACGGAGAGAGCGAGAGGGCGGTAGAGAGAGAGAGAGAGGGAGAGAGAGAGAGAGAGAGAGAGAAAGAGAGAGAGAGAGAGAGAGGGGTAAGGAACGGATAATGAATAGGTGAGCTGAGGATGGAGGAAGCGGAGGGGTTAGCGTTTCGACTGGCTATCCCGACTCTCATTTTTCTGTAGCTCCCCTTACTGTCCCTTTGTTTGGAAAACCTTTTACCGGGCGCTGAAACCCCTGCTGTAAGAGACCGAGTCCGACCGCCTGGGGAAGAAGATCTGCAGGTGGGTTGCCTGTCAGGGAACAGTGGTAGTCGTGGACACTTTCAAGGGTTATTTTCCCACATATTCAGCCACAGCTACAACACGACCGACATTACCGGCACTACAAACTACAGCACGGTCCGCGAAAAGACTCACTGAACTTCCTATATTGCCTACGAGGTCATTTATATATACCGTCAAAAAGCGACGGTCGTATAACTCTCCCCAGGGGCTGTCAGGTAGGACCGCCTCAATCGAGTCACACAGCTGGTCGGTTACTCCGCATGTTCGCGCTACGTTCTTCGGCCCGCGGTGCGGAACGGCGTCGATCGCTTCCACCGGCCTAGAAACGCCTGGGAGCCTCTAGCCACTGCGCTCTGGGTATCGCTCCTCAACAGCGCCACTTGTGTCTCACACGATACTTGCCTTCAGAACCCGCGCTCATTTATACAAACGAGATTTTCGGTCTCTATAAACGACACAGTATTCGAACGTAGAATATGTTGTTGTTATGGTCTTCAGTCCGGAGACTGGTTTGATGCAGCTCTCCACCCTACCCTATCCTGAGCAAGCCTTTTCATCTCCTCATAAGAACGGCAACCCACATCTATTTGAATCTGCTTACTATACGCGTATCTTGGTCTCCCTCTGCGATTTTTACCCCACACACTTCCCTCCAATGCTAAATTCACGATTCCCTGATGTCTAAGAATGTGTCCTACCAAGCGATCCCTTCTTTTAGTCAGGGTATGCCAAAAATTCCTTTTCTCACCAATTCGGTTCAGTACCTCTTCATTAGTTATGCGATCTACCCACCTAATCTTCAGCATTCTTCTGTAGCATCACATTTCAAAAGCCTCTATTCTCTTCTTGTCCGCACTGCTTATCGTCCATGTTTCACTCCCGTACAAGGCAACACTACACACAAATGCCTTCAGAAAAGACTTCCTTACACTTAAATTAATATTCGATGTGAGCAAATTTCACTTTTTCAAAAATGCTTTTCTTCCCATTGCCATTCCGCATTTTATATCCTCTGTACTGCTACCATTGCATGTTATTTTACTACTCAAGTAACAAAACTCATCTACCACCTTCATTGTTTCGTTACCTAATCTAATTCCTTCAGCATCACCTGATTTTCTAAGACCGCATTCCATTATTTTTGTTTTGCTCTTGTTAATGTTCATTTTATACGCTCTCTTCAACACACTGTCCATTCCATTCAACTGCTCTTCCAGGTCCTTTGCTGTCTCTGACAGAATTACAATGTCATCAGCAAAACGCAATGTTTTTATTTCTTCCCCCTGAACTTTAATCCCCATTCCAAATTTTTCCTTGCTTTCCTTCACCTCCTGGTCGATGTGCAAATTGAATAACATCTGAGAAAGGCTACAACCCTGTCTTACTCCCTTCCCAACTGATGCTTCCCTTTCATGCCCTTCGAGTCTAATAACTGCGGTCTGGCTTTTGTACAAGTTGTAAGTAACTCTCCTTTCCCTATATTTTACCCCTGCTGACTTCAGAATTTGAAAGAGTGTATTCCAGTCAACATTGTCAAATGCTTTCTCCAAATCTACAAAAGCTAAGAAGGTAGGTTTGCCTTTCCTTAATCTATCTTCTAAGATAAGACATAAAGTGAGTATTGCCTCCCGGGTTCCTACGTTCCTCCTGAATCCAAACTGATCTTCCCCGAGGTCAGATTCTACCAGCTTTTCCATTCTCCTGTAGATAATTTGTGTTAAAATTTTGCAACCATGACTTATCAAACTGATGGTTCTGTAATTTTCACACCTGTCTGCGCCTGATTTCTTTGGAATGGGGATTATTACATTTTTCTTAAAGTCTGACGGTATTTCGCCTGTCTCATACATCCTACACACCAGTTCAAATAGTCTTGTCATGGCTGGCTTTCCCAGAGACTTGTAAACGTGGAATATATTCTTTCAAATTCTGAAATCACCACGAGTAAAATATAGGAAACGGAAGGTTATTTACAACTTGTACAAAAACCAGACAGCGATTGTCAGAGTTGAAGGGCATTAAAGTGATGCAGAAGTTGGGAAGGCAGTCAGACAGGGATGTAGCCTTTCCCCAATGTTATTAAATTTGTACAATGAGCAAGCCATAAAGAAAAACAAGAAGAAATTTGGAGAAGGAATTAAAAAAGTTCAAGGTGAAGGAATAAAATCATTGCGTTTTGCCGGTGACATTCTAATTTTGTCAGAAACAACAAAGGTCCTGGATCAGCAGTTGAACGCAATGGACAGTGCGCTGAAAAGTGCATACAAGATGAACATTAGCAAAACAAGGGTAATGAATTACAGTCTCAGAATATCTGGCGATAATGAAGGAATTGGATTAGGTAACGAAACAGTAAAGGTGGTGGATGAGTTTTGTTACTTGCGCAGTAAAATAAGACACGATGACCGCAGAACAGACGTTATAAAATGCAGAATGGTAATGGGAAGAAAAGCGTTTTTAGAAAACAGAAATTTGTTAACATCGAATATTAATTTAAGCATCAGGAAATCGTTTCTGAAGGCGTTTGTGTGGAGTGTTGCCTTGTATGGGAGTGAAACATGGACGATAAACAGTGCGGACAGGAAGAGGATAAAGGCTTTTGAAATGTGGTGATAGAGAACAATGCTGAAGATTAGGAGGTACTGAACAGAATTGGGGAGAAAAGGAATTTCTGGCATACCTTGACTAAAAGAAGGGATCGATTGGTAGGACACATTCTTAGACATCGAGGAATTCTGAATTTAGCGTTGGTGGGAAGTGTGTGGGGTAAAAATCGCAGAGGGAGACCAAAAGACGCATATAGTAAGCAGATTCAAATGGATGTGGGTTGCCTTTCATATGAGGAGATGAAGAGGTTTGCTCAGGATAGAGTAGGGTGGAGAGCTGCATCAAACCAGTCTCCGGACTGAAGACGAGAGCAAGAAGAACGAAATGTGTTCAAAAATTCTGCAACTCACTCACGTCAGGTTTATAGGCCTATAGCTTTGCGCATCTGATGCACGACCCATCTTGTAGACGGAAATGACCTGCGGTTTTTTCGCGTAAGACGTGTAAAGTGGAAGTGGTATGCCATCTGTTCAGCGGCCTTTCCTCTACTGAGCGATTTCAGCTGCTTTTGTACCCCGCCGACTCTTATTTCTGTATCTGCCATATTGTCGTTCGTGCGATAGTTTAGGGGAGGAACTACCAGCCGGCCGCAGTGGCCGAGCGCTCTGCGGCTCGCCAATCACAGTCTGTACTGCCGCTACGGCCGGGGGTTCGAATCTCCCCTCGGGCATGGATGATTGTGCCGTCTTTAGTATAAGGTAGTTCTTAAGTAGTTTGTAAGTTTAGGGACTGATGACCCCGCATTTAAGTCCCTTAAGCTATAGAAACATTTAAACATTTGGAGGAACTGTTTATAATCTTCTCGGGTCTGCAGCCGGATACTAAAGTCAACTTGACACAATATTTCAGCGGCGCAACTGCCCGCCATCCTCAGGTGAGCTTGCTGATAGACGAACTCGCCGAGAGATTGTCTATCAGCAAGCTCACCTGAGGATGGCGGGCAGTTGCGCCGCTGAAATATTGTGTCAAGTTGACTTTAGTATTCAGCTGCAGACCCGAGAAGATTATAAACAGTTATTACGCCGGGAAAACCGTTGTGGTCACATTTGGAGGAACTGGTGTGAGATGTTCCTCAGTTTTGGGAAAAGACATTTAATAGTTCGCCCCTTGGTCACGTTGTGGTTCACGCTTTCCTTTCTGCGTTTGCTTCCTAATGTAGGGTAGGGATGGTTCTTTGAGCAAGCACAATTCATGTTTTTTGTTCACCCTAACATGTTTCGGAGAAGTTGCTCCATCATCAGTGGGATTTCTACTTATTTTTGCATCAATTCGTGACATATAAAGAATTTTTACATTACGATGGAAGAAATTTTTGTAAGAAGATTTTCAGTCCCATTATGAAAAATATGGGGAACCACCGGTTTGGAGTTTTGCCTCGTGTGGGAGTCGGATGTGGACGATAAACACTTCAAACAACAAGAGGACAGAAAGTTTTGAAATTGAGGGTACACACGAATGCGTAACTAATTAGGAGGTGCCGAACAGAATTTGGGAGAAAAGGAATTTCTAGCATACCTTGACTAAAAGAAGGGATCGATTGATAGGACATAGCAAAATATAGACTTTCACGGTCGGAAATGTCACGTTCATTAAAATTATCCGGACTGTTATGCCGATGGTCGGTTGAATTCGTTGTCAACACCCAACGTTTGGTCCCCGTCTGCGGAGAACATCTTCGTGGGGTCTGTAGGATTACCGGTCCAACACACATGCTGGCTCGCTACCGACTGCCGCTAAGTTTGGAGTCCTCGCGTTCCCGCGCCGACACGTGACGTCACGAGTCTTGATGACGTCAGTGCAACTGGCCGTCGTCCGCCGCCGCCGGTCTGATGTTCAAATATTTGAAGAGCTTATGGGACTTAACTACGGGGTCATCAGTCCCTAACTTACAAACTACTTATGAAGTAACTAACACTAAGGACGGCACAAATATCCGTGCCCGAGGGGGGATTCGAACCCCCGACCGTAGTCGCCGTGCGGACCGTGACTGGTGCGCCTCAGACCGCTTGGCCAACGGCCGTTGATCTCCGTTTCCCCATCACACTGTAGTGGACTGTTGTGGTGGTACATCTCTTCTTCAGCACCGGCATCCATACACCTGTTAGTTTCACGTACTCTTTCTTACGACTGGAATTATTCGAATGTTTCGCGATTTCTTCCAAACGTTTAGCGACAGTTCATTTAGCTTCAGTACATTCCAGCTTTTTCGAATGGTTTGCAAGCGTCGTTGGCAGGCTTCAGGTGTTCCTGAATCTTACGGGTTGGTTTGTAAATTACGGAAATATTCCGCTTCGCCAAAATTCTCCCACTTCTTTCCGTTACATTTTTTACGAACGGCAGAAGCACCTTAGATTTTGCGGTGGCCTGTTCATTACTATGGTTTCGGCGTGGCTGTTTCAGCGCACGTTTTATTTCTGCTGGCCAGTAACCGTCCTTCATCAGCATATTCATTAGAGTATGTTCCATCTCAGCGTCGAGCCACTCAGGTTAACAAAGCTTTCTAGCTCTATCCGCTAACGTCCCGTTCTATTGTGGGTTGGTGGTTCGAATCCCGGTGCAAATAACGATCCGTGTGTATGGGCTTACGGCATATTGTGTGGTCCAAATTACATTTTCTTTTCTGAATTCAAGCACATCGAGAAAATGTAATTTGCCGTCTGCCTGCTCCTCCATTGTGAACTGAATTTTCGTGTTCATGCTATTCAAGTGTTCGTGGAACTGGGTTAGTTTCTCTCTGTCGTGTCTCGACAACACAAAATTGTCATCCACTTATCGGAACCATACATTTGGCTTCTTTCTGGCATTACTTAGAGCCTGTTGTTCGAATTTCTCCATAAAAAAGTTTGCAATTACGGGTCTTAGGGGGCTTACCGCAGCCACGCCATCCGTTTGTTCACAAAACTGCTCATTCCACGTGAAGTTTGTGGTCGTCAGACAGCGCTTAAACTATTCCGCAATGTCGCCGGGAAAAATTCGTTCCAGTTGTTGCAACACATACAAGCTTCCTAGGGTTTTATTTGCGGACGGAGAAGTTAGTACTGCTTCCTCGCACAAGTCCCCTAAAACCTCCACATCCTTGCGGATGCTGTTGCGTAGCAGTGTGCGTTTGTACCGCCCTACAGTACGCACGAGGTGCCGTAATTGCTTTCCGAGACTTTACGGAAAGCATAGAGTTCTGACTAACCTGTTGTCTTCTATGGTTGTGTCCCCAGCGCAGAAGACAGCACACAGGTCGTAGGTTCTTCTACAGCATACAAGTGAGGCTAAAATAAGTTCTGTATGATGGAAGCATAATAAGCGACTCGCGAGATTTGTAATTGTCAGGGATGCCATTTATTAAATAAATAATAAAAATAATGAGCAACTATTGTTAATATGATACGGCCTATGCTGCCCATAGTTCATGTTGAGACCTCGACTGTTATCACATTTAAGCAAAAATCTTTACTCATGACCGGCGCGGTCCGGCGCGTATAGTGGTCAGCTCGAGACTGAAACTGCGGCGCGTTGCGAGACTAGAGGAACAGACAAATATATATATATATATATATATATATATATATATATATATATATATATATATATATATATATATATATATGTTACTCTGTGCTAGAGGGCACCTGACGCTCTATTTCGCGCCAAAACAGGGCCGTCGCGCGCCTTCTGCAAAACTGCTCTCCTCTTGTTAAAATAAGAGAAGGCACCTTAAACTTTTTAAACTGTCCAAATCTAGCCTGTCCTTGAGAGATATTTATGATAAATTCTCAGCTCTGAATAATTAATATTTAGTTTATAATAAACAATAGTAATTTCAAAAGAAATCACGTGACGTGAAATGCAGCAGCCAATGCGAGGAGAGTACCAGTAAGGCCGGTATTACACTATCAAATTATTGGACAAAGAATTGGACGAAAAACTTGGATGAAATATTGGTCATATTTTTTGACAAAGAAATTGGATGAAACGCAAAAGGGGGTATTACACTATCATCCAATATTTTGTCAAATTTGCTTCAAAATGGCGGTGTAATGCTCAGCTATTGTTTATACTACAGTTGCGTTGTGTCTGCATTTAAAAGAGAAGGAGGGAAAAAAGAAAAGGAAACGCACTTGGATGAAACCGTGAGTGTCAGAGCGAGATTAATAAAATTTGTTACGGGACCGGGAGGATTTTTTTTTTTTTTTTTTTTTTTTTTTTTTTTTTTTTTTTTTTTTGTCGCTCTTCATCCTTCAGTTTGCAATAGAGTAACAAAAAGGCTGACTCAAACAGTGTATACGAATAAGATTGTTAAGTTGATAAAGCAAATTTCATTAAATAAAGTTTTAAATGGAAAATGTGAGCACTGACAAAGAGGATAATCTAAATTGTTTATGACGTTATTAACAATGTAAGGGGGGAAACATTGCTGATAAAGTAAATAGGCTCTATTTATTTCCTTACAAAAATTGGCTGACGTATTTATATGTTCATAGATTCGCTTGCAAACAGATGTCGATGTTTTGAAAGTTGTTTCATTTCCCAGAACTTAGCACACCACATTACCAAAATCATACATTCTAAAATCTGCTTCGGCTGTATTAAGATTTAGGGGTATTACTTAAATTCCGATAGTATATAATGACTTTTTTACGTCACGGATTGTAACTCAACTTCTCTTTTGCCGCAGAGTATCGGGCTACGTGAATTGACGTGAAGGACAGTGTGAATTGGCCTTGTCACCTGTTATACAACGCCCCATCTGATTTTTAAAATTTTCTTGTTGCTAGAAAACACTACACAAACATTCCACTACTAGCCATGTTTACGAATACGAAAGTTACGTCCAAGTAATGTCAGATATTTAACCTCCAAAGTAGTGGTAAGGAAGCTGTATACTACTAGCGCTCCAAGCGGTCACATTTCTCACTGCAGGAAACAGAAGACGAGCGATTTCTTTGATCAAATCTAGGCCGAGGCCGAGATTGGATGAAATATTGGACGATGTTCGCATTACACTACGTCCAATTTTTCTTTGTCCAATTCTTTGACAAATAATTTGATAGTGTAATACCGGCCTAACATAGGCGGGCTTTTCCACGGGAACCAGCCCCTACTGCGCCATATGCTACTGCTCCCCACCCCACATTTCAACATATGCTGCACTGCTGTCGTTCATCCGCGTTTAAGACACGTACGATGTTAGCAAAGAAATGGCCAGCGGCCAGAAATATGAAGTGGCCACAGGCCAGGAATAGCACACACATCACTAAGCGGAACCGTGCTGAGCAACCGTACCACACTGCGGCCTGCAATTTTACAGACCCCCCTGGAGATGTCCTCCGGAGACGGCGACGAAACGTCGGGTCTCGACAACAAATCGACCGGCCACAGCATAACGACCCGGATAAGTTTAATGGTAAATTGGTAGAACACGTTCTTAGACGTCAGGAATTGTGAATTCAAAAATAGATGTCGGTGGCTGTTCTTACGAGGAGATGAAGAGGCTTGTTGAGGACAGAACGATCTATTGACCCAAGGTCAATACGGATTTAGAAAATATCGTTCATGCGAAACACAACTAGCTCTATATTCACACGAAGTGATGGGTGCTATCGACAAAGGTTCGCAAATCGATTCCGTATTTCTTGATTTCCAGAAAGCTTTTGACACCGTACCTCACAAACGGCTTTTAATCAAATTGCGTGGTTATGGTATATCGCCCCAAATTTGCAATTGGATAGGGGATTTCTTGTCAGAGAGGACACAGTTCGTAGTAATCGATGGTAAGGCATCGACTAAAACAGTGGTGATATCGGGCGTTCCACAGGGTAGTGTTATTGGTCCTCTGCTATTCCTTATTTACATAAACGATATAGGGGAAAATCTAAGTAGCTCTCTTAGGCTGTTTGCAGATGACGCCGTCATTTACCGTCTAGTAAAATCATCTGAAGATCAAAACCAACTGCAGAACGATGTGAATAAGACATCAGTATGGTGTAAAAATTGGCAATTGACTGTAAATAATGAGAAGTGTGAAGTCGTCCACATGAGTACGAAAAGAAATCCGTTAAACTTTGTTTACAACATAAATGAATCAAATGTGAAGGCCGTAAACTCCACAAAATACCTAGGAATCACTATTACTTCAGAGTTAAACTGGAAATAACACGTAGATAATATCGTGGGAAAGGCGAACGAGAGACTGCGTTTTATTGGCAGAACCCTTAAAAGATGCAACAGAACTACTAAAGAAACTGCATACACTGCGCTTGTCCGTCCATTTTTGGAGTATTGCAGCCCAGTATGGGACCCTTATCAGGTGGGTTTGACGGAGGACATCAAAAGAGTCCAAAGAAGGGCAGCTCGTTTCGTATTGTCGCGATACAGGGGAGACAGCGTTACGGAAATGATACAGGATCTGGGATGGGAATCATTACAACAACGGCGCTTATCGCTGAGGCGTGGGTTACTTGCGAAACTCCAATCGCCAATATTCTCCTCCGAATGCGAAAATATATTGTTGACTCCCACTTACATAGGTAGAAATGATCATCAGAATAAAATAAGAGAAATCAGAGCTCGAACAGAGAGATTCAGGTGTTCTTTCTTCCCGCGCGCTATTCGAGAATGGAATGGGAGATAAATAGTATAATTGTGGTTCGATGAACCCTCTGCCAGGCACTTAAATGTGATTTGTAGAGTATCCCATGTAGATGTAGAGTAGGGTGGAGAGCTGTACCAAACCAGTCTCTGGACTGAAGACCACTGGGGAGGGAGTACACGTCTGTGGCCCCGTCTCGAGAAGCTCATCTCGGTATCCACTGGAGGGCGTCCCGATACTTCTGAGCAGGCGGTGCAGCGTGGCGCATTTCTTTGTTTTATTTTTAATTCGTACAACAACCAGTGACGCACATTTCGTCGAATACGTACCGTACATTGCGAAATGTGAGTCCTCCAGCTGTGGGCTCGGTGCAGCGCTTGGCGCCCTGTCGGGGTCCCGCGTGTGCGCTACGTCGTCAGTCTACAGGTGATCAATCCTCAGCGGGACCGACGGCAGCTGCGAGTTACTTCTGGCATACGTCACACAAACGCCTGGAGGAGGGGCTGCAACTGCCTCCCTTCGCTGTTGGAGCATTTGTGACACCTGCTGAGGAGTTGCTCAGCGGCGCAGATGAACCTTTGGCCTAGGGGTGCTGAGAGCCGGAGCCGCACAGCTGACGGCTGCCGCCGCCAACCCTCCCCTTGAAACGAGCCCATAAAAAATTATTTTTGTAAGAAATTGTCTAATATTGTGACTCCTGTTTTGTATCGAGTAACTTGCTTGCAAGAAAATGTATAATATCGCTTCTACTGTATGTATCGATATGTGTGAAGTTTCATCTTCGGCAAAGATCATGTATTGCATAGCATTGTAGCTCGGGTGATTCTATTTACACTTCGGTAAAATCAGACGTGACGTCATTATGACGTATCCACACTATCGACGTCCAGAAGAGCGGCGCATCGACTTTTGCATCGTTCGAGACGCTGGTTTCGGGTGGAACAACACGCTTAATTCGACATTCTTTCTGAACTGCATACTTTTTTCCTTCGTAGTTTAGTGACAAAACTAGGCCTTACTTAATATTGGTATCATGCTTTGGAAAGCACTGACGGAAATTTCAGTAAATGTATATTGAAAATTATGTCAGAAATTACGCAGACCGAGCCTTAGAGAACGACAACTTCACACATTTTCAAAGAAAAGAACTAGCATGTTCCAGCAACTTGGCAATAGATAAGTACCCAGTTTTACGAAATGTTTTACCTGATGTTCGCAGAGCCTCTGTAACAAATGACTGAATTAATATCCAGCTCATTTGATTTATAGTTTCGGCGAAAACATACATATACCTACGGCGACTATATGTTGTTTTTGTATGTCGCATATTTTGACATTGTTGATTCATAGCCTGGTAACCGTATTTTGTCCTCTTAGTTTAACGTAGACTCCGTACTACAATGCAACTCGGTAGCATTTTTCGCTTAAAGAAAAAGTTTCCATTAGTTTTAAACACAACCTTCACAAAGTTTCCATTAGTTTTAAACACAACCTTCACAAATGGGCCACGATGACGACATCAGATTTGGCTGACTAACGTTTCAGAGCTCACAGTGTAGGTCCTTTTTCGGTAAGTTTATAGCTTCTTACTTAAAAAAAAAAAAAGCAAAGTTGTAGCTTCCGAAACTGTAATGAATATACCATTACCAACTGAAGATATTATCAGCTACTCCTTTAATTTGTCTGCTACAATTGCAACCGCAGTTTTGCGTCTAGAACGACGACACAAGTCGATCATGGCTCCAGTCGTCTTCGATATTGTGGATACGTCATAATGACGTCACGTCTGATTTTACCGAAGTGTAAATAGAATCACCCTTGTAGCTCGCGCTGAGAGAGAGAAGCACTTGTGGTTCAGCTCGCTTAGAGAGCGGTTGGGTTGTGTGTATGGCTCCGATGTAGAGCAGAGGCTGCTTTGCCAGCAAGTCAGAAGTTGTATTATGTAGGTAATGTAATGCTGATTATTAATAACAAGTAACTTGACCTTTCTTTCCTGTTTCATTTACGTAGTTACAAAATTAACCTGCTTCCTTCATTTGATAATTAGTTATTAGTGGATTTAAAGTGCAGTATTGATTTTAATAATATTGTTGAACAGATTTCGCTGTTGGTGCCATAGTAAATGATAGTCAATTGACTATGATACTAAATTTCAATAATCAGAAACTGATCTGCATAAAATTCTCACAGTCAAGCATTAAGAAAGTGGTTTGTGGTTTTTTAATATCTTTCTCGCAGTCAAAATTTTTGAGTATAGTCAGTGTCTGTTTCAAATGGTGACTTGTCACAGCTGTTCTTGCTTTGTTTAAAATATCCGTTGCGCACATAATCAGTTTAATGCACTGTTTCTTACTTAATAATATATACATCAATATCAGGGCCATAATTAAACCAAATTGCTGTGTTAATGAACAATTTGTTGTCTGATTTAACGATAGGTTCAACATCCACAACACACACACAGCTTTTACCCTTTCCCCATAAAACTAGCTTACGAACTTTTCTATGAATTTGGAAAACTTTGTGAGTAGTTGATAACAGGATGAAGTGTTATTGAAAAAGATTGTAGACATGAAGCAGCCTTTTCTGTTATACCTCGAAAAAGACGGGCGTTCACCTCCCGAAATACTGCCTTTGGTCAAAGACGTTCCCCAACTATATTCCCGTACATTATTTGAACATAACATACAGAATAAGCCCAATTTTCAGAACAAAAGTAATCGCTGTAGGGATAGTAAATTAGAAATACCTTCCACACTACCCATTTGGCTCAAGTCGTCAGTTGTCAGCAATCGTAAAAAATCGAAAGCCTTCAGACAAATAACACATAGGGGAGACCAGCGGAATGGCGACACCTAAAGGGAAACCAGTTTTTTTTAAATTTTTTTTATTTTTTCTACATTATTAAAGGTGTGTCTTTTTCGTACAGAATAATATCACAGCTTCAAAATGTTCAAATGTTTGTATAGCTTATGGAACTTAACTACGGGGTCATCAGTCCCTAAACTTACAAACTACTTACGAACTAACTAATACTAAGGACGGCACAAATATCCATGCCCGAGGGGGGATTCGAACCCCCGACCGTAGTGGCCGTGCAGACCATGACTGGAGCGCCTCAGTCCCCTCGGCCACCACGGCCGGCACCACAGCTTCGCCAGCTAATGCAACTTTATTATAATTTTTTCCAGCCATGTACTTAGTTAAGTTTTATTGTTAAAAATATATTGCGAAAGTATACGCAGTGGCGACAGTACCCTGGGTTATGACGCCATACGTTTGAAAATCAAGGATAAATCTACACGATGAGTGAGTAGTGGTAAATAAGTATTACAACTGTCCTAATTTATACTGATCAGTCTACTGTATTAGAAATTTACAAGGCTTCAAGTACTTGTCGACGTAAAATTGGAATGAAAGTAGATTTTATAATTTAGACTTGATTCAGACACCGCAAAAGTCAGAAATACAGTTTTTGGCACTTCAAAACTACTACATTCTGCAAGTGCCCATTTCACAAACTGTATGCATCTGTGTTACACTTCATATTACCTAAATTCCCCAGTGGCCCCACTTGCAAAATATGGATAAGAACGTCAATTTAAAGCCTAAGATTTGGCTAAACAATTAGGTTAGACACACGAAATCGAAGCTAAATATCTACAGATTACGTTAATACGAGTATTAAAAAGCACCGACAGCCTGTAAAGGTACTTATTTCAATAAACTACAAACTCGAAAATTAAATCCAAATAGAACAAACTAACAATCCCTTTCACACGATTAATATCTGTCAAAAGAGGGTTAATTTAACCTGTCTACTACACAATGCTGCTGCCACTTCGCCTGTCTCATACATCCTACACACCAGTTCAAATAGTTTTGTCATGGCTGGCTCTCCCAGAGACCTTAGTAGCTCTGAGGGTATGTCATCTACTCCTGGGGCCTTGTTCTGACCTAGGTCTTTCAGAGCTCCGTCAAATTCATCTCTCAGTATAGTATCTGCTATTTCATCTTGATCTACTTCCTCTTCCCTTCCTACAACATCGTCTCTAATTTCATTTCCTTTGTAGAGCTGCTCTATGTACTCTTTCCACCTTTCAGCTTTCCCTTCTTTGCTGAGAACTGGTTTCCCATCTGAGTTCTTGATATTCGTAGAGTTGCTTTTCTTGTCCCCAAATGTCTCTCTTATTTTCCTGTAGGCGGTATCTACTTTTCCCCTTCTTATACATTCTTCTACAGATTTGCATTTGGCTTCTAGCCACTCCTGCTTAGCCACTTTGCTCTTCCTGTCAATCTCATTTCTTAGTCGTCTGTACTCCATTTTGCCTGTTTCATTTACTGCATTTTTATATTTTCTCCTTTCATCAATTAAATTTAGTATTTCCTGTGATATCCAAGGATTTTTTGTTGGTCTTGCCTTTCTACCTATTTTGTCCTCTGCTGCCTTCACTAATTCATCTCTCAATGCTACCCATTCCTCTACTACTGTTTTATTTCCCCCCTGTTTCTGTAAATTGTTGCCTAAAGCTCTCTCTGAAATTCTCCAGAACTTCACGTTCCTTCAATTTATCTAGGTCCCATCTCCTTATCTTCCTACCTTTCTGCAGAGTTTTTTCAGTTTAAGCCTACAGTTCATGACCTACAAGTTATGGTCAGAGTCTATATCTGCCCCTGGGTATGTCATACAGTTTAGAACCTGGTTCCGGAATCTATGTCTTACCATTATAAAATCTATCTGATACCTTCCGGTGTCTCCTGGTCTCTTCCATGTATACAACCTTCTTTTGTGATTCTTAAACCAGGTGTTTTTGTTATGATTAAATCATGTTCAGTGCAAAATTCTACGAAGCGACTTCCCCTTTCATTCCTTCTGCCCAGTCCATATTCACCTACTATTTTTCCTTCTCTTCCTTTTCCTACTACCGAATTCCAGTCTCCCATCACAATTAAGTTTTCTTCCTTAATTGTCTGAATAATTTCCTTTAGCTCCTCATACATTTCTTCGATCTCCTCATCATCGGCAGAGCTAGTTGGCATATAAACCTGTACTACTGTTGTCGGTGTTGGCTTCGTATCTAACTTGCCAATGATAATGCGATGACTATGCTGCTCATAGTAGTTTAGCCGCATTCCTATTTTCTTATTCATTATCAGTCCTACTCCTGTGATACCCCCAACTGATTTTGTACTTATAATCCTGTACTCACCTGACCAGAAGTCCTGTTCATCCTGCTACCGAACTTCACTACTCCCCACTATATCTAATTTCAACCTATCCATTTCCCTTTTTAAATTTTCTAATTTTCCTACTCGATTAAGGGATCTAACATTCCACGCTCCGATTCGTAGAATGCCAGTATTGTCTTTCCTGATGACAACATCCTCCATCCATTACCTGCATTCCATTACCTTCGTTTTGCTCTTGTTAATGTTCATCTTATATCTTCCTTTAAGACACTGTCCATTCCATTCAATTGCTGTTCCAGATCTTTTACGGTCTCTGACAGAATTAGTATGTCATCGGCAAGCCGCAAACAAGGTTTCTGGTAGGACTAATGTTTTGTAATGTCTTAATCTGCCATTCACAGAGATACTTCTTTTATTGTAATGGTTCCATGTAAGTCTGTAAGCTTTTTGTAGCTTTGTAACTCTTTCTTAGTTGGCTGTCGAATTTAGTCCTTTTTTCTGTCTAATCTCTCCCAGGTATTTGAAACATTCTACTTGTGTCATCTCTCCATACTTTCTGTCTGTGAATTTCGTTTCCATGTACTGATTTCTTTTTTGTATGAAATTTGTTCTGGCTTCGATTTCATGTAGTGTCTCCAGGGCTACTCTGGCGTCTTTTCTGTTGTTCATTATGACGGCTATATGGTCGGAAAACGCGAGAAAGGATAATAGGAAAGAGACAGCGTGGCGAATGGAGATTTGTGTGTGGCGGGAGACGTGCAGGGAAGAGTCCTCTGCAGTCGGGCCGGTCAGTGTGTCCTCGGTGTCGGAGTGGTCAATGCGTCTGCCTAGTAAACAGGAGATCCCGGGTTCGAATCCCGGACGGGCACAAATTCTTATTCGACGCATTTGGGTATTCCATCTAAACCTAGTACAGTGAAGCCATAACTGATCACAAATTGCGATTTATTCCATTCCTGACATTTTATGTTGATGGTTCTATTTTTGTGTGTTCACATATTTACCCCATTGAGTCCTTTGTGCCATGTCCCGATTATTTTCTCTTTAAACTGCGTCAAATGAAATGGGTGACAGCCATCTCCCTGCCTCACTCCTGTCGTGATGTCGAATGATTCTGAGGTCTCCCCCAACAACTTCACTTTGGATTTTGGATTAGTTATTGTATTTTATTATTTAGGTTATATTTATATTTCCTGGATGAAACAGATTTTACACAAAGAAATATTTTCACATAAAAACGCGAATTTCTTGTATCTCGATTACATTTTTAGTATTCATAGACGGTCAACGCTACCAAACGCTACCAAATGAACTAGGCCACAGCACAAGTAATTACCAGTCTAGTGTGTATTTATAATCGACTATTTTCTCGAGAATATTTGAGAGTGGAATCGAATAGCTTTGGCTGATTGTTATTTTAAGTATGAACTTTACGCACCATAAATACGAAAGAGTACAAAAAATGTGATAGCCCTTATCGTCTCCTTTTTGACAGTCTGTATGAATTGTGGCGTCGCAGACCAGAATGAAGCGTAGGAATCGATTCACAATGTGAGACTGAACGACAGAAACCGATTCCCCAGACAGAATCGAGTCGCCCGACTATAAATACCATAGGGTATGCTCGGTCGCTCAAGCATACCCCACTGAAAATTTTGGTATTACTTTTTTTGTTTAACGCTATATTTCCTGAATGTAATTAAAATAGACACTGTCATCCCATTGACGGGCGGCTGGCTTTTGTAAAAGATTATGTTAAAAACAAACAGCTAATTTATTTCGTAGGCATTAAAATTCACATTGACATTTGAGTGAAATGACCTTTTTTGTAAATATTCCAAATGTTAATGGAATGCTGCTTGTTAAATCAATATCGAAAGTGAAGGTAGCAACCTCTGATTGTTGTATTAAATTACTAGAAATGAAGTGGATTTAGTACGATACGGTGACAAATTTTATACTACGAATTTAATTGGCGGTATGTTTTAAGATAACGTTTTGACAACCACATACGTTACCAGTGAGGCGACATACCTGCTGCGAAGAGTGCCCTATCCCTCCCAGCTGAAAACAGGACTGTCTGTAAACAGACAGTCCTCGTAACAACTTGCCAAGGTTTTTGTGTTTTAATTGGCTGCTCTACAAAAATCACGAAACGAAACATTTAGCGAGAGATTTTCTTTTCTGAATTTGAATTTTCAGGCTTCAACAATTTATTGTCAACAATTAAACGAAGTAGTGAGACGTTAGTTCCTGTCCTGTTTGCCCTGTGTCACCTGTGCTCGGAATTACGTCTGAATGTCTTGCGAGTGAAAATCGTTAAAATGGATATATTAATATCATATATGTTAATATTCAACACTGTTGCTGCACCAGCCACCACCACCACCATCATGGAATGGAGTGAAATGTTAAAATGGATAAGTATATAGTGAAATACGAAACGACTCCGACTGATAATCGTGTCGGTGACGGTGATATCGAATCGACAGCGTATACTGGTAAAAGTTATCCATTTGCTGCATCTCGTGACAATCACTGCCAAAAAAAAAAAAAAAAAAAAAAAAAAAAAAAAAAAAAAAAAAAAAAAAAAAAAAAAAAAAAAAAAAAAATTATTCCGGAACTATATGTAGTAGCCGCAAGCGAAGGACTTTTCAAAAACACTGGGTAAACATAAATACATGCATTCAGTTTGACGAAAGATAGGACAGAGTTTATTGTTTGTTGTGTAGGTCTATGTGTGAAAACGAAAATTTGAAATTATTGTATTAAAAATTACTGTTCTTCTTTTAGGGATTAAAATGTGCCTAAATTACTAGCAGGTGACGGAGACAAGAAGAAATACTACTAAAGACAAAAAAAAAAAAAAAAAAAAAAAAAAAAAAAAAAAAAAATCAAATGTTTGTTAAGCTTATGGGACTTAACTACGAGGTCATCAGTCCCTAAACTTACAAACTACTTATGAACTACTTACGAACTAGGACGGCACAAATATCCATGCCCGAGGGGGGATTCGAACCCCCGACCGTAGTGGCCGTGCTGACCGTGACTGGAGCTCCTCAGTCACCTCGGCCACCGCGGCCGGCGAAGAAACAACATTGCTTTAAACTTACCTCCGTGTTTGGAATTGGAAAAATGTAGAGTTTGAAATAAATACTTTTTTTGTGATATACATTAGAAAGACACAGCGCGTCCCCCTGCCTGCCCCTGGATACGCCGCTAAGCATACCGCAAGAGTTTCGAAAGCCGGCGCCTCGGATGAGTACGGCAGCGTCGGTGGGTACGGCGAGTGCGCCGTGTGTGCGCATGCGCAGTGGCTGCGGCAGTGGCTGCCAGCGCACACACGCCGAGCAGCCAGAAAAAGACAAGACAATGCGAGGCGAGCCGAGGCGAGGCTGCCCCAGCTGCCTGCGTTCCCACGGCGCGCACATCTGGTGCCAGCCAGCCTCCAGCCTCCAGCCTACAGCCTCCAGCTGGAGCCTCCAGCCGGCAGTGTAGCGCTGAGCGCGGCTCGTCCCAAACGTGTCGTGTCCAATACAGGCACACTTGTCCCACGTCCAGTAGGGTCGGCATTTCTCTTCTGGATCCTTCTCCTCCAGAACACTCTGTTCACTGCTTCTTCCTTCTTCCATCCGTTATCCCTTAGGTCCCCCACTATCGTATCCTTCCTCCTCATCTTCGGTGTTCCTCTCCTTCTCATTCTTTCAATCTATCTTCAACTCTGTTTTCGGTATACTCTTTCCCTTTTGTCTGCAAGTGTCTAGTCTACTCTGTTGTATGTTTTTCCCCAGGGGTCCCACTTTCACAACTCCTCTGACAAATGCATTTGTAATTCTGCCCTTTCTTGTTACCCCACACATCCCCTCAGCGTCCTCATTCCTGCCACTTCCATCTTCCTTTGCTGGGCTACTCTGATGGGCCACGCCTCTGCCCCGTACATCACGTTCGCTGCGGCTGACGCTTATCGGCGTTTCCGCGATCAACACGCCAGACCTGGCGACGCTTATAAGCTGCGCGCTAGCTCAGTACTCGGTTCAGTTACTTTGGCTGTGCACCCGTGTTAGTACAGGCCACCAAATACATCCCGTAACATTTTCCTGTCTGCAGTTGCGTGTTTTCATCTTTAGATGTTTGCTATAAAAACGACGCCTATACACCTTGAAAATTTGTTGTATGGGATTACGTTTCCATAGCACCACATTCCAGATGAGACGTGTTTCTTTTTCTCCGTTTGATAAACCTTTTGGTGTTTTCAGTAGAATTATTTCTCAATGAAGCGGAATTATCACTTGTTTGAATTTAATTTTCTTTCCAGTTTGCAATAAATCAGAGGCGTCGTTAGAAGTGTTCTCAATAAATGCATACGACGCTTACAGGTCACAGAGCTTGCAGCCTTTACCACAGGTTTGGCAGAGGCCTGCTTTCAGCTCTCGGCGCACATAGCACCCGCTTCCAGCGCCAGCGGCCAGCTCTGCTGATACCACAGCAGGCCTCGCCACCCACTTGCACGCTTCCCCTTCCAACCCACCGCTCACCTCGTCACACAACACTCCGCTCATTTTCCTGCAGTTGATCCAGCCACAGTTTATTCGGTGCTGCACCTCGCTTTCCAGTCCTCCGTCCCTCTGTATGTACGACCCCAGGTATTTTCATTTACAGACCGATTTCAGTTTCTCCTCCTGGATCTTGCAAGGCCTTACGTACCCATCTGTCAGTGCTAAATATTCTCATTTCGTCCTGCTAAATTTCATCCCTCGTTCGTCTAGCGCCTTCCTCCAATCCTCCAACTTCTCTTCAAGTCTGTCGATGCTCTGCTCTCAAAGAACCACACCATCCGCAAACATCGTATTCCGTGGCGCTTCCTTTTCCACATCTTTCACCAGCCCGTCCATAATCGGGACAGAGAGGTGAGGGCTAAGCGCAGACCCTTGGGGTAGCCCCACTGTTACTGGAAACTCCTTTGTCGCGCTCACACTACTTCATTGCTCCTCTGTACATTTCCTTCTCTAACCTCACATACTTCTCTGGCACGCACTGGGACTCTGTCATAAGCTTTCTCCAAATCAATGAAAGCCGTATGTGAATTGGCTTGCACCTCCCGGTGTCTCTCCACTCCACTCTCCCACCGAAACATACACTACTGGCCATTAAAACGCTACACCAAGGAGAAGTGCAGATGATAAACGGGTATTCGTTGGACAAATGTATTATACTACCACTGACATGTGATTACATTTTCACGCAGTTCGGGTCCATGAATCCTGAGAAATCAGTACGCAGAACAACCACCTATGGCCGTAATAACAGCCTTGATACCCCTGGGCATTAAGTCAAACAGAGCTTGGATGGCGTACAGGTACAGATACCCATGCAGCTTCAACACGATACCACAGTTCATCAAGAGTAGTGACTGGCCTATTGTGACGAGCCAGTTGCTCGGCCACCATTGACCAGTTGGTGAGAGATCTGGAGAATGTGCTGGCCAGGACAGCAGTCCAACATTTTCCGTATCCAGAAAGGCCCGTACAGGACCTGCAACATGTGGTCGTGCATTATCCTGCTGAAATGTAGGGTTTCGCAGGGATCGAATGAAGGGCAGAGCCACGGCTCGTAACACATCTGAAAGGTAACGGCCACCGTTCAAAGTGCCGTCGATGCGAACAAGAGGTGACCGAGACGTGTAACCAGTGACACCCCATACCATCACGCCAATATGGCGACGACGAATACACGCTTCCAATGTGCGATTATCATGATATTTTATTGTAATTTATGATTATAAAGCATAAATTATGACTTTTCGGAACACAGCAGTCACTTTAGAAATGAATCTCGATTTCAGTGACCTTAATGTAATCCATTAGTTCTTGACACTCTTCAAACTGTTCATATAGTAGTGGGTTAACGGCGTATCTGTGCCGAGCTTCAGGAAAATGAAACACCGCTGTTTCGATACACTTCTTCAGTTTCGCCTTCCTGCATCAGTGGTCTGAAACATTGAAACCGACGAGACGAAACAGTTTCAGTATCGACTGTGAATGTGATCCGAAACAGAGCACAATGAAACACTACGGTTTCGAAACTGTGTTACTTGGTGGTTTTTGAAACACTGAATCATTTCCGCGTATCGAATATGACATGGAGACAAAATTTGTCATTCCTCAACTAAAGTACACATAAATACTGCGAACGACAGAATAAAATAAGAGGCAAAAACCCACAGAAGATGGCACAATAATTGCCGAAACATGTTTGGGTATAAAAACAAAACAAGGTGTCTTGCTTAAGGCGGATTTAACCACAAGTCTAATACAGCGAGGGAGGAAGATAGAGGAGCAGCACCATCACAAGATGATCATTAAGAGGCGACATATGCCTATGCCTGCACAAGAAGATAGTCTTAACCATTCAAAGGGTAAATTACGACTACCGTATACAGGTCAAACCTACACAACAACTTGGGGCAAGAAGTATATATATATATATATATATATATATATATATATATATATATAAAGTGCCAATACTGAAATGTAGCTTGCCGTTTTGCATCAGTTATCTATTAATTTTGATGGCGATCATTCAAGCGGTGTTTAGGTTCATTGGAAGGTACTCTCCGCCAAGCACCGTATGAAATCTTAGGTAGACGGTGATAGTCCTCTTGTTTCCAAGGGTGAGCTTTCACTTTTTCATCAATTTCGGAATAAGACCGTGTCGTCTGGCGGAACTCCGCACACGCCAGCCAGCTTGACATCGTCCTCAACGAGACAGGCCGCCTCATCACTAGAGCTCGCATTTTAGGTAAAAACCTGTTTTGTTCCTCGTTGAATAAAAGCAATAAAAGTTGTACATACACGAATTACGATAGTTTATAATCGAAAACGCTAGTTTTATAGCACCTAAAAATACCTGTATTCAGGTTACTGCAAGATTGTACCAAAATTTTAAAAATCCAGTTAATTGAATACTTTTATGGCTAACGTTCTCTCGCAGTCTTCCCAACTAAGAATTACGCAAATATTTTATCAGAAATTGTAATTTTATTGAACCTAAAATACGTAATCTCTTGTTAGAAACTCATCTAGCCTATGTAATTTAAAAAAAAAAAAATTCCAAGAAATACCTAATGTCATGTAAGAACGTGACTGTATCTAATTTTTGGAAACCCGGTCATATAAAATTCGTATGACTGAAACTATTTTAGCAAGCCTTGCTCCATATCACTGGTCTTCCCGAGGCCACGAATCCTGTAGCTGACACTATACGTCTCGCATGCACGCATGTAGGTAAGCTAGTTTCACCCAGCAAAAAGGTTTCTGCTGATGCACGTACGCGGCTAGAGGCCGTGGAATACTGCAGCGAGCATCTGGAAGACGCTGAGGGCATTGTTCTTCAGCTGCCGGAGCAGCACTGGGCATTGCAAAGATCTGCTGCAGCACCCAACAGTTTGCCACGACATTGCACGCGCAAAATATCAAAATGCAGTTTTGGTACATGTTATTAAATTTCTAGAATATTCAGGGAAATGAGTCTACAATCTACATAGAATGCGATTGATAGAAGACGCGGCAGAAAAACAACTTGGTCTCAGATTCTATTAGTATGAAGTTTCGTGACGAACTAAATATAGTGTTGCAATAAATAAATAAATAAATAAACCAGGACTGCACAGTGGGTGACACCTTATCAGGTAAATCTTCGGAGCGCGATGGTGCGGTCCCATGGCGCCTGTTGTAGTGGCGTCCCTCACATACGCTCCGGTGGCATCCGCTGACGAGAAACGCTCATTCTCGGCATACAAGACGCCATTGACAGAATAGAGGTGCAGTTCCTCAACCGAAAATCTGGAGAAAGTATTTGTTGCTTACTGGGACTGTAACTACGGTCATGAACAATACAATAATGTGTTTTTATTTTGTCAATCTATTTAGCTTTCTAGACAATAAAATAATAGCTCTTGATCACCTATTTTGTTATTTTACAACCTATTTTTGTTGGTGATATAACCTGTTTTAGGTACCTAATTTAAGATTTTGAAAACCTAAAAGCCGAGGTCTAGCTATAACAGGCTGCCTGCGGCCAGCTGCTGCGGGTAAACTTGACAATCCTGTAGGTACAGCGAGCGTCCCCAGGTGTTAGAGGGAGAACAGCGGCGCAAGTCGAGAAGAAGAGGCGGGAAGACGACCCAACACATCCCACGTCTGGAAGGTAAGCACCTGCTCCCAGGCCGAAATTTTCCTCGGGACAAAGAAAGCGATCGCGTCAACACTTTCTGCTCGTCGAATAGAATTATGGCGAAACAAGACATCCTGAAAACAACAAAACCTTGAAGAAGAACCTGTTGCTGGGAGACCTGGTCCAGGTGTCAACGCTGTTGAATACCGGGCCCCATTTGTATACATGTTTGTATGTGTTTCTGTAACTGTACGTGTTTGTCCGGGTGGGAAGCGAAGAGAACGACAGACCGTCCGCCACTGAACACGACGCTGGCTGGCCACGTTTCATGTCAAGCCGCATTAGGAAATTCGCAAAACTGCTGCAGTACGCGACAGTGTCACACTAAAACACTGGACCGATTTCAACCAAATTTGGTACACGTCTTCCTTACCGCGAGGTACCAATTCTGTAATGGTAAGAACCACATACGACACATGCTTCAGGAGATATAACGTCGTAAGCAATAGGAGTTGCAACAAACTGCCACATAATGCGACCAGACTTTATGAATACAGTACATGAGCGACTTGCAACAAAATTTAAACGTAATTTCAAACCTTTATTGAACTATTTCTCGCTCACAACCCTAGCAAAATTATGAAAAAAAAGAACGTTTCTCGCTTCCTACTTTTCCGGTTCATGGACTAATACTACGGCATTCTTTATAACGTTACAATTCATAATTTCTACACTACAAATTGTACCCGCAGGAAATTTTACAGAAAGTATACACATATAGTTGAATGTACTTTCTAAATTGTATCACAGTACGACACGTAGTTCATGAATTGTGAGCAGATAAACAGTAGCGTTCATGGAAACCGCCCCATCAGGAACCAAGTTTTAATCTGTTACTTCTTTACTACTAATTGTATTCCCAATAGATTTTACATCACATAAACCTGAAAAAATAAACGATTGTACAACATATAACTCAATAAATATGAGATCGTGCGAATTTTATGTCATTTTTATTTTGACTACTATCTTTCTTTGTTTCGATACTATACGTATAATTTTGTACATTATGCAAGAAATCATTATTTCTTATATATTCTCAGATAAATATAACACGATTTTAGAAAAACGGAGGTGGACAGAGGGAGAAGAGATAGGAGAAGCACTGACTCAAGGAAGGAATAAATAAATATGAGGGCAACGCCGGGTTTTCAGAGACTCCTCTTTCTTGCTGTGCTGTACGACACACGTTGAAGACGTCTACAGAGAAGAACGGCGCCGAATGACAACTCCAGCACGTCCACGCGGCCAGCGGTCGGCCGTTTGTATGAAGCGAGCAAGCGGCGCTGTGACGTCAATTTGCAGCAGGGTTTTGGAACATATCCTGTGTTATCAATTATCTCGAACAAAACGATCTGTTGACCCAAGGTCAACGCGGATTTTGAAAATATCGTTCGTGCGAAACACAACTAGCTCTTTATTCACACGAAGTGATGGGTGCTATCGACAAGGGTTCTCAAATTGATTCCGTATTTCTTCTTTTCCAGAAGGCTTTTGACACCGTACCTCACAAACGGCTTTTAATCAAATTGCGTAGTTATGGTACATCGCCACAAAATTTGCGATTGGATAGGGGATTTCCTGTCAGAGAGGACACAATTCGTAGTAATCGATGGTAAGGCATCGACTAAAATAGATGTGATATGGGGCATTCCACAGGGTAGTGTTATTGGTCCTCTGCCGTTCCTTATTTACATAAACGATTTGGGAGAAAATCTAAGTAGCTCTCTTAGGATGTTTGGAAATGAAGCCGTCATTTACCGTCTAGTAAAATCATCTGAAGAGAAAACCAACTGCAGAACGATCTGAATAAGATATCACTATGCTGTAAAAATTGGCAATTGACTCTAAATAATGAGAAGTGTGAAGTCGTTCAAATGAGTACGAAAAGAAATCCGTTAAACTTTGTTTACAACGCCGTGTGTAGGAAGGCATCAGCATCTCTTCATGCCCTACAGAGATATAAGAAGTTTTTTCCTCTCGATCTTAAAAAGAAACTTATACAAACACTTGTAATTCCAATTATTGATTACAGTGATGTTGTCTTGCAAGATCTTTCTTGGGAAAGCTCAAGACGTCTGGAACTAATCATGAATGCCTGCGTTCGATATATATGTAACATCCGTCTCTTTGATCACATTTCACCATCTTATATGCAACTATCCTGGCTCCGTGCTGACAAGCGCAGAGATTTTCATACACTCTGTTTCCTCTACTCTCTTATCAACGTACACTGTCCCTCATATCTTTCCTCGACCTTAACACTCTTATCTGATCAACATAACAGAACTACTTGTTCCTGTCAGAGCAAAACCCTTTCTGTCCCTATACATCACTCAGCCGGTTTCTCAAAATTCTTTTCAGTAGCAGGAACGAGGCTCTGGAACAATCTACCTCAGTATATCAGAGAACTGAATAACACTGCCAGCTTCAAACGACAGTTAATGGATTATCTACTAAAGCAATAATGACGCCAGTCTTTATTACCCTACGGTCCAGGTACGTCACATCCATTCCTCCTCCCAGATATTCTCTTACTGCCATTACTCTCGCCAGGTACAGCTTTCTTAACTTCCTTTTGTCAGAATTCGCATTGCCTTAACCAGTCTCGATTCAAAAGTACATCCTGTATCTGCCAATATCAATGTTGTTACTTCTATTATTACACCAACAGCAGCAGAAGGTGTCTCAGTGGTACTACTAGTATTAATCCTATTAGAATTAAGTCAGTACCTTTTATTTACATCCTTTTACATGTAGTTAACTTTTATAAATTATGTTATTAATTGTTTATCTGTAAAAATCATTGGTATGTTATAGGTAACTCAAATGTAAAGAAATACTGTATGTGTAAAACCCTGGTAAGAGAGGGCCTGATGGCCCTAATCTGATCAGGCTAAATAAACAAACAAATAAATAAATCACTAAATACCTGTGAATTACTATACATCAGATTTAAACGGGAAAGAATACGTAGATAATGTCGTGGGAAAGGCGAATCAGAGATTGCGTTTTGTTGGCAGAACCCTTTAAAGATGCAACAGAAATACTAAATAGACTGCATACACTACACTTGTCCGTCCTTTTTGGGGGTATTGCTGCACAGTGTGGGATACTTATCAGGTGGGTTTGACGGAGGACATCGAAAGAGCGCAAAGAAGGGCAGCTCGTTTCATATTGTCACGATACAGGGGAGACAGCGTTACGGAAATGATACAGGATGTGGGAAGTGAGTCGTTACAACAACGGCGCTTATCGCTGCGGCGTGGGCTACTTGCCAAACTCCAATCGCCAACATTCTCCTCCCAATGGGGAAGTATATTGTTGACTGCCACCTACATAGGTAGAAGTGTCCATCGGTGTAAAATACCAGCAATCAGAGCTCGAACGGAGAGATTCAGGTGTTCTTTCTTCCCGTGCGCTATTCGAGAATGGAATGGTAGATGAATAGTATAATGGTGGTTCGATGAACCCTCTGCCAGGCACTTAAATGTGATTTGCAGAGTATCCCATGCAGATGTAGATGGATACGTTGCGCAGGGCGCTGCATTTCCGGTGCCTGGCAGTGAACGTGTGACAGAAGTGAAATGTGACAGAACTGACCGGAAAGTTTATTATTTCTTTAATCAGGTCCAGCCGCTGAAGTCCCATCCCGCTACGCCACTTTTTATTTTGGAGGACTGAGGGCGGGGGGCACACCGCGATGTCTGGACGAGTGCACTAGCCTCACTTAAAAGTTGGCCGTTTAGGCGCGCTCGGCGCAAACTGGCGGAGCACCGACGTGGGAGTTGACCCGGTCACATCTGACCGCGGCTGACGGCCGCTTTTCTGGACGTCTACAGCTATGGCGCCGATTTTAGAGGTTATGGGAGGCACGAGCAAGATTCATATACTCTGATAAATTCAGTGCTTTAGTTGAAAAAAAAAATTAGGTAGTTTCCTGCGGTACTCTGCTCATTCCATATGAAATGAGTCAAATGGACATTTTTAGAAAAGAAAGAAAGTAAAGATTTAGCTATAATTTACAGAATTGAAACATATTTTTATTGTATTCAAGGGCTTAGTGTAGATGAGCATACCACCCATCGGCTTTGGACAACGACATCTTATCGTAACTAACCGGCAGTGCCGTTCCATTAGACAATTACAGTGCGTATTGGTGTCGGTGTTTAAAAACAGACTTGTTGTTGTTGTGGTGTTCAGTCCGCAGACTGGTTTGATGCAGCTCTCCACGCTACCCTGTCCTGTGCAAGTCTCTTCATCTTAGAATACTTTCGGCAATCTACATCCTTTTGAATCTGCTTACTGTATTCGTCCCTCGGTCTCCCTTTACGATTATTACCCCACACGCTTCCTTCTAATGCTAAGTTGACAATTCCTTGATGTCTCAGAATGTGTCCAACCAATCTATCCCTTCTCTTACTCAGAATACGCCAGAAAGTCCTTTTCTCCCCAATTCCGTTAAGCACCTCCTCATTAGTTACGTGAGCTACCCATCTAATTTTCATCATTCGTCTGTAGCACCACATTTCGAAAGCTTCTATCATCTTTTTATCTGAACTCCTTATCGTCCACGTTTCACTCCCATACAATGCTACACTACAGACAAATGCTTTCAGAAAGGGCTTCCTAACATTTAAATTAATGTTGCATGTTGACAAGTTTCGCTACTTTAGAAACGCTTTTCTTCCCATATCACACGAAAAGCGTTACAAAATTCGGACAGTAGAACTGCGCGGAATTTTTAAAGACGGAACCAAGCGTTTACCGCCGTAAGAAGCAAAACGGGCAGTGTTACCAACAGTTGAACATGTACACATTCAATCGGCTGAAGGAGCAGTGGTCAAAGACATTAAAATTCGCTTCCATTTTAGGTGCTACTAGTGCTACGACACACTAGTTTATAATCGTAAACTGACTGAAGTACGAAAAAGACGGCCGCGGTGGAGTAGCCGAGCGGTCTAAGGCGCCTCGCTGCGGAGCGCGCGGTTGCTCGCCGTCGGAGGTTCGAGTCCTCCCTGCGGCATGGGTGTGTGTTTGTCCTTAGGTTAGTTTACCTTAGTTTAAGTTGGTCCGATAGATTTCCAAACATTTGATCTTTTCTTCCTCTTTTTTTTTTTTTTTTTTTTTTTTTTTTTTTTTTTTTTTTTTTTTTTTTTTTGCGGAAATACTGGTAAGTGAACTATTATTTACAGTGAGTCGTTCTCATAACGTTTCGTGAAAACATACGTAACTTGTGCAGTGCTTCATGATTCAATCAATGGAAATGAAGTCAAAGTGTTGCGATGTATTGTCCTTTACATTTTTAAAATATATGCCGGATTTCATACTTGCTTTCTGCAACGAATAGACAACGATATTGCATACACAAGACTTTGGAGCACATTTCTTGAACGTTTCGGAGCCGCTCAGAAGCATTTCCCCTGTATGGGGTCTCATTAGTCGGAACTCTCCATTGGCTAATTCGAACGTTTGACCGCCAATCAGATTCCAATTTGAACGCTTCGACGGTTATGATCACAACTCGAACGAATCTAAAACTTTCCAATTTTTCATTCCGAAATCCATTCGACAATTTACTCCTGATCTATATTTTACAGATTTAAGAAAGAATTTCAGCCGGTTCGCTAATAGCGAGTTTGAATCTTAAGCGGAACGCCGTACTGGACCAGCTAGAAGCACTGCTGATAACTTAAATTGTATTGTAAACATTGTGGAAAGGGAAAACAGCTGCGACGATTCTGGTGGCAGGAAGTTTCCAGAGAGATTTCAGCTGTCGAAACAAAGACTGTGCTTGTTGTCAAACCACACATAATCGGTCAGAATCTCCTACTGCCCTAGAACAGCTCTATTTCGCCAAACTTCTGAGTACTGTAAAGGTCTACACATTCTGAATCTCTTCAAACGCAGTATAGTGTAATAGTGAAGATGTGACTGAACTTGGCTGTTAGCAGGGCGATATGATGGTCATGGCAGATTCAATATATGAGGCTCCTGGCTTCGATCGCTGGTAGTTTCGCATTCTTATCTTTGTGCGGTATATTTTGCTCCACGTAATGTTCAGCTATTAATTATAAAAGTTGTAATTTACTTGATATAGTGAAGCAGAGTTTTATGAAATGATGAAGTCTGCAGGTTTCTGTCGGCATCTAGCGTGCGTGCAGGCCTGCGCACATCACACCCGCGGTTAACATCCGGCAACGGTCTCTACAGCGTCTCGCCACGTGTCTGTCACTGTTTCCCATAAAAACCTATTATTTTCTTGGAAAATGGAAACCTAGAGAGTAATTTTTGCCAGTGAAGCTACTCTTTAAATAATCAAACACTAGCTGCAATTACCCAGGTTTGCCCGGAATTAAATAAGGCACACAACAAATGCGTCTTACACGTGTAGAGATTGCAATCGAAGTCTATAAGTAAAGTACCCTCCACCATGCACTGAACGAAATTTTATGTAGTCAGTGCCCTTCCTCTTGTTTTGAAGGTCAATTGTGCAAAATTTCATCAAGATCAGTGCGCAGGTATAGATTTATACGGACACATTGAAAACGCACTTTCACTTTTTCTCAAATTTTCCTATTGTTGTGGAACGAAATCTGTTTAAGAACCTTCCCCAGGTAATTTTGTGTGCGTGTACGAAATTTCACGTCATTTGGTTGTCTGGATCTTGAATTACAAGAAAACAGACAGACAGACAGACAACAAATGCATGTTATAAGTTTGTTTATTTAATCGTGTCTGAGCTACATGTGTAGTTAATTAATATGCTACATATACTAGATTACAAATAAAAACTAAGTACTAATTATACATTCATATATATATACAATCATGATTTTCACACATAATACATTATTATTGTCCCTGGCAGACTCATATCTCTGTCCAGTGTTGGGCACACTGCACTTCACCAGCCACAGGTCTTGGAAAGTGCATGGCGCCGGCAAGGATGGGCAGCTCAGCAGGTGTGTCATCGTTTGTTGTTCTCCACACTGGCAGAGCTCGTCTCCTGCGTATCCCCACTTGAACAGGCTATCCTTTGATCTTCCCATTCGACACCTAAGTCTGTTTAGGCTCTTCTAGACTCTCCATTGGCTTTCATTTAGTGGGTGTTCAAATTGAATGAAGTCTTTCCTCGATTTTAATCTTGCCACCACTGGGTGATGTCCGAACAGGGGGTGTCTTCTATCCTCACACTGTCTGCTTCTTTCAGCCATCGCCAAAGTTTGCCGTCTGATCTGTGGGGGAGCTATTCCTGAACACATATAAAGGAGATCACGGTTTGTAGGCTTCAGTCATCCCGTAATTAAACGACGTGAATCGTTCAGCTCTGTATCTAGCTTGTGGGCGTGCGTCGGTCTTCTCCATACGGGCCAAGCATATTCAGCTGCAGCAAAACACAAAGCCAGGGACGATGAACGCACAATTTCAGGATTTGCTCCCCAGTGTGCGTTGGTGAGTTTGCGGATCATACCGTTCCGTGTGTTGATTTTCGCTCTAGTTTTTTTTTTAGTATAGAGATAAGATAAATATAGATTTAAAAAACTGAAGAATTCGGAATACCAGTGGTTTTTATAGCAGTTTTATTAAGTTTATAAACAGTGAACTGATTCCTGCGTCGGTTCTTTGATGAAAAAATTCATTATGAAAATTAAAATACACAATTTTGTGTTTCAAACTTCCTGGCAGATTAAAATTGTGTACCGGAACCGGGACTCGAACCTGGGAGCTTTGCCTTTCGCGGGCAAGCGCTCTACCGATTATATATATATATATATATATATATATATATATATATATATATATATATATATATATATATATATATATATTCTGCTGCCGTGGTGCGTTACTAACTTTCCATTGCTTATACAGTGGTTGGCATTATTTAAGCAAAACAATATTCCTCTGTCGATGGGTATCTATAACGTAAAGTTATTCTTCTGCATTTGGTAGTGAACTTAGATTTCCGCATTTTAAATGTCTCTCGAGTGGGGAACACATTTAGAAAGTTGTGTAATGAAAGTAACGTAGCAGCCATTCTGGCGTGAAATAAACTAATTGTTGAAAGATGTATAAAATACACAACACGTTTTTCCTTTTTTCCGCACATTGTGTAATAGAAGTAAGAAGGTACGAAAATAAACGTGCATAAGCCTCTGCACATACGTACTTGTTTCTTCTCTTCTCATCTCGATGACAGTGATTACTCCATCATTAATTTCCTGCGAGTTTATACAAATATACAAAAGAACTAATTACAAAATTAATAAAATGGTTTTCTTTGTTCGAAGTTAGTTCTTCCTCTATTTGACAATTTCTTCGGGTGAGTAATTCGTGTTGACAGTATAGTCTTGCTCAAGAAATTAGCAAAGTGTTCCTTGTAGTTTTGTTTCCGCTCTAGTATATGGTGCTGTATGGTGAGGTATAGAACAAAATCCTCCTTGGTCTTTTCTTTTGTACTAAGAAGATAGTACACTGTATGACCCGTTATCCAGTTGACAGCATTACGTTTGATGGAAGATGCGGGTTGTGAACGTTTTGCCATGTTGCACTCCAATTCTTGTTCGGGATTTTTCGTTCTATCACATTTCGTGTTTTGTTTTCAGTGCGTGTCCTATATATTTCTCTGACGACTGTTCTTTTTGCCACAGGTAGTCTGTCATGGATACAACTATACTCGATCAGAAAGCGTCGGAAGTGGCAGAGCGTCGTCGGCATGTGAGGGACATCAGCCGGTGCGCGGTGACACTGTTCGCTGATGTCCGCTATAACTTGCAGGTCTTACCGAGGTAAAGAGCGTGTGCCTTTTTGTGCACACCCATTAAATTGAGTCCTCCATCCCGTATCGGGAGAGTTAGGTGTCATACTTTACCTTAAAGATATGTCCACGACATCAAAGTGTCCAAGTGCCGACAGCATATTACTTGCGATACCGAGACTGATAGGCAGTACCTGTGCTACACGATTTATTTTCGACGTTATGTATGTGTTGGTTAGTGCCACTTTTTGAATCTCATCTAATTTTCTCAAACTGTGTAGCTGCACGCACGCACGTATCTTTGTGAGTAGTTGTTTATAATTGGCGGCTATGGTCTTCCCTATTGTACTTCTGAAGTCGACACCCAGACATTTCAGTTTTTGGATTTCTTTTATTTGGCCAAGTTGTAGTGTGATTTTGTACGGTTCAGCCGTGCACCGGATGCTCTCTCGTATGTGGTTATTATCTGGAGAGCAGGCTCTAGTTCACGTGCGTCAGTGATCAAGAAAGCGACATCGTCAGCAGACATTCTTCTGATTGTTTATTCTGAGACCGTTTAAACGTTTCGTTATAGTGACGAGTAATGGCTCTATAGCTATGACGAAAAGTGACTTGGATATGGGACACCTCTGCCTGACTGAACTGTTGATGGGAATTTCACAGCCTGCTTGGCCGTTTATTAAAATCCTCGATGTACTATTTTGTACATCGTACTGATGAACTCTAGGGGAAAGCCCATTGCCTCTATGATTCTGAAGAGATACAGATGGCTGACCCTATCAAACGCTTTCTCGAAATCTAGGCTTACTACTGCACATTTAATCTTACCAGCGTCTGCGACGGCTATAATATCCCTGTAGTCCGCCAGCGTTTGGTATATTGCTCTTCCTCTTCCGACGCTCGTCTGGTGTGGCGCGATGACTGCGTTAATTACACTTTTCATCCGAGCAGCTAAGACAGGGGCGAAAATTTTGTAGTCCCCGTTCAACAGCGTAGTCGGTCTCAGGTTCGTGATTGTGCTATTGTTAGTGTTTTTGGGTATCAGAACTACCAACCCTTCTTTAAATTCCGACGGAATAATCGAGTCCGGCTTCTGTAGATCCTTGCAGATCGCTGTCAACTTTGTCTTCAGCTGCAGCCAGAAAGTTTGATAAAATTCAGACGGGATACCATCGCGTCCCGGTGATTTGTTTTGAGGGCTGTTGAATACGGCGTCTTTCACCTCGTCTTCTGATACGTCCGTAGTGAGCTCCACGGCATCCGCTGGGCTAAGTCGTGTCATTAAGTTCCGGTGTAAGGCGTCAAGTGCAGCGTCGTCTATCATTGTATTGGATATCAGGTCTGCGTAGTTGTTTCCAATAGCTTCTCTGATGTCTGTCTGTCTTGTCAAAATTGTTCCGTCGTTATCTTTTAGTTCAGTTATAATATTTGTTTTCGCGCGTTTGGTCTCCCGTATAAGATGGTAGATGGATGGATGGCTATTCATCTTTTACAGTATGTGGAGCTCTGGATCTGATTTTAAAACCTCTAGCTGTTTCCTTTTTAAAAGTAAAATTTTTGCTTGATTTTTTTAAATTTGCGAACAATTGTCAATCTTTGTGTCGTCGAGTGTATATAATTCCCGAAGACATTGGTAGTAGAATTCAAGAGTTCTTTTCAACCACCAGTTTTTGTCTCGCGAGTATGGGGTCATAGCTTCCCGTAGTTTCGGTTTGGCACATTCGAGCCACCATTTGATCGCCGAGTTGTAAGAAGTAAACTCAGCTTCGCTTTCATGCCAGGCCTGAGTGAATGCCTCCCTACACGCTTGATCCGCTAAATGCGAGACGTTCAGTTTCCATTGCCCTTTGCCACGGTATGTTTCCTGTCTCTTAAGATTTAAAGTGCAAATAAAGGCAGCATGATCAGAAAAGCTGGTTGGCCAGACTTTTGCATGTAAAACTTGATGTATAAGGTCCTCTGGAACATATATACGGTCTAGTCGAGTAGCAGAGTGAATCCGGGCCTATCGCCAAACTTGTGTTCCCACGTATCGGTTAGCGTTAGATCTTCAACTATGTTTTCTAGTTCTATTGATTTGTTAAGATTCGCAGTTAAAGTCTCCCGCTAAAATTAGTTGGCCATACTGTGTTGCAAATAGCGGAAGGATATCTTCTTTGAAACATTCTGCTCTGCGTCTCCTGTTGTTACTGCCAGACGGAGCGCACACATTTATTACTTTGGTGGTGTTAACGGTTGCGGCAGTCCCCCTGCTAGTTGCTAACCGTCCTATGTCGTGGAGAACAATACCTTCTTTGAACAGGATGGCCGTTCCTAAATCGGCATCACGTCCCGGTTTTGCAGTGACGTTGTACCCAGGGATTCGGTCTAAATCTATTTCCCCTACCTCTAGAAGAAGCAGTATATGAATGTCCGTGGCGTACAAGAAGTCTTTAATATTGTCAAGCTTGAGGGACCTCTGGCTCTTATTTATGTTGGATGTTGCTATCCTGAAAGCTTGTAGGTCAGTCATTCTGAGTTGTTTATACGGGAGGCAGTTGTTGTTTATTTAATAGAACTCAGAGTCCTCGTCGTTGTTTTTGTGTCCCAGCCTCGTCGTCGCTTTTGTGTCTCGTTTCCGTCGTAGGTGTCGGTGGCCGAGTGGAATGAGACCGACACAGGAATAAAGATAGCACGCTGGTGCAGGTACGGAGAGGAGCAGCCAGTAGGATCATGGGTGGCAATACTGACATTATGGCTTGAACATAGGCTAAGGAAGGGCAAACCTACATTTTTGGCGTTCGTAGATTTGGGGAAAGCTTTAGACAATGTTGACTGGAACACACTTTCAAATACTGAAAGTAACAGGGGTACAATATAGGGAAAGAAGAGTTATATTCAACCAACACAAAAACCAGACACCGGTTATTAGAGTCGAAGGGCAAGAAATGGACGCAAAGGTTAGAAAGGGAATAGGACAGGTTTGCAGCCTTTGCCCAATGTTGTTCAATTTGTACATTGAACAAGCAGTGAAGGAATGGAAGGAGACATTTGGAGAGGGAATTAAAGTTCAGGGAGAGGAAATAAAAAGTTTGCATTTTGCCGTGACATAGTAATTTTCGCAGAAACTGCAAAGGATCTGGAAGAGCAATTGAATGGAATGGATATTGTCTTGAAAGGAAGAGATAAGATTAACATTGACATGAGTAAAACGAGGGTAATGGAATGTAATGTCTGAAAATTAGGTGATGCTGAAGGAATTAGATTATGTAATGCGACAATAAAAGTAGTTGATGAGTTTTGTTAATTGGGTAGTAAGATAACTTCGGATGGCCGAAGTAAAGGAGATATAAAATGCAGAATGGCTATGGGAAGAAAACCGTTTTTAAAGAAGCGAAACTTTTAATATCAAATATTAATTTAAATGTTAGGAAGTCCTTTCTGAAATCAATTGTTTGGACGGTATTAATGTATGAGAGTGAAATGTGGACGATAAGAAGTTCAGACAAAAAGCTGATAGAAGCTTTCGAAATGTGGTGCAATAGACGAATGATGAAAGTTAGATTGCTAGATCACGTAGCAAATAAGGAGGTGCTTCACCGAATTGAGAAGAAAAGAAGTTTCTGGCATATCCCGACTATAGAAGGGATAGATTGGTGGGACACTTTTGTGTCCCAGCCTCGTCGCCGCTTTTGTGTCTCGTTTCCGTCGTAGGTGTCGGTGGCCGCATGGAATGAGACCGACCCAGGAATAAAGATAGCACGCTGGTGCAGGTACGGAGAGGAGCAGCCAGAAACTAGAAACACTAGAGTAAATTAGAACGAGATATATATTGCACAGAATTTATACAATACTTAACTTTTACATAGTACTGCAGAATGTTGATACATAGTTGAGCTAGAGTCCTGCCTAGTGCCTAACTGATAGCCAAGTCTTCACTGGTGCCTATCGGATTCCGAAGTCTTTACTCGTTCCCAACTCAGTCCCAAGTGAACGATGTCGTTCACTGGTGGCCACGAGCGGAGTTGTAGCAGAGGGCGCTCGTGGCTGTCGTCGTAAGAACGCCGCGCCGTGCGTGCATGGCGGCGCGCGGCGAAAGTAGGTGGCGCGCACTTTGGACTTGTGCGACACCACAGTCGTCTTCTTCTCGTGCGTCCATGCTTGGGCCTTATGTTGGTTCTCGAGTGTTGTGTGAGCCGCGTCTAGTGCTCCTTGTTGGTACATCCACCATCTCGGCGTCCGCGAGTTCATTTCGACGTCCTCTGTCCAGTCAAATGTGTTCGCCATTTTTAACGGCTCGTCGAGGCGATGCACCTGCTCTTCTGGCACCTGCGCAGGTTTTTCGTGACCCGACACGACTCACGATGCCGCCTCACAACTTTACTTACGCCAGTACCTAGCCTCGCATTCTGGAATTTTGTGCTTGTTTTACAGATTTCTTTATTATGAGAACTGATTTTCGACTTCTTAGGCCATCGTCGGACATTTACTAAGAAGCCGAAAATCGATTCACATAAAAAACAAACGTGTGGAACAAACACAAAATAGTAATAAGAAGAGCTTACAGCTCACCGCAAAGACGTGGCGACGAGCTGCGACAGGCACGTACAAAAGACACACACATACAACACTTCCAGCTATCGGCCATGGCCTTCTTCAGGAAATAGAACACTCAGGCAATCACACGGGCACTCAACACAGACACACAACCGTCACCTCCGACTGCCGCACTTCTAATCTTGTCTTTTGTGTGTGCCTGTCACACCTTTCTGTGATTTCTAAACTGTGCTATTACCTCACTGTCAATTGGAACCTGGAAATTTAGAGACTTTTAAAGCATTTTTGTTTCTTTCGATATTTCACACAATTATGTAAATTGAGTATTTAAATATGTTGTGGCGTAAAGTGAGCGCCAGTCGCCAGACGCAGAGAACGATCGCGCAGAAGGCAGCGGACGACCGGCAGCCAATCAGACGCCTCCTGGAGCAGCAGCTAGGAGCGCGCTGTGTCTGCTCTGGGAGAGCACTGGGGACAGCGCAGGAGCGTCGAGAACAGAAGGCATTACAAGCTGAGTACTGTAACAGTTCCGTAAATAAACTTTTATTTATTTATTATTATTATTGAGATTGTCCTCATTACAGAGGTTTACCTCCAACATACTAATACGCCCAGAAATGAATACACATAGTACGTAAGGTTTTACACTAATTATTCACTATATTTCTCCACGTGTGTCTATCTTCTGTGTCCTCTTCTTCTGCGCCCAGTCTATTCATTGAGAGCTGTACATTTTTGATCCAGGTGGTCACCGGTCGTCCTCTTCTTCTTCTCCCCACAGATTGCCACTCCAGTACCATCTTCGGTATTCTGCTGTCCTCCATTCTTCTTACATGCCCGTACCACCGTAATTTCTTCCTGTCCATCACCTATTCTATTCTTTCTATTATTCCCATCCTCTTTATTATTTCGGTGTTTCTTCTTTTTTCTTTCCTGGAAATTCTGGCCGATCTTCTCCAGAAATCCATCTCTACGGCTTGTAGTTTCTTAGTGTGCTTCTGGTTTATGGTCCAGGTTGCCGCTCCGTACAGAACTGCACTCTCAAATATAGATTTATATATGATTTTTTTTGTTCTGTTCATCACGTTTCTGCTCCATAGGACTGAGCTGAGCATTCCAATTACCTTTCTTCCACTGCTAATTCTTTTATTAATCTCTGAGTCGGATTTTCCCTCAGTTTCTAAAATGGACCCTAAATAACAGAAAGTGTTAACTTTTTTTATTTTCTTTCCCTCTATGCGTAGTTCATGTGGATCATTCGCCAAGAAATTTAGAACAAGCAAAGGTCTGTTGCAAGGCTGTCCCATGTCACCAACATTATTCAAAATATATATAGATATTTGTCTGAGAAAGTGGTCACAAAAATGTAATAGTATGGGACTAGAAATCAGAGATGGAGTTTATCTACATCATTTATTATTTGCTGACAATCAAGTCGTCATAGCACAAGACGGGGAAGATGCAAACTACATGTGTAATCAACTAGCAATAGCATACAAAAATTGGGGTCTGAAGATTAATTATCAAAAAACAGAATACTTGACGTAAATAAACTTGCATTCATAATATTCTTCTCGGGTTTGCTGCCGGATCAAAACGTCATCTTGACACGATATTTCGGCGGTCCACCTGGCCGCCATCCTCAGGTGACAGTGCTGGGACACCGGCGGCCCCAATATACGCCCACTCACACGGACCGCTACTCGCATGCAACAAGTTCTCATTCACCTTACCAGCGCACTGGTGTCCTGCGTACGCTGACAAAAAGAGCTTTTGCCATTTCAGATGCTGAAAGTCTAACTAAAGAGATGGACGATCTGAGAACGGTTTTCGAGGAGAATGGTTACACGGACCAACAGATCTGCCGTGCTTTTCAATTTGGACCGTCGCGGGAACCACAAGAAGAAACTCGCAAGTCGCCGGCTTTCCTACCGTTTTCCGGAAGCATTTCATCTAAAATTGGAAGGATTTTGAAACGATATGACATCCAATGCATTTTTCGTCCACCTGCCAAGGTTAGAGCACTCCTGGGCTCAGTAAAAGATGACTTAGGATTGAGGAAACCCGGTGTATACAATATTCCTTATCACTGTGGAAAAGTTTACATCGGCCAGACAATTCGCACAATTCAAGATCGATGTACTGAACACCATCGACACACAAGATTGCTTCAACCAGAGAAATCTGCAGTAGCTGAGCACTGTCTCACTGAGGGACATAAAATGAAATATGATGAAACACAAATGGTTGCTTCAGCGTCTCGCTATTGGGACTGTATTTTAAAAGAATCGATTGCTATTCGTCTTACTGACAATATTATAAACAGAGATAAGGGTTTTCCTTTGAGTAGACTGTGGAACCCTTTATTATTTGACATCAAGAAACAACGGTCTCTGCAGAATAGCGATCTATCGTTTACGCCGGCTTCCACCACTGGCGGCGCTGAAACGTAGAGGGCAGAACTGTCAATTTTTGCGCACGCGCCCTCGGCCTTCCGCGGCGTGTGTAGGGGCCGCTTGTACTCAGTCTCGGCGAGTCGGTGTCCCAGCACTGTCACCTGAGGATGGCGGCCAGGTGGAACGCCGAAATATCGTGTCAAGATGACGTTTTGATCTGGCAGCAAACCCGAGAAGAATATTATGAAGCATTACGCCGGGAAAGCCTACGCAGTCACATAAACTTGCATTACTGAACAGAAAAACTGCTGTAGCTGACCACACTTCCTGCCAAGAACCTTTCCTGAAAAACAGGCCGGGAAGGACACAACGGAGGCTCACAAGGACGACAAAACAAAATATATCACACTTTCAGTAATTAAAACTTCCGGGCTGAGAGGCCGTGGTCGAACAGTAGAAATTCCTTCCCCTGACGTTTCGTTGCCAGCTGCGAGCATCTTCTGAGGTGAGTCGACGACTGGCTGCTGGGCCGTGGAGATCCTGCATATATAGAGGGCGCCACCACTCGTCACGTGATGTCAACAGTAACACTATCTCTGGCTGGCGTCATTACTCTCGATCGAAGGTAATCGAAGGTAAATCAATCAAATGTGAAGGCTGTAAACTCCACAAAATACCTAGGAATCACTATTACTTCAGACTTCAACTGGAAAGAACACGTAGATAATATCGTGGGAAAGGCGAACCAGAGACTGCGTTTTATTGGCAGAACCCTTAAAAGATGCAACAGAACTACTAAAGAAACTGCATACACTGCGCTTGTCCGTCCATTTTTGGAGTATTGCAGCCCAGTGTGGGATCCTTATCAGGTGGGTTTGACGGAGGACATCGAAAGAAGACAGCGTTACGGAAATGATACAGGATCTGGGATGGGAATCATTACAACAACGGCGCTTATCGCTGAGGCGTGGGTTACTTGCGAAACTCCAATCGCCAACATTCTCCTCCGAATGCGAAAATATATTGTTGACTCCCACTTACATAGGTAGAAATGATCATCAGAATAAAATAAGAGAAATGAGCTCGAACAGAGAGATTCAGGTGTTCTTTCTTCCCGCGCGCTATTCGAGAATGGAATGGGAGATAAATAGTATAATTGTGGTTCGATGAACCCTCTGCCAGGCACTTAAATGTGATTTGCAGAGTATCCTATGTAGATGTAGATGTAGATGTAGATGTAATCGATTGTCACGTCTTTGGTACAAAGCAGACCGCCATATCTTGTCTAACTTCAAGCCTTCTTCCTTTCTGTTAAAATTATTGTGGTGTTTAAAAATCTCTATAGCCTCTCTATTCATACGTGCATAATAATGCGATGTCTTAGCTAGCACGCTTGTCTCACTAAATTTTATTTTGTGGTCACCGTTTTCAAAAACATGTTCCGCTACGGCCGATTTGTCCGCGTGTCCCAGTCGACAGTTCCTTTTGTGTTCAGTTAGGCGAGTATTGATACTTGTTTTTGTTGTGCCAATATAAACCTTCCCACAACTACGTGGGATCTTATACACACCTGGAGTAGCCAAAGGGTGTCGCGCATCTTTCGTTGATCGTCAGCATTCACTGATGTTTTTGGTGGGTTTGAAAATTGTTTCCACTCTAAACTTGGCCAGTACTTTCCCAATGCGGTCCGTGATTTTTGTGGATGAATGGGAGAAACACTTTCCTCGCCAAAGGTGTTTGTTGGACGTTAGCAGAGATTTGTGTTCTGCCGGCGACGAAACGTCAGGGGAAGAAATTTCTACTGTTCGACCACGGCCTCTCAGCCCGGAAGTTTTAATTACTGAAGACGCCGGCCTACACGTTATATTACACTTTGTTAATTAATAATTTAACATTTCGAGGGGCACCACGAAATAAAGTGCCACAAATTATCGAGACTGAAACCAGACCCTGCAGCGTGCAGCCTGCTGCCGCACCAGTCCACTCACACGACAACGTCTGCTCGAGAATCCCTCACGCCCTGCTCACAACCCTTTAGAGGACGGCTGCAGAGTGGAGAGCTGTGTGGAGAGCTCGTCGGCTCGGTGCACGTTGACACGTCAAGGTTAATAAATATAAGGTTGGGCATTAAGCGCTCTGCTCTGCCATTGGCTAGCGCTGTGACGTCACTGTGGGACTGCGCGCTCCCAAACGGCCTGCACAAGCGTAGTTCGGTACGGCACGGAATGTCCATTTATATCAAGTTTTTGACTAAAGAAAATGTTTCTGCCTTAAATACAAAGTGCTATTCTGCTGCAAAATATTCCAGTTAAGAGTGCTGGGTCATATTCTATCGTAGATTTACGCGATACGTATCAGTAATGTACCAAATCACAAACATATCGACAATTTGTTTAATTATGAACTGCTGGCTTTTAAAGAACAGGATTGTTTCAAACACTTTTTTCCGTGGCAAATTAAGCAACTCCGACTGTAAATCCCTTACAGATTCGGTTTCATTGAAATGGCGGGAGCGTATTCGAGAATGTGCAACATTTACATTGTCCTTCCTGTAGCACTTTGAGATCCACACTTTCTCTAACGTTCCATCTCGAGAAAAAAATGAAAATTTATTTCAGTTCCCTTTGTTTTCCCGCCGTGAGAATTACAACCCGTAATAGCACAGCCTGGCATTGTATAAATAATAACAGAAGTATTTCAGAGAATTACAGCAGAAATTATAGCACGCGCGACAAGCACTCGGAAAATCAATATACTTTCCACTATGAACTTTTTACTTCCAAACTATGAAAAACAAATTATTTAACCCTTTACTTCCCAGTGTTGTTCATCGACAACAGCGTATTAAAAGCTGATTTATACCGTATTTTATGTATCAATCCTTAAAATCGCTTGTTGTTGATAACATGCTGCAAGTACGACATTTTGCCGCTTGGTACGGCGTGTAGCCACTTGTGAGGCATTAATCTGTCCGTCTGGTAGTTTGTGTTACGTTGCCGTCTGTACGTGGCTGTGACTAGGAGCGCGAGTGTGGTTCATGTTATTTTATTTCAGCAGTGAATTGTCTTTGGTGCTGTGGCGAAGATTATACTAGCATTATTAATATGACAGTGTTAACCATCAACAAAATAACGTCTCAAGTAATGAAATACCTCGATACAAACGTCTGTGTTGTGCATGACATAAAAATCAATAGTGCGTCCAAAGCATTTAAAACACGTATTTTGATCTATAGTGCACTGTATTAATTCAGAAAATACTGAAGTTTAATTTTTACAAAGCTTAATTCATGACGTGGGAATGAGAGGGTTAAGCAAACACAAAGCAGAAATGGTAACACACACACGCACACGAGTTAGCAACCAACTCTGCATATTGTTTTGCTCCCAGGTGTTCCACAGTGACGTCATGCGCAGAACGGCGAAAACGCGTTTCCTACTGCGCATCGCTTACTGCGCCCCCCTGTTGACACGTGTTGCCAATGCAACAGCGGCAGGCCATGCAGGCACCGGCGGCCGCTGCTAGCGCACCCAGGGGCCTTGTGGGAACGACCAAGCTCCGTGGCGGCGAAATGTCAACCTGCTGCCGGCCGCCATGATAGTGGCAAGCGTCACACCAGTACCAGTGTTGTCAGCAGGTGCATCGAGTATGAAATAGCTACTGCGGGATATGTACCCAATTGATAGTCAAGTCTGTGCTGTTTGACTACTGCAGTGTACCTGAAGCACGATGGTGAACAGCTGCTCAGCGTTTAACTGTGTAAATCAATTTAAGAAAGGAATACAAAGAACGAACACTGTCTTACCATTTATATTTCTCAGGAATACTAGCAGCCCTACTACTTGTGTTCAGACATGGTTACTCTCGCTGTCATTGAAGACAATATAGGGTTTAATGAAATAAATAATAGGCTTTCACAATACTGGCAGCTCTTAAAAACGATCAACTTCAGACAGTACTGGTGGACAGGAAGTTCAAAAAGTTTCATTTTATGATTGTGTAAAATAACTACAAGGGTCACGACAGTTAATTGCCTCACTGCAGTTCGAATTTTTGTTTATGAAATTAATATTAGCAACTTGTAACACAGAATTTAAAAGTAATGTGGTTTACATATAGGTATAACAACTGAAAGGGGTTTGCAAAACTGTGTCTAGTTCCATATATGAATGACATATAGCCACACCGGATACAGTTTGTAAAGTTGAACCCTATGACAATAGTTTTGAGTTTTCAGCAGTTCACGCTACTGTTCGTCCTAGATACCCTAATGCTAATGTTACATGCATTAATTAAGAAAAAGTTATGGCATACTTGGTGTTCTTAAAAGAATTTGGCAGTGGCTGGTTGCTGTATTCACAAGGGAAGAAGGTATTTTACAGTTGTGTATCTGATGGCATATTTCTCTTTCGATTTTTATCATTAGCTGTTTCACGCAGCCCTGCTCGATTTTTCCGTGCTATGAAATATCTAAATATTGGAGAATACAGCACGAAAGCAAAAACGTAAAGTGTGAAACTCTTCCGAAATTAATGTTTGTACAAAAGTTTCTCAGTCGTAGAAAATACTGAGAAGCTGCCAAAAACTCGTGTCTGACGATAAATTCCGTTCATATGCTGCACTTAGAAGGCTAAAAAACTAAATTGTATAGTTCCGTTTCATTAGGAAGAGGAAACGCTGTTGGCCAATTCCTTCAGTGCATGTGTAATAAATTTACGCAGAACTGATAGTTGGTGTATATTCAAGGAGTGTGAAGCTGTTTTGTAGTTATATATATATCAATCAGACGTAGTTTTCGCGACTTAACTCAAATGAGTACCCTCTCTAATCAGAAGAGTGTTAGGCACTTGTAAAGTTGTCTCGGAAGTTTGCCACCACAATGGCCGCCGAGGCGCTGTTCAGTTTGCCCGCTGTTCGCGGTCGGCCGCTTACGACAGTGCGGGGACGTGGGCTGTTGGTGTGCTGCTCTCAATTGTATCAGTGAGGGCGGAAGCAAAGACGAAGACGGAAACAGGGTTACATTTCACAGATCACTCATCACTTGTATACCGTGTAGTATTTTCATGAAGAAATAATGAATGATGAGCGTTTGTTTTTGTTTAGGTTTCCTCTTACAAATGATTCTCTAGAACTGAGAAAAGTTCTTTGATGCATGTCAAGTACCTATGTTTTATTTGCATATAAATTACTAAAAATAGTAACACGATTTATGTACTAAGTTGAGCTGAATGAAGAACTAGACATATAAAGTGAGTATAAATTTGAAAACTTAATAAATTACGGAATAATGTTTACATGTATGTTGTGTTTCAAAAGCTCAAATGTTTGTAAATCTATCGGACTCAACTTGTAGGTCACCAGTTGGTAGCTTACAAACTGCTTAAAGTAAGATAAAGTAACCTAAGGACAACACTAACACCCATGCCCTAGGGGGGACTCGAACCCCCACGGCGAACGTGCGCGCGCTCCGCAGCACGGCGCCCCAGCGCGCGGCTGTATGCAGTGGTGACGGCGCAGACTGGCGCAGAGCAGTGGACGAGTGTGCGTGTCGCACTTTGAGCCGACGCGGCGCTTATCTGGACAGATAGTCGCCACAAATAGACTCCACCGAGCGTCTGCCTGCCAGCCACTGCCTGCCAACCGCTGGCTGCCAACCACTGGCTGCCAACCGCTGCCTGCCAACCGCTCGCTGCCAACCGCTGGCTGCCAACCGCTGGCTGCCAACCGCTGGCTGCCAATCACTGGCTGCCAACCGCTGGCTGCCAACCACTGGCTGCCAACCACTGGCTGCCAACCGCTGGCTGCCAACCGCTGGCTGCCAACCGCTGGCTGCCAACCACTGGCTGACAACCACTGGCTGCCAACCGCTGGCTGCCAACCGCTGCCTGCCAACCGCTGCCTGCCAACCGCTGCCTGACAACTACTGGCTGCCAACCGCTGGCTGCCAACCGCTGGCTGCCAACCGCTGCCTGCCAACCGCTGGCTGCCAACCGCTGCCTGCCAACCGCTGGCTGACAACCACTGGCTGACAACCGCTGGCTGACAACCGCTGGCTGCCAACTGCTGGCTGCCAACCACTGGCTGCCAACCACTGGCAATCTATCTTCAAATGTTCTGCTAGCTGAAAACCAGGTGTTACCCGGGTATTTATTTATCTGAATCTCCTGTTATCCACTTCCTCTTATTCTTTATTTGTCCACCCCCTCCTCATCCCTCTCTTTCTTTGCTGTCTCAGTTCATCTCTTTTCCCCCTACCTATGAAAAACCACACGTATCTACGAATTTTCATGGCAGTCGGTAAAATGGTATCTTCCGCCGTCCACGGTAACTATTTATTTGGTAATGTTGCTGCCAAGCAACATCAAAATTACGCGCGTTTTTCTGCAACATCTTTAAATTTCATCCTCGAATGCACAATACTGAATGCAAACAACATTTAAGCTCTCGTATACAACGATTTTTCTTTTTGGAAAATTTTCCTAATAACCTGAAGCTTTAGTACACACTGAAACCATACATTACAGGTGTACTACCTTTCTTTCGATTTTGCGCCGCTATTTTGTTCTTATACAACGAAAACTTGTTGTAAAAAGCAATAGGAAGACTTGAATGTTACTTATTATGCAAATTGTTGGCATACACGACCGCATGTTGCAAGTCCTGTACGGGCCTTTCTGGATACGGAAAATGTTGGACTGCTGCCCTGGCCTGCATATTCTCCAGATCTCTCACCAACTGAAAACGTCTGGTCAATGGTGGCCGAGCAACTAGCTCGTCACAATACGCCAGTCACTACTCTTGATGGAGTTAAAAGGTGTAAGTGAAGTTTAAAGTTGAATCTATCGTTTAATCAGACAACAAAAGTAGTTTATTTTAAAGTTAGTTATTCAAAACCTGATCTGATATTAGTTACAGTCCAAATAGTTGTCATTTATCGATGTTTAACAGTCAAGATCACTAAGTCATCAAATAACTTCATCAAAATTTAACTGAACACGTACATTGTTCATTAACACAGTAATTTGGTTTAATTATCTCCGTGATATTCATGTATATACTGTTAAATGAGAAACAGTGCATTAAAGTGATTATGTGCGCAACGGATCTTTTAACAAAGCAACTCTAATATGTAACCTACATAAAACACACACTGACTACACTAAAAATGTTGACTGCGAGCAAGATATTAAAAACACAAACCACTTTCTTAATGTTCGAGTACGAGAATTTTATGCAAAATAATTTTATTATTATCAAAACTCAGTATCATCCTCAATTAACTGCAGTGTTGCATAACAGTCATTTACTACGGTACTAATAAAGAAATCTGTTCAACAAGATTATCAAAATCAATGCTTTAAATCCACAAATAACTAATTATCAAATAAAGGACGCAGGTTAATCTTCTAACTACGTAAACGAAACAGGAAAGAAAGCTCAGCTTTGTTACTTATTGTTAATAATCACCACTACATTACCTAAATGATACAACCTTTTCATAATTACATAAACTGCTATTACTTTCATTCTAGAGGTGGTACAACCATTTTCACAATTATATGAAATGCAATAAATAAACACTTGCGCCGCGGTGGAGTAGCCGAGCGGTGTAAAGCGTCTCGCTGCGGAGCGCGCGGTTGCTCGCCGTGGAGGTTCCAGTCCTCCCTGGGGCATGGGTGTGTGTGTTGTCCTTAGGTTAGTTTACCTAGGTTTAAGTAGTTTGTGAGCTACGGACTGATGACCACGCAGTTTGGTCCGATAGATTTACAGACATTTGAACATTTATACACTTGCTGGCACTACAGCCTCTGCTCTACATCGGAGCCACATATACATCACAACTGCTCTCTAAGCGAGCTGAACCACAAGTCCGACTCTCTGTCTCTCTGCGCGACCTACAATGCTGCGCTATACATAATCTTTGCCAAAGATGAAACTTCACAGATTTATGTACACATATCGATACACACAATAGATGCAGTATTATACATTTTCTTGCAAGTTACTCGACACAAAACAGAAGGCACAATATTAGACATTTTCTTACAAATTCAGCAATGTACATTTCTATGGACACGTTTCAAACTGTCGTAACGTGTTGAAGATGTATTGGCATATGTACCTGTACACGCCATGCAAGATCTGTTTGAGTCAATACCGAGGCGCATCAAGACCGTTATTACGGCCAGAGGTGGTTGTTCTGGGTACTGATTTCTCAGGATCTATGCACCTAAATTATTGCGTGAAATTGTAATCATATGTCAGTTCTAGTATAATTATCCAATGAATACCCGTTTATCATCTGCATTTCTTCTTGGTGTAGCCAGTAGTGTATTTAGTGCAACGACTTCCTCCTTTATTTTATCTTGATTGTACTCGCATTTAATTGCAAATTTCTCTAAGTTGTGCAGAATAATTTGTTTATTATAATTTTTTATATCTTCATGAAAGGCATTTTCCTGTGATACATTCATGCGTAGGTGACTATGACGGTAGAACCACGTGAAGAATTATACCTTTGTACGTGTGTAGCTACTTCCATAGGCGAAATATGAAAAAAATCAAACTATGAAGATACTTGAGGTTGTGGTCTGTGGCGGTCAGCAAACTCTTCTGTATAGTTTGGCACCGAGCGGTCGAACGGCGCCGGCGCCACCTGACTAGTCAAGTGTCAAGACGGCACAGACAGACACACGCTGCCAAGTCGCTGTTATTTTTGCAAATGTGGCTGAAAGCATTTGTCTGGAGTGTAGCATTGTCTGGAACTAAAACGTGGACGATAAGGTTTGTGTAGTCTGTGGGACTTAACTACGGGGTCATCAGCCGTGGACGATAAGGAGTTCAGATAAAAAGATGATAGAAGATTTTGAAATGTGATGCTACACACGAATGATGAAAATTAGATGGGTAGATCACGTAACTAATGAGGAGGTGCTTAACCGAATCGGAGAGAAAAGGAGTTTCTGGCATATCCTGACTAAAAGAAGGGATAGATTGGTTGGACACAACCTGGGACATAAGGAATTGTCAACTTAGCAATAGAAGGAAGCGTGTGGGGTAAAAATCGTAGAGGGAGAGTTCCGTGACACTCGCGCATTGGGCGAACCTACCAGTAACGAACCTAGCTGCTCGCCTCTGAACTGCTTCTATGTCTTCCTTTAAACTGATATGCTGCGGGTCCCAAACACTCAAGACGTGGTCGTACAAGCGTTTTATACGCGGTCTCCTTTACAGGTGAAGTACATCTTCCCAAAATTCTCCCAATAAAGCGAAGTCGGCTGTCCACCTTACTCACAACTGTCCTTACATGTTCGTTCCATTTCATATCGCTCTCCAATGTTACGCCTAGATATTTGAACGACGCGACAGCATCAAGAAGCTCACTACTAATGCTGTATTCGAACATTATGGGATCGTTTTTCCTACTCATGCGCATCACCTTACATTTTTCTACATTGAGAGCTAGCTGCCATTCTTTACACCAACTATAAATTTTGTCTAAGTCATCCTGTATGCTATTACAGTCAGTTACAGACGACACCCTCCCATACACCACAGCATCATCAGCAAACAACAGCAAATTACAAGTTACTCTGTCCATCAGATCATTTATATATATAAAAAATAATAGCGGCCCTATCACACTAAGGATGGAAAAACCGACCGGTTAAAACCGATACCGGTATTTTAGTTTTGAATAACCGGTTTTTTTCGGTATTTATTTGGTGTCGATTGTAACCGGTGTTTTTTAGTTATTGCCCAGAACCGGATAAAAAACCGGTACGACTACTTCCTGTAGTGGTGGTTCAAAAAATGGTTTTGTAAATAATTAAAAAAAATTAAAAATAGTATACCCTAGTATTCAAGGCTATCAAGGCTATTCCAAAAATTTCCACTGCTGTGAAATATTAGGTCATCGCAGTAACTAAGAAAAGCGATCAGTGGTAATTTAATAACAATCCCGGCAGTCAGAAACGCGCAACAAACATGTGGCATAAGAACTGGTGCAGCTATGGAGGGCCGGCCGCGGTAGCCGAGGGGACTGAGGCGCTCCAATCACGGTCTGCACGGCCACTATGGTCGGGGGTTCAAATCCCCCCTCGGGCATGGATATTTGTGCCGTCCTTAGTATTAGCTAGTTCATGAGTAGTTTGTAAGTTTAGGGACTGATGACCCCGTAGTTAAGTCCCATAAGCTTAACAAACATTTGAACATTTAGCTATGGAGGCATCGATGCAGCTGTTACCGTGTGGCGAGGCCTATTAGACGAGGCGCGTACACCGGTGTCCGGACACTTGCCACACTTTTGCCTGCTCCCAAGGGTCGGCTGCCCCTGTCTTCTCCTCCCCCCCCCCATCCCCCTTCCCACGAAACTCGGTGGACGGTGTCCCGACATCTGCACACTGGTCGCTTCCGCACTTCGCAGTACGACCGTCAGTATGGAAGTTATTACAACGGCCAAGGGCAGGCCTTTAGCCCACTACAATGCTTACACCATAATAAGGTGTCGATGTGCTTACTCCGAAAATAGGATCATTGCCAGGGAAACTTGCTTTCGAAGAAGGGAGACGTATTGAACGTAGACGACATCTGTGAGAACTACCAAACGATGCGACCTTTATAAGACGTGTAAATAAAAAGAGTGCATCGGACGTCAGTATCCTTAAATAACTTAATGCTGAAGCTAGCTGTTAACAGTTCGGTTCACTAGCGTGACAGTGAAATTTGACTCAACGAAGCAAATACATTAAACACCACTCAAATGATCCTCCTGCAACCAGAACTTATAGTTAAATCTACCGCTTTTCAACATGTTAATTTCCTATTTAGGTAAAAACTCCTACAGTTGACACGTTAAGAGAATTTTCAGTTTCGCTTGTGAAAAAATGTTCAAATGTTTGTATAGTCTATGGGACTTAACTACGGGGTCATCAGTTCCTAAACTTACAAACTACTTATGAAATACTTACGAACTAGGACGGCACAAATATCCATGCCCGAGGGGGGATTCGAATCCCCGACCGTAGTGGCCGTGCAGACCGCGACTGGAGCGCCTTAGTCTCCTCGACCACCGCGGCCGGCTTCGCTTGTGAGCTAGTACACATATTACATTGTGGTTATTGTTTCTTTTGCAGTGCAGATCATAGGTATTATGGCATTTCCCTTAAAAAACTAGGGTATTTCCTCTGCGACTCAGCTAAACAATGTATAACAACAGTGTACTTTATTTCAAATCTGTATGTCGTTTTTAGGTGATCTGTCAAACATAGACGCTATTATCTATATTTTGTAAACGTATTTTCTGTCATTGATTTGAACATTGTCCCAATTCACTTTATTAACTAATATTTCGCCACAGAAGAGTAAATTTATGAAGTGTATCGTTGTTTTTGTTTTGTTTCACGCAGTTGTAGCAATTAATATATGTACAAATGCAGTGATAAAACTTGAATGATAAGCGAACACTCGAATTACCTTTATATCGTTCCTTTCATGCCGATGTTTCTGTCGCAATCAGTAAGTGTGGAAGAAAGCTACCGTACAAACGGAGGGAGAATGGATCCATATTTGTGGTTGGAAGAACTAATTACACACTGACATAGCTGACGGTATTGCTTTAGTTTCCCAAAAGTTATAAATATTTCGAATTCGGGATATTGAAAAGAAGTTGTACATTTCGGCGAGCTGTCGAACAGAAGTATCTCTTTCGTATTGGCTATATCGAGTAAGATGGGAGACGGAGGTTTGGAAGCAAACAGCAGCAGTACGGGGAAGGCGTCCCTTGCCTGACGGGCCGCTAATCCAACCACCTGGCGAAGGGTCAGGCGAGGCAAGTGTCCGGCATCCAATGCACCGGCAGTGTACGAGACTTGCCTCCGTCTGGTCATGCGGCAGTTCCTTGCTGTCGTCGACAGACATCGGTTGTGTCTTAAATGCCACCATCCCGAGTGTGCAAGTACTTCACCAAGTACGGGAGCAGTGAGGTACAATGCTCCATTTGCTTTAAAAAGCTGAAAAACGGGTGGAGGTACAACAAACATGCTATGTCACTTAAGGAGAAAGCATCCAAAATGTTCCTTGGAAGAGAAGGTAAATTCGATTCATGGAAGAGAAGGTAAATTCGATTCATATACCTATTATATAAGTGATGTACTCTAACCTTGGAATAATAACTTTTAATGTATTATCATATTGTTATGCTAACAAGTTTTATTAATGTGATTCCTTGAAAGCGAGGGGCTGCTCCCGTCGGAGGTTCGAATCCTCCCTCCGTCATGGGTGTATATGTTGTCCTTAGCGTAAGTTAGATTAAGTAGTTTGTAAGTCTAGGGACCGATGACCTAAGCATTTAGGTCTCATAAGAACTCACACCTATTTGAACATTCTTTGATCATGTGGTGCAGAGCTTTCCTAGTTCAATTTGCGTAAATTTACACTGACAACAATCATACTGTTAGTAGGAACTGTGACTTTATTTTTCAAAATACTTCTGCAGCACTGATTGAAGTTCATTTACTGACTCTAACTTATACATATATTGTGTATATAACGAGATATTCGTATGCGCTGGCTCAATATTCGCAACTGCCAGATGGAAATACTAGGCCAGTAAATCTGTATGCTTCGTATATCGTCTTCTACGGACTCCTGGCTAGGCTTACAAACACTCAAGAAGGCGTAGTATTGGGACGGATCTTGCAAAATATGGAAAGACTAGTGGTTTGTCGTATAAAGTAAATTCACCTAAATTTTAACCAAATTTCGATTTCGGCCGAAAGTAGAACTGACGTTTACGGTTTCTGTTTCGGCTGCAAAATATGTTTCGGTCGAAGTCTACTGAAAATAATAGCAATAAAAATCCGAAAACCGGTTATTAAAAAAACCGGTTATCTTGAGCAATTTTTACGGTGCGGTTAAACTAGAGATGAAAAGAACCGGTATAACCGAAAACCGGTTGTTTCAGCGATAACCGCCATCCCTATATCACACTCCCCTGGGGCACGCCTGACGATACACTCGTCTCTGATGAACACTCGCCGTCGAGAACAACGTACTGTGTTCTATTACTGAGGAAGTCTTCCAGCCAGTCACAAATCTGTGAACCTATTCCATAAGCTCGTATCTTCGTTAGCAGTCTGCAGTGTGCCACCGCGTCGAACGCCTGTTTGAAGTCGAGAAAAACACAATCCACCTGTTGCCCTTCATCCATGGCTCGCAAGAAGTCATGTGAGAAAAGGGCAAGCTGAGTTTCACATGAAGGATGTTTCCTAAACCCGTGCTGATTCATGGAAAGAAGCTTTTCCGTTTCAAGGAAATTTATTATATTCGAACTGAGAATATGCTCCAAAATTCTACATGAAACTGATGTCAACGATATTGACTTGTAATTGTGTGGGTCAGTTCTCTTTCCTTTCTTATAAACGGGAGTCAGTTGCGCCTTTTTCCAATCAGTAGGAACTTTGCGTCGAATTAAAGATTCGCGATAAATGCAAGCTAAGTAGGGGGCCAATGCCGCAGAATAGTCTTTGTAAAACCGAACTGGTATTCCATCCGGACCAGCAGACTTTTTTGTATTTAGCTTTCTCAGCTGCTTCTCTACAACGGAAATACCTATTACAATGTCCCCCATTTCGGAATTAGTACGTCGATCAAATGATGGTACATTTGTGCGGTCCTCCTGCGTGAAAGATTTCTTAAAGGTTAAATTTAGAACTTCAGTTTTCCGTTTGCTTTCTTCTATTACTGCGCCGGGATGATCAACGACTGACTGGACAATGGGCTTTTACCCGCTTATCGATTTTAGATAGGAGCAGAATTTTTTCGGTTTCTCGGAAAGATTTTTTTGGTAAGGTATGGCTGTGATAATTATTGTATGCTTCGCGTATAGATGTTTTTATAGACGCACGAATCTCTACTAACTTTTGCCTATCATCATTCGCGTGTTCTTTTTTTTGAATCTAGAGTGCAACAGTCTTCGGTTTCTCGGCAGTTTTCTAAACAAGACATTATTTGAAGGTGGTCTGGTCACTTGGCGACAAATGGAAATTTGTGCCGCACCACAGCTGCAACCCGGGTCTCCCGCCTGTCGCTTGCGGTCGCCTCAACCGTTCGGCCACCGGGAAGACGTGACAAGTGGACTTTGGGGTCTGTCCACCATCTAACTTCACAAACTTCCTTTCCATTTTAACTTAAACGTTGTAAGAGTGTTTTCTGTAAGTAATAAATACTCAGTTTGTACGGAAAACTACGGTAAAACACTACTAAGTACCGTTCAGATACGTCGGTAACGTGCTTGTTGGCACAACAGGTCTTAAGATTGCGGTGAAAATGGCTCATTTTATGAAGATTTTCAATGCGGTGGAGTATCTGGAGTGCATATTTGAGTAATTCCCACGTACAAATACGAAAATTTGCCAAATACGACGCGACAGCTTTGCGAACGGCGAAAACGAAGGTGACGCCGTATTTGATGGATTTCGTATTTACACTTCCGTAATATGAGACTTTGCAGGATAAATGCAACGGCGCATTAAAGACATTACCGAGACGCGTATTTTAAGATAAAGTTTATTTCAATAGAGTCTACAGAAGTGCTATGTCGTTATATTAAACTCTAGAACGCTAGCAATTTTAACGTAATATTCTGATAATATCTGTAGACAACCTTGAAAATTAACCTTTTAAAGTTACTTATTTCTTAAAAAACAACAGATGTATCATTATCGGAATTTACAACGACACAGCATTGCTAAAATAATAATTTATCTTCGCAATCCAAGCCCACCGAAACGAACCAAACGGCCTCGCCGAAACCTCAGCGGCTTTTGGTGCAGCACTCGAAATTTCGGTGGCCGTTTCGGGCGGTAGCAGGCCACAGAAACGTACAGAATAAGCATTTTCGCTACCGAACCGAAATTGACGTCACCACCGAGAAAAACACACCGAACCGAACGGTACGAAAGATACAGAATAGGGCCCCTGGCCGGGGAGCGCGTTCGGGTGGCCCAGTGGTCACGGCGACCGCTAGCAATAGCGGGAGAGCCGGGTTCGAGTCCCGGGCGGGCACACATTTTCTGATGAAGAGGGCCACCTCGGCAACTGCAGCTCCTGCCGACAGCCTGGGGAGCAGTACCGGCGGTAGAGTTGTGGCGATTCGTCAATGAGGCGTTCATTTGAACGAATGCAAATAAAGAATCGTGAGAATCGAATCGTGATCCGGACGAATCGTCGTTCAAAAGAATCGTCTGTCTCGTGACGATTCCAAGAACCAACGATTCATGATTCGAAAGCAAGTGGCGAATCGTGCCGAATAACTACGAAGGCCAGATAGCGTGTGAACAAGGGAAGGGCAGAAAGTAGACCGTGAGCTGTTAATTATTAGCCTATTCACGAATTACAAGTGACAGAAACAAAACGCAGCGAAATACACAGCTGCCAATACATACGAATATACGTCTTTTATACAGTTTACATATTATGTATTTAAACGAGCAATCTTTACACATTTATATTTTGCGTATCCCGGAAATGGCTGTAGCCATTTGGATTATATTTTGTGTTTAGAGAGGTTGAGCTTTTCGAGTTCATCTACGTAGTTGTAGTTTTTGTAAAAACTCAGTTTTGCAAAAATATTCTTTTTATGTAAAAACGCGATTTTAAATGTTTTTGAAGGCATTTCAAAAATCTTTTTCACCATTTTGTTTTTTACGTTATCAGCTTTCCTGAAATAAACCGATTTTACAAAAAAGAAACATTTTAATAAACGCGAATTTCTTATATCTCGAAAGAAATTTAATATTTAGAGACGAAGTTTTATTTTTAATGTTTATTTATATAGACATGTTTCATTAAACTAACTGATTTTACATAATAATTATTTTATAATGATTATATGTGTGTTAATTACCACAGCTTTAATTAAATTTATAATTAAATGGTCGAAGTATTCAAAGAGAACGAAAAAAAAAAAAAAAAAGGTTACAGCAGGATTCGAAATAAGTGACCTACGTTCACTAAACCTACAACGCTACTGAATGAGCTATGATGACAGCAGAAATAGTTGGCAGTGTAATATGTATTTATAACCGCTCGCAAAACTTCAGACTATTTTCTCGAGAATTCTTGAGAGCTGAATCGAATGGCTTTGCCTCATTATTATTTTAAGTCTGAACTTTATGCACCATAAATATTTAAAAAATCCGATACCCATATTGTCACCTTTTCGGCATTTTGCAAGAATCGTGCCGTCTCAGACCAGAAAGAATAGTGAACGAATCGTAGGAACAGATGCAAAAGGTTAAGATTCCAGCACCCATGACAGACATGTATTGCCATCAGTGACGTAGCTATCATAGGGCTGGGCGGGGCAGTGCCCCGGGGCCCCCGAGCTTAAGGGGCCCCTCGGCCTTCATGAGCTGCCTCCGGAAAAAGTTACAATAGAGCGTCGAATTTTTTAATTTTTTTTCCTTTACTCTTCCACCCTAACGTCCACCACCTCTCCCTCCCCTCACACCAAGTTTCCAATAGTAGCCGCATTGGCTACCGGGTGGCGGAGCAAAGCTTCCTATTGGGGCCTTCACTTCACACGACGCATTCGGAAGCGCAGCTGACCGGCCAAGCCGCCACTTGCTGTGTGCAACAACCGGCGCACTTCAGTCGGTGTAGCTGCAGAAGTAGCGGCAGCATCAAAGCTGCTCACAGCAACAGCTGAGACTTCCAAGTGTTGCGGCGTGCAGATCGGCAGTACGATTATCTATATAAACCGGTTTTTCAAACATCCATGTCTCCCTAGACCAAAAAACCTCAGAGACACGAAGTGAAATCCAAAATTATTCCCAGCTCAGTATATAACCATAGCAAGGTCTATTGCTTGTCCGCTAAGACGTGTACCGTGCCACTATTAGCGTGTTGTCAGTTGAAGTCAGAGTTGAGAAATAACAGTCAATGGCGCTGAATTACGAGCATTGTGTTCGACAATACACGGTGTGACCACATTTGAATATGAAGTCTGTATAGTGTATTATTACAGAACAGTATTGTTATACTAATTCCTCTTTGTGTAGTGAATACCTCCAAGGGAGTGCTCCTTAATCATGAATCCCAATTAAGTACTGTAACCAATTGCACTCTGAAATTTGTGAAGAAGAAGAGAAAATATGGATAGTGGATAGGTGGATTGTATTACTGATCGGCACGTCATCAGTGAAACTTCTGCCTGCAACTTCATTCGCCTAGTTTGGAGCAACTTCCAAAACTATCTCATGGGGCCTTTTTATCTGTGTCGTACCCAGGTCGAACTCTATTCCTCTGCAAAATTTCATCCAAATCCACCTATTAAGTTTTGCTTGAGAGCATAACAAACAAACATACACAGTTATATTAGAGCGTACGATTAAAAGTTATCTGGTGTATCCCACATAAAACTTCACTTAGTAGTATTTAGGTGAGCGGTAAGAAGCTGATGATGAAATAGTTTTGTGTCTGTATAGTTTTAGTTTAAAGAGGGCCCCAATGTCATTTTTGCCCTGGGGCCCTTGGTGATGCAGCTACGCCACTGATTGCCATCTATGAGCAAGATGTTGAACTAAGAATCGCGCCAATGCTAAATAATCGCGAAAGAATCGTGAACGAATCGTAGGAATCGATTCACAATGTGCGATTGAATCGCAAGAATCGATTCCTAAAAAAGAATCGTGTTGCCCAACTGTACAGTGAGGGAGCGGCCAGCGCGGCGCCGGCGCCGGCACCGGCAGGTGCTGTGGAGCAGACGGCAGAGGCAGAGGCAGAGGCAGGGGCAGACACTTCCCACGGCCGTCACACATCTGCCGCGCCTCCTCGCTCTCCTCCTCGGCAGGAAATCGGCCGGCATCAGCTGCTGTGCTGTGCTGCTCCCCTCTCACTGCCGCTGCCGCTGCCGCTGCCACCCTCCTGTTTACCCAGGCGACCGCCTCTAGTCTAGAGATGGGCAAGAAATCACGTACTCGTGAAAAATCACGGTGATTGAAAATTCACTGTTTTCACGGTCGCGGCGATCTGGAATCTGACCGTGATTTCAGTCACGGTCACGGTTGGGTAGCGACGAGCAGGAATAGCAGCGAACATCAGTACAAACTACAAAGAGCCATCTGGTGGCCCAAATGAGTACTAAATGCAGCAGCGAATAGCAGGTGTAGCAGCGAATAGCGGAAAAGCGAAGAGGAGGTGAGGGAAGAGAAGTAGCAAAGGCTAAAAGAGCCATCTGTGGGTCGAAATCTGTACTAATATCAATGCAGCAAATAGCGGGTATAGCAGCGAATCACCGATAAGCGAAGAGCGGGTGTATCGGCTAAAAGCTGATTATGGACAGTGACCCGTTCGCATACACTTGTCCGTTTTTCCTAGAAAATCGCCAGGGCCCTGCAGGGAGAGGTTAAAAACTGAAAAACATATCTCGTCCATTTCGCCGTTCGTCGTCTAAAAGTGTATATCTTGTTTCTGCCGAGATGAAGCGATCGAGGACGAGCGAGATGTGTCATTTCACCGCTCTTAATAGCGACTGTGCGAAATGTAATTTGTGCGGCATACAGTTGTCGCATAAAACTCATATCTCCAACATGAAGAAGCACCGTGAATAGGAGCATGTAACCAAAATATGCGACGACTTCCTCGAGAGCCATCAAACCTGTGGTGGCAGAGCAATGTATGTTGCAATCACATTGTTTTATAAGTAATTAACTTTCGTCTGTACTCTATTTTTAAAACTGCTGTAATAATAGTGGGCGGTATGATGTTTTAATACTCTGATAGTGTAGAAAGATAGATTCCTTCAGCACTGAGTATTGTTCTAGCGATAAAGAACGCAGTTGCGGCGTTCAGAGCAACAAGTAAGCTCTGCGAACATTTGAAGTGTGAGCGCTTGCACTCCGCTACGATGTTGGCAATACCACGTGGTAGCCAATCAGAGTCCGAGTTGTGAGCTCCCTGCAGCCGTTACCAACGCATGAGCAACTCGAAAAAACACGTGCATAAAATCATAACCCATGGGACTTGCGCTGGAATAATTGCTTCAATTATAGTAAAGATCTCAGCTTCTTATTTCATATGTATGCATAAATTTTGAGTTAAAAGTGTATGGCACTGGAAATGAAACTGCCGTAAATTTAAGCATCCAGTTAGCTGTGCATGATACATCTTAAAAACATATGGCACCTAACAGTAAAACTGATACTATATTACTGTAGTTAATTGAAGCGTGTAAAGTAATGTAACTATTATAGGCGAGTGTATTTAAATAACAGCACACACTAATAACTGCAGTATCAATTACATTAAAGAAACAAGTTTTTAAAATTGAGGGCATATATTCATTGAAAATGAAATAACACCTACTTTGCAAATAATTTTTACACTTACTAAGAATATTTACTATTCTTTCATTGTGTTAATGCGGTTAGAAAGTTTATTGTACAGTTATTTTAAAGTATACTTACTATTGACTTATTTTTTGAGATTTACTTTCTCGGTTCACAACATAACTTTTATAACAGCAAAGAGACGATAAATTAGTTACTGGCGGATGAAACATTATAACAAAAGTACCTAACTCAATTTTTGTCAGTTCCATGGTAAATCATACAAGTCGCCGGAATCGCGGCGATTCAATCACGGAAATAGCAGAAAGAGCTGAAATCACGGAATAGCGGAAAGAGCTGAAATCACGAATAGCGGGAGGAGTAGAAATCGCGGAGGGATACATGTCGTGAAAACCTCAAACAGTGACTCTAAACCGTGATTAATCACGGTTTAGAATCACGGTGATTTAAAAGTAGCAATCACGGAAATCACTGTTAGCGGAAAATCACGGTTTAGCCCATCTCTACTCGACTCCTCGCCACCACCGCACCGCACACTAGAGTTGGGCAACACGATTCTTTTTTATGAATCGATTCTTTCGATTCAATCCCACATTGTGAATCGATTCTAACGATTCGTTCGCGATTCTTTAGTCTGCATTGGCGCGATTCTTACTTCTACATCTTGCTCATAGATGGTAATACCTGTCTGTGTTATGGATGTTGGAATCTTAACCTTATGGACCTGTTCCTACGATTCGTTCACGATTCTTTCTGGTCTGCGACGTCACGTTCTAACAAAATGCCGAAAAGGTGACAATATAGGTATCGGATTTTTTAATACTTATGGTGCGTAAAGTTCAGACTTAAAATAATAATGAAGCAAAGCCATTCGATTCAGCTCTCAAAAATTCTCGAGAAAATAGTCTGAAGTTTAGCGCTACCAATTATTTCTGCTGTCATCATAGCTCATTTAGTAGCGTTGCAGGTTTAGTGAACGTATAAATATAATTAAATATATGGTAATTAATAGGTATCTAATCATTATAAAATACTTATGTAAAATCAATTAGTTGAAGGAAACACGAAATAAACATTTAAAATAAAAATCCGTTCCAAATATTAAAATTCTTTCGAGATGCAAGAAATTCACGTTTATTAAAATGTTTCTTTTTTCTAAAATCGATTTCTTTCTGGAAAGCTGATAGCGTAGAAACCAAAATGACAAAAAAGATTTTTGAGATGACTTTAAAAACATTTAAAATCGCGTTTTTATATAAAAAGAATATTTTTGTAAAATTGATTTTTTAGAAAAACTATAACTACGTAGATGAACTCGAAAAGCTTAAACCTCTCTAAAAACAAAATGTAATCTAAATCGTTACAGCCATTTCCAGGATACGCGAAATATAAATGTTGCTCGTTTAAATACATAATGTGTAAACTGTATAAAAGACGTATATTCGTATGTATTGGCAGCTGTGTATTTCGCTGCGTTTTGTTTCTGTCATGTGTAATTCGTAATTAGTCTAATAATTAACAGCTCACGATCTTCGTTCTGTGCTTCCTTTGTTCACACGCTTTCTGGCTTTCGTGATTACTCGGCGCGATTCGCCACTCGCTTTCGAATCATGAATCGTTAGACAGACGATTCTTTTGAACGACGATTCGTCCGGATCACGATTCGATTCTTACGATTCTTTATTTGTATTCGTTCAAATGAACGACTCATTGACGAATCGCCACAACTCTACCACACACTACAACCGACTGCATCCGCATCTACATCTACGTCTACACACTACAGTTCTGCCGATTCGTCAAAGAGGCGTTCATTTGAACGAATACAAATAAAGAATCGTAAGAATCGAATCGTGTTCCGGACTAATCGTCGTTCAAAAGAATCGCCTATCTCGTGAAGATTCCAAGATCCAATGATTCGTGATTCGAAACCGAGTGGCGAATCGTGCCGAATAACTACGAAAGCCAGAAAGCGTGCGAACAAAGGAAGCACAGAACGAAGATGGTGAGCTGTTAATTATTAGCCTATTCACGAATTACAGATGACAGAAACAAAACGCAGCGAGATACACAGCTGCCAATAGGCCTACATACGAATATACGTGTTTTAAACAGTTTGCATATTATGTATTTAAACGAGGAATCCTCACACATTTATATTTCGCGTATCCCAGAAATGGCTGTAACGATTTGGATTATATTTTGTGTTTAGAGAGGTTTAAGCTTTTTGAGTTCATCTACGTAGTTGTAGTTTTTGTATAGTTTGTGTCCCTGCCTCGTCGCCTCTTTTGTGTCTCGTTTCCGTCGTAGGTGTCGGTGGCCGAGTGGAATGAGACCGACACAGGAATAAAGATAGCCCGCTGGTGCAGGTACGGAGGGGAGCAGCCAGAAACTAGAAACACTAGAGTAAATTAGAACGAGATATATATTGCACAGAATTTATACAATACTTAACTTTAACATAGTTCTGTACTGCAGAATGCTGATACATAGTTGAGCTAGAGGCCTGCCTAGTGCCTAACTGATAGCCAAGTCTTCACTGGTGCCTATCGGATTCCGAAGTGCTAACTGGTTCCTCTCTCAGTCCCAAGTGAACGATGTCGTTCAGTGGTGGCCACGAACGGAGTTGTAGCAGAGGGCGCTCGTGGCTGTCGTCATAAGAACGCCGCGCCGTGCGTGCATGGCGGCGCGCGGCGAAAGTAGGTGGCGCGCACTTTGGACTTGTGCGACACCACAGTAAAAACTCAATTTTACAAAAATATTCTTTTTTATATAAAAACGCGATTTTAAATGATTGCCATTTTGGTTTTTAAGTTATCAGCTTTCCCGAAAGAAACAGGTTTTAGAAAAAAGAAACATTTTAATAAGCGTGAATTTCTTCCATCTCGAAAGAAATTTGATATTTAGAGACGGATTTTTATTTTTATAGTTATTTCGTGTTTCCTTAAACTAACTGATTTTACATAACAAGTACTTTATAATGATTAGATATCTGTTAATTACCTTAGATTTAATTAAATTTATATTTAAATGGCCCAAGTATTCAAACAGAACGAAAAAAAATTATAAGGTTACAGTAGGATTCCGAATAAGTGACTTACGTTCACTAAACTTACAACAATAATATATGAGTTATGATGACAGCAGAAATAGTTGCTAGTGTAAAACGTATTTATAACCGCTCGCTAAACTTCAGACTATTTTCTCCAGAATTTTTGAGAGCTGAATCGAATGGCTGTGCCTCATTATTATTTGAATTCTGAACTTTACGCAACATAAATATTAAAAAATCCGATACTCATATTGTCATCTTTTCGACATTTCGTAAGAATCGTGCCGTCGCAGACCAGAAAGAAATGTGAACGAATCGTATGAACAGTTACAAAAGGTTAGGATTCCAACATCCGTGACACAGATATGTATTGCAATCTATAACCAAGATGTAGAAGTAAGAATCGCGCCAATACAGACTAAAGAATCGCAAAAGAAGCGTGAACTAATCGTAGGAGAGGACGCACAAGTGTGATGTAGAGGCAGCAGTCCGCCGCCGTTGCAGGGAAGACTCCTGGTACTGGCGTTGTGAACTGTATGAGGCGCAACAAGGCCAAGGTAAAGCACAAAATAAACATGTGTTTGCTTTGAAAAATTAATGATTACTGCTGTTTGTTTAAAAAGTATTCTTACATGAATGAAGTTTCTTAATTTTCGAGATAACAGAGACAGGAAATTTAAGAATTTAAGGTTCTTTTCTAATAAGGCGGAGCGACTTTTCATCCAGATATTTGCATAAGATGATTCGATGAAACTTGTGAAGTAGAAGACAGTGCTATTATTTTTTAATTTCCGTAATTTTCTGTCAGATCCTGTTTACTTTTTGCCGACTAATCTGTACGTTTTGCACGCTTATTTTTGTAAATCACAGTTTTGTCTAGAATCTTTTCCATATTACATAGAATTTTTCTTTCAACTTCCTCGAATTTGGGTACGAATAATTGTAATAACTCATAAAATCTTAAATACGCATTTTATTCGCATATTACTTTTTAACACAGATAGTACTTCTCAAAGTGATTGGGTATGCAACATTCGATCAAGAAATGACCATTTACGAAGCACAATCACCACCTGTTAACTGTCTATAAGCAATTATTCGCCCTATCTCTGCATCATACTTATATGTGATAAATACCTCTTATACGCCTTGTTATTCGTTCAGCTCAAATTCGTATTTTTAGTAATTTATATGCAAATAAAGTATAACTACTTGACATACACCAAAGTACGTTTCTCAGTTCTATAGAATCATTTGTAAGAGGAAACCTAAAGATAAAGAAATGCTCGTGATTTCTTATTTCTCCATCAAAATAGTATACAGTAAACAAGTGATGAGTGATCTGTGAAATGTAACCCTGTTTCCGTCTTCGTCTTTGCTTCCGCCCTCACTGATACAATTGAGAGCAGCACACCAACAGCCCACGTCCCCGCACTGTTTCCCTGCACTGGCGGCTTCTGTCACGTCCTGGTCTGGTTTCTGTTTGGTACGTCTGTGGTGCAGATGACACAACCCGGCAGTGCTGCCAACTGAGCGATAGGCGCCAGCAAAACGGCCAGTCCTCAAGTGTCTACCCAGGGCTGTCAAAAAATGTTCAAATGTCTGCAAATCTCTCGGACCAAACTGCTTGATCATCAGTCCCTAACTTACGAACTACTTAAACTCAGGTAAACTAACCTAAGGACTAACACACACCCATGCCCCAGGGAGGACTCGAACCTCCGACGGCGAGCAACCTCGCGCTCCGCAGCGAGGCGCCTTAGACCGCACGGCTACTCCACCGCGGCCAGGGCTGTCCATCTTACCACCAATACGATGCCCTGACCAGGATGACATTTATTTACTCACTGGCTGTAAAACCGGCGTTCCTCGGGTGTTTATTTATACTACACTCTCATAGTCCACATCTCCTTCCCTCCTTTCTCTGCATCCACCTCTTTTATCACAACTCTCTGTTCGTTTCCACCTTTCCCTCTCTCGGCAAAGTTTTTTTTTTGCAAGGCACCCTCAGCCACGTACCATACAAACGTATATGAACTCACTGACCTTCCTCTTAGTTTAAAGGTCATGTGTTCAAAAGATCATAAACATTGGGGCAAAACCATGCATTTGGTAAAATTCCGAAACTTCAGTACCCTCCACCATGCACCGAACGAAATTTTATGCAGACAGTGACATTCCTCTTGTTCTTAGGGTAGAGTGTTCAGAATTTCATGAATATCGGAACAAATCTATACATTTCTATGCAATAGAAACGCAGGGTCACATTGAAAAAGGCACTTTGTTCTTCTCAAATATTCCAGTTTCAGTTTATACAACCCTTGTTCTGACAATAACGAAAACAACAAAAAAAGGATCTGTGAAATCGGTCGAGCCGTCCTCAAGTTATGGCGCGACCAAGGTACTTATGGATCTATTTTTATGTTGAAAACTACCCTCCCCCATGCACCGTATGAAACTTTAGGTAGACGGTGACCTTCCTCTTGTTTTGAAGGTCAAGCGTACGAAATTTCATGAAAATTGGAATGAAACTGTAGATTTCGTGAGTTGTAGGAGAAGTATGCTCCGCCATGCACCTATCACAAAATACTTTCTTAGCTGACGTTTTCTACCTATAAACTACATTCCTCCCGAATTTCAGCTTCACAGGCGCAGTTGTTTTCGAGATTTCGTGTTTAGCCAGTGAGTGAGTGAGTGAGTGTCCTTTCGCTTTTATATAGATGGCGATTAAGAAAACAGATTGCTTAATTTTGGATGCAAGAGAATTAAGGGAGACTTGCAGACAAAAATAAATAGTAACATGCAAATCTGTAATGCTAACTTTGTTTTGATTCAAGGTCATGCGTGATGCGACAGTTTTACGGCATCTACAGCGAAATTGCTGTGAGCGGTAGACTTCTTTTCATTTCATTATTTTGTTTGTGCCCAAGTGCCGCCCCGTGCGAGCTGCTAAATTGCCGCCCCCCCCATTTTTTCTTTCTCTCTCTCTCTATTTGGTTTTTTTTTTTTTTTCTTTTTTTTTTTTTTTTTTTTTTTTTTTTTTTTTTTTTTTTTTTGCCTTGTGAATTTACAAATATGTACAAATGTGTCTGAAATCTTATGGGACTTGATTGCTAAGGTCACCAGTTCCTAAGCTTACACACTACTCAACCTAAATTATCCTAAGGACAAAGATCAGTGGCGCAACTAGGATTTTTTTTCGGAGGGGGCCCAATCATATATAATGATATATTTGACATTGAGTGCTGAGGCACACACATATGGCATTTCGGGAGGGGCCAGAGCCCAGTGGGCCCATAGCTAGTTGCGCCTATGACAAAGATACACACCCATGCCCGAGGGAGGACTCTAACCTCCGCCGGGACCAGCCGCATAGTCCATGACTGCAGCGCCTTAGACCGCTCGCCTAATCCCGCGCGGCCTAAATTTACAGTTAACGTAAATTGACAGCGCCTATGACAAAGATACACACCCATGCCCGAGGGAGGACTCTAACCTCCGCCGGGACCAGCCGCATAGTCCATGACTGCAGCGCCTTAGACCGCTCGCCTAATCCCGCGCGGCCTAAATTTACAGTTAACGTAAATTGACATTTTTCAGTAGTTGTGAGCAGATAATGTATTCAACGGTAAACAAAATATATTTACAATTTAACGATAATTTAGTTTGTACAATAATATTAACAATAACTATTCAATGTTGAACAAAATAAGAAACAACACAGCAAACAACCAAGATACGGACCATAATATAAAAATTAAAAAAAAAAAAAAAATACTAGACGAATCGAACCTTACTGGCTTTTGCTTGTGCAAACTCTTTCACACGATCTGTGTAATTTAAGACCTCTGCAAGCTCGTATTCAATCGATATTGTTGCAAGATCATTCAAACGAGTTTGGCTCATGGAGGTATGTCTTTCTCAATTTCAATTTTGGGAAACTCCTCTCTCCACTCGCAACTGTCACTGGCAGTGTTAAGAGAATTCTCAGAGCAACGTTGACATTAGGGCAAAAATTATATCTTCAGAGTCTCTTTTGGACCTATTCTAGATTTCAACAAAGTTGAAATCACTTTTAGTTCTTTCCTCAACTGCAGTGCATCAATGTCGCTTGACTCAATATCTTGCAGAATCGCTGCAACGTTTCTACACTTTGTATCCAGGCTGTCAGGAGGTGCATTCTTCAGCTCGCTAATGTCGTAGAGAAAATCAAAATAAACGCAATGAGATTTCAGTTGATTGAATCTCTTATCCAAACATGCGATTGCTATATCTAAAAGATAATAGTAGAATTCAATCTTGTAACGTTTTGTTGGGTCATCTGTTGTCTCGTGCCTTTCTTCTTATTTCGTCGCCGGGAAACACTTATCCTTGGTAACGTTAGACCTTCTAGCTCTAATTCTGTAGCCAATGCTTTGGAATCCGTCAAGAGAGACACAAACTTTTCCTCTGTTCTGCAGGTCTCAAAACATGCTTTCGTTTTTTCATGGATTTCCACGGCCTCAGAAACTTTTACGTCAATGATCTGGAGAGTCTTACTGACTACACTGATGTGAAGCAGAACGTCGTACCAGATTACTAGAGAAGTGAGAAAGGTATAATTTTTTTTATTTGATTCGCAAGTGACGTCGCTTCGTGAGCGGTCGTGCCATCGAACTCTGATATGCCGCTCGGGAGTAGCCGAACGGTCTGGAGCGCCACGTTGTGGATCGCGTGACCTCCCGCGTCGGAGGTTCAAGTCCTCCCTCGGGCATGGATGTTTCTGTTGTCTTTAACATAAATTAGTCCGTAAGTAGTTTGTAAGTTTAGGGACTGATGACCCTGCAGTTAAGTTCCTTAAGATTTACAAACATTGGAACAATTTTTGCTGCCACAGTTGCAAGGAAGAAATCAGTCCTCCTCCCTCCTCTTGTTCAACAGGGGCGGCCGGCAGGTAGTCGAGGCGCCATGACACAGTTTCCGAAGCGACTCTCTCCGTGGTTTGGTTTCGAATCCTCTGTTGTGCATGAATGTTGAGTTTGTTCTAAAAATACAAATGTAATAATAATAACAAAATAAAGTAAAAAGTGGGGGCGTCAGATTTGCCGCCCCTCCCCCTCGGAAAGTGCCGCCCCGTGCGGCCGCACGTTTCGCACCTGCCTTGCGCCGGCCCTGGGGGGGGGGGGGGGGGGGGAAGGGTGTACAGTTTCAGAATGCTTCATAAACGTCCAAAATTACCTGCAAACTTTGTTGCAGGTCCCTAACTACTGCCATTTTCCAGTAATTGACGCACAAATCTGGGTATTCTCACGCGGTGGCCTCTCGTTATTTATGACGTCATATCTCCTGAGCTATGCGTCGTGCTCTTTTGTTTTTGGGTCAGGAACCTTTATGGCTGTACGGTAAACACTTCACCAAAGTTTCATTGTAATCGAATGAATGGCTTATGAACACATTGAGGACATACAAACAAACACTCATATATATATATATATATATATATATATATATATATATATATATATATATATATATATATGTAGGGTGTTACACTAAGTGTGTTTGCCTCTGTAACTTATAAAACAATAGGTGACAGGAAATTTTAATGCGGCAGGTCAACACAAGAAATGTTACACTTTCTGCGGAACTATGAACATAGTTTATTGTATCATTTTCCAAAGAGTTACACCACAAAGATATAATTTTTTAAATGGAACAGTAGTTTTTTTCTATCGTGTATTGTATTGGTTGAAACCAGCTGCGTCCAAATCAATTTAAACTACACTCCTATCACTGTTAGTTTGGGAGCTACAACCCTTCAGTTCCGGGGGCGGAGGCTGCGATAGCGTAGCTGACTGGCCGAGTGGCTATTAGCTGGGGCACGGCCCACTGTCTCATGACCACCAGCCAGTCAGCTACGCTATCGCAGCCTCCGCCCCAGGAACTTTGAAGGGTTATAGCTCCCAAACTAACAGTGATAGGAATGTAGTTTAAATTGATCTGGACGCAGCTGGTTTCAACGAATCCAATACACGATAGAAAAAACTATTGTTCCATTTTAAAAATTATATCTTTGTGGTGTAACTCTTTGGATAATGATACAATAAACTATATTCATAGCTCCGCAGAAAGTGTAACATTTCTTGTGTTGACCTACCGCATTAAAATTTCCCGTCATCTATTATTTTATAAGTTACAGAGGCAAACACACCTAGTGAAACATCCTAATATACTTTACAGACAAAGCCACGGTGTTGAGATACTAGGTGGGTATTTTATGCATCAAATATTATGTGCCAAATCTAGCTTGCATGTCTTAAATGTACCTTCTGCATACACTTTTAAGACAGGTAGCGTGGTGGAATGCTGCTCATTTGATTCTTAAACTGTTACTGATAAATAGTACGTATCAATAATTGTAAGTATAAGTCTTATAATACTATTACTATAGTACTGAAATTTATCGTCTTTTTATCTTTAAGCGATATTGAAATTGTAATTACGGCGTTTGATTCTCCCAAGTCTCCTGAATCCATCCGTATAATTATATTTGCCATACGAGTATTCCCTGATTTTATATGGATATTTAGAATAATGTGTATGTGTTTATATTGTATTTCAGTTGCAATCTGGGATAGCCGTCCTCACTAGTCCAAGACGGCCGTTTGCTGTTTCTGAGTACATTAGGGTAGGTTTCCCTAACGACCTGTCTTACATTCACTAGGTCAGAACTGTTAGCCGGCCGCCTGGGGCAACTCGACAGCTTGCCGAAACTTTCTTCTCAAGAGGAAACCATCAGCTTCTCCCCCTGATTTGTGTTGTCGCAAGTGGACACTCTTGACGTGTACTACTAACATACCAAGTCTCATCCGAAACAGAATTTCCGAAGGTCTGCTTCTGAGGCAAGTATTATAATCGGAGAGCCGGCCGCGGTGGCCGAGGAGACTGAAGCGCTCCAGTCACGGTCTGCACGGCCACTACGGTCGGGGGTTCGAATCCCCCCTCGGGCATGGATATTTGTGTCGTCCTAGTTCGTAAGTAGTTTGTAAGTTTAGGGTCTGATGACCCCGTAGTTAAGTCCCTTAAGCTTAACAAACATTTGACCATTTTATAATCGGAGATTGTATGGGTGTTGTGATGGTGACGACCATAAAATATTCGTGATTTCTTCATGTAATATACGAAAATGATGGACACTTAAAGGCTTGAACAAAACTTGAGGTACACAGTAAGGGGGGAATAAATTAGTGCATGGTGGGAAACAATGTAGATTTTGATGCGATGACGGCAGCACGGTTTCAGGAAAGGGCGAAGTACTATAGATCTCATCTTTGCGGTAAGGATTTTGGCAGAGAAGTACTGGGAACATGGATAGAACTTAGTGATGGTGTTCTTAGACCTTGAGAAGGCGTGTGATAGTGTCCCTCACAATAAAATATGGAAATGCCTGGAAGATCTAAAAGTGCCCAATCACCCGATTGACAGAGTAAAGATGCTGTATCAAACTTGCAAGAGTAGTGTGCAAATAGGAAATGGTCGCTCTGTATGGTTTGAGACGAAGAGGGGAGTCCAGCAGGGAAGTGCTCTATCGCCACTCTTGTTTATTATTGTAATGGACAGAATGCTAAAATCCATTAAGGAAACTGCTAATGAGTCGAGATCACTGGTATTTGCAGATGATGTTGTAATATGGGGAGAAACAGAAGTGCAGAAGAGCCTGACTGTCTGGAACAATAAATTTGAAGAATTTAACCTGAAAATCAGCAAGACCGAGACGGTTGAGATGACCATAAGCAGAGAGGGAACAAGTTCAAACATCTACTTGGAGGGAACAAAAATTAAATCAGTTTCCCACTTTCAGTACCTCGGAAGTATTTTCTCCAAGGACAACACCTTCCGGCAAGAAATCCTCAACAGAATACAAAAGGCATCAAATTTCTACATGCAAGTTCGGAGTCTACTGTGGGACAAAGCCGGCCGCGGTGGCCGAGGGGACTGAGGCGCTTCAGTCACGGTCTGCAAGGCCACTACGGTCGGGGGTTCGAATCCCCCCTCGGGCATGGATATTTGTGCCGTCTTTAGTATAAGGTAGTTCATAAGTAGTTTGTAAGTTTAGGGACTGATGACCCCGTAGTTAAGTCCCATAACCTTAACAACCATTTGAACATTTTTGTGGGACAAAAAAGTACCCCAGGCAGCAAAGTTAACTTTGTATAACACATTACTCCAGTCCTTATATATGGCATTAAACTTCTAAAAAAGGATTACAGCAGAATCGAAGCAACAGAAATGAGGTTTATCAGGACTGTGAATCAAAGTACCAGGAGAGACAAGATCAGAAATGAGGTACACAGAGAAACAGCCGGTATAAGGATGCCTATTGCCAACATCCTTCGGAAACGAAGACTGCAGTGGTATGGCCACGTAATGAGAATGGATAGCACAAGAACAGAGGAGAAGTATTTCAGAATGGAAGTGGGAGGAAGAAGACCGAGAGGAAGGCCTAGGAGGCGACGGATAGAGGCAGTACCGTCAGACGTAGAGGAGAACGGTTTTAACTGGGGTGATGTCCAAGATCAAATGGTATATCGAGATCGGATGAGATGGAGAGCGCTCGTTAGCCACACCCGGGAAACTGGAGATGGAAAATGATGATGACGGCAGATGCCAGCTGGGAGATAGCAGGTGTGGTGATGGTGGATTCGGCGAGAGCAGGTGTACCCTCCTGATAGGGGAGGTTTGCAGCAGTGAGGCCAGTTTGGGAGCTGGCGGTGACGTTCAGAGTAGCGGCCGTGCGTCCTGCAGCCGAGCGAGCGGCGGCGTCTGGGGTCGAAGTGCGGCCCTGCGAGTGGCGAGCAGTGACGCGCGAGGCGGGGCGGTGCTGGGCGCGGGGGCGGTGGCCGCGCGGGCCTTGCCGGAGAGCAGGTCACTCTATCAAAAGGAAGCCTGTAAACCTGAGAACCCTCATCTCCAAAGTACATCGAATGACCAACAGTGACAGGTTGGCGGAAGTTCTTAGGGCACTGCTCTTTAATAGAAGATTCTTCGTTGATTTCCAACAGAAGAGAAGTAGATGGAGAAATCAGAAGGCAGCGTGCTATCGCCACTGCTGTTTAACATATATACCAATGACCGACCTATTGCAAAAAAGACCAAATCTTTTATTTACGCAGATGACAGGGCAATTGCAAGCCAAGTAAAAACTTCTAATGAAATTGAAGCAACCCTCACTGAAGACCTCACAACGCTCACAGAGTACTACAGACGTTATCACCTGAAACCAAACCCAAGTAAGACCCAAGTCTGTCTCTTCCACCTCAACAACCGGGAAGCAGGAAAGGTGCTCGATATCATCTGGAATGCTGTACGTTTGAATAATTGTTCTCATCCTAGCTATTTGGGCATCGCTCTTGACAGAACCCTGACATATAAGAAACATATTGAAAAAACAAAAGCTAAGGTACAAACACGTGATGGCATACTGAACAAACTGACATCTGCAAAGTGGGGTGCCAACGCAAATGTACTTCGTACAACAGCCCTAGCCACATGCTTTTCGGTCGCTGAATATGGATGCCCAGTTTGGGAAAGATCTCACCACACTAAAAAACTAGATGTGGTCCTAAACAACACCTGTAGGAAGATAACTGGCTGCCTGAAACCCACTAGAGTGGACTGCTTATATTCCTTATCGGGTATCGCTCCACCAAATATTAGAAGATCTTTCCTGAGCTCGATAGAAAGGAATAAACAAACGAACGACCATCGTGACCTGCTGTACAAAAACCAACCTGTGCCCAAAAGGCTACAATCTAGACGCAGCTTCATGCACTCAGTGGAACCAACCGTAGCTTCCATAAAATCACTGTGGCAAGAACAACATCCTGAAGCCATCACAGAGGAAGCCTTACCCCACGTCTCCCACCTAGACTGGCAACACTGGAAAGCGCTGAACAGACTTCGTGTGGGCGTGGGACGGTCAAAACAACTGATGAAAAGGTGGGGCTACACAGACAGTGTGGTGCAATACAGACGATGGAACACCTTCTAAAGTGCCCTTTAGTGGACGCATCTAGAGAGTGCACTCAAGCGGACCTCCTGAAGTACACTGGGACAGCCGCAGCTTACACTGATTTCTGGATGAGCAAAATATGATTCAATTGTTTAGTGTTTGTGGTATTTGTCTATCTCTGTTTTTATAGTTTTAATTCTGTTTTCTATATTTTATCTATGTATTTGAACAATGTTTTTTTTTTTTTTTTTTTTTTTTTTTTTTTTTTTTTTTTTTTTTTTTTTTTTGTAAAAGCACTTTATTCTGTACTTTATATTTTACCTCTGTATTGCCGGCCACGGTGGCCGAGGGGACTGAGGCGCTTCAGTCACGGTCTGCACGGCCACTACGGTCGGGGGTTCGAATCCCCCCTCGGGCATGGATATTTGTGCCGTCCTAGTTCGTAAGTAGTTCATAACTAGTTTGTAAGTTTAGGGACTGATAGCCCCGTAGTTGAGTCCCATAGGCTTTACAAACATTTGAACATTTTGAACCTCTGTATTTTACTACTGCTTTCTGTAAGAGCACTTACTTTTGTAGTTTACATTATGTGCTGGCTTCTTTCAGTAACATTTGTGATGTAGTTTCGTACACGAATAAATAAAATAACACCAAAACTGTGCTACACATTACAAGAGGGACAATGAAAGGTACATAATTCGAAACATTGTTTGTCGTAGATTTCAAGAATATAAATATTACGTGTGCGTTTAGCCATTAAAAGTACTAAAAGGAAGTAGAAACTTTCCTATCTACAGGTTGCATCAAGTTCTACATTCTCCAACAATCATCTCACCGTTGGCTATTCGTATCGACCAAAGACGCTGTAATGCAGCGCATCTGCAGTATTAAAATAAGTGAATATCGAAACGTGGAGTACTCCCAGCTCACTTTCCTGTGGAGTTCAAATGCTTCAATTTCGCAGTGATTAAGAGTGGTTAAAGGAAATGGATGTTTTCATACGAATGCCGATATAAAGGATAATGCGCCGGGAGAGGCATCTAGCGGTGCTCGGGTGGCACTAAGAAGACGAGAATGCCGGTATAAATAATGATGCGCCGGGAGAGGCATGCAGCGGTGCACGGGTGGAACTACAAAATCGACATTTCAGCTCTGCAATTCTGAATATCGCAGTATCGAAATAACATTATTTCTTGTCGCTGTGTAAATATTCGAACACCGAAATTGTAGTTCCATTTCAAATATTAGGCCAATGAAAGTTATAAAATTCGAAAATGGCATGACAAGTATATACTTCCGTTTTTATTTGTTGTTATTATGTCAGGCATTTTCTTAACACGTAAAAGATACCGTATCGTAGCTCCCAGTGCCGGTTAAATTTTACCAAATATCCCAGCGGCCTACTGTGATAATGTTGGCAACAGATGCTGAATAGTGAGAATCCTGTGAGTCTTCATTTTAGCCAATCGCTTGACAACGCTGATGTTTCTCGTGGAAGCTTCGCTTTACGAGGGTAATTATTTTTACTGAGCGGACGAGGGTACATACGAGAACCTGTCAACCATAAAGCAGGAACAGCATCACTTGTTTACTTCACGGTCTGTACGATACACTGATCGAGTAATTCTATGTGGTTCGAAGAAATGGGCAAAGATTTTCTATCGTGTTGTTGATGTTGCCAAGATAATCACGCGAGGCCGCCGACACGATACGTAAATTTTTACCCCCAGTGACCGTTATAAACACAATTGGTCGATGTTCGACCACAAGCAATGCTAGAGACAGAAAACTCGCAGACGGCGTTAGGCGGGATCCAGCAGGAGCGGCGAGGCTGTGGCGGCGGTGTTGGTAGCGGGGTGGGGGGTGGGGGGTGGAGGCCAGGCACAGCGCGCATCTCTTAAGCGCCGCGGGCGCACCACAGGTCCGCGACTCACTGCACGGTCGCCGTGCAGCGCAGACGTCTGGCTGCAGTGCAAAGCCCCAGTCCTGTGAAGTTGGCAACCCTTTTTTGGAAAATGTACATTTTTGTCGGAGTTCTAGACAGATATGCAATAGTTCTAGAGTTCTCTGTACAAAATTTAAATGGTTTTCCAGAATTTCGTGAAATATCGCAATTCTGAATAGTGGGAGAGCTGTGAAGTTGGCACCCCTTTTTTTCAAAAATGTAAATTTTGTAAATGTAAATTTACAGAAAAATGCTATTAGGATTTCCTTTAGAACTCTTTGACAGCTATTTAAAACTGTGATCAGAACTATGTTTGCGCTAATAGGCAAACAATTATTTAAAAAAAAAAAACTAAAAAAAACTCAAGTTTGTGGTAATTTTTACTATTTTTTCGGCGAAATTCTGCAGAACTATTCGAATTTTGTACAGAGAACTCCAGAACTATTGCATATCTGTCTAGAACTCTGAAAAAAAAATTACATTTTTGAAAAAAGGGGTGCCAACTTCACACGACTCAGGCGCAATTTTGTGTAGTTTTTCTCCCTATTTACGCAATTAGCTCGTGAACTATTATCTGGGCAAAAAAATATCATTAGGATTTTCTGCAGAACTCTTTGACAGCTATTTAGAACTGTGATCAGAACTATGTTAGAACAATTAGGCAGAAAATTATTTTGAAAAAACTAAATTTTTTGGTAATTTTTCCTATTTTTTTCGGCGAAATTATGCAGAACTATTTAAATTTTGTACAGAGAACTCCAGAACTATTGTATATCTGTCTAGAACTCCGAAAAAAATGTACATTTTCCAAAAAAGGGGTGCCAACTTGACAGGACTCAAAGCCTGAGGCCGCGTTCAGACGCCTCCGCTCCAGCCGGCTCACGACACTCGGAATGTTTAATATTCCCGGCGCCGAAGCGAGCCGACTGGCCTCTGATATTGCTTCTGCAGCGCAGGTATATCACGTCTCCAGCCTGTTTTCTATACAAGTCTACCTTTAAGAAATCTTTCACGCAGGAGCACCGCACAAATTTGATCGACGTACTAATTCCGAAATAAAGAACATAGTGATGCGTATTTCCGGCGTAGAGAAGCAGCTGAGAGAGCTGAATACGAAAAAGTCTGCTGGTCCTTGAAACGGAAAGTTTCTTTCTATGAATCAGCACGGGTTTAGGAAACCTCCTTCATGTGAAACTCAGCTTGCCCTTTTCTCACGTGACATCTTGCGAACCATGGATGAAGGGCAACAGGCGGATTGTGTTTTTCTCGACTTCAAAAAGGCGTACGACGCGGTGCCACACTGCAGACTGCTAACGAAGATACGAGCTTATGGAATACGTTCACAGATTTGTGACTGGCTGGAAGACATCCTAAGTAATAGAACGCAGTACGTTCTTCTCGACGGCGAGTGTTCATCAGAGACGAGTGTATCGTCAGGCGTGCCCCAGGGGAGTGTGATAGGACCCCTATTATTTTCTATCTATATAAATGATCTGATGCACAGAGTAAGTTGTAATTTGCGGCTGTTTGCTGATGATGCTGTGGTGTATGGGAGGATGTCGTCTGTAACTGACTGTAGTAGCATACAGGATGACTTGGTGCGAAGAATGGCAGCTAGCTCTCAATGTAGAAAAATGTAAGGTGATGCGCATGAGTAGAAAAAACAATCCTATAATGTTCGAATACAGCATCGGTAGTGAGCTTCTTGATGCGGTCGCGTCGTTCAAATATCTAGGCGTAACATTACAGAGCGATATGAAATGGAACGAGCATGTAAGGACAGTTGTGAGTAAGGCAGACAGCCGACTTCGGTTTATTGGGAGAATTTTGGGAAGATGTACTTCACCTGTAAAGGAGACCGCGTATAAAACGCTTGTACGACCACGTCTTGAGTATTGCTCAAGTATTTGGGATCCGCAGCAGATCGGTTTGAAGGAAGACATAGAGGCGGTTCAGAGGCGAGCAGCTAGATTTGTTACCGGTAGGTTCGACCAATGCGCGAGTGTCACGGAAATGCTCCGGCAACTCAATTGGGGATTGCTGGAAGAAAGACGACGTTCTTTTCGTGAATTTCTGTTGAGTAAATTTAGAGTGCCGGAATTTGAAGCTGAGTGTAGTACGATCTTGCTGCCGCCTACTTACATTTCGCGTAAAGATCACAAAGACAAGATAAGAGAAATTAGGGCTCATACGGAGGCATATAGGCATTCTTTTTTCCCTCGTTCTATTTGGGAGTGGAATAGGAAAGGAAATGCCTAGTAGTGGTACAGTGTGCCCTCCGCCACGCACCTTACGGTGGTTTGCGGATTATGTATGTAAATGTAGATGTATGCATTATAGCATTTTATTTAAATAACACGTGTTAAATGACGTTCTGTTTATTTTTTCTTGTATTACTATTAATTCTGTAAAATGAATAAATAATTCAGAAATTTTGTTTGTCACTCTCAAAAGAAAAACCTCTCCTCAATGTCAGTCGAAGTTCATGGGATGAGTCCATTACCAACTGTTTCTTATATGCGTAAAATCCGGTGAGCCTCTACATTGTGAGAACAATAGAAGTAAAATAACGAAATGAATGGCCTGTTAGCTGGCTCTGAGCAGAATGCAGTGAGCATGGTTTCGACCAGCACCGTGTTTATTTCGATCTTCAGCTGACAGTGGGTGGAGATACGTCGTAGCTGGTTACAAGCCCACCAAGAAGCAAAAACCAAAACACAGCAAGAAGCAAAAGTGGCACGCGCTTCTCAGCCTGTAGTGTCGGAGGCTAAACTAAATCAGCGCATTTTTCTTTCAATTAAAATAAAGCCTGTTTTTCATCGGCAACCGTCATGTCTATCTCTCTTTCAACACTAATAGACGAATTTTCAGGTTTTTTTTCACAGGAAACGTTAGTGTATCTTGCGGTTACACTAACGCTTCATTTCACAAAATCGGATCAGAGAAAGTAAGATATCACAATTTAAAAATTTCTCTGAAAGAAGTCGCATGTGTCCATTTGTAGAGAGTAATCTCCAAAAGTACTAAATGAATATTCATGGGGTATCACAGTTAAAGAGAGAATATCCTGGGGCAACATATTGGCTTTATTTCATTAAAATCAGATCAGGAAAATAAAAGATATCGTAATTTGAAGTTTTAGGTTTATTTCATGGTTGGAAAGAACGGCGTAATGCAGCAAAGAACTAATAGATAGCGCTGCGGGTTTTCGTGTGAAGTTCGGAGCAGCGATCGGATTATTAACCATTGAAAATACCACTTACTCTTTGACTTTTCAAATTTACCATATTTCTGAAAATCGTTTTCTTCGTTGCTATGTTCTACGAAATATGATTCAACGGAATGAATATAAAACCGATACAATCCTCTCCGTGTTTAATCCATATATTTACATAGTCATATGACAGTCTAATGTATATGTACAACTGCTATGGAAGTTTAAGTCTCGCGCTTGGAGTGACAAAAGCGCGTCTAACGGAAAGAGAACCAACCGTAAGAATAATAATTGTTTTCAGTGATATTTCTACTTCATTAAGGAAATAATTATTACATTTCAGCTTTCCATGCCTCAGCCCATTGTCCAGAGATATGAATGATCACGAAATAAATGTTGTAAATGGCTAATATAACTGATGTATGATGTAAGCTACGTCATATTCATGAAAGATATGCCTATTTCTAACACGTTTCGCAAACCTATTAAAAAGAAACTACTGACAAATTTTCATGCTGTTTTCACAGGAAAATTGAGCCAAGATTGGGACAACATATAGGCATGATTTCATCAAAATGACATCATGGAAAAAAGTTACACCGCAATCTTAAGCGTTTTCAATAACTGTCTTTTCATGTATTAGAAATACCCTATCTCCTAAACTATTTCATGGATTTGCATGGAGTAACTTCTTTTCATAACAGTGGAATCAGGGAAATTATTTTAGATGTATGTTATGCTTGAAGTATGGATTGCGTAGTACAGCAAACAACCGATAGAGGCGCCGTAGTGCACCAAAGAACTAATAAACACTGCTTCTGCATAGTAAGTATGTGGTATTACAACAAGAAAGCAAACTTCTGAGACAGAATTAATCAATCGTATGTCTACGAATATCCACAAACAGTGAACATAGTGCTAGTGATTTCGCTTTGTGTATTAAATACTTAACGACATTTCTTTGTTTATTTTGGCACGTTTCGCCTTTTGTACCAAAAACTTCATGAAGATACATCGTTTCGGACAATGACTTTTACTTACATTTGACATCTTTATTAAGATACATCGTTTCGAACTATGACTTTTACTAACATTTGACATCTTTATTAAGATACATCGTTTTGGACTATGACTTTTACTTACATTTGACATCTTTATTAAGATACATCGTTTCGGACTATGACTTTTACTAACATTTGACATCTTTATTAAGATACATCGTTTCGGACTATGACTTTTACTAACATTTGACATCTTTATTAAGATACATCGTTTTGGACTATGACTTTTACTTACATTTGACATCTTTATTAAGATACATCGTTTCGGACTATGACTTTTACTAACATTTGACATCTTTATTAAGATACATCGTTTCGGACTATGACTTTTACTAACATTTGACATCTTTATGAAGATACGTCGTTTCGGACAATGACTTTTACTTACATTTGACATCTTTATTAAGATACATCGCCTCGGACAATGACTTTTATTTACATTTGTCATCTTGGCTAGGACAACTGAGTTTATTGTCAGAGCGATCCAACAAGGATTCTGTTTTTACTGACGGAGGTCCGGAACCCTAAAAAGCCACGATGCACACAGGCCCTCCTTCAATAACCGCTGCGAAGCACGGGCATATGAGCTAGTGTATGAAATACAATAGGTTCGGTCGAGTGGCGCTCCAGGCGCCCAGAACAGTCTGAGGCGTTCGAGTGGGAGTGGCTCCTCTCGCTCTTCCTGACGAGCTGATAGTTTGAAACCGTTTATTTCAGTAAGCAGACCGTTCGCTGACTGACTTCAGAGCTTTTAACAAGCTTGCTCCAAAAGACAAACCTGCACATTTACAAAGAGCTTATAGTTTCTTTCTGTTTACACAGTGTTAAATATCTGCAATAAACTGAGTTCTGTATATTAGACAGGCATTCTTTCAACTTATGTGGCCTTCTAATACAGTACTTCCACTTTTTATTACAACCATACAGACTAAAAAATTAAAGTTGTGGAAATTTTCATAACATACTAATTTAAAGATGAATGCATTTGTTTTCACAGTTTGGATTGTGATATATTCGCCTGAAAATGAAGTCAAAATAGTCCTACTGGGATTTTCTGTGCTATCTGTTAATGAAGTGCTTTACACGCGAGAATAATGTGTTGGGCAGTATTTCCTTCACAACAGGCATTGGCACTGATACATTTTTATAAACGACATGTAGCTTTATGTGTCCCAGTATAGCGTCTCACAATTGCTGCTTCAGTCTGTTTCTCCTTGCGGTTATTTATTAAAGAAATCTATTAGTGCCAATGTGGGCGTTCCTACACTAAATGTGTAACTTCTGGGAAAATTATGTACGATGATAATTGTTGCACAACACCTACAAATTTTTGTATTTTTTGTATATAAGTTTGTATATGATTCATTTTTTTAAATTTCATTGTAACTCGTAATAATGGGACAAAATGCATATGAAGTTGTATTTCTTTCACACACCAGTATCTTAAATTACCTCATTTTTGTATGTGGTTTTGTCAGGTTGAATTTGCTACATTATTTATAAACGAGGAAAGTATTAGTGAGAAATACTGTGGCTTTCTGTTTCACATTGTAATGATTTATAATGTATTAGCTGTAAACCCGGCGTTGCACGAGTAGTTTTTTATTTATTCCTGCCATTTTTAGGATATATATTTATTTGTATAAGGGCTGGACGTCTTTATATTCTCTTGGGAATACAATAAGTAGTAAAAACTTGGTGCATGATGGGGAGGTTTGCCATGAACGTTACAGTTTATTTCGTCGTATCTCATGAACTACGTATCGTACTATTACACAATTTAGAAAGTACACTGAACTGTATGTGTGTATACTGTCTGTAAGACTTCGTGCGGCTACAATTTGTAGTGTTCAAATTATAAATTGTAACGTCATACCGAGAGCCGTAGTTTTACTCCATAAACAGCGGAAACGTAGTAAGCGAGAAACCTTTTTCCTTTTATCATTTTTCTACGGTTGCCAGCGAGAAAAAGTTTAATAAAGGTTTGAAATTATGTTTAAAGTTTGTTGCAAGTCGCTAAGTACTGTCATTCTCATACAGTGTATTTCGAAAGTCTCGCCGCATTATATGGCATTTTTTGCGATTTCTATTGGTTATGACGTAATATCTTTCGAACCGTGTGCCGTATGTGATTCTTAACCAGGCAGCAATTGTTATCTCACGGTAAGGAATGTGTGTACCAAATTTGGTTGAAATCGGTGCAACGGTTTAGGAGAAAATAAGCAGCATTGTCGTAAAATGCAGCAGTTTTTCGCGCATCCCATTGTTTATGATGTCATATCTCGTGAACTTTATACCGTATGTGATTTTTACACTTATGGCGACCGTGCTAATCGATCGAATCTTGCGCGTGCAAAATGTCCAAAGGATTGGAACAAAACTGTAGATTTGTACAAGTATACGGACATTCTGCTTTATATATTAGAAGGTGCAGTATCAAGAATTTAACAAATTATCTGCACGGTTTAAAGTCGGTTAATGGTTACGGTGAATAAGATAAGCACGTCGGGCGAATGCCGAAGACAGCAAAGGTGCGTTACGTGTTGCCAAACTGCGAAACAGGTGAAATAAGCGTTCGAGTTGGCTCGGGAGTCGGAAACTGTGGGAAAGCGCGCATGCGCAGTGGAGGCCTTCCGAATGGTCAGGAAGTATCAGCGTTTGGGCGTAGAGATGGGCTAAACCGTGATTTTCCGCTAACAGTGATTTCCGTGATTGCTACTTTTAAATCACCGTGATTCCAAACCGTGATTAATCACGGTTTAGAATCACTGTTTGAGGTTTTCACGACATGTATCCATCCGCGATTTCTACTCCTCCCGCTATTCCGTGATTTCAGCTCTTTCTGCTATTCCGTGATTTCTACTCTTTTCGCTATTTCCGTGATTGAATCGCCGCGATTCCGGCGACTTGTATGATCTACCATGGAACTGACAAAAATTGAGTTAGATACTTTTGTTATTGTGTTTCATCCGCCAGTAACTAATTTATCGTCTCTTTGTTGTTATGAAAGTTATGTTGTGAACCGAGAAAAGTAAATCTCAACAAATAAGTCAATAGTAAGTGTAGTTTAAAATAACTGTACAATAAACTTTCTAAACACATCAAGACAATGAAAGAATAGTAAATATTCTTAGTAAATGTAAAAAATATTTGCAAGGTAGCTGTTATTTCATTGTCAATGAATATATGCCCTCAATTTTGTAGTTTGTACTGCTGTTCGCTGCTATTCCTGCTCGTCGCTACCCAACCGGGACAGTGACTGAAATCACGGTCAGATTCCAGATCGCCGCGACCATGAAAACAGTGAATTTTCAATCACCGTGATTTTTCACGAGTACGTGATTTCTTGCCCATCTCTATTGGGCGACTTTGGGGTTGCCCGGACGTAGCGTGTGTTTGGCTGGCCCTGCTGCCGCGGCACGTTTCGCCCCCGCGCGGCCGCATCCTCAGCCATTGTCCCGCGCGACGCCTCGCGCATGCTTCGCCCGGATCATCGGCGGGCGCGCATCGTGCTGTTCCGGCTGCATTGTGCGCCGCCGTCCTCAGCGCGCCAGATGCGCGCGCCGCCTCTTGTCTCGCCACTCTACTGGCTAAACGCGGGAAGCTCGACACAGTCCCGGAAATAGTGGGCCAAACAACAACCGAGCGACGCCAACGACGCCAGTGGCGAATAGACACCTGCCAAAGGGAACGGAATAGTAGTGAAAAAGGACGTCGATTATACGAATTCTTCCCGGACATAGGGCAACGTCTGAGGATGGGTCATATTAATCCCAGCCGGGGTACGATCGATTTTCTGGCAGGACACGCCCCGTACCCGACACACCTATCACGAATGGGACTCGGCGACAATCCAAACTGTACGTGTGGAGAGACCGGGTCCCCAGAACACACTGTGCAACATTGTCAGCTATACAGAACACACACACACACACACACACACACACACACACTGTATGTTAAACAACACACAACACTTAAACGTACTGATAAGAGACGAGGATGGCTAGGACACACTAAATAGACTGACGAATCAGGTCCCATCACCAAAGCCGGAAGAACACGCAAAAGCGGTCAGACATAACATCGTACATAACACCCACACAGTAACTCAGGACATACGGAACGAGACAGGCAGTGTAAGTACAAGCGACATGGATGACAGAACAGGTGACAACCCCAGCACAGAAGATGACTTATTCCTCAACAATTAAGCACTACAAACACTACAGTCAAAACCCCCTTTAGCTCTTAACGTACATGGAGGGAACTCCATGATGAGAGGACTCGATGTTCATTCCGAGGCCTCCCACCTTGGTAGACTCTCCCCAACAACTTTTACTTTACCTACCCTTTCCTAGCTTCTTTTATTTATACTTCTTAATAATAATGGTTTTTGAGTTGCCCTTCCTTTTCCTTATAATTTATTATATCCATTATTCGTAGATAGTACTCGAATTAAATTTAAAATTGTATCTAGTTGTTGTTGTCTTCAGTCCGGAGACTGCTTTGATGCAGCTCTCCACAATACCCTATCCTGAGCAAGCCTCTTCATCTCCACATAAGAACGGCAACCTACATCTGTCTGAATCTGCTTACTGTATCCATCTCTTGGTCTCCCTCTGCGATTCTTACCCCACACACTTCCCTCCAACGCTAAATTCACAATTCCTTGATGTCTAAGAATGTGTCCTCCCTTCTTTTAGTCAAGGTATGCCAGAAATTTCTTTCCTCCCCAATTCTGTTTAGTACCTCCTCATTAGTTACGCGATCCACCCACCTAATCTTCAGCATTCTTCTGTAACACCATATTTCAAAAGCCTGAATTCTCTTCCTGTCCGCACTGTTTATCGTCCATGTCTCACTCCCATACAAGGCAACACTCCATACAAATGCCTTCAGAAAGGACTTCCTTAGGCTTAAATCAATATTCGATGTTAACAAATTTCTCTTTTTCAAAAACGCCTTTCTACCCATTGCCATTCTGCATTTTATATCATCTGTACTGCGACCATCATTTGTTATTTTACTGCCCAAGTAACAAAACTCATCTACCTCCTTTATTGCTTCGGTTCCCAATCTAATTCCTTCAGCATCACCTGATTTTCTTAGACTGCACTCCATTACCCTAGTTTTGCTCTTGTTAATGTTCATCTTATATGCACCTTTCAGCACACTGTCCATTCCGTTAAATTGCTCTTCCAGGTCCTTTGCTGTATCTGACAGAATTATTATGTCATCGGCAAAACGCAATGTTTTTAATTCTTCACCCTGAACTTTAATTCCTTCTCCAAATTTCTCCTTGCTTTACTTTATAGTTGTATAAACGCCATGCATTTCACCATTAAATTATCTAATTGTTACTATCATTATTTATTTAAACTTAACCTTATTAAAATGTAAAAGACAACGCCTACCAAGAAGAAGCCTACCAATATATGTGTATATATGGAAAAAAATCCCCAAACCACTCCACAGGACATTCGCTACCGCCGCAAGGCCTGTGCTGCTGTGCCACGGAGTGCACAGCCTCCCGTCGGAGATTCGAGTCCTCACTCGGGCATAGGTGTGTGCGTTCTACATCTACATCTACATGGGATACTCTGCAAATCACATTTAAGTGCTTGGCAGAGGGTTCATCGAACCACAATTATACTATTTATCTCCCATTCCATTCTCTCTGTTCGAGCTCTGATTTCTCTTATTTTATTCTGATGATCATTTCTACCTATGTAAGTGGGAGTCAACAATATATTTTTGCATTCGGAGGAGAATGTTGGCGATTGGAGTTTCGCAAGTAACCCACGCCTCAGCGATAAGCGCCGTTGTTGTAATGATTCCCATCCCAGATCCTGTATCATTTCCGTAACGCTGTCTTCTTTCGATGTCCTCCGTCAAACCCACCTGATAAGGATCCCACACTGGGCTGCAATAATCCAAAAATGGACGGACAAGCGCAGTGTATGCAGTTTCTTTAGTAGTTCTGTTGCATCTTTTAAGGGTTCTGCCAATAAAACGCAGTCTCTGGTTCGCCTTTCCCTAGATATTATCTACGTGTTCTTTCCAGTTTAAGTCTGAAGTTATAGTGATTCCTAGGTATTTTGTGGAGTTTACGGCCTTCACATTTGATTTATTTATGTTGTAAACAAAGTTTAACGGATTTCTTTTCGTACTCATGTGGACGACTTCACACTTCTCATTATTTAGAGTCAATTGCCAATTTTTACACCATACTGATATCTTATTCAGATCGTTCTGCAGTTGGTTTTGATCTTCAGGTGATTTTACTAGACGGTAAATGACGGCGTCATCTGCAAACAACCTAAGAGAGCTACTTAGATTTTCCCCTAAATCGTTTATGTAAATAAGGAATAGCAGATGACCAATAACACTACCCTGTGGAACGCCCGATATCACCTCTGTTTTAGTCGATGCCTTACCATCGATTACTACGAACTGTGTCCTCTCTGACAGGTATTACCTTATCCAATCACAAATTTGGGGCGATATACCATAACCACGCAATTTGATTAAAAGCCGTTTGTGAAGTACGGTGTCAAAAGCTTACTGGAAATCAAGAAATACGGAATCGATTTGCGAACCTTTGTCGATAGCAGCCATCACTTCGTGTGAATATAGAGCTAGTTGTGTTTCGCATGAACGATATTTTCTAAATCCGTGTTGACCTTGGGTCAATAGATCGTTCTGTTCGAGATAATTCATAATATTTGAATACAGGATATGTTCCAAAACTCTGCTGCAAATTGACGTCAATGAAATAGGCCTGTAGTTTAGTGGGTTACTCCTACTGCCTTTCTTGAATATAGGTGTGACCTGTGCGACTTTCCAATCTTTTGGTACAGATCCTTCTATGAGAGAGCGGTTGTATATGACTGATAAGAAAGGAGCTATCGCTTCAGCATAATCAGATAGAAATCTAATGGGTATACAATCCGGACCAGAAGACTTGTTCTTATTAAGTGATTTTAGTTGCTGCACTACTCCGATGATATCTACTTCTATGTTACTCATTACGGCATCTGTTCGTAATTCGAAATCTGGAATATTGGTTTCGTCTTCTTTGGTGAATGAGTTTCTAAAAGCTATGTTTAGTAACTCTGCTTTAGTAGCGCTGTCATCGGCAGGATCGCCATTACTATCACGTAGTGAAGGTATTGTTTGTGACTTTCCCCGAGTATATTTAATTTTAATTACGAGAAAGAGTTTCGTTGCGATAAATGTTGTAGGCATATCGCATTGAAATCCTCGCTAAATTTCGAGCTTCTGAGTACAATCGCAAATCCTGGGGATTTCGTGTTCGTTTAAATTTAGTATGCCTTTTCCTTTGCTTTTGCAACAGTGTCCTAACCTGTTTTGTGTACCACGGGGGATCGCCTCCTTCTTTTATTAATTTATTAGGTATAAAACTTTCAATTGCTGTCGATACCACTTCTTTGAATCTGAGCCACATCTGGTCTACACCTACGTTTAGTGTTAGAAACGAGTGGAAGCTGTCTTTCAAGAAGCAATGTATTTTGTTTCTATCTGCTTTCCTGAACAAATATACTTTGCGTTTATTTTTGGTAACTTTGGGACTTTCGATATTTAATTTCGCTGCAACAGCTCTGTGTTCACTAATACCTGTATCCGTTTTGATGCTCGTTATGAGCTCAGGATTATTTGTTGCTAAGAGATCAAGTGTGTTTTCACATCCATTTACAATTCTAGTTGGCTCATGAACTAATTTTTCGAAGTAATTCTCAGAGAATGCGTTGAGTACAATTTCACACGATGCTTTATGCGTACCTCTGATTTGAAAATATAATTTCGCCAACAGATCGAGGGTAAATTAAAATCACCACCTACTATTATCGTGTGAGTCGGGTACGTTTTTGTAATTAGACTCAGGTTTTCTTTGAACCTTTCTGCTATTGTATCGTCAGAGTCGGGAGGCCGGTAAAAGGAACCGATTATTAACTTCTTACGATTTTCGGGTACAACCTCTACCCATAATAGCTCGCACGAACTATCAACTTCAACTTCGCTACATGAAATACTACTTTTGACAGCGACAAACACGCCCCCACCTATTTTGTTTAATCTATCCTTTCTGAACACCGATAGATCTTTTGAAAATACTTCTTCTGAACTTATTTCCGGCTTGAGCCAACTTTCGCTGCCTATAATGATGTGTGTTTCGGTGCTTTCTATTAACGCTTGCAGTTCTGGAACTTTCCCGACACAGCTACGACAATTTACAACTGTTATACCGATAGTTTCCGGATCTACATTTCTCCTGTGATCCACCTGAACCCTTTGAGATTGCCCATTTTCTATTTCCCCGAAGCTCTTTATCCTAAAAAACCGCTCAGTCCACGCCACACAGCCCCCGCTACCCGTTAGCCACTTCCTGCGTATAGTGGACTCCTGACCTATTCAGCAGAACCCGGAAACCCACCACCCGATGGCGCAAGTCAAGGAATCTGCAGCCCACACGGTCGCAGAACCGCCTGAGCCTCTGATTCAGACCCTCCACTCGGCTCTGTACCAGAGGTCCACAGTCGGTCCTGTCGACGATGCTGCAGATGGTGAGCTCTGCTTTCATCTCGCAAGCAAGACTGGCAGTCTTTACCACTTCAGATAGCCGCTCGAAACCTGAGAGAATCTCTTCAGATCCGAAGCAGCACACTCATTGCTACCGACGTGAGCCACCACCTGCAGTTGGCTGCACCCCGAGCCCTTCATGGCATCCGGGAGGACCCGGTCCACATCTGGAATGACTCCACCCGGTATGCACACGGAGTGCACGTTGGCCTTCTTCCCCTCCTTGGCAGCCATCTCTCTAAGGGGCTCCATCACCCGCCTAACGCTGGAGCTCCCAACTACAAGTAAACCCACCCTCTGTGAAAGCCCGGATCTTGCAGGCTGGGTGGTGACAGGGTGAGAGACACCATCCGATTCAGGAATGTCGTCCTGAACAGACAGCGCCTCAAACCTGTTCGCAAGACGAACCGGGGAGGCCTCACGATCGGTCCCCCGGAATGTCTTGCGCCTCCTGCCACGCACTGGAGCAACCTCCCACGCAACCACGGGTGGGATGTCCGCCTCACTGCTGGCAGTTTCAGGGCATGTCGCTGCCGCAGGCCGATCGGTGGAGACGACGGGAGTCCGTTCGGTCCCCACCGCCGGCCAACAGCAACGACGCCCTTCGATCGCAGCCTACAGCTGTGCAACCGAGGTTGACACAGCTTGAATCTGGGAGCGAAGCGTCACCAGCTCAGACTGCATCCGCACACAGCAGTCACAGTCCCTACTCATGATTACAGTGCCAACAAAAACAAAAGCTACAGTCGCGATGCGTTCAAAGGAAAACTAAACTGTTCGTTAGAACGCGGATGTGAATCCAATACGCATGACAGCTCAGTATAACTTTACAAATTGAGACGAGAAAGTGAAGACGAAAATCAAAAAACTATATGTCGCTTCTAATCATAAAATAAAGACAGACGACTGTCGCGACGCGGTTCACACGGCGGAATAATACACTAACCAGATATTTAACGTGAATGTGAATGAAATATTATTCCAAGAACATTTCTCAAAACATATATACACGTGGCGTCTGTTCCGAAAGGACAGACGTCACTTCTGATCCTGCAGTTGTTATTGTTTCATATTCACAGATGACATCAACTGCGAATGGGCAAAGCTGAAAATGTGTACCCAGCCGGGATTCGAGTCCCGATCACCCGCTTTCTAGGCAGTTGCGCTGACCCCTACACCACTGGGGACACAGTGATCACCGCACCTCCCGTCAGGCACAAATTCCCCGCTCTACCCTGCCCAAAGTACTGAAACTAGTAGTTTTGAAACTAATTCCTGTAAGAGTAAGGGTAATGCTCGAATACAGCAGTAGTAGTGAGCTTCTTGATGCTGTCGCGTCGTTCAAATATCTATGCGTAACATTGCAGAGCGATATGAAATGGAACGAGCATGTAAGAACAGTTGTGAGTAAGGCGGACAGCCGACTTCGGTTTATTGGGAGAATTTTGGGAAGATGTACTTCACCTGTAAAGGAGAACGTGTATAAAACGCTTGTACGACCACGTCTTGAGTATTTCTCAAGTGTTTGGGACCCGCAGCTGATCAGTTTAAAGGAAGACATAGAGGTGGTTCAGAGACGAGCAGCTAGGTTTGTTACCGGTAGGTTCAACCAATGCGCGAGTGTCACGGAAATGATCCGGAACTCAATTGGGGATCGCTGGAGGAAAGACGACGTTCTTTTCGTGAATTTCTGTTGAGGAAGTTTACGAGCCCGGAATTTGAGGCTGAGTGTAGAACGATCTTGCTGCCGCCTACTTACATTTCGCGTAGTGATGACAGAGACAAGATAAAAGGAATTAGGCCTCGTACGGAGGCGAATAAGCATTCTTCTTTTCCTCGTTCAATTTGGGAGTGGAATAGGAAAGGAAATGCCTGGTAGTGGTACAGTGTACCCTCCGCCACGCACCTTACGATGGACTACGGAGTATGTACGTAGATGTAGATGAACCCACTGATGATGACATAGAGGTGCTGAAACGAGTTTGCGTGTCTAATGAAACAGCATTTTGCGTATCAGGCGGACCTCACACCCAGAAAAATGAAAACTAGGCGCCCTCGTCGCCTGCTGCAAACTTCCCCTGATGCTTTGGATGCCTCCTTCAGGTTGTTGCGTCGTGAGTGGCTGCTGCTGTACACCGTGTGGGACGAACGGTATCAAAGTCCCCCGTAAGGTGTCCTCCTGCAAACACCAAACACCATAATCAACAGGTCATTTTCATTCAACTATCAACAGACCATTTTTAAACTCGGTAACACGATTGTGACAAGCGGCGTAACTGTGCGCATATTTGTAATGCACATGTAAAGCTCTTACATACAAACCAAAACGTTTTTTGCAACTTGGATCGTCGACTCCCTTTTAAGTGTAGTACTCAGGAAAAGTGGACCTGAATTGCAAATGACGTAATGCAGTATGACGTGTTGAGGTACAGAAGGCGTCCGAATCAAGATCGTGACTGGACTTGCGCATACGTAGCAGGACCAGCCAGAATGTTTTATTTATTACCTGGAGTGACGGGGAGCAGTAATGGATGTTTTATTTATTTGCAGTCGCACGCCTGCAGTTGAAGCGCTGCGTCGCTCAGGTGGAACAGCTGCGGCTCCGTGTGTTACGGGAGGCGCGTCAGCCGCGCGGTCTGAGGCCTCGTGCTGCGGACTGGTCGGCAAGCCCGCCGGAGGTTCGAGTCCTCCCTCGATTGTCGGTGTGTGTGCGTTGTCTTCCGTGTGAGCTGGTGTAAGTAGTTTGTGAGTGCGGGAACTGATGACCACAGCAGTTTGGTGCAACAGGTTTACAAACATCCGAAGTTATGGGACTTAATTGCAGTGGTCATCGGTCCCTAAATTTACAAACTACTTAAACTAACCTAAGGACGACACAGACACGCATACCCGAGGGAAGACTCGAACCTCAGACGGCGAATGGCTTGAACATTCATGTTTCGGCACTTATTGGGTCATCTTCAGTGGGTTTTTGCCTTTTATTTTCTGAAACAACATGTTACATGTTTTCTTTGACTGTATAGTCATTTGGATAAGTTTTTTAATTTGACAGGTATGTTAAACGTATTAGGCCTACGTTTGTTTACCATGCCTACATAATGTCATTGTCAACATTTACATGCTGCCCTTATTGAGCAATGACGAGTTTTTACAGCTTGTCATCTGCAACAAAAAATGTTGTATTTCCAAAACTATTTGATTTATTCTACTTTCGCTGTAGTGGAACGGCGACAGGATAACTGCGATGTTTAATATTGTTATTAATGTTCTTCTTTAGTATCTAATCATGAAATTATTCTGACACTAGAAACAATTTTAGCAGTTGCTAGAACGTTGTTGATTAGTTATTTAAAGTTCCCTAACAACACCAACTGTCACAACCTAACCGTGTAAATTCTCTAGACTTCATCAAAAGTGTCACGCACCACAACATAAACTACAATTTGTAGAAGTAATTCCTTTAAATAGTTCATCCAAAGTAAGTACGGTTCTTCTTGTACGAGCGGGGCATGGAAAATAGTCTGTAGCTGTTACTAAAATTTCATGAAAGTTAAACAGAGGCACTTCTATTTGCTGTCCTTAACTCGTACTGAAAAATATTAATAATCCACTGCCTTCTAAACACTGGTTTTCCACATTCACACTCAATACAAATATAATGTCACATTCGAAGCTAACCAGTAGTGATTCAATCAGAATTAAATTCTTTTCTGAAATAAGTCGATATTCTTCACAAGATTCAAATTTCTCTTGCTATAAAATATTCTTGATCTAAATAAATCTTCAGAAATGTAAGATATCTTTCAACATTAACAAATATTTATTCTTCTTCATGTTAATACAGCGTCAGTTTAGCAAGAAACGTGAACATGGACAATTAGCTTGGGCTGAATCTCAAACAAGACTAACTATAATTTAATTTCTTTTTCTTCTTCTTCTTCTTTGAAACGATTGAAGCGCGTCAATAAAGCTGTCGGTTAAATTTTAGTAGCGGCCGTCTAGCGTCTGCTGTAATGTTGGCTGCGGCGGCGACGACGCTGCCCTTGCTGATTGTGGCGCCTCCATCGTACATGAAACATACAGAAAGAAAACATTTTAAGAATCATATTATAAAGAATAACAATATTTACATAAACATCAAATATGTATGCATTTTTCATTTATAACTTCAAAACAGGGCTGACACAGGAAAATGTAGTACGACTGTCTTGTGCCACTACATCGCCTGGGTACTATGATATGGCACAATAAATCATTTAGTTTTGGAAATAGAACGTTTTGTTGTTGCAGATGACAAGCTGTAAAAGCTCGTCTTTGCTGGATCAGGGCAGCAGCAAATCTTGACAATAACATTGTGTAGGTATGGTAAACAAACGTAGGCCTAATATATCTAACAAAATTGTCAAATTAAAAACTTACCCAAATGACTATACAGTACAAATGTTATTTCAGAAAATAAAAGGCAAAAACCCACTGAAGATGGCCCAACATGTACCGAAACGTGTCTGGGTGATATAAATAAAACAAGTTGCCTTGCATAAGGCGTCATTCTTCACCAATCTATTATAGAAACAAGAGCTGCACCATCATAAGATTATCACTACTTAAATCACTGAACAGAAGCAAGTCTCCCGGTCCAGACTGCATACCAATTAGGTCTCTCACCGAGTATGCTAACACAGTAGTTGCACACCTAACTATCATACACAATCGCTCACCTAGCGAAAGATCCGTACCCAAAGACTGGAAAATTGCGCAGATCACTCCAGTATTCAAGAAAGGCAACAGCAGTGATCCGCAAACAGGATTTTAGGACACGTGCTTTGTTCGAACATTCAGAACTAGCTCCAAGAGAACGAGCTACTGACCCATAGTCAACACGGGTTGAGAAAGTATCCTTCTTGAGAAACGCAGCCAGCTCGTTACTCGGATGCAGTGATGAGTGCTGTCAGCAGGAGATGTCAAATAGAATCCAGATTTCCAGATTTCCGGAAGACTTTTGACATTGTGCCACACAAACGTCTCCTAATAAAATTGCAGTTTTATCGAGTATCGCCTCAGTTGTGCTATGGATTCGTGATTTCCTGTCAGGAAGGACACATACGTAGTGAAAGACGGACAGTCATCGACTAAAACAGGAGTGATAATTCTCGTTCCGCAGGGAAGTGCCCTTACTGCTGCTTGTCTTGATGAACGATTTAAATGTGAGCAGCTCTCTTAGTATGTTCGCAATGATGATGTCATTTATCTGTTAGTAAAGTCACCAGAAGAGCAAAAGCAACTGCAAAATGATTTAGATGAGTTATCCTGCATGATGCAAAAAAAAAAAAAAAAAAAAAAAAAAAAAAAAAAAAAAAAAAAAAAAAAAAAAAAAAAAAAAAAAAAAAAAATTACATTCGACCTTAAATAGTGAACAGTGAAAAGGCATCCATATGATGACTAAAAGAAATCCGTTAAACTTAATTTACACGATAAGGCAGCCAAATCTACAGGACGTAAATTCAACTAAATACCCGACCTCGGTTGCACAGTGGTGGAGTGCCAGACTACAAATCCAAAGGTCCCGGGTTCGATCCCCGCCAGATCCTGGGATTTTTATCTGTCACTTTCCACTTCTTTCACCTCTGGCAGTATTGCTCATGTGAAAAATACCGAGTAGCACCGTGGTTCGGAACCCACGTTAAACTGTAGGTCCCCCTGTCACTGGCTGGGTAAGTCAGTTCGAAGGTCGGAGGAAGGCAACGGCATACCACCTCCAAACAGGGCCATGCCTAGTAAAGCAATGTGGTGTTCAAACCAATCTTCGGATTGTGAACCTTTACCTTTTTTTACCCGGGAATAATAATTAGAAACAACTTAAATTGAAAAGAACACGACCCTTAGGACCCTTAGAAAACGAACAGTTCTACTAAAGGAAGTGCCTACATTACGCTTGTCCGACCAATTTTGGAGTACCGGTGCTCATTGCTGGATTCCCAGCAATTAGTATTGAAAAAGGATGTACAGAAAGTTCGCGATAGAGATAAGAGACGACCACGCACGGAGTTGTGGTGCAAATTGTTGACAGAAAGGCGTTTTTCGTTGCGGCGAGATGCGTTTGCGCAATTTCTGCCACCGACTTTCTCATCGGGATGCGAACATATTTTGTTAGCACCCACCTACATAAGGAAGCGTGATCATCACAATAAAATAAGAGAAATTAGATCTACAGGAGAATGGAAAAGCTGGTAGAAGCTGACTTGGGGACGATCAATTTGGATTCAGGAGGAACACAGGAACCAGGGAGGCAATACTCACTTTACGGCTTATCTTAGAAGATAGATTAAGGAAAGGCACACCTACATTTTTAGCTTTCGTAGATTTGGAGAAAGCATTTGACAATGTTGACTGGAATACACTCTTTCAAATTCTGAAGTCAACAGGGGTAAAATATAGGGAAAGGAGAGTTATTTACAACTTGTACAAAAGCCAGACCGCAGTTATTAGACTCGAAGGGCATGAAAGGGAAGCATCAGTTGGGAAGTGGGTAAGACAGGATTGTTGCCTTTCTCCAATGTTATTCAACTTGTACATCGAGCAGGCGGTGAAGGAAAGCAAGGAAAAATTTGGAGTAGGGATTAAAGTTCAGGGGGAAGAAATAAAAACATTGTGTTTTGCTGATGACATTGTAATTCTGTCAGAGACAGCGAACGATCTGGAAGAGCAATTGAATGGAATGGGCAGTGTGTTGAAGAGACCGTATAAAATGAACATTAACAAGAGCAAAACAAAAATAATGGAATGCGGTCTTAGAAAATCAGGCGATGCTGAAGGAATTAGATTAGGTAACGAAACAATGAAGGTGGTAGATGAGGTTTGTTACTTGGGTAGTAAAATAACAAATGATGGTCGCAGTACAGAGGATATAAAATGCAGCATGGCAATGGGAAGAAAAGCCTTTTTGAAAAAGAGAAATTTGCTAACATCGAATATTAAGTTAAGCGTAAGGAAGTCTTTTCTGAAGGCATTTGTGTGGAGTGTTGCCTTGTACGGGAGTGAAACATGGACGATAAGCAGTGCGGACAGGAAGAGAATAGAGGCTTTTGAAATGTGGTGCTACAGAAGAATGCTGAAGATTAGGTGGGTAGATTGCGTAACTAATGAAGAGGTACTGAACAGAATTGGTGAGAAAAGGAATTTTTGGCATACCTTGACTAAAAGAAGGGATCGCTTGGTAGGACACATTCTTAGACATCAGGGAATCGTGAATTTAGCATTGGAGGGAAGTGTGTGGGGTAAAAATCGCGGAGGGAGACCAAGAGACGCGTATAGTAAGCAGATTCAAGTGGATGTGGGTTGCCGTTCTTATGAGCAGATGAAAAGGCTTGCTCAGGATAGGGTATTGTGGAGAGCTGCATCAAACCAGTCTCCGGACTGAAGACCACAACAACAACAACACAGATCGAAAATGGTAAGATTTAGATTTATCTTTTTCCCGCGTGCTATTAGAGAATGGAACGGTAAAGAAGTGTTATGAAAGCGGTTCGATGAACCCTCTGGCCTGCACTTAAATGTGATTCGCGGAGTGTTCATGTAGACGCTGTTACGGTATCAGCAAAGCACTGGCGATGATTTACATGTCGATGACTGTAGTTGAAGCCAGCCCAGTCTGGTATGTTACCGTAAGCTGAAGTTCATCACACCAGTTCATGTTCCCAGGGACAAATTTGCGCTGCATAATTGGTCGCAATGTGTCTAGGTTCGCGCAGTATGCGAAGTTACAGAGCTCTGCTTCCACAGCTGACCAGAGAGCCGCGTGGCCACAGTTTTGACGCCGCAGCCGTGCTTGTGGTTGTCTTGTAAACAGTTGTATGCGATGTTCTGCACAGTGTCTGGGGCAGCGGTCGCAACCTAATCTTAGGTGGGGTCCGGATACTCTGAAAATTTTTATCGAGGTCCGCAAGTAAAATCTCATATTCCCTATTAATTTTTTATTCCCATTTTTATTCACAAAGTAATATTAAATACAACAAACATGCGTATTTGTATTCAAAAATCCAGAAAAAGTAATATTCTTCATTTTTTTAAATTTTCATTCTCATACTTATATGAAATGCAATAGATGTGAAATACAAATGTATAAAAAATCCGAAAAAACTTACGATGTTTACATGAATATGCCCTGACCGCTGTAGCAGAGGTTTCGGAGATAATGTGAGTAGGAAGTCGATTTATAGAATGTCACTGTTTGTTAAATAAAGTTGCGGTGCTGCATTCGTGTGTTCAGACAGGACTCGTATGTGCATCACCTGCCAACTCGATCCTTTGTACCGCCGCTCAGGCGTTGCACTTCATGACAACTATTAATTTACTCAACCATAATAATCATTAGGGGTTCTAATTATTCAGCAGTTAAGTTCAAATTCTAGAACAAATATATAAGGGTGTCTCTCATACGAATTGTTATCTACAGAAAAAAGTTCTTATTTATTTATTATACTAATTTGATTACGTAATAATTTGTGGGGGTCCAGTTTTTGGCCTTCCGCGGTGCGGACATGGACCGTCCGCGGTCCCGCAGTCGCCGACCGCTGCTCTGGGTGGGCTCTAGGTCGGCTTCACAAAGCAGTGGCAGTGCAAAGCCACCCAATAAACGCCCTTTAAGCCCCACAAAAAGTCTATCATACCGTTTGTTAGGTGGAAGTACGCTACAAATACGGAGGTACGTTTTGGATAGGTTGTGATATTCCTGGCCTGTGGCCACTTCATATTTCTGGCCGCTGGCCGTTTCTTTGCTAACATTGTACGTGCCTTAAATGCGGAAGGAAGACAGCAGTGCAGCATGTGTTGAAATGTGGGGTGGGGAGCAGTAGCATATGGCGCAGTAGGTGCTGGTTCCCGTGGGAAAGCCCGCCTATGTTACTGGTGCTCTCCTCGCATTGGCTGCTGCATTTCACGTCACGTGCTTTCATTTGAAATTACTTTTGTTTATTATAAACTAAATATTAATTATTCAGAGCTGAGAATTTGTAATAAATAACTCTCAAGGACAGGCTAGGTTTTGACAGTTTAAAAAGTTTAAGGTGCCTTCTCTTATTGTAACAAGAGAAGAGCGATTTTGCAGAAGGCGCGCGACGGCCATGTTTTGGCGCTAAACAGAGCGTCAGGTGCCCTCTACCTCTAGTCTACCTCTTGTCTCGCAACGCGCCGCAGTTTCAGTCTCGAGATGACCACTATACGCGCCGGACCGCACCGGTAATGAGTTAAGATTTTTGTAATAGTGATAGCAGTCGAGGTCTCAACATGAGCTATGGGCAGCATAGGCCGTATCATATGAACAATAGTTGCTCATAATTTTTATTATTTATTTAATAAATGGCATCCCTGACAATTATAAATCTCGCGAGTCGCTTATTATGCTTCCATCATAAAGAACTTTAGCCTCACTTGTATGCTGTAGAAGAACCTACGACCTGTGTGCTGTCTTCTGCGCTGGGGACACAACTATAGAAGACAACAGGTTAGTCAGAACTCTATGCTGTCCATAAAGTCTTGGACAGCAACTACGGCACCTCGTGCGTACTGTAGGGCGGTACAAACGCACACTGCTACGCAACAGCATCCGCAAGGATGTGGAGGTTTTTGGGGACTTGTGGGAGGAAGCAGTACTAACTTCTCCGTCCGCAAATAAAACCCTAGGAAGGTTGTAAGGTGGAGATACAGGAATACCTATCGAGTGTGTGTGTTCCACTAAGCGACTCGGATTCTGTTGGAGAAGGTTACTTCGTGCTGGAGTCCGACCGAAACATGATTTGCGGCCAAGTAATTTGCATAAAGTTTAAATTTACACCACGAATCGCTAGTTTTCCACATTTTTCAAGATCCCCTCCCTGTACTAAGCCTTTTGAGTGTGTGTAAGCCTAACCAGGAGTCCGTAGAAGATGACAGATTTACACAAATCTTATTTTATTAAAGTACTTACAAACTGAAGTCTTTTTTTCTCGTTGTGACTTTTCTACCTAAAAAAGAAAAATTAAAGGATATCACAAAATAAGTAAACTGAACGCAATACACTGCAGTCTCGAGGGTACATTGTATGATCCAATCTTCAGCGAAAAAGGCACTCCACCACACATAGCGAAGTAAATAGTAGAAAGTCTTTAAAACGTTTAGGCTGTCAATATAAATCATCATTTAAAACCTTTGTGTTGCACAAGTTCATACTGTTCGACGCGTGTATTATTTTGAAGGTGGATTTACTTATTTTTTCGCACATAAATTTCTAAAGTTCGAGGCGTTCCCGGTCTCGCACACTTCGAATTAACGAGACTAGTGTATAGCTACCACAAATTCCACAGTCCTGCATATGTTCTTGTAGGAAGATAGTCTTTAGGTACACAACAAACACGCCAAATAGATACTACGAACTGTCACAACCTCAACATGACTCCCACAATACAAAATACGCAGAAAGAGAAATTATTTGTTTGCTTCTATAAGTAGCCTTTTGATTTTTTTCTCGAGAGCGCTATCTTTATATCGCTACATTCAATTCAGTTTTCGCAATCGACAAAAAACATATCTCCTTTCTGGCATTCCTAAATACATAATGTTAAAAAATGTTCCAAGTTATGGGGCCTAACTACAGTGGTCATCGGTCCCTAAACTTACAAACTACTTTAACTAACTTATCCTAAAAGCACATGCCCGAGGGAGGACTCGAACCTCCGAAGTGGAACGGATAACTAATGCATATCACTTAAAGTCAGTAAATCAGCTTCAGTAAGTGCTGCAGAAAGTGTTTCGAAAAATAAAATCACAGTTCCGCAAACAGTATGATTGTTGTCAGTATAAATTTACGCAAAATGAATAGGAAAACTTGCGTACCACATGATCACTGTTTCCTAAAACCATTGTAGTTATTAAAAACTGTCCTCTCTTTTACGGATATATATTAATAAAACATTTTAGCATAACAATATGATACCCCGTTCCATTACGTACGTTACTAACATAGAACGTCTGTGTAAGATACAGTTGCGTTATACTCTGCTTAACAACGAAGTACCCACAATTTATATCCGCGAGGAGAGACTGCTAGCCGTCAGCTGAGGTCAAGCGTCACTGGTTACTGAATCCATCCAGAAGGAGACCGGAATTCATCGCTAAGTTCAAGGAAGCTACACTCCTGGCCATGAAAACTGCTGCACCACGAAGATGGCGTGCTACAGGAAGAGGATGCTGTGATACGCAAATGGTTAGCTTTTCAGAGCATTCACACAAGGTTGGCGCCGGTGGCGACACCTACAACGTGCTGACACGAGGAAAGTTTCCAACCGATTTCTCATACACAAACAGCAGCAGACCGGCGTTGCCTGCTGAAACGTTGTTGTGATGCCTCGTGTAAGGAGGAGAAATGCGTAACATCACGTTTACGACTTCGATAAAGGTCGGAACGTAATATATCGCGATTACGGTTTATCGTATCGCGACATTGCTGCTCGCGTTGGTCGCGATCCAATGACTGTTAGCAGAATATGGAATCGGTGGGTTCAGGAGGGCAATACGGAATACCGTGCTGGATCCCAACGGCCTCGTATCACTAGCAGTCGAGATGACAGGCATCTTATCCACATAGCTGTAACAGATCGTGCAACCACGTCTCGATTCCTGAGTCAACAGGTGGGGACGTTTGCAAGACAAAAACCATCTGCACCGACAGTTCGACGACGTTTTCAGCAGCATGGAATATCAGCTCGGAGACTGTGGCTGCAGTTACCCTTGACGCTGCATCAGAGACGGGAGCGGCTGCGATGATGTACGCAACGACGAACCTGGGTGCACGAAAGGCAAAACGTCATGTTTTCACTTTAAGTGAATCCAGGTTCTGTTTACACGATCATCATGGTCGGACTGGTGTTTGGCGGCATCGCGGTGAACGCACATTGGAAGCGTGTATTCGTCATCGCCATACTGTCGTATCACCAGGCGAGATGCTATGGGGTGCCATTGGTTACACGTCTCGGTCACCTCTTGTTCGCATCGACGTCACTTTGAACAGCGGCCGTTACATTTCAGATGTGTTATGACCTGTGGCTCTACCCTTCATTCGATCCCTGCGTAACCCTACATTTCAGCAGGATAATGCACGACCGCATGTTGCAGGTCCTGTACGGGCCTCTGTCGATACGGAAAATGTTCGACTGCTGCCCTGGTTAGCACATTCTCCAGATCTCTCACCAATTGAAAACGTCTGGTCAAAGGTGGCCGAGCAACTGGTTCGTCACAATACGCCAGTCACTACTCTTGATGAACTGCTGTATCGTGTTGAAGCTGCATGGGCATCTGTACCTGTACACGCCATCCAAGCTCTGTTTGACTCAAAGCCCAGGCGTATCAGGGCCGTTATTACGGCCAGAGGTGGTTGTTCTGGGTACTGATTTGTCAGGATGTATGCACCCAGATTGCCTGAAAATGTAATCACACGTCAGTTGTACTATAATATATTTGTCCAATGAATATCCGTTTATCATCTCCATTTCTTCTTGGTGTAGCAATTGTAATGGCCAGCAGTGTAGTTTCGTCAAGCCAAAGATCCGGCTGAATTCTGGCAGCTCGGGAAGAGAAACAGGCCGTGCGCTTTCAAAGGAACCACCCCGGCATTCGCGTGCGGCGAGCTAGGGCAGTGAGTGCGTGTCGGAGTGTCGGGCTGGAGCGCCTGCTGCCACAGACAAACATGTCACTCTGTGCTACTGCCTAGCAGGATGGCGGTTGTCGCTCAAACAACCGGTTTTCGGTTATTCCGGTTCTTTTCGTCACCAGTTTAACCGCGCTGTAGAAACTGCTCAAGATAACCGGTTTTTTAAATAACCGGTTTTCGGTTTTTATTTGCTTTTATTTCCACCAAAGTTCGATCGAAACTTAATTGGCAGCCGAAACAGAAACCGTAATCGAATTTCTCGGTTCTTCTAGTTTCGTGCGAAAACGAAACTTAGGAAGTTTAGTTAAAATATAGGTAAATTTACGTTATACGACAAATCACTAGTCTTTCCATATTTTGCAAGATCCCTTCCCAATACTTCGCCTTCTTGAGTGTGTGTAAGACAAGTCAGGAGTTCGTAGAAGACGATATACGAAGCATACAGATTTACTGGCCTAGTACTTCCATCCGGCCGTTTCGAAATTGAGCCAACCACTCCGTAAGTTAGACTTGTGAGCCAGCGCATACGAATATCTCGTTATATACACAATATATGTATAAGCTACAGTCAGTAAATGAACTTAAATCAGTGCTGCAGAAGTATTTTGAAAAATAAAGTCACAGTTCCGACTAACAGTATGATTGTTGTCAGTGTAAATCTACGCAAATTGAACTAGAAAAGCTGTACACCACATGCCCAAAGAATGTTCAAATGGGTGTGAGTTTGTATGAGACCTAACTGCTTAGCTCATCGGTCCCTAGACTTACAAACTACTTAATCTAACTTACGCTAAGGACAACATACACACCCATGACCGAGGGAGGAGGGAGGACTCGAACCTCCGACTGGAGCAGCTGCGCAGTCCGTGACATGGAGCCTCAAACCGCACGGCTACCTCGCGGGGCACCACATGATCAATGTTACCTAAACATTAAAAAAATCCCCTGGCTTTCAAGGAATCACATTAATAAAACTTGTTAGCATAGCAATATAATACATTTAAAGTTTTAACCAACGTGTTGAGGAGCTAACAACACTCTGTTCTTTAATATCCAATAGTAAAAGCAGTCAAGAACACTCATTTATTGAAATGGCTGCTTTCGGCACATTTAGTCAATCTTAATCAGATTGTTGTTGTGGTCTTCAGTCCGCAGACTGGTTTGATGCAGCTCTCCACGCTACCCTGTCCTGTGCAAGTCTCGTCACGTGACAATACCTTCGGCAACCTACATCCTTTTGAATCTGCACACTATATTCGTCCCTCGGTCTCCCTCTACGATTTTTATCTCCCACGCTTCCTTCTAATGCTAAGTTGACAATTCCTTGATGCCTCAAAATGTGTCCCAATCTATCCCTTCTGTCAGTCAGGATATGCCAGAAACTCCTTTTCTCCCCGATTCGGTTAAGCACCTCCAATTAGTTACCTGATCTACCCATCTAATTTTCATCATTCGTCGGTAGCACCACATTTCAAAAGCTACTATCATCTTTTTATCTGAACTCCTTATCGTCCACGTTTCACTACCATACAATGCTACAGTCCACACAAATGTTTTCAGAAAGGACTTCCTAACATTTAGATTAATTTTGAATGTTAACAAGTTTCGTTTCTTTAGAAACGCTTTTCTTCCCATAGCTATTCTGCATTTTATATCTTCTTTACTTCGGCCATCAGAAGTTATTTTGCTATCCAAATAACAAAATTCGTCTACTACTTTTATTGTCTCATTACCTAATCTAATTCCTTCAGCATCGACTGATTTTCTGACATTGCATTCCATTATCTTCATTGTACTCTTGTTAATGTTCATCTTATATCTCCCTTTCAAGACACTGTCCATCTCGTTCAAATGCTCTTCCAGATCGTTTGCGGTCTCTGACAGAATTACTATGTCATCAGGCAAAACGCAATGTTTTATTTCATCTCCCTGCACTTTAATGCCCTATCCAAATTTCTCCTTCCATTCCTTCATTGCCTGTTCAATGTACAGATTGAACAACATCGGGGAAATGCTACAACCCTGTCTTACTCCCTTCCCAAACTCTGCGTCCCTCTCTTGCCATTCGACTCTAATAACCGCTGTCTGGTTTTTGTATAGGTTGAATATAACTCTTCGCTCCCTATGTTTTACCCCTGATACCTTAGAATTTGGAAAAGTGTATTCCAGTGGACATTGTCAAAAGCTTTCTCCAAATCGACAAACGCTAAAAATTATTAAAAAAAAACACACACACATTTTGAATCACTGCTACAGAAACTAGTTGTACCGGTTTTTTACCTGGTTCTTGGCAATAAGTAAAAGAAACCGGTTACAACCGACACCAAATAAATACCGAAAAAATCGGTTATTCAAAACTAAAATACCGGTATCGGTTTTTCCCATCCCTCCTGCCTGGCCGTTTCCGCTGGCGCGCCGCCCGCCAGCGGTTCAGTGGGTCTGTAGGCGTGTTTACGCAAACAGCAAACAGCAAACAGCAAACACAGCCGCGCAAAGTCCCAGCGCGGTCCAGGCTACGCCGCGCCGGCTCTGGGTTCCGCTAGTAACACTAAAAGTGGGCCTTTGCGATCGTCTTCTGACAGCGCGAAATAACGGCTTAGAAAATGTTCAAATGTTTGTTAAGCTTATGCGACTTAACTACGGGGTCATCAGTCCCTAAACTTACAAACTACTTACTAATTAGCTTATACTAAGGACGGCACAAATATCCATGCCCGAGGGGGGATTCGAACCCCCCAACTTAACGGCTTAACCGTTCATCTGACACGAAAATTGAATAACCGAATTTTTAGAGGAGAAAATTCTCTACAACTATGTTCCCTTATGTTTTTTTCATATCTCGTATCATTTCAGAGATATTTGCAAAAATAACACAGTTTTGACACCCTCCATTAAATTAACAAAAACCAGCCGTTCGCAGATGTCATGTGACATTCCTCGTTCAGAACTCTCTCTAGCATACGTTATCTTGCGTTGCGTATTTGATGATATTCTTATTTTAACTTACACGTTGTCATTTCAAAGCAATGCCACATTGAAGAATTAACAAAAACACAGCACGATAAATGATAATCCTGTGTCTACGAATGCCATATTAGCATAAGTTACACTGGCTATTAATAGTATCAGATTAAAGAACGCAGCTGCTAACCGTCAGTTGCGCCGTAGTGGGCAAGGTGTTGGACTGTGATGCTGAATGTCAGTGGTTCGGAACCCGCCACTACCTACAGCTCTTTTTCCTAGAAATGTTTCATACACTTTTATTAATTAATTTATTATTATTTAGATTTTTGTCCAAATCGTTTGCAAAAACTTATAAAACTACAAATTTAAAGTGGGCCGTAAAACACGTCAGTGCGTTTTGTTTTTCATCTCCGGTTTTTTATTGCTATTATTTTCAGTAACAAATGTGGAAATTAAAAGTTGAAGAATTTTAAGACTTCCTCAGACATTTGCGTTACACTTTTCTCAACATACGTTGGATCAAAATATCTGGTAAAAGAGGAAACTAGAACAGAACTTAGTCCAGAATGAAACTTTCACTCTGCAGCGGAGTGTGCATCCCAGGTTCGAGTCCCGGTCCCGGCACACAATTTTAATCTGCCAGCAAGTTTCATATCAGCGCACTCCCCGCTGCAGAGTGAAAGTTTCATTCTGGAAACATCCCCTAGGCTGTGGCTAAGCCATGTCTCCACCATATCCTTTCTTCCAGGAGTGCTAGTCTTGCATGGTTCGCAGGAGAGCTTCTGTGAAGTTTGGAAGTAGGAGGCGAGGTACCGGCGGAAGTAAAGTTGTGAGGCGGCATCGTGAGTCGTGTCGGGGTAGCTCAGTGGTCTTTCGCGGCCGTTCGGACTTGCGGCTAGAGCGAGCTAGCCGGCGCCGCCGGCTTTGTTTACTTTTGCGCGCGTGTGATTACCGATTGTGTAGCAATGGAATCGCAAATAAGAAAGTGTACGTTAAAATTTAGTTTCAGTTTTGAAATAGACCGTCGGAAAATCTACGAGTTTGATGACTGGTTCTTCGGAACGTTTAATGTACCGGAAGAAGACGTGTTCGGCGTGGCGTACGACTTATCAGTAACGTATACACCGTGAGGCTGAAAGACGATGACTGCTGCCGGAAGATCGTGGAGAAACCAATGGGACAGCTGAGTACAAGACAACAAAAGGCCAGGTGAGCAAAGTGACAATTACATATGCGGGACTGGGTCTTAGAACCGTGAAAGTGCACTTGCTGCCTTTTGGATTAGGTCTGGGCCATATAAAAGATGCTCTCTCCACGTACGGTACAGTATACGCAGTCACAGCCGACCGGTGGAGCGGAAATTTGCATTATAAGGTAGATAACGGTGTGAGGTCTGTCAAAATTGACTTAGAAAATCACATACCATCGTTCATAAATGTATGTGGCTTCCGGGCCCTCGTTGTGTATGAGGGGCAACCTCGCACCTGTTCTTCCTGTAACTTAGCTGGCCATTACAGAGCACAATGTCCGCGCAGGCGTCCCGCGCAATTACCTGTAGAGGTGGACGCGGCAGGCAGGCAGCGAGCCCAGTACGCAACAGTCGCGAGCCGCTTGTTTACACGTCCTGATGCCGTCAGCTCTGACGTGGAGATGTCTGACGCTCCCTCATTTAAAGATCCAAACCCCACATCGAATGCCGGTTGTGAAACGGGTTCTGCTCCGAGTACACCAGAAACACCTACAAATTTGACAGAAGTCACTGGACCACAAGAAAGTGCACACGGTGAACCGTCGAAAGCTATTAGCACCAATTCCGAAGTACCTACACCTGCTTCCTTAACACAAGCACAAAGTACCGAAGACAGTAGGCCGCAAATAACGCAAAACACAACGGAAAATGTGGCGGACCCTTCGGGAGTGACTGAAGTACAGTGGGTTGCCCCTGGGCGAGCAGTTCCCGCCTCAAAAAAATCTAAAAAGTCTCCGTCTGGATCCAACAAACAAGATAAAGGACAAACCTCGCCGGACAAAAAGAAATTACGCGTAGCTCGTGAAGGTGCTTCAGAAACTGCCGAACACCTCCGCACAAAAGGTTGCCGCAAAACTGAAAACCAGACCACCTGAGGAAACCGATATACCCAGCGCCACTGCCGTGGCGACCATGGAGCCTGACGGCAGTACACGACATACTCTAGTCGATCCGTGGTGGCAGGATGTGGAAATGGAGTCGAACGAGGGCCAAATAAGTCTCAAATATTGCGTGCTGCGTGTGTGCGTGTCTTTGATATAGTAGTTACACGTTTGTGTAACCCCCTACAAATGAGCGTTACCTTCACCTACAATATAACAACTGTCAACATTAATAAGATTCAGAGTGAGATAAAATTCAGAGCGCTCACAGACTTCTTACATAGCAGTAACGTAGACATCGGGCTACTGCAGGAGGTCAACGTAGAACCAAATGTGGCGGGATTTGTCACGACAGCGAATATCAGTGTCGAACATCATACTGGCACGGCAATCCTGCTACGTGACGGCATTCCTTACACCAACATCGTGCGGCTCACGAACGGCCGAGGCATATCGTGTGACATTAATGGCGTTCAAATAACAAACCTGTATGCGCCGTCGGGCAACAACCGCCGGCAAGAACGCGCCTCCTTTTATGAAAATGCTGTGCCATTCTTAATTAATGACAATGCCGCGAACTGTGTTGTAGGGGGAGATTTTAATTGCCTCGTCTGAGCCAAGGATCAGACGCCACACTTCAATAACTGTCTAGAACTGGACCACCTAATCCAAGGGATGAAACTGATAGATACATGGGAAAAAATGCACGGCGACCGCATTGCGCACACCTATATCGACAACAATTCAGCCAGTAGAATCGACCACATTTATGTTTCTGAAGACCTAGGGCAACAAGTAGTTAATAGTGACATCGCTCCCGTAGGCCTTTCGGACCACAGTGTCCACCAATGCTTCATGAACCTCCACCGCCCCCAGGTATTTCGTGGGAGAGGATACTGGAAGCTGAACACCAGCCTATTAAAAGACAATCAGCTGGAAGAAGAAATCCGGCGGGTATTTACACAAGCGAAACGACCCCAAACTCAATATCGATCGGTCATAGACTGGTAAATACAAAAAACGAAACCTAAACTTAGATCAACAGTTAAAAGTTACGCATACCAGAAATCCTATTGGTATAGAGAGACAGTAGAATTTATTTCTCATGCCTTCGACAGCTATATCACGCCACCGATTTCCCTCACAACGATGCTTATAGGCGCATCAAAAAGTACAAGGCGAAGATTACCAACTTGTATCGCAAACGAATGGAGGGAGCCATAATACGTTCACAGCCGAAGAATATCGCATCAGAGGAATCAGCGTCGTTGTTCCACTCATTACGTACACTGCGGCGGCAAAAATCTAAACTCATTGAAAGGGTTGAAGACGGCGCAGGGACCATAGTCACAAGACAGCGGGATATTGTGTCACGGATACGTGGCTACTATACAGACTTCTATGACGGACAAGACATTAACGTCGGACGCTGTAATGACGTTATTGCTGGCATAGCACCTGTCATTTCACCAGAAGATAATGAGGCGCTTGAATCTCCATTTAGTGAGGACGACACCAAAGAGGCAGTCTTTAGTGCCGCAAACAGAAAGTCACCCGGACCCGACGGCCTAAGCGCAGAATTCTACCAACAATACTGGCACATCTTGGGCTCTACATTGACTCAACTCGCCAACGAAATGTGGCGGTAGGACTCTATACCAGACGAACTGAAAGAAGGACTTATTGTCCCTTTACCAAAACAAGGCAACAGCAGAAAAGTTAGTGAACTACGGCCTATAACATTATTAAATGCGGATTTGAAAATCATAACGAGAGCAATTAAGCAACGAGAGCAACCCTTACTGAGCAAAATACTCGGGAAACACCAATTTGGTGGGGTACCGGAACGCAGCGTCATAACGGCCGCCTGCGAACTTCGGGACGTCATATGCACGTTTGCACACAACAGTGAACCCGGCGCTCTCGTCTTCCTCGATTTTGAAAAGGCGTATGACCGCATAAGCCACGACTACCTGTTCCAGGTAATGGAAAAGATGGGGTTTGGACGACGTTTCCTCCGCCTACTGAGACACTGTATTTACAACGCCTCATCTCGCGTGCTCATTAATGGCCACCTGACTCGCGCAATACCGATCAGACGATCAATTCGGCAAGGTTGTCCATTATCAATGGCGTTATACGCCATAGCAGTTGAACCATAACACGCACATCACCTGGAATCACCATAGGAACTGAGAAGATCACTTGCGTTCCGTACGCTGACGACGTTTGTTTAGCGGTCACGTCTCTGGAAGATCTTTCGAATGTAAGGGATCTCATCGGCAACTTCACTACGGCCACTGGCGCTAAGTTGAACACGAAGAAGACTACGCTGCTTCACATAGGAAGAGGCACTGGCGACACGACCCATCTCGGCTGGTGTGCAACTAGGATGCCCCACAAAACACTCGGCGTCCGCTGGTGTGCAAAACCAGACGACATGGCAACCACAGACTGGACGGACATATTGCATAAAATTAGAGCAACAATATGCATCTACTCTGATAGAGACTTGGACATTTTGCAAAAGGTGCACATAGCAAGCAGAGTGTACTACATGGCTCAAATTTTACCTGTCTCTCATCAACTTGCGGGCTCCATACAGAAAGCATTCAGTTGGTACGTCCTACGAGGCCAACTTTTTCAAAGTGAGCTTCGACACATTGACATTACCGACTAGCCAAGGGGGACTTGGGCTAATCAGTGCCAAGCATAAATGTCGAACATTATTCATTAACCGGATCACTAAAACCGTCACCAAAGAGCCATCAAGTTTAATTAAATTTTTAACGTTATATTGGATGCCACGCAGTATGATGTCACCTATCCACGAAGCCGTGATACCAGTATCATTTCGTCATATCAGGATTTATTGCAGTGAAATCAGCTACCTAAGACATTCCAACAAAATCCAGCCGCCTTACACGAACAAGAAAATTTATGACTTCCTCAAAAATACCCGCATGCAAAGTGGAATACCATTTGGCGAAACATCCACAATCCCTTTTTGCCATCACGCATTAGATCCATGTGGTATTTAATCACTAATGACAAGGTACCCATTAATGACAATCTCAACAACATTCACCTGAGCCCAACGCCTGCTTGTGCAATATGTGGTATCGTGGACACGTTGATACACAGGTTCACCTGCGGTAATGCGAGACTTATAGTGGCACATATGCGGGAAAGATTGGCCATTATAGACCGTACAGTGCCGCACACCATCGAGAACACGGAACTCATACGACCAGAGAAATTACGGTGTCCCCGAAAGAAGAACAACGCGGCTCTTTGGGTCTTAGGACACACTGCCGCCTACGTCATCCTCAACCGCCAAGCGACGCTTATAGATTACTGCTCATACATGGAATATGAGCATCCAAAGATAAGTGGACACAGTGAGTATAAAGAAACATATGGTAACATGTTGAGAATCATGGTCCAGGCGTGAATCAACATTAGTTACATAAGTTCATTTCATAAATGTTTTAACGTAAGAACGCGGATCTTTTAGTGTATGACACTACCAGAGTTATGAGAAAAAACACTCTAAAAAGGGAGGGAAAAAACCTTGGGGAAACGGACGTACCACAAGAGAAAGAAACGGACAAAATTAACAACGAACTTCGAGAAGACGAACTCTGAGGCGGCGAGTACACTGAAATCGAACTGCAGAGAAAGGAGACTTGTGCATTTTATTTCTATTTTTTATTCTAATTAATTTCCTTTTCCGCTTATGCGCAAGAACGTACATTTAATTTAGTCTGAACAATATTTATACTAACAAAAGCTACATTTCTTTATATACATATATATGGCAGCAAAGGGAAATAGCTGCAATAATCTTCATACAGGAAACAGCACATATATGAAAATTTTGAGTTTCATCAATGCTTGAAGAAGTATTTTTACTTCACCAAAGTTCCATGAAAGGGAAAAAAAGAAAGGACTGAGCAATAGGAACAAAAGCACGCCGAAGAAGGCGACATTTAGAGAGCGAAAGAAGGGGCTGTGAAGGGAGCTTGGGAAAAAAAAAAAAAAAAAAAAAAAAAAAAAAAAAAAAAAAAAAAAAAAAAAAAAAAGGTAATAGAGCGCTTGCCCGCGAAAGGCAAAGGTCCCAGGTTCGAGTCCCGGTTCCGGCACACAATTTTAATCTGCCAGGAAGTTTCAGAACTTAGTCCGTCAACCGTGCGTTCCTTTTATCGAAAAATAGTATGGTTAAGTAGCAGTAAAACGGAATCGCCATGTTTCTGCTATTGATCCTGAATCTCGGCTGAAAAGTCATGTTGTAATCAAGAACCAAATCACTATTTCGGCACTGTCAGTAGTAAAGTGTGAAAATTGAGGTTGGCGAATTCTGTCTATTGCGTCAAGTCGGCCGTTTCCAAGAAACAGATACGGGCATCTGATGGCGACACAGGCTTTTTCTGTTTAAAGGGGAAAATCTAAGTAGCTCTCTTAGATTGTTTGCAGATGACGCCGTCATTTACCGTCTAGTAAAATCATCTGAAGATCAAAACCAACTGCACAACATTTTCAATAAGATATCAATATGGTCTAAAAAAAAAAAAATTGGCAATTCACTCTCAATAATGCGAAATGTGAAGTCGTTCATATGAGTACCAAAAGAAATCCGTTAAACTTTGTTTACAAGATAAATCAATTAAACGTGAAGGCCACAAACTCCACAAAATAACTAATGTTCAAATGTTTGTAGAGCTTATGGGACTTAACTACGGGGTCATCAGTCCCTAAACTTACAAAGTACTTATGAACTAGCCAACAGTAAGGACGGCACAAATATCCATGCCCGAGGGGGGATTCGAACCCCCGAGCCGGCCGTGGTGGTCGAGGTGACTGAGGCGCTTCAGTCACGGTCTGCACGGCCACTTCGGTCGGGGGTTCGAATCCCCCCTCGGGCATGGATATTTGTGCCGTCCTAGTTCGTAAGTAGTTCATAAGTAGTTTGTAAGTTTAGGGACTGATGACCCCGTAGTTAAGTCCCATAAGCTTAACAAACATTTGAACATTTTTTCGAACCCCCGATTGTAGTGGACGTGCAGACCGTGACTGGAGCGCCTCAGTCCCCTCGGCCACCGCGGGCGGTACACAAAATACCTAGGAATTACTATTATTTCAGACTTAAAGTGGAAAGAACACGTAGATAATGTCGTGGGAAAGGCGAACCAGAGACCGCGTTTTATTGGAAGAACCCTTAAAAGATGCAACAGAACTACTAAAGAAACTGCATACACTACGCTTGTCCGTCCATTTTTGGAGTATTGCAGCCCAGTGTCGGATCCTTATCAGGTGGGTTTGACGGAGGACATCGAAAGAGTCCAAAGAAGGTCAGCTCGTTTTGTATTGTCACGATACAGGGGAGTCAGCGTTACGGAAATGATACAGGATCTGGGATGGGATTCACTACAACAACGGCGCTTATCGCTGCGGCATGGGCTACTTACGAAACTCCAATCGCCAACATTCTCCTCCGAATGCGAAAATATATTGTTGACTCCCACTTACATAGGTAGAAATGATCATCAGAATAAAATACGAGAAATCAGAGCTCGAAGGAGAGATACAGGTGTTTTTTCTTTGTGCTCTATTCGAGAATGGAATGGGAGATAAATAGTATAACGGTGGTTCGATGAACCCTCTGCCAGGCACTTAAATGTGATTTGCAGAGTATCCCACGTAGATGTAGAAAGATCTAACCAACGTGAGATGCAGGTGACAACACTTTGTTCTTGATGATCCAATAGTAGAAACAGTTAAGTTCACAAGATGACGTCTCCATTATAATGGCCGCTTTCGGCACATTTGTTCTATCGTCACGCAGCTACCGCACTGCGCGAAGGACTTGCAGACTCTAGATGGCACAGTTCAGAGGTGCCAACAGGGGCAGTCATGACTCAAACTGCGTCATTGAAATGTTTTGGGGGCAGGGGGGGTGTTAAATATTAGTAGTTTTGGCCAGCCTGGGTCTGGGGGGAGGGGGGCTTTATAAAACAAGTTAAAAAAAACGTGAAATAAAAGAATTTTATTTCAATATGAAATGGCAAAACCATATTTACAGGGTCTTAGACAAGGAATGTGTGCGCCTTGGTTGCTCAGTGGTCCGCTAGTCGGCCGGCTGGGCCCGTGGCGAGCGGACGCGGCGGTGTTTACGTGTCTGCTGCTGTCGCCTGAGCGCTGTTTCCGGGTGAGTTGACGCTCTCGTAGCGGCCGCAATAACGTGTTATTGTGTGAATTATGACTAGAACACGAACATGACTGAAGTACCAAGAAGAGATACTTTGAAGTTTGTATTTGATTGCAACTATGCACGACCGAAGTCTTATGAAATTGAATCATGGATTGAGGAATCACTGAAACGTTCCTTTGGCGATATTATCGGTGTCCATCTCTCAATAGTTAGCAGTACTGTGTATATTAAGTTCAAAAGTCCGGAAATTTGTGACGAAATTGTGCAGTCCCGTGCTGGTAATCTTAAATTCAAGCACTGTGATGGGAACGTTGGTGAAGTTAAAGTGACGCCCGCAGGGTTTGGTATTCGGACAGTCCGAATTTTCGAACTACCATTTGAAGTTCCTGCAGAAGAAATTAATGCTGCTTTGGCGAAATATGGAAAGGTCATCAGCAATGTTCCTGAAAAATGGATGTCGTTTAAAGTACCTGTTTTAAACGGTGTTCGGCAGGTGAAGATAGAATTAAAGACACATATTCCATCATATATTTCGATCTGTGGCTATAGGGCGATTATCATGTACGACGGTCAACCGCGTACTTGCTCTGGTTGCGGTTCAACTGGTCATGTTCGAGCCCAATGTATTCAAAGAAGGGTGACACAGGTACCTACAGGAGAAACAGAGCCAGCTGACAGGATGACGACCTTCCCGATCTCTTACGTGGCTGCGGCCCGATTGCGCACGAACACGCCGGAGCACCCTCATTTCAGTGAATCGTCCGGTACTACAGAAGCTGTACAAGAGACGTCTATGGAAATTCCCAACCAAGATAATTCTACCGAAGATGTGTCAATGGAACATGATCAACCGGAGGGTACGAGCTCGGCCGGCCTCCAGTACGGTGCTCCAGCCCAAGAAGACGGAAAGCGTTCGAGTCCCAGCAGCGAACTGGAATCCAACCCAGTGGTAAACGAAGAACGAACTCCGGGAAAGGAAACCTGTTCCTCAAAAAATCAAACAGCAGTCTCTCTCAAGAAACACAAAAAACGAAGAATAGCCCATCAAGACACTGAGAAGACAGTGCCAATGTTGCCCGAGAAACTGACGGAAATTGGTCTCACTTTACCTGACACCACATCAGCAAATTCCGATCCGAAGCAGCAGAATGGTAGCAAACGGGTGTCGGAAATCACCCCACCTAATATCAAGCCGGGGGACCATGAAGCTGTGGAAGACCCACCGGGATTACAACCCGTCGGTAGGGAGAGGCCAAGTCTACCGGAAAACGGCGCACAAAGCAAGACTGCCTCAGACCATATACTGAACTGGGCGGATGACGGGGAAGATGTGGCAATGGAGCAAGAAGCGGGTAGAGCTGGCCCACCAACAGACGATGTATCAGCCACAACGGGAGAAGAATTATACGACCTGCCTCTCCAGTCCCGTCGGATGATACAGAGTACCGTTTCTAACAACCATTAATGCTTTTAACGACATCGTACCTCTGCGCCCTGGTTGGAGAGTGTAATTCTAACACTGAATGCCTGCCTTTCAGGATTACAAGGTAGCCACCGTAAATATAAACAAGATCATCTCACAACAGAAGATACACAGTCTTCGTGATTATTTATACAGCTGTGATGCTGATATCGCTCTGCTGCAAGAGGTAGACAGGGAATTTCACCCAGATATTCCGGGATACGAAGTACTCAGAAACACCACCCCAGGTAGTACTTCGGGAACTGCTCTCCTAACCAAAGAGGGTGTGATTGTATCGGATGTCGAGCGATTGGAAAATGGCAGAGGGATATCGTGTCTCATTAATGGAGTTAGATTCATAAATATATATGCCCCTTCCGGGAACCAAAATAGAACAAGTAGAGCCCAGTTCTTTGCCAGTGATTTATTGTATCTCCTCCGGCGAAATCGGGAGGACGTTGTAGTTGGAGGCGACTTTAATTGTGTCTTGAAGCACAAGGACCAATGGCCGAACTTTAATGGATGTCCAACTCTTGCAGAAATGGTACACCAATTAGAACTAGAGGATACTTGGGAAATAATAAACGGCGACCAACGGTGTTTTACGTATCATACTGCGACAACTGCCAGTCGCCTGGATAGAATTTACGTCAGTAAAACCTTGCGGGAGACAGTATCTGCAACGGAAACGTGGCCACTGTACTTTTCAGATCATTCGGCGTACCACTGCACCATTCGCATGACACGGCAGAAAACGTTCCGTGGCAGAACAGGATGGAAGTTAAACGTCGATATTCTCAAGGAGCAAGAGTTGAGAGAACGGATGGAAGAGGCCTGGAATACCTGTTTACGCCGACAACACACGTTCCCATCGATACTTCTGTGGTGGTGCCACTGCGCAAAACCTAAATTAATCAGCGTTTTGAAGGCGTATAGTTATGAGAGGAACCGACTACAGAAAGAAACTTTTGAGTTTTACTTTCGATGTCTTCGTGAACTGTATTCTGATATACCTATCACGCCGGAGAAGTTCATCCAAATTAAAAGGATTAAAGCAAAGTTATCCCTTCTGAAACGAAAACAAATGGAAGGAATTAAAATCCGTTCCAGAGATGATAATTGCACCTCCGACGAACATACGTCACCCTTCCACCTCGGGAGAGAGAAGCGTCGCGCAAGACAAAAACTTATCACTCGTATAAAGAAAGAAGACGGTAACTTCGCGACGACTCAGGCTGAAATAAAAGAGTATATAACGGATTACTACCAGCGACTGTACACAGCAGAGCTGGAGGATGACGAAGCAATACGTACAATGAAAAGTTATCTTACAATGACACTTGCAGAGACCGACAGGGAATCATTAAGGTATGACATCGCCGCGGACGAGGTACAGGAGGCACTGAAAAAGGCTCAGCCTAATAAATCGCCCGGAAATGATGGACTACCAATAGAATTTTACAAACAGTTTTGGTATCTAATGGACCGATGCTTTGTAAGCATGTGTAATGAAATCAAAGCGGGTCAGCAACTACCAGCAGGCTTCAATGACAGTATAATAGTACTGGTTCCGAAAGAACACCCACATGAAGATGTCAATAAATTCCGTCCCATCTCTCTCCTGAACTCTGATTATAAGATTGTAGCCCGTGTCTTAGCAGCTAGAATTAAAAATGTTCTAGAAAACATCATACATAATAGCCAGACAGCAGCAGTACCGGGACGCACTATTTTCAAGAGTCTAGCAGATTATAGGGAGATCATATCTTTCAGTGCCTTAACACGCCCTCAGGCAGCAATTTTAGCTTTAGACCAATGTAAGGCTTTTGACAGGGTTTCACATCGCTACCTGTTCGACATCATGAATCATCTCGGATTTGGTGTACCTTTTATTACGATAATTCAAAATATGTACACTTCTGCCAGCTCCAAAATCATCGTCAATGGTCAGTTCACCCGTCAGATCCCTATCCAAAGGTCAGTCAGACAGGGGTGTCCTATGTCTATGCCCCTATACGTTATAGCAATTGAGCCTTTGGTTAGAATGCTTAATTGCACGCTTCATGGTCTAACCCTCTATTCTGCGACAATAAAATGCATGGCATTTGCGGACGATGTGGGTGTCATTGTACGCTCGGAGCAGGACCTTCGAGACGTTACCACTAATATGGCTGAATATGAACGAGCATCGGGTTCTGCACTAAACTACAGGAAAACTCGTCTCATGCCGATAGGGAGTGGATTTCGCACAGATGCCAACTGCCCATACAGAGTGTGTGATACCATGAAGGTGCTCGGGATAAAGATGAGCAGTTGTCCTCTGAAAACAACTGCAGGTAACTGGAAGGACCTTCTGGCCATGACGAGAGGCTACTTACAATACAACAAAGGACGTGAACAGGACTTGGCGCAGAAAGTACACTTCGTCAACACCAGAATCCTCTCGAAACTATGGTACGTTGGACAGATAATACCTGTGGTAGACAGTGTTGCCAGGAAAATTATGTCGGCAATAGGTTGGTATATTTGGAGGGGAGATATATTCAAGGTGGGGATCAATGTCGTTACCCTTCCACCAGAAAAAGGAGGCCTTGGTCTCAACGATGTTTCATCTAAATGCAAGGCACTTCTGATAAGGCGCATTATTCAGCTGTGCCACAAATATCCGGATAGTGCGCTAAGTATGGCCATAAGGATATATAAGCCTCAGAGTATACAAGTACCAATTCACCTTGGCGACACGCATTACAAGGTGAACCACATTAGGATGTTTCTATTAGAAATTAGCTACCTCCGAATGAAATCGAGTGCCCCTCTACATGAACTTACCACCGCTCAACTGTACCGCCTTATGAACGACAGTGGAAGGGTGAACCGAATGGAATTAAAATACCCCGATAAGGATTGGACTGTTATATGGAAAAACATCAACAACAAAGTGCTCGATACGGATATAAGATCAACCTGGTACAAAATAGTGAATGAGACGATACCAACAAGAGAGAAACTTCACAAAATACATTTGTCCGTCACTGACGAATGCAGGGAGTGCCATCTAATCGACACCTTGCAACACAGATTTGTCTGTGGAGAAAATAAACATATATGGGAATGGTGCAGGAAAATCCTGGCTTCAATTTGCAGAACAGCACCGCAACACATCTCTCTCATGTCGGTACTGAAACCTGACGGCAATTACTACCCAATCAGCAAGAAAAACACGTGGACCTGGTTAGTAGGGCATACACTATACTACATAATCAGTGCACAAGACAAGGCCTCATACTCAGGCTATAGAGTGTACCTCGCCACAAGAGCCCAACTCTTGGAGAAGGGTGCTCACTACAGGAAAAGATTTGCAAATTACATCACGGCACTACAAATAACGAGGATCTGAAGGAAAAAAGAACAAACAGGAAAAAAAGAAGACACGAACAAAGGACAAAGAAAGACGAATGTGCAAATAAAGGGACGTGTGGCATCCAGTATTCAAGGTTTGCCACCGTTTATCTATTACTGTTCATTTAGATCATTTTTCTTCAATTCCTTAAGAAGATGGTTTATTTCACCTTGGCTAACCTCGACGTAGAGGGGTTGAGTTACCTTTCTTTTATATTTTCCTTTTTATTTTCAAAATACTTTCATCTCCAGTACTTAGGGAAAGACAAAGGAACTTCATATCCCTGCAAATCGCCAGGACATGCGCGACCTTCGGTGACTGACCGCACTCAGGGCTAAGAGACGACAAGTTGAGAGAACGCACGATGAAAATGGGTAACCAGGAAAATGAGACCAGGCATACTGCTTGGGGAAACATAATAAAGCACATATCGAGAAGACGAACCTTGAGTGCTGTCGATATGCTGAGGTTGAAGTATGGAGAAAATAAGAAGAACACACACTACATCAGTGACTTAAGGTACTCCGGTACAACGTTTCCAAGTTTCTTTCCCGAAGAAATTGTAAGTTTCCTTTAAAAAAAAAAAAAAAAAAAAAAAAAAAAAAAGTGGTCTAAAGCGCCTACCTAGAAAGTAGGAGGTCCCGGGTTCGAATCCCGGCGACAGCCCAAATTTTAATTCAATGGCTCTCCTTATGTTTAATACCTTTGGTATAGAAAGACAATGTTACCTCAAGGAAATGTATTATTCTTGATACTCTACCAGTTATTTGATTTCCTCTTAAACTCCCACATGCAACGAGGAAAAAAAATGAATGCCGGTATGCATCCGTACGAACCCTAATCTCTCTAATCTTATCCTTGTAGTCTTTGCGCGAATTGTTGGTTGGCGACATATCAATTGTTCTGCACTCCGCCTCAAATTCCAGCCCTCTAAAGGCAAACCTACTTTTTTTTTTTAGCGTTTGTAGATTTGGAGAAAGCTTTTAACAATGAAAAAAAAAAAAAAAGTGGTAGAGTGCCAGACTACAAATCCAAAGGTCGCTGGTTCAATCCCCGCCAGGTTCTAGGATTTTTATCCGTCACTTTGCACTTCTTTCACCTCAGGCAGTGTTGCTGGTGTGAAACACACCGAGTAGCACCGTGGTTCGGAACCCACGTTAAACTGTAGGTCCCCCTATAACTGGCTGGGTAAGTCAGTTTTAAGGTTGGAGGAAGGCAACGGCATACCACCTCCAAACAGGACCGTGCCTGGTAAAGCGCTGTGGTGTTCAAACCAATCTTCACATTGTTGACTGCTGTACCTTTTTATCTGCATATGCAAGTTCCTTATCCGCATCCGCAGCTATTGAAGTTTTGATTGGGTAATAGTAATAGATAGCAGTGTTTAAAACCATGGTATGTAATGATAGAATCATTGCTAGAGTGCCGGCCGCGGTGGCCGAGGGGACTGAGGCGCTCCAGTCGCGGTCTGCACGGCCACTACGGTCGGGGGTTCGAATCCCCCCTCGGGCATGGATATTTGTGCCGTCCTTAGTATTAGCTAGTTCATACGTAGTTTGTAAGTTTAGGGACTGATGACCCCGTTGTGAAGTCCCAGAAGCTTATACAAACATTTGAACATTTGGAACATAGACCCTCCAAGACCCCCTATTCATTGCTAACATCAGTGCCTCGTCTCACGTTAAGCCTGTTATTTTAAAATCTTTTCGACTGAATCCAAGAATTTAGGAATAAATATTACTAGCTCTATTGGTTTTTTTTTTTTTTTTTTTTTTTTTTTTTTTTTTTTTTTTTTTTTTTTTTTTTTTTTTTTTTGGTTATTAAAACACAATCCTGTGGATGCCTTGAGCAAATTGCGGGAATATTTTGAATTGCTCAATGTAGGTGAAACGTCAGATTTTCAGGTAGAATGGGATAGGAACGACGAACGAAACAGAAACTCATTTGAGGAAGTGGAGAAAATGGTCAGTAGATTACAGTGCAATAAAGCGGCTGGGGTGGATGAAATTAAGCCGGAACTCGTCAAATACAGTGGAATATCAGGTCTCAAATGGTTACACAGGATAATGGAAAAGGCATGGGAATCGGGACAGGTTCCGTCTGACTGGACGAAAGCGGTAATCACGCCAATTTTCAAACATGGAAACAGAAAAGATTGTAACAACTATCGAGGTATCTCTTTAATTAGCGTTGTAGGCAAAATATTCTCAGGTATTGTTGAAAGGAGAGTGCGAGTATTAATTGAGGAAAAGTTAGATGAAAATCAGTGTGGGTTTAGGCCTCTTAGAGGCTGTCAGGACCAGATCTCTAGCTTACGGCATGTAATGGAAAAGTGCATTGAGTGGGACAGGGAATTGTATCTATGTATCATAGATCTAGAAAAGGCTTATGATCGTGTTCCTAGGAGGAAGCTACTGTCAGTTCTTCAATATTATGGTATAGGAGGCAAACTTCTGCAGGCAATTAAAGGGCTTTACGTAGACTGTCAGGCAGCAGTTAGACTATATGGCAAATTAAGCTCATGGTTCAGGGTAGTTTCAGGGGTAAGGCAAGGCTGTAACCTGTCACCACTGTTGTTCATACTATTCATGGATCATATGCTGAAAACAGTAGACGGGCAGGGCGGGATTAAAATAGGTGAAAACAAAATAAGCAGTCTCGCATATGCGAATGACTTAGTTGTAATGGCCGATTCGATTGAAAGGTTGCAAACTAATATTTTAGAGCTCGATCAGAGGTGCAACGATTATGATATGAAGATCAGCATCTCCAAAACGAAAGTAATGTCTGTGGGAAAGAGATTCAAACAGATTGAGTGCCAAATAGGAGGAACAAAGTTAGAACAGGTAGACAGTTTCAAGTACCTGGGATGTATTTTCTCACAGGATGGCAACATAGTGATAGAACTAGAATCGAGGTGCAGCAAAGCTAATGCAGTGAGTCCTCAGCTAAGATCTACTCTCTTCTGCAAGGAGCAAGTCAGTACCAAGACTAAGTTAGCAGTGCACCGCTCTATCTTTCGACCAACTTTGTGTATGGGAGTGGAAGTTGGGTGGATACAGGTTACCTTATTCATAAGGTAGCGGTTACAGATATGAAAGTAGCAAGAATGATTGCAGGTACTAATAGATGAGAACATTGGTGGGAGGCTGTCAATAATGAGGAAATCAGAGAAAAACTTGTAATGAACACCATAGATGAAGCAGTAAGAGCCCGCCGCGGTGGCCGAGGGACTGAGGCACTCCAGTCACGGTCTGCACGGCCACTACGGTCGGGGGTTCGAATCACCCCTCGGGCATGGATATTTGTGCCGTCCATAGTATAAGGTAGTTGATGACTAGTTTGTAAGTTTAGGGACTGACGACCCCGTAGTTTAGTCCCATAAGCTTAACGAACACACACATACACACAACAAGCAGTTAGAGCGAACAGACTGAGATGGTGGGGTCATGTTACACACATGGGAGAAGCAAGGTTACCTAAGAGACCCATGCACTCGGCAGCGGAGGGTAAGAGGAGTCGAGGTAGACCAAGGAGAAAGTACTTAGATTCGGTGCAGAATGATTTTAGAGTAAAAGGCTTAACATCAGATGAGGCACCAATGTTAGCATTGAATAGGGCATCATGGAAGAATTGTTTTAGAGGTACTATGCTCCTGACTGAACGCTGAAAGGCATAATCAGTCTCTAATGATGATGATGATTTAGAAACAATCATTTAGAACGACTACTACAGAAAGCAGTTAGACCGGTCTATGTAGCCGGTTGCTGGCTATATCTCGTAAAAGAAGAAGAAGAAACGCTTACAACCGACACCAATAACACAAGAAACCTGTTACTCAGAACTAAAATCCCGGTTTGGATCCTCACCAGTCGGTTTTCCGCGCCCCTACTCCAGCACAACTGACTGCCAGCCCACGTGAGGTCACCGTGGTCTGCTTCGCGACCGCAGCGGGCTGGCTGTGTTCACAAGGATGGATGTGCGTAAAATTACACGGCATCTGTTAGCGAACGCCGGACACAGAAAAAGAATACTGTATGTCTCTTCCACAAACTGTAATTTTTTTCTGCAAGGAACACAAAGGTGGTACGTTAACTGAAAGCGTTTGATAATGATAACAAAATGTACGACCAAATCACTTTTGCCAAAATATCACAAAAAGAACTGTAAACGGTGAAATGATGCATCTGCGCCAGCTCCACTTGTCTTGCTCTCTTATATTGCTATTTTTCACGATGTACGTATTCTGCATATCCAAATGTTTACTTTGGCGTTCGTTCGAAGATAATAAGTCCTGCCTGATGCAGTCTAATTGTTCATACACACGGGACAACGTCTCAGTTCGTTGTGATAATTTTTGCTTTTGGTATTTTACGTAAACACTGTTGTTGTTATGGTCTTCAGTCCGGAGACTGGTTTGATGCAGCTCTCCACCCTACTCTATCCTGAGCAAGCCTTTTCATCTCCTCATAAGAACGGCAACCCACATCCACTTGAATCTGCTTACTATACGCGTCTCTTGGTCTCCCTCTGCGATTTTTACCCCACACACTTCCCTCCAATGCTAAATTTACGATTCCCCGATGTCTAAGAATGTGTCCTACCAAGCGATCCCTTCTTTTAGTCAGGATATGCCAAAAATTCCTTTTCTCTCCAATTCTATTCAGTACCTCTTCGTTAGTTATGCAATCTACCCACCTAATCTTCAGCATTCTTCTGTAGCACCACATTTCAAAAGCCTCTATTCTCTTCCTGTCCGCACTGCTTATCGTCCATGTTTCACTTCCGTACAAGGCAACACTCCACACAAATGCCTTCAGGAAAGACTTCTTTACCCTTAAATTAATATTCGATGTTAGCAAATTTCTCTTTTTCAAAAATGCTTTTCTTCCCATTGCCATTCTGCATTTTATATCCGTTGTACTGCGACCATCGCATGTTATTTTACTACCTAAGTAACAAAACGCATCTACCACCTTCATTGTTTCGTTACCTAATCTAATTCCTATTGCTCCTATTGCTCCTTTACTTCATCTGCTTCCATAACCACACACTCTCTGCACTGTGTGTGCCGGCCGCGGTGGCCGAGGTGACTGAGGCGCTCCACTCACGGTCTTCACTGCCACTACGGGCGGGGGTTCGAATCCCCCCTCGGGCATGGATATTTGTGCCGTCCTAGTTTGTAAGTAGTTCATAAGTAGTTTGTAAGTTTAGGGACAGATGACCCCGTAGTTAAGTCCCATAAGCTTAACAAACATATGAACCTTTTTTTTTCTGCACTGTGAAACTGAACTATTCCAGCACTGTACTGAACTGCAACGGAATTCAATCACCGTGGGGAAAACCGACTGCGTCTCGAAATTTATTGGTACCTATGTGTTTGCATGAAATACTCAAGTTCTCTCGTGGGCAGAGTTCGTTCATGTTTGTAGTAAATAACGTCGAATACTGGTTATTATAATTGTATTAAAATAACAAATGAATTACATAAACCGTCATTAAACCGAATCGTTAAGAAAATATCTCCGAGAGTGTAGATGCAAACCTTTCATTTACATCTCTCTTCCTCCATACCTCGTAACGCTAGCCACCACCCTAATCCGTCATCTTAAAAAGAAATAACAAAGAATATCGGATATTAGACTTAAATTAATGAGGCAGAAGCAAAAACATCACGGAAACAAGAAACGAAGAAATGAAATATTTTAGGGAGTATGGGGTCGCGAACTCGAGTTTGTCTCAACTTCTCTTCAGCAGCTCACAGCTCTAACTACGCTATTTCTCCTCCCACGACTGCGCACTGTATTTGTGACATACTGTGCACCTAAAACATGTTGTAACATCTTACTTATCTATGACAAAGTATCATAAAGACGCTCCTTTGATAGAATGGCGTTGAAACGTAGCATAGGAACGATATTCTTTCACGGTATACAAATTATAAGACTGACTAACGTTAAATACGATAGCCTTTAAAGCTATAAATATATAGTTTTCGGTAATTTATTGTAACAAATGATGCGTTTTCAAATGTTCTTCAATTTTCTGTCGCTCTAAGAAGATTATATTTATACACCGTACGCTAAAACGAAAGAAAGCACGAAAGACGGAGTTTCGTTTGCAATATGGCGGATCAAAAGTTCTGCTCGTCGCGTGAAAACCAGGTCGCTTCCCATCGGCCACGTTCCACTCCACGAAGCAAAAATCTAACACGCCGGGTCCTTCATTCCACTCTTCGCAGGCCAGTGGAACGAGGAACTGCACGCTGCAACGGCACCACGTCGACATCTACATCTACACCTACATGCATACTCCTCAATCCACCGTAAGGTGCGTGGCGGAGGGTACAATGTACCACTACTAAGCATTTCCTTCCCTATTCCACTCCCAGATAGAACGAGGAATAAAGGAATGCCTATATGCCTCCGTACGAGCCCTAATTTCTCTTACCTTGTCTTTGTGATCACTACAACAAATCACTACGCGTACTACACTCAGCTTCAAATTCCGGCCCTCTAAAATTCCTCAACAGAAATTCACGAAAAGTACGACGTCTTTCCACCAGCGATCCGCAATTGAGTTGCCGGAGCATTTCCGTGACACTCGCGCATTGGTCGAACCTACCGGTAACAAACCTAGCTGCTCGCCTCTGAACCGCCTCTATGTCTTCCTTCAAACCGATCTGCTGCGGGTCCCAAACACTTGAGCGATACTCAAGACGTGGTCGCACAAGCGTTTTATACGCGGTCTCCTTTACAGATGAAGTACATTTTCCTAAAATTCTCCCAATAAACCGAAGTCGGCTGTCCGCCTCACTCACAACTGTCATTACATGCTCGTTCCATTTCATATCGCTCTGCAATGTTACGCCTAGATATTTGAACGACGCAACAGCATCAAGAAGCTTACTACTAATGCTGTATTCGAACATTATGGGATCGTTTTTCCTACTCATGCGTATCACCTTACATTTTTCTACATTGCGAGCTAGCTGCCATTCTTCGCACCAACTAGAAATTTTGTCCTATTCATCTCGTATGCTATTACAGTCATTTAAAGACGACACCGTCCCATACACCACAACATTATCAGCAAACAGCCGCAAATTACAAATCACTCTGCCGGCCGCTGTGGTCGAGGAGACTGAGGCGCTCCAGTCACGGTCTGCACGGCCACTACGGTCGGGGGTTCGAATCCCCCCTCGGGCATGGATATTTGTGCCGTCCTAGTTCGTAAGTAGTTCATAAGTAGTTTGTAAGTTTAGGGACTGATGACCCCGTAGTTAAGTCCCATAAGCTTAACAAACATTTGAACAAATCACTCTGTCCATCATATCATTTATATAGATAGAAAATAATAGCGGTCCTATCACACTTCCCTGGGGCACGCCTGACGATACACTCGTCTGATGGAACCCTCGCCGTCGACAACAACGTTCTGCATTCTATTAGGAAGTCTTACAGCCAGTCACAAATGTGTGAACCTATCCGCCTGTTGCCCTTCATCCATGGTACGCAAGATGTCGTGTGAGAAAAGAGCAAGCTGAGTTTCACATGAACGATGTTACCTAAACCCGTGCTGATTCATGGAAAGAAGCTATTCCGTTTCAAGGAAATTTACTATATTCGAACTGAGAATATGCTCTAAAAGTCTACATGAAACTGGTGTCAACGATATTGGGCTATAATTGTGTGGGTCAGTTCTCTTTCCTTTCTTATAAACGGGAGTCACCTGCGCTTTTTTCGAATCACTAGGAAGTTTTCGCTGAATTAAAGATTCGCGATAAATGCAAGGTAAGTAGGGGGGGGGGGCAATGCCGCAGAATACTCTTTGTAGAACCGAACTGGTATTCCATCCGGACCAGCAGACTTTTTCGTATTTAGCTCTCTCAGCTGCTTCTCTACACCGGAAATACCCATTACTATGTCCTCCATTTCGGAATTAATACGTCGATCAAATGATGGTACATTTGTGCGGTCCTCCTGCGTGTAAGACTGATTAAAGGTTAAATTTTGAACTTCAGCTTTCCGTTTGCTTTCTTCTATTATTGCCCCGGAATGATCAACGAGTGACTGGACAGTGGGCTTTGACCCGCTTATCGATTTTACATAGGACCAGAATTTTTTCTGGTTCTCGGAAAGATCTTTTGCTAAGGTATGGCTGTGATAATTATTGTATGCTTCGCGCATCGATCTTTTTATAGACGCACGAATCTGTAACTTTTGCCTGTCATCATTTGCGTGTTCTTTTTTGAATCGAGAGTGCAACAGCCTTTGCTTTCTCAGTAGCTTTCTAACATTATTATTATACCAGGGTGGATGTTTTCCATGCTTAATCGTGTTTACTGGCACATATTTCTCTAACCCTTTATGAAGAATGCACTTAAATGCACGACGAGGGGCGGCATGAGGCCGGGCAGGGTTTGAGCGCTCGGCGAGCCTTCAGTGGCTGCGTCAGTTCATTCAGTCTCACGTTTCTGGTGTCTTTATATTAAGCAAGTTTACCAACTGACAGGCACTCGACGCATCTACAAACAGTCTTCGGTTGGTCGTGGGCTGCACAGTTTTCTTGTTTTGAAAAGAATAAATCAAATGTTTGTAAAGTCTATGGGACTTAACTACGGGGTCATCAGTCCCTGAACTTACAAACTACTTATGGACTAGCTAACACTAAGGACGGCACAAATATCCATGCCCGAGGGGGGATTCGAACCCCCGACCGTAGTGGCCGTGCAGACCGTGACTGGAGCGCCTCAGTCCCCTCGGCCACCGCGGCCGGCTGACAACAGTAGCTCGGCTTCTCACTTCTGGACTTGCGGCAAGTACTCGAAGTGCAGCGCACTTGTCCCCTCGCTCGGACGCTGTTCCCCAGAGACTGTTCTGTCAGATTCTTCAGAGGTTGCCTGCCGCCCACGAGCACAGGAGCTTTGTTTACCATTGCACTATCCGTTGGATCTGGGATGGCATGAAAAGCGAAGTCGGGTTAAAAGTGAGCTTCATACCTATTTAAGAGAAAATTGTAATCTGTTACATTCACATGTTTAAAAATGAATGTTCTTAACTTTAAATGAAATTTTTGTTTTGTAGGCTGGACACCGAGATGGGCGTTTAGATGGAAAATCGGAAAACCATGAAATTGTTGCAAACATTCTGGCATATATATGCGAACTTCTTTATTTCCCAATCAAATGCATTTTCCGGTCAAAGATATTTCACGCAGATAAGATCAAAGGTGTTATACTTCAGGTCATTTAAACAATACTCAAATTTTCTCACTGCTAAATGATTTTAACAGAATCAACGGTGATGTATTTCAACTTATTGGTGGTGACACGAGCGTTACCAGATTTTGGAATACAAAAATGAGGACTGTTTCTATAGTTGAAGATGAAAAATGAGGACAATTTCCATATTTTAAGTTTATTATACGTGAAACAGGAAGAATAATATTACACAATTCAGACAAACCTATTTCACATCAGGACCCATGTCATATGTACATTTTTCAATGCACGGAATCTTTGTTTTAAAGTTGCTTCGTTTGCACAAATATTTATAAAAGATTTTACAATTGAAAAAATAATTGAAAGAATTGAAAATTAAGTTTTACCATTTCAGTTCTCTTTACAGAGTGACCTGTGTTAAAAAGACTGCGCTCTGCAATTCAGAAAAAAAAGTCTTTCGCAAACCAGGAGAAATTACACATTCTACTTCTTTACTGAAAATGCAGAAGGAACGGAAACAGAACCGTTGAGTTGTACGCAGAAAGGCGTCCAACAAGAACGACAATTCAGCGAATGTGAAAATTGGAAGGGCGCTGGATTTCTTGCTTCACAAATCCATTCAGTTTGTAACATTGAAACACGACCGACTGTCGTCTTCCATGTATTTGTTTGTATATTTCTGTACAGTTATAATTTATTTAATGTCACTAGATTATCATTTTGTTAAAACTTGAACCCCACTCTTTTCAAGGCTTGAGGAATAGCATTTTTATTTCATGGGTTAAAATATTAGTTAATATTGCTGGGTTCTATTAGACTCCTAGCTGTGTCGAGGTGAAGTACCCCATCAGCCGAACGACAGTGCAGTATGACAATACGAACTTTGATCTAAAAAAAAGATAAATCCTGCGTTGTAAATATTCCAATTTCACCGAAAGAACTTATCGTATTTCGATGTGTGGAACGCCGTTGAATTCGTCTCTTTGAGATCTACGATACTAGCAGCAGAATTGCCGTTTCAAAGAACTAAGTTGATACTGATATGCATGTAATTAATACGAGGTCTGCTCAAGAAGTGAGCTGACTTTTCAAATTGCGTGGGCTACCTACATTCCTTTATTGATCTTTTTTATGTTGTTACAGATATCACGAACATATGCTCACAGTTTCGAATGTACAGCATACTCCGTTTATATTTTTGTTGTGGCCGAGGAGACTGAGGCGCTTCAGTCACGGTCTGCAAGGCCACTACGGTCGGGGGTTCGAATCCCCCCTCGGGCATGGATATTTGTGCCGTCTTTAGTATAAGGTAGTTCTTAAGTAGTTTGTAAGTTTCGGGACTGATGACCCCGTAGTTAAGTCCCATAAGCTTAACAAACATTTTTTATATTTTTGTTGATATTACGTATTATAGAGCAAAGAAACAAAATGCCTAAAACATCTGAAATGTTGTCAGTGACTTACGGTGAGCTTACTCTGAGTAAAATAAAAAAAAATGCTTACAGGTTGTACAAGCACTTCAAAATGACCGAGAAGATGCGAATGACGAACCTCGCTCTCGACGCCATAGCAAATAATCAATAGATGATAAACGTAGAAGCTGCGAATTGTTTTGGTAAATCGTCGAATTACCGTAAGATAAGTTGCTGAGGATGTTGGCTTATCGGTCGGCAAGTGTCATGAAAATTTTTAGGATGTCTTGGGTATGAGACCCGTGTCAAGGAAATTTGTTCCGAAACGTCTCAACTTTGATCAGAAAACCGTCGCATGAGCATCGTTCAGGAACACTTGAATGACGCCATTGACGATCATGATTTGCTCAAAAAGTGTCATAACTGGTGAGGAAACAAGGATTTTCGTTTTTGACGTCGAAATCAAAGCCTAATCGTCACCATGGAAGCATCCCGGAGAGTCAAAAACGAAAAGAAAACCCACACAAATTTCAATCAAACGTGAAAATTTGCTCGCAGTTTTTATTTCTTTAATTATTAAGCGCCGTTTGCGACGAGCAGTATGCAAAAACCGTCCGGGACTGTGGAAAAACAATCCACGGCTTTTGCATCACGACAATGCGCCGGCTCATTCAACGTTGTTTCTGAGAGGCTTGTTTGGCCAAAAACAACACGACAATCGTGCCTCGGCCACCATATTCAATGAATTTGGCCTCCTGAGACGATTTCTTGTTCCCAAAACTGAAGGGACGTATGGAAAGACGAAGATTTGCATCGCTGGATGTACTCAAGGCTGTACCAGAAAGTGCTTAGGAGAAGTGCTCCAAAGATTGGAGAAGCTTCGGCACAGGTGTATTGTATCTAAGAGAGATTACTTTGAAGGGGAAAACATGGATATTGATGAATAAATAAGTATCCAGAACTGTTCAAGAAGATCACTGACGATGGAGAAACACCGACTGCCGCAGTGGAGTAGCCGAGCGCTCTAAGGCGCCTCGCTGCGGAGCGCGCGGTTGCTCGCCGTCGGAGGTTCGAGTCGTCCCTGGGGCTTGGGTGTGTGTGTGTGTGTGTGTTGTCCTTAGGTTAGTTTACCTTGGTTTAAGTAGTTTGTAGGCTACGGAGTGATGACCACGCAGTTTGGTCCGATATATTTACAAACATTTGAACATTTGGAACACCGACTGGCAACAGAGTACCACCGTGCCTACCTTTAAGAAGAAAGGAAATCCCGCCGAGTGGACCAACTACCGTCCATTTCAACTTCTCTGCCACGCCACGAAAATCTTTGTGCGTTTTCTGGACCAAAAGGCTCGTGAGATCGCACAGATTTTCAGAAACCGAGCTGGATTTGTGAAGAACTGCGGCACAATTGATGCGATTCATACCGCAAGACTCTTAGTCGAGAAACATCACGAGAAATCCAAGCGGCTGCATCTAGCGTCCCTGGATCTCGAAAAGGCCTTTGATCGGGAGCCACCTGGCTAGCACTTGGATAGCGTGATGCGCCAGAGCAGGTTATTAACTTCATGCCCAGCCAGCAGGAGGACTGTCCTGGGACTGCCCCATGACAAGCGGCGTCACCGCCTCTGTTCGTTCTCGAAAAGGACACCGCGACAGTCGATCTGTCGATCTGCACTGGCCATCCACACGTTATGCCGGTGACGTGAGGCTGGCAGCAGGATGCAAGCTCCATCTCCAGAGGAAACGAATACATGACAGCAGACGGACATTAAATGGGAACCGTGGCGATTAACGGCGAACATCTGACTCGTGTAAGTGTAAGTACCTCGGTTCCACTGCATCACTGTTGATGGCCGACTTACCGAAGACGTCAACTCCAGAACTCAGGCGGGCTGGATGAAGTGGCGAACAACAACCAAACAACCAGAGTCACTTGCGACCGCACTATATATATATATATAGTTGCTGTTCGTTAGTCTCACTGAAACTCGAGAACGGCTGAACCGATTTGGCTAATCTTAATCTTGAACTATTAGTGTAAGTCCAGGGAAGGTCTAAACGGTGATAAAATATAGAAAAGTTGCCGGAAAAAGAGGAAAATCGGGAAAAACTGAAACAGATTTTTCCAGTGAGTTATCGATACCGTTCGTCCAATTGCGATAAAATTTTGTACATTTCTTCTTGAAAGCAAGAGGAAGGTTCGCATCAAATAAAAATTTGGAAAAGTCGCCCGGAAAGTGGGAAAATTTAGGAAAAACCGAAAGTGATTTTTCCTATGAATAAAATCAATTCTCATATGGTTGGAAAATGTACCGGAAGATTAAAAATTTGAGAAAAACTGAAAGTGCGTTTTTCAATGTGTTTTTGATTGAATTCACAGCTATAACGGACTATTCGTACGACGGAGAGGGGTAATTGTCTTTTTGTTTTGTTCCTTATGGACTTGCGAAAGTTTTCAGTAAAAAAAAAAAAAAAAAAACAAAAAAAAAAAAAAAAAAAAAAAAAAAAAAAAAACCATGGGGACAGTTAAAAAGTAAAGTAGGAAAATTCGAACCAAGTTCCTTTTTGAATGTGTTTCTAAATGTATTCAACACTATAAGTTGAGAACCGGTCATCCGATTGGGTTAAATTTTGATCATTTGACGTTCAACGACAGATAAACGTTCTTATGAACTAAAAATTTGGGAAATTTAACCGGAAAATTTGAAAATTCGCGAGAAACCGAAAGAGCTTCTTGCAATGGGATATCAATGTCATTCGTCTGATTCCGTTAAAATTTTGCATATTTGACGTTTACAGCAAGAGTAACGTTGTTATGAAGTAAAAATTTGAAAACGTTTCCCAGCAAATTGGAATATTTAGAAAAAAATAAAGAGATTTTTCTACTAAATATCAATACCATTCATCTGATTGCGATAAAATTTTGCACATTCGACGTTCAAAGCGAGAGGAAGGTTTGAGTGAAGTAACAGTTTGGGATAGTTTGCCAGAAAATTGGGAAATTTGTGGAAAACTGAAAGAGCTCTTTTCTTTGGGATATCAATAGCATTCGTACGATTGCGATAAAATTTTGCAGATTTGACGTTCAAAGCAAGAGTATATACACATTAGCAATTGCGAAGATTTGCCGGGTGGACTAGTTTAAAATAATAAAAAAAAAAAATATGTGCTGTACAGTGATCCGACCAGCCGCCTTGTACGGCTGAGGCAGGACGCCGCCTGGGTGTGCTGGAGACGAAGCGCGGCTTCCACCAGTCAGAGCACGAGTCCACTGGCAGCGTCACAAAGCAGTTGCGTGTGCACCGGTCCGAGACAAGATGGCATGTTCTACAGGCCAATGGTGATTCTTTGTGGCGGGCCGGGACTCCAACCCGGGTTTCCCGCTTTTCGCGAACGGTCGCCTGAACCACTAGGCTACCAGAACAGGACTCCAGGGCCGACCCAAACTTCCATATGCCACACCGACTGCACATACGAGTCAACTACACTCATCCCTTAGCAGTGACAGCTTAATCTGTATTCCCGCCGACTCATAAAGTGCAGTCAGTGTGGCATACGGAAATTTGACACGGACCTGGAGTCGTATCGGGGTAGGCTAGTGGTTAAGGCGACCGCTCGCGAAAAGCGGGAAACCCGGGTTCGAGTCCCGGCCCGGCACAGATTAAGATATGTCACCATTTTGTAGAACATCTATACCTTGTACAGTGACGCAAAGTGAGATTCGCTACTGCGAACAAATATTGATAACACATATCAATACTGTAAATCGTAATTTAATGATGATTCTACTGGCGAGACATGTTAGACACTCGAAGACGTTGGCAGAAGAGCCAAAGGACGAGCTACGAAAAGCTAGGCTGACACGCCTGATAAAGTTGTTGTTATTGTTTAGAGGGGACTGAACTACTCGGTCATCAGTCCCGCCTGATAGAGATGTGAAGTGTGTGAACATCCATCCAGATGGAGCCTGTGACAAAGCGAAATGGAGACAACGGACGCAGGTAGCGGACTCCGATAGCGTGCGGAACAAAACTCTGGAAGAAAAGAATATATACATATATAAACATTGCGTTTTGCCGACGACATAGTAATTCTGTCAGATACAGCAAAAGACCTGGAAGAGCAATTGAACGGAATGGACAGTGTGCTGAAAGGTGCATATAAGATGAACATTAACAAGATTAAAACTAGGGTAATGGAGTGCAGTGTAAGAAAATCAGGTGATGCTGAAGGAATTAGATTAGGTAACGAAATAATAAAGGAGGTAGATGAGTTTTGTTACTTGGGCAGTAAAATAACAAATGATGGTCGCAGTACAGATGATATAAAATGCAGAATGGCAATGGGTAGAAAGGCGTTTTTGAAAAAGAGAAATTTGTTATCATCGAATATTGATTTAACCCTAAGGAAGTCCTTTCTGAAGGCATTTGTATGTAGTGTTGCCTTGTATGGGAGTGAAACATGGACGATAAGCAGTGTGGACAGAAAGAGGATAGAGGCTCTTGAAATGTGGTGCTACAGAAGAATGCTGAAGATTAGGTGGGTGGATCGCGTAACTAATGAGGAGGTACTGAACCGAATTGGGGAGAAAAGAAATTTCTGGCATACCTTGACTAAAAGAAGGGATAGATTGGTAGGACACATTCTTAGACATCAAGGAATTGTGAATTTAGCATTGGAGGGAAGTGTGTGGGGTAAAAATCGCAGAGGGAGACCAAGAGACGCGTATAGTAAGCAGATTCAAGTGGATGTGGGTTGTCGTTCTTATGAGGAGATGAAAAGGCTTGCTCAGGACAGAGTAGGGTGGAGAGCTGCATCAAACCAGTCTCCGGACTGAAGACCACAACAACAAGAACAAACATAGAGTGAGAAGAGAATCCAGGCGGTAGTGAGTGAACGTGTTGTGCCTGTGGGGCGGCTTAGCGCTGGGTGGCTGTAGCTGGAGGCCGGAGTGCGTGACTGGAGCTGCTGCTGGAGCTGGAGCGCGGCCTTGCCCGGGGCGCTGGCCTCCAGACGGATCTCCAGCAGACAAAGGCCCGCTGCCCGCTGGACTGCGCTGGAGGCGGGCGTCTGCGAACGCGGCCGCCACGCGATGGGCCAGGGGAGCGGCGGGACAGCCGACTCCTCCAGGCCGGCATCTGTCCCAGTGGGCCTGCATTTCTGACAAAGTCCAAGGCAAACTCGCAGCAAACTACCACGCCTAACGTGTCTACTGATACATGGCGAGACAGCGTGCTGTAGTCGGCGAGGTGCGGGGCTGCTGTGGAGCCCACCTGGGGCAATTACTTTCCACACCTGTCCCATGATTGTGCATCATTGTGTATTTTTATAACCATTCTTATGTAAACGTTTGCAGGAAATGGTCAGGATAAAAACATCTAACATTCGCTCAATATCTTATCTATTGCGCTACTATTATTTTATTTATTTATTCTTTTCGAAGCACACTTTTAAGGCGATTGAAGCATATTTCGAAGTCAGTAAAGTCTTTATTGATGGATGTGAAGCATTGAATTAAAATTTGTGGTGCGGCTGGGTATCGAACCCGGACCTCCATGCTTACTAGGCAGACGTCTTAACGGTTAGACTACCACACCACTAACGATTAAGGCGCCTCGGAATAGTCTATGTACGATTTCCCTCCACGTCACAAACTTCAATTCAGCTTCTTTGTTCCAAAGATAATTGCCACTACTGACAAGGCTGCCGGCCGCGGTGGCCGAGGGGACTGAGGCGCTCCAGTCACGGTCTTCACGGCCACTACGGTCGGGGGTTCGAATCCCCCCTCGGGCATGGATATTTGTGCCGTCCTAGTTCGTAAGTAGTTCATAAGTAGTTTGTAATTTTAGGGACTGATGACCCCGTAGTTAAGTCCCATAGACTTTACAAACATTTGAACATTTGAACTGCCAAGGCTCTCCATGCAGCGGAATAGCACCTCAGCAATGGACATGGTAGAACAATCCTGTTATGGTGATATAAATATCAATTAATATGAATAAATAATCCCTGAGACGGATTTACGTCTCAAATATGTCAAAGATATTATTGATGGATGTGAAGCATTGAATTAAAATTTGTGGTGCGGCGCCTTAATCGTTAGTGGTGTGGTAGTCTAACGGTTAAGACGTCCGCCTAGTAAGCATGGAGGTCCGGGCTCGATACCCGGCCGCACCACAAATTTTAATTCAATGCTTCACATCCATCAATAATGTCTTTGACATATTTGAGACGTAAATCCGCCTCAGGGATTATTTATTCATATTAATTCAGTAAAGTCTGTTGTTAATAGCTATAATATTTGGGCAACATTTAGTAGCTACGTTTACCGTTCCTGACCGTGCTGCTTTTTACCTCCTGCTATGACGTGACGCGTCCCAGTGCACTATTATGCTACGGCCAGTCGGTCAGTCGTTCGTAGCGTGCGGCAAGTAGTGCTATGATAGAAGCAGGCCCGTCACACGAAACCTCTTCGGAAATGGATGTGTGTGATGAGCAGTCAAAAGGTGAACTCACTGACGCCTTAAAATACCCCCAATGTTTGCTTCGCAATCGGAATCTGCTCATAGACACACCGCCAAGCATTTTTAAAATTTTTTTAATCCATCCACTTTTCATTATTTTTGTTTTTCTTCCTTTATATCTTTTTCTTTGTTCAATTACTTTTAATTTTTTTAATGTAAAAAGTAGCACTTACAATTTCTAAAAATTGTTCTGCCGCTATGCATCGAACCCAGGTCTCCTGCATGGCAGCCTCGCACCTCACCGATTCCACCACGCTGTCTCGCTGAGCGGTAACCGCCATGTATATCAGTAGACACGATACGCGTGGTAATTTGCTGCGAATTTGATCTCGATTCTCTTAGAAATCGAGGCCGATTGCAATAAATCCTGTTAGGTTGACGGTCTGGAGGAATTCCCTCACGACATACCTGCGACCCATCAAAATCCGTTGGTACCGTACTTGGTGTTCCCCTTGTCAGTCAGCCATACTCAATTCCTTTAGCAAAAAAAAAAAAAAAAAAAAAAAAAAAAAAAAAAAAAAAAAAAAAAAAAAAAAAAAAAAAAAAAAAAACCGTCTCGATTGTAAATTGTTTTATTAATTAATGACGAGTTTAGCCCTTTAGCAGGGCGTCTTCACGCAGATAATCTAAAGATGCCCTGCTGAAGGGCGAAACGCGTCATTAATTAATAAAACAATTTGCAAAGAAGACGGTTTTTTTACTGAAGGAATATTTATTCTAACTGATTGCTGTACACCACAGACTAGAAATCATTTTATACTCAATCTTTTTCCTCCTCGGACTAAATTCTCGAAAGTTTTATTTCATGTGGGGAACAACATTATCACAGGACAAATAACTCTGAGAAACGACTACAGCCATTTTTTTATCATCCAAATCTATTTTAATATATAATTGTTAATATAAGAGTACGTTGCTTTTTAAAATACAGCTGAACCTATTGTTAATTAAGACATTCTAATTTTTTTTTACAATTTATGCACTTGTTCTTTAAAAAATCACTAACAATTTCAAGGAAAGATACGTAAGAACTTAAAAAAGGATATTCGTGAATTGTCGTACCATTGAAATAGAGCAAATTAAGTAGAATATTTACCCTAACTGATACAAGAAAACTGAAACGTTTTAAGATAAGATTAATATTCATTAGTGCACCCTGTGATGTTAGTGCTGGACAGAACTGAAGATAAGATGTCACGTCGATGTGTGTTGATCGCTTAGAAACAGCAGCCGCGTTAACTTCTCGCCTCCAGACCGGCCAGAATTCTCAGCAGTCCCACACCACACCACACCGCGCTACCGAAGACTGGAACCCAGAACGCCATCGTCGTATGTCAATACTACGCCGAAAAAGGCGTCATTAAAACTCTGAGTGAAAATTTTTTACGTTTTTTTATTTTTTAAAACCCATATTCAAATTCTTTCTGAATGTCTGTAAATTACGTAATTTCGAGGATTTTAGAGAGGGAAAATTGTCCAAATTCGTTTATTGTTGCTGACTTTTGAAAAACAAAAGCTGCAATTTGAAACTTTTAGCACAGTCACGCATAGTAGCGATTAATTTACTTTTACCTTGCCCTCGTGTGTTACGGAGCGTTTATTTTCGTAGTGGCAGTGTACTGGTGGTGCTCTGATATTTACGCTTGAGTTGCATATTAAGCACAGTGCTTTCCCAACACATTTAACAAACAAATACGAATCTTCCCAGTCATCATCATCATCATTAGAGGCTGATTATGCCTTTCGGCGTTCAGTCTGGAGCATAGTACCTCTAATAAAACTCATCCACGATCCCTACTCAATGCTAACATTGATGGTGTGGGTTCCTGTAGTCATGTCCTAGGTCATGAACCACGGGCAACGAATGAGTGGCTAAGTAAGTGGTCCTGACAGTTGGGATACCAGTTACTTTGGAATGAGGTTGGGCATCTCGGACATATTCTGAGTCGTGGCCACCTTTGTGCTCAGACGGCAAAGACCGGTTAGACCTCAACCGTTAGGGGTAAAACCCAGTGGGGCCCTGGGCAAGTAAGGCTAGCAACCTGCTTCCCAGGTACTTCAATATCGGCAACAACAGAGCAAAATGCCTCGGACCTCTGGAGGTGGTGGAGTCCCACCTCTAATGTTTCCAGTAAGCATCATAAATGGCACACTTACATACGAACCTTGATCGGTCGTGCTGAACGCTCGCGGGGCAGACAGGATTCAGAGCGGGTTCTGAAGTGAAGAGGACGCTGCCAGCCGCCGCAGCCGCAGGGAGGGGCAGGCTGCTGGGATCCAGGTCTCTGGAGCAGAACGTTGTTCGTTTCATCCTTGTCTTGTGCGCGGCTCAGTGAAGAAAGGTTCTGTTCTCCTTTTCAAGTGTATCGAACATTTCTGTCGTTTCGTATTTCTTCAAGAAACGAGTAATTCTATATGTTGCAACTTGAAAGTTAAAGTTTTTCTCCTCCTTTCTGAAACAACTAGAAAACTGAAGATTTTCAAACACATCTCAAATGTTGCAAACACGCAAATGACAAACCAGGAATTACAGTTAAATACTCAGCGTATTCACATTTAGGAAATGACACACAGAAAACAACATATCACTTTACTTTGAGAGTACATTATCATGTGTAATAGAATTGTTAAAAAAGAATACTTTTCCGTGTTAGGGAATGGTTGAAGGTTGTTTTTTTTTTTTTTTTTTTTTTTTTTTTTTTTTTTTTTTTTTTTTTAATGATATATGAAAAGTACTATCAAATCATGAGTACCAGACCTGTACCTACTACTACCACACAGGCAAACTCATTTCGAGCATACGTTTACAATAATACGGGTTAAAGAGCGAGTGTACTAATTTGACGTGACTTGATTTTTAAAAATTCCATTTCCATGTTTCTCAATTTGTCGTAATATAAATCTTGGATTTACGAGCATTTCTCTAATTTCTTGTTTGGGCTAAGAAGAAACGTAGATATTTATTTGTCACAAATCAGATGGAAAAAAGAAAAATTACACTTAACATCCAGTTTTAGAATAATTAAACTGCACCACCTTCTCAAATAATGTGCTCGAACTGAGACTGAAACGCGAAAAACGAAATGAAAAACTGGTCTATTCCACGTTTGTATAATTCGTACACAACCTGTGATTACATTTTTGTAAACGCGTTTGACGCGGTGCCACACTGCAGACTGCTAACGAAGATACGGGCTTATCGAATAGGTTCACAGATTTTTTACTTGCTAGAAGACTTCCTAAGTAATAGAACGCAGTACGTTGTTCTAGACGGCGAGTGTTCATCAGAGACGAGTGTATCGCCAAGCGTGCTCCAGGGGAGTGTGATAGGACCGCTATTATTTTATCTATATAAGTGATCTGATGGACAGAGTGAATTCTAATTTGCGGCTGTTTGCTGATGATACTGTGGTTTATGGGAGGGTGTCGTCTTTAACTGACTGTAATAGCATACAGGATGACTTTGACAAAATTTCTATTTGGTGCGAAAAAAATGTTCAAATGTTTGTAAATCTATCGGACCAAACTGCGTGGTCATCAGTCCGTAGCTTACAAACTACTTAAACCTAGATAAACTAACCTACGGACAAACACAGACACCCATGCCCCAGGGAGGACTCGAACCTCCACGGCGAGCAACCGCGCGCTCCGCAGCGAGACGCTTTAGACCGCTCGACTACTCCACCGCGGCTATTTGGTGCGAAGAATGGCAGCTAGCTCTCAATATAGGAAAATGTAAGATGATGGGCATGAGTAGGAAAAACAATCCCATAATGTTCGGATACAGCAGTAGTAGTGAGCTTCTTGGTGCAGTCGCGTCGTTCAAATATCTAGGCGTAACGTTGCAGAGCGATATGAAATGGAACGAACATGTAAGGACAGTTGTGAATAAGGCGGACAGCCGACTTCGGTTTATTGGGAGAATTTTGGGAAGATGTACTTCACCTGCAAAGGAGACCGCGTATAAAACGCTTGTACGACCACGTCTTGAGTATTGCTCCAGTGTTTGGGACCCGCAGCAGATCAGTTTAAAGGAAGACATAGAGTCGGTTCAGAGGCGAGCAGCTAGATTTGTTACCGGTAGGTTCGACCAATGCGCGAGTGTCACGGAAATGCTCCGGCAACTAAGTTCTCAGTTGGGGATCGCTGGAGGAAAGACGACGTTCTTTTCGTGAATTTCTCTTGAGGAAATTTAGAGGGCCGGAATGTGAAGCTGAGTGTAGTACGATCTTGCTGCCGCCTACTTACATTTCGCGTAAAGATCACAAAGACAAGATAAGAGAAATTAGGGCTCGTACGGAGGCATATAGGCATTCTTCTCTTCCTCGTTCTATTCGGGAGTGTAGTAGTGGTAGAGTGTACCCTCCGCCACGCACCTTACGGTGGACTGCGGAGTGTGTATGTAGATGTAGGAAGCGATGGGTCTCCCGTTGCCGTTGGCCAGCAGTGCCTTGTAGGGATCGGCGTGTGTCACGTGCCGCGGCGTGAGACAGCGCGCTGAGGTTTGGCTGAGGATAGGGCAGGGCAGGGCAGGGCAGGGAGTGCCCTCCAGATCCCAGAGGGTCAGGGGGGCCGGCCTTCTGGGAAGGGCCGACGGCTGCCCGCTGGAAGCACAGGCCACCAGCTGACCAGCTGTGGAGGCCACGCCGCGGCCGCCTCTGACTGCGGCACACCGAGTAGGCGCTACTGTAGAGATGGGCTAAACCGTGATTTTCCGCTAACAGTGATTTCCGTGATTGCTACTTTTAAATCACCGTGATTAATCACGGTTTAGAGTCACTGTTTGAGGTTTTCACGACATGTATCCCTCCGCGATTTCTACTCCTCCCGCTATTCCGTGATTTCAGCTCTTTCTGCTATTCCGTGATTTCAGCTCTTTCTGCTATTTCCGTGATTGAATCGCCGCGATTCCGGCGACTTTTATGATTTACCATGGAACTAACAAAAATTGAGTTAGATACTTTTGTTATAATGTTTCATCCGCCAGTAACTAATTTATCGTCTCTTTGCTGTTATAAAAGTTATGTTGTAAATCGAGAAAAGTAAATCTCAACAAATATGTCAATAGTAAGCATAGTTTAAAATAACTGTACAATAAACTTTCTAACCACATTAAGACAATGAAAGAATAGTAAATATTCTTAGTAAGTGTAAAAATTGTTTGCAAGGTAGGTGTTATTTCATTGTCAATCAATATATGCCCTTAATTTTAATAACTTGTTTCTTTAATGTAATTGATACTGCAGTTATTAGAGAGTGCTGTCATTTAAATGCACTGGCCTATACAGTAGTATAGTATCAGTTTTACTGTTAGGTGCCGTATGTTTTTAAGATGTATCATGCACAGCTAACTGGGTGCTTAAATAAATAAAAAGTTACTGCAGTTTCATTTCCAGTGTGATACACTTGTCGCTCAAAATTTATGACTACATATGAAATAAGAAGCTGGGATCTTTACTATAATTGAAGCAATTAATGTGATATCAGTATTCCAGCGCAAGTCCCATGGGGAATGATTTTATGCACATGTTTTTTCGAGTTGCTCATGCGTTGAAAAACGCACAAGTGTATGCGAACTGGTCACTCTTCGCTAGTCGGTGATTCACTGCTATACCCGTTCTTCGCTTATCGGTGATTCGCTGCTATACCCGCTATTTGCTGCATTGATATTAGTACAGATTTCGACGCACAGATGGCTCTTTTAGCCTTTGCTGCTTCTCTTCCCTCACCTCCTCTTCGCTTTTCCGCTATTCGCTGCTACACCTGCTATTCGGTGCTACATTTAGTACTCATTTGGGCCACCAGACGGCTCTTTGTAGTTTATACTGCTGTTCGCTGCTATTCCTGCTCGTCGCTACCAAACCGTGACCGTGACTGAAATCACGGTCAGATTCCAGATCGCCGCGACCGTGAAAACAGTGAATTTTCAATCACCGTGATTTTTCACGAGTACGTGATTTCTTGCCCATCCCTAGGCGCTAGGCGCTGGGCGGGACTTTCCTCAAACTGACCGAATGTCTCAATTTTCCATTTATTTTTTTCTAGCTGTAAACCAGAAGCTGGAGTCCACGTCCGCGTCCCCGCGCGGTAGTAGCAGAGCAGTCTGGAGCGCCACGTTACGTTATCTTCGACAGCCTCCTCCAGGTGTTCCAATTCTGAGTGGAGGTCATCTTCGTCAGGCATTACATGCGCTCGATGAATTACTTTGCCGAGGACAGCAGCAGTTTGCGGGGCTGATGGCAGCTCGACGCCTGCAAGTATAGATGAGTGTGCGTCGGTTCTCTGTACACAGAGTGACCCAGTGATCCATCATTCTTTTTTTGTACTAGTGTAAGAATATTGCCTGTTGGAGGTCGTCAAAAAATCTCAAAATTCAGAATGCGTAATGATATGCTCTAGTAATAATAATTTTGTCATTGAATGTTGTAGCAAATCACAACAAATGGGTCGCAACAACACTTTCGCATTGTAAGTTAGAATTTTGAATAAATAAAAAAAATTGATATTAATTAACTTCAAACAGTCACTGTAGTAATTAATTAAGCTTGGCCCTATCTGACTTAGCATTGACTACAGCCTCCAACAGGCACCTCTTACGATTCACGAACAGCACAACAAATGTGTCAGAATTCATGTAGTGGTGATGGCGTGTTCGTGTTATAATCAAAATTGTAATAGCAGATAGACTCTAATTACAATGATAATAGCTCAGTATAGTGAAACTCCGTGGTGCAATGAGCTTCACAAATACTACAGTTAAACTTCTCAATAATTTTGATAATATTCTTTAAAGCATTCAAGTTTCTTATAAAACTTTACGTGAACTATTTTTTTTTTTTTTTTTTTTTTTTTTTTTTTTTTTTTTTTTTTTGTTATTGGTTTCAGGGCCTGGGTAGCGTACGCGTGTAACTGGCTGAGCAGAGTTTGGCATTTAACGTATTTCATAAAAAAATACTTCAGTCAAGTCTGGTTACTTTCTACATAAATGAAATCAACTTTACTTTACTTGCAAACTCTCTCGCACTTTAATTACTTGTCTCTGTGGTTGTAACACGTTTAGCAAATCTTTAACTCATCTAGCAATTTCTTTAAAACTGATCGTAATTAGTTTGAAAAATGATTGATCTTGTTGGTCAATGTACAGGCTTGCATAATCAACATAATCTAATAATGGTGATAATGGGGTGACTACAACTACTTACAAAATTAAGACTGGTTTCAAAATATGTCATGTATAATTGAACCAAAGTTCTGATTGGGTTGACACTACATTTACATGCATACAAAATAAAATGTTACAAAAGTACTCATCTGCTTTCGTCGTCTTCGTCGTGAAGTCCATACAAGACAGATATGATTACAATAGGTACTCTTACTACAACAACGATCACACTCGGTGACAATAGACTTGATACCAAACAATTACTTTTCTTGCACACATGAAAAATGATTACACTGATCGAGTATAAATAAACTTATTTCGCACTTTCTTCAATACATTAAACAGTACGCCTCTCAGGCTTATTGCAATTGCATTAAACTTGCGCCACACTGCGCCTACCGTGCCTCTGCACCATCAACAAAACATTTATGTCTTTACTTTGGCGAGTCCGCTCCGCGACTGCTTCAGCAGCGCGACACTCACAGCTACTACTTCTGTTCCAAAGACAGTCTTTACTACAGGTTCAACATTGTCTCTGGCGCATTGCTAACTTACAAAGAATGTCCGTGCATTCATGCGGGTTTACACATACAGGTCATGTTTACACTAAATGATTCAATATTGAAAGTGACGTTACATAAGAAATATCTCTAGCATACAAGAAATGAAAAATACATGAACTAAACAAATTTAAGACAATATATGCATTACTTTAAATCAAACTGTAAGATACACCAACAGGTGTACTCTTACACTAGTACACCTAAAAAGCGTAAAGTCCCGCTCTCCAACGTAAACTTGAAGTTGTCATGCAGTGAGTTTAAATGAGAGTGGAATTTCTGAAGCTCTTCTCTACCGTGAGGCCATATAACAGAGATGTCATCTACGTAGCGCCAGAACACTATGGGCTTTAAGACAGCAGACTCGAGCGCCTTCTCCTGGAAATCCTGCGTAAAAAGGTTAGGCACCGCAGGGGACAAGGGCCTCCCTATGGCGACGCCGTCCGTTTGCTCAAAAAATTCGTTATTAAATAAACAGTATCTCGAGGAGAGTTTGGCCTTAGTAGGATCCGTCAAGATGATCTGCAGCTGAGAAAATCGGGTGTTTACAGGATTCCCTATGAGTGTGGTTGTGCGCATATAGGCCAGACACTACGTTCTGTACAAGAACGATGTGTAGGACACGAAAGACACACCCGTCTACTCCAACCATCAAAATCGGCAGTAGCAGAACACTGCATTTCCATGGGACACACAATGGAATATAGTAAAACGAAAATTTTAACTCCAGTCTCCAGTTTGTGGGATTCAGTTATTAAAGAATCGGTGGAAATTCGTCTCGCCGACAATCTTAAAAATCGTGACAGCGGTTTTCGCTCGACAAAAATTGGAATACTGTGATTAATATCATCCAGTCACAGCGTAATCAACGCCATCAATCGATTATCAATGATTAGAAGACTGTTGCTCTTCCACCACCGAAGGCAGCACATACAACTCGGTTGCTCGCCGTGGAGGTTCGAGTCCTCCCTGGGGCATGGGTGAGTGTGTTTGTCCTTAGGTTAGTTTACCTAGGTTTAAGTAGTTTGTAAGCTACGGACTGATGACCACGCAGTTTGGTCCGATAGATTTACAAACATTTGAACATTTTTTGTATCGCGCATGGCACCAGCTGACGCATGCGGTTTCGGCATGCGCGAGAAGCACCATAAATACCGCGACTGCACCTGGGCTCTTCAGTGCTCGCTACTCACCTGAAGATGGCCGGACGTCTCCAGGCCGAAATATCGTGCCAGAATGACGGCGGGACCCAACTACTCACCCGAAAGTTACTGCATGAACAAATATGCTGGGAAAGCTTCAGAAGTCACAAGTGCTTTGCTGTCTCTAACAGAATTTCAGTCATCAGGATCCCCCCCCCCCCCCTACACTCTATTTCGGTTTTGGACCTTGTCATTGATTTCTTTTGTCGGCTGTTCAACAACAAAGATATAATAAGCAATGAGCTACCACAGCCTGATGGTCAATGCGGCTACAAGGAGAATCTTACGGCACGTCTCCCTCCACAAGATATGGTTTAAGTCTTTATTTTGCACACACAGAAATCACGAGAACAAAAAGTATTATGTTACTTACATTAAATGTGTAGGGCCATGTGAACAGACTTATACGATTTTTTTTTTTCAAAATATAGTTTCTGGTGTGTAAGTAACATTGCCCAAAAACTTCGCATGGTGGTACAGTATCAATACTACAGTGTTGTTCTCATGCCTGTAGAAATTATTGTATTTTGGACTATTTGATGTGAAACGTGTGAATCGTTTTTGGAGGAACAGTCCCATGATTTCTACATTTTACAGTCAAGTATCCCTGAAGACAAAACTTGCAAATTCCTTCTGGGCCGTAATATATCAAGTGACAACATCTCTATACTTAAAAGACATTGTTGTCTGTGTGTCTGTCCTCTTATAACTCAAGATCCAGACAACCAAATAACGTGAAATTTGGTACACGTACACAAAATTACATGTGGAAGGTTCTTAAACAGGTTTAGTACCATTTTTTTTTTTTTTTTTTTTTTTTTTTTTTTTTTTTTTTTTGGGAAACCAACCGGTAAATTTGAGAAAAAGTGAAAGTGTTTTTTAATGTGTCCGTGTAAATCTATATCTTCGCACTGATGTTGATTAAATTTTGCACAATTGACCTTCAAAACAAGAGGAAGGGCACTGTCTACATAACATTTCCTTCACTCCAGGGTACAGGGTACTTATTTCGCCAAATTCCACAGTTTTGCTCCGATTTTGATGTAATTTTGTGGTATAGAATTGCAGACACCACGCTTCTCTCATGGACAGTTGTATGTGGCCTGCTGCAGAGTGGGCAAAGACGAAAATCTTTTTCTACAAACTCCAAATGGAACAGCCGAAAATGTTGTTTATGACATTGCATTATCATAAACGTACCCTTTTATTACATGCAAATAAATGTTTTTGTACGCTTCTACAGAAAACCTTATTTTAAACCTGGGCAAAGCCGGGTACTTGCAGTTAGTGTTGTCATACCCGTCACACCGTACACCGTCGACTGGTACAGGAGGTGCTGTTTCAGCCTTCTTTTGGACTCATTGCCCATTTTGTACTGGTCTACCAGTCCTCCTCTTCCCAATAAATATAAGTCCCATATAAGAACTCATCAACAATTTTCTGTAATAATTGAACATCAGGGCTTCCTTTCTCCCTTTTATAAGCTTTTTTCCACGAATCACGAAAAATATCGTCATAAAATTGAAAGAAACATGTACCTCGGCAACGTACGCTTGGAGTGTCCGCTATGGATTCAGTTTATTGCAAAACTTTTCACAAGAGACAACGAAACATCACTTTTTATTGGAGACCTTAAATGTTAGTTTCAAGCACTGTTGTACATCAACGATGAAACTTGAATCATGTTTCAGGAAACCACGCACAGTTTTGATGTTAAACTTTCTGGCAGATTAAAATTGTGTGCCAGAACCGGGACTCGAACCTGTGACCTTTGCCTTTAGCGGGCAAGCGCACTACCGACTGTGCTGTCCCGACACGACTCACGATGCCGCCTCACAACTTCACTTCCGCCAGTACCTCGCCTCCTACCTTCCAAACTTCACAGAAGCTCTCCTGCGAAACGTGCAAGACTAGCACTCCTGGAAGAAAGGATATGGTGGAGACACGGCTTAGCCACAGCCTAAGGGATGTTTCCAGAATGAAACTTTCACTCTGCAGCGGAGTGTGCGCCGATATGAAACTTCCTGGCGCCGGCCGCGGTGGCCGAGGGGACTGGCCGCGGTGGAGTAGCCGAGCGGTCTAAAGCGCCTCGCTGCGGAGCGCGCGGTTGCTCGCCGTGGAGGTACGAGTCCTCCCTGGGGCATGGGTGTGTGTTGTCCTTAGGTTAGGTTACCTAGGTTTAAGTAGTTTGTAAGCTACGGACTGATGACCACGCAGTTTGGTCCGATAGATTTACAAACATTTGAACATTAAAAAAAAAAAAAAAAAAAAAAAAAAAAAAAAATGGGCCTATGATAAGATAGGGCCAACGCCTGAAAGGGTGTAGTTTGTCATTTATTTTATTTTATTTTCTAGGGTAAAAGTGGCGGTGGCAAGTAATTCTTTTTTTTTTAGGTCCTACCCCCCATAAAAAAAAATAAAAAAATAAAAGAAAAGAGAAAAAAAGGGGGACAGCGTCAAAAAAAAAAGATAAAAAAGGGGGACTAAGGCGCTCCAGTCACGGTCTGCACGGCCACTAGGGTCGGGGGTTCGAATACCCCCTCGGGCATGGATATTTGTGCCGTCCTATGGCACAGTTCAGAGGTGCCAACAGGGGCAGTCATGACTCAAACTGCGTCATTGAAATGTTTTGGGGGCAGGGGGGTGTTAAATATTAGTAGTTTTGGCCAGCCTGGGTCTGGGGGGAGGGGGGGGGCTTTATAAAACAAGTTAAAAAACGTGAAATAAAAGAATTTTATTTCAATATGAAATGGCAAAACCATATTTACAGGGTCTTAGACAAGGAATGCGTGCGCCTTGGTTGCTCAGTGATAGAGTGCCAGACTACAAATCCAAAGGTCGCTGGTTCAATCCCCGCCAGGTTCTAGGATTTTTATCCGTCACTTTGCACTTCTTTCACCTCAGGCAGTGTTGCTGGTGTGAAACACACCGAGTAGCACCGTGGTTCGGAACCCACGTTAAACTGTAGGTCCCCCTATAACTGGCTGGGTAAGTCAGTTTTAAGGTTGGAGGAAGGCAACGGCATACCACCTCCAAACAGGACCGTGCCTAGTAAAGCGCTGTGGTGTTCAAACCAATCTTCAGATTGTCGACTGCTGTACCTTTTTATCTGCATATGCAAGTTCGTTATCCGCATCCGCAGCTATTGAAGTTTTGATTTGGTAATAGTAATAGATAGCAGTATTTAAAACCATGGTATGTAATGATAGAATCATTGCTAGAGTGCCAGTCGCGGTGGCCGAGGGGACTGAGGCGTGCCAGTCACGGTCTGCACGGCCACTACGGTTGCGGGTTCGAATCCTCCCTCGGGCATGGATATTTGTGCCGTCCTAGTTCGTAAGTAGTTCATAAGTAGTTTGTATGTTTAGGGACTGATGACCCCGTAGTTAAGTCCCACAGACTATACAAACATTTGAACATTTGAAACTTCCTGGCAGATTAAAGTTGTGTGCCGGAACCGAGACTCGAACCTGGGACTGGCGGAAGTAAAATTGAGAGGCGGCATCGTGAGTCGTGTCGGGATAGCTCAGTCCGTAGAGCGCTCGCCCGCGAAGGCAAAGGTCGCAGGTTCGAGTCCCGGTGCCGGCACACAATTTTAATCTGCCAGGAAGTTTCGTATCAGCGCACACTCCGGTGCAGAGTGAAAGTTTCGTTCTGGAAATTTGATGTCGCTTGAGAGCAACATTGTGCAGTAAGGGGTTAACTGCATCAATATTCGCTTGTGAAACACGCGTCAGAGTGTGGGAACGGCTCCCCAGCGACAGCAGCTGGGGTGTACGCGCCGTTACGATGTAAGCGCACCCCACGTTGAGCGTTGGTCGCGCCCGCGCTGCCTTTACAATCCCAATCGGCGACACTGCAGCGAGCGCCCTTTGGGCCCGCGAGCTTAACGGCAAGCCTGTGGGGCGAGCGCACACAAGTGTAACACCACGCCCCGGCTGCCGGTGGCCAAAGGGTTGCGCCTGGCGGTGGCGGCCGTTATCGGCGCTCTGCTGATTGGCGGTGGCAGGGGGCGTGTCGCGTGCCACCCCGTCTACCTGACGAGTGCTGGTGGCGGAGCCGTTGAGGGGAGCCAGCTACAGCTAGCTGTCAATACCAGCCCGCCTTCCGCAGGTTCTGCCCAAAGGCCTCCTGAACATAACCACACTCCCTGATGCCGCTGCCGTCACGTCATAATTTGAACCTTCGGCCGGCCGCCATGGCAGTGGCAGGCGTCACATTAGATAAATCCACTATTATACAGCTACTGCGGTACGTACAGGGTGTTGGCCTCTCTAACTTCTGTGAAATCGGTCGAGCCGCCCTCAAGTTATGGCGCGACCAAGGTACTTATGGATCTATTTTTATGTTCAAAACTACCCTCCCCCATGCACCGTATGAAACTTTAGGTAGACGGTGATCTTCCTCTTGTTTTGAAGGTCAAGCGCACGAAATTTCGTGAAAATTGGAATGAAACTGTAGATTTCGTGAGTTGTAGGAGAAGTATGCTCCGCCATGCACCTATCACAAAATACTTTCTTAGCTGACGTTTTCTACCTATAAACTACATTCCTCCCGAATTTCAGCTTCATAGGCGCAGTAGTTTTCGAGATTTCGTGTTTAGCCAGTGAGTGAGTGAGTGAGTGTCCTTTCGCTTTTATATATATGGCGATTAAGAAAACAGATTGCTTAATTTTGGATGCAAGAGAATTAAGGGAGACTTGCAGACAAAAATAAATAGTAACATGCAAATCTGTAATGCTAACTTTGTTTTGATTCAAGGTCATGCGTGATGCGTCAGTTTTACGGCATCTACAGCGAAACTGCTGTGAGCGGTAGACTTCTTTTCATTTCATTATTTTGTTTGTGTGTGTGTGTGGGAGGGGGGGAGAGGGGTGTACAGTTTCAGAATGCTTCATAAACGTCCAAAATTACACACAAACTTTGTTACAGGTCCGTAACTACTACCATTTTCCAGTAATTGACTCATAAATCTGGGTATTTTCACGCGGTGGCCATCTCGTTATTTATGACGACATATCTCCTGAGCTATGTGTCGTGCTCTTTTGTTTTTGGGTCAGGAACCTTTATGGCTGTACGGTAAACACTTCACCAAAGTTTCATTGTAATCGAATGAATGGCTTATGAACACATTGAGGACATACAAACAAACACTCATTATACAGGGTGTTTCACGAAGTGTATTTGCCTCTGTAACTTATAAAATAATATGTGACGGGAAATTTTAATGCGGTAGGTCAACACAAGAAATGTTACACTTCCTGCGCAGCTATGAGCATACTTTATTGTATCATTTTCCAAAGAGTTACACCACAAAGATATAATTTTTTAGCTGGAACAATAGTTTTTTCTATCGTGCACTGGATTCGTTGAAACCAGCTGCGCCCAAATCACTTTACACTACATTCCTATCACCGTCAGCGATAGGGCGCTCTTCAGTTTGCCCGCTGTTCGCGGTCTGCCGCTTACGGCATTGGGTCGTGTGAATAAGAAAGAGCACATGCTCCAGAGAAGATTCTCAGAGCAAGAGAACGTTCTCTGAGTAATTTCTCAAATTCGTAAGAATAAAAACTTGGAAGCATATGCTCTGAGCAGGTAGTTCATTCTCGCCACCTCCCCTCCTACTTGATTAAGTTCTCCGCGTGTCATGTCCGCCACAGATCAGCTGTCCAATCGTGTATTTCTTTAAACTAGCCCAATCAGGCAAATTATCAAGTGTACAAATATGGAGTAGGCATCTATATGTTCAGAAAAAAAACTGTACTATGTTTAGATATTAGTTTGTTGTGAAGGAGCATATTATTAAGACTAAATATGCACTTTTTACGAAAATGTATTCTGCTGGGGATACAAAATTTTCGTCACGGGAGAAACTCGTTTGTTAATGAAGTAGGGTTAGCACAATTTGCGAACGATATTTTAAGAATGCATCACATATTCATCTGTTACAACGTGGAATGCTGTCGGAGTGTTCTAACATGAGATAGGCCTTACTTGTTGTTAAATATGACACACAATGGTTTGCTCATAAGCTTTAGGCCATGCGATTTTGAACAAAAAACACGCTGCTAGGTATGTAATTAATCAGTTATTAATTTTCCTGTCGTGTTTACTTAGTTCTAACATGACAGAAGTTACTATTACGAAGTCAGAAAACGCATCATAAATAGGCCAACTGGTTTGAATAGAAACAGTACTTCAGTAGGCCTACCTGGTATTGCAGCAATATTTATTTTGTCATAGAAACTGTGAATTCCTGGGAAACACTTTATTTGGAACTAACAGCATAAGGTCTTACTAATAGACCCTATTTAAAATCAATATTACTTTGCTATGTGGCTGTTTACAGCTGTAAATATACACGAAATGAGTAAAATACGCAGCTGAATCCATTTGTTTCATTTTTATGTCGGTAATGAAAACACCTCTTACATCACTCTCCTCACTGTATAAAATGCTGGAAGTGTCACGATTTTTCCGAAGGAAGATGCTCGTCAACAAAATGTTTTTATTTGTATTAACTTTATAGATCGCCTCGTATTTCTTAAAGGCTACATATAAAGGAACTTGCTTTTGCCTTCTAAGTAACAAAATTGTTGTCATTTTTATTATAAACCTCAGTAAAACGTAATCTTAATAGAAGTTACTCAGCACGGAGTATGCCATAGAGCTCACTCCAGAAATCGGAGAATGTTCTCCCGTCGTGAGAAACTTCTGCAGTTTTATGTTCTCTGTTGTGAGTAACTTCTCCCACCCCGTTACTCACGCCGAGAACATACTCGGCGGAAGTATATTCTCCGACTCCCTTTATTCATGCGAATCTGAGTATGTTCTCTGCAATCCAGAGTTTAAAGTAGATACTCCCTTTTATTCATACGGCCCATTGTGGGGGTTCCGCCCGTTCCGCCCGTCGCTACACGTTCAAACGAGGAAAACCCGGTGAGTCCACAATGGCGAGCAAAAGCGAGACGACACCGCAAACAGGAAGACCTGCGAAGCTTGTCGTGCGGTGTTCCAACGACTGTGAAAACCGCACATCAATCGCTCTTTCCGTTTCCGCAATATTTGCGGTGAAGCTGTTGGGTGATGCACCCTGTATACCACGTGTACCACGTAAACTGGAGCTGTGTGTGACGAGCTGAGTTATTTGTGTATTGCGTTTCGGCGTCTGGTAGCCCCTTCGCGGACAGCATCTTCCTCTCTCCTCTCGGAACCTCTTCACCCTCCCTCTTCGGTGCCGTTCTCTCTGGTCCGCCTCACTGGTGCTTTTCTATTCTTTCCCTGCGTCCTTCCCCTTCCTCCGGCATATTTGTCGGTGTGTACTTCTCCAGTTTTCCTTTCCTTGAACTTTGATCCCCATTTCGAACCAATCCTTCCGAAGCTGAACAACCCACTTGGGTACGCTGTCTTTCATCTTGTCCTCCCTGTTTCCCGTGCTCGTTTCGTCATACTGTCCTTATTCATTCGGATCACATTAAAAGTAGTACGTCATGTTTAATGTTGAATCTATCGTTTAATCGGACAACAAAAGTAGTTTATTTTAAAGTTACTCATTCAAAACCTGATCTGGTATTAGTTGCAGTCCAAATAGTTGTTTTATATTGATGTTTAACAGTCGAGATCACTAAGTCATCAGATAACTTCATCATAATTTAACTGGACACGTACATTGTTCATTAACACAGTAATTTGGTTTAATTATCTCCGTGATATTTGTGTATATACTGTTAAATGAGAAACACTGCATTAAACTGATTATGTGTGCAACAGATCTTTTAACAAAACAACTGAGACATGTAACCTCCATGAAGCACACACTAACTATACTCAAAAATTTTGACTGCGAGCAAGATATTAAAAACACAAACCACTTTCTTCATGTTCTACTTCCGGAATTTTATGCAGATCAGTACCTTATTATCAAAACTCAGTATCATACTCAATTAATTGCAGTGTTGCATAACAATCATTTACTACGGTACCAATAAATAAATCTGTTCAACAAGATTACCAAAATCGATACTGCACTTTAAATCCACAAAACACTAATGATCAAATAAAGGAAGTAGGTTAATCTTCTAACTACGTAAATGAAACAGGAAAGAAAGGTCAGCTTTGTTACTTATTATTAATGATCACCATTACATTACCTAAATGATACAACCTTTTCATAATTACATGAAATGCTATTACCTTCATTCTTTGCCAAAGATGAAATTTCACAGATCGATACATACAGTCGAAGCAGTATTATACATTTTCTTGCAAGCAAGTTTCTCGACACAAAATAGGAGGCACAATATTAGAGATTTTCTTACAAATTTAGCAATATACATTTTCTATGGACACGTTTCATACTGTCTATATTCATTCGGATCACATGTGCCGTAAACCTTGCTCTTCTGAGCCTGATTTCTGCTGATATTGTTTTCACGTTTTGGTAGAGTTCTTTCCTATGTCTTCGCATCCATGTCTCACCACCTCTTTTTGGGCCCAGTATTTGCTGAGCATTTTTTTTTCTCTTGTTTTTCCAGTAGTTCTGCACCATTTCTCCCCGCTGTTATTGTTTCAGCAGCATATAACACTGCATTTCTCAGTGATGTCTTGTAATGTCTGATATGTGCAGCTGTAGATACATTCTTTTTATTGTATGTGCCTCTGGTCACACAGAAGGCTGGCCTCATCTTCCTTATCGTTTCTGTAATTCCTACAATGTTTCTGTTTCTTCCGTGGTATATATCCTCCCAAGTATTTAAATTTGTCCTCCTTTCCCACTGTTCCTTGAGGTGTTTTGCAATCTCCAGTGGTGTTCTATGTCATCGTCTTGTTATAGGCTATCCTCAGTCCTACACTTCTTCCTATCTTGCTTAGATTGTCATGTTGTATAATGTGCGTCTTCTTGTGTCTCACTTACTGTCGCTATATCGTCTGCAAAGGCTAGGCAGTCTACTTGGGAGGTATTATCTGTGACCTGAATAAATATTAAATGACACTCTTCTATTAGGAGGAATGCGGTATCATGCTACAGGAGGCGTCGGCCACCTTTCCCATACAGGGTGTGTACAAAATAATGTCAACTCCGAGCATAGACTGCATCTTGTTGCAAGATGGCACCGCTGCACTGCATACGAGTGGAATGTGTGATGCGACTGCAGTCAACCCAGTCCTGCGCGCTGCCTTGTAGTCTCGTGTAGTTCGCGAACGAACTAGTTGGGAAGAGCGCTCCCACAGGCGAACTAGTTCGCAGATCCCTCGCCTCTTACTTCGTCCGCTGCTTTTCCGAAGACTGACGGGGAACAGCGAGAGGACGCGAGAGCGCGCAGAATCGCGTGATTCCTTTCTGCCAGTTACCGTCATTTCGAGCTGAGATGCAGCTCAGCTGTAGTTTCATAGTTCACTGCCACAAGAAATCTATTTTAAAAGTAAAGTACTACGAGTACTCTGAATGCAAAGTAGTCGTATACTGTTGTATGACCCATTCGTCTAAATAACTGGTTAATTTGCGTAAGTATTTTATGTCAAATTGCCCAAAAATACGGGTAATAGCACACGCTTTGGCAAAACTGGTTCATTATATAAAAAAAAGCTGTGATAAAGAAAAGAGGTCTGTTAGTAGCGGTAGCAAAAGCCAGAAAGAGTGGACGAACTACGACTGGACGAAGTAGGACCAGCGGACGAACTAGGAGCAGCGGACGCACTAGGAGCAGCGGGCGATTATACCAAACGTATCTCCTTCTTAGTTCGTCGGATTCTTTTCCGAAGACGGACGGGCAATAGCGAGATGGCGCGCAGCAGAATTAAAAATCACGAGTTTGCCTTCTGCTGATGAGTCATTTCGAGGCGAGTGTCTGCCTGCTAGATTACGTAGTTCAGTGCTACAAAATTTCTGTTTTGATGTGTTCTGCATTCTGCAATATCCAAAAAATGTTCAAATGTTTGTAAATCTTATGGGACTTAACTACGGGGTCCTCAGTCCCTAAACTTACAAACTACTTATGAACTACTTACGAACTAGGACGGCAGAAATATCCATGCCCGAGGGGGGATTCGAACCCCCGACCGTAGTGGCCGTGCAGACCATGACTGAAGCGCCTCAGTCCCCTCAGCCACCGCGGCCGGCTTGCAATATCCGACTAATACATTTCGTAATGCCAAGATATAGAGATAACTCTAAACTTAAACGCGAGAAATTATCCACGAACTGTTTCTTTTGGTTTGCGTGATATCGTTAGCGGCTCACGCAGCAATCGCACGGAGCAGCTAGGTGGGGGAACTTCTCCCTCCACCTGCATGCGCAGACCACGCCGCTCAGCCGTCAGTGGGAGCGGAAGAACTAAAAGAACGAAAGTGAAGGTCCCCGATCGCGAACTATTATGCGCAAGTCGACTGCCTTGCAGCGTGCTGTACATACTGTTCAGCGGCGGTGCTGCCTGAGACCTAGAAAGAGGACAGCTCAAAGCTGGTCCGTCTCCCGTCACGGACGCTTCTGCTCTGGTTGACGCGCCACTGGCTGCAGAGTATGCACGGTAATGACAGCGCAGGCGAAACAGGGGGCAACGCCTCAGTGGGCGGGACCACAAGTCAGCTGGCGACGAGCGACGGGCGCGGAAAGCGGCTGTGCCCGCACAGGCGCACCCATCAAACTACCTGCCGCTGCAAGGCTGACGGTCGCTATCGCGTAGCTCAGTGGCTGGCCGCTGGCGAAAACTGGTCCGTACCGCGCTTGGAGTTTGTGACACTTGCGGGGAGTGACACTTGCGCGGAAAGGGAATTTGTAGACACTTGCGCGGAGACCCGGACGCTGCAGGTAGTGGACAGGGTGTTCCACAAGTAGGGATACACCACCCCTACTCCTCGCCCTCCAGCCGCTACCTGTGCCCTATTCAGGGAAAGGCCCACCGAGCGAGGTGGAGCAGTAGTAACGGCCCGGAGATATCACAGCCTCATTCAACAGGGAGATAACACGTCGTACAAATATCACTCGATTTACAATACAGCACCATGTGAAGAGCAATGTGATGAAATCGGAATTGAGCGCAACCGTTGCTAACTACAATTTCGGATTTACTGCATTTTGAGTCAGAATTCGCATCTATATTCTCATTTATCGCAAATACGAATTTTTCCTGTCCCTAGTAATACCTCTAAAAATAAACAGCTGATCAAGGCACTAAAAGCAGGGGCAGATCTTTGGGTGTATTACTACAAATAACTAAAACACAATTTGATCGTGGAATTATATACAATCTCATTATAAAGGTTTTTTGTAGGTGGTTTTGAGCAGCTTTTAAATATGTTAGGCATAGCATTATGAAATATAGACAGCTATTATGAGATATCGACTGCGGCTAATTTCAGGTCATCTTCAAGTCTCAAACAACAGGTGTTACTTATGCATTTTTCCAGTGGCACTCATAACCTTTAACTGTTTACACACGAGGTCTAACGTTGTTAGTCGCGTTAGCGATGAAAACAGAAGCCAGAATCTTTGCGTCTAAATGATACATATATTGGTGTGATGTCTTATTTCGAAAGAACAAACATCACACCAATACATATATAGCTCTCGGTAAAGTGGAACGGTACGATGTCGTTACGTAGCACAGCACGGCGACTGGAAACGCAGGAGAAGTGCAAACAACGTTCTCTCCTCAGAGGTATGATTCTAATTAGGTTCGACGTAGACTTCTACAACATACAGTCTACACGGCGAAGATTACACCAAAAAACTTAACGTTTCGTCTACTTTGGCGATAGCAACCAAATTTTAAAATCGTGTCTACTATGTAAAGATTTAGCAACACAAAACGCTTCTAGTCCATAACTTCACTCGTTTTCGAGTTCTCAATTTTTAATATGTTTTTAATGTTATTACATAAAAAACAAATTTGGGACTCACACTACAATTTTCATACGGCAGATTTTGTAGGTACATTCACAAGACATAATTCAACGGTTCTGTGCATTCATTTTATGAGAAATACCAATCATTTGTTTTCAGTGTTTATTTCAAATTTCTACATTTAAGTTTCTTTAATTATTAGCACTTAAATGTGGTGATGAAATAAATAAATTACGTGTATATGTGTAGTCTTATGCGGCCAAACTACTTAGGTCATCGGTCGCTAGACTTACACTACTTAATCTTACTTAAAATAACGTAGGCAAAGTACAAACAAACATACCCGTGTCCGAGGAAGGACTCGAACCTCCGACCGGCCCGGCCGCGCAATTTGTGACACAAATTACATGTTTGATAATATTAATGCATAGAAGTATGAAATCACGTCAAGACTACTTCCTGCAAAAATTTCGACAAAAAAAGGTGGCACTGAGTTTAGAAAAACAAAATTCTAGTATATTGCATTTTAATATTTTATCAAAAAATGAATGTTACTACAAGAGATACAGCCATTCAAATTTACGGGCACCATAACGTTTTCCCTTCCTGAGTAAATGAGCTGCTTCTTGTAATTTCAACACCTTTTTCTTGAATGTTCTGAATATAAATCTTCACACAGACTTCTTGAGGAGGAGAGTGATACGGATATCTGATTGTAAACCACTGCCTATTACCTTAGACCTTTTTGACTGTACTGAACAGGAGTTCCGCGTATTCCGTAATTTATATTTATACAGTTAACAGGCAATGTAATTTATAACCAACCATTGGCTGTCAATTTCGCTTCATTTTTCCTGGAAGTCTTGCAACTTGTTTCTCCCTGTTGGTTTATGCCAAGTTTGGAGTAAAAATGGTTATATATGACGGTGATGGAAAATAGAATTTATCTTTAGCATTTTTCGGTGTGTGACATTCACTTACACATTCCGTATTTCATACATTTCTTAGATGTATTTCTAATTCGAATACAGCCATATCGTTTTGGGGTCTACGAATAAATGCTTCAAGTCTGTAAAATACTCATTGACTTATTGTTAAAGTTTTGTAATTGAAGGTTTAAGGTTGCGTCTCCTATTAAAAAGCATATTAGCTATTTTGAAAGAGATGGAAGTTGCGTGATAGTGGGGTTAACTACATAGCGGTCAATTACATCAACGTATCTGTGCAGGATGCCTAATATATTTATTGCTTGTACAGGTGTCTTGATATGCTTAGTGTTCTGAATAATATGCTTTTAGGAGGTATGACTGTGGTCATCGTCTTGTAGTAGCAAAGAATGTCTTAATAACTCTCCAAACATTATCACTATTAAAATACCTTTTTGTTTTCAGGAGGAACACTCAACGAATTCATATGTAGTTAGAACAAGTTACTTTATTGCTCTTCAGCTTGCAAAGGGTTGTGCAATTTCACTGAGTTTCGTGTTATGTTGACAGTGTGGAAACTTGACAACAGCAGTGCTAGACTTCTTGGTGTGCCTGTACCAAGGAAAAGCCATCAGCCGCCCCAAGGGTCCCGGGTTCCGCGCAAGTGTCACTCCGCGCAAGTGTCACTCCGCGCAAGTGTCACTCCGCGCAAGTGTTCCAACCCCCCGCGCTTGTGCCACAGCACAGACCTGACCGACGAGAGACCGGAACGGCGCAGCCAATCACACTTAGCGCGCTTGTTTTCAAGTTCGGAGCCAGTAGTTCACTGCCATTTCGTAATTCTAAAGGAAATGCAAACAAATGTGCGTATACTTATAAAACACTCATAAACATACACATCTAAATTATCTTTAGAATTTTCATTTAATTAATACGTACGTCGTATCTGGATGTAAAAGTTTGAACAGCGGATGAAGAATATAAGGCAAGGAACACGTCTCTACTAACTAGAAACAGCATACACGTGTTTACTTTTGTGCAACTCTGCAGATATAAATAAGTGTTTTACAGTTGTCTTACGTCAAGTATCACCAGTATTAAAAAACTTTTAGCATATTTTCAATTATGAGATGTTTAACAAATTAGTATTAAGTCGTAGCTTAATGATACATCACGTAATTATTATATTTCAGATTTCCATAATGGGGAAATAAAAAGCTTGCCTGGTGAAATCAGTCTGCGATAAGAACTGATGCCATCAACTGTTCTCGACACTTTCGAGAGCGCCACATGGCTTTAACTGGTTGAACGAAAATACTTCGAGAAGGAACTGTTCCCTTCAGTTTTCTATTTATGAAAAATAGTCACTGCAGGGATGCATCTTAATCGAGACGAAACTGGAAGCAAAAATTTACAACTTGTGTCAGCAGTTCATCTTCGTGGGGTGATGTGTGCGATTCAGTTATTTGTTTATTCCTACTAGAAATTGAGTGAAATTGTGCAAGATGACAGAACTTGCTTTTAGAGAAAGTGACGTAAATTATGACGTTCTTTGGTGGAATATATATGTACTATGTCAGATTGCAACAGAAAAATGAGAACTTGGTTTGTTTTCTATTCTGAACTCACAAGAATTACATTTAAATCCTCTTGTTCCCTTTTTTGCCAATCAATAAACGCAATATCTGAAAATTGTCTTAACATCTACAGTACTTATGTGACTAACATTTTTAGTAAATGCAAACATAGATACATCATAGATCTCTCACTCTGTATATAACAGTCCAGCTATTTTCAAATAGCCTATTTGTGAAGGTACTGTAACCTGTCAATTTCTTTTTGCTATCTTGAACAAAAAGAATGAAAGAGGAAGAAAATGTGACAGTTTTATTTTTTTCCATTGAGAGGTGAAGATAATGGTGAATAACAAAGAATTCAAACCCAAATACCACTACCATTGAACATAATGAAGGTTTTCTAAACTCGTTAAGATGCTGATACAAATATTGTGCACTTGAACAGGAGTGAACAAATTTCCGCACTTACTCCCAGAAGAAGACATTTCTACTACTGCTCTTTTATAGTACTGATAGAAATAATTACCTATTCACTATGCACTAATAAACAGTAGGCCTAATCTCTATATATAAAAGGAAGTGTCCCGATTGACTGACTGACTGATTGACTGACTGACTGACTCGTCATCGCCCAGCCCAAACCACTGAAGATATAAACATGAAATTTGTGGAGGGTGTTGATCTTACTCTGTAGGCGTCATTTAAGAAGCGATTTTCCGATATCCCGTCCGTAAGGGGGTGAAATAGGGGATGAAACGTTTCTGGAAAATACGTATCTATTTAGGCAATTTTGAAGCTAGAACTACAAAATTTCGGATTTTAATTCAGGGTTCCAATTTAAAAGACACGTGTTTCGACATTTTTTGAAATTCGAAAAAATAAGGGGGTAAAATAGGTGACACAAAAAATTGATTTTCAAATATATGTTTCTGTTAAATCAAATTTCGGATTAACTCAAACTTCGGATATGGAATCTTGGTCAGGATTAAAAATCCATTATTTTTAGTATTTTTGGAAATTCAACAACTAAGAGGGTTCAATAGAGGATCAAAAAATCTTTTTGAAAACACGTTGCTATTGATACAATTTTGAAGTTAGAGCTGCAAAAATTGATATTTGTATAGTTAGACGTTAAAAAATACGTGTTTCGGTATTTTTGGAAATTCAACCATCAACGGGGTTAAGTTGAAGAGGGGATGTTTTTCGAAAACATGTTGCTATTTAGGCAATTTTGAAGTTAAAGTTACAAATGTTCGGATTTGGATTCGGGGTTCGAATTTAAAAGACACGTGTTTCGGTATTTTAGAAAATTAGACTAATAAGGGGGTTAAACACGGGATGCAAAAATTGATTTTCAAAAATATGTTGCTGTTAACTCAAATTTTGAGCTATAACCACGAAACTTAGGACAATGACTCTTGATCAGGATTAAAAAGACATTTGTGTTGGTATTTTTGGAAATTCAACAACTAAGGGGGTAAAAGAGAGGATCAACAATTCTTTTCGAAAACACATTGTTGTCAAGACCATTTAGAACCTATAGCTACAGAAATTGGTATTTGTATTGTTCGTTAGAATTTAAAAAATACGTGTTTCGGTATTTTTGGAAATTCAACTATCAAGAGGGTTAAATTGCAGAGGGGGTGTTTCTCGAAAAATTTTTGCTAATAAGCCAATTTTGAAGCTACAACCACAAAAATTGGTAAATGTTTTCTTGGTCAGAATTAAAAAGACACATGTTTCGGTATTTTCTGAAAATGAATCAATTAGGGGGTGAAATAGGGGATGAAACATTTTTTTTAAATGGCTACTAAGCCAATTTTGAACCCAGAATTACAAAAAATTATATTTGCATACTTGGTTGGAAATTCAGATATGGACTCTTGGTCAGGATTTAAAATATGCATATTTCAGAATTTGTAAAAATTCAACAACTAAGAGGGTCAAACAGAGAACCAAAAATTGTTTTTGAAAATATGTTACTATTGGGACGATTTTCAGGCTAGAGCTACGGAAATTAATATTTGGCCTGTTGGCCAATTGAAAGAGAAAAAGAAAGTATTTAGGTATTTTTGTAATTTCACATATCGAGGGGGTGAAAGAGGGCATAAATAGTTATTTGAAAAAATGTTGCTATTAAGGCAATTTTGTAGCTACAACTACATAAATTGGTGTATGGATTGTTGGTTACAACTTTTAAAAAACTAAAAAGTACGTGAGCAAACCACATATAGTCGTGCATAAGTATTTTACAGACTTCCTTTCAAATGCGACACGCGTCCATTAAAGATGCGGGTAGACTTTTGCAAATATTGGCTTAAGAAAACACGTCTGTGTTAGAATGCAATTTTGTGTATAAATTCCAACAGGTCAAGAACTTTCAGAACTTTGATATTCAGAACAATCAAATGGAAAAAGTAAATGTTCCTAAACTCTATCTCTTATCTCAAACGACTGAATTGAAATTTTTTATAAGATGCTCCTTTGAAAGATGCCCAAGGTTTTAGATCCTTTTTTAATACGTTTGCAAAACCTGTTGCGAATAGATATATCTTCATAAGTATGTTGTAGCTTACGTCATTGAGACAGCGACATTTGTCGCTTTTTACACTTAATTCAGGGTGACATTTTTTGAAATTCAACCAATAAGGGGGTAAAATAGAGGATGCAAAAAATTGATTTTCAAAAATATGTTGCTGTTAACTCAAATTTCAAGCTATAACTACGAAAAATAAGTTATGGATTCTTCGTCAGGATTAAAAAGGAAACAACTGGCGCAGACCAACCAGCCTACGCATGCGAAGCAGCGGGGGATCAACTAGTCCTTTATATTTACGAACTACTTTATCAAACTAGCATTGAAGAGCTTTGGATTTGTTTACAGATGGTGTTATTTAAAAGGGTAGTGGAGACTTGTCTGAAGTCAAAAGCATTCTACGATGTTAAGAAATTTTTAATTTTCACACTCAGTACCACTTATTACCAGGTCTGTGTCGTTCACCAGCCATGGCTGAACAGACTGTGTCAGAATTACAATATAAATACTTTAATTTACAGACGTACATCTCATTTACAATATATACAGTATAATGCAATTATCACTGATTCTATTCACTTCATTCATTTAAACAATGTAAATAGGATAATGTAAATACATATAACTGAGTCCATTCACTTCCCTCACTTTCAAAGAACTCTTGGATTGGATATAGTGGATGTTGTTTAAGAGCGTTTGACGTTTGTTATTGTTACTTACAGTGGCGAAAGCAGTCTCATAGTTCAGTTCACTAATGACTATAGTGTCACTGTCTAGTGGTTTCTGTAAATATGACTGATAGAAAAATATATATAACAGCCTCTCTGTCACTCAAGAATAAATTTGATTTGTGGAATTTCCTTAAAAAAAAGAGCTATATTTTAAGTTAATAGTAGAATGAGTGGAAAACAGTAGACTGGTATTTATTTTTTCTTACACATTGAAACGAGAAGATAAGCTGTATATTTTTTTTTTATTTATCTCTTGTCATACAATTTGCAAATCACATTATCTGTCATATAGGAGCGTTCTCAAGTTAACAGCAATATAATTTATTTTTATTGCAATACCTATATACATTTTTTTGCTTCACTTATAACTTTTTAAAATTTAATAATGAGAACAAATGGCAGTAATTCTACACATACATTTATTTTATAGAGTTTTTTTTAATTTTTATTTTATTTTTTTATTTTTGATGCACTGTCAAGTTATCCCCATTAATTCTTCCATAGATTAGTAATAAATTAACCAAAATGTTATGGAGTACTGGTAATCTTATCAGAACAGAGTATCCTAATTAGTATGCTCTTACCTATCAGCTCATGTAATTTTAGCCTCATTTACTGTGGTGTCTGGGCACATAGTCTTAAATGATGTGCATGTGTGATGTTTGAATTTTTCTTTGAAGCACAGTTAAATTACTTTTCACAAGCAGTTATCAAGCTTTTATTGGCTAACTTAGTGTACATAAACATCAATATTTAGAAAATTACAAGGAAGGAATGGTTAGTAGGCTATTTTTAGGCACTTGGGGACATGAACTTTTCTTGATGACGCAATTTTCTTATTATTTTTCTCTCGACAACCAATAGCGCTGAGATGTTGGTCCCACCCTCACCCTCCCAGGATTTGCTCAACATTATTTCAAAACTGCGTGACCCATAATTTCTGTACAAATAGGCATACCCTATATATAATTTTACGAAAAATCAAGATATAAGTTACGTTTTGCATAAAGGAAGTCCAAGGGAGAAAAATATTACCACCAAGTTATCTTATAGATGCTAATTTGTAGCACATTTCAATATTAAATAGTTTTCATGAAGAATATGAAACAAGTGCAAATATTATACAAACATATTTTACAGGATCAAATGTAATGGGAAGTATTAAATTGCAATATCAACAATACTATGAAAATGATACATTGGAACTCACCAAGATGATATGCTCAGCCACAGACAAGCTCAATGAAAAGACAGCCACAATCTCACAACTATGATTTTCTCTACATTGTGCTTGATGTGAATCTGTGTATCAGCTTCAGGGTGAGTTACAAGCTACCCTGTTCATTATATTATAGCTATTTTGGTCACCTGAAGATCAGGATACCACCCATAGGCTTCTACCTGTGATAGCTTGTTTTCTTGTATAACTCGAAATATTGGTCATTTTCCTTGTTCTGAATGCGACATTACTTTTTACAATACAAACTGATCAATTTACGTTCACCCAGCCTCCTACCCAAGCGCTGTGTTTTAATTATAAATCACTTATTACTTGAAACATTGATCATTCATAATTGTAACTTATTTGAGAACATTATGGCAAAGGAAAGTTTCTTTGTGCATAAGGACATACCTGCTGATGAACTTTAACAGGTTTCTGCGACATCCATCTGCCAAAGTTCATTCCAAATTACACGCCTATATCACTTCTTACAGTCTTTGAACAGGTATCTGAGCAAACGGTCTATGACAGAATACTGACTCACCTCACTACTTATAGCTTGTCAGCTACCACCCAGTTTGATTTTTATTTATTTATTATTTGTTTTAGTATTAAGGATTCTTGGCACAGTAATAATAAAAGATCTCAAAAATAAAATACTGACAGAGTGAAAGAAGAAAAATCATCTCGTTGCCATATTCTGTGATATTTCTGTAGATTTGATACTTAAGTGTTGTGGCATCCATTTGTGTGATTACAATATGCCATTTGTAGCAGACAGCAGCAGGCCGGTGTGAAAGCAGAATGTGGAGACATATGTAAAATAGCACGAGGATTGCTAACCTACTGTTCACAGACTTGATTCTAATCTACACAGATTATCTTTCAGTGATTTTAATATGCATGGACTGCCACCCAAAGCAGAGGCATACACCTAACCCCGCGCTCCTGGTCTGGTGGTTAAACACCCATTACTAAACATGTGTGTTAAAGGAGCAGTTGGAAAACTGCTATGTTTGCTTAGGATACAACCGTACTAATCAGGGACTAAACTCAGTGTTAGCTGACAGCTCAGGTTATTCGCAGCAACACTTCATATTATGCAATTTCAAAGAAAAATAATTATTTTGTAACACTGAAAATGAATGAAGCACGACGTGTTACTTTACTTGGGTTGTAGCTGGATAACAAGATTGAGTCAGTACTTGGATATACAAATAAAGGACAACAGTTCAGCATGTTGTGCCGAAAGATGCATCTCCCTGGTTATAAAGACAGGAGTTTTGTCTTATTTGCAGATTTTCAATATTTTCATAGACTTTGCTGCGTTTTTATAGACTCAAAACACCACAAATAATATGAAACAGCACAAAAAACTCACCTGAAGATGGGAATTATTTCTCGAAACGCGTCGTGCTAAATAAATAAAAAAAAATCGTGACTGGTAGCAGTACTGTTATCTTCTTTGTAATAAAAACCCTCAAACGTTTCCTAAGACTGAAGATTTTTTAGCTAGACCTGTTTTTGTTAGTGACAGTACCATTCGCGGACTTGCCCTATCTTCTACTTATCAACAGAGATAGACGCATAAGTGTCGTTTGCATCGCTGTAATTTAAGCGCGTGCACTGAGCAGAGCCGACTTGATGCGTATGTTTCTGTACGTGGAGACGTAACGTAGCTTCAGGGAGGCTGAAGTCCCCGGCGTCGGCTGAGGCAGGCTCAACATTTCTGACACGCCGCGTGGCCTCTTCCAGTGATTCCTTGCTCCATTTCTGTCGCCCTGTCTTCCTTATGAACTGCGTAATTCGTCATCTTAACCGCACTCGACATTTTGCATACAGATTTTAACATGCACACAGTCTTACACAATAAATTCATTAAACCGTTATGAAAACATCAGTAAATCCTCAAGGTTTAAGAGGAATCAGCTATTATTCTTTAACATAAAAGTATTATTTACATGAAAAAATTGTACAAAAACAGCATTCACTTCCGAGCCGCTGTTGTCAATAAAACAAAATGACCGAGCGGCTGTATTCCGAGAGACACGCCTGCAGAGCGCGCTCAGGTGGTGGTACGACAGTGCACGTTAAACACTCTGTCGAGTTAGCGCAGAAATTCAGAATTCGTCATCTTCGACTCCTCGCCAACTTACCTGACCTTCTCCTACTTTTAACTCAACGGCTGCTATTTATGCAAGTTTCTAATTTCGGCAGATATATTGTTGCCCTAGTTGGATTACACACGTCGAATTATGCATTTATATCGATAGTTGTAGTGAGCGCAGTGAGTCGATTGTCGGGTGTTCTGGCAGTGGTACGGCTCGAGTGTGGAATGTCGGCGAGAGTGTAAGCCGGTAAGTGAGAGATAAGGTCCGTCCGCTGTGCGCGTTTCGGGCTGAGTTTGTGGATTTTCTCACCATTTGTGTCGGTCGTAGCTGTGTAGGGAGTTTCCGCGCCGGCTACAAGCCACGTACAGCGCAATGAGGGGTTGTCGTGCAATAGTGAGGTAAAAGTAGTAAATGGCGTGAGAAGACTAATAACGCGACCTGTCTAAATTACTGCTATTAGAATTGCGGTGAAAGCCTCGAGAAAAACACTTCTGTCCGTCACTGAGCACGGGTTCAGAAAGCATTGCTCGTGTGAAAGTCACTTGACATCTTACCAGCCGTGGATGCAGGGCAACAGGCAGACTGCATATTTCTCAATTTCCGAGAGAGGTTTGACGGATTAACTGCAGCAACTACAGCAGTTTTCCGTTCTTTATATAACTGGGTCACCAGCGAACGGCTGGAGCCATTTTATACGCTAACGAACCGTAAATTTTTCGGTTCTTTGCTAATAGCGCTGTCGGAAAGAGGGAGTTCACAGATTTGTGTTATGGCAGCCGGAAAATAGTTTAATTTACAACTTTCGGTTGTATGGAATGGAGTGATTTCAGGAACTAAACGATGTTCATTCAAAGCGGGACAGTTCTCATTTTGGCAACATCAGCATCACTAACTCGTGTCTCTCCACTGACATTGCCAGGCCTGTCGGCGGCTGTGACGTCTGAAATAGTTCCTCTGCGTCTGGGCTGCTCGATCTGACTCTTCGAGATAGTTTTCCGAAAACGTGTTCAGTAGTAATAATGTTTAGTCTTTTGTGCATTTCTTATTGTAGAATCTGTGGATAGTGTGCGGTTTCCGACATTTCGTATCTAACTTCATTTGCTATTGTATAAAAGGTTTCACCGAAGCAAAACTGTAGAATTCGTCTAGTTTTGCCAAATTTCGTATCCACCAATTTTGGTTCCTATTGGTGGAACGTGACGTGTGTCTTTTCAGGTTTTGGCCAGATGCGACGCCGCGAGGTAGCTCTGCCCTGTCCATACGGCCGCTAACTGCGACACCCGGCTACCTGCGCCAGTTGCACAGTCTTATTGCAGCTCTGCCCTGCGTCGCTATTACCTCCGTGCTCTCAGAGAAAAAGTCTTTTTCGCTCGTCAGAACAACATGTCCCGATCTACTGTACCTGGGTTTTCCTGCCTCAGTGGTCTGTAGATTAGTGATATTTCTTGCCTGAAAACCACGTCTACATCTACATAAACACTCCGCTAATCACCTGTAAGTGCATGGTGGAGGGTTCATCGTACCGCTTTTATGACTTTTTCTACCGTTCCAGTCTCTAACAGTGCTCAGGAAAAAGGAACACCTGAATGTTTCCTTTTCCGATCTGATATCTGCTATTTTATTAAGATTATCATGTCGCCCTATGTAGTCGGGTGCTAACGAAATATGTTCGCATTCGGAAAAAAAAGTCGGTGACAGGAATTTCGCGAACAGATCTCGGCGCAAAGAATAAAGCGTTCCTTTTATTTCCACGCGAAGCCGTGCATCTTTTGTGTGGCTCTCTCTCCCCCATGTAGCGATAATACAGCGAACTCTGTTATTGCTCCGATATTCAGAAAATGTTCAAATGTTTGTTGAGTTTATGGGACGTAACTACTGGGTCATCAGTCCCTAAACTTACAAACTACTTACGAAATGCCTTATACTAAGGACGGCACAAATATCCATGCCCGAGGGGGGATTCGAACCCCCGACCGTAGTGGCCGTGTAGACCGTGACTGGAGCGCCTCAGTCCCCGCGGCCACCGCGGCCGGCCCGAAATTCAGAGTTTGCTATAGTGCACCGACCCGTGTTATACAGTTGACACTTGTTGCCTTGTTGGAATCCTGAAACCTCTGTCGCTAATCTGTGTGGCCCGAGTCTTTCAACGCACCCACAGTGCGTATATTAACGTAGTTGTTTCAAGCTGGAACAAATGTTGGTACACTTCACAATTTCATTTACTGTTAGTGTCCATCCCCGTGAAGCACAAATATTACTGTGTTTTTTGTTGTAGGCGGTAGCTACCTTCCTCCTAGTTACGCATTCTTTTACAGACTTGCATTTGTACTCCACCCACTTGTGGTTAGCCATTTTGAGCGTTCTGGATTAAGTGATGTCTGGTAACAGCCCGTAGTGAAGAATTATGGAGCAGAAGGCAGAGGAATGAGGGAAAGAGGAAGAAAGGCAGTAGAGTGACGGACGAATAGTCGAATAAACTCAGAACGAGATAGTATGGAGGGCGTCTAGTTACAGCCTGTGAAGAGACACACAGGTGAGGAGACGCTGAAGAATGGAAGAAGAATTACATTTTCACTCTGCATTGGAGTGTGAACTGACGTGAAACTGCTGGCAAATTTTAGCTGTGTGACGGAACCAGGATTCAAACTCGGGACCTTGAGTTTCACGAGAAAGGGCTCAACCGACTGAGCTACCCTGGCACGCTCCACGGTCCTTCCTCTACATCTACATCTACATCTACGTGGGATACTCTGCAAACCACATGTAAATGCCTGGCAAAGGGTTCATCGAACCACCATTATACCATTTATCTCCCATTCCATTCTCGAATAGCGCGCGGGAAGAAAGAACACCTGAATCTCTCCGTTCGAGCTCTGATTTCTCGTATTTTATTCTGATGATCATTTCTACCTATATAAGTGGCAGTCAACAATATATTTTCGCATTCGGAGGAGAATGTTGGCGATTGGAGTTTCGCAAGTAGCCCACGCCGCAGCGATAAGCGCCGTAGTTGTAATGATTCCCATCCCAGATCCTGTATCATTTCCGTAACGCTGTCTCCCCTGTATCGTGATAATACGAAACGAGCTGCCCTTCTTTGGACTCTTTCGAGGTCCTCCGTCAAACCCACCTGATAAGGATCTCACACTGGGCTGCAATACTCCAAAAATGGACGGACAAGCGTAGTGTATGCAGTTTCTTTTGTAGTTCTGGTGCATCTTTTAAGAGTTCTGCCAATAAAAATCAGTCTCTGGTTCGCCTTTCCCACGATATTATCTACGTGTTCTTTCCAATTTAAGTCTGAAGTAATAGTAATTCCTAGGTATTCTGTGGAGTTTACGGTCTTCACTTTTAATTGATCTATCTTGTAAACAATGTTTAACGGATTTCTTATCGCACTCATGTGGAAGACTGCACACTTCTCATTATTTAGAGTCAATTGCCAATTTTTGCACCATACTGATATCTTATTCAGATCGTTCTGTAGTCGGTTTTGATCTTCAGATGATTTTATTAGACGGTAAATAACGGCGTCATCTACAAAAAACCTAAGGGAGCTACTTAGATTTTCCCCTAAATCGTTTATGTAAATAAGGAACAGCAGAGGAACAATAACACTACCCTGTGGAACGCCCGATATCACCTCTGTTTTAGTCGATGCCTTATCATCGATAACTACAAACTGTGTCCTCTCTGACAGGAACTCCCCTATCCAATCGCAAATTTGGGGCGATATACGATAAGCACGCAATTTGATAAAAAGCCGTTTGTGAGGTACGGTGACAAAAGCCTTCTAGAAATCAAGAAATACGGAATCGATTTGCGAACCCTTGTCGATAGCACCCATCACTTCGTGTCAGTAAAGTGCTAGTTGTGTTTCGCATGAACGATATTTTCTAAATCCATATTGGCCTTGGGTCAACAGATCATTTTGTTCGAGATAATCGTCACAGCTTTACATGTACATCTACATCCATACTCCACAATCCACCCAAAGGTGCGTGGCGGAGGTTACTCACAACACTGCTTACTTGCTTTCCTGTTCCACTCCCATTCAGAACGAGAATGCTTGTATGCCTCCGTACGAGCCCTGGTCTCCCTGATCTCACCGTTGTGGCCTCTACACGGAATGCTGTGTGCCGGCAGTGCAGTAGACCCGTTCTGCAGTCCGCCTCACACTCCGCCCTCTGTGGATTCCTCCAGCAGCGCTTCTCCAGCAGAACGTCGACTCCCCTCCAGAGACTCACAGCTCACTTCCCGAGGCACTTCACTATCACTCGCGTATTTACGGAATCTTCCACTTACAAACCTCGACGCTCACCTCTGAACTGCCTCTGTGACCTCCTTTAGACCTATCTGGTGGGGACCCAAACACTTGAGCAGTACTCAAGACGGGGTCGTACGAGCGTTTTATACGCGCTCTCCTTTGCAAGCGAATCACACCTTCTCAAAATTCTCCCCATAAAGCGAAGTCGAGCATTTGCCTTCCGCATCTCCGTCCTTGTATGCTCGTTCCACTTCACATCGCTATGCAGCGTTACAGCTGGGTATTTAATTAACGCGACCCTGTCAAGCAGCACACCACTAATGCTGTATTCCGACATCACGGGACTGTTTCTCCTACTAATCTGCATCACGTTACATTTTTCTACACTTAGCGGTAGTTGCCATTCCTCACACCACCTAGGAATTTGGCCCAAGTCGCCCTGCATGCTACTACAGTCATTGGAAAACGATCCTCTCCTGTACACCACAGACGCAGACTGCAACTCACCCTGTCCTTCAGATTTTTCATGTCGATAGAAAATAATAGCGGTCCTATCACATTTCCCTGGGGGCACCCCTGACGATACCGTAGTCTCTGATGAACGAACACTCGGTATCGAGGACAACATACTACGTTCTTTTACTTAAGAAGTCTTCCAGCCACTCATATATTTGCGTACCTATTCTATAAGCTCGTAACTCGGCTAGCAGTGTGTAGTGCGGTACCGTGTCAAACGGCTTTCGAAAATCCATAAATGTGCTGTCTGGCACGAAAGATGTCTTGAGAGAAAAAGGCGAGCTAGGTTTTGCCCGATAGATGCTTCCTAAAAGCCGCGCTGCTGCACGGAAAAATCCTTTTCCGTTTCATTGATTTTTACTATATTAGAACTGAGAAATTAGAACTGAGAACTTTGAAATTCTGAAGTCAGCAGGGATAAAATACAGGGAAAGGAGAGTTATTTACAACTTGTACAAAAGACAGACCGCAGTTATTAGACTCGAAGGGCATGAAAGGGAAGCATCAGTTGGGAAGGGAGTAAGACAGGGTTGTAGCCTTTCTCCGTTGTTATTCAATTTGTACATTGAACAGGCGGTGAAGGAAAGCAAGGAAAATTTTGGGATAGGGATTAAAGTTCAGGGGGAAGAAATAAAAACATTGCGTTTTGCTGATGACATTGTAATTCTGTCAGAGACAGCGAACGATCTGGAAGAGCAGTTGAATGGAATGGACAGTGTGTTGAAGAGAGCGTATAAAATGAACATTAACAAGAGCAAAACAAAAATAATGGAATGCGGTCTTAGAAGATCGGGCGATGCTGTAGGAATTAGATTAGGTAACGAAACAATGAAGGTGGTAGATGAGTTTTGTTATTTGGGTAGTAAAATAACATGCGATGGTCGCAGTACAGAGGATATAAAATGAAGAATGGCAATGGGAAGAAAAGCATTTTTGAAAAAGAGAAATTTGCTCACATCGAATATTAATTTAAGTGTAAGGAAGTCTTTTCTGAAGGCATTTGTGTGGAGTGTTGCCTTGTACGGGAGTGAAACATGGACGATAAGCAGTGCGGACAGGAAGAGAATAGAGGCTTTTGAAATGTGGTGCTACAGAAGAATGCTGAAGATTAGGTGGGTAGATCGCATAACCACTGAAGAAGTACTGAACAGAATTGGTGAGAAAAGGAATTTTTGGCATACCCTGGCTAAAAGGAGGGATCGCTTGGTAGGACACATTCTTAGACATCGGGGAATCGTAAATTTAGCATTGGAGGGAAGTGTGTGGGGTAAAAATCGCAGAGGGAGGCCAAGAGACGCGTATAGTAAGCAGATTCAAGTGTATGTGGGTTGCCGTTCTTATGAGGAGATGAAAAGGCTTGCTCAGGATAGAGTAGGGTGGAGAGCTGCATCAAACCAGTCTCCGGACTGAAGACCATAACAACAAACAACACAGAACTGAGAATATGTTGAAGAATTCTACAGCAAACTGATGTTAATGATATAGGTATGTAGATTCGTGGGTCCGTTTTACTGCCCTTCGTATGCATGGGAGTACCTGTCACTTTTTCCAGTCTCTCGATACTTGCACCAGTACCTCGCAAACTAGACAGAAGTTGGTCTGCGAACCTTGTAGGAGTAGCACTGATGCAGGAGAGGGTACTGTGGAGGCTGGGCTGTCCAGTCCTGTGTAGAGGACACTTGTCACTCTACATCTACATCCGCACTCCGCAAGCCACACGGCGGTGTGCGGCGGAGGGTACCTTGAGTACCACTATCGGTTCTCCCTCCTACTCCAGTCTCGTATTGTCCGTATGACTGCGAGTGGTCTCTAATCTCTCTGATTTTATCCCCATGATCTCTTCGCGAGATACACGTGGGAGGCAGCAACACACTGCTAGACTCCTGGGCAATGCCGCGTCTCACGTGTGGTGGAGACGCTCGTGCAGGAGGACGTGGTGCAATACCGTAGCAGCGTGGAGCCCCACTGCCCCGTGAAGGATCCGGCACTTTTGCTTCGTGGACTGGAACGTGGCCGATGGGAAGCGACCTGGTTTTCACGTGACAAGCACAGCTTTTGATCCGCCATATGGCAAACGGAACTCCGTATTTCGTGCTTTCTTTCGTTTTAGCGTACCATGTATAAATATAATCTTTTTAAAGCACCAGAAAATTGAAGAACTTTTGGAAACGCATTATTTTACGTATCATTTGTTACAATAAAATACCGGAAACTATAAATTCATAGCTTTAAAGCTAGTTAGTCAGTCTTATAATTTGTATACCGTGAAAGAATACCGTTCCTATGCTACGGTCCAACGCCATTCTATCAAAGGAGCTTTTATCTACATCTACATATATACTGTGCAAATCACATTTAAGTGCCTGGTAGAGGGTTCATTAACCACTTTCATAACTTTTCTCTACCGTTCCATTCTCTAATAGCGCGCGTGAAGAAAGAACACCTAAATCGTTCCGTTTTTGATCTGATTTCTCTTATTTTATTGGGATGGTCATGTCTCCCTAGGTAGGTGGGTACTAGCAAAATATTTTCACGTTCAGAACTAAAAGTCGGTGATTGAAACTTCGCAAACAGATCACGCCGCAATGAATAACGTCTTTCTTTTAATGATTTCCACCCCATTTCGTGCAACATTTCCGTGACGTTTTCTTCCCTGTAACGAGATAAAACAAAACGAGCTGCCCTTCTCTGAACCTTCTCAATATCTTCCGTCACTCCCACCTGGTGAGGGTCCCACAAGGGGCAACAGTACTCCAAGAGAGGACGCGCAAGTGTGATGTAGGCAGTCTCTTTGGTGGAGCTGGTGCATCTTCTAAGCGTTCTGCCAATGAAACGTAACCTTTGATTCGCCTTCCCCATAATATTTTCTATGTGTTCTCTCCAGTCAAAGTTGTTCGTAATTATAACTCCTAGGTATTTGGTAGAATTTACGACCTTAAGGTTTGACTGATTTATCGCGTAATTTTATGATGCTTTGTCATAGATAAATAAGATATTGCAACATGTTCTAGGTGCATAGTATATCACAAATACAGAACATTCTTCTTGGCGGAGAAATAGCGTAGTTGCTAGAGCGTTGAAATACGACACGAAAATTGTGTGTAACTCGGGTTTGCTACCCCATACTTCTAAAATGTTTTAATTTTTTTCCTTTTTCGTTCCCTCGATGTTTCTAGTTCTTTCTTATCAATTTAAGTCTAATATCCGATATTCGTTGTTATTTCTTTTTAAGACGACCGATTAGGGTGGTGGCTAGCGTTACGAGGTATGGAGGACAATAGATGTAAATAACAGGTTTTCATCTACACTCTCGGAGATATTTTTTTAACGATTTGGTTTGATTACAGTTTATGTAATTTATTTGTTAATTTCATACAATTATAATAAGCAGTATTCGACGTTATTTACTACAAACATGAACGAACTCTGCCCACGAGATAACTTGAGTATTTCTTGCACACACAAAGGTACCAATAAATTTCGAGACGTACCCCACGTCATTCGGTTTTCGCCACGGTGATTGAATTCTGTTGCAGTTCAGTACAGTGCTTGAATAGTTCAGTTTCACAGTGCAGAATGAGTGTGGTTGTGGAAGCAGATGAAGTAAAGGACCAAAAGTGTTTACGTAAAATACTAAAAGCAAAACTTATCACAACCAACATTGTCGAACTGAGGCGGTGTCTCGCGTGTATGAACGAGTAGACTGTATGGGGCAGAAGGAAGGAACGCCAAAGTAAACATTTGGACATGCAGAATGTGAACATCGTGAAAAATAGCAGTATAAGAGAGCAAGACAAGTGGAGCTGGCGCAGACGACGGATTTCGCCGTTTACAGTTTTTTGTGATATTTTGTGTTCCGCGTGGTTTGAGAGCAGGCTGTGGCCGCACTAGGCAGACAGCACGCCTGGCCTGCGACACGTCGCGACGACAGGCGTGTCCGCCCGCTACAGAGCGTCTCTCCTGCAGAGTCTTGCACTGGAGTGTGTCGACCCTGTGCGTAACGCTCTGACTGTTCCTAAATGATGCTGTAACGGAGCGCGCTGCTCCCCTCAGCCGTGGAGTTTGTAGGTGTGAGGCGAGCGAGGGAGCGCGCAGATGGGCAAGAAATCACGTACTCGTGAAAAATCACGGTGATTGAAAATTCACTGTTTTCACGGTCGCGGCGATCTGGAATCTGACCGTGATTTCAGTCACGGTCACGGTTGGGTAGCGACGAGCAGGAATAGCAGCGAACAGCAGTACAAAGAGCTATCTGGTGACCGAAATGAGTACTAAAAGCAGCAGCGAATAGCAGGTGTAGCAGCGAATAGCGGAAAAGCGAAGAGGAGATGAGGGAAGAGAAGCAGCAAAGAGCCATCTGTCGGTCGAAATCTGTACTAATATCAATGCAGCAAATAGCGGGTATAGCAGCGAATCACCGATAAGCGAAAAACGGGTATAGCAGAGAATCACCGACTAGCGAAGAGTGACCAGTTCGCATACACTTGTGCGTTTTTCCTAGAAAATCGCCAGGGAGAGGTTAAAAACTGACAAACATATCTCGTCCATTTCGCCGTTCGTCGTCTAAAAGTGTATATCTTGTTTCTGCCGAGATGAAGCGATCGAGGACGAGCGAGATGTGTCATTTCACCGCTCTTAATAGCGACTATGCGAAATGTAATTTGTGCGGCATACAGTTGTCGCATAAAACTTATATCTCCAACTTGAAGAAGCACCGTGAATAGGCGCATGTAACAGAAATATGCGACGACTTCTTCGAGAGCCATCAAACCTGTGGTGCCGGAGCAAGGTATGTTGCAGTCACATTGCTTTATAAGTAATTAACTTTTGTCTGTACTCTATTTTTAAAACTGCTGTAATAATAGTAGGCGGTATGATGTTTTAATACTGTGTTTGTGTGGAAAGGTAGACTCCTTCAGCACTGAGTATTGTTCTAGCAATAAAGAACGCAGTTGCAGAGCAACAAGTAAGCTCTACGAACTTTTGAAATGTGCGCGCTTGCACTCCGCTACGATGTTGGCAATACCACGTGGTAGCCAATCAGAGTCCGAGTTGTGAGCTCCCTGCAGCCGTTACCAACGCATGAGCAACTCGAAAAAACATGTGCATAAAATAATTCCCCATAGGACTTGCGCTGGAATACTGATATCACATTAATTACTTCAATTATAGTAAAGATCTCAGCTTCTTATTTCATATGTATGCATAAATTTTGAGCGACAAGTGTATCACACTGGAAATGAAACTGCAGTAACTTTTTATTTATTTATGCACCCAGTTAGCTGTGCATGATACATCTTAAAAACATATGGCACCTAACAGTAAAACTGATACTATACTACTGTATAGGCCAGTGTATTTAAATGACAGCACTCTCTAATAACTGCAGTATCAATTACATTAAAGAAACAAGTTATTAAAATTGAGGGCATATATTCATTGACAATGAAATAACACCTACCTTGCAAACAATTTTTACACTTACTAAGAATATTTACTATTCTTTCATTCTCTTAATGTGGTTAGAAAGTTTATTGTACAGTTATTTTAAACTATACTTACTATTGACTTATTTGTTGAGATTCACTTTTCTCGGTTCACAACATAACTTTTATAACAGCAAAGAGACGATAAATTAGTTACTGGCGGATGAAACATTATAACAAAAGTATCTAACTCAATTTTTGTTAGTTCCATGGTAAATCATAAAAGTCACCGGAATCGCGGCGATTCAATCACGGAAATAGCGAAAAGAGCAGAAATCACGGAATAGCAGAAAGACCTGAAATCACGGAATAGCGGGAGGAGTAGAAATCGCGGAGGGATACATGTCGTGAAAACCTCAAACAGTGATTCTAAACCGTGATTAATCACGGTGATTTAAAAGTAGCAATCACGGAAATCAGTGTTAGCGGAAAATCACGGTTTATCCCATCTCTAGCGCGCAGTGCACAGAGCCAGAGAGGCCGGCCGTGGGCTGTGGGCTGCCAGCGAACTGGCAACACGGCGGCCAGCTCCAGCTCCAGCTCCAGCGCGACCTTCGCTGGAGCCTCCAGCGCTGACTCGGGGGTGGCTCTCTCCACTCTCCAGCCCAGCGCCACCGCCGAGGCCGCTCCCATCCCACGACTCGCAGACGCAGACATGCTGAAGTAGAGGTGGGAAAACTGAAACATCTCACGGTTTCGAAACAAATGAAACTGTACCATCTCTAGAAGCTCTCCTGCTAACACGCAAGACTAGCACTCCTGGAAGAAAGGATATGGTGGAGACATGGCTTAGCCACAGCCTAAGGGATGTTTCCAGAATGAAACTTTCACTCTGCAGCGGAGTGTGCGCTGATATCCTTTCTTCCAGGAGTGCTAGTCTTGCGTGTTTGCAAGAGAGCTTCTGTGAAGTTTGGAAAGTAGGAGGCGAGGTACTGGCGGAAGTAAAGTTGTGAGGCGGCATCGTGACTCGTGTCGGGGTAGCTCAGTCGGTAAATAAGATTCTGGCAACACTGCGAAAGCAGTGAAAAAAAAAATGAGAAGACGAACTTTGAAGCCGTTAGTCGCGGGGGCTTACAAAAAAAAAAAAAAAAAAAAGGTTAGTAGTTCAAATCTCTCCACTATCTAAAATTATTTTCCCTAAATGGGTTTCAGACACTATTATTATATTTTTATTGTTTACATTATTATAAAAAAAAGTGGCAGAGCACTTGCCCAAAAAAAAAAAAAAAAAAAAAAAATATATATATAAAATAAAAAAAATAAAATAAAATAAAAATAAGCAGGAGATCCTGAGTTAGAATCTCGGCCGGACACAATTTTTCATTCGCCGAACTTAAAAAAAAAAAAAAAAAAAAAAAAAAAAAAAGTTCGATTCCCGGCAGGGGGCTGGGTAATAATAAAAAAAAAAAAAGGAGACTAAGGGGAAAAAAAAGGGGGATTGAGGAAAAAAAAATAAGTTGGTAATCTGTCATAAATCGATTCTAATCCCGTCATGCCTACTAATTTTAATTCGTTGTAAACAAAGTATTCTTTTTTGAAGAGTCAACGTAAATGTAGCGTTCCAAGTAAAAAAAAAAAAGAGGTCTAAAGCGTCTCGCTGAAAAAAAAAGCGGTAAAAAAAAAGTCGGTAAAGCGCAAAAAAAAAAAAAAAAGTCGGTAGAGCGCTTGTCCGCGAAAGGCAAAGGTCCCAGGTTCGAGTCCCGGTTCCGGCACACAATTTTAATCTGCCAGGAAGTTTCATATCAGCGCACACTCCGCTGCAGAGTGAAAGTTTCATTCTGGAATGTATGTTTTGTCATGAAATCTTCGTTCTGGGAGGGCAATATTTTTCACTATGTGGACAAGGGTACATACAAGAACCTGTCAACCATACAGTATATATTTACTTATTGGTCTGTACGAAACATGTTGACAAAGATTTTCTCCCGTGTTGTTGATGTTGCCAACATAGTCACACGAGGCCGCCGGTATGGTAGGTAAAAGTTTACCCCGTTAGGAATTCACAAACTGCAATACGGTACGCATATTATGGTGATGGATCATAAATGCTACTTTCTATACATACTCAATAAATTATAGGGAATAAAGGGCACACTAAATAATCACAAATAATGCTATGGAATTACAAAAATAATAAAATAAGAGATAAGTACACCACTTGCACGTCTTGACTGTTACATCACCACCGCAATTCTTTTAACATGACTGTCGAAAAATTATAACGTCAGTAGGTAATTTCGTTTTCGCTCGTAAGAAACTAACTCTTTAACACGAGATTAAATATGCGATCTACTCTTGTTAGTATAAAAAATGTCATTTCAGGCTTCATGTTATATCTTATTTTTAAAAATGTAGTTTCACTCGTGTGTTTTTAATATGGTAGATAAGCCTAGAATTTAACTGGTTATTTCAATGCAAATAGTGAACGTTTTTTTATTGTTCTTTTACATTTATAAAACAGACATTATATCATTTCGGAATATAGCAGTCTCTTGCAAACGAGTCTTGGTTTCAGTAATCATAAGCTGCAGACTCACGAGTGTCAACTACTATTTGACACTCTCTAAATGGTTTATATACTAGTAAGTTATGTGTGTATCTGTGTGGAGCTTCACTAAAATGAAACACCACATTTCGATACCATTAGTCTGTTCCGCCTTTCTGCATTAGTGATTTCAAACACCGGTGTTATGAAACCGACATGAAATCGTGAAACCGACACGAAACCGTGAAACCGACATGAAATCGTGAAACCGACACGAAACCGTGAAACCGACAAGAAGAAACGGTTTCAATGTATCGACAATCGACCGCGAATGTGATCCGAAACAGAACGGAATGAAACCGCATGGTTTCGAAACCGTGAATCATGCCGGTTTTGAAACCCTGAAACTGTTGTGTGCATCGAAACCTGGTTTCGAAACCATGAAACCGTAGCCACCTCTATGCTGAAGCTTTGGAGTGGCGGCCGCCACCGTTCCAAACTAAACGCGACCGCCAGCGAGGCGTCAGAGTTGCAGTAGCAGACGTTTGTGGCGGCGCGGCGGCAGGAAATTCTTCTGGCCGACTGCACGCCAAATATGGAGCCAGCACGCGTGCCAAGTGTTTTGTATGCACCTCGTTCCTCTTCCTCGAAGAAATAAAGTTCAAAACTCAGGTTATTCTTTTACATAGGCGGTACATAGCAGTCTCCCAAAAACTTAATACATTATAATTGATTACAAGAGGTAATCCGCCTTAGGCTGACTGCAATAAAGAGATTTATTCTACACCAGACGCGGTTCATTTTCATTTTAAAAGCATCTTCTGTGGTCTGTAAATGATACAAAATGTTTGTACAGTTTGTTTTCGATACGTAGATTAAAAACAGTTATAAAAGAACTTTGTGCACGATAGGCCTATGTGTTTTTGACTCGATATTTGGTCTGCTCGCGGTGTTGTTCTCTTCTTTACATCTAACTGCTCTTTCTCCGACTTTTGGCTGGAGTTGGTTCTTTTTTTACGGCTTGTGTTTTTCGGCTGTGTATAGCACTTTTCGTTTGTTTCTGTGACGTTTCTTCCATTTCATCACAGCACGTCACACACTTCACTTCACTTATTTCGACTGCATCCAGATTGCATGTCACTTTTGTGGTGTCGCACAAGTACAATGTGCGCGCCACCTACTTTCGCCGCGCGCCGCCATGCACGCACGGCGCGGCGTTCTTACGACGACAGCCACGAGCGCCCTCTGCTACAACGCCGCTCGTGGCCACCACTGAACGACGTCGTTCACTTGGGACTGAGATAGGAACCAGTTAAGACTTCGGAATCAGATAGGCACCAGTGAAGACTTGACTATCAGTTAGGCACTAGGCAGGCCTCTAGCTCAACTCTGTATCTGCAGTACTGATCTATGTAAAAGTTAAGTATTGTATAAATTCTGTGCAATATATGTCTCTTTCTAATTTACTCTAGTGTTTCTAGTTCTGGCTGCTCCCCTCCGTACCTGCACCAGCGTGCTATCTTTATTCCTGTGTCGGTCTCATTCCACTCGGCCACCGACACCTACGACGGAAACGAGACACAAAAGCGGCGACGAGGCTGGGACACAAAAACTTTGTTTTAAATGGAATGCCTTTCGATTTGTTTATACTGCACTACAGTACGGCTATGTTCTTTTTGTGTGTTCATTTGTTTTACGTGTGATCTGTGAGTATTGCCAACGTTATGTATTTGTATTTATATACATAAATACAATTTAATTCGTGTGTGTGAGTGTCTGTGTGTGTGGGTGGGTGGGGGATTATAATTTTGGCGAACAGGACGTCCAGATGAGTAAATGCAGGTTTACTTGGGTTTTGGTGGGAGAGGGGGTCGGGGAGGCGAGGGTATCGCCAATTGCGTTTTTTGTGAAAGGGTTCGGAGGAAGGTTCACTATCAGAGTGTCTATTTTTATGTTAGGTGGTCAATACGCTGGAGATGTAGAGAACAGAACAACACCGTGATTGCACCAAGTATCAAGTTAAAAACACGTATGCCTAACGTGCACAAAGTTTTTTAATAACTGTTTTTAATCTATGTATCGAAAACAAACTGTACAAACATTTTGTATCATTTACAGACCACAGAAGATGATTTTAAAATAAAAAGCGAAACGCGTCTCGTGTAAAATGAATCTCTTGATTGCAGTCACCATAACACGGATTACCTCTTACAATCAGTTTTAACAGCTGCTGCGGAAGATGGCCACACAACCAAACATAGTAATACATTACAGTATTGTAATATTCCCCTTTGGGGATTTTTCTGCAGATACCAAACGTTTAGGCTACATAAATCTAGCGATATTGAAAGTAGGACCTCACTTAAAAAATTAAATTTTGCGTCTTGCCTACAAGGCTCTTATAAGGCCAATCCAAAGAATATTAAAGTTGGAACACAAAAACATAACATCAAGTTGAACTGTTTAGGATTTGCTGACAACCTCGCCCTTCTTACAAACAACATTCAAGAAACCAAACAAAAATACGATCATTACATGAAATAGCCCAGTGTATTGGCCTTAAAATATCCTTTGAAAAAACTGAAATAATGGTAATAGAACCGCCACTGGCAAACAAAGTTAGAATTGGAGTACATAACATAAAAATTGTTGAAAGTTTAAATACTTGGGAGAAATAATAACCCATAACTTGAACGAGAAACCATCATGGCAGAGTAGAATAAATAAACTTATTAAAATGCATCATGTTACCAAGAATACATATAATAAAAAATGCCTCTCAATAGCCACAAAACTGAAACACTACAAAACAGTCACACAGCCACAAATAACATATGCTAGCGAAACTATATTTAAAACAAAACACTGTAGCAATAGACAGGCTACTCAAAATAGAAAGGAGGATAGTCAGAACTTGCATAAATAAGAAATACCAAAAAGAGGGGATTTGGAAAATAGCTTCAAATGAAACTGTTTATAAAGAAGTAGATCCAGTGACAAGCACAATGAAAAAGAAACGGATCTCTTTCCCTGGGACATTTGATGAGAACACCAGAAAATAGAATCAGCAGGAAGATAACTGAAAAGTTATGGAACAGCAAGAGCAACATAAGGTGGATTACAGAAATCAAGGAAGACATGATTAAACTACAGATAACGATGGAAGATTTGTAAAACAAGACAGACACACTCAAGATACTTCACGACAAACACGTCACACTACCAATAAAAATTAACAAACAGCGACTGGCGAAGGGTGATTTCGGATGAGGAGAGAAGGGCAATTTCTGAAAGAATGAAAAAGTATTGGGCCAACAAAAAAATAAATAAAAATAAAAAATAACAGAAGAACCTAATTCATAATATTTATGTTGACCATAAAAGTAATAAATAAATTAACCACTGTATTATTAAATTGTCATGTTTATTTTTGAACTAAATTGTGTTAATGCATAACAACAAATTGTAATAACTTTTGTAATATTGACTAAAGGGTCCAATGAAGGCCATAAAATAAATAAATAAACAAGGATCGTATTACAAAATCCAACAACTGTGAGTCACTATTAGTGATTGACCTACTATAAAAAAGTTGATTGTGCAATTTTTAAAGCAACAAGTGCCCACTGTTTCTTTTTAAATCGGAATAGTTTTAATACTCATTGCTTCTAGCGTGTAGAAGAGCTGAGTTTGTATACGTAATAGCTCTATCACCAGCCGTGCGTTTGCACACTGAACACATTGCAGACTCTTCCTGTCAATTAATGAGTTCGAATTCATAACCTTTAGGCAGTTTACAGCATTGTTTATTTTGGATACGAACAACATTTTAGTTTATCAACATCGACATTAAATAGCAGATAATTAGTATCAATCAACGGCGAAATGTATGACAAAGTGTAAGCCACAATTCAAATTTGTCCAATTCCCTAAATGGCAATGGTGAAACTGTTGTCTGTTGTTATTAATAGCATTGTTTAACAATTTGACATAATTTCATTCAATGTAATTGATGTTTTTAGATATCCATTACTTGATTACTGAAAGAGTTGTGCATTTTGTTATGCTTTACATGACGCGTATTCAGTACTTCTCGCGATGAAGATGAAACATTCACGTGCGTAACGGACGCTGTGTCTGTGAATTAACTGCCTCTCTCGCACTGCAGTTGGCTTCAGTACTGCCTCCTCCATCACACAGACACACACACAAATACCATCACTGTTTTCCGTATGGAATTTTTATTGGTGTGGTGTAGTCTTGTGTAGTTCGCGAACGGAAGAGCACTCCCAAAGACGAAATACGCGAACTAGTTCGCAGATCCCTCGCCTCTTAGATCGTTCGCTCCTTTTCCGAAGACTGACGGGGAACAGCGAGAGGACGCGAGAGCGCGCAGAATGGCGTAGTTCCCTTCTGCCAGTTGCCGTCATTTCGAGCCGAGATGCAGCTCAGCTGTAGTTTCATAGTTCACTGCCACTGATGCTTATATAAAAAAGAGCTCTTTTAGTAGCGGTAGCAAAAGCCAAGAAGAGCGGACCAACTAAAAAGAGCGACCTACTTCACGGCCGAGCTGCGAACTAAAAGGCGAGCTACCGGTGGCGAACTAAAAAAAATGCGTGATCGGTCGCGAACTAAAATATGCGAGATCGGTCGCGAACTAAAACATGTGTTACCAGTCGCGAACTATAATGCCAAACGTATCTCACTTCTTAGTTCGTTGGATTCTTTTCCGAAGACCGACGAGCAATAGCGAGAGGGCGCACAACAGAATTAAAAATCACGTGTTTGCCTTCTGCCGATGAGAGCCATTTCGAGGTGAGCGTCTGCCTGCTAGATTACATAGTTCAGTGTTACAAAATTTCATTGTTTATGACGTCATATCTCCTGAACGATGTGTAGTGCGTGATCCTTCCACTTCCGGCGACCGTCCTCATGGATTGAAAGTCGAGTGTGTAAAATTTCATGAAGATTGGAACGAAGCTGTAGACTTATGCCGCGGCCGAGGCGCTATGCTTCGATAATCGAAGCTGTTCCCGTTGGAGATTCGAATCCTCCCTCGGAGATGGATGTTTGTGTCGTCTTTAGTATAAGTTAGTTCATAAGTAGTTTGTAAGTTTAGGGACAGATGGTCCCGCAGTAAGCTTAAGGAACATTTGAACATTTGCAGACTTGTCGGCAACACGTAAGACAAACAAACACACGGACACTCTGCTTGATATACGAGCGTGGTTTGATAGGTCCGGTAAATTTGTGTGAAAGAGCGGGAAATTTTCGAAACGTGCACTCTTGGTGAGGCTGATAGTTCCACGTATATTTCAGTACATTTGGAACGGTAGCTGCAGTTAGTTGATTATAGGCTGCCAGCTGAAATGCTTACTGCGTAGTTAGTTTCTTACGATGGAGAAAAACGAATTTCGTTCGCTCATTAAAGATTTTCATTTCAAGGGTTGGACAGCAACACAGGTCAAATCCGCGTTGGATGAGATCCACGTGGGTTCTGCACCAACATTGAAGACCATTTACTTTTGGATCAAAGTGTTTAAACGTGGTCGGAGACGCACTGAAGATGGAGCGCGCTACGGGAGGCCCGTTGAAGTCACCACACAGGAAATCATCGATTAAGGGGTATGATATGGTAGTGGAAGATCGAAGATGAAAAGTTGGCGAGGCAGCGAACACTGTAGGCATCTCCACTGAAGGAGTGCATCACATCCTCCATGAAAGACTGGCCACGAAGCAGCTGTGTGTGCGATGGCTGCCGCGCCTCATCTCTTTGGACCAAAACTGGAAACGAAAGAACATTTCTGCTCAGAATTTCACACCGTTCCGGCACAATGCACAGTACGTTTCGCACAGATTCATAACTGTGAATGAAACTTGGATCCGTCATTAAGCTCCAGACACCAAACAACCGTCCAAACAATGGACGAAGAGAGGGAAGCGTGCACCGACGAAGGCGAAGACTGTTTTGTCAGCTGCAGAGGTGATGGCCACTCTCTTGGGATTCCCACGGTATAATACTGATAGATTATTTGGAAAAGGGCAGATCCATTACTGGGCACTATTATGCTGCTGCTGGAACGTTTGAAACAGGAACTAACTGAAAAACGTCCGAGATTGGAACAAAATGCTGTTTCATCAGGACAATGCTCCAGCCCACACAGTACCTACTGCGATGACAAAAGTGCACGACTTGAGATTCGAGTTTCTTCCTCACCCACCCTATTCACCAAACTTAACTACAAAACATTAAAATTTGTCTCGGTGGAAAGAAATTGTCGTCGACTGGTGTGTACGCCGCTGTGACAGACTATTTTGCAGAGTTTGACAAAGCATATTTTGCCGATGGGTTGAAAAAATTGGAAACTCGCTGGACCAAGTGTATAGACTATCAGGGAGACTATGTCGACAAATAAAATGAGTTTTCGCCTTTAAAACAATTTTCATCCCATTTTAACTAGACATATAAAACCGCCATCGTACAAAGATTAAACCACTTTCAGACGAATTCAATAAGTAAAAAATTCATCAGAGTAGCAAGTTGTAGTCGTGTAAGTACGAATCCACTGTATACGCGTTTCACGGTATCGTCAGTAACAAGTAACATTACATTTGGAGCGAGTACTATTACTTTTACACTAATGGCCATTACAATTGCTACACCAAGAAGAAATGCAGATGATAAACGGTATTCATTGGACGAATACATTATACTAGAACTGACATGTGAGTACATTTTCACGCAATTTGGGTGCATAGATCCTGAGAAATCAGTACCAAGAACAACCACCCCTGGCCGTAATAACGGCCTGGGCATTGAGTCAAACAGAGCTTGGATGGCGTGTACAGGTGCAGATGCCCATGCAGCTTCAACACGACACCTCAGTTCATCAAGAGTAGTGACTGGCGTATTGTGACGAGCCAGTTGCTCGGCCACCATTGACCAGTCGTTTTCAGTTGGTGAGAGATCTGGAGAATGTGCTGGCCAGGGCAGCAGTCGAACATTTTGCGTATCCAGAAAGGCCCGTACAGGACGTACAGCATGCAGTCGTGCATTATCCTGCTGAAATGATGGGTTTCGCAGGGATCGAATGAAGGGTAGAGCGACGAGTCGTAACACATCTGAAATGTAACGGACACTGTTCAAAATGCCATAGATGCGAACAAGAGGTGACCGAGACGTGTAACCAATAACCAATAACCAATAACGCCGGGTGATACGGCAGTATGGCGATGACGAATACACGCTTCCAATGTGCGTTCACCGCGATGTCGCCAAACACGGATGCAACCATCATGATGCTGTAAACAGAACCTTGATTCATCCGAAAAAAAATGACGTTTTGCCAGATTCGTCGCAGGCGCTTCTGTCTGTGATGCAGCGTCAAGGGCAACCGCAGCCACGGTCTCCGAGCTGATAGTGCATGCTGCTGCGAACGTCGTCGAACTGTTCGTGTAGATGGCTGTTGTCTTGCAAATGTCCCCATCTGTTGACTCAGGGATCGAGACGTGGCTGCACGATGTGTTACAACCATGCGGATAAGATGCCTGTCATCTCGACTGCTAGTGATACGAGGCCGTTGGAATGCAGCACGGCGTTCCGTATTGCCCTCCTGAACCCACCGATCCCATATTCTCCTAACAGTTACTGTATCGCGTAGAACGCGAGCAGCAATGTCGCGATACGATAAACCGCAATCGCTATAGGCTATAATCGGACGTTCATCAAAGTCGGAAACGTGATGGTACGCATTTCTTCTTCTTACACGAGGCATCACAACAACGTTTCACCAGGCAACGCCGGTCAACTGCAGTTTGTGTACGAGAAATCTGTTGGAAACTTTCCTCGTGTCAGCACGTTGTAGGTGTCGCCACTGGCGCCAACCTTGTGTGAATGCTCTGAAAAGCTAATGATTTGAATATTATAGCATCTTCTTCCTGTTGGTTAAGTTACAAGTCTGTAGCACGTCATCTTCGTGGTGTAGCAATTTTAATGGGCAGGAGTGTAGTATGCTTAGTGAAATACAATTCGAAGTCTAAGCACTAAAAGCCAAAAACGAAAACTAAATACCTGTCTACCACAGGGATCTGTCCTGGCATCAGGGCTCTTCAATTCGTACATACATGGTATACCAACCACAACATCAACCAAGTTCATGTATGCTGACGACATCGAAGACGGGGAACAAATTCCAACAGAGGATGTCAAGAAGATGTCAACTTTCTTGATTGATCTCCAGCACTACAGAAAATGAAGTCTCTTTCTTCCATCTAGCGAATCGTGCTGCAAACTACAATCCTTCTCCAAAATACCTTAGACAGAACTCGGAGCTACAGAGAGCACATCAGTAACCTTCCCCACAAAGTCGCCGCTCAGTGGTTCATCCTGGGCTGGGCAGCCTCGCAGACAACGCTTACCTGCCACCAGGCTTGTCTACTCGCCTGCAGAGAACTTGTCACCCGCCTGGTTGGAAGCGCACATGTCATGAAGTTGGGCACTAGATTTAATGACACAATGCGATGCATTACTGGCAGCGTCACATCACCTCCATGTCACTGGTTATCTATGCTAAGTGATGTCCCTCCACTCACCTAACAAGGAAGCAACCTCTACTGAGGGAAGCTAAGAAAATCTTTGCATCACCCTCTGTTCCACTGCACCAAGAATTCTGCCATCCGTCACAGCAGCGCTGATGGATTTGACCCAAATGAAAGCTGGAGGCATCAGTAGTCAACAAAAACATTGGTAACAAGTGCCAACCATCTTGATCCCACAAAGAAGGCAATCGGGCTTGACATACCGAGGAAGTTCTGGAATCACATCAACAGGTTGAGGACTGGACACGGTTGGTGCAGTTACTTGAGGCGCACGTGGGGCTGGACCAGTTCACCGACGTGCGAGTGTCGCCCGGAGGAACAGGCGGTCAACGCCTGGGCCCAGCCTCTTCATTCGTACCGTGCCATCCCTGACGGTCCGTTCGCTTTCACGCCGTTTAACCGAATGGTTGATAAGAACGAACTTCAAAGTTTGATTTTACCTTGTTATGTATAACTGTATATTGTATAAAATTACCATACGACAAAATAAATAAATACTAAGAGGTTTTTGCTTTGCTCGTTGCTATCTGTATTATGAACAAAACAATAATGTAACCAGATATTACATCAAGGCAGATGTCTAGCAAATAATAGTTTGTTTAAATAATACGATTGGCATAAATCACTCGTTCACGTTAGTTTAATATCGGGACAGACTGCGTTGTCGCGTTTGCTTTTTTTTTTTTTTTTTTTTTTTTTTTCTCCGACGTTCTCGCCGGGGTAAACACTCGCAGTCAGTAGGAAAGTGCGTCATTCCATGTCAAGTGACTCGATTTCGGAACAATTACAGGCTTGACCATCACGGATTTTGTTGAGCTTTGATGCGGACATTCGCACACCCCCCCCCCCCCCCCCAGTGGGCACTGGTTAGACTTGAAGTTCCTGGCTGTGACGCTGGCGGAGGTGACGCTCGCTTGTCTGGTCGCACGCGCAACTTCGGACGCGCAGGGACCGCAAATATCTATGCATTGTTTTAAGAATAATAAGTAAAACAATTTGACTGACTTTTTTCAGATAGAAAATTGTCGACCTAGTTTGCCAAAAAAATCATCAGCCGAAAAAAAAAAAAGTTTGACTTCGTTATACATCGGCCACTAAACATGCTAAAACTTGAAACTTGGCATGTATTAACCTAACAATGCAAGTTTCTCAGATATAAATTTTCATTAATGTATCACTGTCCATTACCGAATAAATTAGGTACAATCTTGAAGATGTATAAAGGCCTAAAATGCTTCTTTTTCGAACCGGTTTTGTAAACTTTCCAAACTGGGCTCATTACAAAAACCATGGCTATACCTGCAAAAAGAAGTATATTTAATTATGCAACACGGACTAACAACGGTATATAATTCGAAGTATATTTAGATTAACCGTTACGGATATTTCAGAACCCGTGACTGTTTAATTTCAATATGATTTGAGAAAAATGCAACCAGTCAGTTTGACTTGAAATGATGCTGTTTATTCCACTCACCAGTTTTCGAACCTTTTCAGGTTCATCTTCAGAAGGTGCATGCTAGAGAAACATTTTATGCGTGATGGTGGGCGCTGTCTCTGTGCTGGGAAGACGGAAACATACTTTAGTAACTCGACTTGCGCCTTTTTCAGGTCTTGTTTTCTGTTTAAAAATTCACGTGAAATTTTTTATTTACTTATTGTGACTGTATGGCTGGCTTTTTATAGTTGATCTCCATTTCTCGGGTCCCCTTGTGTTTGTATCACAATACCGCATCACCTTTTCACTATTCGTCTCTGTACTGTACTGTAGACACCACTTCACCAGGTCCAACATGAGATTTCACAGCTGATGTTATTTACGAACGTCTTCATTCGAAGATATAACACTCTTTGTACAAGCAAGTTTGTTTCGTTTGTGTGTGATACAATCGATCAGTTGGCAAATAATTTTGTCAATATTAAACTGCACACGTGAATAATAAATTCTGTCTGTATTATTTGCATAGGCGTTTTAGCGTTAATATGTATGTATATCTTCAGTTACAAGGAGAAGAAATAAAATTCGTGCTATTGCTTATATCTATTCATAGATTAGTGTGTCCTAGAATATTAGTAAAGACCAGGTTCTGTGTATTGAGTTTAAATAACAGTAGGAATATGGTTATTCTACTATTGTATAATAGAAGGAATAGGTATTTAGTTGTAAACAAAGTAATTATGCTTTTGTTCTTTGGTAGTGTTTTTACCTTATCAGAAGCGTATCGAGGAGCTCGGTGAGAGAAACCGCTTGATGTGCTACTGTCGTCTAATGACAAGGAGACCTGTGAAGTGGAAATTAAATATCAAAAGACGGACATACAGTGGCAGTAAGGAAATGAAAAAAAAAATCACGTAAATTCCCAGATGGAAGAGTGGCTAGCAAGAAATCGTATGTGAACGGACCGAATCTACAGAAGAGATTGGACTTCGCTCGGGAGTTTTATTACGAAGGACGAAATATTGTGGAACGACGTCACTTTTGCAGACGAAAGTAAATTTAACGTTTTTGGGTCGTATGGGCGAAGCACGATGTGGCGGAAGAAGTATGAAGAATTTACGGTCACAAACATTAAAGAACTGTCAAGCACGGAGGTGGCAGTTTTCTTGCCTGGAGCTGTATGTCGACATTTGGACCGGGTGGACGGCTATTGGTCGACAGTATTATTGGGAACCGTATCTGTTTGAACGTATTAAAGGACAATGTACGGAAAAGCGCTGAAACCGTGGGGAAGCTTAACCGTGGCAATGACCAGAAACACTAGACTCGCACTGCGCAGGAACGTCTGTTGTCGAATTGCCCCGTAGTCTCTCAACCGTGCGAATAGTGCACCTTTTTGCAGGGGTCATTGTAGTTGTTATTCTCAGCTGTTCTTTTGGGTTTCTGTGTGTAAAATGTTCAATTGTTTCTAAATATGAGGGCTGGAACTTGAATAGCGGCACCTCTGGTGTGGAGACTCTGTGCAGTGGGTCTTCCGTTGTCGCTGGTAGCACACGTTGTCGACACACCTGCCTCACCTCCGAGCAGATGGACTCGCCCGTCCCACGTCGCAGCCCAGGGAAACACAGCCACTTGTGAGCGAGCAGTCCAACGCAACGGTGCCACTGTGTTTTAGAAACACCAACAACGGGGTTGCATCGAGACTGAATATGCCAGAGGTCGTACAGCACGACAGTGTCATCGAGGTCTTCAGGAGGCGTCGTAAGTGCGTCACAGCCCCAGTATGGTGATCCTCGTGTACGACTGAGATGGTGCTATCCTGACGCATTTCGTCCCTCCACTGCAGACCACCAATGCACAGTATCTGTTCGTTTCTGGAGCAAAACCTGCGACCAGCTTTGCGAAAGAAGCGGCAGCACTTTCTGCGCAACCCGGCCATCGTTTAGCGCGACAATGCGCGGGCGCATACAGCGCCAGCTGTGGCTGCTCTGTTCGGTAGATGGGGCTGGGAAGTACTGTACCATCCACCATACTCCCCGGACTCAAGTCCTTCTGACTTTGATTTGATTTTCCGAAGATGAAGGAACCACTTCCTGGCATTCGCTTCAGAACTGTTCCAGAGATTCGACAGGCAGCAGACCGCTCCATTCGCGCCACGAACAGAACAGGCTCTGCTAACTGTATACTAAGTCTTCCACTTCGCCGGTGACTACTTTGAAGGGCAGAAACAGGTGCAAACATGTAACGCTTTTGCATCGGTTGTGAATAAATAGTTGCCACTATTTATACAGTACCCCACAGACAAAGTAAGAGTACATGGTCTAGCATACCAATTGTGTGATTGGATTGAGGAGTTCCTAGATAACAGAACGCAGCATATCATTCTGAATGGAGAGAAGTCTTCCGAAGTAAGAGTGATGTCAGGTGTGCCACAGGGAACTGTCGTGGGTCCGTTGCTGTTCACAGTCTATATAAATGACCTTGTGGATAACATCGGAAGTTCACTGAGGCTTTTGCCGATGATGCTGTAGTATATACAGAGGTTGCAACAATAGAAAATTGTATTGAAATGCAGGAGGAGCTGCATCGAATTGACGCATGGTGCAGGGAATGGCAAATGAATCTCAATGAAGACAAGTGTAATGTGCTGCGAATACATAGAAAGAAATATCCTGTATCATCTAGCTACACTATAGCAAGTCAGCAACTAGAAGCAGTTAATTCCATAAATTATCTGGGAGTAGGCATTAGGAGTGATCTAAAATGGAACGACCATATAAAATCAGTCGTCGGTAAAGCGGATGTCAGACTTAGATTTATTGGAAGAATCCTAAGAAAATGCAGTCCGAAAACAAAGGAAGTAGGTTACAGTACACTTGTTCGCCCACAGCTCGAATACTGCTAACCGGTGTGGGATCCGTACCAGGTGGGATTGATAGAGGAATTGGAGAAGATCCAACGGAGAGCAGCGCGCTTCGTTGCAGGATCATTTGGTAGTCCAGAAAGAGTTACGGAGATGATCGCTAAACTCCAGTGGAAGACTCTGCAGGAGAGACGCTCTGTCGCTCGGTACGGGCTGTTGTCGAAGTTTCGAGAACATACCTTTACCGACGAGTCAAGCAGCATATTGCTCCCCACTACGTGTATCTCGCTAAGAGATGATGAAGATAAAATCAGAGAGATTAGAGCCCACACAGAGGCATACCGACAATCTTTCTCCCCGCGAACAGTACGAGACTGGAATAGGAGGGGGAACCGATAGTGGTACTCAACGTACCCTCCACCACACACCGTCGGGTGGCCTGCGGAGTATGAATGTAGATGTAGATGCATTTAAGTTCCAAACTACTGTGGTCATCAGTTGCTAGGCTTACAAACGTAAGGACGAAACACACACACACACACACACACACACACATGCCCGACGGAGGACTCGGACCCTCGGCCAGAGTGACCTCGGAGTCACTAACAAGGCGCCCAAGACCGCTCGGCTGTTCCTGCGCAGCTTTGTTAGATTTATATCTTTTCAAAACAGGTTGTCTATTAATCTGTAGGTGCTTTGGTTGTCTTTTGTTTATTGTTCTTGGTCTACTTTTCTTTACTTCGTTGTATATCGTCCGAGTGTTGTGGAGTGTTCGTGTTGTCATGGCCGGAGCGTGGTCTGGTTATATTTTGGTCGAGTTCTGTGCTAGAATTCTGCATGTTTGTCTTGGTCTCCTTGCTAGAATACGATTTCCGTGCCTGGCTCTCAGTGTGACTTGCCTGGCAGTATTCTGGCAGAGTTGTATAGTTGGTGCTGACGTCTGGCAGTGGCCTCCTAGAGACCCCTGGTATGAAGCGGCAGCGCGCCCTCTTGGGGGTCCCGCCACCCCCTGCGACCCCCTCGGCGTGCTGACGTCACGGGGGAAAGCTGCCCTCCCCGAGCAGTTTTACAAGCCGGCGGTCGTAAATAGTTTCCCGGGCTGGAGGCGTTCTGAGGGCACGTGCGCGCCAAAGGCAAACGTCCACGAGCAGGGCCGCCAACAGCCGGCGACGCGTGTCCGAGTGGGTGGCACCACTGCTAAGCCTGGACAAACGCGTATACCGTCGGACACTCGAGTCTACACGTGGCGGTGCGGACACTACCCTTAGGTTACACGAAATATATCAGGGGTCGGCAAGTAATTTTAGGTGAGATCCGGATACGTTCGAAAATTTTTGTTGAGATTCAGAAGAAAAACCGCACATTTATTATGAATTTTTGTTGTAATTTTCACTCATAAAAATATTAAATACAACAGATAAGCAAATTTGTATTAAAAATGTAAAAAGGAAGTTTTCATTCCTTAGAAATTTTTATTTTTGTTTTCACTTTCTAATACCAAATACAATAGAGAGGTATATTTGTATTAAAAATCTAGAAAAAAACTGAAAAATCCCACGAAAATGGATATTTGTTATTCATCAACAACGTCACATGATTCATCTATTGCTATGGCGTAGCTAGGTGCCTTCTGCAGTAGTTCTACGAAACTACTTTTCTTGTCAGCGGCCAAAATTTCGGTTCTCCTTGTATTACTTCTTGCCGACAGTGAAATGCTTTGAATTGCGACAACATCCTTTTCCCCTTCGAAAAGTGCCTTGGAAACTTGCAACATAAATTTCTTTACTATCTCAGAGTCTGAAAATGGCTGCTGGTGTTTATTAAGCGCCCAACACACACGCATCGCTGCTCCTACAGATTTTCCTTGCTCGCTCATAGAGCAAACTAGTAAGGCCGTGCTTTTCTTGTAAGAAGCTAGACGTGCCTCGAGTTTTCCTTGACGACCTGCACTCCCCGCAAGAAAATTTTTATGGAAGGAACTGCTGCTGAATTGTTTCGTAGTGTCGCTTTAAATGGGCACTTTGGATGAGAGCGACAGTTCTGCTGCATATGAGGCAAACTGGCCTATTAGGCAGCGTAAAACGATACTGTTCAGTCTTTTTTTTTTTTTTTTTTTTTTTTTTTTTTTTTTTTTTTTTGTCGGCCTTAACTACGGGGTCATCAGTCTCTAAACTTACAAACTAGTTATCGACTACCTTATACTATGGACGGCCCAAATATCCATGCCCGATGGGGGATTCGAACCCCCGACCGTCGTGGCCGTGCAGAACGTGACTGGAGCGCCTCAGTTCCCTCGGCCACCGCGGCCGGCTACTGTTCAGTCCTCTCGGTCAGAAACTTTCTGTTTTTACTAGCAACTTTACGCTTCTTAGGATCCATATCGACGCAAAAGAAACGTTATAAGCCTCGGTAAAAAATGAAAAACACTGTATGAATTTCGTTCCAGTTACGAGCACAAAAGTGGTGTTTAAATGAATATGCCTTCTCCGATTTAATCAACCTGTTACTAATCATTAGCCGAGGTGACTGAGGCGCTCCAGTCACGGTCAACACGGCCACTACGGTCGGGGGTTCGAATCCCCCCTCGGGCATGGATATTTGTGCCGTCCTAGTTCGTAAGTAGTTCATAAGTAGTTTGTAAGTTTAGGGGCTGATGACCCCGTAGTTAAGTCCCATAAGCTTAACAAACATTTGAACATTTTTGAACTAATCATTAACAATTCTATTGATTCAGCACTTAATCCTACATTACTAGAAAAAAAATTATAAGGGTGGCGCTCAGATGAAATGTTATCTATAGATAAATGTTGTTTAAAAATAATTGTAGTACTAAGTTACATTTCCAAAACATTTTTGGCGGCCCAGTTTTTGACCTTCCGCGGTCCGCCAGTTGCCGACCGCTGAAATATATCTGAAAGCACACGAGTCTCTGCCAGTGCCCGCTTTTTGAAATCCTGGCCCTCAAATCGTGCACATGAAGCGTGTTTGGTTAGCATAGCGGCAGTCTATGGAGGTACGATTCAACAAACAATAGCTGTGCCTTGTAGCTGGCCGTGTTATTGTTTAACTATTAAATTTGTTACATTTGAAACAACTATGGACAGGTTACATATTTCGGGTTTATGTATGGTCAATCGCCACTTACCGCACCACACAGATACCTTGTCTGGATCATTTTGTAACCGGCATTGTTTTTGTGACGATTTTATTGGACGGTAAATGTCGTAATTCGACCGTTGAACTCCACGGCTATCCATAGGCCCTGTCCTCGTGAGGTTTCTCACTGAAAGGTGTATCACGACGTGCTGCGTCTGTTGTTTCGACACGTCGCAGATGTCAACTGCAGGAGTTCAGTCTCAGCAGCAGGTATGTGTTGTAGTCGTACAACATGGACATATGACAGTTTGTGCCTGGATTCGAACCCGGCACCTCGTGTTTACTGGGTAGTCGGATTCTGTATTAAGAAGACCTGCGGCATCACGTAGTGACGTCTGATCTATCCAGTATAAAGAGGTCGAGACCACACATAACAAATAAAATGGGAGACCAGACGTGATTACAACTACATTCAGAAGAAACTATGAACAAGTTAGCTACACGTAGTACTTTATATACAGAAAACGCCGCTTACAACATTAAAACCTCATCCTTTAACAAATGTAACACGACAGCTGAAGCCGCGGTGGAGTAGCCGAGCGGTCTAAAGCGCCTCGCTGCGGAGCGCGCGGTTGCTCGCCGTGGAGGTTCGAGTTCTCCCTGGGGCATTTGTGTATGTGCTATCCTTAGGTTAGTTTACCTAGGTTCAAGTAGTTTGTAAGCTGATGACCACGCAGTTTGGTCCGATAGATTTACAAACATTTGAACAGTTGAACCACAGCTGAAGCTAGGTCATCTATAAAAATTATAACTTATAAATTACCCGAACTTATGACACCCAGATACAGGAAAATACCAAAGTATTTAAAAAAACTTCAATAAAAATATGGAATAATGTAACAACAGCTGGCGACAATAGAATTTAAGCTTCGTGAGTTTCTTCATAGATAAATATCGTATTACGTACGTCCGATATGTTTCATTCAACGATGTTTATTAACCTTTGCCTGTAGCTTTACTTTCCTTGCGTGTAACACGGATGCCAACGAATTTGTAGGATTTTTAAGTTACAGTTAATTGATTTTATTGGGGTTAACAGCGATACCTCGTTACCTTACTGGTGCAGAAAGAACAATGTTACAGAGGAAATGTAGTTTACTTTCTAAAGGTTAGTCTTGGACCCCTGCCATGTCAAAGCTGCAGGAACGTCAGTGAGTCTACGTACCCCCAGGGAGGGGGTCGTCATCCCCCTGGTGTATGTAGAGAGGGTTGTGACCCCCTCCCCCCCCCCCAAAAAAAATTATATCTTTCTCTGAAACATTTTGGTTTTTAATTACTAAGCGTGTACTACGAAAAACTACGCGAATATAAATTTTAAAAATAATGTTTCTGCATCACGTTAACCGCTTCGAATATCATCAGCACACATTGTTCGCTTATGACAACGCCTTTTCGTTTTCGAAAGCATCCGCCTGCCACACAAACTGCGTTTAGGTACAACACACCTTCCAGAAGATGAAAACCCCATTCGTAAACAGTTTTCGTAGCCGTCATTACATGTTCTAGGATGAAGCGGAATTCCTAGCCCACTCAGTATGGCGGCTGAGGAACTGCTGTTTCAGTTCCTGATTTAGTAAGCACAATCGCTATTTCTTCTTTCATATTGTTAAAAATCTTTCTCCTGGTCTGCTTCTCGGTTTTTTCCCTAAAACGTTTCCTTCACATATATTCTTCAAGAACATGTTCTGTCTCATTAGATGTCCTATCAGTTTTCTTTCCCTTCTTTCTATACACTTCTGCTTATATCTGATCATTACTTTTGTTATCCTCCCAGTTTGTTTTTCGATATCCTTCTTCAAATCCACATTTCCATTCCCTATAGTCTCTTTTTTCCTGCCTTTCTCGGAGTCCATGCTTCTCATCCGTATGTTAAGACCCTCCAAACAAAAATGTTCCTTCAGTAAAAAACCGTCTTGACTGCAAATTATTTTATTAATTAATGACGCGTTTCGCCATTTAGCAGGGCATCTTCAGATTACCTCGCGTGACAGAATTTACACAAAATTACAAACGGGTATAATGTTACATGGGCTTATTTTGTGTTATGAAGACAGTATAAATGGTAAACACACCACGGAGAGCGCATTGTAAGCTTTTTTTACCATTTATACTGTCTTCTTAACACAAAATAAGCCCATGTACCATTATACCAATTTGTAATTCCGCCTTGTAATTTTGTGTAAATTCTGTCACGCAGATAATCTGAAGATGCCCTGCTAAAGGGCGAAACGCGTCATTAATTAATAAAATAATTTGCAATCAATACTTTTTTTACTGAAGGAATATTTATCCTCACTGATTGCTCTACACCATGGACTGGAAATCATTTTAACAAAAGCGTTGGCAAAATTTTCCCTAATTTCCAGGGTTAAATGCACGCGTGCAAGTAAATTTATTTTGTAAAGTTTGCTTTGCCAAGTGCACTCTCCTCCTTACACCTGTTACACATTGGTTACCCTCAGTGACTGTGCCCTCCAGAACGCCACCTTCTGGTTCGATATTGACCAGTGCCAGTGAACCCCAGAAAGAAGCTCGTCGTGAAAAAAAATCATATAAAATAAAAAGTGTTTTTAAAATATCACTATTTCTTTCGTCCTTCTATCACATCATTTTACATGCACATTCAAAGTATTTTGAACGCACGAGAAACGTTTTACATTGCAGGGACAGCACGTATACGAGTCGTAGCGCGGCCGCTTAATATAGGCGGCAGTGGCCGCAGCGTTGCAGTGCGCATGCGCGGCTGAGGTTCAGATTCTCTCCTGAACCCCCTGGAGGCAGCATATGGGCAGCAGGGAGGGGCGAGGGGAAACGCCGCTTCTGACACTGGCGTTGGAGCTGGTGGAGACGCCAGCTCCTGGCTACTCGAGCTCTGGCGGTTACGCACGAATGGTGCCAAAGCAAAGGCAGTGCAGCTACTGCGCACCTCGCCTTGCGCACGAGCAAATCCTCCATGAAGGCAACACCCCGCCCTTCATATTTGTTAAAATATTTTATAACAATAAATTAAAGACGCATCAATTATAAAAGCTCCCCCAGGGTTCGGTTCTTGCTCCCATTCTTTTTAATGTTTACACCGCTGATATTCCAGTTACGCAATCTAGAAAATTCATTTATGTCGATGATATTGCCATAGCGTCACAACACAGAGACATCCATGTGACGGAAACTACTTTAACATCTGACCTAACTCTCCTCAGAAATTACTTCGCAATGTGGAAACTAAAGCCAAACCCAAATAAAACGGAAGTAGCTTGTTTCCATCTCAATAATAGGATGGCCGACTATAAACTTAATATCTCATTTGATGGTGTTCAACTTGAACATAATGAACATCCAAAATACCTCGGAGTCATTTTGGATAGATCTCTTACTTTTAAGTACCAACTTCATAAAACAGCAGACAAAGTTAAAACTAGGAATAACATATTGCAGCACTTAGCGGGATCATCTTGGGGAGCCAGTGCTAAGGTTTTGCGTACAACAGCTCTGTCCCTAGTTTACTCTGCAGCTGAATACTGTTCTCCTGTCTGGCTCAACAGTGCTCATGTGAGGGACATTGATGTACAATTAAATAGAGCAATGAGATTGATCAGTGGCACTCTGATGGCTACACCACTTCAATGGCTCCCAATATTATGCAACATTGTTCCCCCCCCAGATCTAATACGGAAGGTAGCCTTAATGAGAGAGTACTATAAGATCTTGTCCACTCCTGAGCTTCCTATCCTGCAAGACCTTCCACCACCGGTAAGCCGGCTGAAATCACGTAAACCACCTCTTAAAACAGCTGTGCAACTACATGAGAGTGGCTTCTCGCCTAAATCAAACTGGGCAAGAACTTGGGATTCGTTTAATGAAAAAAAACAGCATCTGGATAGACGATCCCTCTAAGCAACTCCAAGGAATGGACCTTCCCAGGAGAGAATGGTCTTTGATCAACCGTTTTCCGAATTGGTTTTGGTCGCTGTAACTATTGGAAATTCAAATGGGGACAGACAGACGACCAGTCATGTGACTGTGGAGCAGACATACAAACGATGACCCACATAATTACTAATAGCCCATTAAGATCATTCTCAGGAGGGATGACCGAACTCCATATAGTCAGTCAAGAAGCTGTCCAGTGGTTAAAGGAGTGGGACTTGGCTCTGTGACAGAGATATGTTTTATCTTATTAATTAGACACTAGTATATCTTACTAAAGTATTATATGTAGCTGACATTATACCATACGATATATATATAAGCTTTCAGAAGGTCTCATCAGGAATAATAATGAAGTCACTGATCTCCACCTAGCAAAATAGCAGACCTAAAAAAAAAAAAGAAAAAAAGAAAAAAAATAGTGGTTAGCGGTATCGCCTTGCGCCGTCGAAGCTAGTCGGTTCGAGACAGACCGTAAGCATTTTTTTAACCCAATCTCTTTATTAACATATAGACGAACACCTATGACTTTTCTGTTGTTTCTTGCGACATATCCTTGGAAGTTTTAGCAAAAGTGTCGCAATTTTGAAGATAAATGACATTTATACTCTTCGTTGTAACAAATATTTAATTGTTTGAAAAGTTGTGGGGGAGAGCATCATTTGCGCATGCGTAAGGTTAGGAGGGGCTGCTGCCTACAGAGTCACGTAACACGAAGGTAGCCTGTCTGTCTCTTCATCGTAACAGATTCATTTTCTTAGTCACTTACCAGTAAAATCAGTTACTTACTGTCTTTTAGTGTTCTTCTTAGATTAAATTCTCTTAGTATTTTGGCAAATGTTAGCAACATCTACATCTACATCTACATATATACTCTGCAAATCACATTCAAGTGCCTGGCAGAGGGTTCATTAACCACTTTCATAACTTTTCTCTGCCGTTCCATTCTCTGATAGCGCGCGGGAAGAAAGAACAGATAAATTGTTCAGTTTTCGATCTGATATCTCTTATTTTGTTGGGATGGTCATGTCTCCCTAAGTAGGTGGGTGCCAGCAAAATATTTTCACATTCAGAACTAAAAGTCGGTGATTGAAACTTCGCAAACAGATCACGCCGCAATGAATAACGTCTTTCTTTTAATGATTTTCACCCCAATTCATGCAACATTTCCGTGACGCTCCCCCCCCCCCTCCGTAATGTGATAAAACAAAACGAGCTGCCCTTCTCTGAACCTTCTCAATGTCTTCCGTCAGTCCCACCTGGTGAGGGTCCCACGAGGGGCAACAGTACTCCAAGAGAGGACGCACAAGTGTGATGTTGGCAGTCTCTTTGGTGGAGCTGGTGCATCTTCGAAGCGTGAACTCCATTTGCTTTACCGACACGGGAAATACTACTATATCATCTGAAAAATGGATATAGTGTATGTGTTGCCCGTTAATTTTAAATCCTTTTGTTATTCTTGTTAATTTGGCAATGGATTTTTCAATAAATGAGTTATATAAATACGGGGATAATCGATATCCTTGCCTTACACCCCTCCTTATTTTTGTTTTCCTTTCCACACCATTCACCTGTATCATTTCAAATTTTATCAAAAATATTTTTATTCACTAAACTAACTCAAAAGGTGTTTCTGAAACACAAATCTCTGATGCATCGATCACATATTGAAACAGATGTAAATATTAAAAGCGGCAACCAACATGACCTTGTAGTTCCTGTAACTACTTTAGAAAACGAATTTAAAAACAAATCGTTGGCATGTCATATCGTTTAACAGCCGATTTGCATATCTCACTGATCTGCACATAATAATATTTAACACCTATGCAGTTGTGCAGAACATGATACTGACCTGCTAATAGAATAATAATTGCCGTGCCGAGTGTTTACTTCATGAAAATGATACTCGCAAAAATAAGCGCGACCGTTACCTCATTTCGATCACTGAGAGCGAATTGCGGTCACATTTTACGCATTTCTCACTGCTTGTAGCGTACAAAAGCAAATTTTCTGGAGGTTTTGAGATGATTTGTACGGTGCGGTACAGCGCAATACAGTTTCAGAAAGTGAGTGCCTAAACAATTTGTATATATATATATATATATATATATATATATATATATATATATATATATATATATATATATATATATATATCATGACCGCTTCTCGCATCGTAAGCGTAATCGGTCCTTGTCTGTCCAATTTACTTCTTCCATTCCTCGTTTCCTCATTTCCTCTCGAATATGTTTCTCCACTTGTTACGTGGTCTCTTTCGCTTATTCCTTTGTGGTGGAATCCAACTGTGTTCTTGTAAGGTGGTCCATAGGTCGCAAATCTCCTTAACGCTTCACTTTTGTTATCATTAATTTTATCTATGCTGGTGGCTGTAGCTGTCATCTTTCTGCTAATTATTTCATTCCTCGGGTGGTCAAATAATGTTAAGGTGCGCCATCTTCTCCAGTATGACATCTCTACACCTACATCTGCATGGGATACTCTGCAAATCACATTTAAGTGCCTGGCAGAGGTTTCATCGAACCACTTTTACACTATTCACCTCCCATTTAATTCTCGAATAGCGCGCGGGAAGAAAGAACACCTGAAACTCTCCGTTCGAGCTGTGATTTCTCGTATTTTATTCTGATGATCATATGTACTTATGTAGGTGGGAGTCAGCAACATATATTTGCTTTCGGAGGAGAGTGTTGCTGATTGGAGTTTCGCAAGTAGCCCACGCCGCAGCGATAAGCGTTGTTGTTGTAATGATTCCCATCCCAGATCCTGTATCATTTTCGTAACGCTGTCTCCCCTGTATCGTGATAATACGAAACGAGCTGCCCTTCTCTGGACTCTTTCGATGTCCTTCGTCAAACCCACCCGATAAGGATCCCACACTGGTCAGCAATACTCCAAAAAAGGATGGACAAGCGTAGTGTATGCAGTCTCTTTAGTAGTTCTGTTGCATCTTTTAAGGATTCTGCCAATAAAACGCAGTACCTGGTTCGCCTTTCCCACGACATAATCTACGTGTTCTTTCCATTTTAAGTCTGATGTAGTAGTAATTCGTAGGTATTTCGTAGAGTTTACGGCGTTCACTTTTGATTGATTTAACTTGTAAAGAAAGTTTAACTGATTTCTTTTCGTACTCACGTGGACGACTTTGCACTTTTCATTATTTACAGTCAATTGCCAATTTTTACACCATAGTGATATCTTATTTAGATCGTTCTACAGTTCGTTTTGATCTTCAGATGATTTTACTAGACGGTAAATGACGGCGTCATCTGCAAACAACCTAACAGAGCTACTTAGATTTTCTCCTAAATCGTATATGTAAGCAAGTAGTTGACACAATACTGCAAATAATGAGGAAAGAAGGATGTTATGAGGATGAGGTGACCTAATTAACTACTTAAGACGTTTTTGAGAAATCACTCAAGTACCGTATGATGCCGGTCATTTATGCCGTATTCCGTGCAGCCAGTAGACTTTACTACAGTGTAGCCGGGAGGCGGGGTGCCGTGGGTTCCTAGGCGCTGCGACAACAACCTTCCAAACATTTCGTTTCGAGAGGAGCCTGGACTGGAAGTGGGTAATATTTGTGGCAGATTATTCAGGAACCATCTGGCCCCGTTAAAGCCTTTAGTTCTTTGGCCTCATGCCTGAAAGACATTTTGTCGGAATACCGAAGATAACCCGTATTTCTGGTCTGGCGTCGTACGTTAATTCTCTCACTCTTCGCTTTAACCCCACTCATATAATTTAGAACAAAATTTCAAACTCGTTATAATATTATACAAATGTCGATGAATGTCACATTTGTCGCAAAACAGAAATTTCGCTTTAAAAAGGAAGTTATCGGTTTAATTCGCCGAAATAATATCGTTATTTTCTTAGCGAGATACACGTTCTTGTGGTCTTGTGGTCATTAGTTTGATGCAGTTCTCCATCCTACACTATACTGAGCAAGCCTCGACATAAGAACGGCAACGCACATCCTTTGGAACCTGCTTCTTTTTGTATTCGCCTTTACATCTACATCGATGCTCTACAAATCACATTGAAGTGCCTGCCAGAGGGTTCATTAACCACTTTCATAACATTTCTCTGCAGTTCCATTCTCTAACAGCGCGCGGGAAAAAGAAACGCCTAAATCTTTCTGTCTTCGATCTGATTTCTCTTATTTTATTATGATGGTCATCTCTCGCTAAGAAGGTGGGTCACATTCCAAAGAGAAAGTTGGTGAAAGAAATTTCGCGAATAGATCTCGCCGCAACGGATAACACCTTCCTTTTTAACGATTTTCACCCCAACTCGTGCGTCATTTCCGTGACACTCTCTCCCCTATATCGCGGTAATACAAAACGAGCTGCCCTTCTCTGAACTTTCTCTAAATCGTCCGTCAGTCCCACCTGGTGTGGATCCCACAATGCGCACCAATACTCCAGAATAGGACGCACGATTGTGGTGTAGGCAGTTTCTTTAGTAGAAGTGTTGCATCTTCTAATTGCTCTGCCAATGTGACGTACTCTTTGGTTCACTTTCCCTACAATATTTTCTATGTGTTCTTTCCAATTTAAGTTGTCCGTAACTGTTATTCCTAGGTATTTTGTTGAATTTACGGCCTGTAGATTGTACTGATTTATCGTGTAGCTGAACTGTAACGCATTTCGTTTAGGGGTCATATCGTTGACTTTACACTTTCCATTGTTTAGAGTCAATTTTGTAACTTTTGCACCTGCAGACAGCTTATCTACATCATTTCGCAGTTGATTTTCATCTTCTGGTGACTTTACTAACCGATATATGAAAGCATCATCCGCGATCAGTGCTAGAGAGCTAGTCAGTTTGTCTGCTAAATCTCTATCTAGCTGTAAATATAGAAAAGCGAAAGGACACTCACTTACTGACTAAACACGAAATCTCGAAAACTACTTCACCTATGAAACTGAAATTTGGCTTGAATGTAGTTCATAGGTACAAGACGTCACGTACGAAAGGGCCGATAGTCAGGTGATATGACGTCATAAACAATGAAAACTTCCCCGTCTTGCGGGACGTGATAGTGTTACTTTATCAGTCCACTATTTGAGGAGGAAAGCACTTAGCGACTTGCAACAAACTTTAAACATAATTTGAAACCTTTAGGAAACTTTTCCTCGCTGATAACCCAAGCTAAATGATGAAACGCAAATAGTTTGTCGCTTACTACTTTTCAGCTGTTCATGAAGTAAACTACGGCATTCCTTATGACGTTACACTTTAGAAATTTCTACACTACAAATTGTAGCCGCAGGAAATTTTAGAGACAGTATACACACATTTAGCTGAATGTACCTTCCAAATTGTATCACAGTACGACACGTACTTAATGAGATATGAGCACATAAACAGTAACGTTCATGGAAGAGCGCTCCATGCCGCACCAAGTTTTAATCTAATACTTCTTTAATACTAATTGCATTCGCAACAGCTTTTACAGACATACAGGACATATACAAATGAATTAGTACCTGATAAATTATACTATCGTACAACGTATGACTCAATAAATATGACATCGTACGAATTTTATATGTCATTTGTATTTTCATTACAATCTTTCTTTGTTCGGTTACTGTACTTATGATTTTGTGCATTATGCAAGAAAGCGTTATTTCTTATGTATTTACCGATAAATATAACGAGATTTGAGAAAATAGGAGATGGACAGAGAGAGAGGAGGGATAGGAGAAGATATAGATTTAAACGCACTTTCATTTTTTTCTCAAATTTTCCGGTTGGTTTTACAAAAAAAGAAAAAAAAAAAAAAAAAAAAAAAAAAAAAAAAAAAAAAAAAAAGGAACAAAACGTATTTAAAAACCTTCGCCATGTAATTTTGTGCATATATACAAAATTTCACGTTATTTGGTTGTCTGGCTCTTCAGTTAAAAGAGAACAGACAGACAGACAACAAATGCGTCTATTAAGTATAGAGATAAGGCGGAGTAGGAGCCCTATATGGAACATCCCCCAAACTGTGCGACTGGATTCGCGATTTCCCATCAGAAAGGACCCAGTTCGTAGTAATTGATGGTACGTCATCGAGTAAAACAGAGGTGATATCTGGCGTTATAGGTCCCCTAAACTTCCTTGTGTTTATAAATGATTTAGGAGACAATCTGAATCGCTTCCTTAGACTGATTGCGGATGATGCTGTCGTTTATCGTTTAGTAAAGTCTCCAGAAGATCAAAAGCAAATGCAAAATGATTTACATACGATATCAGCATGGTGCAAAAAATGGCAATCCATATGAACACTAAAAGAATCCGCTGAACTTCAATTACGCGATAAATCAGTCAAACCTTAAGGTCGTAACTTGTACCAAATACATAGGAGTTACAATAACGAACAACTTTGACTGGAGAGAACACATAGAAAATATTGTGGGGAAGGCGAACCAGAGGTTACGTTTCATTGGCAGAACGCTTCGAAGATGCACCAGCTCCACCAAAGAGACTGCCTGCATCACACTTGTGCGTCCTCTCCTGGAGTACTGTTGCCCAGTGTGGGATCCTCACCAGGTGGGAGTGACGGAAGACATTTAGAAGGTTCAAAGAAGAACAGCTCGTTTTGTTTTATCACGTTACAGGGGGGAAAGCGACACGGAAATGTTGCACGGTTTGAGGTGGAAATCATTAAAAGAATGACGTTATTCGTTGCGACGAGATGTATTTGTGAAATTTCAATCTGGGACTTTTAGTACTGAATGTGAAAATATTTTCCTATCATCCACCTATATAGGGAGACATGACCGTCCCAATAAGATGATTTAAATATAAATTCAGAACCCCTGAGACGATTTTTCGTCTCGAATATGTCCAAGTCATTAAAGATAAAGATGAAGCAATGACTAAAATTTGTGATGCGGCCGGGAATCGAACCCGGACCCCCACGCTTATAAGGCAGATGTCTTGGACATATTTGAGACGAAAAACCGTCTCAGGGATACTGAATTTATATTTAAAGTGGTATTTATATCATCTCAGCAGGAATGTTCCACTATGTCTATTGCCGAGGTGCTATTCCGCTGCATGGAGAGCCTTGGCAGTAGTGGCAATTATCTATGGAACACGGAAGCTGAATTAAAGTTTGTGACGTGGAGGGAAATCGTACTTAAGACCATTCCGAGGCGCCTTAATCGCTTGTGGTGCGGTGGTCTAACGGTAAGACGTCTGCCTAGTAAGGATGGTGTCCGGTTCAATTCCCGGACGCATCAGAAATTTCAATTCATTGCTTCATCTTTATCTTTAAAATAAGAGAAATGAGATCGAAGACGGTGTCCTTCCTTCCCGCGCGCTATTAGAGAATGGAACGGCAGAGAAAGGATATGAAAGTGGTTAGTGGACCCTGTGGCAGGCCCTTACATGTGACTGTCAGAGTAAAAAAAGGTAAAGCAGTCAACAATCCGAAGATTGGCTTGAACACCACAGTGCTTTACTAGGCACGGTCATGTATGGAGGTGGTATGCCGTTGCCTTCCTCCGACCTTTGAACCGACTTACCCAGCCAGTTATAGGGGGACCTACAGTTTAACGTGGGTTCCGAACCACGGTGCTACTCGGTGTTTTTCACATGAGCAATACTGCCAGAGGTGAAAGAAGTGGAAAGTGACAGATAAAAATCCCAGGACCTGGCAGGGATCGAAGCCGGGACCTTTGGATTTGTAGTCTGGCACTCTACCACTGTGCAACCGAGACGCACTTTCTGTCAGCGTATCTACACAGATATCCGACTTGTCAGATGTCAGACTACAGATGTCAGTCGCGTTGCCTCGGCGTTGCTCCGCAGTTTCCGCGCCACGCACTTCCCTCCAGTGCCCCCCCCCCCCCCCCAGAGCGTCTTCCGTGTGAGGGCGCGTGTGTGCGTGACCCGGTTCCCACGTCCATATCCGTGCACGTGGCCGTTTGTGTACTGCGCTGGCGGAAGAGACGTCGCAGTGTGGCGGCCTCCCTCCCTGCTTTGATTGGGGTGGGACAGGTGAGGCTGCGGCCAGGTGCAGATGAGAGGGCGCTAGCACTGCCTGGCCTGCCAGTGCCACTGCCGGGTGAAACAGTTTTCACACTACCTTTTGCAATCGTGACGTCATTGTGACGTAGCGGCACTGTGAAGGCGACCTGCAACCAGACTATCGATTTGTCGACCGCTGTTGCGAGTTAATGTTTAGGACTGTGTAAAGGCCAATTCACACGTCACGTCACGTCCGTCAGGACATTCCGCAATGTATTTATAATGGCGGCGTTCACACTGTCCGTCGCGTCAGCTTTCTCGAGAAGAATGTTTTAACAGAGCGCCCGTCTGCTAACATCGCAAGTTAACCTACTTTCGTCACGCGAATTACATGTTGCAGTCGACCATTGCATTGTTTATATGAAAAGTGTGTCTTAGTCATCTTTATTTTATTGTTATACTTCGCTTTAATGGAAAATCTCAAATGTTTCATGACGACTTAAATATTTTTGTCAATTGAGTGTCCCCCTAAAATCGAGGTTGGATATCTGAAACCAAAAAATGGTTTATGTTACATAACATTGTAACAGAAACGACTGAACCAAACTGTTTGTAATGAGAATGAGATTGTAATTTGATTACGCATTTTCATTAAATAACATTTTAAATGAAAAAGTCAGTTCTAATGAAGGATTTTATGAAAAGTGTAAGAGGGCGCATCGTAACGAATAAAGTAAACAGGCGCTATTTATACTCTTATCAGTATTGTTTGATGTTTCATATTTTTATTTTTTCGCTTAAAAATTGATGTCGATGTTTAAGAATGTGATTGTATAGCGCGTACAATACTTTCTGCATTTTAATCAGAAATTTTTGTTTGTTGTGTACAGTGCTTGCCCGTAAACGATAATCAGTTAAGGTTTAAAAAAGTAGTAGGTATCCTACTTACTGATTTTAAATGTCCCGTACAGCACTGTAGTAACCAATCTATGAAACACATATATGCTTATACTTCGTTGTAGAAATTACCAATTTGCTAGTAATTATGAATAGCATTGAGCTTTTCTGATATGAATGTGCTAATAAGAACAAATGCTACTTACAGTGAGAACGACATTACTGGAACACGTTTAAATAACATTCCAGTCAAATATCACCTTAAGTTACTATAATTTACAATTGCCTGTACCAGGTAAAAAAAAAAAATCTTCACCTTCCTTTATACACTTTTCTATTGCCCTATGGTGTATTTTCTCAACAGTAAACTAGTTTAGCGAACTGGCTGATCACAGCATACGCCTATTTAAAATTATTTAGCTTTATCTCAAGTAAACAAGTAATCGAAAGGCACACAGCTCACACTGGCTCGTTCACAACTCGGTAGTCGAAAGCTGACGGGTGACGTCACGATTGCAAAAGGTAGTGTGAAAACTGTTTCACCCGCCACTGCCAGTGCCGCGCAGCCTCAACCGGCGTGGCATCTGCGCTGCTGTCGCTTCATAGCCCTACCCGTCTTACACCGCCGGCTACAGACAATTCACCCGTCTGATTAATTATCTCAATTGCGTCGAAAGGCTATAGGAAATGAAGCCGATGATGTAGCCGAGATTATAACCGGAACGCTGTTGTACCTCTATGGTAAACACCAACGATCGACAGTAATAAAGAAAGTGGAAAGTAAAATTTGGAAGAAAGTGATTAATATTTAAATTTAAAAAAAATGCGGAACAAATGGGACACAGGGATAAATAATAATAATAATAAAAAAAGAATAACTTATTGATTTACGGTCGCCAGCTCGTGGTACGAGCAAATAATTTGGTGGGATCTCTATAATAGCAAAGTTAATTTAAAAAAAGGTAAAGCAGTCAACAATCCGAAGATTGGTTTGAACACCACAGTGCTTTACTAGGCATGGTCCTGTTTGGAGGTGCTATGCCGTTGCCTTCCTCCGACCTTCGAACTGACTTACCCAGCCAGTTATAGGGGGACCTACAGTTTAACGTGGGTTCCGAACCACGGTGGTAATCGGTGTTTTTCAAATTAGCAACGCTTGCAGAGGTGAAAGAAGTGGAAAGTGACAGATAAAAATCCTAGGACTTGGCGGGGATCGAACCCGCGACCTTTGGATTTGTAGTCTCGCACGCTATCACCCGCAGTAATGAAAAATTACGTAAAATTTGGGTGGACAGGAAATCAGAGTATGCGCGTCAAATCCGGTACAAAACACACTGACAATATCCCAATTACTGAGAAATAGTTCATTAACACAGGGGTTGAATATAAGATAGTGAAATGCAAGCAATAGACACGCAAGTGCAACATGCAGCAGATCATGCAAAACTCTCACCTTAATACTTACTATTTACAGCTTCAAATAAATAATTGTTTATATAATAAATGTTCAAATGTTTGTTAAGCTTATGGGACTTAACTACGGGGTCATCAGTCCCTAAACTTACAAACTACTTATGAACTACTTACGAACTAGGACGGCACAAATATCCATGCCCGAGGGGGGATTCGAACCCCCGACCGTAGTGGCCGTGCTGACCGTGACTGGAGCGCCTCAGTCACCTCGGCCACCGCGGCCGGCGTTTATATAATACCAGAAATTATTCAACAGCGAGTGTGCCATGTGATTTAGCAATAATCAAGTTGAAACTGAGCTATTAACTGTACCAACAGCAAGCTCAAAAATTAATTAATGACTTGTCGTTATAACACTGAATATTTAGAAATGAACTATTTAACCGCCTGATTCACTTTTGCTCTCTCTTTAACCAGGAATTAATAGCATTTCCAACACTTGCAAATAATCACTATTCTCACTAGTGCCGCGGTGGAGTAGCCGAGCGGTCTAAAGCGTCTCGCTGCGGAGCGCGCGGTTGCTCGCCGTGGAGGTTCGAGTCCTCCCTGGGGCATGGGTGTATGTGTTGTCCTTAGGTTAGTTTACCTAGGTTTAAGTAGCTTGTAAGCTACGGACTGATGACCACGCAGTTTGGTCCGACAGATTTACAGACATTTTTTTGAATTCTCACTAGTCAGTACTTGCAATTTAAAACAAACTTTACCTCAAAATAATATGCAGTGGAAAACAATTAATCGTTTACTCTGTTATTGAAATATCTCTCGAAATTGAAAGTTAGTCTAGCAGTTTCATTCCAGTTAGCAACCTACTGATCAGCAACGCTGGCATAAGCTACCTTTAGTAATACTTTTCTGAACGAATTGTTATTAATCACTGTCACACTGTCTTTAATGACTTTGATTTTTAGTTTTCTATAACTTTGTGAATATTCTCAGTAAAACAATGGATGAGGAAGGAACCTGTCTGGACAATGACTATGGGTAAGGGTTTTTAAACACAGGTTCTCAAATAACAGTGTTCACTATTGAACAAATATCACTAATACGCTGGTTAGCTGTACGTGCTAAGGCAAACTGGACAGATCTTACGGATTCTGATGTGCGACGTGGTGCTGCTGATTGGAGACTGTTGGCACTTAACAATTGGCAAACACAGGCTCTTCTTGACGACGAATGTTAATTACAATTTTGGGCCCACAGCACTGCTCTTGATGCATTTGTTAATTATGTGAGCTGTGCCCGTATGAATAAACAATATTCCTTGTTCGCCGTCTCCTCCACCAGTGCCAATACAACACGCGCTCTCCTTCACGTACTTTCGCCGTACACCATTCCGCGCCCGTCTCACCATTTCGTCTGTACGCTACTACGGCAGAACAACGACTCTCTCTCGCCGTGCGTCTCTGCGCTACCAGCGATAAAACTTCCTACTCAAAGCTCATTCTATACAATACCAAATCCCTCGCTAAACCATCGAGTTTACTACGACGATATAAATATCATTACTTTCACAATTTAAAATGAACATACATAATTAGCATCAAATAAATAATAAATTACAAATAATAAGGAAAAATACATGAAGCATCGCTCTGTATTACTGTAGTGTACGCACACGTGAATGGAAAACGGCGTTGGTCACTGTTTTGTTGCGTCACAGCTTATCGGGTTGTATCAATTTATAGCTTCCACAATTCTTCCACTTGGCATACGGTCCACGTGCTTTCCTCCATCTCAGATGATTTGGTTTTAATGTGGTAACGTCCTTATGCATAAGCAACTCGGATGTCAACATTTCTAAAGGCACATGTCAAAGAAACTTCATGTCATGCGCTTCTGTTTTCGTCTCTGTTCTTGACGGTCCAGTTTGAGGTACTACACTACAGGCTATTACAATTGCTACACCATGAAGAAATGCAGTTGATAAACGGGTATTCATTGTAAAACTATATTATTCCAGAACTGATACGTGCTTACATTTTCACGTAATTTGGGTGCATAGATCCTGAGAAATCAGTACCCAGAAAAACCACCTCTGGCCGTAATATCGCCCTCGATACGCCTGGGCATTGAGTCAAACAGAGCTTGGATGGCGTGTACAGGTACAGATGCCCATGCAGCTTCAACACGTACGACAGTTCAATAAGAGTAGTGACTGGAGTATTGTGACGAGCCAGTTGCTCGGCCACCATTGACCACACGTTTTCAATTTGTGAGAGATCTGGAGAATGTGCTGGCCAGGGCAGCAGTCGAACATTTTCCGTATCCAGAAACGCCCGTACAGGACCTACAACATGCGATCGTGCATTATCCTCCTGAAATGCAGGGTTTCGAATGGATCAAATGAAGGGTAGAGCCACGAGTCGTGACACATCTGAAATGTAACGGCCACTGTTCAAAGTGCCGTCGTTGCGAACAAGAGGTGACCGAGACATGTAACCAATGGAACCCCATACTATCACGCTGGGTGATAATAATACACGCTTCCAATATGCGTTCACCGCGATGTCGCCAAACACGAATGCTACTATCATGATGCTGTAATCATCCGAGAACATGACTTTTTGCCATTCGTGCACCCAGGTTGCGAACACCATCGCAGGCGCTCCTGTCTGTGATGCAGCGTCAAGGGTAACCGCAGCCACGGTCTCCGAGCTGATAGTGCATGCTGCTGCAAACGTCGTCGACCTGTTCGTGGAGATGGTTGTTGTCTTACAAACGTCCCCATCTGTTGACTCAGGGATCAAGACGTGCCTGGACGATCCGTTACAGCCATGCGGATAAGATGCCTGTCATCTCGACTGCTAGTGATACGAGGCCGTTGGGATCCAGCACGGCGTTCCGTATTGCCCTCCTGAACCCACCGATTCCATATTCTGCTAACAGTCATTGGATCGCGACAAACGCGAGCAGCAATGTCGCGATACGATAAACCGCTATCGCGATAGGCTACAATCAGACCTTTATCAAAGTCGGAAACGTGATGGTACGCATTTCTCCTCCTTACACGAGGCATCACAACAACGTTTCACCAGGCAACGCCGGTCAACTGCTGTTTGTGTACGAGAAATCTGTTGGAAACTTTCCTCGTGTCAGTACGTTGCAGGTGTCGCCACCGGCGCCAACCTTGTGTGAATGCTCTGAAAAGCTAATCATTTGCATATCACAACATCTTCTTCCTGTCGGTTAATTTTCGCGTCTGTAGCACGTCATCTTCGTGGTGTAGTATTTTTAGTGGCCAGGAGTGCAGTACTCTCACACAAAATCCTCGTTATATCTAGTAACTTTCGCTCTGTAAGTGCTAGGCGATAGACTGAAGTAAATGTAACTCGTCTTAGTTTTTGAAAACGGAGTTGTAGCTTCGAAACGCGTTGGACAACAAGTAAGGAATTAAACATTTGTGACTCTTTTAGGAGAGTACTTCACATTTGTCGAGGTGTAAATAATGGATGAATAATCCGGGTACTGTGGTGTCGCACAACTCTAAAAGTGCGCGCCACGTACTTTCGCCGCGCGCCGCCATGCACGCACGGCGCGGCGTTCTTACGACGTCAGCCACGAGCGCCCTCTGCTGCTCGTGGCCACCACTGAACGACATCGTTCACTTGGGATTAGGACAGGCACTAGGACTCATCAATAGGCAGGCCTCTATCTAGTCAAACTATATATCTGCATTCCACTAGTCTTCAGCTACCAAAGTTAAGTATTGTAATATTTCTTCGAAATATATATCTTGTTCTAATGTAGCTTAGTGTTTCTAGTTTCTGCTGTTCCACTGGCTGGTCACCTCAGACTCTGTACCCGCACACGCGTGCATCCTACTTCCCTGTGTCGGTCTCTCTCTACTCGGCCACCGACACCCAGGACAACCGACGGAAACGAGACACAAAAGTGGCGACGAGGATGCGATACAAAAGTAAATATTTGCTAATGGAGCGTCAATATTCTCTATTTGTGTACATTTACATGTAGGACGATGTATCTGTTATGGAGCGTATATATAAAGCATGTACATACAAATCGCCCAAGTGATGGAAGTAGCAGAAGTAGGAATAGCAGTAGCAGAAATTACAGAAGTAGCATTCAGAGTCAAAGAAATCGCAGTTTGAGTGCGGAGGGATACATGTCGATATTTGTAAAATGCGATTTTAAACAGTGACAAATCGCAACTAAGAATCGCAGATACCTGAAAGTAGCAGTCATAGAAAACAGCGATATCGGAAAATGGCAGTTTGGCCCATCCCTACTTGATACATTCGATGAGAGCTACGAGGTGCTCGTAAGGGGAAGGCAACGGTCGCTGGTGGGGAGGGTGCGCTACTGGCCGTCCTGAAGACATCGGCCAGGGCGGCAGGGTAGGGGGCGGGGGGCCACGCCGAAGTAGGACGGACGAAACCGAAGCGAATGTCGTGCGCAGACATGTCAGAATTTCAACTCGCGGTTTTTACCAAGTATATCCAACTGTGTAAACAATTTCTGGGAAAATAACTAATTCATCGCACTGGCAGATTTACCAGGAGGCTGCACATTTCAGGGGCGCCAAATTGGGGGGGGGGGGGGGGGGTTGCAAAATTTTAAAACTGTAAGTAGGCTAAATCTAATAAAAGATTGTTGTTGTGTTGTTGTGGTCTTCAGTCCGCAGACTGGTTTCATGCAGCTCTCCACGCTACCCTGTCCTGGGCAAGTCTCTTCATCTGACAATACGAACAGCAACCTACATCCTTCTGAATCTGCTTACTGTATTCGTCCCTCGGTCTCCCTCTACGATTTTTACCCCACACACTTCTCTCTAATGCTAAGTTGACGATTCCTTGTTGTCTCAGAATCTGTCCCACCAATCTATCCCTTCTCTTAGTCAGCATGTTCCGGGAACTTCTTTTCTCCCCAATTCGGTTAAACACCTCCTCATTAGTTACGTGATCGACCCATCTAATTTTCATCATTCGTCTGTAGCACCACATTTCAAAAGCTTCTATCATCTTTTTATCTGAACTCCTTATTGTCCACGTTTCACTCCCATACAATGCTACACTCCAGACAAATGCTTTCAGAAAGGACTTCCTAACATTTAAATTAATATTGGATGTTAACAAGTTTCGCTTCTTTAGAAACGCTTTTCTTCCCATAGACATTCTGCATTTTATATCTTCTTTACTTCGGCCATCAGAAGTTATCTTGCTGCCCAAAATTCATCTACTACTTTTATTGTCTCATTATCTAATTCCTTAGCATCAACTGATTTTCTCACATTGCATTCCATTACCCTCGTTTTACTCTTCTTAATGTTCATCTTATATCTTCCTTTCAAGACACTGTCTATTCCATTCACTTGCTCTTCCAGATCTTTTGCAGTCTCTGACAAAATTACTATGTCAGTGGGAAACCACAAAGTTTTTATTTCTTTTCCCTGCACTTTAATTCCCTCTCCAAATTTCTCCTTGCATTCCTTCACTGCTTGCTCAATATATAGATTAAACAACACTGGGGAAAGGCTACAACCCCGTTTTACTCCATTCCCAACCTCTGCGGATCTTTCTTTCCCTTCGACTCTAATAAATGCTGCCTGATTTTTATATACGCTGAATATAACTCTTCGCTCGCTATATTTTACCCCTGATACCTTCAGAATTTGAAAGAGAGTATGCCAGTCGACAATGTCAAAACCTTTCTTCAAATCTACGAATGCTAAGAATGTATGTTTCCCTTTCCTCAGCGTATCTTCTAAGATTAATCGTAATGTGAGTATTGCCTCCCGTGTTCCTGCATTTCTCCTAAATGCAAACTGGTCTTCCTCGAGGTCGGATTCCACAAGTTTTTCCGTTCGTCTGTAAATTATTCGTGTTAGTATTTTGCAACCATGACTTATTAAACTGATAGTTCTGTAATTTTCACATTTGTTTGCCCTTGCTTTCTTTGGAATTGGAATTGCAATATGCTTCTTGAAGTCTGATGGTATTTCCAGTGTCTCATACATCTTTCATACCAGGTGGAACGATTTTTTCAGGCTCTCCTAACGATAAAAGATTACGTGTACCAAATGTAGATTATTGCCGGCCGCGGTGGCCGAGGAGACTGTGGCGCTCCAGTCGCGGTCTGCACGGCCACTACCGTCGGGGGTTCGAATCCCCCCTCGGGCATGGATATTTGTGCCGTCCTAGTTCGTAAGTAGTTCATACGTAGTTTGTAAGTTTAGGGACCGATGACCCAGTTGTTAAGTCCCATAGACTTTACAAACATTTTAACATTTTTTGTAGATTATTGTAGCAAACTAAAGTGATCTCGCCTTCAGTCACAAAATCGTGTTTTATTGTTGATAAATCGTTTCCAGCTCTGTGGGCTCAGCATCGGGTGCCTCCGGTTTTTTTACACACGTTGAAAGGCGTGGTCCTGTTAAGAGCCAGGCATACGTTGTAACTATATGGGAAACTTTTCGAAACTGGTCCGTGTAATAAATAATAGTGAAACACAATTTTGTGACTGAAGGCGAGTTCATTTTATTTTAATGAAGTAAAACAGTAAGTTATCACTGGCAATGAGGGACAAAAGTTTGGCTTACCCCCACGTTATTGTACAGTAGTATATCACTGTGCTTTTATTAGGTCAAAAACTACTTCTTGTGCAATCTTTACCAAATAGCTGGGTTGTAAAAATAATCTAGGAAGTGACACTTCGTTCCCCTAATGCACAGTCATACCAATTACGAGAATTTTTTTTTTTTTTTTTTTTTTTTTTTTTTTTTTTTTTTTTTTTTAATCAAATGTTTGTAAATCTATGGGACTCAATTGTTGGGTTATTAGTACCTAGCTTACAAAATACACAACCTAAGATAAACTACACTAAGGACAACACGAACACCCACGCTCGAGGGGGGAATCGAACCCCCGACGGCGGACGGCCGCGCGCACCGCAACACGGCGCTCCAGTACGCGCGGTAATCCACCGCGGCCAATTACGAAAAAAAAAAAAAAAATACAGTTAGGACGGTAGTGCACAAAGCAAAGATACAATTTCATTCACGGGCCGCTGGAGCAGGACAGTTGTGAGGCTGAGGCTGGCCGTGTGAACTGCGGTGTACGGGAACTCCCCTCCCCTCCCTCCCCCTGTGTACAGGGGGAGCTTCCCGGCAACGGTTTGTGGGGAGGCTCCCAGCTCCCAGCACCAGCTCCAGCCACCACAGCACCACCGCCAGGTGGCTCACAGCTCGCCAGCTCCCCACCGCCAATCAATCACCGCCGCACAAAGCACGCAACCCTTTGGCCGCAGCCGTGGTTCCCACTCACACGCGCCCTCAGGAGGGTGCGTCGGTACGTGACGCTCAGCGGGGCACGCTCCTCTCAAAACACGCCCGACGCCCGACGCCGCGGCGCGAGTCGCGAGCAGCCCTGTGCTCCGCCTGACACTCATATCGGGCGGTCACTGTTGCACCAGGAAAGTCCAATTACATGCTCTTCAAAGGAAATTTGCAAAGAGACCCAATCATAAGAGTTGCAGGCGAAAGAATTGGCCGGCAAACAGTTGCCAGATACCTGGGTGTCTATCTCGACCACTTTGATGCTCATATCGAGCGAGTTGCAAATAAAACCTTAGCATTATATAACAAAATAATTTCAATAGGACAGAGGAGGTTCCATCTGCCTCCAAGTGTAACCAAATTGTATCATAACAGTTTACTCGCCTCGATTATGGGGTACGGTGCGAGCTCCTGGGCTCATAGGCTCAGACTGGTCAGACCCTCGTTGGCTGTCAAAAGAGTGCAAAGGAATATCATAATTAGATCGGTTGGGGCTTTTGGGACCACACCTACGGATGGGCTCACGGTGATTATGGGGCTTTATCCTATTGATTTAATAATCAGGAAAAGGGCGGCGGTCTATTGGTTGAAAAGACACGACTTCATTCAAGTAGAAAGGATAATTGGGAGGGTCTGTGAAAATAAAAGAGAAATTAACGAAGCCATTAACGATATTTGGCAACGGGACTGGGATTCATCTGAAACAGCCAGGCGCGTACACTCCTTCCTACCATCAGTGAGGGAAAGGATGAAGTTAAAATTTCTTCCATCCAGAGGATTAGTGCACTTTTTGACAGGTCACGGACCCTACCCGGTGCACTTGCACCGAGTAGGGAAACGGCCTGATGCAGTTTGTGAATGTGGTGCTGAGATAGGCAGCCAGGAACACGTAATCTTCGAGTGGCCAGTACACGCACGAGTTGCCTCTGTAGAGAGGCAAGCCATACCCACCAGGGACATCTATGAAATAATAAGGAATGATGAGTTAGTAGAGATCCTAATTATACTAACTGAGAAAGTATCAACCCGCGCGCAGCAGATCTATCGAGGATAGTCTGCTGCGAAACAACAGGAGAGAAAAGCCGTGCATGCCTCTATGAGGCATACATTGGCAGCAATATACTGCGTACGTAAAACCGGATTGACATCACCATCCCTGGCGTCTGGCCGGCTAACGTCGGTTTGGCACCACGGATGGAACCGAATATGACCGGAAGGTTAGTTGAGGCAAGGAGTGAAGAGCTGGACGACCTCCCCGCCTTGCGTGAAGTCACTGGAATAAGTTCTCTGGTGTTGGCTGCCTCGCTACCTTCCAAATCCAATCTAGACTAGAAATCCAGTGGTGTAAATGAGATGGATAGTGTAAATCAGTGCACCACTAGTAGTAGTAGTGTAATTTATTTTGTTACTTTACTTTACTGTATTTTGTTTTGTAAATTTAACAATCTGATAAATTAATATGAGTTGCAGTGGTGTAATTTGTGATGTATAATAATTGATTGTAAAGGTCTGTTTTAGTTATCCAGGTAACAGACCTAAATTGTTATTGTAATTGTAAATAAATTGTAAATAAATAATGGTCACTGAGGCGCCGCTGTAGCCGAGCGGTCTCCGGCGCGCCACACACGGTCTGCACGGCCGCTACGCTCGCGGCAGGCATGGCTGTTTGTGCCGTCTTTAGTATAAGACACTTCGTAAGTATAAATATCAATTAAATACAATGAAAGAATCCCTGAGACGGATTTACGTCTCAAATATGTCAAAGACATTATTGATAGATCTGAAGCATTGAATTAAAATTTGTGGTGCGGCCGGGAATCGAACCCGGACCTCCATGCTTACTAGGCAGACGTCTTAACCGTTTTTTTTTTTTTTTTTTTTTTTTTTTTTTTAAACAACCCGTCCTTCCGCTCACAAAATTCGCCTTCATCGGCGTCGGCTTCATCGGCCTTTGGGTAAAGTAATTTCTTCTTCTTCTTCTTCTTCTTCTTCTTCTTCTTCTTCAGGCGTAGGTAGTGGATCGCTTCCACGATGAAATCAAAATCTTCCTCCATAGATAACAAAATAAAACTGATGTGCCTCCGTCACAGATATTTTTTTTTTTCCCTGGCTCTCCGAACGCATCCGAGTTCGTCTTCTCGAAAAATTAATGTTACCGTTTCTATCGTTTCTTTGCAATTCAGTTAACTTCTTTGCCTTTTCTCTTTATTTATCTTCTCTTAACTCGTGAAACGTGAACTGTTAGACTACCACACCACTAACGGTTAAGGCGCCTCGGAATAGTCTATGTACGATTTCCATAGACCAAAGATAACATAGACTGCGCGTGTTCCTATCTCTGCTGTGTTGTGGTTTGAAACCAACATCTAAATTTGCCCCGAGTCACGTGACTGAGTTTTCGTCATTATGAGCAACAGTTTTTCTCATTTACAGGTGAAATCAAGCGTTGATTTTAACAATAAAACGACTTTTCTTCAAATGTTGTTCAAATGTTTGTTAAGCTTATGGGACTTAACTACGGGGTCATCAGTCCCTAAACTTACAAACTACTTATGAACTACTTACGAACTAGGACGGCACAAATATCCATGCCCGAGGGGGGATTCGAACCCCCGACCGTAGTGGCCGTGCTGACCATGACTGGAGCGCCACAGTCACCTCGGCCACCGCGGCCGGCGACTTTTCTTATTCCTATTACACATCTAGTAGTAATGGTAACGTAATTTCATCATATTGTTAATATTAATGCAGTGATTGTCGTGTTTACATGTGCCCCTTATTGTCAGTTATTTTTAGAAGCAACAGAATTACATATACTCGGTGTTAGTATTACGCTTTGATTCTTTTACTTTTTGCAACTTATGAATGTGATTGTCGATGGAAAGATACTTCAAGCTGCTCTTGAGCAAGTTTATATGTTAGCAGGAAAGTTATTTCTGGTGAAAATTTACTTTTAGTAACGTTATACAAAGCTGAACTTTCATACAGACTAGTCATTATCCCTATAAAGTTGTTTCTTGGCAAGTGCATCGATGACGTTTCCTCACTACCCTATTATTTAATGTAAACAGCCAATACTTTGGTTGTTTTACGTTTTAGCATGACGATGTGTAGCAAAAATCTTAAAATATAAACGTTTGCATGTTGTTAAAATCGGATATTATGGATGCAAACAGATTTCATTTCTTATAAAAGCACAACGAAACATTTCACATGTATTGTTGAGGATTTGTAATGGAGCTGATACTCCTTTCAAACTGATATTTTATCTTCCACTCCTACGTAAAATACAAACTAAAAGACTCACAGTACAACAACAACAACAATCTTTCGCTTAAAATCTGTAGTTCTGTTGCTTGTGAAAAGACTGTTAATACGTTTCAGCTAGGCACATGTAAAAACTGTAGCCATCGTAATAATTCTTGCAATTGCGGAGAACTAACACCAATGTACTACAAAAGATGTAATAAGAACACCCTAAGACCTTCATTGTACAAATATACGCTTAATTTGCACTACAAAGGATAAGAACTGAAACTCTCAGCTATATTTCGCATTACTCGTAATGATGAAAACGATTTCCTGCCCCGAGTCACGTGACTTAGATGTTGGTTTCAGTGGAATGACGTCATGCGCAGTCTATATTATGTATGGTCTATGACGATTTCCCTCCACAACACAAACTTTAATTCAGCTTCTTTGTTCCAAAGATAATTGCCACTACTGCCAAGGATTGTTCTACCATGTCCATTGCTGAGATGCTATTCCGCTGCATGGAGAGCCTTGGCAGTAGTGCCAATATTCTATGGAACACAGAAGCTGAATTAAGGTTTGTGTTGTGGAGGGAAATCGTACATAGACTATTCCGAGGCGCCTTAACCGTTAGTGGTGTTGTAGTCTAACAGTTTCCAGAAGCAGTTTTCAGAGAAGAATTTCGAAACTACTGAGCACCCCAGACATTTAAAAACAAGAAACACGAAGATTGAATGTAGTTTGATATCTTTGGAATAAACGCAATTTTAATCCATTTATTTTTCTATTGTTTCCAATACTTTTATTCCATAAGTTCCACGTTTAAACGGCGAGAAGACGCCTTTCTTTTAATTATGTACTCACCATTCCCTTATGTGTTAACATGTGTAATAATAAAAATACAGCACCTGGCAGCTCACGGTTCGCGAGTTAGGAGCAGATAAATAAAGAGAAGAGACAAAGAATTTAATTGAATTGTAAAACGATGGAAACTAAACGGTAACACTCACTTTTCGAGAAGACGAACTCGGAATCGTTCAGACAGCTAGGAAAGAAAATGGCTTCGATGGAGAAACGAAGATTTATTTCAGTCTTTTTATGGAAGAAAAATTTGATTTTCATCGTGGAAGAGATCCGTTAATTTTTACCTGCAGAAGAAAGGAAAATTGTTTTACCAAAGGCCGATGAGAAAAAAATAAAAAATAAATAAATAATAAAAAAATAGCTAAGACGTCTGCCTAGTAAGCATGGAGGTCCGGGTTCGATTTCCGGCCGCACCACAAATTTTAATTCAATGCTTCAGATCTATCAATAATGTCTTTGACATATTTGAGACGTAAATCCGTCTCAGGGATTCTTTCATTGTATTTAATTGATATTTATATCACCGTAACAGGATTGTTCCACCATGTCCATTGCTGAGGTGCTATTCCGCTGCATGGAGAGCCTTGGCAGTAGTGGCAATTATCTTTGGAACAAAGAAGCTGAATTAAAGTTTGTGTTGTGGAGGGAAATCGTACATAGACTATTCCGAGGGGCCTTAATCGTTAGTGGTGTGGTAGTCTAACGGTTAAGACATCTGCCTAGTAAGCATGGAGGTACGGGTTCGATTCCCGGCCGCACCACAAATTTTAATTCAATGCTTCAGATCTATCAATAATTACTTCGTAAGTAATTTGTAAGTTTAGGGATCGAGGACCCCGCAGTTAAGTCCCTTAACCTGTACAAACATTTGAACACTTTGCACGCCACTGCGAAACGAGGACGGTTGCGGGCGCTGAAGCTGTGTAGCTACAGGGAACGTTTGGCCAGTTGTTGTTGTTGTTGTTGTGGTCTTCAGTCCGCAGACTGGTTTCATGCAGCTCCCCACGCTACCCTGTCCTGTGCAAGTCTCTTCATCTGAGAATACGTTCGGCAACCTACATCCTTTTGAATCTGCTTACTGTATTCCCCCCTCGGTCTCCCTCTACGATTTTTACCCCATACGCTTCCTTCTAATGCTAAGTTGACAATTCCTTGATGTCTCAGAATGTGTTCAACCGATCTATCCCTTCTCTTAGGATACGCCAGAAAGTCCTTTTCTCCCCAATTCTGTTGAGCACCTCCTCATTAGTTAGGTGATCGACCAATATAACTTTCATCATTCGTCTGTAGCACCACATTTCATTTCTATCATCTTTTTCTCTGAACTCCTTATTGTCCACGCTTCACTTCTATACAATGCTACACTCCAGACAAATGCCTTCAGAAAGGACTTCCTAACATTTAAACTAATATTGGGTGTCTACAAGTTTCGCTTCTTCAGAAACGCTTTCCTTCACATAGCCATTCTGCATTTTATATCTTCTTTACTTCGGGCATCAGAAGTTATCTTGCTACCCACGTAACAAAACTAGTCTACTACTTTTATTGCCACATTACCTAATTTAATTCATTCAGCATCGCCTGATTTTCTGACGCTACATTCCATTATCCTTGTTTTATTCTTGTTGATGTTCATCTTATAACCTCTTTTGAAGACATTGTCCATTCCATTCAATTATTCTTCCAGATCCTTTGCGGTCTCTCACAGGATAACTGTGTCATCAGCAAACCGCAAAGTTTTTATTTCTTCTCCCTGAAATTTAATTCCCTCTTCGAATTTCTCCTTGCATTCCTTCACTGCTTGCTCAATATACAGATTGAACAACAATGGCGAAACGGTACAAACCTCTCTTACTCCCCTCCCAACCTCTGCGTCCCTTTCTTGCCCTTCGACTCTAATAAATGCTGTATGATTTTTGTATACGTTGAATATAACTCTTCGGTCCCTATATTTTACCCCTGCTACCTTCAGAGTGTATTTCAGTCTACATTGTCAAAAGCTGTCTCCAAAACTACATATGCTAAAAACGTAGGCTTCCCTTTCCTTAGCCTATCTTCCAAGATAAGTCGTAATGTGAGTATTGCCTCCCGTGTTCCTACATTTCTTCTAAATCCAAACTGATCTTCCCTGAGGTCAGACTCCCCCAGTTTTTTCATTCGTCTGTAAACAGTTCGTGTTAGTATTTTGCACGCATGACTTATTAAACCGATAGTTCTGTAATTTTCACACTTGTCCGCACTCGCTTTCTTTGGAATTGGGATTACGGTATTCCTCTTGAAGTCGCAGGGTGTGGCCACAGGGGGCCTATTCTGCCGTTTGCTGACGCGCTGGTCATGGTGCTACCAGCGTTTAACAAGACTTATCAACCGAGCTCGACGAAACTATTCGATGAAACAATTTAATTTTTTCACATCTCGTAGCGCGATATATTCGCTCGATACTGATCTAGTTTTCTATTCAGTATTACTTAAGGTTTCCTTGCTATATCAAATTGCGCAAACTACTGCGCAATACTTTAAGGAGATTGCAGAGGAAAAATCGCATTGCGTAGACTTTGCGTGTGTTTGGTTTTAGCACATACCAAGCTGCGGAAGAAATGTAGGTAAGATACCGAAATTTTATTTAAGTTTGGGACCAAAACGACAACGCTTTTCATTCTCGAGATATAGGGTGTTATGTCCGACGGACAGACGCGGGAACTTCGCGTAGTTCTGCCCATGCCGACTTTCCCGCCCTAAGAAATACTTGTCGTCCAATTTTTTGAAAATCTCTTTGGTTTGTGGCTCCAGAGATAAAGAGCTCACCTATAAATTCAGACTGACCTGTATCGTAGCCAAATATTCGAATAGACAGCGAACATGTCATCGGAGTGTAGTGTAAATTAAGATTACGGATAAGTCTTACATAAGTATTTTCTTGCCTATTGTGTACTTATATCATACATGAACTACGAAAAATGCAAGGGAGCACCCACTACACGACTTTAAAAAAAAATCAGAAATTAAAGGTGCCTTTACAACGCCAATTACATTTGAATCTATTAATCTTTATTTACGAGATAAATCAATCAAAAGTGAAGGCCGGAAACTCCACAAAATACCTAGGAATTACTATTACCTCTGACTTAAATTGGAAAGAACACGTAGATAATGTCGTGGGAAAGGCGAACCAGAGATTGCGTTTTATTGGCAGAACCCTTAAAAGATGCAACAGAACTACAAAAGAAACTGCATACACTACGCCTGTCCGTCCATTTTTGGAGTATTGCTGCCCAGTGTGGGATCCTTATCAGGTGGGTTTGACGGAGGACATCAAAAGAGTCCAAAGAAGGACAGCTCGTTTTGTATTGTCACGATACAGGGCAGACAGCGTTACGGAAATGATACAGGATCTGGGATGGGAATCGTTACAACAACGGCGCTTATCGCTGCGGCGTGGGCTACTTAAGAAACTCCAATCGCCAACATTCTCCTGCGAATGCGAAAATATCCCGTAGGCCCACCACCATTTGACGACAACGCCGTAAATATCGGGAATACTGTGAAACATCAAATTCTAATTAAGTGACTTGGAGAGACGCAAACGTAGGGGCGTTCAAAAAACCTCTGCACAGTGCCGTGTGATTGTTAGCCGGGCGTGCAGAATGCCGCAGTCAAGACGCAAATGAAACTGTGCGAAATACAACTTATTAAGTTATTGAATATTAATTTCTAGGTACAAATTGTTTATATTAATTGTTGAAACTGTCCTCTCTGTTGCTTAATACACACTTCAATTCCTCTAATCATGTTTCCAAAAACAAAGTGTAACATGTCCACATCTACATGGGATACTCTGCAAATCACATTTCAGTGACTGGCAGAAGATTTATCAAACCACCTTTATACTATTTATCTCCCATTCCATTCTCGAATGCCGCGCGGGAAGAAACAACATCTGAATCTCTCCGTTCGAACTCTGATTTCCCGTATTTTATTCTATGTAATTGGGAGTAAACATTGTATTTTCGCATTCGGAGGAGAATGTTGGCGATTGGAGTTTCGCAAGTAGCCCACGCCGCAGCGATAAGCGCCGTTGTCGTAATGATTCCCATCCCAGATCCTGTATCGTTTCCGTAACGCTGTCTCCCCTGTATCGCGACAATACGAAACGAACTGCCCTTTTTTGGACTCTTTCGATGTCTTCCGTCAAATCCGCCTGGTAAGGATGCTCTCCTCGTTCTGTGCTCCAGACATCAGCGGAGTCCACGAGACGTCGTGATGAGGCACTGGTTCTTCCTCGCGGCGGTCCTAGACGGTGTTGCGCACGTCTTCAGTTTCATTGGCTCTTATGCGTAAAATTTGCCTCCTGAAATACACTGTTATGTTCTTATTTCGGTCGGTAAGTTATTTAACACTTGGATATTTTGAGTCTTTTTGTAAAGGTTATGGGAAATAAACTGACACACGCAGTTGGAAATATCCTCAAAAAACAAGGTATCAAAATAGCATATCAAAGCCATAACTCATTAGAGAAATGCCTAACAAAAACAGAAAGCACAGACATCTACCAAAAATCTGGTATATACCAGCTCAAATGCAGCAGTTGTGATGCTCTGTACTTAGGACAGACCAGCACGACACTGGAAACACGATATCAAGAACACCAACGAGCATGCGAATGTGGCAACAGACATTCGACATTTGCAGAACACCTCAGTCAAGAAAACCGCTACACTATCCCATCACCATAGAAACCGACGTCAAAATGCAATAAGAAACACCTCCTGACCCTCCAAGAGATTTTACAAATTAATAGAAAGGAAACACATATTAAATGACCAAGTAAACATCAGCAACCAAACATTATTTAAACTAACAAAACACATAGCAGGCAGAAACAAACCTACCCCACCCTCAAAAGCACCACATAATACGACCACATAAAACAACAACAAATACCTACCCACACATACACCCCTGCAGAAAATCAGAATCGCTCTCTCTCTCTCTCTCTCTCTCTCTCTCTCTCCCTCTCTCTCTCTCTCTCTGTGTGTATGTGTGTGTGTGTGAGAGAGAGAGAGAGAGAGAGAGAGAGAGAGAGAAAGTCGCTAGTTGAACTAAAATCATATTTATAAACACACCTACACACAATACAGTCAGAACATGACACACAAAGTTGCTAGCAGACGCCTGTTTTGACAGAAACGAAACAAAGACACACCTCACAGCACGAACCAAACAACTTGAAAACAAAGAACACACACACAGACAATAAACAGAAACAAAACAAACGGCATGCATAACCTGCCGGGCCACAGAAATGGCACTAAGAAGGGCTACTGTAAAAATTGTAAATAGTGTAAATATAAGCAGTGACAGCAAGTGTCAGTGTGCTTCAAATCACACATGAAGAGGAAAACATAAAAAATTAGTGAGTAGTATTAGTAGTCCAATTTATTCAGAATCAAAACAATCCAGTTGCATGAGAACTGTTACCGATCGAATTTAGTAAAAACTCGAACAAATAATGTAATACAAACCATTTCTTGTACGGCTGACCACTGAAGATGCTTTAGATTAAAGCGAAACGCATCTGGTCTATAGTAGACTAATTTACAGTTGCATAAGTCGGTCCCATAACCTGTACAGGTTGGATAACTGCGACTGCGGAGAAAAGAAGCCAAAAACACGAGGAAATACGTGTTTTCAGTCTCCTCGCACCCACAGTTTGGAAACGAGCGGTTTAGAATACGGTAGATGATATTCCCTCAGAGCTACTGAAGTCTCTGGGAGAACCAGCCATGACAAACCTGTTTCACCTGGTGTGTAAGATGTATGAGACAGGCGAAGTACCCTCAGACTTTAAGAAAAATGTTATAATCCCCATCCCTAAGAAAGCAGGTGCAAACAGGTGTGAAAACTACAGAACCATCAGTTTAATAAGTCATGGTTGCAAAATATTAACACGAATTATATACAGAAGAATGGAAAAACGGGTAGAAGCCGACCTCGGGGAAGATCAGTTTGGGTTCAGGAGAAAAGTAGGAACTCGGGAGGCAATACTCACTTTACGGCTTATCCTAGAAGATAGATTAAGGGAAGGCAAACCTACATTTCTAGCTTTTGTAGATTTGGAGAAGGCTTTTGACAATGTTGATTGGAATAAACTCTTTCAAGTTCTGAAGCAAGCAGGAGTAAAATATAGGGAGCATAAGGTTATTTACAACTTGTACAAAAACCAGACAGCGGTTGTCAGAGTTGAAGGGCATGAAAGGGATGCAGTGGTTGGGAAGGGAGTGAGACAGGGTTGTAGCCTTTCTCCAATGTTATTCAATTTGTACATTGAACAAACTATAAAGGAAAGCAAGGAGAAATTTGGTGAAGGAATTAAAGTTCAGGGTGAAGAATTAAAAACATTGCGTTTTGCCGACGACATAGTAATTCTGTCAGATACAGCAAAGGACCTGGAAGAGCAGTTGAACGGAATGGACAGTGTGCTGAAAGGTGCATATAAGATGAACATTAACAAGAGCAAAACTAGGGTAATGGAGTGCAGTCTAAGAAAATCAGGTGATGCTGAAAGAATTAGATTGGGAAACGAAGCAATAAAGGCAATAAAGGAGGTAGATGAGTTTTGTTACTTGGGCAGTAAAATAACAAGTGATGGTCGCAGTACAGAGGATATAAAATGCAGAATGGCAATAGTTAGAAAAGCGTTCTTGAAAAAGAGAAATTTGTTAACATCGAATATTGATCTAAGCCTAAGGAAGTCCTTTCTGAGGGCATTTGTATGGAGTGTTGCCTTGTATGGGAGTGAGACATGGACGATAAACAGTGTGGACAGGAAGAGGATTGAGGCTTTTGAAATATGGTGTTACAGAAGAATGCTGAAGATTAGGTGGGTGGATCGCGTAACTAATGAGGAGGTGCTGAACAGAATTGGGGAGAAAAGAAATTTCTGGCTACCTTGACTAAAAGAAGGGATAGATTGGTGGGACACATTCTTAGACATCAAGGAATTGTGAATTTAGCATTAGAGGGAAGTGTGTGGGGTAAAAATCGCAGAGGAAGACCAAGAGATGGATACAGTAAGCAGATTCAGACAGATGTAGGTTGCCGTTCTTATGTGGAGATGAAGAGGCTTGCTCAGGATAGGGTATTGTGGAGAGCTGCATCAAACCAGTCTCCGGACTGAAGACCACAACAACAACAGTTTCTAGGCCTCGTTCGTTATTTCTCTGCCTCGTGTGGATACAAAAGGTTACACAAAATATGAATCTCCTACGATAAGTAGCCTTAGGGTACGGCCGCAGTGGGCCGCTCCACGCTTGCTGCTCCAGGGAGGCGGCTGGAAAACCCAGAGGGTGATCCCACTGGGGTGATCCCACAGTCACGTCGCTTCCACCAGCGCGGGCAGCAAACAATTCATGTTCCTCGTTCCGCTCTCAGCTCGCGGGTGCCGAGGTTTCACGCTGTGCGCTGTGCAATGGGAGCTGATGAAGACGCGTTTATCTGAAAAGTTTTTAATGAAAGGCCGATAATTCACTGTAGCTGAATTTTATTGAGCTTTTGTAGACTCGCACAACCGGTTTTGCAGTGTCTTTAATTGCATCTTGTTGTTCATATTGGTGCAAGAATACCAGTACTTTAATATAGCAAACAACTAGACATTCAAGATAATTTACCTGTAGAGAGGTTATTTAGCTCATCTTATGAAATGGTTACTTCTTTGCTAAAGGTTTTACGTGAAATTCTCTTTTTTTGTGAGCCACTAACACGAGGTTACTTCATTCTTAATTACTTTGCTGCCATTCCATGTCAATTTACCTTACCAAAATTTTTTTTTGTTCGTGAACATTATAAAATGTCGGTATGTGACAGGAACGTTGACAGTGAAATAATTGTAACTGCTGTCCTACTATAATCTCAAAATACATACACTGTGACAGACGGTACACTGTCAGCTACAGGGTAATTTCAAGTAAAAACACTCCCGGTTGCAAAGGGGTGTTATTAATTACCAATGACGCGTTCTGCCCTCACAGCAGGCCATCATCTTACCTGTATGACAAATGTTACACAAGAATTACTACAACATCTAAAGTAGTGAAACAGGGGCTGTTGTAGCAATTTGCGTAACGTTTGTCATGCAGGTAATGTGATGATACCCTGCTGTGAGGGCGAAACGCGTCATTGGTAATTAACAAAACCACTTTGCAACCGAGACTGTTTTTACTGGAAATTAAAATTTGACTGGTTGCTGTATCAGCCACACCATGGACTATAGAAAGCCTTATATAGTTACTTTGTATGTATATTGAGGTTATAGGACAGCAGTTCAACTTTTTCCCTGTCGTGATCCAACAGTTACTACCCCATGCCAGCAACTAGTGAGTCCAGTTTCGCAGTTTGCGATCAAAACATTTTTTCTTTCGTCATCATCATCCGTGGATGGTGCCAAGTTATAACAGCAGTTTCATGATTGCACCACTGATTGACTTGCATTAAACTCAACTAGAGAGAAGATGCACTTAAGCTGCACATACGAACGGCATGTGCGTCTCGGTTGCACAGTGGTAGAGTGCCAGACTACAAATCCAAAGGTCCCGGCTTCGATCCCCGCCAGGTGCTAGGATTTTTATCTGTCACTTTCCACTTCTTTCACCTCTGGCAGTATTGCTCATGTGAAAAATACCGAGTAGCACCCCCTATAACTGGCTGGGTAAGTCAGGTCGGAGGAAGGAAACGGCATACCACCTCCAAACAGGACCATGCCTACACTATGGTGTTCAAACCAATCTTCGGATTGTTGACTGTTTTTTTTTTTTTTTTTTTTTTTTTTTTTTTTTTTTTTTTTTTTTTTTTTACGAACGGCCTATTCCAAGTTAACAGTGCCGTTGAAAACATCTTCAATGTCCCCCCGCTGTTGTTATCTGAGGAGAAAGTCTAATTAAATATTGATTCAGAGGAAAAGGGCTACAGCGCCTTGGATAACATTTAGACGCTTGCTATTGGATCCTGTCAAAAATTCTTCTGGTAATTTTAGTCTTCCCATTTCTATTGCATGTCGGAAGGGGCATTCAACACAAACACTAGCATTCTCTTTTCCTTAGACCCCTACAGTCCCCATTATGAACTTGCAATTTTCCGTCAGTGACAGCTAGCAATCCAATATTTGTAACTTTAAGACGTAGAACTAGATTTACTGTCTTTTTTTTATCCGAACTTGTATGCCAGCAATATTTTTAACGAGTTAGAGAACTGGCATCTGTTCCTGATAAACTTTGCTATTTTTTAAAGTCATTTTCTGTTGGCTCGGGCATGTGCTTTATTACGAAGGTTGACTGACTGAGCTGCAGGCTAGAGACTTGAGTAGTCGTGCACATGGAGAGCGCGCGGCGCTAGCGCCCTGAAATTTCAACACCCAGTTCGCTATTCTAGAGCGATGTATCGCTTTCTGTTTAGGTTTAAAAACAATTTCACGATGTTGGCTACATTTCGTACGCAGTAATGTATAACCTAAAGTTAACCAAACGAAAAGTAGTCAGCGACTATATTTTTCACTGCAAAAGCTTCAAACGTTATGCGATAGGTTAACTGAAATTAAGTGTCGTAATAACTGTGGCGAATACCGGAAAAGCGGACACTCCGTTATGAAGCTGTTATGTTAGCCAGCAAGATGTGCAAAACTCAGTGAGGTACGACAATTAGTTTCCTCAGAATCGAGAGAGAAGTATCCTACGTCAAGAAAAAGGCACAGAACCGGAAGAGATGGTTTTTATTTTTTTACAGCAGAAGGAGAATTTTTATCGAAAAACTGACACCGGAGTGCGATGCAGCTTTGTTTCGTACACATGCAGTATTTTTGTCAGCCAGAAAATGGAGAAGTAATGTGGGTGACGTGTCGGCATCAGCCACCGCCACCGCCACCGCCACCAGCTGCCGTCGCGGGGTAAGTGGCCGAGCGGCGAGCGGGCAGGGGAGCTAGTGGCGAGGCGAGCACTGTGGACGCAGCACAGAGTAACATATATCTGTCTGTGCTGTGGCCGCACCCTTAGTTAGGGGCCCTGGTCAAGCATGGGAAGTTGGAGCGTAGCCTCTAGCGGACCGCGCTGCTCTTACTGTGTCAGGTGGGGTGGGCGGCGCAGGCATGGGGCACCCTCCACCAGGGGTGCAGGGGCGGCAGCCACCACCCTCCCTGCGCCTCCACCAGGCAATCACTTCTGACGCCGGGCAAGCCGTTCATTGCCACACCCTACCAACTCGTTACGCTCACCCAACTCAACGTTACATATATATATATAGGACTTACCAACGGTACACCAAGAAGAAATGCAAATGATAAACGGGTATTCATTGGACAAAAACATTATACTAGAAATGACATGTCATTACATTTTTCGCTGTTTAGATCCTGCGAAATCAGTATCCAAAACCACCACCTCTGGCCGTAAAGACGGACTCGATACGCCTGGGCATCGAGTCAGACAGAGCTTGGATGGCGTGTACAGGTACAGATGCCCATGTATCTTCAACACGATACCACAGTTCATCAAGGGTAGTGACTGAACTATTGTGACGAGCCAGTTGCTCGGCCACCATTGACCAGACGTTTTCAATTGGTGAGAGATCTGGAGAATGTGCAGGCCAGGGCAGCAGTCCAACATTTTCCGTATCCAGAAAGGCCCGTACAGGACCTACAACATGCAGTCGTGCATTATCCTGCTGAAATGTAGGGTTTCACAGGGATCGAATGAAGGGTAAAGCCACTGGTCGTAACACATCTGAAATGTAACGGCCGCTGTTCAAAATGCCGTCGATGCAAACAAGAGGTGACCGAGACGTGTAACCAATGGCACGCCGGGTGATACGCCAGTATGGCGATGACGAATACACGCTTCGAATGTGCGTTCACCGCGATGTCGCCAAACACCGATCCACCCATGATGATCGTGTAAACAGAACCTGGATTCATCCGAAAAAATCACGTTTTGCCATTCGTGCACCCAGGTTCGTCGTTTCGTACAGCATCGCAGGCGCTCCTGTCTGTGATCCAGCGTCAAGGGTAACCGCAGCCACGGTCTCCAAGCTGATAGTCGATGCTGCTGCAAACGTCGTCGAACTGTTCGTGCAGATGTTTGTTGTCTTGCAAACGCTCCCATCTGTTGACTCAGAGATCGAGACGTGGCTGCAGAATCCGTTACAGCCATGCTGATAAGATGCCTGTCATCTCGACTGCTAGTGATACGAGGCCGTTGGGATGCAGCACGGCGTTCCGTATTGCCCTCCTGAACCCACCGATTCCATATTCTGCAAGCAGTTATTGGATCGCAACCAACGCGAACAGCAATGTCGCGATACGATAAACGGCAATCTCGATAGTTTACAATCCGACCTTTATCAAAGTCAGAAACCTGATGGTACGCATTTCTCCTCCTTACACGAGGCATCACAACAACGTTTCATCAGGCAACGCCGGTCAACTGCTGTTTGTGTATGGAAAATGGGTTGGAATGTTTCCTCATGTCAGCACGTTGTAGGTGTCGCTACCGGCACCAACCTTGTGTGAATGCTTTGAAAAGCCAATAATTTGCATGTCACAGCATCTTCTTCCCCCTCGATACTTCACATTCACAATTGGACCCGATAGGTGGCGGTAAAAAACGAAATAACTGACACTGGTAATTTTGGCAACTTCGGATTACGTTCGTGTTCATGCTTTGACATACTGATGATCTGACCGCTGTCAAATTTTACGCACTGTCTCTATGAGACCTACCATAACTCCGGACATGCTTTACAGTGCTGTTCACAACATTATTCCTCGACTATAGCTATTATTGAGGATTAATGATCAACATATCTGAGAATTTCCTGTAAAGAACATCAACTTTGATTTGTCTTAATTTGTTATTCTAATTATTGCTTTTCTGATCAGATGAAGCGCCATCTGTCGGACATTTTTTAACCTTTTTTTCCCCCTTCTAATAAAACCCCATGTCATTCCAAGCATGAGTGTCAATTTTTACCTTTCTATCTACATTATTCCGTGATTTATTAAGTTTTTAAATTTATAGTGACCCGGTATAAATTCTGTGGCAACTGTCGTTCCTTAATGACACTGAACTGACTTTTTATTACTATTATTATTCACGTTCTTGAATTCTATAAGCACTATTTGTGGAATAAGGGTGCTAATACTGTATTTGATGAAACTCAACTGTTTTGTCTATATTCCCTAGTCAATGTATGGAACTACTTGTATCATCATGAAATTTACGACTTTCAATATTATCGTGTGTCCACAGTTTATGAGCAGGTAGTTCAAGGAAGAATGTTTACAATCTGTTGGTCTATATTTCACGTCATGTTCACTAAATACAACAAATGCACTTTTAACAAAAAACATAGTGCACTTAAGAAGTCGAAACATTTAACAGGATTTAATTGATAATAGTACAGTACTCGGGGTACGTATATTTCCACCGACCATCACGCTTATATTCACAGCGCTCCAGCGAGACCCTGTCTGACTTTTCTCTGTTCATTCTGTTTCTGTTTAGCATCAATATCAGAAGTTACCCACCAATACCGCATTTGTTGACTCAAGTTGACAATGAATCGTACTAAGAACGACTCGATTTTGGTAGATCTTCAGTTTGCCGTTACTTTGGAATGGCAACACGTGAGTTATAACGAGAGAATCATGAAAATGCGGAAAGGAAATTGCGTCTCTGCAGGAGGAAACATGCAGTTGCACCGATCAAACATCGGAATATTTGACAGGAGAGGTGGACTTTGTGATTTTGACGTCAATTCCTTGGCTCGTTGCAGCAGCAGTCGACATGCACAATGGGAGACGGAAACTCGGTACGCATACGTCCGCGGCCAACGTGAAAGGCAGTGGTGTGTGCTAGGGCTGGCGCATTCGCCATTTTCATCGCTGCGAATGCTGAACACAGCACGCAGCTTAAACTAACAGTGTTGTTTTATTCAAGTTTGGTGACATATTTTACGCCGCGGTGGAGTAGCCGAACGGTCTAAAGCACCTCGCTGCGGAGCGCGCGGTTGCTCGCCGAGGAGGTTCGAGTGAGTCGTCCCTGGGGCATGGGTGTGTGTGTTGTCCTTAGGTTAGTTTAAGTAGTTTGTAAGCTACGGACTGATGACCATGCAGTTTGGTCCGATAAATTTACAAACATTTGAACATTTGATGTTTTTTTTTTTATTTTTATTTTTATTTTTTTTTTTTTTTTTTTTTTTACAAGCGCCCGGCATAGAGCTTTAGATCGTGCTACTTTGAGCTTGCATTCCGCTCTTGTTTACATCGATATGTGGATTAGACACAAAAATCTCCCGTTTTCTTGACTTTTTGCTGCTTCTGTCCAGATACAGAAAAAAGAGCCAAGATATATATATATATATATATATATATATATATATATATATATATATATATATATATATATATATATATATGCCGTCTCGCAGTAAGTGTTTCTTGTCTGCTGTGACAAATTCACCGCATCGGATTTTTGTACTCGAATTGCTGAATGTACTTCTATTATGTTACTGAGAAAATTTCAGAATGTATTACAAACACTAAAACTAAAAAGAATATTAGTGTACAGAATGTAAAGTATACTGTCGTACAGGCACACAGTGCCGATGTTGGCAACAACCTTTGAATGCTATTTGAAAACCTAATCATCATGAAATAAATAAATAGTTCTGTTCCTTCTGTTAGGTTGACAGGTTTTCGTATGTGACAGTACCCTTGTCTTGCCAGTAATTTAATAATCCTTCTAAAGCAAACATTTCGTTGCCATCATTAGCTCAGTACGCCGTCGCAGCCGTAAGTACAATTTACTCAGTATTCTTTGCCACTTATGTTACAGCCTCTTATAGATAAGCCTCAATATTGGCATTTAGTAATAAGAAATTGAATTGAGGGTGTATTTTGTGATAAAACATCAGGTACCGTACTATTCTTTCAAACTGCATACTACAAGTTATGACAGTAAAACTTCGAAATACCACAAATAGCATTCAAGGGTAGTTGCCTGTATCACCACAGTACGCTGCCACAGCCGTAACGAAACTTTTTGCCCGGTATATTTATATTTTCCGTTTTTCTGTTTGTAATACTTTCCCGCAATAATGTAACAGAAGTATCTTCAATAATTTGTGTTACGTCAGTACAAAACTTTTTGATGAGGTGTATTTCTCAGTATACTATATAAGCCACACAGTATGTTCTGGGGTGCTTTGCTGTAATATGATATTCTGCGGCTGCTAATTCCCTACAGGCAGCTTCTCTGTTAAGAGGCAGTACTTTCAGAAGAGCAAAACAAAACTTTAAGTTCAAATATCACAAACGACTTTTACTGTTAAATATTGCTTCGAGTCATAATAATAATAAGTATTTACTTACAATACACAACTGTGTGCTCGGTCCGGATCCCCAGTTTTTGGGCCGACTGTTAATGATACATTTTTCCTTCTCTCAGAATCTCTCTGGAAACTAAACGTTCTGTAGCCACCTCTGGAATGATCTGAGCAGTTTATGGCAACACAACGAGCCGTAATGCCGTGCTAGAGTGCCGTGACGCAAACCCTATAGCACCGCAGTGTGTTTACCCGACGAGCTACGGGAATGAAAATGGCGGCTGCGTCAGCTCGCACTTACAAGAGCCTCAGTGTGTGCCCCGGCGGCCGGCCAGTGGGCTAGCCAAGGTTAGTAAACATAAGGTTGGGCAGTAAGCGCTCTGCTCTGCCATTGGCTGGCGCTGTGACGTCGCTGTGGGACTGCGCGCTCCCAAACGGCCTGCACAGGCTTAGTCCGCTATGGCACGGAATGTGCATTTATATCAAGTTTTTGACTAAAGAAAATGTTTCTGCCTTAAATACAAAGTGCTATTCTGCTGTAAAATATTGCAGTTAAGACTGCTGGTCATATTCTATCGTAGATTTACGCGGTACGTATCAGTAACATATCAAATAACAAACATATCGACAATTTCTTTAATATGAACTGCTGACTTTAAAAGAACAGGAATGTGTCAAACACTTTTTCTGTGGCAAATTAAGCAACTCCGACTGTAAATCCCTTACATAATCGGTTTCATTGAATTGCCGGGAGCGTATTCGGGAATGTGCAACGTTTACATTGACCTTCCTGTAGCACTTGGAGAGCCACACTTTCTTTAACGTTTCATCTCGAGGAAACAAATGAAACTTTATTTCAGTTCCCTTTGTGTTCCCACTGTGAGAATTACAACCTGTAATAGCACAGCCTGACATTCTATAAATAATAACAGAAGTATTTCAAAGAATTACAGCAGAAATTATAGCACCCGCGACAAGCACTCAGGAAATCAATATACTTTTAAAAAAAAAAAAAAAAAAGACTATTTGATCCTTTCCTTCCCAATGTTGTTCCTCGACAACAACGTATTAAAAGCTGATTTATACCGTATTTTGTGTATCAATCCTTGAAGTTGCGTTGTTGTTGTTGATAACATGCTGCAAATACGACATTTTGCCGCTTGGTACGGCGTGTAGCCACTTGTGAGGCATTAATCTGTCCGTCTTGTAGTTTGTGTTTCGTAGCCGTCTGGACGTGGCTGTGATTAGGAGCGCAAATTGTGGTTCATGTTATTTTATTTCAGCAGTGAATTGTGTTTGGTGCTGTGGCGAAGATTATACTAGCATTATTGATCTGACAGTGTTAACTATCAACAAAATAACGTCCCAAGTAATAAAATACCTCGATACAAACGTGTGTATTGTGCATGACATACATGACATAAAAAATCAATAGTGCGACCAAAACTTTTAAAACACGTATTTTGATCTTTAGTGCGCTGTATTAATACAGGTAAGAGTGCGTTTTAATTTTTCCAAAGCTGAATTCATAACGTGGGAATGAGAGGGTTAAACAAATACAGCAGAAACGGTAACACACACACGCACACAACTTAGCAACCAACTCTGCATGTAGTAGGGATGGGCAAGAAATCACGTACTCGTGAAAAATCATGGTGATTGAAAATTCACTGTTTTCACGGTGGCGGCGATCTGGAATCTGACCGTGATTTCAGTCACGGTCACGGTTTGGTAGCGACGAGCAGGAATAGCAGCGAACAGCAGTACTACAAACTACAAAGAGCCATCTGGTGGCCGAAATGAGTGCTAAATACAGCAGCGAATAGCAGGTGCAGCAGCGAATAGCGGAAAAGCGAAGAGGAGGTGAGGGAAGAGAAGCAGCAAAGGCTAAAAGAGCCATCTGTGGGTCGAAATCTGTACTAATATCAATGCAGTAAATAGCGGGTATAGCAGCGAATCACCGATGAGCGAAGAACGGGTATAGCAGCGAATCACCGATTAGCGAAGAGCGGGTGTACCGGCTAAAAGCCGATTATGGACAGCGACCAGTTCCCATACACTAGTGCGTTTTTCCTAGAAAATCGCCAGGGCCCGGCAGGAAGATGTTAAAAACTGAAAAACACATGTCGTCCATTTCGCCGTTCGTCGTCTATAAGTGTGTATCTTACTAAGAATATTTACGATTCTTTCATTGTCTTGATGTGGTTAGAAAGTTTATTGTACAGTTATTTTAAACTATACTTACTATTGACTTATTTGTTGAGACTTACTTTTCTCGGTTCACAACATTACTTTCATAACAACAAACAGACGATAAATTAGTTACTGGCGGATGAAACATTATAACAAAAGTATCTAACTCAATTTTTGTCAGTTCCATGGTAAATCATACAAGTCGCCGGAATCGCGGCGATTCAATCACGGAAATAGCGAAAAGAGCAGAAATCACGAAATAGCGGAAAGAGCTGAAATCACAGAATAGCGGGAGGAGTAGAAATCGCGGAGGGATACATGTCGTGAATACCTCAAACAGTGATTCTAAACCGTGATTAATCACGGTGATTTAAAAGTAGCAATCACGGAAATCACTGTTAGCGGAAAATCAAGGTTTAGCCCATCTCTATCATGTAGTTGGGTTCCCAGGTGTGACGTCATGCGTCATGCGCAGAACGGCGAAAACGCGTTTCCTACTGCGCATCGCTTACTGCGCCCCCCTGGGGCTAGCGATGGCGCCGGCTCGCAGCTGCCTCGCTCACGTGGCGTGCCTCTGCGCCGGGGCCTGTACTTCTCTCCGGCCACGCGATACGTCATGAAGACGTCACGCGGCAGATGGTAGCGGAGACCCTGTGCAGGCGAGGGCGCGGACCCGTCTGACGGGACACGTGTGGCTGACCAGCGGCCGGCACGTGGGGCACACGTGCACACTGAACAGCGGCTAATTGCAGGCGCACGCGCCGCAGCCCCCTCCCCACACTGACCGGCCTCCCTGTGTGTGACCCGGCAGGGGCGCCCCACCTGTCACTCCGCAGGTCACGCGCCCCTCTACATCTGCAGCTGCTGCTTCATCTACATCGGCCGCGCGGGACTAGCCGAGCGGTCTGCAGCGAAACGTTACGGATCGCGCGATCTCCCGCGTCGGAGGTTCGAAACCTCCCTCGGACATGGATATGTGTGTTGTCCTTAGGTTACGTTGGCTTAGTTTAACTACGTCGTGGACATTCAAATTGCTACATCACGAAGATGACGTGCTACAGACGCAAAAATTTAAACCACAACATTAAATGCTGTGATATGCAAATGGTTAGCTTTTCAGAGCATTCACACAAGGTCGGCCCCGGTGGCGACACCTACAACGTGCTCACATGAGAAAAGCTCCCAACCGATTTCTCACACAAATATTCGTTGACCGGCGTTGCCTGATGAAACGTTGTTGTGATGCCTCGTTTTAGAAAGGAGAAATCCGTACCACCACGTTTCCGACTTTGATAAAGGTCGGTTTGTAGCCTATCGCGATTGCGGTTTATCGTATCGCGACATTGCTGCTCGCGTTGGTCGCGATCGAATGACTGTTAGCAGAATATGGAATCGGTGGGTTCAGGAGGGCAATACGGAACGCCGTGGTGGAATCCAACGGCCTCGTATCACTAGCAGTCGAGATGATAGGCATCTTATCCGCATGGATATAACGGATTCTGCAGACACGTCTCGATCTCTGAGTCAACAAACGGGAACGTTTGCAAGACAACAACCATCTGAACGAACAGTTCGATAGCGTTTGCAGCAGCATGGACTAATAGCTAGGAGACCATGGCTGCGGTTACCCTTGACGCTGCATCACAGACAGGAGCGCCTCCGATGGTGTACGCAACGACGAACCTGGCAGCATTAATGCCAAAACGACATTTTTTCGAATGAATCGAGGTTATGTGTGCAGCATCTTGATGGTCACATCCGTGTTTGGCGACGTCTCGTTGCAAACGTGTATTCGTCGTCGCCATACTGGCGTATCAGCCGGCGTGGTGGTATGGAGTGCCATTGGTTACACGTCTCGGTCACCTATTGTTCGCATCGACGGCACTTTGAACAGTGGCCGTTACATTTCAGATGTGTTACGACCCGTTGGTCTATACTTCATTCGATCCCTGCGAAACCCTACATTTCAGCAGGACAATGCACGACCGCATGTTGCAGGTCCTGTACGGGCCTTTCTGGATACGCAAAATGTTCGACTGCTACCCTGGCCAGCACATTCACCAGATCTCTCACCAACTGAAAACGTCTGGTCAATGGTGGCCGAGCAACTGGCTCGTCACAATACGTCTTGCTGAACTGTGGCATCGTGTTGAAGCTGCATGGGCATCTGTACCTGTACACGCCATCAAGCTCTTTCTGACTCAATGCCCAGGCGTATCAAGGCCGTTATTACGGTCAGAGGTGGTTGTTCTGGGTGCTGATTTCTCAGGATCTATGCACCGAAACTGCGTGAAAATGTAATCATATGTCAGTTCTAGTATGATATATTTGCCCAACGAATACCCGTTTATCATCTGCATTTCTTATTAGTGTAGCAATTTTAATAGGCAGTAGTGTAGTTTGTAAGACTTTGGACTGATGACGAACGTAGTGTTGTCCCATAGAATTACAAACGTGTGATCATGTATATCTCCGCAAGCGACGTCACGGCGTGTGGCGGAGGGTACTTTGCCTAGCATCGACACCTCCTCACTTCCCCCTCCTATTCCAGTCGCGAGAGAAACAATCGCCTCTATCCGTACGTGTGGACTGCAATCTCTCTCACCTTATCCAGAGAGTGGATTCGTGAGATGCACGTAGGTGGAAGCAATATGCTGGTTGAATCAAATGTTCAAATATTTATAAACCTGCTGCACCAAACTGCTCCAGTCATCGGTTTCTAGACTTGCAAACTACTTAATCTGTATTAGACTGAGGATAAGACACAAGCAATTGACCGTGGGAGGAATCGAACCTTCGACGGGGACGAACGCTAAGTCCGTAAAATGATGCCTCCGACCGCGCGGCAATTGCGTGCTACTGTGCTGGTTGAGCCTTGGTGGAACGTACGCTGTAGGAGCTGGCACGTCGTGCACGTCGCCTCTGCTGCAGCGTCTGCGCCTGTGGTCTCCCGATCGCCTCTGCGACGCCATCACGCTATCACGCCATCACGCTCACCAGATGAGCCCGCTACGAAGCGCGCTGCTCTCCGTTGCATTTCCTCTCCGTCTTCTGTTTACCCTCTCTAGTACGGAATCCACACTGGTGAGGAATACCCGAGCGCTGATGGAACGAGAGCTTTCTCCACCTACTTCCTGAAAATTCTTCCAATGAATCTGTCTGCCACCTGCCTTCTTTTCTTCGAGTAGGTCTGTCGGTCCTCAGACAGGCTTCAGCTGGACGTCCTCCACTTGTCTCTGTTCTGGTCATCCTCCTCCATTTGCCTGTAGTTCCTTCCTTTCTTCAGGTCAGTCAGCATTCCAAATCTTCTCCTTCCTCTCCCTCTTCTTCCTTCTACTTTTCCTTCCATTATTCTTAGCAGCAGACAATTCCTACGTAATATGTGACCCTACCAAGATGTTTTCCTCTTCTGGATTGTCCCAATGAAGGTCCTTTCCTCTCCTACCCTGCGCAACACCTCCTCATTTTTCATTCTGTCGGTCCACTTCACTTTTTCCATTCCTCTCCATAGCCACATTTCAAAACTTTCTAAACATTTTTGTTCTTTCTGTCTGATTGTCCACGTTTCAGATCCGTACGACACCACGCTCCACACAAAACATTTGGCGAACCTCTTCCTTAGAATGATGGGAATACTTTTGGTTGTTAGCAAATGTTTTACTTCCCTGAAAGCTTTCTTTCGCATGCAGATTCTTCGCCTTACTTCTCTAATGGAAAGCCATTCTTCATTTACATCCAGTTTCGGTCTCGCATTTCCAATTTTTCTTCGATACTACTAGTAAACGACTTGGCATCTTCATTTTTTAGTTTCAACAGATTCCAGTTCTTTACAAGTTCTTTGTTTTTAATGTGTTTCATCTTGGCTCTTATGTCTGCTATAAGCAGGTTGTGATCTGTATTGGCATCTGCTCCAGGGGCAGCTTTAGACATCCTGATGCTGTTTTTGAACCTTTGATTTGTTAAGATGTAGTCTAACTGGTATCTGGCCGTATCACCAAGGCTTTTCCGAGTGTACAATCTTCTTTTATGATTTTGGAAGCAGGTGTTGCCAATCCAAAAGCCAAAACTCTCACAAAACCCCTCGAGTTCATCTCCTCTGTCATTTCGTTGTCCCAGTCAATAATCTCCGACAATGTTTCCATGTCTTCCACTTCCTACCACGCTCTTCCAGTCTCCCATGATCGTTGTTGTTGTTGTTGTTGTGGTCTTCAGTCCGGAGACTGGTTTGATGCAGCTCTCTACCCTACTGTATCCTGAGCAAGCCTTTTGATCTCCTCATAAGAACGACAACCCACATCCACTTGAACCTGCTTACTATACGCGTCTCTTGGTCTCCCTCTGCGATTTTTACTCCACACACTTCCCTCCAATGCTAAATTTACGATTCCTCGATGCTCCCATGATCACCGTTATTATTTCACCTTTACCGTTTTCGTCAAATACCTCTCCTATCTGTTCATAAATCTTGTCCACCTTTTCTTCATATGCTCCTGATGTAGGCATGTACACCTGAACAACTAAGGTGTTTACACGTTCCGTTAATATTTCGATTACTATCACTCTGTCAGTGACAGGGATTACTTTATGTTCTTATCGGGAGTCTCCTTGTACATTAAGCCTTTTCCTCGTCCTTTGCGGCCTCTTCTTATATTCTCCAGAAACCAAATCTCCTTCTCCTTCCCATCTCACCCCACAAAGTCCTAAAATGCTGATGTCATGTCTCTTCATTTCTCTCTTCACGTTTTCTAGTTTACCTTTCTCATACATTGTTCTCACATTCCAGGTTCCAGTCCTCAGACCGGTAACTTCCGTCTGTTTCTTCACAGGGCACTGTTTATCTGGGATAGGGCCCACCCGGAGATCCGATTGTGGGCATTTTACTCCGGAATATTTCTTCTCAGGCATCTGGCTTATCCACGATTAATTGTATAGGTTGTTATGGGACCTAACTGCAATGCTCATTGGTCCCTAAACTTGCAGACTACTTAAACTAACTTAACCTAAAAAAGAACACACACACACACACGCAAGCCCGAGGGAGGACTAGATCCTCCCATGTGGGAAGGCGCACCGTAGGAAGACGCCTTAGTGCGCACGGCTATTCCGCCGCGGCTACGGTCGTTCCATTAGAAATATTCCCTTATATCTACTGCCACATTTTTTTGGAAGTGACTGGTTCCAGCGATTCTCTTGCTATTCCGTCATAAAGGACCTTTCTCTCTATCCAGACTCAGCACTTTACACTTGTTTATGTTGAGAGTGAATTGTCCTCTCCTGCACCATGCGAGCATACGCTTTCATACTTCTGCATTTCGCTACCCTTCTCGGGTGTTGCGACTTCTTTATAAACTGCAGCGTGATCGACAAAGGCCCTCATTAAAATTCCAATGTTATCTTTGGGCTCATTGATAAATATTCCACATAAAAAAACAATCCCCTAAGACTGTTCTGCTGCACAGCACGAACCACCTGCGTGTCTGCGGTGGGAATGAAGCGCTGCTGTCTGGGCAGAAGGGTCAGAGAGATTTCCGCGAGTGAAGCAAAGAGGAGCCATGCCACGGAGACGCGACCGTGCTTGGCACAGCCAACTGAGCGAGTTTCGGAGGGGTCGGGCTGCCGCACACGCTGCAGGTGGTACGGCACTTGTGCGACTGAGGTCACGTGATCATTGTCGCACTCGCAGATGAGGTTCTGGGGGGATCTCAGCGCGACGGCCGAGCGCTCTAAGGCGCTTGGCTTAGGAGCGCGCGGGTGCTCCGTCTCGGGCATGGATGTTTGTGTGTGTGTTGTCCTTAGTTTACGTAGTTTGTAAGCCTAGGGACTGATACGCATAGTAGCTAAGTACCATAGATTCACAAACGTTTCGACGGTCATACAGCAGGGACGTCCGCCAAGAATGTGATACTTTGGTTGAGGAGTGGAGCTCGCACAGCAGAGATGGCAGTGTTTGTGCGGCACGAGCTGCTGCCAGCCGGCTACTCGCACGGTGGCCAGCGGCAGACGGCAGGCTCGCATCTGGCCGTCTGCCACCCGCGCCTCAGCATCGTCGAGTGCTGCGAGAAGACTGAATGTCGGTCCGCGGTCTGGAGCGAGTGGCGGCCTCAGCACCCTGCCCTCTGCTGCTCCTGTGCAAGGCACTCTGGCCCTCTTGGGGTGCGGGGCGTGACAAGGTGCAGATTTCGTCCACCTCTGGTGCTTCCGAAGGGAACAGTCACTGGTGCCCAGTACGTGCACAATGTTCGTTTCCTTCGGCATTCCCGCAACTGGGAGGAGACGTGTTGTTCCGAGACGACCCGCCGCCCCTGGAACTGAACCAGTCACGCGGCGGTTCCCTTCCCAGCAGCGTCTCCGCGCTTTCCTGCAGTCCAGCACGATAGAGATGGGCTAAACCGTGATTTTCCGCTAACAGTGATTTCCGTGATTGCTACTTTTAAATCACCGTGATTCTAAACCATGATTAATCACGGTTTAGAATCACTGTTTGAGGTTTTCACGACATGTATCCCTCCGCGATTTCTACTCCTCCCGCTATTCCGTGATTTCAGCTCTTTCTGTTATTCCGTGATTTCTTCTCTTTTCGTTATTTCCGTGATTGAATCGCCGCGATTCCGGCGACTTATATGATTTACCATGTAACTGACAAAAAATACTTAGATACTTGTGTTATAAAGTTTCATCCGCCAGTAACTAATATATCGTCTCTTTGCTGTTATGAAAGTTATGTTGTGAACCGAGAAAAGTAAGTCTCAACAAATAAGTCAATAGTAAATATAGTTTAAAGTAACTGTACAATAAACTTTCTAACCACATCAAGACAATGAAAGACTAGTAAATATTCTTAGTAAGTGTAAAAATTGTTTGCAAGGTAGGTGTTATTTCATTGTCAATGAATATATGCCCTCAATTTTAATAACTTGTTTCTTTAATGTAATTCATACTGCAGTTATTAGAGAGTGCTGTCATTTACATACTGCTGCTATTCCTGCTCGTCGCTACCCAACCGTGACCGTGACTGAAATCATGGTCGGATTCCAGATCGCCGCGACCGTGAAAACAGTGAATTTTGAATCACCGTGATTTTTCACGAGTACGTGATTTCTTGCCCATCTCTACAGCACGGGTAGGTCACGACGGGACGAGAGCTGGCGCGAGTCACTCGTCACGGCACAGCTCTGCCGAGACTGTGTGAGCAGCTGGATCGGGCGGGCAGCAACTTCCCCAGCCGGCACTCGGTGGGTGCTCCAGAGTGGATCGAGATCGCTCCGGCTGCTGACGTCTGGACGGTCCGCCCCGTCAACTGCACTATCAGGAGTACGGCGTTAATTGTCAGAGTATAGCAGCGTGTGGCAGTGTGGCTGCGGCCTCCTGCACAATAGTTGTAGCTGTAGCTGTAGTTGTAGAGTAGGTGGGCGCGCGCGCGGCCGCCGGCAGCGGAAATGGCAGCCCGGCTTCCCAGAAGTCTGCCTCCTGCCTCCTGCAGAGCGCCGAGGCCGCCAGTGGTCGCCCACAACCTGAGGTCATTCTCTAATAGCGCGCGGGAACAAAGAACGCATAAATCGTTCCGTTTTCGATATCATTTCTCTTATTTCATTGCGATGGTCATGACTCCCTAAGTACGTCCGTGCTAGCGAAATATTTCCACATCCACAACTAAGTCGGTGATTCAAACTTCGCAAACTGATCGCGCCGTAATGAATAACCTCTTTCTTTTAATGATTTACACCACAATTCGTGCAAAATTTCCGTAACGCTCCCCCCCCCCCCCCGTAACGTGATAAAACAAAACGAGCTGCCCTTCTCTGAACCTTCTCAATGTCTTCCGTCAGTCCCACCTGGTGAGGGTCCCACACTGGGCAACAGTACTCCAGGAGAGGACGCACAAGTGTGATTGATGTAGGCAGTCTCTTTGGTGGAGCTGGTGCATCTTCGAAGCGTTCTGCCGATGAAACGTAACCTTTGGTTCGCCTTCCCCACAATATTTTATATGTGTTCTCTCCAGTCTAAGTTGTTCGTAATTGTAACTCCTAGGTATTTGGTAGAATTTACGACCTTAAGGTTTGACTGATTTATCGCGTAATTGAAGTTCAGCGGATTTCTTTTAGTGGTCATGTGTATTACTTCACACTTTTCTTTATTTAGTGTCAATTGCCAATTTTCGTACCATGTAGAAATTTTGTCTAAATCGCTTCACTAACCGATAAACGACAGGACCATCCGCCAACAGTCTAAGAGATCTGTTCAGTTTGTCTCCTAAATCGTTTATAAACAGAAGAAAGAGTAGGGGACCTATAACGCTTCCCTGGGCAACGCCAGATATCACTTCTGTTTTACTCGATGACTCACCGTCAATTACTACGAACTGTGTCTTTTGTGTCCCAGCCTGGTCGCCGCTTTTGTGTCTCGTTTCCGTCGTAGGTGTCGGTGGCCAAGTGGAATGAGACCGACACAGGAATAAAGATAGCACGCTGGTGCAGGTACGGAGGGGAGCAGCCAGAAACTAGAAATACTAGAGTAAATTAGAACGAGATATATATTGCACAGAATTTATACATTACTTAACTTTTACATTGCTCAGTACTGCAGATACATATTTGAGCTAGAGCCTAGTACTGCTTCCTAGTGCCTGTACGATAGCCAAGTCTTCACTAGTGCCTATCTGATTACGAAGGTCCTAACTGGTTGCTATCTCAGTCCCAAGTGAACGATGTCGTTCAGCGGTGGCCACGAGCGGAGTTGCAGCAGAGGGCGCTCGTGGCTGACGTCGTAAGAACGCCGCGCCGTGCGTGCATGGCGGCGCGCGGCGAAAGTAGGTGGCGCGCACTTTGTACTTGTGCGACACCACACCGTCCTTTCTGATAGGCAATCGTGCATCCAATCGCACAATTGGGGCGTTATTCCATAAGCACGCCATTTCATTAGAAGCCGCTTGTGCAGTACAGTATCAAAAGGTTTCCGGAAATTCAGAAATATGGAATCGATTTGAACTCCCTTGTCGATGGCACTTAACACTTCATGTGAATAAAGGGCAACCTGTGTTTCGCAAGAGCGATACTTTCTAAATCTGTGTTGACTTTTGATTAATAGGTCGTTCTCTTCGAGGTAGTTCATGATGTTCGAACAAAATATATGTTCTAAAATCCTACTGCAAACTGACGTCAATGAGACTGGCCTGTAATTTTGGGGATCGCTCCTATATTGGAGTAACTTGCTTGACATTCAGAGAACACTGCTTAAAGCTTCGAAGGAACTTAGCTGGTGACTGAGGCGTGCATACCGCCACTCAGGCTCTGTGACCTCGCCCTTCTGTACTCTGCTGGGGAACAGAGCCCTCACAGCTGAATGCAGCCACCAGAGCTGTGGACGCCCATTCAGACGTTGCCTGCTGTTATTTATTTATTTCGCCTCTTTATATTTAAAGGACTGGCTTACCTAGAAATTACATCTTGTCTTCTAAGATGTACGGTTAACACTTTATGAAAAGTTCACTTCGTTTCCGTCAAAATAAATTACTGGGTGCTGACGGTTTGCAGTCCTGCGAGTTCGTTCTTTGTTGTTCCTCCCACCTCAAAACAGGTCGAAGTCGAATAAGTGCGCAGTTTACAAGATTTCCTGTTCAGTATCTCGATTTTTGATGTTTTTGTCCGTTTACAGTCATGTAGATGAACTGCCCCCCCCCTCCCCGCAGCACCACAAAAAAAAAAAAAAAACACTTAATTCGAAGCTCACATCATCAAAACACATACACACACAAAATTATACTACTATCTGACATTACAGACACACAAACACACACACACACACACACACACCGCACGAACCGTCTTTATCTTTTTCGTACAAGCACAAACCCACATGCTTAATAAACACACTCAAAATAAATACCCTTACGTCACAATGAGTGGGGAACGAATGCAATGCTGAAATAAGGTACAGCTATATCACTGTGAAACGGATATATATATATATATATATATATATATATATATATATATATATATATATATATATATTGCTCTTCGTTAGTGTCGCTAAAACTCAAGAACGACTGAACCGATTTGGCTAATTTTAGTCTTGAAATATTCGTGTAAGTCCAGGGAAGGTTTAAACGGTGATAAAATATGGAAACGTTGTCCGGGAAAGAGGACAATCGGGGAAAATTGAAACAGCTTTTTCCAGTGAGCTATCAATGCCGTTTGTCCAATTGCGATAAAATTTTGTACATTTCATGTTAAAAGCAAGAGGAAGGTTTGCATCAAATAAAAATTTGGAAAAGTCCCCCGGAAAGTAGGAAAATATAGGAGATACAGAAAGAAATTTTTTCTGTGAATAAAAATCAATTACCTCATGGTTGTAAGAGCATCATTTGAGTACGGCTTGACAGGACAATGTTTGTATGAAATAAACTTTTTGGAAAATCTACCGAAAAACTGGAAAATTTGAGAAAAACTGAAAGTGCGTTTTACAATGTGTTTTTGATTTAGTTCAGCACTATAACTGCCTATTCGCACGATGGAGAGGTGTAATTCTTTATTTGTTTTGTTCATTATGGACTTGGAAAAGTTTTCAGTAAAACAATAGGGACAGTTAAAAAGGAAAGTCACAAAATTCTAACGAAGATCCTTTTTCAATGTGTTTCTAAGTGCACTCAACACTATAAGTTGAGAACCGTTCATCGAATTGCGATACAGTTTTCACCATTTGACGTTCATTCGTCTGATTGCGATAAAATTTTGCATATTTGACGTTCACGTCAAGAGTAACGTTGTTATGAAATAAAAATTTGAAAACGTTTCCCAGCAAATTGGAAAATTTTCCTATGAAATATTTATATCATTTATCTGATTGCGATAAAATTATGCTCATTTGACGTTGAAAGCGAGAGGAAGGTTTGAGTGAAGTAAAAAATTGGAATAGTTGGCCAGAAAATTGGAATATTTGTGGAAAACAAAGAGTTCTTTTCTTTGGGATATTAATATTAGTCCTAGGATTGCGGTAAAATTTTGCACATTTGACGTTCAAAGCGAGAGTACATACATATTAGCAACTGCTAAGCATTGCCGGGCCGGCTGGTACACATTAAAAATCATGAACAAGAAATCGCGTAAGTTGCGCAGTTGTGCGACTTGGACCTGCGACCAGGTGGCAGGAACGACGAAGACGGAACTCGTAGCAGTGTAATCCGTGAGCAGCACTAGTGACGAAGTGTCTGCAATGCGTGTGTGAGGTGAGGTGGCGCAGTCAGCCGTCCGGACATCGGTCTGACCGCCACAGTGGTCCTGTCTGGAGGTGGTATGCCGTGGCCTTCGGACCGACTTACCCAGCCAGTTACAGGGGGACCTACGGTTTAACGTGGGTAATGGAATTCCCAGATGAAGCAATCCATTGGTGGTGCCCTGGAATAGAGGGGAGCCAAAATAAAGGCATTGCAGCAGGAAAGGGGCGCTTTGAATTCCGACACTAACAAAATACAGTCACGTTTAGTGTCGCACCTAAGAGTCGTCAGGCGCATTTTCTGTGGCGTTTCAGCAGATATCTGGGATCTCGTTTCTGCTATGTGCAGCTGCAGTCGGCCCAAACAACTTCTGCTCCTGACGCCATCCTGCGACGCCCGGTGTAGATGCAGAGCGTCGGTGTGTTTCCTCTCACGAACAGAAAGAGTGTTAAAGCGACATTTTTTGAGCTCAATCGATAGAGCAGTCCAAATTAGTGTAGTGTGATGTTCGGTTTATGGAAATGTATTAACAGAGACAGTGAAACACGACAATTAACCAGCACTGCGGAAGCGGCTGTGTAGTAGACTTGGGCATAATAATTCGCGATCGGAAGCGCTGACTGAATTCACAGCTCTGTCGTGAACTAGTTCGTTGTTTTAGTTCGTCCGTTCCCAGTGACGGCTAAGCGGCGTTGTCTGCGCATGCAGGTGGAGGGAGAAGTTCCCCCACCTAGCTGCTTCATGCGCTTGCTGCTTGAGCCGCTAACGATGTCACACAAACCGAAAACAGCCTGTGGATAATTTCTCGCGTTTAAGTTTAGAGTTATCTCTATATCTTGGCATTATGCAATTTAGTAGTCAGATATTGCAGAGTGCAGAATACTTGAAAGCAGAAATTTTGTAGCACTGAACTATGTAATCTAGCAGGCCGACGCTCACCTAGAAATGGATCTCATCAGCAGGAGCAGGAGGCAAACACGTGATTTTTAATTCTGTTCGCAATGTATCGCGCATATTTTAGTTCGCAACCACTAGCTCTCCTTTTAAATCGCAGCTCGGCCGCGAAGTAGGTCGTTCTTTTTAGTTCGTCCGCTCGTTTTGGCTTTTGCTAGCGCTACTAAAACTACAGCTGAGCTGCATCTCAGCTCGAAACGACGGCAACTGGCAGAAGGGAATCACGCGATTCTGCGCGCTCTCGCGTCCTCTCGCTGTTTCCCGCGTCTTCGGAAAAGGAGCGGACGAACTAATTCAACTCGGGCAGGGGAAACTGCACGAACACGTCTTTACCGGTACGCGAAGTGCTGTATAGTCTACGAGATTTAGGAAGATCTACGAGCTGCGCGTAAAGCCCGTTTTAAACGATCAACGAACTTGTAATAGATTGATAACAAGTTGCGTTAATGGCGGCCGTCAGTCGTTTGAACGGATGCACTAGTATGATCGCGCTAGTATCGAAGCGCGATAATTATAGCGATAAAGAAATAGGACGAGTTCTAAATTCGGTACTAGTGGGTTCACTGCGCATGCGCGAGCTAGTAGCTGTCAGCTGCAGTCACCGCTCCAGTTAGTCCGCCATTTTCCTTCGCATTTACGTATATTTTCCATTATGTCGAAGTTTATGATCAGAATGTATTACAAAATGTATTTCTAATGACGGCATTCACACTGACCGTCACCTAACGTCAACGTCACGTTAAGCTTTCTCGAGAAGATTGTTTGATTGAATGCTCGTCTGCTGACATCGGAAGTTAACCTATTTTCGTCACGCGATTTTCATATTATAGTCTACAATTACACGGTTTGCACGCAGATTTGTCTTATTAATCTTTGCTATATTATTATACTTTTGTTTCGCAGTAAATTGTAAATGTTTCATGACGACTTAAATATTTATCTCAATTATTGTCCACCGAAAAGCGAGGTCGTAGGCCTACATCTGAAACCGAAAAATGATTTATGTTTTGCAGTACCGTAACAGAGAAGACTGAAGCCAAATGTTTATTTGAATAAGATTGTACTTTGATGATGCAATTTTCATTAAATAGCATTTGAAATGAAAAAGTCAGTCCAAATGAAAGACACAAATTCAGTTGTGCATGACGTTATCAACATTGTCAGTGGGCAAATCGTAGTAGATAAAGTAAAGAAGGTCTATTTACGCTCTTATAAATATGGCTTGATGTGTTCATAAGTTTATTTTTTTCGGTTGAAAATAGATGTGAATGTTTTGAAATGTTGTTAAACTTCCCGAACTTTACCACACTAAGTTGACCAAAAACATAGACTGCAAGGTTTTCTTTGGCCGTCAATAACATTTAGCGTTGTTTCGTCAATTCCAGTATTAAACTATGACTTCCTACATAACAAATCGCCTGTTATAACCTCACTTTCGACATCGGGTATTACTGTTCGATTACGTTTATCGTGTAAACACGCTGCCACAAGATCTTGCTTGAGTTTGTAGTTCAGGGCTATTACACTAGGAGCGCTTCAGTAGACTATTGTCTATCTTGTTCACATTCGTTCATCGTTTAAAAACGGCTTAAGGGGAAGGCAACGGCCACAGGTGGGGAGGGAGGGAGGGTGCGCTACTGACCGTCCTGAAGACATCGGCCACGGCCGGCGCAGGGCAGGTGGCGAAAGCGAGGGGCGGACGCCGACGGCAATTTCTTTGTTTTGAGAGTATCCGCTGTGGAGTTTATGAAGTCGTTCACGATGAAAGCTGTCTTTTCAATTCTTGCCTTTACTTTTATAACAACCTTTCTAGCCACTGTCCCATTCTTTAGAATGTAAAAATACACAATTCGTGCTGACAATTCGCCGATCGAGTCAAGAGACAAATTCATTGTCATAAACTTGGAAAAAGAGGAGCGTCACAATTTGTACTAACTCGCTGCTATAGGGTCTAAATTACATTTATGAAATGTGGAAGACTTTGTATGTACAGTACAATCAGACTTGTCAGAATCGAATACTAAATTGCAGAATGTCCGGATTTTGAAAATTCTTGACAGCTAGAAATAAATTGTATAAATAAAAATGTTACTTTTTAATTTTTAGTTCAGCTTCCTACTGGCAGATTTACTTTCTTCATTCCCACTCTTACTTCGAATTGGATTTTAAGAACGAGCCTATTCGAATCCTAAAATAGTATTAAGAAAAGATTCAGAATTCAACAAGTGCCACCGAATTCCAAAGTAATTATGAAATCGGCCTTTATTAAAGCAACACTCTATGGAATTGTAAAATATGGACAAGAAATCAGTTGGATGCTTCTTACAAAGTTTGACCTATTGTAAAACTGTAGCAGATCATTGTCAGTTGAAATAGGCCGCCTCTTTTATACTTGTTTACTTGTTATGGATAATTAACACATAACGAAGAAGCGACACACGTGGCCAGCAATTCATTTTCTCAGTGGTGTGGACTGCAGTTCTTCTCGCTACGCCCAACATCCGCCAGCATCGAAGGCTTGCGATCGCGGCGTCACTCCGCTCAGATAACTCGCAATTACTTGTGAAAGGAGGCAGATATAAGTGCGACTGCCATTTCAAAAACTCTCCTGTACTTTTATCTCCATTTCACTCGCTGTAATGTATGGTCTAAAATGGGTAGAACAGTAAGCTGCCCGCTATCCAACTTTTTCAATACACGATTTGTAAATCATGCGCACGCATTTGACAAATAGCGTCATTTGAAAACGACTGTTATGAATTATGAAAACGTGAATGATTTATTAGAAAGCTGAGACGCTTTACTACCAAGTGTCCAAAAATCAGATTTTTTAACCGCAAACTTTCATCAAATTGCAGTGCGAAGCATTAAGAAACTAACAACTCACGCGAAATGAAAACTAGACATTTCCTTTTCATAGGGAAACTAAAGCTTGTAAGGAAAAAATTAGTTGATAAAACGATGTGGGGTGGCCTTATATACCGTCCAAATTTTTCACAACTTGAAAATCGGAAAAGTGTATTTTCTTCCATTTTTCGGCTGGATGTTTTCGGACTGCAGTGAAACGCGCGAAGCGAACTGTGCGCCGGCCACTGCAGGTGAGGTATGCGCGCGCACCTTCCCCCACTACACAAAACCGGCGCAGGGCCACTGCGCATCCTGACGTCATAGCTCACGCTACATCTCGTCAACTATACGACATTTCGATAAACCGAATATCACACAGCCTAATTTGGAACTGCTCTATCGATTAAGGACAAAGTATTTCGCTTTAAATTTTTTTGTTTTGTTTTTCATGACGGGAAACAAACGGACACTCTCAATCCACACAGAGCATCGCAGGAACGGCGTGAGAAGCAGAATTCATTTAGCTTGAGTCCCGCTGCACTTTGCAAAAAATAAAAAAAATGCAAATATCTGCTCAAACACCAGAGAAAATTCGCCTGACGACTCTTAGGTGAGACTGTCTCTCTCTCTCTCTCTCTCTCTCTCTCTCTCTCTCTATATATATATATATATATATTGCTGTTCGTTAGTCTCGTTAAAACTCGCGAACGGCTCAACCGATTTAGCTAATTTTAGTCTTGAAATATTTGTGCAAGTTCAGGGAAGCTTTAAACGGTTATAAAATATGGAAAGGTTGTCCGAAAAAGAGGAAAATCGGGAAAAATTGAAACAGCTTTTTCCAGTGAGCTATCAATACCGTTCGTCCAGTTGCGATAAAATTTTGTACATTTCATGCTGAAAGCAAGAGGAGGATTTGCATCAAATAAAAATTGGAAAAGTCGTCCGGAAAGTAACAAAATTTAGGAAAAACCGAAAGCGATTTTATTTATTTATTTATTTTTTGTGAATAAAAATTAATTGCTACATGGTTGTAAGAGCATCACTTGACAGGAGAAGGTTTATATGAAAGAAATTTTTTGGAAAATCTACCGGAAAACTAGAAAATTTGAGTAAAAATGAAATTGGGTTTTTCAGTGTGATTTTGATTGACTTCACCACTATAACTGACTATTCGCACGTTTTTGTTTTCTTTTCTTTTTCATTATGGTCTTGGAAAAGTTTTGAGTTAATAAAAAAGAAGGACAGTTAAAAATTCGAACCAAGTTCCTTTTTCAATCTGTTCTAAATCTACTTAACATTATAATTTCAGAACCGTTCATTCGACTGATAATTTGACGTTCAATGAAAGATGAACGTTCTTCCGAACTAAAAACTTGGGAAAGTTACCCGGAAAATTGGAAAATTTAGAAAAAAAAGGAGATCTTTCTATGAAATATCCAAACCATTTATCTGATTGCGATAACATTTTGCACTTTGGACATTCAAAGCGAGAGGAAGGTTTGAGTGAAGTAAAAGTTTGGAATAGTTGGCCAGAAAATAGGAAAATTTGTGGAAAACTGAAAGATCTTATTTCTTTGGGATATCAATACCATTCGTACGATTGTGATAAAATTTTGCACGTTTGGCGTTCAAAGCAAGAGTACACACATATTAGCAATTGCGAAGCATTGCCGGGCCGAGTAGTGAAGGCTTGGAAAGACTAGAGACAGCAAGCTGCTACCGACGGGAGACGTACGTTAGGGAGGTCTGCGGGAATGCTTAGGCTTCCGGAAGCGTTTTTGACGCTGTAATTTACAAGCGTCTTCTAATCCAATTGTGTGCTTACAGATCGCCGTAGTTGCGACTGGATTCACGATTTCCTACGAGAAGGGGCACAGTTCGTTGTAATTGACGGTAAGTCATCGAGTAAAACTGAAGTGATATCTAGCGTTCCACAGGGAAGCGTTATAGGTCCCCTACTCTTCCTCGTGTTTATAAACGATTTAGGAGACAATCTGAATAGCTCCCTTAGACTGTTTGCGGATGATGCTGTCGTTTATCGGTTAGTGAAGTCAACAGAGGATCAAAAGCAACTGCAAAGCGATTTAGACAAAATTTCTGCATGGTGCGAAAATTGGCTATTGGCACTAAATAAAGAAAAGTGTGAAGTAACACACATGACCACTAAAAGAAATTCCCTGAACTTCAATTACGCGATAAATCAGTGAAACCATAAGGTCGTTAATTCTACCAAATACCTAGGAGTTACAATTACGAACAACTTAGACTGGAGAGAAGAGATAGAAAATATTGTGCGGAAGGCGAACCAAAGGTTACGTTTCATTGGCAGAACGCTTCGAAGATGCACCAGCTCCACCAAAGAGACTGCCTACATCAATCACACTTGTGCGTCCTCTCCTGGAGTACTGTTGCCCAGTGTGGGACCCTCACCAGGTGGGACTGACGGAAGACATTGAGAAGGGCAGCTCGTTTTGTTTTATCACGTTACAGGGGGGAAAGCCACACGGAAATGTTGCACAATTTGAGGTGGAAATCGTTAAAAGAAACACGTTATTCAATGCGGCGTGGTCTGTTTGCGAAGTTTCAATCACAGACTTTTAGTTCTGAATGTGAAAATATTTTGCTTTTAGAGAAAAGTATTAAAAGTGGTTAATGAACCCTCTGCCAGGCACTTGAATGTGATTTGCAGAGTATCTATGTATATGTAGTTGTGCCATTGGATTCCTGATTTCCTGTCAGAAAGAACTCAGATTGTGGTAATGTGACGGGAAGCCATCGAGTAATACAGAGTGATTTCTGGCGTTCCACAGGGAAGCGTTTCGGGGCCCGTGCTGTTCCTCGGCTTTATAAACGAGCATTTGGAAGGCCGCTGCTGCCTGCGTCTTGCTTCACATGTAGTCCATCCTGTCTCTCTGTGCACTGCCCTTCCTCTGCCGTCCCCCTGCCCACCCCCTCTTTAGCCCACTCTTCCATTCCCTCATCCTCTTTCTGCCCACTCCCCCTCTCCCATCATCTGTTCCTCCTCCAGCTCCCGCACAGCTGACAGCTCTGGTGCTGATGAGTGGCGGACACTCACAGTTTCTTTCACCACGCGTCATATGCTAACCCGCGGATTATAAAAATTATCCGTGAAAACATTCTACATGACCGAACATTCTAATAATTACTAAACCATTGACAAAATCTATTGTAAGGTACACTCTCGTTTTGATGATACAATTTTCTAAAGCTCGAAATAAAACTGTACCATCGCACGAACTGTAAAGACGCAATTAAAACGACAGAGGACAGTCTTCTTTGCGTAACGAAGGATAACATTAAAATCGAGGCTTCAATTTCCCTGTTCACTTTCTAATTTTGCCATTCATCAAAGCAGCAGCAGAATGCGCCTTTTGACTGCAGCTCGCAAACACTTCAATGTGGCGGGTTGCCTTTCAAACGGCGTCCGAGTACACATTTTCTTCTTTTTTTCCCCCTCATTTTTGTGCTGCTTCTTTGGGTTCTCCCTATTTGGCTTTTCCTTTACCTAAGCGACACCAATCGGCTAAGCCATTTATGTGTCTTAGTCATTCATTTTCTATATATATATATAAATGAATTTCTGTTCGCTGTTGTTGTGGTCTTCAGTCCGGAGACTGGTTTGATGCAGTTCTCCACAATACCCTATCCTGAGCAAGCCTCTTCATCTCCACATAAGAACGGCAACTTACATCTATCTGAATCTGCTTACTGTATCCATCTCTTGGTCTTCCTCTGCAATTTTTACCCCACACACTTCCCTCCAACAGTAAATTCACAATTCCTTGATGTCTAAGAATGTGCCCTACTAATCTATCCCTTCTTTTAGTCAGGATATGCCAGAAATTTCTTTTCTCACCAATTCTGTTCAGTACCTCCTCATTAGTTACGCGATCCACCCACCTAATCTTCAGCATTCTTCTGTAGCACCATATTTCAAAAGCCTGAATCCTCTTCCTGTCCGCACTGTTTATCGTCCATGTCTCACTCCCATACAAGGCAACTCTCCACACAAATGCCTTTAGAAAGGACTTCCTTAGGCTAAAATCAATATTAGACTTTAACAAATTTCTCTTTTTCAAGAACGCTTTTGTACCCATTGCCATTCTGCATTTTATATCCTCTGTACTGCGACCATCATTTGTTATTTTACTGCCCAAGTTACAAAACTCATCTACCTCCTTTATTGCTTCGTTACCTAATCTAATTCCTTCAGCATCACCTGATTTTCTTTCACTGCACTCCATTACCCTTTGTCTGCTCATGTTAATGTTCATCTTATATGCACCTTTCAGCACACTGTCCATTCCGTTCAATTGCTCTTTCAGGTCCTTTGCTGTATCTGACAGAATTACTATGTCGTCGGCAAAACACAATGTTTTTAATTCTTCCCCCTGAACTTTAATTCCTTCACCAAATTTCTCCTTGTTTACCTTTATAGCTTTCTCAATGTACACATTGAATAACATTGGAGAAAGGCTACAACACTGTCTTACTCCCTTTCCAACCACTGCATCCCTTTCATGCCCTTCAACTCTGACAACCGCTGTCTCGTTTTTGTACAAGTTGTGAATAACCTTACGCTTCCTATAATTTACTCCTACTTGCTTCAGAACTTGAATCAGTTTATTCCAATCAACATTGTCAAAAGCCTTCTCCAAATCTACAAAAGCTAAAAATGTAGGTTTGCCTTTTCTTAATCTATCTTCTACGATGAGTCGTAAAGTGAGTATTGCCTACCGAGTTCCTACATTTCTTCAGAACCCAAACGGATCTTCCCCGAGGTCGGCTTCTACTAGCTTTTCCATCCTTCTGTATATAATTCGTGTTAATATTTTGCAACCATGACTTATTAAACTTATGGTTCTGTAGTGTTCACACCTGGCTGCACCTGCTTTCTTTGGAATGGGGATTATAACATTTTTCTTAAAGTCTGAGGGTACTTCACCTGTCTCATATATCGTACACACCAGGTGAAACAATTTTGTCATGGCTGGTCCTCCCAAAGACTTCAGTAGCTCTGAGGGAATATCATTTACTCCAGGGGTCTTGTTTCGACTTCATTCGCTAGTCTCGCTAAAACTCGAGAACAGCTGAACGGATTTGACTAATTTTAGTCTTGAAATATTCGTATAAGTCCAGGGAAGGTTTAAACGGCGACAAAATATGGAAAAACTGTCCGCAAAAGAGGAAAATCGGGAAAAACTGGAACAGTTTTTTCCAGTGAGCTATCAAAACCGTTCGTCCAATTGCGATAAAATTTTGTACATTTCATGCTGAAAGAAAGATGAAGGTTTGATTCAAATAAAAATTTGGAAAAGTTGTCCAGAAAGTAGGAAAATTAAGGATAAACCGAAAGCGATTTTTTCTACGAATAAAAATAAATTGCCACATGGTTGTAAGAAGAGCATCACTTGAGTACGGCTTGATAGGACGAGGTTTGTATGAAAGAATATATATATATTTGAGAATCTACCGGAAAATTGGAAAATTTTGAGAAAAAACTGAAAGTGCCTTTTTCAATGTGTTTTTGATTGAATTCAGCATTATAACTGACTATTCGCACGACGGAGAGGTGTAATTCTTTTTTGTTTTGTTCACTAAGGTCTTGGAAAAGTTTTCACTAAAGAAATAGAGACAGTTAAAAAGAAAAGTCGCAAAATTCTAACCAAGTTCCTTTTTCAATGTGTTTCTAAATGTACTCAACACTGTAAGTTGAGAACCGTTCATCCGCTTGCGATAAAATTTTGATCATTTGACGTTCAACGAAGGATGAACTTTCTTATGAACTAAAAATTCGGGAAAGTTACCCGGAAAATTTGGAAATGCGCGAGAAAATGAAAGAGCCTTTTTCAAAGAATATCAATATCATTCGTCTGGTTGCTATAAAATAGTGCACATTTGACGTTCAAAGCAAGAGTAACGTTCTTATGAAATAAAAATTTGGAAAAGTTTCCTGGAAAATACAGAAAAAATAGAAAGAGATTTTTCTATGAAATATCAATACCATTCATCTGATTGCCATAAAATTTTGCACATTCGACGTTCAAAGCGATAGGAAGGTTTGAGTTAAGTAAAAGTTTGGAATAGTTGGCCAGAAAATAGGAAAATTTGTGGAAAACTGAAAGAGCTCTTTTCTTTGGGATATCTATATCATTCGTACGATTACGATAAAATTTTGCACTTTTGATGTTCAAAGCAAATGCCTTTATAAAGCTGCTGGGAATAAAATACATATGATTTAAATTAGCATGATTTATATGAAGAGGTAAGCGATACGTAGTTCATTGGGCCATCTAGTTATAGATAAATATTTAGCAGACAATCTGAGCAGTAAGTGTTGAAATCTGTAATAACATGCATATGAGTAGTTAAAGGTACTTGCACAAGTACCTTAGTGGAAGCAATAACTGCAAGTAGGCGAAAGTGCACTGTTCTTGTAGATTGGAGGAACAAATCACATTTCAGGCCTTACATTAGGCGCAACAAGCATAAGTAAATACCCAAGTAATAAACTTGCAGACATAAATAATGTATTATGTTTTGTGTTACGACAGATAACTTACAAAGTACATAACGGTCTGTTGGACTCTTCAGGTGGTCGTGGAGTTTTTCACGCAGCGTTTCCAAAGTGGCGAAATCGAGTAACAAATTCTGCATGATCCCAGCATGATTTTTGACGATCATAAATACGTCTAGGACGCCTTATAGGGGCAATGACCTCTAGAGCGTCATCATACCGATTCTCACTGAACTAGTCGTTACCGGTAAGTTTGTATTTTGATATCGCAACAATAATTTTAAGGTTATGTTACGTATCTGCAATATATCAAACTCATCTAATAGCTACTGACATGGATGGGGCGAGAAATATGACGACAAAATTTTCCAGTAAAGATGGTTTCCACACTAGCATTTCATAAATGTAGTAATTCTGTTATTTTGTGCGATAAATCGCTCTTTTTCACTTGAATATATTGCGGTATTTCAGCGCTTTGGAATCCTGCCAATCCGTGTAATGAGCGGAATAGTCTCGTTAACTTAACGGCCAGTTAGAGGTCTTTTAACGTATGGTTAACTAATAACGAAACACTGACAAACGCAATTCTCCGCTAACGACGAGTTAAAATCTTAACGAGACATCGACAAACCGGCCGTAAGTGTGAATAACGTAAAGCGGACCAAACTGAAGGCTAGCTAGCTGCGCCCCGTGCTGAGAGATGCTCCAACGGTCGCCAGTCGCCTGTTGACCGTTGACTGGCGGGAGCTGCCAAACTGCCAAACTGCCAAACTGCCACCTCGTTGGCTCTCTTTGCCGATTACGTTTCTGCCTATCTCAGGGGTGCCCCTCTTATATCGCATTTCCTCACTTAATGATGACAACGCCAGAAGCAGGACACGCGCAACGCTGCTAGCGAAGTACGCACCCGCGCACAGCACCAAGCAGACGCTACTCGCTCCTGTCGCACAAGCCGGAATTTTTTATACAATAGGCTGTGTGTGTGTGTGTTCCACACCTCCTCCTGAACTACTGGACCGATTTCAAACAAACTTGCTTCACATGATCCTTACTATCACGCAGTCGCTGTCGGGGTAAGAACCACCTACCAGAGCTGCTAAATGCCCAGGCATGGTTGCAGCAACAGCAACAGCATAGAGGCGCATATACCGCCATCTTTCACAAACGATTCCGCGAAAACTAATTGGTGGAAACTTTTAATTTCTTCCCTACTTAAATCGTTATATGTCGGCACTGTAAAGAAATCGGCATAATTTCGTGAGTAGCCATAGCTAGTAAGATTTTGGCTTTGAAATAACAGACTGCGCTGCATTAGGAAAAGTTTGCAGTAAAAAATAAGGGCTGCTATGATATTCCTTTTGGCCCATGTTAACCATATGTTGCTGTGGATGAAATTTTTTTGACGTACTGAAATTTATTTTGAACTTAGTAGGAAATCTTTACCTTTCACTAAAATTGATAAAATTTATTTTATGTAGCGAACTCATTTCCCATGGTGATAACGCCAGCATGAAATTTTGTGTCTCTCATACACCGTTAGAGGTATCAAAATGACATTTTGGCAAATGATAACATGCAAAGAGGGGCATATTTTGCCATTTGGTTACTACGCAAAACTTCTCTAACTGTCTTGTTATTCAAGGAAATGTAGATTTTTTTAACGAAAAAGGGTAAAGTTATGGATTTATTAATCAGTGTACATGTATTCCTTCATCATTCACAAATGTTTATTTCTTTGCTTGTCGTCCAACGTGTTTCAGACATACTACTCAATTTGCAAACACTAATAGGACTTACATTTCCTAGCAGTAGTAGAACGAAAGTTACTAAATCTAATGTGGATTTTATGCGAAAATATTAGAAAATTACAGATACCAAGAAACTCTTTACTGCTTAATGAACTGACTTGTTCTGAATTTCTCACATAATAAAGCACTCTGTATTGAGATATTTACAATATCCTTTTGATATAACAGAAAAATTAAAATTGCATATTACATAGAGACACGGCACTTTTGTAGTGTGAAACTATTAAATTTAATGGCTTAAGAAGTCAGTCAGTACCAGCATCTTCAAGATGGGTGTTATGCAGTAACAACATGTGCCTAATTATTAGGAGCTCTAATAGTGAAGACTAGGTATTACTAGACGGGCAGGCGGATCCCTATGCTGCATGTTTAACTGACATTATTTCAAGTTATTCGTTTTTCACATAGTTCCTGTTTGGAGAGGATGAAAATTTGATGTGTTTTGAACATTCCATTCGCCTTAAGTATTCACTTAACTTCAACAGAAAAAGAGTTCCTCGCAAGTAAAAAATTCCGTAACGTCCCCAGAAAGTGCATGTTCGTTAACGGTTAGTATATCCTCTGAATAAACCATTACCTCAAATGAAACTAAAATGAAAATGTGGTGTAGTCCTTCACGAACACATTCACGAAAATTGCACATTCGTACAGCGACTAGTTTGCGAGTGTGAGCGAATTGAATGAAACGCGAGATAACGCGTGAGCTCGCCCGTAACGTAGCAACTAATACAGCTTGGGAAAAAAAATGGCAGACAGTTCAGCTCGGGTTTATAGGAGTCTTACCACCTACGATACATACGTAAGGAGATATGACGTCATAAAAAATGACTGTCGTGAAAAAACGACCGCATCGTGCCCTAATATAATATTCTACATCTGCTCCTAAACTAATGGACCGATTTCAACCAAATTTGGTATAAATATTCTTTAAAGTCAGGAATCATTTTCTGTGATTGCAAAAATCGCATACAATACATATTCGTACGATATCTCGTCATAATGATAACTGCCCCACCTCGCGGCGTGTGATAGCTTAATTTAATTCGTCAACTATTTGAGAATTAGAGCAGTTAGCGCCTTGTAATAAATTGTAAACATCATTTCAAATCTTAACGAAACTTTTGCTCGCTGACAACCGCAACAAAATGACGAAAGGAAGGAAGTTTATGGCTTACTACATTTTAGATGTTGATGATGTATATGTACGGCATTTGGCATGACGTCACAAGTTATTACTTGAATGAAAGAGATCGCGATTCGCGACCAGTGATGGCTTCGCTGTACTAGGTTTATATGGAATACCGAAGTGCGGCGAATGGAAATTTGTGCGCGGCCGGGATTCGAAGCCGGGATCTCCCGCTTACTAGGCAGACGCGTCGACGACTCCGCCACCAGGACGCAGTGAGCAGCGCGACTGCAGAGGACTCTTCCCTGCACGTCTCCCGCCACACACAAATCTGATAGGAAAGAGGAGAGCGTGGCGAATGGAGCAGCCGTCTGGCCGTGAGCCGACACTACAGCGGCTAGACACTAGACACTAGACAGTAGAGATGGGCTAAACCGTGATTATCCGCTAACAGTGATTTCCGTGATTGCTACTTTTAAATCACCGTGATTCTAAACCGTGATTATTCACGGTTTAGAATCACTGTTTGAGGTTTTCACGACATGTATCCCTCCGCGATTTCTACTCCTCCCGCTATTCCGTGATTTCTGCTCTTTCCGCTATTCCGTGATTTCTGCTCTTTTCGCTATTTCCGTGATTGAATCGCCGCGATTCCGGCGACTTTTATGATTTACCGTGGAACTGACAAAAATTGAGTTAGATACTTTTGTTATAATGTTTCATCCGCCAGTAACTAATTTATCGTCTCTTTGCTGTTATAAAAGTTATGTTGTGAACCGAGAAAAGTAAATCTCAACAAATAAGTCAATAGTAAGTATAGTTTAAAATAACTGTACAATAAATTTTCTAACCACATTAAGACAATGAAAGAATAGTAAATATTCTTAATAAGTGTAAAAAATGTTTGCAAGGTAGGTGTTATTTCATTGTCAATGAATATATGCCCTTAATTTTAATAACTTGTTTCTTTAATGTAATTGATACTGCAGTTATTAGAGAGTGCTGTCATTTAAATACACTGGCGTATACAGTAGTATAGTATCAGTTTTTCTGTTAGGTGCCGTATGTTTTTAAGATGTATCATGCACAGCTAACTGGATGCTTAAATTTACTGCAGTTTCATTTCCAGTGCCATACACTTTTAACTCAAAATTTATGCATACATATGAAATAAGAAGCTAAGATCTTTACTATAATTGAAGCAATTAATGTGATATCAGTATTCCAGCGCAAGTCCCATGGGGAATGATTTTATGCACATGTTTTTTCGAGTTGCTCATGCGTTGAAAAACGCACAAGTGTTTGCGAACTGGTCACTCTTCGCTTATCGGTGATTCGCTGCTATACCCGCTATTTGCTACATTGATATTAGTACAGATTTCGACGCACAGATGGCTCTTTTAGCCTTTGCTGCTTCTCTTCCCTCACCTCCTCTTCGCTTTTCCGCTATTCGCTGCTACACCTGCTATTCGGTGCTGCATTTAGTACTCATTTCGGCCACCAGATGGCTCTTTGTAGTTTATACTGCTATTCCTGCTCGTCGCTACCCAACCGTGACCGTGACTGAAATCACGGTCAGATTCCAGATCGCCGCGACCGTGAAAACAGTGAATTTTCAATCACCGTGATTTTCACGAGTACGTGTTTTCTTGCCCATCTCTACTAGACAGTAGACAGGCACTGTAGTGGGGCTGCAGGCAGCGGGTGCACGGCGTGGGCCCAGCAGCACAGCACAGCAGAACACAGCTATCACCTAGCAGCTAGCGGCTATCACCTAGCAGCTAGCGGCTGGCGGCTATGTGCGGAACCACCTGTTTGTAGGCAGCGCGCTGGCCGCCGCCAAATAATGAATCGCTGGCGCCAGGGGTGGGAAGGGTAGGGTGAGGTAGGGTGGGGTAGGGTGGGGTAGGGCAGGGTAGGGTAGAGTAGGGGTGTTTTTTATCCCGCTGCTCGCTGCCGCTGAGGGCGTTTGTCGACAGGGCGGGGGGGGGGGGGGCGAGTGTCCCGTTATATCCGCCCGCAGGGGGGGGGGGGGGGGCAGGGCGCAAAGAAAGCGAGAAACGACCTGTTGCGCGGGCATCTGTTGCTGTTGCTGCTGCTGCTGGCTCTGAGCGCTGAGCAGTGAGCAGTGAGCGCGCAGTGCGCTCGCCGTGCCTACGCCTACGCCGACACACGCCGGTTAGGTCGACCACCAGGACCGGGCTCTGCCATCCAGACCACACGCACCAGCCAGCCCATTTGCTGGCCCGAATCGTGCAATTTATTTCCCCGTTTACCTCGTCTTTAAATACAACACTTGATTACAATATACACAAATATTACCTCGTGACCACAATCTACTTTGACGTATATTTACTTTTTTATTAAATATTTTGTTTATATATCTGTCTTGTACATTCATATCATTTGATTTGATTTTTTCAGGGAAGCCAAAACAGTCATGCTCCAACCCGCCACTGCCCGCACCGAAACTAAGTTTATTGTGCGGTATCGCTCCCTGTATATCTAGTAAAGCCAACCAGTGCCCTTGAACAGTGCAAGGAGTCCCTTTACCAGTTCTTTATTAGACACAATTTCTTCGGGTCTGGTTGTCCCAAATGTTCTGTGCTTTTACTCTCCAATGCAATGCATTCGAAGATTAGATGTGATGCAGTTTCATCACCGTCATCACAGATCCTACATTTAGGGTCCTCTTCTGTTATTCCCATTGTATGTAGGTGTTTTTTGAAATTCCCATGGCCTGTCAGCAATCCAACCGTGAGTCTAATCTCTCTCCTGTTCGGGCCCAGGATCGCAGAGCTTGTTTTAAAACATGGCTTTGGCATCATTACCTTGCCATGTTTTTCTTGATGGACTTTGATCCAATGTTCTACGTACTGTCTTCTGAGCCAGTTACGTAGCTCCAATTTGATCATTGCCTCGTGATTGTCAGGACAGGTTCCGGTCCAATAAATGGAGTCTCTGCCCCCATCCTGGCTAATCTGTCTGTATGTTCGTTGCCACTGATCCCCGAGTGGGCAGGGACCCACAATAGGTTTACCCTATTGCTTTCCCCTAGATCCACCAGAACCCTGTAACATTCTGCAACAATTTTAGACCTTGTTGTAGAAGCTGCCAGTGATCTCAGGGCTGCTTGGCTGTCTAAATAGATATAGATGCTACGCTTTGTAGCATCTATCGTGTACATTTAATGGTGCTGAAACAGTTTTTGGCAGGAAAACTTGTTTTATCGAATTTTAGTAGCAATTTTTAAAAGATGTTAAATTCTTACTTAGTAAAACGTATTCATTTCCAAAAAAATGAAATAAAATTTGAAATTTCAACAAACGTGAAACGTTTTTGGAAACGTGAAAGCATTTAAAGGTATTCTTATAATACCACCCAAAAACGATACTTTTCGCTACAAAAATTACCCATACATCATACTTATAGGCTCTTATAAAATGGGTATAAATCGAAAACTAATTACATCTGTTACCAGAACTCTTATTTACACAGTACAAACTGCATTTATTTCTTACACGTCGTTCTGGCTCTTTGGTGGACCAAATATATGGCGTCGTTTTGTGTCTCCCCCGAATCAGATGTCCATTTCGTGGGCGTTCTTCATTTCCACCGCTGTCATCTTCTTCACCATCTTCATTTTCTGTTTCACGAGGCTCACCACTATTCAGTACATCATTACCTTCACCAGCAACCAGTTCATCATCTAAATCCTCATCTTCCCGAACGAAATCTGGATCAGAATCAGTATCATCACCAAATAAACTTTCTGGATCTTCTTCCTCACTTTCTTCTAACAAAGCTAGAATTAAGTGTGGCCTATCACGTAAATTATCTGCCATTTCGTTGGTACAGACTGATTAAACTCGCAGATGAACAAAAGCTTACAACTTTGGGGTCCGCCAAACCTCACAGCACGTTGCCCTTCCTGCAGGCAGCAGACTGACAGCTGAGGACAGTGCTGGCAAATCCCCACACAGCTGCCAACACAACCTACGTAGGAGCGACATATCCCTAACTTCCGTTACCAAGAACAAACAACTTAAATCGAACTCGTGGGGTCCGTTGGACCGCTGGGTTAGTCAAAAGGTAAACCGTCCCGACCCTCCCCCGCCACAACTAGGTGCTACATACTCGAAATTCAACCGACAGGAAGATGATGCTGTACCTGCAAAAGATTAGCTTTTCAGAGCATTCACACAAGGATGGCGCCGGTGGCGACACCTACAACGTGCTGACATGACGAAAGTTCTCATACACAAACAGCAGTTGACCGGCGTCGCCTGGTGAAACGTTGTTGTGATGCCTCGTGTAAGGAGGAGACATGCGTACCATCACGTTTCCGACTTTGATAAGGGTCGGATTGTAGCCTATCGGGATTGCGGTTTATCGTATCGCGATATTGCTGCTCTCGTTGGTCGCGATCCAATGACTTATCCCAATATGGAATCGGTGGATTCAGGAGGGCAATACGGAACGCCGTGCTGGATCCCAAAGGCATCGTGTCACTAACAGTCGAGATGACAGGCATCTTATCCGCATGGCTGTAACGGATCGTGCAGCCACGTCTCGATCCCTGACTGAACAGTGTTTCCAAGACAACAACCATCTGCATGAACAGTTCGACGACATATGCAGCTGCGTGGACTATCAGCTCGGAGACCATGGCTGCGGTTACCCTTGACAGGAGCGCCTGCGATGGTGTACGCAACGACAAACCTGAGTGCACGAATAGCAGAACGTCATTTTTTCGGACTAATCCAGGTTCTGTTTACAGCATCAAGATGATCGCATCCGTGTTTGGCGGAGGCACATTGGAAGCGTGTATTCGTCATCGCCATACTGGCGCACCACCCGGCGTGATGGTATGGGGTGCCATTGGTTACACGTCTCGGTAACCTCTTGTTCGCATTTTGAACAGTGTCCGTTACATTTCAGATGTGTCACGACCCGTGGCTCTACCCTTCATTTCATCCCTGCGAAACCCTACATTTCAGCAGGATAATGCACGACCGCATGTTGCAGGTCCTGTACGGGCCTTTCTGGATACGGAAAATGTTCAACTGCTGCCCTGTCCATTCTCCAGATCTCTCACCAACTGAAAACGTCTGGTCCATGCTGGCCGAGCAACTGGCTCGTCATAATACGGCAGTCACTCCTCTTGATGAACTGTGGCATGGTGTTGAAGCTGCATGGGCATCTGTACCTGTACACGCCATCCAAGCTCTGTTTGACTCAATGCCCAGGCGTATCGAGGCCGTTATTGCGGCCAGAGGTGGTTGTTCTGGGTACTGATTTCTCAGGATGAATGCCCCCAAAGTGCGTGAAAATGTAATCAGATATCACTTCTAGTATAATATATTTGTCCTTATCATCTGCATTTCTTCTTGGTGTAGCAATTTTAATGGCCAGTAGTGTATTTTACAAAAAAGGAAAATCGGAAATGAAATTCAAATGATACATTTTATTCCATTCGATGATGGTGGTGGTGGATTTACCTCTTTGCAGGGGCCCAATGACAGAACACAAATTGTTAAGCTACTTCCAGCACAGCTATAGATATTTTGAGGCTCCATCTCCGCCCAAGTAAGTCTGAATTTTCAAAATTTACTCACCTTAGCCACATTAGATTGGCTGCCCGCCAGGTACACGGACTGTAACAAAACATTTGTCTGTCTCCAGTCTGATGATAGGCTAACAGTGGAAACGCGTGTTTGCGAATTATTTAATAGAAGTCCAAATGACTTGGAACCCCGCTGAGACGCATCCATTTGCTGCCGCCGCTGTCGTAACACTCGATAGGCATAGTGACACATTGTTTTGGCATTAACATTTTGGAAAATTGTGTTCTAATACATCTAAAATTCTGTTCTAATACTCCTACAACAACAACCACCGAAAAGTGGTTTTTGCATGTTCCAAAGAACGAGGAGATGTGTGAGACACTCTCCTAGAGGCTAAATAGAATGGTGACCGCGCGGTGCATTTATTTAAGTGCGGATAATTTTGAGGTTGTACTAGTTCGCTGTTGATTATCACTCTCTGCAAGTGCGATCGTATAAAATTTTATTATGTATATATTAGTTAGCTTGTATTTACATTTGCAAAACAGTTATTCACAATATGAAAATCGCCTATTTCTAGACGTAACTAGAAAAAACGTGAACTAAAAAATAAAAATGTTTTTTCGCACTTAGCAGGAAATTTAAAAGTACTCACAGCCACACACTGGTTTCATCTACAATTTTTCAGCCACGAAAGCACGGCCGTTGCCTCCGCCTCTTACTGACACCTGAGTGTAAACGTTTGCGCTGCCGACACACGCATTGTGCGGTGCTGCACTATTCCGGAGCCTCAGAGGAGTATTCTACACGAATGCACTGCACGATGTATTAATTGCTGTAGGTGAGTCTTTAGGTCAAAATGTTCGATATAAAGTAGTTCGTATCAGTGGAATGACGCTGTAGTTCCGCTTTCGCGGTCTGTGTCTTCTATCGTTGTGAGCGACAGTCCGTTTCCTTGCACCGTCGCTTGCTCTCTGCGGTCCTTGAGGCGGGTAGGACGGGCGCTGCGGTGGGGTGGCTGGTATTGCTGATGAAATGGTACAGCATGTCCATTTATAAAACACATTTCCTGTACATTTAGAATGTTTCAGAATATGTACATTCATGAGCCCCAGTTTCACATTGATACCAGTTCAAGTCCTTTTACAAAATTTACAATAGCTGTTGACGTTCCAGATATATTACGGCTGAGCAAGATAGCTGGGACACAGTCAAAGGAATTCAACTAGGCAGAAATAAGGAAAAGATAACCCACATAAAATGTCTCGCTTTTGCAGACGACATCGCCATACTCTCGAATACCAGAACGGAAGCACAACATGCACTAGAAAAACTCCACGAGATAGCCATGAAAACCGGTCTACAAATTTCTTATGAAAACACACAATTTTTGATACAAAATCATCAGATAAACTCTCACTAAAAACAAAGTACGGAAAAATTCTACTACTCACTGAGTTTAAATATTTGGGAGAAATCATGCAGAAATCTGGGCTAAACACAAAAGAGAAAGAAGAAAGAGTCCCAAAATTACAGAGAGCCTATAAACTCACCTGGTCCCACTACAATAAAAAAAAGTATTTCCACGGCCGCAAAACTACGACACTACAACACAGTAGTCTTACCAGAAGCTCTCTATGCATCAGAAACTACAAGCACTAAAGGAATGGCAAAAATCAAGGAGATTGAAATCCAAGAAAGGAAAATCCTGAGAAAAATCCATGGTGTAGTTTTTAGAGAAAATATCTGGCAAAAAAGACCCACGGAAGAGCTACACAGACACTCTGAAACAATCACGACATATATCAGAAAACGCAGAGCAAAATGTTTCATGCATATCGCCAGAATGAATGACACCAGACTAACTAAAAGAATATTCAACATAATTTCTACATCGAAACTGGGCACATCTTGCTACAAAAAAACCATAGAATACCTGAAAACATGTCTATAGGAGACATACAAGACCGCAAAACCTGTAGGGAAAAAATCAGAAACCAAAAGGCTGACTTTAAGTCACAACACAAAATCAACAGACGAAAATGGACAAACGAAGAAAAGAAGGCACAAAGTGAAAGAATGAAAGGTTTGAGAAGAAAAAAGACTGGATTAAAAGCTAAATTTTTGTGTTTTTAGCGCTCTCCTTAAGGGGAATGTACGCATATATATATATATATATATATATATATATATATATATATATATATATATATATATATATATATATATATACGAGGCCTATTCAGCCGCTAGACGGCTAGACGAGCGGCTAGACGCTTGCAAATAGATGTCTGTATGTGTGGGTTTCCGGCAAACGGAATGCCCCAAGATCAAGTGGCAGATACATAATTTTTTTTTCTGCTGGAGGCACAAGGCTGAGGATGGTCAACATGTCAACGAAAGGTTATTTCAAAAAAGTAAATTTATTTTCAGAAAGCACATACTTTATTTTTCGACACAGTTCCCAAGTTTGTTCAAACACTCATGATGCCTCTCGACCAATTTTAAAATACCCTCTTCATACGACCTTGCCGCCTGTTTCGATAACCGAGAGTTCACTGCTGTTTTCTGAAGCACTGACCTCGACACGTCAGGGAATTCGTTTGAGACACCTGTTATAGTGAAGCTGCTGTTCTCAGCTGGAAACTCCAAATCGTCTGTACTCGAAGATGGGCGACCGGATTCGGTGCTCGTCACAGTCATCTTTGAATTCTCGCACACACTTACGCACTTCGCCTTCACTCGTTACATCATCACCGTACACTTCGCAAACCTGTCGATGAATTTCTGCCGCAGACAGGTTCCTTGCTGACAAAAACCGTGTCACTGGGCGAACCTCACACGCGGCGGCCGAAACATTTTGAAAAAACAGAACCGTACAGTCGGGAAACATGGAAGTAACGTTGAATGTTCACGCATAGCTTTCTTCAGAATCAATCAATGCAAATGTTTGAAAGCGTAAATGAAACAGCTTCATCCGATGAGAGTTAATAGGTCAAAAAAAATAAAAAAAAATAAAATAAATAAATAAATAAAAAAACTGCGTACCTCAAAAAGAAGCAAGAATATCGTAAAACAAAAACAAACCGATTGCAATATTCAATGCAAGGACAGAAGGATACCGCGTTTGAATAAAAATAAAGGATGGAGAGACTTAAGTTAATTCTGATACTTGATGACGAACCTGCGAATGAATACGTTTCGTTTAAAGCAAAAAATGGAGGAAATCTGTCAGATAGAACGGCCTGACTGACTGTTTTAGTGTACAGCAAGGACGTCCCCGTAACTAACATATAGAAGCAAATTGCGTTTGAGTATATAATAAGGAAGGGAGAGATGTGTAAAGTGTGGTATTTGATACGAAATGTGTGGATGAATAGGATGAATGCCTTTCGTTTAACACAAAAATGAAGGAAATGTGTGGGGTGGTTGGGCCTGCCCGAGGGACTGTAGTTTTCGTAGATTCTTTATCGACTTCAAAAAGGCGTTCGACGCGGTGCCACACTGCAGACCGCTAACCAAGATACGAGCTTACGGAATAGGTTCACAGATTTGTGACTGGCTGCAAGACTTCCTAAGTAATAGAACGCAGTACGTTGTTCTCGACGGCGAGTGTTCATCAGAGAAGATAGGAGCGCTGTTATTTTCTATCTATATAAATGATCTGATGGACAGAGTAAGTTGTAATTTGCGGCTGTTTGCTGATGATGCTGTGGTATAGGGGAGGGTGTCGTCTTGAATTGACTGTAATAGCATTCAGATTGACTTGGACAAAATTTCTAGTTGGTGGGAAGAATGGTAGCTAGCTGTCAATGTAGAAAAATGTAAGGTGATGGGCACGAGTAGAAAAAGCAATCCCATAATGTTCGAACATAGCATTAGTAGTGAGCTTCTCGATGCTGTCGCGTCGTTCAAATATCTAGGAGGCGTAACATTGCAGAGCGACATGAAATGGAACGAACATGTAAGAACAGTTGTGAGTAAGGCAGACAGCCGACTTCGGTTTATTGGGAGAATTTTGGAAAGATGTACTTCACCTGTAAAGGAGACCGCGTATAAAAGGCTTGTACGACCACGTCTTGAGTATTGCTCAAGTGTTTGGGACCCGCAGCAGATCGGTTTGAAGGAAGACATGGAAGCAGTTCAGAGGCGAGCAGCTAGGTTTGTTACCGGTAGGTTCGACCAATGCGCGAGTGTCACGGAAATACTACGGCAACTCAAATGGGGATCGCTGGAGGAAAGACGACGTTCTTTTCCTAAAATTCTGTTGAGGAAATTTAGAGGGGAAGAATTGGAAGCTGAGTGTAGTACGATCTTGCTGCCGCCTACTTACATCACAAAGATCACAAAGACAAGGTAAGAGAAATTAGGGCTAGTACGGAGGCATATAGGCACTCTTTCTTTCCTCGTTCCATTTGGGAGTGGAATAGGAAAGGAAATGCCTAGTAGTGGTACAGTGTTCCCTCCGCCACGCACTTTCATACCTGCCAACCTTCAAAATGTAAAAATCAGGAGATCCAGTTTAGAAAATCGGGGGATTCTTAAAAAAATCAGGAGATACGTTCTATCGAAAACTGCAGCGCACTTTACTATAAGCCTTAAGATAACTGATTTTAGTGTTTTCCTATAATCTCATAACGCTACATAATGGCTACAAAAAATTGCGTTAACCCAATTTGTTGATTACATCCTTATATTTTGTAGCCAGTCCAGGTAAAGTGATTGATTTTTTTTTTAGATCAAAACAAAAAAGTTCACAGCTGTATATTTGTGCTATACTGCTACCTGGGAACATGTTACGGAACAAGTGACCCACATATAGTCATCGTATTTAATTGGTAAATAGTACTCTATAATAAACAATGTAAGTAAGCACTCTACATGTATGACATGATCACTTTCACTTTTCTCAGCAATTTCAGTCTTTTATTGTTACTCACACACTTTTCATTTTCTCTGCACGTATTTCGGTACATTGCTTTTTTCACCGTGTGATGTGGAAATATCACATCGAGAAAGAGAACAAAATAGACAAAAATGTTCCGAAAACTGCTTAAAAATTGATTATATTTCTTGCCATACTGGAACACATACCACCGAATTGAAATCTCGTAATCACGTGAAATGGCTGTTTACACGAAATTTTCCTTTCTGCAATTTGCGTATGAAACATGCCCCTAACTATCCAGTCAAAAGGTTACCAGCGATTAAAAAACCACTGAAGTGATTTCACTTACGTGCACTGACAAAACATCAGTCAAAAACTGCACAACATTGAAACACTACATGTGTATTTGCAAATACGAGGAAAGAGCAGAAACAATCATTATATAAGTCAAGCGCAACTCCTAATTTCTATGAATTTCGATATGTATTTATTTTGAAGTGATAAATGAACACAGGACTTTTGACCATTGTCGGAAAATCGAATCTTGGGTTTCAGGACAAAAGCTAAAAATCGGGAGAAATAATAGCAAAATCAGGAGGCGGGAGAAACTGTGAAAAATCAGGAGACTCCCGCCTAAATCGGGAGAGTTGGCAGGTATGCACCTTACGGTGGACTGCGGAGTGTGTATGTAGATGCAGATATGAGATGAGTAGCCCGGGCGACGCCGCGGGTTCGGCTAGTTGGCGACATGTTTGCTGTAAACGTAAGAGCTGCAGGCGAGGAGGGAGACGGTGCGTGTAATGTAGGGGGTTACGTAATATAAGAGAGAGAGAGGCGTCTGTGTGTGTCGAGGAGCGGCGAGTGAGCTACAGCGTGGCGCGGTGCGGGCTGGCCGCGTTGACCTTGGTCAGGGCTGCTCTGCCGGGGTAAACATGGAGGGGGGGAAGGGGGAGGGGGAGGGGGGGGCGAGATACGCGGCAACACGGCCGCTTCTCTGGGGGGTGCCGTGCCGTGCCACTGCTGCTGCTGCTCAACCACCTATTGTAGTCGCCAAACAGGCGCGCGCTTGTATCCCAGGCGAAAAAGTCTTACCTGTTGCATACCCGCCAACTCTCCCGATTTAGGCGGGAGTCTGCTGATTTTTCGGTTTTTCTCCCGCCTCCTGATTTTGCCATTATTTCTCCCGATTTTTAGCTTTTGTCCTGAAACCCAAGATTCGATTTTCCGGCAATGGTCAAAAGTCCTGTGTTCATTTATCAGTTCAAAATAAATACATATCGAAATTCATAGAAATTAGGAGTTGCGCTTGACTTATATAATGATTGTTTCTGCTCTTTCCTCGTATTTGCAAATACACATGTAGTGTTTCAATGTTGTGCTCTTTTTGAATGTGATGTTTTGTCAGTGTACCTAAGTGAAATCACTTCAGTGGTTTTTTAATCGCTGGTAACCTTTTGACTGGATTGTTAGGGGCATCAGTTTCATACGCGAATTGCAGAAAGGAAAATTTCGTGTGAACAGCCATTTCACGTGATTACGGGATTTCAATTCGGTGGTATGTGTTCCAGTATGGCGAGAAATATAATCAATTTTTAAGCAGTTTTCGGAACATTTTTTTCTATTTTGGTGAAAAAAACAATGTACCAAAATACGCGCATAGAAAATGAAAACTGTGTGATAACAATAAAAGACTGAAATTGCTGAAAAAAGAGAAAGTGATCATGTCATACATGTTGAGTGCTTATTTACATTGTTTATTATAGAGTACTGTTTACCAATTAAATACGATGACTATATGTGGGTCACTTGTTTCGTAACATGTTCCCAGGTATCAGTATAGCACAAATATACAGCTGTGAACTTTTTTGTTTTGATCAAAATAGTCAAACACTTTACCTGGACTGACTACAAAATATAAGGATGTAATCAACAATTGGGTTAACATAAGTTTTTTTTAGCCATTATGTAGCGTTAGGAGATTATAGGAAAACACTAAAATCAGTTATCTTAAGGTTTATAGTAAAGTATGCCGCAGTTTTTGATAGAACGTATCTCCTGATTTTTTGAAGAATCCCCCGATTTTCTAAACTGGATCTCCTGATTTTTACATTTTGAAGGTTGGCAGGTATGCTGTTGGCATTAAGCAAAGAGCTAAGACGTTCGTGCAGTGCGCATGCAGAGATGTCAGCAGCGACGTCGCTCTCAGTGTTTTGTATACACGCATACCTGCCAACTATTACGGATTGTCCGTGATTGTTACGGATTTATCGTCATATTTACGGAGTTACGGGAAGTTCGTGAAAATTTACGGAAACTAGACATTTTACGATCTGATGTGTTTTACGAAACTCGGAGTAGGTACTATCTATATTTCGGTAATCATAATGCTGATAAAAATTTTATATAAATAATTTATTTCATTCCTGAGTACGTAGCAAAGCTCTAGGAAATGTTAAAAATTAGCATTTCCGCTGGAACAAATCTGTATCAAATCCTGCCTATAATCTCCCTCCATACCTACCAAATGCACGCTCATCCACCAAGATCTACGTAAATTCCATGGTCTATAACGAGTATAATGTCTCTGGTTCAAGCTTAACAGCCCACGTGTTTTACCGGGTGGCGGAAGTTAGCCAGTTCGTTTCGAAGAGAAAAACTTTTTTACTGGCTTTTCTCGCGTGTACTTTTTTCATAGCAGTGTTGTGGAGCTAGAATGAAATATGATTGATGAGCGATTTGTGACTCCTCTGTTTGATGGTTTTTACCGTCGTTTAAAATCTGTGGTGTCGCACAAGTCCAAAGTGCGCGCCACCTACTTTCGCCGCGCGCCGCCATGCACACACGGCGCGGCGTTCTCACGACAGCCACGAGCGCCCTCTGCTACAACGCCGCTCGTGGCCACCACGGAAAGACATCGGACTTCGGACTGAGATAGCAACCAGTTAGGACCTTCGTAATCAGATAGGCACCAGTGAAGACTTGGCTATTGTACAGGCACTAGGCAGGCCTCTAACAACTATGTATCAACATTCTGCAGTACTATGTAAAAGTTAAGTATTGTTACATTCTGTGCAATATATATCTCTTTGTAATTTACTCGAGTGTTTATAGTTTCTGGCTGCTCCCCTCCGTACCTGCACCAGCGTGTCGGTCTCATTCCACTCGGCCACCGACACCTACGACGAGGCTGGGACACAAAAGCGGCGACGAAGTTGGGACACAAAAAAATCCAAAACAATTTTGTATATCCTTAGCTGCTACGGATTTTATATTTAAAAATGCAAGGAATTCACCCTTTTCTGTTCCTTCGATAACTGTTAACTTTCCGTAAAGACAGATATTTGAAAATTACAAAAATATTTCTAAGCCACTCACGGTATTTACAGAAATGTTTTAGATTTTTCCACCTAACCTGAGTCTTTTGATACAGACTACTTTTTATACGTGGCGCGGCAGATATTTATGAATGCAGTGTCAGGCTTACATTTTTAAAATATTCTTGGGACGCGGCCGTAGCCCACGTCCTCTTTGGTCTTGTGCATTATTACTGACAGCCAATTCTAAAGGTTGGCAGCTATGTACACGTGAAACAGATATTAAATTTATCTTAGTTAACCTCACACACTGTAATCGTGACATATTCAGAAACAAACTACCAAATATTGCTGACAAGTAAAGAATATCGGACTAAGCACACTCTCGGAAATAGCGATATATTCGAAACTGAGCAGCAAAATATTGGGCAAAAACAAGAAATATCAGCCTCTCCGTACCCTCGAAAATCACGAGATATTCGGAAATAAATAGCCAAATCTTTCCGCCTAAATGTCATTTATACTCGTTTCACTTACTGTAGCAGCAATTTAAACGTTCGCATAGTTTTGTCTCCAACAATATTCTCGAAAACCTCAACATATTTGGAACGAAGTCAAGTATCTGTGAGAAGGAAGAACACAAATGTCATTGCTGATCGTACCACTTGCAGCAGTAATTTAATTTTCCGTTGTTCAGTCAGACATAAGTCACCAAATAGATGTTACTAACTCCTGAAGACAGCACATAAGATTACTGAATAACATAATACTGTTAAGTGAATAAGAAAATCCCACAAAGTGTTCTGGATAAATAACTTCTACAATGTGTTACGAACGATAAGATTTAAAAAAAAAAAAAATATTTGTATTTGGAAAAGCTTCGAACCCAACATTCTACCCATTACGCTGCAGCAACACAACGCCATATTGCCCTCTACGATATGTATACCAGTTACCACGTGTTTCGTTCTCAATGTTATTATGATTTTAATTACATTTAGTTATAATAAATTGATTCAGATATGATTTTGTAATTTATCTTCAATTTGCTGTAGGCCTGAAACTGTTTACTGTTGAGTTATTAAACCAGAACTGTGAGATATACTGCAAATCAAGATGGCGTCTTTGACATGGAAGGAACAAGTGAATATCGTTTTCACGTCACTTTCCAAAGTCGTCGTTCATTGGCTAATGTAACAGCGACTTTCATTGGAGGGAAATGAATTTTTGCCTCGGACATAAGAACTCCTCGCAACCACACACGTGCATGCGCTCTCTTGTCCTCTTCTAGACCAGCTGAATCTTTCTGATACACGCAACGGCGTGAAAAGAAATTTACGGAAACTAAACTCAGCCGCTCACAGCCGCCCATCTTTTTCTTCGTTCTTCGATTTTTATTTATTTATTGTTTATTTTTACACTATACAAATCCACCCATACATTTGTCATATTCGTGGTTCAATCCGCCCTATGCAAGACACCTTGTTTTGGTTTTATACCCACACACATAGACCACAGATGATATACGCTGCGCGTGACGTCATTCCACTGAAACCAGCATCCAAGTCACGTGACTCGGGGCAGGGAACCGTTTTCATCATCGCGAGTAACTAACGCGAAATGTAGCTGACAGTTGCAGTTCTTATCCTTTGTAGTGCAAATTAAGCGTATATTTCAACAACAACGTATCTTACCATGTTCTTATACGTCTTTAGTAGCACAATGGACATTAGTTTTCCGCACTTGCAAGAATTAATGCGGTGGCTACACTTTTGCATGTAACTGGAGAAACATATCAACAGTCTTTTTACAAGCAACAGAACTACAGATCTGATGCGAAAAATTGTTGTCGTTCTACTGTGAGTTTTTAGTTTGTGTTTTACACAGGAGTAGAAGAACAAATACCAGTTTGAAAGGAGGATCACTTCCTTACGATTCCTCAACAATATAATTGTGAAATATATCGTTGTGCTTTCATAAGAAATTAAATCTCTTTGCATCCGTAATGTCCGATTTTTAACAAAATACAACCATTTACATTTTAAGATTTTTGCTAGACATCTTGATGCCAAAACGTGAAACAACCAAAGTGTTCGCTGTTTACATTAAGTATAATAGGGTAGTGAGGAAACATCATCGATTGACTCGGCAAGAAGTGACTTTATAGGTATAATGAATAGTCTGTATGAATGTTCAGCTTTGTATAACGTTATTGAAAGCGGATTTTCACCAGAAATGACTTACGTGCTGACTTATAAACTTGCTCAAGAGCAGCTTGAAGTATTTTCCCATCGACAATCACATTCACAAGTTGCAAAAACTGAAAGATTCATAGCGTAACACAAACACAGAGCATAGGTAATTCTGTAGCTTCTAAAAGTAAATGACAATAAGTTACTTTTCACTTGGGCACATGTAAACACGACAATCACTGCATTAATATTAAGATGAAATCACGTTACCTTTTGTAATAGACGTGTAATAGAAAAACGAGAAGTCGTTTTATTGTTAAAATCAACGCCTGATTTCACCTGTAAATGAGAAAAGCTGTTGCTCATGATGACGTGACTGGGGGCAGTTTCAGATGTTGGTTCCAAACCACAACACGGCAGAGATAGGGACACTATCAGTCTGTAGCATCTTTGGTCTGTGCCCAAACATGATTCGGAACTTATTGTACCGTCTTCCGTGGGGTTTTGCCTTTTGTTTCGTAGAACGCAAGTTACAGAATTTGGTTATACACTGATTTGGACGAGTTAGATACATTAGGCCTAATTTATTACGATATACTTACCTTCTGCCATTCACAGTAACTGTATCTGCTTTAGTTGAGGAATAACAGGTTTTTACGGCTTGTCATCTGCAAGCACCGAGACGTTTTTCTTTACGAAACTGTTGTACATGCACCTGGAAGTTATGCGGAAACATAGTTCTATGTGGCTGTTTAGTGGCTTACTTTTACATTCGAGCTGCGGTGTTACTGTTTGCTGGTTTGTGGCGTGTTCTTAACGCTATGTCGTATTTAGTGCGCTTTTTGTTGTTGTGACTTGGCTCTGTTTGTATCGCCATTTCTCCTGTTGTGCTGGCTGTATCGTATTCACTTGTTTTGTGTGGTGTGTCTGCGATGTGGTGCGCGAATTTTGAACAGTTTTGATCCTGGCGACGTTTCATGTCTGTGTTTTTATTGTGTGTGTATAGGCAGAGATATTTATTTCGTGTGTGTAGGTGTCTGTGTGAAACAGAGAGAGAGAGAGAGAGAGAGAGAGAGAGAGAGATAGAGAGAGAGAGAAATGTGGTGGTGGGATTTACTTATATACTTCCCTTATGGTCTCAAAGAGGGCTTCATTGTACAGTGACATGTATTCCTTAAGTACTTTCAAATGTTGAAATGTTTGTTAAGCTTAAGGGTCTTAACTTCGGGGTCATCAGTAACTAAACTTAAAAACTATTTATGAACTACCTTCTACTGAAGACGACACAAACATTCATGCGCCTGGGGAGATTCGAACCCCCGACCGTAGCGGCCGTGCAGACTGTGACTGACGCGCCGCAGACCGCTCAGCCACTGCGGCCGGCAATTACTTTCTACCTTGCGCTATTGCTTTCTGGCTGTCATAGTTATCCTGTATTGTTAGATTTTGGAATAAGCTGTTGCTGGTTTTGAGGATTTGTAGGTCAGTTTCTATGTTCGTTAGGGTATTATTCTGTTGTATTAAATGTTCAGTAAATGGCGAGTGACAGCTGCTACGTTTTAGTGCTCTGAGGTGTTCAGTGTATATGTTCTTGAAGACTCTATCCTGACGAACCCCTTCATCCCCTCATAAGAACGGTAACCCACATCCATTACAATCTGCTTATTGTATCCGTCTCTTGATCTCACTTTGCAATTTTTACCCCACACACTTCCCTCCAATTTCAAATTAACGATTCCTTCGTGTCTAAAAATTTGTCTTACCTGTCGGTTCCTCAATTTACCCAAGATAACCAGGCAATTTCTTGTCTCCCCAATTCGGTTCAGTACCTCCTCATTAGTTATGCGAACTAACCACCTAATCTTCAGCATTCTTCTGTAGCACCACATTTCAAAAGCCTCTATCCTCTTCCTGTCCGCACTGTTTATCGTCCATGTTTCACACCCATACAAGGCAACACTCCACACGAATTCCTCCCGAAAAAAACTTCCTTACACTTAAATTAATATTCGATGTTAACAGATTTCTCTTTTACAAAAACGTTTTTCTTCCCATTGCCATTCTGCATTTTATATCCTCTGTACTGCGACCATCATATGTCATTTTACTGCCCAAGAAACAAAACTGATCTACCACCTTAATTGTTTCGTTACCTAGTCTAATTCCTTCAGCATCGCCCGATTTTCTTAGACTGCACTCCATTGCCTTTGTTTTAGTCTTGTTAATGTTCATCTTATATCTTCCTTTCAACACACTGTCCATTCCGTACAAATGCTCTGCCAGATCCTTTGCTTTCTCTGACAGAATTACAATGTCATCACCAAGGTTTTTATTTGATCACCCTGAACTCTACTTCCTTCTCGAGATTTTTCTTTGATTTCCTACAAAGCTTGTCCAATGTACAAACTGAATTACACTGGAGGAAGGCTATTACCCTGTGCTGTGTTACTCCCTTCCCAACCACTGCGACCATTTCATGCCCTTCAACGGTAATAACTGCTGTTTGGTTTATGTACCAATTGTAAATAACCTTTCATTCCCCTATTTTACCTTTCCTGACTTCAGAATTTGAAAGAGTGTATTCCAGTCAACATTGTCAATAGCTTTCTCCTTTCCTTAATCTAAGAGAAGAAAACACTCCTCGATTAATTTCAATACTCATCGGAAGAAGATTTAAGCGACGTCGGTTTGTGTGATGATGAATTTCATGATATGGATACTGACAAAGAAAAGTGTTTTGTCTGTGATAACTTTGGCCCAGTTAGTAAACTTTGGAACAGGTGCACTTGGTGTGTAAAGTTTACACATCCTTTGTGTGGTGTCGCACAAGTACAAAGTGCGCGCCACTTACTTTCGCCGCGCGCCGCCATGCACGCCCGGCGCGGCGTTCTCACGACGACAGCCACGAGCGCCCTCTGCGACAACGCCGCTCGTGGCCACCACTGAAGGACGTCGGCACTTCGGACTGAGATAGGACCTTCGTAATCAGATAGGCACCGTTGAAGACTTTGCTATTGTACAGGCACTAGGCAGGCCTCTAACAACTATGTATCAACATTCTGCAGTACTATGTAAAAGTTAAGTATTGTTACATTCTGTGCAATATATCTCTTTCTAATTTACTCGAGTGTTTATAGTTTCTGGCTGCTCCCCTCCGTTCCTGCACCAGCGTGTCGGTCTCATTCCACTCGGCCACCGACACCTACGACGAGGCTGGGACACAAAAGCGGCGACGAAGTTGGGACACAAAAGTGGCGACGAGGAGTGATAGAACCTTGGACCAGCCCGCTTGCAGCAGCCAGACAGCAGCAGTCGGAGCACGCAAAAATTGCTCCCGCCCACCCACCCTTATTATAAGATTTTTGGGGGAACATATTCTGTTACGTGTTTTGTGGACTCTTTTTTGTTGCAGCGCGTCCTCTTTCTTATTGAATTTGTGTTTTGTTATAATTTACTTGTATGCGCGGCGCCTAATCGGTCAGCATGGCCACTACCCCGAACCCAAACTTAATGGAAATTATTCAGTTACAGACGGCGCAAATTACCCAGCTACTACAGGCTGTGTCCCAGCTCACAGCGCAAGCAGCCAACCAACAACAACAGCCGCCGCTTCAGCAGCCCACACCTGCCGCCGTAACGCTTCCTACGTTCCGCCAGTACAACGAACGTGAGGAAGAATGGAGCGACTACTTCGCACAGTTTCAAGAACTCATCGCGGCTCATCAAATTACAGGTCAGAAAGTGAAGCATCTTTTATTGTCCGTGGTGGGCCCCAAAACTTTCGTGTTACTGCAGAAACTATTCCCGCAAGCATCTCCTCGTGATGTTGAGGGATGCGATTACGCAGAATATTCAGGACCCCAGAATTAGAGCAGCAATTCTGAAACAGTCTGACCCCTCCTTAGACAGTGTACTGCAGCTTATAGAAGCGCATGATACTTTTGACTTAGCTGATGTAGAAATGCAAAGCCATAGTGTAAATTCAGTGCGCCGCAACGGACGCTTTCCTAGCCGTAGTTCTCAGTATAGCACTAGTGATTCTTATTTTTCTACCGGCCGTGCTGAACAGACAGTGAACAGTAGCCAGTGTAAAAGTGCGACGCAAAGGTCGCCCCGTCGTGTTAGAAACAGTAATTTGAATAACGGGCGCCAACGCTCATTTCAGAAAAATGTACGTAAATCTTGCCCCCAGTGTGTCTCGCCACAAGCGTGCTCATTGCCCTAGTCGCAACGCAACCTGTTATCAATGTGGCAAATTGGGACATGTGCAGTCTGTGTGTATGCAAATTCAAAACTCAAAGAACAGTAACGTTAGAAACAGTGCTTCGCAGAGTGCGAGAACAGTTCATTCTGTAAATGTTATACGGGCTGTGGAATTGAACACTGCTTTCCTTGGATCTCAATTGCAAGAAAGTAGTTCTGCGCCTATGGCAAATCTATATAGTGCACCACGTAGCAAGCGCCGACGAGCGCGTAAAACAGTGCAACGGAAAAGGGTTCGGGACAAGCAAAATGACTATGAACAGTGCATTCCTGTAGTGAAAATAGTGCCTTCTGCAACTGCTCCTTGTAATAGTGCCCAGTACTGTGTAGCTAGTGACAGTAGACACCAAGTAGCTACTCAAAAGTGTAGTGCAGTAGTTAGTACATCTGGAGTAGCTTCGCATTGCGCGGACGCCGATCCGGCAGTAGTGTCATCTAGTGACAGTGTGGTTAATCCGCTGCGTGCCGAGTCTGCGCCGCTTACTTCACTACGCGGCCCGCGCAGACGCAGCAAACAAACCGTAGCAGCCGTTCCCCACATTCGCGCACCTGTCGAGCGCCGCAAGCAAAAACTTTTTGTGAATCTTTCCATTGACAATAAGACTGTGCAATTTCAGCTCGATACTGGTTCCGCTGTCACACTAATAAATAAAGATACTTATGAACTTCTGGGTTCGCCAAAATTGTCGCCGTCACAGCAAGTGTTAACAGCATATACAGGACAAACTATTCCCGTGCTAGGAACGTGTAGCCTGCCTGCCTCTTTTCAAGGTGTAACGAAAACAGTTGCTTTTGTTGTTCTTCAGGCCAAATCTACGCAGAACATTTTTGGACTAGATGCTTTTGACTTGTTTGGTTTATCAATTCAAAGAGATGTGCTTCAAATTTCGTCAATAGTGCCTCAGGATAAAATCAAGGCATTGTGTGACAAATATAGTGACTTGTTTTCGCCGGAACTAGGTTGTGCAAAAGACTTCGTGGCACATGTAACTTTAAAAGAATCTGCAGTTCCAAAATTTCGTAAAGCTCGACCAGTGCCTATCGCCTTGCGTGATACAGTTGCCGAAGAACTTAAACGTTGGCAAGATAGTGGGGTGATATCTCCTGTTTCTGCGAGTCAGTGGGCCTCGCCTATAGTAATTATACCCAAGCCGTCAGGAAAACTTCGTCTCTGTGCGGACTTCAAATCAACAGTGAACAGTCAAACAATTGTCGACACTTATCCCCTGCCCAGACCTAAGGAACTGATGGACAAATTAGGGCAGTCTCGCTTCTTTTCCAAGATTGATTTAGCAGAGGCATACTTACAGATTCCACTTGATGACGAGTCAAAAAAATTTTTCGTCATTAATACTCACATGGGCCTTTTTCAATTTCAACGCCTACCCTTTGGCAGTTCTTCCGCCCCCGCTATTTTTCAGCGCTTTTTGGAACAGCTGACAGTTTCTGTACCGTGTTGTTCGAACTATTTAGATGATATTGTGGTATCCGGACGTACAGTTGAAGACCATTTAGCAAACCTGGAGTGCCTTTTCAAAGTTTTGACTGCAGCAGGTCTACGTTGTAATAAAGCAAAGTGTTCGTTTTTTCAAACTGAAATAGAGTACCTAGGCCATGTGATTAATGCCCAAGGAATACATCCCTTACAGTCACATCTTCGAGCAATCAAAGACTTGCCTCCTCCTAAGAATGTACACGAATTGCAAGCAGTAATGGGAAAGCTGAACTATTATTTCAGGTTTATTCCCAATGCCTCTCAGATTGCAGCTCCACTGCATCACTTACGTAGGAAGAATGTTCCTTTTGTATGGTCTAAAGATTGTCAGGTTGCCTTTGACAAACTAAAGTCGGCACTACTCAGTGATGCATGTTTGATTCCCTTTGACCCCCAGAAGCCTGTAGTGTTAGCAGTTGACGCCTCATCGTACGGTCTGGGCGCTGTAATCTCACATCGTATTGGATGTCACGATCGTCCTATTGCCTTTGCATCCAAGCTACTGACGCCGACGCAACAGAATTACAGTCAGATAGAAAAGGAGGCCTTAGCAATCATTTACGGCGTCACAAAGTTTCATCATTATCTCTATGGCAGAAAATTCTATTTGTTGACAGACCACAAGCCTCTCACGTCGTTGTTCTCACCCACAAAGCCGATTCCGCCACGTACGGCACAAAAGCTTCAGAGATGGTCCTTGATATTGTCTAATTATCAGTATGAGATTTTGTACCGACCTACCACTAAACATGCTAACGCGGACACACTTTCCCGACTTCCGGTTGGCCAGGATGTGTCGTTTGATTCTTCAGAAATGGCATGTTGTCAGATAGACTCCAGAGATGCTTCCGCTGTCGCAGATTTCCCTTTGAACTCTCGTCGGGTTGCACAGGAAACGGCTGCGGATGCAGACCTAAGTGTGGTAGCACGTTTTGTTCGCTCAGGGTGGCCTGCCAGAGCCAAAGACATTGATCGGCCTCTGGTTCGACGTTATTTTGCACAACGTCATGCATTATCTTTAAGTCAGGGTGTACTGTTGTTGCATACCGACAACAACCAAGCAAGAGTGATTGTTCCTCGTTCCCTGCAACGAGAAGTGTTACGCCTCCTGCATCAAGGACATTGGGGCATTGTTAGGACAAAGCAACTGGCCAGACGTCATTGTACCTGGGTTGGTATGGACGCCCAGATAGAGAGCATGACATCACAGTGTACAATTTGTGCGGAGCATCAGGCGGCTCCTCCACAGCGTTTCTCAGACTGGCCACTCCCCATGGGACCATGGCAACGTTTACATATTGACTTTGCCGGACCTTTCTGGAATACGCGCTGGTTAATTGTTGTAGACGCTTTCAGCAAGTTTCCTTTTGTGATTGCCATGAACTCAACGACAGCTTCTAGTACAATCAGTGCCTTAACATCAGTGTTTTGCATCGAAGGCTTGCCTGAAACTATCGTCAGTGACAATGGACCTCAGTTTGTTAGTGCGGAATTTCAACAGTTTTGTCGTGTGAATGGCATTCAGCATATTACCACTGCACCTTTTCACCCTCAGTCCAATGGTGAAGCAGAACGTTTCGTTCGAACATTCAAGTCTCACATGGAGAAGATGAAAGGTCAGCACTCCAGGCAGCAAGCTCTTCAAATTTTCCTGTCTACGTATCGGTGCATGCCTCGTGACGGCCCGTCTCCTGCCGAGCTGCTACACGGCCGCCGTCACCGCACTCTCCTTCACCTGCTGCAGCCTCCCACGCACCGAGTCGGTTCGTATGGCGCTACGCGTTTTCAGGTTTCTACGCCGGTGCTGTACAGGGTGTTTGCTGGAAACAAGAAGACATGGTTGCCGGGCACCATAAAGCGCGTGCTCGGTAGCAATATGTTTGTTGTACGTTCTTCCACAGGGACGGAGCTGCGGCGCCACGCAAACCAATTGCGCCTGCACAGGCCGCGCGATCCTGTCTCCGGTTTCTTGATTCCAGACCCAGTTCACCGCCAGGGAGCACAGCCACATCGTTCGTCCCCGGACTACGAGCTCCCTATGGACGTCGACGTACATCCGACGCAGTCGTCGCCGCCGCTGTCGCCGCCGCAGATGACAGCGTCACCGAGAGGGACTCCGGGACCGTGCGGGCCCCCCCCCAGCTTGGGCCACGCACCTCAGAAGAAGATGACCTGCTCCCTCTGGGCGGGGGCGGGCGCCCTTCCCCAGGTTTCGGCGGGTTCCCTGGAGGATCGCAAGGCGGATGCCGGGGCGCGGACGGCGTCTCGATCCCGGCCTCAGCTACGACGCCCGTCCCACCAGTAACGCCCCCGCCCAGGCCCTCCTCCCAGTGCCGTCGCCGTGGCCCTCAGCCCTACGCCACGACGGCGCGGCGGTTTGGGGGGGAGGGGTGTGGTGTCGCACAAGTACAAAGTGCGCGCCACTTACTTTCGCCGCGCGCCGCCATGCACGCACGGCGCGGCGTTCTCACGACGACAGCCACGAGCGCCCTCTGCGACAACGCCGCTCGTGGCCACCACTGAAGGACGTCGGCACTTCGGACTGAGATAGCAACGAGTTAGGACCTTCGTAATCAGATAGGCACCGTTGAAGACTTTGCTATTGTACAGGCACTAGGCAGGCCTCTAACAACTATGTATCAACATTCTGCAGTACTATGTAAAAGTTAAGTATTGTTACATTCTGTGCAATATATATCTCTTTCTAATTTACTCGAGTGTTTGTAGTTTCTGGCTGCTCCCCTCCGTACCTGCACCAGCGTGTCGGTCTCATTCCACTCGGCCACCGACACCTACGACGAGGCTGGGACACAAAAGCGGCGACGAAGTTGGGACACAAAACTTTGTACTCTGGCTGGGACACTTCAGAGGGGTACCACAGTGATATTTGCGTAAAAAAAGAAAAAAAAAAGGCACTTGTGATTTGAAACGCTTATATGGTTTCCTTATTCAATGTGCAATGAGCCAAACAGATAAACCTTATGTTGTCTATTTTTTTATTAATACTTATCCTAATTGTCCTCATAATAGAGCTCCACTACTGTACTGTACTACATTTGCCTAAATATTTAATAAACCAGGAGTTACTTTTGAAATGTTGAGAGGATTATTAATTTCCATTGTTATTTGTACTGGAATAAATGTGTTCGCCATTTCACGACTTGGCAGGCATACCGAACAGTGCAAAAGTTTAGAGATGAAGAATATATTAATTAATGAAACGTACTACTCTCGAACTATATACAGGGTGTCCCAGCCATCTTGTCCACCCAAAATATCTCTGGAACAATAACAGCTATGGGAAAACGACTTTCACCGGTATCAAGGTACTGCTGGGGCCCATGAATGTACACATTTGGAAACACTCTATAACGAAAGCAAATGTGTTTTTAACACGAACTTATGTTTTTTTAAATGGACATCCTATTTTTTTCTTCAGCAATCCATAGCATGACAAATCACATGAACAATGGCGTTGATTGCATCGCAATATTCCAATTACATCCCGAGATATTGCGACGAGAAGTTGACGCTTGAAATACGCGAAACGCGTGGCTAGCGCGCGTCCTGAGGCTCAGGCGTGAACCCCATGCTGCCCGTAATCGCGATGTGATTGACATGCGTAATCGGACTTCCATACTTACCAAGAGGTCCGAAACGAATAATACGGTCTGCTGCCATCAACTCTCATAAGCACATAATGGTTTCCCTCTTGCACGTTTTATGTGTCTACGTACACAATATGAACCAGTACCGATCGGTATACACCAGTCAGGTCGTCTAATTTATCCTGCACATAGTTCCCAGTACAGCCACAGTTACCACTTCGCCTTGTTTGTGATTTGCGACCCATGGAAACTCCTGTACTCCACCACCCTCTGAGTATCCCATTTGTTGTTGCTTTGGCGTGCAGTTCACCGCTTGCCAGTGTAGTCGTGCATCAGAGTAATCTAGTGACGGCACGGAGGTAGAACACATTGTGAATAAACGTCGCGTTGTGGAACTTATACTGTATTATGTACACACAGGAAGATATGGTAGAAATACTGCTGATCTATGGAGAATGTACGTTGACGGGAAATACGTTATTAGATTGCTTGTTTGTTTATAGTACTGTTAGAGAACATTATGATTATTGCGTTAATATGTCTGTTTTCTACCCTACTGTACCCTGTTGTAGGCGGGCGAAATTCTGTTCAGGCAGAACGACTGTACAGAAGACGATTCCCTGACAAGCCACCGCCTTCGCGCCGGCTGTTTGGTCGTCTCACATCTCGTCTACGTGAAACGGAAAGCTTACATCCGAGACCTAGACGTCGTCCTAGAACACGCACAGATGAACGTGCTGGAGTTGCTGTGCTCGCTACCATAGCTGTGAATCCTCACATCAGCACACGGCAAACTGAACGTGAAGTGCCGCGGTGGAGTAGCCGAGCGGTCTAAGGCGTCTCGCTGCGGAGCGCGCGGTTGCTCGCCGTGGAGGTTCGAGTCCTCCCTGCGGCATGGGTGTGTGTGTTGTCCTTAGGTTAGTTTACCTAGGTTTAAGTAGTTTGTAAGCTACGGACTGATGACCAAGCAGTTTGGTCCGATAGATTTACAAACATTTGAACATTTTTGAACGTGAAGTTGGTGTGTCGAAATCAAGTGCACAGCGTATTGTTAAACGTCATAAATTTCATCCTTACCATGTTCGTTTACACCAGGATCTTCATGGAAAAGACTTCAGCAACAGGGTAATATTTTGTCGGTGGGCTCAGCAAAAACTTCTGACTAATCCAAATTTTTTCCCAGATGTTCTCTTTACCGACGAGGCATCATTCTCCAACAAAGGAATTGTCAATATAAGGAATATGCATTATTGGTCCGCAGACAATCAAATGTTCAAATGTTCAAATGTTTGTTAAGCTTATGGGACTTAACTACGGGGTCATCAGTCCCTAAACTTACAAACTACTTACGAACTACCTTATACTAAGGACGTCACAAATATCCATGCCCGAGGGGGGATTCGAACCCCTGACCGTACTGGCCGTGCAGACCGTGAGTGGAGCGCCTCAGTCCCCGCGGCCACCGCGGCCGCCGCAGACAATCCAAAATGGCTCCGTCAGGTAGAGCATCAACGTCCGTGGAAAGTGAATGTTTGGTGTGGGATTATTGGGGATACCATTATCGGATCTTTCTTTGTGAATGGCGTCCAAAATGGCAGACAGTACTCCAGATTTATACGACTCAATCTTCCTGTTCTCTTGGACACCGTACCTCTGAACAGGATAATGGTCATGTGGTATCAGCATGACGGATGCCCTGCACATAACGACTTAAGAGCACGACGCCTTATGAACCGTAAGTTCCCTGGTAGGTGGATTGGACGAGGTGGCCCAGTTAGGTGGCCTGCCCGATCTCTGTACCTTACACCGCTGGATTTTTTTCTTTGGGGAGCAGTGAAGGATGCTGTTTACCAACATGAACCAACAACACCAGAGGACATGAAGCAACGCATTATTGGTGCTTGTACAGCCATCAAAGAGGAAACAGTAGCACGAAGTAGGGCATCCTTCATCCGCAGAGTGAACCTATGTATGCAAGCCAATGGTTATCACTTTGAGCATGATATGTGGACGCTATCTTTAGTATGTAGTGCTGGTATCACAGTGCAAGTTTCTACAAAGGGCCATTTTACCCAGTGATGTTCAGAAACATTTGTTTGAAACAATTTGTCATGTAACGCATTAGATAAACATAACATTGATAATTATGTGATAATAAAACTAATTGGTTAAACATGTTTACATTCATATCTATGTCATACATGACCTTCCCAAATCAAAACATTTTTACCTAAGCAACGGTAAAACCTTTAGTCCACTTGCTCGTTTCACTAAAACCATCAACATGAATTTTACTATTATGAGTGAATGATTCAACTGTCACTTGCGCTACATCTACAGTAAAGTTTTATCGTTGAACGGCATTACCTTTTTAGTAACGGATTAACGATAAGCAAAGTTAACTTGGTGACCAACGTTGCGGTACACAGATATGTTACAGAACCGCATCACCGCTAGCCTATGGGATAAATACCTGCTGGAATGCACGACTTTCATGCAGGATGGCAACAGACCGTATTATTCGTTTCGGACCTCTTGGTAAGTATGGAAGTGCGATTACGCATGTCAATCACATCGCGATTACGGGCAGCATGGGGTTCACGCCAGAGCCTCAGGACGTGCGCTAGCAGCGCATTTCGGGTTTTTCAAGCGTCAACTTCGCGTCACAATATCTCGGGATGTAATTGGAGTATTATGATGCAATCAACGCCAATGTTTATGTGATTTGTCATGCTATGGATTGCTGAAGAAAAAATATAGGATGTCCATTTAAAAAAAACAAGTTTGTGTTAAAAAACACATTTGCTTTCGTTTTAGAATGTTTCCAAATATGTACATTCATGGGCCCCAACCGTACATTGATACCGGTGAAAGTCGTTTTCCAATATCTGTTATTGTTCCAGAGATATTTTGGGTGGACAAGATAGCTGGGACACCCTGTTTATATATATTTTGTAGTACACTAAACGTACTTTAATTGGCACTAATTTAATTAAAATTAGGGCTAACCATTTGGGGGAAAAATTAAGTGTTCGCCATTCCCTCTCCGCTATCGCTGGGAAAGATTATTTTGCTTTTGTTTATTTTTTTTTCAAAGGCATCAATTACAACTTAATAACAAGAAAGCTTACCACCAATGGAGTAAACAAGTTCATGGACAATAGGCATCAATATTTTAAATGATGAAACAGATAAATTAGTAATTAAAATTGTTTTCACCCAGAAGTGGCCAAAGTTAAAAGCATTAAAATTAGCACACAATACATATATAAACAATGATGAATACATTTATATTCAGACAGAGTAACAGTCATTATTATTGTTGTGGTCTTCAGTCCGCAGACTGGTTTGATGCAGCTCTCCACGCTACCCTGTCCTGTGCAAGTCTCTTCATCTGAGAACACGTTCGGAAACCTATATCCCTTTGAATCTGCTTACTGTATTCGTTCTTCGGTCTCCCTCTACGATTTTTACCCCACGCACTTCCGTCTAATGCTAAGCTGACGATTCCTTGATGTCTCAGAATGTATCAAACCAACCTGTCCCTTCTCTTAGTCAGGATATGCCAGAAACTGCTTTTCTCCCCAATTCTGTTGAGCACATCCTCATTAGTTACGTGATCTACCCATATAATTTTCATCATTTGTCTGTAGCACCACATTTCAAAATCTTCTATCATCTTCTTGTCTGAACTATTCATCGTTCATCTTTCACTCCCGTACAAGGCAACGCACTAGAAAAATGCTTTCAGAAAGGATTTCCTACCATTTAAACTAATATTGGATGACAACAAATTTCGCATCTTCAGAAACGCTTTTCTTACCACAGCCATTCTGCATTTTATATCTTCTTTAATTTGTCCATCAGAAGTTATCTTCAAACTCAAATAACAAATCTCAACTACTACTTCTACTGTGTCATTACCTAATCTAATTCCTTCAGCATCGCCTGCCTTTCTGTTGCTACATTCCATTATCATTGCTTTAATATTGTTTACGTTCATCTTATACTCTGATTGCAAGACACTGCTCATTTCATTCAGTTCCTCTTCCAGATTCTTTGCGGTCTCTGAGAAAAATACTATGTCATGGGCACACTGCATAGTTTTTATTTCTTCTCCGTGAATTTCAAATTCCTTCTCCAAATTTCTCCTTGAATTACTTCACTGCTTGCTCAGTGTACAGATTGAACTACATTGGGGAAAGGCTACAGCCGTGTCTTACTCCCTTCCCAACCTCTGCGTCCATTTCTTGTCCTTAGACTCTAATAACCGCTGTCTGGTTTTTGTATAAGTTGAATATAACTCTTCGCCCCCTATATTTTACCACTGATACCTTCAAAATTTGAAAGAGTATATTCCAGTCGACATTGTCAAAAGCTTTCTCCAAATCTACAATTGCTAAAAACGTAAGGTTTACCTTTCCTAAGCCTATCTTCTAAGATAAGTCGTAATGTGAGTTTTGCTTCCCATGTTCCTGCATTTCTCCTAAATCCAAACTGATCTTCCCCAAGGTTGGATCCCACAAGTTTTTCCATTCGTCTGTAAATAATTCTTGTTATTATTTTGCAATTCTGACTTACTAAACTGATATTTCTGTAATTTTCACAGTTGAGTTGCATGTCATCGGGAAAAGTAACGGCTGTAGTTTCCCCTTGCTTTCATTCATTCGCAGTAACTGCAAGGCAAAGCCACATTAGCTGATGTTACAAGGCCAGCTCAGTCAATCATCCAGACTGTTGCCCCTGTAACTACTGAAAAGGCTGCTGCCCCTCTTCAGGAACCACACGTTTGTCTGGCCTCTCCACAGATACCCCTCCGCTGTGGTTGCACGGCTATCTGTATCATCTACATGGGATGCACTCCATTCACATTTAAGTGCCTGGCAGAGGGTTCATCGAACCACCGTTATGCTATTTATCTCCCATTTCATTCTCGAATAGCACGCGGGAAGAAAGAACACCTGAATCTCTTCGTTCGAGCTCTGATTTCTCGTATTTTTATCTGATGATCATTTCTGCCTATGTAAGCGGGAGTCAACAATATATTGTCACATTCGTAGGAGAATGTTGGCGATTGGAGTTTCTAAGTTGCCTACGCCGCAGCGATAAGTGCCTTTGTTGTAATGATTCCCATCCCAGATCCTGTATCATTTCCGTAACGCTGTCTCCCCTGTATCGTGACAATACGAAACGAGCTGCTCTTCCTTGGACTCTTTCGATGTCCTCCGTCAAACTCATCTGATAAGGATCCCACACTGGGCTGCAATACTCCAAAAATGGACGGAAAAGAATAGTGTATGCAGCCTCTTAAGTAGTTCTGTTGCATCTTTTAAGGGTTCTGCCAATAAAACGCAGTCTTTCGTTCGCCTTTCCCACGACATTATCTACGTGTTCTTTCCGGTTTAAGTCTGAAGTAATAGTAATTCCTAGGTGTTTTGTGGAGTTTGCGGCCTTCACTTTATCTACTAAACAAAGTTTAACGGATTTCTCTTCGTACTGATGTGGACGACTTCACACTTCTCATTATTTAGAGTCAATTGCCAAATTTTTATATCATACTGATATCTTATTTAAATCTTTCTGCAGTTAGTTTTGATCTTCAGATGATTTTACAAGACGGTAAATGACGGCTTCATCTGCAAAAAACCTAAGAGAGCTGCTTAGGTTTTCCCCTAAATCGTTAACAACGAACTGTGTCCTCTCTGACAGGAAATGTCCTATCCAATCGCAAATTTGGGGCGACATACCACAACCACGCAATTTGATTAAAAGCCGTTTGTGAGGTACGTTGTTTACGGTGGCTCCGAACAAAGCCGGCAACGCGGGAACTGTGACGTCACGGCACGTGACCACCGCAAGTGTTATACTTGAATACAGGATATGTTCCAAAACCCTGCAGCAAATTGACGTCAATGAAATAGGCCTGTAGTTTAGTGGGTTACTCCTACTGCCTTTCTGGAATATAGGTGTGACCTGTGCGACTTTCCAATCTTTTGGTACAGATCCTTCTTTGAGAGAGCAGTTGTATATGGCTGTTAACTAAGGAGCTATCGCTTCAGCATAATCAGATAGAAATCTAATGGGTATACAATCTGGACCAGAAGACTTGTTCTTGTTAAGTGATTTTAGTTGCTGCACTACTCCGATGATATATACTTCTACGTTACTCATTACGGCATCTGTTCGTAATTCGAAATCTGGAATATTCGTTTCGTCTTCTTTGGTGACTGAATTTCTAAAAAGCTATGTTTAGTAACTCTGCTTTAGTAGCGCTGTCATCGGCAGGATCGCCATTACTATCACGTAGTGAGGGTATTGTTTGTGTTTTGCCCCTAGTATATTTAACATATGACCAAAATCTCTTTGGGGTTTGCGTCAAATTTCGAGAAAGGGTTTCGTTATGATAGGTATTGTAGGCATCTCGCATTGAAGTCCTCGCTAAATTTCGAGCTTCTGTGTAGGATCGCCAGTCCTGGGGATTTTGTGTTCGTTTAAATTTAGCATGCCTTTTCCGTTGCTTTTGCATCAGTGTCCTGACATTTTTTTTTTTTTTTTTTTTTTTTTTTTTTTTTTTTTTTTTTTTTTTTTTTTTGTACCAAGGGGGATCACCTCCTTTTATTAATTTATTTGGTATAAAACTGTCAATTGCTGTTGATACCACTTATTTGAATTTGCAATGGATTCCACCGATATTTTTATGCTTGGACATGAGTGCTACATGTGGCTTTGGTTATTAATAAAGACTTCAAATGCATGCCAATGAGGCTACTCCCAGACAAGATTTACGATCATGTGGGGTACCGGTGAAAGGAGAAATGTCTGTTACACATTCCTGATATTTCCTGGTGTCACTGACAACCAATATTACAGTTTTGCTGAATTTATTTCATGTTGTGCCGGCATAAACCAGTTAACCTGCATGCTTTTATTTTAAATAGGGAAAAATTACCATTCAGGTAATTTTATTGCTTGTCACAACGAGTTTCGAGAATTTATTCGCATCTTGTAGTGCATTTGTTTACATAAGTACGGTACTTTTTGGACGTTTGAATGTGATGTTCTGCCAGTTTTGCACTATACTTTTTTTTATGTTACTGAAGTTCGGAAAATCGGACAGAACAAATCTTGAGGTGCGTATTTTATCCTAATGTTAGGAACCATAATAGTCTCTGTCTGCTTAAAGGTATTGTGCCTCTTCCATTACTCAGAATATCAAACACAAATAATCATGAGTTGGGCCCATCTTTATACGAAAATCAGTGTAAGTGACTATTGATGTGTTGTGATATGCAATGTAATGGAGCAGACACAGTACTTTCATGTACAGACAGAAGAAATGCTATTTAGTATGTAAAAGAAATGCCAATATTTATTATGTACGCTTTTCCTCATTGCAGTAACCTAAAAAAGAGTAGGCCTACATCTGTGCAAGAGCTGCATAAAATCAGACATGCAAACGTGACGATCTATTTATGTGAATAAATGCACTAAAAGCAATAAACATTCTCGACACGTGTTGTGCTAAGCATAAAATACGTAATGGGTGTAGTTTTTAAGACTTTAAACCATGGATAACAATTATAGGCTATGCAGATATATGCGATAATGATGAAAGAAATGAGGTTACATTGAACTTCAGTGACTGTCATTCCATATATTTGTGACAGAGAAATCTGAAGTTTAGAATAACATAATTTTGAACACGGAAACCACTCAGAAGCGGAAGTACACGTAGGCCTGCGCCACATTTGCAGGTCACTTCACAGACAGGCTCATCTGCTTGTTAAAGAACACCACAACCCGTAAGAATAATTTGTGGACAGCTAATACACGATTATCACCGTAAGAGAGCCACTACAATAACATTAAGATACGCCATAATTTCGAATGGAACACATTTTTTGAGTTTATAATTTACGCCTAATATTTCAGATAAAGGATTTAACCAAGTTTCGGTTCCCAAAAACTCTAATATCGAACCATAAATTCCGAAGTATATCCCGATTGTGATATTTGTCGTCTTCTGGGTACCAGAATCTCATTCTTCCTTTCGCTACGCATATCAGTTTCTCACTGTCCATATCTATTGTGTGGGAAAGTCGGTCGATTTGACCGAAGGAAACAAACTGATTTGAATTTCACCGACTGTCGTCCGAAGTCTGTACGTTCGGGCGTTGAGGTCGGCTACACTGTGACGGTGTAGGCGACTGGTTAGAAACGGCCGGCCGTTTGTCGACGTCGGAGCCACTGCGAGCACAGCCTCAGGCAGCCAGTAGCCAGTAGCTGCGCCTCTCAGTCAAAGCGGCGTCCAGTAGCGAAGCGTGTTCGCCCGCTGAAGAGCGCAGCGCCAGAGCTCGAGTCCGAACAGCCACTTTGCGATAGAAGCGCATGTGACTGCAACATGTTCCAAGTGTGTCGCAATCTATCAGTGTTACTTGCAGTGCAATATATTACAGAGGGCGGGGCGACCCTCCAAAAATAATGAATTTAAAAAGAAAAAGTACGGTATCAGGTTTTTTCCTTTTTTTTCTTTTTTTTTTTTTTTAATGTCCTCTACTTTATTTATTTATTTTTACACTCCTGGCCATTAAAATTGTTGCACTACGAAGATGACGTGGTACAGACGCGAAATTTCACCGACAGGAAGAAGATGCTGTGATATGCAAATGAGTAGCTTTTCAGAGCATTCATACAAGGTTGGCGCCGATGGCGACACCTACAACGTGCTGACATGAGGAAAGTTTACAACCGATTCCTCATACACAAACAGCAGTTGACCGGCGTTGCCTGCTGAAACGTTGTTGTGATGCCTGGTGTAAGGAGGAGAAATGCGTACCATCACGTTTCCGACTTTGATAGAGGTCGGATTCCGGTTTATCGTTAACGTATCGCGACATTGCTGCTCGCGTTGGTCGCGATCGAATGACTCGTAGAACACTATGGAATCGGTGGGTTCAAGAGGGCAATACGGAACGCCGTGCTGGATCCCAACGGCCTCGTATCACTAGCAGTCGAGATGACAGGCATCTTATCTGCACGGCTGTAACGGATCGTGCAGCCACGTCTCGATCCCTGAGTCAACAGATGGGGACGTTTGCAAGACAACAACCATCTGCACCAACAGTTCGACGACGTTTGCAGCAGCATGGACTGTCAGCTCGGAGACCGTGGCTGCGGTTACCCTTGACGGTGCATTACAGACAGGAGCGCCTGCGATGGTGTACGCGACGACAAACCTAAGTGCACGAATGGCAAAACGTCATTATCTCGAATGAATCCAGGTTCTGTTTAAAACATCATGATGGTCGCATCCGTGTTTGGTAATATCGCGGTGAACGCACATTAGAAGCATGTATTCGTCATCGGTATACTAGTGTATCACCCGGCGTGATGGTATGGGGTGCCATTGGTTACACGTCTCGGTCACCTCTTATTCGCATCGACGACACTTTCGACAGTGGCCGTTACATTTCAGATGTGTTACGACTCGTGGCTCTACCCTTCATTCGATCCCTGCGAAACCCTACATTTCAGCAGGATAATGCACAACCGCATGTTGCAGGTCCTGTACGGGCCTTTCTGGATACGAAAAATGTGCGACTGCTGCCCTGGCCAGCACATTCTCCAGATCTCTCACCAACTGAAAACGTCTGGTCAATGGTGGCCGAGCAACTGGCTCGTCACAATACTCCAGTCACTACTCTTGATGAACTGTGGTATCGTGTTGAAGCTGCATGGGCATCTGTACCTGTACACGCCATCCGAGCTCTGTTCGACTCAATGCCCAGGCGTATCGATGCCGTTATTACGGCCAGAGGTGGTTGTTGTGCGTACTGATTTCTCAGGATCTATGCACCCAATTGCGTGAAAATGTAATCACATGTCAGTTCTAGTATATTATATTCGTGCATTGAATACCCGTTTATCATCTGCATTTCTCCTTGGTGTAGCAATTTTAATGAACAGTAGTGATTATAAATCAGGGAAATAATTGCATGTCGCTCCTGAAAACGCCATAATAAAGCATCTACCGGTTGAAAATCCTGGATTCGCCCCTGTGTGGTATGTACTTGGAAGCACTTGAATTATGTGTACAGTAGTGTTGCCTGCCCCTCTCCGCCGGCCGCGGTGGCCGAGGGGACTGAGGCGCTCCAGTCACGGTCTTCACTGCCACTACGGTCGGGGGTTCGAATCCCCCCTCGGGCATGGATATTTGTGCCGTCCTAGTTCGTAAGTAGTTGATAAGTAGTTTGTAAGCTTAGGGACTGATGACCCCGTAGTTAAGTCCCATAGACTATACAAACCTGCCCCCCTCCGCCCTGTGATGATACACGCCACATTGTCCGCGGACAGCAGCGTTGGCTGCTGTTGTCCGGTGTGTATGTTGTGGGACTCTGGGACGTGGTCCAGTGTAGACATAGACAGCGCCGCTGGGGCGCCGCGCCGGTGACCTCGGGGCGGCTGCGCGTGGGTGGCGCCATCTTGTGTGGGGGCGGGGGCGGCGGGGGCGGCGGGGGCGGCGGCCAAGGTCGCGGGGAAAGCCGGGGCGGCGGGCAGTGGGCGCTGGCGGTATGCTGCTGCCAAGCCTTCAACGGTGACCAGCGAAGTTTCACTTTGTAACAAACTCTCACCGTAACGTATTGCTCATCAATTTTAGGCTCAAACTGAAAAAAAAACTGCAGCAAGGTAGGAAAATAAAGACGTGGGATCTGGATAAATTCTTGAGAATTTCAGAGGGACCTTGAGGCGGAACGAGTCTGATGTATAGCTTGCGACTCAGTATTGAAGGCAGACGTAGGCTTCCGCGGCTGTTGTCACTATCAATGGAATTCTTCTGCGTATGAAACCGCGTCGTCATTTTATAAATTCCACCGACGTTTCGCCCACTGTTGCGGGCGGCCTTCATCGGGGTCTGTGTCTGACTGCTGAATATACGATATCTTGGCAGTTATATAGCTGCGGATGAGGGAAAGGAAGGGGGACGTCGGTTTGCCTTTATTGGTGTTCATATTATTTCACGCCATTGGTGAAAATCGGCAATGATGATTGGTGTTTTAGAGGCTTGTTTTCCATGTGATTGGGGGTTGCATTCTTCCCCCTTATTGATCAAAATGAACGTTTCCGGTTGGCTTTTGTACTACAAGTTGATATTGGCGGAATGGACCCGGGAGAACGGACGGCGGTTGCGGCGCTGCGGGCCGGTGCTCTGCGTGTGCTGTGCGCTCCGTACCAGGGCAGTCTGCGAGAGTCATGCCGTCACGTAGCGTTGCGACTGCTGTGATGGCAGACAAGACGCCGGCAGCCTGTAGCCATCCTCCCTATTCACATTGGCGGGACGCTTCGCTATTTCTATGGCCTCTCTAATCTTCCTCCTCGTTGAGAATGGTTGTTTCGCCAGCACGCGGGCGTCGCTGAAAGATAACTGTTTTCCGCACTGATTGTGGTGCTCGGAAACCGCTGACTTTGTGTGCTGTCCGAGCCGTATGTACCTTTCATGTTCTGAAAGCCTCGTGGAGATTGCTCGCCCGGTCTCTCCTATGTAGACCAGCCCACACTCGCAGCTTATTTCATACACGCCGGCATTGCTCAGTTTGTCAACCGCGTCCTCAGTTGAACGTAGGACATCCTTGGTCTTATTGGTGCTGCGGAAGACTGGCTCGATGCCTGCCCGACGTAGAACCTTGCCCACACGCCCAGTGACGCCCTGCACGTAAGGCAATAGGGCGATGCTTTGTGCTTCCTGCTGCTCCCCTCTGTTGTTTTCATTCCTCCTGGATATTGTTTTATTTATCTCGCCCAGTCCGTGCCATTAGCCGCAAAGTGGATCTGAGATGTCGCAGTTCCGCCTGTAGATGATCGTCATCGCTGATCCTGTGGGCCCTCCTTGTTAGTGTTTGAAGGGCGGACTTCTTCTGCATGGGGTGGTGGTGGGAGGAGGCGTGGAGGTACCTTCCCGTGCTGGTAGCCTTTCTGTACACCCTGTGGCCGAGTTTACCATCAGACTTTCGGTAGACTTCGACGTCGAGGAAAGGCAGCACCCCATTCTTTTCTACTTCTATCGTGAAATTTATTTTGCTGTGCTGCCGATTGAGATGTTCGTGGAAGTTCTGTAGCTCCTCTTCCCCATGTGGCCAAATGACGAAAGTGTCATCAACGTATCGCAGCCAGCATGCTGGGCGTAGTGGCAATGACTGGAGGGCCGTTTCTTCAAATGCTTGCAGGAAGATGTCAGCTGCAATCGGCGAAAGTGGGGAGCCCATAGCTACACCGTCTGTTTGTTCGTAAAATTGTATGTTTGTTTGTAGAGTCTATTGGACTTAACTACGGGGTCATCAGTCCCTAAACTTACAAACTACTTATGAACTACTTACAACTAAGGACGGCACAAATATCCATGCCCGAGGGGGGATTCGAACCCCCGACCGTAGGGGCCGTGCAGACCGTGACTGGAGCGCCTCAGTCTCCGCGGCCACCGCGGCCGGCGTTCGTAAAATTCTTCTTTCCACTTGAAGTAAGTGGTCGTCAGGCAGTGGCGAACTAGGTCACAGGTTTCAGGTGCTAAGCGTTCTTCTAATATGTTCATTGTGTCTGACACTGGTACGTTAGTGAATAACGATGTCACGTCAAAACTAACCATCAGATCCGTAGGTGATACGCTCTTCTCTTTTAAAAGTGCCACGAAATGGGTCGAATCCTTCACATATGTCTCTGTGTGGCTCACTAGATGTCGGAGCTTTGGTACCAGCTCTTTGGCCAGCTTGTACGTGGGTGAATTAATGCTGGCCACTATGGGACGCAGAGGGAAATCCTTTTTACGGACCTTCGGCACCCCATACATCCTCGGTGCCTGCGGAACTTGTGGGATGAGTCTTCTGGCTGTGTCAAAAGTCATCCTGGTTTGCTTCAGCAGCGCCTGCGTCGATCTGGTTATCTTAGCCGTCGGATCACCCTGAAGTTTCTTGTAGATGGGATCGCCGAGAAGGTTTTCCATTCGTTTATTATAATCTGGGGTGTCCATGAAGACAGTGGCGTCGCCTTTGTCTGCCTGTATTACTACTAAGTACCAGGATTCTTCTTCAACTCCACTATGGCCTGGCGTTCCTCCCTGCTAATGTCTTGTTTTGGTGGCTTCGCCTGAGACAGGATTCGTACCGTTTCCTGTCGGATCTTCTCTGCCTCGGCCTGTGGCACGTGACGCACCGAAGTCTCAACTGATTCAGTAATGTCTTCCTTCGGTACATATTTCAGAAGGATGGAAAAGCTGGTAGAAGCCAACCTTGGGGAATATCAGTTTGGGTTCAGGAGAAATGTAGGAACACAGGAGGCAATACGCACTTTACGGCGTACCCTAGAAGATAGGTTAAGGAAAGGCCAACCAAAATATCTAGCTTTTGTAGATTTGGAGAAGGCTTTTGACACTTTCAAGTTCTGAAGCAAGCAGGAGTAAAATATAGCGACCGTAAGGTTATGTTCAACCTATACAAAAACCAGACAGCGGTTCTCAGAGTTGAAGGACATGAAAGGGATGCAGAGGTTGGGAAGGGAGTAAGACAGGGTTGTAGCCTTTCTCCAATGTTATTCAATTTCTACACTGAACAAGCTGTAAAGGAAAGCAAGGAGAAATTTGTAGAAGGAATTAAAGTTCAGGATGAAGAATTAAAAACTTTGCGTTATGCCGATGACATTGTAATTCTGTCAGATTCGCCACGCTGTCTCTTTCCTATCAGATTTGTGTGTGGCGGGAGACGTGCAGGGAAGAGTCCTCTGCAGTCGGGCTGGCCACTGTGTCCTGGTGGCGGAGCGGTCAACGCGTCTGCCTAGTAAGCAGGATATCACGGGTTCGAATCCCGGTCGGGCACAAATTTTCATTCGCCGCAGTTAGGTATTCCATCTAAACCTAGTACAGTGAAGCCATCACTGATTGCAAATGGCGATTTATTTCATTAATTTGAACGCTATAATGTCGTCAAAAATATATAATTAAATAAAAGGAATATTTGGTTTAAAAGGGAGGAGAGGGTACGGAAACAAATATTACATTGGTCAATTGTAAAAGTATGCTAAGTAACAAATACCATTGAAATACAAATGCATGAACGAATAATAATAATAATAATAATAATAATATAAGACCATACCTCAACACAAATAAATGGGATTAGTGCATGGCTCACAGTATGGTGACGTAAATGAAACAAAAAGGACATATAAATGCCATGTCAATTTTAATGGAGAACCATAAATTAAACTAGATTTTTGAGAAAATGAACAAATCCCAAAGGCTACCGACAGCTATAACAAGATTTTGTGAGCAGCATGGCGAGATTTAACTGATCATTTAGGAAATTGCCATATTTTTGAGTTCTAGATGTTTAAGGATCTCAAATTCTTCCCGAACATGAAGCTTTGCCAGTTCAATTTTCCCTCTCTGTACACTAATTGTGTCTTCTAATCTTTTCGGAGTGTGACTGGCACCCAGTAAGTGTTCCGCAAACGTAAGTGCTCTTCTTATCTCGTCTTCACAGCTCCGCCTGTTTGATCGACGTAGTAAGACGGAGAGTTATCACAGGTTAATTTACAGACTACAGAATTAGAAAACCAATCACGTCTATTTTTCACTGTGCGCAACAATTTTCTGTTTAATCTGTTATCTGTGGGAACTTGTATCTTCCTTCTCTAAAATGTGGTGGTGTAGCGTAACGGATAGCGTCGTGGTTCAAATGTTTGTACAGCTTATGGGACTTAACTGCGTGGTCATCAGTCCCTAAACTTACAAACTACTTATGAACTACCTTATACTAAAGGCAACAGAAACATCTATGCCCGAGGGGGGATCCGAACCCCCGACGGGGAACGGCCTGGCACATCGGAGCATAGCGCCTCAATGCGCTCGGCCACTCTGTCGCGGCAGCGTCGTGATATTTGTAACATGCAACTGGTCGTATTCTGATTGGGATCCTGTTGTAACCTAACAGTTTTTTCATCTTAGTATTTTAATTGAATTTCTCTGAATATACAGGGTGTTACAAAAAGGTACGGTCAAACTTTCAGGAAACATTCCTCACACACAAAGAAAGAAAATATGTTATGTGGACATGTGTCAGGAAACGCTTAATTTCCATGTTGGATCTCATTTTATTACTTCTCTTCAAATCACATTAATCATGGAATGGAAACACACAGCAACAGAACGCACCAGCGTGACTTCAAACACTTTGTCACAGGAAATGTTCAAAATGTCCTCCGTTAGCGAGGATACATGCATCCACCCTCCGTCGCACGGAATCCCTGATGCGCTGATGCAGCCCTGGAGAATGACATATTGTATCACAGCCGTCCACAATACGAGCACGAAGGGTCTCTACATTTGGTACCGGGGTTGCGTAGACAAAAGCTTTCAAATGCCCCCATAAATGAATGTCGAGAGGGTTGAGGTCAGGAGAGCGTGGAGGCCACGGAATTGGTCCGCCTCTACCAAAGAAATCAAAGGATGAAACAGAATAGTAGTTTCCGAATATGTCACAATTTCGAAGAGTGTGTTTAGCGTAATTTTATCCTAATAAGGAAGCATTGTGAATTCAATAATCTTCTCGAGCTGTTAACAGTTTCTGACGGTGGTGACCACTATTTCGTTTCACTTCGACAGGTGGCGCGAGTAGGTGTAGAGAGTAGATATCTTACTTGTGCAGAGGCAAATAGATGAGTCCATCGGAGCTTAACGTGAATACCTGTATAACTGTGGCAGGAGCTCTATGCAAGCCGGCCGCGGTGGCCGAGGGGACTAAGGCGCTCCAGTCACGGTCTGCACGGCCACTACGGTCGGGGGTTCGAATCCCCCCTCGGGCATGGATATTTGTGCCGTCTTTAGTCTTAGCTAGTTCATAAGTAGTTTGTAAGCTTAGGGACTGATGACCCCGTAGTTAAGTCCCATAAGTTGTACAAACATTTGAACATTTGAGCTATGCAACTTGTAGTTGTCTTAGGCGTAAATAACAGTCCGTTTCCAGAACGATATTTTCACTCTGCAGCAAACGTCCTGGCATATACATGAAAAAAAAGAGCATTACTACGAAAAAAAGTGCATACGTGACCTGTCTGGTATCACTGCAATTGATAAACAAATGCTACTATAACAGAACTACTGCAACACATTAGTGAAAGGTTAACATTCAAAGGAAAAAAAAGTGAATCCTCCATAAATAGAAATTACAAGTAATGTGATTACAAGAGACAGGTTGCAAATGACCATTCTATTTCCTGTTCAAACGATACAGAAACAGAGAAAAATGTTACCACCTTTTAATCGCCTCCAAAATAAGATTAAAAGAGATGAAACAGGGAAAACATTGGAATTGTAATACCCAACACGGGAAATAAATCATAAAATAGTAAACTATAATTGAAACCTGGCAGTAAACGGAGCACGGACAGCTGTATACGCACTTCCAACAGGCGTCGCTAGAGCGCAGCACTAGAATTTTAAATCGCGATTGCTATCGTTTACTTGTAGCCTGTATTCGTAACTGTTTGTACATACGACCTGCACCCTAGAAGCTACTATAGTCCGAATTTCACAAATCAAATGTTCAAATGTGTGTATAGTTTATGGGACTTAACTACGGGGTCGTCAGTGCCTAAACTTACAAACTATCTACTACTTACGAACTAGGACGGCACAAACATCCATGCCCGAGGGGGGATTCGAACCCCCGACCGTAGTGACCGCCGAATTTCACATTTATTAATCCCCCATAGTACATTAAGTGGCGGCGATTGGGCGTTAGAAGTGGGGGGAGGGGGGGCAAAATAAAATCTGTTGTTGTTGTGGTCTTCAGTCCGGAGACTGGTTTGATGCAGCTCTCCACCCTACTCTATCCTGAGCAAGCCTTTTCATCTCCTCATTAGAACGACAACCCACATCCACTTGAATCTGCTTACTGTATTCATCTCTTGGTCTCCCTCTGCGATTTTTACCCCACACACTTCGCTCCAATGCGAAATTTACGATTCCCCGATGTCTAAGAATGTGTCCTACCAAGCGATCTCTTCTTTTAGTCAGGGTATGCCAAAAATTCCTTTTCTCACCAATTCTGTTCAGTACCTCTTCATCAGTTATGCGATCTACCCACCTAATCTTCAGCATTCTTCTGTAGCACCACATTTCAGAAGCCTCTATTCTCTTCCTGTCCGCACTGCTTATCGTCCATGTTTCACTCTCGTACAAGGCAACACTCCACACAAATGCCTTCAGAAAAGACTTCCTTACACTTAAATTAATATTCGATGTTAGCAAATTTCTCTTTTTCAAAAATTCTTTTCTTCCCATTATCATTCTGCATTTTATATCCTCTGTACTGCGACCATCGTATGTTATTTTACTACTCATGTAACAAAACTCATCTACCACCTTCATTGTTTCGTTACCTAATCTAATTCCTTCAGGATCGCCTGATATTCTAAGACCGCATTCCATTCTTTTTGTTTTGCTCTTGTTAATGTTCATTTTATACGCTCTCTTCAACACACTGTCCATTCCATTCAACTGCTCTTCCAGATCCTTTGCTGTCTCTGACAGAATTACAATGTCATCAGCAAAACGCAATGTTTTTATTTCTTCCCCCTGAACTTTAATTCCTATTCCAAAATTTTCCTTACTTTCCTTCACCGCCTGCTCGATGTACAAATTGAATAACATCGGAGAAAGGCTACAACCCTGTCTTACTCCCTTCCCAACTGATACTTCCCTTTCATGCCCTTCGAGTCTAATAACTGCGGTCTGGCTTTTGTATAAGTTGTAAATAACTCTCCTTTCCCTTTATTTTACCCCTGCTGACTTCAGAATTTGAAAGAGTGTATTCCAGTCAACACTGTCATATGCTTTCTCCAAATGTACAAAAGCTAAAAATGTAGGTTTGCCTTTCCTTAATCTATCTTCTAAAATAAGACGTAAAATGAGTATTGCCTCCCGGGTTCCTATGTTCCTCCTGAATCCAAACTGATCTTCCCCGAGGTCAGCTTCTACCAGCTTTTCCATTCTCCTGTAGATAATTCGTGTTAAAATTTTGCAACCATGACTTATCAAACTGATGGTTCTGTAATTTTCACACCTGTCTGCACCTGATTTCTTTGGAATGGGGATTATTACATTTTTCTTAAAGTCTGAGGGTACTTCTCCTGTCTCATACATTCTACACACCAGTTCAAATAGTCTTGTCTGGCTGGCTCTCCCAGAGACTTTAGTAGCTCTGAGGGTATGTCATCTACTCCTGGGGCCTTGTTCCGACCGAGGTCTTTCAAGGCTCTGTCAAATTCATCTCTCAGTATAGTATCTCCTATTTCATCTTGATCGACTTCCTCTTCCCTTCCTACAAGGTCGTCCGTAAGTTCATTTCCTTTGTAGAGCTGCTCTATGTACTCTTTTCACCTTTCAGCTTTCCCTTCTTTGCTGAGAACTGGTTTCCCATCTGAGTTCTTGATATTCGTAGAGTTGCTTTTCTTGTCCCCAAATGTTTCTTTTATTTTCCTGTAGGCGGTATCTACTTTTCCCCTTCTTATACATTCTTCTACAGATTTGCCTTTGGCTTCTAGCCACTCCTGCTTAGCCATTTTGCACTTCCTGTCAATCTCATTGTTTAGTCGTCTTTACTCCATTTTGTCTGTTTCATTTACTGCATTTTTATATTTTCTCCTTTCATCAATTAACTGTAGTATTTCCTGTGATATCCATGGATTTTTTGTAGGTCCTGCCTTTATACCTATTTTGTCCTCTGCTGCCTTCACTATTTCATCTCTCAATGCTACCCATTCGTCTTCTACTGTTTTATTTCCCCCTGTTCCTATCAATTGTTGCTTAAATCTCCCTCTGAAATTCTCCTTATTTTCCTATCTTTCTGCAGTTTTTTCAGCTTCAGCCTACTGTTCATGACTAACAGGTTATGGTCAGAGTCTTCTAACATTAAAAATGGCATTGTAAGAAATTGTTTCATATTAAACTTTGATTTTTGCACCTACAGGCAAAGTGAGGAAAAACAAAAGACAATATACAATTGTAATTGTGTTATCATCAGGAAAGACAATACTGGCATTCTACGGATCGGAGCGTGGAATGTTAGATCCCTTAATCGGGTAGGAAAATTAGAAAATTTAAAAAGGGAAATGGATAGGTGAAGTTAGATATACTGGGGATTAGTGAAGTTCGGTGGCAGGATGAACAGGATTTCTGGTCAGGTGAGTACAGGATTATAAATACAAAATCAGTTGGGGGTATCACAGGAGTAGGACTGATAATGAATAAGAAAATAGGAATGCGGGTAAACTACTATGAGCAGCACAGTAATCGCATTATCATTGTCAAGATAGATACGAAGCCAACACCGACAACAGTAGTACAGGTTTATATGCCAACTAGCTCTGCCGATGATGAGGAGATCGAAGAAATATATGAGGAGCTAAAGTAAATTATTCAGACAGTTAAGGGAGAGGAAAACTTAATTGTGATGGGAGACTGGAATTCGGTAGTAGGAAAAGGAAGAGAAGGAAAAATAGTAGGTGAATATGGACTGGGCAGGAGGAATGAAAGAGGAAGTCGCCTGGTAGAATTTTGCACGGAACATAATTTAATCATAACAAACACGTGGTTTAAGAATCACAAAAGAAGGTTGTATACTTGGAAGAGACCAGGAGACACTGGAAGGTATCAGATAGATTTTATAATGGTAAAACATAGATTCCGGAATCAGGTTATAAACTGCAAGACATACCCAGGGGCAGATATAGACTCTGACCATAGCTTGTTAGTCATGAACTGTAGGCTGAAACTGAAAAAACTGCAGAAAGGTAGGAAAATAAGGAGATGGGACTTAGATAAATTGAAGGAAAGTGAAGTTCTGGTGAATTTCAGAGGGAGATTTAGGCAACAATTGGCAGAAACAGGGGGAAATAAAACAGTAGAAGAGGAATGGGTAGCATTGAGAGATGAAATAGTGAAGGCAGCAGAGGACAAAATAGGTAGAAAGGCAAGACCTACAAAAAATCCTTGGATGTCACAGGAAATACTAAATTTAATTGACGAAAGGAGAAAATATAAAAATGCAGTAAATGAAACAGACAAAATGAAGTACAGACGACTAAAAAATGAGATTGACAGGAAGTGCAAAATGGCTAAGCAGGAGTGGCTAGAAGCCAAATGCAAATCTGTAGAAGAATGTATAAGAAGGGGAAAAGTAGATACCGCCTACAGGAAAATCAGAGAGACATTTGGGGACAAGAAAAGCAATTCTACAAATATCAAGAACTCAGATGGGAAACCAGTTCTCAGCAAAGAAGGGAAGGCTGAAAGGTGGAAAGAGTACATAGAGCAGCTCTACAAAGGAAATGAACTGAGAGACGATGTTGTAGGAAGGGAAGAGGAAGTAGATCAAGATGAAATAGGAGATATTGTACTGAGAGATGAACTTCACAGAGCCTTGAAAGACCTCGGTCGGAACAAGGCCCCAGGAGTAGATGACATACCCTCAGAGCTACTAGTCTCTGGGAGAGCCAGCCATGACAAAACTATTTGAACTGGTGTGTAGGATATATGAGACAGGCGAAATACCCTCAGACTTTAAGAAAAATGTAATAATCCCCATTCCAAAGAAATCAGGTGCAGACAGGTGTGAAAATTACAGAACCATCAGTTTGATAAGTCATGGTTGCAAAATTTTAACACAAATTATCTACAGGAGAATGGAAAAGCTAGTAGAAGCTGACCTAGGGGAAGATCAGTTTGGATTCAGGAGGAACATAGGAACCCGGGAGGCAATACTCATTTTACGTCTTATTTTAGAAGATAGATTAAGGAAAGGCAAATCTACATTTTTAGCCTTTGTAGATTTGGAGAAAGCGTTTGACAATGTTGACTGGACTACACTCTTTCAAATTCTGAAGTCAGCAGGGGTAAAATACAGGGAAAGGAGAGTTATTTACAACTTGTACAAAAGCCAGACCGCAGTTATTAGCCTCGAAGGCATGAAAGGGAAGCATCAGTTGGGAAGGGAGTAAGACAGGGTTGTAGCCTTTCTCCGATGGTATTCAATTTGTACATTGAGCAGGCTATGAAGGAAAGCAAGGAAAATTTTGGAATAGGAATTAAAGTTCAGGGGGAAGAAATAAAAACATTGCGTTTTGCTGATGACATTGTAATTCTGTCAGAGACAGCGAACGACCTGGAAGAGCAGTTGAATGGAATGGACAGTGTGTTGAAGAGAGCGTACAAAATGAACATTATCAAGAGCAAAACAAAAATAATGGAATGCGTTCTTAGAAAATCAGGCGAAGCTGAAGGAATTAGATTAGGTAACGAAACAGTGAAGGTGGTAGATGAGTTTTGTTACTTGGGTAGTAAAATAACATACGATGGTCGCAGTACAGAGGATATAAAATGCAGAATGGCAATGGGAGGAAAAGCATTTTTGAAAAAGAGAAATTTGCTAACATCGAATATTAATTTAAGTGTAAGGAAGTCTTTTCTGAGGGCATTTGTGTGGAGTGTTGCCTTGTACGGGAGTTAAACATGGACGATAAGCAGTGCGGGCAGGAAGTGGATAGAGGCTTTTGAAATGTGGTGCTACAGAAGAATGCTGAAGATTAGGTGGGTAGATCACATAACTAATGAAGAGGTACTGAACAGAATTGGCGAGAAAAGGAATTTTTGGCATACCCTAACTAAAAGAAGGGATCGCTTGGTAGGACACATTCTTAGACATCGAGGAATCGTAAATTTAGCATTGGAGGGAAGTGTGTGGGGTAAAAATCGCAGAGGGAGGCCAAGAGACGCGTATAGTAAGCAGATTCAAGTGGATGTGGGTGCCGTTCTTATGAGGAGATGAAAAGGCTTGCTCAGGATAGAGTAGGGTGGAGAGCTGCATCAAACCAGTCTCCGGACTGAAGACCATAACAACAACAACAATTGCCATAAGTTGTTTAATTAAGTTGTCTAGTAAAATACGACTATTACAAACAAAGGAACATTAGTGTAATTATAAACAAAAATAACAGACAGTAGCATAATTTAATATGATACGTCTTGTCAAAGCATAATTGCCTTAAAACAAAGCTATGTGACTTGGTTTCCGCCTGGCATAAATTTCTACACAATCTTCTAATTTTATGTTTTTAGCCGCATCTTTTTCAATGGCTAGTATAGCTAAATGTGTTAAACGTTCTTAAAGCATAGCATTCCTCAAGTAGTTTTTGATCTGTTTGAGGACATTGAAAGATCTTTCTGCCGTTGCAGTGGACACCGGGATAGTCAAAAGCAGTTGCAGTAGCTTGAAATAAATTAGCGAATACATAGTGGTTGTGAACATTTTCAGACTTAAACTGTGAATCCAAATTTGGCACAAGATTGTCTGTTTGGTCTGAATCATGCTTCTTTCTTGACTAAATTATCTTTTTCCAAACCAAATGCGGAACTCACAGCAAAGCATGCTTCTTTGATACGGTCGTTACAAATTGAGTTGTTCTTCATCGAAGCCGTCGGCAGTAGTTCCATGTTGTAAAGTAGAGCCGGCTGTTTTTTTCCAAATCGTGATCTAATGTTCTCACTGAGTGTATCTAACAGAGGGTAGTAAAATGTTTTTAAAAAGTAGACTTCAGGTGAATCATATTCGGGATTAACATCTATTTTTTATGGAAGTTTTCTTTTGCGTTGAACTGTTGGCCCCTCAAAGCCATGTCTTTCACAAAAATCAGTTGCTTTAGTAAAAAACTTTTGGAACTCTTCTTCATTTCTCAAACAATTTATGTACATAACTACGCTGTCAGCCACCTGGACTACTTCATGAATGGATACATCATGATTCTGTATGTACTTTGATAGAATGTTAGTTTTTTCAAAAAAGTACTTCATAGTATTCAATACAAAAATAAACTCAAACTTGGTAATACATGTGATCGATCAGTGAGCATCTCCACCAGTTTTTGAGTCAGTAGCTTCAATATTTTCCAGAGTGTGCAGTATGTCTATTAAGTGTTGTTGAACTGCTCGCAAGCTTTCATATCTGCTGCTAAATCTTGTGTCACTTAGTGCTTTCAAGGACAAATCCTTATTTATTCCTTATTTGACTGCACATGCTGCACTTTTTACTGTGGCAAATACTGCATGTCTTTTAGGAGAAGCCTCAATAAAACAGTATAGTTGTTTGACTGTGCTAAAAACGTTGCAAACAGAAGGAATGTTTTTGGATGCATCGGCAAGTGCAAGATTTAGACAATGCATATAGCAATGTACAAACATAACATACGGGTTTTGTTCTTTCATCCTCACAGCGACACTCATGTTTCCCGCTCCGTCATAGCACTGAGCAATTATATTTTTAAGGTCAATGCCAAGTTCACCGAAAATTGAAAGAAGCAGCTTGTATAACGTTTCACCGTCAGTCAAATCAGTTTTGAATTCTTTGATTTCGAGCTTTTTTGTTACATATCTTATAACAAGAGTCAATTGTTGTCGATGAGACACATCTGGAGTTTCATCAACAATCACGGAGAATTGTTTCGATTTTTTAGCATCATCAAATATGTACAGCCTGGCCAAATTTTATTTTGAACATCGTGAATTGAAAAACTTATCTCTGTCTAAAAATTTTTGTTTTAATAAAGAGTTTTCTGTTGATCTCAGCTACAATAACTCGACATAATTACCCCTGTTATCAGAGTCCTCATTTTCTCTATGCCGACCCCGAAGCGCTATTCCCTGATTGGCCATGGGACTGGAATAAAATCTTCAGATAATCACGATTTTTTTTAACATCTTCTTGGTGATGTGTTGATATTTTGGTTCCCACACTTTCTTTACTTTTAAAACCTTCCTGCCAACGTTGAAGAGCACTGAGGTGAGAAGAAGTTTTTTCGTGCTCTTTAAATCGTTGGACTGCTTTTTTTCCAGTGTTTTTATACCCATTAGATATAAATGTTTCATCATCACAACCTGTGGAGCCGAACAAACGACATGGGAAGCAAAAAGCTTCATCAGCAGCAACACTGTATTCTAGCCAATTGCAATTTGTGTACCACGTACTTTCTAAACTTTCTACCCTTTGTTTCTCGGTACTTATCAATAATAGGTTGAAAAGGACCATTTAAAAAAACTGTGATGCTGCTTGTCTACCACGAATTGGATCTCTTGGTTCAAATTGAAGCTGAAAAGGACTATTAGACTGAGTAGTCTTACTTACAGGCAATACACTCTCAGCACTTGAAGGTGTATGTGTAGGTATACCGGTAACTATTTCAATTGTTGATTCTGTCACTGACGACATTCTCTGTGGTTCATGTATTGCTGGTGTAGCCGACACTGAGACTTCAGCCAAGTCACTATCTAGACTCGGAGCAACAGCAATATTTAGGGCTGTGTGGGGCTGTAATCCTTCTTAGGATTTCTGCTGTTTGATGAAGAAATCGAATAACGTTTTTCCTGAAGAACGCTTCATTGTTAACTAAAAGACACAGAAGTGCGTACACAAACACACCTGCATTCGATTTGACCAGAACTACGAGAAACACAGAGGACAACCTTTCTGCTGGAACAGTACTATCCGCAAACTGTAACCTGGCTTGCGGGCCACCTCTCGGAAGCTCTCGGCAGCAGTCGGTAGATTTCGTGGCGTAGCGACTTGCAGATGTTCGTTGCCAACTGTGCAGCGTAGACTGCATTTGTCGTTTCCTTTGTTGCTTAGCCGTGCTGTTGCTGTCAGTGTATAGTTGCTGCGTTTACAAGAAAAGGAAGCTTGATCCTGTAGAGGTTGTTGTGATCTTCAGTCCGAAGACTGGTTTGATGCAGCTCTCCATGCTACTCTATCCTGTGCTAGCCTTTTCATTTCAGAATAACTACTGCAACCCACATCCTTTTAGACCTGCTTACTGTACTGATCGCATGGTCTCCCTCTTACAGTTTTTACCCCCACACTTCCTTCCAGTAATAAATTGGTGATACCTTGATGTCTCACAATGTGTCCTATCAATTGCTCCCTCCTTTTAGTCAAGTTATGCCACAATGTTCTTTTATCCCCAATTCTATTCAGAACTCTTATCTAAATTTCAGCATTCTTCAGTAACACCACATTTCAAAAGCTTCTATTCGGTTCTTGTCTTCACTATTTATCGTCGACGTTTCGCTTCCATACAAGGCTACACTCCAGACACACCTTAAAAAGAGATTTTCTAACACTTAGATCTATATTTGATGTGAACAAATTTCTTTCCATTCCGTGTCTACATTTTCTATCCTCCCTGTTTCGACCATCGTACATGTAGAGGTATAGCTCATTAATGCACCGCACAGAAAATCCAATCGGCATATGCCTTTTTTTTAGCGGGATAGTTCCAACTCTGGAATCATTTGACGACGATGAAATTGTTTCTGAAATTACGAAATTTAAAATGTCATGCGATAAAATTAATACTGCCACTCACCCTAGTACATCACGTGCATATGCGTCATGTTTAACCCTTTATCACTAACAAGCACTTAACAAATACAAAAGAAAAATAATCTCTCAGCCGCTACGGACACAAAGCGTTACGAACAAGCAGTGGAGCAATTTTCGGGGACATGTTCCAGATGCTCCACGCCATCACAAATCTCTGAAAATTCATGTTTTGGGTCGTTTGATTTTTAACTTACGTTTTACTTTTTCAATATGATTTGAAAAATTTACATTCTTTAGAATAACAAACCTTTTTAAAAATTTTAACTACTGGTTTTTCCACTCATCGGATTGTAATTGCTAACATCTGTATAGGCTGGAAGCATTCCCAGAAGTATGTGTTGCTGTGCTGAATGGAACTTCATTCGTGCACGTGGTTATCAAAAGTCTATAAACGCATCCGAAAATAATTAAAAACTTATCTCCCCATAATTCCTGAAAAAGGACAGAATGCATCCACTTCGTCTATTCTCGTATTGAGTGGATGAAACCAATGCAATCTTCTCTTGAAACGTCTGTACAAGAAAAGCCACGGCATGCCGTGCAGCTGTTGGGTGGCTTGATGTGAAGTAAGCCGACCGCCCGCTCCCCAGAAGCCAAGTTACAGTTTGCGTGTAGTAAGAGAGGCATTTACGATGAGGCAGTGCACATGTCACTGGGTTTGGCTACGATCGTCAAATGTCGTCAGATGTGTGCGAAGGCGGAGCCTCCTCCTCTACTACAACGTCGCGCCGAGCGTGTGTACCACCATAATTCCCACTTATAGCTATGTTACAATTGTGCAAATCAGTTTTAAAAGTGTACAAGTGTTACTACGCTAAAAAAAGTGAATAATTTAATCATATTTTTCCCAGAAAGTGGGGGAGGGGGGTGCAACTGCCCCCCTACCCCCCCCCCTCCCAATCGCCGCCACTGATGACACCCTATGTTCGTTTTTATCGTATACCGCACAGCACAGAAAAGATTTATGAATACCATCGTTTTAAATCGTAGAGATAGTACCGCATGAAATTGCTAGATAGCGTCGCGATCGAATATTCGAACAATTCCGGAGATTTCCCGAACTCTGACGAACTCGAACAGTTCGAGTGATGGTCCACCCCAACTCTACTGCACAGCCAACGAGTTTGAATGCCACAGAGAGGCGCTAGGCCCGCCACGTCTGAGGCAAACTGAGCTGGCGTCCGCCATGTTGTCTGGGGTATCGGCTGGCACCTGGTATGACACACCGACTAGAGAATTGTACCTATATACGGTCCCACGTTTTACATAAAGATTGACCATTGAATAACGGTGTGCATCAAGCTGTGAATTGATGAGCCTCGTAGTAAATTTCCTTAAAATGCGGCAATGAAATATCATCAGTCAGTATTACAGTTCCAGTTCGAAGGATAACAGCTGAGGTTTGCAATAACAACGAAAGTGCCGCTGCGGAATTATGTGTTGATTTTGATGCAAGTTCATGGTCTAAACGAGTTGTGAAATATACAGTGAGTAGTACTTGTTATGACTAACAATCATGACCATGGATTTGCATCTGCTGTTAACGTGTTGTAACAACTGCTTTCATTAAGTCTAGTATACAATTATCTTGTGTTTACTAAACCTATTAAGTCTACAAACTTGCAAAATTGCTGTTAAAGGGTTCGGTTGTAAACTTTGGTGGAAGAAATTTGAGTACAAAGACGAAAGTGACAACAAAATCTGCAGACAAAATGCGTCTAGGTCATCTGCCACAAAAGCAATCGATGTCGAAATAAGATATCGTTAATGAGTTTCCTTGTTGCCATGCTGAAACAAGTAACGCTTGGTACATGAAATTTGAGTACAAAGACGAAAGTGAAAATAGAATATTGCAATATAATTGCGCCTGGATCAGCTGCCACAATAGCATTCCACACAGAAATAACGTATCATTAATAACGTTCGTTGTTGCCACGCTGAAATCTATATGTATAAATGTGAATGTCTGTTCGGTGTACGTTTTATCACGTCTAAACCACAAGACATAAAGAGCTAAAAATTTCTACAGTTACTAACGTCTACCCGGGGAAGGCTTTAGGCAAGGTTTTAAGGCGATCGGATAGCTATTTATCTATATACATTAATGTGAATGACTGTTCGGTGTACGCTTATCACGTCCGAACAACAAGACGCAGAGACTTAAATATTTGTACAGTTACTAATTTATACCTGAGGTAGGTTTGAGGCACGGTTTTATAGCGATCTCATAGATATTTAGTAATTTGAAGAATTTAACACGAAATGCGGAACAATAATTACTCTTTGAAAAATATATTTACTCTTTGAAAATTTTATTGGTTGCATTATTGCTTGAGGGTTGATAATGATAAAAGGGTGGAGTATATTGGGATGGAAACTTATCGGTGTATATGAAATTCTATGTGTGTGTGTAATAATATTTCGCTCTGCAGCGAAAAGTACAGAACGCAAACGAATGGTCTGTGTGTAATTGTTGTCCGAAGTCTCCCGTTGTACACCATAGCAGTTCTATGCCGATAGCTATAACTGGGGTGGATGATATTGTGGTTGAAAGTCGTCAAATTTTTAAAAAATTCGGACTGAACGCCATCGATGACGTTTGCGACTCTATAGCAAGGAGGTTACATACAGCGAAACGTGATGTCACAAACCATATGTTTGGTCTATGCGTTTGCGACTCTATAGCAAGGAGGTTACATACAGCGAAACGTGATGTCACAAACCATATGTTTGGTCTATGCGTGCTACAATGTCTTCAGCTCTTTCTCTGTAAGGATAAGCATACGAATAAGGAAATATAATAATAAATAAATAAAGCAATAAAAAAAGAAACTTCTTTTAATACAGACATACAGGACTTATACAAATGAATTATACAATTGTACAACATATAACTCAATAAATGTGAGATCGTACGCGTTTTGTATGTCATTTGTGTTTTGATTACTATCTTTCTTTGTTTGGGTACTTATAATTTTGTGCATTATGCGAGACAGCGTTTATTCTCCGATAAATGTAGCATGTTTTTAGAAAAAAGGAGTGGACAGAAAGGATAGAAGAAGGACTAACTCAAAGTACGAATAAATAAATAAATACCCGAGTTAGGCCGGGTTTTTGAGCTAGTAAGTACGTATTTGTTGCAAAGAACAAAGACATATACAAGTGAAAAAATTCTGGCTGTCACTACTGCCTCCACTCTTTGCACTTATGTCAACCAAGCTCGATCAAGTATTGTCAACAACAAATGAAAATACTTTTTAACGAAGGTGTAGACACTCAAAAGGGTGGTTTCGTCAATCACAGGAGCGACAGAAGAAGAAATATCCCAAACCACACTAGCTAGAAAACTGAGCATTTTGTTATGGTGTGTACCTCAAAGGAAATACAGGATACGTCATCTGAAGCTTCACTCCAGGGGCCGCTAAGCGCCATCAGTCAGGAATTTTGTTTGAATACAGAAAGGCTGAGATCAAACAAGGCAAAACATCAGGTGTTCTTGGACGAAGTACTTGTTTTATCACTTAGATTTGTGCATTTAAATGCTGACCACAGTTAGACATATTTTATCAGCAAAAATTGTTTAGGCAATACACACTAAATGCAATATAAACTAAATACAACACTGAAACTTCCTGGCAGATTAAAATTGTGTGCCGGAACCGGGACTCGAACCTGGGACCTTTAGCTTCCGCGGGCAAGCGCACAACCGACTGAGCTATCCCGACACGAGTCACGATGCCGCCTCACAACTTTACTTCCGCCAGTACCTCGCCTCCAACTTTCCAAGGCAAAAGTCCCAGGTTCGAGTAACGGTTCCGGCACACAATTTTAATCTGCCAGGAATTTTCATATCAGCGCATATTCCGCTGCAGAGTGAAAATTTCATTCTAAATACAACACTTCAAGCTCTACAACAACATACGAGAGACAGACTCGTCTCAAGTGTACTGACCACCAAAATTATGACTACCGAGTTTACAGAAGTTGCCGCGAAGAGCGCTGTAACTGGTGTGTTTGTTAGCTACTCCATCAAGTTTCAGCGAACACGCGAATACAAAGAATCGCACTGGCGTGTTTTACGGTCCACTTTAGATTTGTAGTTTTACAAGTTTTTGCAAACATTTTGGAGCAAAATAATAATCTAAATGATAAAAAATTAATTCATAAGATTGTCTGAAAACCTGTTAGAAAAAAAAAAAAATGTAGTGACCGACCTTTGCCATGATAATCCAACGTCTTGACCGCTACGCAACGACTATCAGAAGATGAGTCCTGGAATCTCATACTATGGATGGCCGTTGTTGACTGATGCTAATATGGCATTTGTAGATACTAGATTATCATTTATCGCACGAAGAACGATGTGTTTTTTGTTAATTCTTCAGTGCGGCATTGCTTTGAAATGATAACGTGTAAGTTACAATAAGAAAATCATCAAATACGCAACGCAAGATGGCGTATACCACAATGAGTTCTGGGGGAGGAATGTCACGTGACATCTCCTAACGGGTGGTTTTGTTAATTCAATGGAGGGTGTCAAATCTCCGTTATTTTTACAAATATATCACAAAGGATGGAAGATATGAAAACAACATAAGGGAGCAAAGTTGTAGAGAATTATCTCCTCTATCAATTAGGTTATTCAATTCTCGTATCAGATGAACGGTTCGTTTGCAATTACAATTATATTACAAACGGATTTTTTTAGGGATTACTACCGCATTTTTTGTCCGAAAAGTTTGAAAAATGGAGGTTCTGGTCTCTGGCGGCCTACAATCATGTCTGTGAAACTCGGTGCTGATCGGTTGAACGGTCTTAAAAACAGGGAACACGTTACGGACAGACAGACAGACAGACATACATCGAAAAATCACCGTTATTTTTGCAAATATCTTTGAAACGTTACGAGACATGAAAAAACATAAGAGAGCAAAGTTGTAGAGAATTTTCTCCTGTACAAATTAGCGCCGGCCGCGGTGGGTGGGCCTCATACTCAGGCTACAGAGTGTACCTCGCCACAAGAGCCCAACTCTTGCAGAAGGGTGCTAACTACCGGAAAAGATTTGCGAATTACATCACGGCGCTACAAATAACGAAGATATGAAGGAAAAAAGAACAAACGGAAAAAAAAGAAACGAACAAAGGACGAAGAAGGACGAATGTGGAAATAAAGGGACGTGCGGCATCCATTATTCAAGGTTCGCCATCTTTTATCTATTACTGTTCATTTAGATCATTTTTCTTCAATTTCTTCAGAAGATGGTTTGGTTCACCTTCCCTAACCTCGACGTAGAGGGTTTGAGTTACCTTTCTTTTATATTTCCATTTTTATTTTCAAAAGACATTCTTCTCCATTGCTTAGAGAAAGACAAAGGAACTTGCTATCCCTGCAGATCAGCAGGACATTCGCGACCTTCGGTGGCTGGCGCACTCAGGGCTGAGAGACGACAAGTTGAGAGGACGCACGGTGAGAAATGGGAAACCAGGAACACGAGACCAGGCGTACTGCTTGGGGAAACATAATACAGCACATATCGAGAAGACGAGCCTTGAGTGCTGTCGATATGCTGAGGTTGAAGTATGCAGAAAAGTAAAAAGAACACACATTAAACCCATGACTTAAGAAGTATTGCGGGGCAACGTTTCCAAGTTTCTTTCCCGAAGAAATTTTAAGTGTCCTTTGTAAATATAAGTTTCTATGCAGTGACTTCACTGACGGAAAAAAGTTATGCACCTTCTTTGTAGAGAGCTACGATATTATTTTATATAGAGGAAGTAAATTATTTTAAAGGCGAAGAAGCCAGGCCGAGAAGGCAAAATTTGGCGAGCGTAAGGATGGGTTGAAAAAAAAAAAAAAAAAAAAGGTGACTGAGGCGCTCCAGTCACGGTCAGCACGGCCACTACGGTCGGGGGTTCGAATCCCCCCTCAAAGGCATGGATATTTGTGCCGTCCTAGTTCGTAAGTAGTTCATAAGTAGTTTGTAAGTTTAGGGACTAATGACCCCGTAGTTAAGTCCCTTAAGCTTAACAAACATTTGATCTTTACAAATTAGGTTATTCAATTTTCGTGTCAGATGCACGGTTAAGCCGTTATTTTCATTTATATTTCGAGCTGTAAAAAGACGATCGCAAAGGCCCACTTTTAGTGTTACTACCGTAACCTAAAGTGGGCCAAAACAGTTGGAGAAACGGACCCGACAGGACGGCCAGGCGCTGGAGTTGTTGGGAGGTGTGTCGGCTGCTACGGCTAGTGGAGCGACGTGCAGGGAGGGTCGCTTTCGCTTGAGGCGGGCGGCGCGGCGGCTGGTGCGGCGCCTGACCTAGGACAAGCGCCGCGGCGTTGCGCTGGCCTCAGCCGCAGCCGCAGGGAGCTGAGGCTGACTGCTGAGCCACGGGACAGCCGACACGGCTTTCTCCCGCGGTTTTTTGTCGCCCCGCCATCCACTGGGTCAGGGGGGAGCGGGGGACGGGGGCTTATAGCAGCGGCGCTCTGCCGAATACCAGCCAGGGGGAGGGGTGGGGGAGGGGAGGGGGCAGCGGCGAGGCAGCGGTGTAATTGGGGGGGGGGGAGGGGGCAGCAGAGGCAGCGCGGCTATTTTTAGGCGAGGCGGCCGCAGGTGCTGTGTACTGTGTAGTGTGCTGCCACTTGCCGGCTCCCTGAGGGCGCACTAACACTAGGTTCGTTCGAGTGGCCCAAAAGCTGATAGCTCCTGACAGTTGCTGACGATTTGGAAGGCCTCTACTGCGCATGCGCGCTTTCTGACAGTTGCCAACTCTGAAACCAACTCGAACGCTTATTTCACCTGTTTCGCATATTGGCCACCAATAGCGCTAGTTGGCATCTTTTCTCTCTACCAATGTTGAAAGTGAAGTTATGACTGGCGATATGTTATGCATTTCTCAATTGAGAAAACTATTTAAGTCGTCATGAAACATTTGCAATTTACCGTTAAACCAAAGTATAATATATATACATGTGGCGTTTGTTCGGAAAGAACAGACGTCACATTCTGATCCTGCAGCTGTTATTATTTAATATTCATAGAATATATGACTTCAACTGCTATTGGGCAAAGTGGGGAGGGGTGGGCAAGTTTGAAGCCCTTACTCTTACGGGAATTAGTTAAACTACGAATTTGAGTACTATGGGCAGGGTGAAGCTGGGAATTTGTATCTGACGGGAGGCGTGCATGGGTAGTCCTTGCAGGTGCGGTGATCACTGTGTCCCCAGTGGTGTAGGGGTCAGCGCAACTGCCTAGAAAGCAGGAGACCCGGGTTCGAATCCCGGCTGGGTACACATTTTCAGCTTTGCCCAATAGCAGTTGAAGTCATATATTCTATGAATATTGAATAACAAAGTATAATAATAAAGATTAACAAGACACATTTGTCTGCAAACCGTGTATCTGTCGAGTATAAAATTCGTGTGACGAAACTAGGTTAACTTGCGAGTCGCGATGTTACCAGACGACCGTTCCATCAAAACATTCTTCTTGAGAAAGCTCACGTTGACGTGAAGTGACGGACCGGCGACGGACAGTGTGAATTCCGCCATCAGAAATACATTGTGGAGTACATTCTGATCATAAACTTCGACAAAACGCAAAATATACGTAAACATGTGCCCCCATTTATAAATAATGTAGCCAATTCAACCTGACAAAACCTCATAGAAAAATGAGGTAAATTAGGATAGTTGTGTGTGAAAGGAATATTCGGTAACATACAACTTCATATGCATTTTGTCCCATTATTATGAGTTACAATAAAATTTAAAAAATGAAACATACAAAAATTTGCAGGTGTTGTGCAAGAATTATCATCGTACATGATTTTCCCAGAAGTTACACATTTCGTGTAGAAACGCCCACATTGGCACTAATAGATTTCTATAATATATAACCACAAGGAGAAACACGGAACAGTAATTGTGAGACGCTATAGTGGCACATATGTCGGTTATAAAAATCTATCACTGCTAATGCCTGTTGAGAACTATATTATTCTTATGTGTCAATCACTTCATTTACAGATGGCACAGAAAATCTCAGTATGACTATTTTTACTTCATTTTCAGGCGAATATATCACAATCCAAACTGTAAAAACATACGCATTCATCTTTAAATTCGTGTTATGAAAATTTCCACACCCTTCATTTATAGTATGTATGGGTGTAATAAAAAGGGGACGTACTGTATTAGAAGGCCACATAAGTTGAAAGAATGCCTGTCTAATATACAAACTCAGCCTCAATCAAGAGAAAATGGAAGACTTGGAACACAAACCTCTTCGTAAATGTGCAGGCTTGTCTTTTGGCCGAGGCTTGTTAAACGCTTTGGAGTCAGTCAGAAAACAGTTTGACGAAAATCCGCTGACTTAAACTTTCGGTCGCCAACTATCAGCTCCGCCACTCGATCACCAGATTGGCCAGTCAGATATCGTCAGCAAGAGTCAGAAGTGCCGCTCGAACGCCTCAAACTGTTCCTGACCGTCAGCAGCGCCACTCGAACGAAGCTACTGCCAATACACTGGCCGCAAGTGTTTACACCAGCATGGAGAAGATGGGGTCAGCAGAAATGTAGCGACACCGCAGGCTATACTCACTTTACGGATTATCCTGCAACAGTGCTTTCCACCCTTTCATAGCTCACAGTTTTGCGCGACACCCTTTCACTGATATAAATATACTGAAATCCTCGTACGCAGTGACAACTTTAATGTTGATCCTGACTGCAGCAATTACGTACACCAATCGCAAGAAAAGGAAACATTAGGAACTACGGAACGCACAACAGAGTAACACCGCAGACAACAATGCCTAGCTCACACAGTAATACTTCCTTCTTCTACATGCGACCCAAATTCCGAAACACGAAAACTGAATTTCGGAAGCCGTTGTTCGCTGTCGTGTGTTCGTGTCAGGACCAGGTACGGTTTTGCTGGATCGATCGAAGCCGGCCGCGGTGGCCGAGGTGACTGAGGCGCTCCAGTCACGGTCTGCACGGCCACTACGGTCGGGGATTCGAATCCCCCGTCGGGCACGGATATTTGTGCCGTCTTTAGTCTTAGCTAGTTCCTAAGTAGTTTGTAAGCTTACGGACTGATAACCCCGTAGTAAAGTCCCATAAGTTGTGCAAACATTTGAACATTTCATTTTTGGATCGATTGAAAACGACTTCTGGAAATTAGCTGCTCGGATTTCTGATTTAGACAGCACAGTGGCTGTTCCCCTTTCATTTCAATACTATCACACTATTTTCAGAAATAAAGATGTATTTATGACAAGTGATGAATTATTATTTAAGTTATATTGTTAGGTTCTTGCTTCACCACGACCTCGGAAGTCCCGACATATTGGGAAAAAATGGATAAATAATTGTGACAAGTATGAATACCAATGTCGTTTCTCGTCTCAGAATATGTTACATACAGGAAACGGAGAGAAAGAAATATTAACCCATACCAGGGTTCGAAGCAACGAACACTGCATTTAAAATACACTACTATCCGTTAATCACCTGACCATACTCCATACTAAACATCGCTACTGAATAGCTTCAGTCAGTGGAGAATTGTGACTGCTTCTACAATCTGTGGCAGCTTTTACAGCCACTGTGTCATTGAACGACATTTAATTGTAAGAAACGCTACCGAGAGTGACGTGGCTTTCATAAATCCATTAAAAACGCTCAGGTGCAGCTTTCAGAGAAGAAAACAGACTACAGTGAAGTTTCGTTCAACCATCTGCCAGTTGCATTAAACTGCGCATGGGAAGAGCTGTTATCGATTATCAGCAGCAGCTCTGCGCATGCGCAGTTTGCTCGAATCTGGCAACTGGCAGCTGCTCGAACGAACCCTGAGTTTCTACTGCGCTGACGCAGTCTTGAGGGCAGTATAAAGAGAAGGATATTTTGTGTTATTTTATGACAAGTTTTTTCGTTTAGATTCTAAATTTGTTAGTCTCGCAACACCCTTGATAATACTACGCGACACCCAGTTTGGAAAGCTCTGTGACCTAGAACATATGTTTGGAAAAGGCAAACCTACATATCTAGCTTTTGTAGATTTGGAGAAGGCTTTTGGCAATGTTGATTGGAATAAACTCTTTCAAGTTCTGAACCAAGCAGGAGTAAAATATAGGGAGTGTAAGGTTATTTACAACTTGTACAAAAACCTGACAGCAGTTGTCAGAGTTGAAGGGCATGAAAGGGATGCAGGGCTTCGGAAGGGAGTAAGACAGGGTTGTAGTCTTTCTCCGATGTTATTCAATTTGTACATCGAGCAGGCTATAAAGGAAAGCAAGGAGAAATTTGGAGAAGGAATTAAAGTTCAGTGGGAAGAATTAGAAACATTGCGTTTTGCCGACGACATAGTAATTCTGTCAGAGCAGCAAAGAACGTGGAACAGCAGTTGAGCGGAATGGACAGTGTGCTGAAAGGTGCGTATAAGATGAACATTAACAAGAGCAAAACTAGGGTAATGGAGTGCAGTGTAAGAAAATCAGGTGATGCTGAAGGAATTAGATTAGGTAACGAAGCAATAAGATGAACATTAACAAGAGCAAAACTAGGGTAATGGAGTGCAGTGTAAGAAAATCAGGTGATGCTGAAGGAATTAGATTAGGTAACGAAGCAATAAAGAAGGTAGATGAGTTTTGTTACTTAGGCAGTAAAATAACAAATGATGGTCGCACTACAGAGGATATAAAATGCAGAATGGCAATGTGTAGAAAGGCGTTCTTGAAAAAGGGAAATTATTTAACATCGAATATTGATTTAAGCGTAAGGAAGTCCTTTCTGAAGGCATTTGTGTGGAGTGTTGTCTTGTGTGGGAGTGAGACATGGACGATAAACAGTGCGGACAGGAAGAGGATAGAGGCTTTTGAAATGTGGTGCTACAGAAGAATGCTGAAGATTAGGTGGGTGGATCGCGTAACTAATGACTAGGTACTGAACCGAATTGGGGAGAAAAGAAATTTCTGGCATACCTTGACTAAAAGAAGGGGATAGATTGGTAGGACAGATTCTTAGATATCAAGGATTTGTGAATTTAGCGTTGTAGGGAAGTGTGTGGGGTAAAAACCGTAGAGGAAGACCAAGAGATGGATACAGTAAGCAGATTCAGACAGATGTAGGTTGTCGCTCTTATGTGGAGTTGAAGAGGCTCGGTCAGGATAGGGTATTGTGGAGAGCTGCATCAAACCAGTCTCCCGACTGAAAACCACAACAAGTGACCGTCTGAGGACACGTATTGACGTATTGTGAATACTCAGAATGTAAATATTTTCGGTATCGTCAGTGTGTATTGAACGTGTGAGGATGAACACTGCAAGTTTGACAATATTCGCCTTCCAGGTGTTGACACAGCTTCACCAGTCACAAGGCGCTAGCGTGCTTTGCCGCTGTTTTCATTCTCTCGCCAATGTGTGTTTTCATTGTGTCCACTCGTATGTATAGCGTTTTGTTATGCTTGCTTGTGTGTTGCTTGCAGGGGTCTTGAAAATTAGTAGACCTATGGTGATAGATTTTACTGATTGCTAATGAAGCTCTAAGCAATCAATGTTCAAAACAATAAGGGGAAAGAAATTTTAAAAAATGCAGCATACGAAGAGCTTCTTGCAGTATGTCTTTCGTGTTACGCAGAAGCCACATTGGAAGACGTCAAATAAAATATATTGCGGGCGACTTTCTAGCATTCCTGACTTGGGTTACTGCGACATGTCTCAGCAAATTACATGCAAACAAAAATCTAGTGTTTATAATTTATTACCTGAATATATTCCTGCAGGACTCACACAATGACTTCGCAGGCTTCCATCACAATTTTGCTGACAATACTTGCAGATATTCCGCAACTAAAATCCAGACATTCAAAAGATCTGCCTGTCGCAAAGACAACTGCGATTGCCTCTCTCATTTCAGTGCCTTCTCGTTCCTCTTTTTCATGCAGTATCATTGTCGTAAGACGCGGGGCTAATCCGAAAGTAATTAATGAAAAATTCACACGAGACAAAGGCGCCCTTCTTTCAACCATTCTCGGAGCCATTTTCTTTTATTTCTGTTTTTTGCAAGCAATTCGGTAGCTACTATAAGCGCAGCTTAAATTTTCTTTTGAGAGATAGACACGTTAACACCGTGCAAACACGTTTCCAACTGAAAAAAGTTGTCAATATTATTGATGGTCTGAGGACAGAAATGTTCAAATGTTTTTAGAGCTTATGGGACTTAACTACGGGGTCATGAGTCCCTAAACATACAGACTACTTATGAACTAGCTAAGAGTAAGGACGGCACAAATATCCATGCCGGAGGGGGGATTGGAACCCCCGACCGTAGTGGCCGTGCAGACCGAGACTGGAGCGCCTCAGTCCCCTCTGCCCCCGCGGCCGGCGGTCTGAGGACACTTGCATAGTGAAGGACTCACAAGCGAGTATCGTCAACTAACAGTGGACGCGTGCGGGCCCCTTCAGCCTTTTCTCCCTACTCTGACGACTCGGCATCTCTTTTTCCCGTTTCCCTTTCGTTGCGGTCTTGACACAAGCTCAACACAAGTTGTTGCACGCCGCTACCTAACAGGGAATCCGACACTACAGTCCTTTTGAAAATGACTCCCTAGTTGACCTTTCTCATGTGCAGTGTTGCCACAGTGTCACTATTTTCAATACAATTAGTTTCACACTCCCTAGTCACTAAATGTCGTTCTCAGTTTTATAATACATATATGACAATGTAATTACACTCTGTTAACACTCAGTTACTACATACATACTCTGCGATCCACCGTAAGGTGAGTGGCGGAGGGTACAGTGTACACTACTAGGCATTTCCTTTCCTATTCCACTCCCAGATAGAACGAGGAAAAACAGAATGCCCGTATGCCTCCGTACGAGCGCTAACTTATCTTGTCATCGTTATCATCCCAGTCGGGCCGCGGTGGCCGAGCGTTCTGCGGCGCGCCAGTCAGTCTGCACGGCCACTACGGTCGGGGGCTCGAATCCCCCCTCGGGCATGGATGTTTGTGTCGTCTTTAGCATAAGGTAAAGGTAGAGTGAAGAGTAAGTAGTTTAGGGACTGATGACCCCGCAGTTAAGTCCCTTAAGCTCTACGAATATTTTGCAAATCTATGGGACTTGGCTACTGTGGTTGTCAGTCTCTAGGCTCACAAACTAGTTAAAGTAACCCTACCTAACGATAACACACGCGCATACCCGAGGGAGGACTCCAAGCTGCGACGTGTAGCCATCGCGCGCTCCGCAGGAAGGTGCATTAGGGCGCTCGGCCATTCCACCCCAGGGTGGAGACCATTAACTTAATTATGAACTACCTCGAAGAGAACGACCTATTAACCAATAGTCAACACGGATTCAGAAAGTATCGCTCTTGCGAAACACAGCTTGCCCTTAATTCACATGCAGTGATAAGAGCCATCGACACGTCATCTGAAATCGATTCCATATTTCTGGATTTCCGGAAGGCTTTTGATACTGTACCCCACAAGCGGCTTCTAATGAAATTGCGTGCTTATGGAATATCTCCCCAATTGTGCGATTGGATTCACGATTTCCTATCAGTAAGGACACAGTTAATAGTAACTGACGGTAAGTCATCGAGTAAAACAGAAGTGATATCTGGCGTTCCACAGGGAAGCGTTAGAGGTCCCCTACTCTTCCTCGTGTTTATAAACGATTTAGGAGACAATCTAAATAGCTCCCTTAGACTGTTCGCGGATGATGCTGTCGTTTATCGGTTAGTGAAGTCAACAGAGGATCAAAAGCAACTGCAAAGTGATTTAGACAAAATTTCTACACGGTGCGAAAATTGGCAATTAACGCTAAATAAAGAAAAGTGTGAAGCAATACACATGACCTCTAAAAGAAATCCGCTGAACTTCAATTACGCGATAAATCAGTCAAACCTTAAGGTCGTAAATTATACCAAATACCTAGGAGTTACAATGACGAACAACTTTGACTGGAGGGAAGACATAGGAAATATTATGGGGAAGGTGAACCACAGGTTAGGTTTCATTGCGTGAAGATGCACCAGCTGCACCAAAGAGACTGCATACTAGGGATGGGCAAGAAATCACGTACTCGTGAAAAATCACGGTGATTGAAAATTCACTGTTTTCACGGTCGCGGCGATCTGGAATCTGACCGTGATTTCAGTCACGGTCACGGTTGGGTAGCGACGAGCAGGAATAGCAGCGAACAGCAGTACAAACTACAAAGAGCCGTCTGGTGGCCGAAATGAGTACTAAATGCAGCGGCGAATAGCAGGTGTAGCAGCGAATAGCGGAAAAGCGAAGAGGAGGTGAGGGAAGAGAAGCAGCAAAGGCTAAAAGAGCCATCTGTGGGTCGAAATGTAGCAAATAGCGGGTATAGCAGCGAATCACCGATAAGCGAAGAACGGGTATAGCAGCGAGTCACCGATTAGCGAATAGCGGGTGTACGGCTAAAAGCCGATTATGGACGGTGCCCAGTTCTCATACACTTGTCCGTTTTTCCTAGAAAATCGCCAGGGCCCGGCAGGGAGAGGTTAAAAACTGAAAAACATATCTCGTCCATTTCGCCATTCGTCGTCTAAAAGTGTATATCTTCTTTCTGCCGAGATGAAGCGATCGAGGACGAGCGAGATGTGTCATTTCACCGCTCTTAATAGCGACTATGTGAAATGTAATTTGTGCGGCATACAGTTGTATTACATTAAAGAAACAAGTTATTAAAATTGAGGGCATATATTCATTGACAATGAAATAACACCTACCTTGCAAATAATTTTTACACTTACTAAGAATATTTAATATTCTTTCATTGTCTTGATGTGGTTAGAAAGTTTATTGTACAGTTATTTTAAACTATACTTACTATTGACTGATTTGTTGAGATTTACTTTTCTCGGTTCACAACATAACTTTCATAACAACAAAGAGACGATAAATTAGTTACTGGCGGATGAAACATTATCACAAAAGTATCTAATTCAATTTTTGTCAGTTGCATGGTAAATCATACAAGTCGCCGGAATCGCGGCGATTCAATCACGGAATAGCGAAAAGAGCAGAAATCAGGGAATAGCGGAAAGAGCAGAAATCACGGAATAGCGGGAGGAGTAGAAATCGCGGAGGGATACATGTCGTGAAAACCTCAAACAGTGACTCTAAACCGTGATTAATCACGGTGATTTAAAAGTAGCAATCACGGAAATCACTGTTAGCGGAAAATCACTGTTTAGCCCATCTCTACTGCCTACATCACAGTTGTGGAGAAGTGTTGGCCCGTGAAGTGGAGGAAGCGGGGAGGAGGCTGACGTTGCGCAAGGTTGGAAGGATGGCCGCACCGCTGTGAGAAGACGTGGCGGGCAGCGCTGTGCGAGGGGGATGGGGGATGGGGGATGCTGCGTTTCCGACGACAGGCTGGAGGGTGGAGGGGGGCGGCGCCAGGGGTGGCCAGAGGACCGAGCACCGCGAGCGCCCGGCACTTGTCGGAACCACGCCCGCCTAGAGGCTACTCCCACACCTGCAACACAGGAGACTGGCTGCAAGTTCTGCAGTAGGCCTGCACTGCAGCTTACGTATAGTCTATACATGACAGGTGCAGACCATGCACCAGGACGGTCAACGGAGACACGTCTACTATCCCCCCCCCCCCTGTGCTTATACAAATACAGTGAAATATCAAATGGTTAGAATGGAAAAGCTGGTAGAAGCTGATCTAGGGGAAGATCAGCTTGGATTCAGGAAACGCAAATCTACATTTTTAGCCTTTGTAGATTTGGAGAAAGCATTTGACAATGTTGACTGGACTACACTCTTTCAAATTCTGAAGTCAGCAGGGGTAAAATACAGGGAAAGGAGAGTTATCTACAACTTGTACAAAAGCCAGACCGCAGTTATTAGACTCGAAGGGCATGAAAGGGAAGCATCAGTTGGGAAGGGAGTAAGACAGGGTTGTAGCCTTTCTCCGATGTTATTCAATTTGTACATTGAGCAGGCGGTGAAGGAAAGCAAGGAAAATTTTGGAATAGGGATTAAAGTTCAGGAGGAAGAAATAAAAACATTGCGTTTTGCTGATGACACTGTAATTCTGTCAGAGACAGCGAACGACCTGGAAAAGCAGTTGAATGGAATGGACAGTGTGTTGAAGAGAGCGTACAAAATGAACATTAACAAGAGCAAAACAAAAATAATGGAATGCGGTCTTAGAAAATCAGGCGATGCCGAAGGAATTAGATTAGGTAACGAAACAATGAAGGTGGTAGATGAGTTTTGTTACTTGGGTAGTAGAATAACATGCGATGGTCGCAGTACAGAGGATATAAAATGCAGAATGGCAATGGGAAGAAAAGCATTTTTGAAAAAGAGAAATTTGCTAACATCTAATATTAATTTAAGTGTAAGGAAGTCTTTCCTGAAGGCATTTGTGTGGAGTGTTGCCTTGTACGGGAGTGAAACATGGACGATAAGTAGTGCGGACAGGAAGAGAATAGAGGCTTTTGAAATGTGGTGCTACAGAAGAATGCTGAAGATTAGGTGGGTAGATCGCATAACTAATGAAGAGGTACTGAACAGAATTGGCGAGAAAAGGAGTTTTTGGCATACCCTAACTAAAAAGACGGGATCGCTTGGTAGGACACATTGTTAGACATCGAGGAATCGTAAATTTAGCATTGGAGGGAAGTGTGTGGGGTAAAAATCGCAGAGGGAGGCCAAGAGACGCGTATAGTAAGCAGATTCAAATAGATGTGGGTTGTCGTTCTTATGAGGAGATGAAAAGGCTTGCTCAGGATAGAGTAGGGTGGAGAGCTGCATCAAACCAGTCTATGGACTGAAGACCATAACATCAACAACACAGGATAATTGAGAAGGCGTGGGAATCGGGACAGTTTCCGTCTGACTGGACGAAAGCGGTAATCACGCCAATTTTCAAACATGGAAACAGAAAAGATTGCAACAACTATCGAGATATCTCTGGAATTAGCGTTGTAGGCAAAATATTCTCAGGTATTGTTGAAAGGAGAGTGCGAGTATTAATTGAGGACACATTAGATGAAAATCAGTGTGGGTTTAGGCCTCTTAGAGGCTGTCAGGACCATATCTCTAGCTTACGGCAGGTAATGGAAAAGTGCTTTGAGTGGAACAGGGAATTGTATCTATGTTTCATAGATCGGGAAAAGGCTTATGACCGTGTTCCTAGGAGGAAGCTACTGCCAGTACTTCAAAATTATGGTATAGGAGGCAAACTTTTTCAGGCAATTAAAGGGCTTTATGTAGACTGTCAGGCAGCAGTTAGAGTAGATGGCAAATTAAGCTCATGGTTCAGGGTAGTTTCAGGGGTAAAATAAGGCTGTGAACTGTCACCACTACTGTTCATACTATTCATGGATCATATGTGAAGTGCGGCTCGGTTGCACAGTGGTAGAGTGCCAGACTACACATCCAAAGTGAAGTGTGGCCCGAAGTAAAGTATGCTGACTGAAACATGGAGCTTAAATAAAACCATGCGGAGGTGTGGGGAAACTAACTGCGTGAAGTAAATCATACAGACTGACGCATATTTAGTTTTGACGAAAGGTCCTATATTGACTTTCAAGAGAAAATTTATAGTAATCACAACTTTACATGTAGACTACAACGGAAATAAAATAATAAAATTGAGATTTCTTTCCAACAATTTAGAGTGAACATTAACAATACAAAATTTGGGCGTAACTTCACTCCTACCAGTGACAAAGATGGAGGCGAAGCACGCTTCTTCTTAATACGTAACCTGCCAATACAAAATTTCTTGGCTTAAGAAAATAATAATATTAATTAATTTTGAGCTGGCGCACAATTACCTCTGTGTTCTTCATTACCCAAAAATGCTTCACCCCTCCAACAAATCTCGCTTACAAAGAGCGGCTTACAGAGTATCTGCCACAGGCCGACTGCTACAGACACACTAAACGTACCGACCGAAAGCACACGCTAAAATCTCTGCACCCAGCGATAATAGTATATTCAAAGATACAGAGTATTAACGTATGCTATGAAATCTGCACTAAAAGAAAAAAAAAAAAATTAACTGTACTAACCTTGGCAACATACATAGAATTTATGTTGTTATGGTCTTCAGTCCGGAGACTGGTTTGATGCAGCTCTCCACCCTACTCTATCCTGAGCAAGCCTTTTCATCTCCTCATAAGAACAGCAACCCACATCCACTTGAATCTGCTTACTATACGCGTCTCTTGGTCTCCCTCTGCGATTTTTACCCCACACACTTCCCTCCAATGCTAAATTTACGATTCCTCGATGTCTAAGAATGTGTCCTACCAAGTGATCCCTCCTTTTAGCCAGGGTATGCAAAAAATTCCTTTTCTCACCAATTCTGTTCAGTACTTCTTCAGTGGTTATGCGATCTACTCACCTAATCTTCAGCATTCTTCTGTAGCACCACATTTCAAAAGCCTCTATTCTCTTCCTGTCGCACTGCTTATCGTCCATGTTTCACTCCCGTAAAAGGCAACACTCCACACAAATGCCTTCAGAAAAGACTTCCTTACACTTAAATTAATGTTCGATGTTAGCAAATTTCTCTTTTTCAAAAATGCTTTTCTTCCCATTGCCATTCTGCATTTTATATCCTCTGTACTGCGACCATCGCATGTTATTTTACTACCCAAGTAACAAAACTCATCTACCACCTTCATTGTTTCGTTACCTAATCTAATTCCTTCAGCATCGCCCGATTTTCTAAGACCGCATTCCATTATTTTTGTTTTGCTCTTGTTAATGTTCATTTTATACGCTCTCTTCAACACTGTCCATTCCATTCAACTGCTCTTCCAGGTCCTTTGCTGTCTCTGACAGAATTACAATGTCATCAGCAAAACGCAATGTTTTTATTTCTTCCCCCTGAACTTTAATCCCTATTCCAAATTTTTCCTTGCTTTCCTTCACCGCCTGCTCGATGTGCAAACTGAATAACATCGGAGAAAGGCTACAACCCTGTCTTACTCCCTTCCCAACTGATGCTTCCCTTTCATACCCTTCGAGTCTAATAACTGCGGTCTGGCTTATGTACAAGTTATAAATAGCTCTCCTTTCCCTATATTTTACCCCTGCTGACTTCAGAATTTGAAACAGTGTATTCCAGTCAACATTGTCAAATGCTTTCTCCAAATCTACAAAAGCTAAAAATGTAGGTTTGCCTTTCCTTAATCTATCTTCTAAGATAAGACGTAAAGTGAGTATTGCCTCCCTGGTTCCTACGTTCCTCCTGAATCCAAACTGATCTTCCCCAAGGTCAGCTTCTACCAGCTTTTCCATTCTCCTGTAGATAATTCGTGTTAAAATTTTGCAACCATGGCTTATCAAACTAATGGTTCTGTAATTTTCACACCTGTCTGCGCCTGAATTCTTTGGAATGGGGATTATTACATTTTTCTTAAAGTCAGAGGGTATTTCGCCTGTCTCATAAATCCTACACACCAGTTCAAATAGTTTTGTCATGGCTGGCTCTCCCAGAGACTTTAGTAGCTCTGGGGGTATGTCATCTACTCCTGGGGCCTTGTTCCGACCTAGGTCTTTCAAGGCTCTGTCAAATTCATCTCTCAGTATAGCATCTCCTATTTCATCTTGATCTACTTCCTCTTCCCTTCCTACAACATCGTCTCTAAGTTCATTTCCTTGGTAGAGCTGCTCTATGTACTCTTTCCACCTTTCAGCTTTCCCTTCTTTGCTGAGAACCGGCTTCCCATCTGAGTTCTTGATATTCGTAGAGTTGCTTTTCTTGTTCCCAAATGTCTCTTTTATTTTCCTGTAGGCGGTATCTACTTTTCCCCTTCTTATACATTCTTCTACAGATATGCATTTGGCTTCTAGCCACTCCTGCTTAGCCATTTTGCACCTCCTGTCAATCTCATTTTTTAGTCGTCTGTACTCCATTTTGCCTGTTTCATTTACTGCATTTTTATATTTTCTCCTTTCATCGATTAAATCTAGTATTTCCTGTGATATCCAAGGATTTTTTGTAGGTCTTGCCTTTCTACCTATTTTGTCCTCTGCTGCCTTCACTATTTCATCTCTCAGTGCTACCCATTCCTCTTCTACTGTTTTATTTCCCCCTGTTTCTGTCAATTGTTGCCTAAATCTCCCTCTGAAATTCTCCAGAACTTCACTTTCCTTCATTTTATCTAAGTCCCATCTCTGTATTTTCCTACGTTTCTACAATTTTTTCAGTTTCAGCCTACAGTTCATGACTAACAAGTTATGGTCAGAGTCTATGTCTGCCCCTGGGTACGTCTTGCAGTTTATAACCTGGTTCCGGAATCTAGGATATAGAATCATAATTGCAAAATTAAATTTAGGAATTTACATAGAATCGAAAATATAAAATTGAATGTAGGAGCCTTCCAGGTATAGCCCCATTTCATTTTGTCCCAGGCACTGTTTGACGTGTAAGCCGACACCCTGGAGGTCCCCCTCAGGCTGCCCTCGTGCAGTGGGACAGCAGACAGCATTTCTTTCCAAACACATCACCGCCTCGGTAGCGAGCTGTTCGGTTGTACCAGTAAAACGCTAGCGGGATTTCAGCCTGACCCGTCGATTGCGATGCAAATGCATCGGGTGTCGAGCATCTTTCATTTGCTTTCATCTTTCGACCTCGGCGGAGACTTTTCTTCAAAAAAATGTTCAAATGTTTGTAAAGTCTATGGGACTTAACTACGGGGTCATCAGTCCCTAAACTTACAAACTACTTATGAACTACTTACAAACTAGGACGGCACAAATATCCATGCCCGAGGGGGGATTTGAACCCCCGACCGTAGTGGCCGTGGAGACCGTGACTGAAGCGCCTCAGTCCCCTCGGCCACCGCGGCCGGCAGACTTTTCTTCGGATAGCGGGTGGTGCTATGCCTAGCTACATCTGCATGGGATACTCTGCAAATCATATTTAAGTGCCTGGCAGAGGGTTCATCGAACCACCGTTATACTATTTATCTCCCATCCCATTCTCGAATAGCGCGCGGGAAGAAATACACCTGAATCTCTCTGTTCGAACTGTGATTTCTCGTATTTTATTCTGATGATCATTTCTACCTACGTAAATGGGAGTGAACAATATATTTACGCATTCGGAGGAGAATGTTGGCGATTGGAGTTTCGTAAGTAGCCCACGCCGCAGCGATAAGCGCCGTTGTTGTAATGATTCCCGTCCCAGATCCTGTATCATTTTCGTAATGCTGTCTCCCCTGTATCGTGACAATAGAAAACGAGCTGCCCTTCTTTGGACTTTTTCGATGCGCCCCGTCACCCACCTGATAAGAATCCCACACTACGCAGCAATACTCCAAATGAGGACGGACAAGTGCAGTGTATGCAGTCTCTTTAGTAGTTCTGTTGCATCTTATCATTCAAGCTCAGTCTGGAGTCTCTGAGTAATTTATTACCGTTTTTTGTCTTTGTGGTAAAGCCTTGTAGGTTCACGTGATCAAGGGATTTGACATCTTCGTCCTACAGCTAGTGTTTAATCCATTTTATGTGTTGTTTCTTCCAGGAATAATTTAGGAAATACGTGTGTGTAATGATAAGTGCGACCGACTCCCTACACTCATCCTAAATTTAACTTTAACTAGGAACTACGTGTGACAGTTTGCGAAAATAAATGAAGAGGAAAGGTTGCTCCGGGCAGACAAGGTGGTAAGATCTTTGAATGCTTTAAATGTGCTAGTTATAAAGTCAGTTAGGGTCGTGTGTGCAGAGCAGGATTTTGTGAGTACCGAAGGTCTGGCCTTAGGGTAAGCTTCTATGAAAGCCTCGGAGACGCAGCAGTGAATGAAGACAGGATATATAGCCTTAAGTAAAATAATTTATTCTAATTCTGGTCTGGCTGTAATCATAACTTTCCCACTTATTGGTAATATGCAATTCATAATACAGTCCGTACAACTGTACTAACCTTGGTAAGAAATTCTGCCAGCAATATGTGGCTCACGAGTAATATCCATTCCCTGTGCTTCCGGAAAACTCCGTTACGAGCCCCCCACTTGCTTTCAAACGATAATAATGTTAACTTTAGGGTCCCGTTCTTCATGGAAATGTTCTTTTTATTGCATAGCCACTATGGCTGGGCGGTGTCCCAAATAGATATTTGTACTTAGTGACTACCGTTGCAGGGTTGGGTCCCAAATGAATATTTATAATTGTATACAGAGTACTTAAGCCCACAAATGATTACCAGTATAATCCCCAGTACCTTACTGAATGAGAACATTATGCCACTAAGTATTATGTGTAATACCGACAGGAGCCTGTTGCATACGATACGTAGTCCCACTGATAATAGTCGTCTGTATATATATTCAGATAAATAGTTTCCGTTGCGCATTTGAATAAATAACTGGGCCATTACCTTGTCCAAGAGCAGGCACTTACTGTACTGAATCAGTGTGGCTACTGTGCCCGCCGTTATTACTGAATGCAAGTCAGGACTGTATAATGGAGGCGATGGTACTCGACAAGTTGAAAGGAGACGGTGGTGTTTGGGTCGCAAATCTGGTCTCACCTATCGAACAGGTGCTCCCTCACCTCACGTACACAACCGTAAGCTCCCGAAATCTTCAACAAGTGAACGATTTAGGTTTCAGAAATTACAGCAACCAGTCGCCTTTCGTTTCTTCTTAATGAAGATTTATTTAAACCATTACCGATTATATACATATGTTAACTTTGAATACAACTTTTAATCTTATGTAATCTAAATTGGCATCATATGTATATTCTATAATAAGATAAGCTTTTATTAGTCTTTGGTTTCACATAGTTCTTATCTTGTGTATAAACATACTCTTTGGTTTGTTTACAAGCTGTAAGTTATGCTAGTGGCTAAAAAGTCGTAATGTGTGTGAAATATTTATTAATTTTACCACCTAAAATTCGTGGGATTTGTTGTGGCATGATGATGGAAAAGAAGTGTTCTGATATTCTATCAATAAGCGGACCAAATATGCACAAACTACATGTAAAGTGCATAACTGTAAGTAATGTCTTGAAGACAAACTTTTATTGTAATTTAAGTATAGCCTACCAAAATTAGTGTTTACCATTTTCTCGTTTTCTGCCCTACCACAGGTTGAAATGTAACTTGTAATATTTTATACCATCTGAAGATGAGCTGCTAGGCAGCTCGAAACCGGTAATGGTTTAAATAAATCTTCATTAAGAAGAAACAAAAGGCGACTGGTTGCTGTAATTTCTGAAACCTATTTCAATAAACAGTCGCAGGTTCCTACACAATGGATAAAAGTGAACGATTGACTACTGAAATTTCAGTTATGTCTAAGGACATAATTTTACAGAAAGAAAGAGAGAATCAGAAATGCTGTACCATGACATAAACCTTGAATTTCTATATTTACTTGTTAACCAAACCTTACGTAGACACATGCCAGTGTTTCATTCTGCAGTTCAATGTTATGTCACGTAATTAGGTACCACTGAACTATAGGGTAGGAAGTTACGTGAATGGATCATACTGGGCTGGGAAACTTTTATTTAATATCGTTTTAATGAACTGCATCTAGTAAATTCCGCATTGAGGACACAGTTACAGTTTCTTTTTTTTTACATTCTTTCGAGACGTGAATACTCTTAATTTCATGAACTTTCCTAACGTCGGTGTTGAAGTTCTTCCGGAGTTTTGAATTCGGAGCTGCATTCTGCAAACTTATAGAGCGGTTCGTGCGAATTATCCACGTTCACTGAAATAAACTAAACAGCAATAACGAAATAACAAACGACAACAAAAACGTTGAAAAAAAGCAACATCGAAGTGACAGAAAAAATTGCCTTGCAGCGAGGAAAGCAGTTGAAGGAAGAAGCGCCCCGTGTGGCAGTGTGGCGTGTTGACCGGTCACGTGACGTCATTGTCCGCTCAGTAGTTCGCGAGTGAACTGGTCCGTAGGAACGGCTCACAAGAGTGAGCGGAAGGACCGACGGAGTACACGCAAGAAGAGGCAGTTCTCCGTCCACCTCGGTCCCGTCCCGGTCCGGAACGGTTTCGCTGACTTCTAGGTTTCGGTGACTTCTAGGTTTCGGTGACTTCTAGGTTCCGGTGGTTTCTAGGTTCCGGTGACTTCTAGGTTCCGGTGACTTCTAGGTTCCGGTGACTTCTAGGTTCCGGTGACTTCTAGGTTCCGGTGACTTCTAGGTTCCGGTGACTTCTAGGTTTCGGTGACTTCTAGGTTCCGGTGACTTCTAGGTTCCGGTGACTTCTAGGTTCCGGTGACTTCTAGGTTTCGCTGACTTCTAGGTTCCGGTGACTTCTAGGTTCCGGTGACTTCTAGGTTCCGGTGACTTCTAGGTTCCGGTGACTTCTAGGTTCCGGTGACTTCTAGGTTCCGGTGACTTCTAGGTTTCGCTGACTTCTAGGTTCCGGTGACTTCTAGGTTTCGCTGACTTCTAGGTTCCGGTGACTTCTAGGTTCCGGTGACTTCTAGGTTCCGGTGACTTCTAGGTTCCGGTGACTTCTAGGTTCCGGTGACTTCTAGGTTCCGGTGACTTCAAGGTTCCGGTGACTTCTAGGTTCCGGTGACTTCTAGGTTTCGCTGACTTCTAGGTTCCAGTGACTTCTAGGTTCCGGTGACTTCTAGGTTCCGGTGACTTCTAGGTTCCGGTGACTTCTAGGTTCCGGTGACTTCTAGGTTCCGGTGACTTCTAGGTTCCGGTGACTTCTAGGTTCCGGTGACTTCTAGGTTCCGGTGACTTCTAGGTTCCGCTGACTTCTAGGTTTCGCTGACTTCTAGGTTCCGGTGACTTCTAGGTTCCGGTGACTTCTAGGTTCCGGTGACTTCTAGGTTCCGGTGACTTCTAGGTTCCGGTGACTTCTAGGTTTCGCTGACTTCTAGGTTCCGGTGACTTCTAGGTTTCGCTGACTTCTAGGTTTCGCTGACTTCTAGGTTCCGGTGACTTCTAGGTTCCGGTGACTTCTAGGTTCCGGTGACTTCTAGGTTCCGGTGACTTCTAGGTTCCGGTGACTTCTAGGTTCCGGTGACTTCTAGGTACCGGTGACTTCTAGGTTCCGGTGACTTCTAGGTTTCGCTGACTTCTAGGTTCCGGTGACTTCTAGGTTTCGCTGACTTCTAGGTTCCGGTGACTTCTAGGTTCCGGTGACTTCTAGGTTCCGGTGACTTCTAGGTTCCGGTGACTTCTAGGTTCCGCTGACTTCTAGGTTCCGCTGACTTCCGCTGACTTCTAGGTTCCGGTGACTTCTAGGTTCCGGTGACTTCTAGGTTCCGGTGACTTCTAGGTTCCGGTGACTTCTGGGTTCCAGTGACTTCTAGGTTCCGGTGACTTCTAGGTATCGCTGACTTCTAGGTTCCGGTGACTTCTAGGTTTCGCTGACTTCTAGGTTCCGGTGACTTCTAGGTTCCGGTGACTTCTAGGTTCCGGTGACTTCTAGGTTCCGGTGACTTCTAGGTTCCGGTGACTTCTAGGTTCCGGTGACTTCTAGGTTCCGGTGACTACTAGGTTCCGGTGACTTCTAGGTTCCGGTGACTTCAAGGTTCCGGTGACTTCTAGGTTCCGGTGACTTCTAGGTTCCGGTGACTTCTAGGTTTTGCTGACTTCTAGGTTCCGGTGACTTCTAGGTTCCTGTGACTTCTAGGTTCCGGTGACTTCTAGGTTCCGGTGACTTCTAGGTTCCGGTGACTTCTAGGTTCCGGTGACTTCTAGGTTCCGGTGACTTCTAGGTTCCGGTGACTTCTAGGTTCCGGTGACTTCTAGGTTCCGGTGACTTCTAGGTTCCGCTGACTTCTAGGTTCCGCTGACTTCCGCTGACTTCTAGGTTCCGGTGACTTCTAGGTTCTGGTGACTTCTAGGTTCCGGTGACTTCTAGGTTCCGGTGACTTCTAGGTTCCGGTGACTTCTAGGTTCCGGTGACTTCTAGGTTCCGGTGACTTCTAGGTTTCGCTGACTTCTAGGTTCCGGTGACTTCTAGGTTTCGCTGACTTCTAGGTTTCGCTGACTTCTAGGTTCCGGTGACTTCTAGGTTCCGGTGACTTCTAGGTTCCGGTGACTTCTAGGTTCCGGTGACTTCTAGGTTCCGGTGACTTCTAGGTTCAGTTACTTCTAGGTTTCGGTGACTTCTAGGTTCCGGTGACTTCTAGGTTCCGGTGACTTCTAGGTTCCGGTGACTTCTAGGTTTCGCTGACTTCTAGGTTCCGGTGACTTCTAGGTTCCGGTGACTTCTAGGTTCCGGTGACTTCTAGGTTCCGGTGACTTCTAGGTTTCGGTGACTTCTAGGTTCCGGTGACTTCTAGGTTCCGGTGACTTCTAGGTTTCGCTGACTTCTAGGTTCCGGTGACTTCTAGGTTTCGCTGACTTCTAGGTTCCGGTGACTTCTAGGTTCCGGTGACTTCTAGGTTCCGGTGACTTCTAGGTTCCGGTGACTTCTAGGTTCCGGTGACTTCTAGGTTCCGGTGACTTCAAGGTTCCGGTGACTTCTAGGTTCCGGTGACTTCTAGGTTTCGCTGACTTCTAGGTTCCGGTGACTTCTAGGTTCCGGTGACTTCTAGGTTCCGGTGACTTCTAGGTTCCGGTGACTTCTAGGTTCCGGTGACTTCTAGGTTCCGCTGACTTCTAGGTTTCGCTGACTTCTAGGTTCCGGTGACTTCTAGGTTCCGGTGACTTCTAGGTTCCGGTGACTTCTAGGTTCCGGTGACTTCTAGGTTCCGGTGACTTCTAGGTTTCGCTGACTTCTAGGTTCCGGTGACTTCTAGGTTTCGCTGACTTCTAGGTTTCGCTGACTTCTAGGTTCCGGTGACTTCTAGGTTCCGGTGACTTCTAGGTTCCGGTGACTTCTAGGTTCCGGTGACTTCTAGGTTCCGGTGACTTCCAGGTTCCGGTGACTTCTAGGTACCGGTGACTTCTAGGTTCCGGTGACTTCTAGGTTTCGCTGACTTCTAGGTTCCGGTGACTTCTAGGTTTCGCTGACTTCTAGGTTCCGGTGACTTCTAGGTTCCGGTGACTTCTAGGTTCCGGTGACTTCTAGGTTCCGGTGACTTCTAGGTTCCGCTGACTTCTAGGTTCCGCTGACTTCCGCTGACTTCTAGGTTCCGGTGACTTCTAGGTTCCGGTGACTTCTAGGTTCCGGTGACTTCTAGGTTCCGGTGACTTCTGGGTTCCAGTGACTTCTAGGTTCCGGTGACTTCTAGGTATCGCTGACTTCTAGGTTCCGGTGACTTCTAGGTTTCGCTGACTTCTAGGTTCCGGTGACTTCTAGGTTCCGGTGACTTCTAGGTTCCGGTGACTTCTAGGTTCCGGTGACTTCTAGGTTCCGGTGACTTCTAGGTTCCGGTGACTTCTAGGTTCCGGTGACTACTAGGTTCCGGTGACTTCTAGGTTCCGGTGACTTCAAGGTTCCGGTGACTTCTAGGTTCCGGTGACTTCTAGGTTCCGGTGACTTCTAGGTTTTGCTGACTTCTAGGTTCCGGTGACTTCTAGGTTCCTGTGACTTCTAGGTTCCGGTGACTTCTAGGTTCCGGTGACTTCTAGGTTCCGGTGACTTCTAGGTTCCGGTGACTTCTAGGTTCCGGTGACTTCTAGGTTCCGGTGACTTCTAGGTTCCGGTGACTTCTAGGTTCCGGTGACTTCTAGGTTCCGGTGACTTCTAGGTTCCGCTGACTTCTAGGTTCCGCTGACTTCCGCTGACTTCTAGGTTCCGGTGACTTCTAGGTTCTGGTGACTTCTAGGTTCCGGTGACTTCTAGGTTCCGGTGACTTCTAGGTTCCGGTGACTTCTAGGTTCCGGTGACTTCTAGGTTCCGGTGACTTCTAGGTTCCGGTGACTTCTAGGTTTCGCTGACTTCTAGGTTCCGGTGACTTCTAGGTTTCGCTGACTTCTAGGTTTCGCTGACTTCTAGGTTCCGGTGACTTCTAGGTTCCGGTGACTTCTAGGTTCCGGTGACTTCTAGGTTCCGGTGACTTCTAGGTTCCGGTGACTTCTAGGTTCCGGTGACTTCTAGGTTCCCTTGACTTCTAGGTTTCGGTGACTTCTAGGTTCCGGTGACTTCTAGGTTCCGGTGACTTCTAGGTTCCGGTGACTTCTAGGTTCCGGTGACTTCTAGGTTTCGCTGACTTCTAGGTTCCGGTGACTTCTAGGTTCCGGTGACTTCTAGGTTCTGGTGACTTCTAGGTTCCGGTGACTTCTAGGTTCCGGTGACTTCTAGGTTCCGGTGACTTCTAGGTTCCGGTGACTTCTAGGTTCCGGTGACTTCTAGGTTCCGGTGACTTCTAGGTTTCGCTGACTTCTAGGTTCCGGTGACTTCTAGGTTTCGCTGACTTCTAGGTTTCGCTGACTTCTAGGTTCCGGTGACTTCTAGGTTCCGGTGACTTCTAGGTTCCGGTGACTTCTAGGTTCCGGTGACTTCTAGGTTCCGGTGACTTCTAGGTTCCGGTGACTTCTAGGTTTTGCTGACTTCTAGGTTCCGGTGACTTCTAGGTTTCGCTGACTTCTAGGTTCCGGTGTCTTCTAGGTTCCGGTGACTTCTAGGTTCCGGTGACTTCTAGGTTCCGGTGACTTCTAGGTTCCGGTGACTTCTAGGTTCCGGTGACTTCTAGGTTCCGGTGACTTCTAGGTTCCGGTGACTTCTAGGTTTCGGTGACTTCTAGGTTCCGCTGACTTCTAGGTTCCGCTGACTTCTAGGTTTCGCTGACTTCTAGGTTCCGGTGACTTCTAGGTTCCGGTGACTTCTAGGTTCCCGTGACTTCTAGGTTCCGGTGACTTCTAGGTTCCGGTGACTTCTAGGTTCCGGTGACTTCTAGGTTTCGCTGACTTCTAGGTTCCGGTGACTTCTAGGTTTCGCTGACTTCTAGGTTCCGGTGACTTCTAGGTTCCGGTGACTTCTAGGTTCCGGTGACTTCTAGGTTCCGGTGACTTCTAGGTTCCGGTGACTTCTAGGTTCCGGTGACTTCTAGGTTCCGGTGACTTCTAGGTTCCGGTGACTTCTAGGTTCCGGTGACTTCTAGGTTTCGGTGACTTCTAGGTTCCGGTGACTTCTAGGTTTCGCTGACTTCTAGGTTTCGCTGACTTCTAGGTTCCGGTGACTTCTAGGTTCCGGTGACTTCTAGGTTCCGGTGACTTCTAGGTTCCGGTGACTTCTAGGTTCCGGTGACTTCTAGGTTCCGGTGACTTCTAGGTTCCAGTGACTTCTAGGTTTCGCTGACTTCTAGGTTCCGGTGACTTCTAGGTTTCGCTGACTTCTAGGTTCCGGTGACTTCTAGGTTCCGGTGACTTCTAGGTTCCGTTGACTTCTAGGTTCCGGTGACTTCTAGGTTCCGGTGACTTCTAGGTTCCGGTGACTTCTAGGTTCCGGTGACTTCTAGGTTCCGGTGACTTCTAGGTTCCGGTGAGTTCTAGGTTCCGGTGACTTCTAGGTTTCGGTGACTTCTAGGTTCCGGTGACTTCTAGGTTCCGGTGACTTCTAGGTTCCGGTGACTTCTAGGTTCCGGTGACTTCTAGGTTCCGGTGACTTCTAGGTTCCGGTGACTTCTAGGTTCTGGTGACTTCTAGGTTCCGGTGACTTCTAGGTTCCGGTGACTTCTAGGTTCCGGTGACTTCTAGGTTCCGGTGACTTCTAGGTTCTGGTGACTTCTAGGTTCCGGTGACTTCTAGGTTTCGCTGACTTCTAGGTTCCGGTGACTTCTAGGTTTCGCTGACTTCTAGGTTTCGCTGACTTCTAGGTTCCGGTGACTTCTAGGTTCCGGTGACTTCTAGGTTCCGGTGACTTCTAGGTTCCGGTGACTTCTAGGTTCCGGTGACTTCTAGGTTCCGGTGACTTCTAGGTTCCGGTGACTTCTAGGTTCCGGTGACTTCTAGGTTCCGGTGACTTCTAGGTTCCGGTGACTTCTAGGTTCCGGTGACTTCTAGGTTTCGGTGACTTCTAGGTTCCGGTGACTTCTAGGTTCCGGTGACTTCTAGGTTCCGGTGACTTCTAGGTTCCGGTGACTTCTAGGTTCCGGTGACTTCTAGGTTTCGGTGACTTCTAGGTTCCGGTGACTTCTAGGTTCCGGTGACTTCTAGGTTTCGGTGACTTCTAGGTTCCGGTGACTTCTAGGTTCCGGTGACTTCTAGGTTCCGGTGACTTCTAGGTTCCGGTGACTTCTAGGTTCCGGTGACTTCTAGGTTCCGGTGACTTCTAGGTTCCGGTGACTTCTAGGTTTCGCTGACTTCTAGGTTCCGGTGACTTCTAGGTTTCGCTGACTTCTAGGTTCCGGTGACTTCTAGGTTCCGGTGACTTCTAGGTTCCGGTGACTTCTAGGTTCCGGTGACTTCTAGGTTCCGGTGACTTCTAGGTTCCGGTGACTTCTAGGTTCCGGTGACTTCTAGGTTCCGGTGACTTCTAGGTTCCAGTGACTTCTAGGTTTCGCTGACTTCTAGGTTCCGGTGACTTCTAGGTTTCGCTGACTTCTAGGTTTCGCTGACTTCTAGGTTCCGGTGACTTCTAGGTTCCGGTGACTTCTAGGTTCCGGTGACTTCTAGGTTCCGGTGACTTCTAGGTTCCGGTGACTTCTAGGTTCCGGTGACTTCTAGGTTCCAGTGACTTCTAGGTTTCGCTGACTTCTAGGTTCCGGTGACTTCTAGGTTTCGCTGACTTCTAGGTTCCGGTGACTTCTAGGTTCCGGTGACTTCTAGGTTCCGTTGACTTCTAGGTTCCGGTGACTTCTAGGTTCCGGTGACTTCTAGGTTCCGGTGACTTCTAGGTTCCGGTGAGTTCTAGGTTCCGGTGACTTCTAGGTTTCGGTGACTTCTAGGTTCCGGTGACTTCTAGGTTCCGGTGACTTCTAGGTTCCGGTGACTTCTAGGTTCCGGTGACTTCTAGGTTCCGGTGACTTCTAGGTTCCGGTGACTTCTAGGTTCTGGTGACTTCTAGGTTCCGGTGACTTCTAGGTTCCGGTGACTTCTAGGTTCCGGTGACTTCTAGGTTCCGGTGACTTCTAGGTTCTGGTGTCTTCTAGGTTCCGGTGACTTCTAGGTTTCGCTGACTTCTAGGTTCCGGTGACTTCTAGGTTTCGCTGACTTCTAGGTTTCGCTGACTTCTAGGTTCCGGTGACTTCTAGGTTCCGGTGACTTCTAGGTTCCGGTGACTTCTAGGTTCCGGTGACTTCTAGGTTCCGGTGACTTCTAGGTTCCGGTGACTTCTAGGTACCGGTGACTTCTAGGTTCCGGTGACTTCTAGGTTTCGCTGACTTCTAGGTTCCGGTGACTTCTAGGTTCCGCTGACTTCTAGGTTCCGCTGACTTCTAGGTTCCGGTGACTTCTAGGTTCCGGTGACTTCTAGGTTCCGGTGACTTCTAGGTTCCGGTGACTTCTAGGTTCCGGTGACTTCTAGGTTCCAGTGACTTCTAGGTTCCGCTGACTTCTAGGTTCCGCTGACTTCTAGGTTTCGCTGACTTCTAGGTTCCGGTGACTTCTAGGTTCCGGTGACTTCTAGGTTCCGGTGACTTCTAGGTTCCGGTGACTTCTAGGTTCCGGTGACTTCTAGGTTCCGGTGACTTCTAGGTTCCGGTGACTTCTAGGTTCCGGTGACTTCTAGGTTCCGGTGACTTCTAGGTTCCGGTGACTTCTAGGTTTCGGTGACTTCTAGGTTCCGGTGACTTCTAGGTTTCACTGACTTCTAGGTTCCGGTGACTTCTAGGTTTCGGTGACTTCTAGGTTTCGCTGACTTCTAGGTTCTGGTTTCAGGAAGGGCTTCACCAGCTGCAGCTCAGGACCAGGTTGTAACCATTTCCTGACTGCGCTCGTCCCTTCTAGTTGTGCTTCAGACTGGTTTTCAAGTTTAGGCTGGCGTATTTTGTTTAGCATCGACCACTGATAATTTACGTTTACAAGTACGGCATCTTATTATAATTTTGTAACTTACTGCGTGTAAACATTATATTCTACATCCAGCCTAAAGGCAAATCTGGTTATTTCTTCGTTACTTTTATCAACGTTGCAAGTCGTAACTGTCGAAAGTAGATTTTTTTTATATATTATTCGTACACTTTTACATTTGATCTGCTTCATTTAACGATGCGACTTTCAATCATTTCTTTAAACATTAATCATTTTCTCGATTTGCAGCTGTTGTTCTTGCCGTGTTTGCAGTAAAAATTTTCTGGGTCGAAGTCCGCCTGATATGCAAAACAGTGATCTATTTCACACCCAAACTAGTTTCAGCATCTCTGTGCCATCATCAGTGTGTTTTCCATTTATTTAATGCTTATTTTACATTCTGGGGTCATGTGGGACCCTTTCTACATATTTATTTAGTGGTAGCGTTGTCATAGTTTCTTTTGGCGTGTACTTTCTCTTCCGCGTTTTTGTAGATCGGACACATGCACAAGGAATAAACATATTCTGCAATATCTTTTTTCGTCGCAATCCCTTCTCACTTTAGAAATTCGCCTGTGTATACTGTGTTGATATGCGTATGTTTTTTCTTCCACTACATAAGTATGTAGAAAGGGTCCCTCATGCTCACAGAATCTAAAATAAGCATTAAATAAATGGAAAACCCACTGATGATGGCACAGACATGCTGAAACTAGTTGGGTGCAAAATAAATCAGTTTTGCATATCAGGCGGACTTCAAACCCAGAAAATTTCTTTAAACTGTAATATAGGAGAGTCCACACAAAACTTGACATTTTTTTCTTTCTGTAGCATTGGCGGTAGCCAGACTGTACGTAACCTGCAGTGGACAACAACCTTCAGGGTTCAGTGCTGTAACCAGGGAAGGGATGTTCAATGTATGTATTTTGAAACGGATAAGTAAATATTAGATGTTTAGAAATTTAATTAATATGTGCTGTTTTGCGGTCGGAAAAATGTGCTCAGCGTGTGTAGAGAGCTTAAGAGCTGCTGGCTTGTGCAGGCGTCGCCGACCGCGGAGCCTTCCTGTCACGGGGGAACACCAAACACCAAAGTACGGCAGCGACGGGCTTTGATGGGCGGCACGTGTGTTGTGCGGGAATTCCTCCACACCAGCAAGCTAAAGGGATCTGTTCCGATGGGCCTTCATTTCTAAGAGAATCGAGATCAAATTCGCAGCAAATTACCACGCGTATCGTGTCTACTTACACATGGCGGTTACCGCTCAGAGAGACAGCGTGGTGGAATCGGCGAAGTGCGAGGCTGCCATGCAGGGGACCTGGGTTCGATATCTAGCGGCAGAACAATTTTTAAAAATTGTAATTTTTATGAAACTTCCTGGCAGATTAAAATTGTGTGCCGGAACCGGGACTCGAACCTGGTACCTTTGCCTTTCGCGGGCAAGCGCACTACCAACTGTGCTATCCCGACACGACTCGCGATGCCGCCTCACAACTTTACTTCCGCCAGTACCTCGCCTCCTACTTTCCAAACTTCACAGAAGCTCTCTTGCAAACACACTCCGCTGCAGAGTGAAAGTTTCATTCTGGAAACATCCCTTAGGCTGTGGCTAAGCCATGTCTCCACCATATCCTTTCTTCCAGGAGTGCTAGTCTTGCGTGTTTGCAAGAGAGCTTCTGTGAAGTTTGGAAAGTAGGAGGCGAGGTACTGGCGGAAGTAAAGTTGTGAGGCGGCATCGTGAGTCGTGTCGGGATAGCACAGTCGGTAGTGCGCTTGCCCGCGAAAGGCAAAGGTCCCAGGTTCGAGTCCCGGTTCCGGCACACAATTTTAATCTGCCAGGAAGTTTCATATCAGCGCACACTCCGCTGCAAAGTGAAAGTTTCATTCTGTAATTTTTATGTTTGAAGCGAGAACATCCGTTCGCTTGCAATGACTTTAAGCTCAATTTTGGATGAGCTGCTGCAAGAGCGACTGCTCTTTCTATGTACCACAGAGGAATGTTATCTTTCGGCACTGGCGTGAATTCCTCGGCAACACACTGATCGTCATCTTCCTGTACACCCTTTCACTGCAAGGTAAAGGATTGTGGAAGTGCCACTTGCAATTTGAAGAACCAAAACAAATGAGTCAACGTAACGCCAATAGAAAGAATACTTACTCGTGGTGTTCATCTATCTCGTCGACACCTATGAATTCCTGAACGTGAACTACTTGTCCTGTCTGCCAACATGTGAAGTATTTCATCGGCAACCTCTTCGCCCATTGCAAGGGACGTTCCGGATATCATGCTTGGCGGTGTGTCTATGAGCATATTCCGATTGCGAAGCAAACATTGGGCGTATTTTAAGGCGTCAGTGAGTTCACCTTTTGACTGCTCATCACAGACATCCATTTCCGAAGTGGTTTCGTGTGACGGGCCTGCTTCTATCATAGCGCATCTGTTCTCCACGTTGCACTACTTGCCGCACGCTACGAACGACTGACCGACTGGCCGTAGCATAATAGTGCACTGGGACGCGTCACGTCATAGCAGGAGGTAAAAGCAGCACGGTCAGGAACGGTAAACGTAGCTACTAAATGTTGCCCAAATATTATAGCTATTAACAACAGACTTTACTGACTTCGAAATATGCTTCAATCGCCTTAAAAGTGTGCTTCGAAAAGAAATAAATAAATAAAATAATAGTAGCGCAATAGATAAGATATTGAGCGAATGTTAGATGTTTTTATCCTGACCATTTCCTGCAAACGTTTACATAAGAATGGTTGTAAAAATACATAATTATGCACAATCATCGGACAGGTGTGAAAAGTAATTGACCCGTGTCGGACTTACTTTTTTTTTTTTTTTTTTTTTTTTTTTTTTTTTTTTTTTTTTTTTTTTTTAAATCCCAGTTATCTGCTTAGTTTGTTATAAATGACTTGTATTTTGCGTTCCAATACTCTGTGATAATACTTATCACAGTATTTGTTGTATCTTTGATTTAACCATCAAAGAAAAATACTTGTAGTTTCCACAAAATAACCGTTACTATGGGAATTAAATTGTCTGTGTTTCAGTTTTCAAAAATGTATCATTTTTTTCATTTTATTTATATTTTCACGCAATTACAGATATTTTTCCATATACAAGCGCACATATACATATGTGTGATCTGACGCATATGCGCGCGGAATAAATATTTATGTACGTATACGTGTGGTCCCAGCCTTGATTGCCGGCCGCGGTGGCCGAGGAGACTGAGGCGCTTCAGTCACGGTCTGCACGGCTACTACGGTCGAGTTTGTGACACTTGCGCGGAGTGACACTTGCGCGGAAAGGGAATTTGTAGACACTTGCGCGGAGACCCGGACGCTGCAGGTAGTGAACAGGGTGTTCCAGAAGTAGGAATACACCACCCCTACTCCTAGCCCTCCAGCCGCTACCTGTGCCCTATTCAGGGAAAGGCCCACCGAGCGAGGTGGAGCAGTAGTAACGGCCCGGAGATATCACAGCCTCATTCAACAGGGAGATATCACGTCATACAAATATCACTCGATTTACAATACAGCACAATGTGAAGAGAAATGTGATGAAATCGGAATTGAACGCAACTGTTGCTAACTACAATTTCGGATTTACTGCATTTTGAGTCAGAATTCGCATCTATATTCGCATTTATCGCAAATGCGAATTTTTCCTGTCCCTAGTAATACCTCTAAAAATAAACAGCTGATCAAGGCACTAAAAGCAAGGGCAGATCTTTGGGTGTATTACTACAAATAACTAAAACACAATTTGATCGTGGAATTATATACAATCTCATTATAAAGGTTTTTGGAGGTGGTTTTGAGCAGCTTTTAATTAGGTTAGGAATAGCATTATGAAATATAGACAGCTACACATTATGTTTATTATGAGATATCGATTTCGGCTAATTTCAGGTCATCGTCAAGTCTCAAACAACAGGTGTTACTTATGCATTTTTCCAGTGGCACTCATAACCTTTAAGTGTTTACACACGCCGGCCGCGGTGGCCGAGGAGACTAAGGCGCGCCAGTCACGGTCTGCACGGCCACTACGGTCGGGGGTTCGAATCACCCCTCGGGCATGGATATTTGTGCCGTCCTAGTTCGTAGGTAGTTCATAAGTAGTTTGTAAGTTTAGGGACTGATGACCCCGTAGTTAAGTCCCATAGACTATACAAACATTTGAACATTTTGTTTACACACGAGGTCTAACGTTGTTAGTCGCGTTAGCGATGAAACCAGAACCCAGAATCTTTGCGTCTAAACCACAGACATTGCCGAGGTGGGGTGGCTTGCGTGCCTCAACGATGCAGATAGCCGTACCGTAGGTGCAACACAGCGGAGGGGTATCTGTGGAGAGGCCAGACAAACGTGTGGTTCCTGAAGAGGAGCAGCAGCCTTTTTAGTAGTTATAGGGGCAACAGTCTGGATGATTGACTGAGCTGGCCTTGTAACATCAGCTAATGTGGCTTTGCCACACAGCTACTGCGAACGGCTGAAAGCAAGGGGAAACTACAGCCGTTACTTTTCCCGAGGACATGCAGCTCTACTGTATGGAAATATGATGATGGCATCCTCTCGGGTAAAATATTCCGGAGGTAAAATAGTCCCCCATTCGGATCTCCGGGCGGGGACTACTCAGGAGGATGTTGTCATCACGAGAGACAATACTGGCATTCTACGGATCGGAGCGTGGAATGTTAGATCCCTTAATCGGGTAGGAAAATTAGAAAATTTAAAAAGGGAAATGGATAGGTTGAAGTTAGATACAGTGGGGATTAGTGAAGTTCGGTGGCAGGGTGAAAATGATTTCTGGTCAGGTGAGTACAGGATTATAAATACAACATCAGTTGGGGGTATCACAGGAGTAGGACTGATAATGAATAAGAAAATTGGAATGCGGGTAAACTACTATGAGCAGCACAGTGATCGCATTATCGTTGTCAAGATAGATACGAAGCCAACACCGACAACAGTAGTACAGGTTTATATGCCAACTAGCTCTGCCGATTATGAGGAGATCGATGAAATATATGAGGAGCTAAAGGAAATTATTCAGACAGTTAAGGGAGAGGAAAACTTAATTGTGATGGGAGACTGGAATTCGGTAGTAGGAAAAGAAAGAGAAGGAAAAATAGTAGTTGAATATGGACTGGGCAGGAGGAATGAAAGAGGAAGTCGCCTGGTAGAATTTTTCACGGAACATGATTTAATCGTAACAAACACGTGGTTTAAGAATCACAACAGAAGGTTGTATACGTGGAAGAGACCAGGAGACACCGGAAGGTATCAGATAGATTTTATAATGGTAAGACATAGGTACCGGAACCAGGTTTTAAACTGTAAGACGTACCTAGGGGCAGATATAGACTCTGACCATAACTTGTTAGTCATGAACTGTAGGCTGAAACTGAAAAAACTGCAGAAAGGTAGGAAAATAAGGAGATGGGACTTAGATAAATTGAAGGAAAGTGAAGTTCTGGAGAATTTCAGAGGGAGATCTAGGCAACAATTGACAGAAACAGGGGGAAATAAAACAGTAGAAGAGGAATGGGTAGCATTGAGAGATAAAATAGTGAAGGTAGCGGAGGACAGAATAGGTAGAAAGGGAAGACCTACAAAAAATCCATGGATATCACAGGAAATACTACAGTTAATTGATGAAAGGAGAAAACATAAAAATGCAGTAAATGAAACAGCCAAAATGGAGTACAGACGACTAAAAAATGAGTTTGACAGGAAGTGCAAAGTGGCTAAGCAGGAGTGGATAGAAGCCAAATGCAAATCTGTAGAAGAATGTATAGCAAGGGAAAAAGTAGATACCGCCTACAGGAAAATAAAAGAGACATTTGGGGACAAGAAAAGCAACTCTACGAATATCAAGAACTCAGATGGGAAACCAGTTCTCAGCAAAGAAGGGAAAGCTGAAAGGTGGAAAGAGTACATAGAGCAGCTCTACAAAGGAAATGAACTTAGAAACGATGTTGTAGGAAGGGAAGAGGAAGTAGATCAAGATGAAATAGGAGATACTATACTGAGAGATGAATTTGACAGAGCCTTGAAAGACCTAGGTCGGAACAAGGCCCCAGGAGTAGATGACATACCCTCAGAGCTACTAAAGTCTCTGGGAGAGCCAGCCAGACAAGACTATTTCAACTGGTGTGTAGGATGTATGAGACAGGCGAAATGCCCTCAGACTTTAAGAAAAATGTAATAATCCCCATTCCAAAGAAATCAGGCGCAGACAGATGTGAAAATTACAGAACCTTCAGTTTGATAAGTCATGGTTGCAAAATTTTAACACGAATTATCTACAGGAGAATGGAAAAGCTGGTAGAAGCTGACCTCGGGGAAAATCAGTTTGGATTCAGGAGGAACGTAGGAACCCGGGAGGCAATACTCACTTTACGTCTTATCTTAGAAGATAGATTAAGGAAAGGCAAACCTACATTTTTAGCTTCTGTAGATTTGGAGAAAGCTTTTGACAACATTGACTGGAATACACTCTTTCAAATTCTGAAGTCAGCAGTGGTAAAATACAGGGAAAGGAGAGTTATTTACAACTTGTACAAAAGCCAGACCGCAGTTATTAGACTCGAAGGGCATGAAAGGGAAGCATCAGTTGGGAAGGGAGTAAGACAGGGTTGTAGCCTTTCTCCGATGTTATTCAATTTGTACATCGAGCAGGCAGTGAAGGAAAGCAAGGAAAAAATTGGAATAGGGATTAAAATTCAGGGGGAAGAAATAAAAACATTGCGTTTTGCTGATGACATTGTAATTCTGTCAGAGACAGTTAAGGACCTGGAAGAGCAGTTGAATGGAATGGACAGCGTGTTGAAGAGAGCATATAAAATGAACATTAACAAGAGCAAAACAAAAATAATGGAATGCGGTCTTAGAAATTCAGGTGATGCTGAAGAAATTAGATTAGGTAACGAAACAATGAAGGTGGTAGATGAGTTTTGTTACTTGGGTAGTAAAATAACATGCGATGGTCGCAGTACAGAGGATATAAAATGCAGAATCGCAATGGGAAGAAAAGCATTTTTGAAAAAGAGAAATTTGCTAACATCGAATATTAATTTAAGTGTAAGGAAGTCTTTTCTGAAGGCATTTGTGTGGAGTGTTGCCTTGTACGGGAGTGAAACATGGACGATAAGCAGTGCGGACAGGGAGAGGATAGAGGCTTTTGAAATGTGGTGCTACAGAAGAATGCTGAAGATTAGGTGGGTAGATCGCATAACTAATGAAGAGGTACTGAACAGAATTGGTGAGAAAAGGAATTTTTGGCATACCGTGACTAAAAGAAGGGATCGCTTGGTAGGACACATTCTTAGACATCGGGGAATCGTAAATTTAGCATTGGAGGGAAGTGTGTGGGGTAAAAATCGCAGAGGGAGACCAAGAGACGCGTATAGTAAGCAGATTCAAGTGGATGTGGGTTGTCGTTCTTATGAGGAGATGAAAAGGCTTGCTCAGGATAGAGTAGGGTGGAGAGCTGCATCAAACCAGTCTCCGGACTGAAGACCATAACAACAACAACAACAAATGATACATATATTGGTGTGATGTCTTATTTCGAAAAAACAGACATCACACCAACACATATATAGCTCTCGGTAAAGTGATACGGTACAATGTCGTTACGTAGCACAGCACGGCCGACTAGAAACGCAGGAGAAGTGCAAACAACGTTCTCTCCTCAGAGGTATGATTATAATTGGGTTCGGCGTAGACTTCTACAACATACAGTCTACACGGCGAAGATTACACCAAAAAATTTAACGTTTCGTCTACTTTGGCGATAGCAACCAAATTTTAAAATCCTGTCTACTATGTAATGATGTAGCAACACAAAACGCTTCAAGTCCAAAACTTCACTGATTTTCGAGTTCTGAAATTTTAATATGTTTTTAATGTTATTACAGAAAAAACATATTTGGGACTCTCACTACAATTTTCATATGGCAGAATTTGTAGGTACATTCACAAGACATAAGACAACGGTTGTGTGCATTCATCTCATGAGAAATATCAGTCATTTGTTTTCAGTGTTTACTTCAAATTTCTCTTTTAAGTTTCTTTAATTATTAGTACTTAAATGTGATTATGAAATAAATAAATTACGTGTATATGTGTAGTCTTATGCGGCCAAACTACTTAGATCATTGGTCGCTAGACTTACACACTACTTAATCTTACTTAAAATAACTTAGGCAAAGTACAAACAAACATACCTATGTCCGAGGAAGGACTCGAACCTCCGACCGGACCGGCCGCGCAATTTGTGACACAAATTACATGTTTGATAATATTAATGCATAGAAGTATGAAATCACGTCAAGACTACTTCCTGCAAAAATTTCGACAAAAAAAAGTTGGCACTGAGTTTAGAAAAACAAAATTTTGGTTTATTGGATTTTAACATTTTATCAAAAATTAAATGTTACTACAAGAGATACAGCCATTCAAATTTACGGGCACCATAACGTTTTCCCTTCCTGAGTAAATGAGCTGCTTCTTATAGTTTCAACACCTTTTTCTTGAATGTTCTGAATATAAATCTTCACACAGACTTCTTGAGGAGGAGAGTGATACGAATTGTAAACCACCGCCTATTATCTTAGACCTTTTTGACTGTACTGAACAGTATTTCCTCGTATTCCGTAATTTATACAGTTAACAGGCAATGTAATTTATAACTAACTATTGGCTGCCAATTTCGCTCAATTTTTCTGGAAGTCTTGCAACTTGTTTCTCCCTGTTGGTTTATGCCAAGTTCGGAGTAAAAATTGTTCTATATGACGGTGATGGCGGACGCACAGGACACCGTGCCCACGGGTGCGGTTCCTGTAGGGGGATGCTTGTCCACTTTTGGTCGAGCTGATCTCTACGAGATTACGAGAGCAACTCGGGCGTCCGATCTTTGATTGTCGTGAGTGCATTCGTGTTCTCTCGATAATCCATTTTTAGTCCGGGGCAATCCCGGAGACAAATTAAATTAGTCCCAATACCCCGGTTCCGACCAAGGTTTTCGGGAGGTTTTCCTTGGTTGTAAGGCGTATGCCGGAGCTGGTAAGCCCCTCCCACTTATTCCCAATTGGGACCCCCCTTTGCCCCACTATCAGCTTGCCTGATAATTGGCTGAATAGAACCGCGACTCTTTATGGGCCGGATCTCACAGCCCGCTCCACTCCTCGGAGTGGAGAATGAAAGGAATAAGGGTGTTTTTTTTTTTTTTTTTTTTTTTTTTTTTTTTTTTTTTTTACGGTGATGGAAAATAGAATTTATCTTTCGGTGTGACATTCCCTTACACATTCCGTATTTCATATATTTCTTAGATGTATTTGTAATTCGAATACAGCCAAATCGTTTTGGGGTCTAGGAATAAACGCTTTAAGTATTTAAAATACTCATTGACTTATTATTAACGTTTTTTTTAATTGAAGGTTTAAGGTTGCATCTCCTATTAAAAAGCATAGTAGCTATTTTTAAAGAGATGGAAGTTGCGTGATAGTGGGGTCAACTACATAGCGGTCAATTACATTAACGTATCTGTGCAGGATGCCTAATATATTTATTGCTTGCACAGGTGTCTTGATATGCTTAGTGTTCTGAATAATATGCTTTTAGGAGGTATGACTGTGGAAAGTCATAGTCTTGTAGTAGCAGAGACTAACTCTCAAAAACATTATCACTATTAAAATACCTTTTTGTTTACAGGAGGAACACTCAACGGATTAATATGTAGTTAGAACAAGTCACTATATTGCTCTTCAGCTTGCAAAGGGTTGTGCAATTTCACTGATTTTCGTATTATGTTGACAGTGTGGAAACTTGACAACAGCAATGCTAGACTTCTTGGTGGGCCTGTACCCAGGAAAAGCGATTAGTCGCCCCAAGGGCACCGGGTTCCGCGCAAGTGTCACTCCGCGCAAGTGTCACTCCGCGCAAGTGTTCCAACCCCACTACGGTCGGGGGTTCGAATCCCCCCTCGGGCATGGATATTTGTGTTGTCCTAGTTAGTAAGTAGTTCATAAGTAGTTTAGGGACTGATGACCCCGTAGTTAAGTCCAGTTAAGTCCCATAAGCTTTACAAACATTTGAACATTTTAGCCTTGATTGTTAACGTGACTATTGTTATACAGCTAAGAGTGCGATTAGAGAAAGCTTTGTGTATGTTGTTTTGGGTACAGGTACTCAAGCAGCGTGCAGTGTGCAGAGCTCCCCTCACCCCAGCAGGTGGCCACTCGCCAGTCCCCGGACACCCCTGCCTCCTCACTTTCCTGCGCGTCTACCCCCCCCCCCCCCACTACCCCTGCGCTGCCCCGCCGTGGCCGCCGCTACACACTGACTATACTGCTGCCTCCGCCTGGCTAGGGCGGCAGAATTGCCAGAATTACACTTTAAAATGACCGCCGCCACCGCCAACCTAACTATCCGCGGCGCCACCGCTGATTGGGCCTACACACTCCTCCCATCTCTCTCTCTCTCTTTGCCTGCCTGCCCTCCTCTATTTTTTCTTATTTCCCCTTCTCTCTCTCTCGTCGTTCTCGCGACATTAAAGCGAGCCGACTTAGAAAACAAAGGTCTCCACATAAGCCCCCCCCCCCCCCAACCACTCCGTCTCTCCCTGTCTCCTTCTCTCTACCTCCCTCCCCCCTCTCTCTCTCCCTCTCTCTCACTGTCTCTGTCACACACAGTATCTTCTAATATATAAAGCAGAGTGTCCGTATGTTTGTACGTGTTGCATACAAATCTACAGTTTTGTTCCGATCTTTATGAAATTTTGTACACGTAAGCTTCAGTCCATGAGGACGGTCGCCGTAAGTGTAAGAATCACATACGATATATAGTTCACGAGACATGACGTCATAAACAATGAGATGCGCGAAAAACTGCTGCATTTTGCGACAATGCTGCTCATTTTCTCCTAAACCATTGGACCGATTTCAACCAAATGTGGTACACACATTCCTTACCGTGAGGTAAAAATTGCTGCATGGTTAAGAATCACATACGGCACATGGTTCAAAAGATATTACGTCATAACCAATAGAAATCGGAAAAAATTGCATATAGTGCGGCGAGAGTTCCGAAATACACTGTATGAGAATGAGAGTACTTAGCGACTTGCAACAAACTTTAAACATAATTTCATACCTTTATTAAACTTTTTCTCGCTGCCAACCATAGTCAAATGATGAAAGGAAAAAAGTTTCTCGCTCACTACTATTCCGCTGTTTATGGAGCAAAATTACGGCACTCGGTATGACCTTACAATTTGTATTTTCTACACTACAAATTGTAGTGGCAGGAAATTTTACAGACAGTATACACGCATATAGTTGAATGTATCTTACAAACTTGTCACAGTACAAGACATAGATCGTGAGATATGAGCACTCGCGCCAAGTTTTAATCCATTACTTCTGTACTACTAATTGTATTCCCAAGAGATTTTACAGACTTAGAGCCCTTATAAAAAGGAATATTTACCTGATAAATGGCACGAATAAATAAGTAAATACCCGGGCAAAGCCGGGTTTTCAGCTAGTGCCACATATAGCACAAGAGTCAGAAAACTGCCGGTGATGTTCCGCAGCTGAGTCGTTGAAACGCACCGCAAGGCACGGACCAGACCAGCGAGCGGTGGCAGAGACTGCGCATGTGTCGTGCTTTTAAAGGTCAGGCATGCAGTGACGCCGCCTTGTGGTTTGAAGCGAACATCTGCTGTTGCCCCTAGTCACGTGACCGAGGCTTCGTCATTAAGCACAACAGTGTTTCTCATTTACCAGTTAGGTCGAGCGTCGATTTCAACAATAAAACGAATTCTCGTATTCCTTTTGTTAATCTACGTAATACCAAAATAACGCTTTACTTTGTAGATGTTAAATACTGTTTATTAATATACCAATAGGCCTATTTTGGTATTGTAGCCATCATCAGGCTATCTGTGGACAAATATTTAAGGCTAAAATGAGTAAAATACAGATACTTACAATTTTTATACATTTTTCGCGACATGTTATTCCACACTTACGTCCATATTGCATCGTGGAGGTATAATTTATTATAACAACTGCACATAATTGCAGTATAAATGCTCTTTAGATGGTATATATATTACGATTATCAGGTATTAATGCATTACTGCTAATCTGTCAGTTTGACATATCCTCCAGCGTCTGTGCTCCCTTTTGCCTGCTTCAATTACTACGTTTTTATATTTTCTCCTTTCATAAATCCAGTATATCCTGTGTTAGCCAAGAATGTATGTTAGTCCTTGTCCTTCTACCTATATGATCCTGTGCAGCATCTACTACTTTATCTCTGAAAGCTATCCTTCCATCTTCTGCTGCATTACGTTCTCTCGTTTCAGCCAATCCTTGCCTAATGCTGCATTTGAAACTCTCAACCACCTCTAGTTTCTTCACTTTGTCCAGGTTCCATCTCCTTAATTTTCTCCCTGTTTGCAGTCTGTTGCGTTTTAACCTACAGTTCGTAACGAATCAGTTATTGTGTGTCTCCTGGTGTCTTCTAGAGATGCAACCTTCTTTCATGATGCTTAAATTGGCTGTTGGTGAGCATTAAATTGTGCTCTGCGCAAAACTCTCCCAGGCGATCTCCTCTTTCATTCCTTTTCCCCAGTCCATGTTCACCTACTACATTTCCTTCTCTTGCCTTTCCTACTACCGAGTTCCAGTCCACCATCACAATCAACTTTTTCTCTCCCTTAGCTACCTGAATAACTTTTCTCTCTCTCTCATTATACTTTTTTCAATCTCCTCATCATCCGCAGAGGTAGTTCGCATATAAACTTGTACTACTGTGGTTGGCTTCGTGTCAATCTTAGCTACGATAATGCGTTTACTATGCTGTTCATAGTAACTTACCTGCATTCCTATTTTCTTACTCCTTATTAGACCTACTCCTGCATTCCCCTCAACTGATCGTGTTCATCTTGCCACCGAACTTCACTAATCCCTAGCATATCTAACTTTAACCTATCCATTCCCTTTTCAAATTTTCCAACTTACCTACTCGATTAAGGGTTAGAAAATTCATCGCTTCTATGCGTAGAATGCCTATATATATATATATATATATATATATATATATATATATATATATATATATATATATATAATCACGACATCCTCCTGGACATCCGAATGGGGGACTATTTTACCTCCGGAATTTACCCGAGAGGATGCCATCATCATATGTTCATGTCCTCGGGAAAAGTAACGGCTGTAGTTTCTCCTTGATTTCAGCCGTAGCAATAATTGTGTGGCAAAGCCACGTTAGCTGATGTTACAAGGCCAGCTCAGTCAATCATCCAGACTGTTGCCCCTGTAACTACTGAAAAGGCTGTTGCCCCTCTTCAGGAACCACACGTTTGTCTGGCCTCTCCACAGATACCCCTCCATTGTGGTTGCACCTACGGTACGGCTATCTGCATCTTGAGGCACGCAAGCCACCCCACCTCGGCAATGGCTGTTGTTCGTGGGCGTAGAATTCCTAGGTGTTTAGCTGAAATTACCGCCTTCTTTAGATTTGACTGATTTATCGTGTAAATGAAGATTGACTGATTTCTTTTAGTGCTCTTTAGGATAACTTTAACATTTATTTTTATTCAGAGTCAGCTGTCAGTTTTTGCACCATGCAGATGTCTTATCTAAATTGTTTTGCAGTTGTTTTTTGATGAGCCGCGACTAGTCTAAGACAGCTGTTCACATTGCCTCGTAAATCGTTTATAAAGATTAGGAACAGTAAGGGTCCCAAAACAGTTCTTCTGTACTGTGTCCTTTCTGACCGGAAACTGCAAATCGAATGGCACAAATGTAACGATATTCCATAAACAGGCGAGCTCATTAGAAGACACTTGTGAGGTGCAGTGTCGAAAGCCTTCCGGAAGTCTGGATACACGGAATCGATTTGTGATCCCTTGTCGATGGCACTCATCACTTAATTTGAGTAAGGGGTTAGTTGTGTTTAAGAAGAACGACAGTTTCTGAATCGGTATTGACTATGGGGTCAACAGCTCGTTCTCTTAGAGGTAGTTCATAAAGTTTGAGGAAAGTATACGTTCTAAAATCCTGCTGCAAACCGACGTCGATGGTATCGGCCACAAATTTTGCTGATCTCTCCTCTTGCCTGTCTTGAATATTGGAATGAGCTGTGCAACTTTCCAGTCTCTGCGTGCGGATCTTTAGCTGAGCTGTAAAGGATCAGAATACAGCTGATGTGGCACGGACGAGTTTTAATTTATTGTACGATTTTTGTTTAGTATTTTAAAGAATATTTCTGCGGTTTTTGAAAATTTATGAATCAAGTAGTGGGAAGATTGTAGAAAAGAAACAAAGTTAAGGAACATAGGTGTAATCTTTCTCGGCCGGCGTTTTCTTCAGGTAGAAACTTGTCGTTGCTGACGTTTCGCCTGCATCTGCGGGAGGCATCGTCTGCGGCCACTGCCAATCGCATTTATAGCGGTCATCACGTGGTACCGACCGTGGAAGTAATCGATTCACGTTTCGTTGGCGTGTAGTCGACATCCATATTTTGTTTAACTTTAAACATACTTCTTCTCTATTACAATTCTTCTGGTGTTTTGAATCTCAATTGCTTCGCAATAAACGCGTGCAGTTGTGCGATGTTCTTGCTAATACGCTCGTCTCATTAAATTCTATTTCTTGATTCCAATCCTAATTTCCTGATTTTACTTCGTGATTCTCATCCTAAGTACGTCTCAAGTACGGCTTCCCTCCACGTCACAAACTCTAATTCGGGTCCTGTGTTCCATTAAGCATTGCTACAACTGTCAAGGCTCTCCATGCAGCGGAACAGCACCTCGGCAATGGACATATTGGAACATTCCCGCCTTTAACCGTAGGCTAAGGTGATATAAATATCAATGTAAATAGAAATACACGAAACCTGAGACTGTTTTCCGTCTCGAAAATGTCAAAGACATTATAGATAAAGGCGGACCATTGAATTAAAATTTGTGATGCCGGGTATCGGACCCGGACCTCCATGCCCATTTTAATTCAATGCTTCACCTTTATCTTTTATGCTTTCGACATTTTTGAGATGGAAAACAGTCTCAGGATTTGTAAATTTCTATTGCATACACTACGCTTGTTCGTCCATTCTTGGAGTATTGCTGCCCAGTGTGGGATCCTTATCAGGTGGGTTTGACGGAGGACATCGAAAGAGTCCAGAGAAGGGCAGCTCGTTTCGTATTTTCACGATACAGGGGAGACAGCGTTACGGAAATGATACAGGACCTGGGATGGGAATCATTACAACAACGGCGCTTATCGCTGCGGCGTGGGCTACTTACGAAACTACAATCGCCAACATTGACTTCCGAATACAAAAATATATTGTTGATTCCCACTTACATAGGTAGAAATGACCATCGGAATAAAATACGTGAAATCAGAGCTCGAACGGAGAGATTCAGGTGTTCTATCTTCCCGCGCGCTATTCTAGAATGGAATGGGAGATAAATAGTATAATGGTGGTTCGATGAACCCTCTGCCAGGCATTTAAACGTGATTTGCAGAGTATCCCATGTAGATGTAGATGTAGATTTATAATGATATTCATTCAACTCAGATTCGATTGCTTAGAACATAATATAATAATAAATTATATACTCGACAAAGCGCTATGGGCGGTGAACATGGTAAGCGACACAAGTTTCCGTAACTTGCTTTTATCGCGGCGTCTTTGCCTCTGTCGCTTTCACTAACGCCTCTCAATTATAGTTCCACATAGGATACAGAGCTGCAATACTTGTACAGTGAATGGAGAACCTTAAGAAATTTAGGCTAGATAACACTGTGCAGCTTTCTGGGCAGGAAGTAAGAAAACTAAAGTATGGTGATGGTTCTGTGAAGATTGGAACTGCAGTGAAATTTGTCAGTGATTTACTCTGTCGTCGTCAGTCATCTGCAATTGTAGAGAGAGAATTTTTAGCAGCGATTTTAATGGGAACAAAAGTGAGGAACTGTCTGAACACGGAGTTATTAATTGGACTTCTCCATCCTAAGAGGTATAAGGGCAAAAGCAACTGTTTGAATTTCCAAATAAGAAAGACACATTAGTAAAAAGCCAAAAAGCCGATTGTATCTGTACGCCTCATTGAGGACAGTGATGATGATAGCAATCAATATTACACAGCCCTAGTCAGAACAAAATTATAAGTGAATAATGATTGCGTTATTTATCGTATTGGCATTAGTCCTGTGTAGTTCGCGAACGAACTAGTTGGGAAGAGCGCTCCCACAGGCGAACAAGTTCGCAGATCCCTCGCCTCTTAGTTCGTCCGCTCCTTTTCCGAAGACTGGCAGGGAACAGCGAGAGGACGCGAGAGCGCGCAGAATCGCGTGGTTCCCTTCTGCCAGTTACCGTCATTTCGAGCCGAGATGCAGCTCAGCTGTAGATTCATAGTTCACTGCCACAAATTTTCTTTTCTAAGGTATTCAGCATTGTCTAAATATAACCGTCATTCCATAGCGTAAAGAAGTAAAGAGAACTCAAAAGTTAACACTGTTTGCATTTATATGCGAGAAATTATGCATCGACCATTTTCTCTCGCCTGCACGATATTGTTGACGGCTCGCGGGGTAGAATGTTGAGGACAACGTCGTATAAGCGACGCTAACACTGTAAAGTAACCAACCCGTATAGATTTAATTAGCTGCAAAACTGTAGTTTACTGCCTTTCGTCAGAGTGTAAAGGTCGAAACCCAATGTTATCACTGTCGCTAGCGTGAAGATCTAAAATTTCTTCTATTTCATTTGTTAATACAAAATCAATTTCTGTAATAAGTGTGAGGTTCACCGGACTGGCTTAACTTTCGCTGCGACTGAGGCGGCCGCTCTTACGGAACAAAGGATTGCACCGAAGGCAAAAATTTTAAAAATAAAATACTACGAGAACTCTGTATGCAAAGTAGTTGAATAGCATTGTATCACCCATTCGTGTAAATAACTGGTTTATTTGCTTAAGTATTTGATGTCTAATTGCCCAAAATACGCCGCGGTGGAGTAGCCGAGCGGTCTAAAGCGTCTCGCTGCGGACCGCCCGGTTGCTTGCCGTGGAGGTTCAAGTCCTCCCTGGGGCATGGGTGTGTGTGTTTGTCCATAGGTTAGTTTACCTAGGTTTAAGTAGTTTGTGAGCTACGGACTGACGTCCATGTAGTTTGGTCCGATAGATTTACAGACATTTGAACATTTGCCCAAAATACGGGTAATAGCACACGCTTGGGCAACACTGATCATTATGTAAAAAAGCGGTTATAACAAAAGAAAGAGCTCTTTTAGTAGCGGTAGCAAAAGCGAAAAAGAGCGGACGAGCTGCGAACTAAAAGGAGCTACCGGTCGCGAACTAAGATATGCGCGATCGGTCGCGAACTAGAATATATGCAATCGGTCGCGAACTAAAACATGCGTTACCGGTTACGAACTACTATGCCAAACGTATCTCGCTTCTAAGTTCGTTGGATTCTTTTCGGAAGACCGACAGGCAATAGCGAGAGGGCGCGCAGCAGAATTAAAAATCACGTGTTTGCCTTCTGCTGATGAGAGCCATTTCTAGGTGAGCGTCTGCCTGCTAGATTACATAGTTCAGTGCTACAAAATTTCTGTTTTGAATTATTGTGCACTCTGCAATATCTGTCTAATAAATTGCATAATGCCAAGATATAGAGATGACTCTAAACTTAAACGCGAAAAATTATCCACAAACTGTTTCTTTTGGTTTGCGTGATATCGTTAGCGGCTCAAGCAGCAAGCGCATGGAGCAGCTAGGTGGGGAACTTCGCCCTCCACCTGCATGCGCAGACCGCGCCGCTCAGCCGTCACTGGGAGCGGACGAACTGAAAGAACGAACTAGTTCGGTGTAGAGCCGCGAACTAAAGTGAGCTCTCCCGATCGCGAACTATTATGCGCAAGTCTAATTGGCACGTTGATTGCAGTACTAATTATGGTACCAAATATAGTGAAGATATTGAATAAAAATGCATATAATTTTTATACCATTACTTTCTTTTTATTAATTTTGGTGTTTAAAAAATACCGATTATATCCCGGTCTACCGACATCTTCTCCGTCGTCTCCCGAAATTCCTTCCACATTTGTTGGCAGCACTGAGTCTGAAGACCTCAGACGATGTAGCTAGCACGTGGAGACGAAACGTCAGCAAGAACAAGTTGTATGCATGCCAGTAACTTTACCTGAAGAAATTTATGGAATTTTGGAACACTGTGACAAATGAAAGGAACTACGAAGTATTAAAATGGGAAGATGAACATACTCATTATAAGAGATTATAAGCAAGAACAAAGGTGATGGCTAATGAAAAGACGAATGTCCTTGGCAGTGGTTGTTGGTTAGCTAATAATCTATACATCTTATAAAATAGGCTGTATGTGTGTATGTATGTATGTTCCACATCTCCTACTAAACTACTGGACCGATTTCAACCAAACTTGGTAGACGTGTTTCTTCCTATCAGGCAACAATCACTGTCGGGCTGAGAACCACCTGCGACACATACGTAAGGAGACATGACTACATAAACAATGACAGTCGTGAAAAACGGCGGCATCATCCGATAATATTCTACATCTCCTCCTAAACTAATGGGCCGATGTCAACCAAATTTGTTACAAATATTCTTTAATGTCAAGAATCATTTGCTATGCTTGCAAAAACCACCTACGATACTTAGTTCATACGATATCAAGTCATAAACAATGAAAATTGCCCCATTTTGCGGCGCGTATTAGCGTGATTCTATTCGTTAACTATTTGACAATGAGAGCTCTTAGCGACTTGCAATAAATTGTAAACATATTTTCAGAACTCTAAGTAACTTTTTCTCGCAGACAGCTCCAACAAACTGATGAAAGGAAAAACGTTTATCGCTTACTACTTTTCCGATGTTAATGATGTATATTTACAGCATTTGGCATGACGTTACAAGTTATTGCTGCTACACTGTAATTTTTATACGCCAGACAATTCAAAGACGCAAACGTAGGCTTCCGCGGCAGTTGTCACTATCAATAAAATTCTTCTGGATATGATACCGCGTCGTCATTTTGTAAACTTTGCTGACGTTTCGGCCACTATTGCAGGTGGCCTTCATCAGGCTACCAGCACGGGAAGGTACCTCCACGCCTCCTCCCACCACCACCCAATGCAGAAGAAGTCCGCCCTTCAAACCTTAACAAGGAGGGCCCACAGGATCAGCGATGACGATCACCTACAGGCGGAACTACGGCACCTCAGACCCACCTTTGTGGCTAATGGCTATGGACTGGGCGAGATAAATAAAACAATGTCCAGGAGGAATGAAAGCAACAGAGGGGAGCAGCAGGAAGCACAAAGCATCGCCCTATTACCTTACGTGCAGGGCGTCACTGGGCGTGTGGGCAAGGTTCTACGTCGGGCAGGCATCGAGCCAGTCTTCCGCAGCACCAATAAGACCAAGGATGTCCTACGTTCACCTGAGGACGCAGTTGACAAACTGAGCAATTTGTGGTAATTATTCAGCAATCAGTCGTCATAAATATAAATTCTTTATTTGTTGGCAAATCCGGATTTCGACCACTGTGTGGTCATTATCAGTGCTAAAATAAATACAAAAGGGCCAGTTAGAATAACATGCATGTCAGATTATAAGCTAATTGTACAAGTTTCAGTTATAGTCAATGATAAAAATGCATACCATAAATAAATTAAAAATTCAAAAATCAGTTGAGTCCAGCTACATAAAGATGAAACCAACACATTCACTGGTCGGCCGATATTTACATCTAAACTTCCCACCTGTCACATGCGAGTACCTTTCATACAGTGACAAATATTGTACCCATCAAATATTTTTATGTATACAATAGGAATACACAGTACTTTTAGCACTAGACTACAACATTTGTTACATGTTTTAATGAGAACCCTAACAGACAAGCATGTTTTATAATATAGACGCTCTAAGACAGTTTGGGATAGACGCTGGTTAGCACCATCTGACGACTGTACTTACTACTACAGATATTTTTAAAATTGACATCATTTGATTTTTAAAATTGACATCATTTGATTTTATGATTTTGACTGTGAACAAATTATCAACAGATCATCAGTTTTATGTAAGATATTTTAAAAGATTGTAAAACACCAATTAGTACATATTTTTACTACCAATTATATATAAACAGTAAACGAGACTCATTAATAAAGAACAGTTTAAAGTTAAAATGCCTACTAAAATTACAATAAAATGTAACTTTCTCTACCATAAATATACATCATATAAATTTGTTATTTATATGAAACTTTAAAGAGGGCTCCTTAGTCACAAATGGCCCATGCTGACGTCAACTGTGTAAGGATTCTAACAGCTGCGTCTGTACAAACGCAACCTCCTACATGGAGGTCGAGATATTTTAAGTTTTTTAATTTATTTTATGGTATGCATTTTTATCATTGACTATAACTCAAACTTGTACAATTAGCTTATAATCTGACATGCATGTTATTCTAACTGGCCCTTTTGTATTTATTTTAGCATTGATAATGACCACACAGTGGTCGAAATCCGGATTTGCCAACAAATAAAGAATTTATATTTATGACGACTGATTGCTGAATAATTACCACAAATCAAATACAGTCGTGGAGCACCCAATATGGAATCAAGCCTGATAAAACTGAGCAGTGTCGGCGTTTATGAAATAAGCTGCGAGTGTGGGCTGGTCTACATAGGAGAGACCGGGCGAGCAATCTGCACGAGGCTTTCGGAACATGAAAGGTACATACGGCTCGGACAGCACACAAAGTCAGCGGTTTCTGAGCACCACAATCAGTGCGGAAAACAGTTATCTTTCGGCGAGGCCCGCGTGCTGGCAAAACAACCATTCTCAACGAGGAGGAAGATTACAGAGGCCATAGAAATAGCGAAGCGTCTCGCCAATGTGAACAGGGAGGATGGCTACAGGCTGCCGGCGTCTTGTCTGCCATCACAGCAGTCGCAACGCTACGTGACGGCATGACTCTCGCAGACTGCCCTGGTACGGAGAGCTCAGCACACGCAGAGCACCGGCCCGCCGCCGTCTGCGCCAGGCGACAAGTCAACAGCGGCACGCCGCAACCGCCGTCCGTTCTCCCGGGTCCATTCCGCCAATAGCAACTTGTACTGCAAACGCCAATCGGAAACGTCCATTTTGACCAATAAGGGGGAACAATGTAACCCCCAATCACATGGAAAACAAGCCTCTAAAACACCAATCATCATTGCCGATTTCCACCAATGGCGTGAAATATAACCACCAATAAAGGCAAACCGACGTCCCCCTTCCTGTCCCTCATCCGCAGCTATATAACTCCCAAGATATCGTATACTCAGCAGTCAGACACAGACCCTGATGAAGGCCGCCTGCAATAGTGGCCGAAACGTCGGCAAAGTTTACAAAATGGCGACGCGGTATCATACCCAGAAGAATTTTATTGATAATTCAAAGACGCTACACATACATACCTCTGAATGTTCGCTCGATATTATATCACAGTTTGACATATAGGTCAGGAAATATGAAGTCACGGACAATTTGGTTAATGAGAAACCGCACCATCACGCACGAGGTTTCACGTTATTACGTCTTTACCGCAAACGCCATTCACGACATATTTTGCAGACGTTAGGCTCATATACCGCTGACCGTATCTTCGAGTTTACATCACAGTACGACACATATTTCAGGAGATATAAACAATGAAATTTCCGAGTAACTGGTGCATCGTGCGCTAGTTTTCCTCATCTCCTCCTAAAATAACGGACCGATTTAAACTTAACTCGGCACACATACTGCTTACTATCAGACAACAATTGCTGTCGGGTTAGAAACTACCTGCGAGAAGATAGTTGTGGACATATGACGTCGTAAACAATGAGTGACAAAAACTTTGCCGTCACAAGTACCAGGTGAGCTGCGGCAGCGCCGTGTTGGAAGCTGAGCGCAGTGCACATGAACAGGTGAGGTGGCGATCCGCGCAGCAGGCGCGCCTGCCGGCCGCCGGGTAGGCGACCCGCGCAGCAGCCGAGCCTCGCGCTCAACTGCGGCAAAGCCCGTTTTAAACGATCAACGAACTTGTAATAGATTGCTAACAAGTTGCGTTAATGGCGGCCGTCAGTCGTTTGAACGGCTGCACTAGTATGATCGCGCTAGTATCGAAGCGCGATGATTATAGCGATAAAGAAATAGGGCCAGTTCTAAATTCGGTACTAGTGGGTTCACTGCGCATGCGCGAGCTAGCAGCTGTCTGCTGCGGTCGCCGCTCCAGTTAGTCCGCCATTTTCCTTCGCATTTACGTATATTTTGCATTTTGTCGAAGTTTATGATCAGAATGTGTTCCACAATGTATTTCTAATGACGGCATTCACACTGCCCGTCACCAGACCGTCACCTAACGTCAACGTCACGTTAAGCATTCTCGAGAAGATTGTTTTGATTGAACGGTCGTCTGCTGACATCGGAAGTTAACCTATTTTCGTCACGCGATTTTCATACTGTAGTCGACAAGTACACGGTTTGCACGCAGATTTGTCTCATTAATCTTTAGTTTATTATTATACTTTGGTTTAGCGGTAAATTGCAAATGATTCATGAAGACTTAAATATTTGTGTCAATTATTGTCCACCGAAAAGAGAGATCGTAGGCCTAGATCTGAAACCGAAAAATTATTTATGTTTTGCAGTACCGTATCAGAAAAGACTGAAGCCAAATGTTTATTTGAATAAGATTGTACTTTGATGATGCAATTTTCATTAAAGAGCATTTTAAATGAAAACGTCAGTCCAAATGAAAGACAAAAATTTAGTTGTGCATAACGTTATTAACAATGTCAGTGGGCAAATCGTAGTAGATAAAGTAAAGAAGGTCTATTTACGCTCTTATAAATATGGCTTGATGTGTTCATAAGTTTATTTTTTTCGCTTGAAAATAGTTGTGAATGTTTTGAAATGTTGTTTCACTTCCCAGAACTTTATCACACTAAGTTGACCAAAAACATAGACTGCAAGGTTTTCTTTGGCCGCCAATAACATTAAGCGTTGTTTCGTCAATTCCAGTATTAAACTATGACTTCCTACATAACAAATCGCCTGTTATAACCTCACTTTCAACATCGGGTATTACTGTTCGATTACGTTTATCGTCTAAACACGCTGCCACAAGATCTGGCTTGAGTTTGCAGTTCAGGGCTATTACACTAGGAGCGCTTCAGTAGACTATTGTCTATCTTGTTCACTTTCGTTCATCGTTTAAAAAGGGCTTAAGGTCGACGCAGGCGAAGTAATCCGTCACTAGCTACGCACGCTGCGTGCACAAATTCATAGCCACGACACCTACCACACACACTACATTTATTTATCAGCAAGTAGTTGGCCCACTACTGGCTCTGACAAAACGTGCAATTCTTCGACGAAGAGATTCGTAAACTATCTTTTCAGTTCGAATGAAACTTTTCACTTTGCAGCGGAGTGTGCGCTGATATGAAACTTCCTGGCAGATTAAAATTGTGTGCCGGAACCGGGACTCGAACCTGGGGCCTTTGCCTTGGAAAGTAGGAGGCGAGGTACTGGCGGAAGTAAAGTTGTGAGGCGGCATCGTGAGTCGTGTCTGGATAGCTCAGTCGGTAGAGCGGTGGCCCGCGTTAGGAAAAGGTCCCAGGTTGGAGTCCCGGTCCCGGCACACAATTTTAATCTGCCAGGAAGTTTCAAATCTTTACAGTGTCCAACATAATGTTATCCATTCCGGTATCAATTAGTCCAGTGATGTTTGAGCCTTGAATCGGATGTTCACTGTCTGCTCTATAACTCCCTTGACATATTGTAACTTGTGCTTCCTTCACCGCTGCTGATATACATGGTGTTGGTCTTTTTCGAATTACATAGGATTCATCGGCCTCCTTGTATAATTAGTAATAAAGGACCTGTGCGAATACTTCGCACAGTTATTGGAATGACAAAAAAGTCGGGAAAATGGAAGTAGAGTTGAATGTTCACGCATAGCTTTCTTCAGAATCAATCAATGCAATGTTGGAAAGCGCAATGAAACAGCTTGATTCCCTGAGTGTTGTTAGGTCAAAAAGAACTGCGTGCCTTAATTAGAATCTAAGATATCGTAAAACAAACCGAATAAAATATTCAGTGCTAGGACAGAAGGATGCCGCGTTTGAATAAAAATAAAGGAAAGAGGCTCTTAAGTTAATTCTGACACTTGATGACAAATCTGCGAATGAATAATTTTCGATTAAAGTCGGATAGAACGGCCTGACCGACTTACATTAGTTAACAGCAAGGACCTCTCCATAAGAAATGTACGGAAGGAAATCGGGTATGAGTATAGAAAAAAGAAGGCGAGAGTTGTGTAAATTCTGATATATACTTGATGACAAGTATGTACATGAAGACCTTAGTTTAAAATAAAAATGAAGGAAATCGGTCGAGTAGTTCCCTCTGGCCGACTGACTTTAGTTTTCGTAGATTTTTTCAATATAGCCTATAAGATTAAAACTGGTACTGTACCTCAATTTTCGTGTTCGCATATTTACGCAGGCTGAAACAGTTACTGAAGTTTCGGAATATTTGAAAAAATACAAATCCGATTAAAAAAAAAGTTGTAATAAAAGTTCTTCAGATCCAGTAAGTTAAAGTTCGACTACCTGTAGCCCCCGGTTGTGGGAGTGTGGTTGAGTTTGAAACCTTAAATAGGAAGCTCTATTCTGTATTGCAGATTTGGATTCTCCGTATGCATGAAACATTTTTTTTTCCTTTAATGATAGATGGCGCTTTAATCGACACAAATGAAAATCAGGAACAGCTACACATCAAATTAGGAAGACGGGAGTACAGTTTTGGGTTGTTTTGGTGACGCTGTCGGGTGAGCCTCGCACAGTGGAATGGAACGCACGCCTCGCCCGCGCTCTCAGCCTGGTTCGGGCAGCACGCAACTCCAGCCAGCTGCGCCACGGCTGCAGGGAGGGGAGGCGCCGTACTCTGAGGCTCGCAGCAGTGATGCTCAAAGGCGTGCTACTCCGTCCCTGTTAGGTGTGTTCCTTCTGCAACGACACTTTTCGCAATGTTGTCCAACTCTTTACTGCAACTGAAAGTGTAAAAGCCAGAGAAAGAATCTCATGTCTGCTTATTAGACATATTACGCTTTATCAACAGTTTTCAACCCATTTTTGTTTTTGCCCATTACAGACCCATCTACATAAAACGATAAAAAAATTCATGTAAAAGGTGCATTTTTTTTACCGAAAATTCAAATGTGGAATAAAAATGTGGGTTCCTATTTAAGTTTTCAAGGTCACCCACCCTTCCGCTCCCGGGAGTGGGGAGGCGTGTCGGCCGGCCGCGGAGGCCGAGGGGACTGAGGCGCTCCAGTCACGGTCTGCACGGCCACTACGGTCGGGGGTTCGAATCCCCCCCCGGGCATGGATATTTGTGCCGTCCTAGTTCGTAAGTAGTTTGTAAGTTTACGGACTGATGACCCCGTAGTTAAGTCCCATAGACTATACAAACATTGGAACAAACATTTGAGGCGTGTCGACCTTTCTGTCAATCGACGGCTCTCTTCAACGCGAACAACTTTTATTCAACCTTTTTCTTCAGTCCAATTTGCATTTTTTCCAATAATTCTGAAAGTGTGAAATACCTCACTGTGTATAATGATCATGAATTAAGACATACTGGGCGCCGTGAAGACCACTTTGTCAATATTTGTCAAAAAGTAAAATTAAAATAAAAATAACGGCGTCTTGCGAAAGAAATCGTCCTATATTCAAACGATATATAGCTAATTCGTGGACGAGTGTATTACAAACGTTTTTCTCCATTTCTAATAAAATAATTTTATATATATATATATATATATATATATATATATATATATATATATATATATATATATATATGTGTGTGTGTGTGTGTGTGTGTGAGCATCGAGGGAGGTGTTACTGTAACAGATTTCTAACACGACTTGTGCGTTACGTGATCCGTATAAATGTAAAGATGAAATGCTGTTCGGTGGAAACCGCGTCTACCTCTGCGTACGTACTCCGCAGTCCAGCGGAGGGTGCTCAGTACCGCTACTAGTTGCTTACTTTCCTGTTCCATTCCCATACAGAACGAGGGAAAAATGCGTGCGAGCCCTTTACGCGAAATGTAGGTTGTCGGCAGTGGAATCGACATGCAGCCCGCCTCTTAAATCCCTTCAACAGTGCTTCTCGAAAAGAACGTCGCCTCGCCTGCAGAGACTCCCAGTTGAGTTCCAGAAGCACTTCAGCAACTCTGACTGGTCGAATCCACCAATCACAAAACTCGACGCTCGCCTCTAAAAATGTTCAAATGTTTGTAAAGTCTATGGGACTTAACTACGGGGTCAACAGTCCCTAAACTTACAAACTACTTATGAACTACTTACAAACTAGGACGGCACAAATATCCATGCCCGAGGGGGGATTCGAACCCCCGACCGTGGGGCCGTGAAGACCGTGACTGGAGCGCCTCAGTCCCCTCGGCCACCGCGGCCGGCCGCTCGCCTCTGAACTCCCTCTGTCCCTTCTTTAAAACCAACTGGTGGGGACCCAAACACTTGAGCAGTACTCAAGACGGGGTCGTACGAGCGTTTTGGATGCGCTCTCCTCTACAGACGAACCACACCTTCCCAAAAATCTCCCTATAAAAAGAGGTCGACCGTTTGCGGTCCCCACAACTGCCCTTACACCCTCGCACCATTTCATATCGCTGTGCAGCGTTACGCCTACATATTTAATTGACGCAACTTTGTCTACCTGTAGCCGAACTTTCCGGGACTGTTTCTCCTACTGCTCTTTATCACCTTACATTTTTCTACATTCAGCACCAGTTGCCATTCCTCACACAACCAACAAACTTGGCCCAAATCATCCTGCATCCTACTACAGTCATTCAATGCCGACATCCCCCTGTACACCACAGCATCATCAGCAAACAGACGCAGATTCCTACTCACTGTGTCCGTCAGCTCATTTATATAGACAGATAGTAATAGCGGTCCTATCACAGTTCCCTGAAGATACCTTGGTCTGTCGTGGACACTAGCCATCGAGGATGACGTACTGAGTTCTATTACTTGAGTAGTCTTGCAATCACTGAGATTGTTTTATAAGCTGGTATCTTCGTTAGCGGTTCATAGTGCGGTACCGTGTGAAACGCCTTTCGAAACTCGAGAAATGCGCGGTCTGCCTGTTGGCCTTCATCCATAGCACGCAAGGTGTTCCGAGAAAAAAGGGCAAGCTCGGTTTCGCACGATCGAACAATGGGCAGCAGCTTTTCCGTCTCGAGAGAGAAAAGCACTCGATAGATTCGACCATTTTTACGACAATGTTCGTGGTAGTGTGACAGGTTTTTAGCGATTGACAAGATGGAAAATTTTCCAGGAAAATTCGGAAAAAATAGAAAGATCTGTTCGATAACTATGAGTTGCGAGTATAATACGTAAACTGTGCATAGCATAGAAGTGGAGTATCTGTCTGAGAGGTTCTCCGGTGCTGTCGATCATCGCTGGCGGGGCAGTCCAGCCAGAAACACGTGTGTGTGTGTGTGTGTGTGTGTGTGTGTGTGGAGGGTGGAATCTTCTTACTGGGCGCAAGTGAGCTGGAACTTGTTGTCTGCAAATCTACGGCCACGGCGAATCGGCCGAGCGCATTGAGGCGCTATGCTCCGATGCACGAGGGCGTTCCCCGTCGGGCGTTCGAATGTCCCCTCGAGCATGGATATTTGTCTCATCTTCAGCATAAGGTAGTTCATACGTCGTTTGTAAGTTAGGGGACTGATGACCCCGTTAAGCTTTACAAACATTCGAACATTTTGCAAATCTATGGGACTTACCTACTGTGGTTGTCAGTCTCTAGACTCACAAAGTAGTTTAAGTAACCCAACCTAGTTTTTGTGGCGACAATAGGTTTTTCCCCACACATCCGTTCTTTAAACATTGGCAGTGACACATGTTGCTATTTAAATTAATTTGATTCTCTTTTAAAGACTATCACGATTCAGTGGTATGACTGAAATTGATTCTTTTAATACAGTCATGGTTCCGTGAAGTAGGTTACAGTTGTTGATCAACCCGTTTTGGGATCAGTTATCCTGTTCTGCTCAGGTGTAGATGCAGAAATACAATTCCCACACACTTCCAACACGCCATCGCCAACAGTAGTGTCGACGCATTTAAAGATATAAGCTAGACAGCGTTAATTTATTGATTTCAGTTTGTCCACGTATACACTCCTTCATTCACACAAATATATGGAGTGATTTTATTAGACACCTTCCATGTTCTCTGTCGGATTTTTGCTGGAAGTGAACACCATCAGTGTAGTTCTTGAGGATTTGGTGTGGCATTTACGGCTGTTAGACCCAACTGGAGTAGAGTTCGGCCTGTCTGGTGGAAGTCTTCCGAGCGGACGCCAGTTCCGAGTCTTGCGCGTCGATGATGATCAGGGGGACACAACACCCAGACATCGAGCGGACAATGTCTGCGACTGGACCGGGAATCGAACCCGGGACCCCGGGCAACCGATCACGCTGTCCACTAGACTGCGGAGGCGGACGTAAGTGAGGCGAATAGCGGTCGACCTTCACTCAAAGTTTATTTCACAGATCAGTACGTCTGCGAACTGCACGGCACTTGACAAAGTCCAGAAACGTTCACCATGACTGAATGACAAGTCTGCGTCTAGGCACAGAGAAACTGTGTCCCTGCTGGCGTGTTGTCCAGTGCTTCAGTTGGAAAAAGAATTTTAGGCAGAACTCTTGTGGTACTCTGCTAATTCCACATCAAATGAGCCAGAAAATAAAAAAGGAAACAAGGTTAGGGATTAACGTCCCGTCGACGACGTGGTTATTAGAGACGGAGCTCACGCTCGGATTTTTGGGTGAGGATAGGACAGGGAAATTGGCCGCGCCCTTTTATAGGAACCATCCCGGCACTTGCCTGGAGTGATTCAGGGAAATCACGGAAAACCTGAATCTGGATGGCCGGAGGTGGATATGAACCACCGTCCTTCCGAAAGCGACTGGAGTGTGTTACCATTGCTAAATGTTCAAATGTTTTTAAGCTTAAGGGACTTAACTACGGGGTCATCAGTCCCTAAACTTACAAACTACTTATGAACTACCTACAACTAAGGACGGCACAAATATCCATGCCCGAGGGGGGATTCGAACCCCCGACCGTAGTGGCCGTGCAGACCGTGACTGAAGCGCCTCAGTCCCCTCGGCCACCGCGGCCGGCCCACTGCTAAAGCCACCTGCTCGGTAAGAAAGTAAAGATTTAGGCACGTGAATTTACTAACAAAATATAGCTATAATTTCAGTTCGGAAACTCATTTTTAATGTATTCAAGGATTTAGTGTATATGAGGATACCACAGATCGGCTTCGTACAACGACGTCTTATCGTAACTAATCAGGCGTGGCGTTCCAGAAGACGATCAGAGTGCATGTTGCTGCCGGGAAAGAAAACTAGTTAATTGTTTCTGATGGTAAGGGCACCAACAGCTCAACATGTGCACATCCAGCCGGCTGAAGGAGCACTGGTGAAAGAGATTAAAATTCGCTTCTGTTTTAGTTCCTACTAGTACTAAGACACACTATTTTATAATCTTTAACTGACTGCAGTGCGAAAAAGACCGTTAAGTAAACATAATATTTACGGTAAATATTTTATTTTGACAGTTATTCGTTCTCAAAACGTGTCGTTCTAAGCACGAAAACATAAGTATCTCGTGCAGTGTTTCATGATTGAATCAATGGAAGTTAAGTCAAAATGTTGCGATGTACCGTCCCTTAAATTTTCAAAGAATTGCCGGAAATTCGCACTTGATTTCCTCAACGAATAGGCAACGATATTGCATACAAAAGACTTGGCGTATGTAGTGGCTTCTCTGTTTGGAGCAAGGTTCGTAAACGCTCTGGAGTCGGTGAGAAGCATTTCCCCTGTATCGGTTTAGGATAGTCGCAACTCTCCGCTGGTTAATTCCAACATTTTACCGCCAGTCAGATTCCATTGGAATTGTGCGAAAGTGCAATCTGAACACGTCGAAGGTTCTGATAACAACTCGAACGAACGTAAAATGCCAGCCGCGGTGGCCAAGGGGGCTGAGGCTCTCCAGTCACGGTCTGCACGGCCACTACGTTCGGGGGTTCGAATCTCCCCTAGGGTATGGATATTTCTGCCGTCCTTAGTATTAGCTAATTTTAGTCCGACATGCGTCAATTACTTTCCTCACCTGATTGTGCGTAATTGTGTATTTTTACAACCATTCTTATGTAAACGTTTGCAGTAAATGGTCAGGATAAAACATGTAACATTCGCTCAATATGTTATGTATTGCGCGACGATTATTTTCTTAATTTTGTTTATTCGAAGCACACTTTCAAGGCGATTGAAGCATATTTCGGAATCAGTAAACAGTCTTTTGTTAGTACCTATAATATTTGGGCAACCTTTAATATTTGTTTACAGTTCCTGACCGTGCTATTTTTATCTCCTCCTATGACGTGTGTATCCGCGTGACGCGTCTCAGGCATTTAATTATGCACAATAAAAGAAGAGAAATGAAGAAAAGATAAAAATAAATGACCCGAAGGGGAAGATTTTTTATTTTCGCAGTTATTTTTTAATCGTTTGAGTTTTCATTATTTTTGTTTTTCTTTCTTTATATCTTTTTCTTTGCTTAATTATTTATTAATTTTTTTAATATAAAAAGCAGCAATTACAATTTTTAAAATTTGTTGTACCGCTAGGTATCGAAGCCAAGTCTCCTGGATGGCAGCCTCGCAGCTCGCCGATTACAGAACGCTGTCTCTGCGCGGTAACCGCCATATATATCAGTACACACGTTACGCGTGGTTATTGAGTGCGAATTAGAGTTCGATTTTCTTATAAATCGAGGTCCATTGGATTAAATCCTTTCAGTTTGACGGACTGGAGAAATTCCCTCACAACAATCCTGCGCCCCATCAGCATCCGCTGGTAGCACACTTGGTGTTCCCATTGTTAGCGCTGCGTGGCTCCCTCGACCGTCCTGGCGGTTTGCCTGGAGCGCTCCTTCGCTGCAGTCAGCCCCCGCCGGCGCCAGAGCTCCTGAAAACACAGGCGGCGCATCCGCCATTTTCATTCCCTGCCAGTGCCAAACACAGCATGTAGCTTATGCGAACACTGTTGTCTTGTTCACGTTTAGGGAGATGTGTTCGACATAGAGCCTGCAGTCGGCCACCAGCGGTGCTAGAGCTCCTGAAAACACAGGCGGCGCATCCGCCGTTTTCATTCCCTGCCAGTGCCAAACACAGCACGCAGCTTATGCGAACACTGTTGTCTTGTTCACGTTTAGGGAGATGTGTTCGACATAGAGCCTGCAGTCGGCCACCAGCGGTGCTAGAGCTCCTGAAAACACATGCGGCGCATCCGCCATTTTCATTCCCTGCCAGTGCCAAACACAGCATGTAGCTTATGCGAACACTGTTGTCTTGTTCACGTTTAGGGAGATGTGTTCGACATAGAGCCTGCAGTCGGCCACCAGCGGTGCTAGAGCTCCTGAAAACACATGCGGCGCATCCGCCGTTTTCATTCCCTGCCAGTGCCAAACACAGCATGTAGCTTATGTGAACACTGTTGTCTTGTTCACGTTTAGGGAGATGTGTTCGACATAGAGCCTGCAGTCGGCCACCAGCGGCGCTAGAGCTCCTGAAAACACAGGCGGCGCATCCGCCATTTTCATTCCCTGCCAGTGCCAAACACAGCACGCAGCTTATGCGAACACTGTTGTCTTGTTCACGTTTAGGGAGATGTGTTCGACATAGAGCCTGCAGTCGGCCACCAGCGGCGCTAGAGCTCCTGAAAACACAGGCGGCGCATCCGCCATTTTCATTCCCTGCCAGTGCCAAACACAGCACGCAGCTTATGCGAACACTGTTGTCTTGTTCACGTTTAGGGAGATGTGTTCGACATAGAGCCTGCAGTCGGCCACCAGTGGTGCTAGAGCTCCTGAAAACACATGCGGCGCATCCGCCATTTTCATTCCCTGCCAGTGCCAAACACAGCACGCAGCTTATGCGAACACTGTTGTCTCGTTCACGTTTAGGGAGATGTGTTCGACATAGAGCCTGCAGTCGGCCACCAGCGGTGCTAGAGCTCCTGAAAACACATGCGGCGCATCCGCCGTTTTCATTCCCTGCCAGTGCCAAACACAGCACGCAGCTTATGCGAACACTGTTGTCTTGTTCACGTTTAGGGAGATGTGTTCGACATAGAGCCTGCAGTCGGCCACCAGCGGTGCTAGAGCTCCTGAAAACACATGCGGCGCATCCGCCATTTTCATTCCCTGCCAGTGCCAAACACAGCATGTAGCTAATGCGAACACTGTTGTCTTGTTCACGTTTAGGGAGATGTGTTCGACATAGAGCCTGCAGTCGGCCACCAGCGGTGCTAGAGCTCCTGAAAACACATGCGGCGCATCCGCCATTTTCATTCCCTGCCAGTGCCAAACACAGCATGTAGCTTATGCGAACACTGTTGTCTTGTTCACGTTTAGGGAGATGTGTTCGACATAGAGCCTGCAGTCGGCCACCAGCGGCGCTAGAGCTCCTGAAAACACAGGCGGCGCATCCGCCATTTTCATTCCCTGCCGGTGCCAAACACAGCATGCAGCTTATGCGAACACTGTTGTCTTGTTCACGTTTAGGGAGATGTGTTCGACATAGAGCCTGCAGTCGGCCACCAGCGGCGCTAGAGCTCCTGAAAACACAGGCGGCGCATCCACCATTTTCATTCCCTGCCAGTGCCAAACACAGCACGCAGCTTATGCGAACACTGTTGTCTTGTTCACGTTTAGGGAGATGTGTTCGACATAGAGCCTGCAGTCGGCCACCAGCGGTGCTAGAGCTCCTGAAAACACATGCGGCACATCCGCCGTTTTCATTCCCTGCCAGTGCCAAACACAGCACGCAGCTTATGCGAACACTGTTGTCTTGTTCACGTTTAGGGAGATGTGTTCGACATAGAGCCTGCAGTCGGCCACCAGCGGTGCTAGAGCTCCTGAAAACACAGGCGGCGCATCCGCCATTTTCATTCCCTGCCAGTGCCAAACACAGCACGCAGCTTATGCGAACACTGTTGTCTTGTTCACGTTTAGGGAGATGTGTTCGACATAGAGCCTGCAGTCGGCCACCAGCGGCGCTAGAGCTCCTGAAAACACAGGCGGCGCATCCGCCATTTTCATTCCCTGCCAGTGCCAAACACAGCACGCAGCTTATGCGAACACTGTTGTCTTGTTCACGTTTAGGGAGATGTGTTCGACATAGAGCCTGCAGTCGGCCACCAGCGGTGCTAGAGCTCCTGAAAACACATGCGGCGCATCCGCCATTTTCATTCCCTGCCAGTGCCAAACACAGCACGCAGCTTATGCGAACACTGTTGTCTTGTTCACGTTTAGGGAGATGTGTTCGACATAGAGCCTGCAGTCGGCCACCAGCGGTGCTAGAGCTCCTGAAAACACAGGCGGCGCATCCGCCATTTTCATTCCCTGCCAGTGCCAAACACAGCACGCAGCTTATGCGAACACTGTTGTCTTGTTCACGTTTAGGGAGATGTGTTCGACATAGAGCCTGCAGTCGGCCACCAGCGGCGCTAGAGCTCCTGAAAACACAGGCGGCGCATCCGCCATTTTCATTCCCTGCCAGTGCCAAACACAGCACGCAGCTTATGCGAACACTGTTGTCTTGTTCACGTTTAGGGAGATGTGTTCGACATAGAGCCTGCAGTCGGCCACCAGCGGTGCTAGAGCTCCTGAAAACACATGCGGCGCATCCGCCATTTTCATTCCCTGCCAGTGCCAAACACAGCACGCAGCTTATGCGAACACTGTTGTCTTGTTCACGTTTAGGGAGATGTGTTCGACATAGAGCCTGCAGTCGGCCACCAGCGGTGCTAGAGCTCCTGAAAACACATGCGGCGCATCCGCCATTTTCATTCCCTGCCAGTGCCAAACACAGCATGTAGCTTATGCGAACACTGTTGTCTTGTTCACGTTTAGGGAGATGTGTTCGACATAGAGCCTGCAGTCGGCCACCAGCGGTGCTAGAGCTCCTGAAAACACATGCGGCGCATCCGCCATTTTCATTCCCTGCCAGTGCCAAACACAGCATGTAGCTTATGTGAACACTGTTGACTTGTTCACGTTTAGGGAGATGTGTTCGACATAGAGCCTGCAGTCGGCCACCAGCGGCGCTAGAGCTCCTGAAAACACAGGCGGCGCATCCGCCATTTTCATACCCTGCCAGTGCCAAACACAGCACGCAGCTTATGCGAACACTGTTGTCTTGTTCACGTTTAGGGAGATGTGTTCGACATAGAGCCTGCAGTCGGCCACCAGCGGTGCTAGAGCTCCTGAAAACACATGCGGCGCATCCGCCATTTTCATTCCCTGCCAGTGCCAAACACAGCACGCAGCTTATGCGAACACTGTTGTCTTGTTCACGTTTAGGGAGATGTGTTCGACATAGAGCCTGCAGTCGGCCACCAGCGGTGCTAGAGCTCCTGAAAACACATGCGGCGCATCCGCCATTTTCATTCCCTGCCAGTGCCAAACACAGCACGCAGCTTATGCGAACACTGTTGTCTTGTTCACGTTTAGGGAGATGTGTTCGACATAGAGCCTGCAGTCGGCCACCAGCGGTGCTAGAGCTCCTGAAAACACATGCGGCGCATCCGCCATTTTCATTCCCTGCCAGTGCCAAACACAGCACGCAGCTTATGCGAACACTGTTGTCTTGTTCACGTTTAGGGAGATGTGTTCGACATAGAGCCTGCAGTCGGCCACCAGCGGTGCTAGAGCTCCTGAAAACACATGCGGCGCATCCGCCATTTTCATTCCCTGCCAGTGCCAAACACAGCACGCAGCTTATGCGAACACTGTTGTCTTGTTCACGTTTAGGGAGATGTGTTCGACATAGAGCCTGCAGTCGGCCACCAGCGGTGCTAGAGCTCCTGAAAACACATGCGGCGCATCCGCCATTTTCATTCCCTGCCAGTGCCAAACACAGCATGTAGCTTATGCGAACACTGTTGTCTTGTTCACGTTTAGGGAGATGTGTTCGACATAGAGCCTGCAGTCGGCCACCAGCGGTGCTAGAGCTCCTGAAAACACATGCGGCGCATCCGCCATTTTCATTCCCTGCCAGTGCCAAACACAGCATGTAGCTTATGTGAACACTGTTGACTTGTTCACGTTTAGGGAGATGTGTTCGACATAGAGCCTGCAGTCGGCCACCAGCGGCGCTAGAGCTCCTGAAAACACAGGCGGCGCATCCGCCATTTTCATTCCCTGCCAGTGCCAAACACAGCACGCAGCTTATGCGAACACTGTTGTCTTGTTCACGTTTAGCTAGATGTGTTCGACATAGAGCCTGCAGTCGGCCACCAGCGGCGCTAGAGCTCCTGAAAACACAGGCGGCGCATCCGCCATTTTCATTCCCTGCCAGTGCCAAACACAGCACGCAGCTTATGCGAACACTGTTGTCTTGTTCACATTTAGGGAGATGTGTTCGACATAGAGCCTGCAGTCGGCCACCAGCGGTGCTAGAGCTCCTGAAAACACATGCGGCGCATCCGCCATTTTCATTCCCTGCCAGTGCCAAACACAGCATGTAGCTTATGCGAACACTGTTGTCTTGTTCACGTTTAGGGAGATGTGTTCGACATAGAGCCTGCAGTCGGCCACCAGCGGTGCTGGAGCTCCTGAAAACACATGCGGCGCATCCGCCATTTTCATTCCTTGCCAGTGCCAAACACAGCATGTAGCTTATGCGAACACTGTTGTCTTGTTCACGTTTAGGGAGATGTGTTCGACATAGAGCCTGCAGTCGGCCACCAGCGGTGCTAGAGCTCCTGAAAACACATGCGGCGCATCCGCCATTTTCATTCCCTGCCAGTGCCAAACACAGCACGCAGCTTATGCGAACACTGTTGTCTTGTTCACGTTTAGGGAGATTTGTTCGACATAGAGCCTGCAGTCGGCCACCAGCGGTGCTAGAGCTCCTGAAAACACATGCGGCGCATCCGCCATTTTCATTCCCTGCCAGTGCCAAACACAGCACGCAGCTTATGCGAACACTGTTGTCTTGTTCACGTTTAGGGAGATGTGTTCGACATAGAGCCTGCAGTCGGCCACCAGCGGTGCTAGAGCTCCTGAAAACACATGCGGCGCATCCGCCATTTTCATTCCCTGCCAGTGCCAAACACAGCATGTAGCTTATGCGAACACTGTTGTCTTGTTCACGTTTAGGGAGATGTGTTCGACATAGAGCCTGCAGTCGGCCACCAGCGGTGCTAGAGCTCCTGAAAACACATGCGGCGCATCCGCCATTTTCATTCCCTGCCAGTGCCAAACACAGCACGCAGCTTATGCGAACACTGTTGTCTTGTTCACGTTTAGGGAGATGTGTTCGACATAGAGCCTGCAGTCGGCCACCAGCGGCGCTAGAGCTCCTGAAAACACAGGCGGCGCATCCGCCATTTTCATTCTCTGCCAGTGCCAAACACAGCACGCAGCTTATGCGAACACTGTTGTCTTGTTCACGTTTAGGGAGATGTGTTCGACATAGAGCCTGCAGTCGGCCACCAGCGGCGCTAGAGCTCCTGAAAACACAGGCGGCGCATCCGCCATTTTCATTCTCTGCCAGTGCCAAACACAGCACGCAGCTTATGCGAACACTGTTGTCTTGTTCACGTTTAGGGAGATGTGTTCGACATAGAGCCTGCAGTCGGCCACCAGCGGTGCTAGAGCTCCTGAAAACACAGGCGGCGCATCCGCCATTTTCATTCCCTGCCAGTGCCAAACACAGCACGCAGCTTATGCGAACACTGTTGTCTTGTTCACGTTTAGGGAGATGTGTTCGACATAGAGCCTGCAGTCGGCCACCAGCGGCGCTAGAGCTCCTGAAAACACAGGCGGCGCAACCGCCATTTTCATTCTCTGCCAGTGCCAAACACAGCACACAGCTTATGCGAACACTGTTGTCTTGTTCACGTTTAGGGAGATGTGTTCGACATAGAGCCTGCAGTCGGCCACCAGCGGCGCTAGAGCTCCTGAAAACACAGGCGGCGCATCCGCCATTTTCATTCCCTGCCAGTGCCAAACACAGCACGCAGCTTATGCGAACACTGTTGTCTTGTTCACGTTTAGGGAGATGTGTTCGACATAGAGCCTGCAGTCGGCCACCAGCGGCGCTAGAGCTCCTGAAAACACAGGCAGCGCATCCGCCATTTTCATTCCCTGCCAGTGCCAAACACAGCACGCAGCTTATGCGAACACTGTTGTCTTGTTCACGTTTAGGGAGATGTGTTCGACATAGAGCCTGCAGTCGGCCACCAGCGGTGCTAGAGCTCCTGAAAACACATGCGGCGCATCCGCCATTTTCATTCCCTGCCAGTGCCAAACACAGCACGCAGCTTATGCGAACACTGTTGTCTTGTTCACGTTTAGGGAGATTTGTTCGACATAGAGCCTGCAGTCGGCCACCAGCGGTGCTAGAGCTCCTGAAAACACATGCGGCGCATCCGCCATTTTCATTCCCTGCCAGTGCCAAACACAGCACGCAGCTTATGCGAACACTGTTGTCTTGTTCACGTTTAGGGAGATGTGTTCGACATAGAGCCTGCAGTCGGCCACCAGCGGTGCTAGAGCTCCTGAAAACACATGCGGCGCATCCGCCATTTTCATTCCCTGCCAGTGCCAAACACAGCATGTAGCTTATGCGAACACTGTTGTCTTGTTCACGTTTAGGGAGATGTGTTCGACATAGAGCCTGCAGTCGGCCACCAGCGGTGCTAGAGCTCCTGAAAACACATGCGGCGCATCCGCCATTTTCATTCCCTGCCAGTGCCAAACACAGCACGCAGCTTATGCGAACACTGTTGTCTTGTTCACGTTTAGGGAGATGTGTTCGACATAGAGCCTGCAGTCGGCCACCAGCGGCGCTAGAGCTCCTGAAAACACAGGCGGCGCATCCGCCATTTTCATTCTCTGCCAGTGCCAAACACAGCACGCAGCTTATGCGAACACTGTTGTCTTGTTCACGTTTAGGGAGATGTGTTCGACATAGAGCCTGCAGTCGGCCACCAGCGGCGCTAGAGCTCCTGAAAACACAGGCGGCGCATCCGCCATTTTCATTCTCTGCCAGTGCCAAACACAGCACGCAGCTTATGCGAACACTGTTGTCTTGTTCACGTTTAGGGAGATGTGTTCGACATAGAGCCTGCAGTCGGCCACCAGCGGTGCTAGAGCTCCTGAAAACACAGGCGGCGCATCCGCCATTTTCATTCCCTGCCAGTGCCAAACACAGCACGCAGCTTATGCGAACACTGTTGTCTTGTTCACGTTTAGGGAGATGTGTTCGACATAGAGCCTGCAGTCGGCCACCAGCGGCGCTAGAGCTCCTGAAAACACAGGCGGCGCATCCGCCATTTTCATTCTCTGCCAGTGCCAAACACAGCACACAGCTTATGCGAACACTGTTGTCTTGTTCACGTTTAGGGAGATGTGTTCGACATAGAGCCTGCAGTCGGCCACCAGCGGCGCTAGAGCTCCTGAAAACACAGGCGGCGCATCCGCCATTTTCATTCCCTGCCAGTGCCAAACACAGCACGCAGCTTATGCGAACACTGTTGTCTTGTTCACGTTTAGGGAGATGTGTTCGACATAGAGCCTGCAGTCGGCCACCAGCGGCGCTAGAGCTCCTGAAAACACAGGCAGCGCATCCGCCATTTTCATTCCCTGCCAGTGCCAAACACAGCACGCAGCTTATGCGAACACTGTTGTCTTGTTCACGTTTAGGGAGATGTGTTCGACATAGAGCCTGCAGTCGGCCACCAGCGGCGCTAGAGCTCCTGAAAACACATGCGGCGCATCCGCCATTTTCATTCCCTGCCAGTGCCAAACACAGCACGCAGCTGATGCGAACATGTTTCTTGTTCACGTTTAGGGAGATGTGTTCGACATAGAGCCTCAGATCGTCCCACTTTGAGTTTGATTTCCGCTCTTGTTTACATCGATATGTGGATTAGACACAAAAATCTTGCGTTCTCTTTACTTATTGCTGCTTTTCATTGTCCGAATAAAGATAAAAAGCGCAAGAAACATATACGTCTGCGATAAAAATCACGTACCACGTTTAATTCTGCCGAAAATGCTCATCTAGATAAAAGTCTTAAGCGATTATGGCTTGTATTTGAATGATGGCTGTCAACTTCCGAGGTTTATTTGTCGTCTGCTGTGACAAACACAGCATATCAGATTTTTGTACTCACATTGCTCAATGTACTTCTGTTACGTTATTGAGAAGTAGTCTTCCAATCACGAGATATTTGGGTAGTTATTTTATAAGCTGGTATCTTCGTTAGCGGTGCTTGATACGGTACCGTGTGAAACACCTTTCGAAACTCGAGAAATATGGTCTGCCAGTTGCCCTTCATATATTGGGCAAACAGGAAGAAACTTTAAAATTCGATTTAAGGAACACACAAGAGACTGTTAAAAACAACCAGTCGAACTATTACTTACACCTAAAAAGCCAAAATCACACAGCTGAAAACATCAAAACTGTTTTAAAAATTCCTAAAGGCTATATTCTAAATATTCTGGAACAAGTAGAAATTTCACACTCACGAAAAAATACCCAATTGATATTCTCAACGAACAAACAAATTTAAAAGATAAAAATTATTTAGATAACTTTATTGAAAATTTGGAAAAAGGAAAACGGATAAAAATTCACACAAGAAAAGGAAACGATATTTTTTTCTCTACTATTATGTTATCCATGACACACGAGTACACCCTCTGACTGGCACTATTTTACTGTAAGCATAAAGCATCAACAGAGTAAACAGTGTCAATACATCTGTCAAATAACAAAATTAACGAGATACATCGTGACTATACCATCTTGTCATAAAAAGACACTAACTCTGATATGCTTTATGGACTTTATGTCAACTTAAACGTATGTGAATTTGTAATGAAATTTATTTTCAATTTTTATACAATATGTATGTTGTAAACGTAGGTAATTATTTTGTTATACATCACCAGGTCCACTTGAAAATGGTATAAGCCGAAACAAGCTTGTAGTGGAGTCAATTTGCACAAGCTGAATAAATATTGTTAGCAGCAAATTTGGATTTATATATTACGATAATGTTATTGAGAATCTTTCACAATGTGTTACAAACACTAAAACGAAAATGAATGTTAGTGTACATGATCTAAACTTTACAGTCGTAGAAGCACACGGTGCTAATGCTGGCAACAGTTGAATGCTATTCGAAAACCTAATCGTATAGAATGAGGGGAATAATCCTTTGCGTTGACCATGAAATAAATAAAAAAATTCTGTTCCTTCTCTAAAGTTGACGGGAATTTGTGTGTAACAGTACTTTTTTGTCAGTAATATAATAATTGTAAAACAAACATTTCGTTGCCAACATTAGCAGACTACACTCCCGCTGTTGTAAGTAAAATTTACATGGTATTATGTGTCAGTTATGTTACAGTCTCTCCTGGATAAGCGTCAGTATTGGTATTTACTAATAACAAATTGAATTGAGAGTGTATTTTGTGATAAAACATCAGGTACCGTACTATTCTTTCAAACTGCACACTAGAAGTAATGGCGCTAAAACTTCGAAATACCACAAATAGCATTCAACGGTAGTTGCCTGCATCAGCACAGTACGCTGCCACAGCCGTAATTAAATTTTTGCCCAGTATATTTATATTTTACGTTTTAGTGTTTTTAATACTTTCTCGTGATAAAGTAACAGAAGTATCTTCAACAATTTGCCCAATGTCAGTACAAAACTTTTTGCTGCGAGTATTTCTCAACATACTATATAAGACACACATATTGTCCTCTAAAAACAGTACGTTCTCGGATGTTTTGCTGTGTTAAATTTCGCACCTGCTAACTCCCTACAGGCAGCTTCTCTGTTACATCTACATCTACATCTACATACATACTCCGCAATTCACCGTAAGGTGCGTGGCGGAGGGTACACTGTACCACTACTAGGCATTTCCTTTCCTATTCCACTCCAAAATTGAACGAGGAAAGAAAGAATACCTATATGCCTCCGTACGAGCCCTAATTTCTCTTATCTTGTCTTTGTGATCTTTACGCGAAATGTATGTAGGCGGCAGCAAGATCGTACTACACTCACCTTCAAATTCCGGCCCTCTAAATTTACTTAACAGAAATTCACGAAAAGAACGTCGTCTTTCTTCCAGCGATCCCCAATTGAGTTGCCGGAGCATTTCCGTGACACTCGCGCATTGGTCGAACCTACCGGTAACAAATCTAGCTGCTCGCCTCTGAACCGTCTCTATGTCTTCCTTCAAACCGATCTGCTGCGGGTCCCAAATACTTGAGCAATACTCAAGACGTGGTCGTACAAGCGTTTTATACGCGGTCTCCTTTACAGGTGAAGTACATCTTCCCAAAATTCTCCCAATAAACCGAAGTCGGCTGTCTGCCTTACTCACAACTGTCCTTACATGCTCGTTCCATTTCATATCGCTCTGCAATGTTACGCCTAGATATTTGAACGACGCGACAGCATCGAGAAGCTCACTACTAATGCTGTATTCGAAAATTATAGGATTGTTTTTTCTACTCATGCGTATCACCTTACATTTTTCTACATTGAGAGCTAGCTAGCTGCCATTCTTCGCACCAACTAGAAATTTTGTCTACGTCAACCTGTATTCTATTACAGTCAGTTACAGACGACACCCTCCCATACACCACAGCATCATCATCAAACAGCCGCAAATTACTACTTACTCTGTCCATCAGATCATTTATATAGATAGAAAATAATAGCGGTCCTATCACACCCCCCTGGGGCACGCCTGACGATACACTCGTCTTTGATGAACACTCGCCGTCGAGAACAACTGCGTTCTATTACTTAGGAAGTCTTCCAGCCAGTCACAAATCTGTGAACCTATTCCATAAGCTCGTATCTTCGTTAGCAGTCTGCAGTGTGCCACCACGTCGAACGCCTTTTTGAAGTCGAGAAAAACACAATCCGCCTGTTGCCCTTCATCTATGGCTCGCAAGATGTCATGTGAGAAAAGGGCAAGCTGAGTTTCACACGAACGATGTTTCCTAAACCCGTGCTGATTCATGGAAAAAACCTTTTCCGTTTCAAGGAAATTTACTATATTCGAACTGAGAATATGCTCCAAAATTCTACATGAAACCGATGTCAACGATATTGGCCTGTAATTGTATGGGTCAGTTCTCTTTCCTTTTTTATACACGGGAGTCACCTGCGCCTTTTTCCAATCACTAGGAACTTTGCGCTGAATTAAAGATTCGCTATAAATGCAAGCTAAGTAGGGGGCCAATGCCGCAGAATATTCTTTGAAACCGAACTGGTATTCCATTCGGACCAGCAGACTTTTTCGTATTTAGCTCTCTCAGCTGCTTCTCTACACCGGAAATACCTATTGCTATGTCCCCCATTTTGGAATTAGTACGTTGATCAAATGATGGTATATTTGTGCGGTCCTCCTGCGTGAAAGATTTCTTAAAGGTTAAATTTAGAACTTCAGCTTTCCGTTTGCTTTCTTCTATTACTGCCCCGGAATGATCAACTAGTGACTGGACAGTGGGCTTTGACCCGCTTATCGATTTTACATAGGACCAGAATTTTTTCGGGTTCTCGGAAAGATCTTTTTCTAAGGTATGGCTGTGATAATTATTGTATGCTTCACGCATCGATCTTTTTATAGACGCACGAATCTCTACTAACTTTTGCCTGTCATCATTTGCGTGTTCTTTTTTGAATCGAGAGTGCAACAGCCTTTGCTTTCTCAGCAGCTTTCTAACATTATTATTATACCCGGTGAAACTTTTCCATCCTTAATCGTCTTTACTGGCACATATTTCTCTAACCCTTTATTAACAATACACTTAAATTTAGTTCACAATTCCTCTACATCCATAGTCCCAGAATTAAACGATGCCCATTCATTTTCTAAGTGCGATCGTAACATTTGCTTGTCGGCTCTTCCCAACAAAAACACGCTCCTAGCCTTCTTGACTCGTTTATGAACTTTGGTAGAGGTAGTACTTTCAAAACAGCTGAACAAAAAACTTACGTTCGAATATCACAGACGATTTTTACTATTAAATATTGCTTCAAGCCATAATAATAAGTATTTACTTACAATACATAACTGTGTGCTCGGTCCGGGTTCCCAGTTTTTGCGTCGACAGTTAATGATCCGTTTTTTTCTTTTCTCAGAATCTCTCTGGAAACTCAATATTCTGTAGCCACCTCTGGAATGATTTCAGCAGTTTATGGCAACACAAGCACCCGTAATGTCGAGCTAAAGTACCCTGACGTAAATCCTACAGCACCGCAGTGTGTTTAACTTACGAGCTACGGGAATGAAAATGGCGGATCCGTCAGCTCGTACTTATAGGAGCGTGGCGTAGGAATGCGCCGTTGTGCGGTATGTTGCTGTTGTCCTCTATTGCATTTACTTCCGCCGGGCGAGCAGGCTGCCCGCAACTCTTGTGTGTACGTTGGGCTGTCGGCATCGCAGGGGCTACGGACGGCCGGCAGAACGAAAAGTCACGATTTGTAGTGTGGATATGCGTTTTGTTTGTTACAGTCCCGAAATATTTATCTCACTACTGAAAACAGCATATTTTTATGCATAGGAATGTTTATTAATAGAGTGCGACACCATTTACCAGTCACAAGAAAAGTATACTGGGCAAACAAAATAATACGTACTTCTAACTCAGACGTAAAATTTGTTTGTTAATGAGGAGTTGGCCAAACACTGGCTTTTAAAACAGCTGCTACTCTTCCAGGGACAAATAGGCAAAGTTTCTGTATAGTTTCTGGCAGAATGTTATCACTCGCGGAAGTTACCTCTCGGTCTAAGGCATCATGCTGCGGACAGGACGGACCCTTCCGACGGAGGTTCAAGCCCTCCCTCGGGCGTGGCTGTGTGTGTTATCGTCGGTGTAACTTAGTTTACGTAACTTATTATATCTTCGGCCCAGAGTGTTAGAAATGTCGTATACTGACACATTGTTAAGCTTTAGTCCAAAACACTGTAATTAATTATTTTATTATATGACAAGGTATAATACCAAAACAGACACACCACAAGAAGCAAAATCGTCACACACAAGACAAAACCTTCTAAATTTCTAAATCCTGGTATGTACTAAATCTCTTGCAACTCCTGTAATAAATATTATATAGGCCACACTGGGCGTAATTTCACCGTTCGTTATAAAGAACGGACTAGGAAGAGTGAGAAAAACCCATCTACTTTTTACCAGCACTTGCAATCGAAAAATCACTCAGTAGGCATTATAGAAAACGCACCCAAAATTTTTACATGTAATACAGAAGAAATATGAAATGAATATTCTAGAGGAAATTGAAGTATGTATCCACGCATCTAGCGATGCAAATAATGTATTAAACGATCAAATAGATTTTAAACACAAAAATTACATCGATAATTTTATTGATAACTTAACGCTGGTCAAATGATAGTGGTGCTTAGATAGATCAGAGATTATACTATAATGCTAAAGTCAACCAAAGACGAAATAAAGACAACCATGTAAATATAAATGTATAATCCATAATGCCCTCATAAAATTTCTAATAAACTCTTTAACCATTTTCGCCAATAATAACATACACAGTAATAATTAACAAAATATCAAAAAATAATACTATTCCTTGAGATAACACTGTCTCGTTATACCAAAGGTATATCTGATAACTCCTATATTTTCTATTCGAAAGAAAAATTTGTAAGAATTTGTGTACGTATAGTATTCTGAGGCATTGACAAACGCGGTTACTGGCTATAATTCGTAAATGAAATGTAGAACAGCACCTAATAAATAGTCGGTGAAGCACTTCAGGCCTCTAAGTACCGTACGTACTGCACACTTTATAAGTGACATTTGTGAAATTTTATTTATGTAAATTTATTTATCTAGTACTTGGATACATACTGATAAAGGAAAATGTTTTTGCGGAAACACCACCCGATAACACTTAACGCCAAAATACATGTCGTGGTATATAAATAAAATAATTAATTACACTGTTTTGGACTAACGTTTCAAAATATGTCAGTATTAGTTTGAGTGATTTGTAACTCTAGGAATTGATGACCAAAGCAGTTTGCTTCGACAGATTTACGAAAATTTGAACATTTAAAGATATTAAACTGAAGTAGTGGCATTGAATTTAAATTTATACCGCGGCCGGGATTCGAACCCGGGACCTGCTGCTTACTAGGCAGACGCCATAACCACTAGGCCAGCGAGACTTAATGGAGGCGCTGACTGCAGGGATGGTCTCGTCACCTGGATCTTTGGCGTGACGTCACGAGTGCTGGACTGCTGTGCACATCGCTCTCGATTTTTTATATAATTTTAGGATTAATATAATTATTTTAATTGTTATTTCGTGACAATATTCAATCTAGAGGTGTTATAGTAAAGGTTCGTCAGTTATTTTAGCGTTTGTTGTGCCGTAATTGCTTTAAGTGGTGTTATTTGTGTTCGCGTGTGCGCCGGCATCGACGTCTTACTGCTTTGTTTACATCTGGTGGCGAGTGGTTCCAGCCGTAGCGGTCTCCGAAAGCTAAGTTCCAATAAGTGTTTGTGTATTGTAGTTAAATTATTAAAGTTTTAGATTTCAGGAGGTGTTATCGCGCTAGTTGTTTATTAACTTTAGTACTTTTCAACAGGTGACTTGCTGTTTTTAACGTAGTTGAGGTTGGGAAACTTTAAGTTACGGTATTTGATAACTCTTGTACTCTCACAGTGTTTAGTTATTTTATTAGTGACGCTTGAATTTGAACTTGTTTATACAAGCAACAGTGTAAAGTTTCTGTGGTAGTGTTATTTGCTCTTTTCTGATACTATTAGTTGTTGTTACTTGATTTGTAGAGACTTAGGTTTGTTGATTGCTGTAGTTAAGAGGTACTTCCTACTTATTTTGTAGAAACTTAACTTCATAACGTAGACGTCTAGTTTTTCTTAACAAATTATTGTAAAATTTTACCATGAGTGAAAAGTGTGGGCTCTGTCGTAGGGTCGTGCGTAGTGGGCTGCAATGTGGCATTTGTAGTAAGTATTTTCATGGGGGGGAGTGCAGTGGGGAAGACAGTGGGCATTGTGGTGAGGTTCTCTCCTGGAACTGTAGGATTTGCAGCAGGAATAAGTTGATAGAGGAGCAGGAGCGTTTGATCTGCGCCCTTCAGGTGCAGTTGAAAAACGCTGAAGAGGAACTAGGTAGGTTGAGGAGGGGAAGGGGGGCTGGGGAATGGGAACTGGCAGTTGGCAAGAAGATAGCTAGGAGAAGAAATTCAGATAGTTTTACATTGCAAGTTGCAAATAGGTTTGACCAACTGTCAGAGTTGAGTGGAGATGAACCTCCTGTAGCTGTAGGTGTAGGAAGTACGCAGCAGACCTCAGCTTTTGGTAAGCCGAAATCTGTAGAGAGGTCTCTTAGGAAGAAGAAGGTTCTGCTGCTAGGTAGTTCTCATGGCAGAGGTGTTGGCCAACAGTTGCAGAAAGTACTTGGGAGTGAGTACCAGGTCACCAGCATAGTGAAGCCTAGTGCAGGGTTAGCTCAGGTCACTTGTAACATAGGGGACTTATGTAGGAATTTTTCAAAAGAGGATCAGGTAGTTATAGTGGGTGGGGCCGGGAATAGTCTTGATAGGGACGGGGAATATGATATAGGTGGTGATCTGGAAAGGATAGCAACTCAAACTGGTGGCACGAATGTGCATTTCGTGCAGCTGTTTCAGCGTCGCGATAGGCCTTGTCTTAATACGGCTGTCAGCCGTGTTAACATGGGGCTTGAGAAGGCGCTGATGGCGGAGGGCATGGATCACATTGCAGTGGTGCCAGTTGAGACTATCCAAAGGTCGGATTTCACTAGGCACGGTCTGCACCTCAATAGGTATGGGAAGGGGAGGTTGGCAAAGCTCATAGGTGACAGTGTAGTAGGGGGTGGGGGTTTCACTCATGGAAAAATTCCTGTAGTAGTTGGTGTTAGGGCTGCACCTTTTTTAGACTGAAGACAGCTGATAGATATTCCTGCTTAAAGGAAGTCCCTCTAAGAAATGAACCACCTTTGACAAAGTCTAAGGATATAAGTAATAAGGGAATTACTGTTTTTCATCAAAATATACAGGGTATCAGAGATAAAGTTAATGAAATGCTTATTGATACTGATTCTGACATTATTGGAATTTCAGAGCACTTTTTAAGTGGTATGACAATTCAGAGACTTCCCTTGCCAGAATATAGGTTAGCTGCCTTCTACTCAAGGAGTTCCTTGCAGTGTGGGGGAGTGGCCATGTATGTAAAAAACGATTTTTCATCGGAGTCAATCGATTTTTCTAAACACTGCACAGAACAGATATTTGAATGTTGTGCAGGAGTTGTTAATGTTAATGGAACTAAATTAGTAATAGTTGTTATTTACAGATCCCCTGACTCAGATTTTAAAATGTTTCTGCCCAAGCTGGAATTGGTTCTGGGTTCATTGTATAGGAAGTATAAAAATTTAATTGTGTGTGGAGATTTCAACATTAATTGTGTAGGTGATAGCTCAAGGAAAAGTCAGCTGTTAGATCTATTTAATTCCTATAACATGATGCAAACAGTATTTTTTCCAACGAGAGTGCAAGGAAATAGCAGTTCTACCATTGACAATATTTTTGTTCATTCTTCATTATTAGAGGGGCACTCTGTCAGCAGAATAGTAAATGGCCTATCAGACCACGATGCCCAACTTTTAATTCTAAAAAGTATTTGTTCTCAAACAAATGTTAAACATAAATATCAACTACTCAGAAAAGTTAATCCAGTTGCAATTGAGACCTTTTTAAGCCTAATTAAGGAACAAGAATGGCAGGATGTTTATAGTGCTGATAATGCAGATGATAAATATAATGCTTTTCTGAACACATTTATTATGCTGTTTGAAAGTTGCTTTCCGCTAGAACGCTCCTAACAGGGTACTTGCAGTAACAGACAGCCAGGGTGGCTGACAAAGGGGATAAGAGTATCATGTAGAACTAAGCGGGAGTTGTATCAAAATGTTAGAAGCAGTCAGAATGAAGATGCAGTAGCTCATTACAAACAGTACTGTAAGGTTCTGAAAAATGTCATTAAGAATGCAAAAAGTATGTGGTACGCAAAAAGAATAGCAAACTCTCGGGATAAAATTAAAACTATCTGGTCAGTCGTGAAGGAAGTGTCTGGTCAGGAGCAGCAGGTAGAAGATATAACGTCAGTGCGTAGTAGGAATGTTTCTGTTACTGACAAGTTAGATATATGTGCAATATTCAATAATCAATTTCTGAATATAGTAGAGGAACTAAACAAAACTCTAGTTTCTACAGGTAATCATATAACGTTTTTAGAAAATGCGTTTCCGAGGCTGTTACCTGAAATGATCCTTCATGATACTTCCATAGGTGAGATTGAGTCAATAATTAAATCACTAAAGACTAAGGACTCTTGTGGATATGATGGGGTATCTAGCAGAATTCTAAAGTACTGTTCTCCATATGTTAGCCCATTACTAAGCCATATTTGTAATTTTTCCTTTCAGAATGGTCAGTTTCCTAACAGATTAAAGTACTCAGTAGTGAAACCGCTTTATAAAAAAGGAGAAAGGGATAATGTAGACAACTATAGACCTATTTCTATGCCATCGGTTTTTTCCAAAGTTATTGAAAAGGCTGTATATTCAAGATTAATTGATCATTTCAGTTCACATAATTTCCTGTCAAACGTACAGTTTGGTTTTAGAAGTGGTTTAACGACCGAAAACGCTATATTTTCGTTTCTCTGTGAGGCACTTGATGGGTTAAATAAGAGACTACGGACATTAGGCGTCTTCTTTGATTTAACAAAAGCGTTTGATTGTGTTGATCACAAAATATTGTTGCAGAAGTTGGAACATTATGGAATACGGGGAGTAGCCCACAACTGGTTCACCTCTTACTTTAATAATAGACAACAGAAGGTAATTCTCCGCAGTGTAGAAAATGGCTATGACGTGCAATCCCAATGGGGCACAATTAAGTATGGGGTGCCCCAGGGGTCTGTTTTGGGACCATTGCTGTTTCTTATTTATATAAATGATATGCCTTCGAGTATAACAGGTGATTGTAAAATATTTTTGTTTGCTGATGATACCAGTTTGGTAGTGAAGGATGTTGCTCGTAATATTGACACAGTATCAAATAATGCAGTTCAAGAGATAAGTTCATGGCTAATAGAAAACAAGTTGATGTTAAATTACAGTAAAACTCAGTTTTTACAATTTCTAACACACAATTTGACGAAATCTGACGTTATGATTACACATAATGGGCATGTGATAAGTGAGACTGAACAGTTCAAATTTCTAGGTGTTCATATAGACAGTAAGCTGTCATGGAAAGACCATGTTCAGGATCTTGTTCCAAAACTAAATTCTGCTATATTTACCATTAGAACAATATCTGAGATAAGTGATTTTTCAACACGAAAAGTAGTCTATTTTGCTTACTTTCACTCACTTATGACATACGGCATTGTTTTTTGGGGTAAGTCGCCTGATGCAAAAAGGATATTTCTGGCTCAAAAACGGGCGGTTCGAGCAATATCTTGTGTAAGTTCGCGAACGTCATGTCGACCCCTTTTCAGTAGTCTGGGAATTTTGACTCTGGCGTCACAATACGTTTTTTCTTTAATGTCGTTTGTTGTTAATAATATCAGCTTATTCCCACGAGTTAGTAGCTTTCACTCGGTGAATACTAGACAGATGTCTAATCTACATTTGCACCACACCACCTTAACACTTGTGCAGAAAGGGGTGCAGTATTCTGCGGCATCCATTTTCAATAAGCTGCCACAAGAACTTAAGAATCTTAGCACTAATCCACACGCTTTCAAATCTAAATTGAAGAGTTACCTCGTGGCTCACTCCTTTTATTCTGTCGAGGAGCTCCTAGAAAAGTTAAACAATTAAGCTAATTCATTTTTTCTTTATTGATTCTTTTCACTTTGTCTTAAGATTGTCGTGTGCAAAGGACTACTTAAATTTTTTCTATTACCATTCTTGTGTAACAATGTATTGACTTGTTCCATGACCATGGAGTCTTACTCCTCAAGTGGGTCCTATGGAACAGAAAAAAACAAACAAAAAAAAAAAAAAAAAACAAACAAACCTCCACCACACAGGACTGCGACTCTGCCCCATGTTCCCTTGTAAATACGTGTCAATGCAGGAGGACCCCGGTTCGAATCTCGGCCGCAACAAAAATTTTTAATTTAATTTCTGTACTTCAGTTTAACATCGTTAATAGATATCGAGACGTTGTTTATTTTATATTTGAACATTTGATACAATGTTATTCACTGTTGCTCAAAAATATCCGCCAATCACTTCGTCGGCGTTACAGCTGTAAATTTGGTCTGCTGTAAAACTCTACATAAATGTTCAGTTATGTTGAGAAAGAGACAATTTGCTATATATATATATATATATATATATATATATATATATATCGGATTACGAACTGCAACTGCGGTGTGACATTGGCGATTTCTTTTGCTATAAAAGTGCAAGTAGTTCCTTTTACAGAGGTTTTTATTCCCCCATGATTAGTTTTCAATCTAGTACAGGAACATTATCAGGGGAATCATTCGGGAACATTACAATTCCTTGTACGAAGTGCAGTTAGACTCTGTGATGACGATTCTATCAAAATTACTAAATTTCACTAATCGGGAACGAAAATGAACGGAAGGAAACGTTAGGCTGTTACCTTTCGTTTACTTACTGTAGGCCGGCCGCGGTGGCCGAGGGGACTAAGACGCTCCAGTCACGGTCTGCACGGCCACTACGGTCGGGGGTTCAAATCCCCCCTCGGGCATGGATATTTGTGCCGTCCTAGTTCGTAAGTAGTTCATAAGTAGCTTGTAACTTTAGGGACTGATGACACCGTAGTTAAGTCCCAGAGACTATACAAACATTTGAACATTTTTTGAACTTACTGTAGGATTGAAACAGAAAAAGCAGCAGAGGTCGAAATAAGTAGAGAGAGAACACCTACAAATAATCCCTGGATATCACAGGAAATACTGAATTTAATTGATGAAAGGAAATGATGTTAAAATACAGTCAATCAAGCAGGCAAAATTGAGTACAGACAGAAATTAAATTGACGGGAACTTCAAAATGGCTAAGCACGAGTTGCTAGAGGGGAAATGCAATAATGTATAACTAGGAGAAAAATAGATACCGCATACAGGAAAATAAAAGATACATTTGAAGACAAGAACAGCAGCAGTATGAATATCAAGGAGTCAGATGGGAAACTAGTTATCAGCAAAAAAGGGAAACCTGAAACGTGTAAAAATGTATACATGGGATCTAAAAAGGAAGTGAACTTCGAGACAGTATTGTAGGAAAGGAAGAGGCAGTAAATAGAAGATACAAAATTGAGAGAATAATTTGACAGATCACTGAAATATTTGAGTCGAAGCAAGGGCCCTGGAGAACATGACATTCTCTCAGTGCTGCTGCAGTCTCTGCGACAGACATCCATGACAAATCTATTTCACCTCGCGTGTCAGATGTGTGAGACAGGCAAAATACCCTGACACTTAAAGAAAAATGTAAAAATCCCCATTCCAAAGAAAGTAGGTGCAGACATGAGTGAAACTTACAGAATCACCAGTTTAATAAGTCATGGCTGCAAAATTTTAACACCAATTATTTAAAGAAGAATAAAAACTCTAGCACAAGGTGACGTCGGAGACGATCACTTTGGTTTTTAGAATAAATCTAGGAACACGGATGGCAATATTCAGATTACGACTTATCTTAGATGATAGATTAAGGACTGGTGAATCTACATTTCTAGCTCTTGTAGATTTGAAGAAAGCTTTTGACGCCGGTCGCAGTGGCCGAGCGGTCTGCGGCGTGCCAGTCACAGTCTGCACGGCCGCTACGGTCGGGGGTTTGAATTATGTGCGCAAGGGATATTTTAAACAAAGACAACTGTGACAAGTCACCATTTGAAGCAGACACTGACTATACTCAAAAATTTTGACTGCGAGAAAGGTATTAAAAAAAAACCACAAAACACTTTCTTAATGCTTGACTGTGAGAATTTTTATGCAGATCAGTTTCTGATTATTGAAATTTAGTATCATAGTCAATTAACTATCATTTACTATGGCACGAATAACGAAATCTGTTCAACAATATTATTAAAATCAATACTGCACTTTAAATCCACTGATAACTAATTATCAAATGAAAGAGGTAGGTTAATTTTCTAACTACGTAAATGAAACAGGAAAGAAGAAAGGTCAACTTTGTTACTTATTATTAATAATCAGCATTACATTACCTACATAATACAACTTCTGACTTGCTGGCAAAGCAGCCTCTGCTCTACATCGGAGCCATACACACAACCCAACCGCTCTCTAAGCGAGCTGAACCACAAGTGCTACTCTCTCTCTCAGTGCGAGCTACAATGCTATGCAATACATGATCTTTGCCAAAGATGAAACTTCACAGAGTTAAGTACACATATCGATACATACAGTAGGAGCGATATTATACATTTTCTTGCAAGCAAGTTACTCGATACAAAACAGGAGGCACAATATTAGACATTTTTTTACAAAAATAATTTTTTTATGGACACGTTTCAAGGGCATGAAAGGGAAGCATCAGTTGGGAAGGGAGTAAGAAAGAGTTGTAGTCTTTCTCCGATGTTATTCAATTTGTACATCGAGCAGGCGGTGAAGGAAAGCAAGGAAAAATTTGGAATAGGGATTAAAGTACAGGGGGAAGAAATAAAAACATTCCTTTTTGCTGATGATATTGTAATTCTGTCAGAGACAGCAAAGGACCTGGAAGAGCAGTTGAATGGAATGGACAGTGTGTTGAAAAGAGCTTATAAAATGAACATTAACAAGAGCAAAACAAAAATAATGGAATGCGGTCTTAGAAAATCAGGCGATGCTGAACGAATTAGATTAGGTAGCGAAATAATGAAGGTGGTAGATGAGTTTTGTTACTTGGGTAGTAAAATAACATGCAATGGTCGCAGTACAGAGGATATAAAATGCAGAATGGCAATGGGAAGAAAAGCATTTTTGAAAAAGAGAAATTTGCTAACATCGAATATTAATTTAAGTGTAAGGAAGTCTTTCCTGAAGGCATTTGTGTGGAGTGTTGCCTTGTACGGAAGTGAAACATGGACGATAAGCAGTGCGGACAGGAAGAGAATAGAGGCTTTTGAAATGTGGTGCTACAGAAGAATGCTGAAGATTAGGTGGGTAGATCCCATAACTAATGAAGAAGTACTGAACGGAATTGGCGAGAAAAGGAATTTTTGGCATACCCTGACTAAAAGAAGGGATCGCTTGGTAGGACACATTCTTAGACATCGGGGAATCGTAAATTTAGCATTGGAGGGAAGTGTGTGGGGTAAAAATCGCAGAGGGAGACCAAGAGACGCGTATAGTAAGCAGATTCAAGTGGATGTGGGTTGTCGTTCTTATGAGGAGATGAAAAGGCTTGCTCAGGATAGAGTAGGGTGGAGAGCTGCATCAAACCAGTCTCCGGACTGAAGACCATAACAACAACAACAACGGTTGAAAATTGGCTTATTAGAAACCTATTTTCAAAAAATGTTTCATCCCCTATTTCACCTCCTAAGTCATTAATTTTCTGAAAATACCGAAACACATCTCTTTTTAGTTCTGACCAAAAAAACATATACCAATTTAAGTGGTTGTAGCTTCAAAATTACCTTAATAGCAAAAGATTTTCGAAAAAACATCCCCGAAATTTAACCCCCTCGTTGACTCAATTTCCAAAAATTCCGTAGCACGTATTTTTTAAAATTCTAACCAACAATACAGATACCAATTTTTGCAGCTTTAGCTTCAAAATTGGCTTGACAACAATGTGTTTTCGAAAAGAATTTTTCATCCCCTATTTTGCCCTTACTTCTTGAGTTTCCAAAAATTCTGAAACTCGTGGTTTGTTTGTTTGTTTGTTTGTTTGTTTGTTTTTTTAATCCTGACCAAGATTCCGTATCCGAAGTTTGAAAACAAATTTTTTGCGTCGCCTATTGTACCCACTTATTGGTTGAATTTCAAAATAGTGCCGAAACACGTGTGTTTTAAAATCGAACCCTGAATTAAAATCCGAAATTTTGTATCCATTATGAAACTTTTCACTCTGCAGAGGAGTGTGCGCTGATATGAAACTTCCTGGCAGATTAAAATTGTGTGCCGGAACCAGGACTCGAACCTGGGACCTTTGCCTTTCGCGGGCAAGCGCTCTACCGACTGTGCTGTCCCGACACGACTCACGATGCCGCCCCACAACTTTACTTCCGCCAGTACGTCACCTACTACTTTCCAAACTTCACAGAAGCTCTCCTGCGAACCATGCAAGACTAGCACTCCTAAGACCGCATTCCATTATTTTTGTTTTGCTATTGTTAATGTTCATTTTATACGCTTTCTTCAACACACTGTCCATTCTATTTAACTTCTCTTCCAGGTCCTTTGCTGTCTCTGACAGAATTCAATGTCATCAGCAAAACGCAATGTTTTTATTTCTTCCCCTTGAACTTCAATCCCTATTCCAAATTTTTCGTTGCTTTCCTTCACCACCTGCTCGATGTACAAATTGAATAACATCGGAGAAAGGCTACAACCCTGTCTTACTCCCTTCCCAACTGATACTTCCCTTTCATGCCCTTCGAGTCTAATAACTGCGGTCTGGCTTTTGTACAAGTTGTAAATAACTCTCCTTTCCCTGTATTTTACCCCTTCTGACTTCAGAATTTGAAAGAGAGTATTCCAGTCACATTGTCAAAAGCTTTCTCCAAATCTACAAAAGCTAAAAATGTAGGTTTGCCTTTCCTTAATCTATCTTCTAAGACAAGACGTAAAGTGAGTATTGCCTCCCGGGTTCCTACGTTCTTCCTGAATCCAACCTGATCTTCCCCGAGGTCAGCTTCTACCAGCTGTTCCATTCTCCTGTACATAATTCGCGTTAAAATTTTGCAACCACGACTTATCAAACTGATGGTTCTATAATTTCACACCTGTCTGCGCCTGTTTTCTTTGGAATGGGGAGTATTACATTTTTCTTAAAGTCTGAGGGTATTTCGCCTGTCTCATACATCCTGGCTGGCTCTCCCAGAGACTTTAGTAGCTCTGAGAGTATGTCATCTACTCCTGGGGCCTTGTTCCGACCTAGATCTTTCAGGGTTCTGTCAAATTCGTCTCTCAGTATAGTATCTCCTATTTCATCTTGATCTACTTCCTCTTTCCTTCCTACAACATCGTCTCTAAGTTCATTTACTTTGTAGAACTGCTCTCTGTACTGGTTTCCCATCTGAGTTATTTATATTCGTAGAATTGCTTTTCTTGTCCCCAAATGTCTCTCTGATTTTCCTGTAGGCAGTATCTACTTTTCCCCTTCTTATACATTCTTCTACAGATTTGTATTTGGCTCCTAGCCACTCCTGCTTAGCCATTTTGCACTTCCTGTCAATCTCATTTCTTAGTCGTCTGTACTCCATTTTGCCTGTTTCATTTACTGTATTTTTATATTTTCTCCTTTCATCAATTAAATTTAGTATTTCCTGTGATATCCAATGATTTTTTGTAGGTCTTGCCTTTCTATCTATTTTGTCCTCTGCCGCCTTCACTATTTCATCTCTCAATGCTACCCATTCCTCTTCTACTGTTTTATTTCCCCCTGTTTCTGTCAATTGATGCCTAAATCTCCCTCTGAATTTCTCCAGAACTTCACGTTCCTTCAATTTATCTAAGTCCCATCTCCTTATTTTCCTACTTTTCTGCAGTTTTTTTCAGTTTCAGTCTACAGTTCATGACTAACAAGTTATGGTCAGAGTCTACATCTGCCCCTGGATATGTCTTCCAGTTTATCACCTGGTTCCGGAATCTATGTTTTATCAACCGAGAATTACAAAAAATAATATTTGCATACTTGGTTGGAATTTAAAAAACACATTTCGGGGTATTTTTCGAAATTCAACCATTAAGGGGTGCCATAGGTGGTTACAAGTAGTAAAATCAAATGTTCAGATGTTTGTAAATCTTAAGAGGCTTAACTACGGGGTCATCAGTCCCTAAGGCTTTCAAAATAATTAAACTATCCTTCACTAATTTATTCTAAGGACAAACGCCGCGGTGGAGTAGCCGAGCGGTCTAAGGCGCCTCGCTGCGGAGTGTGCGGTTGCTCGGCCCGTCGGACGTTCGAGTCTTCTCTGGGGCATGGGTGTGTGTTGTTGTCCGCAGGTTAGTTTACCTAGGTTTAAGTAGTTTGTAAGCCACGGACTGATGACCACGCAGTTTGGTCCCATAGATTTACAAACATTTGAATATTTTTTTTAATTTTTTTTATTTTTATTTTTTTTTTATTTTTTTTTTTTTTTTTGACAATAGTATCACCCATGCACGAAGGGTGAATCGAAGCCCCGAAGGAGAACAGTAGCGCGCACCGCAGCATGGCGCCTCAACACGCACGGCCATTCTGCCGCGGCAACAAGTAGTATCATAACATTTAATTACGACAGTACTTCAGCTATATCTGTGAAAATTTATATTAAGAGGGAGAAACAACTGGTGCAGACCAACCAGCCTACGCATGCGAAGCAGCGGGCGTTTAGTTAGTATCGTATAAAGGCAGTTTACAACTCACCGCAAAGACGTGGCGACGAGCTGCGACAGGCACGTACAAAAGACACACACCTACAACACTTCCAGCTATCGGCCACGGCCTTCTTCAGGAAACAGAGCAGTCAGGCAATCACACAGGCACTCAACACAGTCACACAACCGTCACCTCCGGCTGCCGCACTTCGAGTCACGCTCTGCGGCGAGTAGATCAGGGACGGGAGGGGAGGGGGGATAGGAATAAGGCTGCTAGCTATAAGTACCAGCTGATGTATCCGCTATTTTCATTCCAGAAGCTCGTAAGTTGAACATACTGCGGTGCTATAGGATTTGCGTGACGGCACATTAGCACGACATTATGGGTGGTTCAGTTCCCAAAAACTAATCAAATCATTCCAGAGGCGGCTGCAGAACGTTTAGTTTCCCGAGAGATTCCGAGAGACGAAAAACTTGATCATTGACTGTCGGCGCAAAAACTAGGAAATTAGACTCGTAACAGAGAAGCTGCCTGTAGGGAATTATCAGGCGCAAAATACCATATTACAGCAAAGCATCCCCGAACATACTGTTTTTAGAGCCCAATATGTGTGCCTTATATGGTATATTGAGAAATACACCCCATCGAAAAGTTTTGTACTGACATTGCACAAATTGTTGAAGATATGTATTTCTATTACGTTATTTGTGAGAAAGTATTACATAGACTAAAGTGGAAAATATAAATATACTGGCCAAAAAGTTTAGTTATGGCTGTGGCAGCGTGCTGTGCTGATACAGGCAACTACCTTTGAATGATATTTGTGGTATTTCGAAGTTTTAGTGTTATAACTTGTAGTATGCTATTTGACAGAATAGTATGGTACCTGATGTTTTATCAAAAAATTCACACTGACTTCAATTTCTTATCAGTAAATATAAATATTGACGCTTAGGTATTAGAGACTATAAAATAACTGACACAGTACACTGGGTAAATTTTACTTACTGCTGCGGCGGAGTAGTGTGCTAATGTTGGCAACGAAATGTCTGTTTTACAAGGATTGTTAAGTTACTGACAACACAATGGTACTGTTACATACAAAAACCTGTCAAACTTAGAGAAGGAACAGAATTATTTATTTCATGGTCCCCTTATTCTGTACGAATAGGTTTTCAAATAGCATTCAACGGTTGTTGCCAACATCGGCACCGTGTGTCTCTCCGACCGTAAACTTTAGATCCTGTACACTAATAATCTTTTTCGTTTTAATGTTTGTAATAAATTCTGACACATTTTCAATAACGTAATAGAGGTATATTCAGCAATGTGAGTACAAACATCTGATGTGGTGAATTTGTCACAGCAGACAACAGACACTGCGCATATTGACAGCCATCATTCAAATACAAGCCAAGGTCGCTTAAAACTTTTATCTAGATGACCAGTTTCGGCAGAATTAAACGTAGTACGCGATTTTTGTCACAGAAATATATGTTTCTTGCGATTTTTTTCTTTATTCGCGCAGGAAATAAAAGCAGCAATAAGTAAAAAGAACAAGAGATTTTTATGTCTAATCCACATATCGATGTAAACAACATCGGAATGCAAGCTCAAAGTGCACGATCTAAGGCTCTTGTGAAATATTTCACTAAACTTGAATAAAACAACAGTGTTGGTTTAAGCTGCGTGCTGTGTTTAGCATACGTATGGAATGAAAATGGCGGATGCGCAAGCCTGTGTTTTTCGAAGCTCTAGATAGGAAGGTTACGTCACGGTGGTGGGGATGGGTACAGCACGGCCTAGATGGGAATAACGAGATGCAGCTTAGGACTGGAGTGGGGAGGCGGCGAGGGGAGAAAAATAAAATAAAATGAAATAAATACTGATATAAAAAAATAAAATAGAACGAGCGCACACCGCACGCACGGACGCGCGCGCACACACACACAGGATAGAGAGGCAGGAACTGTGAGGTGTGGAAAAAAGGGAAGTTATCGTAGGTGAGATGAGGCTGGATGATTTCCGGATCTGAGAATGTACTGTAGGGGTAACTGCCATCTGTGTAGTTCAGTGGGTGGGAGGACCCAGATGGCCCGGGTTGTGAAGCAGCCATTGAAATGAAGCATGTGCTCCGCTGCCTGCTGTGCCACAGGGTGGTCCGCCTTGTTTTGACCACAGTTTGGCGGTGGCCATTCATCATAATGGACAGCTGGTTGGTGCTCATGCCGATATAGAAAGCTGCACAGTGATTGCAGCACAGTTGGTGAATTACGTGGCTGCTTTCACAGGTGGCCCGGCCTCTGATAGGGTAGGATAAGCCTGTGGCAGGACTGGAATAGGAAGTGCTGGGTGGGTGGATTGGACAGGTCTTGCAGCGGGGTCTTCCATAAGGATATGAACCCTGTGGCAGTGAGCTGGGTTTCGGGGTGGCATAAGGATGGACTAGGAATTACATTTTACATGGGATACTCTGCAAATCACATTTGAGTGACTGGCAGAGGGTTCATCGAACCACCTGTATACTGAAACTTCCTGGCAGATTAAAATTGTGTGCCGGAATCGGGACTCGAACCTGGGACCTTTGCCTTTCGCGGGCAAGCGCTCTACCACTGAGCTACCTCGACACGACTCACGATGCCGCCCCACAACTTTACTTCCGCCAGTACCTCGCCTCCTACTTTCCAAACTTCACAGAAGCTCTCCTGCGAAACATGCAAGACTAGCACTCCTGGAAGAAATGATATGGTGGAGGCATGGCTTAGCCACAGCCTAAGGGATGTTTCCAGAATGAAACTTTCACTCTGCAGCGGAGTGTGCGCTGATATGAAACTTCCATCGGTTTGATATCAGCGCACACTCCGCTGCAGAGTGAAAGTTCCATTCGCCTTTATACTATTCATTTACCATTCCATTCTCGAATAGCACACGGGAAAGAAGAACACCTGAAAGTCACCGTTAGAGCTCTGATTTCTCGTCTTTTATTCTGATGATCATTTCTACCTATGTAAGTAAGAGTCAACAGTATATTTTCGCATTATAGGAGAATGTTGGCGATTGGAGTTTCGTAAGTAGCCCACGCCGCAGCGATAAGCGCCGTTATTGTAATGATTCCCATCCCAGATCCTGTATCATTTCCGTAACGCTGTCTCCCCTATATCGTGACGATACGAAACGAGTTGCTCTTCTTTGGAGTCTTTCGATGTCCTCCGTCAAACCCACCTGATAAGGATCCCACACTGGGCATTAATACTCCAAAAATGGACGGACAAGCGTAGTGTATACAGTTTCTTTTGTAGTTCTGTTGCATCTTTTAAGGGTTCTGCCGATAAAACGCAGTCTCTGGTTCGCCTTTCCCACGACATTATGTACGTGTTCTTTGCAGTTTAAGTCTGAAGTAATAGTAATTCCTAGGTATTTTGGGGAGTTTACGGCCTTCACTTTTGATTGATTTATCTTGTAAACAAAGTTTAACGGATTCCTCGTCGTATTCATGTGGACGACTTTACACTTCTGGTTATTTAGAGTCAATTGCAAATTTTTACACCATACTGATATCTTATTTACATCGTACTGCAGATGATGTTCAGATGATTTTTTTAGACGGTAAATGACGGCGTCATCCGCAAACAACCTAAGAGAGCTACTTAGATTTTCTCCCAAATCTTTATGTAGATAAGGAACAGCAGAGGACCAATAACACTACCCTGTGGAACGGCCGATATCAGCTCTGTTTTAATTGGTGCCTTACCGTACACAGGAAATTCCCTATCCAGTCACGAATATGGGACGATGTTGCATGACCACGCAGTTTGATTAAAGGCCACGTGGACGGAGATGCAGGTAGCCGCGCTTTCCATGACCCTGGTGGGCGCCGAGGTGAGGCTGGCGGGGCGCCAGGGTCTGGGAGCACGGGGGCGCAGGTCTTCCACAAAAGTGTGCAGCCCAAGGGACTTGACTGCGGGTCATCAGTCCCTAAACTGCTTGTGAACTAAGACGCTGAAGATGAAGGTACAGTAAGGCAATGAATTAAAATTATTGATGCGGTCGGGAATCGAACCCGGACCTCCAGGCTTACTAGGCGACGTCTTACCGTTGGACCACCGCACCATAACGATTAAGGGGAGACGGGAGGCAACCTTTATCCCTATTCTGCCAATGCTATTTTACCCTTTGACAGGTGCACTTTTCAAAGGAACTGTAAGTGATAAAACCACGACATTTTTACTATATATATAAAGTATATGTCTCAATATACAAGTAAAATGAAAATAATAATTCTAATCGTTTTGAAGAATTTTTTTTATTCTTTCACCAGTAAAATTTAACTTTTTTTAGTACATTAATTATTATAAAACATTTGATGATTGTTTTGTGGTTCTCAATTTACTTCTAATGATTTATTACCATATTCAGTACAAAAAGACCAAATTTCATCTTTGTAACCCCATTAGTTTATCAAATAATGGTGCCTGAAAGTTAAAAAAAAAGTAGTTTTGAGAAAAATCTATTTAAAGTTTAATATTGCAATTCTAGTACAGTTATTGATTGAGAATTACTTACCAATAATATTTTTCTGCACCACATTGAGCATCATCTGAATCATACTGATTTTCTTCTCTTGATCCCCCTTCTTTTCTGTCTAGCGTCTTTTGTGCAATTTAAATGAGCAATATCGGCTTTGCTGATTTTGTCTTTATCTATTTGCACGAAGGATTTTGCAGTATTTCCAGTAGATTGTATGCTCAATAATTCCAAAACATCCAATTTTCTAGTTACACCATCATTGAAGCATAAAATAGAATCATAAACACCAAATTTGAGGGTTGCGATCTGTACAAATACCGTTTTTGGTAACCGGGTCCAAATGACAGAATTTACACAGTCATTTAAATTTTAGGTTTTTCCATGAAGTCATTTCTTCAACAAGCTATCTTTACAAAGGTCTCTAAATATGGGTTTCATTTCATCCGTTACTGTTGTGTGCATTTTCTCCGCATATCACAAAACTGGATGCGTGGCCATATTGCACAGAGCGCCATAAAAACCACCATAACTCACGAAACAATTGTCGCATTTATAAAGCAAAAACTGTTTCACGCAGGAAATACCAGGCATTTCAAATGCGCTAAAATCTAAAAATCGAATTTTCGACCGCAGTTGCCTTCCGTCTCCCCTAAGGCACCTCGAAATAGTCATTAAGTAGGACTTCCCTCCACGTCACAAACTGTAATTCAGCTTCTGCGTTCCAAAGATAATTGCCACTACTGCCAAGGCTCTCCATGCAGCGGAATAGCACCCCGGCAATGGACATAGTGGAACATTCCTGCTAGGATGATATAAAGATAAATTAAGAAATCCTGGGACGGTTTAATGTTCGTGACGCGGAGGGAAGTTGTACTTAGACTATTCCGAGGCACTTTAATCTTTAGTGGTTTGGTGGTGTAACGGTAAGACGGCTGCCTATTAAGCATGGAGGTCCGGGTTCGATTCCCGGCCGCATCACAAATTATAATTCACTGTTTCACCTTCATATTCAATGTCTTGGACATGTTCGAGACGAACAATCGTCTCAGGGTTTTTTAATTTATTTTTAAATTGATACTTATGCACTACGTCATACTAAAGACGGCACAAACATCCATGCCCGAGGTGGGATGCGAACCCCCGACGGGGAACGGCCTCGCGCATCGTAGCAAATAACAAAACTCATCTGCTAGTTTTATTGTCTCATTTTCTTAGATTACATTCCACACAAAGAAATGTAGATTCGCCAGTCTTCAAATCACATTAATGATGGAATGGAAACACACAGCAACAGAACTTACCGGCGTGACTTCAAACACTTTGTTACAAGAAATGTTCAAAATGTCCTCCGTTAGCGAGGATACGTGCATCCACCCTCCGTCGCACGGAATCCCTGATGCGCTGATGCAGCCCTGGAGAATGGCGTATTGTATCACAGCCGTCCATACGAGCACGAAGAGTCTCTACATTTGGTATCGGGGTTGCGTAGACAAGAGCTGTCAAATGCCCCCATAAATGAAAGTCGAGAGGGTTGAGGTCAGGAGAGCGTGGAGGCCACGGAATTGGTCCGCCTCTACCAATCCATCGGTCACCCAATCTGTTGTTGAGAAGCGTACGAACACGTTGACTGAAATGTGCAGGAGCTCCATCGTGCATGAACCACGTGTTGTGTCGTACTTGTAAAGGCACATGTTCTAGCAGCACAGCTAGAGTATCCCGTATGAAATTAGGATAACGTTTACATTTAAAGAGAAATACTAAAATGAGCTCTAACATGGAAATTAAGCGTTTCCAGACTCGTGTCCACATAACATATTTTCTTTCTTTGTGTTAGGAATGTTTCCTGAAAGTTTGGCCGTACCTTTTTGTAACACCCTGTATTTACTGCCAACTGGAACAGCTGTAATCGTTTTGTAAAAATAAAAAATAAATAAATAAATAAAAAATTCTGTATGCCCTCTTTTTGTATTAATATGAAATGCTATTACGATACTTCTTTGATCTTTGCTGCGGATTTTTTGTTATACTGAAACAATAGCTGTGCACAAGTACATTTACGTAATCAGATAAATTATTGACGTTAACTTTTATAAAAATTTGTCTGTTAATGATTTTTACTAATTCTCTCGCTCATTATTGTAAAAAATGGCTAACTGATTGATTGTTAATATGATATTGTTTATTATCGTTTCATCGAAATTCTAACTATAATCAGTGATGTCTATTTCTAGTGCACACAATATTTAATTTTATCAGTTCAAACTCAATCGTTATTGCGTGAATGAAGCTGATATGTCCTCGTCAGTTAGACTTTCGCAGTCCTATCAAATTTTCTAATTACTTTTCAATTATTATTGCAAATTAGTTCTTATACTGTCTCTTAGGTATTAATAAAGACAGTCTTTGTTAACTTTTAATTGGCTGTTATATTCTAACATAAAAGTTGCAATATAGTACTCACCTGTGGCATTCGTTTCTTCACATAAGAACGACATCCACATGCACACAGTGGTCCAGTTGACAGTGATGCTGCTGCGCGGCAGAGCCTATTCTAACACAAGTTCATCAGATGTTCATTCACGTGAGTGGCTCACTTCCGCGATACACGAATGCCTCCCGACGCAGACGTCCCGTAGTCCCGTTTTAAGTCGCGCGACGCGACTGCACACGTACGACGCGATCACCGAGAATGACACTGACCATATTCTCAGTTCGAGTATAGTAAATTTCCTTGAAACGGAAAAGCTTCTTTCCATGAATTAGCACAGGTTTAGGGAACATTGTTCATGTGAAACTCAGCGTGCCCTTTTCTCACATGACATCTTGCGAGCCATTGATGAAGGGCAACAGGAGGATTGTGTTTTTCTCGACTTCAAAACGGCGTTCGACGCGGTGCCACACTGCAGACTGCTAACGAAGATACGAGCCTATGGAATAGGTTCACAGATTTGTGACTGGCAGAAGACTTCCTAAGTAATAGAACGCAGTACGTTGTTCTCGACGGCGAGTGTTCATCAGAGGCGAGTGTATCGTCAGGCGTGCCCCAGGGGAGTGTGATAGGACCACTATTATTTTCTATCTATATAAATGATCTGATGGACAGAGTAATTAGTAATTTGAGGCTGTTTGTTGATGATGCTGTGGTGTATGGGAGTGTGTCGTCTGTAACTGACTGTAATAGCATAAAGGATGACTTAGACAAAATCTCTAGTTGGTGCGAAGAATGGCAGCTAGCTCTCAATGTAGAAAAATGTAAGGTAATGCGCATGAGTAGAAAAAACAATCCTATAATGTTCGAATACAGCATCAGTAGTGAGCTTCTTGATGGTGTCGCGTCGTTCAAATATCTAGGCGTAACATTGCAGAGCGATATGAAACGGAACGAGCATGTAAGGACAGTTGTGAGTAAGGCAGACAGCCGACTTCGGTTCATTGGGAGAATTTTGGGAAGATGTACTTCACCTGTAAAGGAGACCGCGTATAAAACGCTTGTACGACCACGTCTTGAGTATTGCTCAAGTATTTGGGACCCGCAGCAGATCGGTTTGAAGGAAGACATAGAGGCGGTTCAGAGGCGAGCAGCTAGATTTGTTACCGGTAGGTTCGACCAATGCGCGAGTGTCACGGAAATGCTCCGGCAACTGAATTGGGGATCGCTGGAAGAAAGACGACGTTCTTTTCGTGAATTTCTGTTAAGTAAATTTAGAGGGCCGGAATTTGAAGCTGAGTGTAGTACGATCTTGCTGCCCCCTACTTACATTTCGCGTAAAGATCACAAAGACAAGATAAGAGAAATTAGGGCTCGTACGGAGGCATATAGGAATTCTTTTTTTCCTCGTTCAATTTTGGAGTGGAATAGGAAAGGAAATGCCTAGTAGTGGTACAGTGTACCCTCCGCCACGCACCTTACGGTGAATTGCGGAGTATGTATGTAGATGTAGACACTGTTTCGATAAATGGCACTGCCGCACTTATCAAAATAAACTTTCGCTGTCGACACTTCTTCTTCCAGCATACGGGAATACACGTTGCGCGGCTTTCGTACCGGCGATCGCAACGCGACACACGGGACAAACAAAGCGGAGCACACGCTGGGCGGCGCTGCACGCCTCCACACCCACACACTCGCAACAGACCGCGGCAGCAGCAACGATGTAGTGGCCCGGTACAGCGCGCTGCTCACATTCAAACATAACACCTCTAACAACATAGTCTACATATGTACAACCAAAATATTCTGCTAACATTACAAATAAAACAGGTAACATGCATGAAATGAACAAGTAAAGCAAGTGCAGACAAGTGTGAAAATTACAACACTATCAGTTCAATAAGTCATGGGTGCAAAATACTAACACGAATTATTTACAGACGAATGGAAAAACGAGTGGAATCCAACCTCGGGGAAGATCAGTTTCGATTTGAGACAATGTAGGAACACGAGAGGCAATACTCACATTACGACTTATCTTAGAAGATAGGTCGACTGGAATACACTCTTCGAAATTCTGATGGTATCAGGGGTAAAATATAGAGAGCGAAAAGTTATATTCAACCTATACAAAAACCAGACAGCGGTTATTAGAGTCGAAGGGCAAGAAAGGGACGCAGAAGTTGGGAAGGGAGTAAGACAGGGTTGTAGCCTTTCCCCAATGTTGTTCAATTTGTACACTGAGCAGGCTGTGAAGGAATGCAAGGAGAAATTTGGAGAGGGCATTAAAGTGCAGGGAGAAGAAATAAAAACATTGCGGTTTGCCGATGAGATAGTAACTCTGTCAGAGACCGCAAAAAACCTGAAAGAGAAATTGAATGGGCCGTACAGTGTCTTGAAAGAAAGATATAAGCCGGCCGCGGTGGCCGCGGGGACTGAGGCGCTCCAGTCACGGTCTGCACGGCCACTACGGTCGGGGGTTCGAATCTCCCCTGGGGCATGGGCATTTGTGCCGTCCTTAGGATTAGCTAGTTCTTAAGTAGTTTGTAAGTTTAGGGACTGATGACCCCGTAGTTAAGTCCCATAAGCTATACAAACATTTGAACATTTTTTGGAAGATATAAGATGAACATTAACAAGAGTGAAACGAAGGTAATGAAATACAATGTCAGAAAATCAGGCGATGCTGAACAAATTAGATTAGGTAATGAGACAATAAAAGTAGTAGATGAATTTCGGTAGCGAGATAACTTCTGATGGCCGAAGTAAAGAAGATTTAAAACGCAGAATGGCTTTGTGAAGAAAAGCGTTTCTAAAGATGCGAAACTTGTTAACATCCAATATTAATTTCAATGTTAGAAAGTCCTTTCTGATAGCATTTCTCTGGAGTGTAGCATTGTAGGGGAGTGAAAGGTGGAAGATAAGGAGTTCAGATAAAAATATGATAGAAGGTTTTGAAATCTGGTACTACAGACGAATGATGAAAATTAGATGGGTAGATCACGTAACTAATGAGGAGGTGAATCTGAATCTGGGAGAAAAGGAGTTTCCGGCATATCCTGACTAAGAGAAGGGATAGATTGGTTGGACACAACCTGGGACATCAAGGAGTTGTCAACTTAGCATTAGAAGGAAGCGTGTGAGGTAAAAATCGTAGAGGGAGATCGTGGGACGAATACAGTAAACAGATTGAAAGGGATGTAGGTTGCCGAACGTATTCTGAGATGAAGAGACTTGCACAGGACAGGGTAGCGTGGAGAGCTGCATCAAACCAGTCTGCTGACTGAAGACCACAACAACAGCAACAACGTAAATAAGTATGAATGTTTTCTTTGGAACACTTTTTTCGGTCTGTGATAGAAGGCGCTGTAATACTCACAAACGTATTGAGTATTAGAAAGCACTGGTGAGAGAACGCTTCCTTGCCGAACCCGTCTGTCTGTTACGATCCATTCTGATTTTTTGCCGCCTATCGTAACTCGGTTATGGCACTTATGGTACATGTTCCTGATTCTCAGATGCATTTCTCTTGAAAATTTAATTCTATTCAGATCTTACCATATCTCTTCTCTTTTAACAATGTCATAATCCTTTTTTGTATCTATGAATGCAACTACCACGTCTTCCTACAATGTTTCTTTTCTGCAGTCTCTCTGGCTGTAAATATGGGCCGGCCGCGGTGGCCGAGAGGACTGAGGCGCGCCAGTCACGGTCTGCACGGCCACTACCGTCGGGGGTTCGAATACCCCATCGGGCATGGATATTTGTGCGGTCCTTAGTCTTAGCTAGTTCATAAGTAATTTGTAAGTTTAGGGACTGATGACCCCGTAGTTAAGTCCCATAAGCTATACAAACATATGAACACTTTTTTATGTGAATATGGCATCTATGATTAACCTTCCTTGTTGTTCCACCCTTAAATGTGCCTCTATTGTGTACCGTATTTTCTTTAGAGTTATCTTTTCGCATATCTCCATGCAGTGGCACCATATTGCTATTCCTCTGTAATTCTCACGAAGCGCCTAGTTTCCCTTCTTAGAGATAGGTACAGTAATCGCCTCTCTCCAGTCTTCAGCGATCTTTCCGCTTGTCCACACTATCCTCATTATTCTGTTCAGCCACCGAATTCCGATTGCACCTGCAACTGATCATTTCCGCGGTGACGTCGTCTATTCCAGGAGCTTTGCCGTTTTTCATCTCTAATACAGCTTTCTCTACATCCAACATTTGCAGATCTTCTGTTTCTGTTTCCTCTGTGACAAAAATGGACCTAAAGGGGAGCGCTCACTTTAGATCGCGGCCCTGCAGCGAACTAGTTCGTTCTTTTAGTTCGTCCGCTCCCAGTGACGGCTGAGCGGCGTGGTCTGCACGTGCAGGTGGAGCGGGAAAAAATAAATAAATAAATAAAAAACAGCTTCTGAATAATTTCTCGCGTTTAACTTTAGAGTTATCTCTATATCTTGGCATTATGGTATTTATCAATCAGATATTGCAATGTGCAGAATTCTTCAAAGCAGAAATTTTGTAGCACTGAACTATGTAATCTAGCAGGCAGACGCTCACCTCGTAATGGATCTCATCAGCAGGAGGCAAACACGTGATTTTTAATTCTGTTTCCGACCTATCGCGCATATTTTAGTTCGCGATCTATCGCGCATATTTTAGTTCGCGACCGGTAGCTGTTCCTTTAGTTCGCAGCTCGGCCGCGAAGTAGGTCGCTCTTTTTAGTTCGTCCGCTCGTTTTGGCTTTTGCTACCGCTACTAAAAGTACAGCTGAGCTGCATGTCAGCTCCAAACGACGGCAACTGGCAGAAGGGAATCACGCGATTCTGCGCGCTCTCGCGTCCTCTCGCTGTTCCCCGTCAGTCTTCGGAAAGGAGCGGACGAAGTAAGAGGCGAGAGATCTGCGAAGTAGTTCGAGTAGTTCGCCTATGGGAGCGCTCTTCCGAACTAGTTCGTACGCGAACTACACAAGACTAAAATATAGCCGGATTTGAGGAAATTTCCCTGTTGCTATTGTTGTGGTCTTCAGTCCGGAGACTGGTTTGATGCAGCTCTCCACAATACCCTATCCTAAGCAAGCCTCTTCATGTCCTCATACGAACGCCAACCTACATCCATTTGAATTCGCTTACTGTATTCGTCTCTCGGTCTGCTTCTACACTTAACTCCAACACTAAATTGACGATTTGTTTTCTGCCTCAACTTATGCCAGAAATTTATTTTCTCCCCAGTTCTGTTTAGCACTTCCTCATTAGTTACGTGATGCACCCATCTAATCTACAGCATTCGTCTGTAGCACCGCATTTCAGATGTGTCTATCATCTCTCTGTCTGAATTCCTTATGGTTCACGTTTCACTCCCGTGCAATACTACACGCCAGACAAATGCCTTCAGAAAGGATTTCCTAACACTTAAATTAATTTAGGATGTCAGCAAATTTGACTTCTTGAGAAATGCTTTTCTTCCTACTTTCCTACTGCCTTCGTATATATTTTTTACTTCGGCTATGAGAAGTTACTTTGTTGCCGAGGCGGAGTGACCGAGAGGGAAGTTTATTGCTTATTCCGACGAATTTCGAGGGTTTATTCGCAACTTCTAGCGCATTTGTTTACATCAGTACGGTACTTTTTCGAGGTTTCAGTCTATGATTTCGTGGCACACTTTCACTGTAGTTGTCTCTTTTAGGTTCTACATCTACATCTACATAGATACTCTGCAAATCACATTTAATTGCCTGGCAGAGGGTTCGTTAACAACTTTCACAAACTTTCTCTACCGTTGCATTCTCTATTTTATTCTGATGATCATTTCTACCGATGTAAGTCGTGTGAGTCAACAATATATTTTAGCATTCGGAGGAGAATGTTGGCGATTGCAGTTTCGCAAGTAGCCCACGCCGCAGCGATAAGCGTGACGCTGTCTCTCCTGTATCGTGACAATACAAATCGAGTTGTCCTTCTTTGGACTCTTTCGATGTCCTCCGTCAAACGCACCTGATAAGGATCCCACAATGGGCTGCAATACTCCAAAAATGTACGAACAAGTGTAGTGTATGTAGTTTCTTTTGTAGTTCTGTTGCATCTTTTACGGATTCTGTCAATATAACGCAGTCTCTGGTTCGCCTTTCCCACGACATTATCTACGTGTTCTTTCCAGTTTAAGTCTAAAGTAATAATAACTCCTAGGTATTTTGTGGAGTTTACGGCCTTCACGTTTGATGGATTTATCTTGTAAACAATATTTAACGGATTTCTTTTCGTACTCATGTGGACGACTTCACATTTCTCATTACTTAGAGTCAATTGTCAATTTTTACACTATAGTGATATCTCATTCAGATCGTTCTGCAGTTGGTTTTGATCTTCAGTAGATTTTACTAGACGATAGATGACGGCGTCATCTGCAAACAACCTAAGAGAGCTACTTAGATTTTTCCCTAAAAAACGACTTCGCATTTCTCATTACTTAGAGTCAATTGTCAATTTTTACACTATAGTGATATCTCATTCAGATCGTTCTGCAGTTGGTTTTGATCTTCAGTAGATTTTACTAGACGATAGATGACGGCGTCATCTGCAAACAACCTAAGAGAGCTACTTAGATTTTTCCCTAAATCGTTTATGTAAATAAGGAACAGCAGAGGACCAATAACATTATCCTGTGGAACGCCCGATATCACCTCTGTTTTAGTCGATGCCTTACCATCGATTACAACGAACTGTGTCCTCTGTGACAGAAAATCCCCTATCCAATCGCAAATTTGGGGCTATATACCATAACCACGCAATTTGATTAAAAGCCATTTGCGAGGTACATTGGTTGGACACATTCTGAGACATCAAGGAATTTTCAACTTAGCATTAGAAGGAAGCGTGTGAGGTAAAAATCGTAGAGGGAGATCGTGGGACGAATACAGTAAGCAGATTGAAAGGGATGTAGGTTGCCGAACGTGTTGTCAGATGAAGAGACTTGCACAGGACAGGGTAGCGTGGAGAGCTGCATCAAACCAGTCTGCGGACTGAAGACCACCACAACAACAACAACAACGTAAATAAATATGAATGTTTTCTGTGGAACACTTTTTTCGGTCTGTGATAGAAGGCGCTGTAATACTCACAAACGTACAAATATGTGGTATCGCGCAACATTTCGCCAGTGCGGACGGTATTTGCTTCGTGATACATTGCTCGTGTTAAAATGGACCGTTTACCAATTGCTGAAAACGTTGATATGGTATTTATTTGCGGGTATTGTGATCAAAATTTCCAACGGACCTGTGCTATGTATGTTAATCGTTATCCTGCAAGACATCATGCAAGCGTCCGGACCTTTCGTCGGATAGTTCCGTTATTATTTAAAGAGACAGGACGTGTTCAGCCACAACTGAAACGTCAACCACGACCTGCAACAAATGACGATGCCCAAGTAAGTGTTTTAGCTGCAGTTGAGGCAAATCCGCACATCAGTAGCAGACAAATTGGGCGAGAATCGGGAATCTCAAAAACGTCAGTCTCGAGAATTCTACAGCAACATAAAATTCACCCGTACCATATTTCCATGTACCAGGATTTGCATGGCGAAACTTTAGACGTCGTTTACAGTTTTGCCACTGAGCACAAAATAAATTACGGGACCATAATAGATTTTTTTCACGCGTTCTGTTTAGTGACGAAGCGTCATTTACAAACAGAGGTAACGCAAACCGGTATAATATGCACTATTGGGCAACGGAAAATCCACGATGGCTGCGACAAGTGGAACATTAGCGACCTTAGTGGGTTAATGTATGGTGCGGCATTATGGGAGGAAGTATAATTGGCCCCCATTTTATCGATGGCAATCTAAATGGTGCAATGTATGCTGATCTCTTACGTAATGTTCTACCGATTTTACTACGAGATGTTTCTTTAACTGCATGACAGAATGGCGATGTTCTTTCAGCATGATGGATGTCCGGCACATGGCTCGCGTGCAGTTGCAGCGGTCTTAAATGGAATATTTAACGACAGGTGGATTGGTCGTAGAAGCACCATACCATGGCCCGCACGTTCACCGGATCTTACGTTCCCAGATTTCTTTCTGTGGGGAAAACTGAAAGGTATTTGTTATCATGATTCCCCGACAACGCCTGAAAACATGCGTCAGCGCATTGTCTATGCATGTGAGAACTTCACTGAAGGCCAACTACTCGCTGTTGAGAGGAATTTCGTTACGCGTAATGCGAAATCCACTGAAATTGAAGCATTTTGAGCATTTATTGAAGTCGTGAGGTAATTACAGGTAATCGCGCAGAAACAAAAAATGTTCAAATGTTTGTATAGCTTATGGGATTTAACTACGGGGTCATCAGTCCCTAAACTTACAAACTAGCTAACACCAAGGACGGCACAAATATCCATGCCCGAGGGGGGATTCGTACCCCCGACCGTAGTGGCCGTGCAGAAACAGCATGCGTTCTCATGATGTATGATAATTTCAGAAATGTACATATATCACAATGGAACAACCAAAGTAAAGTTCAGATGTAGGTACGTTCTGTGTTTTAATTTAAAAAAACCCACCTGTTACCCACTGTCAAGGGCGGATTCTGGAAAGGGGGGGGGGGGTACAGGTTCACATGCCCACCCCCAGACGGCCTGACGAAAAATGAGAGAGAGAGATAGAGAGAGAGAGAGAGAGAGAGAGAGAGAGAGAGAGAGAGAGAGAGAGAGATAGAGATAGAGAGAGAGATAATCGTAGCATTAGAATAATTAACTTATGGGCACCACGTAATTGTGAGTTTAAAAATTCAAAATCCCTGTAATTAACATAACGTAATTTGACCTTTTGCGTTATGCATCCATTGCTCTTTTTCGTCAGTAATTCAAGATAAAATTTAAAAAAAAAAGCGTAAGTAAAGTTAGAGGATTTAACTGCGTAAAGAAACTGTTAATTTCAACATCTGCGTTGAGGCTGGCGCATTCAGGTGTTTTCGGTAAACGGTTTATCTGATTCTTTTCCTAGACACTAAGAAATGTTACTCCCACCCATTATACACAGTTTTATTTGAAGCTACTCGTTTCGATTTTACATTTATTGGAGCAAATTAGAAATTTCAGCGGCATTTATCGACACGTCAGATACAAACGATTTTCATGGTGGTACAAATTCTTCTTGAAACACAGTCAAGTGTAATTTTCAGAATGTAATTTTCACACAGCAGCGGAGTGAGCGCTCATATGTGACTTCCTGGCAGATGAAAATTGTGTGCTGTGCCTGGGATCCGAACTTGCGACCTTTGACTTTCGCGGGCAAGCGCTCTACCGTCTGAACTATCCCGACACGCTTGACAGTCCGTCGTCAACAATTTTAATTCTGCCCGTTCCTCACCTCCTACTTTCCAAACTTGACAGGAATCCTTCTGCGAACTTTGCAGGACTAGCACTCCTGGAAGAAACGTTGTGGTGAAGGCATGACTTAGCCGCAGGCTAAGGGATGTTTCCAGAATGAGGACTGCTAGTCCTGAAAGGTTCACAGGAGAACATCTGTGAAGTTTGGAAAGTAGGAGGTGACGAACCGGCAGAAGTTTTGTGGACAGACCGCGAAGCGTGCCAGGATAGCTCAGTGGTAGAGCGCTTGCCAGCGAAAGGAAAAGGTCCCAGGTTCGAATTCCGTTTCTGGCCCACAATTTTAACCTGCAGGAAGTTTCAAGTTTAATTTTGTTGATCGCGAAAGCTTTCTTGAAAACTTATCTCGTTGTGCAAACTTCAGAAAGGATGAAGAAGAAATTGCTTCAGTACAACGCAAACACGGGAAATCTGATTTGAGGTTTTGAGGGAATATCAAACTTAGCGCGATATTAAAAAATGCTCAGTCTCTGTTGCAGTATTTTATTTTCCAATTACGCGTTTCGCGCTGTTAGCGCATCGTCAGACTGGAAAAAGACAAATATTTTGTTACCGTCCGTGTACCTGGTGCGCAGCGAACCTAATGTGGCTAAGGTGAGTAAATTTGGAAATTGGGACTTACTTGGGCGGAGATGGAGCCGCAGAACTATCTATTGCTGTCTAGGAGGTATCTTAAAAAATTGGTGTTATTGGGCGCCTGCAAAGAGGTAAACGTACAAAGTGGCCCAATAACACAAATTGTTAAGATACCTCCTAGACAGCAATAGATAGTTCTGCGGCTCCATCTCCGCCCAAGTAAGTCCCAATTTCCAAATTTACTCACCTTAGCCACATTAGGTTCGCTGCGCACCAGGTACACGGACGGTAATAAAATATTTGTCTTTTTCCAGTCTGACGATGCGCTAACAGCGCGAAACGCGTAATTGGAAAATAAAATACTGCAACAGAGACTGAGCATTTTTTAATATTCAACACTGTTGCTGCACCAGCCACAACCACCACCATCATGGAATGTAGTGAAATGTTTAGCGCGATATATTCACTGGTTGTTTATTTCCGACCTTTTAGGGTACGCTGTTTTCCCAGTTTCTGCTTGGATTGGTAATGACGCAGCCACTCCGGCGACTGTGCTGCTCATCCACGGTAGGTTGGCGATTCGTGCGCCGTCTGTCGGCAGCTGCAGGAGGCGTGTGTGTACCGCGGCTAGCATCGGCGAGCAGGAGGCGGCGTCGCAGTGCTGCAAACGTCACCCGCAGTCAGGTAGCACTACCACAGTCTAACATATACAGTCGCGACACTACCGCTGGTTTTTGTTATACTAGGCGACTGCAGCGCTCCTTGCGGACGTAAAGCCACGTTGCTCTGCATCGTAATACGAGACGTGTGTTTGCTGTGTGTTTTGGTGTACGAAATGGTTTTTACGAATGGAAGCGTGTGTAGTGCAATAAACTGCAGCAACAACAACTAGAATACGTCATATTTATCATTCTTTAGGTTTTCTACAGAGCCTGAGAGGTATGTGACAAAGTTTCGGTAACGCTTATCTACAATTATCTTGTGAGCAACACACACATATTGAAGATTATTGCTTTTTAGGATCAAGAAATGGCTTATAAATAGCAGGCGACAGGATCTTTTGGATAAAGTTGCCGCGTATTTACGTGATAATGTGAAGTTCTGCTCGCTACACTTCGATGCAAACCAGTTCATGAATGATGAACGGAAGAAGTAGGTGTGGAATGCTGTGCCTACATTGTTCGATGTTCCAAACAAACCACCGAAACTGGGAATGAAAAGGAAACTACCGCAAAGACGAGATAATGTAAAGGCGGAAGAAATTAAACTGTGTCCTGAAACAAGTATTACGACTGTGGTTGCTGCTACATCACAGCTAGAAACATTTTTGTCTGGGCATTCGAAAGTAATTCACTATAGAGGCAAACGTATAAGAAATGTATGGTAAAGAAGTGTACATTGTTACCGTTATTAATGTTTGAAAGGATAAATGTTTTCCGTTTTATCTAATGGAAACCACAGTCTAACACACAAACCTATTTATCTGAAACCACAGAGGCGTCTTATTTTAGAGACGATTGTCGCCCCGCCCCCTCCCACTCCTCCCTCATCTTCGAACCATATAATGACAGACTGTGGTAATGACTTAGGATCATCCATATAATATGACATTTAGACTGTCTTGTAATCGACGTAATATTATCTTAAAATATCATATAATTGAAATAATCTCGTAGCAAAATTATATTAGATGAAAGTGCCATAGCCGGTGGGTGTTCTCATAACTAAAAAGCAGGGAAAAACATTGTTTCGCACCATTTAACACCGGGAAGGCCAATTAAATGCTTCTCATGTGCAAAATACTATGTTTACCAGCAAACTAAGGTGCAATGTCTAAAGAATTTCGTCATAAATGTGGTGGAGATAGCGTCAGTTTATTCACGAGTTTTTGCTAAATTTACATTTGTTGATATTTAACTGTCCGTTAATTTGTCTGCACAAAATACTATGTTTATCTATCACTACCAGCAAGATAAGCTGCAAGCAATTTCTAAACAATTATTTCGTAACATATTGCACAATTGCAGTTTGTGTCCGATCACGAGTTTTTGCTCGGTTTGTTTCTTTTACACTCAGTCATGTGTCAAGATACTTAAATAAAGCTTGGAACGCAAGAATATATACAATATTTAGAAAATCACACAACAAGCGGGCATTATTAATGTGTCGTGTACGGCGTTAAGGGACAGCCGGCTTTACGACCGCTTGGAGCGCTAGTGTCGCTCCAAGTGTCGGGCGGTAACAGCTTTCACAGCAGTGAGTGTCGCGACTGTATGTATTAGACTGTGGTACTACTGCGCATCTAGGGACAGCGTGACGTCCTGCAAGTAGTGCAGGTGTTTTCTGCCGATGGCATCACCGGGCAACATCGTCTTCACCTGTCAAATTAACGTACTTCCATCTAATACCAATGCACCATCTAATACGGCGCACTAAGGCGTCATTCCCAAGTTCCCATGAATAAAAGAATTTTACAATAATTCCAACACATTAAACAGTGTAAAGCTGAATAATTTGTCAAACCATGTGCGACGCACGGGAATGGCCGTGTCATCTGGGGCGCAACGTCGTGGAATACGCGGCCACCCCCACCAGAGGTTCGAGTCCTCCCTCGGGCATGGGTGTGTGTGTGTGTGTGTGTGTGTGTGTGTGTGTGTGTGTGTGTGTGTTGTCTTTAGAATAATTAAAGTAGATTGTAAGGCCAGGTACCGGTGACATCAGCAGTTTTGTCCCTTCGGATTACAAACATTAGAACATTTTTTGAAACTATATGTCCTACGTTTTTGTACAGTTAGCATTAAGTCATTTGGCTCATTTAGTATGTACAAAACATTTTTTCGACCATATTGTACAACTGTTTGAATTTTCAAGTGGTCATTCTTATTCAGTCTTATAGTCCCACTATTCCAAAGTTGTAAATCTGTAGAGAAACCAGTGCCAATTCCGCACGGCTTCCTCTGTATAGGGATTCGCATATACCCACCACCTGGCGAAGCTCAGAACCAGTTAGATACTGAATTAAGTTCAGAGCCTGAATGCCCCGTGTTCAGCTGTTGGCCAGTGTTTCATCCTTTATGACGATGAAGGGCGAAACAAGTGTGCCCGCAGCTGAACACACGGCATTCACGGTCTAAATTCTCTTTTTTTTTTTTTTTAATTTTTGGTATTTTGTGGTAAATTTAGAAAATTTACATTGTTTAATATGATCAAATAATTGTAATATTTCAAAATGCCGCCATAGTGCGCAGAAACTAATAGTGCATTGACAATTAGATGGAAGTAAATTAATAAGTTTTTTTCTAAGAAGTGACTCTGGCTTTTTGTGTGTTTCCTAAAGCAGTTATATGTGACAACAACTGTAATATATATATGTGTGTGTGTGTGTGTTTTTTTTTTTTTTATTTAAATAATCTCACAAATCCGTTAAGCACATGTTCACCCTCCTCAGGCTCGTGTGCCCAGCAGAAAAGATTCTTTACCTGCCACTGCCCACTGTTCGTCTAAAATTGTGAGCAATGTGTTTGTGAGCATTACAGCGCCATCTATCACAAAGCGACAAAAGTGTAGCAAATAAAAGAGACATGTTTATTTACATACTGAAAGTGGCCTGTTGTTAAAATAAGCACGATGTCGGGCAGCTGAGATCCGCAAATGTAAATTAAAACTCTCACTGCTGCTCTAAATTACTTTATAAGTGGCCGAAGTACTTGCGCAGCGAAAATTTAAGTGCTCATTTCTTACGGGAGCAGCTAACGTTTTAACAAACACAAAATCAACGTTAAGAAAATAAATGACTGGATAATTAAACATGGCATGGGGAGCATAAAACCATAAAACAGAGGTTTGATACATCATAATGTATTCAGTAAAATAACAAGCAAATAAATGTGGGGAGACCAAATTAAGCACACACCTTGTACAAAGGTGAATTAAATCAAATAATTACTGGCCATATTAAAATTGTTTCTGCCTCTGCCCTTTCTGAATATGGAGGTAACGAGGGAGGAAATTTTCAAATACACAATGGGTAGCCGAGAGCGCATTCATTCATTCACAGTTGTGGTTCTGGTCTTCAGTCCGCGGACTGGTTTGATGCAGCTCTCCACGCTACCCTGTCCTGTGCAAGTCTCTTCATTTAAGAATGCGTACGGTAACCTACATCTTTTGAATCTGCTTACTGTATTCGTCCTTCGATCTCCCTCTACAATTTTTACTCCACACACTTCCTTCTAATGCTAAGTTGACAATTCCTTGATGTCTCAGAATGTGTCCCACCAATCTATCCCTTCTCTTAGTCAGGATATGCCAGAAACTCATTTTCTCCCCAATTTGGTTAAGCACTTCCTCATTAGTTACGTGATGTACCCATCTAATCTCCATAACTGGCCTGTAGCATCACATTTCAAAAGCTTCAATCATCTTTTTATCTGAACTCCTTATCGTCCACGTTTCACTCCCATACAATGCTACACTCCAGACAAATTCTTTCAGAAAGGACTTCCTAAGATTTAAATTAATATTTAATAAAGTTTCGCTTCTTTAGAAAAGCATTACTCCCCAAAGCCATCCTGCATTTTATATCTTCTTTACTTCGGCCATCAGAAGTTATCTTGCTACCCAAATAACATAATTGATCTACGAATTTTATTGTCTCCTTATCTAATCTAATTACTTCATCATCACCTGATTTTCTGACATTACATTCCTTTACCTTAGTTTTATTCTTGTTAATGTTCATCTTATATCTTCCTTTCAAGACACTGTGCATTCCATTCAATTGATCTTCGAGATCCTTTGCAATCTCTAACGAAATTACTATGTCATCGGCAAACTGCAAACTTTTTATTTCTTCTTCCTGCACTTTAATGTCCTCTCCAAATTTCTCCTTCCATTCCTTCACTGCCTGCTCAATGTACAGATTGAACAACATTGGGGAAAGGCTACAACCCTGTCTTACTCCCTTCCCAACCTCTGTGTCCCTATCTTGCCCTTCGACTCTAATAACCGCTGTCTGTTTTTTGTATAGGTTGAATATAACTCTTCGCTCCCAATATTTCCCCCAAGATGACTTTAGAATTTGGAAGAGTGTATTCCAGTCGACATTGTCAAAACCTTTTTCCAAATCGACAAAAGCTAAAAACGTAGGTTTCCCTTTCCTTAGTCTATCTTCTAAGAGAAGTTGTAATGTGATTCTTGCCTCTCGTGTTCCTACATTTCTTCTAAATCCAAACTGATCTTGCCCGAGGTCGGATTCGTGTTAGTATTTTGCAACCATGACTTATTAAACTGATAGTTCTGTAATTTTCACACTTGTTTGCACTTGCTTTCTTTGGAATTGGAATTACGATATTCTTCTTGAAGTCGGAGGGTATTTCCCCATCTCATACATCTTTCATACAAGGTTGAACATTTTTTCATGACTGTGTCTTCTAACGAAATCAACAGTTCAGACGGAATATCATCTACTTCAGAGGCCTTGTTTCGACTCAAGTCCTACAGCGCTCTGTCAAATTCTTCTCGCAGTATCATATCTCCTATCTCATCTTCCTCCACTTTGTCTTCCCTTTCTAGAATATTGCCTTCAAGTTTATTTCCTCTGTATAGGCCCTCTATATATTCCTTCCACAGTGCAGATTTCCCCTCTTTGTTTATTACTGGTATCCGTTTGAGTTCTTGATATTCATACAGCTGCTTTTCTTGTCTCTAAATATCTCTTTTATTTTCTTGTCGGCGGTATCTATCTTTCCCCTAGTTATGCATTCATCTACGGTTCTGCATTTGTCCTGTAGCCACTTCTGCTTAGCCAGTCTGCACTTCCTGTCAATCTCATTTTTCAGACGTCTGTACTCCCTTTTCCTGCTTCACTTGCTGATTTTTTTATAATTTCTCCTCTCATCAATTAAGTTCAGTATATCCTGTGTTATCCAGGGATTTCTATTAGGCCTTGTCCTTCTGCCTATATGATCCTCTGCTGCCTTCACTATCCTATCTCTCAGAGCTACCCATTCTTCTACTGTATTACTTTCCCCCGTTTGAGTCAATCCTTGCCTAATGCTCCTTCTGAAACGCTCAACCACCTCTGGTTCCTTCAATTTGTCCAGGTTCCATCTCCTAACTTTTCTACACTTCTGCAGTTTCTTAAGTTTTAATCTGCAGTTCATAACCAACAAGTTATGGTCAGATTCTATACAGACTTGTGCATAATGCTGAGCGGTACATTACAATGCAGCAGCAAAACAAAGCGTCGACGGCATTTTGACGAGACGACACAAATTTTTAACACTTAGAGTGCCGCGCCCGTAATATTACGTTCTCTGTGTCTTTGCGAGAACTGCCGCGGCCGTAATATTACGGACGGCTGTTCTCAAACGAATTGTAGCTTTCGCGCGCATCATTATCCTTACGGCAGTTATCAGAAGGGAGGCAAACCCTTGCAGTAGACATCTCTGCCACTAGGAGGCGCCACAAAACTGTTCACTTTACGAAGCAAGGCTTTGTGTCAGTTGACTGTGAGGCATCAGGGCGAGCGTTAGACGCAACATGTCAAGCAGTGGGCCTTTGAGCGACGCCGAGATTCGCCGCATTCTTGATGAATCGGAAGATGATCCGAGTGATGTTTCTGATGGCGATGACACGGATGAAGATCCAACTTATGCTGAATCAGGATCAGGTAATATAATTGCTTTCACGACTGGATGGAACACATTTCCTGGAAAGAATACCCATTCCACCAGGGAAGAAGAAGGCACAAAAGACCTGTGAGTGTGCTCAGAGAGAGGCAAGAAAGACGCAGGAGTCGCCAGAAGGAAGGATACTTCATTCCACTGTGCAGTATGCAAAGTGGGGTTTTGTGTCCAGCCCTGCTTCCAGCTATACCACTCAAGAAAGAACTATTTGCACTAAAAGCCGTTTGTTGATGTTTAATATTCATGATATTTGCATGTAATCACATAAAAATTGCCATGTTTATTAATAAATAGTTTATAATACGAAAAAAAAATTTACCTACTGGAAAACAGCGTTTCTTGTTTTGATTGTTGTGATGAAGGTTTACAAAGCAGGGAAATGTACGAGGCAAGTATTTGAAGAGGAAATAATAAGGTTTATTCCTGACCAAAAAAAATATATTAATGATTATTCCTGAATTTGTACCAACAGGACGAAATACTGTAAAAATGGCCGGCACTGGGGGAAGTCGGTTCGCATATATAGCTGGCACTCAAAGTGTTAAATACTGTGCACTAAACCAACTCATGTTAAGGGAGGGAGTGGCTCACTATTGTAAAGTACCATGTGATGTACGACCACTCCGAATTTCATAGCATTTACAAACAGAAATTTAGAATAAGTGAATAAAGCACATGCAAGATTGTATAGAAGAAAGCTAGTATTAATAAAAGCATGGCTAAAGGCCAAAGTTACCTAAGCACGTGGTGCAGTCGGTCATACGAGACAGGAAAGGTGGACTCAAGCTAGAAAATCTGAGAAATATTTAGCATACTCACGGATACAGATGCAATGTGAAAAGTCAGTTAAAAAGACGAAGGAAATTCAAATACTAGGTTTACACAAAGGTTGAAGGCCACACACGTGTATACTAACTTGAGCAAAACCGAGCAGACAATTATCACTGAAATGAAAATGCAAATAATAAATCTATAAATTAGGAAATACTTTGCCTCTCATAGTGAAAGAGTTACTCAAGAAAAGTATCACTGAAAAACCAAGACTGCCTGATCACAAAGAAAGCAAGGTTCTAACAGCATGCCTTCCCCTCAGCATGATTCGGTGGTGTACTTATTTCCATTCGTCGGAGCCAGAATCAAGAGTGAAGGTCTAAGGCCACGGTAAAACCCTCCCCTGCCACACACCGGATGTAGAGCGCGCTAAAAGCGACGCAGAGTGCGTTCAGAGACTAGTGTTTACCAACCCTTGCTTTTGTGTCCCAACTTCATCGCCGCTTTTGTGTCCCAGCCTCGTCGTAGGTGTCGGTGGCCGAGTGGAACGAGACCGACACAGTAACAAAAATAGCACGCTGGTGCAGGTACGGAGGGGAGCAGCCAGAAACTATAAACACTAGAGTAAATTAGAAAGAGATATATATTGCACAGAATGTAACAATACTTAACTTTTACATAGTACTGCAGAATGTTGATACATAGTTGTTAGAGGCCTGCCTAGTGCCTGTACAATAGCAAAGTCTTCACTGGTGCCTATCTGATTACGAAGGTCCTAACTCGTTGCTATCTCCGTCCGAAGTGCCGATGTCCTTCAGTGGTGGCCACGAGCGGAGTTGTCCCAGAGGGCGCTCGTGGCTGTCGTCGTGAGAACGCCGCGCCGTGCGTGCATGGCGGCGCGCGGCGAAAGTAGGTGGCGCGCACTTTGTACTTGTGCGACACCACACTTGCTACCTGGCCAAGACAATTCCCTCCACAACCGCTCCCAGAGAGCTCTCCTGTCACCTCTTTCGTCCAAGATTAGGTTGGTACCTCACTAACAGCACGGCCACCTCGCCATGTTGCCAAGTAAGCTTGTCTCTGGCCAGCCAGCAGACGCCAGCGCAGACGACATGCGAAGCCATGCGTTCTTAACTGAAGCAAACGAGGCCTAGAGCGGGAGGCGGCGACTGCAAGCCACTGCGCGGCAGTCAGTCAGTATTAGGAGCAACCTTCCACATTCACATGAACACACTAGTTCAATCACACGGCTGGAAACATATATAATTTTTTTTTCTTTATTGTCGTTTCAATTCCCCTAAAAGAGGGGCGGGCCGGCAGCACTCACTGGCGCTCTTCGGCCTACAGAAATAAAATTTTGTCAGCGGAGAACATAAAAACACAACGGAGATAAAATTTTGGAGATAATACAGACATAAAACGGAGATTTAAAATGGAGATAAAACAAAGTACATAAAATGGAGGAAACAGTGGTGACATAAAACACTTGAAACGGCGAAAGTGGTGAATAAAAACAGTTGCTCGAATGTCAGTGGCGCACACACACAATTAAAATGAGAATAGGGCAGCGGCCATGGTGAGACCGTCCGCTATTTGGAGTTAAAATAAAAAAAACACAACACACACTTCGAGAGATACACAAATAAAAGCTGATGGTGTCGGCTGCGGGTTGACCGTCCACTGTTGTAAGATAAAACAATTTAACTAAAACACACCACACTTTTCGAAGCACAAAGGAGGTTCCGTAGATGGTGGGGCACTGACAGCATTTGAAGATGTGGTGTGGGAGGAAAAGGGATGAAAGGAGAGGGAGAGGGTGGGGAGGAGCCGCAGAGCCGGTAGGGAAGGGACGGGGGGGATGATGTCCCAGGAAGCCACGGGGAAGAAGGATAGGGGAGGGCGGTAAGAGGAGGAACCGGAGGGACGGAGGAGGGGAGAAGGGACAGGAAGGGAGGGATAGTCGGGGCCCTCAGGGAGAGAAGGGGGAGAGGGAGCAAGGAGAAAGATCAAACTGGTATGAAGGGTAGATGTCAGGTCGGAGGGCATCATCCGGGAGGGGGAGGGTACGGAAGTTGCCACGGGAACATATAGAAATATGGGGCAAACATATATAAACATGGGGCATTGATCATTGATAAAAAGAATAAAATGATTAACACACAGATAGATAACATTAATGGTGCAGGAAAACTTCAGGTTAAGGAATAAATCAAAATGGAACACGACCACACATTCACTGGACGTGTTTCAGTACTAGAAGAATATGTAACAAAAATGGGGGTACATATTTAAAAAAAACTGCAGTTGATATCCGTCTGACCTATGACAGCACCATCTAGGGGGCCAATCATAGCGCCATCTGTTTCCCCCCTTTAAACTAGAAAAGTTTTGTTCTTTGTAACTTTTCGTTTGATGCTTATTTCGTGAGACATTTGGCCCGGTCACTATCAATGCACCACGCTGTATACAATACTCCTACTTTCTTTTAAGTTTAAAGAGAGACAGTTCTTCTTTGTGTACTCCTATATGAATTCAGTTTTGAAAGCTCCCGCCCCAGAATCCGGCTTTCGCTGCTGCATCGGAGTGGTGTGGTATGTGTTGAGTACCAGCCTATACTATCTCGCAAGATTCGCTTGAAGTTTCGAATTTTGTGGAATAATTAAAAAAGTCGGAACATCTTCCAATTGATCCGATGACCTGGCAACAGTGAGCAATTGGGTATACGCGAAATGGTTTTTCGACCGATGTGACCGATTTATCGTTGCTGAAAATCAGATAAATATGGCCGTTAGCATTTGAACATTTGCAGAGGGGACATCGGGCGATATCCAGCAACGATATGTCGCGACAGATCTAGCTCTGCTGAGCTGACGACGAGCAGACGAATCTGGCTCCAAGCGAAACCTCTGTCTGCACCCAGGGCCGTCTCAAGCCACGCACGGGCCCTGGGCCTCAGTGTTTGGGGGCCTTGGCTTAATTGGTTAAAATATTACAAACCAAATACTAATGACTAGTTCCACAAATTAGTCTTTCATTCAGATTAATGATTTCCTGAAAGATTTCCGGAATACAAAATATACAATTTTTGGAGTTTGTCTCTTTCTACGCAGATAACTGGCACCCAGATTAGGGAACCCTACAACAAAACAGAATTTTCCTTTGAATCAACTCAACAGAATGATGTACATTTGTTTAGTGAATTTATTGGTTATGATGGTAAGATATACACAAATAAAATACTGGTGATTACTGTTTTGCAAATTGGACTTACGTTGCTGTTAAATGTTTCTTTCGGGATTTTTGAAATGCAAAATCTTCTATTATGTTTACAAAGTCCAACCGTCCAAGGACGTCACTTTCTATGCACATGATTGACAAATTAGTAAGTCGTTCCTGTAGCATAGTCGTTCGTAATTCATACTTTGATTCTCTTTAACTGGGAAAATGAATGCTCTCCACTGCAATTGGTTATCATCAGACAAAGAATTATCCAGGTAGAAACTTCTACATTCGGAAAGGTTTCTTCTATTTTATCTGCTTTTATTAAAAAATGTAAGATTCATTTGGAATCTTTTTCAAATAGTTTTTTAAATGAAAACATTCTGATTTGAGCTCATGAACATTAACGTCTGCATGATAAAATTCTGCAAATTCTTTGCATCTGTTTCTCAACTGTTCACAATCGATTTGGTTTAACTGAGAAAGGGAACTAAAATATTTGCTAGCTTTCTCGTATGCTTCTGAACGTCGCTTAAAACTAGAATCCAAGGTGTCGATTATAGGCAGAAAACTTCTACACGAGATGTTTGTCACTCAGCTGGACAGTCTCTGGCGAATCTTCGGAAAAAGTTCTCTGCTTGCTGCAAATTCCCGTCCTTTGGGAATTACCCTCATAGTCAGCACCTGGATATTTCTCCTTGGGCCAAAAATTTCACAACTGCAACAGTTCTTTTCAATATGCTCCTCCAATAGCTGACCTCCAACACTTTTGTTTCTTGCAATATAATTCACCGTTGATTCCCTGTCCTTTGAACTACTCTCATGCTGCTTTAATAAGTTGTTTATATGCTTCCAATCTATGTATCCCGTGGAAGAAGTCAAATTACTTCTGACAGTGTTATTGAATAGACGGCAACAATAACAGTACCTAGATATCATGGAATGCAGAAGCCACTTTTATTCCACACACTCAACATTCGTCAATTTGCGAGTGAAAACAGTCTTACTTAATTTTCTGGTTTTTGTTTTACCACTTACATAAGAAAAATGTGTAATGTTTTCTGAGAAGCCGCAATTTTTGTTTTGGGAAAATCTGGGCCCTTGTGAATCTAAATATCACGGACTTGTTCCGTTACAATTTCATGACTGTACTTACCAGGGTCGTGAAACATGTTTTCCAACATACTTCTGTCTGGTAAATCCAAGTGTCTTGAGATGGAGGAAGCATGTTGTGATGTGTGTGCAGCTGTCTTCATTGAAACGGATGAACTCGAAACACAAATGCTATCATCTATGTTAAACATGGGCACCGTTTCTGAGCTTTGAGATTTAGAGATGTCTTGATATGATGAGGTAGATGAATCACTTTGCCTGATAGTTTCTTCAATAGTGAAAAATGAAGTAATTTTTAGGTACTCCATAGTTTCTTCGGGTTTGCTGCCGGATTTTGAAGTCGAACTGACCCAATATTTGGGCGGAACACTGATCATCAGTTGTCGGCGAGTCCAGCAGCAGCAGGTCCGCTGAGGATGGCGGACAGGTGTTCCGCCGAAATATTGGGTCACTTCGACTTCAAAATCCGGCAGCAAACCCGAAGAAACTATGAAGAACTATTACGCCGGGAAAGCCTACGAAATTTTTAGGTAGTCTTCCGATGGTTTCTTTTTGAATTTCAAGTTTCTTTTTTCATTTTTCTATACCACTTAAGCATGTTCTTTTTGACATTGTTGAAAAACACTACAAAAATATCATGTAGACACTGCCAAGTTGACAGAGTGAATCGCGTACAATGAAATGGTGCTTCGAAGCACCGCGAACTAACTATTGCTTCGTAAGATAGAAACTCCAACAATGCCGAATTCTGGATGCAAAGACTGACCGGTCGGGGGTTCGAATGCCCCCTCGGGCATGGATATTTGTGCCGTCCTTAGTATTAGCTAGTTCATAAGTAGTTTGTAAGTTTAAGGACTGATGACCCCGTAGTTAAGTCCCGTAAGCTCTACAAACATTTGAACATTCTACACTGACCGATGCGCAGTACAGTACCGTGTTAAGCACCGGGCGAGTCCATTGTTTTTTCCCTAGGGGGGGGGGAGGGGGGCGTTGCGCACGGTCGTTCTAAGCGCCGGGCGAGTCCATTACTTCGTTCTAAGGGGAGGCCGCATCGGTCTGCTTGAGATCCTTCTAGTTCATGTGTTGCTGCTTTGATATGTTAAAGATTTGTATCTGATTCCTGAAGCCAAAAAAAAAAAAAAAAAAAAAAAAAAAAAAGTCTACATAGCGTGGCATTGCAGTCTGCGCGTGTACTGAAATTTCTGAAAGAAATTGGAGCCGTTATTCAGTTCCTGCATTTGATATTTAATCAACATGGTAGCAGATGTGCGTGGTTGTTGATAATTACGTTTTTATGAAGAACGATGGTTTTGGTCGAGTTTAAGATACTAAAAGTGAAGAAAGACGAAACCATGGCCGAAGAAAGACAACAAATTGAGAAACTCACAGGCGAAGAAAATTGGGCGACTTGGAGAATCGTAATGAGAACTATTTTGGAATGTGACGAAATCTTTGACGTCGTAAATGGCGCGCTGCTTAAACCAGAAGAAGGCGGACAAAATTATGAACCTGATATTAAGAAATGGACGAAGGCAAATGCAAAAGCAAGGAAACGGCTAATTTTGTCGCTTGATACTAAGCCTTTACTTCGTGTTGGTGAATGTAAGACTGCTAAAGAGATTTGGGATAATCTACACAAGATTTACGATGTTCACTCAGCCGAAAATATTGATCTGCTTCGACATAAATTTCACAACATTGTGTGGGAAGCATCTGGTGGTATACAAGCCCATTTAGCGAAATTTGATGAAATAAAAACTCAACTTGCTTTGCTAGACAAGCCGATCGACGATGGTGATCTCTGTGCGCGATTTTTGCAAACTTTGCCGAAAGAATTTGACTACATATATATAACATGGCACGATTTACCTGCTGAAGAGAAGACGTGGAATAAACTGCAAAAACGGTGTTTAAATTATGAATTGAGAATTACAGATCGTGATGAAGAAAGTGTTGCTTCAGTGTGTAGCGTGGCATTGCAGTCTCCGCGTGAACTAGGTTCTAAAAATGAACGTGTTTTGGCGCCTGCAGTGTCCAGCACTGTGTGACTGTGACTGCTGGACGTGCCCCTCCTTAGGACGGCAGCTGCTCTGTTGTTGTGGGCAGCTCTGACGCCGCCGCTGCTGGGGCTGTCTGACATCTGTCTGCTGTCTGACGTCTGACGTCTCGTGGCGTAGCCGCCTGCCTAAGTGACTACCCGCTGCATAGCCGGTCACAGTACACCTGTGTAGCACTGTGTGAGCGCCGCTACTGGGTACAATGTTCCGACAAGTTACAGACTGCCGCGAGCTCCACTACAGCAGCGTCGCCGTGTGTTCTGTAGCCAAGGCCCGCAGTAATACTACGATTTTGCGTGCATACAGCAAAGCCAGTCACTTGCCACGCCATCCATACATCACACGTTTCGAACAATTTCTAGGCCTTTATAATGAATATGTGCGACAAACATTCACTTTAAAAAAAGTCATTGCCTAGGAGACGAGACAGGAGCGAGTTTCTCGCCCCCCCCCCCCTCAGGCTGGGGGCCCTGGGCCTGTGCCCCTGTGGTGGAGACGGTAGTGTCTGTACCCAAGGTGCACTCTGTTTGCCGGTAACTTCAAAACGAATCCACTTGCATTATAAATCCTATGCGAGGACTTGTTTAGCGAAAACTCCAAGCAGAATATCAATCAAAATGTATGAAATGGTTATTATTATCAGAATGAAACTTTCACTCTGCAGCGGAGTGTTCGCTGATATGAAACTTCCTGGCATATTAAAATTGCCCGCGAAAGGCAAAGGTCCCAGGTTCGAGCCCCGGTTCCGGCACACAATTTTAATCTGCCAGGAAGTTTCATGGTTATTATTATTATTAAAAATTATTATTATTATCAATCAAAATGTATGAAATGGTGATCAATATTACGCAGAAATTTCGTCGAATTTCGATAATCAATAAATGTGTTACATGTTTGGAATAAAGAGTTCGTGTATTTATTGATTTGTGGATTTCATTTTTCAGGTTTTTACTTCATGTATTTTGATGAAAGTACTTCACTCAGAACTTTGAACTAGGTAACTACAAATATGTTGCTCTATTCCAAATAAAAACCGTACAGAATTGTAATAAAATTCACGGGCGAGAAATCTGTTTCCCTAACGCCAGAATAGGTAAACGCATTATAGATGACATTTCGGGTACCGTAATTAACAGTAACCGAATGGTGGTATCACTCAATCGAATGTAAATTTTGAAGTTATTAGACTCATTTGCTCGCAAGTGTTTTAGCAACCGCATATGACTAAATTCGTCAATATGTTGACATGTTCTTGCGCATTTTTCATTATTTCTTTTTCTCTTTCTTCTATTTACAATGTTATGCTCCAGTGATGCTCAATCAATGACTGTCATTTCGCTATCCACTTATCTAGCAATGTACCGTTGCACAAATAACTACGTTCCGATAGTTCTGATTGGCCAGTACAGTCAACCAACCAGAGATGAATGATCTGTCGCTGGAATACCACGATTTATCTGTAGATACGACCACTGGCGAGCGGCAAAGTCGCTTAGTAATGAAATCGCCTACGCTTCGTTTGCGTCTTTGCAAAGATAAATATGTCAAATTTATCGCTGCTAACTATCGGCCGATCTGTCAGAGATATATATATCTGTCCAATCACATAGGTCGAAGAATCGTACCGTGTTATTGTTGTTGTGGTCTTCAGTCCGCAGACTGGTTTGATGCAGCTCTCCACGCTACCCTGTCCTGTGCAAGTCTCTTCATCTGAGAATACGTTAGATAACCTACATCCTTTTGAATCTGCTTACTGTATTCGTCCCTCGGTCTCCCTCTACGACTTTTACCCCACATGCTTCCTTCTAATGCTTAGTTGACGATTTCTTCATGTCTCAGAATGTTTCCCACCAACCTATCCCTTCTCTTAGTCAGTCCTTTCCTCCCCAATTATGTTGACTACCTCCTCGTTAGTTATGTGATCTACCCGTTTAATCTTCGTCTGTAGCACCACATTTCAAAAGTTTCTATCATATTTTTATCTGAACTCCTTATTGTCCACTTCCACACTATGCTGCACTTCAGGAAAATGGTTTCGGAAACGACTTCCTAGCATTTAAATTAATAATGTAAGACAACAAATTTCGTTTGTTCATCAGAAGTTATTTCACTACCTAAATAACAAAAGTCATCTACTACTTTTATTACCTCACTACGTAATCTGACTGCTTGAGCATCGTCTGACTTTCTGACACTACATTCTATTACCCTTATTATTGTTCATGTTATACCTTTCTCTTCAAGAAACTGACTATTCCATTTAATTGCTCTTGCAGGTCCTTTGCTATCTCTGGCAGATTTATTATATCATTGTCAAACGGCAAAGTTTTTATTTCTTCTCCCTAAACTTCTAAACTTTAATTTGTAATCCAAATTTCTTCTCGTATTGCTAGACAGCTTGCTCAGTGTACAGATTGGATAGCATTGAGGAAAGGCTACAACCCCGCTTCACTCCCTTCCCACCCTCGGCGTCCGTTTCATACTCTTCGACTCTGATAACTGCTGTTGTTTCATTTCTTTCTCTTTCTTTTATTTTTTTAAATTTTTTAATTTTTATTTTTTTTTTTAAGTATATTTTACTCCTGCTACCTTCAGAATTGTAATGAATGTATTCTAGTCAACATTGCGAAGACCTTTCTGCAGATCTACAAATGGTAAAACCATAGGTTTGCCTTTCTTTAATGTATTTTCTAAGATTAGACGTAATGTGAGTATTGCCTTGTGTTTTCCTACATTTCTCCTAAATCGAAACTGATCTTCCCCAATATCGGATTCCACCAGTTTTTCTATTCGTCTGTAAATAATTCGTGTTAATATTTTTGCAACCATGTCTTATTAAAGAATTGCTCAATGTAGGAGAAACGTTCAATGATGTGTCAGATTTTCAGGTAGAATGGGATAGAAACGAAGATGGAAACTGGATCTTATTTCAGGAAGTGGAGAAAATGGTCAGTAGATTACAGTGCAATAAAGCGGCTGTGGTGGATGAAATTAAGACGGAAATCGTCAAACACAGTGGAATATCAGGTCTCAAATGGTTACACAGGATAATTGAGAAGGCGTGGGAATCGGGACAGGTTCCGTCTGACTGGACGAAAGCGGTAATCACGCCAATTTTCAAACATGGAAACAGGAAAGATTGTAACAACTATCGACGTATCTCTTTAATTAGAGTTGTAGGCAAAATATTCTCAGGTATTGTTGAAAGGAGAGTGCGAGTATTAATTGACAAGTTGGATGAAAATCAGTGTGGGTTTAGGCCTCTTAGAGGCTGTCAGGACCAGATCTTTAGCTTACGGCAGGTAATGGAAAAGTGCTATGAGTGGAACAGGGAATTGTGTCTATGTTTCATAGATCTAGAAAAGGCTTATGACCGTGTTCCTAGGAGGAAGCTACTGTCAGTTCTTCAAGGTTATGGTGTAGGAGGCAAACGTCTGCAGGCAATTAAAGGGCTTTACGTAGACTGTCAGGCAGCAGTTAGATGGCAAATTAAGCTCATGGTTCAGGATAGTTTCAGGGGTAAGGCAAGGCTGTAACCTGTCACCACTGTTGTTCATACTATTCATGGATCATATGTTGAAAACAGTAGACTGGCAGGGCGGGAGTAAAATAGGTCAAAACAAAATAAGCAGTCTCGCATATGCGGATGACTTAGTTGTAATGGCAAATTCGATTGAAAGGTTGCAAACTAATATTTCAGAGCTCGATCCGAGGTGCAAGGATTATGATATGAAGATAGCATCTCCAAAATGAAAGTAAGGTCTGTGGGAAAGAGATTCAAAGAGATTGAGTGCCAAATAGGAGGAATAAAGTTAGAACAGGTAGACAGTTTCAAGTACCTGGGATGTATTTTCTCACAGGATGGCAGTATAGTGAAAGAACTGGAATCGAGGTGCAGCAAAGCTAATGCAGTGAGTGCTCAACTAAGATCTACTCTCTTCTGCAAGAAGGAAGTCAGTACCAAGACTAAGTTAGCTGTGCACCGCTCTATCTTTCGACCAATTTTGCTCCACGGGAGTGAAAGTCGGATGGATAGAGGTTACCTTATTCATAAGGCAGAGGATACAGATATGAAAGTAGCAAGAATGATTACAAGTACTAATAGATGGGAACAATGGCAGGAGGGTGTCCATAATGAGGAAATCAAGGAGAAACTGGGTGTGAACGCCATAGATGAAGCAGTAAGAGCGAACAGACTGAGATGGTGGGGTCATGTTACACGCTTGGGAGAAGCGAGGTTACCTAAGAGACTCATGAGCTCGGCAGCGGAGGGTAAGAGGGGTCGAGGTAGACCAAGAAGAGAGTACTTAGATTCGGTGCAGAATGATTTTGAAGTAAAAGGCATAACATCAGACGAGGCATCAATGTTAGCATTGAATAGGGGATCATGGAGGAATTTTATTAGAGTTACTATGCTCCAGACTGAACGCTGAAAGGCATAATCAGTCTCTAATGATGATGATGATGATGATGAAGATGATGATGATGTCTTATTAAACGGATAGTTACGTAATTTTGACATTTGTTTGTACTTGCTTTCTTTGGATTTGGAATTACGATATTGTTGTTGAAGTCGGAGGTGTTTCCCCTGCGCCTTACATGTTACAGTTTAGGGCCCTCGCTGTGTGTAGTCAGGTAGCAGGCGGCCATTATAAGGAGGTGTGGTGCGCCACAGGCTGGTGGGCGACAGTAGTCGGCCAGACAGAGGGAGAGAGGCAGAGGCAGAGACAGAGAGAGCGCACATCCTGGCTCACACAGGGCTCGGATTTCACTCCACGAGATGACTGCCGCTGCCGCTGCAGCCGATGGCTGGGGGGGGGGGGGGTGACGTCACGGCGCCAGATGTGTGCCGGTGGCGGCGGCGGCCCTGGGAAAGGCGCGAGCGACAGGAGCCAGGCGAGTAGGCAGTAGGCGAGTAGGCGAGTAGGATGGATGGATGGATGGATGGATGCTTAGGGTTTAACGTCCCGTCGACAGCTTGGTCATTAGAGACGGAGCTAACGCTCGGAGTTTTTGGGCTAGGATGAGGAAGGAAATCGGCCGTGCACTTTGAAAGGAACCATCCCGGCATACGCCTGGAGTGATTTAGGGAAATCACGGAAAACCTAAATCTGGATGGCCGGAGGTGGATTTGAACCACCATCCTCCCGAATGCGAGTCCAGTGAGGCGAGTAGGCGATAGGCGAGTAGGCGAGTAGGCGAGTAGGCGATAGGCGCTTCCTGGCGTGCTGTGGGCAGAGCGAGCCACCTGCCGCGCGGGGCAGCGCGGTAGGCCATGGCCACCGTGGCTGCCATATCGGAAAACGGCCGACCGTTTCAAATCACAATGTAGCCGATAGACTTGAGCCTCATAGTTCGTGATAGGGAGCGCTCACTTTAGTTTGCGGCTCTGCCGCGAACTAGTTCGCTCTTTTAGTTCGTCCGCTCCCAGTGACGGCTGAGAGGCGTGGTCTGCGCGTGCAGGTGGAGGGAGAAGTTCCCCCACCTAGCTGCTCCACGCGATTGCTGCTTGAGCCGCTAACGATATCACGCAAACCAAAAGAAACAATTTGTGGGTAATTCTCGCGTTTAAGTTTAGGTTTATCTCCATATCTTGGCATTATGGAATTTATTAGTCAGATATTACAGTGTACAGAATACTTCAAAGTGGAAACTTTGTACCACTAATCTATGTAATCTAGCAGGCAAACGCTCACCTCGAAATGGCTCTCATCAGCAGAAGGCAAACACGTGATTTTTAATTCTGTTCGCGACCTATCGCGCCTTTTTAGTTCGCGACCTATCACGCATTTTTTAGTTCGCGACCTATCGCGTATATTAAAGTTCGCGACCTATTGCGCATATTTCAGTTCGCGACGGGTATCTCTTCTTTTAGTTCGCAGCTCGGCCGCGAAGTAGGTCGCTCTTTTTAGTTCGTCCGCTCGTTTTGTCTTTTGCTGCCGCTACCAAAACATCAGCTGAGCTGCATGTCAGCTCGAAATGACGGCAACTGGCAGAAGGGAATCACGCGATTCTGCGCGCTCTCGCGTCCTCTCGCTGTTCCCCGTCAGTCTTCGGAAAACAAGCGGACGAACTAAGAGGCGAGGGATCTGCGAACTAGTTCGCGTAGTTCGCCTGTGGGAGCGCTCGTCCGAACTAATTCGTTCACGAACTACAAAAGACTAATAGCCGACCTCATCGCCCGAACGTACAGACTTCCGACTACAGTCGGTGAAATTCAAATCAGTTTTAATGAAATAAATCGCAATTTTTGATCTGCTATGGCTTCACTGTACTAGGTTTAGATGTAATACCAAAGTGCGGCGAATGAAAATTTGTGCCCGGCCAGGATTCGAACCCGGGACTAGGCAGACGCGTTGACCACTCCACCACCAGGACACAGTGACCAGCCCGACTGCAGAGGACTCTTCCCTGCACGTCTCCCGCCACACACAAACCTCCATTCGCCACGCTGTCTCTTTCCTGTACCACAGGGTATTTATTCTACAATGCTCGCAGCCACAATACTCAGGAGCCCAGACACGGCTTGTATACAATTATAAATTTTGGCGACGTTACAGCGTTTATTTTTAATGAAATCAATCACAATTTGCGATCACTTACGGCTTCACTGTACTAGGCTGTGGTTATAGGAAAGAAACAGCGTGGCGAATGGAGATTTGGGTGTGCCGCGGTGCAGTAGCCGAGCGGTCTAAAGCGTCTCGCTGCGGAGCGCGCGGTTGCTCGCCGTGGAGGTTCTAGTCCTCCCTGGGGCATGGGTGTGTGTGTTTGTCCTTAGGTTAGTTTACCTAGGTTTAAGTAGTTTGTAAGCTACGGACTGATGACCACTCAGTTTGGTCCGATAGATTTACAAATAAAAATTAAAAAATAAATAAATAAAAATTGTGTGTGGCGGGAGACGTGCAGGGAATAGTCCTCTGCAGTCGGGGTGGTCAATGTGTCCTGGTGGCGGAGTGGTCAACGCGTCTGCCTAGGAAGCAGGAGATGGCGGGAGACGTGCAGGGAATAGTCCTCTGCAGTCGGGGTGGTCAATGTGTCCTGGTGGCGGAGTGGTCAACGCGTCTGCCTAGGAAGCAGGAGATCGCGTGTTCGAATCCCGGACGGACACAAATTTTCACTCGCCGCACTTTGGTATTCCATCTAAACCTAATACGTCGTCAAAAATACATAAGTTATTACTTGTACACTGTAAATTTTATTTCACAGACAGTACTCATCATACCAGTGAATGTTCCTTCGATACTATATCACAGTTCGACATATAGTTCATGAGATATGATATCGTAAACAATTTGGTTCATGAGATAAGTATGGGGCAGTACAGCAAGCAAGCGAACGTCTGTGACAGAGTTCACCAATCTTATCTCTGCGAGTATCAACAAACATTGTACATAGTGTTACTGATTTACATTTGAGTATTAAATACTTAGCGATATTTGTTTGTTTTGTGTCCCGACTTCGTCGCCGCTTTTGTGTCCCAGCCTCGCCGTAGGTGTCGGTGGCCGAGTGGAATGAGACCGACACGCTGGTGCAGGTACGGAGGGGAGCAGCCAGAAACTATAAACACTCGAGTAAATTAGAAAGAGGTATATATTGCACAGAATGTAACAATACTTAACTTTTACATAGTACTGCAGAATGTTGATACATAGTTATTAGAGGCCTGCCTAGTGCCTGTACAATAGCAAAGTCTTCACTCGTGCCTATCTGATTACGAAGGTCCTAACTCGTTGCTATCTCAGTCCGAAGTGCCCGGTGTTCTTCAGTGGTGGCCACGAGCGGCGTTCCAGCAAAGGGCGCTCGTGGCTGTCGTCGTGAGATCGCCGCGCCGTGCGTGCATGGCGGCGCGCGGCGAAAGTAGGTGGCGCGCACTTTGTACTTGTGCGACACCACAGTTTGCTTCTTTTGGCAAGTTTAATTTTGTATCAAAACCTCTATGAAGATACCTCTTTATGAAGATACATTGTTTCGGACAATGACTTTTACTTACGCTTAGTACAGATAATCGAGGAGTAATCTACAAACGCGGACAAAGAAATTAGTAACCTATATTCCAAAATGTTTAAAAACACAAATAACAATCTAACTTCGCAGAACTATGCAATATGCACTTTCAAGTTCGTCACGGATGTCTATATAAATTACTCATCTGATAATAAATGGTATCACAGACTGTATGCATTCTCCGTATTGGTTTTCTATACGTAGATTCAATAATGAATACTGATGCAGCAGATATGAATAACGTAACGGATGCTGAGTAAATTAGTATCGATTCGGTATCTGCGACTATCGAAATGTATTCACGGGCAACGGTTCAGTTCTTCGCGTCAGCCTTAGTATTCGCTGCTCAGTAGCGAGCACACGCGGTTCGCTACAGCCGCGCAGCTTGTTCCAGCACCGCCGGCACACCACCATGAACTCACACCGCGAAACAGCCACGCCGGTGCAGCCCTCAATACAACCGGTTCCGCAATAGGCCAGATAAAAGGGAAATTTACACTACTGGCCACTGAAATTGCTACACCAAGAAGAAATGCAGACGATACGCGGGTATTCATTGGACAAATACATTGTACTACAACTGACATGTGATTACATTTTCACGAAATTTGGGTGCATAGATCCTGAGAAATCAGTACCCACAACAACCACCTCTGGCCGTAATAACGGCCTCGATACGCCTGGGCATTCAGTCAAACAGAGCTCGGATGGCGTGTACAGGTACAGATACCCATGTAGCTTTAACACGATACCACAGTTCATCAAGAGTAGTGACTGGCCTATTGTGACGAGCCAGTTGCTCGGCCACCATCGACCAGACGTTTTCAGTTGGTGAGAGATCTGGAGAATGTGCTGGCCAGGGCAGCAGTCCAACATTTTCCGTATCCAGAAAGGCCCGTACAGGACCTGCAAGATGCGGTCGTGCATTATCCTGCTGAAATGTAGAGTTCCGCAGGGATCGAATGAAGGGTAGAGCCACGGGTCATAACACATCTGAAATGTAACGGCCACTGTTCAAAGCGCCGTCGATACGAACAAGAGGTGACCGAGACATGTAACCACTGTCACCCCATACCATCACGCCAGTTGATACGCCAGTATGGTGATGACGAATACACGCTTCCAATGTGCGTTCACCGCGATGTCGTCAAACACGGATGCGACCATCATGATGCTGTAAACAGAACCTGGATTAATTCGAAAAAATGACGTTTTGTCATTCGTGCACCCAGGTTCGTCGTTGCGTACACCATCGTAGGCGCTCCTGTCTGTGATGCGTCAAGGGTAACCGCAGCCATGCTGCTGCAAACGTCATCGAACTGTTGGTGCAGATGGTTGTTGTCTTGCAAACGTTCCCATCTCTTGACTCGGGGTTCGAGACGTGGCTGCACGATCCGTTACAGCCATGTGGATAAGATGCCTGTCATCTAGACTGCTAGTGATACGAAGCCGTTTGGATCCAGCACGGCGTTCCGTATTGCCCTCCTGAACCCACCGATTCCATATTCTGCTAACAGTCATTGGATCGCGACCAACGCGAGCAGCAATGTCGCGATACGATAAACCGCAAGTGCGATAGGCTACAATCCGACCTTTATCAAAGTCGGAAACGTGATGGTACGCATTTCTTCTCCTTACAGGATGCATCACAACAACGTTTCACCAGGCAACGCCGGTCAACTGCTGTTGTGTATGAGAAATCGGTTGGAATCTTTCCTCATGTCAGCACGTTGTAGGTGTCGCCACCGGCGCCAACCTTGTGTGAATGCTCTGAAAAGCTAATCATTTGCATATCGCAGAATCTTCTTCCTGTCGGTTAAATTTCGCGTCTGTAGCACGTCATCTTCGTGGTGTAGCAATTTTAATGGCCAGGAATGTAGTTTTAGTTAAAATTTTATACTTCCTTGTTTAACATTTATTCTGAATTGAACTGAATGTAGATTTTTCTAAAGAAGTATTGTAGTGTATTAACTATTAATAAGCGCGAACATGAAAACTGTTTTCACGAACCACTCGGTAGATAAAGGAACAAGATTCAGTAATTAATTGTAACAAATTAAAAAAGATCTACTTCTTTAAAAAATGACTATACAGTGGCACGATTGTTAAACAGCATATCTAGGTTCTAAGTCTTGCCTAAAGTGAGAAACTCTCCTTTAGCAAACTATGTAATGTGTCGGAAACAATATAAAAATAGAATGATGTCTCCCACACATTTATAGCAACCTCCAACAATTTACGAGTAAGCTGTAGAAAAGAAAAATACATTAGATTCGTCGCCTTTGAGATGACAAACATAGTTTTTTCGACTTTGTGATGAGGCTAGGGGGTGGGTCGCCGGTATATTTTTGGTTCTAAGCAAGTCGCAGATTCGGAAGGATTACAAACCACTGTGTTACAACTCTCCACAATGACGCTATGTATGAAAAATTACAGTTGCGCGCGCGCGGGAGTAGCCGAGCGGTCTGGAGCGCCATGTTAGGGATGGACAGTCTCTCGCGTCAGAGGTTCGAATCCTCCCTTGGGCATGGACGTTTGTGTTGTCCTTAGGTTAGTTTAAGAAGTTTGTAAGACAGGACTGATGACGAACGTAGTTTCGTCCCATAGAATTACGAACATTTAAACATTGTTTTTTGAAAAATTGCAGTAGCATTATCATTGTCAAGATATATACTAAGCCAACACCGACAACAGTAGTACAGGTTTATATGCCAACTAGCTCTGCCGATGATGAGGAGATAGAAGACATATATGAGGACCTAAAGGAAATTATTCAGACTGTTAAGGGAGAGGAAAACTTAATTGTGGTGGGAGACTGGAATTCGGTAGTAGGAAAAGGAAGAGAAGGAAAAATAGTAGGTGAATATGGACTGGGCAAAAGGAATGATAGAGGAAGCCCCCTGGGAGAATTATGCACGGAACATGATTTAATCGTAATAAACACATGGTTTAAGAATCACAAAAGAAGGTTGTGTACTTGGAAGAGACCAGGAGACACCGGAAGGTATCAAATAGATTTTATAATGGTAAAACATAGATTCCGGAACCAAGTTATAAACTGTAAGACATACCCTGGGGCAGATATAGACTCTGACCATAACTTGTTAGTCATGAACTGTAGGCTGAAACTGAAAAAAACTGCAGAAAGGTAGGAAAATAAGGACATGGGACCTAGATAAATTGAAGGAACGTGAAGTTCTGGAGAATTTCAGAGGGAGATTTAGGCAAAAATTGACAGAAACAGGGGGAAATAAAACAGTAGAATAGGTAGCATTGAGAGAGGAAATAGTGAAGTCAGCAGAGGACAAAATAGGTAGAAAGGTAAGACCTACAAAAATCCTTGGATATCACAGGAAATACTAAATTTAATTGATGAAAGGAGAAAATATAAAAATGCAGTAAAACAGGCAAAATGGAGTACAGACGACTAAACAATGAGATTGACAGGAAGTGCAAAATGGCTAAGCAGGAGTGGCTAGAAGCCAAATGCAAATCTGTGGAAGAATGTATAAGAAGGGGAAAAGTAGATACCGCCTACAGGAAAATAAAAGAGACATTTGGGGACAAGAAAAGCAACTCTACGAATATCAAGAACTCAGATGGGAAACCAGTTCTCAGCAAAGAAGGGAAAGCTGAAAGGTGGAAAGAGTACATACAGCAGCTCTACAAAGGAAATGAACTTAGAAACGATGTTGTAGGAAGGAAAGAGGAAGTAGAACAAGATGAAATAGGAGATACTATACTGAGAGATGAATTTGACAGAGCCCTGAAAGACCTAGGTCAGAACAAGGCCCCAGGAGTAGATGACATTCCATCAGAGCTACTAAAGTCTATGGGAGAGCCAGCCATGACAAAACTATTTGAACTGGTGTGTAGGATGTATGAGACAGGCAAAATACCCTCAGACTTTAAGAAAAATGTAATAATTCCCATTCCAAAGAAATCAGGTGCAGACAGGTGTGAAAATTACAGAACCATCAGTTTGATAAGTCATGGTTGCAAAATTTTAACGCGAATTATCTACAGGAGAATGGAAAAGCTGGTAGAAGCTGACCTCGGGGAAGATCAGTTTGGGTTCAGGAGGAACGTAGGAACACGGGAGGCAATACTCACTTTACGTCTTATCTTAGAAGATAGATTAAGGAAATGCACACCTACATTTTTAGCCTTTGTAGATTTGGAGGAAGCGTTTGACAATGTTGACTGGAATACACTTTTTCAATTCTGAAGTCAGCAGGGGTAAAATACAGGGAAAACAGAGTTATTTACAACTTGTACAAAAGCCAGACCGCAGTTATAAGACTCGAAGGGTATGAAAGGGAAACATCAGTTGGGAAGGGAGTAAGACAGGGTTGTAGCCTTTCTCCGATGTTATTCAATTTGTACATCGAGCAGGCGGTGAAGGAAAGCAAGGAAAAACTTGGGCTAGGGATTAAAGTTCAGGGGGAAGAAATAAAAACATTGCGTTTTGCTGATGACATTGTAATTCTGTCAGAGACAGCAAAGGACCTGGAAGAGCAGTTGAATGGAATGGACAGTGTGTTGAAGAGAGCGTATAAAATGAACATTAACAAGAGCAAAACAAAAATAATGGAATGCGGTCTTAGAAAAACAGGCGATGCTGAAGGAATTAGATTAGGTAACTAAACAATGTAGGTGGTAGATGAGTTTTGTTACTTGGGTAGTAAAATAACATGCGATGGTCGCAGTACAGAGGATATAAACTGCAGAATGTCAATGGGAAGAAAAGCATTTTTGAAAAAGAGAATTTGCTGCATCGAATATTAATTTAAGTGTAAGGAAGTCTTTTCTGAAGGCATTTGTGTGGAGTGTTGCCTTGTACGGGAGTGAAACATGGACGATAAGCAGTGCGGATAGGAAGAGAATAGAGGCTTTTGAAATGTGGTGCTACAGAAGAATGCTGAAGATTAGGTGGGTAGACCGCATAACTAATGAGGAGGTACTGAACAGAATTGGTGAGAAAAGGAATTTTTGGCATGCCCTCAACAAAAGAAGGGATCGCTTGGTAGGACACATTCTTAGACATGGAGGAATCGTAAATTTAGCATTGGAGGGAAGAAGGAGGCCAAGAGACGTGTATAGTAAGCAGATTCAAGTGGATGTGGGTTGCCGTTCTTATGAGGAGATGAAAAGGCTTGCTCAGGATAGAGTAGGGTGGAGAGCTGCATCAAACCAGTCTCCGGACTGAAGACCACAACAACAACAGTAGCGAATCCACGAGAGGAGGGTGGGGCTATGGGGCTGCAGAAGGATGTGAGGAGATCCTCGTAATATGAGCGTTTATTAGCTTTCCTTTAGAAATCAAGTAAATGATTCCTCGCCCCTTTTGAAAACGGCATGATCATGCACGGATCGGGACACTCAACAATCTTTCTTTTTCTTTTTCCAGACGTGTATCTGACGCAAGAAATTTGCATGATCTCAGACCCCCATATCAAGATCCTGCATTCGCCACTCAAAAATTATACATGCCGTAATGAATCCAGCACTAAGAAACATATTTTAACAGATACTTTCACAGAAGTATATTTGTTCAGAAAAGCCGATAGAGATACACTAAATTGCTTCTTGAAACATAGTTTCCACTCATTCCAAACACTACAGGTAAGTGTAGACCAGATGTGGCTCCAATTCAAAGAAGTGGTATCGACAGCAATTGACAGTTTTATACCACACTAGCTTATATGGCCGTGCTTCGCAACTGTTGTCGAAGGAGGGCCTGTGTGCGTCATGGCTTTTTAGGGTTCCGGACCTCAGTCAGTAAATATAGAATCCTTGTTAGATCGCTCTGTCAATAAACTCAGTTGTCCTAGCCAAGATGTCATATGTAAGTAAAAGTCATTGTCCGAAATGATGTATCTTCATAAAGTTTTTGATACAAAGAGTGAAACGTCGTTAAGTATTTAATACACAAAGCGAAATCAGTAGCACTATGTTCAATGTTTGTTGCTATTCGTAGACATAAGATTGCTTAATTCTGTCCCAGACGTTTGCTTTCTTGTTGTAATACCACATACTTACTATGCAGAAGCAGTGTTTATCAGTTCTTTGGTGCACTACAGCGCCTCTATCGCTTGTTTGGTGTACTACGGAATCATACTTAAGCATAACCTACATGTAAAACAATTTCCCTGATTCCACTTTTATGAAACCAAGTTGCTCCATGCAAATTTGAAAAATAGTTTAGGAGATTAGGTGTTTCTAATAGATGAACAGACAGTTACTGAAAACACTTAAGGTTGCGATGTATCTTTAAGTAACAAGTATTTCCTTAATGAAGTAGAAATATTACTGGATACAATTATTATTGATACGGTTGGTTCTCTTTCCGTTAGACGCGCTTTTGTCACTCCAAGCGCGAGACTTAAACTTCCATAGCAGTTGTACATATACATTAGACTGTGATGTGAGTATGTAAATATATGGATTAAAAACGGAGAGGATTGTATCAGTTTTATATTCATTCCGTTGAATCATATTTCGTAGAACATAGCAACCAAGAAAACGATTTTCAGAAATATGGTAAATTTGAAAAGTCGAAGAGTAAGTAGTATTTTCAGTGGTTAATAATCCGATCGTTGCCCCGAACTTCACACGAACACCCGCAGCGCTATCTATTAGTTCTTTGCTGCATTACGCCGTTCTTTCCAAGCACGAAATACACCTAAAACTTCCAATTTAAATATATTTTACTTTCTTGATCTCATTTTTATGAAATGAAGCCTATATGTTGCCCCACGATATTCTCTATATATCTGTGATATGTCCATTAGTGTTCATTTAGTACTTTTGGATTGTTTAAATTGTGATATCCTACTTTTTCTTATTCGATTTTGTGAACTGAAGCGTTTCTGTAACCGCAAGATACCCTCATATTTCCTGTGGAAAACACGTGAAAATTCGTCTATTAGTTTTGGACATAAAAGAGAAAGACAGACATGACGGTTGTCGATGGAAAACGTTAAATTGTTATGTTCTTTTCGTGATCCGATTTTTATGTAACTAAGTCTATATGTTGTCCCAAGGTACGCTGAAATTACCTATGAAAAGCCCATGCGAATTCGTGAAGTACTTTTGGAGAAGTTGTTTCTAATACATGAACAGACAGACACGTCGGTCTATGAAAGCACTTCGTGATTCTAATTTGATGAAATCATGCCTAGATCCTGAACCAATCTCCGCTCATTTTTCCTGTCAAAACCGCATGAAAATTCGTCCTGTAGTTTTGAAGTTTGAAGCGAACAGCGACAGGCCTATATTTACAGATTTTTTTTATTAGTGTACAAATGTTGTACAACTGTAAAATCTTACAGCAATATATTGATTTGAATAAATGCTGTATGTCGGTAAAATTTGTTGCGAATATGGTCAGCAGTAAAGAAGTAATAGATTAAAACGTGATGCTTGATGGGGCGGTTTTCCATGAACGTTACTCCTTACGTACTCATACCTCATGTACTACGTGTCGTACTGTGATACAATTGCGAACGAAATTCAGCTGTAAGTGTGTATTCTGTCTGCAAAATTTCCTGCGAGTACAATTGGTAGTGTAGAAATTATAAGCTGTAACGTTATACCGAACGCCATGGTTTTGCTCCATGAACAGCGGAAAAGTAGTAAGCGAGAAACTTTTTTCCTTTCTTTATTTTGATGTGGTTGCGAGAAAAAGTTTCATAAAGGTTTGAAATTATGTTAAAAATTTGTTGCAAGTCGCCAACTACTGTCATTCGCATATAGTGTATTTATTAGGTCTCCTATTGTTCATGACGTTATATCTCCTGAAGCATGTGTCGTATGTGGATCGTACTCTTACAGCAATTGTTATCACACGTAAGGAATATGTGTATCAAATGTCGTTGACAGCGGCCCAGTGGTTTAGTAGGAAATGTGTAGTATTGTCGTTTGACGCAGCAGTTTTTCGCGCATCTCATTGTTTATGACGTCATATCTCCTGACGTATATGTCGTAGATGATTCTTAGCCGACAGCGATTGTTGTCTGATATTAAGGAACATGCGTACGAAGTTTGGTTGAAACCGGTCCAGTAGTTTAGGAGGAGATGTGGAACATACATACATACATACATACATACACACGTACAGCCTATTTTATAAGATGTAACATACAGCCTGTTAACGATGAAAAAGCTCAAAGCCGGATAGCTTTTCAGGAACCACTCGACATAGGTAAATTAAGGATATGCAATATCAAATATAAGAAATTTCGGAAAAGAATCTACTTCCTCATAACGTGTCTAAGAAGTGGGACCTTACTTAATGAGCATAATTCGTTTCTGAATCATGCCTGGAATGCGAAAGACTCGCGAAAAAGGTACGGTATATTTCTGTCGGTAATCAAGTAAAAATAAGTATTCTGGAAAATATATAAAAACAATGTCTAAAAATTTACAACGACCCGAACCGAAAGAAAATTAAATTCCATGCCTTTGTGACTGCAAAATAGTTTTGTTAGGGTACGTAATAATGACGGGGAAGGGTGGAGGGGTAGAGTTCTCTAGAATGTTTATTCTTGGAAGGGGGTTGCGGGAATATTTTTCCGTGCCAGGGAGTCGCACATTGTTGGATGTTGAAAAAGACTGCTCTTGGCTTTTGATAAAGTTCCATAGTCGAGCCAGTTGCTGTAATGTAGTGTACAGCATGTTGACTTCCTATGTCAGGGTGCATAGGTTCGAATCTTATCACGAGCAATAATTTTATCATCCGTCCCGGATCCCCGTGCTCAGCGACTGTGTTGTAATTTCTGGATGATGAGTAGCAGCCGTCAGCAAATATTTATTTGTTGTTGTCTATCTGGATTTCTGTCGATGTGCGAAGTGTCAATGCCTTAGGAAACGAGGTTTAACTTTTCCATCTTCATGTTGGAAATTATTTTCACAATTTTTCGATCTTCATGTTGAAGATGAAAAAAGTTTAATATGTTTTAAACTACGTTTTTTAAAGCAATGACAATGGTCACATAGCGACCAAAATCCAGATAAGCAATAACAAATACATATTTGCTATTAATTGCTACTCATAATTCACAAATACAATAATTTTCATTTCCAAATCTTCAACGAAATGACTTTTAATTTCATTCGTTTAAACATCCGAGTTATTTGTAATAACAAAATTGAAAAACTTAAATTGAATACGTAAAAGTAATTAATATTACATACTCAAGGATTCGAAAATAATTCGTAAAGAGTGCTACAACAAATGTGACATAATGACAAAAGGTGTATACAGTGTTTGCGGTTATGTGAAAGAGTATTTTGAGTAGTGAGTCAGGCACCTTTAAAGCAGTCGCCCTCCATAAGACTGTCCACAATGCCCGGCCGTGTCTTCTCGCTATTCCGCGCTGCCTGCTGCTATACCTACCAGCTGCCGCGTCTCACGGTACTACCAAACCTTCCCGTTTCTCTTCTCCACAAAACTGAGCATCTTATACATTAAACAAGGAAAAAAATTAAATTGAATTAAAGAAAATAAAAATAAATTAATGAAAACCGAAGTTAGTTGGAGAGACCGTTCTAAACGAAGTATAAGTTATGTCAGGTGTGCCACAGGGGACTGTCCTGGGTCCGTTGCTATTCACAGTATGTAGAAATGAACTTGGAACAAGATCGGTAGCTCACTGAGGCTTTTTTCGGATGATTCTGTACTATATAGAGGGGTTGTAACAATGGAAAATTGTATTGAAATGCAGGAGGATCTGCATCGAATTGACGCACGGTGCAGGGAATGGCAATTGATTCTCAATGTAGACAAGTGTAATGTGCTGCGAATACATACAAAGAAATATCCTGTATCATTTAGCTACACTATAGCAGGCCAGCAACTGGAAGCAATTAATTCCATAAATTATCTGGGAGTAGGCATTAGGAGTGATTTAAAATGGAACGACCATATAAAATCAGTCGTCGGTAAAGCGGATGTCAGACTTAGATTTATTGGAAGAATCCTAAGAAAATGCAGTCCGGAAACAAAGGAAGTAGGTTACAGTACACTTGTTCGCCCACAGCTTGAATACTGCTCACCGGTGTGGGATCCATACCAGGTGGGATTGATAGAGGAAGTGGAGAATATCCAACGGAGAGCAGCGCGCTTCGTTACAGGATCATTTGGTAATCGAGAAAGCGTTACGGAGATGATTGCTAAACTCCAGTGGAAGACTCTGCAGGAGAGACGCTCTGTCGCTCGGTACGGGCTTTTGTCGAAGTTTGGAGAACATACCTTTACCGAGGAGTCTAGCAGTATATTGCTCCCTCCTACGTATATCTCGCGAAGAGATCGTGAGGGTAAAATCAGGGAGATTAGAGCCCACACAAAGGCATACCGACAAATCTTTCTTTCTGCGAACAATAGGTGACTGGAATAGGAGGGAGAACCGATAGTGGTACTCGAGGTACCCTACGCCACACACCATCGGGTGGCTTCCGGAGTATGGATGTAGATGTAGATTTTTGTTTTAAACGAAAGATATCCATCCACAGGTTTGTCATCGAGTATCAGAATTCAGTTAACTCTTGCCTTGCTTCATTTATACCGAAACGCGTCTTCCTTCTGCCCTTCCTGTGACTATTTTAATCCGTTTGTTTTAGGATATGTCCGGTTGTAATTGAAGCCATGAGAATGGTAAGTGGGTGAAGACCAATTCACTACTGTCTGTTCGTAGGTTTTCCCGGCGAATACGCTGAGTGAAGATCTCTCGGGCGTGCAGCCGGATGGATTTATCGTTTTAGAACGAATTTTCGATAGCGTAACGTGCCATCGTCATCAGGTTACTCCCGCTGACTGAGGCGCTGGACCGGCGGCTGTGCTATATATACCTGCGGTCACCCCCCTCCACTGACACCGGGATGCTGCGGTGGTGGGAGTAGCTCCTGCTCTGGACTCGAGTGGCGGACCTCAGTTTGCGCTCTGCCTTCGCTGTGCTCGGTGTTCTGCTTGCGCCGCGATCGAAGAAATTTTAGTGCCGGATTCCATGCGTGGCTTAATTGAAATCCACTGTCCTTGTTTATGAGGTTCTCGCGTAGCCGGATTTCGATGGCCTCCTTATACAGACAGTCCCAGTACCGCGATGTATTGTGGAGAACCTCTGTGTCTTCATATTTCATCTTGTGTGTTGTTTCCAGACAATGTTCAGCAATTGCTGATTTTGTGGGCTGTTGGAGTTCGGTGTGGCGCTTATGCTCAGTGCACCTTTCTTCAATTGTTCGAATTGTTTGGCCAATGTACGCTTTCCCGCACTCGCATGGAATGTGATAAACTCCCGGTTTCCGGAGTCCCAGATCGTCCTTCACTGTCCCTAGAAAGGATTTGATCTTTGCCGGCGGGCGGTACACGCATTTGATGTTTTGTCGTCGTAAGATTTTCCAGATACGTTGCCTGCGTATGGAATGTAGGCAATTTTTGCCGGCGGATCCTCCTCGGGTGTTGGCTGTGGTGTGCTCTTATGTTTGAAAGCACGTCGGATTTGTCGATCGCTATACCCGTTTTCCTGGAATACTTCCTTGAGATGGTCAAGTTCTGGTTTCAGGCTTTCTTCGTCGGAGATCACACGAGCTCTGTGGACCAGCGTAGTTAGAGCCCCTTCTCTTTGGGACGGGTGATGACAGCTAGAGGCATGGAGGTACTTGTCCGTGTGGGTTTCCTTCCGATAGACACTGTGTCCCAACGTTCCGTCCGGTTTTCTGCGAACCAGAACGTCCAAGAAAGGTAGCTGCCCGTTTTGTTCAACTTCCATTGTGAACTGGATCTGGCTGTGTATGAAATTCAAGTGTTGCAAGAACACCTGAAGTTCATCTTCGCCGTGAGGCCAAATGACGAACGTGTCGGGAGTTTATCACATTCTATGCGAGTGCGGGAAAGCGTACATTGGCCAAACAATTCGAACAATTGAAGAAAGGTGCACTGAGCATAAGCGCCACACCGAACTCCAACAGCCCACAAAATCAGCAATTGCTGAACATTGTCTGGAAACAACACACAAGATGAAATATGAAGACACAGAGGTTCTCCACAATACATCGCGGTACTGGGACTGTCTGTATAAGGAGGCCATCGAAATCCGGCTACGCGAGAACCTCATAAACAAGGACAGTGGATTTCAATTAAGCCACGCATGGAATCCGGCACTAAAAGTTCTTCGATCGCGGCGCAAGCAGAACACCGAGCACAGCGAAGGCAGAGCGCAAACTGAGGTCCGCCACTCGAGTCCAGAGCAGGAGCTACCCCCACCACCGCAGCATCCCGGTGTCAGTGGAGGGGGGTGACCGCAGGTATATATAGCACAGCCGCCGGTCCAGCGCCTCAGTCAGCGGGAGTAACCTGATGACGATGGCACGTTACGCTATCGAAAATTCGTTCTACAACGATCAATCCATCCGGCTGCACGCCCGAGAGATCTTCACTCAATTCACTACTCTTGAGAAACTCAAGAAAACTTATTTTAATCATTTTATTTCACCATGTAGTAATTTTTTGTAGTCCTAGCAATGTTGCCGATATCGTTTAGCATGGTTTTTACTAAAAAGCAAATGTTATTTGTGCCTAAAGTGGATTATCAACAGAAAATGTCGAAGGACTTATCCAGTTCAGATAATCAAATTTGTGAATTTTTTCCAGTATATAATCACTGATACGTTAACTGAAACACCACTGATTAGAATTATTTAACTTACGTCGTGTTATAATATTATGTCGCTTTATCGAAATAATTAAGAAATTACTTAGTAGCGTTTTTCAATACGTTCACACCTCTGCTTATACACTGTAGGAATAATATTTTTCTTCATATCCTCAGGAAAACTGGTCGTGCATTGCCTCTTGGATCGTCAGCTGTCAGATTGACGTTCTGGATCTAATTTTCCGCTCGTGGCCTGTATTATTGTCCACTGTTGTGGTTAATTTTTCTGTCCACTTGCTTTCATTGAGCCACATTTCTAGACCTTTTCTTGGGTTTTATAGGAGATTCTTGAATAACTTTATCATCGCTGTCACTACAATCTTTCAAAACATTACTGGGATCATGAACACCTTCATCAGAGGAACACGGAGAAGTAGCGATGATAAACCTTTCACTTTCAGAGTGAAAACAGGATTTAATGGTCTTTGCCTTCAGTATTCATTCTCAATGAAAAGTGGGTATCAATGAGGTGATAACTTGGAAAGCTATGTAGCGTCTTCTATGGAAGATATTTTAGTACCATTCACACACGAATAGATGAAGCATGCATTCTAATCGTATTTTGTGCATATAACTGAAATTCACACAAAGTGATCTTTATCCACTTATCACTGTCATGCCTTCAATTAAGGTATGCTGTTTGTTTTGCTCTGATAACACTCAGCTGCGGAACTGTGAATGGGACAAGACTAATAGAAAAATGAATAACGACTTCAAAGATCTAGAAGATGCAACTGGTGTGAGTATTGGGGAGCGAATACTGTTATTGTGGTGTCGCACAAGTCCAAAGTGCGCGCCACCTACTTTCGCCGCGCGACGCCATGCACGCACGGCGCGGCGTTCTTACGACGTCAGCCACGAGCGCCCTCTGTTACAACTCCGCTCGTGGCCACCACTGAACGACATCGTTCACTTGGGACTGAGATAGGAACCAGTAAAGACCTTCGTAATCAGATAGGCACCAGTGAAGACTTGGCTATTGGACAGGCACTAGGCAGGCCCTAGCTCAACTATGTATCAGCATTCTGCAGTACTATGTAAAAGTTAAGTATTGTATAAATTCTGTGCAATATATATCTCGTTCTAATTTACTCTAGTGTTTCTAGTTTCTGGCTGCTCCCCTCCGTACCTGCACCAGCGTGCTATCTTTATTCCTGTGTCGGTCTCATTCCACTCGGCCACCGACGCCTACGACGGAACGAGACACAAAAGCTGCGACGAGGCTGGGACACAAAAGTTACCTCGCATAGATTTCACACCATATGACGTCACAGTAATCTCCAATTAGATTAGCACTTTGTATTACGATCAAAAAAGCGCAGCTGAGTTGGAATCTACTTGCCTGATCCAGGTTTGATGCAGCTCTCCACGTTGTTCTATCCTGAGCAAGCCTCTTCATCTTGTAATAATTAATTATAAAAATTAAGAATATATTGTATTTTTCCTTTTTTTTAGAATGTCAGTTATAAATGATCTCTGAATTTAAATTATGAATTGCAATTAACAAACTCTTGAAAAATATTTGTCTAAGTCGAATTTCTGCTGTAAATGATTATTTGAATTGACCGCGTTTATTGAGCCTAATGGAATCTTTGGAAGAACAGATGCAGGTTCGTATAGAGAAAAAAAGAACCACAGTATTTATCGAAAATAATATTACAGTTGATGATTATGCTACACCTCGTGGCGTAGCCGACGATTTTTCTGTGCATCTGGAATCAAATTCTTTCATGAGAAAAGACGAAATCGATTGTGGCTGTTTGTTCGATTTTTTATCGGTCGAAATATTGTGAATTGTAAAATATTCACTTAGAACGTCCACGAAAGTTTACTAAATGTCTTTTATGAAGTATCCTTTCCACATAAAATAACTCCAAGTGTCTTATAAATCTCATAGAACACGCAAAACAGTTCCGGGAACAATACCTCGGAAATATTTCATTGGGCCACAATTAATTTCTCTGGCGACACACTTACTAATAGTCAATAATGAAAAGGGCTTTTTTAAATAAGTTTTCTGAAACACCAGTTTTAAGATAACTTCTCAAATGTATTCTCACTTTAGATTCTTGATACAACAAATATACATCAGCAAGACACGATCACGAAAATAATAATAATAATAATAGCACACAATAAAAACAATGGCGGAACGAACATAGGATTTCTATATCCTAAGAATAGTAACATTACGTATTACTTGTTCAGTCTTTACTACACTATTTATTTATTATTTCTGATAAAATGGCAAATGAATGAATAATGTTGTTGTTACTATTTTTTATATCAAGAAAAATGTTCAATTACGAGTTCGCATAATATTTAATTTATCCAGACAAATTGGCTTTTAGGTCTGTTCCACAGTGTGTGGGTATTATAATCTCCTCATCAGAACGGCAACCCACATCCACTTGAATCTGCTTACTATACGCGTCTCTTGGTCTCCCTCTGCGATTTTTACCCCACACACTTCCCTCCAACGCTAAATTCACAATTCATTAATGTCTAAGAATGTGTCCTACCAATCTATCCCTTCTTTCACTCAAGGTATGCTAAAATCTGCTTTCCTCCCCAATTCTGCTCAGTACTTCCTTATTAGTTACGTGATCCACCCACCTAATCTTCAGAATTCTTCTGTAGCACGACATTTCAAAAGCCTGTGTCCTCTTCCTGTCCTTCTCTTTCCTTCCCATTGCCATTCTGCATTTTACGTCCTCTATACTGCGACCGTCGTATGTTATTTTACTACCCAAGTAACAAAAGTCACGAGTATGACTTGATAAATGTCTCCATTTCCTTACTCCTACTCTACGTGGCTGACCCAAGTCCCCACAGTGTCGCAAGCGGCCGACCGCGAACAGCGGGCAAACTGAGGACCGCCTCGGCGGCCATTGTGGTGGCAAACTTCCGAGACAACTCTGCATGTGCCTAACACTCTTCTGATTAGAGAGGATATTCATTTGAGTTAAGTCGCGAAAACTACGTCTGATTGATATATATAAGTATAAAACAGCTTCAGACTTCTTGAATATACACCAACTATCGGTTGTGTGTAAATTTATTGCACAGCGTTTCCAATTCCTAACGAAACCCAACTATAACATGTAGTTTTTTTAACGTTCTAAGTGCAGTGTATGAACGGAATTTATCGCCAGACACGATTTTTTGGCACTTTCTCAGTATATTCTACGATTGTGAAGCTTTTGTACAAACATTAATTTCGGAAGAGTTTCACAATTTACGTCTTTGCTTTAGTGCTGTATTCTCTAATAATTTAGATATGTCATAGCATCAAAAAATGATACAGGGCTGCCTGAAACGGCTAATGTTAAAAATCGATTATGAAAGTGAAATATGCCATCAGGTACATAACAGATAAATAGCTTCTTACCTTCTGAATACAGCAACCAGCCACTACCAAATTCTTTAAAGAACACGAAGTACGCATAACGTTTTCTTAACTAATGCATCTAACAATAGCATTAGGATATCTAGCAAGAATCTTATCATTTTTAATGCTGTAAGCCAAATACCTTACAGTAGTGTGAAGTGCTCAAAAGTCAACAACTATTGTCATAGGGTTCAACTTCACAAAGTGCATTCAATGTGGCTGTGTGTCATTCACAGTACCCCTTTCAGTTGTTATACCTATATGTAAAGCAGATTGCCTTTAAATTCTGTGTTACAAGTAGCTAATATTAATTCCGCAGACAAAAATTCTAACTCCAGTGAGGCAAGTGATTTCGTGACCGCAATAGTCATTTTACACAATCATAAACTGAAACTCTTGGAACTTCCTGTCCACCAGTACTGTCTACAGTAGCTCCTTTTTAAGAGCTTCCACTATTGTAAAAGCCAGTTATTTACTTCATTCAATTGTATGTTGTCTTGACTAACAGTCTGTTAAGCAAGAGTAACTGTCTCTGAACACAACTAGTAGGGCTACTTTTATTCCTTACAAATATAAATGGGAAAACAGTGTTCGATCTTTTTATTCCTTTCTTAAATTGATTTACACAGTTAAACGCCGAGCAGCTCTTCACGATCGTGCGTCAGGTACACTGCAGTAGTCAAACAGCACAGACGTGACTGTCGACTGTGTATGTACCCCACAGTAGCTATTTACTACACTGTTTGTTTTGTGTCCCAGCCTCGTCGCCGCTTTTGTGTCTCGTTTCCGTCGTAGGTGTCGGTGGCCGAGTGGAATGAGACCGACACAGGAATAAAGATAGCCCGCTGCTGCAGGTACGGAGGGGAGCAGCCAGAAACTAGAAACACTAGAGTAAATTAGAACGAGATATATATTGCACAGAATTTATACAATACTTAACTTTTACATAGATCAGTACTGCAGATACATAGTTGAGCTAGAGGCCTGTCTAGTGCCTAACTGATAGTCAAGTCTTCACTGGTGCCTATCTGATTACGAAGTGTTAGCTGGTTGCTATCTCAGTTCCAAGTGAACGACGTCGTTTAGTACTGGCCACGAGCGGAGTTGCCGCAGAGGGCGCTCGTGGCTGTCGTCGTGAGAACGCCGCGCCGTGCGTGCATGGCGGCGCGCGGCGAAAGTAGGTGGCGCGCACTTTAGACTTGTGCGACACCACAGTTTGACTGCTAACAGTACTCGTATTTGTGTGACGCTTGCCACCACCATGGCGGCCGGCTGAAGGATCACGTTAGCCCAGGACAACAGCGCCGTTAGGGAGCCTGGCTATTTTCACGAGGGCTGTCGACCGACCACTGGGCGTGTCAAGTGCTGGCGGGGTCGTCCAGTCACCCGCTGCACTCTTTCCACCTGGACACTTGACACTAAATAAAGAAAAGTGTGAAGTAATACACATGACCACTAAAAGAAATCCGCCGAACTTCGATTACGCGATAAATCAGTCAAACCTTAAGGTCGAAAATTCTACCAAATACCTAGGAGTTATAACTACGATCAACTTTGACTGGAGAGAACACACAGAAAATATTGTGGGGAAGGCGAACCAAAGGTTACGTTTCATTGGCAGAACGCTTAGAAGATGCACCAGCTCCACCAAAGAGACTGGCTACATCACACTTGTGCGTCCTCTCCTGGAGTACTGTTGCCCCTTGTGGGACCCTCACCAGGTGGGACTGACGGAAGACATTGAGAAGGTTCAGAGAAGGGCAGCTCGTTTTGTTCTATCACGTTACGGGGGGGGGGGGGGGGGGAAGCGACACGGAAATATTGCACGAATTGGGGTGGAAATCATTAAAAGAAAGACGTTATTCATTGCGGCGTGATCTGTTTGCGAAGTTTCAATCACCGACTTTTAGTTCTGAATGTGAAAATATTTTGCTAGCACCCACCTACTTAGGGAGACATGACCATCCCAATAAAATAAGAGAAATCAGATCGAAAACGGAACGATGTAGGTGTTCTTTCTTCCCGCGCGCTATTAGAGAATGGAACGGTAGAGAAAAGTTATGAAAGTGGTTAATGAACCCTCTGCCAGGCACTTAAATGTGATTTGCAGAGTATCTATGTAGACGCGCTCTCGTGAGATGCCCGTCCTCTCTAGCAGACGCTAAGCCCACGCAGCCCCGCTGCGGCCGTGCATGGGCGGGCCACGTGCGTCTGCAGCGTTCTGCGGACTGTAGCCTCTCTAGACACGTCTCTGCTATCAACACAGCACCCTGGACTTTAAAATTTGTGGCTGTATTTCAGACTCTCAATCAGGCCACGTCCACACTGCCGGCCGGGCCGACAGGACTCCGCCAACGCCACCTGGACTAGAGAGCAGGCCGCGGCGCTCTGGTGTGACGTCAGGCAGAGTAGGCTGCGCGCGCGCAGCTGACTGGTAGCCGCGGGGCACGGTCCACTGTGCCGAAGCAGCCAGCCAGTCAGCTACTCTGCCTGACGTCACACCAGGGCGCCGCCGCCTTCTCTCTAGACTAGGTGTGGTGGTCACGCCGAGCCGACGACATCAGCAATCTTCTAACATATAAAGCAGAGTGTCCGTATGTTTGTGTGTACGTCTTGCATACCGCGAGCGTGAAGGTCGGGGTGAGAGTTTAAAATAGGGAAAGATTAATTTTCGAAACTCACAACCACCAGCTGCGAACCAAATTCCTAAACATGCAAAAACACTGGAACTGTTATTGCGACTGTTTGACTCGTTTTCTAGGAGATGATATCACACGTTCGCAGCTTTCCTTCTCTGCATATGATTAACAAAACAAATTCATAATAAATTCAAGTTCATGAGAGAAAAGGGTGTACTAACTACTATTTTAGAAAACACGTGAAGTTCACTTTATGTTGTTTATTTCACAATACTTGAACCCTGTGGCTGATACGTCTGTACGTCGGCACATTTATCAAATAAAGTTATAGCTCGTGAGCCCCCAGACTAAATGAATATTTGTCGCGAATTGTTTTCACACCACGTGGCTGTCTCAAACACCGTTTATGTTCGTGCCTATGCGACGACACGTGTTACATTAACAAATCACAGTCACTTTAATTCAGTGCGATGCACACCTTGTTCCACCGGCTAAATATTCACAAACACACAGTAGCACTCGATTTAACTTGGTGCAGTCTACGACGAGCAACCACACGTGGCGATTGCAACACACAAATCTAAAGTCACCACCTCGGGATCCACATGCCAACTGATGCAGAGCGACGCCGCCCGACCAGCCACACCACGTGCTCCCGAGTCCTCACTTCCTGCCCAGGCGCGTGCGCGCGCCAAAAGCTCAACTGCCGGGGTTTTTTCCCCTACGTCATCAACTTCCGCATGTGAACTGTTCTAACCGATTTGCCAACGTACAGCGCTCAGCCAATACATTTCTAAAACTTTACTTAAAATCAAAATAATTACACTACACATTAAACAAATATTTTCTTACGTTTTTATATTAGTATAAACATCCTTTGTACTGTTTATCATAATCGTGCAATTTCTTATATCACAGATAACTGATTTAACTGAATATTTCAAGGTAAAATACAAAAGATTGATTGAAAATAAAATGAAAAATAGTTAATATATTATTTTTATAAACAAACATTGCCATGCTAGTTGTGTAACTGTCTTGTCTTCTTTGGTAATTTATTACTTTTCATTGTCAATTAAACATATTACGCCAGATGTGACTACATCAGCTAATTTATTGTTTATTTGTCAACAGGCTATTTTGTAGTGAGGGCCTTAAAGGTTCCTAACTGCATCGTATTAAATCTAATGCAAGTAGTGTTACAATATTTGTGCACTGCACTGTGCCTGGCACTCGCCATTGTCCCTCTCTCCCCTCACCGGAAACGAACTGTAAAGCCACCAACGTCGGCCTGCTCGCTGGCCTCCCGTCAGCTACAAGCACACAGCAAATCTCAACGTGGAGAATTTCTACCTATGGCCTAACTATAAATGTTGTCACCCAACTGTGTACATACATTGCTACCATAATTAATAAGATTAAAATTGTGTAACATTTAGTGCATTGGCATGGTCAATGTTGGCAGTGAACTTCATACAGTTTAATTATCAAATGCTATTAATTACCAGTATTTCTATTGGGCGGTAATCTCACAATACAAATCTACGGTTTTGTTCCAATCTTTATGAAATTTTGAACACGTAACCTTCAATCCATGAGGACGGTAGCCGTAAATATAAAAATCACATACGATATGTAGTTCACGAGATATGACGTCATAAGCAATGAGATGTGCGAAAAACTGTTGCATTTTGCGACAATGCTGCTCATTTTCTCCTAAACCATTGGACCGATTTCAACCTCATTTGGTACACACATTCCTTACCGTGAGGTAACAATTGCTGCGCGGTTAAGAATGACATATGGCACATGGTTCAAAAGCAATAGCAAAAAGTGCCATATAATGCGGCGAGACTTTCGAAATACACTGTAGGGGAATGACAGTACTTAGCGACTTGCAACAAACTTTAAACACAATGTCAAACCTTTGTTAAATTTTTTCTCGCTAGCAACCATACTAAAACGATGAAAGGGAAAAACGTTTCTCGCTTACTACTTTTCCGCTGTTTATGGAGTAAAACTACGGCTCTCAGTATGACGCTACAATTTATAATTTGAACACTACAAATTGTAGAGACAGGAAATTTTACAGACAATAGACACATATATAGTTGAATGTAGCTTCTAAATTGTATCACATTCCGGCACGTAGTTCATGAGATATGAGCAGAGAAACAGTAACGTTCATGGAAAATCGGCCAATCACGCACCATTTTTAATCTATTTCTTCTTTACTACTAACTGTATTCCCAAGAGATCCTACATACATACAGCCCTTGTATTCGCAGGAGATTTTACAGAAATACAGCCCTTATACAAATGAATATATACCTGAAAAATAGCAGGAATAAATAAATACCCGTGCAACCCCGGGTTTTCAGCTAGCCCAGTGCTTTCCCTCATGTCGACAGCCTTTTATAGTTAACAGTTTTGCGCGACACCCTTTCACTAATATAAATACATATGGTAGAATAAGGGGGGGGGGGGAGGAAATAAAGTATCCCTTAAAAGTAGTTTGAAAGCCAAACTGCAATCCTCGTACGCATTGACATGTTTAATGTTGATACTGACTGCAGCAATTGCGTACACTTATCACAAGAAAAGGAAACATTAGGAACTACGGAGATGTACAACAGAGTAACCCCGCAGACAGCAATGCCTAACTCACACAGTAATGCTCGCTTCTTCTACATGCGACCCAACTTCCGAAACACGAAAACTGAATTTCGGAAACCGTTTTTCGCTGTCAGGTGTACATGTCAGGGCTGATTTAGACAGCACAGTGACTGTTCCTTATCAGTTCAATATTATCGCATTATTTTCAGAAGTAAAGAGGATGTATTTATGACAAGTGATGAATTATTATTTAAGTTCTATTGGTAGGTTCTTGCTTCACCACGACCTCGGAAGTACCGACATATACGGAAAAAATAGATAAATATTTGTGACAAGTCAGAATACGAATGTCATTTCTAGTCCTAGAATCTGTTACATACAGCAATCTGAGAGGAAAAAAATATTAACGTATACGAGGGTTCGAACCAACGATCACTGCATTTAAAATACTATTGTTGTTGTTGTTGTTAAAATACTACTCTCGGTTAATCACCCGGCTATACTGCATACTAAACATCGCTACTGAATAGCTTCAGCCAGTGGAGAATTGTGACTGCTTGTACAATCTGTGACAGCTTTTACAGGCACTGTCATTGATTGACATTTAATTGTAAGAAACGCTACCGAGGGTGACGTGGGTTTTGATAAATGCATTAAAAGAAGCTCAGGTGCAGCTTTCAGAGAAGGAAAGCAGACTACAGTGAAGGTTCGTTCAAGCAGCTGCCAGTTCCAGAAAACTGCGCACGGGAAGAGCTGTTATCGAGTATCAGCAGCAGCTCTGCGCATGCGCAGTTTGCTGGATTCTAGCAACTGGCAGCTGCTTGAACAAACCCCAAGTGTCCACTGCTGCCGAAGCAGAGCTGCCGCCTAGCGGCTGAGCACGCAATTAATGTGCACTGAATGAAGAGAAGGATGATTAGCTGCAGGCGAGTCTTCGGGGTAGTATGAAGAGAAGGACTTTTTGCGTTATTTTATGACAAGTGTTTTTGTTTAGAGTGGACAATCTGTTAGTCTCGCGACACCCTTATAGTACCACGCGACGCCCCAGGGAGTGGCGACACCCAGTGTGGAGGTCCCTGAGTCTGGGTGGTGGTGGTGACGCCGAGCCGGCGACATTCGGCGTGGTGTGAGGCTACGTGGGGCCCACACAACGGAAGCACAAGTAGGAGGCGTCGCTGCCAGCGAGACGCCACGTCCTCCTCAAGTTCGCAGCGCCACCGCCAACCGACGCGAGCTATGTGAAGAGAAAAACTGAGTTGTGTGGCAGACGAGCCCGGGAAGAGTGGACTACAGGAAAGGTTGTCTGTGTTAGTATGTCGCCCGCTGCAGGCTGTTTTAAGTTTTATTGTGAATACTCAAGTCACGGAGATCTTGTCTATTATTGAACGTTCAGTTAGACAAGTTTGATTTTTGTTACTGTTTTCATGATACAGCAGTGACAGTCAAAAGGTAAGTACCGTTATGTTCTTTTGTTTCCCCTACGGAAGATTTCTGTGTGAAATATAAGTGTGTTCTGTTCGGAGTGCATCGTGTCTCAGCCAGCGCCCTTGCCAGCCTCTTGCACCTTCCTCAAATTGCCAGTAAGCAATCCACGCCAGGACGATATTAGGAACTGACTGACGACGAGAAAGCACGAATACATTATTCGGAACGTTTAATATTTCCCGCGCGAGCCGACTGGGCTACGGTACTACTTCTGCAGCACTAGTTTCTCACTTCATCCAGCCGAGATGGCTAAACATTTATTTTCGTCCCTTAACCGGTTTCGGTGAGCTCAGTCACCATCTGCAGGTAGTCCAGTACAATCACTTAGCGTCATATGTAAATATATGACGGTAAGCAAAATGATTGTTCTAGACTTTCTGAAGATGGTGACTGAGCTCACCGAAACCGGTTAAGGGACGAAAATAAATTTTTAGCCATCTTGTCTGAATGAAGTGTTTTATATAAACTGTTGACCGCTCTCTGGTGGCGTAAAATGCCTTTCGACTAGTATCTCTCGTTTCCTCTCTGCTTTCAAAGTAAGCCTGTGCACGATATTTATTTCAAATATGCTGTTATGAAAATATGTTGTTTATTCTTAACTGTGTTACTACCAATTCTGTAACATAAATATCTTTCTTTTTCAGTAATGTTTATTTACTCGTTCACATAAGGAAAAACTGTCCTAAATTTTAGTCGAAATGCATGGGTTGAGTCCATTACCACCAATTTCGTATGTGCTTAAAATCTGACGAGTCACTACAGTGTAAAAACAACGGTATTAAAATAACAAAATCAATTAACTGTTAGCTGGCTCGAAGAAGAGGGCAATGAGAATGTTTTAGTCACACCTGTGTTTCCTTCGATCCTCTGCTGACAGTGGGTGCGGACTCCTTGTTGCTGGGGACAACCCCAACAGGAAGGAAAAAGAAATAAAAAACATGACAAACACTTCGATCCTCTTTACTGACCTGTCCTGCAGAGTCTGGGGCTAAACTAAATCAGCGTATTTTTCTTTCAGTTAAAGTATAGAACTCGAAAGAACCAGACAAAGAAAATTGTCATCAGATGATTCAGCAAAATGTTCATAGCAACTTAGTTGGAAAAAAATCTGAGACCTGTGTAGAGTTCCTTGAAGGTGCAGGTGGACCGAAATATAGTACAGAATGACGCATATAAAACCGGTACATCCCGTGTGCGACCGTAACCACCAGTTTCAAAATTTCTTATAAGGAGTTATCTACGTGTTTTTAATGTCACTGTTCCGTAGTGTTTCTTACTTAAGTCATTCTAAATTTAATCTCAGACGTGAGGGTACCGCTTTTATGTGGGACACGCTGTATACAATTATTTTCACGTTGTGGTACAACATTTTTCGAGAGGTAGAAAAGCAAAAACAAAAAAGGTGTCTATTTTGTATTATCAGTAGATACATCTATAAATATAAGTGTATTTTCGGGCTTCTTCTTTTACCATCTCCAACTAGGAAGCCATTAAGTGTAATTTCAGAAGAAAATATTTTCAGTGCATCAGCAGTGAAGTCACCGTTTACATTCAGTTTTTCTTCTCTTCTAGTTCCATACGTGAAACATATATTCCATTAATTGTCTGGTGTGCAGAAAAAAACCAGCTGCATGCCTCTCAAGTATGACCTGAAGTAAAACTGTACCATATCTTTGTCCACTGTAATCGGTCGCCACCCAAGAAAAATTAGATCATACTTGTTTTCTGGTTATGGATCATTAACACACCACGAGGGACGTCCACACGTGGGCAGCAGTGCTTCACGCTACGACCAACAGCCGCCGAGTTCGTAGGCTTGCGATCGCGGCCGACCCCACTCAGATGACTGGCAATTACCATTTCAAAAACTTTTCCGTACTTTTAGCTCCATTTCACTCGCTGTAATGTATGGTCTAAAATGCACAGCACAGTAAGCTGCCCGCTTTTTCAATACACAATGTGTAAAACAAATGGGCACAATTGACAAAAAGCATCATTTGAAAAGGACTGTTATGAATTACGAAAAGATAAAAAAATGTTTAAGTGTTTGCATAGCTCATGGGACCCAACTACGGGGTCATCAGTCTCTAAACTTACAAACTACTTACGAACTAACTTACACTAAGGACGGCACAAATATCCATGCCCGAGAGGGGATTCGAACCCCCGACCGTAGTGGCCGTACAGACCGTGACTGGCGCGCCTCAGTCTCCTCGGCCACCGCGGAAAAAGATTTTTTTTAACCGCATTCTCTCATCAAAATCGAGTGAGTAACGTCACGAAACTAAAAACTAGCGCGGAATGAAAAGTAGACTTTTTATTTTTTCACAAGCAAGGCAAAGCGTGTAAGGAATAAATCAAATGTTTGTATAGCTTATGGGACTTAACTACGGGGTCGTCAGTCCCTAAACTTACAAACTACTTATGAACTAGCTAATCCTAAGGACGGCACAAATATCCATGCCCGAGGGGGGATTCGAACCCCCGACCGTAGTGGCCGTGCAGACCGTGACTGGAGCGCCTCAGACTCCTCAGCCACCGCGGCCGGCAAGGAATAAATGAGTTGATAAAACGATGTGGCGTGGTCTTATATACCGTCAAAATTTTTTTACAACTTGAAAATCGGAGAGGTTCATTTTCCCCCTCTCTTTCGGGTCGGCTCGGCCCGGCGCGCAGTGTGAACGCACCCTAATGGTGATTCTATTAACATTAAAACAATAATTAATTATCTTTTTCGTTGGCAAAATTTTGCCCCCTGTGCAGCTGCCTAGATACGGACGTGGTCGGCCCCATCAGAGCTCAGTGTCAGTAGCTGTAAGGTGGACGCGTGGGCGACGTAGGCTCGCTTACCTCAGCGCTACGGCACGTCGCTTCAAGTCGGGTGAGGACTGCTGAAGGTCGCCTTCACTGGGGTCCACATGCAGCAGCAGCAGCAGCGGTGACGTCACGTGACGTCGGAGAGGCGCCGATGACGTCACAGCCACACGTGACAATGACCTGTATACACAACATAGACTGGCTGAGGTGCTGCCAAGCTGAAAGCTCGGCCGCCATGTTTTACAACGTCACGTAGGCGTGGCCAGTCGTCTGCTATAGCTCTGAATCCTGCCACTTTCATTTTGTGCAATGACGTAACAAACCAGTCTCCACCTGCTTACTGTTATTTTTATAGACAAGCTTGTGGTGTCGCACAAGTCCAAAGTGCGCGCCACCTACTTTCGCCGCGCGCCGCCATGCACGCACGGCGCGGCGTTCTTACGACGACAGCCACGAGCGCCCTCTGCTGCAACTCCGCTCGTGGCCACCGCTGAACGACGTCGTTCACTTGGGACTGAGATAGGAACCAGTTAGCACTTCGGAATCAGATAGGCACCAGTGAAGACTTGGCTATCGGACAGGCACTAGGCAGGCCTCTAACTCAACTATGTATCAGCATTCTGCAGTACTGAGCTATGTAAAAGTTAAGTATTGTATAAATTCTGTGCAATATATATTTCGTTCTAATTTACTCTAGTGTTTCTAGTTTCTGGCTGCTCCCCTCCGTACCTGCACCAGCGGGCTATCTTTGTTCCTGTGTCGGTCTCATTCCACTCGGCCACCGACGCCTACGACGAGGCTGGGACACAAAAGCGGCGACGAAGTTGGGACACAAAAAAGCTAATGTGGATAAAGGATAAATGATAGACAACAAGTGTGTGGTAAACAAATCGGAAAGCTTAAGTTCAAATGTCTCATGCACTGGATCGGCTAAACATCGTCTCATTCATACAAAAAACACGCCTTTTCACTGTCCTTTAAACAATATTAATTTCATGTACATTTGCCTAATCCGCTTACCTCTTTCCTCCGCATATTTGGCTTTATATAAATGATGTATTCTACAACTGAAGTAATGTTTTAATAACAGATTTATTAGGCTGGAGTAATGAGATTTCTTCCAAAATTCTGAGGATACCTCGTAGTTGGTAAATAAAGTAGGTCTGTTTCCCAACATTCTAAATTCATCTGCATACATTCGTAAAATAAAATTTTTCTTCCCTAATGACGTTTCATGCTTCCTCAAAACCGTTTCTACCACTTCGAAAAGTTTTACAAGATCTTTATAGGCATTGAACAGACTGTCTTTTATACCTTTTAATCCGATTAATCCTATTATACTCTCATTTTAGGAGCAAGGAGAACTTCGAAACAATCTAAACACTTAAGTTTTTTACTCACTTGCCTAATGATGCTTCAAGAAATACATTCAACTACTTTTTAGGAATATAATGTCAGCATTTCGTATTCTGGCACATAGTCATGGTCAAAAGGAGTAGGCCTACTGCTCTCTGAATGACTTAAATAATGATTTGCAATAGGTAATAAAAGAGATTGCATGTCTCATGCTTGGCTACATGACATATCTTCTAATGAAGCTGAGTCAGCTATTAGCCAGAAGCCGCTTTGTATAATTTGTTGGTTACGTGATTTCTCCTCCAAATGCGATGAACAGATGTAACTGTATGCAGTAGGTTTCCACTTACCTCGCCTCATATTGCCTAACCATCGTTTTGTAAGTTCTTCATTTTTCAAAGGAAAACTGAAAATTATAATTACAGCTTACTATAGTTACAGTTAAACACATACACAACCCATAGGACTGTTGTATGCAGAAATGTGGTAAGTTCAAAAAACGAGTACACGAAATGTTAGAAACGAAAACATTCTAATACTAACTGAAAATACGATATTCGAACAGTCTTATTACTGCGATTCGTACAGTTATATGCTGCGCATACACTCGGCATGATTTCAGCTTAATAAACAACCTTTGAAGCTAATTATGATACATAAAATGTGAAACCAAAACACGTAAATAGCGTCGGCCTAACTTTCGTATTCGGCGCACAAGACGTTTAAAAAAATGGCTGCCACAGTTGCTGCTTACAGCCACAAGGAGCGCTGTTCTCCCAGAGACAGCCGCTCTGCGTAGTTTATATAGATAGCTCTTTGACACGCGAGGCTCCTATAAGTGCGAGCTGACGCATCCGCCATTTTCATTCCCGTGGGTCGTGAGTTAAACTCACTGCGGTGCTGCAGGATTTGCGTCACGGCACTTATCACGACGTTATGGGTGGTTGCGTTGCTCAGATCGTTCCGGAGGTGGCTACAGAATGTTCAGTTTCCAGACAGATTCTGAGAGAAGGAAAAAATGGATCATTAACTGTCGGCGCTAAAACTGGGAACCCGGACCGAGCGCGCAATTATGTATTGCAAGCAAATATTTATTATGACTTTAACCAATATTTAATAGTAAAAGTAGTCTTGGTATTCGAAAGTAAGTTTTTCTTTAGCTTTTTTTTAACAATTACGTCTAAACAGAGAAGCTGCCTGTAGGGAGTTAGCAGCCACAAAATATCATAACGCACCAACAGATCCCACAACATTCTGTTTTTAGAGCACAATATGTGTTTTTCAATGTCAATAAGAGACTATAACATAACTGAGAAATAATACTATGTAAATTTTACTTAAGACTGCGGCGGCGTAGTGTGCTAATGTTGGCAACGAAATGTTTGCTTTACAAGTTACTGACAAGACAAGGGAGTTGTTACATATAAAAGCCTGTCAACCTAGAGAAGGAACAGAATTATTTGTTTATTTGATTGCCAACACAAAGGATTATTCCCCTCATTCTATACGATTAGGTTTTCCAATAACATTCAACGGTTGTTGCCAACATCGGCACCGTGTGCATCTACGACCGTAAACTTAAGTTCCTGTACACTAATATTCTTTTTCGTTTTAGTGTTTGTAATATGTTCTGAAATAACGTAATAGAAGTACATTCAGCAATGTGAGTACGACAATCAGATGCCGGCCGCGGTGGCCGAGGGGACTTAGGCGCTCCAGTCACGGTCAGCACGGCCACTACGGTCGGGGGTTCGAATCCCCCCTCGGGCATGGATATTTGTGCCGTCTTTAGTCTTAGCTAGTTCATAAGTAGTTTGTAAGCTTAGGGACTGATGACCCCGTAGTTAAGTCCCATAAGTTGTACAAACATTTGAACATTTTTTTGACACTCAGATGTGGTGTATTTGTCACAGCAGACAACAGACACTTACTGCAAGACGGCAAACAAACCTCGCATATTGACAGTCATTATTCAGATACAAGCCACGATAGCTTAAAACGTTCATCTAGGTGGCCAGTTTCGGCAGCATTAAACGTAGTACGCGATTTTTATCGCAGAAATATATATATGTTTCTTGCTCTTTTTTCTGTATTTGGACAGAATCAGCAATAAGTAAAGAGAACAGGATATATTTGTGTCTAATCCAAATATCGATGTAAACAAGAGCGGAATGCAAGCTCAAAGTAGCACGATCTAAAGCCCTATGTTAAGCACTTGTAAAATATTTCACTGACCTTAAATAAAACTATACTGTTCGCACTCCAGAAGGGTTATTCCTCGGTAATTATCCAGGTTGGTTTCATCTCCTTTTTAAATAATGGATGGATTATTCCAGTGCACTTGAATTTTCTTCGTAGCCCAAATTTCGACTAGATGTTGGTCGAGATTTATGATTGCAGGTTTCCGTGCATTTTTCCAGATTTCCGCAAAGACTATATCTCCGCGACATGTCTTGTAATTTTTTAGTTCCTTAACTGCAGATTCTACTTCATTGATGGTGGGAGGATCTATTGAATCTCAAGTGGTTAAAGTGTGTGTTTCAGCGTTTCCACGGAACGTTCCCAGTGGATCATCACGATTAAAAAGTTTATTGACCGTCTGTGCAGGGATCTCTTCGCTTTCTTTATTACTGTGGGCCAGCTATCCTGATTTATCTGTCAGAATTAATGTTGGGGGTTCGTATTTTTCAAGATATCTGTCGAAAGTTGTCTAATAATTTCGTGACTTTTTTTTTTTCTTGAAATTCTATCTTTTCTAGAGTATTTTTAAGATGTTTACATTTTGTTTGTCTGATGATTTTATGGGCCAACTTTCTTTGTTGAATGAGTTATCAGTTTGATTCTTCTGACTTTTCGGCATTATGCTGGTCAATTCTTCTAGCGTTTATTGTTGATAGATCCTTCCCCATTTTTCCTTTATTACTCATTATTTTGTATTAAGGTGGTAGGGTCAAATTTTCTGCTAGTTTTATTTGGATGCCTTTCCATTACCATTGGAGTTAATTTTATTTTGATCTTCACCACATAGTGGTGTGACCCTGTGTGTTTCCCTCTTAGGACGTTGACACTGTAGATTTCCCGGTGGTAAAATTTGTCCATGCAGACGTGGTCCAGACGCCATTCGCCCTTTCTGAAGTCAGAGTGTTTCCAGGTTTCTAATTTGTGGGGTTTCCTTTTAAAACGGAGATAAGGTTGTGATTGCTGCGAATTTCAACCAATCTTTGACACTTTTTATAGTAAATAAGATAAAAAAATAACCATTACACTGAAACGTTCATAGGTAAAGATTCCAGTAAGACTTGTGTTTGCGTTAAAAGCGGACGTCAAGAAGAATAATCCAAAATGTTGGAAAACAGACATAACCATCTGAAATAGTAAAGCTACGCAATATCTACATAAAGTTCGTCACGGATGTCTATGTAAATTATTCATCTCATACTAGATAGTATTACAGAATATATGCAGTCTCTGTATGGGTTTTCGTTACAGAGTTCGTATCGATATGGTAGATGCGAATAACGAAATGTGTTCATGTGTAACCTGGTATAGGTACGGTAGATGCGAGTAACAAAAGGTGTTCTGCGAGTAAGTTGGCATCGGTACGATAGATTCGAGTAACGAAATGTATTCATGAGTAACGATTCAATATTTCGTCAGTCACTAACGAATACTTAACGGTTTGCTGAAGCTCTACCAAATACCGGAAACACACGGCGACTGGAGACTGCGATAAGAAAGGGTTGTCTGCTCCAGCTAGGCACTCACTTGTTTACTATTACTCGCTCAGTCCACAGGCACGCGCAAAGAGAACGTTCACCAGGGCTGCTTGTAATGAATAACGGCGTTCAGTCGTGTGGAGAAGAAGCGCGGGAGAGCTCGCTAATGCGGCTAGAAACAGCCGCGGAGCTGCCGTGTGTGTTTGTACTTCACGTCAGTTCGTGCAATTTGGCAGTGAAAGGATTTGCACGGTTCTGGGAAATTGGCAGAGTTTGCCCTATAGCTTGCCGGTCTGTCAGTACAAAGCGGTAACCGCAGGCAGCGGAAGTTTGTCACGGCACGTCTGGTGGTCGGTGGGCGGCAGAGCGCAGGAGGGGCGCGCACTGGAGATGGGCAAGAAATCACGTACTCGTCAAAAATCACGGTGGTTGAAAATTCACTCTTTTCACCGTCGCGGTCACGGTTGGGTAGCAACGAGTAGGAATAGCAGCGAACAGCAGAACAAACTACAAAGAGCCATCTGGTGGCCGAAATGAGTACTAAATGCAGCAGCGAATAGCAGGTGTAGCAGCGAATAGCGGAAAAGAGATAGGAGGTGAGGGAAGAGAAGCAGCGAAGGCTAAAACAGCCATCTGTGGGTCGAAATCTGTACTAATATCAATGCAGCAAATAGCGGGTATAGCAGCGAATCACCGATGAGCGAATAGCGGGTGTACCGGCTAAAAGCCGATTATGGACAGTGACCAGTTTGCATACACTTGTGCGTTTTTCCTAGAAATTCACCAGGGCCCGGCAGGGAGAGGTTAAAAACTGAAAAACATATATCGTCCATTTCGCCGTTCGTCGTCTAAAAGTGTATATCTTGTTTCTGCCGAGATGAAGCGATCGAGGACGAGCGAGATGTGTCATTTCACCGCTCTTAATAGCGACTATGCGAAATGTAATTTGTGCGGCATACAGTTGTCGCATAAAACTTATATCTCCAACTTGAAGAAGCAGCCTGAATAGACGCATGTAACCGAAATATGCGACGACTTCTTCGAGAGCCATCAAACCCGTGGTGCCAGAGCAATGTATGTTGCAATCACATTCTTTTATAAGTAATTAACTTTTGTCTGTACTCTATTTTTAAAACTGCTGTAATAATAGTAGGCGGTATGATGTTTTAATACTGTGTTAATGTGGAAAGATAGACTCCTTCAGCACTGAGTATTGTTCTAGCGATAAAGAACGCAGTTGCAGAGCAACAAGTAAGCTCTACGAACATTTGAAATGTGCGCGCTTGCACTCCGCTACGATGTTGGCAATACCACGTGGTAGCCAATCAGAGTCCGAGTTGTGCGCTCTCTGCTGCCGTTACCAACGCATGAGCAACTCGAAAAAACATGTGCATAAAATCATTCCCCATGGGACTTGTGCTGGAATACTGATATCACATTAATTGCTTCAATTATAGTAAAGATCTCAGCTTCTTATTTCATATGTGTGCATAAATTTTGAGCTACAAGTGTATGGCACTGGAAATGAAACTGCAGTAAATTTAAGCATCCAGTTAGCTGTGCATGATACATCTTAAAAACATATGGCACCTAACAGTAAAACTGATACTATACTACTGTATAGGCCAGTGTATTTAAATGACAGCACTCTCTAATAGCTGCAGTATCAATTACAGTAAAGAAACAAGTTATTAAAATTGAGGGCATATATTCATTGACAATGAAATAACACCTACCTTGCAAACAATTTTTACACTTACTAAGAATATTTACTATTCTTTCATTGTCTTGATGTGGTTAGAAAGTTTATTGTACAGTTATTTTAAACTGTACTTACTATTGACTTATTTGTTGAGATTTACTTTTCTCAGTCCACAACATAACTTTCATAACAACAAAGAGACGATAAGTTAGTTACTGGCGGATGAAACATTATAACAAAAGTATCTCACTCAATTTTTGTCAGTTCCATGGTAAATCATACAAGTCGCCGGAATCGCGGCGATTCAATCACGGAAATAGCGAAAAGAGCAGAAATCACAGAATAGCGGAAAGAGCTGAAATCACGGAATAGCGGGAGGAGTAGAAATCGCGGAGGCATACATGTCGTGAAAACCTCAAACAGTGATTCTAAACCGTGAATAATCACGGTTTAGAATCGCGGTGATTTAAAAGTAGCAATCACGGAAATCACTGTTAGCGGAAAACCACGGTTTAGCCCATCTCTAGCACGCACTAGTAGAAATCGCGGAGGGATACATGTCGAGAAAACCTCAAACAGTGATTCTAAACCGTGATTAATCACGGTGATTTAAAATTAGCAATAACGGAAATCACTGTTAGCGGAAAACCACCGTTTAGCCCATCTCTAGCACGCACTAGTAGAAATCGCGGAGGGATACATGTCGTGAAAACCTCAAACAGTTATTCTAAACCGTGATTAATCACGGTGATTTAAAAGTAGCAATCACGGAAATCACTGTTAGCGGAAAAATCACCGTTTAGCCCATCTCTAGCACGCACTAGTAGAAATCGCGGAGGGATGCATGTCGTGAAAACCTCAAACAGTGATTCTAAACCGTGATTAATCACGGTGATTTAAAATTAGCAATAACGGAAATCACTGTTAGCGGAAAACCACCGTTTAGCCCATCTCTAGCACGCACTAGTAGAAATCGCGGAGGGATACATGTCGTGAAAACCTCAAACAGTGATTCTAAACCGTGATTAATCACGGTGATTTAAAAGTAGCAATCACGGAAATCACTGTTAGCGGAAAAATCACCGTTTAGCCCATCTCTAGCACGCACTAGTAGAAATCGCGGAGGGATACATGTCGTGAAAACCTCAAACAGTGATTCTAAACCGGGATTAATCACGGTGATTTAAAAGTAGCAATCACGGAAATCACTGTTAGCGGAAAAATCACCGTTTAGCCCATCTCTAGCACGCACTAGTAGAAATCGCGGAGGGATGCATGTCGTGAAAACCTCAAACAGTGATTCTAAACCGTGATTAATCACGGTGATTTAAAATTAGCAATAACGGAAATCACTGTTAGCGGAAAACCACCGTTTAGCCCATCTCTAGCACGCACTAGTAGAAATCGCGGAGGGATACATGTCGTGAAAACCTCAAACAGTGATTCTAAACCGTGATTAATCACGGTGATTTAAAAGTAGCAATCACGGAAATCACTGTTAGCGGAAAAATCACCGTTTAGCCCATCTCTAGCACGCACTAGTAGAAATCGCGGAGGGATGCATGTCGTGAAAACCTCAAACAGTGATTCTAAACCGTGATTAATCACGGTGATTTAAAATTAGCAATAACGGAAATCACTGTTAGCGGAAAACCACCGTTTAGCCCATCTCTAGCACGCACTAGTAGAAATCGCGGAGGGATACATGTCGTGAAAACCTCAAACAGTGATTCTAAACCGTGATTAATCACGGTGATTTAAAAGTAGCAATCACGGAAATCACTGTTAGCGGAAAAATCACCGTTTAGCCCATCTCTAGCACGCACTAGTAGAAATCGCGGAGGGATGCATGTCGTGAAAACCTCAAACAGTGATTCTAAACCGTGATTAATCACGGTGATTTAAAAGTAGCAATCACGGAAATCACTGTTAGCGGAAAAATCACCGTTTAGCCCATCTCTAGCACGCACTAGTAGAAATCGCGGAGGGATGCATGTCGTGAAAACCTCAAACAGTGATTCTAAACCGTGATTAATCACGGTGATTTAAAAGTAGCAATCACGGAAAACACTGTTAGCGGAAAATCACCGTTTAGCCCATCTCTAGCACGCACTAGTAGAAATCGCGGAGGGATACATGACGTGAAAACCTCAAACAGTGATTCTAAACCGTGATTAATCACGGTGATTTAAAAGTAGCATTCACGGAAAACACTGTTAGCGGAAAATCACCGTTTAGCCCATCTCTAGCACGCACTGGCCGCAGGGTGCTGGGCACAGCTGCGTCCGCTGTGGCCACGGGACGACATGAGGACGAGAAACTTGTGCTCTACATGAGACTGTCCACACGTCTCAAGTTATGAGCTAACGTACTGGGCAGATACCTCGCCTATAAGACGCGGACATCCGCGCCGCTCGCAATGTTATCCGGGAAGTAAGGAATACTGCGGACGTCCGCCTTCCCGCACACCTCTGCACGAGGCTCCAGCTGTTGCAGTCGCGGTGGGCGGCTACGGCTGCGGCTGCTCGCTCTAGCTGTGTGGAGGCGCGGGTCGGCCATCAGCCACACCGTGGGAAGTGCTGCCTCTGCCCCCCCTCTCCCCGCCCCCGCTGTTCCGGCGGCAGGTGCGCTGCGGGGGCAGCGCGGACAGCGGACCAGCGGACCAGCGGACCAGCGGACGAGACGCAACCCGACCGCCCGCTTCCGGGGCACGGTGGGCCCAGCGCAGTGTCGCACCTGTTGCTGCCGGGGGCGTGGCCAAGGGGGCGGCGGGGGCGGCGGGGGCGGCAGGGGCGGCGGCGGGGGCGGCGGGGGCGGCAGTCCACACCCCCAGCTGCTCACCGTCACGCTAATCACCAGCCGAGCCAAATCCCAAAAAGCTGCCCAAAAGTAGCACACACAAACTGATATTCTAGGCAGTTTTAGTGTCGCGATAGTTGCACTGGTGCACCTGGTAAGTATTGTTGTTGTTGTGGTCTTCAGTCCGGAGACTGGTTTGATGCAGCTCTCCACAATACCCTATCCTGAGCAAACCTCTTCATATCCACATAAGAACGGCAACCTACATCTGTCTGAATCTGCTTACTGTATCCATCTCTAGGTCTTCCTCTGCGATTTTTACCCCACACACTTCCCTCCAACGCTAAATTCACAATTCCTTGATGTCTAAGAATGTGTCCTACCAATCTATCCCTTCTTTTAGTCAAGGTATGCCAGAAATTTCTTTTCTCCCCAATTCTGTTCAGTACCTCCTCATTAGTTACGCGATCCACCCACCTAATCTTCAGCATTTTTCCGTAGCACCATATTTCAAAAGCCTCTATCCTCTTCCTGTCCGCACTGTTTATCGTCCATGTCTCACTCCCATACAAGGCAACACTCCATACAAATGCCTTCAGAAAGGACTTCCTTAGGCTCAAATCAATATTCGAGGTTAACAAATTTCTCTTTTTCAAGAACGCTTTTCTACCCATTGCCATTCTGCATTTTATATCCTCTGTACTGCGACCATCATTTGTTATTTTACTGCGCAAGTAACAAAACTCATCTACCTGCTTTATTGCTTCGTTTCCCAATCTAATTCCTTCAGCATCACCTGATTTTCTTATACTGCACTCCATTACCCTAGTTTTGTTCTTGTTAATGTTCATCTTATATGCACCTTTCAGCAGACTGTTCATTCCGTTCAATTGCTCTTCCAGGTCCTTTGCTGTCTCTGACAGAATTACTACGTCGTCGGCAAAACGCAATGTTTTTAATTCTTCACCCTGAACTTTAATTCCTTCCCCAAATTTCTCCTTGCTTTCCTTTATAGCTTCCTCAATGTACAAATTGAATAACATTGGAGAAAGGCTACAACCCTGTCTTACTTCCTTCCCAACTGATGCTTCCCTTTCATGCCCTTCAACTCTGACAACCGCTGTCTGGCTTTTGTACAAGTTGTAAATAACTCTCCTTTCCCTGTATTTTACCCCTGCTGACTTCAGAACTTGAAAGAGTGTATTCCAGTCAACATTGTCAAACGCTTTCTCCAAATCTACAAAAGCTAGAAACGTAGGTTTGCCTTTTCTTAATCTGTCTTCTAGGATAAGCCGTAAAGTGAGTATTGCCTCCCGTGTTCCTACATTTCTTCTGAACCCAAACTGATCTTCCCCAAGGTCGGCTTCTACCAGCTTTTCCATCCTTCTGTATTATGACCGTAAATAAAGCGGAACCGTCTCTCGCTGGCTCAGGAGCGCATTCCGTTTGAGATTCACCTATTAACCCGAGGTCAACACGGATTAGTAAGACATCGTTCACGCGAAACACAACTAGCTCTTTATTGACACGAACAAGTTCAAATGCTCAAATGTTTGTATAGCTTATGGGACTTAACTACGGGGTCATCAGTCCCTAAACTTACAAACTACTTATCATATAGCTTATCCTAAGGACGACACAAATAGCCGTGCCCGAGGGGGGTTTCGAACCCCCGACCGTAGTGGCCGTGCAGACCGTGACTGAAGCGCCTCAGTCTCCTCGGCCACCGCGGCCGGCCACGAACAAGTGATGGGTGCTATCGACAACGGTTCGCAAATCGATTCCGTATTTCTTGATTTCCAGAAGGCTTTGGACACCGTACCTCACAAATGGCTTTTAATCATATTGCGTGCTTATCGTATGTCGCCCCAAATTTGCGATTGGATCGAGAATCTGCTGTCAGGGAGGACAGAGTTCGTAGTAATCGGTGGTAAGGCAGCGACTAAAATAGAGGTGATATCGGGCGTTCCACAAGGTAGTAAAACATTTCTCCCTTTTTTCTAATTTTAATTTAAATTTTTAGGTCAGTATAAATTTTTGCAAGTTAATGTGAGCACGAAATAGAATAATTGTAAACATTGGTTGGGAGAAATATTTCAATACTGGTTACGTAGCAAAACCATCCATCTATTCAAATGAATCTACTATGCTGTACTTTAAGAGACATTAATGAGCTACGCACCAAGAAAGTAGTTAAAATCCTTTTCTAACCTGGCTGATACTGATAAGCCACCTGAACCTAACTGTTGGAGACATTATCACTATTGCTGATTTTGTAACTAAGTTTGCGGCTAGTTGATCTGTTACTAATCGAAAATGGTAAGTCGCTCGTAATCTCAGGCTCACAGAATAATTATTTAATAAAAGAACGTGATAAAAATGGGTCCTATTGTAGGTCTACACATCTCCAACAATTAGATTCGTAAATCAGTGTAATTCATTATTCTTTTGTCCTGAAAAATAAATTGCATCACAGTTAAATGAAAAATGTGAAGGAAAAAATAAAGTTCCAATCTCGGTACACTCACGAAACAATTATTATTGAAATAAATGAAGCAAGTCTACATATACATCATATTCAAAGTTCAGTTACCTTTGTGAAATCTGATTAAATTCATACAGTCGAGATCAGGTCATAAATTCAGTACATCATTTCAATTACAACTTTCTCATTGAGATTTATCGTACAGACATTTTCACAATTCATCAGGTCATACAAGCGTAATATGGAAGAGAAGTTTACTAGACGAGAGCAAAATGCAGAAGAGAAAAATGGCGTCACTACTCCTTTATTTTAAAATGAAACAATAGTTAAATCTATGTATTATTCTAATTGCTCTTTGTTCAGAGTTAGTCTTTGACTTAAGTTTTCCAAACAATATATTGCGTCTTTAAGAATTTGTTGACACATTGAAAATGATACAAAATTACAATAAAAAATATACAAATATAAGCATAATTTTTTTAAATATGGGCAAATAAATATTGTTTTGTATGTGGAGGTGCATGTAATACTACATGGCCCCTACGAGGTCTGGAGGTCACTTTGTTATCGACAGACCTCGTCAAGTTAAAAAATTACGTATTGAATCATTTCTGATCAAGCATTAGACATATATGAATACATCACTGAAAAAAAAAACAAGTATATCACTGCAATATTAGACAAACAGTGTGTTCAAAAGATAAAATGATTTATATTATTCACATATTGTTTTTCTGTGGTTACAATTAGGCCTACATTTATGGACGTAAACCAGTCACATGAGCGCATTAACCTGCCTCAGTGAAAATAAGTATTTATTGTCAAAGCTCATTAGTGATTGCATATTTGGTTATCAATTGCTCATAAATATATACATTGCCTTTTTTAGTATAGGTGTATAGACATAATTCATAGATACACATACACATATGTAGAGATTACTATTTTTCATTCCTAAGTTTGTTTCTTGTTAATCGGCATGAATAAATCGACATAAATTGTTCACATAGGCACATACATATAAATATTTACAGGACACAGAAAAGACAATACAAAGGAATAAAAAGAAATTTATGACAAAATATTGTAATTTTTCATAGTGAGATTTTTTTATTTTTACATACGCGTTTCATTCTTCGTGTGCTTTGTTATCACTAACTTCATAGTGGGCACTACCTTTTTTTTTTTCTTTTTTAGCAGAGCGTGGGAACTATCAGCTGACGACAGGGTGAAGGGCCCCCCTTATGGCGACGATCAGTCTGTTACAGGGGGTCGGCTGGCCGCCCCCTCGTCGACAGGCTCGGCATGAAAAATACAAAGTCACAGCCGCACGTCAGTTTTTTTTTTTTTTTTTAATATATTTCAAATCTCTTTTTATGCCCTGCGTCATCACAGGCTTCGTGTTTGTGTGAGTTACGTGTCTTACTGTTTGTGCATGTATGTCCTTTTCATATTACGCGGTAACCACACTAATTGTTTTTGAGACCGGTCTTCATTGTTGTTTCTTAAACAGTATATTTCATTTTAAAAAGTTCAAATGTTTGTAAATCTTATGCGACTTAACTACGGGGTCATCAGTCCCTAAACTTACAAACTACTTATCAACTACTTACGAACTAGGACGGCACAAATATCCATGCCCGAGGGGGGATTCGAACCCCCGACCGTAGTGACCGTGCAGACCGCGACTGGAGCGCCTCAGCCTCCTCGGCGACCGCGGCCGGCAGTTCGGTTGTGTTGCCAACCTTACCAACACATTCTTTGTGTGCCGCTAAGTAAGATTTTACCCGACTCCGTCTTTGAGCACAGATAGTCTTTGTTTTCGTTTCTTTATGTAATGTTTCAGTCCTTAGGTAGTATCTGAACTGGTTTATGTCTACCTTTGTCTGTAAGTGATAGTATTATGTAGACTGCTTTAAATAAATAGAACTTTCGTGAGAGTTAACTTTTAAATGGAAGAAAACTGTAAAGATTATTCGCGTGAGCAGAAACTTTGTATTTTCCTTTTCACATATATTCTTTCCTATTTTTATTGTTTACTTCAAATTGAAGTTTACACGGTGCATATTTTTTTATCACATATTGTGATATATAGGCAAAATTATGCTCTTTTCTGTGTATGGTGAAGGTTGAGACAACCTGTGATTCACACATGGCTAGCATGACAAGTAAAATACACAAATACAAATTCATAAATAAAATAACAGTAATTCAAGTAATAAGGTAAAGTAAAGGTATGGAACACCTGTGTGAGTAAATCACTTTACTGAAGTGTCATGTGCGATTTTCTACTCGTATTTTCTTAGTCAAAATGGTGCTTATTCACTGAGAAAGAAAACTGGAAGACATTCTTCCTACGTGGACATATTAATTGGCTCATGGTATACTATTTACATGACTTAGGCTACTTTTTATACTAATACATTGAAAATTAAGAACTAGGCTACATGACATATGTACCTTATGGTTTAAAACATGAACTTACATCTAAAATTGTAGTTTCTTTCAAAAAGAGAATAGTCACTATTGGTAACGTGCTGACTTTTGAGTAGGTCCGAATTTGAAACTTCCTGGCAGATTAAAATTGTGTGCCGGAACCGGGACTCGAACCTGGGACCTATGCCTTTCGCGGGCAAGCGCGAAAGGCATAGGTCCCAGGTTCGAGTCCCGGTTCCGGCACACAATTTTAATCTGCCAGGAAGTTTCATATCAGCGCACACTCCGCTGCAGAGTGAAGTTTCATTCAGGTCAGAATTTCTCTACCTCTTTACTATGCAGTGTCTGCATGTTTTGTCATTCTTTTGAAAAATGGTTTTTTCACACGTAATGTTCCTGTCCATGTTTTACTTAATAAATCACTGTATCGCTCTAACGCACTGTCCTTTATCACTGATACAAATGTTCTCTCATAATAGTGTCACAAATTTCTATACCAGTCTTCTGCTATTGTGTCCTGGTTTTTTATAATGTTCATGAACATCTTTTCATTAAGATGACTAAATATACATTTAAACCAGTATAATAATAGTAAATACACTTGGATTCACAGTGAATAAAAATCTTTATACATGCCCTGTCTCATATTATATCACTGCATCAAAATATATGATTAAATAGAACCTTTTGTGGTTCAGGAATAGTCTTAGGCTAACCTTTTAATTATGAAGGATATATTTCCCTTCCTCAATTCATTCTCGATGACAATTTGACTAATTAAAATAAAATTTGGCTGCAGCTTAGGTTGTGCAGACATCACCACTGTTAAAAAAAAGTAAAGAAAATATCTCATCTTGCCTGGCTACTGAATAGACTTCTTTAAGTCTCCGTGATGAAATACACCCTTGATTCTACCTGACCGAGGATATGACAAAAGAAAACAGCCAATAATGGACTTAAGTACGGCGACAAAGATGTTTCAATGATACCCCACGCTAATATATTCTTTATCTCTTTTTTAACCTCCTCTCTCCTTGACCATGGAATGGAATAGGTTCAGCAACAATGTTAAGTGAGGTGCCACATTCATATGATAAACGTATCCCTTTTATGACACCAGGTTTTGTAGAGAAAACATCTATAAAATTAGCTAAAAGATTATATAAATCTGTTTTCTGTTCATTAGATAGGTAACTACTTTCTGAAACCTTCTCCTTCATCTGATCTATCGTAGGAATGACTTCTTCTAAATATATTGACACAGTATCTGTTGGATTTAAACCTGTCATAGGATCCTCTTCCTGACACATACATAATTCTACATTCGTTAACTTGATATTAACACTGTTACACAACTTACTGTCTGTGCTTTGGGTCCGTAGCAAATCTATACATAAAGTCTTTCCCTCAATCTCAACAATACACTTTCCTTGGCGAAGGTCAACTACAGCGTTGCCTTGCCTTAAAAATTGCATACCTAAAATACATCCTACTGACAATCCCTTTACAACGAGAAACGAACATTCCACTGTGCCGTTCTCAAAATAAACCTCCAACAACACTTGCTTTTGTATTCTTTGCACACGAGACCCAATCGCACTCGAGACTAAGCAGTTTTGAACAGGTAAAGTAGGTACCTTGACCTCTTGCTTAATTCTGGTAAATAAATCTTCGCTAATTACATTTATACTGGCACTGTGTCAATAATAATGAAAGTTGAAATTCCTGCTATTCTAGCTAATACAGCTGCTTGGATTAAATCTTTACTATTTTTGTGCGGACAAGGTTTTTCTTGTATTAGTTCATTTCTTATGTCCTTTCCTTCGTTCTACCTTAAGAACAAAATTCTACCGTACTTGTTGTGGTCGCCCCCATTCCCCTCCGCGGCCAATATTCGGGGGCCAAATACGACCGCCTCTAGTTCGACGCTTGTTCGGTAGGCGGAGATGCCTCGTTTGATTCTATCACCCCCACAATTCATATCGGTTCAATATCATCTTGTGGTCGGGTTTGGTTCAAGTTCTGACTACTTGTCGGTTGTTCATGCGTTGTTTTTACATGATTCCACGACTGTGGACCCCTGAAATGACCTCTCCATGTATTATTTTGATTGTTTCCGTTATTATAGTTCCCGTTATGGTTTTGATTACCTTGCCTTGGCTGGTTGTAACCCGGATTGTACCTATTGTCAAATGTGCGTTTTATAAGCAAAGCGCCGTTATGACCATTTATGGCATTTCCATTGCTTCGGTTATTCCTGTTATTAGTATTCGCTCTGTTGAACATATTGTCATTGTTCCCTGATTGGTTTTGTGTGTTTGAATTATTATTATTCCCGTTATTATGATTTGTGTTGTTATTGTTGGTTCCGTTGTTACCTATACGTTGTTTTTCGTAGACACTATCTACTTTATCAACGACTGACAAAAATTCTTTCAGATCGTACAGTGGTGCTCTTATAAGCCAACATCTTATTTCTGTGGGAACACGCTCCTTCAGAATCCCGAGCACATCACAAATTGCCATTTGCTGCTCAACATATCTGACCTTGTTCACATATCTTTCAATATATCTTCCAAATGACTCGTTTCTTGGGTTATACATTGACGGATTGTAAACTTGCCTACGAACTTTAGCTTGGTCATTCTCAGACCAAAATTCGTACAAAAATGCTCTTTCAAGTTCTTCATAAGTATCACATGTATCTGCATTGTCAGATGCCCAGCCTGTGCCTCCACCTTGTATATAGGTTGCCACAAACCCAATTTTCTGTTTATCTGTCCAGTTAGATGGTAACAAGCCACGAAATGCTTTGATAAATGCTTGTGGCTGTGGCGATTTCTTTTCAGGGCAAAATATCTGAAATGGTCTATTTTGAAACTGGGTTTGTTCGGTTATTACATTTGTAAGACATTTAGTAGCTTCTGCTATATCACCTTGTGGAGTTAAATTTCGCGGTGTTGAATTTCCGCTATAACATGGATAAGCCTGAGGCAATCTATTTGTCCTAATAGCATTTTCGTCTAAACTTGTTGGTGAGTTTTGTACTTCTGCTCGACCAGATCTTACTTTTACGAACTCCTTCTTTAAATTTGTTATCTGTGTGCTTAATTCAGAACGCCAAGACGGTATTTCGTTCTGAATGACACTTTTTATTTCACCTAACTCTGTACGTAAAGTGTTGCCGGCATCTGTTCCCGGCTCCGATACAATTTATGAAGCTATTGAACGAACGGCTACACGAATTTCTGTTTCTGCTTTGTTCGTTATTTCCGTATATTTTTTTCTTGTCGGAGAAATTGCTGTGTAATTGTCCGCTCTGTGGATATTGTAAGATCATTTACTTGTTGAGAAAGATCAATAATTTTTGTTTGCAAATGTGTTTGTGCATCTTTTACTTGCGACACCTCTTCGGTTAATCGAGTGACTTTCCGGTACTTCTTTGTATGGATCGATAATGGTTGCTATTTCTGATCTAATGTTAGTTAACTCCTCTTGTATGTGTGTCTGAATATTATTTCTTGTGTTTGTCAATGTGGAATTTAATTCTCGTTTTATGTGTTGGTACTGTTTAGCCAAATTGGCTTTAACTTCAGTCGTAATCTTATTCAGCATTTCATCCTGTGATGAAAATCTTTCGTCTAATTGTTTCTGTGTGTTTTCTATATGCGTACGAAAATCGGATCTTATTTCCGCAAAATTTTTATCAGTGTTCGCGAACTTTTGTTCTATTTGTTTTTCATTATCTGCGAACATTTTTGCAATTTGAGCTAACATTGCCTCATTAGACAATGGAGCTTGCCTGACTTCAATTCAGTTACGGCCTCCCGTGTAGGATTTTCGGTTGTGGTACCCCTGTCTCTATTAATCTCGTTCCCCGCACTATCCTGCATGTCGCTAGTCATCGGATCAGCACTTTGGCTGGTATCGACAATATTCTGATCGCTATTCTGTGTTGATTGCATCGTGGGCTACTTACGAAACTCCAATCGCCAACATTCTCCTACGAATTCAAAAATATATTGTTTACTGCGACTTACATAGGTAGAAATGATCATCAGAATAAAATACTGGAAATCAGAGCTCGAATGGAGAGATTCAGGTGTTCTTTCTTCCCGCGCGCTATTCGAGAATGGAATGGGAGATAAATAGTATAATGGTGGTTCGATGAACCCTCTGCCAGGCACTTAAATGTGGTTTGCAGAGTACCCCACGTAGATGTAGATGTAGATGTAGAGCATCGCTCTCGCCGCTCTGTTTACTAGCCGAGCCTCGAGAGCAGCGCAAAGTCTAGACGAGTGCAGAATCGCGAAAAGTTGACAGACTTGTATTCTGCAAAGTGAAGTCTTCTCCAGAAAGTGAGCACAATTTGAACGTGTAACTTGAAATTGTTATTGAAAATGTACGAAATAATAAATAATTAATGAAAGTACTGCTATTTTTCTTGCTTGCGTCCAGAGAAGTCCTGTCGAAAAAAACAATAAGTCAAAACTCTTGTCGACTCCTGCTTTTAAACCAAATGGAAATTGTTCCTTAGACATCTCTTCAAAACAAATTAGCTGCAACTAGCTGCGACTTCGGTTTCCGTGATAATTGTTAGGCGGTGATGTCTGCTCTCTTTGTAGTTTTTTCGTAACTTTACCGTCTGAAATATTTTTATTTATAGCGAAATAGTCAAAACAATTCTCCTACTAATCTCATTCCTTCATTTTCTACAGAACCTCTGGATAATACCGAAGAAATGTCTTTCACGAGGAAGGAAATTTTCGTGTTTGTGAAATCGGACTTGAACGACAGTATCAACGCGGTCACTGGCATTGTCGAGATGGAGGTGTCAAAGGAATTGAAGCATCGATTCATTTTACCGAAAAGTATGAAAGATGCCACGGCTAAATTGGTATCGGTATTCGAGAATAGGTGGTCACAAGTGAGCAAGAACGAAATCAAATTCTTCCAGAAATTTGGCGGTTGTCTCAACGTTCCTGTTTCTTTCACAGTCGATACTGGATGTTCGAATACTTGAATGGAAAACACAACGGGGCGTCTTCCCACGGAAAAGACAGACTTCCACTCGAATTGAATACAATTTTAAAGAGATTTTCCGTCCTATTTCATCTACTATTTCTTTTTTCAAAATTTTGACTCGGAATTCGCAATCAGCCACCCAGCAAACCGCCAAGTCCATATCTTCAGCCGATTCCATAACTATTTCGACGTTTTGCCACCTTCTTGGGATCTGGCGGCAGTGCTCCGCCATTGCTAAGCGGACCTATGCGTGGCGACCGGATGTACAATACCAGCGCCACTGCACTCCACTCCCTAATGGGTCGCGTTAAAAAAAAAGTAAATAAAAAAAGGGGCACACGCTGTAGACAAGATTCTCAGAGGAAAAGAACGTTCTCTGAGTTGTTGTTGTCGTCTTCAGTCCGCAGACTGGTTTGACGCAGCTCTCCACGCTACCCTGTCCTGTGCAAGTCTCTTCATCTGATAATACGTTCGGCAATCTATATCCTTTTGAATCTGCTTACTGTATTCGTCCCTCGGTCTCCCTCTACGATTTTTACCCCATACGCTTCCTTCTAATGCTAAGTTGACAATTCCTTGATGTCTCAGAATGTGTCCAACCGATCTATCCCTTCTCTTAGGATACGCCAGAAAGTCCTTTTCTCCCCAGTTCTGTTGAGCACCTCCTCATTAGTTAGGTGATCGACCCATCTAATTTTCATCATTCGTCTGTAGCACCGCATTTCATTTCTATCATCTTTTTCTCTGAACTCCTTATTGTCCACGCTTCACTTCCATACAATGCTACATTCCAGACAAATGCCTTCAGAAAGGACTTCCTAACATTTAAACTAATGTTGGATGTCAACAAGTTTCACTTCTTCAGAAACGCTTTCCTTCCCATAGCCATTCTGCATTTTCTATCTTCTTTACTTCGGGCATCAGAAGTTATTTTGCTACCCAAGTAACAAAACTTGTCTACTACTTTTATTGCCTCATTACCTAATCTAATTCATTCAGCATCGCCTGATTTTCTGACGCTACATTCCATTATCCTCGTTTTACTCTTGTTGATTTTCATGTTACAACCTCTTTTCATGACACTGTCCATTCCATTCAATTGTTCTTCCAGATCCTTTGCGGTCTCTGACAGGATAACTGTGTCATCAGCAAGCCGCAAAGTTTTCATTTCTTCCCCCTGAAATTTAATTCCCTCTCCAAATTTCTCCTTGCATTCCTTCACTGCTTGCTCAATATACAGATTGAACAACAATGGCGAAAGGTTACAACCCTGTCTCACTCCCTTCCTAACCTCTGCGTCCCTTTCTTGCCCTTCGACTCTAATAACCGCTGTATGGTTTTTGTAGAAGTTGAGTATAACTCTTCGCTCCCTATATTTTACCCCTGCCACCTTCACAATTTGAAACAGTGTATTCCAGTCGACAGTCAAAAGCTTTCTCCAGATCTGCAAGCGCTAAAAACGTAGGCTTCCCTTTCATTAGCCTATCTTCTAAGATACGTCGTAATGTGAGTATTGCCTCCCGTGTTCCTACGTTTCTCCTAAATCCAAACTGATCTCCGATGTCGGATTCCATACGTTTTTCCATTCGTCTGTAAATAATTCGTGTTAGTATTTTGCAACCATGACTTATTAAACTGATAGTTCTGTCATTTTCACACTTGCTTTCTTTGGAATTGGAATTACGATTTTCTTCTTCTAGTTGGATGGTATTTCCCCTGTCTCATACATCTTGCATACCACGTGATACAATTTTTTCAAGACTGGTTCTCCTAACGTTATCAGCAGTTCAGATGGAATATCATCTACTCCAGGAGCCTTGTTTCGACTCAAGTTCTTTAGCGCTTTGTCAAATTTTTCTTGCAGTATCATATCTTCCCCCACTTTGTCTTCCATTTCTAGAATACTGCCTTCAAGTTTATTACCTTTGTTTACTCCCTCAATATATTCCTTCCACAGTTCAGCCTTCCCCTCTTTGCTTAGTACTGGTTTTCCGTCTGAGTTCTTGATATTCATACAGCTGCTTTTCTTGTCTCCAAACGTATCTTTTATTTTCCTGTAGGCGGTATCTATCTTTCCCCTAATTGTGCATTCTTCTACGGTTTTGCATTTGTCCTGTAGCCACTCCTGCTTAGCCAGTCTGTTCTTCCTGTCAATACCATTTTTCAGACGTTTGTACTCATTTTTCCTGTTTCGCTTGCTGAATTTTTATATTTTCTCCTCTCATCAATTAAGTCCAGTATATCCTGTGTTATCCATGGATTTTTATTAAGCTTTGTCCTTCTGCAAGTATGGTCCTCTGTTGCCTTCAGTACCCTATCTCTCAGAACTACCCATTCTTCTTCTACTGAATTCCTTTCCCCCGTTTCGGGTAATCCTTGCCTAATGCTCCCTCTGAAACTCTCAACCATCTCTGGTTCCTTCAATTTGTCCAGGTTCCATGTCCTAACTTTTCTACCTTTCAGCCTTCTCTTGAGTTTCAATCTGCAGTTCATAGCCAAAAAGTTATGGTCAGAATCCACATCTGCCCCTGGATATGTCTTACAGTTTAGAATCTGGTTTCTAAATTTATTCCTTACCATTATAAAGGCAACGTGGTACCCTCCACTGTTTCCTGGTATCTTCCACGTATACATCCTTCTTTCGTGATGATTAAACGAAGTGTTGGTGATCATTAAATTATGCTCTGTGCAAAATTTTATTATTCTTGAAGTCGGAGGGTATTTTTCCTGTTTCATATAACTTGCGTACTAGGTGGAACAATTTCTTCATGACTGCCACTTCTAACGATATCAGCAGTTCAGTCGGGATGTCATCTATTCTAGGGGCCTTGTTTCTACTCAAATCCTTTAGGGTTCTGTCAGATTCTTTTCGCAGTGTAATATCTCCTCTGTCATCCTCCTGTACACCATCTTCCATTTCTAGAATACTGCTTTCAAGTTTATTTCTCTGAGTAAGTTCTCAATTTTGTATCAATAACAATTTGGAAGCATTCGCTCTGTGCAGGAAGTTCATTCTCGCTGGCTGCCCTCCCCCTTGAGTAAGTTCTCAGCGTGTCATGTCGAGCACAGAACAACTGTTCAACCGCGTATTTTTTTTTAAATGGCCCAATTAGGCAGACTATTCAGTCTGCAAATGTGGACGAGGCATCTACGTGTTCAGGAAGGACTGTACTGTGTTTACATGTCAGTTTGTGGTGAACGAGCAAATTGTTAAGATTAAAAGTGCACTTTTTACGAAAATGTATTCTTTTGACGATGTTACAAAATTTTCGTCATGCAACAAACTTTGTTACTGAAGTTGGGTTTCAACAACTTCCGAACGAAATTTTAAGAATGCATCACATACTCATCTGTTTCAACGTGGGACGCTGAAAGAACTTTCTAACACAGGGAAGGGAGCAGGCAGAATTTTTTTTTCTTTCGGGCGGGGGGGGGGGGGTGCCCCAAATTGGAAATCTAATTTTACCTTGTGTGACTTTATATAATTAGTTACATTTATATCACTTACATTATTTGTATCAATTACATTATTTACCTACAATATATTATTTATAATATATATATATAATTATATTATTTATGTCTATTATATTTTGTGTATCTATGTGAATGCTATTGATCACTGAGGCTGTGTCAGACACTTGCAAAAGACAATCAAACTCACAGAAATGTGGTGACAGCGGAGAGTGCACGCAGGAGTATTGTTCAGAGGGGGGCGGCTAACTTTCCCTGCTATCACTTCTTACATCATAATATAAATACATACTCGATTTAAACTTTTTACAGGTCAGACAGGTGGACAAGAACTGATTTGCTGCTTTATTCGCCTTAAATGGTCCATAAACATGTTAGAATCTCAAATGTCTGCTCAGAGTTAATGGACTGTCAGTTGAGAAGCAAACACAGCAAACAACTCAACACACTGACAGAAGGTTTAATACTTAATTTTCTCATAATATGACATATAATGAAACTGGACATATAACAGCAAAATGTAATTCGGGAAATTACAGTATTTCATCGTCACAGACTATAAAACAAATGGTCTGAGATATTATGTAACGAAAGTATGATGATACATACGTAATATTGTTGTGACTATTTTGCTCTATGAATTTACCAGTTGTAAATTGTCGTAGCTGTGTTGGGAAAGTACCAGAACTCCAAGCGTTAATAGAAAGCACCGAAACACACATCATTGTAGGCAGTGAAAATTGGCTCAAGCCGGAAATAAGTTCAGCCGAAGATTTCGCAAAAGATCTAACTGTGTTCAGAAAGGAAAGACTAAACAAAATAGGTGGAGGCGTGTTTGTCGCCGTCAAAAGTAGTCTTCCGTGTAGCGAAGTTGAAGTCGATAGTTCCTGTGAGCTAGTATGGGTAGAGGTCGCACCTGCAGAAATTAATAATTGGTTCCTTTTACCGGCCCCCCGACTCTGATGATACGATAGCAGAAAGGTTCAAAGAAAACATGTGTCAAATTGCAAAGACATACCCGACTCATATATATATCTGTTGGCGAAATTTTATGTTTAAATCAGGAGGTACGCATAAAACATCGTGCGAAATTGTACTCAACGCATTCTCTGAGACTTACTTACTTCCAACAATTAGCTCATGAGCCAACTAGAATTGTAAATGGATGCCAAAACACTCTTCATCTCTTTGCAATAAATAATCCAAAAAAATGTTCAAATGTTTGTAGAGCTTATGGCACTGAACTACAGGGTCATCAGTCCCTAAACTTACAAACTATTTATGACTAGCTAATATTAAGGACGGCACAAATATTGAAAGACGACTGTCTGTTGTCTTCCATATAGTTGTTGTATATTTCTGTAAAGTTTTAATTTATTTAATGTCGCTAGATCATCAATTTCTTAAAACTTAAACCCCACTCTTTGCGACGCTTGAGGAATAACATTTTTATTTCATGTGCTAGAATATTAGTTAATATTGCGAGGTTTTTCTGACTTTCTCATCTTATTATCTTAATTAATGTGGCATAAGTGCGGCTTCTCCGCTACGCCACTGCCCCCGTGAGAATGTGCAGTTGTCCGACTTTTAGTGGATGTGCGAGAATCTCTGGCAGTGGCAGCTCGCTTTGCACGTCCCCTGTGGCTCAGTATCGACAGCTGGCCTCGCCACCACGGAGCTTCCCACCGCCGCTGTTTTCTCGGATGTTCCTGGCGGGTCACTCTGGGCTGGGCGTCTGCTGAGGTCAGGTCGGTTCTGCTCTTGTGTCTGCAGATGGTAGCGTTTCATCGAATAGCACGTTTAAATTACATTCGTGGACTTGGAATCATTTTTTGGAATATTTTCTCCGATCGTCTGCAGAAATGTGTCACGTTTTCCAATTCAGTGATTACCAATAGATAAACGCAGTGTGTGTGATCCTCGTTGCATGTTGGTATGTTAAAACCTTTTGTGATCATGTGGCGGTGTATGAACTCTGTGTTAATACCTCCTAGCTTTGTGGGGCCCGATTTCTAATAGGTGATATGTTCATTTTATACAGTGCATATAAAAATCTTCTCATCGTCTCCTTCTGTGAATGATATGTGTTCCACGTGATTGGTTCTTAGAACTAAGCCTTCAGCTTCCACTCTACGTTGTTCCATGCCCATCAGGCAAGTAACTATGCGGGTAGCCTTCTGATTTCCACTAATATTCCGCTATCTTCTCTCGCCGCCTATTTTAATTTTGCTGTTTCCTCTCCGACTTGTAGAACGCACTCTGTCTTGTTAGTAATTCTCTCTGAGCCTTGTACAACCTCCTTCAATAGCTTCCTTATGTAATTCTAAACATTTCTATGGGTTGCATGCTTAAATCTTAATTTTATTTTTCTGACTTTGTAATTATTTCACTTTTACGAGTTTTTGAGACTGGACTTCATCCGTCTCTGTAAGTGTTCCCAATCACGTGTAGCTGCATTTCTTTCGCTTCTAAACTTACAAACTACTTATAATCTAGCTTATACTAAAGACGACACAAACATCCATGCCCGAGAGGGATTCGAATCCCCGACCGTAGCGGCCGTGCAGACTGTGACTGACGCGCCGCAGACCACTCGGCCACTGCGGCCGGCCTTTCAGAAAATAAATAAAAATTATTTACATAAGTATTAAGATAAAAAGAGTTTGTTTCATGTTGATGTTACATTTTCCATTGTAAGCAACAGAGAAGTAAAATTATGATATGTGAAATAAGGGGTACTTGTACGTGATTTAAATACAAGAAAAGTGCCACAAATGTATGTGTTTACCTGTTCCGTTGCTTCAGCGACCTCAAGTTGTGGAGACAGCAAGTAGAAGTGAAGCAAATGATTCAGTGACTCACAAGTCAGCAATGAGTTCACACATGCAGGTAGCTTTCAGTAGCTCATTTGCATGTGATGAACTAGTGGAATGTTTTGTACTTAAATTATCCAGTGTGGCAAGAAATGGCATAAGCAGCTCTTTAAATGTTGCTACTCCCGAGTGGTTTTCGACAATTCTGGCAGCACAGTATGGCTTCACACGCCTCTTGGTAACTCCGGGCAGCATTTCAGAAACATTATTTGCGAGACAGGAAATTCGAGCGCGAGTGCTCGGGAGAACATTACATATTGTTCTCATTGTGCCATGTGCATTCCGTGTGTGAGGAATTGCACTACTGCGAACCACCGCAAGGCTGAACACACGGTTCAAATAAGCCAGCTACAATGCTAGTCGACGTCTCTTCTCCGCCCCTTAAATTGTCCACTCACTGCATCGCAGCTGTCGCACCCCTGTCCACCCAGATAAGACGTGTCAATGTCACAGCTTTGAAGAGTGTCTGGCAAAGTTTCTGCCAAACCTCTGCCTGTTCGGTCAGTGACTTCAACAAATTCAAGAAATAGTTTGTACAGAACATTATCCTTTATGAAGTGCAAGACACTGGAGAACTGATCTTTTTCGGAAATTCTTTGCGTTTCACCTGCTAAGACAGAAGAGAACTTTGCAGCTCTAACTTCAGCAGCTACTTGTGCCATTATATATACGCCACAAGCTGAAATAACTTCATTCTGTGTTCGCTAACTCAAATAACTTGCGTTTTGGGGTGCTGTATTCAGATGAGACCGCAGATCTGTATCACCAGCGTCAGTTTTCAATCTGTGGAAAAAAAGCACTCAGAATGTTAAGTATACGAAATGGTTATCTCAGTTTCCAATACAGTTATTTCCACTCCAATTCATTAATTTCTTATTTTATTTGAAAATCGCTAAGTTATTATGGTTTTAGTTGTCCTGGACAAAGTAATCTCTGTCAAACATTATGTTTTAATAATATATTCATTAATTCAAGTACATTCATATCATTCCCTAAAATATCACAGCTAGGGAAGCCTAAGAATGGGGCGCAATCACTAACTTGTGACACACCTAAACTGGTTCTATGATCACTTGAGATTCGTTGATTGTCATCTATAGGTTGCTCTAAAATATCACCACTATTCCTATTTTCCTGATAACTTGTTTCCTTTTCACTTGCCATGATATAGGATTTCTCTCATATAAAAAAAAAAAAAAAAAAAAAAAAAAAAACAAAAAAAAAAAAAAAAAAAAAAAAAAACTTCAAGTTGATGTTTGTCCAGTTGCATTAATATCGTCTTTTAATAGTTTCCACTTATTGTCCGTTTATATTCACCATTTTTCCATCCTATTCAAGTTCAAGTTTACCATCAAATCGTGCAGAATCCCGGACGACCCCCAGTGAAGGGTTTCATGTGGGGTAGGGGGTCGGTCAAATGTTGCTCAGTTGGCATAACACAAACTCTGAAAATGCTCATACAGTACATTAGCAAACGCAGGTGGGATCTTCTGCTTGTCGATGGGAATTCAAACACTCTTAGAGGATGATATTGCAGTTTTATTTACCTTAACCAGTTGAAACCTCTTCCATAAAATATTTAAACTGTGTAAAAATCGTAGTACATAAAGTCTTACACATAGATGGCCGGCACTAATGTATTCCCACAATGAAACTCTTGCTGTTTGTAAACAAAGTTCTCCGTACTTTACATCACATCACCAACTGAGTACTTAGTTTTACAACAACTTCTCCTCAGAAACTGCTGCTCATATTGAACCACAAAAATGCTCTGTTCTGCTCTGCCTTACTGGCGGACGCCATGAGGTTTAAATAGAAAAACATCTGCCTGTGACGTCACGCCAGGTGACTCTTCAGAGGCTCACAAACATCTAACCTCCGTGAAAATTACAGTATTTCTGTCACTAAATGTTTCTCAGAATGATTTAATAGGTGCATAGAAATTCGTTAATAATATTCTAATGAATTTACAAGTAGTTATTAGCCTTCAATAAATAACAACAAAAATAAATTTTTATAAAATTACTGTCTGCCCAAGTATTGGCAGTGAGTCGTATCTTTACAGCATGAGGGTCTTTGTCTCAAAACAACAACATCCTATTACATTTCGGATATGTGCGCTACGGCTCCAAGAATACACATTTTTATATGGCAAGTTAATAAATGTCAAGGTAAGATTTCGTAAGTTTATAGTTCATAGACTACAGGAATTCGTATTGCGTTGGCGAGTGCAGATTTACGCAAAACAAAATATATGTTCTTTTAGTATTCAAATTACGTAAGTAAACAAACTTTTACAATCAATATATCATTCGTTACAACAAAATTTATCGTTTTGAATTAGACAAAAGTGCGAAAAAGTACGTAAAATATGTTACTGATAACTTTGACAGTGACAGAAACCTGTGGATCGTTACAATAGCTACAAATATTATAAAAGTCGCTGCATGTAGGTACGTGTGTACTGCTGGGGCCGAGCGGTGGGTTCCCAGCTTTGTATCTGTGTGAGGCGTGGAACCAGACGACGCTAATAAAACAGAATTACTGTTTACACGTAGCAGACAATAATCCTGATGAAGGCGCTAGCTCGACCGCAGCCAGAGCAGTCGGTGGCGTCGCCTTCGGGCGGTCCTCTCGCCGTCACGCTGAGACCCCGGTGTTCCGACTGCTGGGAGCCGTCTGGGAGTCGAAGCAGGGACTGCTACAGAGAAGTGCTCGGCCCCTTCTCGGTCTATGCAGCTGCTAGTGGATCCATGCGTGGACCCCCAGAAGTCGGATGCCGTGCTGATATCCGACTCTGGGTACTGGCTGGCCGGATTAGCCCCAGAGTGCCAACTCGACAACGGGAACATCGGCCTTTAGTAACCGACCACAGGCAGCCACCATAGAGGTGTGAAGTCGTCAGCACAGCGGATCGACATCTTCCCAGATGATGTTTAGTGCCAAGTATGGCCTCGACCAGACTCCATCTCCTAGCAGCTACCAGTATCTACTGCTATCTGTGACAAAGACTGAGCACAACAATTAGGCTAGTGAATCGACGACAACCCCCTGAGCATCGTCGATCCCGAAGACCACGTGACTGCTACTTCTAAAAGCGGGAGTATGAACACATGAATTTTGCTGTAGCTATGACGTATGCAAGTGGAGACAAGTATGAGAATTACAGAACTATCAGTTTAATAAGTCATGGTTGCAAAATACTAACGCGAATTATTTACAGACGAATGGAAAAACGTGTGGAATCCGACCTGGGGGACTGAGCCGCTTCAATCACGGTCTGCATGGCCACTACGGTCGGGGGTTCGAATCCCCCCTTGGGCATGGATATTTGTGCCGTCCTTAGTCTTAGTTAGTTCGTAAGTAGTTTGTAAGTTTAGGGACTGATGACCCCGTAGTTAAGTCCCATAAGCTTAACAAACATTTGAACATTTTGAAGATCAGTTTGCATTTAGGACAAATGTAGGAACACGGGAAGCAATACTCACATTACGTCTTATCTTAGCACATAGGTTAAGGAATACGAAACCTACATTTTTAGCGTTTGTCGATTTGGAGAAAGCTTTTGATAATGTCGACTGGAATACACTCTTCCAAATTCTGAAGGTATCAGGGGTAAAATATAGGGAGCGTAGAGTTATACTCAACCTATACAAAAACCAGACAGCGGTTATTAGGAGTCGAAGGACAAGAAAGGGACGCAGAGGTTGTGATGGGAGTAAGACAGGGATGTAGCCTTTTCCCAATGTTGTTCAATCTGTACATTGAGCAAGTAGTGAAGGAATACAAGGAGAAATTTGGAGAGGGAATTAAAGTGCAGGGAGAAGAAATAAATACTTTGTGGTTTCCCGATGACGTAGTAACCCTGTCAGACTGCAAAGGATCTGGAAGAGCAATTGAATGGAATGGGCAATGTCTTGAAAAGAGGGTACAAGATAAACATCAACAAGAGTAAAACAAGGATAATGGAATGTAGCGTCAGAAAAACAGGCGACGCTGAAGGAGTTAGATTAGGTAATAAGACAGTAAAAGTAGTAAATGTGTTTTGTTATTTGGGTAGCAAGATAACTTCTGATGACCGAAGTAAAGAAGATATAAAATGCAGAATGGCTATGGGAAGAAAAACGTTTCTGAAGAAGCGAAACTTGTTGACATCCAAATTAGTCTAAATGTTAGGAAGTCCTTTCTAAAGGCATTTGTCTGGAGTGTAGCATTGTATGGGAGTGAAACGTGGACGATAAGGAGTTCAGATAAAAAGATGATAGAAGCTTTTCAAATGTGTTGTCACAGACGAATGATGAAAATCGGTAGATCACGTAACTAATGAGGAGGTGGTCAACAGAATTGGGGAGAAAAGGAATTTCTGGCATATTCTGACAAGAGATAGGTTGGTGGGACAAATTCTGAGACATCAAGGAATCGTCAACTTAGCATTAGAAGGAAGCGTGTGGGGTAAAAATCGTAGAGGGAGACCGAGGGACGAATACAGTAAGCAGATTGAAAGGGATGTAGGTTGCCAAAAGTATTCTCAGATGAAGAGCCTTGCACAGGACAGTGTAGCGTGGAGAGCTGCATCAAACCAGTCTGCGGACTGAAGACCACCACAACAACAATGACGTATGAATCGGTTCGAATGTGTTCCATTTGGAAATGCAGTGCTGACTCGATGTGCCTTTACCGCTGACGCATCCGTGGTGTTATTCGTTCTGGTGACAGAGCTACGAAATGTTTACTAGCTGCCTCTCTGTTTGACAGCTGCCTCCCTGCAGTTCGCTGGCGGCGGGCTCTCCAACTCGCCGGCGCTGCGTCTGCCGTCGCCACGAAAGGCAAGCGAGTAATTTTACTACAGAGCTGCCGACCTGATTCTGTCCAGCTACAACGAGCAATCCGAGATCTTAAACACGTTTCCCCGCCACAGTTTTTGTGGTGTAATAGTATGTGTGTTCCACATCTTCTCCTAAACTAATGGACCGGTTTCAGCCGAACTCGGTACACATGTTCCTTGCTATCGGGCAACAATCGCTGTCGCGGTAAAAACCACCTACGACACATACCTCAGGACATATGGCGTCATAAACAATGGCATTCGTGGAAAACGGCCGCATTGTGCGGTAGTATTCCACATCTGCTCCTAAACTAGTGAACCGATTTGAACAATATTTGGTACAAAAATTCTTTAAGGTCACGTATTATTTCCGTGTAGCAAACATCACTTACGATATTTAATTAAGGAGACATGACGCCATGAGCAGTGAAAACTGCCCCGGCACTCGGTGCGTGCTAAAACGATGCTACTCGTCCACTGTTTGCGAATGACAGCACTCAGCCACTTGAAATGAACTTTAAACATAACCTCAAACCTTTAGGAAACTTTTTATCGGCGACAATCCCAGCGAAAATCACGAAAGGAAATACGTTTATAGCTTTGTACTTCTTCGGCGTTCATGGAGTGAAACTAAGGCATTTGATATAATTTATTGACTGTAGCTACACTATTAATTGCATTTACAAAACATTTTACAGATTATATACACACATATCACTGAACATACTGTCGAAATTGCATAATAGTAAGACGCATAGTATATGAGATATGAAGTAATAGACAATTACGTTAGTTAAAAACCGCGTCATTACTCACGACATTTTGATTTATTATGCCTCTACTACTAAATCTATTCACGACGTATATTGCAGACATTACGCACATCTAGTACTGCATGTTTCTTCGAAATTATATCGTAGTACGACTTATAATGTACGAGATATGACATCAAAAACAATGAAATGCATGAAACTCCTCCCTAATACGCACAACATTGTTATTTATTACGTCTTTGCTACCGACTCCATTCCACTCTACGAGACTGGTAAATAATATTCAAGTGAGACGTATGGTACAAGAGATATGACTTCATAACCACTTCAAGGAGAAATTTGGAGAAGGAATTAAAGTTCAGGGTGAAGATTTAAAAACATTGCGTTTTGCCGACGACATAGTAATTCTGTCAGATACAGCGAAGGACCTGGAAGAGCAATTGAACGGAATGGACAGTGTGCTGAAAGGTGCATATAAGATGAACATTAACAAGAGCAAAACTAGGATAATGGAGTGCAGTGTAAGAAAATCAGGTGATGCTGAAGGAATTAGATTGGGAAACGAAGCAATAAAGAAGGTAGATGAGTTTTGTTCCTTGGGCAGTAAAATAACAAATGATGGTCGCAGTACAGAGGATATAAAATGCAGAATGGAAATGGGTACAAAAGCGTTCTTGAAAAAGAGAAATTTGTTATCATCGAATATTGATTTAAGCGTAAGGAAGTCCTTTCTGAAGGCATTTGTATGGAGTGCTGCCTTGTATCGGAGTGAGACATGGACGATAAACAGTGCGGAAAGGAAGAGGATTGAGGCTTTTGAAATGTGGTGCTACAGAAGAATGCTGAAGATTAGGTGGGTGGATTGCGTAACTAATGAGGAGGTACTGAACAGAATTGGGGAGAAAAGGAATTTCTGGCATACCTTGACTAAAAGAAGGGTTAGATTGGTAGAACACATTCTTAGACATCAAGGAATTGTGAATTTAGCATTAGAGGGAAGTGTGTGGGGTAAAAATCGCAGAGGAAGACCAAGAGATGGATACAGTAAGCAGATTCAGACAGATGTAGGTTGCCGTTCTTATGTGGAGATGAAGAGGCTTGCTCAGGATAGGGTATTGTGGAGAGCTGCATCAAACCAGTCTCCGGACTGAAGACCACAACAACAAACAACAACCACTTCAATTCTGGAAAACATAATTACAGGGCGAATTTTGCCATAGATACAAACGTAATATCTATAAAAAATACCATGGCACGATTTAAAGCAAACTATATATACACATTACCTATTATGTGTTAGGAATATGGTGCAGGTATAATTAAAAAATAAATCTTTGAAGGTGTGTGTTTTCTAAGGGAATAAAGTACAAAGGTTATCAGTCCATAGACTTACACACTCTTTAAAATAACGTAGCTTAAGGACAACACACACGCGCCCATGCCCGAGGGAGGACTTGAACCTCCAACTGGAGCAGCCTCGCGATCCGCGACACACAAAGGTCATAGGGGCTAATGTTGTTTGTAAAACTGGAGAAGAGGAACTTGTTGACATAGAATATTAATACAAGCGTTAGGCACTTGTCTGCAGTGTGGACTTGTAAGAGAATGGAAGGTGGACGATAAACAGTTCACACGGAAGAGCATAGAAGACTTGAATTTTGTGTTACAGGAGAATGCTGAAGATTAGACGAGTAGACCTCGTAACTAATGAGGGGGCACTGAACAGAACTGGACAGAAAAGAAATTTCTGGCACGTCTTGACTAGAAGCAGGGAGCCATTAGCAGGGCACTCTCTCAGACGTCCAGGAATTGTCAGTTTACTGTTGTATGGAAGCGTTGGGGTGAAAATAGCTGAGGCAGATCGCGAGACGTAAAGTAAGCAGACTTAAAGGCATGTGGGTTGCTATCCTCACAAGGAGACCACATAGTGCGTGAAGTTCGGAGCTTACATAACAATAAGCCAAAGCCATTCGACACGACTCTCAAAAATTGTCGCGAAAATCGACTTTGAAGTTTCGCAAAGTACACGTAAGTACGAATAAATAAAACAGTTGACGCATATGTCGGCGTAGCTCCCATGGTAGCGTTCCGGCCCCACAACCATAGAATTGTTGGTCCGAATCCCAGTGTGGCAGATATTTTTTTCGTTTTCGAATGCCGCCAGTACCTCGCCTCCTACTTTCCAAACTTCACAGAAGCTCTCCTGCGAAACATGCAAGACTAGCACTCCTGGAAGAAAGGATATGGTGGAGACACGGCTTAGCCACAGCCTAAGGGATGTTTCCAGAATGAAACTTTCACTCTGCAGTAGAATGTGTGCTGATCTGAAACTTCCTGACAGATTAAAATTGTGTGCTGGAACCGGGACTCGAACTTGGGACCTCCTTTCCCAGGAGAGCTTCTATGAAGTATGGAAGGTAGGAGGCGATGTACTGGCGGAAGTAAAGTTGTGAGGCGGCATCGTGAGTCGTGTTGGAATAGCTCAGTGATAGAGCGCTTGCCCGCGAAAGGCAAAGGTCCCAGGTTCTAGTCCCAGTGCCGGCACACAATTTTAATCTGCCAAGGAGTTTTAGTGTAATTACTGTTACAGCTGTAATTACTGTAGAAGCTGACCTCGGGGAAGATCAGTTTGGATTCAGGAGGAACATAGGAACCCGGGAGGCAATACTCACTTTACGTCTTATCTTAGAAGATAGATTAAGGAAAGGCAAACCTACATTTTTAGCTTTTGTAGATTTGGAGAAAGCATTTGACAATGTTGACTGGAATACACTCTTTCAAATTCTGAAGTCAGCAGGGGTAAAATACAGGGAAAGGAGAGTTATTCACAACTTGTACAAAAGCCAGACCGCAGTTATTAGACTCGAAGGCCATGAAAGGGAAGCATCAGTTGGGAAGGGAGTAAGACAGGGTTGTAGCCTTTCTCCGATGTTATTCAATTTGTACATCGAGCAGGCGGTGAAGGAAAGCAAGGAAAAATTTGGAACAGCGATTAAAGTTCAGGGGGAAGAAATAAAAACATTGAGTTTTGCTGATGACATTGTAATTCTGTCAGAGACAGCAAAGGACCTGGAAGAGCAGTTGAATGGAATGGACAGTGTGTTGAAGAGAGCGTATAAAATGAACATTAACAAGAGTAAAACAAAAATAATGGAATGCGGTCTTAGAAATTCGGGCGTTGCTGAAGGAATTAGATTAGGTAACGAAACAAAGAAAGTGGTAGATGAGTTTTGTTACTTGGGTAGTAAAAAAACGTGTGATGGTCGCAGTACAGAGGATATAAAATGCAGAGTGGCAATGGGAAGAAAAGCGTTTTTGAAAAAGAGAAATTTGCTAACATCGAATATTAATTTAAGGATAAGGAAGTCTTTTCTGAAGGCATATGTCTGGAGTGTTGCCTTGTACGGGAGTGAAACATGGACGATAAGCAGTGCGGACAGGAAGAGAATAGAGGCTTTTGAAATGTGGTGCTACAGAAGAATGCTGAAGATTAGCACAATTAATGAAGAGGTACTGAACAGAATTGGCGAGAAAAGGAATTTTTGGCATACCCTGACTAAAAGAAGGGATCGCTTGGTAGGACACATTCTTAGACATCGGGGAATCGTAAATTTAGCATTGGAGGGAAGTGTGTGGGGTAAAAATCGCAGAGGGAGACCAAGAGACGCGTATAGTAAGCAGATTCAAGTGGATGTGGGTTGCCGTTCTTATGAGCAGATGAAAAGGCTTGCTCAGGATAGAGTAGGGTGGAGAGCTGCATCAAACCAGTCTCCGGACTGAAGACCATAACAACAACAACAACAACAACTGTTACTTGCAAAACTTCAAAGTCGATTTTCTCAAGAATTTTTCAGAGTTGCGTCGAATGACTCTGGTGATTGTCATTTCCGCCCTGGACTTTACGTATCACGAATCTAAGAAAAAGGCGGTCTCCTTGTGAGATATGAAAAGGCTTGTGCAATAAAGAGTAGCGTAGAGAGCCCCACCAACAACATTGCCTGGGTGGACACGTTTACCGCACGATGTTCTGACTGAAAAATTAGTTGTGATTCATAATTTCAACATGTACTTGAAAACCTAGAGTTAAAAGCAGAATTCGATCTGCGCTCTTCATACGCAAGAGCAATGGTAAATAATGAAGAAGGATTTTGGTACTAGAAACTTTCCATTTTATCTGTATCTACATGGGATACTCTGCAAATCACATTTAAGTGCCTGGCAGAGGGTTTAAGAACCACAATTATATTATTTATCTCCCATTGCATTATCGAATAGCGCGCAGGAAGAAAGAACACCTGAATCTCTCTGTTCGAGCTCTGATTTCTCGTATTTTATTCTGATGATCATTTCTACCTATGTAGGTGGGAGTCAACAATATATTGTCACATTCGGAGGAAAATTTTGGCGATTGGAGTTTCGTAAGTAGCCCACGCCGCAGCGATAAGCGCTGTTGTTGTAATGATTCCCATCCCAGATCCTGTATCATTTTCGTGACGCTGTCTCCCCTGTCTCGTGACAATACGAAACGAGCTGCCCTTCTTTGGATTCTTTCGATGTCCTCCGTCAAACCCACCTGATAAGGATCTCACACTGGGCTGCAATACTCCAAAAATGGACGGACAAGCGTAGTGTATGCAGTTTCTTTAGTAGTTCTGCTGCATGTTTTAACGGTTCTGCCAATAAAATGGAGTCTCTGGTTCGCCTTTCCCACAACATTATCTACGTGTTCTTTCCAATTTAAGTCTGAAGTAATAGTAATTTCTAGGTATTTTGTGGAGTTTACGGCCTTCACATTCGATTGACTTATCTTTTAATCAAAGTTTAACGGATTTCTTTTCGTACTGATGTGGACGACTTCACACTTCTCATTATTTAGAGTCAATTGCCAATTTTTACACCATAGTAATATATTCAGAACGTTCTACAGTCGGTTTTGATCTTCGGATGACTTTACTAGACGGTAAATTACGACGTCATCTGCAGGCAACCTAAGAGAGCTTCTTAGATTGTGCCCTAAATCGTGTATGTGGATAAGGAACAGGAGAGGACCAATAACACCGCCCTGTGGAACGCCCGATATCACCTCTGTTTTAGTCGATTACTTACCATCGATTACTACGAACTGTGTCCTCTCTGACAGGAAATCCCATCGCGAATTTGGGGCGATATACCATAACCACGCAATTTGATTATCCACTGTAAGCCCAAACATTACGCGGGAGGTTAGTGGTAGGGGGAGGGGAAGATTCTGAAATACAATCCATATGGTCAGATGATGGTGATGGTGCTAACGTTTGGGGCACATGGCGTGCACAGTAGAGATAACCAAAGAGTGAGTTGCCGAGCTTCAGGATGAAGGCGGTGTCTAGCGCAGACGGAACTGCGTGTGAGCGCCCGTGTCCGGCTGGTAGCTGGTAGGTGGTAGCTGGTAGGTGGTAGGTGGGCGTGGGCGGACGTCCTCCCTGGCTGCCTGGCTGCAGGAAGCGGCAGGTGGCGGGCAGCGCTGCCCGAGGAACGCGACCCGCGGCAGCTGGTGGGCGGCAGGCGTAGAGGACCACTGTACTGTGTACTGGCAGAGCCACTGCGTCAGGGGAAATACCCGCCGACTTCATAAAGAATATTGTAATCCCAATTCCAAAGGAGGAGCGCAGACAAGTGTGATAATTACAGAACTATCAGTCTAATAAGTCATGGTTGCAAAATACTAACACCAATTATTTACAGGCGAATGGAAAAACTTGTGGAATCCGACCTCGGGGAAGATCAGTTTGGATTTAGGAGAAATGTAGGAACACGAGAAGTAATACTCACATTACGAATTATCTTAGAAAATAGGCTAAGGAAAGGGAAACCTACGCTTTACCGTTTGTCGATTTCGAGAAACCTTTTGACAATGTCGACTGGAATACACTCTTCCAAACTCTGAAGGTAGCAGGGGTAAAATATAGGGAGCGAAGAGTTATATTCAACCTATACAAAAACCAGACAGCGGTTATTAATGTCGAAGGGCAAGAAAGGGACGCAGAGGTTGGGAAGGGAGTAAGACAGAGTTGTAGCGTTTCCCCAATGTTGTTAAATCTGTACACTGAGCAGGCAGTGAAGGAATGCAAGGAGACATTTCGAGAGCGTTTCTAAAGAAGCGAAACTTGTTAACATCCAATATTAATATAAGTGTTACCAAGTCCTTTCTGAAAGCATTCATCTGGAGCGTAGCATTGTATGGGAGTGAAACGTGATTGATACGGAGTTCAGATAAGCTTTTGAAATGTGGTGGTCCAGACGAATGATGAAAATTACATGGGTAGTTCACATAACTAATGAGGAGGTGCTTAACCGAATCTGGGAGAAAATGAGTTTCTTGTATATCCTGACTAAGAGAAGGGATAGATTGGTGGGATACATTCTGAGACATCAAGGAATTGTCAATTTAGCATTAGAAGGAAGTGTGTGGGGTAAAATCGTAGAGGGAGACCGAGGGACGAATATAGTAAGCATTTTCAAAAGGATGTAGGTTGCGGAACGTATTCTCAGATGCAGAGATTTGCATAGGACAGGGTAGAGTGGAGACCTACATCAAAACAGTCTGCAGACTGAAGACCACAACAACAACAACAACAACAACAAAACAACACCGTGAAGCGATATTCGCGCACTCGAACTGACTGCCATCAATTAGAAAATGCCTGTCCCAAAATTTCGTCCTGCGCATATTTCAGGCAGTAAATGCCCGTAGAAGATTGAGATGGGTTTGTGTTCCATGCATCGGCGTGTGTCAGAATTACAAAATAATACCAAGAAACTTGCAGAAGATGTAGAAGGCGTCTTGAGGAAGAAAATGAGCAGATAAATGCATGCCCGGAAAAAGTCATCCAACCACGCTATAGGCCAGTGTTTTCATCCTTCCGGTCGCGAATTCCTGGGGGTGGCAAAGTCTTGCTTGAGGGGTGACTGTTACACAGTGGAGTGTCGACATCTGCATCTACGTGGCTGCTCTGCAAGTCACCCTGAAGTGCATGCTAGGGGGTTCATTGAACCACTTTCCTGATATATCTCTACAGTTCCACTCTCTAACAGCTCACGGGAAAAAGCGACACCTAAATCTTTCTGTGTTCGATCTGATTTCTCTTATTTTATTATGATGGGCATCTCTCCCTAATTAGGTGAGTTCTAAAAATAGATGTTCGCATTCAGAACAGGAAGTTGGTGAAAGATATTTCGCAAATATATCTCGCCCCAACGAATAAAGCCTTTCTTCTAACGATTTCCACCCCAACTCGTGCATCATTGTGTGACACTCTCTCCCCTATATCGCGGTAATACAAAACGAGCTGCCCTTCTCTGAACTTTCTCTAAATCGTCCGTCAGTCCCACGTGGTGTGGATCCCACAATGCGCAGCAATACTTCAAAACAGGATATACAAATATCGTGTCAGCAAATTCTTTAGTATAGCTGTCGCATCTTCGAAGTGTTCTGCCAATGAAACGGAGTCTTTGCTTCGCCTTCACTACGACATTTTCTATGTATTCTTTCGCATTTAAGTTGTTCGCAATTGTTTCTCCTAGTTACTTGGATGAATTTACCTCAGGTAGGTTGGAAAAGTCGTCCGGAAAGTAGGAAAATTTAGGAAAAATCTAAAGCTTTATTTCTATGAATAAAAATCAATTGCTACATCGTTGTAAGAGCATCACTTGAGAACGACTTGACAGGACGAGGTCTGTGTGAAATAAATTTTTTGGAAAATCTACCGGAAAATTGAAAAATTTGAGAAAAACTGAAAGTGCGTTTTTCAGTGTGTTTTTGATTGAATTCAGCATTATAACTGACTATTCCCACGGCGGAGAGGGGAAATTATAAAGGGACAGTTAAATAGGAAAGTCGCAGAATTCGAACCAAGTTCCTCTTTCAATGTGTTTCTAAATGTACTTAACACTATAAGTTTTGAACCGTTCATCGGACTGCGATAAAATTTTCATCATTTGACGTTCAACGAAAGATGAACGTTCTTATGAACTAAAATTTTGGGAAAGTTACCCGGAAAATTTGAAAATTCGCGAGAAACTGAAAGAGCTTTCTTCAATTGGATATCAATATCATTCGTCTGATTGGGATAAAATTTTGCATATTTGTCATTCAAAGCAAGAGTAACGTCCTTAGTCTTAGTTAGTTCATAAGTAGTTTGTAAGTTTAGGGACTGAAGACCACGTAGTTAAGCCCTATAGACTTTACAAACATTTGAACATTTGAACAACCGAACTCTAGGAAATTACGCCTGCCTACCAATACACAGCAATATCAGTACTCCAGCTGAAGTACGGATAACAATGAGCATTTTAAATGAAATAAAAATTTGGAAATGGTTCCCAGAAAATTGGAAAATTCAGAAAAAATAGGAAGAGATTTTTCTATGAAATATCAAAACCATTTATCTGATTGCGATAAAATTTTGCACATTCGACGTTTAAAGCGAGAGGAAGGTTTGAGTGAAGTAAAAGCTTGGAATAGTTGGCTAGAAAATAGGAAAATTTGTGGAAAACTGAAAGAGCTCTTTTCTTTGGGATATCAACATCATACGTACGTTTGCGATATAATTTTGCACATATGACGTTCAGAGCGAGAGTACATACATGTTAGCAATTGCGAAGCATTCCTGGGACGACTAGTATACTATATAAGACACACATTTTGGCTCTAAAAACAGTATGTTCTGGGATGCTTTGCTGTAATATGATATTTTAAGGCTGCTTAATTCCTACAGGCTGCTTCTCTGTTAAGAGGCAGTACTTTCAGGAGAGCTAAACAAAAACGTAAGTTGAAATATCACAGACGACTTTCACTGTTAAATATTGCTTCATGTCATTCATGTCATAATAATAATAAATATTTGCATACAATACACAACTGTGGGTTCGGTCCGGGTTCCCAGTTTTTGGGCCGACATTTAATGATACATTTTATTCTTCTCTCAGAATCTCTCGTGTCGGACGCGGTGGCCGCGGGGACTGAGGCGCTCCAGTCGCGGTCTGCACGGCCACTACGGTCGGGGGTTCGAATCCCCCCTCGTGCATGGATATTTGTGCCGTCCTTAGTATAAGGTAGTTGATAAGTAGTTTGTAAGTTTAGGGACTGATGACCCCGTAGTTAAGTCCCATAGACTATACAAACATTTGAACATTTTGAACATTTTTGAATCTCTCGTGAAACTAAACGTTGTGTAGCCACCTCTGGAATGATCTGAGCAGTTTATAGCTACACAACCACCCGTAATGTCGTGCTAGAGTGCCGTGACGCAAATCCTATGGCACCGCAGTGTGCTATGGGAATGAAAATGGCGGCTGCGCCAGCACGTACTCTCAGGAGGCTTAGCCTGGACAGCATCCCACTGGATGGCGTGGCGATCACGCGGCGCTCTAGCCACGACACGGAGGTGCTGCCCATCTGGCAGACATTTGTTACTATTATTATCATTACATTAATACTTCCGCGCGTATCGTGCAATTGTTTCTTTCTTCTACGAATATACTCTACAGGTTTGCCACTTTCAAACAAAACGAAGCAGAAGCAAACTGCCGATAAGACAGTGCTCTAAAATCCCAACAGTCCTTTCACTTTTACATTTCAGGAAGATGTTGTCCCATGGAACACTCGGTGTACGTTTGTCGACGTAGAACAATTTGCAACGTCATACAAAAAAAAAAAATAATAATAATAATAAATCGCGCCACCAGGTTTGAACCCAGGACCCTGGTAAGGACAACCATTCGCTGTGTCGACCACCCCACGGGAGTTGAGCGCGGCAGACAACTACAGAGACGCGTCTCCTGTGCTGCGTCGGACAGGTGCCACACACATGCTGTTTCCCGCTCACGCACGTTCTGCTGGGTGGCACCGCTAGCACGAGCTATACAGAGGTTCTGCTGATACTGTATCGATACACAGCGCTTGGCACCGATCTGTGTGTCTGACATCTGAAGGCTGGGGGGTCAGGCCAGACTTGCTCTCCAGCTACAGCGCGCTCTGAAAAACCCGACTGGACTTGCGCATAATAGTTCGCGATCGGGAGCGCTCGCTTTAGAGCTGTGTGCAGCTACGAAGGCGGCTGGTGGGGCGATGCGCAGTAGCAAGAGCCAGCCAATAACATCATTTTCCGTTTCGCGCCGTGCCGAGTGTGCTTTGAACGTTTAGTCGTGATTTTTCTTTCAGTGCTGGTATACTGAAGGTTATTTCCTTTACGAAGTGTTCGTTATGACTGACGGATCAAAAAAGCGGCAAGTGTTACATAAGAAAGCAAGATCTGTTGTGTTCCGAGTGTTTGACTGCTTAAGAAGGGAGGCGGCAGCAGACGACTGGCCGCCACGACGTTGCCACGGCCAGCCGGGGGCGGCTGAGGCGCGCGGCGTGCGTCACACTGCGGACATCCGGGGAGGCGAACGCGGCCGTCACAGGCAGGGGGCCGGCGTCTTTTAAATCGCCAGGGAAGCAGTGGACACTAGGCCGAGGATTATTAGGTCGGAAAAAGGGCATTTAGACGTCTAAAATAGGCCATTCATTACCTCCTCTAGGGCAAATAAAATCTACAGTAGGCCGGAAAAGAATTCATCAGACGAAATAAACATACAGTAAAATACATAGTGTTGACTTATGAGCAAATTTTTACTTACATATAACAAGAAAAACGCATATTAATGACCAAACTGACACCAAACCTTTATACTTTTCGAAAATAAAATTACAACGCAATTCAGAAGCCAGTGCTGAAATACATGTAACAGGTCTATACAATTTAACAAATACGCTATAACAAAATACCTACAAGTGCCGTAAAGAAGAACCTTCGAGAAGAGTTTAGGAACAAATGGGACATTGAGTGGCACAGAACAAAAAACGGGGGAAGCACTAAACCGTATTTTCCTACGATCCGACAACGTTTAATGATTAAACTTCCAATATCTCAGAATTTTACAGCTATGCTAACAGGTCACGGGAAACTGAAACCATACTATCAGCGGTTCAAAATAATTGAAGACGGAACGTGCACATGTAACAGTGCTGTCCAAACTATTGACCACGTGCTTTTTGACTGCTGCAATTTATTGAAAGAGAGGGACCATCTCAGGAAAAAAATAGCTGCCAAAGGAGGAGGATGGCCCGACAGTAAATATGACTTAGTACATAAATACACTACAGACTTTTCCAATTTTTGTAATTCAATAAGATTTCCTAATGTATAAAACATTTACAATTCGTGTAATTCATTAAGTAATGTATAAAATTGTTTGTTCCTTTGTAAACCCTGTCAACTTGTATACTGTACTTGTGTTTGTAAGAACATTTGATGTAACCGCCTGAATCAAACCATCAAACATGTAATATTGCTATGTAATGGGGCATGTTAAATAATAAATAAATAAATACCGAATAAACCAGTGCTTTCAAACATTCGTATCCTAATTGGTTTCACAGTGAATTACTTTACCAGAGAAAAGCCACGGTGCTCGTATAATTAATTTATACGCCGTGAATGAACGTTGTATATCAACGTATGTAACAGGGGCGCACTTCACTTTCGGTGTACATTTTGGACGAGAATGCAGCATTCAGTAGACCTGGATTTTTCGCAAAGGCGCTTCTGGGGAACCTGCTGAAATTTTTCCCGTTCTTTTTCTCCCACGTTACCTACGCTTCAGTAATTTTCTTTTATAATTCCACCAGAAAAGCTGTATTGTCATAGATAAATTAACATAAGCCGAATACTTCGGGAATAATTGTCGCCATAAATCTGTAGTTGGCTGTAATGAAAGCGAAGTCCCACTGAACTGAGGGATCATGGAGTAATTGTGTTACACCTGTCAAAGCCAGAATCACTTTGTTTTCATCTACGCCATTTTAATATAGCACCTTCAACCTAGTACTGACAAAATGTGCGATTATTTGCTCTTTAGTCTTTGAGCTTTGCTTTGAACAGATCAAATAAGCCCTGGATGGCGCATCTGGCTCTAAATTGCCAACAATTTGTTTTGGAATGTGCGATAGTTTCATCTACTGAAATCCATATGAAAGACTTCACAATACGGATTATTTGCAGTGCGTTCGTGTAATTTAAGTCGACAAAATTTTTAAGCAACGTTAACTCTGCATGCACAGACAAATGACAGTACTTTTTTTTTTTCAGATATCGACCTTAGTTTTTCTACCTTTGATTTTTCGAAGCAAGTCTTTTGAAAATAGATTCCTTTTGGATTTTTCAGCTGAAATATGCTAAAATATAACTTCGAAATAGGCTATCTTAAGTGCTATAACATTAGCTCTTTCGGTTTTAAGTAGCCACGAAACGCGTACAATTTTATTTGCAACTAGGAACTCTGGAGAATATAAGGTCTAGTGGTCACTAGAGATTACTGTACGGAAGCGACGCAGTCGTAAGAAACAAGTGGGCTATAATTGCGATTTTTGAAAGGAACATTTTGCTTGGAACAGTATTTGAAATGTATTCGAGGGCCCAATATCCGACTGCACACAAGTTGGTTCACAAATGAAAGAGAAGTTGGACTCGGCAGCGAAGATGAGAGCGTCAATTTATTGGCCTAACAATTGATAAGTGCTGAATGCAGAATTACCTTGTTTGTGTAGCTGTGTCCTTACATATTGTTAGTAACTATTAATCTGTCTTTCAAAAATTTGAGTACGAATTATTATTATTATTTATTTGTGTAGCGGCAAACAGTAATCGCCATTAACTATACCGCGCAGGCGCTAGCTTGCGAGTTTGTGTGTGTGTGAGTGTGTGTGTGTGTGTGTGTGTGTGTGTGTGTGTGTGTCACAGATGTCATGTTTCACAAAATCGTTCATATTTTATATTTTTATTAGAAAACTCGGCTATGCTTAGCAATTACTAAATATGAGTGGAAATGTCACTCTCAAATGTTCAAATGTTTGTTAAGCTTATGGGACTTAACTACGGGGTCATCAGTCCCTAAACTTACAAACTACTTATACTAAGGACGGCACAAATATCCATGCCCGAGGGGAGATTCGAACCCCCGACTGTAGTGGCCGTGCAGACCGTGACTGGAGCGCCTCAGTCCCCTCGGCCACCGCGGCCGGCGAAATGTCACTCTTACAGCGTGAGTACACTTATATTTTCACTCAGACATATTTCAGTATTGTTATACATTGATCAGTGGGAGTTTTGTTGCTTAATCCCTCATATTTTCTTGAGAGCCTGACTTGCATAGTCCACTTATACTTTGTTAAAATGTCACCAGTAATTTTTATGTTGTCACTGAATTTTATTCTCATTGCTGTTATGTTCGCTTGAACGCAATATTTTCACTTTTGGAATCAAAATTATTTAATTACGCCCTCCTCTTGTAGCCGTCTGTGATCATAGGAAAGTGGCACAGACAACTGTACTCAGTACAAAACCAGCATACAGGCTTCATTTATGTGGATACGACTTTATTTTTGCTGTCTATGCACCTTAATCTATGCAGCAACTACATGTCATAGCAGTGTAAATGAATCATTGTAAAAATTTCCACTTGTTCTCTATCGCAAGCGGAAAAAGAGCATTTCTTACCATTAACATTGTTTCGCCCAAAAGAAACGAATTGCACGAAAAATGCATTTATTTTTGAAGGCGTATAGACGATATCTAAATCAAGATATCAGAATGTATAGCTGAAGTGTGCAGAAGGTTCTTGAGTGGGTGCGCAGTGCGAACATTGGAATGGTGGAACTCGATAGAATAACCCTGCTGCCAAGAGCGCGCGGCCGCTCCTAGTTCGCGACAGACTTTGAGTTCGTCCGCTCCCAGTGACGGCTGAGCGGCGTGGTCTGCGCGTGCAGGTGGAGGGAGAAGTTCCCCCACCTAGCTGCTTCATGCGCTTGCTGCTTGAGCCGCTAACGATATCACACAAACCGAAAACAGCCTGTGGATGATTTCTCGCATTTAAGTTAACAGTTATCTCTATATCTTGGCATTATGGAATTTATTATTCAGATATTGCAGAGTGCAGAATACTTCAAAGCACAAATTTTGTAGCACTGAACTATGTAATCTAGCAGGCAGACGCTCACCTTGAAATGGCTCTCATCAGCACAAGGCAAACAGGTGTTTTTTTTTTAATTCTGCTGCGCGCCCTCTCGCTATTGCCCGTCGGTCTTTCGAAAAGAATCCAACTAACTAAGAAGCGAGATAGGTTTGGCATAATAGTTCGCGACTGGTAACGCATGTTTTAGTTCGCGACCGTTCGCGCATGTTTTAGTTCGCGACCGGTTGCTCTCCTTTTAATTTGCAACTCGGTCACGAATTAGGTCCTCTTTTTAGTTCGTCCGCTCTTTTTCGCTTTTGCTACCGCTACTAAAAGGTGTTTCTTTCGTTATGACAGCTTTTTTACATAATGATCAGTGTTGCCCAAGCGTGTGCTATAACCCGTATTTTTCGGCAATTAGACATCAAATTCTTAAGCAAATATACCAGTTATTTACACGAATGGGTGATACAATGGTATTCAACTACTTTGCATTCAGAGTACTCGTAGTATTTTATTTTTAAAATTGATTTATTTATTTATTTAATAGGTCACTGAAGGAACATTACCTACAAAATATGCTAAATGCGTCTATTTTCGTGGTATGGTTGATGCATAATTTCTCGCATATAAATGCAAACAATGTTAAGTTTTGATTTCTCTTTACTTCTTTACACTATGGAATGAGGGTTATATTTAGACCCTGCTGAATACCTTACAAAAGAAAATTTGTGGCAGTGAACTATGAATCTACAGCTGAGCTGCATCTCAGCTCGAAATGACGGCAACTGGCAGAAGGGAATCACGCGATTCTGCGCGCTCTCGCGTCCTCTCGCTGTTCCCCGTCAGTCTTCGGAAAAGGAGCGAACGATGTAAGAGGCGAGGGATCTGCGAACTAGTTCCCGTAGTTCGCCTGTGGAAGCGCTCTTCCGAACTAGTTGGTTCGCGAACTACTCAGGACTAGAGCCGCCACATCCCACGGGACGTGACGAGCTGCTTTTGGCGGCAGCGCAGCGCTCTGTCACGCTGGCGCGCGGGTCAGTGCGATGTTGCTGATCGTCGAAACAAAAACCTAAATGCAGTAGCTTCCTTGTGCTTGCACGTTGCATGCAATACTCTTCCAGAAATTGTATTTTTTCCTCAGAAGAAACGCAAAGACGGGACATTTATCTAAATGCAATTGCTAATGATAGCAAAATGTACGACCAAATCACTATTGGCAAGAAATCATAAAAAAAGTTCAAAAAATGTCCGACATATGGCGCTTCATCTGATCAGAAAAGCATTAATTAGCATAACAAATTAAGACAAAGCAAAGACAATGTTCTTTACAGGAAATGCTCAATATGTTCACCATCATTTGTCAACAGTAGCTGTAGCCAGTCGTTAGCTGTAGCACTGTAAAGCATGTCCGCAGTTATGGTGAGGCATTGGCGTCGGATGTTGTCTTTCAGCATCCCTAGAGATGTCGGTCGATCACGATACACTTGCGACTTCAGGTAACCCCAAAGCCAATAATCGCACGGACTGAGGTCTGGGGACCTGGGAGGCCAAGCGTGACGAAAGTGGCGGCTGAGCACACGATCATCACCAAACGACGCGCGCAACAGATCTTTCACGCGTCTAGCATATTTTATTTTTCTTGGTTCTAATAAAACCCCATGTCGTTCCTAACATGTGTGTCAATTTTTACCTCTCTATCTACATTATTCCGTCATTTATTAACCTTTCAAATTTATACTGACTTTTTGATCACCCAGCATGTATCTAAAAATTTGACGACTCATATCTCACACGCAGAAGTGTGGCCCACCAGCTCTACTGACCACGCTGCTTTCATATGCACCATTAATATGGCGAGACAAGGTTAATAGACGCCGAATGCCGCGACCGTTTCCATAAAACGTCGCACAAAGGCGAAAATAAATTCACTTCCAATGACTCTGCTTTGACCTGAGGGATCAAGTGCGCGAAGCCTAAATTAAGGGAAATGTTAATAGATTATTCGAAGGAAAAAACTTTTTGGTTCAAGAAAACGACATAATTTTATTTCCAATACTTGTGCAATCTTAACAAATTGGACCAATCAGCCATTGATTGGCCGTAATAACAGCCTTGATACACCTGGGCATTGAGTCAAACAGAGCTTGGATGGCGTGTACAGGTACAGATGCCCATGCAGCTTCAACACGATACCACAGTTCATCAAGAGTAGTGACTGGCGTATTGTGACGAGCCAGTTGCTCGGCCATCATTGACCAGACGTTTTCAATTGGTGAGAGATCTGGAGAATGTGCTAGCCAGGGCAGCAGTCGAACATTTTCCGTATCCAGAAAGGCCCGTACAGGACTTGCAACCTGCGGTCGTGCGTTATCCTGCTGAAATATAGGGTTTCCCACGGATCGAATGAAGGGGAGAGCCACGAGTCGTAACACATCTGAAATGTAACGGCCACTGTTCAAAGTGCCGTCGATGCGAACAAGAGGTGACCGAGACGTGTAACCAGTGGCACCCCGTACCATCACGCAGGGTGATACGCCAGTATGGCGATGACGAATACACGCTTCCAATGTGCGTTCACCGCTATGTCGCCAAACACGGATGCGACCATCATGATGCTGTAAACAGATCCTGGATTAATTAGAAAAAAATGACGTTTTGCCATTTGTGCATCGAGCTTCGTCGTTGCGTACACCATCGCAGACGGTCCTGTCTGTGATGCAGCGTCAAGGGTAACCGCAGCCACGGTCTCCGAGCTGATAGTCGATGCTGCTGCAAACGTCGTCGAACTGTTCGTGCAGATGGTTGTTGTCTTGCAAACGTCCCCATCTTTTGAATCAGGGATCGAGACTTGGCTGCACGATCCATTACAGCCATGCGGATAAGATGCCTGTCACCTCAACTGCTAGTGATACGAGGCCGTTGGGATCCAGCAGGCGTTCCGTATTGCCCTCCTGAACCCACAGATTCCAGATCCTGCTAACAGTTGTTGGATCGCGACCAACGCGAGCAGCACTATAAACCGCAATCGCGATAGGCTACAATCCGACTTTTTTCAAAGTGGGAAACGTGATGGTACGCATTTCTCCTCCTTACACGAGGCATCACAACAACGTATCGGCAGGCAACGCCGGTGAACTGCTGTTTGTGTATGAGAAATCTGTTGGAAACTTTCCTCGTGTCAGCACGTTGTAGGTGTCGCCACCGGCGCCAACCTTGTGTGAATGCTGTGAAAAGCTAATCATTTGCATATCGCAGCATCTTCTTCCTGTCGGATAAATTTCGCGTTTGTAGCACGTCATCTTCGCAGCGTAACAAGTTTAATGAGCAGTAGTGTATGTATAAAAATAAGTACATGTCTTACCTCTAATGTGTCATTCTATTTTTTCCTTTCACCTGCAGCTCTGAGCACAGTGGACGGGGCAAACTTGTTTTCCAGTTCCCCCTGGTATAATGATACAAGTCGCAATAGTGCCAAATACAGAAGATTGAAGTGTGTCGATTGGACTAAACGTGTCGGTTTTACAGTTGGTAGAAAATGTGGTGGAGGAGGGAAACAAATGACTGCGTTTCATTGAGAGAGCACGTAGGAGATGCATCAGGATGTAGATTCTGCAGTTGTGAGTCCTGTTATGGAGCACTGACGTTCGGTGTGGTGACCTTCGACTTTGCGTGAGGCCCGGTCTGCAAGTGGCCGCGTGGAGCCGCTGTGTGAGTGGCAGACGAGCCGCGCGGTGCAGCTGCAGCTGGAGCTGAGCTGAGCCAAGCCGAGCCGAGCGAGTCGAGCCGAGCCGAGCCGAGCCGAGCGAGTCGAGCCGAGCGAGTCGAGCCGAGCCGAGCCGAGCCGAGCCGAGCCGAGCCGAGCCGAGCCGAGCCGAGCCGAGCCGAGCCGAGCGAGTCGAGCCGAGCGAGTCGAGCCGAGCCGAGCCGAGCCGAGCCGAACGGAGCCGAGCCGAGCCGGGCCGGGCCGTTCCGGGCCGGACCGAGCCGAGCCGAGGTGAGAGTGCAAAGTTTTCAAAATTGCTATACTTATAGATTTTAATGTGCTCTTTTCGAATTTTCACTTTGACACCTCGTATCTTTGCCCCACGCGCCACCTTATTGGAAAAATTGCGCCCAAAAACAGTTTTTTTACCATGAAAATGGTTATGACATAAATTAAACTAAAGAAAATATCCTACAATATATGTCCTAACTTTTTTTTAACGCATAGTTTCCGTGTACGAGCGCAGCAAAGGCTACTAAATGAAAAATATTTGACTTAGCGGTGAAAACCTACTCCGCTGTGGCCTGCCCGTGGCTACACGGCATGTCAGTACTAGTGCACCGTTCTACAGTGTCGTTTGCATTTTCAGTACCGTGGATCCGGAGGAAGGGAACTGTTTTGTCTGTGAAGATCCATTGCAAGGAAGTGAGGTGAGTGAAGTGAAGGAGAAAGGGTTGGAGACATTTCGTAAGTCAAGTGCTAAAACAAAGGGCAACAAGAAAAAACTCTTTGAGGGACTGAAAACGATAGTGGTTCACGATGTGTGTCGCAAACACTACAATAATGAGAAATTAATCTCTGCATTTTTGCGTAGAGGAGGCGATGTCGAATCTTCTCATCCACGACTGCGATCCACCACTACAGCGATATTCTCATTCAGAAATCATTGCTTTTTGTGCGCTGCTGAAATAACAGCAGAGTTTCTAGCGAAACAAAAACAGACGCACTTTGCGAGCATAATATTGTGTATAGTGTGCGTAAATTATCAATGAAAAACATCATTTCACAGATTGGTAGAGCTCGTAATGATGATTGGGGTCGAGCGACTGTTGAGCGTCTCGAGCAAGTAAACGATTTGGTCGCAGCCGATCCACAGCATCACAACTCGTGCGTGAAAAAATTGTACCGAAGGCCAACGAATGAAGACATATATAAAAAAGAGGTCCGTGTGCAAACGAAATCGATACTGCAATGCAGTATATTTACTCTTATCTCGAACAGAATTCTGAAGAATGTCAGTTCTCTCTAGATGAACTTATGACCAAAACTGAATGCGATTACCACCCACACATAAAAACTGTGAAAGCACAGCCCCTCAAAAAATACGCTGACGATATACCATTGCCTACACTGCCAATAAGGCTCCTGTGGCTTGCTTCCGAAACACAGGGTATAAATTACTGACGGAAGCCTGGTACAGAGAAAAAACTGCAAACATGGCCGAAGAACGTCGACGAATTGTAAAGACAGCTGCAGCAATCCTTCTAGAGGATATTCGCTCCAAGGTATACGAGATAACATATTATCCTCCATCAGATAATTTTTTTCAAACAGTAGAGTCCTATATACCTGAGACTTTAGGGGTTTTCCTGGACCATGTGATATTGAGAAACAAATGTGCGTCTCTTGAGAAATAGAAGGAAAAAGGTATTTCTCTTGCTCACTGCATAATTACCGCAGCAAGACCGAAATCTTTCATGTCGGCAATGCAAGTCTGAGTAGCAGCATTTTTGTATCAAAAGTATGGACTAATAGACACATTGTCATCTCTCGGATATTGCTCCTCGTACACCGAAGCAGTGCTTTTTGAAGTTTCGGCTATAATGCGCCCACCGTTGGAAATCTACAGCAATGCATTTTCGCAATTTGTTTTTGACAACGCAGATTTCAATACGCAGACATTACATGGTCATAATACTTCTCATGCCATGGGCGGTATCCAGTGTATAACACCTAGAAATGCCATTGCTCCAGATCAAAATATTCAACGATTACAGCACATGCCGTCTGCCCAAATTGTAGGGAAATTTGGTACCATTGCATTGAAACCATTCGAGAAGTGTTACGTAACGTGTTTGAAAACAATAAAAATTCGAAACCTTGATAGCATTCGTTCGTTTCCAAAAGAGATTACGCCGTCTGCTTCGGACTTATTGTGGCTATATGGAAAATGGGCTAACATACCTCGATGGAGTGGATTTATGGAACAAGTGACAGTGCAACTTCCAGAAGACATTTGTAGGATGCTTGCCCTTCATTAATTCACCACCAAGTATTCGTGACACAATTTTAACTGTTCTGTTATCTGCCTCTGCAAAATGAGTCACTACATCAGCACACTTGTTTTGTCACGTTTGACCAGCCCCTGCGTTTCAAAGCACGGGACATTGTATCCTCATGCAGCGTGGCGAATAAGAATGCACTAAATTTAATGATCAGAGCATCATTTGTGGACTAGCCTACTGAAGATACCACTAAAAAACGCGCCAGTTACTCTACCTCATGGTGGTGTGGAAATGAGTTTTTTCGTCAATACGCGTGTTACGGTTTACTTTGCGGCGCTCTTAATCTGTAACTATTCATTTAACAAAAAAAGGTTAGGACATAAATTGTAGGAAATTGTCTCTACATTATGTATCTCATAACTATCTTCGTCGTAAAATGCGTCGGAAAGGAGATATCGTCAAAAAACTGTTTTTGGGTGCCATTTTTCCAATAAGGCGGCGCGAGCGACAAAGATACGAGGTGGCAAAGTGAAAATTCGAAAAGAGCACGTCAAAATCTGTAAGTATACCAATTTTCAAAACTCCCACAAAACCTTCCAGGTAAAACTACCAAATGACTGGACTATCACGTAACAGGCTTTCTGGCGCACTGCTCATTAGCTTACGCCATATCGCTAAACGCATTCGTTGGTCGTGAACTGTAAGCTGAAACTGAAAAACTGCAGAAAGGTAGGAAAAAAAAGGAGATGGGACTTGGAGAAATTGATGGAACCTGAAGTTCTTAAGAATGCCAGAAGGAGCTTTAGGCGGCAACTGCCAGAAATGGAGGAAAATAAAACAGTAGAAGAGGAATGGGTAGCATTGAGAGATGGAAATGAGCGCATGGCTTTCTTGACTGGGAGATACCTTGCGGGATTGTTCGGCCGCCTGAGTGTACGTCTTTCTATTTGACGCCGCGTGGGCGACTTACGTGCCAACGATGATGAGATGATGACGATTAGGACAACACACAACACCCAGTCCCCTGGCGGGAATCGAACCCGGACTTCCTGCGTGGTAGTCAGCGACGGTACCGCTGAGCTACGGAGGCGGACATTGAGAGATGAAGTAGGTAGAAAGGCAAGACCTACAAAAACGCTTGGATATGACAGGAAATACTAAATTTAATTGATGAAAGGAGAAAATATAAAAATGCAGTAAATGAAACAGGCAAAATGAAGTACAGACGTATAAGAAATGAGATTGACTGGAAGTGCAAATGGTTAAGCACAAGTGGCTAGAAGCCAAATGCAAATCTGTAGAAGAATGTATGTTGTTTGTTGTTGTGGTCTTCAGTCCGCAGACTGGTTTGATGCAGCTCTCCACGCTACTCTGTCCTGTGCAAGTCTCTTCATCTGAGAATAAGTTCGGCAGCCTATATTTTTTTTTTAATCTGCTTACTATATTCATCCATCGGTCTCCCTCTACGATTTTTACACCACACGCTTACTTCTAATGCTAAGTTGACAATTCCTTGATGTCTCAGAATGTGTCCAACCAATCTATCCGTTCTCTTAGTCAGGATATGCCAGAAACTCCTTTTCTCCCCAATTCGGTTAAGCACCTTCTCATTAGTTACGTGATCTACCCATCTAATTTCATCATTCGTCTGTAGCACCACATTTCGAAAGCTTATATCATATTTTTATATGATCTCCTTATCGTCCACATTTCACTCCCATACAGCGCTACACTGCAGACAAATGCTTTCAGAAAGCATGTTTCATATTGCATGTTAACAAGTTTCCCTGACTTAGATACGCTTTTCTCCCCATAGCCATTCTGCATTTTATATCTTCTTTACTTCGGTCATCAGAAGTTATCTTGCTACCCAAATAACAAAATTCATCTACTACTTTTATTGTCTCATTACCTAATCTAATTCCTTCAGCATCACCTGATTTTCTGACATTCCATTCCATTAACTTCGTTTTACTCTTGTTAATGTTCATCTTATATCTTCCTTTCAAGATACTGTCCATCCATTCAACTCCTCTTCCAGATCTTTTGCGGTCTCAAAAATGTTCAAATGTTTATATAGCTTATGGGACTTAACTACGGGGTGATCAGTCCCTAAACTTACAAACTACTTACGAACTAGATAATCCTAAGGACAGCACAAATATCCATCCCCCGACCGTAGTGGCCGTGCGGACCGTGACTGGAGAGCCTCAGTCCCCTCGGCCGCCGCGGCCGGCTTTTGCGGTCTCTGAGAGAATTACTATGTCATCGGCAAACCGCAATGTTTTTATTTCTTCTACCTGCACTTTAATACCCTCTTCAAAATTGTCCTTCCATTCCTTCACTGCCTGCAAAATATACAGATTGAACAACATGGTGGAAAGGCTACAATCCGGTCTTACTCCCTTCCCAACCTCTGCGTCCCTTTCTTGCCCTTCGACTCTAATAACCTCTGCCTGGTTTTTGTATAGCTTGAATATAAGTCTTCGCTCCCTAAATTTTACCCCCCTCCCCTCCATACCTTCAGAATTTGGAAGATTGTATTCCAGTCGACATTTTCAAAAGCTTTCTCCAAATCGGCAAACGCCCAAAACGTAGGTTTCCCTTTCCTTAGCCTATCTTCTAAGATAGGTCGTAATGTGAGTATTGCCTCCCATGTTCCTACATTTCTCCTAAATCCAAACTGATCTTCCCCGAGGTGGGATTTCACAAGTTTTTCCATTCGTCTGTAAATAATTCGTGTTGGTATTTTGCACCCATACTTATTAAACTGATAGTTCCGTAATTTTCACACTTGTCTGCATTTGCTTTCTTTGGAATTGGAATTACGATATTCTTCTTCAAGTCGGAGGGTATTTCCCCTGTCTCATACGTCTTGCGTACCAGGTGATATAATTTTATCACGACTGGCTCTCCTAACGTCAGCAGTTCAGACGGAATATCATCTAGGCCAGGGGCTTTGTTTCGACTCAAGACCTTCAGCGCTCTGTCAAATTCTTCTCGCAGTGTAGTATTCCTATGTCATCTTCCTCCACTTCCTTCCGTTTCTAGAATACTGCCTTCAAGTTTATTTCCTTTGTATGGGCCCTCAATATATTCCTTTCACAGTTCAGCCTTCTCCTCTTTGCTTAGTACTGGTTTTCCGTCTGAGTTCTTGATATTCATACAGCTGGTTTTCTTGACTCTAAATATCTCCTTTGTCTTCCTGTAGGCGGTATCTACCTTTCCCCTAGTTGTGCATTCTCCTGCGGTTCTGCATTTGTGCAGTAGCCACTGCTGCTTAGCCAGTCTGCACTTCGTGTTGGTCTCATTTTTCAGAGGCCTGTACTCCCTTTTTGCTGTTCCACTCGCTGAATGCCTGAGCGGCTCGAGATGTGGCCAGCTGAGGCGCCGGGTGGGAATGTCATGGCAGTCGTTCCCCAGGACTGCTGCCGCCACCTGTACGTCGCCTACACGGGAGAACCGCAGCTGGTGTCACTGCAGCAGCAGGAGGACAAGGAGGACATAGCCGGCACTGCGCGCTCTCTGGTGGCTGTACTCACGTATACGTGTCGCTCTGCCTGTGTGGTCGCGTGTTGCAGGCCTCGTCAAGAGCACGTCAACAACATTTGCCTCTGCTCGATCAACGGGTTCTTGTCTTGTTGTTTTCACTTAAGTAGTAATACAAAACAAATATGAAGTAAAGAAACCAAACAAACGGAGAGACAAACTGTTGAGATCTTACAAATGACAAACGTAACAGAGAGAAACATTGTTTGGATAGCACAAAGCAACGAAATCGCAGAAACTGTAAATCACTCAAACGCTACCATCGAAAGGAGGTCAATGTTCTAAAAGCAAGCGTTCGAATGTTGTAAGAACAGCGCTGGAGTGACCGAGCGCTTTAAGTCACGTCGCTGCGGAGTGCGCGATGCTCCCCGTCGGAGGTTGGAGTCCTCCCTCGGGCTTGAGTGAGTGTGTGTGTGTGTGTGTGTGTGTGTGTGTGTGTGTGTGTGTGTTGTCGTCACCATTAGTCAGTTTAAGTTGTTAGTAAGCGTACGGACTGTTGACTAGACCTCGGACATCTACGTTTTAAAAATCTTAATTTAGGTATCTAAAACAGGTTAAATCACCTACAAAGATAGCTTGTAAAATAACAAAATAGGTGATCAAGAGCTAATATTTTATTGTCTAAAAAGCTAAATAGATTGACAAAAAATACACATTATTTTATTGTTCATGACCGTAGTTACAGTCCAGTAAGCAACAAATACTTTCTCCAGATTTTCGGTTGAGGACCTGCACCTCTATTCTGTCAATGGCGTCTTGTATGCCGAGAATGAGCGTTTCTCGTCAGCGGATGCCACCGGAGGGTATATGAGCGACGCCACTACAACAGGTGCCATGGGACCGCACCATCGCGCTCCGAAGATTTACCTGACGAGGTGTCACCCACTGTGCAGTCCTGGTTTATTTATTTATTTATTGCAACACTATATTTAGTTCGTCACGAAACTTCATACTAATAGAATCTGAGACCAAGTTGTTTTTCTGCCGCGTCTTCTATCAATCGCATTCTATGTAGATTGTAGACTCATTTCCCTGAATATTCTAGAAATTTAATAACATGTACCAAAACTGCATTTTGATATTTTGCGCGTGCAATGTCGTGGCAAACTGTTGGCTGCTGCAGCAGATCTTTGCAATGCCCAGTGCTGCTCCGGCAGCTGAAGAACAATGCCCTCAGCGTCTTCCAGATGCTCGCTGCAGTATTCCACGGCCCCTAGCCGCGTACGTGCATCAGTAGAAACCTTTTTGCTGGGTGAAACTAGCTTACCTACATGCGTGCATGCGAGACGTCTAGTGTCAGCTACAGGATTCGTGGCCTCGGGAAGACCAGTGATATGGAGCAAGGCTTGCTAAAATAGTTTCAGTCATACGAATTTTATATGACCGGCTTTCTAAAAATTACATACAGTCACGTTCTTACATGACATTAGGTATTTCTTGGATTTTTAAAAATTACGTAGGCTAGATGAGTTTCTAACAAGAGATTACGTATTTTAGGTAAAATAAAATTACAATTTCTGTTAAAATAATTGCGTAATTATTTGTTGGGAAAACCACGCGAGAACGTTAGCCATAAGAATATTTATTTTTATCGGATTTTTAAAATTTACGTACAATCCAGTATTAACCTGAAATCAGGTAGTTTTAGGTGCTATAAAACTAGCTCTTTCGATCATAAATTGTCGTAATTCGTGTATGTACAACTTTTATTGCCTTTATTCAATGAGAAACAAAATAGGTTTTTACCTAAAATCCGAGGTCTACTTATGACCATAGCAATTCGGTCTAATTCGTTCACACACATTTTGAATGTTAGAAAGAATTGAAATCATCAAATAAACTACGATGATAGCTTAATGAAGATTCAAGTAAACTTTCTACTTTCGTGAATTGCAAACGTACGCAGCCTGTTAACATAGATGCAAATGGCCACAGCGTTGACGGTAATCTCCGGACTGGCTTGTGGTAATTGTCAGTGTGAAGCATACTGGCAGTATCACACAATCTTCTGCGAACGCGAAATCGAGGGCGGCTAAACCGATTTGGCTAATTTTAGTCTTGAAATATTCATATAAGTCCAGGGAAGGTTTAAACGGTGAAAAAATATAGAAAAGTTGTCCGGAAAAGAGGAAAATCGGGAAAAACTGCAACAGCTTTTTCCAATGAGCTATCAATACCGTTCGTCCAATTGCGATAAAATTTTGTACATTTCATGTTGGAAGCAAGAGGAAGGTTCGCATCAAATAAATATTTCAAAAAGTCTCCCGGAAAGTAGGAAAATTTTGGAAAAACCGAAAGCTTTTTTTATTATGGTTTTGGAAAAGTTTTCCGTAAACAAATAGGGACAGTTAAAAAGGAAAGTCGCAAAATTCGAACCAAGTTCCTTTCCAAATGTGTTTATAAATGTACTCCACACTAAGTTGAGAACCGTTCACCCGATTGCGATAAAATCTTGGTCATTTGACGTTCAGCGAAATACGAACGTTATTATGAACTCAAAATTTGGGAAGTTACCGGGAAAATTTGAAAATTCGCGATAACCTGAAAAAGCCTTTCTCATTGGGATATCAATATCAGTCGTCTGATTGAGATAAAACTTTGAATATTTGACGTTCAAAGCAAGAATAACGTTCTAACGGATTAAAAATTTGGAAAAGTTTCCCGGAAAATTGGAAAATTCAGGAAAAGTAGAAAGAGATTTTTCTATGGAATATCAATACCGTTCATCTGATTGCGATAAGGTTTTGCACATTAGACGTTCAAAGGGAGAGGAAGGTTTGAGTGAAGTAAAAGTTTGGAATAGTTGGCCAGAAAATAGGAACATTTGTGGAAAACTGAAAGATCTCTTCTCTTTGGGATATCAATATCATTCGTACGATTGCGATAAAACTTTGCACATTTGACGTTCACCGATACTTAGACTATCTGATGATGCCTTTGTAAAATTACTGGGCTTAAACTACATATGATTTAAATTAATATGGTTCATATTAAGAGGTAAGTGATACGAACTTCACCAGGCCACCTAGTAAACGAGTAAATATAAAGTAAAAGAAAGACAAAATACAAGTGTAGGACGACACGAACTTCCGGCGGGTACTATTTAGTTCGATGACATTACGCCGAATCTTCAACAGCTGACTCCTGAGTTGATGTTTTAGAAAAAAAAAACTTGTGAAGACCGTCACATATTTCAGATAAATAAATAACATGTAAGAAACAGGTTTGAAAGTAGTCCACCCCTTAATTCAGGACACCTTTTGTGGATCCCACAATGCACAGCAATACTCCAGAATAGGACGCACTAGTGTGGTGTACGCAGTTTCTTTAGTAGAATTGTTCCATCCTCTAACCGTTGTGCCAATGAAACACAATAACCCCTGATTCACCTTCCCTATGGGGCTTTCTGTGTGATCTGTCCAGTTAAACTGATTTCTTCTAGAGCTCATATTGATGACTTGACACTATTCATTGTTTAGAACCAACTGACAATTTCTGCCACATGCAGATGTAGAAATCGTTTTGCAGTTGTTTCTGAAAATCTGGAGACTTTACTAGCCGATAAACGGCAGAATCATACGCGAACACTGTAAGAGATGTTTCCAGAATGAAGCTTTCACTCCGCAGCGGAGTGTGCGCTGATGTGAAACTTCCTGGCAGATTAAAATTGTGTGCCGGACCCGGGACTCGAACCTGGGACCTTTGCCTTTCGCGGGCAAGCGCACTACCGACTGAGCTATCCCGACACGACTCACGATGCCCCCTCACAACTTTACTTACGCCAGTACCTCGCCTCCTACTTTCCAAACTTCACAGAAGCTCTCCTGGTTCGCAGGAGAGCTTACCCGCGAAAGGCAAAGGTCCCAGGTTCGAGTCCCGGTTCCGGCACACAATTTTAATCTGCCAGGAAGTTTCACTGTAAGAGATTGTCTCCTAAATCGCCAATAAAGACAAAAATTGGGGGTCTTATAACTGTTGCCTGGGGAACGACAGATACGAGTCTTATTTCACTCGATGACTTTCCGTCATTTACTACCTACTGTGTCGTTTATGAGAGCACATCGCCAATGAAATCGCACAGGAGAGACGATATTACGTAAGCACGCAGTTTGATTAGAATCCGCTTGTCAGGTACAGTGTCTACATCTACGTGGGATACTCTGCAAATCACATTTAAGTGCCTGGCAGAGCATTCATCGGACCACCATTATACTATTTATCTCCTATTCCATTCTCGAATAGCGAGCTCTAATTTCTCGTATTTTGTTCTGATGATCATTTCTACCTATGTAAGTGGGAGTCAACAATATATTTTCGCATTCGGAGGAGAATGTTGGCGATTGGAGTTTCGTAAGTAGCCCACGCCGCAGCGATAAGCGCCGTTGTTGTAATGATTCCCATCCCAGATCCTGTATCATTTCCGTAATACTGTCTCCCCTGTATCGTGAGAATAGAAAACGAGCTACTCTTCTTTGGACTCTATCGATGTCATCCGTCAAAACCACTTGATAAGGATCCCACACTGACAAGCAATACTAGAATGACCACGGACTAGCTCTTTAGTAGTTCTGTTGCATCTTTTAAGTGTTCTGCCAATAAAACGTAGTCTCTGGTTCGCGTTTCCCACGACATTATCTAATTTTAGGGACTGATGACCCCGTAGTGTTCTTTCCAGTTTGCCGGCCGCGGTGGCCGAGGGGACTGAGGCGCGCCAGTCACGGTCTGCACGGCCACTACGGGGGTTCGAATCCCCCCTCTGGCATGGATATGAGCTAGTACATAAGTAGTTTGTAAGTTTAGGGACTGATGACCCCGTAGTTAACACCCATAAGCTCTACAAACATTTGAACATTTCCAGTTTAAATCTGAAGTAATAGTAATTCCTAGGTATTTAGTGGAGTTTGCGGCCTTCACATTCGATTGATTTATCTTTTAAACAAAGTTTAACGGATTACTTTTCGTTCTCAAGTGGACGACTTCACATTTCACATTATTTAGAGTCAATTGCCAATATTTAGACCATATTATCTTATTTAAATCGTTCTGCAATTGGTTTTGATCATGAGATGTCGTTACTAGTCAATAAATGACGGCATCATCTGCAAACAACCTAAGAGAGCTGCTCACATTTTCTCCCAAATAGTTTATGTAGATAAGGAACAGCAAAAGAGCAACGACACTACCCTGTGGAACGCAGAATATTACCTCTGTTTTAGCCAATGCCTTACACCCATTACTATAAAATGAGTCCTCTCTGACAGGAAATTCCCTATCCAGTCTCAAATCTGGGGCGATAATCCATAACCACGCAATTTGATTAAAAGTGGTTTTTGAGGTACGGTGTGGAAAATGTTCCGCAAATGTAGCGTCACGGAAGCCGCGCTGCAGTTTTAGCGCGGTGCGGAAACAAACATGTTTATAGTATGTATACACCGTGAAGACACGAAGCCAACACCGACCACAGTAGTGCAAGTTTACATGCCAGATAGCACTGCCGATGACGAGGATATAGGAAAAATGTATAGTGAGATAAAAGAAATCATTCAGAAAGTTAAGTGAGACGAAAACTTGATTGTGAAGGGGCACTGAAACTCAGTAGTAGTAAAGGGAAGAAAAGGAAATGTAGTAGGTGAATATGGACTGGGAGAAAGGAATGAAAGAGGAGATCGCTTGGTAGAATTTAGCGCAGAGCACAATTTAATGATCACCAACACTAGGTTTAATCATCATGAAAGAAAGCTGTATACATGGAAGAGACCAGGAAACCCTGGAAGGTACCAGATTGCCTTTATAATGGTAAGGAATAGATTTAGAAACCAGGTTCTAAACTGTAAGACATATCCAGGGGCAGATATAGACTCTGACCATAACTTATTAGTTATGAACTGCAGATTAAAACTTAAGAGACTGCAGAAAGTTGGAAAGGTTAGGAGATGGAACCTGGACAACTTGAAGGAACCAGAGGTGGTTGAGAGTTTGAGGGAGCATTAGGCAAGGATTGGCTGATCAGGGGAAAAGTAATACAGTAGAAGAAGAATGGGTAGCTCTGAGAGGTAGGGTAGTGAAGGCAGCAGAGGATCATATAGGCAGAAGGACAAAGCTTAATGGAAATCCCTGGATAACACAGGATATACTGACCTTAACTGATGATAGGAGAAAATATAAAAAAATCAACAAGTGAAGCAGGCAAAAGAGAGTACAACCGTCTGGAAAATGAGATTGACAGGAAGTGCAGACTGGCTAAGCAGGAGTGGCTAGAGGACAAATGCAGAACCGTAGAAGAATGTATAACTAGGGGTAATATACGTACCGCCTACAGGAAAATAAGTGACATTTGTGCATGAAAAGCAGCTGGATGGATATCAAGAACTCAGACGGAAAGCCAGTACTAAGCAAAGAGGGGAAGGCTGAACTGTGGAAGGAATATATAGAGGGCCCATACAAAGGAAATAAAAGTGAAGGCAGTATTCTAGAAATGGAAGACGAAGTGGGGGAAGATTAGATAGGTGAAGCGCGGAAGATCTTGGATCGAAACAAGGCCCCTGGAGTAGATGATATTCCGTCTGAACTACTGATAACGTTAGGAGAACCAGTCGTGAAAAAATTGTATCACCCGGTATGCAAATGTATTACACTCCGACTTGAAGAAGAAAATCATAATTCCAATTCCAAAGAAAGCAAGTGCAGACAAGTGTGAAAATTACAGAACTATCAGTTTAATAGGTCATGGTTGCAAAATTCTAACACGAATTATTTTCAGACGAATGGAAAAACTTTTGGAATCCGACATCGGAGAAGATCTGTTTGGATTTAGGAGAAGTGCAGGAACACGGGAGGCAATACTAACATTACGACTTATCTTAGAAGATAGGCTAAGGAAAGGGAAACCTACATTTTTAGCGTTTGTCGATTTGGGGAAATCTTTTGACAATGTCGACTGGAATACACTCTTCCAAATTCTGAAGGTAGCAGGGGTACAATATATTCAACCTATACAAAAACCATACAGCGGTTATTAGAGTCGAAGGGCAAGAAAAGGACGCAGAGGTTGGGAAGGGAGTAAGACAGGGTTCTAGCCGTTCCCCAATGTTGTTCAATGTGTACATTGAACATGCAGTGAAGGAATGGAAGGAGACATTTGGTGAGGGCATTTAAGTGCAGGGAGAAAAAATAAAAACATTGCGGTTTGCCGATTACTTAGTAATTCTGTCAGAGACCGCAAAAGATCTGGAAGAGCAATTGAATGGAATGGACAGTGTCTTGATAGCAAGATATAAGATGAACATTAACAAGAGTAAAACGAAGGTAATGGAATGCGATGTCAGATTATCAGGTGATGCTGAAGGAATTAGTTTAGGCAATGAGGCAATAAAAGTAGTAGATCAATTTTGTTATTTGGGTAGCAAGATAACTTCTGATGGCCGAAGTAAAGAAGATATAAAACGCAGAATGGCTATGGGGAGAAAAGCGTTTCTAAAGAACGTAAACTTGTTGCTATCCAATATTAAATGTTAGGAAGTCCTTTCTGAAGGCATTTGTCTGGTGTGTAGCATTGTATGGAAGTGAAGCTTGGACAGTAAGACAAAAAGATGATAGAAGCTTTTGAAATGTGGTGCTACAGACGAAAGTGTAAACTTAGATGTGTAGATCACGCAACTAATGAGGAGGTGCTCAACAGAATTTGGGAGAAAAGCAATTTATGGCGTATTCTGACCAAGAGAAGGGATAGATTGGTGGGATACATTCTGAGACATCAAGGAATTGTCAACTTAGCATTATAAGGAAGTGTGTGGGGTAAAAATCGTAGAGGGAGACCGAGGGACGAATATAGTAAGCATTTTCAAAAGCATGTAGGTTGCGGAACGTATTCTCAGATGCAGAGATTTGCATAGGACAGGGTAGAGTGGAGAGCTACATCAAAACAGTCTGCAGACTGAAGACCACCACAACAACAACAACAACAACAACACCGTGAAGCTATATTCGCGCACTCGAACTGACTGCCATCAATTAGAAAATGCCTGTGCCAAAATTTCGTCCTGCGCATATTTCAGGCAGTAAATGCCCGTAGAAGACTGAGATGGGTTTGTGTTCCATACATGGGCGTATGTCAGAATTACACAATAATAGCAAGAAACTTGCAGAAGATGTAGAAGGCGTCTTGAGGAAGAAAATGAGCAGATAAACGCGTGCCCGGAAACGTCATCCCACCACGCTACAGGCCAGTGTTTTCATCATTTCGGTCGCGAATTCCTGGGGGTGGCCAAGTCTTGCTTGGGAGGTGACTGTTACAGGGGGAGTATCGACATCTGCATCTAGATCTATACTCTGCAAGTCACTTTGAAGTGCATGCCAGGAGGTTCATTGAACCACTTTCCTGATATTTCTCTACAGTTCCACTCTCTAACAGCTCACGGGAAAAAGCAACACCTAAATCTTTCTGTGTTCGATCTGATTTCTCTTATTTTATTATGATGGGCATCTCTCCCTAATTAGGTGAGTTCTAACAGTAGATGTTCGCATTCAGAACAGGAAGTTGGTGAAAGATATTTCGCAAATATATCTCGCCCCAACGAATAAAGCCTTTCTTCTAACGATTTCCACCCCAACTCTTGCATCATTGTGTGTCACTGTCTCCCCTTGTTGTTGTTGTCTTCAGTCCGGAGACTGGTTTGATGCAGCTCTCCATAACACCCTATCCTGAGCAAGCCTCTTGAACACCACATAAGAACGCCAACCTACATCTGTCTGAATCTGCTTACTGTCTGCTTACTGCTCTCTTGGTCTTCCTCATCGGTTTTTACTCCACACACTTCCCTCCAACACTAAATTCACAATTCCTTGATGTCTAAGAATGTGTCCTAACAATCGATCCCTACTTTTCGTCAAGGTATGCCACAAATTTCTTTTCTCCCTACTTCTGTTCAGTACCTCCTGATTAGTTACGCGATCCACCCACCTAATCTTCAGCATTCTTCTGTAGCACCGCATTTCAAAAGCCTCAATCCTCTTCTTGTCCGCACTGTTTATCGTCCATGTCTCACTCCCGTCTAAGGCAACACTCCACACAAATGCCTTCAGAAAGGACTTCATTAGGCTTAAATCAATATTCGATGTTAACAAATTTCTCTTTTTCAAGATTGCTTTTCTACCCATTGCTATTCTGCGTTTTACATCCTGTGTACTGCGATCATCATTTGTTATTTTACTGCCCAAGTAAGAAAACTCATCTACATCCTTTATTGTTTCGTTGCCTAATCTAATCTAATTTTCTTACACTGCACTCCATTACCCTAGCTTTGCTCTTGTTAATCTTCATGTTATATGCACCTTTCAGCACAATGTCCATGCCGTTCAACTGCTCTTCCAGGTACTTTGTTGTCTCTGGCAGAATTACTATGTCGTTGGCAAAAATCAATTCTTCACCCTTTACTTTAATTCCTTCTCAAAATTTCTCCTTACTTTCCTTTATAGCTTGCTCAATGTACAAACTGAATAACATTGGAGAAAGGCTACAACCCTGTCTTACTCCCTCTCCTATATCGCGATAATACAAAACGAGCTGTCCTTCTCTGAGCTTTCTCTAAATCGTCCGTCAGTCCCACGTGATGTCGATCCCACAAATCTCAGCAATACTCCAGAATAGGACGCACAAGTGTAGTGTAGGCAGTTTTGTTTAGTAGAACTGTTGCATCTTCGAAGTGTTCTTCCAATGAAACGGAGTCTTTGCTTCGCCTTCACTACGACATTTTGTATGTATTCTTTGGAATTTAAGTTGTTCGTAATTGTTACTCCTAGGTACTTAGATGTATTTACGTCCTGTAGGTTTGACTGATTTATCGTGTAAATAAAGTTTAACGGATATCTTCCACTAGAAATATCCGGGGGAAATGGTAATATAAAAACGTTTGGCTAACTAAAAGTTACAAATTAATTATGAATTAAATAGATCATAAATAGTTTTATAGTACATCGAGTTAATGATGAAGAAGCGCAAAGCCTGAAAACTGTTTTCAGGAACAAATCGATTAGTAACAGTACATGATACTATAAGTAATTCTGAAAAGTTCGAAAAAAGTGCACTTGTTTAGAAATTTTCTATACAGCGGGGCCTTTCTCAATGACCGCAATTCGCCTGGAATGTTGTGAAACACTGGTTAAGGAAAGTATATTTTTCTGTCGGAAATCATGTAAAAATAGAATAATGTATTCCAGGGCTCACTTTGTTCGCGTCTTTCTGTAATTCTGGAACACTCTGACGTGTTCGACGTCCGTTTACTGCCTGAAATGTTCGCAAGAGGAAATTTTTCGACACACTTTCTTTTATTGCTAGCATTTGAGGAATGGCGTTGCGAAGCGCGAGCACGCCAGTTTCGGCTCGCCCTGTACAGCAGCGTTCTTCGTCGTTTTTGAGTTCGCGAGCCCCTGACCAAGTAAACATGTTCTCGCTCCCTCACAGTACTGTTACAAGTATGTGTCTGAGTTCGAAATATATAACATTCATAAAAAAATAAATCGGTACATTATAGGGTGAATTTTTTAGTCTAATTTACGGGATGTAACACATTATCCTATTTTCACAAAACATCTGCTGCAAAGTCCTCCGCCATCTCTGCTTTTCGCCTCTGGAACAATCTCCCCTGCTCTCTTCGCACGATTCAGTCTTCTGCTAGGTTTGAGAACAAGTTGGAACACTTTCTTCTGCCATCCTCTTAAGACTCTCGCCAAAACTCACGTATGCAGTCAAGTTTCTCTCTGTGTGACAGACAGCGGAACCAGTGGTCTTCGCTCCGTTATTTCTGTTGCTCCTCTGGCCTTCACCATAACCTGCTCTTTCGTTGTATCTCCTTATGCGACTGTTATTACACTCACTTATATCCCACTTTTCCACCCCTTACTCCATGTCCACTGCTGCTAGCAGCCGTCATTAAAACCTTTCCATATTGTGATACTTGACATGTCCGTTATTTATCAAATCAATGTACATATATAAAAATGGAGCGTAGGACGTGTGTCCGTGTATTTTACCTGGTGGCCAAAGTCATTCACTGCAGACCACTGGCGGTTACGCATGAGAGTAGCCTTTAGGTTGGCAGTGTGCACTATGGTGTTTTGGTCGCGGTGTGTGGCGGTGGGTGAGTGTGGCGAACGAAAATCCGTAAAATGTGGAACAATACGACGATCAGCAGATGCTCAAAGATAAAACACTGGGAAACACAGGCATACATTAACTGAGCATTAACTACGCTGGCAGTACACCAATGATCTCAATATAAACACTGGAAGGACAACTGTTGTGCTTAGGATCAAAATACTGACAACTGGATTAGCAGCTCCGTGTCGATAGCTATGACAGGGTGGATCATATAGTAGTTGAAAGTCGTCGACTTGTACAAAATGCGCACTGAAGACAAGTGATGACTTTTAACACTATAATAGCAAAGCCGTTATATACAGCGAAACGTGATGAACATTCTTCAGTTGTTTTTCTGCAGCAAGCGTACGAATAAAGAAAAATAAGTGCATATTGCAGTTTGAAAAATAAAACTACCAAGAAAGATGTCAAAGCGCAAAAAAGGAATTTCGCGTTCTCGATCAGTTTCTAAAAGACAGAAAACGGTGCTGAAAAGTGAATCAACAGACGATAGAAACTTGAAATTTGTGGACGTTGATTATCTTACACTGTAGGCATCAGCGATTTATCGATATTTCCATCCATGAGGGGGTGAGCTAGGGGATGAACGGTTTTTTGAAAATACATTGCTATTAAGGCAACTTCAAAGAAGATATACAAAGCTTAGGATTTACATTTTTGATTGGACTTAAAAAAACACGTGTTTCGATATCTCTGGAAATGCAACCATTAAGCGGATGAAATAAGGGAAAAAGTTTTAAGGGTGCTACCAAGACTATTTTCATACTAGAAATGCGAAAGTTTGGGTTTGGAACCATGGTTATAATTTTAAAAAATGCGTTTCGGGATGTTCTGAATTCTGCCAACAATGGTGCAATAGAGAGTGGAGAGTTGCATTAAAATACTTTATTAGCAAAGCATTTTCATAGCTAAATCTATGTAAATATATATTTAGAAGTGGAAACAACCAATGCAGACCATCCAGTCTACGCGTGCGAAGCAGCAGGAATTAGGCTAGTCGTAATATAAACTGTGTCTATGTCCTTTTCTTATGTTTACTGATTGAAAATTTTAATTTTTGCAGATTGAGTGTTACTTCGGTAATACTGGAAATGTAAAATGTGTAGGTGTAAGAGAGGGCCTGAACAACCTAATCTTGACAAGTTAAATAAATGAGCAAAAAATAAACAAATGAATAAAAAAAAATAAAAAAGTAAAAATAAAGATTAATAACAATAATAAAGAAAACTCCGGAGCCTCATCTGGCAAGTGATGAGGCAGGAGGAACCCGTGAGGGCCCTGCCAGGTCACTGACCTGTGGAGCCCGGCCGACGGCGGGCGGGCGATCCTAGCAGGGAGGGCGGAGCAACCGAACGGAGGAAACTCTGAAAAATAATCATTTACGACTAACAATCCGCTCTTATCTTGGTATTTATTTCCTCCCATGTTCAATGCAAATGTAAGCTCTACCCCATGTGGTAATTTAAACGAGGAATCCACCACCGCTTTATGCAGTGCATCGCGACCTAGGGGTCTGGGGAGTGCCAACATCTGAATTGAGGCTGAGTCGGAGCATCCTTGCTATCCTTCCAAACTCAAGTTCAGTAGGAAATTCTTTGCAGGCACCTCGGATGTAAACTCATTGCTAAAAATTGGTAAACAAAAAGAACTTGAAATTCTCTCAGATAAGCACGAAATACAATTTTTTAGTTGTGCAAGAAACAAGATTTTTAAATGAAAACTAGATGACCCGGTGAACTTCGTATCACTTACCTCTTAATGTAAACCATACTAATTTAAATCATATGTATTTTAGACCCAGTAGCTTTATAAAGGCATTTGCTTTGAACATCCAATGTGTAAAATTTTATCGCAATCGTACGAACGGGATTGATATCCAAAAGAAAAGAGCTCTTTCAGTTTTCTACAAATTTTCCTATTTTCTGGCCAACTATTCCAAACGTATACTTCACTCAAACCTTCCTCTGGCTTTGAACGTCAAATATGCAAAATTTTACGCAACCAGACGAATTATATTGATATCCTATTGAAGAAAGATCTTTCAGTTACTCACAAATTTCCAAGTTTTTCGGGTAACTTTCCAGAATTTTTAGTTCAGAAAAACGTTCATCATTCGTTGAACGTCAAATGATCAAAGTTTTATCGCAAACGGATGAACGGTTCTCAGCTTATAGTATTGAGTACATTTAGAAACACATTGAAAAAGAAACTTGGTTGGAATTTTGCAACTTTTCTTTTTAACTGTCTCTATTTTTTTTAGTGAAAACCTTTCCAAGACCACAGTGAACAAAACAATAAACGAATTACTCCTCTCCGCCGTGCGAATAGTCAGTTATAGTGCTAAAGCCAATCAAAAACACACTGAAAAACGCACTTTCAGTTTTTTCTCAAAATTTTCCAATATTCCGGTAGATTTTCAAAAAAAAAAAAAAAAAAAAAAAAAATCATACAAACCTTGTCCTATCAAGCCTTACTCAAGTGATGCTCTTCTTACAACCATGTGGCAATTTACTTTTATTCGTAGATACAAAAATCGCTTTCGGTTTTTCCTAAATTTTCGTACTTTCTGGACGACTTTTCCCAATTTTTATTTGATCCTAACCTTCATCTTGCTTTCAAAATGAAATGTACAAAATTTTATCGTAATTGGACGAACGGTATTGATAGCTTACTGAAAAAAGCTGTTTCAGTTTTTCCCGATTTTCCTCTTTTCCGCACAATTTTTAAACCCTCCCTGGACTTACACGAATATTTCAAGACTAAAATTAGTCAAATCGGTTCAGCCGTTCTCGAGTTTTATCGAGACTAACGAACAGAGAGAGAGAGAGAGAGAGAGAGAGAGAGAGAGAGAGAGAGAGAGAGAGAGAGAGAGAGAGATGTTACAGAAACCAAAACCCACAGAATCTGTAAGAGTAATTATGAAAGGCATGCCAATACTTGGTACCGCATTCTACGTTCATAAAAATTTTGTAGATAAAATTACAGAATTCAAATCCAGTTCAGAAAGACTCTTCTCACAATAAAATGCAAAAATAAACAGTATACCTTTGTTAATTGCCATGTTCCAATTAATGATGACAAAAAGAAAAATCTGAGTGAAGTAGAAGCATTTTGGGAAGTTTTGGAAGACGAAATCTCAAAAATTCCAAAATCAAATGTTGTGATACTACTGGGGATTTTAATGCACAAATAAGAAGGGAAAAAACTTTTCGATAAATAGTAGGAGAATATCCAGCTCATAAAAGAACAAACAAAAATGGCAAAAGACTAATTGGACTTTGTAAAACATATCAGTTGAAATGTCATCTTTCTTCAAAAAAATTACCGAGAGAGGCAAAAACATGGATATCTCCGAATCCAATGCTAGGGAAGTTTCAGTTAGATCACGTGGCTATTTCTAAACACAATATTAAAGAAATCATGAATGTACAAGAGACAAGAAACAGGAAATTTGACTCTGATCATTACCTGACTAAAATTAAAATGAGACTTCACCCTAATAAAATCCAAAAGGGACAGGAAAGATTGATTAAATATAACACAGATAAGCTCACCATCACAAAAGATGCAATCAAACATTTTCAAGAAGAAATTAAAATTTCTAAATCAGAGAAATGGGTAGAATTATCCAAAGAAATCAACAGGGAAAAGAAGAATGTATTTGGAACAACAAAAATTATGAAGAAAACCTGGTGGAATGAAACCTGTGAAGAAGCAGTTGCAGAAATAACAAAAAAGTGGAAGAAGTGGAAATGTTCTGGGAAGATTGAGCACTTGGATGAATTTTAAAATTCAAAGGAAAGAAACAGCAAGAATAATAAAGAGTACTAAACGACCTTTTGAGAAGTCACAACAATTTTGTTAAAAATAACTCCCGAAATTTCTATCAGATGTTTAAAAATCATCTAAAGGACTCCAAGAATATGCTTCAGAGACGAAAATGGTAAAGTAGGCCTAAGCAATACCCATAATTGTGAAATACTAAGAAAGTACTTTGAGCGTCTTTTGAACTGTGAAGAACCTAACTGTGAGCTAGAATTTCCAGATCTTCATGAAAACACAGAAACAGATCCACCACCTACAGCTGAAGAAATTAAAAGAAGCAATAAATGCCTTGAAAAACAACAAAGCCAGTGGAGAGGACTTTATCACAGCTGAACTTATGGTCTCAACCAAAAATTATATCTAACCTTCAGCTCATGTTTGAAGAAATATGGGAACCTGGAAAGGTTCCAGAAGATTGGAAAGTGGCTGTCATCCACCCTTTACACAAGAAAGGCGATAAACAAGATGTAAATAACTATAGAGGTATATCTTTGTTACCAGTGGCATATAAAATATTTTCAGCAATTATACTAAACAAGGTAGAAGCAATACTTGATAGCCATTTGGGAGAAAATCAGAGTGGATTTAGAAAAGGCAGATCTTGCTCAGAACAGATTTTCAACCATAATCCGTCACAGACTTACAAACTACAAAGACATCATTGTAACATTTACAGATTTTAAAAAGGCGTTTGATTCGGTTCATAGGCAAACACTAGATAAGGTGATCCGAGAATTTGGAATTAAATCTAAATTAGCAAACTTTATTCGTGGGGGGGACTGATGACCTCCGTAGTTTTGTCCCCCTAAAACATCCAAACAACAACAACAACCTTATTCGTAAAACACTCACAGACACCAGATCAAAAGTAAAGCTTCAGGGTGAAATTTCCAAGGCATTCAACATCGAAACAGGTGTAAGGCAGGGTGACGGCCTGTCTCCACTCCTCTTCAACTGCGTCCTAGAGAAAATAGTAAGAGAATGGAAACAAAAACTAAAATATCATAAGCTATCACCAATCAGACTGGGAACTAAACACAAAGGTATTGAAATTCACTGTCTAGAATATGCGGATGATTTTGCCATACTTTCTGCAAACCTAATAAATGCAGCAATCCAAATCAATCTCTTAGAATAAATAGCCAACAAAGCAGGTTTAAGAATTTCTGTAGAGAAAACAAAATTTATGACAAACATAAAAAATGTTCCAGAAATCCTACTAACAGATATTGGGCCGAAAAAGAGGGTAAATGAATTTAAATATTTGGGAGAAATGATCTAGGAAAATGGCTTAGAAAAATTTGCTGTATAATAAAGAGCACATAAAATGGAGAGAGCATATGGTATATGTGGTGTCGCACAAGTACAAAGTGCGCGCCACTTACTTTCGCCGCGCGCCGCCATGCACGCACGGCGCGGCGTTCTCACGACGACAGCCACGAGCGCCCTCTGCGACAACGCCGCTCGTGGCCACCACTGAAGGACACCGGTCACTTCGGACTGAGATAGCAACGAGTTAGGACCTTCGTAATCAGATAGGCACCAGTGAAGACTTTGCTATTGTACAGGCACTAGGCAGGCCTCTAACAACTATGTATCAACATTCTGCAGTACTATGTAAAAGTTAAGTATTGTTACATTCTGTGCAATATATCTCTTTCTAATTTACTCGAGTGTTTATAGTTTCTGGCTGCTCCCCTCCGTACCTGCACCAGCGTGTCGGTCTCATTCCACTCGGCCACCGACACCTACGACGAGGCTGGGACACAAAAGCGGCGACGAAGTCGGGACACAAAAGTGGCGACGAGGATGGGATAGAACCTTGGACCAGCCCGCTTGCAGCAGCCAGACAGCAGCAGTCGGAGCACGCAAAAATTGCTCCCGCCCACCCACCCTTATTATAAGATTTTTGGGGGAACATTTTCAGTTACGTGTTTGTGGACTTTTTTGTTGCAGAGCGTCCTCTTTCATATTGCATTTGTGTTTTGTACTAATTTACTTGTATACGCGGCGCCTAATCGGTCAGCATGGCCACTACCCCGAACCCAAACTTAATGGAAATTATTCAGTTACAGACGGCGCAAATTACCCAGCTTCTCCAGGCCGTGTCGCAGTTAACTTCACAGGCTGCTCACCAACAACAACAGTCGTCACATCAGCAGCCCACACCTGCCGCCGCACCGCTTCCGACGTTCCGCCAGTACAACGAACGTGAGGAAGAATGGAGCGACTATTTCGCACAGTTTCAAGAACTCGTCGCGGCTCATCAAATTACAGGTCAGAGAGTGAAGAACCTTTTCTTATCGATTGTGGGCCCCCAGACTTTCGTACTATTGCAAAAACTTTTCCCTCTCGCATCTCCTCGTGATGTAGATTTTGAACAAATAGTAGAGGCACTAAATGCTCATTATGAGAGAAAAGTTCTTGTAGCCGCTGCACGATACCGATTTTTCAGACTTAAAAAATTACCGCAGCAGTCACACCAAGAGTGGATTACGGAATTGAAGGGCTTAACCCGCCAATGTAGATTTACTTGCTCTTGTGGACTTTCTTATAGTGACGTTATGTTAAGAGATGCGATTACGCAGAACATTCAGGACCCCAGAATTAGAGCAGCAATTCTGAAACAGTCTGACCCCTCATTAGACAGTGTACTGCAGCTTATAGAAGCGCATGATACTTTTGACTTAGCTGATGTAGAAATGCAAAGCCATAGTGTTAATTCAGTGCGCCGCAACGGACGCTTTCCTAGCCGTAGTTCTCAGTATAGCACTAGTGATTCTTATTTTTCTACCGGCCGTGCTGAACAGACAGTGAACAGTAGCCAGTGTAAAAGTGCGACGCAAAGGTCGCTCCGTAGTGTTAGACACAGTAATTTGAATAACGGGCGCCAACGCTCATTTCAGAAAAATGTACGTAAATCTTGCCCCCAGTGTGTGTCTCGCCACAAGCGTGCTCATTGCCCTAGTCGCAACGCAACCTGTTATCAATGTGGCAAATCGGGACATGTGCAGTCTGTGTGTATGCAAATTAAAAACTCAAAGAACAGTAACGTTAGAAACAGTGCTTCGCAGGGTGCGAGAACAGTTCATTCTGTAAATGTTATACGGGCTGCGGAATTGAACAGTGCTTTCCTTGGATCTCAATTGCAAGAAAGTAGTTCTGCGCCTATAGCAAAACTATATAGTGCACCACGTAGCAAGCGTCGACGAGCGCGTAAAACAGTGCAACGGAAAAGGGTTCGGGACAAGCAAAATGACTATGAACAGTGCATTCCTGTAGTGAAAATCGTGCCTTCTGCAACTGCTCCTTGTAATAGTGCCCAGTACTGCGTAGCTAGTGACAGTAGACATCAAGTAGCTACTCAAAAGTGTAGTGCAGTAGTTAGTGACTCTGCAGTAGCCTCGCATTGCGCGGACGCCGATCCGGCGGTAGTGTCATCTAGTGACAGTGTGGTTAATCCGCTGTGTGCCGAGTATGCGCCGCTTCCTACCGCACGCAACCCGCGCAAGCGCAGAAAACAATATGTATTAGACGTTGCCCACATTCGCCCACCGGTCGTGCGCCAGAAGCACAAGCTGTTTGTTACTCTCTCTATAGAAAATAAGACTGTGCAATTTCAGCTTGATACTGGTTCCGCTGTCACATTAATAAATAAAGATACTTATGAACTTCTGGGTTCGCCAAAATTGTCGCCGTCACAGCAAGTGTTAACAGCTTATACAGGTGAAAATATTCCCGTGCTAGGAACATGTAGCCTGCCCGCCTCTTTTCAAGGTGTTACGAAAACAGTTGCTTTTGTTGTTCTTCAGGCCAAATCTACGCAGAACATTTTTGGACTAGATGCTTTTGACTTGTTTGGTTTATCAATTCAAAGAGATGTGCTTCAAATTTCGTCAATAGTGCCTCAGGATAAAATCAGTGCATTGTGTGACAAATATAGTGACTTGTTTTCGCCGGAACTAGGTTGTTCAAAAGACTTCGTGGCACATGTAACTTTAAAAGAATCTGCAGTTCCAAAATTTCGTAAAGCTAGACCAGTGCCTATCGCCTTGCGTGATACAGTTGGCGAAGAACTTAAACGTTGGCAAGATAGTGGGGTGATTTCTCCTGTTTCTGCGAGTCAGTGGGCCTCGCCTATAGTAATTATACCCAAGCCGTCAGGAAAACTTCGTCTCTGTGCGGACTTCAAATCAACAGTGAACAGTCAAACAATTGTCGACACTTATCCCCTGCCCAGACCTGAGGAACTGATGGACAAATTAGGACAGTCCCGTTTCTTTTCCAAGATTGATTTAGCAGAGGCATACTTACAGATTCCACTTGATGACGAGTCAAAAAAGTTTTTCGTCATTAATACTCACATGGGCCTTTTTCAATTTCAACGCCTACCCTTTGGCAGTTCTTCCGCCCCCGCTATTTTTCAGCGTTTTTTGGAACAGCTGACAGTTTCTGTACCGTGTTGTTCGAACTATTTAGATGATATTGTGGTATCCGGACGTACAGTTGAAGAACATTTAGCAAACCTGGAGTGCCTTTTCAAAGTTTTGACTGCAGCAGGTCTACGTTGTAATAAAGCAAAGTGTTCGTTTTTTCAAACTGAAATAGAGTACCTAGGCCATGTGATTAATGCCCAAGGAATTCATCCCTTACAGTCACATCTTCGAGCAATCAAAGACTTGCCTCCTCCTAAGAATGTGCATGAATTGCAAGCAGTAATGGGAAAGCTTAACTATTATTTCAGATTTATTCCCAATGCCTCTCAGATTGCAGCTCCACTGCATCACTTACGTAGGAAGAATGTTCCTTTTGTATGGTCCAAAGATTGTCAGGTTGCCTTTGACAAACTAAAGTCTGCACTACTCAGTGATGCATGTTTGATTCCCTTTGACCCACAGAAGCCTGTAGTGTTAGCAGTTGACGCCTCGTCGTATGGTCTGGGCGCTGTAATCTCACATCGTATTGGATGTCACGATCGTCCTATTGCCTTTGCATCCAAGCTACTGACGCCGACGCAACAGAATTACAGTCAGATAGAAAAGGAGGCCTTAGCAATCATTTACGGCGTCACAAAGTTTCATCATTATCTGTATGGCAGAAAATTCTATTTGTTGACAGACCACAAGCCTCTCACGTCGTTGTTCTCACCCACAAAGCCAATTCCGCCACGTACGGCACAAAAGCTTCAGAGATGGTCCTTGATATTGTCTAATTATCAGTATGAGATTTTGTACCGACCTACCACTAAACACGCCAACGCGGACACACTTTCCCGACTTCCGGTTGGCCAGGATGTTTCGTTTATTTCTTCAGAAATGGCATGTTGTCAGATAGACTCCAGAGATGCTTCCGCTGTCGCAGACTTCCCTTTAAACTCTCGTCGGGTTGCACAGGAAACAGCTGCGGATGCAGACCTAAGTGTGGTAGCACGTTTTGTTCGCTTTGGTTGGCCTGCCAGAGCCAAAGACATTGATCGGCCTCTGGTTCGACGTTATTTTGCACAACGTCATGCATTATCTTTAAGTCAGGGTGTACTGTTGTTGCATACCGACAACGACCAAGCAAGAGTGATTGTTCCTCGTTCCCTGCAACGAGAAGTGTTACGCCTCCTGCATCAAGGACATTGGGGCATTGTTAGGACAAAGCAACTGGCCAGACGTCATTGTACCTGGGTTGGTATGGACGCTCAGATAGAGAGCATGACATCACAGTGTACAGTTTGTGCGGAGCATCAGGCGGCTCCTCCGCAACGTTTCTCAGACTGGCCACGCCCCAAGGGACCATGGCAACGTTTACACATTGACTTTGCCGGACCTTTCTGGAATACACGCTGGTTAATTGTTGTAGACGCTTTCAGCAAGTTTCCTTTTGTGATTGCCATGAACTCAACGACAGCTTCTAGTACAATCAGTGCCTTAACATCAGTGTTTTGCATCGAAGGTTTGCCTGAAACTATCGTCAGTGACAATGGACCTCAGTTTGTTAGTGCGGAATTTCAACAGTTTTGTCGCGTGAATGGCATTCAGCATATCACCACCGCACCTTTTCACCCTCAGTCCAATGGTGAAGCAGAACGTTTCGTTCGAACATTCAAGTCTCACATGGAGAAGATGAAAGGTCAGCACTCCAGGCAGCAAGCTCTTCAAATTTTCCTGTCTACGTATCGGTGCATGCCACGTGACGGCCCGTCTCCTGCCGAGCTGCTACACGGCCGCCGTCACCGCACTCTCCTTCACCTGCTGCAGCCTCCCACGCACCGAGTCGGTTCGTATGGCGCTACGCGTTTTCAGGTTTCTACGCCGGTGCTGTACAGGGTGTCTGCTGGAAACAAGAAGACATGGTTGCCGGGCACCATTCAACGCGTGCTTGGGCGCAATATGTTTGTTGTACGTTCTTCCACAGGGTCGGAGCTGCGGCGCCACGCAAACCAATTGCGCCTGCACAGGCCGCGCGATCCTGTCTCCGGTTTCTTGATTCCAGACCCAGTTCACCGCCAGGGAGCACAACCACATCGTTCGTCCCCGGACTACGAGATCCCTATGGACGTCGACGTACATCCGACGCAGTCGTCGCCGCCGCTGTCGCCGCCGCAGATGACAGCGTCACCGAGAGGGACTCCGGGACCGTGCGGGCCCCCCCAGCTTGGGCCACGCACCTCAGAAGAAGATGACCTGCTCCCTCTGGGCGGGGGCGGGCGCCCTTCCCCAGGTTTCGGCGGGTTCCCTGGAGGATCGCAAGGCGGATGCCGGGGCGCGGACGGCGTCTCGATCCCGGCCTCAGCTACGACGCCCGTCCCACCAGTAACGCCCCCGCCCAGGCCCTCCTCCCAGTGCCGTCGCCGTGGCCCTCAGCCCTACGCCACGACGGCGCGGCGGTTTGGGGGGGAGGGGTGTGGTGTCGCACAAGTACAAAGTGCGCGCCACTTACTTTCGCCGCGCGCCGCCATGCACGCACGGCGCGGCGTTCTCACGACGACAGCCACGAGCGCCCTCTGCGACAACGCCGCTCGTGGCCACCACTGAAGGACACCGGTCACTTCGGACTGAGATAGCAACGAGTTAGGACCTTCGTAATCAGATAGGCACCAGTGAAGACTTTGCTATTGTACAGGCACTAGGCAGGCCTCTAACAACTATGTATCAACATTCTGCAGTACTATGTAAAAGTTAAGTATTGTTACATTCTGTGCAATATATCTCTTTCTAATTTACTCGAGTGTTTATAGTTTCTGGCTGCTCCCCTCCGTACCTGCACCAGCGTGTCGGTCTCATTCCACTCGGCCACCGACACCTACGACGAGGCTGGGACACAAAAGCGGCGACGAAGTCGGGACACAAAAGTATAACCAGGAACATTTACAACAAAAGGCCTCTGTCTAAAAATCTGAAAGTACAGCACTACAACACAGTACTAAAGCCAGAATGTCTTCATGCAAGTGAATGTTTAGTACTGAATTACAAATTACATAAACTTGAAGTCCTAGAAAGAAAACTCATTTGAAAAATACTTGGTCCACTAAGAAATACAAAGGTATGGAAACTAAGAAGTAATGCAGAAGTTTATCGCAACATAGCAAACATAACTGAAACACTACGGAAGAGGCGACTGCTATTTTTTGGACATTTATACCGAATGAACAGCAATAGGTTAACCAAACAGTTTTTTAAATATCTCTGGGACAACAATAGCGTGGATTCAAGAAGTTAGGAAAGATTTGAAAAAAAAAAAAAATGTAAGTGGAAAAGATGCAACAGAAAGAGAAACTTTTAAGAAGAAAGTGTTAAAAATGGATGGATTCCAAGGCAGGAGGGAGAATAAGACAGGAGTGAAGTGGTCTGAGGAGAGAAAAAGGAGGCATAGTGAAAAGATGAAAGAATACTGGAGGAAAAAGAAAGAAGAACAAAGGAGAGCCGGCCGCGGTGGCCGAGAGGACTGAGGCGCTCCAGTCACGGTCTGCACGGCGACTACGGTCGGGGGTTCGAATCCCCCCTCGGGCATGGATATTTGTGCCGTCCTTAGTTGTAGGTAGTTCGTAAGTAGTTTGTAAGTTTAGGGACTGATGACCCCGTAGTTAAGTCCCATAGACTCTACAAACATTTGAACGTTTGAACAAAGGAGGAAACACTGAAATTGGTAGGTGGTCCTTAGATGGTCGAAACGAAGAAAGAAAGAAGAATAACAAAGAAATAAATAAATTGCGCCTTAAGACGCACTCTATAGGCAATTTTATGTTTCTCGAAATTGCTTATTGCTTCTCGTTAATTTAGCTATCGATTGGTTTCTGAAAACAGTTTTCAGACTTTTCTTTTCTTCATCGTTAATTGTAAAAAAATGTGCTATTGAAATCTGAATTGATGGTTATAAGGGATTAGGTAATTTTCGTATGAGACAAATTTCCCCCTGGCACGGCCGAGCAGTGAGCGCGCTGCCTGCTTGAAGAGGCGAGTGCTGTACTGCTGTGCTGCTGTACTGCTGTACTGTGCTGTGACCGAGGCTTTACGAGGGACTGCTGTACTGCTGCGCTGTACTGCTGTACTGTGCTGTGACCGAGGCTTTACGAGGGACTGCTGTACTGCTGCGCTGTACTGCTGTACTGTGCTGTGACCGAGGCTTTACGAGGGACTGCTGTACTGCTGCGCTGTACTGCTGTACTGTGCTGTGACCGAGGCTTTACGAGGGACTGCTGTACTGCTGCGCTGTACTGCTGTACTGTGCTGTGACCGAGGCTTTACGAGGGACTGCTGTACTGCTGTACTGTGCTGTGACCGAGGCTTTACGAGGGACTGCTGTACTGCTGCGCTGTACTGCTGTACTGTGCTGTGACCGAGGCTTTACGAGGGACTGCTGTACTGCTGCGCTGTACTGCTGTACTGTGCTGTGACCGAGGCTTTACGAGGGACTGCTGTACTGCTGCGCTGTACTGCTGTACTGTGCTGTGACCGAGGCTTTACGAGGGACTGCTGTACTGCTGCGCTGTACTGCTGTACTGTGCTGTGACCGAGGCTTTACGAGGGACTGCTGTACTGCTGCGCTGTACTGCTGTACTGTGCTGTGACCGAGGCTTTACGAGGGACTGCTGTACTGCTGCGCTGTACTGCTGTACTGTGCTGTGACCGAGGCTTTACGAGGGACTGCTGTACTGCTGCGCTGTACTGCTGTACTGTGCTGTGACCGAGGCTTTACGAGGGACTGCTGTACTGCTGCGCTGTACTGCTGTACTGTGCTGTGACCGAGGCTTTACGAGGGACTGCTGTACTGCTGCGCTGTACTGCTGTACTGTGCTGTGACCGAGGCTTTACGAGGGACTGCTGTACTGCTGCGCTGTACTGCTGTACTGTGCTGTGACCGAGGCTTTACGAGGGACTGCTGTACTGCTGCGCTGTACTGCTGTACTGTGCTGTGACCGAGGCTTTACGAGGGACTGCTGTACTGCTGCGCTGTACTGCTGTACTGTGCTGTGACCGAGGCTTTACGAGGGACTGCTGTACTGCTGTACTGTGCTGTGACCGAGGCTTTACGAGGGACTGCTGTACTGCTGCGCTGTACTGCTGTACTGTGCTGTGACCGAGGCTTTACGAGGGACTGCTGTACTGCTGCGCTGTACTGCTGTACTGTGCTGTGACCGAGGCTTTACGAGGGACTGCTGTACTGCTGCGCTGTACTGCTGTACTGTGCTGTGACCGAGGCTTTACGAGGGACTGCTGTACTGCTGCGCTGTACTGCTGTACTGTGCTGTGACCGAGGCTTTACGAGGGACTGCTGTACTGCTGTACTGTGCTGTGACCGAGGCTTTACGAGGGACTGCTGTACTGCTGCGCTGTACTGCTGTACTGTGCTGTGACCGAGGCTTTACGAGGGACTGCTGTACTGCTGCGCTGTACTGCTGTACTGTGCTGTGACCGAGGCTTTACGAGGGACTGCTGTACTGCTGCGCTGTACTGCTGTACTGTGCTGTGACCGAGGCTTTACGAGGGACTGCTGTACTGCTGCGCTGTACTGCTGTACTGTGCTGTGACCGAGGCTTTACGAGGGACTGCTGTACTGCTGTACTGTGCTGTGACCGAGGCTTTACGAGGGACTGCTGTACTGCTGCGCTGTACTGCTGTACTGTGCTGTGACCGAGGCTTTACGAGGGACTGCTGTACTGCTGCGCTGTACTGCTGTACTGTGCTGTGACCGAGGCTTTACGAGGGACTGCTGTACTGCTGCGCTGTACTGCTGTACTGTGCTGTGACCGAGGCTTTACGAGGGACTGCTGTACTGCTGCGCTGTACTGCTGTACTGTGCTGTGACCGAGGCTTTACGAGGGACTGCTGTACTGCTGCGCTGTACTGCTGTACTGTGCTGTGACCGGGCTTTACGAGGGACTGCTGTACTGCTGCGCTGTACTGCTGTACTGTGCTGTGACCGAGGCTTTACGAGGGACTGCTGTACTGCTGCGCTGTACTGCTGTACTGTGCTGTGACCGAGGCTTTACGAGGGACTGCTGTACTGCTGTACTGCTGCGCTGTACTGCTGTACTGTGCTGTGACCGAGGCTTTACGAGGGACTGCTGTACTGCTGCGCTGTACTGCTGTACTGTGCTGTGACCGAGGCTTTACGAGGGACTGCTGTACTGCTGTACTGTGCTGTGACCGAGGCTTTACGAGGGACTGCTGTACTGCTGCGCTGTACTGCTGTACTGTGCTGTGACCGAGGCTTTACGAGGGACTGCTGTACTGCTGCGCTGTACTGCTGTACTGTGCTGTGACCGAGGCTTTACGAGGGACTGCTGTACTGCTGCGCTGTACTGCTGTACTGTGCTGTGACCGAGGCTTTACGAGGGACTGCTGTACTGCTGCGCTGTACTGCTGTACTGTGCTGTGACCGAGGCTTTACGAGGGACTGCTGTACTGCTGCGCTGTACTGCTGTACTGTGCTGTGACCGAGGCTTTACGAGGGACTGCTGTACTGCTGCGCTGTACTGCTGTACTGTGCTGTGACCGAGGCTTTACGAGGGACTGCTGTACTGCTGTACTGTGCTGTGACCGAGGCTTTACGAGGGACTGCTGTACTGCTGCGCTGTACTGCTGTACTGTGCTGTGACCGAGGCTTTACGAGGGACTGCTGTACTGCTGCGCTGTACTGCTGTACTGTGCTGTGACCGAGGCTTTACGAGGGACTGCTGTACTGCTGCGCTGTACTGCTGTACTGTGCTGTGACCGAGGCTTTACGAGGGACTGCTGTACTGCTGCGCTGTACTGCTGTACTGTGCTGTGACCGAGGCTTTACGAGGGACTGCTGTACTGCTGTACTGTGCTGTGACCGAGGCTTTACGAGGGACTGCTGTACTGCTGCGCTGTACTGCTGTACTGTGCTGTGACCGAGGCTTTACGAGGGACTGCTGTACTGCTGCGCTGTACTGCTGTACTGTGCTGTGACCGAGGCTTTACGAGGGACTGCTGTACTGCTGCGCTGTACTGCTGTACTGTGCTGTGACCGAGGCTTTACGAGGGACTGCTGTACTGCTGCGCTGTACTGCTGTACTGTGCTGTGACCGAGGCTTTACGAGGGACTGCTGTACTGCTGTACTGTGCTGTGACCGAGGCTTTACGAGGGACTGCTGTACTGCTGCGCTGTACTGCTGTACTGTGCTGTGACCGAGGCTTTACGAGGGACTGCTGTACTGCTGCGCTGTACTGCTGTACTGTGCTGTGACCGAGGCTTTACGAGGGACTGCTGTACTGCTGCGCTGTACTGCTGTACTGTGCTGTGACCGAGGCTTTACGAGGGACTGCTGTACTGCTGCGCTGTACTGCTGTACTGTGCTGTGACCGAGGCTTTACGAGGGACTGCTGTACTGCTGCGCTGTACTGCTGTACTGTGCTGTGACCGAGGCTTTACGAGGGACTGCTGTACTGCTGCGCTGTACTGCTGTACTGTGCTGTGACCGAGGCTTTACGAGGGACTGCTGTACTGCTGCGCTGTACTGCTGTACTGTGCTGTGACCGAGGCTTTACGAGGGACTGCTGTACTGCTGCGCTGTACTGCTGTACTGTGCTGTGACCGAGGCTTTACGAGGGACTGCTGTACTGCTGCGCTGTACTGCTGTACTGTGCTGTGACCGAGGCTTTACGAGGGACTGCTGTACTGCTGCGCTGTACTGCTGTACTGTGCTGTGACCGAGGCTTTACGAGGGACTGCTGTACTGCTGCGCTGTACTGCTGTACTGTGCTGTGACCGAGGCTTTACGAGGGACTGCTGTACTGCTGCGCTGTACTGCTGTACTGTGCTGTGACCGAGGCTTTACGAGGGACTGCTGTACTGCTGCGCTGTACTGCTGTACTGTGCTGTGACCAAGGCTTTACGAGGGACTGCTGTACTGCTGCGCTGTACTGCTGTACTGTGCTGTGACCGAGGCTTTACGAGGGACTGCTGTACTGCTGTGCTGTACTGCTGTACTGTGCTGTGACCGAGGCTTTACGAGGGACTGCTGTACTGCTGCGCTGTACTGCTGTACTGTGCTGTGACCGAGGCTTTACGAGGGACTGCTGTACTGCTGTACTGTGCTGTGACCGAGGCTTTACGAGGGACTGCTGTACTGCTGCGCTGTACTGCTGTACTGTGCTGTGACCGAGGCTTTACGAGGGACTGCTGTACTGCTGCGCTGTACTGCTGTACTGTGCTGTGACCGAGGCTTTACGAGGGACTGCTGTACTGCTGCGCTGTACTGCTGTACTGTGCTGTGACCGAGGCTTTACGAGGGACTGCTGTACTGCTGCGCTGTACTGCTGTACTGTGCTGTGACCGAGGCTTTACGAGGGACTGCTGTACTGCTGTACTGTGCTGTGACCGAGGCTTTACGAGGGAGCTGCTGTACTGCTGCGCTGTACTGCTGTACTGTGCTGTGACCGAGGCTTTACGAGGGACTGCTGTACTGCTGCGCTGTACTGCTGTACTGTGCTGTGACCGAGGCTTTACGAGGGACTGCTGTACTGCTGCGCTGTACTGCTGTACTGTGCTGTGACCGAGGCTTTACGAGGGACTGCTGTACTGCTGCGCTGTACTGCTGTACTGTGCTGTGACCGAGGCTTTACGAGGGACTGCTGTACTTCTGCGCTGTACTGCTGTACTGTGCTGTGACCGAGGCTTTACGAGGGACTGCTGTACTGCTGCGCTGTACTGCTGTACTGTGCTGTGACCGAGGCTTTACGAGGGACTGCTGTACTGCTGCGCTGTACTGCTGTACTGTGCTGTGACCGAGGCTTTACGAGGGACTGCTGTACTGCTGCGCTGTACTGCTGTACTGTGCTGTGACCGAGGCTTTACGAGGGGACTGCTGTACTGCTGCGCTGTACTGCTGTACTGTGCTGTGACCGAGGCTTTACGAGGGACTGCTGTACTGCTGCGCTGTACTGCTGTACTGTGCTGTGACCGAGGCTTTACGAGGGGACTGCTGTACTGCTGCGCTGTACTGCTGTACTGTGCTGTGACCGAGCTTTACGAGGGACTGCTGTACTGCTGCGCTGTACTGCTGTACTGTGCTGTGACCGAGGCTTTACGAGGGACTGCTGTACTGCTGCGCTGTACTGCTGTACTGTGCTGTGACCGAGGCTTTACGAGGGACTGCTGTACTGCTGCGCTGTACTGCTGTACTGTGCTGTGACCGAGGCTTTACGAGGGACTGCTGTACTGCTGTACTGTGCTGTGACCGAGGCTTTACGAGGGACTGCTGTACTGCTGCGCTGTACTGCTGTACTGTGCTGTGACCGAGGCTTTACGAGGGACTGCTGTACTGCTGCGCTGTACTGCTGTACTGTGCTGTGACCGAGGCTTTACGAGGGACTGCTGTACTGCTGCGCTGTACTGCTGTACTGTGCTGTGACCGAGGCTTTACGAGGGACTGCTGTACTGCTGCGCTGTACTGCTGTACTGTGCTGTGACCGAGGCTTTACGAGGGACTGCTGTACTGCTGTACTGTGCTGTGACCGAGGCTTTAGCTTTACGAGGACTGCTGTACTGCTGCGCTGTACTGCTGTACTGTGCTGTGACCGAGGCTTTACGAGGGACTGCTGTACTGCTGCGCTGTACTGCTGTACTGTGCTGTGACCGAGGCTTTACGAGGGACTGCTGTACTGCTGCGCTGTACTGCTGTACTGTGCTGTGACCGAGGCTTTACGAGGGACTGCTGTACTGCTGCGCTGTACTGCTGTACTGTGCTGTGACCGAGGCTTTACGAGGGACTGCTGTACTGCTGCGCTGTACTGCTGTACTGTGCTGTGACCGAGGCTTTACGAGGGACTGCTGTACTGCTGCGCTGTACTGCTGTACTGTGCTGTGACCGAGGCTTTACGAGGGACTGCTGTACTGCTGCGCTGTACTGCTGTACTGTGCTGTGACCGAGGCTTTACGAGGGACTGCTGTACTGCTGCGCTGTACTGCTGTACTGTGCTGTGACCGAGGCTTTACGAGGGACTGCTGTACTGCTGCGCTGTACTGCTGTACTGTGCTGTGACCGAGGCTTTACGAGGGACTGCTGTACTGCTGCGCTGTACTGCTGTACTGTGCTGTGACCGAGGCTTTACGAGGGACTGCTGTACTGCTGCGCTGTACTGCTGTACTGTGCTGTGACCGAGGCTTTACGAGGGACTGCTGTACTGCTGTACTGTGCTGTGACCGAGGCTTTACGAGGGACTGCTGTACTGCTGCGCTGTACTGCTGTACTGTGCTGTGACCGAGGCTTTACGAGGGACTGCTGTACTGCTGCGCTGTACTGCTGTACTGTGCTGTGACCGAGGCTTTACGAGGGACTGCTGTACTGCTGCGCTGTACTGCTGTACTGTGCTGTGACCGAGGCTTTACGAGGGACTGCTGTACTGCTGCGCTGTACTGCTGTACTGTGCTGTGACCGAGGCTTTACGAGGGACTGCTGTACTGCTGCGCTGTACTGCTGTACTGTGCTGTGACCGAGGCTTTACGAGGGACTGCTGTACTGCTGCGCTGTACTGCTGTACTGTGCTGTGACCGAGGCTTTACGAGGGACTGCTGTACTGCTGCGCTGTACTGCTGTACTGTGCTGTGACCGAGGCTTTACGAGGGACTGCTGTACTGCTGCGCTGTACTGCTGTACTGTGCTGTGACCGAGGCTTTACGAGGGACTGCTGTACTGCTGCGCTGTACTGCTGTACTGTGCTGTGACCGAGGCTTTACGAGGGACTGCTGTACTGCTGCGCTGTACTGCTGTACTGTGCTGTGACCGAGGCTTTACGAGGGACTGCTGTACTGCTGCGCTGTACTGCTGTACTGTGCTGTGACCGAGGCTTTACGAGGGACTGCTGTACTGCTGTACTGTGCTGTGACCGAGGCTTTACGAGGGACTGCTGTACTGCTGCGCTGTACTGCTGTACTTGTGCTGTGACCGAGGCTTTACGAGGGACTGCTGTACTGCTGCGCTGTACTGCTGTACTGTGCTGTGACCGAGGCTTTACGAGGGACTGCTGTACTGCTGCGCTGTACTGCTGTACTGTGCTGTGACCGAGGCTTTACGAGGGACTGCTGTACTGCTGTACTGTGCTGTGACTGAGGCTTTACGAGGGACTGCTGTACTGCTGCGCTGTACTGCTGTACTGTGCTGTGACCGAGGCTTTACGAGGGACTGCTGTACTGCTGCGCTGTACTGCTGTACTGTGCTGTGACCGAGGCTTTACGAGGGACTGCTGTACTGCTGCGCTGTACTGCTGTACTGTGCTGTGACCGAGGCTTTACGAGGGACTGCTGTACTGCTGCGCTGTACTGCTGTACTGTGCTGTGACCGAGGCTTTACGAGGGACTGCTGTACTGCTGCGCTGTACTGCTGTACTGTGCTGTGACCGAGGCTTTACGAGGGACTGCTGTACTGCTGCGCTGTACTGCTGTACTGTGCTGTGACCGAGGCTTTACGAGGGACTGCTGTACTGCTGTACTGTGCTGTGACCGAGGCTTTACGAGGGACTGCTGTACTGCTGCGCTGTACTGCTGTACTGTGCTGTGACCGAGGCTTTACGAGGGACTGCTGTACTGCTGCGCTGTACTGCTGTACTGTGCTGTGACCGAGGCTTTACGAGGGACTGCTGTACTGCTGCGCTGTACTGCTGTACTGTGCTGTGACCGAGGCTTTACGAGGGACTGCTGTACTGCTGCGCTGTACTGCTGTACTGTGCTGTGACCGAGGCTTTACGAGGGACTGCTGTACTGCTGTACTGTGCTGTGACCGAGGCTTTACGAGGGACTGCTGTACTGCTGCGCTGTACTGCTGTACTGTGCTGTGACCGAGGCTTTACGAGGGACTGCTGTACTGCTGCGCTGTACTGCTGTACTGTGCTGTGACCGAGGCTTTACGAGGGACTGCTGTACTGCTGCGCTGTACTGCTGTACTGTGCTGTGACCGAGGCTTTACGAGGGACTGCTGTACTGCTGCGCTGTACTGCTGTACTGTGCTGTGACCGAGGCTTTACGAGGGACTGCTGTACTGCTGCGCTGTACTGCTGTACTGTGCTGTGACCGAGGCTTTACGAGGGACTGCTGTACTGCTGCGCTGTACTGCTGTACTGTGCTGTGACCGAGGCTTTACGAGGGACTGCTGTACTGCTGCGCTGTACTGCTGTACTGTGCTGTGACCGAGGCTTTACGAGGGACTGCTGTACTGCTGCGCTGTACTGCTGTACTGTGCTGTGACCGAGGCTTTACGAGGGACTGCTGTACTGCTGCGCTGTACTGCTGTACTGTGCTGTGACCGAGGCTTTACGAGGGACTGCTGTACTGCTGCGCTGTACTGCTGTACTGTGCTGTGACCGAGGCTTTACGAGGGACTGCTGTACTGCTGTACTGTGCTGTGACCGAGGCTTTACGAGGGACTGCTGTACTGCTGCGCTGTACTGCTGTACTGTGCTGTGACCGAGGCTTTACGAGGGACTGCTGTACTGCTGCGCTGTACTGCTGTACTGTGCTGTGACCGAGGCTTTACGAGGGACTGCTGTACTGCTGCGCTGTACTGCTGTACTGTGCTGTGACCGAGGCTTTACGAGGGACTGCTGTACTGCTGCGCTGTACTGCTGTACTGTGCTGTGACCGAGGCTTTACGAGGGACTGCTGTACTGCTGCGCTGTACTGCTGTACTGTGCTGTGACCGGGCTTTACGAGGGACTGCTGTACTGCTGTACTGTGCTGTGACCGAGGCTTTACGAGGGACTGCTGTACTGCTGCGCTGTACTGCTGTACTGTGCTGTGACCGAGGCTTTACGAGGGACTGCTGTACTGCTGCGCTGTACTGCTGTACTGTGCTGTGACCGAGGCTTTACGAGGGACTGCTGTACTGCTGCGCTGTACTGATGTACTGTGCTGTGACCGAGGCTTTACGAGGGACTGCTGTACTGCTGTACTGCTGCGCTGTACTGCTGTACTGTGCTGTGACCGAGGCTTTACGAGGGACTGCTGTACTGCTGCGCTGTACTGCTGTACTGTGCTGTGACCGAGGCTTTACGAGGGACTGCTGTACTGCTGTACTGTGCTGTGACCGAGGCTTTACGAGGGACTGCTGTACTGCTGCGCTGTACTGATGTACTGTGCTGTGACCGAGGCTTTACGAGGGACTGCTGTACTGCTGTACTGCTGCGCTGTACTGCTGTACTGTGCTGTGACCGAGACTTTACGACCAGCTGCGGCTTCAAAATCACACAAAATAAACCAAGACTGGCAGTCTTTCAACAAACTAGAAATTCAGCTCGAACCTCAATGCGAGATGCTTAACAATAGTTAACCACAACGAAATCCTGTGACGTAATTTGGTAGCTAAACCTAAGAAATTCTGGTCGTATGTTCAGTATACTACCGGCAAAAGACAATCAATACCTCTATTAAAAGATAGAAATGGTGAAGACAGTTCCGCTAAAGCACAATTGCTCATCACAGCCTTCAGATATTCCTTCAGGAAGGAAGACGAAGCACATACTCTAGAATTCGTATCAAGAACAGCTGCCAGCATGCGTAGTCAAGAAGTAGATACGCCTGCAGCATTAAAACAACTTAGAGCCGATTCGTCCATCTGTCGTTAATCTTCTCGTTACTAAACGAGAAGATGCCTTTAACGTCAAGTTAAGTGTGCTCGTTAAGTGCATTGAGTCTGTCATTGCCAGATAGACGTCTCGTTTGCTAACCTGGAGAAAACGAGAAGGTGTGACATATATATATAAATAAATGAAAGTGCCGTCTAAATAAACAGCTGTTCGCCATATTTGACTATCAGGAAGGAAGTTAGCAGACAGTTGCTATTTGGCACTATGGCAAACAAAGGTGAAAGTAGCTCAAATTTTACAAGGAGTTAGCGAGAGTGTTGTGTCCTTAATAGAGAAATATAAGGACACATTGGCATTTAAAAATATCGACGGAAGGAAAAGGAAGCAACATTGTGGCAAATGAATCCAATGCCGTCCATGGAACATGTAGAACAGCAAAAGTGCTTAGGGCCTAGTACGAGAACATGCTGCCAAGTGTGTAGTACCTTAGGGCAAGCAATAACTTGCTCATAGGCGAAAGTGCACTGTTCCTGTAGATCGGAGGAAGAAATCACATCTCAGGCCTTACACTAGCCGCAACAAGCATAAGTAAATACTGAATTAATAAGCTTCTAGACATAAATAATGTATTCTGTTTTCTGTTACGACAGATCACTTACAAAATACGTAACTGTCTGTTGGACGCTTCAGATGACCGTGGAGTTTTTCATGCAGCGTTTCCAAAGCGGCTTTTCGAAGACGAAATCGAGTAACAAATTCTGCATGATCCCAGCATTCAAAATGATTTGGACGAACATGAATGTCTAGTACGTCTTATAGGGGCAATGACCTCTAGATCGTCCAAAATATTGACATCGTCGTTATTTTTAACCAAATTTCTTATTCCAGTCATTTTCATCACACAGATTCTCACTTAACTAGCCATTACCCGTAAGTTTGTATTTTGATATCGCAACAATAATTTTAAGGTTATGTTACGTATCTGGAATATATCAAACTCATCTAATCGCTACTGACATGGACGGGGCGAGAAATTTGACGATACAATTTTCCAATAAAGCTGCTTTCACACTAGTTTTTCATACATGAGTGCTTCTGTTATTTTGTTCGATAAATCGGTCTTTATCACGTGAACAGGCTATATGGCAGTATTTTAGCGCTTTGGAATCCTGCCATTTTGATACAGATTCTAACTTAACTGGTCGTTAGCCGTGTAACGAGCGGAATTTTACTCGTTAACTTAACGGCCAGTTTGAGGTCTTTTAACGTCAGGTTAACTAATAACTAAACATTGACAAACGCAATTCTCCGTTAACGACAAGTTAAAACCTTAACTGGAACTTAACGAGACATTGACAAACCGGCCCTTAAACATCATAACTGAAGTAAGTCTTCGAGTCCTTACTGTATACGAATTAGTGTCCCTTCAGAGTATGCTGGTGCAGCAGCGCCATACCTGGTTATCATACACAACCGCTCACTGAGCGAACGTTCTCTACCCAGAGACTGGAAAGTTGTCCAGGTTTCCCCAATATTCAAGAAAGGCAATAGGAATTATCCGCAAAATTACAGCGATACATAAAAAAAATGTTCAAATGTTTGTTAAGCTTATGGGACTTAACTACGGGGTCATCAGTCCCTAAGCTTACAAACTACTTACGAACTAGGACGGCACAAATTTCCATGCCCGAGGGGGGATTCGAACCCCCGACCGTAGTGGCCGTGCAGACCGTGACTGGAGCGCCTCAGTCCCCTCGGCCACCGCGGCCGGCAGCGATACATCCTTCATGTCGTTTTGCAGCAGCATTTTAGAACACATACTTTCCTAAAATATTATCAACTACCTCAAACAGAACGACCTATTGTCCGACCACGTTTTGAGAAAGTATCATTTTTGTGAAACACAACCTTGCTCTTAACTCATGTGATGTGATGAATGCTATCGACTAGGGATGTAAAATAGATTCTGTATTTCTAGATTTCCGGAAGTGTTAAGATATTGTGCCTCGGAAGCGATTTGTAATCAAATTGCGTGCTTACGGAAAATCGTCACAGTTATGCTAATAGATTCGTCATTTCCTGTCAGAAAGGACACAATACGTTGTAATTGACGATAAGTCATCTATCAGAACAGAAGTGTTATCTGGCGTTGCAGAAGGAACTATTATAGCGCCCCTACTGTTGTACATTTTTATATACTAGGGGCAAAACACAAACAATACCCTCACTACGAGATAGTAATGGCGATCCTGTCGATGATAGCGCTACTAAAGCAGAGTTACTAAACATAGCTTTTAGAAACTCATTCACCAAAGAAGACGAAACCAATATTCCAGATTTCGAATTACGAACAGATGCCGTAATGAGTAACGTAGAAGTAGATATCATCGGAGTAGTGCAGCAACTAAAGTCACTTAACAATAACAAGTCTTCTGGTCCGGATTGTATACCCATTAGATTTCTATCTGATTATGCTGAAGCGATAGCCCCTTACTTAACAGCCATATACAACTGCTCTCTCATAGAAGGATCTGTACCAAAAGATTGGAAAGTCGCACAGGTCACACCTATATTCCAGAAAGGCAGTTGGAGTAACCCACTAAACTACAGGCTTATTTCATTGACGTCAATTTGCTGCAGGGTTTTGGAACATATCCAGTATTCAAGTATAACACTTGCGGTGGTCACGTGCCGTGACGTCACAGTTCCCGCGTTGCCGGCTTTGTTCGGAGCCACCGTAAACAACGTACCTCACAAACGGCTTTTAATCAAATTGCGTGGTTGTGGTATGTCGCCCCAAATTTGCGATTGGATAGGGGATTTCCTATCGGATAGGACACAGTTCGTAGTAATCGATGGCATCGACTAAAACAGAAGTGATGTCGGGCGTTCCACAGGGTAGTGTTATTGGTACTCTGCTGTTCCTTTTTTACATAAACGACTTAGGGGAAAATCTAAGTAGCTCTCTTAGGTTGTTTGCAGACGACGTCGTCATTTACCGTCTAGTAACATCATTTGAAGATCAAAACCAACTGCAGAACGATCTGAATAAGTTATCAGTAAGGTGTAAAAATTGGCAATTGACTCTAAATAATGAGAAGTGTGAAGTCGTCCACATGAGTACGAAAAGAAATCCGTTAAACTTTGTTTAGAATATAAATCAATCAAAAGTGAATTCCGTAAACTCCACAAAATACCCAGGAATTACTATTACCTCAGACATAAATTGGAAAGAACACGTAGATAATGTCGTGGAAAGGCAAACCAGAGACTGCGTTTTATTGGCAGAACCCTTAAAAGATGCAACAGAACTACAAAAGAAACTGTTAGTCCAGTCAATGAATGCATTGTAGAGTGCATGGAATATGCGAGAATTTTTGACTTCAGGACTTTGTTAGGGATAGTTAGGAGGTGAACATACTAAAAGTCCCCGCCCCTGGGGGGTTAACTAAAGTGGGGAGGGGGGTGGAAAGGTACCATTTTTTGGTTTTTCGCTTATATCTCGGAAACAGTCGGCTTTAGGAAAAAATTGTTCCAAATGAAAATGAAAGACAATTGAATTTGCTATAAAATTGTTTCAATACATATACGTCGAATTCCCAACGGTTTTCGAGATATACGTTATTGAAAATCGTCAATTTCGGAAAAAAATCATCTTTACCTCACTAATTTTGTCCAACATTTGCTTCTAGTGACTCACTCAATCGTTTCACAGAAAATTTGTCAGAAAGAAAGTTGTAGAGCATTAAATTTCCTTCAATTTGATATGCACATTTGCTACCTTATCTTCAGCCAATCAGAAGTTACATCATTTATAATATGTGCGCTCAGTTTCGATGTCCCTCCAGAACTGAGTGTTTTCAAGGGCTGTGACGTTTTTATCTTATGAAACGTGCTAGCATAGTAAATAACAATACTTTAACACTGTTAATAAGGTAATTCCAATTGAAACAGATCACCTTTTTATAATTGTTGCTTTTATGATAATATTATGAATCATATACAATTAAAGTATTTACAAGCAATGAAAGTGATTCAGAGTGAAAAAAAAAGTGCATTCAACGCAATATCTTCGTTTTTCTGAGGAGGAATGGTCAAGGTTCATTCATCGTCATCGATAGAGGAGACGTCGTCCAACGAGATTGGTAGAGTCTCGATGTCACTGTCGTCATCTAAATATTTCGAATCCGTTGTTGCAGTGTCCCTTGCAGTAACAACGCAGTGCACCAGCGCTTTTCTGCGTCCACATCTGCTCCAGTCACACCCTTTATCCTCACGATTTCGTTAGGGGCAGCATCTAAGTGTGAGAGTTTCGGAACTAGTTGGCCATTCCAACCCCAATTCGGCGCTCCACCATTAGGTACTTCTCCTAACCAAAGGCGTACTTGGTGATACGATCGAAATTCATTTTGCTCAAACAGCTCCTTCAGCTGAAGAAAGAGTTGAGAGTGGGCTTCATGTTCCCAGCTGCTTTATAAGTGATTTGTACCGGAGCTCGTTGAGCGTTTCTGTGGTGGCTGGAGCTCATACCATTATGATTCCCGCTGTCTCAGCAGCATACACTACGCTTGTCCGTCCTTGCTGCCCAGTGTGGGATCCTTATCAGGTGGGTTTGACGGAGGACATCGAAAGAGTCCAAAGAAGGGCAGCTCGTTTCGTATTGTCACGATACAGGGGAGACAGAGTTACGGAAATGATACAGAGTCTGGGAAGGGAATCATTACAACAACGGCGCTTATCGCTGCGGCGTGAGCTACTTGCGAAACTCCAATCGCCAATATTCTCCTCCGAATGCAAGAATATATTGTTGACTCCCACTTACATAGGTAGAAATGATCATCAGAATAAAATACGTGAAATCAGAGCCCGAACGGAGAGATTCGGATGTTCTTTCTTCCCGCGCGCTATTCGAGAATGGAGTGGGAGCTAAAATAGTATAACGGTGGTTCGATGAACCCTCTGCCAGGCACTTAAATGTGATTTGCAGAGTATCCCATGTAGATGTAGATGTATGCTTTTGGACTTCTGATGCATTTTGACAAACATCATTTGAATCTTGCAATACGCCACGGATGCTGTGTCGCAGCCTGTAAATGCATGTGAGAGTAACAAATGGGCGTTGTCCTTCACCTTCAGTTCCTGCTGCAGCTATTGTGAGGAATATCAAAAGTCTTAACCTTCCCTCTTCCTGGTTCTACAAACAGAATGTTACGACCAGTTGCAAATGTTGCTATTAAGAGAACAGTAAGTCGAAATCCTCTCCAGTAATGGTAATCGAGGAATCATGTGATCTGTTGATAGCTGTCTCCTCAATATCAACGTCAGCTTCACCAGAAGCTTGAAGGCCATTTATCCCCTTTTTCTGTAGTTGCATCATCAGGTTTATCAGCTGATTCTTATTGTTAAATTTGGAAAGGAAATCCTCTTGTTTCACTGTAATTTTAATTTCTAGACTGACATTCATTTCTCAACACCTGAGCCAATATCGTCGACTTTGTTCAGCTGCTCTTATGCTCTCCGATATGTTAGAATACCCATTAAAAACCACTGTACAACCTCTCCGAAGACAATTGGTCTTCAAAAATCTAACAAACGTTGCTGCCTGATGTAATTTTTTGGACATTCAGTATGAATGAGAAGGATGTACAGACCTTCTAAAGATGATCCATTGCTATCTTCGCTTTCTATACTAACTTTGAGGAGTGATAGTATTCCTTTCTTGTCACTGTGGAAACACCTGGTCCATCTATTGTTTCATTACATACAAAACACAGTGTAGCCATTGCGCGCCCTACACAGTCAACATTTTCATAAATAAATAAAAAATATCTCGAAAAGCTGACACATAATACCGACACACAAACTTTCTCTACGGTTGGCGAACTTTTGAAGTGAACTGAAGTAAGAAGTGAGTGAGAACACTCCATTCCCCCCAGGCCTGCGATGTTCGTCTTGGGGCTTCCCCATCGTTAACCCTCTCCCGGGCGTTAGGTACCGACGACCTTGACGACATGTCCACTGCAGGAGACAATAAATGAGCCTCAACTCCTCCGCCTCAGAAAAACGAAAATGTTGCGTTGAATGCACTTTTGTTTCACTCTGAATCACTTTCAGTGCTTGTAAATACTTTAATTGTATGATTCATAATACTATCATAAAAGCTACAATTATAAAAAGGTGTTCTGTTTCAATTGGAATTACCTTATTAACAGTAGGGCAGCGGCTAATCTTGGTGGTGCCCTGCCCACTGTTTTAGCTGACGACGAGGCGAGTGTGGCGAACGTTTTACTATTCTGTGTACGATCTCGACTCTGGCCTAAGCTCTTAGGCCGGAGGTTTCAGTGTGTTACAGGAGGGCTCGCTGATGCCTTTAACATCAGCGATCAGCGTACCTCTATACTCAAAAATTTTCTTTTAAGGACTTGTAAGGTTGTATACTTCAGTCTGACACCTTACATCGCTGATTTGCAATATATGTTCCTGTTGCTGCTCAGACCTACATTCGTATACTGCCTGTTCTTATTTATTTACTGTTGTCTAATTCATTTGTCAGAGCGCTGAAACCTTGCTGTTGTGCGCCCAAAACATCCTATCCTATCCTTATTAACAGTGTTAAAGTATTGTTATTTACTATGCTAGCACGTTTCATAAGATAAAAACGTCACAGTCCCTCAAACACTCAGTTCTGGAGGGACATCGAAACTGAGCGCACATCTTATAAATGATGTAACTTCTGATTGGCTGAAGATAACGTAGCAAATATGCATATCACATTGAAGGAAATTTAACGGTCTACAACTTTCTTCCTGTCAATTTTTCTGTGAAACGATCTAGTGAGTCACTAGAAGTAAATGTTTGGCAAAATTAGTGAGGTAAAGATGATTTTTTCCGAAATTGTCGATTTTCAATAACGTATATCTCGAAAACCGTTGGGAATTCGACGTATATGTATGGAAACAATTTTATAGCAAATTCAATTGTCTTTCATTTTCATTTGGAACAATTTTTTCCTAAAGCCGACCGTTTCCGAGATATAAGCGAAAAACCAAAAAAAGGTACCTTTCCACCCCCCCCCCCCCCCCCACTTTAGCTCACCCCCCAGGGGCGGGGACTTTTAGTATGTTCACCTCCTAACTATCCCTAACAAAGTCTTGAAGTCAAAAATCCTCGCATATTCCATGCACTCTACACCCCTCTTTTGAGCACTCATTAACTGGACTATGTATATTCTACGCTTGTCCGTCCATTTTTGGAGTATTGCTGCCCAGTGTGGGATCCTTATCAGCTGGTGTTTGACGGAGGACATCGAAAGAGTCCAAAGAAGGGCAGCTCGTTTCGTATTGTCACGATACAGGGGAGACAGCGTTACGGAAATGATACAGGATCTGGGATGGGAATCATTACAACAACGGCGCTTATCGCTGCGGCGTGGGCTACTTGCGAAACTCCAATCGCCAACATTCTCCTCCGAATGCGAAAATATATTGCTGACCCCTACTTACGTAGGTAGAAATGACCATCAGAATAAAACACGAGAAATCAGAGCTCGAACGGAGAGATTCAGGTGTTCTTTCTTCCCGCGCGCTATTCGAGAATGGAATGGGAGATAAATAGTGTGACGGTGGTTCGATGAACCCTCTGCCAGGCACTTAAATATGATTTGCAGAGTATCCCATGTAGATGTAGATGTAGATGTAGATGTAGAAGACACTCTGAGGTCTCTTATAGTGTCCACGGATGATTCTGTCATTTATCCATTAGTAACGTCACCAGAAGATTAAAAGCAACTGAAAAATGATTTAGATAACATATCTGCACGGTGGAAAAGTTGGCAGTTGACTCGTAATAATGATAAGTGTGGAGTCATGCGTATCAGCACTAAAAGAAATCCGTGAAACTTGAGTTATTCTGTAAATCAGTCGAAACTGCACGCCGTCAATTGAACTAAATACACGGGAGAAAGAATTGCGAACAACGAAAGCTGCAAATAAATAATATTGAGGGACAAAAATAGTACGTATTTAAGTTTTTAATATGCCTTTGTTCCTCCAAGCACCGACGGAATATTTTATAAACATAATTAATAACAACTTAAATTGGGAGCAATACATACAAGTTATTGAAAGGAAGGCGAACCAAAGACTACCTTTCATTGGCACAACACTTAGAAGATGAAACAGTTCCACTAACGAAACTGCCTACACCACACTTGTGCGTCCAATCCTGGAGTATTGCTGCGCATTGTGGGATCCACACCAGGTGGCATTGTCGGACGATTTAGAGAAAGTTCAGAGAAGGGCAGCTCGTTTTGTGTTATCGCGATATAGTGGAGAGAGCGTCACGGAAATGACGCACGAGTTGGGGTGGAAATCATTAAAAGAAAGCCGTTACTCGTTGCGACAAGATCTATTTGCGTAATTTCTTTCACCAAATTTCCCTTCCGAATGCGAACATGTTTTTTTTAGCACTCAGATACGTAGGGAGACATAATCATCATAATAAAATAAGAGAAATCAGATCGAAAACGGAAAGTTTAGGTGTTCCTTTTTCCGCGAGCTGTCAGAGAATGGAACTGTAGAGAAACATCATAAAAGCGGTTCGAAGAACCCTCTGCCATGCACCTCAGAGTGACTTGCAGAGGATTTATGTACGGGGTGATCGAAAAGTCAGCATAAATTTGAAAACTTAATAAATCACGGAATAATGTAGATAGAGAGGTAAAAATTGACATACATGCTTGGAATGACATGGGGCTTTATTAGAAAAAAATGACCGACAGATGGCGCTTCATCTGATCAGAAAAGCAATAATTAGCATATCAAATTAAGACAAAGCAAAGACTATGTTATTTACAACAAATGCTCAATATGGTCACCATGATTCCTCAACAATAGCTGTAGTCGAGGTATAATGTTATGTACAGCACTGTAAAGCATGTCCGGAGTTATGGTGAGGCATTGGCGTCGGATGTTGTCTTTCAGCATCCCTAGAGATGTCGGTCGATCACGATACACTTGCGACTTCAGGTAACCCCACAGCCAATAATCGCACGGACTGAGGTCTGGGGACCTGGGAGGCCAAGCATGACGAAAGTGGCGGCTGAGCACACGATCATCACCAAACGACGCGCGCAACAGATCTTTCTCGCGTCTAGCAGTATAGGGTGGAGCGCCATCCTGCATAAAAACCGTACGTTCCAGCAGGTGTTTATCAGCCAGGCTGGGGACGATGCGATTCTGTAACATATCGGCGTACCTCTTGAAAGTTTCTTGCTTATCCTTCTGTCTTACAAAATTTACGTCTGCTGCGAAAGTTGTGTGTTTTACCGTATGACCTAAGAAATGTAACAGACTGACGCTACTAGTGTGAAATGTAACTGAATGTGTTTGAACTTGTTCTGGCTGAATGGCTTTGTACAACGTTATGTTAATGTGACTGCGCATTTTAACTGTATTCTATGTGAATGTAAAGGTATTGCAAAACCAATCTGACTGCGTAGTGTTTATTATAATGAAACACAAACTGCTAATTGTTTGTGTATGGAAATGTCGTAACATAGTTAACTGTCTGAAAATTACTGATAATAAAAATCAGTGTGTTAATAATTCTGGCCCTACAAACTTGTTTCTGATTGAACTATGAATCTTTAACGGAATGTAAGGAGCACAGTATTTATCAATGCAATCTGACTCAGTGCAAACAGTTGTTAATCTGAACTGAACACTGTATGAATTGTCCTATCCTGAAATCTGTACATCAAACTGAACTGTAAGCTTGACAAAAACTGATTCTTTCTGACGTTCACTTACTGCTTAAATTTGCGCAACACGAAAGTGCATCGTGCTGCACTAACTACTGGAAAGCTAATTACAGAAAACATCTACGGCAGTTTTAATAAAAATGTGAGGAGGGATAAACTGGTAATCTGTTTAAGAAACTCGAACCAATTATTAAAAATGAAATATCTGGTTTATTTTCTAACTGATGTAACTTCATGGAAATTACTAACAATGTCATGTTTTGGATTTTAAAATTTTTCAGAGAAAAATATAACTCAGATATTTAATCTGCCTACAAATGTATTTTTAAACAAAGATAAACATTTCTTTACTGTTAATAAATTTAACTCGATTTGCACAAACAATGTTACAACAATACCATATTTCAAGAACTATAAATATTGTGTTCGTTACATTTCGTTAAAGATTATTAGTTGAGTCAGAAACAAGTTTTTAGGGCCAGAATTATTTTATTACAGTGATTTTTAGTATCAGTAATTTTCAGACAGTTAACTTTGTTACGACATTTTCGTAGAGAAACAATTAGCAGTTTGTGTTTCATTATAATAAACATTACGCAGTCATATAGGGTTTGCAATACCTTTACATTCAAATAGAGTACAGTTGGAAAAATACGCAGTCACATTAACATAACGTTGTACAAAGGCATTCAGCTAGAACAAGTTCAAACACATTCAGTTGCATTTCATTCAAGTAGCGTCAGTCAGTTACATTTCTTACATCATACGATAAAACACGTAACTTTCGCAGCATACGTAAATTTTATAAGAGAGAAGGAGAAGCAAGAAAGATTCATATATATACACGTGGCGTCTGTTCGGAAAGAAACAGACGTCACATTCTGATCCTGCAGTTGTTATTATTTAATGTTCATAGAATATATGACATCAACTGCGATTTGGCAAAGCTGAAAATGTGTACCCAGCCGGGATTCGAACCCGGGTCTCCTGCTTTCTAGGCAGTTGCGCTGACCGCTATACCACTGGGGACACGGTGATCACCGCACCTGCAAGGACTACCTAGGCTCGCCTCCCGTCAGATACAAATTCCCAGCTTCGCCCTGCCCACAGTACTCAAACTCGTAGTTATGAACTACGGCTACGGCTACGGCTGGGTACACATTTTCAGCTTTGCCAAATCGCAGTTGATGTCATATATTCTATGAATATTAAAGAAAGATTCACTCTGGCCTGTCACGGTATCACGGTAGCAGTTACAAAACCAGAATCGCCATCTGTCGGACATTTTTTTTAACTTTTTTTCCTAATAAAACCGCACGTCATTGCAAGCATGTGTGTGAATTTTTGACCCCTCTGCCTAGATTATTGCGTGGTTAATTCATTTTTGAAATGTATACTTAACCTTTGGATGAGCCGCTAGATTGGAGGAGAGTCGGCGGCTGGGTCCAGTTGTCCAGACGTGTGGCTGGATGGTGCCTGGAACGTCGGAGAGCGCCCCACGTAACGCCGGCTCCAGCCGGCTCCAGCACACCTCCATCTCCAGCAGTGGCCTTGTGGCTGGCCTAGCCGCTCCACTGGCCACTGGCTCACTGGCTGACTGGCTGGCCGACTGCTGTGCCCCGGCGGCCAGCCAGTCAGCCGGCGGCCTAGCTGCACACGGCTGATTCTATTTACACTTCGGTAAAATCAGACGTGACGTCATTATGACGTATCCACAATATCGAAGACGACTGGAGCCATTATCGACTTGTGTGGTCGCTCTAGACGCAAAACTGCTGTTGCAATTGTAGCAGACGAATTAAAGGAGTAGCTGATAATATCTTCACTTGGTAATGGTATATTCATTACAGTTTCGGAAGCTATAACTTTGATTTTTTTTAAAGTAAGAAGCTATAAACTTTCCGAAAAACGACCTACACTGTGAGGTCTGAAACGTTAGTCAGCCAAATCTGATGTCATCGTGACACATTTGTGAAGGTTGTGTTTAAAACTAATGGAAACTTTGTGAAGGTCGTGTTTAAAACTAATGGAAACTTTTTCTTTAAGCGAAAAATGCTACAGAGTTGCATTGTAGTACGGAGTCTACGTTAAACTAAGAGGACAAAATACGGTTACCAGGCTATGAAGCGACAATGTCAAAATATGCGACATACAAAAACAACATATAGTCGCCGTAGGTATATGTATGTTTTCGCCGAAACTACAAATCAAATGAGCTAGATATTAATACAGTCATTTGTTACAGAGGCTCTGCGAACATCAGGTAAAACATTTCGTAAAACTGGGTACTCATCTACCGCCAAGTTGCTGCAACATGCTAGTTCTTTTCTTTGAAAATGTGTGAAGTTGTCGTTCTCTAAGGCTCGGTCTGCGTAATTTCTGACATAATTTTCAATATACATTTACTGAAATTTCCGTCAGTGCTTTCCAAAACATGATACCAATATTAAGTAAGGCCTAGTTTTGTCACCAAACTACGAAGGAAAAAAGTATGCAGTTCATAAAGAATGTCGAATTAAGCGTGTTGTTCCACCCGAAACCAGCGTCTCGAACGATGCAAAAGTCGATGCGCCGCTCTTCTGGTCGTCGATAGTGTGGATACGTCATAATGACGTCACGTCTGACTTTACCGAAGTGTAAATAGAATCACCCAGCTGCACACGTGCGTCTGGTCCCAGAATAGACCGCCGGAAAGGTCCACACACGAAAATGAGAAGTACCGGGTCATGGCGATACATGTCACTCCAGAGATACACGTCATCTGCAGTACAGCTGACAGCTGTTACGCGAAAACAAACGGACGATCTGCGGAAATGAGTAGCTCGCCTGTAAAATAATCTCATTTTATACGTACGTTCCTTCAGTGTCACAATAGTTGTCGTTATGCTTACAGCAATGGAATCACACGTTGTGTACGAATTCGGCAAACGTGGAATAGACCAGTTCTACATTTCCTTTTTTGCGTTTCAGTCTCAGTTGGGGCACATTATTTGAGAAGGTGGTGCAGTTTAATTACCCTAGTGCTGGACGTTAGGCGTCATTTTTCTTTTTTTCCGTCTGATTTTCGACAAAGAAACATCTGTTTTTCTTCTTAGCCCAAGCAAGAAGTTAGAGAAATGCTCGTAAATCCGAGACTTATATTATTACGACAAATTGAAAAACATGGAAATACAATTTCTAAAAATCAAACGATCGCAAGTCACGTAAAATTGGTACAGTCGCTCTTTAACCAGTATTACTGAAAACGTATGCTCGAAATGAGTTTGCCTGTATGGTATTAGTAGGTACAGTACTCGTACTTATGATTTGATAGTACTTTTCATATATCACTTCAGTGTAAGAAACCTTCAACCATTCCCTAACACAACAAAAATATCCTTTTTTTTAACAATTCTCTTAGACTTGATAATGTACTCTCATACTAAAGTGATATGTTGTTTTCTGTGTGTCATTTCCTAAATGTGAACACGCTGAGTACTTTACTATAATTCCTGGTTTGTCATTTGCCTGTTTGCAACATTGGAGATGTGTTTCAATATCTTGTTTTCTAGTGGTTTCAGAAAGGCGGAGAAAAACTTTAACTTTCAAGTTGCAACATATGAAATTAGTCATTTCTTGAAGAAATACGAAACGACAGAAATGTTCGATACACTTGAAAACAAGAACATGAGCTTTCTTCACTGAACCACGCACGCACAAAACAAGGATGAAACGAACAACGTTCTGGTCCAAAGATGTTGAGGAGCTGCAGAGACTCCCCGGCGGTATATGCGGCGGCTGTCGACACGGCCGGCTGCGAGGTCTGGTCTCTAGGCCGGCGCCGTCCCATGACGTCACACCGCGCCACACACAGCTAACGCCGCTGCAAGTAGCAGCTGACGCAGCCGCCATTTTCATTCCCGTAGCTCGAAGCTATAGGGTTTGCGTCACGGCACTCTAGCACGGCATTACGGCTGGTTGTGTTACCATAGACTGCTCAGATCATTCCAGAGGTGGCTACAGAATATTCAGTTTCCTGAGAGATTCTGAGAGAAGGAAAAATGGATCATTAAAAGTCGGCCCAAAAACTGGGGATCCGGACCGAGCCCACAGTTGTGTATTGTAAGTAAATCATCATCATCATCATCATCATCATCATCATTTATTGTACATAACAGGCCATTAAGACCCATGACAGAAAGCAAAAGAAATATTACAAAGATTAATTACTATATAAAGTTCACTGTCAAAATCAGTCACACAGGAAGGAGTACTGTCCCAATCACAGTCGCAGGTATCTATTGCAGATGTTGAGCCACTTTCTTCTGTCCATCGCATCCTCAAGGGATGCTGTTGGTTCTACCTGCTGCAACGTTCTCATCTCCCTATCTTTCCACCTAGTTCTTGGACGACCTCTTGGACGTCTTCCGATCAGCTGAGAGTTAAACGCTCGGTTAGGAATAGATTCTCCAGCTCTTATGACATGTCCCAGCCACTGAAGTCGTCGCCCTCTGATGTACCTACCAACGTCTACTTTTCCAAAACGCTGGTACAGGTCCTCTTTTTGTCTCCTTTCCCATCTTCCACTTTCTATATTAAATGTAGGCCCATAGATCTTTCTGAGCACTTTCCTCTCGAATGCACAAATGCGCTCTTCCAGTGTTTGTGAGGTTGCCCATGTCTCGCAACCATATAACAGAACAGGTCTTACAACTGCCATGTATAGTTTGATCTTGCTGTTTTGTGAGACCAAGCGTGACTTGAATAAATTATTGAGTCCAAAATATGCACGATTGGCATTAACAATCCTCTGTTGAATATCTTTCTCTATCTCGTTTTTACTAGATAGTATCGACCCCAGGTACTTAAATTTCTCCACTCGTTCAAAATTATGTCCGTCAATATTGATGGTGTTAGGGAAATCTTGTCGTCGTGAGATGATCATATATTTAGTTTTCTCGTCGTTGACCACTAATCCCACTTTGATTGCCTCTTTCATAAATCTATCAAGTGATTCTCCCATAATCACCACGTCATCTGCAAAAGCCAAGACTGTGTCAAACCCCATGATCTCCATCTCCCTGCCATTGCCAATTTCGCGTCGTACCTTTTCCAGAGCAATGTTGAATAGCACTGGAGACAAGGGGTCTCCTTGTCTCAATCCGTTTCGAACAGTGAAAGGCTCAGACATTTTATTTGCGAACCTTACTTGGCAGCTTGATTCTATATAGCATGCTTCAACCAGTTTGAAGTACTTTCGTGTGATACCTACCTCCTCCATTATCTTCCATAGTGCAGTCCGATTTATGCTGTCATACGCCTGTCGGAAGTCAATAAATATGAGGTGTAGTTCTCTATCAAATTCATAGTATTTCTCCATTAGTTGTCGTAGTGTAAAGATGTGGTCAATGGTTGAGCGTCCTGTCATGAACCCACACTGGTACGGTCCTATGATCTTTTGTAGAATAGGCTTCAGACGACCAAGTAACAGGGAGGTTAAGACTTTATAACCTATCTCAAGCAACGAGATTCCTCGATAATTGCCTACTTGAGTGACCTCTCCTTTTTTTAAAATTGGGCATGCTATTGCTCTCTTCCATTCAGTCGGTATATACTCATTTGCCCAGATTTTGACAATAAGCTGTCTTAGAGTCTCCAGTAAAACTTGTCCTCCAGTTCTGTCGTAATGCCACTGCCTCCTGGAGCCTTATTGTTTTTTAGTGACTCTACAGTTGTTCTTATCTCATCAATTGAAGGTTCAGGAACTTCCTCCTCTTCTGCAGTTAACATCCACTCTTGTTCTGTGATTCCCATTACAGCTTCTATATTTAGTAATTTTTCAAAATGTTTTCCAAAATGATTTGCTTGATCCATAGGAGGTACCACATTTCCTTCTTTATCTGTTAGAATTAAGGTCTGCTGTTTATAATTGCCTCGAGCAAAACCTGCCATCCTAAAAAAGGAGCGAGGTGATTTCTTCGATTCCTCAACTGCCACCAATAGCTTCTTCCCATGTTCTGTTTTCTTTCTTCTAATAAGCCTGTCTGTCAGACGCCTCGCTTCTGAGTATATTGCTTGTGTACGTTCTGATGGCTGAATTAACCACTCTAATCTCTTCTCCATTCTATCTTTAACAGCCGCTTGGCATTCATCATCAAACCATGGTTGTCTTCCCAGTTCTTCCTTTGCACCCTGGGTTACAGCTTCCCTCAACTGTATCCATTTTCCTTCTACATTATCTGAGGGCTCTGTAGATAGAAGCAAACCTGTTACTCTGTCTTGGTATTGCTGTCTTACTTGCTCATTTGCAAGTTTGTCCTTATCATGACGACCTATTTCTTCTTTTTTCCCTTGCCATTTTGTAAATAGTTAGTATTATGACTCGAAGCAATATTTAGTAGTAAATTTTGTAAGTAAATAGTTAGTATTATGACTCGAAGCAATATTTAGTAGTAAATTTTGTAAGTAAATAGTTAGTATTATGACTCGAAGCAATATTTAGTAGTAAAGCTCCATGTCGGGAGTTAGCAGTCGCAACACAGCAAAACATCAAAGAACAAACTCTTTTTGGAGCACAATATGTGTGTCTTATATAGTATATTGAGAAATACACCTCATCAAAAAGTTTTGTACTGACATTGCACAAATTGTTGAAGATACTTGTATTACTTTCTCACGAGGAAGTATTACAAACACTAAAACGGAAAATATTAATATCCTGGGCAAAAAGTTTCGTTACGGCTGTGGCAGCGTACTGTGGTGATACAGGCAACTACCGCTGAATGCTATTTATGGTATTTCGAAGTTTTACTGTCATAACTTGTAGTATGCAGTTTGAAAGAATAGTACGGTACCTGATGTTTTATCACATAATGCACCCTCAATTCAGTTTCTTATTAGTAAATGTCAATATTGACGCTTATCTATAAAACATAACTAGCAAAGAATACTGGATAAATTTTACTTACGCCTACGGCGGCTTACTGTGCAAATGTTGGGAACGAAATGTTTGCTTTATAAGGGGTATTAAATTACTGACAAGGGTACTGACACATACGAAGACCTGTCAACCTTAGAAAACGAACAGAATTATTTATTTACTAGTTTATATGCCCGTGCTTCGCAACGATTGTGAAAGAGGGACCTCTGTATATCATGGTTTTTAGGGTTGCGGACCTAGGTCAGCAAAAACAGAATCCTTGTTGGATCGCTCTCTCAATAAACTCAGTTTTCCTCGCCAAGGTGTCAAATTTAAGTACAAGTCATTGTATAAAACGCTGAATTTTCATAAAGTTTTTCATACAAAAAGTGAAATTAATTTTAATCCGTACTCCGGAACGATGTAAATTCATTGTTAGTTTATGTTCATAAAGTTAAGACTAAGGTGTGTAATTGTCTGACTGACATAAATTTCTGAAAACACTTCTCTCGTTGAGATGAGAAATAGTAATAATAATAACAGCGCCATGTATTGGTTCTATGGCGTAGTACTAAACTTTTTATCTCTCACAGTAAGTGTACGCTGAAGTATTAGAATGTTGCAGTGTTGCACTGGGGAGAATGTAGTTATTATATATGCAATGCTCCATATTATACTAAAAGTCTGGTAATTCAATCAACAGAGCAGTTCATGTCTGTTTAAAAAAAACGTCATGGTGGTGTCAATGTGCGATAAAGCAAGTCTGGATAATCGTTGAAGGACTGCCGTCGTATACAACTTTCCATTGAATATAGTAGTGTTTCCAGTGAATTGTCTTGACTGTGTTAGCAGATCGACCACTCTTTCAGCTAATACATGTCCTCACATCCTGCAGTGATTACTTCGTAAAGCACAAAGTTGAAATCGATCTTGTGTAACAGAACTATGAGTTCAGAAGTCGGATTATAACTCGAAGTGCAATTGTCTCTGCAAAAGAAGACGTCTTTATCTTAATATTGTCCGCACCAAAAGGGAGTAATTACAAATTTTAATCACAATATTGTACTGAACAATTATGAAGGCAGGGAGGTTTCTGATGAGTTTGTCGCTCGCGTGTGTACATTATCTCTAGTGGCAGGCACAGAGCAGAAATATCTCTGGAGGGAACATTCAGATGCGCAAAACAGATTTTCTGTCCTGAACGTTAAGGTGGAAATATCACATGATATTGACAAAAATCTACTAATCGATGACTTCACCTTAGTCCTTTTTTTGTTCGATTAAGACGGATGACTATGTGCAAATGGCCCTTTTATCGACACTTCCTCAATTTTCTTGTTGCTTCTGTGACACATTTATTTAGATATTATTTCATGTTACGTGGTTGCTCCGCGAAAAAGAGGTGCGGCTTCTTTTCAGCTAGTGCGCTACAAACCAATCCTAACAGCAACTAAATGTGCGGACAGAGTGGATTTGTCTCAGTAGCATACTGCTCAGCTCCATACATATGTCTACTCTATGTATAATTTAGTGGTTATACACGTCGAAAGATGACTTCTTTTCTTTCCATGACATTGCAGACCATATGGGTTACAGCTAGGAAGAAAAAAAAAATGTGTATCCTACCTGGGCTAAACTTTACTTGCAGTGGAAGCGGTTTAGTATTTAACGTTGGCAACGAAATATTCATTTTCTGGGGATCATTACTTTCCTGATCGGAACAACCTTACTTATTTATTTCATCATTAACACTAAGAATTATTTCCCATGTCAGTAACAGCGCCTCTATCGGATCTTTGCTATACTACGCTGCATTTCAAACATATCATACACCAGAAACTACAAACTACGACATCTTTTCTTCCCCTGATCCGATTTTAATGAAATAAAGCTTATATCTTGCCCCAAAGTACTCTTAGTGGACTTACGAAACCCCATGAAAGTTCGTGTAGTACTCTTGGAGATTCGCTGTACTACACGATACTTAAAAGCAAAGTATACACAAAAACTTCAACTTACGATATCTTCCCTTCCTCTGATCCGATTTTGAGGAAACTAAGCCTATGTTACTCTCCAAACTATTCTCAATTTACCTGTGGAAACCCATGAAAGTTCGTGTAGTACTTTTGGAATTTACCTTCAACAAATAGACATATGTGATGGCGTTTAAGCAAATGATTAAATTGTGATATCTTTATTTTCTGTGATCTGATTTTAATTGTTGAAGCCTTTATGTACCCGCACGATGTTCTAAAGTTACGTGTGAAAACCCCGTGAAAATTCGTCAAGTAGTTTTGGAGATATACGTGTTCAAAGAGACAGACAGACATAACGGACATAGACAAACAAATAGAAATTACGAAATTATTTTTTTCCGTGATCCGACTTTTATGAAACGAAGTCTATATATTGTCCAGTTACGCTCAAGTTACCTGTAAAAACCGCATGCAAATTCGTGAAGTAGTTTCGGAGATAATAGGTTTTTAACAGTTGAAAAAACAGACACGACGGTTATTGAAAACACTTAAAATTACAATATCTTTTGTTTTCATGATCCGATTTTGATAAAACTTTTCTCATGTTTCCTGTGAAAACCGCATGAAGATTCGTCCAGAAGTTTTGAAGATTTAAGGGAACAGCGACAGGCCTACATTTACAGATTTATTATTAGTATAGATTTCATGATCAACACATTCTATACGGTTAGGTTTTCAAATAGCATTCAAAGGTTGTTGCCAGCATCGGCACTGTGTGCCTGCAAGACAGTATACTTTACATTCTGTACAGTAATGTTCTTTTTAATTTTAGTGTTTGTAATACATTCTGAAACTTTCTCAGTAACATAATAGAAGTACATTTAGCAATTCGAGTACAATAATCCGATGCGGTGAATTTGTCACAGCCGACAAGAAACACTTACTGCAAGACGACAAACAAACCTCGCATATTGACAGTCATTATTCAAATAGAAGTCAAAATCACTTAAAAATGTTATCTAGATGACCAGTTTCGGCAGCATTAAATGTAGTACGCGATTTTTATCACAGATATATGTTTCTTGCTCTTTTTTCTGTATCTGGACAGAAGCAGCAATAAGTAAAGAAAACGCGAAATTTTTGTGTCTAATCCACATATCTAAGTAAAGAATAGCGGAATTCAAGCTCAAAGTAGCACGATCTAAGGCTCTATGGCGGGCACTTGTAAAATATTTCGCTAAACTTAAATAAAACAATACTGTTGGTATAGGATGCGTGCTGTGTTTAGCATTCGCTGGAATGAAAATGGCGGATGCGCCAGCCCGTGCTTTTAGGAGCTCTGCCACGCCACACACTGTGCTAAGACCCCTGTACACCGAGCTGAACTGTCTGCCATTTTTGCCCCAAGCTGTAGGAGCCGCCACGTTCCGGACGAAGCTCACGCGTTACCTCGCGTTTCATTCAACTCGCTCACACTCGCAAACTACTCACTGTATCAACGTGGAATTTTCGTCAATGTCTTCGTTAAGAACTACACTAAATTTTCATTTTAATCTTATTTACGGCAATAATTTATAAATGGCATATACTGAACATGCACTTTCTGACGACTTACGGAATTTTCGACAAGCGAGGAACTTTTTTTCTGTTGCAGTTAGGTGAACAGATTAAGCGAATGAAATGTTAAAATACATCAAATTTTCATCGTCTCCAAACATGAACTCTGTGAGAAACGTATAACTCGAGATAATGTCAGTTAAATATGACGCACTGGGATCCGCCCGCCCGTCTAGTAGTAACACGTCTTCCGTATTAGAGCTCCTAATAATTAGGCACATGTTGTTACTGCATAACATTCATACTAAAAGATGCCGGTAGTAACTTCTTTTAACCCATTAAATTTAATAGTTGCACACTACAAGAGTGCTGTGTCTCTGTGTAATATGCAATTTCGATTTTTCAGTTATATAGAAAGGATATTCTAAATATCTCAATACAGAGTGGTTTATTATGTGAGGAAATGAGAACAAGTCAGTTCGTTAGCTAGTGAAGAGACCCTTGCTATCTGTAATTTTTAATTATTCTCACGTAAAATCCTCATTACATCTAGTAACTTCCGTTCTGTTACTGCTAGGCGTTAAACTGAAGGAAATGTAACTCCTATTTGGTTTTGGAAACTGAGTAGTGGCTCTGAAACACATTGGACAAGAAGCAAAGAAATAAATATTTGTAAGTGTCGGAGGAATACCTGTAAATCAAATAATAAATCACTAACTTTACTCTTTTTCATTCTACAGCTATATATTTCCTTGAATAACGTGACAATTAATGAAGTTTTACGTAGTAACCATGTGGCAAAATACTCCCCTCTTTGCATGTTACCATAAACAAAATATCATTTTGATACCTCTAACCGTGTATGAGATACGCTACGATTCATTCTGACCTTATTGCCATCAGAAACAAGTTCGCTAACTAAAATAAAGTTTAGCCTAGATCGAAAATAAAATTCAATCAATTAGGAAAGTTTCATCCGCAGCAACATATGGTGCAACAGCCACCAAACGCAATATCATAGCAGCCTCTATTTTTTTACTGCAAACTTTTCCTAACGTAGCGCAGTCTCTTATTTCGAAGCTAATACAAAAAATGTTCAAATGTTTGTTAAGCTTATGGGACTTAACTACGGGGTCATCAGTCCCTAAACTTACAAACTACTTATGAACTACCTTATACTAAAGACGGCACAAATATCCATGCCCGAGGGGGGATTCGAACCCCCGACCGTAGTGGCCGAGCAGACCGTGACTGAAGCGCCTCAGTCCCCTCGGGAAGCTAATACCTAATGAACTATGGCTATTAACGAAATGACGAGCATTTCGTCACAGTGCTGACATTTAAAGATTTAAGTAGCGGAAAAATTTAATATTTCTACCAGTTAGTTTTTGAGACAGAGGGCAGGGCGCGCGTCTCTAGGCTGTGCTGTTCAGGCCGGCTGCTTCGGAGCTCTGTCTGCACTGTGCACCACGCAGAGGCCGGTCCGATAAACTGGTCGTGTGCAGGCGCTTTCCGACCGACTTTGCTTGTAGGGTGGTTGGTAGGGCAACAGTGTAACGCATACAGTCGCGACAACAGCGGCTAGCCACCGAAACAGGGATTTTTGCTAACGAAATGGTTAGTATATTTCCTGCGTTACAAGCATTACTAAAATAGCGACAGACATACATAATACAGAAATTAATGTAAAAACAGCTCAACTTAACTAATCGAGTGCTATAACAAATAACTTTGTGAGCCATATCTATAAAAATGAATTGCTGTTAGTTAGTCTTGCTAACACTCGAGAACGGCTGAATCGACATGGCTAATTTTAGTATTGGAATATTCGTGTAAGTCCAGGGAAGGTTTAAACGGTGATAAAAAAATATGGGAAAGCTGTCCGGAAAAGAGGAAAACCGGGAAAAACTGAAACAGCTTTTTCCACTGAGATATTAATACCTTCGTCCAATTGCGATAAAATGTTGTACATTTCATGTTGAAAGCAAGAGAAGGGTTTGCATCAAATAAAAATTTGAAAAAGTCGCCAAAAAAGTAGGAAAACTTAGGAAAAACCGAAAACTTTTTGCATTATGGTCTCGGAAAAGTTTTCAGTTAAAAAAATAGGGACAGTTAAAAAGGAAAGTCGCAATAATCGAACCGAGTTCCTTTTTTTAATGTGTTTTTAAATGTACTCAACACTATGAGTTGAGAACCGCTCATCTGACTGCGATAAAATTTTGATCATTTGACGTTCATCGAAAGTTGAACGTTCTTTTGAACTATAAATTTGAGAAAGTTACCCGGAAAATCTGAAAATTTGCAAGAAAGTGAAAGAGCTTGTTTCATTGGGATATCAATATCATTCGTTTGATTGCGATAAAATTTTGTAGATATGACGTTCCTAACAAGAGTAAGATTCTTATGTAATAAAAATTTGGAAAAGTTTCCCGGCAAACTGGAAAATTAAGAAAAATTAAAAAGACATTTTTCTATCAAATATTAACATCATTCATCTGATTGGGATAAATTTTTGCACATTCGACGATCAAAGCGAGAGGAAGGTTTGGGTGAAGTAAAAGTTGGGAATAGTTGGCCAGGAAAAAGGGGAATTTATGGAAAACTGGAATAGCTCTTTTCTTTGGGATATCAATATCATTCCTACGACGGCGATAAACGTTTGCACATTTGACGTTCAGAGCAAGAGTCCATTCATATTAGCAGTTGCCGGGCCGACTAGTCATCCAATATTTACGATTATGTGTATACTTCCAGGTTATTCCCTTAAAAGTAAGTAGAATATAAACATGAGAGAAAGATAAATTTCTATTATACTCGTTTTTTACTATGACAGCGGGCATACACTTGTGAGTGTGATTACTTTAGCTTAAGAAGACAATGTCGCGAAGATTCTTGGCGTTTGTGGTTCAGCTGAAGCAACGATTGTGGCAGCTGGTATCTTCTTTGTTAGAAAACAGTTCGGTAGCTTTTTCCGTTCAAAATGTTCAAATGTTTGTATAGTCTATGGGACTTAACTACGGGGTCATCAGTCCCTAAACTTACAAACTACTTATGAACTACTTACGAACTAGGACGGCACAAATATCCATGCCCGAGGGGGGGGGGATTCGAACCCCCGACCGTAGTGGCCGTGCAGACCGTGACTGGAGCGCCTCAGTCCGGCGTTTTTTCCGTTTTCTTGCCGCATCTGTGGCGGTGCGTTAAACACTGCACTTGCTGCATTCTATATTCGTTTCCTACGTTCCACCCTCACCGATTTTACTGGAACTGTAGTGAAGAAACGTTAACGTTCTAGAGTACAAAAGCGACGTGTTTCTGCCAAAGGGCAGGTCTTTTGAGGTTGCCTAGCCTTTTTTTTTTATTTGTAAGAGTGATTGAAATTATTCAGTAAAAGGCTGTAGGTTACAACATAATCTTACATCTTATACAATTGGCTGTATGTGTGTATGTATGTATGTATGTTCCACATCTCCTCCTAAGCCACTGGACAGATTTTTTACCAGATTTGGTACACATGTTCCTTAATATCAGACAACAATCGCTGTCTGGGTGAGAACCACATACGACACATATGTAAGGATATATGACGTCATAAACAATGAGATGCGCGAAAAACTGCTGCGTCAAACGACAACACTACATATTTTCTCCTAAGCCACACGACCGATTTGAACCAGATTTGGTACACATCTTCCTTACGTGAGATAACAATTGCTGTAGGAGAACGATCCACATACTACACACGGTTCAGGAGATATAACGTCATGAACAATAGGAATCACATAAAACTGATACATAAAGCGACGAGACCTTATAAATACACTGTATAAGAATGACAATATTTGGCGACTTGCAACAAACTTCATAATAAACAATAATTTCAGACGTATTAAAATTGTGTGCCGGAACCGGAACTCGAACCCGGGACCTTTGCCTTTCGCGGGCAAGCGCACTACCGACTGTGCTATCCCGACACGACTCACGATGCAGTCCTGGGTTCGAGTTCCGGTTCCGGCACACAATTTTAATCCGCCAGGAAGTTTCATATCAGCGCACACTCCGCTGCAGAGTGAAGTTTCATTCTGGAATAATTTCAGACCTTTATGAAACTTTTTCTCGCAGACAACCACATCAAAATAACGAAAGGAAAAAAGTTGCTCGCTTACTACTTTTTCACTGTTTATGAAGCAAAACTATGGCATTAGTTATAACGTTACAATTTATAATTTCTACACTTGCAATTGAACTCGCAGGAAATTTTGCAGAGAGCATACACACTTACAGCTGAATGTACGTTGGAAATTGTATCACGTTACGCCACGTTGTTCATGAGATATGAGGACGTAAAGAGTAACGTTCATGGAAAACCGCCCCATCAAGCTTTACGTTTTAATCTATTACTTCTTTACTGCTAACCATATTCGCAACAGATTTTAGCGACATACAGCACTTATACAAATCAAAATATGTAGCGCTACTGCCTGCGATCGTCTGCTGTCTGCACAGCACAGCAGAAACAGTTGGGCAAACGGACGCCAGAGGACAGGGAGGCGCTGCTGGTCGGCTAGTTGGGCAGCCGGTGGTCGCGCGTGTGTGGGGGGCGAGGGGGCGCGGCCTGCCTAGCTAGGCAAAAAAAGTGTATTGCACTGTGTGTTACATGGTGCTAATGGAATCAACTTGTAACGTTTCTGCTATGTTGCTTACTCCTAAAAATCAGTTGCCAACATAGAAACACGAAATATCTGACACCTAAAGTAAAACTTCATTACTGGACATGTGATATTATCTCATTTTCACCTTCAGTTGGAAATTCTATTAACACTATTAGTGAAATACCTTTAAGAAATAGTACGTTGATTTAAATGTAACTTTGGCTGGCCTTTTACATAGTTTTCAATTTTTAATACTTTCGTAAATAATAGCTGCAAACACTAAAAATGCATTACACTTAGTTTCGGAAATTGCTGAACCTATATAGATACTAATGTGTATAAAAACAACAATGCTACATGTTATAAACTATTGCACAACATGATTTTATGTATACCTTTTGTTTAAATAAATTAGGGCAGACCATGTTTTATATATCAGTAGATCCTAAATTAAATACTGATAATTTTTCATGCACTAAAATTAATAATCCGTTTGGTACTAAGAAACTATCTTCGAAATTAACAAAACTACGACAACCATATACAAATCCGTATTAATAAATAATTTGACCGCAAAATGAAACACATTAAAATTCCATGTCACAATAATAATATGCCTACACACTATTGACAAAACAAATATTTGTGCACTTCGAAAACACACATAATGTAAATAATTTGAGCACTGTAAATACTAGTCAAAAGGATGACGTTAAATTTGTGTACCACATTTAAATACAAATTTCGTGAAACAAGTACATACATTGACATAAATAGTCAAAGCTTAAATGTAAGGTTTCAATTTCTGTATTTTGGCATATTTAATGTAAAAGAATATTGTTTAATTGTGAATTGCAAAACTTTGTCATCACTCTTATGACGCGGTTATGTAGAAAGATGTTTGAGAGAAACCATTGTTTAGTCAGTCGGTTATAGGGTATTCTAGCGGCCAGAAACCTGTAAGCAGCTCTGTTGGCTTGCTGCTGCATTTTTTTTTTATTGTGCAATGTTTAAGTGGAAATAAAATCGTTTCCATATCAACTGAGATGGTTTTAATTTATGAAAAGATCCTGTAAAATCAAATGTTTTAGTGAATGCCGAAGAAAGCTCACAACGCAATGGACTTCAGCCAGCATATAAGTTAAGTTCAACTTCACCTACAGTGGAATGACTTCGTTATAGACTGTGAACTAATAAAACTTTCCGTAATTCAGGAAACTATTAGGGCTCAGTTTGAGTCATTCCGAAAAGAGGTGATGGACGTTAGAAACTGTAGTAAAATCTAGTTTACCCATTTTACAGTTTTGAAGAAGTGTTGTCGTTGTGGTTTTCAGTCCGGAGACTGGTTTGATGCAGCTCTCCACAATACCCTATCCTGAGCAAGCCTCTTCATCTCCACATAAGAACGACAACCTAATTCTGTCTGAATCTGCTTACTGTATCCATCTCTTGGTCTTCCCCTGCGATTTTTTCCCCACACACTTCCCTCCAACGCTAAATTCACAATTCCTTGATGTCTAAGAATGTGTCCTACCAATCTATCCCTTCTTTTAGTCAAGGTATGCCAGAAATTACTTTTCTCCCCAATTCTGTTCAGTACCTCCTCATTAGTTCCGCGATCCACCCACCTAATCTTCAGCATTCTTCTGTAGCACCATATTTCAAAAGCCTGAATCCTCTTCCTGTCCGCACTGTTTATCGTCCATGTCTCACTCCCATACAAGGCAACACTCCATACAAATGCCCTCAGAAAGGACTTCCTTAGGCCTAAATCAATATTCGATGTTAACAAATTTCTCTTTTTCAAAAACGCTTTTCTACCCATTGCCATTCTGCATTTTATATCCTCTGTACTGCGCCCATCATTTGTTATTTTACTGCCCAAGTAACAAAACTCATCTACCTCCTTTATTGCTTCGTTTCCCAATCTAATTCCTTCAGCATCACCTGATTTTCTTACACTGCACTCCATTACCCTAGTTTTGCTGTTGTTAATATTCATATTATATGCACCTTTCAGCACACTGTCCATTCCATTCAATTGCTCTTCCAGGTCCTTTGCTGTATCTGACAGAATTACTATGTCATCGGCTAAACGCAATGGTTTTAATTCTTCCCCCTGAACTTTTATTCCTTCACCAAATTTCTCCTTGCTTTCCTTTATAGCTTGTTCAATGTACAAACTGAATAACATTGGAGAAAGGCTTTGAAGAAGTACTTCTTTTAATTTATTAACAAAACATTTCGTTGGTTCAAAAAGATTTCGGGTTTGCAACGGGTCCTTTAAACTCGATCGCACGGTATTTCCACCGGGCACCCGCCAGTCATCTTCAGGTGAGACGACGCAGAGGCTGTCGGCTGCGCCTCGTGCAGCTCACTGGCAGAGCAGGCATCGGCCGCTGTGGACGGAGTCCGCTCTGCCTGCGTCTGGAAGAAATCTACGAGGTGGCGGGTTCCACGCGTCGATCACCTGCTAGCCGCCGGCACGGTTCATCAGACTTCCGCAACGCGTCTTTCGACGGATTCTTTTATAATGGAGTCCCAGAAGGATGTCGTTGTGGCCAAAATTGATGTTTTGTCATACTCCGTTAGAAATACAATGCTCTGCAACTGCAGACTTGCTGGGTTGCAGAAGGCGAGTGCAGCGTTGATGTTCAGTACAACCACAGTCTAACATATACAGTCGCGACACTCACTGCTGTAAAAGTTGTTACCAACTGACAGCTGCAACGACACTAGCGCTCCTAGCGGTGGGTAAGCCACCGAAAGAGTGACGTTTGTTTGTAATATTTGTGTGCGTAATTAATGAAATAGTTAATATAATTTTTGTGTTACAAGCATCAGTAATATATCAAGAGGCATACATAACACGGAAAGTAATGTAAAAACAGTCGAATTTACTGATTCAGTGGTATAACGAAGAACTTCGTCATGAACCAATACTTACGAATATGTGTATATTTGCAGCTTATTCCGCTGATAGTAAGTAGAATATAAACATAATAGAAACATAAATTTCTATTTTGGTGTGTTCTTACTATGACAAAGAGTTTTTTGACACGTATCGTTGTGGTATGGGGTCTAATGATTCGCACATGTTTAGGCTTCACTCGTCTTTATTATAAGCGCATATTCTTTTGAGTGTGATTACTTTAGCTTAAGAAGACATTGTCTTGAAGATTCTTGCCGTTTGTGGTTCAGCTGCAGCAACAATTGTGGAATTGGGTTCTTCTTTGTTGAATACAGTTTGGTTGCTTTTTCAGTTTTCTTGTCACGTTTCTGATGTTTTCCTTCAGCGACAGTTGTGGTGGCTGATTTGGTATGTTAAATGCCGTAGTTATTGTATTCTACATTCGTTTCCTACGTTCCACCCTCACTGATTTCACTGGAATTAGAGTGGAGAAACGTTAACGTTCTTCAGAAGAAAAAACACGTCTTTCTGCCAAAGGGCGGGTATTCGGTGTTTTATAGCCATTTTCCTATTTTAAGAGTAATTTAAATTATTTAGTATAACCCTGTGGGTTACAAGATAACAGTAAATAAACTGTACCGTAATGTACCGTTTCCAACCTTGTCAGTGGTCTTAGGAGACGTAAGGAAGACAAAGGTGGAGCTATTTTTAAGTTATCTATTTTATGATACTACATACGTTCTCTAATGTAAAAAAAAAAGTGTTAAAATCGATATAAACGATACTATTGGCACTCATCCACTATCGTATTCATAAAAGTCGCTTGCCCTCCGCTTGGAGCGCTGCTGTCGCAGTGTATAACAAAAATCCGCGGGAGTGTCGTGACTGTATGTGTTAGACTGTGGTACAACGTTCTTCCACGGTGCGGTGTTGTCTGACCTATATAGGCCATACCACACTCGCAAGGTATTTTCTGAATTCCCGCCTTCCGCAGTAACAAATCATCTTTTACTGATCCCAACAAGTTATAAATCTTAGATGATGGACGGAAAATCACTTTCACCTGGTAACTATTAAGTATTCTTTCTATTTTGAAGGAGACATTTCCAACGAATGGAAGGAAATCTAGCGACTAAGCCGGCGCATTTTCCTCTTTATCCACTTCCCGGTTCCTGGTTGTGGGTGACAAGGCCCTGTTAATTTGCCGAGTCGAGTACGCATTGTCTCTGAATACTGTCCTTAAATGTGCAATTTCTTTTGGTAGACTTTCTGCATCCAAAACGGTACGGGCCCTGTGTACAAGGCTTTTAATCACACTCATTATTTGGGATGGGTGATGGCAACTTCAGGAATGCAAATACGAATCAGTGTGCGTGGGCTTACGATAAACAGAATCCCCTATAGAGCCTTCACTCTTCCGTCTAACCGAAACATCCAGAAATGGAAGGCAGCCATCTTTCTCTAATTCCGTAGTAAATCGAACGTTCTCGTGAATGGAGTTGAGATAAAGCAGAAACTCCATTAACTAATTTTCTCCGTGGGGCCACGTATCTCCAAAATACAGTTGGTTTACAAACCGCTGATTCAAGTGTTCTTTCTACAAAGTCGTCCATAAAAAGGTTGGCCACCAGAGGAGACAAACGACTGTCCATGGCGACACCGTCAGTTTGCTCAAAATATTCTTGCTTCAACATGAGATAGGCGAGCGGTGTGCTCCTTCTGCCGCCGTCCCGTGTCTTCGACGCATGCGCAGTGGCACCACCAGCGAGCTGTATGAGGCGCAGCTCCTTGTCGTCTCACCTGAAGATGACTGGCGGGTGCCGGGTGGAAATATCGTGGGATGAAGTTTACGACGACCGACTGCAAATCCGAAATCTTTTTGAACATTTGATTCGTCGGAAAAAGTTCAAATTTCAAAATATCAAGTTTTTCTGCAGAATTTTTTGGTTATTTTTCTAATGGGGGAATATTAATGAATGTAGTACCAGAGCTGGCTTTTTATGTTATGCGGAATCGCTGAAAATTTCATTCATATATCTATGATAGTTTCTGATTTAATGAGGTATAAGTTGCACGGAACATGATTTAATAATCATGTGGTTAAAGAATCACAAAAGAAGGTTGTATACGTGGAAGAGACCAGGAGACACCGGAAGGTATCAGATAGATTTTATAATGGTAAAACATAGATTTCGGAACCAGGTAATGAACTGTAAGACATACCCAGGGGCATTTATAGACTCTGACCATAACTTGTTAGTAATGAACTGTAGGCTGAAACTGAAAAAAACTGCAGAAAGGTAGGAAAATAAGAAGATGGGCCTTAGATAAATTGAAGGAACGTGAAGTTCTGGAGAAATTCAGAGGAAGATTTAGGTATCAATCGATAGAAACAGGGGGAAATAAAACAGTAGAAGAGGAATGGGTAGCACTGAGAGATGAAATAGTGAAGGCAGCAGAGGACAAAATAGGTAGAAAGGCAAGACTACAAAAAATCCTTGGATATCACAGGAAATACTAGATTTAATCGATGAAAGGAGAAAATATAAAAATGCAGTAAATGAAACAGGCAAAATGGAGTACAGACGACTAAGAAATGAGATTGACAGGAAGTTCAAAATGGCTAAGCAGGAGTGGCTAGAAGCCAAATGCAAATCTGTAGAAGAATGTATAAGAAGGGGAAAAGTAGATACCGCCTACAGGAAAATGAAAGTGACAGTTGGGGACAAGAAAAGCAACTCTACGAATATCAAGGACTCTGTTGGGAAACCAGTTCTCAGCAAAGAAGGGAAAGCTGAAAGGTGGAAAGAGTACATAGAGCAGCTCTACCAAGGAAATGAACTTAGAGACGATGTTGTAGGAAGGAAAGAGGAAGTAGAACAAGATGAAATAGGAGATACTATACTGAGAGATGAATTTGACAGAGCCCTGGAAGACCTAGGTCGGAACAAGGCCCCAGGAGTAGATGACATACCCTCAGAGCTACTAAAGTCTCTGGGAGAGCCAGTCATGACAAAACTATTTGAACTGGTGTGTAGGATGTATGAGACAGGCAAAATACCCTCAGACTTTAAGAAAAATGTAATAATCCCCATTCCAAAGAAATCAGGTGCAAACAGGTGTGAAAATTACAGAACCATCAGTTTGATAAGTCGTGGTTGCAAAATTTTAACGCGAATTATCTTCAGGAGAATGGAAAAGCTGGTAGAAGCTGACATCGGGGAAGATCAGTTTGGAGGAACGTAGGAACCCGGGAGGCAATACTCACTTTACGTCTTATCTTAGAAGATAGGTTAAGGAAAGGCAAACCTACATTTTTAGCTTGTGTAGATTTGGAGAAAGCTTTTGACAATGTTGACTGGAATACACTCTCAAATTCTGAAGTCAGCAGGGGTAAAATACAGGGAAAGGAGAGTTATTTACAACTTGTACAAAAGCCAGACTGCAGTTATTAGACTCGAAGGGCATGAAAGGGAAGCATCAGTTGGGAAGGGAGTAAGACAGGGTTGTAGCCTTTCTCCAATGTTATTCAATTTGTACATCGAGCAGGCGGTGAAGGAAAGCAAGGAAAAATTTGGAATAGGGATTAAAGTTCAGGGGGAAGAAATAAAAACATTGCGTTTTGCTGATGACATTGTAATTCTGTGAAAGACAGCAAAGACCCTGGAAGAGCAGTTGAATGGAATGGACAGTGTGTTGAAGAGAGCGTATAAAATGAACATTAACAAGAGCAAAACAAAAATAATGGATTGCGGTCTTACAAAATCAGGTGATGCTGAAGGATTTAGATTAGGTAACGAAACAATGAAGGTGGTAGATGAGTTTTGTTACTTGGGTAGTAAAATAACATGCGATGGTCGCAGTACAGAGGATATAAAATGCAGAATGACAATGGGAAGAAAAGCATTTTTGAAAAAGAGAATTTGCTAACATCGAATATTAATTGAAGTGTAAGGAAGTCTTTTCTGAAGGCATTTGTGTGGAGTGTTGCCTCGCAGTTTTTCCATATTTTATCACCGTTTAAACCTTCCCTGGACTTCCACGAATGTGACACGAACATTATCCTGGACATGCGTGCGTGATTTGCCCACTCTTTCCGCCTACTAGCGAGGCGATACTTAAGACTATCTGATGGTGTCTTTATAAAGCTACTAGATCTAAAATACATATGATTTAAATTAATGTGGTTTATATTAAGAGGTAAGTGATACGAAGTTCACCGGGTCATCTAGTCTATATATATATAAATGAATTGCTGTTCGTTAGTCTCGCAAAAACTCGAGAACGGCTGAACCGATTTGGCTAATTTTAGTCTTGAAATATTCGTGTAAGTCCACGGAAGGTTTAAACGGTGATAAAAATATGGAAAAGGTGTCCGGAAAAGAGGAAAATGGGGAAAAACTAAAACAGCTTCTTCCAGTGAGCTAGTATACCGTTCGTCCAATTGCGATAAAATTTTGTACATTTCATGCTGAAAGCAAGAGGAACGTTTGCATCACATTAAAATTTGGAAAAGTCGCCCGGAAAGTAGGAAAATTTAGGAAAAACCGAAAGCAATTTTTTTTTCTATGATCAAAAATCAGTTGCCACATGTTTGTTAGAGCATCACTTGAGTACAGCATGACAGGACAAGGTTTGTATGAAATAAAGGTTTTAGAAAATCTACCGGAAAACTGTAGAATTTGAGAAAAACTGAAAGTGCTTTTTCAATGTGTTTTTGATTGAATTCAACACTATAACTGTCTATTCGCACGACGGAGAGGTGTAATTCTTTATTTGTTTTGTTCATTATGGTCTTGGAAAAGTTTTCATTAAAAAAATTGGAACACTTAAAAAGGTAAGTCGCAATATTCGTACCAAGTTCCTTTTTCAATGTGTTTCTAAATGTACTCAACACTATAAGTTGACAACCGTTCATCGAATTGCGATAAAATTTTGATCTTTTGACGTTCACAGCAAGAGTAACGTTGTTATGAAATAAATATTTGGAAAAGCTTCCCGGCAAATTGGAAAATTTAGAAAAAATAAAAAGAGGTTTTTCTACGAAGTATCAATACCATTAATCTGATTGCGATTAAATTTGGCACATTCTACGTTGAAAGCGAGAGGAAGGTTTGAGTGAAGTAAAAGTGTGGAATAGTTGGCCAGAAAATAGGAAAATTTGTGGAAAACTGCAACAGCTCTTTTCTTTGTGATATCAATATTGTTTCCAGAATGAAACTTTCACTCTGCAGCGGAGTGTGCGCTGATATGAAACTTCCTGGCAGATTAAAATTGTGTGCCGGAACCGGGACTCGAACCTGGGACCTTTGCCTTTCGCGGGCAAGCGCGGGCAATATTGTTCGTACGATTGCGGTGAAATTTTGCACATTTGACGTTCAAAACAAGAGTACATACATATCAGCAATTGCGAAGCATTGCCGGGTCGACTTAGTGCTCGATAATTTTTTCATTAAAATCCTTTTCAGAGTGTTTAAATAAAACCTATTGAAATACGATGAAAACTGAAAATGGATTTTTTTCGACGTGATCCACGGTGCGGTCCCCTAAAACCCGTGCTCGGCGCTGACTCGCGAATCGCAGTCAGTCATCAGCTACCGTCACCAGCGCGAAGTTCCTAGCGACTGGAAAAAGCGCAGGTGACTCCCGTGTATAAGAAAGGAAAGAGAACTCACCCACACAGTTACAGGCCAATATCGTTCACATCAGTTTCCTGTAGAATTTTGGAGCTTATTCTCAGTTCGAATATTGTAAATTTCCTTGAGACGGAAAAGCTTCTTTCTATGAATCAGCACGGGTTTAGGTAACATCGTTCATGTGAAACTCAGCTTGTCCTTTTCTCAGATGACATCTTGCGAGCCATGGATGAAGGGCAACAGGCGGATTGTGTTTTTCTCGACTTCAAAAAGGCGTTCGACGCGGTGCCACACTGCAGACTGTTAACGAAGATACGAGCTTATCGAATAGGTTCACAGATTTGTAACTGGCTGAAAGACTTCCTACGTAATAGAACGCAGTACGTTGTTCTCGACGGCGAGTGTTCATCAGAGACGAGTGTATCGTCAGGCGTGCCCCAGGGGAGTGTGATAGGACCGCTACTATTTCCTATATACATAAATGATCTGATGGACAGAGTGAATTGTAATTTGCGACTGTTTGCTGATGATGTTATGGTGTATGGGACGGTGTCGCCTTTAACTGACTTAGACAAAATTTCTAGTTGGTGCGAAGAACGGCAGCTAGCTCTCAATGTAGAAAAATGTAAGGTGATGCGCATGAGCAGGAAAAACAATCCTATAATTTTCGAATACAGCATTAGTAGTGAGCTACTTGATTCTGTTGCGTCGTTCAAATATCTAGGCGTAACATTGCAGAGCGATATGAAATGGAACGAGCATGTAAGGACAGTTGTGAGTAAAGCAGACAGCCGACTTCGGTTTATTGGGAGAATTTTGGGAAGATGTACTTCACCTGTAAAGGAGACCGCGTATAAAACGCTTGTACGACCACGTCTTGAGTATTGCTCAAGTGTTTTGGACCCGCAGCAGATCAGTTTAAAGGAAGACATAGAGGCGGTTCAGAGGCGAGCAGCTAGGTTCGTTACTGGTAGGTTCGAGCAATGCGCGAGTGTCACGGAAATGCGCCGGCAACTCAATTGGGGATCGGTGGAGCAAAGATGAGGTTCTTTTCGTGAATTTCTGTTCACGAAATTAAGAGGGCCGGAATTTGAAGCTGAGAGTAGTACGTTCTTGCAGCCACCTACTTATATTTCGCGTAGTTATCACAAAGACAAGAAAAGAGAAATTAGGGCTCGTACGGAGGCATATAGGCATTCTTTTTTTTTTTTTTTTCCTCGTTCTATTTGGGAGTGGAATAGGAAAGGAAATGCCTAGTAGTGGTACAGTGTACCATCCGCCACGCACCTTACGGTGGATTGTGGAGTATGTATGTAGATGTAGATGAAGTCAAAATACGGCACGCACGCACACACACACACACACACACACACAAACACAAACACACACACACGGCTAACCAACCTCTCTCTCTCTCTCTCTCTCTCTCTCTCTCTCTCCACCAGTGACGGTGTCCGCTGGTTCTCGTATTTACAGGGTGTTCAAAAAGAGCGTGCCGCAGTGCCGTATGATCGTCCGCCTGCCTGCGTCGTTTCCCTTCAAGCAAACCAACCAACTCTTCATGTATACAGCAGAGCACGGCGCAGCTCTCGCACCTTCCGCGCTTGCTGTGTTAGATTTGTGGCTAAACCCGCCTAAAGGCACCAAACAGCCACACAGAAATGGTTTCCAACGTCACTTCCAGGCGAATGTACTGGGTGATCAAACAGTCAGTATAAATCTGAAAACTTAATAAATCACGGAATAATGTAGATAGAGAGGTAAAAAGTGACACACATGCTTGGAATGACATGGGGTTTCATTAGGAAAAAAAAGTTCAAAAAATGTCCGACATACAGTGCTTCATCTGATCAGAAAAGCAATAATTAGCATAGCAAATTAAGACAAAGCAAAGATGACGTTCTTTACAGCAAATGCTCAATATGTTCACCATCATTCCTCAACAATAGCTGTAGTCGAGGAATAATGTTGTGAACAGCACTGTAAAGCATGTCCGGAGTTATGGTGAGGCATTGGAGTCGGGCGTTGTCTTTCAGCATCCCTAGAGATGTCGGTCGATCACGATACACTTGCGACTTCAGGTAACCCCAAAGCCAATAATCGCACGGACTGAGGTCTGCGGACCTGGGAGGCCAAGCATGACGAAAGTGGCGGCTGAGCACAAGATCATCACCAAACGACGCGCGCAACAGATCTTTCACGCTTCTAGCGATATGGGGTGGAGCGCCATCCTCCATAAAAATCGTACGTTCCAGCAGGTGTTTATCAGCCAGGCTGGGGATGATGCGATTCTGTAACATATCGGCGTACCTCTCACCCGTCACGGTAGCAGTTACAAAACCAGAATAACGCAGTTCATTGAAGAAAGAAGCCCCGATAACGATAGTTGTGGTCCTAATGAAACCCCATCTCATTCCAAGGATGTTTGTCAATTTTTACCCCTCTATCTACATTATTCCGTGATTTAATAAGTTTTCAAATTTGTAGTGACTTTTTGATCACACAGTACAATAAATCAATCAGTTTTCGTAAATAAAAACGTCTTCTTGAGTATAGATGACAGGCTGTGAAAACTTGTCATTCTTCAATTAACGCAGATGCAAATCCTGCGAATTACATAACGTAAGTATCGTAAACAAATTGGGTCTTAATAAACCTAACAAAATTATCAAATGAAGCAACTCGTCCAAACGACTGTATAAGCAAATTCTGTAACGTGTTATAAAAAGCAAAAACCCCCGGAAGATGGCACAATAAGTGCCGAAACATGTTTGTGTATTAGAACAGAACCTTGTGCCATGCAGAAGGCGGATTTAACCGCAGATAAAGCATAGAGTTCGCATGTTTCCTTGTCTGTTCGTACTGCATACAAATCTACAGTTTTGTTCCAATATTTATGCACTTTTGCACACGTATGCCTCACTCTATGAGCACGGTCGTCGTAAGTGTAAGGATCACGTACAACACATAGGTCACGAGATATAACGTCATAAACAATGAGATGCGCGAAAAACTGCAGCATTATGCGATAAAGCTGCTCATTTTCTCCTGAACCACTGAACCAATTTCAACCAAATTTGCTACACATATTTCTTACGTGAGATAGCAATTTCTGTAGGGGTAAGAACCGCATCCGACACCTGGTTCAGATGATATGACGTCATAAACAATAGGAGTTGCATGAAACAGCCACATAATGCGACGAGGCTTTATTGACCCACTGTCTCGGAATGGCAGTGCTTAGCGACTTGCAACCAACTTCAAACATAATTTCAAACCTTTATTGGACTTTTTCTTGTTGACAACTACATCAGAATACTGCAAGGAAAAAGGTTTCTCGCTTACTACTTTTCCGCTGTTCGTGGAGTAAACTACGGCATTCGGTATGACGTTAAAACGTATAATTTCTACACTAGTAACTGTGGTCGCAGGAAATTTTACAGACAGTATAGAATCATACACCTCATTGTAACTTGTAAATTGTATCCTAGTACGACACGAAGTTCATGATATATGAAGACATAAACACTAAATTTCATGGAAAACCGCCCCATCACGCACCGGGTTTTAATCTACTCCTTCTGTACTACGAACTGTATGCGCAACAGATTTTACCGAGATGCAGGCAGCACTTGTACAAATGAATACACACTTGAAAAATTATACAGTTGTCAGTCGCCGAGTGGACACCTGCCTAGCGCCAGCACATTTTCAGTCGCAAGTGTAACCGGCTTCTCTCTAGAAGCTACATATTTTGACTTTTCTGTGCGCTTTCCCTTCAGTTCATTAAAGTTATTGTGTGCTCGCGTTTTTATTTGATCCATATTCCCGTTAAATGTCTGGTTAGTGTATTATTCCGCCTTGTGAATCGCGTCGCGACAGTCGTCTGTCTGTCTTCGTTTTGAAATTAGAAGCGACATATAGTATTTTGATTTTTGTCTGCGCGTTTTCGTTTTAGTTTGCAAATTTATACCGTGCTCTCGTGCATATCACTATATATATACGCTAACACGAAAACTGTGGTAAAGATTATTTCTAATTTAAATACGCTAACACGAAAATTGTGGTATTGTGGTATTATTCGTGCAAGAAGGCCAATGAAAGTTTTATAATTCGAAAGATTGTTTGTCGTACATTTCACGAATATAAATATTATGTGCGCATTTAGCTATTAAAAGTGCTAAAAGGAAGTAGAAATTTTCCTATCTACAGCTTGGATCAAGTTCTACATTCTCCAACAATCAGCTCACTGATTGGCTATTCGCCTCGACCAAAGACGCTGTAATGCAGCGCATCTGCAGTATTAAAATAAGTGAATATCGAAACATGCAGTGCTCCCAACTCACTTTCTTGTGCCGTTCAAATGCTTCATTTTCGCAGTCATTAAGAGTGGTTAAAGGAAATGCATGTTTTCACACGAATGCCGATATAAAGGATGATGCGCCGGGAGAGGCATCTAGCGGTGCTCGGGTGGAGCTACGAAGTCGACATGTTTTCAGCTCTGGAATTCTGAATGTCACAGCATCGAAATAACATTATTTCTTGTCGCTGTGTAAATATTCGAACACCGAAATTGTAGTTCCATTTCACATATTAGGCTAATGAAAGTTATATAATTTGAAAATGGCATGAGAAGTGTATACTTCCGTTTTTATTTGTTGTTATTGAGTCAGGCATTTTCCTTAACATGTAAAAGATACCGTTTCATAGCTCCCAGTGCCGGTTAAATTTTACCAAATATCCCAGCGGCCTCCTATGATAGTGTTGGCAACAGATGCTGAATAGTGAGAATCCTGTGAGTCTTCATTTTAGCCAATCGCTTGACAACGCTGATGTTTTCTCATAGAATCTCCACTTTGCGAGGGTAATTATTTTTACTGAGCGGACGAGGGTACATACAAGAACCTAAGAACCTGTCAACCATAAAGCAGGAACAGCATTATTTGTTTACTTCATGGTCTGTACGATACACTAATCGAGTCATTCTATGTGGTTCGAACAAATGAGCAAAGATTTTCTATCGTGTTGTTGATGTTGCCAACATAATCACGCAATGTCGCATGATACGTAAAATTTTACCCCCAGTGACCATTGTAAACGCAATTGGTCGATTTTCAACCACAGGCAATACTAGTTAGATTCAAATCCGCGTTTTAACAAACAGTGTAGCCTTCCTTTGAACGCATCGCGACTGTAGTTTTTGTTTCGTTGGTACTGTAATCATGAGTAGGGACTGTGACTGCTGTGTGCGGATGCAGTCTGAGCTGGTGACACTTCGCTCCCAGCTCCAAGCTGTGTTAACCTCGGCTGCACAGCTGTAGGCTGCGATCGAAGGGCGTCGTTGCTGTTGGCCGGCGGTGGGGACCGAACGGACTCCCGTCGTCTCCACCGATCGGCCTGCGGCAGCGACATGCCCTGAAACTGCTAGCAGTGAGGCAGACATCCCACCCGTGGTTGCGTGGGAGGTTGCTCCAGTGCGTGGCAGGAGGCGCAAGACATTCCGGGGGACCGACCGTGAGGCCTCCCCGGTTCGTCTTGCGAACAGGTTTGAGGCACTGTCTGCTCAGGACGACGTTCCTGAGTCGGATGGTGTCTCTCACCCTGTCACCACCCAGCCTGCAAGATCCGGGCTTTCACAGAGGGTGGGTTTACTTGTAGTTGGGAGCTCCAACGTTAGGCGGGTGATGGAGCCCCTTAGAGAGATGGCTGCCAAGGAGGGGAAGAAGGCCAACGTGCACTCCGTGTGCATACCGGGTGGAGTCATTCCAGATGTGGACCGGGTCTCCCGGATGCCATGAAGGGTTCGGGGTGCAGCCAACTGCAGGTGGTGGCTCACGTCGGTACCAATGATGTGTGTTGCTTCGGATCTGAAGAGATTCTCTCAGGTTTTGAGCGGCTATCTGAAGTGGTAAAGACTGCCAGTCTTGCTTGCGAGATGAAAGCAGAGCTCACCATCTGCAGCATAGTTGACAGGACCGACTGTGGACCTCTGGTTCAGAGCCGAGTGGAGGGTCTGAATCAGAGGCTCAGGCGGTTCTGCGACCGTGTGGGCTGCAGATTCCTCGACTTGCGCCATCGGGTGGTGGGTTTCCGGGTTCCGCTGAATAGGTCAGGAGTCCACCATACGCAGGAAGCGGCTACACGGGTAGCGGGGGCTGTGTGGCGTGGACTGGGCGGTTTTTTAGGATAGAGGGCTTCGGGGAAAAACAAAATGGGAAATCTCAAACGGTACAGGTGGATCACATGAGAAATGTAGAAAGCACCGAAACACACATCATTGTAGGCAGTGAAAGTTGGCTCAAGCCGGAAATATGTACAACAGAAGTATTTGCAAAAGATCTAAATGTGTTCAGAAAGCATAGATTAAACAAAATAGGTGGAGGCGTGTTTGTCGCCGTCAAAAGTAGTCTTTCGTGTAGCGAAGTTGAAGTTGATAGCTCTTGTGAGCTATTACGGATAGAAGTTGTACCTGAAAAACGTATAAAGTTAATAACTGGTTCCTTTTACCGGCCTCCCTACTCTGACGGTACAGTAGCAGAAAGGTTCAAAGAAAACCTGTGTCTGATTACAAAAACGTACCCGACTCACATGATAATAGTAGGCGGTGATTTTAATTTACCTTCAATTTGTCGGCGAAATTATATTTTCAAATCAGGAGGTACGCATAAAACATCGTGGGAAATTGTAATCAACGCATTCTCTGATAATTACTTCGAACAATCAGATGTGGCTCAAATTCAAAGAAGTGGTATCGATAGCAATTGACAGTTTTATACCAAATAAATTAATAAAAGAAGGAGGTGATCCCCCTTGGTACACAAAACAGGCCAGGACACTGTTGCAAAAGCAACGGAAAAGGCGTGCAAAATTTAAACGATCACAAAATCCCCAGGATTGGCGATCGTACACAGAAGCTCGAAATTTAGCGAGGATTTCAATGCGAGATGCCTACAATATTTATCACAACGAAACTCTTTCTCGTAATTTGACTGAAAACCCAAAGAGATTTTGGTCATATGTTAAATATACTAGGGGCAAAACACAAGACGGCCGCGGTGGCCGAGGGGACTGAGGCGCTTCAGTCACGGTCTGCACGGCCACTACTGTCGGGGGTTCGAATCCCCCCTCGGGCATGGATATTTGTGCCGTCCTTAGGATAAGCTAGTTGATAAGTAGTTTGTAAGTTTAGGGACTGATGATCCCGTAGTTAAGTCCCATAAGCTTAACAAACATTTGAGCAAAACACAAACAATACCTTCACTACGTGATAGTAATGGCGATCCTGCCGATGACAGCGCTACTAAAGCAGAGTTACTGAACAGAGCTTTTAGAAACTCATTCACCAAAGAAGACGAAACCAATATTCCAGATTTCGAATTACGAACATAGGCCGTAATGAGTAACGTAGAAGTAGATATCATCGGAGTAGTGTAGCAACTAAAGTCCCTTAACAAGAACAAGTCTTCTGGTCCGGATTGTATACCCATTAGATTTCTATCTGATTATGCTGAAGCGATAGCACCTTACATAACAGCCATATACAACCGCTCTCTCATGGAAGGATCTGTACCAAAAGATTGGAAAGTTGCCCAGGTCACACCTATATTCAAGAAAGGCAATAGGAGTAAGCCACTAAACTACAGGCCTATTTCATTGACAGCAAATTTTATGAATTACCTCGAACAGAATGATCTATTGACCCAAGGTCAACACGGATTTAGAAAATATTGTTCATGCGAAACACAACTAGCTCCTTATTCACACGAAGTGATGGGTGCTATCGACAAAGGTTCGCAAATCGATTCCGTATTTCTTGATTTCCAGAAAGCTTTTGACACCGAAAATCACAAACGGCTTTTAATCAAATTGCGTGGTTATGGCATATCGCCCCAAATTTCCGGTTGGATAGGGGATTTCCTGTCAGAGAGGATACAGTTCGTAGTAATCGATGGTAAAGCATCGACTAAAACAGAGGTGATATCGGGCGTTCCACAGGGTACTGTTATTGTTCCTTATTTATATAGACGATTTAGGGGAAAATCTAAGTATAAGAGACCTACTTAGATTTTCCCCTAAATCGTCTATATAAATAAGGAACAATAACAGTACCCTGTGGAACGCCCGATATCACCTCTGTTTGCAGATGACGCCGTCATTTACCGTCTAGTAAAATGATCTGAAGATCAAAACCAACTGGAGAACGATCTGAATAAGATATCAGTAGGGTGTAAAAATTGGCAATTGACTAAATAATGTGAACTGTGAAGTCGTGCACATGAGTACGAAAAGAAATCCGTTATACTTTTTACAAGATAAATCAATCAAAAGTGAATTCCGTAAACTCCACAAAATACCTAGGAATTACTGTTACTTCAGACTTAAATTGGAAAGAACACGTAGATAATATCGTGGGAAAGGCGAACCAGAGACTGCGTTTTATTGACAGAACTCTTAAAAGATGCAACAGGACTACAAAAGAAACTGAATACACTGCGCTTGTTCGTCCATTCTTGCAGTATTGCTGCCTAGTGTGGGATCCTTATCAGGTGGGTTTGACGGGGGACCTCGGAATTGTCCAAAGAAGGGCAGTTCGTTTTGTATTGTCACGATGCAGGGGAGACAGCGTTACGGAAATGATACAGGATCTGGGATGGGAATCATTACAACAACGGCGCTTATCGCTGCGGTGTCGGCTACTTACGAAACTACAATCGCCAACATTGTCCTCCGAATGCGAAAATATATTGGTTGACTCCCACTTACGTAGGTAGAAATGATCATCAGAATAAAATACGAGAAATCAGAGCTCGAACTGAGAGATTCAGGTGTTCTTTGTTCTCGCACGCTATTCGAGAATGGAATGGAAGATAAATGGTATAGCGGTGGTTCGATGAACCCTGTGCCAGGCACTTAAATGTAATTTGCAGAGTATCCCATGTAGATGTAGATGTAGAACATATGGCTCAATAAATGTGAGATCGTAGATGCTGCGATGGGTAGAAACCTGTTAGCCGCGCGCACTGGGGCGCCGTGCTGCGGTGCGCCGTTCCCTGGCGGGGGTTCGAATCCTCCCATGGGGCATGGATGTTTGTGTTGCCCATAGGTAAGTTTACATTAGTTTAAGTTATTTGTAAGACTAATAACCCCGTAGCTGAGTCCGATAGATTTACAAACATTTGAACATTGGTAAAAACTTTTCACACCATGCACTACGTGTTAATGCATTTACATACTTACCACTAAGACGTTGCTGTGTTGTGTCGGCTTAACGAAATTCGTGAAGGCTGACGGTGCTCTCGCCAACATTGAACCAACTCTGAGCTGTGAAGCGGCCACGGCTGCAGGGGGAAGCCAGAGACTTCTGCAGAGCTGCAGGGACAGGGAGAGAGAACGAGACAGTGCCCATTACTTCTGACCAGAGCTGTCGGCATATTCCGTGTAACACGACAACCTCAGTTTTAAACCGTTTAATACCAGGTAGTATTGGTGAAATGGGTTAGATTGGTATATTCAGTGTGCAAACCCAAACATTAGGCATCCGGAAGGTTGCAATGGGTATTTTATTCCTTATATAAATCTCACAGTCCAAAATATAGAAATATAGTAGATTTTATTCGATATGTGACTAAATTTTGTGTAAAGCGCAACTGACAAAATACGAAACGTAATTACACTACAAGTAAACATTGTAAAATGCCTTCTTTATTTATGACACTGTGGATGACTGCAAAATATAAATCAAAAGCTGGCATCACAAACAATAATAATAATAATAATAATAATAATGACAATTAAAAAACTTCTCTGTCAAAGAAACAAACACTCCCTGTCACTGGAACAAATAAACATGCCGGTCGTCTCTTACCATAATGTCAATCAGATTCCTCCTCCCACGATACGGCAACGTGTCGATGTCTTGTGAGACACCCATGTAGGCCTACCTGAGGTTCCCCTGTATACACACCAGTTTTTCGGTTGTATCTGGAGACAGTCTGTTCCTTAATGGTGTGTGAATTCGTCCGTGAGCTGACCAGTTACGCTCATTTGCCATTGAGGAATGCGGTACATTCAAAATTCTGGAAGCAAGTGAACTCAGGGATTGTTTCGTACATCTCCACCATACTGACGGAGATGCACGTTTTGATGCAAACGATAAACTGTGTTGCTAGAAGAAGCCTTCTGCACTTCCTCCCCCTGATTAAAGGTTTCTCCTTTAAAACGTGGATCCAGCATATCTGCTGCAGCATGCAAACGTGTGCCTTGAGCTCCCAGCTTCTACTATCGATGCTTTGTCTGCTTGAGAAAGTGTGTCACACACTAGAAGTACGGCATCTTCCCCCCTAGACAAGCTATCAGAGGCATCGTGTACGCCCGACAGGACGGCATTCTGGGCTTCAACCTCGCTTTTGGCGTCCGATATTGTTCGCAAGATACGCCGTACCTCCTCAAACCGCTGCCATGTTTCGTCTGCTGACACAGAACATTTAAGTGCTTTGTCACACTGCACATTTGGAAAAACAGTTGTTTCTAACGCAGCCTCTTTATTCTTACGTAAGCTGTCCAAACAAACCACTGTGCCTGCCCAACGGATAGTGATGGAAGCACAGTCTAATATATACAGTCGCGACACTACCGCTGGTTTTTGTTATACTAGGCGACTGCAGCGCTCCTTGCGGACGTAAAGCTACGTTGCTCTATATCGTATACGAGACGTGTGTTTGCTGTGTGTTTTGGTGTACGAAATGGTTTTTACGAAGGGAATCGTGTGTAGTACAATAAATTGCAGCAACAACTAGAATACGTCACATTTATCATTCTCTAGGTTTCCTACAGAGCCTGAGAGGTATGTGACATCAAGTTTGGGTAATGCTTATTTACAATTATCTTGTGAGCAACAGCCACATATTGAAGATTATTTCTTTTTAGGATCAAGAAATGGCTTATAAATAGCCGGCGACAGGATCTTTTGGATAAAGTTGCCGCGTATTTACATGACAATGTGAAGTTCTGCTCGCTACACTTCGATGCAAACCAGTTCATGAATGATGAACGGAAGAAGTTGGTGTGGAATGTTGTGCCTACATTGTTCGATGTTCCAAACAAACCACCGATAATGGGAATGAAGAGGAAACTACCGCAAAGACGTGATAATATAAAGGCGGAAGAAATTAAACTGTGTCCTGAAACAAGTATTACGACTGCGGTTGTTGCTACATCACAGCTAGAAACATTTTTGTCTGGGCCTTCGAAAGTAATTCACTATAGAGGCAAATGTATAAGAAATGTATGGTAAAGAAGTGTACATTGTTACCGTTATTAATGTTTGAAAGGTTAAATGTTTTCCGCTTTATCTAATGGAAACCACAGTCTAATATATAAACCTGTTTATCGGAAACCACAGAGGCGTCTTATTTTACAGACGGTTGTCGCCCCGCCCCCTCCCACTCCTCCCTCATCAACGAACCACATAATGACAGACTGTGATAATGACTCAGGATCATTCATATAATATGACATTTACACTGTCGTGTAATCGACGTAATATTATCTTAAAATAACATATAATTGAAAAATTATATTAGATAAAAGTTTCATAGTCAGTGGGTGTTCTAAAAAGCAGGGGGAAAAATTTCGCACCTTTACATGCTTCTCATGTGCGAAATACTATGTTTACCAGCAAAGTAAGGTACAATGTCTGAAGAATTTCGTCATAAATATGTTGCAGTTAGCGTCAGTTTATTCACGAGTTTTTACTAAATTTACATTTGTTAATATTTAACTGTCCCTTAGAAGTTCTATTATAGGCTTGTCTGCACAAAATACTATGTTTGTCTATCACTACCGGCAAGGTAAGCTGCAAGCAAATTCTAAAGAAATATTTCGTAACGTATTGCACAATTGCAGTTTGTGTCCGATCACAACGAGTTTTTGCTCGGTTTACGTTTCTTTTGCACTCAGTCATGTGTCAAGATACTTAAACAAAGCTTGGAATGCAAGAATATATACAATATTTAGCAAACCACACAGAAAAGTAATTACAAGCGGGCATTATTAATGTGTCGTGTACGGCGTTAAGGGACAGCCGGCTTTACGACCGCTTGGAGCGCTAGTGTCGCTCCAAATGTCAGGCGGTAACAGCTTTCACAGCAGTGAGTGTCGCGACTGTATTTATTAGACTGTGATGGAAGCCTTACTGTTACAGAAGTGTAACCGCATTTTTCTCTTTGTTTTGTTGTCTATAAATCATAGGGGACATGAGACTCCTTAAAGAATTTAACTATTTTCTTCGTTAGATTGCAGCACTCTTCTAGCGTTCCCTATGAGTTTGTGAGCTCCATTAGTACGTTCAGTGGACGTCCTGCGCAGCGTACGCAGGTCACGTGTGTGAACTGCTCCTCTGCTACTGCCCACGCAGCTCGCAAACTTCGCGCTTTGTCTGCGACCACTGCTGCCAACCTCTCCGCACGTATTTCACGAAAGACTTGCGATAGTTGTGTAGCAAGACACTGAGCAGCTTCCTTTTCATCTCCATGTCGGATACTTGTAGATAATTTTGGCTGAGGTGTTTTCACGAAGATGTTAACGACATTGTTCCCCGATACATCGGTCCATTCATCCGAAATCAATACGAGAGCAGTTGAGCGCTCCAACTTCTTGCTTTGTATTCGGCAGAAAGCAAAGACGTGCCAATCTCGTGGGGACTAGGAGGCTCATAGATCGGTCGTAGTTTCTGCAGTGCTTCCCCACCAGTATTTAGAATTCAGCATAGATAGAGGACGAGCTGAATGATATATTGCCCTAGTAATGGCTACATCAATGTCACCATCTCTTCCTGGATGGGTGTCTTTATGCACAGATGTAGAAGGTAGTTGTTTTGATTCTGTTGTAAGCTGTTCACAGAGAAGCGATAGCGTGGATGAAGATGCAGTCCCCGCTACGTCAATATTCTGCACCCCAAGTATTTGCTCGTGCTCACCTGCCATGTATCACCTGAAGCCTTACGTTTAACAGACTGACGGCATAGTTCGTATCTGCTAAGATGTTCCTTTAATCACGATGCCAAGGTGCTACGACACGCGGTGTTTGCTTGTAGCGTGCCTTTCACCATCAACCTGCCGTACAGCCAAGAGCTGCCACACCTCTCATCGAGGACGCATTGCACTAACTCTCCTGCCCTGCCTGACTGCGTGTGATAGCTCAGCGTAACAGCAAGTGAGGACTGTGCAAACTGCCAGACTGTACATAAATAAACCTGTCGCCTGCGACGCCAGTTCACTTCCAGTTGTTCCAGGGTGCCTTCAGTGCATTCCCGAATGGTAGCGCCTGATGGGTATGCAGTTACACTGCCGTATGGCATTGCGGGTTGCCTGACAACCAGGATGAAATGAACCTCTCTCCCGAATCATACATGGTTTTAAACGGTTTAAAACGACAAGATTTTCAATTCAACCGTATGAAATGGTATTTTTAAATCTCTAATTCTGACAGATCTACCTTTTAAGTTGAAGAGACTGTAGCTTCCAGTGAGGCTTGCACTTTCTGTTACGATTAATAAATCGCAGGGCAACCCATTAAATACTGCAGAGTGGTTTTACATCTCTGACACGGACAGCTACACGTCGCTCGCTCACGGATGGGCTCCCTGAAGAAGTTATTCATATCAGATATGGGACAAGCAATCAGAAATATTGTTTACTAGCTAAAACCCGCAGCTCCGCTCGCGTGTCGGTTGATTATGATAGATAAAATGCGCGAAACGTCAAATCGATTTTTTTAAAGAGATTATTAAAAGAATTTTCTGTTTTACTGCTCTATTTATTTATTCTTATATTTCCTTATTCGTATGCTTATCCTTACAGACAAAGAGTTGAAGTCATTGTAGCGCGCATAGACCAAAAATATGGTCTGTGGCATCACGTTTCGCTGCACGTAACCTCCTTGCTATAGAGTCGCAAACGTCATCGCTGGCCTTCAGTCCGAATTTTTTTTATAATTTGACGACTTTCAACTACCTTATCTTGCACCTCACTTGTAGCTATCGGCATGGAACTGCTATGGTGTACAACGGGAGACTTCGGGCACAGTTACACACAGACCATTCGTTTGCGTTCTTTAGTTTTCGCTGCAGAGCGAAATATTAACACACACACACGTAAAATTTTATATACACCGATAACTTTCCATCCCAATATACTCCACCCTTTTATCATTTTCAACCCTCAAGCAACAATTGAACCAATAAAACCATTTTCAAAGAATAATTATTGTTCCGCATTTCACGTTAAATTCTTCAAAGTCCTAAATATCTGATCGCTATAAAACCGTGCCTAAAACCTTCCTTACGTATAAATTAGTAACTGCACAAATATTTAAATCTCTGCGTCTTGTCGTTCGGACGTGATAAGCGTACACCGAACAGACATTCACATTAGTATATATAGATAAATAGCTACCCGATCGCCATAAAACCGTGCCTAAAGCCTTCCCCGGGTAGATATTAGTAACTGTACAAATGTTTAGCTCTTTCTGTCTTGTGGTCCAGACGTGATAAACGTACGCAGAACTGACGTTCACATTTATAGATATAGATTATTTCATGTTCTGTGGTTTGTTCTGCGAAAAGGAGGTGGGGCTTCTTTGCAGCCAATGCGGTACAAACAAATCGTAAGATCAAATAAATGTGTGGAAAGAGTGGATTTGTCTCAATATCACATGGTAATTACATCTTAATATTGAGAAGATGCACAGAACGCAACGCTCACTCCATAGATATTTCTACTTTATATACAATTTAGTGGTTATACCCAACAAAAGATGCACTTCTTTTCTTTCCATGACATTGCAAAGCATATGGGATACAGCTAGGAAGAAAAAAAAGTTTTGTGTCCTACCTCAAGTAAATTTTACTTGCAGTAGCAGCGGTTTAATTTGCTAACGTTGGTAACGAACTACTCGCTTTAGGAGGATGATTAATTTACTAACGAGAATAGCGTAAATTACTTATTTCATCGTGAACATAAAGAATTATTCCCCTCATTCTACGTGACGGACTTTTTTATTAAAAAGCATTCAACGGCCGTTGCCAACATCAGCGCACAACGCCGCCGCCGTAACTAAAACTGTACCCCTCATTGTAGTCTATTATGCAATAGTTATGAAAAAACGCAACAACATCATAATTAGTTAATTGGTGTACTATATAACCACCGTCGCTGCACTTTTTCCTTTCCTATACTATGGCGTTTTCGAGACACTCAAATTGTAAGGAGAATACACCGGAATCAGAAAGGGAAGTACATAAATTCGATTTTCCTTCCAAAGAAATGTTATGTAAATTAGAGCATCGATAGACGCGAAGGAATGTCGTTATGTTTTATATTCAAATGTTCCCTGTCAAAAGAAGCAAAGAAACGTCGTTAACCTGTGAATACACAAAGTGTAATCAGCAACTCACTGTTCAATGTTAGTTTGTATTTGCAGAGATAAGATTGCGACTCTTAATTCACAATAAAAATCAAATGTTTGTTAAGCTTATGGGACTTAACTACGAGGTCATCAGTCCCTAAACTTACAAACTACTTATAAACTACTTACGAACTAGGACGGCACAAATATCCATGCCCGAGGGGGGATTCGAACCCCCGACCGTAGTGGCCGTGCTGACCGTGACTGGAGCGCCTCAGTCACCTCGGCCACCACGGCCGGCAATTCACAATACTTGTGTCACTGAAGGAATACGCAGAACAGGACCCTGTATTGTTCCTTTGCAGAACTACAAAACCCACAGCACCTATAATGGTGCGTTGCTGTTCTATGGCATAACCACCGAAGAGAAATAAAAGATTAAAAATTGCCTCAGCGCCAACTGTTAGTTGTTAGGTGCACTGTGTATCTAACAGGGCCTCACTTTGTTCTGTACGGTACTACACCATTTTCTATGCATTCCTAAACAGAATGGACTCAAGATGTGATTAGTACGCACCGAAATCAGAAAGTAAAGTACACGAATTCTTGTTTCCTTACAAATAGTTCTTAGTAAATGAAAACATCGATAGACGCGAAAGAACGTCGCTATGTTTTAAATTGAATTGTGTCGCTTTGTCGGGATCATTAATTTACGGTTCGGAACAAAATCAGTTATTTATTTCATTATCAACCAAAAGAAATATTACCCTCATTGTACGTGACTGATTTTTCAAAAAGGATTCAACATCAGTCCACTACACCGCTGCCGTAAGGAAAATCGTAGCCCTTGTTTCAGTGTATTACACCTTAGTTATGTGAATGAAAAACGCAGCATCCCAATTTATTAGTTATTTGGTGTACTATGTAAGTAACAGCGCCTCTATCGGATCTTTGCTACACTACGCTGCAATTCAAATGTTGCATACACCAGAAACTACAAATTACGATATATTTTCGTCCCCCTGATCCGATTTTGATGAAATGAAGCTTACATGTTGCCCCAAGGTACTCTCAGTTGACATATGAAACCCCATAAAATTCGTACTCTTGGAGATTTGCTAGTACACACAAAAACTTCAAATTACGGTTTCCTTCCTCCATCCTTATCCAAACAATGCGAGCGTAAACGTCGCCTCTAATGACCACGTTGTCGACGGGGCGTTAAACGCTAATCATCCTTCCTTCGTTCCTTCCAGACTATAAGCCATATGTTTTGTGACTTGTCCAGGATACAATATGAATATTTTCTGTGGAGAGCTCATGCCTGAGCAAGCGATATGAAGCTGTCCGTGTGAGAAACACGGGGATTTCAAGTCACCCTGCAAACTGCAGTCAGTAAAAGTTAAAAGCCAGATGTGTTGGAAATAATGGGCATACGTCGGATGTACTCTGTTTCATTCTGTTCCTTTCCTTGTAGCTCTATAGAAGTCAATTGCTTCTTCCTACAGCGCTATGCACATCACAGTTCGAAGTTGCTCCATTGTTTTCAACAGCACTGTCATCTTTCAGGAATTTCCTTAAGTTCACTGGAATACCGAAGTGTTAGCAGTAAATAAGAAATGTACTAAAACGTGGTGCCTGATGTGAAAAGTTTTTACCTATCACAGTAAATATGATCCCCTATTTATTGAGTTATATGTTGTACAATTGTATAATTTTTCAGGTTTATATCGATTTCTATAAGTGCTGTATGTCTGTAAAATCTGTTGCGGATGTAATTAGGCAGTAAAGAAGTAATGGATTAAAACTTGGTGCGTGATGGGGCGGTTTTCCATGAACGTTACTGATTATGTGCTCGTATCTCACGAACTACGTGTCGTACTGTGATACAATTTAGAAGTTACATTCAACTATATGCGTGCATACTGTTTGTAAAATTTCCTGCAGGTACAATATGTAGTGCAGAAATTATAAATTTGAACGTTATACCGAATGCCGTAGTTTTACTCCGTGAACAGTGGAAAAGTAGTAAGCGGGAAACTTTTTTCCGTTCATCATTTCACTATGTTGTCAGCGAGAAAAAGTGTCCTAAAGGTCACGTTTAAAGTTCGTCGCAAGTCTCTAAGTGCAATCCTTCTCAAATACTGGACTGATAAAGTCGTACTATCGCGTGCCGTAAGACGGGGAAGTTTTCATTGTCTACGACGTCACATCTCCTGAACTATCGCTCCTATCGCAAAATTGTTTCTTAGCTGACGTCTTCTACCTATAAACTACATTCCTGCCAGATTTCAGTTTCATAGGTGAAGTAGTTTTCGAGATTTCGTGTTTAGTCAGTGAGTCAGTGTATGAATGAATGTCATTTCGCTTATATATATATATATATATATATATATATATATATATAGAGAGAGAGAGAGAGAGAGAGAGAGAGAGATAATAAAAAGTAAGGTAAATGAAGTCGCAAAAGACACTGTTTATTAAAAGCAAACTCTCTGTGTCGGTCTAGCGGTAGTCTGCTTAAGCTATTATACTTACATGTATTTAATTTTTCCAGGACCTAAAGGCAGATTGCAGAGTGCTTTGGCGTCTGTACTATTTACAACCGTGTACAACACATACATTCCCTCTTGCGACCATTTCCCAGTTCTGTAAAGAAATAAGTTAATGTCGAAACATGGAGTGCTCCCAACTCACTTACTTGTGCCGTTTAAATGCTTCATTTTTGCAGCGATTAAGGGTGGTTAAAGGAAATGTATGTTTTCATTCGAATGCTGATATAAAGGATGATGCACCTGGAGAGGCATCTAGCGGTGCTCGGGTGGAACTACGAAGTCGACATGTTGTCAGCTCTGGAATTCTGAATATCGCAATATCGATATAACATTATTTCTTGGCGTTGTATAAATATACGAGCACCGAAATTGTAGTTCCATTTCAAATATTAGGCTAATGAAAGTTATATAATTCGAAAATGGCATGAGAAGTATATACTTCCGTTTTATTTGTTGTTATTGTGTCAGGCATTTTCCTTAACACATAAAAGATACCTCCCAGTGCCGGTTAAATTTTACCAAACATCCCAGCGGCCTCCTATGATGTTGGCAACAGATGCTGAATAGTGAGAATCCTGTGAGTCTTCATTTCAGCCAATCGCTTGACAACGCTGATGTTTTCTCATGGAATCTTCGCTTTACGAGGGCAATTATTTTTACTGAGCGGACGAGGGTACATACAAGAACCTAAGAACCTGTCAAGCATAAAGCAGGAATAGCATTATTTGTTTACTTCATGAGCTGTACGATAACACTAATCGAGTCATTCTATGTGGTTCGAACAAATGGGCAAAGATTTTCTATCGTGTTGTTGATGTTGCCAACATAGTCACGCGAGGCCGCCGACATGATACGTAAAGTTTTACCCCCAGTGACCATTGTAAACACAATTGGTCGATTTTCGACCACAGGCAATAGTAGCCTATATAAATGAATGTTTGTTTGTTTGTATTTTATGCGCGGCCGTGTCGTTCAACCGATTGTGATGAAAATTTGTCAACATATTGCTCGCACTTTCGCGATGGTCAGAGGCACCATTAAATGACTGTAAGACAAACAGATCAGCAGATATGACGTAATAAACAATGAAATGCACGGAAAAGTGCAGCGCCATGCGACGTCTGGTTCTAAACCACTGCACCGATTTCAACCAAATGTCGTAACGTATTCCTTCCATGAGGTTAACAATTGACGTAGGGGTAAGAACTGGTTACGACTTATAATTCAGGAAATATGACGCGATAAACAATTATATTGTTGAAGACATGTGGCATCATACGACATACGAATGACACTTTATTCATCCTAAAATCTTCACGAATTTTGGACACTCGATCTTCAAAAGAAGAGGAAGGTCACTGTCTCATAAAATTTTGGACGGTGCATGACGGAGGATACTTTAAATAAGGACTTCGTCAGATTCTACAGGCCGGCCGCGGTGGCCGAGGAGACTGAGGCGCTCCAGTCACGGTCTGCACGGCCACTACGGTCGGGGGTTCGAATCCCCCCTCGGGCATGGATATTTGTGCCGTCCTAGTTCGTAAGTAGTTCATGAGTAGTTTGTAAGTTTAGGGACTGATGACCCCGTAGTTAAGTCGCATAAGCTTAACAAACATTTGAACATTTTTTTAGATTCTACAGTTGTATTCTGTTTATCATGAAATTTTTAAAATATGAGTGAAAAATTCAATTTATCAGTGTAGTATTAATACATTCAGATTACGTACAATCATTTCAATTAATTAACGTGATTGAACAGTTAATTTTCAGATTTCAGCCAATTTTCGAAAGAAAAAATTCTGAAAATTCTAGAAGCTCTCTGTGGAAGTTACGTTACTTTTTCATGGAGATAATCATCAAAGAAACATTTAAAACATAAACATCAAATATTTAAGTGAGTGATTTCGAGAGACGCAAACGTACGGCTGTTCAGAAAGTCTCTCTGCTGTGGCGTATATCATTAGCCGTGCGTGCCGTAAGCCACAGTGAATATAACGAAATGAAACTCTGTGAAATACAACTTAATAATTTATTAGATATTCATTTTTACATACAGATTTTTCACATTAAATGTTGAAACTGTCCTCTCCGCTGTTGAATACTCAATTCAATTCCTCTAATCATTTTTCCAAACACAAGGTGTAACATGTCTTCTGTAACAGAAGCAGTAATACTGGATATTGCAGGTTTCAGTTCCTCGATGGATTCTGGACGGTTTTTACAGACAGCTGCTTTCGCTGCGCCCCAGAAGAAGAAGTCAGCTGGGTTCAGTGTCCCACTTCACTCGAGTTCTCCTGTGGATGGATACAGGATATAACTGCAGTATCGTTGTGTGCTTATTGCTTCGTTCAACAATATGAGACTCAAAATCCGACGTCTGGAAAGTGCAATACAAACCCCGAACTCTGAAATTCACAGAATGAAGTGGTTCCTCATGAATACACAAGGGATTTGCAGCACTGCACATGCGAGAATTTTGCTAGTTCATGTATCCGGGTAAATGAAGCCAGGCCTCATCAGTGAAAAACGTTGCATTAAGACTATTCATTCCATTTAGTTGAACGAAATTTTGTCAACCGTTGACAATAATGCAGTCTCTGCCACGGTGAGTATCTTTCAATTCTTCTGCGACTGTCACTTTGCATGGGGAAAGTTCCAGTTTCTCGTTTACAGCTGTGTGCGCCGTTCGACATCCCGGGCGAGTTTTGTTGCTGACTTGTCGGGTCTCGTGGCCGTTTTACCGGAAATACCGAACAGTTTGTGCCCAGACTAAACGCTGGGTGCCTCTGCCGCGGAACCCGTGCTTCGGAAATTGTTCACAAAATGTCGCAAAGTATCGCGATGTGGGCTTGTCGTCTCCGCTAAAACTGAATTAGATGTTTGACGACCTGAAACTGTGTATCTACAGAAAGCATTGAACACTTGTTCAACTAAAAATGCACGTTATTCATTTGTTAGCGTTTTAACAGTGACAAAACAACGTTCAGTCCGACACGAGACGGCGCGCGCCAGCGGCAGGCCTCCTACCAAACGGCCGACAGAGACGACAGCGGAGACCCTGGCCCCAGACATGCGCTGTAACCGTCGTGGACGCGGGTTCGATTCCCGATCGCCTCACTTTTATCATTTCAATTTCTTCTAGTCACTGTTCAACCATTCATTTAAAAAATTGTAATTTGTTACTCAAATGCCACGTTCTGTTGTCGTAACGCCCTCGAATCTATTATCCTCTTTTAAGTGCATATAGCTCTGGCAAATGTTTGAAATCGACTGTCGTCAGCGCATCACAGACCACCAGTTGTCGACTTTTGGCAACGCTCTCTACAGCGTCCCTCACATTCTGCGATGCTCTTCCGTAGCAAAAAACTTAATATCTTCTTGGAAAATGGAAACCAAAGAGAGTATTTTTATCAGTCAAGTGCCGGTTTTCAAATGTACATGAGAAAAAGCAAGAAACTTAAGATAGCAAATCGTTTGTATTACGTTACGAAAATCTAAGACTATTAACCTCAATTAAATATCTACATGTACATATTTACTCCGCAATCTACCAAAAGGTGCGTGGAGGAGCGTAGACTACTCACAAGGAAACCTACGCAAGTGTCACTCTCAGATTCTTATGAAAATTGGACATGTTATAACACATGGAAAACTATGGGACACGTAACTTTTTTTTTTTTAGCGTGAAAAACAAATTTAACGCGCGAAACGGTCCTTTCAAAACTGGGGCTAAAATGCAAAACTCGCGATAACTTAGAGATTAGTGAAGCGATTTTAATGATTTTTAGTATGAAAGTATATTTTGATAAGAGACGAACATTGGCCTTTAAATACCAATATATTGAAGAGATGAAACAGTTCAAAAATATAGATTCACAACGTGTGTAATAGGCAGTATCAAACGAACGCGGCAATATAAGGGTTGTTTACCCCACATATATATATATATATATATATATATATATATATATATATATATATATATATATATATATATATATATATATATATATATATATAAACACTCATTCCTTAATTCGCCTTCCTTTTGAAGTTTTCAAGTTTTCATAGATTCTACTTCGATTAAATAAATAAAAAATTTTGAGCTCAAAAAATTGGTTACTTTAGGGGTAGTTGCTCCCCTTATTGTCACTCCCCCTGCAATATACCTACGCCGATGTTTGTCTCTTATCAAAAGATACTTTCATATCAGAAATCGTAAAAATCGCTTCAGTAATGTCTAACTTACCGCAATTTTTCCATTTCAGCCCCAATTTTGGAGGGACCGTTTGACCCCTTACATTTGTTTTTCCGCCGATAAAAAAAAGTACGTGTCCCATAGTTTTTCATGTATTGTAAGATATCCAAATTTCATAAAAATCAGAGAGTGACACTTGGTTAGGTTACCTTGTCAGTACCGTTAGATGTTATTTGCTTTCCTGTTCCACTCCCATACGCAACGAGAATGCTTGTATACCTCCGTACGAGCCCTGGTCTCCCTGCTCTCACCGTTGTGGCCTCTACGTGAACTGCTGTTTGCCGGCAGTGCAGTAGACCCGTTCTGCAGTCCGCCCCAGACTCCGCCCTCTGTGGATTCCTCCAGCAGCGCTTCTCCAGTAGAACGTCGACTCTCCTCCAGAGACTCACAGCTCACTTCCCGAGGCATTTCGGTAACTCTGTAGCGCACTGGTCGAATCCAGCAGTCACAAAACTCGACGCTCACCTCTGAACTGCCTCTGTGCCCTTCTTTAAAACCATCTGGTGGGGATCCAAACACTTGAGCAGTACTCAAGACGGGGTCGTACAAGCGTTTTATATGCGGTCTAGCCGCGGTGGAGTAGCCGAGCGGTCTAAAGCGTCTCGCTGCGGAGTGCGCGGTTGCTCGCCGTGGAGGTTCGAGTCCTCCCTGGGGCATGGGTGTGTGTGTTGTCCGTAGGTTAGTTTACCTAGGTTTAAGTAGTTTGTAAGCTACGGATTAATGACCACGCAGTTTGGTCCGATAGATTTACAAAGATTTGGACATTTATGCGGTCTGCTTTACAGACGAACCACACTTTCCCAAAATTCTCCCCACGACTGCCCTTATAGTCTCGTTCCATTTCACATCGGTCTGCAGTTTGCGCCTAGAGATTAAATTGACGCGACTCTGCCAAGCAGCACACCACTGATGCTGTATTCCAACATCACGGGACTGTTTCTCCTACTCATATGCATCACTTTACATTTTCTGCCATTCCTCGCGCCACCTAGAAACGTGGACCGACTCCCCCTGCACCGTACTGCAGCCCCTCACCTCATAGGGGCACTCGCCAATAGTCGCCTTCACGGGCGAAGGCTTTCACTAGCCTTCTGGTTGAGAATTTATGTTAAAGCTTCACGGCTAGGGGTAATTTCTTGAAACAATAAGAAAGAAAAGTTATCTCCTCACGAAACTGATTCGCCTCTCAGACTGGATTTTGAACCTGTCAGACGCTGCGCTGATCTATTTTTCTCGGTTTTTATTCCAGTCCAAGAAAGCTCCAGAGCTTGTGTTTTCACAGTGTGCTGCCAAATGCAGTTTGTTCCACTATCTGTCCTGTCCCGTTCCTTATTCTCAACATTTCGGCATCAACCTTATTTCGTCTTCTTATAGCTTCGAGAACCTCGGTTCCGGTAACCAAACCTGTTGTTCGATTCATCTTGTTCATTAGTAGTTTTTGTGGGTTTTCTTGTTAGTAAGTTAAAGTGAAAAAAAATTCTTTCTTTGTAAAAGCAGGCAATTCTAAAAACAAATAGCCTCTCCTATGACGTTTCTATTTAGCGTCACAATTTTTGTGTAAATTTGAGCAAAGCACCTCACACACGAATTAAATATATAAATAAATAAAAGCTACTACTTTCGCAGATAATTGATTCTATCACCTTTCAATGTATACTAATTTTATCAGCCTTGTTTGAGTATGAACATTGTGAATTTACTTTCATTTATAGCGATGGTAGAGTGGTGCTCGCGTCCTTTATCCCTGATGTGCACGGATACATGCTGCAACTGTTTTAATTATTTGTGGTCACATGTACTTGGAAAACTTCAAAGTCGATTTTCTCCAGAATTTTTTCTAGTCGTGTCGAAAGGCTTTGGCGGATTGTTATTTGAGTTCTGAAGTTGACGTACGATAAATATAAAAAAAAAATCTAAAATCCGATACCGATGTGGCCTCCTCGTTAGTTGGCGCAGTGAACTTGGACATCAATAGCCTCATACTGAGGGCACGCCCCCGCGTTCGCAGCTCTCACGGCCGCCTCGTCAGCAGCAAGCAGCGAATGACTCGTGGGCAGCCACAAGGGCAGCGACCCACGGCTGTGGGGTGTCCTGAAGACGAGGCAGCGCGGGGGGCAGAAACGCCCGCGGCGACTGACGAGGAGGGCGGAGGGCGGAGGGCGGAGGGCGGCCACCCCGGCGCTGACCGCGGGGTGGGCACCAGGCGGCAAGGGTTGCGATCAATACGGCCGCGTCTTCTGGACCTCCTACCCCCACACCACCCCCGCCAGCCACGATCGGGCTCTGCTCAGCCACCGCCCTGGCCGGCTCATGCTCACGCACTTTGGGTTCACACATCCTGAGAAAGCAGCACCCACAGCAACCACCTCTGGCCCTAATAACAGCCGGGAGACGCCTGGGCATTCAGTCACACAGAGCTTGGATGGCGTGTACAGGTACAGATGCCCATGTAGCTTCAACACGATGCCACAGTTCATCAGGAGTAGTGACTGGCGTATTGTGACGAGCCAGTTGCTCGGCCACCATTGACCAGACGTTTTCAGTTAGTGAGAGATCTGGACAATGTGCTGGCCGGGGCAGCAGTCGAACATTTTCCGTATCCAGAAAGGCCCGTACAGGACTTGCAACATGCGGTCGTGCATTATCCTGCTGAAATGTAGGGTTGCGCAGGGATCGAATGACGGGTACAACCACTGGTCGTAACACATCTGAAATATAACGGACACTGTTCAAAGTGACGTCGATGCGAACAAGAGGTGACCGAGACGTGTAACCAATGGCACGCCGGGTGATACGCCAGTACGGCGAAGACAAATACACGGTTGCAACGAGACGTCGCCAAACACGGATGCGACCATCATGATGCTGTAAACAGAACCTGTATTCATTCGAAAAAATACCGTTTTCCCATTCATGCCCACAGGTTCGTCGTTGCGTACACCATCGCAGGCGCTCCTGTCTGTGATGCAGCGTCAAGGGTAACCGCAGCCACGGTCTCCGAGCTGATAGTCCATGCTGCTGCAAACGTCGTCGAACTGTTCGTGAAAATGGTTGTTGTCTTGCAAACGTCCCCATCTGTTGACTCAGGCATCGAGACGTGGCTGCAAGATCCGTTACAGCCATGCGGATAAGATGCCTGTCATCTCGACTGCTAGTGATACGAGGCCGTTGGGATCCAGCAAGGCTTTCCGTATTGCCCTCCTGAACCCACCGAATCCATATTCTGCTAACAGTCATTGGATCGCGACCAACGCGAGCAGCAATGTCGCGATACGATAAACCGCAATCGCGATAGGCTGCAATCTGACCTTTATTAAAGTCGGAAACGTGATGGTACGCATTTCTCCTCCTTACACGAGGCATCACAACAACGTTTCACCAGGCAACGCCGGTCAACTGCAGTTTGTGTATGAGGAATCGGTTGGAAACTTTCCTCATGTCAGCACGCTGTAGGTGTCGCCACCGGTGCAACCCTGTGTGAATGCTCTGAAAAGCTAATCATTTGCATATCACAGCATCCTCTTCCTGTCGGTTAAATTTAGCATCTGTAGCACATGATCTTCGTGGTGTAGCAATTTTAATGGGCAGTTATCAATGTACGTACTGTGAGACACTCTAAAACACGAAGGAATGTTATTTTCAACACAAACTTATGTTATTTTAAATGGATACCGCATATTATTTCTTAAGCAATCGATAGGATGAAACAACGCAAAAAGAATGGCGTCGGTTGCACCACGATGCGTCAGTTACATCCGAAGCGAGGCTGACGTTTGAAACAGGCGAGGCGCGCTGCTGTTCTAGCGCGCGTCCAACGCTGAAAGCCACGAGTCTCGCTCGCGTGTTTCGAACGTCAACTTCGCTTCGCAGTTTCTCCGGGAGTAATTGACGCATCGCGATGCAACCAACGCCATTCTTTTTGCGTTGTTTCATCCTATCGATTGCTTAAGAAATAATATGCGGTATCCATTTAAAATAACATAAGTTTGTGTTGAAAATAACATTCCTTCGTGTTTTAGAGTGTCTCATAGCACTTACTTTGATAAGCCCCTGCCGTACGTTCATGACCGTAAAAAGTCGTTTTTCAATATCTCTCTAGTTTCAGAGATATCTGGGGTGAAACAGTTCAGAGTTCAGTGGGACACCCTGTATATATATGTCTGTGTGTGGTAGTAGGTACCAGTCTCCCATTGTGTACTATGGTGGTAGAGGGTTGCTAACGATAAGGGGTGGAAGATATGAGAGTTGAGAGTTAGCGACTTATATGAAATTCTACGTGTGGGTGTCAGTATTTTGCTCTTCAGCGAAAACTACACAATGGAGACGAACGATCTCCCTGTATTGTTGTAGTAAAGAGTCTTCCGTTATACGTCATAACAGTACTTCCGTGTCGATAGCTATAAGAGGGTGCAAGATATAGTGGTTCAAAGCCGTCAACTTATATCAAATTCGTACCGAAGACCAGCGATGACTTTTGACACTATAATAGCAAAGAGCTTATATACAGCGAAACGTGATGCACATTCTTCAGTTGTTTTCCTGCAAGAAGCGTTCGAATAAAGAAACATAAGTGCATATTGCAGTCTGAGAAGTGAAACTACCAAGAAAGATGCCACAGCGTAAGAAAGAAATTACGCGCTCGCGATCCGTTTCCAAAAGACAGAACACGGCGCCGATAAGTGAACCTGCACACGGTACAAACCTGAAATTTGTGGACGTTGTTTATCTTACCCTGCAGGCATCAGGCGATTTTTCCCGTATTCCCATCCCTAAGGGAGTGAAATAGGGGATGAAGGGTTCTTTGAAAATACGTTGCTATTCAGGCAATTTTGAAGCAAGAAATAAAAAAATCCGCATTTAGTTTTTTGACTGGACTTTTAAAAACACTTGTTTCGATATTTTTTAGAAATTCAACCATTAAGCGGGTGAAATAAGGGAAACTCTTTTAAGGGTGCTCTAAGACTATTTTGATGGTAGTAATGCGAAAATGTGGATTTGGAAAGATTGTTATAATTTAAAGAAAATGCGTTTCGGCATGTTTTGAATACTGCCGTCAATGGTGTAATAGGGTTGCAAGTTGTATCAAAGTACTTGATTAGGAAAACATTTTTAAGGTTAAAACTATGAAAATATATGTTTCCAAGTAGAAACAACCAATGCAGAACATCCAGTCCACGCGTGCGAAGCAGCGCGAATCAGTGGTTATGTACAAATAAGGTGTTCAGATACAGGAAAATATTTATTGTACAAAAATCTACAACTGTTAAACTACTTTTCTACGTAGCCACTTGCCATAGCGTGGCATTAGTTTTCGTACGCCTTCTCCATAGAAGGTTGCCGCCTGTGTATTGAACCATGTGGCTACATGTTGTTTCAGCTCGTCATCATCGTTGAAGTGTTGACCACCAAGGTCAGATTTCAGGTGTCATAGGAGATGAAAGACGCCACGAGTGAGGTCCGTGCTGTACGGAGGACGGTCAGAGACGTCCACTGAAATTCCCGTAAGAGTTGTTTGGTCGCATTCGCCGTCTGAGGTCGGGCATTATCGTGAAAAAAAACGCCATCTTCTGACAGTACTCTTCGGCCCTTGTTCTGCATTTCGCGGCGCAGTTTCGCAGTTTCTTAATAGTCTCGCAGTAACCATGTTGTTTGGCCTTGTGGTAAGAAATCAATCAGCAAACTGCCTTTTCTGACCCCCCGCCAAAAACGTAGAAGACTTTTCGAGGTGTCAAATTTGCTTTGGCTTAACTTTCGTTGGGGAAAAGTGTGCCCCCATGCCATTGATTGCCGTTTTGTTTCATCGGTGTCGTATGATCGTGTGGTACCCAAGTTTCATCCCCCGTGACTACCCGAGAAAGAAACCCATCGGCTTCTTCATCTTAGCGTGTCAGAAACTGAAGTGCACTGCCCATCCGTTGTTGTTTATGTTGTTAAGTAAGAATTTAGGGTACCCAGCATGAAAAAGTTTTCCAGTAACAATTTCATGTATTAGTGATCGTGAGATTTGCGGAATTTCCATAAACGGCACAAAGTGTGAACTTAGTTAGGGCTGTGCTTAACCTCCTCTTCAGTTGTGTGATCCAGTGCATCAGTAACCACAGACGGGGTCCACTCCATCCTCCGTCGTGCACTTGATCACGTCCATCACTGAACAGTCTGACCGCATCTTCTGACCACTGAACCACTCATAGCATTTTGTTCCTAAACCTCGCAGGTTTGCCGATGAATCTCCTTTGGTTTAAGCTTCTTCGCATTATAGAAGACGAATGACAGACACGATTTCACACGCGGCGGCATCCTCAGTCACGGCTGACATCATAGAGAAGCACTAGAAAGCAGCGATCTGAAAATGGCGGACACGTCTTCTCCTAGAGGCAGAGCGACTGCCGGCATGCTCCCAACTGCGATCGCAGCGCTGCCGCGGACAGAAACTGAAACGGAACTCACGCTGTGCACGACGTTCGTATATATCAGAGGTCGGCAAGTAATGATATATGGGGACCGGAAACTTCTGAGAAACGTTATCGAGGTCCACAAGTAGAATCTCTTATTCCTTACTAATTTTTTATTTTAATTTCCATTTACAAAATAATGTGAAATACAACAGGCAGGCATATCTGCATTAAAAATTCTAGAAAAAATACACTATTTTTTTTTTAATTTTAATTTTTACTCTCTAACTAATATGAAATACAAGAAATGTGAAATAGAAACGTATAAAAAAATCCAGAAAAACTTGCATTATTTTGCAAAGTATTTTCAGGCTTTCTTTCGTTACGAGCAATCAGGAAAAAAAAAAAAAAGTGTTTAAATGGATATGCACTGACTGAGCGCTTGCTTAGAGCTTTCAGAGATTATGGGAGTATGAAGTCCGTTAGGTAAAGTTCGTGTGCCGCATTCGTGTGCACCGTACAGTACACAGCTTTTACCTAATCAAATTCCTTCAGCATCGCCTGATTTTCTAAGACCGCATTCCATTATTTTTGTTTTGCTCTTGTTAATGTTCATTTTATACGCTCTCTTCAACACACTGTCCATTCAATTCAACTGCTCTTCCAGGTTCTTTGCTGTCTTTGACAAAATTACAATGTCATCAGCAAAACGCAATGTTTTTATTTCTTCCCCCTGAACTTTAATCCCCATTCCAAACTTTTCCTTGCTTTCCTTCACCGCCTGCTCCGTTCTGCAGTGTATTCTCCGGCTTCGTGACAACTACTTAATCTGCCTGTAATAATCGTAAAGGGTTCCAATTATTCATCAGTTAATTGAAAAATTATATAAAAAAAGTATAACGGTGGGTATCATACGAATTGTTATCAACAGAAAATGTTTTTCAAAATAATTTCAGTATCTAACTTATACTTTACAAATACTTTTGGCGACCCAGGTTTTGGCCTTCCGCGGTCCGCCGGTTTGTGTTGAAAATAACATTCCTTCGTGTTTTAGAGTGTCTCGTAGTACCTACTTTCATAAGCCAGTGCCGCACGTTCATGACCGTAAAAGTCGTTTTTCAATATCTCTCGTAGTTTCAGAGATATCTGGGGTGAAACAGTTCAGTGGGACACCCTGTATATATATGTCTGTGTGTGGTTGTAGGTATTAGTCTCCCATTGTGTACTATGGTGGTAGAGGGTTGATAACGATAACGGGTGGAAGATATGAGAGTTGAGAGTTAGCGACTTATATGAAATTCTACGTGTGGGTGTCAGTATTTTGCTCTTCAGCGAAAACTACACAATGGAGACGAACGATCTCCCTGTATTGTTGTAGTAAAGAGTCTTCCGTTATACGTGATAACAGTACTTCCGTGTCGATAGCTATAAGAGGGTGCAAGATATAGTGGTTCAAAGCAGTCAACTTATATCAAATTCGTACCGAAGACCAGCGATGAGTTTTGACACTTTAATAGCATAGAGCTTATATACAGCGAAACGTGATGCACATTCTTCAGTTGTTTTCCTGCAAGAAGCGTTCGAATAAAGAAACATAAGTGCATATTGCAATCTGAGAAGTGAAACTACCAAGAAAGATGCCACAGCGTAAGAAAGAAATTACGCGCTCGCGATCCGTTTCCAAAAGACAGAACACGGCGCCGAAAAGTGAACCTGCACACGGTAGATACCTGAAATTTGTGGACGTTGTTTATCTTACACTGCAGGCATCAGACGATTTTTCCCGTATTCCCATCCCTAAGGGAGTGAAATAGGGGATGAAGGGTTCTTTGAAAATACGTTGCTATTCAGGCAATTTTGAAGCAAGAAATAAAAAAATCCGCATTTAGTTTTTTGACTGGACTTTTAAAAACACTTGTTTCGATATTTTTTAGAAATTCAACCATTAAGCGGGTGAAATAAGGGAAACTCTTTTAAGGGTGCTCTAAGACTATTTTGATGGCAGTAATGCGAAAATGTGGATTTGGAAAGATCGTTATAATTTTTAAAAAAAATGCGTTTCGGCATGTTTTGAATACTGCCGTCAATGGTGTAATAGGGTGGCAAGTTGTATCAAAGTACTTGATTAGGAAAGCATTTTTAAGGTTAAAGCTATGAAAATATATGTTTCCAAGTAGAAACAACCAATGCGGAACATCCAGTCTACGCGTGCGAAGTAGCGCGATCAGTGGTTATGTATAAAGAAGGTGTTCAGATACAGGAAAATATTTATTATACAAAAATCTACAACTGTTAAACTACTTTTCTACGTAGCCACTTGCCATAGCGTGGCATTAGTTTTCGTACGCCTTCTCCATAGAAGGTTGCCGCCTGTGTATTGAACCATGTGGCTACATGTTGTTTCAGCTCGTCATCATCGTTGAAGTGTTGACCACCAAGGTCAGATTTCAGGTGTCATAGGAGATGAAAGACACCACGAGTGAGGTCCGTGCTGTACGGAGGACGGTCAGAGACGTCCCACTGAAATTCCCGTAAGAGTTGTTTGGTCGCATTCGCCGTCTGAGGTCGGGCATTATCGTGAAAAAAAAAACGCCATCTTCTGACAGTAATCTTCGGCCCTTGTTCTGCATTTCGCGGCGCAGTTTCGCAGTTTCTTAATAGTCTCGCAGTAACCATGTTGTTTGGCCTTGTGGTAAGAAATCAATCAGCAAACTGCCTTTTCTGACCCCCCGCCAAAAACGTAGAAGACTTTTCGAGGTGTCAAATTTGCTTTGGCTTAACTTTCGTTGGGGAAAAGTGTGCCCCCATGCCATTGATTGCCGTTTTGTTTCATCGGTGTCGTATGATCGTGTGGTACCCAAGTTTCATCCCCCGTGACTACCCGAGAAAGAAACCCATCGGCTTCTTCATCTTAGCGTGTCAGAAACTGAAGTGCACTGCCCATCCGTTGTTGTTTATGTTGTTAAGTAAGAATTTAGGGTACCCAGCATGAAAAATATTTTCAGTAAACATTTCATGACTTACTGATCGTGAGATTTGCGGAATTTCCATAAACGGCACAAAGTGTGAACTTAGGGCTGTGCTTAACCTCCTCTTCAGTTGTGTGATCCAGTCCAGCAGTAACCACAGACGGGGTCCACTCCGTCCTCCGTCGTGCACTTGATCACGTCCATCACTGAACAGTCTGACCGCATCTTCTGACCACTGAACCACTCATAGCATTTTGTTCCTAAACCTCGCAGGTTTGCCGATGAATCTCCTTTGGTTTAAGCTTCTTCGCATTATAGAAGACGAATGACAGACACGATTTCACACGCGGCGGCATCCTCAGTCACGGCTGACATCATAGAGAAGCACTAGAAAGCAGCGATCTGAAAATGGCGGACACGTCTTCTCCTAGAGGCAGAGCGACTGCCGGCATGCTCCCAACTGCGATCGCAGCGCTGCCGCGGACAGAAACTGAAACGGAACTCACGCTGTGCACGACGTTCGTATATATCAGAGGTCGGCAAGTAATGATATATGGGGACCGGAAACTTCTGAGAAACGTTATCGAGGTCCACAAGTAGAATCTCTTATTCCTTACTAATTTTTTATTTTAATTTCCATTTACAAAATAATGTGAAATACAACAGGCAGGCATATCTGCATTAAAAATTCTAGAAAAAATACACTATTTTTTTTTAATTTTAATTTTTACTCTCTAACTAATATGAAATACAAGAAATGTGAAATAGAAACGTATAAAAAAATCCAGAAAAACTTGCATTATTTTGCAAAGTATTTTCAGGCTTTCTTTCGTTACGAGCAATCAGGAAAAAAAAAAGTGTTTAAATGGATATGCACTGACTGAGCGCTTGCTTAGAGCTTTCAGAGATTATGGGAGTATGAAGTCCGTTAGGTAAAGTTCGTGTGCCGCATTCGTGTGCACCGTACAGTACACAGCTTTTACCTAATCAAATTCCTTCAGCATCGCCTGATTTTCTAAGACCGCATTCCATTATTTTTGTTTTGCTCTTGTTAATGTTCATTTTATACGCTCTCTTCAACACACTGTCCATTCAATTCAACTGCTCTTCCAGGTTCTTTGCTGTCTTTGACAAAATTACAATGTCATCAGCAAAACGCAATGTTTTTATTTCTTCCCCCTGAACTTTAATCCCTATTCCAAACTTTTCCTTGCTTTCCTTCACCGCCTGCTCCGTTCTGCAGTGTATTCTCCGGCTTCGTGACAACTACTTAATCTGCCTGTAATAATCGTAAAGGGTTCCAATTATTCATCAGTTAATTGAAAAATTATATAAAAAAAGTATAACGGTGGGTATCATACGAATTGTTATCAACAGAAAATGTTTTTCAAAATAATTTCAGTATCTAACTTATACTTTACAAATACTTTTGGCGACCCAGGTTTTGGCCTTCCGCGGTCCGCCGGTTTGTGTTGAAAATAACATTCCTTCGTGTTTTAGAGTGTCTCATAGTACCTACTTTCATAAGCCAGTGCCGCACGTTCATGACCGTAAAAGTCGTTTTTCAATATCTCTCGTAGTTTCAGAGATATCTGGGGTGAAACAGTTCAGTGGGACACCCTGTATATATATGTCTGTGTGTGGTTGTAGGTATTAGTCTCCCATTGTGTACTATGGTGGTAGAGGGTTGATAACGATAACGGGTGGAAGATATGAGAGTTGAGAGTTAGCGACTTATATGAAATTCTACGTGTGGGTGTCAGTATTTTGCTCTTCAGCGAAAACTACACAATGGAGACGAACGATCTCCCTGTATTGTTGTAGTAAAGAGTCTTCCGTTATACGTGATAACAGTACTTCCGTGTCGATAGCTATAAGAGGGTGCAAGATATAGTGGTTCAAAGCAGTCAACTTATATCAAATTCGTACCGAAGACCAGCGATGAGTTTTGACACTTTAATAGCATAGAGCTTATATACAGCGAAACGTGATGCACATTCTTCAGTTGTTTTCCTGCAAGAAGCGTTCGAATAAAGAAACATAAGTGCATATTGCAATCTGAGAAGTGAAACTACCAAGAAAGATGCCACAGCGTAAGAAAGAAATTACGCGCTCGCGATCCGTTTCCAAAAGACAGAACACGGCGCCGAAAAGTGAACCTGCACACGGTAGATACCTGAAATTTGTGGACGTTGTTTATCTTACACTGCAGGCATCAGACGATTTTTCCCGTATTCCCATCCCTAAGGGAGTGAAATAGGGGATGAAGGGTTCTTTGAAAATACGTTGCTATTCAGGCAATTTTGAAGCAAGAAATAAAAAAATCCGCATTTAGTTTTTTGACTGGACTTTTAAAAACACTTGTTTCGATATTTTTTAGAAATTCAACCATTAAGCGGGTGAAATAAGGGAAACTCTTTTAAGGGTGCTCTAAGACTATTTTGATGGCAGTAATGCGAAAATGTGGATTTGGAAAGATCGTTATAATTTTTAAAAAAAATGCGTTTCGGCATGTTTTGAATACTGCCGTCAATGGTGTAATAGGGTGGCAAGTTGTATCAAAGTACTTGATTAGGAAAGCATTTTTAAGGTTAAAGCTATGAAAATATATGTTTCCAAGTAGAAACAACCAATGCGGAACATCCAGTCTACGCGTGCGAAGTAGCGCGATCAGTGGTTATGTATAAAGAAGGTGTTCAGATACAGGAAAATATTTATTATACAAAAATCTACAACTGTTAAACTACTTTTCTACGTAGCCACTTGCCATAGCGTGGCATTAGTTTTCGTACGCCTTCTCCATAGAAGGTTGCCGCCTGTGTATTGAACCATGTGGCTACATGTTGTTTCAGCTCGTCATCATCGTTGAAGTGTTGACCACCAAGGTCAGATTTCAGGTGTCATAGGAGATGAAAGACACCACGAGTGAGGTCCGTGCTGTACGGAGGACGGTCAGAGACGTCCCACTGAAATTCCCGTAAGAGTTGTTTGGTCGCATTCGCCGTCTGAGGTCGGGCATTATCGTGAAAAAAAAAACGCCATCTTCTGACAGTAATCTTCGGCCCTTGTTCTGCATTTCGCGGCGCAGTTTCGCAGTTTCTTAATAGTCTCGCAGTAACCATGTTGTTTGGCCTTGTGGTAAGAAATCAATCAGCAAACTGCCTTTTCTGACCCCCCGCCAAAAACGTAGAAGACTTTTCGAGGTGTCAAATTTGCTTTGGCTTAACTTTCGTTGGGGAAAAGTGTGCCCCCATGCCATTGATTGCCGTTTTGTTTCATCGGTGTCGTATGATCGTGTGGTACCCAAGTTTCATCCCCCGTGACTACCCGAGAAAGAAACCCATCGGCTTCTTCATCTTAGCGTGTCAGAAACTGAAGTGCACTGCCCATCCGTTGTTGTTTATGTTGTTAAGTAAGAATTTAGGGTACCCAGCATGAAAAAGATTTTCAGTAAACATTTCATGACTTACTGATCGTGAGATTTGCGGAATTTCCATAAACGGCACAAAGTGTGAACTTAGGGCTGTGCTTAACGTCCTCTTCAGTTGTGTGATCCAGTGCATCAGTAACCACAGACGGGGTCCACTCCGTCCTCCGTCGTGCACTTGATCACGTCCATCACTGAACAGTCTGACCGCATCTTCTGACCACTGAACCACTCATAGCATTTTGTTCCTAAACCTCGCAGGTTTGCCGATGAATCTCCTTTGCTTTAAGCTTCTTCGCATTATAGAAGACGAATGACAGACACGATTTCACACTCGGCGGCATCTTCAGTCACGGCTGACATCATAGAGAAGCACTAAAAAGCAGCGATCTGAAAATGGCGGACACGTCTTCTCCTAGAGGCAGAGCGACTGCCGGCATGCTCCCAACTGCGATCGCATCGCTGCCGCGGACAGAAACTGAAACGGAACTCACTCTGTGCACGACGTTCGTATATATCAGAGGTCGGCAAGTAATGGTATATGGGGACCGGAAACTTCTGAGAAACTTTAGCGAGGTCCACAAGTAGAATCTCTTATTCCTTATTAATTTTTTATTTTAATTTCCATTTACAAAATAATGTGAAATACAACAGGCAGGCATATCTACATTCAAAATTCTAGAAAAAATACACTATTTTTTTTTATTTTAATTTTTACTCTCTAACTAATATGAAATACAAGAAATGTGAAATAGAAACGTATAAAAAAATCCAGAAAAACTTGCATTATTTTGCAAAGTATTTTCAGGCTTTCTTTCGTTACGAGCAATCAGGAAAAGAAAAAAGTGTTTAAATGGATATGCACTGACTGAGCGCTTGCTTAGAGCTTTCAGAGATTATGGGAGTATGAAGTCCGTTAGGTAAAGTTCGTGTGCCGCATTCGTGTGCACCGTACAGTACACAGCTTTTACCTAATCTAATTCCTTCAGCATCGCCTGATTTTCTAAGACCGCATTCCATTATTTTTGTTTTGCTCTTGTTAATGTTCATTTTATACGCTCTCTTCAACACACTGTCCATTCAATTCAACTGCTCTTCCAGGTTCTTTGCTGTCTTTGACAAAATTACAATGTCATCAGCAAAACGCAATGTTTTTATTTCTTCCCCCTGAACTTTAATCCCTATTCCAAACTTTTCCTTGCTTTCCTTCACCACCTGCTCCGTTCTGCAGTGTATTCTCCGGCTTCGTGACAACTACTTAATCTGCCTGTAATAATCGTAAAGGGTTCCAATTATTCATCAGTTAATTGAAAAATTCTATAAAAAAAGTATAACGGTGGGTATCATACGAATTGCTATCAACAGAAAATGTTTTTCAAAATAATTTCAGTATCTAACTTATACTTTACAAATACTTTTGGCGACCCAGGTTTTGGCCTTCCGCGGTCCGCCGGTTGCCCACCGCTGATATCATATATATATATATATATATATATATATATATATATATATATATATATATATATATATACTGACGGCTTTCACGGTTGAAAGACGACCGTCTGTCATCTTCCATACATTTTTGCATAGTTTCTGTAAAGTTTTAATTTATTTAATGTCGCTAGATCATCAATTTCTTAAAACTTGAACCCACTCTTTGCGACGCTTGAGGAATAACATTTTTGTTTCATGTGCTAGAATATTAGTTAATATTGCGAGGTTTTTCTGACTTTCTCATCTTATTATCTTAATTAATGTGGCATAAGTGCGGCTTCTGCTTCTCCGCTACGCCACTGCCCCTGTGAGAATGTGCAGTTGTCCGACTTTTAGTGGATGTGCGAGAATCTCTGGCAGTGGCAGCTCGCTTTGCACGTCCCCTGTGGCTCAGTATCGACAGCTGGCCTCGCCACCAGGGAGGTTCCACCGCCGCTGTTTTCTCGGATGTTCCTGGCGGGTCACTCTGGGCTGGGCGTCTGCTGAGGTCAGGTCGGTTCTGCTCTTGTGTCTGCAGATGGTAGCGTTTCAGCGACTAGCACGTTTAAATTACATTCGTGGACTTAGAGTCATTTTTTGGAATATTTTCTCCGATCGTCTGCAGAAATGTGTCACGTTTTTCAATTCAGTGATTACCAATAGATAAACGTGGAGTATGTGATTCTCGTTGCAACCTTTTGTGATCATGTGGCGGTGTATAAACTCTGTGTTAATACCTCCTAGCTTTGTGGGGCCGATTTCTAATAAGTGATATGTTCATTTTTGTACAGTGCATATAAAATGTTCTCATCGTTTCCTTCCGTGAGTGAAATGTGTTCCACGTGATTGGTTCTTAGAACAAAGCCTTCAGCTTCCACTCTTGGTTGTTCCATGCCCATCACGCAAGTAACTATGCGGGTAGCCTTCTGACTTCCACTAATATTTCGCGATCTTCTCCCCCCCCCCCCCCCTATTTCAATTTAGCCATTTCTTGTCCGACTCGTAGTATGCACTCTGACTTTGTCTGTAATTCTCTCTGAGCCTTGTACAACCTCCTTCAATAGCTTCCTTACGTAATTCTAAACATTTCTATGCGTTGCATGCTGTAATTCGTAATTTTATTTTTCCGGCTTTGTAATTATTTCATTTTTGTGGTGTTTCTGAGACAGGCCCTCATCCGTCTCTGTAATCGCCCCCTATCGCGTGTAGCTGTATTTCATTCGCTTCCTTATATAATTCTAAGCATTTCTATGGGTTGCATGCTGGAGTTAATTTTCTTTATTCTTCGGAAACTGAATTTATTCAATTTTATCGGTTTTCGGAACCATGTGGGTCCGAGTTCCGACTTACGGGGTTTTCAGTTAGTCGCCTGAATTCACGCCACTTCTCATATAAAAGCAGTACCTAGATCGATTTCTAACATACTGCAATTGAAGAATCCGCCGTCATTTTGTATAATGATTCCGATTTTCAACCACTTCACCTTCAGTGGAGTGCGCTCATGTAACGTAGCTGTGTGTCGCCGTTAGCCTGTTTGCTCAAGGTCCAATTCAGGTGTAATTTATCTTGCCACACATACGCACAATCTCAAAACAGGCACGACAGACCAGAGCCAGCTTCAAAGTGTTTTTGTATATTGTGTTTTTTGCTACCTCCGACTTGCTGAATTTCGCCTACGATAGCGGCGCCTGCTTCCGCCTCGTCTCAGCACGCTGATTTTGGTGAGTTTCGCTGTGGCATTGCGTGTGTGTGAGAGAATGAGTGTTGTTTGTGAATCCTTCCCCCCCAGTAGCGTTAAATCATGCATAATTTAGGCTGGGCACCGTCCAAATTAATCCCTGTAAGAGATGCATTTTTATTGTGTTAACGGAATTGGTTCCCCATTTTGCTTGTTTTCTATCTGAATAAACAAGTTTAAGTTCAGCATAAGTTGCCTATAAATTGTAGTTTTCGAGCACATTCCGTCTTTTATTTCATATTGTTGTTCACAAGTGCTGAGAACGAGCTCAGACACGATTTTTCTTATGTCTAAATTCCGTTGCGCCATAAATGGTTTCTTAGCCACCTTTCTAACATAATTTTAATTGTGGTGGCTTGCTTATTAATGTCTGTGTGCAATAACGTGTGAGCTGCTATGTATACTGGCCACTGCAGTATTAATTTCCTGTTATTGAAGTAATTTGAAACTAGTCAGTTCTCAGTTTGGGCCAGGCAACAAGGCTTTATAGCAGGGAGTAACCAATAGTTCATACGGACCTTATTTGCTAATTTTAGTGATAAAACAAAGCTCTTGTTTCATACAGTGGTCCACTTTTAAGTGGCCAATACAATTGCTACACCACGAAGATGACGTGCAACAGACGCGAAATTTAACCGACAGGAAGAAGATGCTGTGATATGCAAATGGTTAGCTTTTCAGAGCATTCACACAAGGTTGGCGCCGGTAGCGACACCTACAACGTGCTGACACGAGGAAAGTTTACAACCGATTTCTCATACACAAACAGCAGTAGACCGGCGTTCCCTAGTGAAACGTTGTTGTGATGCCTCGTGTAAGGAGGAGAAATGCGTACCATCACGTTTCAGACTTTGATAAATGTCGTATTGTAGCCTATCGCGATTGCGGTTTATGATATTGCGACATTACTGCTCGGGTTGGTCGCGATGCAATGACTGTTAGCAGAATATGGAATCGGTGGGTTCAGGAGGGCAATACGGAACGCCGTGCTGGATCCCAACGGCCTCGTATCACCAGCAGTCCAGGTGACAGGCATCTTATCTGCACGGCTGTAACGGGTCGTGCAGCCACGTCTCGATCCCTGAGTCAACAGATGGGGACGTTTGCAAGACAACAACCATCTGCACCAACAGTAGGACGACGTTTGCAGTAGCATGGACTATCAGCTCGGAGACCGTGGCTGCGGTTACCCTTGACGCCGCATCACAGACAGGAGCGCCTGCGATGGTGTACGCAACGACGAACCTGTGGGCATGAATGGCAAAACGGTATTTTTTTGAATGAATACAGGTTCTGTTTACAGCATGATGATCATCGCATCCCTGTTTGGCGACATCGCGGTAACCGCACGTTGGAAGCGTGTATTCGTCGTCGCCATACTGGCGTATCACCAGGCGTGATGGTATGGGGTGCTACTGGTTACACGTCACCTCTTGTTCGCATCGACGGCACTTTGAACAGTGGCCGTTACATTTCAGATGTGTTACGACCCGTGGCTCTGCCCTTCATTCGATTCCTGCGAAACCCTACATTTCAGTGGCATAATGCACAACCGCATGTTGCAGGTCCTGTACGGGCCTTTCTTGATACGGAAAATGTTCGACTGCTGCCCTGGCCAGCACATTCTCTATATCTCTGACCAATTCAAAATTGTCTGGTCAATGGTGGCCGAGCAACTGGCTCGTCACAATACGCCAGTCACTACTCTTGATGAAGTGCGCTAGCATGGGCATCTGTACCTGTACACGCCATCCCAGCTCTGTTTGACTCAATGCCCAGGCGTGTCATGCCGTTATTGATTTGGGTACTGATTTCTCAAGAACTATACATCCAAATTGCATGAAAATGTAATCATATGTCAGTATTAGTATAATATATTTGTCCAATGAAAACCCGTTTATCATTTGCATTTCTTTTTGCTGTAGTAATTTTAGTGGCCAGTAGTGTATTTAATTACGTTTCCCTATTACTTTAAGCTATTGTGTAACAAGTATTAAGGCATACCTTACCTCCAGATTATTAGTCGTGCGTCACTGTGCATTTACTAGCTCAGAGATATAAACGAAAACTATTTCTTGTCCAATTTAAACCAAATAGTTGGGCTGTAAAAATAATCTAGGAAGTGACAGTTGGATCCCTCAGTTCACAGTCAAACTAATTTCGAAAATATATAATTACGTAGGCTTCCGCGGCCAGAGTCAGATGAAAAAAAGGTTTCTGGGTATGGTACCGCGTCATGATGTAAGGCTATTACTTAAGCTACTGCCGCCGCGCGGCCCACGGCCAGCAGGAGAGAAACAGAAGCCCTCACCCCATTCGCCGATGAACACCAATCATGTCTCGCTATGCAAGAAGCAATAGGCAGACGGCTAACCCCTCCCCCCCCTTCCACCTCAGCATCCTATGAAGAGTGGAACTTTATTCTGATAGGATGCTGAGGTGGAAGGGGGGGGGGGGGTTAGCCGTTGCCTATTGCTTCTTGCATAGCGAGACATGATTGGTGTTCATCGGCGAATGGGGTGAGGGCTTCTGTTTCTCTCCTGCTGGCCGTGGGCCGCGCGGCGGCAGTAGCTTAAGTAATAGCCTTACATCATGACGCGGGTACCATACCCAGAAAACTTTTATGTCAATTACGAAAATAGTTGGTGTGTTTAGGACGATAGTGCACGAAACTAAAAGCTACAATTTCATTGATAAGAAATTAGAATTATATGATTGTGAGATAGGGTATCAAATTGTAGAGGTCGGCAGGGGCTGCAAAACGTGAACAGCCTACTGGCGCAAAATGTGGAAATCCGCCTCTGCTTCAGGTAGGTCGTGTCTTCGATGTACTTGAGATCTACGCTTGTTTGTTTGGAAGCGCTGGGCTCTCCAGACACGTCTAGGCCTGACCATCAACTCCCTCTGCTACGAGTGTCCTTTATTCCATTTTCTCGCAGCTTTATCCACCAGTACATCAACAACCACAATCTACATTTCAATTTTATCCCAGAATAAAAAACGTAACAGACATAGAATTCACAGAAAACGAAAACAACTTGCTAAACAAAGGCCTTAAATATAACACTGAAACAGCTTTAAATACACAATCAAGCACATAGGTGCAACCAGTAAAAATGCTATAGACGTGACTAAACTACCTATTAGACAACAAAATGAACGCAATCTAAAGATAATCAAAACCATTGAAAAAGAAAAAGAAATTTCCAAAAAAATACAATAAAAAAGAAGACACATGAAGAACAAAAGACATTGGAAGACATAAATAAAAAAATTAATATGTAATAATTCCCTAGCTTTATAAGCAGATAAATGAAACAGTATAGTTATAATAGAAAAATCTGTTTACATACAAAGAGTCACAAATTTCCTTCTTGAGAATGATATACAAGAAATATCACACAACCCCATAAATAAATTCACTGCTCAAATTAAAAAAAAACATATTAAACATTGTGAAATATTGTACCAGAATGTGAGAAGAACCCTACCCAAGACCCCAAAAACCCCTACACTACGAGCCCAACGTAGGATACATAAAGCAAATATCCTTATACAGCCGATAGGTAACTGCACTGATAGCCCAGCCTACTTTATAAGCAAACAAAATTAATACTATACTAACAAAATTATACACATATAACTAAAAATACACCATTAAAAATTCATATGTACTTGCAAAGGAAATAAAAAATATTACAATACTACCAAACAGCTATTTTGTTTCATTTGACATAACGAACTTATATACGAACATCCCCATACAATAAACGTTCTCACTTATAAGAAAACATCTATTAAAGAAAAACAACAATTAACAAATCTATTACAACTTACTGTCTCACAAAACGACTTCAGTTTAATGAGAAAATATACAACCAATCCATGGTGTAGCAACAGGTATTTCAATAGCAGAAAATTTAGGAAACTTATTCTTGAACACACTCGAAAACAAATTCTTTACCAATAACCCAAAATAAAAAAAAATAAAATTTATTACTATCGTTATGTTGATAATACCTTGATATTAATACAGGGAACCAGTTACGACATAGATGAAACACACTCGACACTAAACAACGTACACCTAAAAATTAACTTGACAAAAGAAATAGAAACAAATGGTACCATTAATTTTCTCTACTCGAAAATAAGTAATAAAAATAACCAGCACATATTTGACATCTACCGAAAACCAACACCAACAGACAATATAATAAACCCCTACTCATCATCACCCCACATCAGAGAAATACGTTTACTTCTATTCTACGATAAACAGATTAAATAAGATACCTTTGGAAAAAGAAAACATTGAAAAATAAATCCAAATATTGAAATGTATAGCACACAAAAACGATTTTAACCCATACATAGTCGACGAAATCCCTACAAAACACAAAGAAACTAGAACTAAAGCTGCAGTGCACGCACACATAACAGTAGATAGACAACCATCCCATAAAACCAAAATAAGATGTTTTCCTGCAACCTACAAAGGCTATATCTCAAACAAAATCAACGTACTTTTCAAAAACACACAAACTAAACTTGAATTCCGAATGACAAACTCCCGTAACACAAAATTGCACGAAACCATTAGCAAGAAAGTCACAGTGAACAGCTCCGGACTCGTGACGTACGTGTTGGGGCTGTTGCCGCCTCGGAGACTCGGGCTCCTGCCGGCAGTAGCGCCGTCCGTGCACGACACGTGGGCCGCGTCACTCGCGACCTCCGCCAGGGCTGCCTGAAGCCGCGCCCAGTACTGGTCCAGTCAAATAAGCCGGAAAAAGGCGCCAACCTCGGAATGAGAGGTAACAAGCTCAATATTTGCATGGGCCTTTGTTTTGGCATTCCAAATGATGTGTCAAAGGTCTCATAAAATCTCGTGTCCGTGTCTTAAGTTATTAAAGGTCAAAGGTCACGAAAATCGGTTTTTCGCAAATATCTCGCTTCTTATGCGTTAAATGGTATTTGTATCTCTGATAAAAGTTGTAGAGCATCAAATTCTCTACAATTTTTGTTTTAAACATTTTTTTGTTCAATTCATCGTTTTTTAGACAGAGCGCGGAGAGCGCACAGGTCTCAGCGCTCAGGCATATAAGACGTAATACGAGGTCGGCTGCGAATCACAGTCAGTGGTAGGTTGTTTAAAGGTAATAAATCATTGCAACAATTACAATAACAAACCTTCATTCCTTATGAATTATGTTCAATATTTCATAATATTATAAATAAAAAGATTTGTTTAATAATATTTACTTATTTCATGAAATTATTAAGTTATGAAGCAAAATACTTCAAGTATATTTTAATTATATTCTAATATATCTTAATTATTTTTCATGTAGAAAAGAATGAAATTAACTGTAATTAAGACTTAATTATATTTGAAGCAAAAATAAATTAAATAAAAAACGAGGAAATACGTTTTATGTAAATTTTTATTTAGTAGTCATGTATGATTTATTACAATTAGAAGTTCAAACGCGAGGAGGACTTTTATTCACTTTAATTATTAATCATACATAGGTCTCAATTTTCATCTTCTTGATCATCATCGTCGTCTTCATCCGGACGCTCGAAAACGTCCATTTCATTATCATCATCCTCGTAATCGACGATCGTCGTCTCTAAACCTTCCAAGATTTCGGGGTCATGTGCACTTTCTTCATCGAGATCGTTCTGGTGTGATGACGCATTGAGGCAAGCTTGCCCATTTCACTGGCCACAAGCTGAAGAACATTGCACCCCCGATTTCCTGGACCCGCAGCGCGAACCACAACCATTTTTGCAGTTGCAAAAAATTGTATTCAGGAGCTCGTCTGGTGCAGGTGGTGATATTGTTAGTATTGGCTCCAAATGTTCACTCTGCAGCACCCAACTCCATTCCTGGGGTTCTATATAGTTTCTAATCACGTTTGTACTTTGTAATAAGCACGATTGACATGTTGATGAGCTGCTGCACTAGTTGGTGGCAGATTTGATAGTTGCACAGGTTTATTAAGTTTTGTCGATTTAACAGATTGCGTGTATCGAAGATGATCTATGTAGTCTTCAGATTTTGGAGCGTTATATATTGCCAACAAGATACGTATTCCATTTTCAAGTAACGTTTGCGCAGGGCAAATTTCTTGTTGAAATACGTGAGCTAGCTGATACAAATCTGGAAGTTTCTCCAATATATTAACAAAAGTTTTTTTGCCTTTTTAAAACAACGCAGATGTCGTGTCACAGTCACTCCATGCGTGCAAAAGTAAAATGTGTTTTTTTTTTTTTTTTTTTTTTTTTTTTTTTTACAATGGGGATAATGTTCAAAACCTTTGGCGGAGTATATTTGTGTTTTAAGATTGCCTTTAGCAACTTTTTCAAAGAAAATTTCTTGTTGATGCGATTGAGTACGTCCAATTAAAATGACAAGCAAATCAATATCTTCTCATACGATGACGGCAGTGCTTTGGTGCTCTGATTCTTCAATACTTTTTTTCGATTATACAAACATCACCATCATCTCTGGCTTGTTTTGTAGTGATATTAACAGTTTTTAATTTCTCAACAAGCAAGTCAATTATCTTTTTTTTAAATTAGATCTATTTGATAAAAATTTCTCTTGGCTGATTGGCACAATTGTTGTTTCTTCAAAGCAAACTTCATACTATTCTGAAAGAACAGAAGTAGTTCTTAGTTGTTCCATTGCTTTAGTATTTCTACTTTAGAACATACATTGGAACAGAATTAAAATATACTTAAAGTATGTAATTTATGACATTGTAATTACTTGAAATAAGTAAGTATTATTAAAATTGGGTATTAATTCGTAAATAATGAAATTTTATTTACAATTATAATTGTTTTATTCAACGTACCATTGACTGTGATTCGCAGCCGACCTCGTTTTACGTCTTATATGCCTGAGCGCTGTGACCTGTTCGCTCTCCGCGCTCTATCTAAAAAACTATGAATTGCACAAAAAATGTTTAAAACAAAAATTGTAGAGAATTTCATGCTCTACAACTTTTATCGGAGATGCAAATACCATTTAACGCATAGGAAGCGAGATATTTGCGAAAAACTGATTTTCGTGACCTTTGACCTTTAATAACTTAAGACGCGGACACGAGATTTTATGAGACCTTTGACACATCATTTAGAATGCCAAAACAAAGGCCCATGCAAATATTGAGCTTGTTACCTCTCGTTCGGAGGTGAAACCCTAGTTTGACTGGACTATACTCCCGCCTGTCTGTCTGCGGTGGCCGCCCTGCTCTGCTCTGCCACTGGTCCGCGCCGGCCACTCCCTGGCCACAGAACAGGGAGCATACAGAAGGGAAAGCTGGGGGCGGCGCCTTTGATCTGTATGTTACCAAGCGCTGCGCTCGACGCCATATTGAAAAGCAGTAAACGCCGAACTACAGCCACTTAGTACTTTGGCTGGAAATGGACTTTTTACCAACTGCAGCTAACCTCACCGACTTTTACGAAAGGAAACGGCTTTTTATTATGCTCTCATCTGTTTTGCGCCCTCTTCTTGCACCTAATTGTAACCCAACGAAAACAAATGGGCCTTAATTTTAATACAACTACGAAAATGTACGGTGGAATCGATGATCGTTTTATTCGGTGCTTATCTCTAGAAAAATCCCAAATAACGCGGAGTTATGTTTGGGAAATTAGTTATAAACAAGAAAGTGACTTTACGACTGCCAGGTTTTATTTGACACGAATAAATTCGCACAAAATATTGAGTCAGACTTAGCAGTACAACGTGATTACACAGAACTAATGACGTCTGGGCATATATAAAAGTTGTATTTGCTTTAGGAGTATCCTTAATTTACTGATCAGAGAAGGGCATATAGAGGAATCTGTCAACCACAGAGCAGGAACATAAAATAATTATTCCCCTTAATCTACTTGAGTATCAGAAGAACATTAGCATGCTACGCCTCCAATGCCGTAAGTAAAATTTTACCTGCCTACTTACGCACTATTCTTTGTCATTCATTTTATATTATTCCCTGCAACGTTAAACACATATAAATGTACTTCAACATTTCGATGCTGTTGAACTGCTGCATCAACAGCAACAGCGAGAGTTATCGTCAAGAGAAGAAGCAAGGCTACTTTTAATAATTATGCACTCATTGCTCTTATTCGAAACAGATAACATTTAACTTTCACTACACACATAGCGACGTTCACTTACTGCTCAGCATGTTTTGGGAAGGTGAAGAAACTTATATCCTTATTTGTATTGGAATTATTGCGGCAATTAGGTGCTGAACACCATCGGCCGCCTTTTCTTTTATTGCAGCTCATAATAAAAACGGAACAGCTCCAACTACTGACACACAGTTCATTCTTTTCACTGTTCCAAATACTTGTTTACTTTTATGCGATTCAGGCTGTTAAAATACACATTTAACTAACAAAGACGGCGCATTAGCACGCCACAGAGTAGGGAGTGATCACACGTTTACTGCTTTTCAAGATGGCCGATTCCGCGCATGCGCACTAAATTTTGGACGACAGACTGCAGCGGGAGTTTCCTTTCTGTACACTCCTTATTCTGTGACCTGGCTCTAGCTGCAGTAGCGGCAGCTACTGTAACAGGCGCGGCTGTTCCGCCTGCTTCTGGGCTCTGCTCGGTTGATATCCTCAAAGCTGTCTCAGAGCCAGACCCTCTTCACTCGTGGTGTTAGATTTAGGCAGCTTCGTGCTGGTGAGCGCTCTGCACGTACCTCGTCGGACTTGTTCAGCTTCACGTGGAGGTAGTTTGCCGGCCACTTGCTCTACTGTGGAGCTGAGGAAGGCAGGTGGCACTTTCCGCCATACTATTTACAGGGAACCAACTCGCACCGACCTGTACCTGCGAGTCGGTAGCTGCCACCAGCCAGTGCAAACGATGGGGGCACTCACAACTCTGGTCCATCGGGCACGCAGTCTCTCAGAGCCAGACGACCTGGCAGAGGAGCTGCAACACCTTCAGTCGCTCTTCTACAGGGATGGTTATTCATCCAGGGACATCGACAAGGCGCTGCGCCCTGACACAGAAGAAGTGCAAGAAGAAACGCAAACGGTTGCCTTTTTGCCGTATGCCGGACCAATATCTGCGAAAATCAGCAGCGTATTCTGCCCACCGCCCGAGATTAAAGCTCTCTTACGGAGTGTAAAGGATGATCTGGGCCTACACGAGCCGGCAATCTACCACATACCGTGCCAGTGTCGTACATTGGCCGAGCAACCGGGACCGTCGACATCAGGTGTAAGGAGCATCCGACGACACACCGGACTCAAACAGGCTCCCGAGTCAGCCATAGCGGAGCACTGTTTGGAATTAAATCATTTGATGAAATTCTGGCACAAACTCGCAGATACTGGGATAGTGTTATCAAAGAATCCATTGAAATAAAGGTCACGCAAAATCTTATCAGCCGCGACACAGGAAACCAGCTTAGTTCCGCCTGGAATCTAGTAGTCCATCTCCTAAAGACGCAACGGAGGCAGCAGCCCACCTGTGGGAGCAATAATTCTGCATATGGCAGAATGAAGAAGTCAGCGCAAATAAGACAGGCTGAACGAACGGTGCTGAATCAGACAGCAAATCGAGCACCAGAAGGCGGCCACACAGGGAATGAACGACGGCAGTTCCGGCAGAGAGCGACGCGGCAGGCGCTGCTAGCGGCGCGGACCTCGTAGGGAGCGGCTGGCTGTGGCAACAGAACAGTGTAGTGCACTAGCAAGCGCTACCGCACTGAACGCCCAGTACAACTTGGAGGGGGAACAGAACGTAACACGACGACATTATGCACTGACAAGAGCCCAGAAGCGCGCACTGGACAGGCAGAACAGCCACACATCTTGCACAGTAGCCGCCGGTACTGCAGCCAGGTAGTGGCCGGCGCGGACCAGCGGCAGAGCAGAGCAGGGCGGCCTGTTCTGCCGGCAGCCACCGCAGACAGACAGTATCCACACTGGACGCGGCTTCAGGAAGCGCCTGACGGAGGTCGCGAGGAGCGCGGTCCGCGTACCGCGAAGTACGACGCGGACTGCCGGCAGAAACCCGAGTCTCCGAGGCGACAGCTCTGCAATTAATAAAATCACAGGTGACAATTGTAATAAAGTCTACAGTAGTCAGACAGGACGAAATTTGAAATACGACCCTCCGTCGTCATCTATGTATTTTATATAAAATCGTAATTTATTTGATATCGCTAGTTTAGCATTTTGTACAAACTAGAACCCCACTCTTTGTGAGGCATGAGGAATAGTATTTCTATTTCACGTTCTAAAATATTACTTTCTGAAATATTTATTTAATACTGCTAGGATTTTGTTATTTTAATAATTTATTATTGTGGATGTGAATGTGGCAATAAGTACGGCTTCTCCGCTACGCAACTGTCCCTGTGAGAATGTGTTGATAGACTGCTTGATTGATTTTGTCAGGGAAGCCAAAACAGTCTCGGTCGAACCCACCACTGCCCGCACCGAAACTAAGTTTATTGTGCGTTATCGCTCCCTGTATATCTAGTAAAGCCAACCGATGCCCTTGAACAGAGCAAGAAGTCCCTTTACCAGTTCTTTATTAGGCACAATTTCTTCGGGTCTGGTTCTCCAGAATATTCTGTGCCTTTCGCTCTCCAATGCAATGAATTCGAAGATTAGATGTGATGCAGTTTCATCACAGATCCTCTCCTGTTATTCCCATTGTATGTAGGTGTTTTTTGAAATTCCCATGGCCTGTCAGCAGTCCAACCGTGAGTCTAATCTCTCTCCTGTTCAGACCCAGGATTGCAGAGCTTCTTTTAAAATTAGGCTTTGGCATCATTACCTTGCCATGTTTTTGTTGATAGACTTTGGTCCAATATTCTACGTGCTGTCTTCTGAGCCAGTTATGTAGCTCCAATTTGATCATTACCTTGGTGATTGTCAGGACAGGTTCCGGTTCAATAAATGTAGCCTCTGCCCCCATCCTGGCTAATCTGTCGGCATGTTCGTTGCCACTGATCCCCGAGTGGCCAGGGACCCACAATAGGTTTACTCTATTGCTTTCCCCTAGCTCCACCAGAACCCTGTGACATTCTGCAACAATTTTAGACCTTGTTGCAGGAGCTGCCAGTGATCTCAGGGCTGCCTGGCTGTCTGAATAGATATAGATGCTACTATCTTTGTAGCACCTTCGCAAATTCTCCTCCACACATGCCCTGATGACAGTGATTTCGGCCTGGAATACTGAGGCCTGTTTCCCTAGAAAGATGACGCCCTCCAGTCTTGGCTGCACCCCGTATACCTCGGCCCCAACGCCTTGGTCTGATTTCGACCGGTCAGTGAAACAGACAATATCCCCCGTACAGTGTCGAACTATTTTCTCCCACTGCTCCCTACTTACAATTGTTATATTAAAACGCTTCTTGGAGCAGTATGGGGTTATAATATAGTCGGCTGGCATTTTCCCAACCTTTCCTATATTTACCTCACTCACTGTTTTAGTGTGTGATTCTGGATATCCCAAAGAGTTCCAGTTTTTGCCACTTTTGAGTCTGTAGGCACCAGCTGCCGCCTCCATCTTGACTCAAAGGTGTAATGGGGGCATATCCAGCATGGTTTCCATCCCAGCAGTTGGTGTGCTGCTAATTCCGCCTGTTATGGCTAAGCAGGCTGGTCTCTGCACCTTACCAAGCTCCTTAGCAGCAACCTGCTGTTCTACCTTCTTCCACCACACGACCGCCCCATAGGTGATCCTGGGTCTAATCACCGTGGTGTATATCCAGTGCATACCCTTGGGGCTCAGGCCCCAATTTTTGCCACAAGCTCTCCTGATACTTACTAAAGTACCTTTTGCCTTGGAGCAAATATTCCTGATGTGAGGGGTCCATGTCAGTTTTTCATCCAGGGTAACCCCTAGATATTTCACTGTCCCCTTCACAGCTAGGGCTTCATCGAAAAGCATTAGATTCCAACTTGAATGCTGGATATGCTTCTTTGTGAATGGTACAACAACAGTCTTCTTAGGACTAACCCCCAGATCCTGTTTTCTGCACCAGTCTTGCACAATGTCCAACGCACCTTGTGCCATATTCTTGATTGTGTCAGCAAATTTGCCAAGTATTACTATGTCAAGATCATCTGCGTATCCTTGGCAAAAGTACTGCCTAGAGTTTAATTCTCCAATGAGATCATTCACCACTAGATTCCACAATACAAGGGAAAGAACTCCTCCTTGCGGGCAACCCCTAGTGGTGTTGATTACCATTTTTTCATTCATCATGGTAGCTTCTACTTTTCTTCCACTGAGCATGGCCCTAGTCCACCTACATATAATGGTCCCTAGGTCATGCTCCTCTGCTGCTCTAACCATGGAATCGAAGGTCGTGTTGCTAAAAGCCCTCTCGATGTCCAGGAAGATACAGAGGGCTATTTCCTGAAAGTGTATTGCTTTCTCCACCTTCCCAACGAGTTAGTGGAGAGCTGTCTCACATGATTTACCTGGCTGATATGCATGTTGGTTTGAATGTAGAGGAGCCCTACTTAACCTCCTCTCTCCAACATGTACATTAACCAGCTTCTCCAATGGCATTGGGAATGATTCCTGCTGCTAGGCTAACCCTAAATAACCTGCATAGGAATCGAATAAGATTTTCTCCCGCTTGTTGCAGGAGAGCTGGAAAGATTCCATCGGGGCCAGGTGACTTGAACGGTTGAAATGTTCCCACCGCCCATCGGACCTTACTGAAATCGACACACTCCTTGGGCAAATCCCAGTCCTCTTTGCGAATACCTGAGAACCGTTGTCTCTCAGGAATCGCATTCTGATCTGTGTTATCCACCACAGTATATTGAGGAAAGTGAGTCTTGAGGAGCAGTTCCAGCGTCTCATTGCTGTCTTTGTATACTCCCCATCCTCCTTCCTCCTGGATTAGTTGGTACCCTAGTGAGGATTTTACGAAGTCTCGCTTGAGCAGCCGTGCCCTCCACTTCCTCACAGAATACCTTCCAGAATGCCTCCTTTGCCCGTCTGATGGCAAGGTTGTAATTGACAAGGGCCTCACGATACTTTGCCCATTGTCCTTTGCGCCTCGCAAGGTAAAACAGTCTTTGTGCCTTTTTCCTTTGCATTTCCAGGTTATTATTCCACCAAGGCACATTCCTGTTTGTGCGCTTCTTAGTGATTGATCAGTTGTCCTGGTATGAGGTCACTATAGCACTATAGCCTCTGCTACTTCCTCAAACTCTGCTGGATTCCTTATCGAGGTTTTTATGAATGTGGCAATAAGTACAGATTCTCCACAACACCACTGTTCCTGTGAGAATGTGTACTTGTTTTACTTTTAAGTGGATGTGTGAGAATCTATGACTGTCTGAATGTGGGTAGTAATAGCTTGCTTTGCATGGTTCTCTCTGGCTCAGAGTCGATAGTTAGTCATTACCAACCCCTGCTGCTGGTGCGACCAAAGAGGTTTCTACACCCTTTGGTTACAAGCCGGTCGATGAGCCTTCTCCAGGGCAAGTATCGCGTCCCCACCACCGCTGTTTCTTGAGCTTTGCCAGTTTCTGGTAGCTTCGCACCTCCTGGCCACTCGGTCTTCACTTTGTGCTCGGATCGTGGTGAGGTAAAGTTGTTTCTGCTCTTGTGTCCGCGGAGATGGTAGCGATTCGTTGACTATCATGTTTAACTCTTGAACATAGATTCATTTTTCGGAATATTTTTTCAGATCGTGCGCGGAAATTTCTAGTTTTTCAATCCAGTGATTTCCAACAGACAGACGCAGTGAATCTGTTATTAGTTGCAGTTTGATAACGGCCTGGTATATTCAAACATTTTGTGATTATGTGGCGCTGTATGAACTCTGTGTAAATTCTTTCTAGCTTTGTGGGCCCGCTTTCTAACAGACAATATGTTCATTTTTGTACAGTGCACGTAAAATCTTTCTTATTATTTCCTTCTGTGAGTGATATGTGTTCCACGTGGTTGGTTCTTAGAACAAAGCCTTCAGCTTTCACTATTGTTTGTTCCATGCCCATCAGGCAAGTAACTATGCGTGTATCCTTCTGATTTCCACTAACATTTCGTGATCTTCTATCCCAACCTATTTTAATTTTTCTGTCTTCTCCGAACTTGTAGTACGCATTCAGTCTTTGTCAGTAATTCTCTCAGAGCCTTGTACAACCTCCTGCTTATGAAATTCTATGTATTTCTAAGGGTTGTATGCCGTAGTTTTTATTCTCACTTTTCCGTCTTTGTAAGTATTTCACTTTTCCGGGTGTTGAGACCAGACTTCATACGTCTCTATGATCGCTTTCTATAGCGTGTAGCTGCATTTCATTCGCTCACTTATGAAATTCTAAAAATTTCTATGGGTTGCATGCCGTAGTTTTTATTTTTCCGACTTTGTAATTATTTCACTTTTTCGGGTTGTGAGACGACTTCTTTCATCTCTGTGAACGCTCCCAATCGTATGTTGCTGCATTTCAGTAGCTTCCTTATGAAACAGTTCTATGGGTTGCATGCCGTAGTTAATTTTCTTCATTTTTCAGAAATTGATTTTATACATTTCTATCGGTTTTCGGAACCACGTGGGTCCGAAATCCGACTTCAGGGGTTTGCAGGTAGTCACCTGAATTCACGCCACTTCGCATAAAACCAGTGCCTAGATAGCTTACTCTCACATTGCAACTTAAGAGTCCGCCGTGATTTTGTGCAATGAATCCGATTTTGCGTCGGTGGAGTAGCCGAGCAGTCTAAAGCGTCTCGCTGCGGAGCGCGCGGTTGCTCGCCGTGGAGGTTCGAGTCCTCCCTGGGGCATGTGTGTGTGTGTGTGTGTGTCTGTGTGTGTGTGTGTGTGTGTGTGTGTGTGTGTGTGTGTTTGTCCTTAGGTTAGTTTACCTAGGTTTAAGTAGTTGGTAAGCTACGTACTGATGACCACGCAGTTTGGTCCGATAGATTTACAAACATACACATAATCCGATTTTTAAGCACTTCACCTTCAGTGGACTTTGATCGTGTAATGTAGCCGTATGTCGCCGTTAGCGTGTTTGCTCGCGGTCTAATCTAAATGCAACTTAACCTTGCTGTACACGCGCACCTTCTAAAATCAGGCACGACAGACCAGAGCCATCTTCGCAGTTTCATCGTATATTGTGTTGTGTGGTACCTCCGGGTTTGCTGAATTTTGCGTATAGTGGCGCCTGCTTCTACCTCGTTTCAGGACGCTGGTCTTGGGAAGATTTTAAAGACAATCTTACTGCACTTATGGGTTAAAAAAGGTTTAAAATGGCAAGGGAACTTGAAAGAAAAAAGGGTGAAAAATGAGCATACAGGGTGTTGTTGTTGCGGTCTTCACTCCGGAGACTGGTTTGATGCAGCTCTCCACAATACCCTATCCTGAGCAAGCCTCATCATCTCCACATAAGAACGGCAACCTACATCTGTCTGACTCTGCTTACTGTATCCATCTCTTGGTCTTCCTCTGCGATTTTTTCCTCACACACTTCCCTTCAACGCTAAATTCACAATTCCTTGATGTCTAAGAATGTGTCCTACCAATCGATCCCTTCTTTTAGTCAAGGTATGCCAGAAATTTCTTTTCTCCCCAATTCTGTTCAGTACCTCCTCATTAGTTACGTGATGCATCCACCTAATCTTCAGCATTCTTCTGTAGCACCATATTTCAAACGCCTCAATCCTCTTCTTGTCCGCGCTGTTTATCGTCCATGTCTCACTATGTCTCACTCCTTACAGGGCAACACTCCATACAAATGCCTTCAGAAAGGACTTCCTTAGGCTTAAATCAATATTCGAGGTTAACAAATTTCTCTTTTTCAAGAACGCTTTTCTACCCATTGCCATTCTGCATTTTATATCCTCTATACTTCGACCATCATTTGTTATTTTACTGCACAAGTAACAAAACTCATCTACCTCCTTTATTGCTCCGTTTCCCAATCTAATTCCTGCAGCATCACCTGATTTTCTTAGACTGCACTCCATTACCCTAGTTTTGCTCCAGTTAATGTTCATCTTATACGCACCTTTTAGCACACTGTCCATTCCGTTCAACTGCTCTTCCAGGTCCTTTGCTGTATCTGACAGAATTACTATGTCATCAGCAAAACGCAATGTTTTTAATTCTTCCCCCTGAACTTTAATTCCTTCTCCAAATTTCTCCTTGCTTTCCTTTATAGCTTGCTCAATGTACAAATTGAATAACAATGGAGAAAGACTACAACCCTGTCTTACTCCCTTTCCACCCACTGCATCCCTTTCATGCCCTTCAACTCTGACAACCGCTGTCTGGTTTTTGTACAAGTTGTATACAGGGTATTTAAGGAATTATTTTATGGGGACGACGAAATTGAAGAGTGGACTAAAGCTTTGTGTTCTATTGATATGGAGGAAAGGGGGAGAGAAATTGAGAATGACTTGTTACATGATGATCTTTTAGATAGGTAGGAACAGATTGTTGTACAGCCAATAGTTGAGATATATGCTGGAAAAGCAAGAGTAAAAGCACTTCTGGATTCGGGAAGTAGCATATCGGCTGTGTCAGAAAGTTTTCGGACCAGAATAAAGAGCAAACAGTTAGCTGTATTCCCAGTAAATAGCGTAACAATTAAGACAGCTACAGGGGGAAAAGTAATCTCATCAGGCAGGAGATGAGTTTAGACTTTAAATTTTGTGGATACGAATTTAATATCGGATGTTTTGTGATAAGTGCGTTGGTGACAGGTGTTATGTTAGGTACAGATTTTCTATGTAAATATAAAACATGTCTCAGCTGTTTAGAAAGGTATCTCGAGTTTGAAGTAGAAGGAATAGGACGAAAGGTGGAATTCAAGAACTCATTGACGAGGGAGCAATGTGTTGCCCACACAGTAATGACTGGGCTAAAGAGGAGAACAAGAAGGAATTGTGTGGGCGCGCTTTGGTGCGTGGAGGTCGGCAGTTCGATGGGATAATGTTGATGAACATGACTGTAGTTTGTGGTTTAAAAATATGAGGATAGTTGTCAGAATTGTACTGTTATTTTAAAGAGTGTTGTCGCACAAATTGTGGTGCGACAAGGTCGGATTAATTTCTCAGTAGAAGACATGTAATTTTCAATACGCTGAATTTCTCAAATTATTACAAGAAGGATCTTACTGGCATAAGTGGTTTATATATGAGTTGATATAGAAATTTAATTTGTGTTTAATATTTGGGGATTAAAATGTGTTGTAATTAGGGTATCATTTAACAAGGAAAAGTATTTAAGTGAAGTAATGGTTTATTGCTTTGAATTTCCTTTTTAATATCATTAGTCGGTAATGGGGGAGGCTAGTGTTGCAAAAACCAAAATTATTATAGTGTGGACATGTTTTCTAGTGGGAACATGGACAGACTGAAGGCAAAAGCAATATTTATTGTTTTGTACGTCGATAATGTTTTAATGCGTTGCTGTTGAAGAGTGTGTACCGATTCCAGTGGGAGAAGGCGTTCAAAGCTGGAACGTTGGGGATTCGGTTGTGTTTCTATACATTGCCAGCTATACCGTAGTCGAAGTGTGCCATACGCTGTCGGTGCAGCGGCCGGTGGAGACGGAGCGTCGGTCGCTGAGGAGGAACGGCGCGTCACAGTGGTACCTGCCGAGCCAAGTCGGTGGAGGCATGCAATTGTCTGGGCATTTCACTAATTAATCAATACACATATGTAAAAATGGAGCGTGGGACGTGTGTCCGTGTATTTCACCTGGTGGCCAAAATTATTCACTGCAGACCACTGGCGGTTATGCATGAGAGTAGCCTTTAGGTCGCGGTGTGCACTATGGTGTTCTGGTCGCGGTGTGTGGCGGTGGGTGAGTGTGCCGAACAAAAGTCCCTAAAATGTGGAGCAATACGACGATCAGCAGATGCTCAAAGATAAAACACTGGGAAACACAGGCATACATTAACTGAGCATTAACTACGCTGGCAATACACCGATGATCTCAATATAAACAATGGAAGGACAACTGTAGTGCTTACGATCAAAATACTGACAACTGCATTCGAGCGTCACGGTTTCATAATACACAGTACCATCTCCATATTATCTTTGAGCTCACTGCAGTACACAGATTGTGGCCATACGTTTATGTATGTCTGTGACGGAAAGTTCGTAAGTCATAGTTTACTTTGGTTTAGCGGACAGCATCGCGTTACGATCAGATTAATACCATTCAGTTTGGTGAGTAATCTTAATATGTATGACAATTAAGGTGTTTGTGCCTATATTTATATATTAAACTACACATCGTAAACGAATAGTGTTTGTATGTGGTAGTAGATATGTCTCCCATTGTGCACTACGGTGGGAGACGGTTGATATCGATAAGGGGGTATAAGATACGGTAGTTGAAAGTTACCGACTTATATAAATTTGTACGTCTGACTGTCAATATTTTGCTCTTCAGCAAAAACCATACAGTGAAAACGAACGATTTCTCTGTGTCGTTCCAGGACAAAGTCTCCCGTTGTACTCCATAGCAGTCCCGTATCGATAGCTATAAGAGTGTGCAAGATACAGTGGTTCAAACTCGTCAGCTTATATAAAATTCGAACTGAAACCAGCGATGACTTTTGACACTATAACAGCAAAGAGGTTATATACAGCGAAACGTCTTGCGCATTCTTCAGTTGTTTTTCTGCAACAAGCATACGAACAAAGAAAAATAACTGTAAATCGGAGTTTGAAAAGTAAAACTCCCAAGATAGATGCCAGAGCGTAAGAACGAAATTTCGCGTTTTCGATCCGTTACTAACAGACAGAAAACGGTACTGAAAAGTGAATCTACATACGATAGACACTTGAAAATTTGTAGACGTTGTTTATCTTACACTGTAGGCATCAGCGATTTTTCGATATTCCCATTTCTAATCTGGTGAAATAGGGTATGATGGAAAATACGTTGCTATTCAGGCAATTTTGAAGCATTAAATACAAAACTTCTGATTTAGATTTTTGATTGGAGTTTTAAAAACACGTGTATAGATATTTTTGAAATTCAACCACAAAACGAGTGAAATAAGACAAAATATTTGAAGGGTACTACTAAAACTATTTTGATGTTAGAAATACGAAAATTTGGGTTTGGAACCACGATTAGAATTTAAAAAAAAAATGTATTTTGTGATGTTTCGAATTCTGCCATCAAGTGTGCAATAGTGGCAAGTTTTATGAAAATACTTTGCTAGGAAAGCATTTTTAAAGCCAAATCTATGAACATTTATATTTAGAAGTGGAAGCAACCATCCAGTCTACACGTACGAATCAACGGGAATCAAGTTAGTATGCTATAAAAATTATAATTTCTGTTACTTTAGATTTAAATCTCATATATGACGCACAAATGATACGCTGGTTCAAACACTTCGTTCTGCCACAGAAGCTGGTAATAATTCTAATGTTTTTTTACTAATTTCAGAGCCGTCCGCGGTGGCCGAGGGGACTGAGGCGCTTCAGTCGCGGTCTGCACGGCCACTACGGTCGGGGGTTCGAATCCCCCCTCGGGCATGGATGTTTGTGCCGTCCTAGTTCGTAAGTAGTTCATAAGTAGTTTGTAAGTTTAGGGACTGATGACCCCGTAGTTAAGTCCCATAAGCTTGACAAATTTTTTTTTTTTTTTTTTTTTTTTTTTTTTTTAACTAATTTCAGAGAAAATGGTCAAAAATTTTGGTGATACTTTACATGATAATTTGTCATGTAAATGTATCATATCAAGTGATTCTTGCCGTGGGAAAGGCGAGTTTTTCCAGGCTGTTGGGTTCCGCAGCCGGCCGGCTACCAGTTTGGACCTGGTGAGTGGGATACAGCAGGTAGTCAGGGTTTCCCTAATGTGGTCGGAAACCGGAAACGCTTGGCTGAGCGAGAGCGTCTATTCCAGACTGCAACTGCAGTACAATATAGCCACACACATCATTCTAAAAATCCATATAAAATCAGGGAATGATCACACGGAAAAATATAATTATATCAATGGATTCAGGAGACTTGGGAGAATCAAACGCCGTAATTACAATTTCAATATCCCTTACACATAATAAGCCGATAAATTTCAATTATATAATAATAACAAGACTTATATTTACAATTATTGATATGTAGTGTTTATCAGAAACAGTTTAAGAAGCTGATGGGCAGCATTGCACCACGCCACCAATCTTAAAAGGTGTACCACATTGTTTCCGTATTCTTTCATTAAACTTTATTTTACTCTCTTGTTCTGCTTTTCGTTGAGGAAATAATATGTTGTGTCAGAACAAAGATTCTACCACAGAAACACAAAACATGGACCCAGCAAAGCGCATTACATTTATATATGTATTTTATGATATTTAATATTATTCTTAGTAACGTTCGTTTTATGTTGTACATTGCCACTTAAATATCTCATGCCGGACTAAAAATAGTAAATATGCAGCAGATAATTTATACTTAAACAATTATATGTATTGTGGACAAGAACTGAATGCATTTTCATAAAAAGCCGCGATAAATTAAATATTAATTGTGTAACTATATTTCGACCGCGGCAGTGTATTTGAACAGTGAGACGCCACACTTGATAGCTACCTGAGCAAAGAGCTTCAGTCTCAACCGATTTTAGTATTGTTAAATATGTATTTGTTTGTTAAATGTAAACAACATTTGTAGGGAGGTGGTCAAAGCATTTAATTCTGTGATATTCAAATGTACAATATTTTGGAAGGGAAAGTGTATTTTAAAGACGAGGCGTTTGGATGCGCGGAAGGATACAATTCTGGGAGCAGGTAGAGCACGCTTTCGAACGCTTGGGAAGGGACTCGTAACTTGCATGTGGTGGTGAAAGGTTGTGACGCTGGGCGGTCTGAAGCCGCGTTACGAACTTGTGATTTGAAGAGACAGGCATGCGCGGACTTGGGAAATTTACGGGACTGTGACTGCTGAACTTAGTCTGTGTTTGGAAAGTGGTAAAGTATGGACGGTAGCAGGGCTGTATAACTGCAGCAATCGTGGACTCGGGTGATGACAAACTGTGTTTTATAGCAAATAATGTTAGTAATCTGGAACGGCTGTGTTCGATGAACTTTATTAATTGACGAGTGATAATTTAGAACTTTTACTCTCGAGTGCGTGTGATACTTATAGTGCCTCTCATTAAGTATAGTTGGAGAAATATGCAGTTTTTTACAGATGTATAAAGTAGGACCACCTTCGCATTTTCATGTCCAAAACGAGTAATGAAGTCCGTTTATATAAAAATTACTTCGTGGGTAACTCTCTTCTAAACATTATCTTAGAATTCCTTTTGTTGGTTATTCAGAACTTTAATTTATGTTTATTTAAAAATGCTAGTATTGCCTGTGGTCGAAAATCGAGCAATTGTGTTTACAATGGTCAGTGGGGGTAAAATGTTACGTATAATGTCGGCGGCCTCGCGTGACTATGTTGGAAACATCAACAACACTATAGAAAATCTTTGCCCATTTGTTCGAACCACATAGAATGACTCGATTAGTGTATCGTACAGACCATGAAGTAAACAAATAATGCTGTTCCTGTTTCATGGTTGACAGGATCTTGTATGTACCCTCGTCCAGTCAGTAAAAATAATTGCCCTCGTAAAGCGAAGCTTCCACGAGAAACATCAGCGTTGTGAAGCGATTGGCTAAAATGGAGACTCACAGGATTCTCACTATTCAGCATCTGTTGTCAAGAGCCGGCCGCGGTGGCCGAGGGGACTGAGGCGCTTCAGTCACGGTCTGCACGGTCACTACGGTCGGGGGTTCGAATCCCTCCTCGGGCATGGATATTTGTGCCGTCCTAGTTCGTAAGTAGTTCATAAGTAGTTTGTAAGTTTAGGGACTGATAGCCCAGTAGTTGAGTCCCATAAGCTTTACAAACATTTGAACATTTGTTGTCAAGATTATCATAGGAGGCCGCTGGGATATTTGGTAAAATTTAACCGGCACTGGTAGGTATGAAACGGTATCTTTTACGTGTTAAGGAAAATGTCTGACACAATAACAACAAATAAAAACGGAAGTACATACATCTCATGCCATTTTCGAATTACATAACTTTCATTAGCCTAATATGTGAAATGGAACTACAATTTCGGTGTTCGTATATTTAGACAGCGACAAGAAATAATGTTATTTCGATGCTGTGACATTCAGAATTCCAGAGCTGACAACATGTCGACTTTGTAGCTCCACCCGAGCACCGCTAGATGCCTCTCCCGGCGCATCATCCTTTATATCGGCATTCGTATGAAAACATCCATTTCCTTTAACCAGTCTTAATGACTGCGAAAATGAAGCATTTGAACGGCACAAGAAAGTGAGTTGGGAGCACTCCATGTTTCGATATTCACTTATTTTAATACGTTATTTTAATACTGCAGATGCGCTGCATTACAGCGCCTTTGGTCGAGGCGAATAGCCAATCAGTGAGCTGATTATTGGAGAATGTAGAACTTGATCCAAGCTGTAGATAGGAAAATTTCTACTTCCTTTTAGCACTTTTAATGGCTAAATGCATACATAATATTTATATTTGTGAAATCTGCGACAATCTTTCGAATTATGTAACTTTGATTGGTTTCTTGTACGAATAAATTAGCGATTTCTACGAAAATAAAGCGCTTAGTACGGTGAGTTGTGTATCGGCCAAGTCTTGCTGGTGGGTACGGACAGGGAGCCCGCAGTACGACGGCCGCCTTCCGCTCTTCGTCGTCATGGAGACGCTGGCCGCAGGACAGTAGCTTCCTGAGGTGCGAGTGAGGAGGCGGGAACGTCTGGTAGCAGAGCACAGTGGGGACTGACAACTGTCACGGAGCAGCCGACGTCTGCAGCGAACGCACCCGCAGAAATTTCTCCTCCGTCCGTCTTTCCGACAACGGAGCAACACTGCCATCAGCACTTATCTTACGAGGTAGGGTCCGGAAAGGCAAACCTAGATTGGGAGAAAGCTTTGACTTCGACAGCCCGTTAAAAATTCTAAAGCTAGCAGATAGATACATTAGGGGGGACGAAAAGTTATATACGACTTCTATCAAAACTAGACTGCTGTTATGAGAGTCGAAAAGCGTAAAAGGGCCGCATTGGCTGGGAAGGGAGTAATACAGTGTTACACCTTTTAACCAATGTCATTCAATCTGTAGTTGCATTCGTAAAGATGAGAAGGAAAGCGAGGAGAAATTCGGAGAAGTAATAAAAATTCAGGGAGAAGTAATAGAAACTTTGCGGTTTGGCGATGGCATTATAGTCCTATCTGAGATGGTCTACCCCCACGAACCACAGACATTGCGGAGGTGGGGTGGCTTGCGTGCCTCAACGATGCAGATAGCCGTACCGTAGGTGCAACCACAGCGGAGGGGTATCTGTGGAGAGGCCAGACAAACGTGTGGTTCCTGAAGAGGGGCAGCAGCCTTTTCAGTAGTTACAGGGGCAACAGTCTGGATGATTGACTGAGCTGGCCTTGTAACATCAGCTAATGTGGCTTTGTCACACAGTTACTGCGAACGGCTGAAAGCAAGGGGAAACTACAGCCGTTACTTTTCCCGAGGACATACAGCTCTACTGTACGAACATATGATGATGGCGTCTTCTTGTGTAAAATATTCCGGAGGTTAAATAGTACCCCATTCGAATCTCCAAAAATTCAAATGTTTGTATAGCTTGTGGGACTTAACTACAGGGTCATCAGTCCCTAAACTTACAAACTACTTACTAAGTAGCTAACACTAAGGACTGCACAAATATCCATGCCCGAGGGGGATTCGAACCCCCGACCCTAGTGTTCGGATCTCCGGGCGGGGACTACTCAGGAGGATGTCATTATCAAGAAAAACAAAACAGGCATTCTACGGATCGGAGCATGGAATATTCTAACCCTTAATCGCGTAGGTAAATTAGAAAATCTTAAAATAGAATCGATAGGTTACATCTACATCTACATACATACTCCGCAATTCACCGTAAGGTGCGTGGCGGAGGGTACACTGTACCACTACTAGGCATTTCCTTTCCTATTCCACTCCCAAATTGAACGAGGAAAGAAAGAATGCCTATATGCCTCCGTACGAGCCCTAATTTGTCTTATCTTGTCTTTGTGATCTTTACGCGAAATGTAAGTAGGCGGCAGCAAGATCGTACTACACTCAGCTTCAAATTCCGGCCCTCTAAATTTACTTAACAGAAATTCACGAAAAGAACGTCGTCTTTCTTCCAGCGATCCCCAATTGAGTTGCCGGAGCATTTCCGTGACACTCGCGCATTGGTCTAACCTACCGGTAACAAATCTGGCTGCTCGCCTCTGAACCGCCTCTATGTCTTCCTTCAAACCGATCTGCTGCGGGTCCCAAATACTTGAGCAAAACTCAAGACGTGGTCGTACAAGCGTTTTATACGTGGTCTCCTTTACAGGTGAAGTACATCTTCCCAAAGTTCTCCCAATAAACCGAAGTCGGCTGTCTGCCTTACTCACAACATTCTCGTTCCATTTCATATCGCTCTGCAACGTTACGCCTATATATTTGAACGACGCGACAGTATCAAGAAGCTCACTACTAATGCTGTATTCGAACATTATAGGATTGTTTTTTCTACTCATGCGCATCACCTTACATTTTTCTACATTGAGAGCTAGCTGCCATTCTTCGCACCAACTAGAAATTTTGTCTAAGTCAACCTGTATGTTATTACAGTCAGTTACAGAAGACACCCTCCCATACACCACAGCATCATCAGCAAACAGCCGCAAATTACAACTTACTCTGTCCATCAGATCATTTATATAGATAGAAAATAATAGCGGTCCTATCACACTCCCCTGGGGCACGCCTGACGATACACTCGTCTCTGATGAACACTCGCCGTCGAGAACAACGTACTGCGTTCTATTACTTAGGAAGTCTTCCAGCCAGTCACAAATCTGTGAACCTATTCCATAAGCTCGTATCTTCGTTAGCAGTCTGCAGTGTGGCACCGCGTCGAACGCCTTTTTGAAGTCGAGAAAAACACAATCTGCTCAAGACAGTTTTCGGAGAAAGTGTCAAAGAGTTGCTAGCAAGACTGCTTGTCTGTACCGCCTGAAATGTAACTAGCAAGGTCCCAATCTATACTCTTAAGGTTGAGGTTGAAGTCACCTCCGACTAATCGGTTAAAGTTAGATATGGTAGGGATTAGTAGAGTTTTGTGGCAGGATGAACAACATTTCTGGTCAGGTGAGTACAGCGTTATAAATACAAAATCAGTTGGTGTTAACGCAGGAGTAGGTCTGATAATGAGTAAGAAAATAGGAATGTGGGTAAGTTACTATGAACAGCGTAGTGAACATATTATCATAGTAAAGATAGACCCAAAACCAACACCGACTACAGTAGTGCAAGTGTATATGCCAACTAGCTCTGCCGATGATGATATAGAACAAATGTATGAGGAGATAAAGGAAATTATTCAGAAAATTGAAGGAGATGAAAACTTCATTGTGATGAGAGACTGGAACTCGGTAGTAGGAAAGGGAGGAGAAAGAAATGTTTTACGTGAATATGAACTGGAAAAAAGGAATGAAAGAAGAGATCGCTTGGTAGAATTTTGCGCAGAGCACAATTTAATGATCACCAACAATTGGTTTAATCATCATGAAAGAAGGCTGTATACGTGGAAGAGACCAGGAGACACTGGAAGGTACCAGACTGACTTTATAATGGTAAGACATAGATGTAGGAACCAGATTCTAAACTGTAAGACATATCCAGGAGCAGATATTGACTCTGACCATAACTTATTGGTTATGAACTACAGATGAAAAATGAAGAGACTGCAGAAAGGGAGAAAAGTTAGGAGATGGAACCTGGAAAAATTGAAGGAACCAGAGGTGGTTGAGGGTTTCAGAGGAAGCGTTAGGCAAGGATTGGCTGAAACGGGGGAAAGGAATTCAGTAGAAGAAGAATGAGTAGCTCTGAGAGATAAGGTAGTGAAGGCTGCAGAGGATCATATAGGCAGAAGGACAAGGCTTGATAGAAATCCCTGGATAACACAGGATATATTGAACTTAATTGATAAGAGGAGAATATATAAAAATTCAGCAAATGAAGAAGGCACAAGAGAGTACAGACGTCTGAAAAATGAGGTTGACAGGAAGTGCAGACTGGCTAAGTAGGAGTGGCTTAAGGAGAAATACAAGACCGTAGAAGAATGTATAAATAGGGGAAAGATAGATGCCGCCTACAGGAAAATAAAAGAGACATTTGGAGACAAGAAAAGTAGCGGTATGAATATCAAGAACTCGGATGGAAAACCAGCATTGATGGGAAAGCTGAAAGGTGGAAGGAATGTATAAAATATATATACATGTGGCGTCTGTTCCGAAAGAACAGAGTCACTTCTGATCCTGCAGTTGTTATTATTTAATATTTACAGAACATATGACATCAACTGCGATTGGGCAAAGCTGAAAATGTGTACCCAGCCGGGATTCGAACCCGGGTCTCCTGCTTTCTAGCCAGTTGCGCTGACCCCTACACCACTGGGGACACAGTGATCACCGCACCTGCAAGGACTACCTAAGCACGCCTCCCGTCAGATACAAATTCCCAGCTTCGCCCTGCCCACAGTACTCAAACTCGTAGTTATGAAACTAATTCCCGTAAGAGTAAGGGCTGTAAAAGGAAATAAACTCGAAAGCAGTATTCTAGAAATGCAAGATGATGTAGAGGAGGATAAGAGAGGAGATACTATACTGCGAGAAGAATTTGAAAGAGCACTAAAAGATTTGAGTAAAAACAAGGCCCCTGGAATAGATGACATCTCGTCTGAACTGCTGATATCGTTGGGAGACCCAGTCACGAAGAAATTGTTCCACCTAGTACGCAAGATACATGAGACAGGAGAAATACCCTCCGACTTCAAGAAGAATTCCAATTCCAAAGAAAGCAAGTGCAGACAAATGTGAAAATTACAGAACTATCAGTTTAATAAGTCATGGTTGCAAAATACTGACACGAATAATTTACAGACGAATGGAAAAACTGGTGGAATCCGACCTTGGGGAAGATCAGTTTGGATTTAAGAGAAATGTTGGAACACGGGAGGCAATACTCACATTACGACTTGTCTTAGAAGATAGACAACCTACGTTTTTTAGCGTTTGTGGATTTGGAGAAAGCTTTTGACAATGTCGACTGGAATACACTTTTTCAAATTCTGAGGGTCTCAGAGTAAAATATAGTGAGCGAAGAGTTATATTCAATCTATACAAAAAGCAGACAGCAGTTATTAGAGTCGAAGGGCAAGAAAGGGACGCAGAGGTTGGGAAGGGAGTAAGAAACATATGTTATTTTACTGCCCAAGTAACAAAACTCATTTACCACCTTTAGTGATACGTTACCTAATTTAATTCCTTCTGAATCACCTGATTTTCTAAGACTGCATTCCATTACCCTTGTTTTGCTCTTGTTAATGTTCATCTTATATGCACTTTTCAACACACTGTTCATTCCGTTCAAATGCTCCTCCAGGTCTTTTGCTGTCTCTGACAGAAGTACAATGTCATCAGCAAAACGCAATGTTTTTATTTCTTCATCCTGAACTTTAATTCCTTCTCCAAATGTCTCCTTGCTTTCTTTTACAGCTTGCCCAGTGTACAGATTGAATAACGTTGCGGAAAGGCTACAACCCTGTCTTACATCCTGCATCCTTTCCATGCCCTTCAGCTCTGATAACTGCTGTCAGGTTTTTGTAGAATTTATATATAACCTCCACTTCCCTATATTTTACTCCTGCTGATTTCAGGATTTGAAAGGGTGTATTCCAATCAACATCGTCGAAAGCTTTTTTTCCAAATCTACAAAAGCTAGAAATATATGTTTGCCTGTCCTTAATCTATCTTCTAGGATAAGCCGTAAAGTGAGAATTGCCTCCCGTGTTCCTACATTTCTCCTGAACCCAAACTGATCTTCCCCGAGGTCGGCTTCTACCAACTTTAACATCCTTCTGTAAATAATTCGTGTTTATATTTTGCAACCATGACTCATTAAACCGATGGTTCTTTAATTTTTATACCAGTCTGCACCTGCTTTCTTTGGAATGGGACTTATTACATTTTTCTTAAAGTCTGAGGGTATTTCCCCTGTCTCATACATCTTACGCACCAGGTGAAACAATTTTGTCATGGCTGGTTCTCCCAGAGACTTCAGTAGCTCTGAGGGAATGTCATCCACTCCAGGGGCCTTGTTTCGACTTAGGTCTTTCAGTGCTCTGTCAAATTCATCTCTCAAAATAGTATCGCCTATGTCATCTTCATCTACATCTTCTTCCCTTCCTACAACATTGTCTGTAAGCTTATTTCCTTTGTAGAGCCCCTCTATATATTCTTTCCACCTTCCACGTTTTCCTTCCTTGCTGAGAACTGGTTTTCCGTCTGAGTTCTTTATATTCATACCGCTGCTCTTCTTGTCTCTAAATGTTTTTTATTTTTTTTTTTTTATTTTCCTGTAGGCAGTATCTTTTTTCCCCTATTTGTAGATTCTGCTACAGACTTGCATTTGGCTTCTAGCCACTCCTGCTTAGCTATTTTACACTTCCCGTAAATCTCATTTCTTAGACGTCTGTACTCCATTTTGCCTGTTCCATTTACTGCATCTTTATATTTTCTCCTTTCATCAATTAAATTTAATATTTCCTGTGATATCCAAGGATTTTTTTAGGTCTTGCCTTTCTAGCTATTTCGTCCTCTGCTGCCTTCACTATTTCATCTCTCAATGCTACCCGTTCCTCTTGTACCGTTTTATTTCCCTATGTTTCTGTCAATTGGTGCCTAAAGCTCCCTCTGAAATTCTCAAGAACGTCAGGTTCCTTCACTTTATCCAAGTCCCATCTCCTTATTTTCCTACCTTTCTGCAGTTTTTTTCAGTTTCAGCCTACAGTTCATGACCAACAAATTATGGTCAGAGTCTATATCTGCCCCTGGGTATGTCTTACAGTTTAAAATCTGGTTCCGGAATCTATGTCTTACCATTATAAAATCAATCTGGTACCTTCCAGTGTCTCCTGGTCTCTTCCACGAATACAACCTTCTTTCATGATTCTTAAACCAAGTGTTTGTTATGATTAAATTATGTTCCGTGCAAAATTCTACCAGGCGACTTCCTCTTTCATTCCTTTTGCCCAGTCCATATTCGCCTACTGTTATCCCTTCCTGTCGTTTTCCTACTACCGAATTCCAGTATACCAACATAGTTACGTTTTCCTCTCCCTTAACTGGCAGAAGTAGTGGGCGTATAAACTTTTACTACTGTGGTCGGTGTTGCTTTGTATCTATCTTGACAATGATAATGCGATCACTGTGCTGCTCATAGTAGTTTACCCGCATTCCTATTTTCTTATTCATTATCAGTCCTACTCCTGTGATACCCCTAACTGATTTTGTACTTATAATCCTGTACTCACCTGACCAGAAATCCTGTTCATCTTGCCACCGAACTTCACTAATCCCCACTATATCTAACTTCAACCTATCCATTTCCCTTTTTAAATTTTCTAATTTTCCTACCCTATTAAGGGATCTAACATTCCACGCTCCGATCCGTAGAATGCCAGTACTGTCTTTCCTGATGATCACATCCTCCTGAGTAGTCCCCGCTCAGAGATCCGAATGGGGGACTATTTTACCTCCGGAATATTTTACCCGAGAGGATGCCATCAACACATGTTCATACAGTAGAGCTGCATGTCCTCGAGAAAAATAACGGTTGCAGTTTCCCCTTGCTTTCAGCCGTTCGCAGTAACTGTGTGGCAAAGCCACAGTAGCTGATGTTGCAAGGCCAGCTCAGTCAATCATCCAGACTGTTGCCCCTGTAACTACTGAAAAGGCTGCTGCCCCTCTTCAGGAACCACACGTTTGTCTGGCCTCTCCACAGATACCCCTCTGCTGTGGTTGCACCTACGGTACGGCTATCTGCATCGTTGAGGCACGCAAGCCACCCCACCTCCGCAATGTCTGTGGTTCATGGGGGTGGACAAAACTTTAACAAGAGTAAATCGTGGGTATTGGATTGCAGTGACAGAAAATCGGGGAATGATGGAGTTAGGTTATGTAGCGAGAGAATAAAAGTGGTTTAGCAAAATAAATTACGATGACCAAATTAGAGAATTTATGTGAAGAAAACGCACCGGTTACTTGTATTCAATGCTCAGCATTGCGCGATTCGAGATTTCATTCCCATCTTGAGATGCTTTTTGTTCCATAATTTGAATATACTGCAATGTCTCGTATTGCAGTGTTCTGTTTCTCTTGCTATCTGCTTTTGACATGATAAGGTATTGTGCCTTCTTCATTGTACAGAATGTCACACGTACAAAGTACATCGCTGCACTGATCTCGTAAACAAACGTGTTACATAGATGTTAATAATATAACATCTGTGTAACATGTCTGTTTATAAAAACAGTATAGTGATGTACTCTATGTGTGTGACATTCTGTTCACAATGTTTAAATGTTTGTTAAGCTTATGGGACTTAACTACGGGGTCATCAGTCCCTAAACTTACAAACTACTTATGAACTACTTACGAACTAGGACGGCACAAATATCCATGCGCGAGGGGGGATTCGAACCCCCGACCGTAGTGGCCGTGCTGACCGTGACTGGAGCGCCTCAGTCCCCTCGGCCACCGCGGCCGGCGTGACATTCTGTACTATGAAGAAGGCACAATATGTTATCATGTCAAAACCACTTGGCAGGAGAAATGAATACTGGAATAGCAGACATAACAATAAATTCAAATTATGGATCAAAAAGCATCTCAAGATGGAAAAGAATTCTCGAAACGCGCAATGCTCAGCATTGAAAACAAGTAACCGGTGCGTTTTCGTCAAAAAAAAAATTGTGAAAAACGCAGTTAGAAACTTTTTCTTTCTTTATATATATATATATATATATATATATATATATATATATGTGATGAATGAAATCGAATAAGAGAGGCCATTAAATGCAGAAGGCTGTGCGAAGAAAAGTATTTGTAAAGAAGAGAAATTTATTGACGTGTAATATTTTTATGTAAATGTTAGGAAGTGGTTTCTGCAAGCATATGTTTGCCGTGTAGCATTGTACAGGAGCGAAACGTCGACGATATGGAGTTCACACAGAAAAATGATAGAAGATTGTCAAATGTGGCGCTTCAGTCGAATGCTGAAGACGAGGTGGGTAGAACACGTAGCTGAGGATGAGGTGCTGAACAGAATTGGGTCGAAAAGGAGGAGTCAGGAAGTGACTAGTTCACATATACTTTTATTGTAATGGAAGGTGATACTCGACTTTAGGTACACTTGTCAATGCGAAGTCGTAACACATAGTACACAGTTGTGCAATGATCTCTTGCTAGCCACAGCGAATAGTAGTGTTCCTGGTTGAGCTAAAATAGACGACTGAGCCTTGTACAGGATGACTGGCCAGTCTAAAGTAGTTTGGGGAAATAATTCAAAAAATTTATTTCAAAACTACGCCTAAGTCTTACAAGTGTTGTTCCACTGCGACGTGCGCCTTGACAAGGTGACCGCGGCTGTCCACCTTGCAGGACAGCCGGCAGAACCAGCGCTGACACTGACTGCTGATCCGAATCCCGCCACCTTCTGGCGTCCGTGCTGACACTGCTGACATTGCTGCCGTGCAGCCAGCAGCAGACACCGCCGTTTGCTGCTGCTGATGCTGCAGGCCGTCAGCTCAGTAATGACCTGGAGGGACTCCTCAGAGGCATCTCTGCCTAGCAAGCCGTGACGCTGCTTCCGGAAGCCGCCATATTGGGTGGGGGCGTCCGTGTCCAGTTTCTCCTCGCTGTAATGTACAGATTCTCGTTATTTTAAGCGCAGTGCTTAAAAGTTGCTTTATGTACGGGTGTACTAACCGATGCACATCTGGAAGTGGCATTCAGTTTCATAGGTAAGTTACGTGTACTGCAATATATTGTAAAGAAAGTGATGTTCGATGAACGCAAATACTGCTAAATGGTAACTTACGATCTGTCAAATGGAAGCATAGGGTACGAAGAGAAAACTGCAGTCCTACGAAATTTAGTTTCATTTGTACTCAACATTCTAGGAAGGACAGGAGCCGATACACATCTGCCGATAGATGATGCTGTTACCAACAATATTCAGTTCTCCTCTCCATTTTCAAACTAAAATAAAGTGGCATAAATTTATCCATGTTATTTGGATTTTCTTTTTTTTTTTTTTTTTTTTTTTTTTTTTTTTTTTTTTTTTTTTTTTGAGGTCTGCGACTGTATTATAAGCTTTTTTAAGCTTTTTTGGAATGATTAATGCTGCATCAGGCAAAATATAAAATTAATAAAAGTAAAATATAAAATGAATAATGTAACACTGATCAATTCTTCAAAATGTAGCAACTTCTGTTTAAACTCATGCATATTCACTATATACTCATTTAAGTAGTTTATCTTAGCTTTTACGGATCTTTGTACAGTAACCTTCAAATACAAAATGTCCACATGTGTTATAAGTGTATATGTAACTATGTGCTCGTGTTGTGTGTGCCAGACAACAAGTTTATCAAGATTAGCAAAACTGTAAGTAGGTACAACACTACAATAATCCAAAAACTGTAATGATGAAGCATAATTGTAAAAATAGCTATATCTTCGTAACAGGTTAAAGCTGTACAAACATAACCTCACTGGCATCCAAAACACAAAACACAATACATCAAGAATGTAACCAGTAACCGTAAAAATGCACCCGATGATGGCAGCATGCTGCCGAAACGCGTCGTGCCAATAAAATATTTATAAATAGTGACTGATGCAGCATTAATCATTCCAAAAAAATATATAAATAAATAAAGTAGAGAAGGCAATTCTTTTCCCAATAAAACTATGTAGTTTCTGAGGTAAGTTATGTATTTTACTAGCAATAAAATTATACATTCTCGTTAATGTGAACAAAGTGCTGCATTTCGTAATGATTAGTGACGGTTTGTTTAATATCTGAAATGAAAAACAATGACATTATTTTGCAACCTTATTGGATAATGACTTGTACATAAATTTATTTTCTCATTAGTTATATAGACAGAATCATTTGGTATCAAATGAGATTGGGAAGTTTGCTCTCCTTCTAGTTAGGAAACAAAATACAGAATGGGTTGTACCTACAAATCTCTTGCAGAAAAGTAACATTTTTCGGAACATAAGCAGAACAGCATAACTGTGAAAGTTATATTGAAGGGAAAGGCCATCGAATACAAAGCAATGATAACGGTGAACTGTTGAATAAACTAAGTGCGCGTCGTTCAGTAGTCATAAACGGTATTGGTGTTTACTCGGTGTAGCAGAACAAGTGGCCCTATTCAGGGTGGCTGCTTCGTGCAGCAGTCCCTCCAGTTCAGTCATGAGCTCATCGGCTGCAGGACTGGCGGCAGCTCCACTCGTACAGAACAGAACAGAACAGAGCAGAGGCAGAGACAGAGGCACAGAACAGAACAGAACAGAGACAGAGGCAGAGACAGAGGCACAGAACAGAACAGAACAGAGACAGAGGCAGAGACAGAGGCACAGAACAGAACAGAACAGAGACCGAGGCAGAGACAGAGGTACCGAACAGGACAGAGGCAGAGACAGAGGCACAGAACAGAACAGAACAGAGACAGAGACAGAGGCACAGAAAAAAACAGAACAGAGACTGAGGCAGAGACAGAGGCACAGAACAGAACAGAACAGAACAGAGACAGAGTCAGAGACAGAGGCACCGAACAGAACAGAACAGAGACAGAGGCAAAGACAGAAGCACAGAACAGAACAGAACAGAACAGAACAGAGACAGAGGCAGAGACAGAGGCACAGAACAGCCCAGAACAGAACAGAACAGAACAGAGGCAGAGACAGAGGCACAGAACAGAACAGAGGCAGAGGCACAGAACAGAAGAGAACAGAACAGAGGCAGAGGCACAGAACAGAACAGAACAGAGACAGAGGCAGAGACAGAGGCACAGAACAGAACAGAACAGAGGCAGAGACAGAGGCACAGAACAGAACAGAACAGAGGCAGAGGCAGAGACAGAGGCACAGAACAGAACAGAGACAGAGACAGAAGCACAGAACAAAACAGAACAGAGACAGAGGCAGAGACAGAGGCACAGAACAGAACAGAACAGAGACAGAGTCAGAGACAGGGGCACCGAACAGAACAGAACAGAACAGAGGCAGAGACAGAAGCACAGAACAGAACAGAACAGAACAGAGACAGAGGCACAGAACAGAACAGAACAGAACAGAGACAGAAGCACAGAACAGAACAGAGGCAGAGGCAGAGGCACAGAACAGAACAGAACGGAGGCAGAGACAGAGGCACAGAACAGAACAGAACAGAACAGAGACAGAGGCAGAGACAGAGGCACAGAACAGAACAGAACAGAGGCAGAGACAGAGGCACAGAACAGAACAGAACAGAACAGAAGCAGAGACAGAGGCACAGAACAGAACAGAACAGAGACAGAGGCAGAGACAGAGGCACAGAACAGAACAGAACAGAGGCAGAGACAGAGGCACAGAACAGAACAGAACAGAGACAGAGGCAGAGACAGAGGCACAGAACAGAACAGAACAGAGGCAGAGACAGAGGCACAGAACAGAACAGAACAGAGACCGAGGCAGAGACAGAGGTACCGAACAGGACAGAGGCAGAGACAGAGGCACAGAACAGAACAGAACAGAGACAGAGACAGAGGCACAGAAAAAAACAGAACAGAGACAGAGGCAGAGACAGAGGCACAGAACAGAACAGAACAGAACAGAGACAGAGCCAGAGACAGAGGCACCGAACAGAACAGAACAGAGACAGAGGCAAAGACAGAAGCACAGAACAGAACAGAACAGAACAGAACAGAGACAGAGGCAGAGACAGAGGCACAGAACAGCCCAGGACAGAACAGAACAGAACAGAGGCAGAGACAGAGGCACAGAACAGAACAGAGGCAGAGGCACAGAACAGAAGAGAACAGAACAGAGGCAGAGGCACAGAACAGAACAGAACAGAGACAGAGGCAGAGACAGAGGCACAGAACAGAACAGAACAGAGGCAGAGACAGAGGCACAGAACAGAACAGAACAGAGGCAGAGGCAGAGACAGAGGCACAGAACAGAACAGAGACAGAGACAGAAGCACAGAACAAAACAGAACAGAGACAGAGGCAGAGACAGAGGCACAGAACAGAACAGAACAGAGACAGAGTCAGAGACAGGGGCATCGAACAGAACAGAACAGAACAGAGGCAGAGACAGAAGCACAGAACAGAACAGAACAGAACAGAGACAGAGGCACAGAACAGAACAGAACAGAACAGAGACAGAAGCACAGAACAGAACAGAGGCAGAGGCAGAGGCACAGAACAGAACAGAACGGAGGCAGAGACAGAGGCACAGAACAGAACAGAACAGAACAGAGACAGAGGCAGAGACAGAGGCACAGAACAGAACAGAACAGAGGCAGAGACAGAGGCACAGAACAGAACAGAACAGAACAGAAGCAGAGACAGAGGCACAGAACAGAACAGAACAGAGACAGAGGCAGAGACAGAGGCACAGAACAGAACAGAACAGAGGCAGAGACAGAGGCACAGAACAGAACAGAACAGAGGCAGAGACAGAGGCACAGAACAGAACAGAGGCAGAGGCACAGAACAGAAGAGAACAGAACAGAGGCAGAGGCAGAGGCACAGAACAGAACAGAGACAGAGGCAGAGACAGAGGCACAGAACAGAACAGAACAGAACAGAGGCAGAGACAGAGGCACAGAACAGAACAGAGGCAGAGACAGAGGCACAGAACAGAACAGAACAGAACAGAGGCAGAGACAAATGCACAGAACAGAACAGATGCAGAGACAGAGGCACAGAACAGAACAGAGGCAGAGACAGAGGCACAGAACAGAACAGAACAGAGGCAGAGACAGAGGCACAGAACAGAACAGAACAGAGACAGAGGCAGAGACAGAGGCACAGAACAGAACAGAACAGAGGCAGAGACAGAGGCACAGAACAGAACAGAACAGAGGCAGAGACAGAGGCACAGAACAGAACAGAACAGAGGCAGAGGCAGAGACAGAGGCACAGAACAGAACAGAACAGAGACAGAGACAGAGGCACAGAACAAAACAGAACAGAGACAGAGGCAGAGACAGAGGCACAGAACAGAACAGAACAGAACAGAGACAGAGTCAGAGACAGAGGCACCGAACAGAACAGAACAGAACAGAGGCAGAGATAGAAGCACAGAACAGAACAGAACAGAGACAGAGGCACAGAACAGAACAGAACAGAACAGAGACAGAAGCACAGAACAGAACAGAGGCAGAGGCAGAGGCACAGAACAGAACAGAACGGAGGCAGAGACAGAGGCACAGAACAGAACAGAACAGAGACAGAGGCAGAGACAGAGGCACAGAACAGAACAGAACAGAGGTAGAGACAGAGGCACAGAACAGAACAGGACAGAACAGAACAGAGGCAGAGACAGAGGCACAGAACAGAACAGAACAGAGACAGAGGCAGAGACAGAGGCACAGAACAGAACAGAACAGAGGCAGAGGCAGAGGCACAGAACAGAACAGAACTGAGACAGAGGCAGAGACAGAGGCACAGAACAGAACAGAACAGAGGCAGAGACAGAGACACAGAACAGAACAGAACAGAGACAGAGACAGAGACAGAGGCACAGAACAGAAGGGAACAGAGACAGAGGCAGAGACAGAGGCACAGAACAGAACAGAACAGAACAGAGGAAGAGACAGAGTCATAGAATAGAACAGAACAGAGGCAGAGACAGAGGCACAGAACAGAACAGAGACAGAGGCAGAGACAGAGGCACAGAACAGAACAGAACAGAGACAGAGGCAGAGACAGAGGCACAGAACAGAACAGAACAGAGCAGAGGCAGAGACAGAGTCATAGAACAGAACAGAACAGAGGCAGAGACAGAGGCACAGAACAGAACAGAGACAGAGGCAGAGGCAGAGGCACAGAACAGTACAGAACAGAGACAGAGGCAGAGGCAGAGGCACAGAACAGAACAGAACAGAACAGAGGCAGAGACAGAGGCACAGAACAGAACAGAACAGAGGCAGAGACAGAGGCACAGAACAGAACAGAACAGAGACAGAGGCAGAGACAGAGGCACAGAACAGAACAGAGACGGAGACAGAGACAGAGGCACAGAACAGAACAGAACAGAACAGAGGCAGAGACAGAGTCATAGAACAGAACAGAACAGAGGCAGAGACAGCGGCACAGAACAGAACAGAACAGAGGCAGAGACAGAGGCACAGAACAGAACAGAACAGAGGCAGAGACATAGGCACAGAACAGAACAGAACAGAGACAGAGACAGAGACAGAGGCACAGAACAGAACAGAGACAGAGGCACAGAACAGAACAGATGCAGAGACAGAGTCACAGAACAGAACAGAACAGAGGCAGAGACAGAGGCACAAAACAGAACAGAACAGAGACAGAGGCAGAGACAGAGGCACAAAACAGAACAGAACAGAGGCAGAGACAGAGGCACAGAACAGAACAGAGGCAGAGACAGAGGCACAGAACAGAACAGAACAGAGGCAGAGGCAGAGGCACAGAACAGAACAGAACAGAACAGAGGCAGATACAGAGGCAGAGAACAGAACAGAGACAGAGGCAGAGACAGAGGCACAGAACAGAACAGAACAGAACAGAAGCAGAGACAGAGGCACAGAACAAAACAGAACAGAGGCAGAGACAGAGGCACAGAACAGAACAGAACAGAGGCAGAGACAGAGGCACAGAACAGAACAGAACAGAGACAGAGGCAGAGACAGAGGCACAGAACAGAACAGAGACAGAGGCACAGAACAGAACAGAACAGATGCAGAGACAGAGTCACAGAACAGAACAGAACAGAACAGAGGCAGAGACAGAGGCACAGAACAGAACAGAACAGAGACAGAGACAGAGGCACAGAACAGCACAGAGGCAGAGACAGAGGCACAGAACAGAACAGAACAGAGGCAGAGACAGAGGCACAGAACAGAACAGAGGCAGAGACAGAGGCACAGAACAGAACCGAACAGAGACAGAGGCAGAGACAGAGGCACAGAACAGAACAGAGGCAGAGACCGAGGCACAGAAGAGAACAGAACAGAGACAGAGGCAGAGACAGAGGCACAGAACAGAACAGAACAGAGGCAGAGACAGAGGCACAGAACAGAACAGAACAGAACAGAGGCAGAGACAGAGGCACAGAACAGAACAGAACAGGACAGAGGCAGAGACAGAGGCACAGAACAGAACAGAACAGAGACAGAGGCACAGAACAGAACAGAACAGAGGCAGAGACAGAGGCATAGAACGAACAGAACAGAGGCACTCAGGAACGGCTCCGTGCCGTCCGCTCCTGCCCAGCGGCTGTTCGGCATCGGCCACCAACTGTGCCAACCTCAACCTTTACGTTTCCCATTCTTTAATACATAACGTAGACTGGCACTCATTCATTGCTATCCGACCTCTGAGCGAGTACCGCTACGTATCTCATACTTTCACAATATTGCGTAGTTATAGTATATCGCCCCAAATTTACGACTGGATAGGGGATTTCCTGTCAGAGAGGACACAGTTCGTAGTAATCGATGGTAAGGCATCGACTAAAAGAGAGGTGATATCGAGCGTTCAACAAGGTAGTGTTATTGGTCCTCTGCTGTTTCTTATCTACATAAACGATTTGGGAGAAAATTTAACTCTCTTAGGTTGTTTGCAGATGACGACGTCATTGACGGTCTAGTAAACTCGTCTGAAAATCAAAACCAACTGCAGAACTATCTGAATAAGATATCAGTATGGTGTAAAAATTGGGAATTGACTCTAATTGATAAGAAGCGTGAAGTGGTCGATACCAAAACGAAAAGAAATCCGTTAAATTTTGTTTACAAGATAAATCAATCAAAAGTGAAGGTCGTAAACTCCACAAAATACCTGTGAATTGCTATTACTTCAGACTTAAAGTTGAAAGAACACGTTGATAACGTCGTAGGAAAGGCGAACCAGAGACTGCGTTTTATTGGCAGAACCCTAAAAGATGCAACAGAACTACAAAAGAGACTGCATACACTACGCTTGTCCGTCCATTTTTGGAGTATTGCAGCCCAGTGTGAGATCCTTATCAGGTGGGTTTGACGGAGGACATCTAAAGAGTCCATAGAAGGGGAGCTCGTTTCGTATTGTCACGAAACAGGGGTGACAGCGTTACGGAAATGATACAGGATCTGGGATGGGAATCACTACAACAAAGGCGTTTATCGCTGCGGCGTGGTCTACTTACGAAACTCTAAACGCCGACATTGTCCTCCGAATGCGAAAATATATTGTTGACTCCCACCTACATAGGTAGAATTGATTATCAGAATAAAATACTAGAAATCAGAGCTCGAACAGAGAGATTCAGGTGTTCTTTCTTCCCGCGCGCTATTCGAGAATGGAATGGGAGATAAATAGTATAACGAAGTACTCCATGAGGAGAACAAACTGAGTGAGCAGTGGCGCGCACTTGTGAAGCGCGGCCGTTCTGGCCACGGAGCGGCGGCAGACGGGCACTTGTTGCTCGTTGGTCGCTGGATCGAGTCCCGTTCGTCACCTTTTATTTTTTTTCTTCTACGCTGTCATATTCCTTACTATGTATAATACAACTGATACAACGGGAAAAATATGTATAATCAGATGGACTTTTATTAAGTTGACAATGATATTTGGCAGTCAAGGGAGATGGTGGCACTTTTGTACGACCGATGCACACGCTGGCTCGCTACTGACTGAAGGCAAACTCCGTTTACGAGGGCAGACGTGTGACGTCACATGTTTTTGACATGCGCGCGCAATTCGTCGCTGCCGATTGCCGTCGTCTGTTTTACAATTTCTACAGCTTCTCTGTGCAGTCTTTCGTGGTATCCATTTGTGTCTGCTAAAACCTGAGTGTTATCAAAATGAATAAGGTGGTCCCCCAGTAGAAAAACGTGTTCAGCAACAGCCGATCTGGATTCCGGTGTTGAAGAAGAAATGTAAAAGCCTCCCAACGCGGGACGACCTTAACAGACGACGGCATTCGGAAACGACGAATTGCGCGCGCATATCAAAAACATGTGACGTCACACCTCTGCCCTCGTAAACGGAGTTTGGCTTCAGTCAGTAGCGAGCCAGGGTGTGCATCGGTCGTACAAAAGTGCCACGATGGCCGTCTTGAAAATGTCCTCCGCAGTGGGGGACGAAACGTTGTGTTTCCAGAATGAGACCACGAGGTCCGCAGCTGCGAGGCAGACGCGGCCGCGCGCAGCTCACACACGGCACATCTCTGACCACCGACAGGGATTGTCCTGCGGGTTTCTGAATAACGCTACACAAGTATGTGCCACTGCTTTCACATGTTGTTGTGCTCGTGGACTACTAAGAATAGCCTTGCGCATAATAAATCGCGATCGGGAGCGCTCACTTTAGTTCGCGTCTCTGCCGCGAACTAGTTCGCTCTTTTAGTTCGTCCGCTCCCGGTGACGGCTGAGCGGCGTGGTCTGCGCGTGCAGGTGGAGGGAGAAGTTCCCCCACCTAGCTGCTTCGTGCGATTGCTGCTTGAGCCGCTAACGATATCACTCAAACCGAAAGAAACAGTTTGTGGATAATTCTCGCGTTTAAGTTTAGGGTTATCTCCATATATTGGCATTATGGAATTTATTAGTCAGATATTACAGTGTACAGAATACTTCAAAGTAGAAATTTTGTAGCACTGATCTATGTAATCTAGCAGGCAGATGCTCACCTCAAAATGGCTCTCATCAGCAGAAGGCAAACTCGTGATTTTTAACTCTGCTCGCGACCTTTCGCACATATTTTAGTTCGCGACCTAGCGCGCATATTTTAATTCGCGACCTATCGCGCATATTTTAGTTCACGACCTATCAACCATATTTTAGGTCTCGACGTATCGCGCATATTTAGTTCGCAACCTATTGCGCATATTTTAGTTCACGACCTATCAACCATATTTTAGGTCTCCACCTATCACGCATATTTAGTTCGCGACCTATTGCGCATATTTTAATTCGCGACCTATCGCGCATATTTTAGTTCACGACCTATCAACCATATTTTAGGTCTCGACGTATCGCGCATATTTGGTTCGCGACCTATTGCGCATATTTTAATTCGCGACCTATCGTGCATATTTTAGTTCCAGAACTATCGCGCATATTTTAGTTCGTGACTTATAATACATTTTGTAGTTCGCTACCTATCGCGCATACTTTAGTTCGGGACCTATCACAGATATTTAAGTTCGTGACGTATCAGGAATATTTTAGTTTGTGACCTATCATGTATATTTTAGTTGGCGACCTATCATGTATATTTCAGTTCACGACCTATCGCGCATATTTTAGTTCATGACCTGTGACCCATATTTTATTGCTCGACATATCACGTTTATTTTAGTTCGTGACCAATCGCGCACATTTTAGTTCCCGATCTATCGGGTATATTTTAGATCGCGACCTATCGCACATATATCGCATATCAACCATATTTTACGTCTCGACCTATCGCGCATATTTTAGTTCGCGACCTATCGCGCATATTTCAGTTCGTGACCTGTAGCTGTCCCTTTAGTCCCTTTAGTCCCTTTAGTCCCTCGGCCGCGAAGTAAGTCGCTTCTTTTAGGTCGTCCGCTCGTTTCGGCTTTTACTACCGCTACTAAAACTATAGGTGAGCTACATCTCAGCTCGAAATCACGGCAAATGGCAGAAGGAATGACGCGATATGCTCGCTCTCGCGTCCTCTCGCTGTTACCCGCCAGTCTTCGGAAAAGGAGCGGACGAACTGAGAGGCGAGGGATCTGCGAACTAGTTGGCGAAGTTGGCCTGTGGGAGCGCTTTTCCGAACTAGTTGGTTCGCGAACTACAGAAGACTAGGTAAGAGTGTACGAAGTGCTCAGTAAATCCGGGTTCCAAACGCCGTGTCCTCCCCTTGTCAGTGCCGTACTGCTCGCTCCGCGCTGTTCCGCCGCCTCGCCTTCCGCCAGGCTGGACTGGACTGCCCACCGCTGTGCTGCACTGCTGCCGCGGCTGTGGCGCCGCCGTACCAGAGAGTGGACGAGACTTGAGGCGCCCCCGGCGGGCGAAGCAGTGTGCGCCGGCGGACCGCCTTTCTGCACGTGTGTAGCGCGCCGCCGGCATGAGGCAAGAGTGGCCGGTCTCTGAGGCGGAGGAGCCGCGGACTGCGCAAGGCGGCCGATGGCCTAAGGCGCGTGCGGCGGCAGGCGGCAGGTGGGCTGGTGAGGCGGCAGCGGCAGATCAATACGGCCTCCGCCCCCCGCCCCCCAGGGCCGGCTGTCCGGCCGGCCGCCGCCGCCCCCCGCCCCCCGCCCCCCGCCCCCGCAGGCGGCAGTTGAGGCGCTCCTACAACATCGACCCACACCCACACACACACACACACACACACACACACACAGCAATAGGCGCGTGCTCCTAAGGCCACCCCTGGTCATTCAGACGCTGCCAGCGCAGACGACTCACCTCCGGACTCCCGGCCTAAGGACCGACACACCTCACCACAGCACAGCACAGCACAGCACAGCACACACCTTTCTGTAAGTGGCTAGCGATGGCGGCAGCGGGGACCAGTCACCATTTTTTCCTTAGCGAAGATCAAAAGCTACACATCCACACACACACCCACACACACCCACACCCACAAACGCGCACACAAACACACACACACACACACACACACACACACATCACCCAATGAACTTTGTATCACTTACTTCTAAATATAAATCGTATTAATTTAAATCATTTGTATTTTAAACCAGGTAGCTTTATAAAGGCATCATTAGATAGTCCAAGTATCGGCTCGATAGTGGGCAAAAACAGTGGGTATATCACGCACATATTTTCCTATTTTCTGGACAACTATTCCCAACTTTCACTTTAATCAAACCTTCCTCTCGCTTTGAACGTCGAATGTACAAAATTTTATCGCAGCATAGTGAACGAATTATCGCAGCAAAGATAGACACGAAACCAACAACGGCCACAGTAGTGCAAGTTTATACGCCAACTATCTCGGCCGATGATAAGGATATCGAACCAATGTATGACGAGATAAAAGAAATCATTCAGAAACTTAAGGCAGACGAAAACTTGATTGCGATGTGGGACTGGAACTCGATAGTAGGAAAGGAAAGAGAAGGAATGTGGACTGAGAAAAAGAATAAAAAAGGAGATCGCTCGGTAGAACTTTGCAAAGAGCACAATTTAATGATCACCAACACTTGGTTTAATCATCATCAAAGGAAGCTGTATACATGGAAACCATAAGATACTGGACGGTACCAGACTGACTTTATAATGGTAAGGGATCGATTTAGGAACCAGGTTTTAAACTGTAAGACATACCCAGGGGCATAACTTATTGGTTATGAATTGCAGATTAAAACTTGAGACTGCAGAAAGGTAGAAAAGTTAAGACATGGAACCTGGACAAATTGAAGGAACCACAGATGGTAGAGGGTTTCAGAGGGAGCATTAGACAAGGATTGGCTGAACAGGGAGAAAGTAATACAGTAGAAGAAGAATGGGTAGCTCTGAGAGATAGGGTAGTGAAGGCAGCAGAGGACCATATAAGCAGAAGGACAAGGCCTAATAGAAATCCCTGGATAACACAGGATATACTGATCTTAACTGATGAGAGGAGAAAATATAAAAAAAAATAAACAAGTGAAGCAGGCAAAAGAGAGTACAAACGTCTGAAAAATTGGAATGACAGGAAGTGCAGACTGGCTAAGCAGGAGTGACTACAGGATAAATGCAAAGCATAGAAGAATGTATAACTAGGGGAAATATACATTTTTGCCGGTGGTCGGGATTGAACCGGCGACCTTCAGCACCGCAGTCTGTGACGCTATTCCCTGCGCAACTGCGGCAGTCGGTGTACGTGGTCTCTCGCGGCATTGCTCCCTCTCCTGGAGAAACAGCGACCCGCTGTTATGTTCCCTGTGGAGCCAGCTGCAATGTCCTGGATCTTGACCTTGTCATGGGTCCTCTGTATGGCAGTTCTAGAGAATCCTTCCCTTCTCCACGATAATCGATAACAGACGTTCCTGTCGTGGCTTCATCAGCAACAATGCTGTCTTTGAACAAGAAGCCAACAGAATAATAAGAGATATTTGGGCATGAAAAGCAGCTGGATGGATATCAAGAAGTCAGACGGAAAACCAGTACTAAGCAAAGAGGGGAAAGCTGAACTGTGGAAGGAATATATAGAGGGCCTATACAAAGGAAATAAATTTGAAGGCAGTATTCTAAAAATCAAAGACGAAGAGGAGGAAGATGAGATAGGAGATATGATACTGCGAGAAGAATTTGACAGAGCGCTGTAGGACTTGAGTCGAAACAAGGGCTCTGAAGTAGATGATATTCCGTCTGAACTATTGATTTCGTTAGAAGACCCAGTCATGAAAAAATGTTCAACCTTGTATGAAAGATGTATGAGATGGGGAAATACCCTCCGAAACAAGGCCCCTGGAGTAGATGATGTTCCGTCTGACCTGCTGATACCGTTAGGAGAGCCAGTCATGAAAAAATTGTTCTACCTGGTATGCAAGATGTATGAAACAGGGGAGTACCCTCCGACTACAAGAAGAATATCGTAATTTCAGTTCCAAATAAAGCAAGTGCAGACAAGTGTTAAAATTACAGAACTATCAGTTTAGTAAGTCATGGTTGCAAAATACTAACACGAATTATTTACAGCCGAATGGAAAATCTTGTGAAATCCAACCTCGTGTAAGATCAGTCTGGATTTAGTAGAAATATAGGAACACGGGAGGCAATACTCACATTATGATTCATCTTACACGTTAGGTTCAAATGTTTAAATGTCTGTTAAGCTTATGGGACTTAACTACGGGGTCATCAGTCCCTAAACTTACAAACTACTTATCAACTAGCTTATCCAAGGACGGCACAAATATCCATGCCCGAGGGAGGATTCGAACCCCCGACCGTAGTGGCCCTGCAGACCGTGAGTGGAGCGCCTCAGTCCCCTCGGCCACCGCGACCGGCTGTGAGGTAGTCAGTGCAGACTATTATCCATCGGTTACCGGTTGTCGACTTCGGGAACCTCCCTAAAAGATCGATCCCAACTCGGTGGAATGGAGCTGCTGCCGGCGGAATCGGTACGAGATGTCCTGGAGGTAATTGCGGCACATGCTTCCGTCGCTGGCACTCTTTACAGTGACTCACATAGTGCTTGACAGATCGGTAGAGACCTTTCCAGTAATACCTGCGTCTGATTCGGTCTAGGGTCTTCACGAATCCCAGATGACCGGATATTGGAGCAGCGTGGAAATATTTGAGAATAGCTGGCTGGAGATAAGCTGGAACGACCAGTAGCCATTTGGGGCCCAGTGGATCGTAGTTGCTCTTGTACAATGTTCCGTTTATAAGTTGGAACTCTCCATTGGTCCGTTCTCCTTTCTCCAAGGCCTCTATCGTTTTTAATAGTGCTCTATCTTCCCTCTCTTCAGCTGTAACGTCATCTAATTCAGTGAGGGCTGAAATTTCATTCATGGTGTTGTGTTCCACTAATGGATTCCTCGAAAGGCAGTCGGCATCCTTGTGTTTGCGCCCGTTCTTGAATACCACTGTGACGTCGTACTCTTGGAGTCTTAGTGCCCATCTTGCTAGTCGACCTGATGGATCCTTCAAGCTAGTCAGCAACACAAGGAATGGTGGTCTGTCACGACGGTGAATGGTTTGCCGAATAAATACGGCCGGAACTTGTTGGTAGCCCAGGTAACTGCGAGACATTCTTTCTCAGTTGTAGAGTAGTTTATTTCGGACTTTGAGAGTACTCTTAACGCATAGGCTATCACTGTTTCGGCACCTTCCTGAACTTGTACAAGCACTGCACCAATCCCATAACCACTGGCGTCTGTGTGAAGTTCCGTTTCTGCATTCTCGTCGTACAAGGCTAGCACTGGTGCGGAAGTTAGAGCCTCCTTAAGTGCTCGGAAAGCTCTTTCTTTTGTCTCATCCCAGTAAAATTTGGCGTCTCCCTACAGAAGGTCTTGTAATGGACATGCCTTGTTACAAAATCCTTTTATGAAACGTCGGTAGTATGAGCACAGCCCGAGAAAACTTCTCACATCACGAATGTGCTGAGGAGTTGGAAATTCTGTGCTGCCCTTACTTTATCTGGATCAGGACGGACACCATCTCCGTTGACTAGATGCCCCAGGATATGTATCTCTTTGGCGATGAAGCGGCACTTCTTTGGATTGAGGCGGAGACCTGCAGTCTGAACACACTTCAACACAGTTGACAGGCGACTCAGAGGTTCTTCAAATGTTTTTGAGAAAACGATAATGTCATCTAAATAGCAAAGACACGTCGTCCACTTCAGGTGTCGAAGCAAGTTGTCCATCATGCGTTCGAATGTGGCTGGAGCATTACATAATCCAAATGGCATTACCTTAAATTCATAGAGGCCGTCAGGTGTAATAAAAGCCGTCTTTTCCCTGTCAGCTTCGTTAACCTCGATTTGCCAGTAACCTGTCTGCATGTCCATAGTTGAGAAGTATGTAGCTCCTTTCAAGCAGTCTAAGGTGTCGTCAATGCGCGGCAATGGGTAGACATCTTTCTTTGTGATTTTGTTCAGCCGCCGATAGTCGACACAGAATCGCCACGTGCCATCCTTCTTCTTTACAAGGACCAATGGAGACGACCAAGGACTGTCCAAAGATTGAATAATGTTATCGTGCAACATCTTAATCTGGAAATTGGAGGCTTGGGCCCGGATCGTCGCATCGCTGGACACTAAATAACAAGATAAGTACAACAGCGCTTATTAATTTGTATTTGTAGTCTGCGTTGTTTGGCATTGTAAAAGACGATGTCAACTGAGGATAGGAAATCTAGTGTAGACATTTCAGAACCGAATGTAACTACCAGTACACCTCGTAGCAATGTGTCAAATAGTGAAGAAATAATTCTTGCATCAACAGGTCTTATAGAGTTGTTTAATCGATTTACAGAACAATTAACTGAACGTATTGACAAGGGAGATCATGATCTGAGAAAAAAGATAGATGACGGTTTAGCAGATTTAAAGTCTCAGGTAAACGAAACAAACAGAGCAGTTGACGAAATCAGGAAACAAACATGTGATCTTGAAAGGGCAATGGAGTTAGGACATGAACAGCTGGACACTCGTGTGGCTGTAGCAGAAAGTAAAATAAGTAATGTTGAGTCTGACCTTGAAAACAAAATTAGTACTGTAGAAAAGTATTTTGATCAGGAAAATAAAATTAGAAAAACTGAAATTCAGGAAATTGAAGTGTCATTAGAAAATAAAATTAGTGAAAGTGTGACAAATTCTGAAGGTGTTATTAAGAAGGATGTGTATAACCTCAGTCAAAGGGTCATTTCATTGCAAGAAAGTGTAATAAGTAGCAAAATGTCCATATACGGTGGCTTTAATTGGGCAAATGTAGTAATTAAGACATACCCTGGGGAAGGAAAAATCCACCTTAAAGACTTTTTACATCATTGCTCTGACAACTTCACAGTAGAAATGACTGATGCGATGAAAATTAAATTTGTAAAGAGATTTTTGGACAATGAAGCTTAGACTTTGGTCAATCAGTTAGATACAGAGGACATGTCATATACTGAGTTTGAGAGGTCTTTTTGAATAAATTCTGGTCCAAAAGTAAGCAGGATACAGTAAGAAGTGATTTCTTGCATGGGGGAAAGTACAGGGAAAGTTATGGCAATAAGAGGGACTTCTGTGAGGCTGAAATCGGAAAATTAGTGCATCTTGACTCACCTTTAGATGAAATCACGTTGGTGGACACCCTATGTAGAAGATTACCAAGTAGAATACAGCAAGCATTAGATTGCTGACATGACGATTCAGTTGAGGACTTCTTAAGATTTGTTGGAAGATTAGACAGAAGTTATGAGAGAGAAATGGATAGAAATCGGTACCAAGAAAACCATCAAGGAAGAGACAGAAGAGACAATCACCAAGAAGATAGTCGTGAGAATAAAAGTAGACAGCAAGGTGGGAGTACAGATTATAGGAACAGACAAGGGAGAAACGATAGGAACCAAGGTTACTACAAGCCTAATGGAAAACAAAATGTCGCCCCTATGGAAACCTGTCAGGTCGGGGTGAGAAATAGAACAAGAAATCAGGCCAACACATATAAGAACAGATTTGGACACAAATGGGAAAATGAGCAATATAGACGGGGACAGAAGGTAACATACAGGATAAATTGCCTCAAGTTTAACAAAGAACTGTGGGAAGCCATTAAGAACAAGGCTTGGAAAGAAGAGGAGAAGTGTATAGAACCAGAAGAGGTTGTACTAGATGATGATACTGTAGCAAATATGTAAAAAGCAAGTGAAAATATACCTGTAGAATAACCCAAAATAAGTGAAGAACATGATGTGTTTGGACTGTGTAAATTGCTAAGTGATAAGATTGAAGATGCTGAAGACAGACTGAATGTTACTGCTCATGAAACTGTGAAGACTGAGAATCATGAAGATTTTGATGTTTTGTCTCGTGTGAGTTCAGAGAAGTCAGAGGATGACAGTGTTGAAGATAGTGAAGAAGATGTGTAGGTCATGGAGTTAGAAGATTGGGAGAAGGAACTAGGTGGGATGATTTATGTTGAAGTCAAGGAAGGTTGCATCGTGTCTGATGGCCAGTGTGAGACAGAGTGTGTTGTACATGATGTCAAGTCTTGTGAGACTCAAGTCATACCAGTGAAACTGAGCAGTACTGAAAGTTTTCGAAGCAGAAACAGACAAGAAGAGGTAGGGAAAGAGATCTTGCATTGTGTCATACAGAGCTATATTGATAATGAAGAGAAAGCCAATATTCTAGATAAGTTACTGTGTAAATATCATGAGCTAGAAGATAATGTGCCTAACTTAGAGCAGTGTGTTACCAATGATAATTGTGTTGCTAATGGATGTATGGCTTGTCAACCTGTTGAAAGTAATGTGTCCCTGAATAACGTACAAGCTAATGACGATTCCTGTACTATGAAACATGAAGATATTATTGAAGATATTACTCATGAAGAAGAGAGAGATATACAATATGATGTCACTGGATGCCCATATATTACTGTGTTTATTGATGGAAAAGGCAAGGAAGCATTAGTTGATACAGGTAGTCCAATCAGTGGAATTTCTGAACAATTTAGAGATTGTGTGAAACATGTACCAGACTACATGGAGATGCCTGTAGTAGGAATCAAGGTCAAGGGTGCTACCGGCAGACACAGCAAGATAGTTAACCGGCAAGCCTTGTTAAACTTTAGTGTGAATTATGTCAATCTATGTCAAGGATGTCTAGTAATACCTAATCTGTTTGAGGATATCTTGCTAGGAACTGACTGGATCATGAAAGTGAATGCTGTATTTGACTGGGGAGGATGAAAAGTTATGTTTGTGGACCCAAAGACTGGTGTTTTACATTGCACTGCTATGGTATTGAAAAATGGGAATAGTCTGAGTAAGCAGAGTCTAGAATTAGATTTATTTGATTATAAGAGAGATGTAGCAGATATGCATGAAGAGCCTGAAGAAGCCATGGAGGATATTAACTATCACGAACTCGTAAATACCAAGGTGGAGGAAGCCAACAAATTAGACAAAGAACAAAAAGAAGAGCTGAGAAGAGTCTTGTGGAACTATCATGATGTGTTCGATGACAGACCGGGGAAAGTGAAAAACTACCAGTGTACCTTGCGGGTCAAACCTCACGCACCATTTTACATCAAACCATACAGTGTCCCTACTGCAAAAAGAAAATCTGTGGAGAAAGAACTTGAAAAGATGGAAAACTGTAACATAATTGAGAGGAGTACTAGTGAATACAACAACCCGATCATCGTGATATCCAAGAAGAATGGAGATGTGAGGATTGTACTTGACTCCAGACATCTGAACAAGTTTTTAGAAAGGGAAACTGACCATCCAGAGAGCATCGACGAACTATTGTATAAATTTGAAAATATAAAATATATGACTAGCCTGGACTTGACTTCTGGTTTTCATCAGGTGCCACTTGACAGAGACTCAAGGAAGTACAATGCTTTCTTGTATAACGGAAGAAGCTATCATTCGGATTAAATGTTTCTGTAGCTGAATTTATCAGAGCTTTGGATTTGGTATTAGGCAAAGATCTTGTTGAAAAGTTAACTGTGTATGTGGATGATATCCTTGTCACTGGTCAAACCTGGGAAGAACACATAAGCTTACTGGAAGAAGTGTGCAGAAGATTAAGAGCAGGAGGGTTGTCTCTTAAGCTATAAAAAAGTAAATTTGCTGTGGAATACATTAAGGGCAAGGACAATCTTGTTGCTGATTCACTCTCTCGTTTGACAGTGGGGGGGGGGGGGTGAATTTGAAGATAACAGAACTCAAGCCATACAGACAGTAGTCGGTAATAATAAGATTTGGAACATGTGCTATTTTTGTAACATTTATTGTAGCTATAAGAGTTTTGTATATATGTATTCTTTGATGATATATCTTGGAACTTGTATTTTCAATATGTTGTATTTTAACCTCAGGAAAGTACACTCTCTGTGTGTGCTAAGTGCGTTGGCAAGCACTGGGTTTCTAGCTATGTGGTAGCATACTTCTGATCTCGGTATCTGGTGCCACATCTCCTACTCATTCTGTAACCTGTTCAAATTATCTCATATCTATCGTTCTATCTTTCTTCTTTAGTGTTAAGGTAAGAAATTTGTGTATGTAACTTTTTTATGTTAATAAGAATATTGACTTCAATATAGTTTGTTCAGTTAGACTTTTTAATGTATTAATTTGTCACAGTTAAAATTTGAATTCAAATTGTTGCCTGAGTATTAAAGAGTTAAAGTATTTGAGGTATTGATAAAAGCCATGATAGAATCAGTTAATTAATGTTAGTGTCTAATGATTTTGTAAGATACTAAGTTTCATGTCTTCAAAGTTTTACAAAATCAGTTCAAAATGTGAGAAAACTAAATTTTACAGTATAGTTATGTGGATATTATAGTCATATGTTTCTTGTGAATTTTGTTTTGATGCTTAAAAAGGTCAGACAAGTTCAGTGTGGCAGATTCTCAAGTGTCAGCTGTTCCTGATTCTGCCCTCTGCTCTTGGGAGGCCATACCCTTGTAACCTACTTACTACATCTACATCTACATCTACATCTACATAGATACTCTGCAAATCACATTTAAGTGCCTGGCAGAGGGTTCATTAACCACTTTCATAACTTTTCTCTACCGTTCCATTCTCTAATAGCGCGCGGGAAGAAAGAACACCTAAATCGTTCCGTTTTCGATCTGATTTCTGTTATTTTATTGGGATGGCAATGTCTCACTAAGTAGGTGGGTGCTAGCAAAATATTTTCACATTCAGAACTAAAAGTCGGTGATTGAAACTTCGCAAACAGATCACGCCGCAATGAATAACGTCTTTCTTTTAATGATTTCCACCCCAATTCGTGCAATATTTCCGTGTCGCTTTCCCCCCCGTAACGTGATAAAACAAAACGAGCTGCCCTTCTCTGAACCTTCTCAATATCTTCCGTCAGTCCCACCTGGTGAGGGTCCCACAAGGGGCAACAGTACTCCAAGAGAGGACGCACAAGTGTGATGTAGGCAGTCTCTTTGGTGGAGCTGGTGCATCTTCTAAGCGTTCTGCCAATGAAACGTAACCTTTGGTTCGCCTTCCCCACAATATTTTCTGTGTGTTCTCTCCAGTCAAAGTTGTTCGTAATTGTAACTCCTAGGTATTTGGTAGAATTTACGACCTTAAGGTTTGACTGATTTATCGCGTAATTGAAGTTCAGCGGATTTCTTTTAGTGGTCATGTGTATTACTTCACACTTTTCTTTATTTAGTGTCAATTGCCAATTTTCGCACCAAGTAGAAATTTTGTCTAAATCGCTTTGCAGTTGCTTTTGATCCTCAGTTGACTTCACTGACCGATAAACGACAGCATCATCCGCGAACAATCTAAGGGAGCTATTCAGATTATCTCCTAAATCGTTTATAAACACAAGGAAGAGTAGGGGACCTATAATGCTTCCCTGTGGAACGCCAGATATCACTTCTGTTTTACTCGATGACTTACCGTCAATTACAACGAACTGTGTCCTTTCTGATAGGAAATCGTGAATCCAATCGCACAATTGGGGAGATATTCCCTAAGCACGCAATTTCATTAGAAGCCGCTTTTGGGGTACAGTATCAAAAGCCTTCCGGAAATCCAGAAATATGGAATCGATTTGAGATCCCCCCGTCGATGGCACTTAACACTTCATGTGAATAAAGGGCAAGCTGTGTTTCGCAAGAGCGATACTTTCTGAATCCGTGCTGACTATTGGTTAATAGGTCGTTCTCTTCGAGGTAGTTCATAATATTCGAACAAAGTATATGTTCCAAAATCCTACTGCAAATCGACGTCAATGAGATAGGCCTGTAATTTTGGAGATCACTCCTATTGCCTTTCTTGAATATTGGAGTAACTTGGGCAACTTTCCAGTCTTTGGGTACGGATCTTTCGCTGAGTGATCGGTTGTAAATTATAGCTAAGTACGGAGCTATTGCATCAGCATACTCTGAGAGGAATCTAGTTGGTATACAATCTGGCCCGGAAGATTTATTTTTGTTTAGTGACTTAAGTTGTTTTACTACTCCAGGAACATCTACTTCTAAGTTTCGCATGCTGGCAGCTGTTCTTGGATTGAATACTGGAGTGTTCACTTCGTCTTCTTTGGTGAACGAATTTCAGAAAGCTGTGTTTAGTAATTCTGCCTTAGCAGTACTGTCGTCGGTAGTATTATCATTGCTATCGCGTAGTGAAGGTATTGTTTGTGTTTTGCCGCTAGTGTACTTCACATATGACCAGAATTTCTTTGGATTTTCTGCAAGATTACGAGACAGGATTTCGTTGTGGAAACTACTATAGACTTCTCGCATTGAAGTCCGCGCTAGGTTGCGAGTTTCAGTAAATGATTGCCAGTCTTGCGGATTCTGTGTCTTTTTAAATTTTGCATGAGTTTTTCTTTGTTTCTGCAACAGTGATCTGACCTGTTTTGTGTACCACGGGGGGTCAGCCCCCTCTTTTATTAATTTATTTGGTATAAATCTCTCGATTGCTACTGATATTATGTCTTTGAAAGTAAGCCACAACTGATCTACACTCGCATTTTTAGTTTTGAAGGACTGGAGACTATCACTCAGGAAAGCGTGAATCGAATTTTTGTCTAGATATATTTGAATAGATATATTTTTCGTTTATTTTTGGTGCATTCGGGAATTTCGATATTCAGTCTCGCTACTACAAGTCGATGTTCGCTAATCCCTGTATCTGTTTTGATGCTCTTTACTATCTCGGGATTATTTGTTGCTAGGAGATCAAGAGTATTTTCGCAACCACGTACTATTCTAGTGGGTTCATGAACTAACTGTTCGAAGTAGTTTTCAGAAAAAGCATTCAGAACCCCCGGTTTTGAATACGTAATTATGCCAACATATCGAGGGTAAATTAAAGTCGCCACCGATTATAACAGTATGCTTCGGATACCTATTTGAAATATGATTCAAGCTTTCTTTGAACATTTCGGCAACCGCATCGTCTGAGTCAGGGGACTGATAAAAAGATCCAATTATTAATTTATTTCGTTGGTCAGGTATAACCTCTACCCAGACCAATTCACAGGAAGTATCTGTCTCAATTTCGCTGCAGGATAAACCGTTTGTAACAGCAATAAACACGCCACCCCCTGTTTTATTTATTCTATCCTTTCTGAAGACCATTTGGAACTTTCAGGATCTGGTGAGGCTGAGTGTGCGGACTGTGCTGTGCCAACCCAGACAGGACTAAGTGAGGCACTGATGCAGCCACGCCAGCCACCGGGTCCAAGCCGTCCAAAGTAGGTGCTGTACTCTTACAGCACCTCGACTTATGAGGGCATCGTCGAGCTGATGGGGGGGGGTCTATTGTGACGATACTGCTGGCCCTCTCATCTCAATGTTATCGAACGATACCGTCTGCGTTGGACCCGGAATCGTGTGGTGTAATAGTGATATATTTTGCGTGTCAAGTTACAAACGAAATAGCCACCCGGAATCGTGTGGTATAATAGTGATATATGTTGCGTGTGAAGTTAGTTACAAACGAAATAGCCAGCCTAGGAATCAGTGTAGGACAGTATCTCGGTGATACTGTGATCAAAACAAGTGATAGATTTCATCAATTAAGAGATTTGTATAAGACGTTTCCAGACAGTTCTATAAACAATACTTTTGTCATTGTACATTATTTTAATAAATAGACAGACGAAGGGTACAAACTTATATAAAACATAAAGTCATGAAAATAAATAGCATTGTATATATGATAGGCTCATAAACAAGTTGTGTTGACCAGTTAATCGTATTAATTAATGTACTAGTCGAGATTTGTATATAGTATTTCTCTGTATATATTGACTGACGTGAGATTTTGAACCTAGTTTCAGATTTGCGAAGATAATTGGTAGCTGAATATATGTTAGGAACATGTATGATGTACTCATCAACTAATTAATTTACATTCAACACCACACTTTGTTGTCAACAGAAAGATCAGAGATTTCGACATAAAAATCACGTGCCATGTAAAATTATTGTATGTATACTTTTCATTTTATATTGTGATTATTTTTGTGTACATAAAATGTTTTATTTGTATGTTCGGTAATTGTAAATCAGTATATTCAGTTGTTATGAACAATGCATGTCAATGTAATGTCATTATTGTCGATGTTATATATCTGCCTCACCGCCTTGCATGGGGGAGTTGGAGTTCCGGCGTTTCCAATGTGCCCTGGAAGCTGTGCCAGTCTGCGTTTTAAATGGGAGTACTGCCAGCTGAGTTCTGTTCCCTTGTTTACGCAAGTTATGAAGTTGTAATGTTGTGGTGGAGAAGCAGTTTGATTTCAAATTAAAGAAGAAGTGAAAAATTGTACCTATCGGGTATTTATTTCCACCACGACGCCCCAGGAGAATAATGTTGCAGCGAGCAGGACCCCCATACATCGTAATGTTGAAAAGCTGAGTACTATGTTTGAAAGTGGTAGAATGAACTGTAATTAGTTAAATAGCATGTAAATGTTACAAGTGGTTATGAGGCTTCGTACTTGGCTCCGTCATGGTTCCGACTGGCTTACTTTTTGGTCTTCGTTTTCGATTAGTTGTTGTCATTGTTTGTCGTCTCTGTGTGTTGTCGTGTAGTGTTTCTCGTTAGCGGCGACGCTCGGTCGGTCGATCGTCGCTAGTCGCTCCCGACCCAGTCCGACCTTCGGTCACTATAAGTGGCGACGAGGATAAAAGGTTGCATCACGTCTCATGGACGAACGACTTGTGCAACTCGTGGAGCAGCAACAACAGCTGCTCCTACAGCAGCAGCAAACTGATTTGTCACGACAGGAAATTCAACTTTTGGCGGAACGCTTACAGGTTGAGGGTTCACAAACCGTCCAAGCGGTTGTCAGGTCGTTTACCGCCTTTCAGGTCTCTGATGACGCCCTCCAACGGTCGCTTTTTCTTTCTTGGGCTTCCCCCGAGACGTTTTTCTTACTAAAGAAGTTGGCCCCCGTCTCCAATCCGGTGGCACCGATGTTCGAGGAGATGTGCGCATTGCTTTCGAATTATTATTCGCAACGATTTCACGTTGTCACATCGCGTCTCGAATTCCATCAGTATCACAAACAGCCAGGTCAGTCATATCGGCTATGGGTGACGGATTTGCAAGGACTGAGTCGGCGTTGCGAATTCACGTGCTCCAACCCGTCTTGTAAAACCTCCTGTGCTGACTCTCTCATCCGTGATGTTGTCGTTCAGTTGGCTCTAGATCCAGAAGTGCGGACGGCGGCCCTCAAGCTGGACGACCCCTCTCTGGAGGACATCCTGAAGATTGCACATTCTTTCGAGATTGCACAGGCGGCGAATGAGCGCCTCATGGCTCGTCCTCAGGTAGCAACTGTACAACCGCCGCAAAGGGGACGTAACGTTCGGAAGGTCTTGCCCCGCCGGCAGCGTCGTGATCCTTCCCTCTCTGACGTGGCCATGGCCTCTGAACGACCGGTCACTTCTCGTCGGCGTAGGCAGCGTGGTTTACCGTCCTGTCCCGACTGTTTTACGGCCCACCAACGGGCGGACTGTCCAGACCGCTGGGCCCACAATAGTCGTTGTGGAAAAGACGGGCATCTCCATTCGGTTTGTCGGCAAACTGCAGGACAGTCTTCCCCGACTCTGTACTGGCGTCAGCGAACAGTTCATTAACTGCAGGCTATAGTTCCCCAGGCTGATTCTCCCGCTACCAAATTGTTTATTGATCTCAGAATAGCTAACCGTGACGTCCGCTTCCAAGTGGACACAGGGGCGACAGTCTCCCTGGTGAACCTCCTGACATATGCCCATCTCGTCTATCCAGCATTGGACCCGCCCTCCAGCTGATCGAAAGCATATGGTGACAGCGCGATCCCTCTGAAAGGTCAGTTTACCACTTTGGCAGCTTACAAAACGATTACACATCCTGTAACACTCTTTGTGGTCAATAGCCACTCAGTTGGAAACATTTTTGGCCTCGATGCGTTCTCACTGTTTGGGTTCTCCATCTCCGATGAGGTGCAGATCGTTTCCGACACAGTTCTTTTCCAGGAATTCGACGGCCTTTGTGACTCTTTTGCGTCTCTGTTCAAACCAGGTCCGGGGTGGGCCACCAATTTTGAGGCACATATTACTTTACGCCCCAATGCGGTGCCCCGTTTCTGCCGTGCACGCCCTCTTCCGGTCTCCCTACGGATGGCGGTAAAGCTGGAACTCTACTGTCTGCACACTGCAGGAGTCATCGAACCTGTCAAAGCGAGTGTCTGGGCCACACCACTGGTAGTGGTCCTCAAGCCCAATGGCGCCCTCTGCCTTTGTGGCGATTTTAAATACACCATCAATGTCCAGGCACAGGTCGAAACCTACCCAATTCCACGGCAAGAGGACCTCCTCACAAAGCTTGTTGGTGGCGAATACTTTTCGTAGATAGACCTGGCTGACGCCTATTTGCAAATCCCGCTCGATGAGGAATCTCAACGAATCGTGCTCATCAATACCCCTTTTGGTCTTTACAAATACAAACGTTTACCATTTGGGATTTCTTCAGCTCCAGCCATCTTCCAGAGGTATCTCGAACAATTAACCGTGCCTATACCCGGTTGTGCCAACTATCTTGATGATGTCATCGTTACTGGGGCTACACGCCAGGAGCACTTGCATAACCTCCGCACTCTCTTCACCACATTGCGGGACGCCGGGCTCAGGTGCCGCCTTCATAAATGCCAGTTTCTCCAAGAACAGGTGGAATACCTTGGCTACTTGCTCTCCAAAGACGGAATCCAGCCCACAGATCGCAATGTATCGGCGGTCGATGCTCTAGCACGCCCCCAAAAGCTACAGGAATTGCAGGCGTTTTTGGGAAAGGTGAGCTATTATGCGAAGTTCCTCCCACAAGCGGCCCACATTATGCACCCCCTCAACTGTCTCCGGAAGAAAGGTGTGCAGTTCCGGTGGTCAGATGCTTGTGAGCATTCCTTTCAACGTCTAAAGCGCCTGTTGCGTTCGGCAGCCTGCCTTACGCCCTTTTCTCCATCACGTCCCCTTGTTTTTGCAGTGGACGCATCTCCCTATGGCATTGGAGCAGTTTTGGCACAGCTCAATGATGATGGTACTGAACAACCGATAGTCTATGCGTCCAAGACCCTGACGCATGCTCAAAAGAACTACTCTCAGAGAGAAAAGGAGGCGTTGGCGATCGTCTATGCGGTTAATAAATTCCATGTGTATCTTTTTGGGGCTAAGTTTACCCTCATTACTGACCACAAACCATTGGTCGCTCTATTTGGGCCACACTCTCGGCTCCCAGAACGTACAGCCCAAAGACTCCAGCGTTGGGCTCTATTTCTTAGCTCATACAATTATACCATTAAGTACAAGCCTACTACACAACACGCCAATGCAGACGCTCTTTCTCGTCTGCCTTCAAGACCTGACCCAGCTTTTGACCGACATGAAGTCTCCTGTTTTCACATTCACCTGGAACGGCAAAATACCTTACATGGGTTCCCTCTCACAGCCACACGCATTGCTGCAGACACACGGCAGGACCCCCTCTTACGACAGGTCATCCATCATGTGCTTCATGGGTGGCCCACTTACTTCCTGAAGTTAACGGCCTCACAGCTCCGGGCCTGGTCCCATCTCTCATCGATTGTCTGCCATTGATGGTGTTCTCCTCCTCGATGCTGAGGGCGATACCCACCAGGTGGTTCTCCCACACCCTCAGGTTCTGGATCTTCTCTATCGGGGGCATTGGGTATGTCACATATGAAATCCCTGGCCAGGAGACACGTTTATTGGCCAGAACTGAACAAAGATGTGGTGGCCATCGTCCGCAATTGCTCCCCTAGTGCTAAGCACCAGGCTGCTCCAGCCCAATCTTTCTCTCCCTGGCCTGCTCCACGTCGCCCATGGGACCGCATCTATGTTGACTTTGTGGGCCCCTTTGAGGGATCTATGAGGCTTATTGTCATTGATGCCTATTCCCACTACCCCTATGTAGCAGCATGGCGTTCACTACCACGACTGCCACACTCAATGCCCTCACACAAATTCTTGCTATCGAGGGTCTACCCCTACCGTCGTCTCTGACAAGGGGCCCCAGTTTACAGTGAGAGCCTTTGAGGCGTTTTGTGATGCAAATGGCATTAAACACCTGTTTAGTCCCCCATTCCATCCAGTTTCCAGGGGCGCTGCTGAGCGGATGGTGTGGACGTTCAAACAACAAATGCTGAAATCTGTGGGCACCTCTACCACCACAGCAGCCCTCACATTATTCCTGAGTACCTACAGAACTACCCCTATCCAGGATCGTACCCCAGTAGAAATCCTCCGCGGCCGACAGCCACGCACCCTTTTTCATCTCTTGGCCCCACAGGCTTCGAAACTAAGGACTTGGTACACTGGGCAATATGCGCCAGGTTCCACTGTGTGGGCCCGTTCCTATGGTACAAAGCCCTTACGGGTGCCGGCTACCGTAGTGGCCACTCACGGGCGACGCTCCACTCTGTCAATACTCAGAGGGGTTTGGAGTGCCGACATACTAACCAGCTTCGTCCTCGTTTCCCGGCATCATCCCAACCAGTAGCACACCCAGACTCAGAGCCCCTGCTACGCCAATTCCCCGATCCCGCGGCTACAATCTGCGCTCTCGGGCATTGTCCATGGCTCCAGTCAATGCGGACACAGAGGTGGCACACTCTCAGCCGCAAGTTTACTCACAGGGCAGATCACCCTCCGACACACCTCAACCACAGGGGCTCTATATGCGCCTCAGGACGGCGTCGGCGACCCCAGGGGACACGGGCACGGAAGTAGAGACCTCGCCTCCACGTTCACCCTCTCGGCAATCGCCTTCTACACCGACACATCCTTTTAGCTCTACGGACGCCCCACATCCGTACCTCGACTTAGCGGGCTCTGCACCCGTGACACCACTCGTGCCATCAGTCCACCTTCCGAGGCACCGTCCTGGGCGCTTCCGACCATACGCACCCATTTCAGGGGGAAGGGATCTGGTATCCCGGCACGATATGTTTGAGAGCCCGCCAGACCACATGGACTGTGACAGCAGCCGTTAGGCGGCGCGCACAAACTACGAGCGCTGCCTTCGCCACCAGAGCGCTCCACGCAGTGGCGCGCCTACCGCGCCGGTCATCTGCGCAGAGAGCCGCACTATATAGGGCCCGGAGCCGCAGCTCGCTCCTCAGTCGTGTCTTGACGCGCTCGGTATACTTTCGATATTCAGTGGTTATCAGGCTTTGTACTTGGCTCTGTCACGGTTGCCATTGGCTTATGTTGTGGTCTTTGTTTTCCAGTAGTTGTTGTCATTGTTTGTCATCTCTGTGGTCTCGTGTAGTGTTTCTCGTTAGCGGTCGATCGTCGCTAGTCGCTCGCGACCCAGTCCGACCTTCGGTCACTATAGAATCAACAAGTGCTCGGACAGGATGGCCGTAGATTATGACGTCAATGAGATTTCCCGACATCTTGGCGACTGTCGCCCAAGGAGGATTTTCATCTGCGGCGGCCTCACCTCCGTAGATGGTCGCCTCGCTTAGTTTTCCTGGGCGCGGCGGCTGGGGAAGCGGTGAACGGCTGCGGCGCGTCGGGGAGCGACCTCGTCTAGGGTACGGCGATGGGCTTCTTTCCGTAGTCCAACTGAACTGACTGCCTGGGATATAACTGCTCTGATAGCTGACGTCCTGCGGCAAAATAATCGTCGAATACTCGCCTTCTATCTCTGCAGCAGCGTACGACATGTCCAGGGCGTCCACAGTGGAAACACAGTGGTGTGTTGTCTTCTGTCCTCCAGACGTCTGTTCTTTTGTGGGGCGTCATTGTTGCCGGGGGAGTTGGTTGTGGTCGCATTGGTCTGTTCATAGGCTGCCGTTTGGCGGCTGCAGCGTAAGTCATAGCAGGGCGACGCAATTCTTCACGTCGGATGCGTCTGGTGGGGCAGACAGGAGCTAATGTTTGAAATACCACGTCCTCAGCGGCGTCGGCTACCTCGTGACTTACAGGGCTCACATCCATGGCCATAATCGGATGCTCGCTCGGTCTAATAGTCCCGGCTGCCATGCACTGTTGTAATTCTTCTGTCACGTCGTATGAGGGAAGCAAAGTCATGCTGGTCTTCCACAACGGCCATAGGGACTACATTCGGGAGTCTGTCATACTTCTTTCGTCCAACCCTCCTTCGTTGCATGTCTTCAATACGCTGGCACCACTTGATGAACTCTTCCGTCATAGCAACGTCTTTTATCAGAAGAGCTTGGTACATGTCTTCTGCAACACCCTTCATCAGGTGCGTGATTTTGTCCGCCTCAGTCATATTCGGATTCACTATGTTAGACAGGGCCAAAACATTTTGTATATACGACTGTGTCGGCTCACCATGTCGTTCGGCCCGGTTTCCTCAGTTGTTCTTCCGCCGAGCAGATTTGTCGCTGGCGGTCTCCAAACGTCTTCTTAAGATCCTCCTGGATCGTCTCCCAGTCATTCAACTTGTCTTCGTTGTTTTCAAACCATTGCTGGGCTGTTCCGTCCAGGTAGAAATAAACGTTGGCCAAGTACATCGTATGATCCCACCTGTTGTACTTGGCGACTCGGTCGAACCCTTTTAGCCATTTGTTTGGGTCCTGTCCAGCGTCTCCAGAGAACACCGATGGGTGTCTGATGTGCAGCTGGCTTACCGCTGGTTTCGTCTCCATCGTTTTTCTGATAATACGGACTTTTGGAAGGATGTACTCGGTGTATCCCTTGCATTCCGGTTCCAGTCCGTGTAAGCGACGGCTCTTGCGTTGCCTAATCGGAGCCACGGTGATGCAGCTGTTGCACAGTGTACCCGGCGCCTCCACCAAACAATGTCGCGTTGAAAGGGAAGCAGGCTTGACTGGGAGGGCAACTGAACACAGCACTTATACTGAAAGCATGTTTATTACGAACTTAACATACACGCAGCACTGACTGCCTCACAGGCAGAGTGCTCTGCTATTTATACACAGACAGAATGTACCAGAAATTAGAAGAACTGTTAACATAAAAAACAATTTACAAGTGAAGATAAGAAGGATATAGAACTTTCTGGAATTGTTAATTACAAAGGAATACATTTTTGTCGGTGGTCGGGATTGAACCGGCGACCTTCAGCACCGCAGTCCGTGACGCTATCCCCGGCGCCACGCCGGCAGTCGGTATACACGGTGTCTCGCGGCAATATAAGAAGAACATAAACAAGAGTGAAACGAGGGTAATCGAATCTAATGTCAGAATATTAGGCTATGCTGAAGGAATTAGATTTGGTAATGAGGCAATACAAGTAGTAGATGAGTTTTGTTATTTGGGTAGCAAGATAACGCCTGATGGCCGAAGTAAAGAAGATATAAAATGCAGTATGGCTATTGGAAGAAAAGCGTTTCTAAAGAAGCGATACTTGTTGACATCAAAATATATTTATTTAAATGTTAGGAAGTCTTTTGTGAAAGCATTTGTCTGGAGATTAGCATTGTATGGGAGTGAAATGTGGACAATTAGGAGTTGAGATAAAAAGATCATAGAAGCTTTTGAAATGTGGTGTTACAGGCGAATGATGGGTAGATCACGTAACTAATGAGGTGGTGCTTAACCGAATTGGGGAGAAGAGGATTTTCTGGTAAATCCTGACTAAGAGATGGGATAGATTGGTAGGAAACTTTCTGAGACATCGAGGATTTGTCAACTTAGCAACTTGTGTGGGGTAAACTTGTAGAGGGAGAATGAGGGACGAATACAGTAAGCAAATTCAAAAGGGTGTAGGTTGCCGAACGTATTCTCAGATGAAAAGGCTTGCACAGGACGGGGTAGCGTGGAGATCAGCATCAAACCAGTCTGGGGACTGAAGACCACAACAATATATACATATATACGAGGTATATACAGAACGTAAGGTGTGGATCGGCGTTAAAAAAAACTTAAATACATGAAAAACAACTAAATACCTATGAGTAAGATTAGTAGGGCAATAGGGGTATCATTCCAGGGTACCGCTTCGCTATCTTTCCGCTACCTTCCCACTACCTATCAACTTTCCGCTACCTTTCCACTAGCTTCCCACTACCCATTACCTTTCAGCTACCTTTCCGCTACCTTTCAGCTACCTTTCCACTACCCATTATCTTTCCGCTACCTTTAGCGTAGTAGAGAGCACTTGTTCGTGTCTGGGAGCATGCTTTGCGTTTCTGAAGATGATGCCAGTTGCGTTACCTCACCGGGCCGAGCTTGGGTGTGTGTATGTGTGTGTGTGTGTCGCGCTTCGGGACTCGTCACCACCACATTTCAGCTAAAATGTTTTGTCAGATGCATGATTCGAACCCAAGCTCCCTTTCTGAGTTCTAGCGCCTTAGACCACTCGGATATGTGAGTCGGTATGTTTGATGTGTTGTGCTGTGTGCGGTCGGTCTGATCTAAAGACATCTAGAATCCAAGGATGCGTTGTTCTTCTCGCCCATATTGGTATTATTTGGTCTTTTGCTTAGAAATAACACTCCAAAGCATAATTTGGAGAACGAGCCGGAGTCATACTAGGTCGTGATCCGTTGGTTGTGGCATGAATTTTTGTGCTCAGTCGCTTGATTACCCCTAAAAAGAGAGAGAGGACAGTGTGTTGCATTTTAAGTTTTTCGTGCCTCTGCTAAATTTTTTCGTGTTGTTGGTTGCGAATATAAGCAACATAGGAATTTTCTTCTGTTGACAGACAGTTTTACCCTTCGGTGGTGTGTGTAGATGACACTTGCGAATTGTCTGTTGGTGTCGTAAGATGCCTTATACTGCTTTTGCAGTGTTATCGAGGTGCACTGTCGTAAGTGTAGTCGACGATATGTTTACCTAAAATACGATACAGTATATATTCCTCTAGATTCAACTAACTTGGTCCTCATGGTTAATAATACTGTAGACTGTTGTTGCTATGGATATATTCTGTAAGGTTGGTGTGGTGCATACGATATATGTAATAAGAGTTGAATAACGAAGACAGTGTTCTGTCTCTCCATTTTGTGTTTTCCCCGGGTTCTCAGAGGTATGTTGTGTGGCCGTTAACGACTGCATCCCCTTCTATGTGGAAAACACAGTCGATCTGTGGTTAGTATAGTCCTGACCCTAACTAGAGGCGTTTATATTCTATTTTATCAGCTCTGATTCATCCTCTATACCCGGATCTAACATTCAAAGGATCGAGTGGTAAGATACAAAAAAGCTCTTGTATGTTGTACTTATCTGGTGTCTAAATATCTGATCTATCGACTCGATTTCCTCTTAAACATAAAGACTTGTTAGTTGTAGGACACATACAACCTCGCTATGTATTTGGATTTAAATAGTTCCCCAGCTACAATATTACGGGTCTACTTACCTTAAAAAGGGATAGAAGTGGGTCTGTTGTGTACTTTTTTTTTTCGTAGCTCTGTGCAATTTTCGCGATGTAAGATGGGACAAATAAATAGCCTGGATGGAGCGCTGGTCTAAAACTTCACCTTCCATGCGTATGAATTATACATAAAAACGTTGCTTGTTGTTTGGAGGAGGACATAAGACGAACGACCCTGGTTCTGTTGTGTAAGAAGACCGGTCCCCCATATAGGGTGATCATGCAAAAAGCACATTTTGAGTAGCATTTGTGTGTCTTACTAGGAGAGGCTCGTTTTGTCCTAAAAAGCGTTAGATGTAGGTGTGCTGTGTTGTAAGCCTATGGTTTTGATGTTAAAATTATCCATCTGTGGGTCGCTTTGCCCTATAAATGGTCAGAGTTGGATCTAATGTGTTGTTATCTGGTGTAGCAACGTGGTGACCGAGTTAGGCGCATCCTAAGTTTCTTCCTTCTGTGGAAAGAGCCTGTACTCTTCTGTGGAGTATATAGCGCACCCTAACGAGGAGCAGTACAATGTCGAAAGAGTTGTACAACCTCGCGATGTGTTTGGATTTAAATAGGTCTCGAGCTACAGTATTACGGGTCTGTTTACCTTAAACAAGGGATGGAAGAGGGGCTGATGTGTTTTTTTTTTTTTTTTTTTTTTTTTTTAACCCCGTGCTTTTTTCGCGGGGCATGATGTGGCATATGAACATCCTAGATGGAGCGCTGGTCTAAAATTTATCCTTCCGTGCATATAAATTACATACACAAACGTTACTTGTTGTTGACTGTAGAACATAAGACGAATGGTATAGGGTCTGTTTTTGACGAATATTGGTGGAGCACGTGGTTCTTCGTATAGAATGATCATGCAAAAAGCACCTTTCGAGTAATATTTGTGCGTCTTATTAGGTTCGTTTTGTCCTAAAAAAGGGTTAGATTTTAATGTTTTGTGTTGTAAGTCTGTGGTTTGACGTGAAAATCGATCTGTGGGTCGTTTTGTCGTAATAAAAAAAGGGTTAGAGTTGGATCTAAGGTGTTGTAAGCTGTTGCAGCCCAGTATCTAGGTTTCTTCCCTCTGTGGAAAGAGCCTTTACTCTTCCGCGGTGTGTATAGACCAGCCTTAAGAGGTGTTTGCTGTTGGTCCTAAGATCTGTAGGGGAGGGATCAAGTGTGGAGAGGTTCGCTCCAACGTCTTCGTGATTACCTAAAATATGTAGTAGTTTGTATCTGTAACAGCATTTTGTTGTTAAGACATAGCTTTTCATGTAGAACGATTCGGTTTTACAGGACTATCGAAATATGAGAAAATACTGGAAGATAGGTTATGTGTCAGAAGAGCATTGCTTCGATTGATCGAGTATCTGTTAGTTGGCCAGTTATCGGAGATGTACTTCTGTGCTGTTCTAATCTACAGCTAAGCATGCGTTCGTTTCACTCGATGTTGTGCGATGCGTTGGTGTATGGAGTAGAGTTTGACTTAGAGACTGTCTTTATTGCGTGTCGATGTTGCATTAAGGGCGAAGGTATTGCTGTGGCAAATCGTTTTTATTTATTTATTTGTTTATTTTTAATTTTTTTTATTCTTATGGCTGTTGATAGAAGTAATGTAATATTCTTTCTTCGTAAAAATAGGTCTCATGTATTCGTAATTTGGTGTGGACGATGTATCTTGGCTTGTGCGAAATACCGATTTCGATCTGTTTAGACGTACAGTTCGCTGCAACATGTAGATATTCTACATTTATGGATTGTATATTGATACGCATAGTATGGTTATGTCTTAGGGCTTGGGGTGTTTACTTTACGAATGGACGCCTCTCGCTAGCGTAGCGGAGATGTTTGCGGCGGTAAATTATTGTTCTTCTTCGATCCAGAAGCATCAATTTCCACAAACCCTACGGTTAGGTGATTTAAAGCTGGGTAGTTAGCTACGTTGGGATGCGCGTTTAATCGTTCATTTTGTCTCTAACGGAATGCTCTTGACATTCGATAACAATTTTCGGGTGTTGTAGGTTGGATTTGACTGTTGTTACAGCCTCTTGCAGGGATTGAGTTGTAAAGTAGAGGCGTCGCTTAGTTGTGGATGCGCCCATAGAAACCAAGTGTAATGCTTGTACTTGGGATGCGGTGTATTCATCTCACCTGTTAGTGTTGCTTACGATGCGAGTGGATGCCTCCTGCTAGCGTTCTGGCGACGTTTGTGGTGGAAAGTTATTGTTCTATGGTCGACAAGCATATGGTTCGACACATCTCAGAAAGTTTGGTGTTTGGATGCATCTTGATAGCGTTGCGGTGGTGTTTGCGGTGGTAAATTATTGTTCTTCGGTCGAGAAGCATCGAATTCAATAAACCCTATGGTTGGGTGATTTAAAGCTGGGTAGTTTCCTTCTTTGGGAGGCGTGTTTAATCGTCTGTTTTGTCTCTAAAGGACTGCTCTTGGTGTTTGACAAAGTTTTCGGGCGTTGTATTAGTTCGAAATGGTCTAGACTATTTTCTTTTCGTTGTAAGTTGTAAGGATTAGATACATAAATATAAGAAAAGAGCTTGTTGTTGATCTGGGTCGTTTCTTGTTATCTGTTCTATGTGTGTCAGCCATTTTTACGATGTAATTGGGTGTGTTGCAGATGTTTATCGGGAGTATTGATTTGTTAGAAGGTGAAATACGATGACTGTTTGTGGTCGAGTGATTGTCAAACGTACGAGGTATGTGGTCTAGTGACTGATAGAAAAATTTTCAGAAATACTGTCTGGTGGAGTATTCAATGCAAAAAGGTTCATGATCAATCGGTTAGATGTTCGGAAAGGATCCACCAACGAGGCAGAGTTACCGAGTTGCCGTTTGCTAGTTAGTTAGGAACTTTAGTAGAAAACAGCTTCGATGGTTAGATCCTTTCGCTTTAGTTCAGTCATTGGGTTGTGGTTGTTGTTATATAGAGTGTCGTATGCTAGTTGGGGTAGAATTTAAGTGAAAAGTGTTTGAATTATGCGCTACAGTGTCTGTTTCCAGTTGTGGCTGATGTTGTGTTGCGATAGAGCTCTAAAGAAGTCGCTTTAGGATTATGTTCTTAAAACTTGGCGCTGTGTACGATTCGAAGTATTGCCTGTTTGATCGTGTGTTAGTGGTGTTTAATTTACGATTGGTGTGCGACGGTAAATTATTTCCGATCTTTGAACTTATACATGCGTAGTAAATTCGACAAGTTCGTCTTGGAGATAAGGCTAAGTTACAATCTCCCCTATCTGGTGGTGGTATTGAAAGCACTCGGAATACTGGAGAAACTCGGCAAGGAGACACTGGAGAACATCTCGAGGAAATCATTTGGCTGTACCTTATAAAGTGGGGTGAGCCGATGTTAAACTAAATCTCCATCTTCGTGTTGTTGGGCATCCCACACGATTTCGCAGGGACTATTTTTTAACAAACTGGATATTCCATTACTTTCGCGTGGAAGGAGGCCGTATAGAGCAGCCCGAATCGATTGACGTCGAATACATTTATTTGTCGAATCAAGAGTTCTCGTGTCGATAAAATTACCGGTAGTCACCTTATCTACTTTATAACAGGAGGTTGCAATATACACTTAAGGACTAGATCAGAAACAGGGATGGTCAATAATTTACAAAGTGCGGTCCTGTACTGTATGTCACTCCCAGCCATTCCTTAGAGAGCAGTTCTTCTGCTGTGTTAATAACACCGAAAATTGACCGGTGTGTCCGTAGCTCTAGCGCACCCTGGGACGTTTGCGGTCTTAAGGGGTAGCTGATTGCGATTGCATGGTAATGCGTAGAAATATTATGATCGATGTCGCGTTTTTCTGCGTTGTGTGCTGTGTTTGAGCCCCAAGGCGCACTACTTTCGTCTTTAAACGTTTTTGTTTGTGTAATACTATTCCGAGAGAGAGGATGATAGTGCTTACGGCCTCGTTGATGAATGTTTTGGCCGCTAGAGGGTCTACTAAATTTCGCTGTGTCTACTACTATTATTAGTACTGTACTTTGACATAGGGCTTCTAAATATGCGAGGTCTTCGTTTGCGGTAGACAGCTACTTTAAAAAAATAAAGCCGAGATCGGTTTAGTGGAATGAAAAAAGAAGTCACAGGAAAGGAACTTAGAGTAGGAAATTATTATTAATTTTTTTTTTTTTTTTTTTTTTTTTTTTTTTTTTTTTTTTTTTTTTTTTTGTGGGTAAAGGCTGGTGTAACGTTTCTGCTATGTTGCACACTCCATACAAAAATCAGTTGCCAACATATAAACACGAAATATCTGACACCTAAAATAAAACTTCACTACCGGACATGTAAGATATCACATTTTCGCCTTCAGTTTGAAATTTTATTAGCAATAAACACCTTTAAGAAATAGTACGTTGATTTAAACATAACTTTGGCTGGCCTTTTACATAGTTTTCAATTTTTAATACTTTCGTAAATAATAGCTGCAAACACTAAAAATGCATTACACTTAGTTCTGGAAATTGCGGAACCTTTATAGATACTGATTTGTATAAAAACAACAATACTACATGTTATAACTATTGCACAACATGATTTCATATATACCTTTTGTTTAAATAAATTAGGGCAGACCATGTTTTATATATCACTGGATCTTAAATTAAATACTGATAATTTTTCATGCACTAAAATTAATAATCCGTTTGGTACTAAGAAATCTATCTTCGAAATTAACAAAACTACGACAACCATATACAAATCCGTATTAATAAAAAAAATTGACCGCAAACTGAAATACATTAAAATTCCATGTCACAATAATATTACGCCTACACAATATTGTCAAAACAAATATGTGTGCACTTCGAAAACACACATAATGTAAATAATTTGAGCACTGTAAACACTATTCAAAGCATGACTTTAAATTTGAGTACCACATTAAATACAAATTTCATGAAACATGTACACACATTGAGATAAATAGTCAAAGCTGAAATGTAATGTTTTAATTTCTGTATTTTGGCATATTTAATGTAAAAGAATATTGTTTAATTGTGAATTACAAAACTTTGTCATCAATCTTATTACGCGGTTATGTAGAAAGATGTTTGAGAGAAACCATGTTTAGTTAGTCTTCTAGCAGTCACAAACCTGTAAGCAGCTCTGTTGGCTTGCCGCTGCATTTTTTATTTTATTTTTTTTTTTTTATTGTGCAACAATGTGATTGATTTAAACTTTATTTAAATGGAAATAAAATCGTTTCCATATCAACTGGCACGTTTATGATTTACGAAAAGATCCTGTAAAGTCAAATCTTTTAGTGAATGCCGAAGACAGCTCACGTCTTCGCAGTGGACTTCAGCCAGCATATAAGATAAGTTCAACTTCACCTACAGTGGAATGACTTTGTTATAGAGACTGTGAACTAATAAAACTTTCCGTGATTTAGGCAAATATTAGGGCTCAGTTTGAGTCATTCCGAAAAGAGGTGACGGTCGTTAGAGTGGGTCGACCTTGTTCTGGAAATGTGTGTTGCATTGGGCAGGTAAAGTACTACCTCGGTTCTGTGGTTGCTGTGTTGTCGAGTGTCTTTTCGGAGAAGTGTCTCGTTAGGTCAGTGCTTTCGAGAAAAAAGAAAAGTTTTAGTGTGGACGGTCGAAAATCCGTAAATTATTTCGCGTACGTTTTTTTACTATGTGTCTCGTTGTACAATAGGGTTTAAATGTCTTCTGGGGCGCTGGAATATCGGTGTCAGATAAATGTAGTTTGCATCGTAACAAGACATAGAGATTTCTTAGATGGGATGTGTACTGCTGTAGCAAGGAAATAAGAGGTAAAATTAAAGTACCCGAATTTTCGGAAGTCGCATCTATACCTCGATCTAAGGAAACGTAACAGGGCAAGATCGCTAAAGAGAGAGAGAGAGTGTTAAATTTCGGAACTTTCGGCACGGCTCAGCTCCATTAAATAAATGCAATGCGAGCTATCCTTGTCAGAGTGGTGCGTCTGCGTAGAAGGTTTTGATCATTCGGAGATGTAAGTTAGGTGTTTTTGTTTAAACACTTAGCATATGTTTCTTTATGTAGCCCGCCGAGAGAGCGCTCTGCGTTCTGGACGATTGTTAACGGTGCTTGCAGATGTATGTTTAGACGCATTGCCAACAGTCTGGTGCTGACTGACAGAGTGGATTTCGCTATGTTCGGTAAAATGCCTTGTGTGTTGGAAATCATTAGTTTCTATGCAGACTTTGTCCTAGATGTCATTGCCGATTTTCGTTATTTCCACCAGTAAATTGGAATTTTTGTATAAACAATATGTCGTCTTCTGCTGCTGCTGGTGCTGTTGTTTTATCGAAAGAGTGGTTCACATACAAGTTTGTAGCGTTTGTTACCGTTACATTCCGTTTATTATCTAACGCACGCTATTTTTAACACATTCGTCGTCTGTTCCAAGCATCGTCTATACATTTATTTTGCTTATAGATCTAAGGTTGCCGTCGAATTCCGAAACGGACCTTTTCTTTTCTTTTGGGTAGTCTCAAATGTTCGACTCTAGTTGGAATTATTTTTGTATATCGAAAGAGTATATGTTAAGATGGTACTTGCGTTTGTGGCTTTCGCTACCGTTACATCCCATCTATTATCTAACCTGCGCTACTATTAGACACGCCTTTCGGCTGTTGTACATGTAGTCTATGCGAAGAGCTCGGAGAGAGAATACTACTTAAAATAATAAAACGTTATGATATTTCTGTTTAAACATTTTGCATACGTTTATAGAAATGTTTTATGTAGCTTGCCGAGAGAACACTGTGTTTGTGGTCGCAGTGGGGCTTGAGCTGTTCTCAGATTACTCTCAACGCGCCTAGACGTCTAGAAACAATAACTGGCAGCTGTGGTGGATGGTGTGGCTGCTGGCAGGGTCAGTTTGTTTACGGAACTCTCGTGTCATTCCAGGCAATTGCAGTGTCCGAAGTACGCAATAATAATTGACTCCTCTTTTTCTTCCAATGTTGGTGTACGTCTATAAGTAATAACTTCCGTCGAAAAAAAAATTCTAGGGGCGCGGGTTCGAGTCCCGGGGCGGCAATCCTTAGGGCTGTCGGTGGGGGCGGGGGCGGGGGCGGGGGCTGTGCTCACTTCTGGAGGCCGTTGCCCTTGCCTTGTTACTGTTAAAAAAACATAGGTACTTACAATTAGATTGCCGTGCGATGTGCGGAATATGGCATTTTTCCCTTAAGGCATAACTCTAAACGTATATCGCATAATTATCCTGTATGGCGTAACTCCCTACATTTAGGGAACATAAATAGACTGTGTAAGTGCGGATTGTAACCTGCACATAACAACGTTCGTAAGTACGGAACTCGTAGCGGCATCTGTGGCTGCGTCGGTAGCGGCTGGCGGGTAATTTGATACGCAAATTAATATTAGGCCGCAACCTTAGGAAGCGGCGCATGTCCACAGCGTGTTGGGGTGGCGTGTCGGCCAGGTGCGTGGCTGGGGGTGGGGGGACAGGAGGTGCCGCCTGTCTGGTGGGGGGGGGTCGTGTGTGGCCAAGGGACGCATTGTTTACTTGCAACCTGTCAATCATCCTTAAGTGCGCTATTGACCTGTCAATCATCCTGTGGCGGCATCCTTTGACTGTGGTCCGGCAATTGGCCGAGTGTCTGGCGTCGAAGACACTGTCGTCGACGAGCGAATCTCACCGCGCGTCAACCCGGTGTTACCGTACTTCTATCGCTCTTGCGAAACGCACCTTCCCCTTAATTAACGTGAAGTGATAAGTGCCATAGACGAGGGATCTCAAATCAGTTCCATATTTTTGTATTTGGGGAAGGCTTTTGACACTGTACCCCACAAGAGGCTTCTAATGAAATCGCGTGCTTATGGAATATCTCCCTAATTGCGCGATTTGATTCACAATGTCCTATCAGATACGACACCGTTCGTTGTAATTGATGGTAAGTCATCGAGTAAAACAGTCGTGATATCTGGCGTTCCCCAGGGAAGCGTTATGGGTCCTCTACTCTTCCTTGTGTTTATAAACGATTTAGGAGACAATCTGAATAGCTCCGTTAGACTGTTCGCGGATGATGCTGTCGTTTATCCGTTAGTGAAGTCAATAGAGGATCAAAAGCAACTGCTAAGCGATTTCCTTGAAATTTTTACTTGGTGCGAAAATTGGCAATTGACGCTAAATAAAAGTGTGAAGTAATACACATGATCACTAAAAGAAATCCGCTGAACTTCAATTACGTGATAAATCAGTCAAACCTTAACGTCGTAAATTCTACCAAATACCTAGGAGTTACATTTACGAACAACTTAGACTGGAGAGAAGAGATAGAAAATATTGTGCAGAAGGCAAAGCAAAGGTTACGTTTCATTGGCAGAACGCTTCGAAGATGCAACAGCTCCACCAAAGAGTGCGGCGGAACGATCTCTTGGTACGGCGGAACGTGTGCTAAAACCTTATCTTCAAAGTACTGAGTGGACACCTCAAGGATTACGAAGTCTGACATGGTCACATTCAACCCTAATCATACAAGTAATAGAGAGAGTACAAAAATATGAAAACAGGAAGTTGGGGGGGGGGGGGACTTTACATACGATCCCAAGTGGTTTGGATATAAAATTTTAAAGATCCTGGACATAACACTGCAGTCATTCAGCTAAGATCAAACTTATTGCTATGAATATGCGACATTTCAGTGATATTAAAATTACCTTTACACAATGTTCAGATATCGTATAACAGGCATTGAAATCATTGAAATCATTTTATTTGTTGTTATTGTGTCAGACATTTTCCTTAACACGTAAAAGATACCGTTTCATACCTCGCAGTGCCGGTTAAATTTTACCAAATATCTCAGCGGTCTTCTATGATAATGTTGGCAACAGATGCTGAATAGTGAGAATCCTGTGAGTCTTCATTTTAGTCAATCGCTTGACAACGCTGATGTTTTGTTATGGAATCTTCGCTTTACGAGGTAATTATTTTTACTGAGCGGACGAGGGTACATACAAGAACCTAAGAACCTGTCAACCATAAAGCAGGAACAGCAACATTTGTTTAGTTCATGGTCTGTACGATACACTAATCGAGTGATTCTATGTGGTTCGAACAAATGGGCAAAGATTTTCCATCGAGTTGTTGATGTTACCAAGATAATCACGCGAGGCCGCCGAAATGATACGTAAAATTTTACCCCCAGTGACCATTGTAAACACAATTGGTTGATTTTCGACAACAGGCAATAATAGTATGAAATAAATATGCTAGACTTTGGTACGAAATTCCTATTCCAAGAAAGGGGAGGGTTACAGGAAGTCTTCATTTCACAGGAATTGCCTTCCTGAAATTCGTGTCTTTTCTGAAGAAAACAAGCCCTTTAATATTTAGCAAAATTTAAAAATCTGAAGACGAAAGCTTCGTGAAATTATGAAAGCCACATACGTTTTCCACGTTCAGTTCGCAAAGCGTGTCACAATATTTTAACATGTTTTGCTCCACCACCGATGACTACGTCATTCTTTGCGTCTTATTTATTGATCTATCAATAATAATGCAGCTCCACACATGTTTCTTCCTCCTCACTTGACATAGCTTAGCTCTGAGAATTCCGTAACGCAAATACATGCAGAAGCTCACTGTGGCAGACAATTTGAATACAAATGTTCGTCGCCAACGAACCATGTTGTCACCGTTGGCTGGAAACATGTTGCGAACAAAGATTTGTTCCGAACTTCAGCGTAAACGCGCCTTTAGGCGCTACACAGGCCGGAGTAGGAAGAAGTGTATTTATTCGCCGTGATGGAAATTGCTTCGAGTCGCTGTACTTGAAAACTTTCCTAGTACCAAAGATTTAAATCTGAAGGAGAGGTTTTGAATTAAAAATTTGTGCTACGACTGGGACCTCCTCACTAGGTAGGCGCTGTACCACTAAGCCACCGCGCCAGCACGGATTATCTTAAGACACAACACAGACTTCTGTTCTGCAACATGTACAGTGCTGGCAGAGCTCTCCGATAGATTTATATCCGTTGCAGATATGAATATACGAGGTATGTCCGTTTGGTTAGGCTATATAAAACAAACGTATACAGATACGGAGAAAGTATTTATCGTACAAAAATCTACAACTGTTAAACTACTTTTCTACTTAGCTTACGAAATTGTATAGCCACTTGTCATAGCGTGGCACAGGTTTTTGTATGCCTTCTTCATAGAAGGTTGCCCACTGCAACCGGGTGGCTGTTTCATTATGTTTGTTTACAGAAACTTGCAAGAACTAGGATACGATTAGTGTACATCTGAAAGGAACTACTATTGCGCAATGGAGAGTTGTCTAGCGTGTAGCCAGAACAGCGATCTATCGCAAACTGACTTCAAAGATAAAGAAAAGTAAATACAGACAAATTATTTATGAATGTTGTCCTGTACCAGCCAGTGGTGGCCCTGTTGTCATATGACAATAAGCAAATGGAGCAAATATTGAATGAAGGGAGAATGACACCTCGCTTCGCAGCACTTCACATTCTTCACTCGAGATAGTTCGTGAATCCGAATTTCTACAATGAACTCAACTACCGCCAGACTACAAATACATACAATACTAAATCTGATCTCACCTTTCTCATCTTTTTTTTAAATTAAAAATATTCAATGAAACTAATTAAATCCACTTTACATAAAATATTAAAAATAATAGTTAATAGTTTACATAAACCACAGAAACGAAGAACGTGCGTATTATTGCGAAGCGTGCAATGAGGCAGTTCCTAAATTGGGGAAGCAACCCTATCCACAGGAAAGGTGTCAGATCTAACAACATTAATATATTGAATAACTATTTTATTACTTCATCATTAAGCAGAACTTTCTCAAACCAACGAAATATGATTGTATTGTTAACAAATCAAACGAGGTGGAACTAACTGAATGGGAAATTTAAAATAGAAATAAACGAATTCGCAAAGTATCTGTTAAATTAAATATATATATATATATATATACATATATATATATATATATATATATATATATATATATATACCAAAAACGTATGTTAGACTGATGGGCCGGCCCGGGCCTCATCAGTCGCCAACTGCAGTCTGTCTGTCTGTCTGTCTGAGTGTCGCCTCCCCCAGCAGGCGCAACTCTCCAGACGGACTACCGAGAGGCAAACCCACTGCCCACTACCCACTGCCCACTGCCTACTGGCCGCCAAACGTAATCACACTCAACCGGAACAAAGGCTGCCAACATATACAGCATACTTTTTAGGCATGTCTTGACCTCCACGTATTTCCTTTTCAATGGCGAATACTACGAACAAACGGAGGGAGTCGCCATGGGTTGCCCACTCTCCCCTGTGGTCGCAAATTTGTACATGGAGAATTTCGAGGAGGAAGCCTTGGCATCATCTGAATGGAAACCCACTTGCTTTTTCCGTTACGTGGACGACACTTTCGCCATCTGGCCACATGGTATGGATAAACTCCTCGACTTCCTTATAAATGTGAATTCCATACACCCCAACATCAAATTCACTATGGAGACTGAAACGGAGGGTAAATTGCCGTTCCTTGACGTCTTGGTCAAGAGAAGAGCTGACGGCACCCTGGGTCATAGTGTATATCGGAAGACAACGCACACTGATCTGTATTTACACGCAGACAGCTGTCACCACCCTTCACAGAGGAATGGGGGTACTTAAAACTCTAGTACATAGGGCGCGCACTGTCTCCGACGCAGAGAGCCTACCCCAGGAATTGGAACACCTGAGAACTGTATTTCGAAAAAATGGGTACTCAGAGTGGCAGATTCAGCGGGCTCTCCGCCCAACCACTACAACACAACCTGTGGAAACGGATGAAAACACGAGGGAGGATGTAGGCACTGCGTTCCTTCCATATACCGGCGCACTCTCAGGGAAGATCGCCCGCATTTGGAGAAAACACCAGGTTGGAACTGTTTTTTGTCCGCTGAATAAAATTCGTGCACTGGTGGGGAGCGCTAAAGATGATCTCGGTTTGAGGAAGGCGGGAGTGTACCAGATTCCGTGTCAGTGTGGAAAGTCATATATTGGACAGACGATGCGTACCGTCGGGGATCGATGCGTTGAACACCAGAGGCACACACGATTGATGTATCCGAGCAAGTCGGCGGTCGCTGAACATTGTTTGTCGGAGAATCACGCCATGGAGTATGAACACACTAGGATTCTGGTACAGACGTCGAGATACTGGGTCTGCGTCGTTAGAGAGGCCATTGAAATTCGCACAAGTGACGACCTCGTAAACCGTGACTGTGGCTATAATCTTAGCAAAGCTTGGGAACCAGCGATTGGGTTAATTAAGAGTAAATCTAGCAAACGTAACGAAGTGACGACCACGGCGGACAGAGCCCTCACACCGACGTCTTCTCAGACGCCGGCGCAATCGGTTCCACTGCGCGGACCGCGGAGGGGTCGCTCCGCGGGCCGAGGGTATTTAAACGGCCCGCCACCGGGCTAGAACCCAGGTCCCTTCGAGCAGCCGTAGCGTGCGCATCTCCGTGCCGGCGCGTTTCCAGGAGCTCAGTCCGTCAGTTCACCTGATGATGGCGACATGTATGATCGCCGAAATATTGTGCCCGTTGGACACTATAGACCGGCAGTACACCCGTGGATATTTTGATCATATACAGCATAGACTTGAGATACGACATTTCCATGCAGTAGTCCCCTTACAGCACGTAATAACGTGTTCTTTCAGCTGGTCATCATCGTTGAGGACAGATTTCAGGATTGGAGAGCCGCTGGGAGGCAGGTGCGCGTCCCGCTGAGGTTCCGACAGCAGTTGTCCGGGCGCATTCGCCGTGTCAGGTCGGGCATTATAGTGGGGAAAATGCAACACCTTCTGAAAGTAAAGGCTAGTCTACACGACGACACTAGGTTGCGAAACTCGTTGCATGAAATGAATAGCGCGCAACTAGTTTCGTGTATGTCTGTAGACACGGCGCCAATATCGTACACTTCAGTTTCGTTCTTTTCGAAGTACCGTAGTCGCCGTAAAATGAAAGTTTTGGTAGCTGTACGAGTTGTGGCGAATCTGTTGCTTGTCTGTGTGAAGTCGCTGCATAAGATCAAACACAAAAATAATAAGAAACGTGTTTGGGTTCGTGACTGGATTAAAAAAAAAGACGTCAGCTCTGTTGTTCAGCGACCTTGCTGAAAGAAATTGTGATTGAAGACCCTAGAAGTTATTTCAATCAACTTAGAATGTCACCAGAGCAGTTAACGTTCCTTTTAATCAGAGTTAGTAATGCAATAAAGAAACAAGTTACCGTTATGTGTGAAGCTTGGTTACCAGAACTGAAATAACAAATTGCATTACCTTTCTTGTCAAGTAGATATTCGTCTCTGACTAATTGTACCGTGCTCCGAAATCCACAATTGCTATACTTCGTTTGTATAGGTATTTCAAATTGGATGTATTTTAGTCTGCAATTCACTAATCGTCAACCCATCAATATTTAATTTCACAAATAATTGCCAGAAGAGCACTAACATGCTGTTAAAATCGCACAAACACCTTGTCAACGCATGTGTGTTCAGAAACCGAATTATTTCTCCCGTTCCCTCCTTTATGTTGTATTCGCCAAAGTTGGAACGTGCCGAAACTATTCAGTTTCGTCAACGAGTTGCGCGAAGACCTGGTGCGCATGCGCATTGGCCAGTAGCGCAGTTTCATGAAACGTAGTGTCGTCGTGTAAACTAGCCTTAATGTTCGGCGCTTGTTCTGTACTGCGCGGCGCAAGTTCTTAATGGTCTCGCAGTAACCGAGTTGTTTGGCCTCCTGGCAAGAAATCAGTCAGCAGACTGCCTTTTCTGTCCCCAGACACGGCGCACACGACTTTTCGAGGAGTCGAGATTTGCTCAGTCAGGCTGGGGATGAGCCGCCCGCTCAGCCGTGTGGTCTAAGGCGCCGCTTTCCCAGACGGGGAGGCGTGCCCGCCCCGGGTCCAATCCGCCCGGCGGGCTAACGAAGGGGGGTCGGAGTGCCGGCCGACCTGGCTGTGGTTTTTAGGCGGTTTTCCACATCCCGCTACGTGAATACCGGGCTGGTCACCAAGTCCCGCCTCAGTTACACGATTCGCCAACATTTCGTAACACTTGTTTTCACACCCATATAACACTATAGGCAGACATTTGGGGCACAGCTTTCCTCCTGGGGGCACAGGGTGGCGGCTGGAAGGGCGTCCGGCCACCCTGTGAACGTTGAAACGTGCCAAACCCGTGTCTAACACAGGGCCGACCCTGCACGAGCGGTAGGAGGGCCAACCTTGGTTGGAGTTGCAGCGTGCCTCCATTCAGCTGACCGCCGTTTTGTTTCAGGGCTGCCGTACGGCACCCAAGTTCCATTCCCCGTGACTACCCGACCAAGAAAACCCCAGCGTTCTTCAAGGTAGCGTGTCAAAAACTGAAGCGCACTGCCCATCCGCCGCTTTTTGTGTTGTTCAGCACGAATTTTTGGTACCCATCGTGAGCAAAGTTTTCGAAATTTCAGTTTTCCAGTAACATTTTCATGAATTGTCGCTCGTGTGATTTGCGGAACGTCCATGGCAAGGGCACTTATAAGGGGAACAGCAAGTATGGTAACAATGAATTTTAATGGGTCGCAGGTATGTTGTGAGGGAATTCCTCCAGACCGTCAACCTAACAGGATTTATTCCAATGGGCCTCGATTTCTAAGAGAATCGAGATCAAATTCACAGCAAATTACCACGCGTATCGTGTCTACTGATATACATGGCGGTTACCGCTCAGCGGGACAGCGTGGTGGAATCGGCGAGGTGCGAGGCTGCCATGCAGGAGACCTGGGTTCGATATCTAGCGGCAGAACAATTGTGTAATTGCTACTTTCTGTATTTAAAAAAATAAAAAATAATTTAGCAAAGAAAAATATATAAAGAAAGAAAAACAAAAATAATGAAAAGTGAAACGATTACAAAAATAACCAACAAAATAATAAAAAAAACTTCCCTTTCGGGTCATTTATTTTTCACTTTTCTTCATTTCTCTTCTTTTATTGTGCATAAATATATGCCTTTATACCCTCTCGTATGTTACAGCTTGAGTAAACAGTCAGGATAATCGCAAATACCACAGCACCAGCAACTGATTACTTATTGCGCAGTGCTGTTTACTCACTGTCGCCATCGGCACATCTTTAACACGTGTACAAAATTCTGGGTGGTAATTGTTATAGAAGCACCGAAAACACAGAACATTGCAGCACCACGCACATCTAATAGATGCTACCGCTACACAGGCGCAAGGTGTTTTCATCAGCGATACTGGAAAACACTGGTCGTTCTCATTCAAAAACAATGTTCGCTCGTCAATTAATTGCGACGCAAACCAGGCATATGTAATCATCGGAACGAAGACTGGTGCACTGAAGTAATTCATCAGTAAAAGTGTGCTTCGAAAAAACAAAATGAATAAAATAATCGTCGCGCAATACATAACATGTTGAGAAAATGCTGACCATTTACTGTAAACGTTTACATAAGAATGGTTATAAAAACACATAATTATGCACAATCATCGGACAGGTGTGAAAAGTAATTGCCCCAGGTGAGACTTGAACCCAGGTCTCCTGCGTGGCTGCCTCGCACCTTGCCGATTACAGCACGCCGTCCCGCTGAGCGGTCACCGCCATGTATATCAGTAGACACGATACGCGTGGTAATTTGCTGCGAATTTGATCTCGATTCTCTTAGAAATCGAGGCCCATTGGAATAAATCCTTTTAGCTTGAAGGTCTGGAGGAATTCCCTGACAACGTACCTACGACCCATCAAATTCCGTTGGTACCATCTTTGGTGTTCCCCTTGTAAGTGTAAACTTACGGTTGTGCTTAAGCTTCCCTTCAATTGGACGTTCACTACGCTCTCCGTCGTGCACTTGGTCACGTTCTTCATTGAACAGTCTGACCCGTCTTCTAGCCATTGAATCACCCATAGCATTTTGTCTGTAAAAGTCGGCAGAATTGCCGATGAATTTCCTTTGGTTTAACACTCCAGTGTATAGTGTAGCTGATCAGCTACACACCTTATTTTTCCCCATTATCTCTCAAACTGGTCAACATTTCACTACAAATACATTTGTAGCTGCGTGTATACATAGTGTTACATTTGCTAGTAGCTCGTCCTACAAATTATAAAGCCGGCCGCGGTGGCCGAGGTGACTGAGGCGCTCCAGTCACGGTCAGCACGGCCACTACGGTCGGGGGTTCGAATCCCCCCTCGGGCATGGATATTTGTGCCGTCCTAGTTAGTAAGTAGTTCATAAGTAGTTTGTAAGTTTAGGGACTGATGACCCCGTAGTTAAGTCCCATAAGCTTAACAAACATTTGAACATTTTGAACAAATTATAAATTGCTGAGTGCTACTGCATCATTTCGAAAGTTACCTGCATTGAGTTACCCCAAACATGTGCGTTTACGTTAGCATTCCTCCTTTGCCATGTAAACGTCGTCTATCACATACTACTGTTTCACTACGAGTTACTTTGTGGAAAGATGAGAGGCACAAAAGCGACATTTCCTGCATCGGGTACATCATGGAAGCTGACCAGCTATGAACATTTGGTTGCTAGTACTGCATAATAGCTTTGACGATTTTTTTTTCAATATTTTTCTCACTATATACTTACTGTAGATTAATGGTGGTAGTTTTAATAGTTTCAAATAAAAGGTCATGCATTAAAGTGTTAACTTTCTTTGTATTTACAAAACGAATCAGGATTTCACACAAGGCGGCTTTTTCAGTTACGGCTGACATTATAAAGAAGCTCTACAAAGCACACGTCGACAGCAGAGATCTGGAAATGGCGAACGTGTCTTCTCCTTGTGTCAGAGTAAGTGCCACGCGTGATCGGAACTGCATCGAACATCCTTTATACTATTCATCTGCCGTTCAATTCTGGAATAGCGCGCGGGAAGAAAGAACACCTGAATCTCTCTGTTCGAGCTCTGATTTCCCGTATTTTACTCTGATGATCATTTCTACCTATGTAAGTGGGAGTCAACAATTTTCGCATTCGGAGGAGAATGTTGGCGATTGGAGTTTCGCAAGTAGCCCACGTCGCAGCGATAAGCGACTTTGTTGTAGTGATTCCCATCCCAGATCCTGTATCATTTCCGTAACGCTGTCTCCACTGTATCGTGACAATACGAAACGAGCTGCCCTTCTTTGGACTCTTTCGACGTCCTCCGTTGAACCCACCTCATAAGGATCCCACACTGGGCAGCAATACTCCAAAAAAGGACGGACAAGCGTAGTGTGTGCAGTTTCTTTAGTAGTCCTGTTGCATCTTTTAAGGGATCTGCTAATAAAACGCAGTCTCTGGTTCGCCTTTTGTACGACATTATCTACGTGTTCTTTCCAGTTTAAGTCTGATTAGTAATTCCTAAGTATTTTACGGAGTTTACGGCCTTGATTGATTTATCTGGTAAACAAAGTTTAACGGATTTTGTTCATAGTCATGTGGACGACTTTACACTTCTCCTTATTTAGAGTCAAATGTCAATTTTTGCACCATACTGACATCTTATTTAGATCGTTCTTCAGTTGGTTTTGATCTTCAGATGAATTACTAGACGATAAATGACGGCGTCATTCAGCAGAGGACCAATAACACTACCCTGTGGAACGCCCGATATCACCTCTGTTTTAGTCGATGCCTTATCATGATTACTACGAACTGTGTCCTCTCTGACAGGAAATCCCCTATCCAGTCGCAAATCTGGCGCGATATACCATAAGCACGTCATTTGTGAGGTACGGTGTGAAAAGCCTTCTGGAAATCAAGAAATACGGAATCAATTTGAGATCCCTTGTCAATAGCACTCATCACTTCGTGTGAGTAATGAGCTAGTTGTGTTTCACATGAACGATATTTTCTAAATCCGTGTCGACCTTGCGTTAATAGATTATTCTGTTCGAGATAATTAATAATATTTGAATACCGCATCTATATCGAGACAAAATATGTCTCCGGAGATTGATTTATTGTTCGACAGAAAAGCCAGACCGCAGTTATTAGACTCAAAGGGCATGAAAGTGAAGCATCAGTTGGGAAGGGAGTAAGACAGGGTTGTAGCCTTTCTCCAATGTCATTCAATTTTTACATCGAGCAGGCGGTGAAGGAAAGCGAGGAAAAATCTGGAACAGAGATTAAAGTTCAGGGGGAAGAAATAAAAACATTGCGTTTTGCTGATGACATTGTAATTCTGTCAGAGACAGCGAACGATGTGGAAGAGCAGTTGAATGGAATGGACAGTGTGTTGAAGAGAGCGTATAAAATGAACATTAACAAGAGCAAAACAAAAATAATGGAATGCGGTCTTAGAAAATCAGGCGATGCTGAAGGAATTAGATTAGGTAACGAAACAATGAAGGTGGTAGATGAGTTTTGTTATTTGGGTAGTAAAGTAACATGCGATGGTCGCAGTACAGAGGATATAAAATGCAGAATGGCAATGGGAAGAAAAGCATTTTTGAAAAAGAGAAATTTGCTAACATCGAATATTAATTTAAGTGTAAGGAATTCTTTTCTGAAGGCATTTGTGTGGAGTGTTGCCTTGTATGGGAATGAAACATGGACGATAAGCAGTGCGGACAGGAAGAGGATAGAGGCTTTTGAAATGTGGTGCTACAGAAGAATGCTGAAGATTAGGTGGGTAGATCGCATAACTAATGAAGAGGTATTGACCAGAATTGGTGAGGAAAGAAATTTTTGGCATACCTTGACTAAAAGAAGGGATCGCTTTGTAGGACACATTCTTAGACATCGATGAATCGTGAATGTAGTTTATTTATTTACCATTGTTGCGGAGCAGCTGCCTTTTGGTATATAGGTGGTCGTGATTACAAAAACTATGTGATACATTTATGCGACTGTGATACATTATTTTATTTATACATTTACAGGAATTAGATAAAATATAGAAAGAAAAACGTAAAAAGTTATCATAAGGAAAATGGAAAGCCAACTTAAAAACATCAACTATTTTAAGAAGAGAATAATAGAAGATAGGAAAGATTGGTTTGAGTGACAGTCTGAAGAATAAGAGTGGAAAGTGCAGGGTGGGAGGCCTCGGAATTTACTTTGAGCCCTTCCGTCCTGGAGTTTTCTCATTTGGAGACTCCTATGATGGGCTATATCCGTAGGTTACATTTCGCATGTGTTTATATCGTCCTCTGTGTCGAGGCTGTCAGCTGTGGTGTAATTTGCACTCTTTGCGCTTTCAGTGTCAGATTCATCATAGGTGTTTTGTCTTCTGTTGTGGGCGTTTCGTGTTGCATTACGTCTTACGTTCTGTGTTTACTCGTCTTTTTTTCGTAGTGAGACTTGGTCCGTCAGCCTGTGCATTGTGTCCCGTCCGTTCTTATCTCGTATTAGTACGTTTAGGTCTTTGGTCGTGTCAAGCATAGTGAGAGTGTGTGTTTTGTAGAGCTGACAGTGTATGACGGTGTGTCCTGGGCTCCCAGTTTCTCCACACGTACAGCACGGACTGTCAGTGAGACCCACACGTGTGAGGTGTGTGGGGTAGGGGCCGTGTCTTGTTAGGAAGTGGATCATACCCCAGCTGAGATTGATATGACCCATTCGAAGGCGTTCCCTTATATTAGGGTATAGGTCATACACACGTCGTCCTTTCTCGCAGTTATCGCATTCCCTTTGCCGTGAATGTAGCGTCGGAGGGAAGTGTGTGGGGTAAAAATCGCAGAGGGAGACCAAAAGACGCGTATAGTAAGCAGATTCAAGTGGATGTGGGTTGCCGTTCTTATGAGGAGGTGTAGAGGTTTGCTCAGGGTAGAGTAGGGTGGAGAGCTGCATCAAACTAGTCTCCGGAATCTCCGGACTGAAGACCACAACAACAACATTTATTTCCTAATAGGCTTCGTGTGGTCGGAATCACTTTGGGTTTTGTCCCCTTTTGGGGGCAGAGTTTCGTCGCGAGACTGAAACCTTAGGAGGTGGTGCAAGGAATCGGTGAAGGGGAGCTGCATGTTTTGGTTGGAGTGGTGTGCGGCGGAAGTCAGGGAGGCAGAGAAGGGTGTGTGGGGGAGAGAGAGAGAGAGAGAGAGAGAGAGAGAGAGAGAGAGAGAGGGTGGCTGGGAGCCGAGGGCGAGTCTGCGGGGGCGGTCAGCCAAGTAGGGGGAGGGGGAGGGGGGAGGGCTGGCCGGAGGGGCGAGGCGATCTGCATCCCAGGCGGGGGCGGCGCTCGATCGCGGCTGGGGGCGGAGGCCGGCGCCACGTGGCACTGCGGCGGCGGCTGCCCTCACGGCGCTGTGCTGGGGCCTCGAGTACCAGTCTGGCACAGCGACCACGCTATGTACACATATCATGCGTGTTCCATGTCCAAGAGAAGCCCTCAAAGTATACGTATATACACCACTCGCCATTCAATTGCTACACCAAGTAGAAATGCACGTGATAAACGGGTATTCATTGGACGAATATTTTATACTAGAACTGACTTGTCATTACATTTTCAAGCAATTTCGGTGCATAGATCCTGAGAAATCAGTACCCTGAACAACCACCTCTGGCCGTAATAACGGCCTCAATACGCCAGGGCATTGAGTCAAACAGAGCTCGGACGGCGTGTACAGGTACAGATGCCCGTGCAGCTGCAACACGATACCACAGTTCATCAATAGTAGTGACTGGCGTATTGTGACGAGCCAGTTGTTCGGCCACCATTGGCCAGACGTTTTCAGTTGGTGAGAGATCTACAGAATGTGCTGGCCACGGCAGCAGTCGAAAATTTTTCGTATTCACAAAGGCCCGTGCAGGACTTGCAACATGAGGTCGTTCATTATCTTGCTGAAATGTAGGGTTTCGTAGGGATTGAATTCAGGGTAGAGCCAAGGGTCGTAACACATCTGAAATGTAACGGCCACTGTTCAAAGTGCCGTCGATGCGAACAAGAGGTGACCGAGACGTGTAACCAATGGCACCCCATACCATCGCGCAAGGTGATGACGAATAAACGCTTCCAATATGCGTTCACCGCGATGTCACCTAACAGGGATGCTGTTTTGCCATTCTTGTACTCAGGTTCGTCGTTCCGTACACCATCACAGGCGTTCCTGTCTGATACAGCGTCAAGGGTAATAACAGCCACGGTCTCCAAGCTGATAGTCCATGCTACTGCAAACTTCGTCAAACTGTTCGTGCAGATGGTTGTTGTTTTGCAAATGTCCGCATCTGTTGACTCATTGATCGAGACGTGGCTGCACGATCCGTTACAGCCATGCGGATAAGATGCCTGTCACCTCGACTGCTAGTGATACGAGGCCGTTGGGATCCAGCACGGCGTTCCGTATTGCCCTCCTGAACCCACCGATTCCACATTCTGCTAACAGTCATTGGATCGCGACCAACGCGAGCAGCAATGTCGCGATACGATAAAACGCAATCGCGATAGGCTACAATCCGACCTTTATCAAAGTCGGAAACGTGATGGTACGCATTTCTCCTCCTTACACGAGGCATCACAACAACGTTTCACCATGCAACGCCTGTCAACTGCTGTTTGTGTATGAGAAATCGGTTGGAAACTTTTCTCATGTCAGCACGTTGTAGGTGCTCTGAAAAGCTAATCATTTACATATCACAGCATTTTATCCTGTCGGTTACACTTCGCGTCTGCAGGATGTCATCTTCGTGGTGTAGCAATTTTGATGGCCACGAGAGTATACATACCAGCTTAACCCGATCAGGCTTCGCTGTGGCTCACTCTTATATGAAATAAATAGAATAGCAAATACTGTAAATCATATGAAGATAGAATCACCGAGAGAACGGTTCAATCATATCAATATCGTTTGTTAGGCTACTGTGACTATGTGAAAGGAATATTATAAAAAATATAGTTCCACAGATACCCATTATTTTAAACCCACTCGACAAATATACAGATCAGTGTACGGACTCTTCAAATCAATATGTTTGCAGAGCTTATGGGACTTAACTACGGGGTCATCAGTCCCTAAACTTACAAACTACTTATGGACTATCTAACACTGAGGACGGCACTATGATCCGTGCCCGAGGGGGAATTCGACCCCCCGACCGTAGTGGCCGTGCACACTGTGACTGACGCGCCGCAGAACGCTCGGACTCTAGACCATGTGTCGTACTATTCACCTTAGTAAAAACCTGTTCTTTTCTACAATTCTTTCTATGTATTACCCATCCGTTATGCCTATCTCCTTGCTTCCATTTGCTTGTCTTAATGGCTACCTCCACACATGACTTTAGTTTTGCACGTATTTGTGGCAAAGCGCCTTTTGAACTGTGTACGTTTCATTGGCCTCCTTGTTTAATTATAATGGAAAACCGATATGTGGTTTTTCTTGTTGATGTATTTGTATAATGTCGGCAAAATTTCACTTGCGGCAGCCGCTGATGTGGCCAGAATGTCTTGACTGCGCTTTGAAGACTCAGTGACGTACAATGAGGCTAATCATCTTCCGTCTTTACCATGAAATAAATGCCGCGTTGCCGTAAGTAAAATTAAACCTTCATTTCCAAGTAATATGGTAAACGCCTATTTTTCGTCGGCAGGATTTAAAGACGCACATTCGATATGTATCTTTAGAGGCCCGGCTACTTCTATTGCAAACATTATTGGAAAGCGTCTGGTTCCCGACCGTTACTCGGGAATGTTGTTTTATGTAACGAAGGAGATTCTTATTAGACTGAATATTTTGAACGAATGGTTTTTCGACCATAAAATAAACGTTTAATGCAGATCCTGCTCTGTCGTTAGTACGCTATTGTACGAACCACTGTCAATAATCAATTATCCTCGTAACCTGAGCACTTCGCTGCCAACGGCTGATATTCAGAACTCGGGCAGCCGGTGTGTGCATCGTGCATCAATTCGTTGATTAGTGGGGTCGTCCAACCAGTCGTCCGACTCGGTAAGCGACTCGGTAAGCGACTGCGCTGGTAATACTCAGCATGTAAGTGAGGACACTGCACAGACCAGCTTCAAGAGGCATCACAGCAGCTTGCAACGCGTAAAATCTATACAAAAAAAAGAAAATGTTCCGAGTGACTGACTGACTGATGAAATGAATGACCCAGCCAAAACCACCGATGATAAAAAAACTTGAAATTTGCAGACGGTGTTCATCTTACACCGTGGGCGTCGTTTAATAAGCGATTTTTCGATATTCCGTCCGTATGGGGGTGAAATAGGGGATGAAAAGTTTTTTTTGATAATACGCTGTTATCCATTCAATTTTCATGCTAGACCTACATAAATTACTATATCGATTCTCGGTTATAATTTTAAAAAGGTGTCTTTCAGCTTTTCCCGAAAGCCATTAAGGGGATGAAAAGATTTTTGAAAAATGCTGCGATTAAGCCAGGTTTGAAGTCTGAACTACAAAAACACACTATCAACACTCCAAAGCTATCCTATATATACAGGGTGTTTCACTAAGCGGTAGGTCAACACAAGAAATGTCACACTTTCTGCGGAGCTATGAACATAGTTCATTGTATCATTTTCCACAGAGTTACAGCACAAAGTTATAATTTTTTAAATGGAACAGTAGTTTTTTCTATCGTGCATTCGATTCCTTGAAACCAGCTGCGTCCAAATCAATTTAAACGACATTCCTATCACTGTTAGTTTGGGAGCTACAACCCTTCAAAGTTTCAGCGGCAGATACCACAACCGCTGCGCATAATGCAATGCGCCGCACACGGCCGTATACCCGACAGTTGGAGCCACACAAACAACCGGGGCTCAATATGCCACAGTTACTGACATCGGATGACGATGGCATACACGAACAACGAGTACGTTGACATGTTGCTGATGCTCGGCGAGTGCCGACACGATGCCACTGAAGCAGCCACGGCGTATGCCGTGAGATATCCTAGGCGAAGAGCCCCGGCAGCCATTACGTTCTTACGTGCCGAACAACGACTTCGGGAAACAGGCAGGTTGCTAATGCGCCGCAGTAACAGACGAAGACCTACAAGAAGTGAGGAGACGGAGGTGTTTGTTTTAGCTGCACTTCACCACGATCCCCATGTCAGCTTACGAGCCGTTGCTGCAGTCGCTGGTGTCAGTCTCATATCTGTGTGGCGTATAGTACACGGCCACAGGTTTCACCCGTACCGCCTGTCACTGACCCAGGAGCTGCATGGGAACGATTTCCGTGCATGTCAGCTTACGAGCCGTTGCTGCAGTCGCTGGTGTCAGTCTCATATCTGTGTGGCGTATAGTACACGGCCACAGGTTTCACCCGTACCGCCTGTCACTGACCCAGGAGCTGCATGGGAACGATTTCCGTGCATGTCAGCTTACGAGCCGTTGCTGCAGTCGCTGGTGTCAGTCTCATATCTGTGTGGCGTATAGTACACGGCCACAGGTTTCACCCGTACCGCCTGTCACTGACCCAGGAGCTGCATGGGAACGATTTCCGTGCATGTCAGCTTACGAGCCGTTGCTGCAGTCGCTGGTGTCAGTCTCATATCTGTGTGGCGTATAGTACACGGCCACAGGTTTCACCCGTACCGCCTGTCACTGACCCAGGAGCTGCATGGGAACGATTTCCGTGCAAGAGTGACATTCTGTGAGTGGGCCATGCGTAATTTCACGCTGGAGTCTTTACAAAGTGCTATATTCTCTGATGAGTCCACGTTCACAAATGATGGTGCAGTGAATCGCTATAACATGCACTACTGGGCCGCAGACAATCCTCGGTGGGTACGACCTGTCGACCGTCAACGTAGGTGGTCTATTAAAGTGTGGTGTGGAATCCTTGGGGATGAAGTCACCGGTCCACACTACTTCCCAGGTTCACTGACAGGTGAGTTATATTGCGCTTTTATAGCCGACAGTTTGGGTGGTCTCCTTGAACATGTGTGTCTACACACGAGAGTCCATATGTGGATGCAGCACGATGGTCACCCAGCCCATTCTGCGCGTGCTGTTGTGGAAGAACTAAACAACAGCTTTGCAGGAAGATGGTTGGGGCGCCATGGTCCTCATACATGGCCCGCAAGGTCGCCCGATTTAACACCAGTAGATTTATCTTTGTGGGGATATCTAAAGGATCGTGTTCATGTCACTGAGCCCACATCCCCAGATGATCTAAAACGGCGCATCGAGGACGCATGTCGCTCCGTCACACCGGCGATGTTGCATCTCGTCCGCAGATCCTTTCGTCGGCGCATTGCATTATGCATTGAGGAACATGGGCACACATTTGAACATCTCATGTAAATCAACTTCCCACCGCCATAACATCCGTCACCTACCATTGTCACAATTCCATTCCGCTTACATCACAACTAAATACACTAGAACATAAATTATTATAATACATACAAATAGAACTACATTCGTGATGTAGTGCAGACTCTATCGAAACAAAAACAAACACATCTGATATGTGTAAAACAATTATGGGCAGTGCAAAAGAGACAGTGGAAGTAGTGGAAAAAACATTGACACAGCCTGAAGAAGTAGCGGTACTGCATGAAACAGACCGGCATTCCACGATGCGAAGCGAAAACGAGACAAAATTTCCGTAAGTAACAAAACGTTAGGCCTAGTTTTCATGTTCCGTTAACGAACTGTTTTCGATCTAAAAACAAAACAAACTGTAGATTTGTGTTATTACAGACCACTGAAGATGTTTTACTGTCTTTAAAACGAAACGCGTCTGAGAAAAATCGCATTTTTATTGTAGTTGCAAAGACGGACAAACACTGTCATTCATAATTACAAAACTTGGTATCTGGAGTTTTGGTTACAATTGAAAACTACGTGTATATCTGCCCTCCCCCTCTGCGTCATTGCCTACCCTTCCTGCATCCCGTCTTAGAAATATAACTTGGAACCAAGTTTAGTCTTATGTTCAAAATCTTATACAGTATACTTTGAAATATTACTACGGCATTACTTGCATGTTTTTACACATCTTTTTTTTAAATATATATCATATACAAATTTATATAAATTTTACAATGTGGGAAAGTTGTTACCAAAAATCGAAAAAGTGTCTAAATGTAGGTTATGTGTAATATATTTAAAAAATAGGAATCTGAAAACCTTCCTGTATTACAGTGCAACATGTGTGACAACTTTTGGAGCTCTATCGGTGAAGAACTTTTTGAGATATATACAGTATATACGCCCGCAGACGTCAGTGACAAGCCAGTCGCTCCCTCGCCCACTGCGGCAGCCGCTCCCGCAGTCTCTGTAAGCGCCACCTGACGCATCCGACATTTTCGTTCCCGTAGCTCCTAAGTCAAACTCACTGCGGTACTCTACTATTTGCGTCACGGCACTTTAGCACGACATTTTGGGTGATTGTCTTGCCATGAACTTGAAAGGAGTAAGCAATATAATTTTCACTTAATTTTTCCTGTCATTCAGGCTCGGGCATATTTTTTTAATAGAATCTTAAGCTGTAATTCTGTAGAACACAAATTTATCTGATGTTTTGTACCATTTTATTAATCGACTGTAAACCCTATGTTGCCCGGGTGTTTGTTTATCCTACACTCTGGCAGTCCACATCCCCTTCCCCCCTCTCTCTGCATCCACCTCTTTCTCTCCCATCTCTCTGTTCGTCTCCACCTTTCCCTCTCTCGGCAAAGTTTTCTGCAAGGTACCCTCTGTCATGTACCATATACACATTTATGTACCCAGTGATCTTCCTCTTGCTTTAAAGGTCATGTGTGCAAAAATTCGTAAATATTGGAGCAAAACCGTGCATTCTGAAAATTCCGTAAGTTAAGTACCCTCCACCATGCATCGAACGAAATTTTACACAGACAGTGACATTACTCTACTTTTCAAGGTAGAGTGTGCAAAATTACATCAATATCGGAACAAAACTATAGATTTCTATGCAATAGAAACGCAGTCTCACATTGAAAGACGCACCTTGTTCTCAAATATTAAATTTTATTTCATACAACCCTTGTTCTTAAAAAAAACCAAGTTATTTACGGATTCATTTTTACTTTGAAAACTACCCTCTCCCATGCACCGTATCAAACTTAAGGTAGACGGTGATCTTCCTCTTGTTTTGAAGGTCAAGCGTGCGAAATTTCGTGATGATCGGAATGAAACTGTAGATTTCATGAGTCTGTGGGAGAAGTATGCTCATCCGTGCACCTATCACAAAACACTTTATTAGCTGACGTTTTCTATCTACAAACTACATTCCCCCCCAAATTTCAGGTTCCTAGTTGAAGTAGTTTTCGACATTTCGTGTTTAGTCAGTGAGTGAGTGTTCTTTCGCTTCTATAAAGATAGCGGTTAAGAAAACAGATTGCTTAATTTTTGAATGCAAGGGAATAAGGGAAACTTGCAGACACAAATAAATTGTAACATGCAAATCTGTAAAACTAACTTCACTTGATTCAAGGTCATGCCTGATGCGACAGTTTTACGGAATCTGAGCGGTAGATTTTTCTTCCTTTCATCTTTTTTTTGGGGGGGGGGGGGGGAGGGGGAAGGGACAGTTACAAAACGGTTCATAAACGTCCGAAATTACCTGCAAACTTTGTTGCAGGTCCGCAACTACTCCCATTTTCCAATAACTGACTCATAAATCTGGGTATTCTCACGCGGTGGCCTCTCATTATTTATGACGTCATATCTCCTGAGCTATGTGGCGTGTTCTTTTGTTTTTGGGTCAGGAACCTTCGTGGGCGTACGGTGAACAGTACACCAAAGTTTGATTGCAATCGAATGAATGGTTTATGAAAGCATAGAGGACATACATACAAACATTCATGTTTATAGATATAACATGCTGAAGTCATTTGTCTATCTCTGGTGTTAAAAAAATGTTCAAATGTTTGTTAAGCTTATGGGACTTAACTACAGGGTCATCAGTCCCTAAACTTACAAACTACTTATGAACTACTTACGAACTAGGACGGCACAAATATCCATGCCCGAGGGGGGATTCGAACCCCCGACCGTAGTGGCCGTGCTGACCGTGACTGGAGCGCCTCAGTCACCTCGGCCACCGCGGCCGGCTCTGGTGTTAACCAAAAGTGTAGTAACTTTAAATGAACTTTACTGCCACTTCCGGAATTCACACCTAAGAGAACACACTAGAAAGAGTAACACGTGTTTAGTGTGGTACGGTGGCACAAGCACTGTCCGCTCCCCGCGCTGCCGCAGCTCTATTTGGAGAGCAGCGCCCCTATCCGCAGCCGTGTCGAACCACGACACTTGTCCCCCTTTTGTCTTGAGCACTCACTTGCTGCAGGCGCCCGTGTCCATGTGTTCTGCCAACTCCCTGCGAGGCACCTTCACGTACGGACGTAAGTGTCCCGGCTAGACCCCAGTCTCGTGGGAAGATGCCTCGAAGCGACGATGTCTGCTCCCGGTGTGGGACACCCGATGCACGATAGTGCGTTGCAATAACCGGAGAGCCTGATGTTTGGTCAGGATTGATATTCCGAGGGGATGACGATCACTCTTCCTCAGGTGTTTGCTCGAGCTCGTGCTCGATGATGTCTTCTTGCGATTCTGGGTCTGTAACCGGTAAAGCAACTGTCAGTGGCTGTTGCTGAGCCCGTGGTTGGCTCACTGTGCCAGCAGGCCGCGGAACAAATCGTGGCACCTCCACCCCGTTGGGAGCAGCTCTTGGTGGAGATGGTGGTGGTGGTGCTGGTGGTGGTGGTGGTGGTGGTGCTGCTGCTGCCGGAGTCACTCAGGGCCATAGTTGGTCCACGAGTCGCACCACTTCTCCAGTAGTCGTGCGGACTCTGTAAAGGAGTTTGCCGCGAGGGCTCGAGATCCGGCCCTGAATCCTTTTGGACGCCTGCTGTACCCCCGTACCCAAACAGGTGCGTCCTCTGAAAACTTTGTGAACGGAATCTGCCCGGGTGGAGGGTGAAGAAGGTGCAGCAAGGTGCGAGGCCGGCGGCCACGAAGGAGCTCAGCCGGACTGCGGTCGCCCACGGGAGTGGAGCGGTAGGACTCCAGGAACTGGAACGAGGCTGCGTCAGAGGAACAAGTAGAGGGCAATTTTTTTCATTTTGTGGTTTGAAAGTACGAACGAGGCGTTCAACCGCGCCATTTGATCGCGGATGGAAGGGTGGAGCAGTGATGTGCATAACACCACGATGAGCACCAAAATCGGAGAATTCAGAGGAATAAAATCTACGACCAGCTTGGAAGGGAGGCCTTCCAAAGAGAATTTTCTGGCTAGCGCCAGGGTGGTCGCTACTGTGGAAGGCGAGGCACAACGCACAACAAAGGGAAAGTGAGAACAGGCGTTTAAAGACCACCGTTAATTGCAAAATTAATTTTAGCTGAAAGGAGCCAGTTAAAAAGCATATAGCTCTGGCCGACAATCGTCGGACACGTGTGAAAAGTAATTGACCCGTGTCGGACTTGAACCCAGGTCTCCTGCATGGCAGCCTAGCACCTTGCCGACTACACCACGTTGTCTCGCTGAGCGGTAACCGCCATGTATAAGTAGGCACGTTACATGTGGTAATTTGCTGCGAATACCATTTCGATTTTCTTATAAATGAAGGCCCATTAGAATAAATCCTTTTAGCTTGATCGTCTGGAGGGATTCCCTCACAACATACCTACGACCCATTAAACTCTGGTGGTACCATACTTGGTGTTCCTCTTGTACCTGTGAGATTAGTTCTTGGAGTAGACTGGTTAGCTAGTATGGTATGCTGTGTTGATTTCGAGAAGAGTTTTCTGCGGACGAAGAAGAATAATGAAGAGAGGAAGACTGTATTCAGAGGATTTGTTTCTGATGATGGAAATGAGTCTGCGTGCTCGCAGACTAACGTGATTTGTTGTCGGCGGGACGCCGGAGCAGTTGTTGATTCCGACTGTTCTGAGAGCGAAGTCGCACAGGACGGGAACACTCACAGTGCGGATGCTCTTGCTGACATTCACATCAGGATTCGCGATTTGGTAGCCTTGTCGGAAGAGCAAAGAAAATAATTATTTGAAGTACTGAAATCTTATGTCTGTACATTTTCCAAGATACCTGCTCTGATCAAGGGGTGTATTTGCAAGATTAAGGTGCAAGAACATGCACCTTTTCGCAGTAAGTCGTACGCAATACCTTTAGCGAAGCGATCAGCTGTTGATGCAGAAATAAGGAAGATCCTAGATAATCAAATTATTTATATTCCAATCCCATTCGTGGTGTTGCGATAAAGGATGGCGCAGTGCGACTTGTCCTAGATGCCAGACCAGTAAACCGTGTCATTTTACCACAACGTGACGAACCTGAATGTTTGGAATGCTTGTTACAAAAGTTTAGAGGGTTAAATATTTAAGTAGCATTGATCTGACAAGCAGCTACTGGCAGCTTTTATCACACGAAGACAGTAGAAAATACACCGCTTTCCTACGTAACGGAAGATCGTACCAGTTTCAAAGACTGCCTTTTCTTTTATCGATTTCATCTGCAGATTTCATGCCTACTTTGGGTTAAGTTTTAGGAGAAGAAATTTTGAAGAAAGTGACTTTGCATGTGGACGATATTTCCATTAGTACCGCAACGTGCGAAGAACATTTGAAAATCTTACAGCAAGTACTGGATGCTTTCAAACGTGCGAGTGTAACTGTTAGTTCGCTAAGTCAGAGTTTGCAAAGCAACAAATTAAATTCTTAGGACACATAATTTCGGCAAGAGGAACTGAACCTGAACCGTCATAAATGGACACTGTGCGTAACTTTCCTGCACCTAAATGTCGCAAACGACTCAAATCTTTCATTGGTTTCTGTAATTTCTTTAGAAGATTTTTGTGTGAAAGCTGTTTGTTATCACCAGAACTGACGTGAAGGATGCCGTCTGGAAGAGGAAAACTTCGCAACAAGAATCTTTTGATTTGATTAAACAACAACTGTCTAATGCTCCGATTCTTCACCACCCTGATTTGAATGAAAAGTTTTATCTTGGTACCGACTCTATAGTGATTATGCCCTTGGTGCAGAACTTTACCAATTAATTGATGCGGAAAGTACAATCTAACATCGTACAATAATTTACTTTTGCGAGCCGTGCTTTGATAGCAGCTGAACGAAAATATACTGTAACGGAGAAGGAAGCGCTTGCTACCATTTGGGGATTTCAGAGACTTAGATATTACTTATTTGGCAGACATACCGTAGATGTGTTTGACCATAAAGCTCTATCGTTTGTAAATTGATGCACAACCACCTAACCCGTTGGGCAGTGGCATTACAAGAGTACAGTTTGAAATTCAGAGTCTATCAGGTCACCAAAATGTTGTACCAGATGCTTTGTCAAGGCTAGTAGATAGTCAAGAAGAAGTCGATGTAGCTCATCCTAGACAAAGAGATGTTCAAATTTATTTTATGAAAGGTGTGGGAGGCGAGAAGAAAAAAAATATGGTTTTACGTAATATAACACAGGAGCAGGGAAACGACGAAATTTTCGCTGTGATAAATCAGAAGTATGATGATCCGCATTCTCAAAGAGGTGATAACATCCGACAGTATTATCTGAAACAGGACGACATTTTGTTGTTCTGTCCGGAGACTGGTTTGATGCAGCTCTCCACCCTACTCTATCCTGAGCAAGTCTTTTCATCTCTTCATAAGAACGACAACCCACATCCACTTGAATCTGCTTACTATACGCGTCTCTTGGTCTCTCTCTGCGATTTTTACCCCACACACTTCCCTCCAATGCTAAATTTACGATTCCCCGATGTCTAAGAATGTGTCCTACCAAGCGATCCCTTCTTTTAGTCAGGGTATGCCAAAAATTCCTTTTCTCGCCAATTCTGGTCAGTACCTCTTCATTAGTTATGCGATCTACCCACCTAATCTTCAGCATTCTTTTGTAACACCACATTTCAAAAGCCTCTATTCTCTTCCTGTCCGCACTGCTTATCGTCCATGTTTCACTCCTGTACAAGGCAACACTCCACACAAATGCCTTCAGAAAAGACTTCCTTACACTTAAATTAATATTCGATGTTAGCAAATTTCTCTTTTTCAAAAATGCTTTTCTTCCCATTGCCATTCTGCATTTTATATCCTCTGTACTGCGACCATAGCATGTTATTTTACTACCCAAGTAACAAAACTCATCTACCACCTTCATTGTTTCGTTACCTAATCTAATTCCTTCAGCATCGCCTGATTTTCTAAGACCACATTCCATTATTTTTGTTTTGCGTATTCATTTTATACGCTCTCTTCAACACACCGTTCATTCCATTCAACTGCTCTTCCAGGTCATTTGCTGTCTCTGGCAGAATTACAATGTCATCAGCAAAACGCAATGTTTTTATTTCTTCCCCCTGAACTTTAATCCCTATTCCAAATTTTTCCTTGCTTTCCTTCACCGCCTGCTCGGTGTACAAATTGAATAGCATCGGAGAAAAGCTACAACCCTGTCTTACTCCCTTCCCAACTGATGTTTCCCTTTCATGCCTTCGAGTGTAATAACTGCGGTCTGGCTTTTGTACAAGTTGTAAATAACTCTCCTTTCCCTGTATTTTACCCCTGCTGACTTCAGAATTTGAAAGAGTGTATTCCAGTCAACATTGTCAAAAGCTTTCTCCAAATCTAAAAAAGCCTTTTGTATCGACTAACAAATCTAAATTCCGATCAATGGAAATTGTGTATACCAAAACATGTCACTGAACTTCCCGTTAAGTATATACATGCCAGTTATGCACATTTTGGACCCAGAAAGTGCTTATTGAAATTGAAAGAGCATGTAATTTTTGATAATATGTCACGCAAAGTACGTTCTGTTATTCCAGCTTGTGATTTGTGTCAAAAGACAAAAGTTTCGACTGATCAACATAAAGGATTTATGCATAATATTATACGTGAAGAACCTGGTAAAATCTCAGCCCTGGATTTGTACGGACCACTTCCCCGTAGAAAAGGTAGTTTTACGCAAGTTTTGGTCGTTTTGGAAGTCTTTTCCAAGTATGTGAAATTTTACCCTCTTCGAAAAGCTAATAGCAACATTATCATCAAGAAATTGCAAGAAACACCGTCAGATCGGAGTGTATTCTCTCAGATAATGGCCGGCAGTTTCGTTGAAACACTTGGAAGAAATTTATACATAACGATGCTACACGTCACATTGCAGTTCCATCTTACAGACCAGCTCCAGATGCTGCTGCACGTGTAATGCATGAGCTTGCCCGTTTGTTTCGTGCGCTCTGGGGTAAGATGCATAAGAAATGGATTGATTATCTGTCAGATCTTGAAACGGTCATCAATAGTTCACCCCATGATTCCACAGGATTTCCACCATGTACAATTCTTTTCGAAGGGAAAAAAAGTATTTTTGATAAATATATAAATTTTCATTTAAATATAGTTTGAGAAACCCCGATACGGTTTTTCGTCTCCAAGATGTCCAAGACATTAAAGATAAACGTGAAGCAATGAATTAAAATTTGTGGTGCGGCCTGGAATCAAACCCAGACGTTCATGCTTACTAGGCAGACGTCTTACCGTTAGACCACCGCACCCCTAACGACTAAGGCGCGTTAGTCGCTGGAGGTGCGGTGTTCTAACGGTAAGACGTCTGCCTAGTAAGCATGAACGTCTGGGTTTGATTCCAGGCTGCACCACAAATTTTAATTCATTGCTTCACGTTTATCTTCAATATAAATTTCCCTCAGGTAGATTAACATACGAAGATTGAACGTATTCAGCACGCATTAGAAGAAATGTCAAGGAAAGCACAAATGTTCAAATGTTTGTAAAGCTTATGGGACTTAACTTCGGGGTCATCAGTCCCTAAACTTACAAATTACTTAAGAACTACTTACGAACTAGGACGGCACAAATATCCATGCCCGAGGGGGGATTCGAACCCCCGACCGTAGTGGCCGTGCAGACCGTGACTGAAGCGCCTCAGTCCCCTCGGCCACCGCGGCCGGCAAGGAAAGCACAGGAAAGGAAGCAAGCTCATGACAAAATTGTTAAGCTTTTGATCTACAAAGTTCGAGATTTAATTTTGATGCGAACGCATACTAAATCTTGAAGTATTAATGACGACATCAAGAAATTTCATCACTATTACAAAAGTCCATTTCGAATCAAGAGAATTGTTCATCCGAATGCAGTAGAGATTGAAACCATTAATGACGCAAAATATCATAGTTTACAACATGTTGAGAACATTAAACTGTATCAAGACACTAGAAGACCAGTGACGTAAAATTTTACATGTGTTGAATGCAACGGATCCGATTTATGACTGTAATATGTATTTGTGTTGGACTGTAATTGGCAGTTACAGTGAATGATTTAGTACGTAGACCTACACTTCGCGTGCGAAGATACCGTGTTGCTTTGATTTGCTAGGTGTATACAGTGCTTACTGTGATACAGCGGAAGAGTGCGTAGCGCCTGTTTATTGACATGTATGTGGCAGCCCTGTGACGTGAGTGTTTTGTTGTGCAGCACGCTACAGACGTTACGGGTTAGTTGGACGCCGGCGCTGACGTCACGGACAACTGCCTTGCGCCATCCGCACGACACACACGACTTGGGGCAGCGACGCCTTTTCGCTGGCCTCCATTTTGCAGGAATCTTGCAGAGCCACGAGTCGCAGCGGCTGCGATGCCACTCCCCTTTACCTACAACAACTACAATGCGTGTGAAAGCCAGCTCAACATATAGTAAAGTGCAGAGTTTTCCCTTTTAAAGAATAGTAGCACAGTTCGTGTGCAATGTGTAGCAACAACATGCAGTGTTTGTAATTTGTCCCCAGCGGAAACAATGTCACACCCTTCTTGTGATTGTGTACAATGCTTTTGCGTGTGACTACGTCTTCGTGGATATTCCTTCAAACCGTCTTGATTTGCAGGAATATTTATTCTCACTGATTGCTGTACACCATGGATTGTAAATCATTTTACCTCTTCATGGCGTAGGTAGGGCCCAAAGCGAAGTACTAGACAAGTGATCATCTGTGTTTTTGTTTTCTTTCTTCCTGAAGTGAAAGTGTGTAACCACAGGATTTTATTGTGGGTTCATTTAGATTTTATCTTATGAGGTATGTAAATATTCTCTATTTATCTGTATGTATAAGTACTTCGTTAGCTGTGTGCCAAGGGTTATCTAGGATTTCGTAATTTATCTAAACAGTATACAGCTACTGCTTTCTGAATTACTCCATGTTACTGATGTAAACACTTATGGGTGATTTTGAAAGTGACTATGGTGTTATATCTAGTAGTGACAATGTTTATTTTATTTTGGACAGGAGTGCTTACAATTTTTGCTGTAGACTTTTATGTAAATCGTGATGAACTGTGGTGTGGCTAAAATGTGCTCATGAATGCACACCATTTTGAAGACTTACCTGTTTATTAAATGTTTTGGATGATAATCATATAAACATTGTGTACATTTTAATTATCAGTTTTCCTTATGATAAATTTTACAAACTTTCCTTTTGGACCATGCTGTGATCTGTATCTAACATCAACCCACACTGATGTCTATAGTCCCATTTGTAGATCAATTTTAATAAAGAGTTACTGTGTTATAAGGCCTGTATAGTCTTTGTGTTTACTCAAAGACTTATTGGCAAAGACTTGTTGTAGATGATAGGGTATTAACATGGACAGCTTATTAGTATATTGTCATATAATATGCTGTATATAGGTTTTAATTGAATTTATTTGGTCTTAATGCAGAGATTATTCATGACATTGCATTGACAGTATTAGCAGCAGTATAACTTTTTCATTTCATAAATTTTCGGGGACCCTCTTGATAAACTGTTGTCTCACTAACTAAGACATTATTAACTGATTAATGCTAATAAGCCCAACCTTTTTTGAAAGTATGATTTTTTTCCTTACATTTTTTCTTTTCTTTTTTGAAGACTGTTGTTATAATTTTGTATCCCAACAAAATGTTATATTTACATTCGTAGATCGGTGGGGATATGTAAGATATCATTGTATATAGAGTAATGTCTTTTCTAAAATATAGAGTAATGTCTTAGGATATATAATAGCCATGGCGGAGTAGCCGAGCGGTCTAAAGCGTCTCGCTGCGGAGCGTGCGGTTGCTCGCCGTGGAGGTTCGAGTCCTCACTGCGACATGGGTGTGTGTGTTGTCCTTAGGTTAGTTTACCTAGGTTTAAGTAGTTTGTAAGCTACGGACTGATGACCACGCAGTTTGGTCCGATAGATTTACAAACATTTGAACATTTTATACATAATGTCTCTGGTGTGGGGCACTAGTAGTTCAGTAATTGAGCGTCAGCTGTTGTGTAAAAGTTACGGAGTTGAACAGTCATAGAGTTTTATGAGCTGACGCAAGTAGGCTACACATTTTAATAATTAGTAACACGTGTATTGGTGTTCAATCCCTTTGTGAAATTTGTTTTATATGCATCTGAAGGTTGTTTTTAAAAAAATAAATAAATAGAGGTGTGATCATGCCAGATCAGACCGCATTTCTCTATTGAAACTCTTAGTCATTGTTCAACGTAAGGCATTAGATGATGCAGGGTCTGATAGGGAATAATAATAATAATGACTTTAGTTGTAACTTCTAAGAACTTGTACAAACATGGTGAGTTACAATGAATTTACAAAAAGAAATTAAGTTCAAATAAACAAGTAAAGCACACGCAAGAATCCAACAAAAGAAATCTGGTATCAATAAAGAGCACGGCCGAAAGCCGAAGTAATGACTGTTACGAAAGCACGCTGTGCAATCGGTTGTACCGAGATAGGAAAGACGGAATCAATCCAGATAGTTCTAGAAAGAATTTAGCGTGATTTCAGAAACAGACACCACATGAAAACGTTAGTTAAAAGCAGCAAGGAATTCAAACACACTAAGTTTACACAAAGGTTGAAGGCCACACAGGTGTGTTCTAACTTGAGAAAACAAGACACAAAATTAATTACCATGTTGAAAATACAAATATTAAATTTACACTAAATTACTCGATTTTAAAATATAAGAAACACTACACCTCGCATAGCGAAAGAATTGCTTAAGGAAAACTCTCAGTATTAACACAGGAATGCCTGATCATAAGAAAGTAAAGTTCTGACAGCATGCCATCCCCTCAGCGTGATTCTGCGAAATACATCAGTGGTCGCAGCAAAAGCGAGTCCTAAGGCCATGTGCAGAGCGTTCCCTGGCAGTACCGGATGTTAGGGTGTGTTCAGAGCCTGCTGTCTACCAACCCTTGGTACCTGAGGGGGAGAATTCAAATGTTTGTAGAACTTATGGAACTTAACTACGGGGTCATCAGTCCCTAAGCTTACAAACTACTTATCAACCAGCTAAGACTAAGGACGGCACAAATATCCATGCCCGAGGGGGGATTCGAACCCCCGACGTAGTGGCCGTGCAGACCGTCACTGGAGCATCTCAGTCTCCTCGGCCACCACGGCCGGCCGGGGTATAATTCCCTCAACTACAGAGAGGTCTCTTTTGTTACCTCTTTGGTCCATGATTATGTTGGTACCACACTAAGAGCAAGCCACCTCGCCATCTTGTCAAGTAAAAGGATGCCTCTGGCCACCTAGCAGACGGCAGTGCAGACGACATACGAAACCGTGCGTTTTTAACCACAGTACTCGAGGCCTAATGCACGAAGTGGTGACTGTAAGCCATTGTGCGGCGGTCAGTTAATATTAAAAGCAGCCTTCCACAGTCGTACAAACACACGAGTTCAACCACACGGGTGGAAACAAATATAAACATCAGGCATTGATCAGTAATAAAGGAATAAAATAATTGATATACAGATAAACAAAATTAATTGTAGAGAATCACTTTATACTAATGGGAGTAGACCATTATACAGTTCGAAAATCAAAATGGAACACGAGCATACATCTAGCGGACGTGTTTCAACCTACATATTGTCTTCTGTTGCCGTGTAATATATATCCACCTGATATCCGCAGAACTTCGGCACTGCTTCAAGAATTCCAGAAGATTCATGAAAATGTGGACGTGCCTATTACTGAAGATATACCAGCTCTGCATCGAAATAGACTCCACCATTCAGGAAAGCTGAACAGCTAGCATCTGACAATTTATGTATGAGAAATCGGTTGGAAACTTTCCTCATGTCAGCACGTTGTAGTTTTCTCCACCAGCGCCAACCTTGTGTCAATGCTCTTGAAAGCTAATAATTTGCATATCACAGCATCATCTTCCTGGTGGTTAAATATCACGTCTGTGGTGTAGCAATTTTAATGGCTAGGAGTGTATATACAAACAAATACAAAAACACTATCTAAGTTTTAATATCTAAGTTGGTAATACAAGTTAGCGCTGCAGGGCCAGCCCTCGTGGAGTCGCTGCAGGTCCTTTGTAAGGCTCTCAGAGGGCAGTCTTCCCTCGTGTGCCAGATCCTCTGTTTCAGGGGTCCAGTCACGTCCTGAAGACTCCACAAAACCCCACAGCGACCGTGTCCCGTCTTAGATAGTGTTTTTGTATTTGTTTGTATATACACTCCTAGACATTAAAATTGCTACACCACAGACGTGATATTTAACCACCAGGAAGAAGATGCTGTGATATGCAAATTATTAGCTTTCAAGAGCATTGACACAAGGTTGGCGCTGGTGGAGAAAACTACAACGTGCTGACATGAGGAAAGTTTCCAACCGATTTCTCATACATAAACAGCAGTTCACCAGCGTTGCCTGATGAAACGTTGTTGTGAAGCCTCGTGTAAGGAGGAGGAATGCGTACCATCACGTTTCCCACTTTGGTAAAGGTCAGATTGAAGCCTATCACGATTGCGGTTTATCGTATTGCGACATTGCTGCTCGCGTTGTTCACGATCCAATGACTGTTAGCAGAATATGGAATCGAGATGACAGGCATCTTATCCACATGGCTGTAATGGATCGTGCAGCCACGTCTCGATACCTGTGCCCTCATCTACATCTACATCTACATACATACTCCGCAATTCACCGTAAGGTGCGTGGCGGAGGGTACACTGTACCACTACTAGGCATTTCCTTTCCTATTCCACTCCCAAATTGAACGAGGAAAAAAAGAATGCCTATATGCCTCCGTACGAGCCCTAATTTCTCTTATCTTGTCTTTGTGATCTTTACGCGAAATGTAAGTAGGCGGCAGCAAGATCGTACTACACTCAGCTTCAAATTCCGGCCCTCTAAATTTACTTAACAGAAATTCACGAAAAGAGCGTCGTCTTTCTTCCAGCGATCCCCAATTGAGTTGCCGGAGCATTTCCGTGACACTCGCGCATTGGTCGAACCTACCGGTAACAAATCTAGCTGCTCGCCTCTGAACCGCCTCTATGTCTTCTTTCAAACCGATCTGCTGCGGGTCCCAAATACTTGAGCAATACTCAAGACGTGGTCGTACAAGCGTTTTATACGCGGTCTCTTTTACAGGTGAAGTACATCTTCCCAAAATTCTCCCAATAAACCGAAGTCGGCTGTCTGCCTTACTCACAACTGTCCTTACATGCTCGTTCCATTTCATATCGCTCTGCAATGTTACGCCTAGATATTTGAACGACGCGACCGCATCAAGAAGCTCACTACTGATGCTGCATTCGAAAATTATAGGATTGTTTTTTCTACTCATGCGCATCACCTTACATTTTTCTACATTGAGAGCTAGCTGCCATTCTTCGCACCAACTAGAGATTTTGTCTAAGTCAACCTGTATGCTATTACAGTCAGTTACAGACGACACCCTCCCATACACCACAGCATCATCAGCAAACAGCCGCAAATTACAACTTACTCTGTCCATCAGATCATTTATATAGATAGAAAATAATAGCGGTCCTATCACACTCCCCTGGGGCACGCCTGACGATACACTCGTCTCTGATGAACACTCGCCATCGAGAACAACGTACTGCGTTCTATTACTTAGGAAGTCTTCCAGCCAGTCACAAATCTGAGAACCTATTTCATAAGCTCGCATTTTCGTTAGGAGTCTGCAGTGTGGCACCGTGTCGAACGCCTTTTTGAAGTCGAGAAAAACACAATCCGCCTGTTGCCCTTCGTCCATGGCTCGCAAGATGTCATGTGAGAAAAGGGCAAGCTGAGTTTCACATGAACGATGTTTCCTAAACCCGTGCTGATTCATGGAAAGAAGCTTTTCCGTTTCAAGGAAATTTACTATATTCGAACTGAGAATATGCTCCAAAATTCTACATGAAACCGATGTCAACGATATTGGCCTGTAATTGTATGGGTCAGTTGTCTTTCCTTTCTTATACACGGGAGTCACCTGCGCTTTTTTCCAATCACTAGGAACTTTGCGCTGAATTAAAGATTCGCTGTAAATGCAAGCTAAGTAGGGGGCCAATGCCGCAGAATAGTCTTTGTAAAACCGAACTGGTATTCCATCCGGACCAGCAGACTTTTTCGTATTTAGCTCTCTCAGCTGCTTCTCTACACCGGAAATACCTATTGCTATGTCCCCCATTTCGGAATTAGTACGTTGATCAAATGATGGTATATTTGTGCGGTCCTCCTGCGTGAAAGATTTCTTAAAGGTTAAATTTAGAACTTCAGCTTTCCGTTTGCTTTCTTCTATTACTGCCCCGGAATGATCAACTAGTGACTGGACAGTGGGCTTTGACCCGCTTATCGATTTTACATAGGACCAGAATTTTTTCGGGTTCTCGGAAAGATCTTTTGCTAAGGTATGGCTGTGATAATTATTGTATGCTTCACGCATCGATCTTTTTATAGACGCACGAATCTCTACTAACTTTTGCCTGTCACCATTTGCGTGTTCTTTTTTGAATCGAGAATGCAACAGCCTTTGCTTTCTCAGCAGCTTTCTAACATTATTATTATACCACGGTGGATCTTTTCCATCCTTAATCGTCTTTACTGGCTCATATTTCTCTAACCCTTCATTAACAATGCATTTAAATTTAGTCCACAATTCCTCTACATCCATAGTCCCAGAATTAAACGATGCCCATTCATTTTCTAAGTGCGATCGTAACATTTGCTTGTCGGCTTTTCCCAACAAAAACACGCTCCTAGCCTTCTTGACTGGTTTATGAACTTTGGTCACCATCGACGCTATGACGATGTCATGATCACTAATTCCTGTCTCTATACAGACATCGTTAATAAGGTCAGGCCTGTTTGTGGCTATAAGGTCTAGAATATTTCCATTGCGCGTGGGTTGCCGGTTTAACTGCTCAAGACAGTTTTCGGAGAATGTGTCCAAAAGTAGCTCGCAAGACTGCTTGTCTGTACCGCCTGAAATGTAACTAGCGAGGTCCCAATCTATACTCTTAAGGTTGAAGTCACCTCCGACTAATATTGCATGGCCCGGATACCTATGCACTACCTGGTGTAGACTTTCCTTGAATGATTCTAAAACTGCTACAGCAGCACTGGGGGGCCGGTAAAAACAACCAACTATTAACTTTACTTCTTTTAGACCTGTTATGCGTGCCCAGATAACTTCACAATTACTTTCAACCTCGATCTCAGTAGAAACAATATCTTTGTCCACAGCGATGAACACTCCTCCTCCGGTTGTATCAGATCTATCTTTCCGATATACATTCCACGCTTCGCTAAATATTTCTGAACTTTCCACATCATCATTTAGCCAGCTTTCGGTGCCTAAAACTATCTGATCGCAATAACTTCCATGCAGCGCTGCAAATTCGGGAACTTTGTTTCTAATACTTTGTAAGTTCGCGGCTAATATTTTTATGTTCGAATTTTTATTCCGAACGTGGCCTGAATTCGCTGTTTGAATGCTGACAGTCGAGTGCTCATCAGAGTTAACGCCTAGCCTAAAAAAACCCCATGTGCACTCCACAAGTACTCTGCTACCCGAGTAGCCGCTTCCTTAGTGTAGTGCACCCCTGATCTATCTAGGGGCACCCTACAATTCCCCACCCGATAACGCAGATCCAGAAATCTGCAGCCATGACTGTCACAGAGTCGGCGAAGCCTCTGGTTCAGACCCTCCACTCGGCTCCAAACCAAAGGACCCCGATCAACCCTGGGAACAATGCTGCAAATCGACAGCTCTGCTTGCACCCCGCGTGCGAAGGCAGCAGCCTTCACCAATTCCGCCAGCCGCTCGTAGGACCTGAGGATGTCCTCAGAACCCAAGCGACAAGCGTCATTGGTGCCGACGTGAGCCACAACTTGCAGTCGACTGCACCCCGCACCCTCGATAGCCGCCGGCAAGGCCGCCTCCACATCTCGGATGAGGCCCCCCGGCAAACACACCGAGTGCACGTTGGAATTCCTTCCAGATCTGGACGCTATCTGCCTAAGGGGCTCCATCACGCACCTGACATTGGAGCTCCCAATAACTAATAATCCCCTTCCCCCGTGCACCTGCTCGGACCCTGCTGAAGGAGTGGCCACACTTTCACTCACAGGACGAACGGGCGCGGAAGGACGTCCAGCCTCCACATTGGCTCCACGTCCTCAGCACTAGAGCGCCCGGTGCGGGTCAAATGACCATTTTCATTTTAAGATGGGAATATCTTCAGTGATTCTTTTACTTTCAATAATTTTGGGCAATGTTTAAGTTACCTTAATAATACTGTTACGCCACAAACATTGTGACAGGGAAATGTGTTAAGATCTTGGTTTTACTCTCAGCGAACTGTGTGTGAGTGAAATGGCTGTCAGATGGAGACGCAGCTAGTAAACATTTCATAACTACACGTAACTCCGTCACAAGAGTGAATAAAACCGCGGATGTGTCTGCGGTATAGGCACTCGGCTGAACACAGCCTTTTCAAAGGCAAGGCAACACATTCAAACCGTTTCATACGTCATAGCTTCAGGCAATTTTATGTATAAATACTCCCACATTTAGAATTAGCAGTCATTCGGTCTTCCCAATCGACGATGCCCAGGAGGTAGTCGTCAATTCACTGGCGTCATCGTTGTGCTCAGTCATTGTCACAGATAGCAGTAGATACTGGTAGCTGCTAGCGGCAGCTAAGAGATGGAGTCTGGTCGAGGCCACACTTCACACTAAACATCATCTGGGGCAGATGGTGATCCACTGTGCTGACGACTTCACACCTCTACGGTGGCTGCCTGAGGCCAGCGCGGTCTTCAGTGGTCGGTTACCGGAGGCCGATGTTCCTGTCGTCGAGTTAGCACTCTGGTGCTAATCCGGCCAGCCAGTGTCCCGAGTCGGGGACCAGCACGACATCCGACTTCAGAGGGGTCCCTGCGTGGATCCACTGGTGAAGGGACCGAGTACTTCACATCAACTTCCCGCTATCGCGGTGCAGCGCCTACACTACCATGGTACGAAACGCCAAGGCTGCAGCTCGCAGGCGACGCCAGCTACTGCTCTAGCGCCTTACGGAATAAAATGTGTCGTCTATAATTCTGTTTCACTAGCGCCCCTTGGCGTTCCGCCAGGTTCCACGCCTCATCCTGACCTAAAGCTGGGAACACACCGCTCGGGGAGCAATACTGATTTGTAACTGCACATTTTTAAGATTTTCACTCAGTTACCATGAGTTCCCGACGGCAGTCAATTGACTGCTTCTCACGACTATGCAGTTTATCAGTTTATCCGGGTTATTCGGAGCTTTTGTTAGCCAACAGTCAGTTTATCAGTTTCATTCATTGTTCTCAATAGTGGCTACTACGCGTTTGTTTGGTGGTACCAGTCAGAAGTTCTAGCCATCGGCAACTCCAAACTCCATCTATTTTGACTGCTGACAGAAGAAGGAACGTCTAAAGGAACAACATGCCAAGTTGAATTGTGCAACAAAAACAAAAATAGAGACATATGCTTCATATGTAAAAAAAATCTGCATGTGGTTCATGTCTAAATAAGGGGATATACGAAATATGCACGTGAGTAGCGTAGTAAAGCAGTATTTATTTGTCACCTATTATTATACCATGTAAAGCAGAAACATTGAAAATGTAATCGATTTTATGTATCGATAGTATTGTGTCACTTATTTTTGTGTGGTATAGATTAAAAATATATTTCATCCTGCTTCAAATAAGAATGTACCTACATTATTATTACTAACCATGTAAAAAATAGTAAAATCATTATCAACCACAATAATACAAAATATTTTTACATTTTCTAAAGTAAATCGTTTTAAAATATGATAGAAAACGTAATGGTCAATCGACCGCCATTGGCCTTTTCAGGAGGTAGATCTAAGCTGGACGTTCTATTCTACTGCTAACGGTCGTGCAGCCTGGCCTACACTCACTGTTCCCACTGAACAATCGATGGTACCTTGATGAAACCTTCATTCAGTCTGCCTGGCTCCAACAAGGCACGTCCACATCTTTGTTGTTGTTCAAATGTTTCTTAAGCTTATTGACTTTACAATGGTAAGGAATAGATTTAGAAACCAGGTTCTAAGCTATAAGACATATCCAGGGGCAGATATAGACTCTGACCATAACTTATTGCTTATGAACTGCAGATTAAAACTTAAGATACTGCAGAAAGGTAGAAAAGTTAGGATATGGAACCTGGACAAATTGAAAGAGCCAGAGGTGGTTGAGAGTTTGAGAGAACATTAGGCAAGGATTGGCTGACACGGGGGAAAGTAATACAGTAGAAGAAGAATGGGTAGCTCTGAGAGATAGGATAGTGAAGGCTGCAGAGGACCATATAGGCAGAAGGACAAGACCTAATGGAAATCACTGGATGACACAGGATATACTGAACTTAATTGATGAGAGGAGAAATTATAAAAATGCAACATGCGAAGCAGGCAAAAGGGAGTACAAACGTCTGAAAAATGAGACTGACAGAAAGTGCAGACTGGCTAAGCAGGAGTGGCTAGAGGACAAATGCAGAACCGTAGAAGAATGCGTAACTAGGGGAAAGATAGATACCGCCTACAGGAAAATAAAAGAGATATTTGGAGACAAGAAAAGCAGCTGTATGGATATCAAGAACTCAGACAGTAAACCAGTACTAGGCAAAGAGGGGAAAGCTGAAATGTGGAAGGAATATATAGAGGGCCTGTACAAAGGAAATAAACTTGAAGGCAGTATTCTACAAATGGAAGACGAAGTGGAGAAAGATGAGATAGGAGATATGATACTGAGAGAAGAATTTGACAGAGCGCTAAAGATGTGAGTCGAAACTAGGTTCCTGGAGTAGATGATATCCGTCTGAACTGCTGATGTCGTTAGGAGAGCCAGTCATGAAATAATTGTTCCACCTGGTATGCAGGATGCATGAAACAGGGGAAATACCCTCCGAATTCTAGAAGAGTATCGTAATTCCATTTAAAAAAAAAAAAAAAAAAAAAAAAAAAAAAAAAAAAAAAAAGCAAGTGCAGACAAATGGGAAAATTACAGAACTATCACTTTAATAAGTCATACTTGCAAAATGCAAAATACTAACACGAATTATTTAGAGAGGAATCGAAAAATTTATGGAATCCAACATTGAGGAAGATCAGTTGGGATTTAGGAGAAATGTAGGAACATTGGGGGCAATACTCACATTTCCACTTATCTGAGAGGACAGGCTAAGGAAAGGTAAACCTACGTTTTAAGCATTTGTAGATTTGGAGAAAGTTTTTAACATTGTCGACTGGAATACACTCTTCCAAATTCTGAGGGTAGCAGGCGTAAAATATAGGGAGCGAAGAGTTTTATTCAACCTATACGAAAACCAGACAGTGGTTATTAAAGTCGAAGGGCAAGAAAGGGACGCAGAGGTTGGGAAGGAAGTAAGACAGGGTTGTAGCCTTTCCCCAATGTTCTTCAATCTGTACATTGAGCAGGCAATGAAGGAATGGAAGGAGAAATTTGGAGAGCGCATTGAAATGTAGGGAGAAGAAATAAAAATATTGCGGTTTGCTGATGACGTAGTAATTCTGTCAGAGACTGCAAAAGATCTGGAAGAGCAATTGAATGGGATGGACAATGTCTTGAAAGGAAGATCCACATCTTCCCAGATGATGTTTAGTGTGAAGTGTGGCCTCGACCAGGCTCCATCTCTTAGCTGTGTCTAGCAGCTACCCGTATGTACTGCTATATGTGACAAAGACTGAGCACAACGATGACGCCAGTGAATTGACGACTACCTCCTGGGCATTGTCGATTGAGAAGACCGAGTGACTGCTAATTCTAAATGTGGGAGTATTTATACATAATATTGCCTGAAGCTATGAAGTATGAAACGGTTTGAATGTGTTCCCTTTGAAAATGCTGTGTTCAGCCGACGTGCCTTTACCGCTGACACATCCGCGGTTTTATTCACTCTTGTGACGGAGTTACGTGTAGTTATGAAATGTTTACTAGCTGCGTCTCCGTCTGACAGCCATTTCACTCACACACAGTTCGCTGAGAGTAAAACGAAGGTAATGGAATGTAATGTCAGAAAATCGGATGATGCTGAAGGAATTAGATTATGTAATGAGACAATAAAAGTAGTAGATGAGTTTTGTTATTTAGGTAGTAAGATAAGTTCTGAGGCCCGAAGTAAAGAAGATGTAAAATGCAGAATGGCTATGGGAAAAATTGCGTTTCTGAAGAAGCGAAAGTTGTTCGTATCCAGTATTAATTTAAATGTTAGGAAGTCCTTTCTGAAAGCATTTGTCTGGAGTGTACCATTGTATGGGAGTGAAACGTGGACGATAAGGAGTTCAGATAAAAAGATGATAGTTGCTTTTGAAATGCGGTGCTAGAGACGAATGATGACGAATAGATGGGTAGATGACGTAACTAATGAGGAGGTGCTTAACGGAATTGGGGAGAAAAGGAGTTTCCGGCATATCCTGACTAAGAGAAGGGATAGATTGGTGGGACACATTCTGAGACATCAAGAAATCGTCAACTTAGCATTAGAGGTAAGTGTGTGGGGTAAAAATCGTAGAGGGAGACGAGGGACGAATTCAGTAAGACAATTCAAAAGGATATAGTATGCCGAACGTATTCTCAGATGAAGAGACTTGCACAGGACAGGGTAGCGTGGAGAGCTGCGTCAAACCAGACTATAGAGACGTTCTTAATTTCCGGTTTGCTTTAGATGCTGGCTTCGGTGGTTGCTTTGGTAGCCCGCACAATACGCCAGTGGTACGACCTGAGATCCTACCCCACTGAGCACGTTTGGGGCCGGATGAAACGTCATCTTTTGTCAATAAAAAGTTGTCGGGCTTCCGTCCACGTGAGGTGGTCAGAACTCCACGAGCTGTCGGTCAAGCAGTCCTCGGCCATCACCAGGTGGTACTGACTGCCCAGTGGCTGCAAGTACACACTAGCTGCCGGCTGTGACGTCACTGGTGCTCCGCGACGCCGCCGTGTACGGGCACGCTTTGAGTCGCTGGAGCCACGCCGCGCCGCCGTCTCTGTTAAGGCTGTTGTCAGCTGTTTTAATTTCGATGGCTTCTTTAATAATACTGCCCCAGAAGCCGTTCTTGCGAGCCACCATGGCAGTTTCATCGAATTTGATGCGATGGCCGTATCTCTCTTTCCCCTAGTTATACTTTCTACTACGGTCTTGCTTTTCTCCTCAAGCCACAGCTGCTTAGCCAGTCTGCACTTCCTGTCAACCTCATTTTTCAGACGTCTGTACTCCCTTTTGCCTGCTTCAACTGATGCATTTTTAGAGCTGTATGGCCTCAGGAAAATTAACGACTGTAATATGGAGAATCCATTTAAAAAACGTAAGGTTGCGTTGAAAGTAATATTTGTTTGCGATTTATTTTGTTTTGTCTTCATAACTCGCTGCCTTACGTTCATGACCGTAAAATTCGACCACTGTATGAAACAAGAGCTTTGTTTTATCAAATAAGGTCCGTGTGAACTACTGGTTACTCCCTGCTACAAAGCCTTGTTCCCTGGCCCAAACTGAGATCTGACTCGTTTCAAATTAATTCAATAACAGGAAGTCAATACTACAGTGGTCAATATACATAGCAGCTCACATGTTATTATACACAGATATTAATAAGCAAGCTACCACAATTAAAGGTATCTTAGAAATGTGGCTAACAAAACATTTATGGCGCAACGGAATTTACACACAAAAATTATTCCATCTCAGCTCGTTCTCAGCACTTGTGAAGAAACAATATTAAAGAAAAGAGGGAAAAAAAGGTAAAGCAGTCAACAAATCCGAAGATTAGTTTGAACACCACAGTGCTTTACTAGGCACGGTCCTGTCTGGAGGTGCTATGCCGTTGCCTTCCTCCGACCTTCGAACTGACTTACCCAGCCAGTTATAGGGGGACCTACAGTTTAACGTGGGTTCCGAAGCACGGTGCTACTCGGTATTTTTCACATGAGCAATATTGCCAGAAAAGGTGCTCTAAAACTACAATTTATAGGCAACTTACGGATTATGCTGAACTTCAAGTTGTTTATTCAGATAGAAAACAAGCAAAATGGGGAACCAATTCCGTTAACACAATAAAAATGCATCTCTTACACGGATTAATTTGGACGGTGCCAAGCCTAAATTATTCATGATTTAACGCTACTGGGGGGAAGGATTCACAAACAACACTCATTCTCTCACACACACGCAATGCCACAGCGAAACTCACCAAAATCAGCGTGCTGAGACGAGGCGGAAGCAGGCACCGCTATCGTAGGCGAAATTCAGCAAGTCGGAGGTAGCACAAAAAACAATATACAAAAACACTTTGAAGCTGGGTCTGGTCTGTCGTGCCTGTTTTGAGAAAGTGCGTGTGTATGGCAAGATAAATTACACCTGAATTGGACCTCGAGCAAACACGCTAACGGCGACGTACGGCTACGTTACATGAATGCAGTGCACTGAAGGTGAAGTGGTTAAATATCGGATTCATTATAGAAAATCACGGCGGATTCTTAAATTGCAGTCTGTTAGAAATCGATCTAGGTACTGCTTTTATATGAGAAGTGGCGTGAATTCATGAGACTAGCTGCAAACCCCGTAAGTCGGAACTCGGACCCACGTGGTTCCGAAAACCGATAAAATTGAATAAATTCAGTTTCCGAAAGATAAAGATAATTAACTCCAGAATGCAACCCATAGGAATACTTGGAATTATATAAGGAAGCGAATGAAATACAGCTACACGCGATAGGGGGCGATTACAGAGACAGAAAAACCACAAAAATGTAATAATTACAAAGATGGAAAAATAAATGTAAGAATTACGGCATGCAACCAATAGAAATGTTTAGAGTTACAGGAAGAAGCGAAAGAAATGCAGCTACCGTTTACTAAAGCATGCTCATCTCTATCAGATTTGTCTGGGTTCCGTAAACGATAAGACCTTTCATGTTCCTCGCTTCGTTGTTCAACAGTTCGTACTGTTTGTCCGACATAGGACTGGCCACACTCGCAAGGTATCTTGTAGACCCCAGGTCTTGTGAGACCTACTGCGTCTTTAACTGGTCTCAGTAATTGCCCGATTTGACAATGGCCAAGCAGTGCTCGGCCGAAAGCTCGTGGAGTTTTAAGCTCCTGACGCGGACGGAAACGCGAGAACTTTTTATTCAAAGTTATCGCCGCGAGACCAAGCACTCCTGCGTCATCTTTTCTGGTCTGCACGGCCGACACGAAATCGGATCTGACTCGTGCACCGGGAGGAAAGTGCACTCAGCAAGACGACATTCGGCACCTCGACGAGCGTCTTGGCGGGAGAATCGCAGCTTTGGCTGCTGCTAGAGGCGGGTGTGTCGACACCAGCGACCAGCGACCAGCGACCAGCGACCAGCGACCAGCGACCAGCGTCCAGCGACCAGCGACCAGCGACCAGCGTCCAGCGACCAGCGACCAGCGACCAGCGACCAGCGACCAGCGGCCAGCGGCCAGCGGCCATCGACCAGCGACCAGCGTCCAGCGGCCAGCGGCCATCGACCAGCGACCAGCGTCCAGCGACCAGCGACCAGCGACCAGCGACCAGCGACCAGCGACCAGCGTCCAGCGACCAGCGTCCAGCGACCAGCGACCAGCGACCAGCGACCAGCGACCAACGTCCAGCGTCCAGCGTCCAGCGACCAGCGACCAGCGACCAGCGACCAGCGACCAGCGACCAGCGACCAGCGTCCAGCGACCAGCGACCAGCGACCAGCGACCAGCGGCCAGCGGCCAGCGGCCAGCGGCCAGCGGCCAGCGGCCAGCGGCCAGCGACCAGCGACCAGCGACCAGCGACCAGCGACCAGCGACCAGCGTCCAGCGACCAGCGACCAGCGACCAGCGTCCAGCGACCAGCGACCAGCGGCCAGCGGCCAGCGGCCAGCGGCCAGCGGCCAGCGGCCATCGGCCAGCGACCAGCGTCCAGCGACCAGCGACCAGCGACCAGCGTCCAGCGACCAGCGACCAGCGACCAGCGTCCAGCGACCAGCGACCAGCGACCAGCGACCAGCGACCAGCGACCAGCGACCAGCGTCCAGCGACCAGCGACCAGCGACCAGCGGCCAGCGGCCAGCGGCCATCGGCCAGCGTCCAGCTACCAGCGTCCAGCGACCAGCGACCAGCGTCCAGCGACCAGCGGCCAGCGGCCAGCGGCCAGCGGCCATCGACCAGCGACCAGCGTCCAGCGGCCAGCGGCCAGCGGCCATCGACCAGCGACCAGCGACCAGCGACCAGCGACCAGCGACCAGCGACCAGCGACCAGCGACCAGCGACCAGCGTCCAGCGACCAGCGTCCAGCGACCAGCGACCAGCGACCAGCGACCAACGTCCAGCGTCCAGCGTCCAGCGACCAGCGACCAGCGACCAGCGACCAGCGACCAGCGACCAGCGACCAGCGTCCAGCGACCAGCGACCAGCGACCAGCGGCCAGCGGCCAGCGGCCAGCGGCCAGCGGCCAGCGGCCAGCGGCCAGCGGCCAGCGACCAGCGACCAGCGACCAGCGACCAGCGACCAGCGACCAGCGACCAGCGTCCAGCGACCAGCGACCAGCGACCAGCGTCCAGCGGCCAGCGGCCAGCGGCCAGCGGCCAGCGGCCAGCGGCCAGCGGCCAGCGGCCATCGGCCAGCGACCAGCGTCCAGCGACCAGCGACCAGCGACCAGCGTCCAGCGACCAGCGACCAGCGACCAGCGACCAGCGTCCAGCAACCAGCGACCAGCGACCAGCGACCAGCGACCAGCGACCAGCGTCCAGCGACCAGCGACCAGCGACCAGCGGCCAGCGGCCAGCGGCCATCGGCCAGCGACCAGCGTCCAGCGACCAGCGTCCAGCGACCAGCGACCAGCGTCCAGCGACCAGCGACCAGCGACCAGCGACCAGCGACCAGCGTCCAGCGACCAGCGACCAGCGACCAGACGCTCTGGGGACTGCGGTCAGGCGCGGGCTCTGTCTGCGCGACGGCACGGCGATACAGCGTGGCGCAGGGCAGCGGGGCATTTCCGCGAATAAATTCACAAAACTAGTAATTTATTAGCGAAAGTGAATGTATTCAGTGTGCCATTATTCAGTATGTCTTTACAACCAAGATGTCCATACGTGTCTCTTTATTGTATAAAGATGACATCGGAAAGATGTGCTCCCATTCGGCGTTCACACTCTAGCAGCCTGTTACGAAAACTCTGGAATGCGTGGTGTAGCAAATCTTGGGGAATGGCAGTGATTTCGTTTTCAATGCTCTCCTCCAGTTCGTGGATTGTTGCAGGACGTGTATGGTACACCTCGCCTTTAAGGTACCCCCACAGGAAGAAGTCGCACACGCTAAGATCAGGGATCTCGTAGGCCATGCAGTGTCACCGTCACATGAAATAAAGCGTCTTCCAAACAGTTGACGAACTGCTGCCATCGATTGTCGAGCAGTGTGTGACGTGGCTCCGTCCTGCTGGAACCACATGTTTCCGACGTTAAGATGGAGCTCGTACAGTCTCGGTGTAAAGAATGTTTGAAGCATTTCAACATGTCGAGTGGATGTTACTGTCACTGCACTACCATCCTCACGTTCAAAAAAAATAAAGGCCGATAGCACCGTGACATGATACAGCACACCGTATTGTGACCTTGGCGCTATGTAGTGGTCGCTGGTGAAATTCACAAGGATTGTCCTGTGCCCAACAACGAAAATTCTGTTTGTTCGCGAATCCGTTCAGGTGGAAATGGGTTTCGTCTGATATCCATAAGTTACCAAGGGAATTCGCGTCCTCGTTGATTTTAGCCAACATCTGGCTACTAAACTCCATACGTGGCGCTGGGTCTCGTTCATGTAAGTGTTGCACAATCTGCAATTTATAGGGATGGAAGTCTAATTGGTGCAGTATTCTTTGTAAGATTCGTCGCTTAATCCCTAACGAAGACGCACGCTGTCGAACGGAGCGGCGAGGACTTGTCTCAATTGCAGCTCCATTATAGCAGCTGCAATGTTCTCTGCGGTACGTACCGTTGGAATGCCACCTGGAGGTTTCTTTTTCACCGCAGACCTGTTTATTCAAAATTACGCAGCTGGTAACGCTGTCGAAATGTTCTCTGCACGGCAGTCGCACCATCACCATTTTCGTAAAACGCTCTCACAGCTACTGCACGTTCCGCACCAGTCCAATTCTCCATCATTACTAAATGGCAATGCGTTCACATCAATTGTGCAAATTTTCGAACATCTGCCGGCGCTACAGTGCTGCCAACTGTAACGTTCAAAATTTCCCGCTCCCCTGCGCCACCCTGTACGTGGGCAAGAATCTATAAGTACGAGGGTCAATCCAAAGGAAATGCACACTATTTTTTTAATACAGTTTTCATTCCGCATGTTTGAAAGTTTTACAGTTTGTAGATACATACTTCCCGCTTGTCTTTAAACTTAGTTCAACCTGTTACCGTGACTGGCGCCGTCGCAGCATGTCTTCAGGGTAGCTTGCTACACTTGACGTTCGTCAGAAGCAACGTGCTGTCATTGAATTCCTGTGCTGCGAAAACGAGACTGCACGAGACATCCACTTGAGGCTGGAAAAGGTATGTGGACCTCTGCTGTAGCTGGCAGTACAGTCAGGCAGGCAGCGCGGTGGAGCGGGCATGGGCGCGCATGGCAGTGTGGACGACCGTATAAAGCAGAGTATCCGTATGTTTGTACGTGTTGCATACAAATCTACAGTTTTGTTCCAATCTTTATGAAATTTTGTACACGTTAGTTTCAATCCATGACGACGGTCGCCGTAAGTGTAAGAATAACGTACGATACATAGTTCACGAGATATGACGTCATGAAGCATGAGAGGCGTGAAAAACTGCTGTATTTTGCGATAATGCTGCCCATTTTCTCCTAAACCACAGGACCGATTTCAATCGAGGTCGGTACACATATTCCTTACCATGAGGTACCAATTGCTGTAATGTTAGTAATCACATACGACACACGGTTCAGCAGATATGGCGTCATAAACAGTCGGTATCGCAAAAAACTGCCACATAATGCGTAGAGACTTTATAAATACGCTATATGAGAATGAGAGTACTTAGCAACTTGCAACAAACTTTCAGAATAATAATTCAAACCTTTATTAAACTTTTTCTCGCAGACAACCATTGCAAAATGATAAAAGGAAAAAAGTTTCTCGCTTACTACTTTTCCGCTGTTTTTGGAATAAAACTAACGCATTCGGTATGGCGTAACAATTTATAATTTGTACACTAGAAATTGTATCTGCCGGAAATTTTGCCGACAGCATAGACGTATATAGTTGAATGTACGTTCTTAATTTACCACAGTACGATACGTAGTTCATGAGATAGGCCTATGAGCACATAAATATTAACGTTCATGGAAAACCGCCCCATCGCGCCAAGTTTTAATATGTCACTTCATTACTAATAATTGTATTCCCAAGAGATTTTACAGACATACAGCCCTTATATAAATTTACATCTACATAGACACTCTGTAAATCACATTTAAGTGCCTAGCAGAGGGTACATTAACCACTTTTATAACCTTTCTCTACCGTTCCATTTTCTGACAGCGTACCGTATGTAGGTGGGTGCTACCAAATATTTTCACATTCAGAAGTAAAAGTCGGCAAGTGTAATTTCACAAACAGGTCTCTCCGCAACGAATAACGTCTTTCTTTTAATGATTTCCACCTTAAATCGTGCAACATTTCCTTGACGCCCCCCTCCTGTAACGCGATAAAACAAAACGAGCTGCCCTTCTCTGAACCTTATCAATGTCCTCCGTCAGTCCCACCTGGTGAGGGTCCCACACTGGGCAACAGTACTCCAGGAGAGGACGCTCAAGTGTGATGTAGGCAGTCTCTTTGGTGGAGCTGTTGCAACTTCGAAGCGTTGTGTCAATGAAACGTAACCTTTGGTTCGCCTTCCCCACAATATTTTCTATGTGTTCTCTCCAGTCTAAGTTGTTTCTAATTGTAACTCCTAGGTATTTGGAAGAATTTAGGACTTTAAGGTTTGACTGATTTATCGTGTAAATGAAGTTCAGCGGATGTCTTTTCGTGATTACTTCACGCTTTTCATTATTGATTGTTAACTGGCAACCGTGTAGAAATTCTTTCTAAATCGCTTTGCAGTTGCTTTTGGTCCTCTGTTGACTTCACAATCCAATAAACGATAGCATCATCTGTGAACAGTCTAAGGGAGCTATTGAGGTTCTCTCCTAAATCGTTTATAAACGCAAGGAAGAGTAGGGGACCTATAACGCTTCCCTGTGGAACGCCAGATATCACTTCTGTTTTCCTCGATGACTTACCGTCAGTTACTACGAACTGTGTCCTTTCTGATAGGAAATCGCGAATCCAATCGCAGAATTGGGGCGATATTGCATAAGCACGCAATTTCATTAGAAGCAGCTTGTGAGGTACTGTCTCAAAAGCCTTCCGGAAATTCAGAAATATCGAGTCTATTTGAGAACCCTTGTCGATGGCACTTATCACTTCGTGTGAATAAAGGGCAAGCTGTGTTTAGCGAGAGCGATACTTTCTGAATCCGTGTTGACTATTGGTTGATAGGTCGTTCTCTTCGAGGTAGTTCATAATGATGGAACAAAGTATATGTTCCAAAATCGTACTGCAAACCGACGTCTATGAGATGGGCCTGTAATTTCGGGGATCACTCCTATAGCCTTTCTCGAATATTGGAGTGATCTGGGCAAAAATGGCAGACATAAATGACAGACATAAATGACGCACTGGAAGGCTCCAAGTTACCTGCCAGCTCCACAATATCAATGGAGCTAAAATTCCTGAAGATGGTCCAAATGAAGACCGAAACTAGTCGAAAAAAATCGCACTGACGTGTTTTACGGCCCACTTTAGATTTGTAGTTTTATAAGTTTTTGCAACATTTTGGACCAAAATAATAATCTAAATAATAAAAACTTAATTAATAAGAGTGTCTGAAACCCTATTAGGAAAAAAAAATGTTACGTTGTGGCGGGTTCCGAACCACCGACCTTTCGCGACATAGACCTACGCCTTGCCCATTACGCGACGGCTGTAAATCAATAGACGAGTCCTTTAATCTCATACTCTTGATGGTCGTTGTTAACTGATGCTAATATGGCATTTGTAGACACTAGATTATCATTCATCGTACGAAGAACGATGTGTTTTTGTTAATTCTTCAGTGCGCCATTGCTTTGAGATGACAACGTGTAAGTTACAATAAGAAAATCATCAAATACGTAACGCAAGATGGATGGCGTATGCCAGAGAGAGTTCTGGGCGAGGAATGTCACGTGACATCTCCGAACGGCTGGATTTCGTTAATTCTGTGGAGGGTGTCAAATCTCCGTTTTTTCTGCAAATATGTCTCAAACGATACGAGATATGAAAAAAACATAAGGGGGCTAAGCTGTAGAGAATTTTGTCCTCTACCAATTACGTTATTCAATTTTCGTATCAGATGAACGGTTCGTTTGCAATGACAATTATATTACAAACGGCTTTTTTAGGGATTACTACCGTATTTTTTGTCCGAAAAATTTGAAAAGGGGAGGTTCTGGTCTCTGGCGGCATACAATAATGTCTGTAAAATTTGGTGCTGATAGGTTGAACGGTTCGTCTTAAAAGCAAGGAACACGTTACGGACAGACAGACATCCCAAAATCGCCGTTATTTTTGCAAATATCTTTGAAACGCTACGAGATATTGGAAAAACGTAAGAGAACAAAGTTGTAGAGAATTTTCTCCTCTACAAATTCGGTTATTCAGTTTTCATGTCAGATAAATAGTTAAGCAGTTATTTTCATTTAAATTTCGAGCTGTGAAAAGACGATCGCAAAGGCCCACTTTTAGTGTTACTACCGTAACCTAAAGTGGGCTAAAAAATACATTATTGCACTCTAGACTGTTCTCTAAATACGCATAAGTAAATAAATAGCCAGCCAGGCACATAGTGTGCTGAGCTGGTGTGTCGGTAGACTTTGCCTGGCGGGCTGCCGTGTCCTGCGGGGTGTGGCCGTCTCTGCCAGTCTGTGCCTCTGCCTCTCTGCCTCCGCCTCCGCCGCTATCGACCGAGGCGAGCGCCGGTGGCGACGCATCGACCCCGCCTTGCTGCTGCTGCTCCTCCTCCTCCTTCTCCTCCTCCCTGGACGCTGGTCAGCGCGCCTCATCTGCATGCTGCCCCCGCCGCCCCCGCCGCCCCATCCTCCGCCCCCGCCGCCCCCGCCGCCGCCCCCGCCACTTTCCGCGGCCCTGACCTAGAGCCTCGCGGCACTCTTCATAACAGCCGCGCGCCCCCATTAAAGCTACACTGCCGCGCGCCGCCAAAACAACAACAACGGCGGAAAACACCGCCACGCGGGGCTGCCGCCCTCTGCGCTCGTGACGTCACGTCAGGCAGAGCTCGCTGCCGACCGACAACAACAAGCAGGGAGCGAGGCGGCGAGAGCGGCACCACTGCCTGCTGGGTCCTCAATGTCGTACGAATAAAAGCTTAGAAGCACGTGCTCTGAGCAGCATCTTCATTCTGCCTAGCTCCCCTCCGTCTTTAGTAAGTTCTCCGCCTCTCTGTCCGCCAAGATCAGCTGCTCAACCTTTAAACTACCCGTGTCACGCAAATTATTCAGTGTACGACAGTATTCTGCGGCGTTGGCCCCCTGCTTGGCTTGCATTTATCGCGAATCTTTAATTCAGCGCAAAGTTCCTAGTGTTTGGAAAAAAGCGCAGGAAAGAGAACTGAACTACACAATTACAGGCCAATATCGTTGACATCAGTTTCCTGTAGAATTTTGGAGCATATTCTTAGTTCGAATATACTAAATTTCCTTGAGACGGAAAAGCTTCTTTCTACGAATCAGCACGGGTTTAGGAAGCATCGTTCATGTGAAACTCAGCTTGCCCTTTTCTCACGTGACATATTGCGAGGCATGGATGAAGGGCAACAGGCGGATTGTGTTTTTCTCGACTTCAAAAAGGCGTTCGACGCGGTGCCACACTGCAGACTGCTAACTAAGATACTAGCACATGGAATTGGTTCACAGATTTGTGACTGGCTAGAAGATTTCCTAAGTAATAGAACGCAGTACGTTGTTCTCGACGGCGAGTGTTCATCAGAGACGAGTGTATCGTCAACGTGCCCCAGGGGAGTGTGATTGGACAGCTATTTTTTCTATCTATATAAATGATCTGATGGACAGAGTAACTTGTAATTTGCGGCTGATGATGCTGTGGTATATGCGAAGGTGTCGTCTTCAACTGACTGTAATAGCATACAGAATGACTTAGACAACATTTCTAACTGGTGTGTGGAATGGCAGCTAAAAAAATGTAAGGTGATGCGCATGAGCAGGAAAAACAATCCTATAATTTTCGAATACAGCATTAGTAGTGAGCTACTTGATGCAGTCGCTTGGTTCAAATATCTAGGCGTAACATTGCAGAGCGATATGAAATGGAACGAACATGTAAGAACAGTTGTGAGTAAGACGGACAGCCGACTTCGGTTTATTGGGAGAATTCTCGGAAGATGAACTTCATCTGTAAAGGAGACCGCGTATAAAACGCTTGTACGACCACGTCTTGAGTATTGCTCAAGTGTTTGGGACCCGCAGCAGATCAGTTTAAAGGAAGACATAGAGGCGGTTCAGAGGCGAGCAGCTAGATTTGTTACTGGTAGGTTCGACCAATGCGCGAGTGTCACGGAAATGCTACGGCAACTCAATTGGGGATCGCTGGAGGAAAGACGTCGTTCTTTTCGTGAATTTCTGTTGAGGAAATTTAGAGGGCCGGAATTTGAAGCTGAGTGTAGTACGATCTTGCTGCATCCTACTTATATTTCGCGTAGTTACCACAAAGACAAGAGAAATTAGGGCTCTTACGGAGGCATATACGCATTCTTTTTTTCCTCGTTCTATTTGGCTAGCTATGTACTTAATCAGTTATTATTCTTCCTGTCGTGTCTCCTTACTTCTAACACAACAAAAGTTACGATTACAAAGTCAGAAAACGCATCTTGAATAGGCCGACCGGTTTGGATAGGAACAATACTTCAGTAGGCCTACCTGGTATTGCAGCAATATTTATTTTGTAATAGAAACTGTGAAGTCTTGGAATGTACTCTATTTGGAACTAACATCATAAGGCCTTACTAATAGACCCTATTTAAAAACACAGTATCATTTTGATACGAACCGGTAGCTGTTTACAACTGTAAATATACACTCCAAACAAGTGGGTAAAACAGCAGTTGAATCCACTTGTGTTTCATTTCTACGTCGGTAATGGAAACGTTCCTCTTACTTCACTCTCGTCACTATATAAAAAGCTTGAAGTGTCACAGTCACGCTTTTTCTGAAGAAAGCTACTCGACAACAAAATGCTTTTATTTGCATTAACTTTTTAAATCCCCTCGTTCTTCTTAAAGACTACGTATAAAAGAACAAGTATCTGTCTTCTAAGTAACAAAGATGTTGTCATTTTTATTATAAACCACAGTAAAACGTAACCTTAATAGAAGTTACTCAGCCCGAAGTATGCTAGAGAGCTCACATCAGAAATTGGAGAATGTTCTCCGGTCGTGAGAAACTTCTGTAGTTTTATCCGTACGAAATTGAAGAATGTTCTCTGTTCTAAGCAATTTCCCCCACCCTGGAGAACATACTCGGCTGAAGTATATTCTTCAGTTCTCTTTATTCATGAAAACCTTAGTATGTTCTCTGGAACTCAGAGTATGAAGTAGATACACCGTTTTATTCATACGGCCCATTGCATTCTGCCTCTTTCTTGTGACTGTAATGCGAGTATTCTCTGCAACATTCGATGTCACTTACATTCCAGTCTGATTACAGAACTAAGGATGAAATAACCTTTCTCACTTGTCCCAAATATTATGCTGTTTATTTCGCAGTATGTTGGCACTCTTGAGTATGTGTTCAGGTAGAAAAGTAAGCTTAAATAGCTTCAAATGAAACGTATCTCTATACTTATAAGAGACATTTGTCTGTTCTCTTATAACTACATAAAATTTCGTTTGGTGCATGGGGGAGAGTATGGTTGATTTAAACCCGGACAAAGGCGGCTACTTGCAGCTAGCAGAAGTATAACTGATGTTTTTCGTTATCACAAATATTTGTGTCTTTCCAGATATGTGACGACTTCCGAAAGTGTCGTCAGTCAGGAAAATATGAATTTCATCGCCGCTCTCTGGTCAGTTTAAGCTGTCCTCATAATTCCCTGCCTGACCACATTTATTTTCGAGGTCCATGAAAACTTGACAGGAGTGTATCGCTAGGATGTAGAATGTGTCATATTATTGAAATAATAATCATATGTAAATGTCATGAGGCTCACTGTCTAAATTGTTTGTAAACAGATGGATGAAAAGGGTTACGCTTATCAGCTGCAAGTTCTTAGTATGCTAATGGTAGCAACGACATCTTCCCTTTACGGTGATAATTTACTAACCACACAAGGGTACATACAAGAACCTGTCAGTCATAGAGGCAGGAACAGCATTAATCACTTATCTCACGTCCAGCACAAAAGATTAATCCGCTCGTTCGATGTGATTTTTTTTTTCCTTTTTTTTCTGAGAACATATAATGGTGATTGCCAAGATTAGCACACTACGCTTCCACCATACGTAAACTTTTACCATAAGGATTACATTGTATTTCGCAGAAAAAATTATACAGCCAACAAGTAATGTAACCATGAGAGTGACATAGTCAGTTCTTATAGTGAAGCTTAAAATTAAGAACGAAGTAATATAGATTTTTGAAAAATTCCTTTAAAAAATATATATCTAGAAGACGAGGCGTTAGTTGCTTTAAGAATTTAGCAATATCCTCAGTGACTGATGTAACATAAACTAAGGTTATTCTATGCATTCTGCTTGAATAATTTAGTGTTTCCTATTGTCTCCAGCTAGAATTTTTAATAAAGACCTGTATTTGAAGATGGTGCTTGCGGTGCTTCTTGTATCATCAAGTTCACATGCACTCTTAGTTTTGTGAACAGTATGCTTACAGTTCAGAGAGCACACGAGTAACAATTGAAGTACTAGCGTGACTTGGCGAATATTTCCAGCTCTTTCAGTACATTCTGTGTTGGTATCTAGGGTGCACTCTGACAGGCTAACTGGGGGTGAGAGGGACCACTGGGTGGGACGGACCAGTGACGTACTTCGTGAAGGCGCCTCCACACAGCAGCACCGTTCACTTGTCAGTAAGCTCTTTGCTGGACGAACGTCGTGCAAAAGTGTCGTTGTTATTGTCGTTTTGGTTCAGGAGAAAAATCACATTTTCTGTTTCGCTAAGCCGAAAAGTTTTATCATGTAGTTAAGTTCTTTAGTATTATGGCAAAGTTTGCTTGGTATTCCTGCAGTTTTATTACAAATGTGTTGGCACCGAGCTCTAAAACTGCAGACTGAAATCGGAGTGGTCCATCTCTCCTAGACAATCGGCATAGATGGAGCAGTTCTGTTTGTGAGTGATGCAGCGTGCATCTTAATTAGGGAGAGGTGGACCACAAATAAATACACCTTAAGTGACCATGGAAATTACGTTAATATTTTCTAATTTGATCGAATATCATGTTTTTGCATAGTTGGTATTGTTCTCCTACAGAAAAAATGCCAGCCAATTATAAAAGGACCGCGCCTTGTGTGCGAGGCAAGTGTAGAGAAGATGGACTGATGCAGGCTGTGTATATACATGCTGTGTGAGTGGACGCTGCAGCTGAAGCTAAAAGAAGACTGCAGTCAAAAAGTTAACCTAAGGGCAGTATGGGACCTCAGCCTTTACTGGGTATTGAGAATGAACGAAAGGTCATCGCTCACGTTAAGAAACTTCGAGAGCGAGGTTTTGCACCATGTAGAGATTCGGTAAGGAGTATGGCATTTTAATTAGCTGAAACGCTAAATATACAACGTACTTTCAATAAAGAATTAAAATAGGCTGCTTACGACTGGATTCATCCCTTTCTTAGACGCAATCCTAATATGAATCACCATATGAATGTTGTTCATCATTTGCTGTGGTAGGAGAAAAATATCCTAAAGTTTGCACAAAATCTACAAATCAATGAAAATCCAGTGTTCGCTTACTATTTACCAAAAAAAATAAATAAATAAACTGATAAAATTGTTTTGGTGTGAAATGTCTTACTGTATTCATTACTACATATTCGAATAAAAATGTCATTTCCATCCACTCTTTTCGTCATGAGTAGTCATTATTTACGTGGTCCACTGGTCCATCACCCACACACCTACGGGTGAGATGGAACGCTGATGTGTATTTTGTAACCTGCACTTACAGTGGAAGGGCCTCACTAATGTACTGTATATAAGTTTACATGACAATCTACAGGAAAAAGCTACCAGAAGTAAAAAAAAAAATTAAAAAACCGATGAATTTCACCCTAAAGAAAAAAACTTTTCCAACTCTCACTGGGTTACCCTAGCACTTCGGAAACGGACAGCCAAATATCGGGTGATCAAAAAGTCAGTATACTTAATAAATCACAGATTAATGAAGATAGAGAGGTGAAAATTGACACACATGCTTGGAATGACATGGGGTTTTATTAGAACCACATCTAACTTTTTTCGGCCCTTTTTTCTTTGAGGAACTGCGTTATTCTGGTTTTGTAACTGCTACCGTGACGGGTGAGAGGTACGCCGATATGTTACAGAATAGCATCATCCCCAGCCTGGCTGATAAACACCTGCTGGAACGTACGACTTTATGCAGGATGGCGCTCCACCCCATATTACTAGACGCGTGAAAGATCTCTTGCGCGCGTCGTTTGGTGATGATCTTGTGCTCAGCCGCCACTTTCGTCATGCTTGGCCTCCCAGGTCCCCAGACCTCAGTCCGTGCGATTATTGGCTTTGGGGTTACCGGAAGTGGCAAGTGTATCGTGATCGACCGACATCTCTAGGGATGCTGAAAGACAACATCCGACGCCAATACCTCACCATAACTCCGGACATGCTTTACAGTGCTGTTCACAACACTATTCCTCAACTACAGCTATTGTTGACGAATGATGGTGAACATATTGAGCATTTCCTGTAAAGAACATCATCTTTGCTTTGTCTTAATTTAGTATGCAAATTATTGCTTTTCTGATCAGATCAAGCGCCATCTGTCGAGCATTTTTTGAACTTTTTCATTTTTTATTTTATTTATTATTTATTTATTTTTTACTTTATTATTATTATTTGTTCTAATAAACCCCACGTCATTCTAAGCAAGTGTGTCAATTTTTACCTCTCTATCTTCATTATTCCGTGATTTATTTTCAAATTTATACTGACTTTTTGATCACCCGATATATGTGATAAGGAAGAAGATTAATACTTTTGCTGCTCGTGAAGCTGTCCTATTGGGTTCCTGCCTAAGTGTCCGCTGTGAAATTATCATAATATATTGGAACAGATACGGCGAAATATTTGCGTCCTTCACTTTCTAACCACACGTGAATACAAATGAAGTAGGACATTGGAAAACATACTTGCCTTACATTAATAAGCAATTCCTTGTATGTGTTTAAATAAAAGATTTAAAACAAATAAAAGGAAGTGTGCAGACGCCAACTTGGATCCGTTGCAAATCGGGATCTATTACTCCATCTATTACACTGACGATGGGTATTTGAACAGTGTGTCGTTGAATTTATTACAACATCTTGCTGCAGAAAAAAAGAAATAAATAAAAAATAAACTGAAAATGCAATATTGAAATAAAGATGAAACATCGAAATAACATGCAATGACAACGTTACACTGTATGTACATAGCGCTTCCGGACAATGTAGGACACAATATCACCCTGAAAACGACTCGTTTATTGAAGTTCTTGAATACGATGTGTGGTGTTGCACAAGTCTGAAGTGTGCGCCACGTACTTTCGCCGCGCGCCGCCATGCACGCATGGCGCTGCGTTCTTACGACGTCGGCCACGAGCGCCCTCTGCTGCAACCCCGCTCGTGGCCACCATTGAACTGGATCGGTCACTTGGGATTGAGACAGGCACTAGTCTCTCACCAGTAGGTAGGCCTCTATGTAGTTAAACTATGTATCTGCTTTCCACTAGACTTCAGTTAACAAAGTCAAGTATTGTACTATCTCTACGAAATATATATCTTGTTCTAATCTAGCTTAGTGTTTCTAGTTTCTGCTGTCCCACTGGCTGGTCACCTCAGACTCTGTACCCGCACACCCGTGCATCCTATTTCCCTGTGTCGGTCTTTCTACTCGGCCACCGACACCCAGGACAACCGACGGAAACGAAACACAAAAGTGGCGACGGGGATGGGATACAAAAGTGACGACGGGGAGCGATAGAAGAACCTTGGACCAGTCCACTTGCAGCAGTCGGAGCACGCAGAAATTGCTCCCGCCCACCTACCCTTATTACAAGATTTTTGGGGAAAGATATTGTTACGTGTTTTGTGGACTTTATTGTTGCTGACAGACTTCTTTCAGAGTGCATTTGTGTTTTGTTATAAGTTACTTGTATGCGCAGCGCCTAATCGGTCAGTGTGGCCACTATCCCGAACCCACACTTATGGAAATTATTCAGTTACAGATGGCGCAAATCACGCAAATACTCCAAGCGGTGTCCCAGTTGATGGCACAGGCAGCTAACCAACAACAAAACCAGCCGTCGCTGCAGCCGCCCACATCTGCAGCCGCACCGCTTCCTACGTTTCGCCAGTACGAAGAACGTGAGGAAGAATGGAGCGATTACTGGGCGCAGTTTCGAGAACTCGTCACGGCTCATCAACTTACAGGTCAGACTGTCAAGCATTTGTTCCTCTCCATAGTGGGCACAAAGACCTTCGTGTTACTGCAGAAACTTTTCCCCCACGCACTCCTCGCGATCTTGACTTTGAACAACTCATAGATGTAATGAATGCTCATTACAAGAGAAAAGTTCTCATAGCTGCTGCACGATACCGATTTTTCAGACTGAAAAAATCACCTGATCAGTCGCATCAACAATGGATTACTGAGTTGAAGGGCTTAATCCGCAAATGTAAATTTACTTGCTCTTGTGGACTCTTTTATAGTGACGTGATGTTGAGAGATGCCATTACGCAGAACATTCAGGACCCCAGAATTGGGGCAGCGATTCTAAAACAGTCTCACCCTTCATTAGACAGTGTACTGCAGCTTATAGAAGCGCATGATACCTTTGACTTGGCACATCTAGAAATGCAAAGCACAGTGTTAACTTGGTGCGCCGCACCACAACGGACGCTTTCCTGGTCACAGTTTTCGTTCTAGCCCTAGTGATTTTTATAATTCTACCGGCCGTGCTGAACAGACAGTGAACAGTAGCCAGTGTAAAATCGCGACACAAAAGTCGCCCCATCGTGATAGACAACGTACTGTAAATAACGGGCGCCAACGCTCTTTCCAGAAAAATGTTCGTAAATCTTTTTCCCCAGTGTGTATCTCGCCACAAACGTGTGCAATGCCCTAGTCGCCACGCCATCTGTTATCAATGTGGCAAATCAGGACATATACACACAGTGTGTATGCAGAATAAAAATTCAAAGAACGGGACCGTCAGGAACAGTGCTTTGCAGAGTGTGAGAACAGTTCATGCTGTAAATGTCATACACGTTGTGGATTTGGACAGTGTTTCTCTTGAGTCTCAAATGCTAAAAAGTTCGCCTGCGCCTACTGCAAAACTATGTCATGAGTCACGTAAAATTGTGCAACGGAAAAGGGTTCGGGACAAGCAAAATGACTATGTACAGTGAAATCTTGTAGTGAGCCTAGTGCATTCTGCAACTTCTCATTGTAATAGTGCCCAGTACTGTGTAGCTAGTGACAGTAGACTTGGTGTAGCTACTCAAAGTAATTTTACTGCAGTAGTTGGTGCATCTGTAGTAGCTTCGCACGCTTTTGCGGAAGCCGATCCGGCGGTAGTGCTATCTAGGGACAGTAATATTAATCTGTGTGGCGATTCTGCGCTGCTTCCTACCGCACGCAGCCCGCGCATGCACACGTGTAGCAAACGAACTGTAGCAGACGTTGCCCATATTCGCGCACCTGTAGTGTGCCAGAAGTTCAAACTTTTTGACTCTTTCCATAGACAACAAGATTGTGCAAATTCAGCTCGACACTGGTTCCGCTGTCACATTAATGAATAAAGACATTTATCAACTTCTTGGTTTGCCAAAATTGTCGCCATCTCAACAAGTGCTCACAGCGTATACAGGACAAAATATTTCCGTGCTGGGAACGTGTAGCCTGCCTGCCTCTTTTCAAGGTGTTATGAAAACTGTAGCTTTTGTTGTTCTTCAGGCCAAATCTACACAGAACATTTTTGGACTAGATGCATTCGACTTGTTTGGCTTATCAATTCAAAGAGATGTTCTTCAAATTTCGTCAGTAGTGCCTCGGGACAAAATCAATGCATTGTGTGAAAAATATAGTGACTTATTTTCACCGGAACTAGGTAGTGCAAAAAACTTTGTTGCACATAACTTTAAAAGAATCTGCAGTGCCAAAATTTCGTAAAGCCCTTTGTGATGAAGTTGCTGAAGAACAAACGTTGGCAGGATAGAGGTTTGATTTCTTCTGTTTCTGCGAGTCAGTGGGCCCCGTCTTTAGTTATTCTAATCATGCCGACAGAAAAACTTTTATCTCTGTGTGGAATTCAAATCAACAGTGAACAGTCAAACAATTGTAGACACTTATCCCCTGCCCAGACCTGAGGAACTGATGGACCAATTAGGACAGTCTCGCTTCTTTTGCAAGATTGATTTAGCAGAGGCATACTTACAGATTCCACTTGATGACGAGTCAAAAATGTTTTTCGTTATTCATACTCACATGGGCCTTTTTCAATTTCAACGCCTAACCTTTGGCAGTTCTTCAGCCCCCGCTATTTTTCAGCGTTTTTTGGAACAGCTGACAGTTTCCGTACCGTGTTGCTCGAACTACTTAGATGATATTGTGGTATCCGGAGGTACAGTTGAAGAACATTTAGCAAACCTGGAGTGCCTTTTCAAAGTTTTGACTGCAGCAGGTCTACGTTGTAATAAAGCAAAGTGTTCGTTTTTTCAAACTGAAATAGAGTACTGAGGCTATGAGATTAATGCCCAAGGAATCCATCCATTACAGTCACGTCTTCGAGAAATCAAAGATTTGCCTCCCCCTAAGAATGTGCACGAATTGCAAGCAGTAATGGGAAAGCTTAACTATTATTTCAGATTTAGTCCCAGTGCCTCTCAGATTGCAGCTCCACTGCATCTCTTACGTAGGAAAAATGTTCCTTCTGTATGGTCTAAAGACTGGCAGGTTGCCTTTGACAAATTAAAGTCTGCGCTACTCAGTGATTCATGTTTGATTCCCTTTGACCCACAGAATCCTGTAGTGCTAGCAGTGGATGCCTCGTACTTCGGTCTGGGCGCAGTATTGTCACATCGTATTGGATCTCACGATCATCCTATTGCCTTTGCATCCAAGCTACTGACGCCAAAGCAACAGACTTACAGTCAGATAGAAAAGGAGGCCTTAGCAATCATTTACGGCATCACAAAGTTTCATCATTATCTCTATGGCCGAAAATTCTATTTATTGACTGACCACAAACCTCTCACGCTGTTGTTCTCACCCACAAAGCCAATTCCGCCACGAAAGCTTCAGAGATGGTCCTTAATACTGTCTAATTATCAGTATGAGATTTTGTACCGACCTACCACTAAACATGCCAACGCGTACACACTTTCCCGACTTCCGGTTGACCAGGATGTGTCGTTTGATTCTTCAAAAATGGCATGTTGCCAGATAGACTCCAGAGACGCTTCCGCTGCTGCAGTCTTCCCTTTGAACTCTTGTCGGGTTGTACAGGAAACAGCTGCAGATGCGGACCTAAGTGTGGTAGCACGTTTTTACGCTCAGGGTGGCCTGCTAGGGCCAGAAACATTGATCGACCTCTGGTTCGACGTCATTTTGCAAAACGTCATGCATTGTCTTTTAGTCAGGGTGTTACATACGGACAACGACCAAACAAGAGTGATTGTTCCTCGTTCCCTGAAACGAGAAATGTTACGCCTCCTGCATCAAGGACATTGGGGTATTGTTAGGACAAAGCAAGTGTACCTGGGTTGGTATGGACGCTCAGATAGAGAGTATGAGTCACAGTGTACTGTTTGTGCGGAGCATCAGGCGGCTCCTTCGCAACGGTTCTCTGACTGGCCACGCCCCAAGGGACCATGGCAACGTTTACACATTGACTTTGCCGGACCTTTCTGGAACACGCGCTGGTTAATTGTTGTAGATGCTTTCAGCAAGTTTCCTTTTGTGATTGCCATAAACTCAACGATGGCTTCTAGTACAATCAGTGCCTTAACATCAGTGTTTTGCATCGAGGGTTTGCCTGAAACTATCGTCAGTGACAATGGACCTCAGTTTGTTAGTGCGGAATTTCAACAGTTTTGTCGTGAGAATGGCATTCAGCATATCACCACAGCACCTTTTCACCCTCAGTCCAATGGTGAAGCAGAACGTTTCTTTGGAACATTCAAGTCTCACATAGAAAAGATGAAAGGTCAGGAATCCAGGCATCAAGCTCTTCAAATTTTCCTGTCTACGTATCGGTGCATGCCACGTGATGGCCCGTCTCCTGCCGAGCTGCTACACGGCCGCCGTCACCGCACCCTCCTTCACCTGCTGCAGCCTCCCACGCACCGAGTCGGTTCGTATGGCGCTTCGCGTTTTCAGGTTTCTACGTCGGTGCTGTACAGGGTGTTTGCTGGTATGAAGATGCCATGGTTGCCGGGCACCATTCAGCGTGTGCTCGGTCGCAATATGTATGTTGTACGTTCTTCCACAGGGTCGGAGCTGCGGCGCCACGCAGACCAATTGCGCTTGCACAGGCCGCGCGATCCTGTCTCCAGTTTCTTGATTCCAGACCCAGTTCACCGCCAGGGAGCACAGCCACATCGCTCGCCGCCGGGTCCAGCGTGCCCGGACTACGAGATCGTACCCATGGGGGTGGACGCGCCTGCATTGAAGTCGCCGCCACTGTCGCCGCCGCAGATGACAGCGTCACCGAGAAGGACTCCGGGACCGTGCGGGCTCCCACAGCCTGGGCCACGCACCTCAGAAGAAGATGACCTGCTCCCTCTGGGCGGAGGCGTACGCCCTTCCCCTGGTTTTGGTGGGTTCCCCTGGGGATCGCAAGGTGGATACCAGGGTGCGGACGGCGTCTCGATCCCAGCCTCTGCTACGACGCCCGTCCCACCAGTAACGCCCCCGCCCAGGCCCTCCTCCCAATGCCGTCGCCGTGGCCCTCAGCCGTACGCCACGACGACGCGGCGGTTTGGGGGGGGGGGGGGAGGGGTGTGGTGTCGCACAAGTCCAAAGTGCGCTCCATCTGCTTCCGTCGCGCGCCGCCATGCACGCACGGCACGGCGTTCTTACGTCAGCCACGAGCGCCCTCTGCGACAACTCCGCTCGTGGCCACCACTGAACGACATCGTGCACTTGGGACTGAGATAGGAACCAGTGAACACTTCGGAAACAGATAGGCAACAGTGAAGACTTGGTTATCCGACAGGCACTAGGCAGGACTCTAGCTCAAGTATGTATCAGCATTCTGCAGTACTGAGCTAAGTAAAAGTTAAGTATTGCATAAATTCTGTGCAATATATATCTCGTTCTAATTTACTCTAGTGTTTCTAGTTTCTGCTTTCCCACTGGCTGCTTACCTTCGTACCTGCACAAGCGTGCAACCTTTATTCCTGTGTCGGAACTTTTCTACTCGGCCACTGACACCTACGACGGAAACGAGACACAAAAGCGGCGACGAGGCTGGGACGCAAAACGGATAATATCGGAAGTTCACTGAGGCTTTTTGCGGATGATGCGGTAATATATAGAGAGGTTGTAACTATGGAAAATTGTATTAAGATGCAGGAGGATCAGCATAGAATTGACGCATGGTGGAGGGAATGGCAATTGAAGCTCAATGTAGACAAGTGTAATGTGCTGTGAATGCACAGGAAGAAAGATCCTTTATCATTTAGCTACACTATAGCAGGTCAGCAACTGGAAGCAGTTAATTCCATAAAGTATCTGGGAGTAGTCATTAGGAGGGATTTAAAATGGAACGATCATATAAAATCAGTCGTCGGTAAAGCGGATGCCAGACTTAGATTTATTGGAAGAGTCCCAAGAAAATGCAGTCCGAAAACAAAGGAAGTAGGTTACAGTACACTTGTTCGCCCACAGCTCGAAGACTGCTCACCGGTGTGGGATCCGTACCAGGTGGGGTTGATAGAGGAAGTAGAGAAGATACAACGGAGAGCAGCACGCTTCGTTACAGGATCATTTGGTAGTCGAGAAAGTGTTACGGAGATGATCGATAAACTCCAGTGGAAGACTCTGCAGGAGCGACACTCTGTCGCTCGGTACGGGCTTTTGTCGAAGTTTCGAGAACATACCTTTACTGAGGAGTCTAGCAGTATATTGCTCCCTCCTACGTATATCTCGTGAAGAGATCACGAAGATAAAATCAGAGAGATTAGACCCCACACAGAGGCATACCGACAATCCTTTTTTCCGCGAACAGTATGTGACTGGAATAGGAGGGAAAATCGATAGTGGTCCTCGAGGTACCCTCCGCCACACACCGTCAGGTGGCTTGCGGAGTATGATTCAGTGCTCTGGCAGACGACTGGTTGCGCCTACGTGACGTTGTAAAACGTGTGGGCGGAGCTTTGAGCTTGCTTCCAGTTCGGCAGCAGGTCGGTCAGTGTGTGCTGTGCTCCTTATACCGGCTGCGGCAGAGTGCCGCCACTCCTCTGCTGGAGAACGGCTGGAGCGCCGCCAGCTGGAGAACTCGCCTGGTCTGGTCGCCTCGGCTCTCCTCGGCTCTCCTCGGCTCTCCTCGGCCCTCCTCGGCTCTCCTCGGCTCTCCTCGGCTCTCCTCGGCTCTCCGCAGGTCTCCTTGGCTCTCCTCGGCTCTCCTCAGCTCTCCGCAGCTCTCCTCGGCTCTCCTCGGCTCTCCGTGGCTCTCCTCGGCTCTCCTCGGCTCTCTGCGGCTCTCCTCGGCTCTCCTCGGCTCTCCTCGGCTCTCCTCGGCTCTCCGTGGCTCTCCTCGGCTCTCCTCGCCTCTCCTCGCCTCGGCTCTCCACGGTTCTCCTCGGCACTCCGCGGCTCTCCTCGGCTCTCCTCGGCTCTCCGCGGCTCTCCTCGGCTCTCCGTGGCTCTCCTCGGCTCTCCGCGGCTCTCCTGGGCTCTCCTCTGCTCTCCTCGGCTCTCCTCGGCTCTCCTCGGCTCTCCGTGGCTCTCCTCGGCTCTCCGCGGCTCTCCTCGGCTCTCCGCGGCTCTTCTCGGCTCTCCTCGGCTCTCCTCGGCTCTCCTCGGCTCTCCGCGGCTCTCCTCGGCTCTCCTCGGCTCTCCTCGGCACTCCGCGGCTCTCCTCGGCTCTCCGCGGCTCTCCTCGGCTCTCCGCGGCTCTCCTCGGCTCTTCTCGGCTCTCCGCGGATCTCCGCGGCTCTCCTCGGCTCTCCGCGGCTCTCCTCGGCTCTCCGCGGCTCTCCTCGGCTCTCTTCGGCTCTCCTTTCTCTCCTTGGCTCTCCTCGCCTCTCCTCGCCTCGGCTCTCCTCGGCTCTCCTCGGCTCTCCTCGGCTCACCTCGGCTCTCTTCGGCTCTCCTCGGCTCTCCTCGGCTCTCCTTTCTCTCCTTGGCTCTCCTCGCCTCTCCTCGCCTCGGCTCTCCTCGGCTCTCCTCGGCTCTCCTCGGTTCTCCTTGGCTCTCCGTGACTCTCCTCAGCTCTCCTCGGCTCTCCGCGGTTCTCCTCGGCTCTCCGCGGCTCTCCTCGGCTCTCCTCGGCTCTCCGCGGCTCTCCGCGGCTCTCCTCGGCTCTCCTTAGCTCTCCTCGCCTCTCCTCGCCTCTCCTCGGCTCTCCTCGGCTCTCCGCGGCTCTCCTCGGCTCTCCTCGGCTCTCCTCTGCTCTCCTCGGCTCTCCTTTCTCTCCTTGGCTCTCCTCGCCTCTCCTCGCCTCGGCTCTCCTCGGCTCTCCTTGGCTCTCCTCGGCTCTCCTCGGCTCTCCGCGGATCTCCTCGGCTCTCCTCGCCTCTCCGCGGCCCTCCGCGGCCCTCCTCGGCTCTCCTCGGCTCTCCTCGGCTCTCCTCGGCTCTCCGCGGTTCTCCTCGGCTCTCCGCGGCTCTCCGCGGCTCTCCTCGACTCTCCGCGGCTCTCCTCGGTTCTCCTCGGCTCTCCTCGGCTCTCCTCGGCTCTCCGCGGCTCTCCTTGGCTCTCCGTGGCTCTCCTCGGCTCTCCTCGGCTCTCCGCGGCTCTCCTCAGCTCTCCGCGGATTTCTCGCCTCCTCGGCTCTCCTCGGCTCTCCTCGGCTCTCCTCGGCTCTCCTCGGCTCTCCTCGGCTCTCCTTTCTCTCCTTGGCTCTTCTCGCCTCTCCTCGCCTCTCCTCGGCTCTCCTTTCTCTCCTTGGCCCTCCGCGGCTCTCCTCGGCTCTCCTCGGCTCTCCGCGGCTCTCCTCGGCTCTCCTCGCCTCTCCGCGGCCCTCCGCGGCCCTCCTCGGCTCTCCTCGGCTCTCCTCGGCTCTCCTCGGCTCTCCGCGGTTCTCCTCGGCTCTCCGCGGCTCTCCGCGGCTCTCCTCGACTCTCCGCGGCTCTCCTCGGTTCTCCTCGGCTCTCCTCGGCTCTCCTCGGCTCTCCGCGGCTCTCCTTGGCTCTCCGTGGCTCTCCTCGGCTCTCCTCGGCTCTCCGCGGCTCTCCTCAGCTCTCCGCGGATCTTCTCGCCTCTCCTCGCCTCTCCTCGGCTCTCCTATCTCTCCTTGGCACTCCGCGGCTCTCCTCGGCTCTCCTCGGCTCTCCGCGGCTCTCCTCGGCTCTCCTTTCTCTCCTTGGCTCTTCTCGCCTCTCCTCGCCTCTCCTCAGCTCTCCTTTCTCTCCTTGGCCCTCCGCGGCTCTCCTCGGCTCTCCTCGGCTCTCCGCGGCTCTCCTCGGCTCTCCTCGCCTCTCCGCGGCCCTCCGCGGCCCTCCTCGGCTCTCCTCGGCTCTCCTCGGCTCTCCTCGGCTCTCCGCGGTTCTCCTCGGCTTTTCGCGGCTCTCCGCGGCTCTCCTCGACTCTCCGCGGCTCTCCTCGGTTCTCCTCGGCTCTCCTCGGCTCTCCTCGGCTCTCCGCGGCTCTCCTTGGCTCTCCGTGGCTCTCCTCGGCTCTCCTCGGCTCTCCGCGGCTCTCCTCAGCTCTCCGCGGATCTTCTCGCCTCTCCTCGCCTCTCCTCGGCTCTCCTATCTCTCCTTGGCACTCCGCGGCTCTCCTCGGCTCTCCTCGGCTCTCCTCGGCTCTCCGCGGCTCTCCTCGCCTCTCCGCGGCCCTCCTCGGCTCTCCTCGGCTCTCCACGGCTCTCCTCGGTTCTCCTCGGCTCTCCTCGGCTCTCCTCGGCTCTCCTTTCTCTCCTTGGCTCTCCTCGCCTCTCCTCGCCTCGGCTCTCCTCGGTTCTCCTCGGCTCTCCTCGGCTCTCCTCGGCTCTCCTCGGCTCTACTCGGCTCTCCTTTCTCTCCTTGGCTCTTCTCGCCTCTCCTCGCCTCTCCTCGGCTCTCCTTTCTCTCCTTGGCTCTCCGCGGCTCTCCTCGGTTCTCCTCGGCTCTCCTCGGCTCACCGCGGCTCTCCTCGGCTCTCCTCGGTTCTCCTCGGCTCTCCGTGGCTCTCCTCGGCTCTCCTCGGCTCTCCGCGGCTCTCCTCGGCTCTCCGCGGCTCTCCTCTGCTCTCCTCGGCTACCCTCGCCTCTCCTCGGCTCTCCTCGGCTCTCCTTTCTCTCCTTGGCTCTTCTCGCCTCTCCTCGCCTCTCCTCAGCTCTCCTTTCTCTCCTTGGCCCTCCGCGGCTCTCCTCGGCTCTCCTCGGCTCTCCGCGGCTCTCCTCGGCTCTCCTCGCCTCTCCGCGGCCCTCCGCGGCCCTCCTCGGCTCTCCTCGGTTCTCCTCGGCTCTCCTCGGCTCTCCTCGGCTCTCCGCGGCTCTCCTTGGCTCTCCGTGGCTCTCCTCGGCTCTCCTCGGCTCTCCGCGGCTCTCCTCAGCTCTCCGCGGATCTTCTCGCCTCTCCTCGCCTCTCCTCGGCTCTCCTATCTCTCCTTGGCACTCCGCGGCTCTCCTCGGCTCTCCTCGGCTCTCCTCGGCTCTCCGCGGCTCTCCTCGCCTCTCCGCGGCCCTCCTCGGCTCTCCTCGGCTCTCCACGGCTCTCCTCGGTTCTCCTCGGCTCTCCTCGGCTCTCCTCGGCTCTCCTTTCTCTCCTTGGCTCTCCTCGCCTCTCCTCGCCTCGGCTCTCCTCGGTTCTCCTCGGCTCTCCTCGGCTCTCCTCGGCTCTCCTCGGCTCTACTCGGCTCTCCTTTCTCTCCTTGGCTCTTCTCGCCTCTCCTCGCCTCTCCTCGGCTCTCCTTTCTCTCCTTGGCTCTCCGCGGCTCTCCTCGGCTCTCCTCGGCTCTCCTCGGCTCACCGCGGCTCTCCTCGGCTCTCCTCGGTTCTCCTCGGCTCTCCGTGGCTCTCCTCGGCTCTCCTCGGCTCTCCGCGGCTCTCCTCGGCTCTCCGCGGCTCTCCTCTGCTCTCCTCGGCTACCCTCGCCTCTCCTCGGCTCTCCTCGGCTCTCCGCGGCTCTCCTCGGCTCTCCTCGGCTCTCCTCGGCTCTCCTCGGCTCTCCTCGGCTCTCCTTTCTCTCCTCGGCTCTCCTCGCCTCTCCTCGGCTCTCCTCGGCTCTCCTTTCTCTCCTTGGCTCTCCGTGGCTATCCTCGGCTCTCCTTTCTCTCCTTGGCTCTTCTCGCCTCTCCTCGCCTCTCCACGGCTCTCCTTTCTCTCCTTGGCTCTCCGCGGCTCTCCTCGGCTCTCCTCGGCTCTCCTCGGCTCACCGCGGCTCTCCTCGGCTCTCCTCGGTTCTCCTCGGCTCTTCGTGGCTCTCCTCGGCTCTCCTCGGCTCTCCGCGGCTCTCCTCGGCTCTCCGCGGCTCTCCTCGGCTCTCCTCGGCTCTCCTCGGCTCTCCGCGGCTCTCCTCGGCTCTCCTAAGCTCTCCTCGCCTCTCCTCGCCTCTCCTCGGCTCTCCTCGGCTCTCCGTGGCTCTCCTCGGCTCTCCGCGGCTCTCCGCGGCTCTCCTTAGCTCTCCTCGCCTCTCCTCGCCTCTCCTCGGCTCTCCACGGCTCTCCTCGGCTAACCTCGGCTCACCTCGGCTCTCCTTTCTCTCATTGGCTCTCCTCGCCTCTCCTCGCCTCGGCTCTCCTCGGCTCTCCTCGGCTCTCCTCTGCTCTCCTCGGCTCTCCGCGGCTCTCCTCGGCACTCCGCGGCTCTCTGCGGCTCTCCTTGGCTCTCCTCGGCTCTCCGCGGCTCTCCTCGCCTCTCCGCGGCCCTCCTCGGCTCTCCTCGGCTCTCCGCGGCTCTCCTCGGCTCTCCTTAGCTCTCCTCGCCTCTCCTCGCCTCTCCTCGGCTCTCCGCGGCTCTCCTCGGCTCACCTCGGCTCTCCTCGGCTCTCCTTTCTCTCCTTGGCTCTTCTCGCCTCTCCTCGCCTCTCCTCGGCTCTCCTTTCTCTCCTTGGCCCTCCGCGGCTCTCCTCGGCTCTCCTCGGCTCTCCTCGGCTCACCGCGGCTCTCCTCGGCTCTTCTCGGCTCTCCTCGGCTCTCATCGGCTCTCCTCGGCTCTCCTCGCCTCTCCTCGGCTCTCCTCGACTCTCCTTTCTCTCCTTGGCTCTCCTCGCCTGTACTCGCCTCTCCTCGGCTCTCCTCACCTCTCCTATCTCTCCTTGGCTCTCCGCGGCTCTCCTCGGCTCTCCTCGGCTCTCCTCGGCCCTCCTCGGCTCTCCGCGGCTCTCCTCGGCTCTCCTCGGCTCTCCTCGGCTCTCCTCGCCTCTCCTCGGCTCTCCTCGGCTCTCCTCGGCTCTCCTTTCTCTCCTCGCCTCTCCTCGGCTCTCCTCGACTGTCCTTTCTCTCCTTGGCTCTCCTCGCCTCTCCTCGCCTCTCCTCGGCTCTCCTCGGCTCTCCTTTCTTTCCTTGGCTCTCCGCGGCTCTCCTCAGCTCTCCTCAGCTCTTCTTGGCTCTCCTCGGCTGTCCTTTCTCTCCTTGGCTCTCCTCGCCTCTCCTCGCCTCTCCTCGGCTCTCCTCGGCTCTCCTTTCTCTCCTTGGCTCTCCGCGGCTCTCCTCGGCTCTCCTCGGCTCTCCTCTGCTCTCCTCGGCTTTCCTTTCTCTCCTTGACTCTCCTCGCCTCTCCTCGCCTCTCCTCGGCTCTCCTCGGCTCTCCTTTCTCTCCTTTGCTCTCCGCGGCTCTCCTCGGCTCTCCTCGGGTCTCCTCGAATCTCCGCGGCTCTCCTCGGCTCTCCACGGCTCTCCTCGGCTCTCCTCGGCTCTCCTCGGCTCTCCTCGCCTCTCCTCGCCTCTCCTCGGCTCTCCTCGGCTCTCCTTTCTCTCCTTGGCTCTCCGCGGCTCTCCTCGGCTCTCCTCGCCTCTCCTCGGCTCTCCTTTTTCTCCTTGGCTCTCCTCGCCTCTACTCGCCTCTCCTCGGCTCTCCTCACCTCTCCTATCTCTCCTTGGCTCTCCGCGGCTCTCCGCGGCTCTCCGCGGCTCTCCTCGGCTCTCCTCGGCTCTCCTCGGCTCTCCTCGGCTCTCCGCGGCTCTCCTCGGCTCTCCTCGGCTCTCCTCGGCTCTCCTCGGCTCTCCTCGGCTCTCCTCGGCTCTCCTCGGCTCTCCTTTCTCTCCTTGGCTCTTCTCGCCTCTCCTCGCCTCTCCTCGGCTCTCCTTTCTCTCCTTGGCCCTCCGCGGCTCTCCTCGGCTCTCCTCGGCTCTCCGCGGCTCTCCTCGGCTCTCCTCGCCTCTCCGCGGCCCTCCGCGGCCCTCCTCGGCTCTCCTCGGCTCTCCTCGGCTCTCCTCGGCTCTCCTCGGCTCTCCGCGGTTCTCCTCGGCTCTCCGCGGCTCTCCGCGGCTCTCCTCGACTCTCCGCGGCTCTCCTCGGTTCTCCTCGGCTCTCCTCGGCTCTCCGCGGCTCTCCTCGGCTCTCCTTTCTCTCCTCGCCTCTCCTCGGCTCTCCTCGAATCTCCTTTCTCTCCTTGGCTCTCCTCGCCTCTCCTCGCTTCTCCTCGGCTCTCCTCGGCTCTCCTTTCTCTCCTTGGCTCTCCGCGGCTCTCCTCGGCTCTCCTCAGCTCTTCTTGGCTCTCCTCGGCTGTCCTTTCTCTCCTTGGCTCTCCTCGCCTCTCCTCGCCTCTCCTCGGCTCCCCTCGGCTCTCCTTTCTCTCCTTGGCTCTCCGCGGCTCTCCTCGGCTCTCCTCGGCTCTCCTCGGCTCTCCTCGGCTCTCCTCGGCTCTCCTTTCTATCCTTGGCTCTCCTCGCCTCTCCTCGCCTCTCCTCGGCTCTCCTCGGCTCTCCTTTCTCTCCTTGGCTCTCCGCGGCTCTCCTCGGCTCTCCTCGGGTCTCCTCGGCTCTCCGCGGCTCTCCTCGGCTCTCCTCGGCTCTCCTCGGCTCTCCTCGGCTCTCCTCGCCTCTCCTCGCCTCTCCTCGGCTCTCCTCGGCTCTCCTTTCTCTCCTTGGCTCTTTGCGGCTCTCCTCGGCTCTCCTCGGCTCTCCTCGTCTCTCCTCGGCTCTCCTTTCTCTCCTTGGCTCTCCTCGCCTCTCCTCGGCTCTCCTCGGCTCTCCTCGGCTCTCCTCGGCTTTCCTTTCTCTCCTTGGCTCTTCGCGGCTCTCCTCGGCTCTCCTCGCCTCTCCTCGTCTCTCCTCGGCTCTCCTTTCTCTCCTTGGCTCTCCTCGCCTCTCCTCGGCTCTCCTCGGCTCTCCTCGGCTCTCCTTTCTCTCCTTGGCTCTCCTCGCCTCTCCTCGCCTCTCCTCGGATCTCCTCGGCTCTCCTTTCTCTCCTCGGCTCTCCTCGCCTCTACTCGGCTCTCCTCGGCTCTCCTTTCTCTCCTTGGCTCTCCGCGGCTCTCCTCGGCTCTCCTCGGCTCTCCTCGGCTCTCCTTCCTCTCCTTGGCTCTCCTCGCCTCTCCTCGCCTCTCCTCGGCTCTCCTCGGCCCTCCTTTCTCTCCTTGGCTCCGCGGCTCTCCTCGCCTCTCCTCGGCTCTCCTCGGCTCTCCTTTCTCTCCTTGACTCTCCGCGGCTCTCTTCGGCTCTCCCCGGCTCTCCTCGGGTCTCCTCGGCTCTCCTCGGCTCTCCTTTCTCTCCTTGGCTCTCCTCGCCTCTCCTCGGCTCTCCTCGGCTCTCCTTCCTCTCCTTGGCTCTCCGCGGCTCTCCTCGGCTCTCCTCGGGTCTCCTCGGCTCTCCTTTCTCTCCTTGGCTCTCCTCGGCTCTCCTCGGCTCTCCCCGGCTCTCCTCGGGTCTCCTCGGCTCTCCTCGGCTCTCCTTTCTCTCCTTGGCTCTCCTCGGCTCTCCTCAGCTCTTCTTGGCTCTCCTCGGCTGTCCTTTCTCTCCTTGGCTCTCCTCGCCTCTCCTCGCCTCTCCTCGGCTCTCCTCGGCTCTCCGCGGCTCTCCTCGGCTCTCCTCGGCTCTCCTCGACTCTCCTTTCTCTCCTTGGCTCTCCGCGGCTCTCCTCGGCTCTCCTCGGGTCTCCTCGGCTCTCCTTCCTCTCCTTGGCTCTCCTCGGCTCTCCTCGGCTCTCCCCGGCTCTCCTCGGGTCTCCTCGGCTCTTCTTGGCTCTCCTCGGCTCTCCTCGTCTCTCCGCGGCTCTTCGGCTCTCCTCGGCTCTCCTCTACTCTCCTTTCTCTCCTTGGCTCTCCGCGGCTCTCCTCGGCTCTCCTCGGGTCTTCTCGGCTCTCCTTTGTCTCCTTGGCTCTCCTCGGCTCTCCTCGGCTCTCCCCGGCTCTCCTCGGGTCTCCTCGGCTCTTCTCGGCTCTCCTCGGCTCTCCTTTCTCTCCTTGGCTCTCCTCGGCTCTCCTCAGCTCTTCTTGGCTCTCCTCGGCTGTCCTTTCTCTCCTTGGCTCTCCTCGCCTCTCCTCGCCTCTCCTCGGCTCTCCTCGGCTCTCCGCGGCTCTCCTCGGCTCTCCTCGGCTCTCCTCGACTCTCCTTTCTCTCCTTGGCTCTCCGCGGCTCTCCTCGGCTCTCCTCGGGTCTCCTCGGCTCTCTTTTCTCTCCTTGGCTCTCCTCGGCTCTCCTCGGCTCTCCCCGGCTCTCCTCGGGTCTCCTCGGCTCTTCTCGGCTCTCCTCGGCTCTCCTTTCTCTCCTTGGCTCTCCTCGGCTCTCTTCGGCTCTCCTCGGCTCTTCTTGACTCTCCTCGGCTCTCCTCGGCTCTACGCGGCTCTCCTCGGCTCTCCTCGGCTCTCCTTTCTCTCCTCGCCTCTCCTCGCCTCTCCTCGGCTCTTCTCGGCTCTCCTTTCTCTCCTTGGCTCTCCGCGGCTCTCCTCGGCTCTCCTCAGCTCTTCTTGGCTCTCCTCGGCTGTCCTTTCTCTCCTTGGCTCTCCTCGCCTCTCCTCGCCTCTCCTCGGCTATCCTCGGCTCTCCTTTCTCTCCTTGGCTCTCCGCGGCTCTCCTCGGCTCTCCTCGGCTCTCCTTTCTCTCCTTGGCTCTCCTCGCCTCTCCTCGCCTCTCCTCGCCTCTCCTCGGTTCTCCTTTCTCTCCTTGGCTCTCCGCGGCTCTCCTCGGCTCTCCTCGGGTCTCCTCGGCTCTCCTCGGCTCTCCTCGGCTCTCCTCGGCTCTCCTCGGCTCTCCTCGGTTCTCCTCGCCTCTACTCGCCTCTCCTCGGCTCTCCTCGGCTCTCCTTTCTCTCCTTGGCTCTCCTCGCCTCTCCTCGCCTCTCCTCGGCTCTCCTCGGCTCTCCTCGGCTCTCCTTTCTCTCCTTGGCTCTCCTCGCCTCTCCTCGCCTCTCCTCGGCTCTCCTCGGCACTCCTCGGCTCTCCTTCCTCTCCTTGGCTCTCCTCGCCTCTCCTCGCCTCTCCTCGGCTCTCCTCGGCTCTCCTCGGCTCTCCTTTCTCTCCTTGGCTCTCCTCGCCTCTCCTCGCCTCTCCTCGTCTCTCCTTTCTCTCCTCGGATCTCCTCGCCTCTCCTCGCCTCTCCTCGGCCCTCCTCAGCTCTCCTTTCTCTCCTTGGCTCTCCTCGCCTCTCCTCGGCTCTCCTCGGCACTCCTCGGCTCTCCTTCCTCTCCTTGGCTCTCCTCGCCTCTCCTCGCCTCTCCTCGGCTCTCCTTGGCTCTCCTTTCTCTCCTTGGCTCCGCGGCTCTCCTCGCCTCTCCTCGGCTCTCCTCGGCTCTCCTTTCTCTCCTTGGCTCTCCGCGGCTCTCCTCGGCTCTCCCCGGCTCTCCTGGGGTCTCCTCGGCTCTCCTCGCCTCTCCTCGGCTCTCCTTTCTCTCCTTGGCTCTCCTCGGCTCTCCTCGGCTCTCCTCGGCTCTTCTTCCTCACCTTGGCTCTCCTCGCCTCTCCTCGCCTCTCCTCGGCTCTCCTCGGCTCTCCTTTCTCTCCTTGGCTCCGCGGCTCTCCTCACCTCTCCTCGGCTCTCCTCGGCTCTCCTTTCTCTCCTTGGCTCTCCGCGGCTCTCCTCGGCTCTCCCCGGCTCTCCTCGGGTCTCCTCGGCTCTCCTCGCCTCTCCTCGGCTCTCCTTTCTCTCCTTGGCTCTCCTCGCCTCTCCTCGGCTCTCCTCGGCTCTTCTTCCTCTCCTCGCCTCTCCTCGCCTCTCCTCGCCTCTCCTCGGCTCTCCTTTCTCTCCTTGGCTCTCCGCGGCTCTCCTCGGCTCTCCTCGGCTCTCCTCGGCTCTCCTTTCTCTCCTTGGCTCTCCTCGCCTCTCCTCGCCTCTCCTCGCCTCTCCTCGGCTCTCCTTTCTCTCCTTGGCTCTCCGCGGCTCTCCTCGGCTCTCCTCGGGTCTCCTCGGCTCTCCGCAGCTCTCCTCGGCTCTCCTCGGCTCTCCTCGGCTCTCCTCGGCTCTCCTCGCCTCTCCTCGGCTCTCCTCGGCTCTCCTTTCTCTCCTTGGCTCTACGCGGCTCTCCTCGGCTCTCCTCGCCTCTCCTCGGCTCTCCTCAGCTCTCCTTTCTCTCCTTGGCTCTCCTCGCCTCTCCTCGGCTCTCCTCGGCTCTCTTTTCTCTCCTTGGCTCTCCTCGCCTCTCCTCGCCTCTCCTCGGCTCTCCTTGGCTCTCCTTTCTCTCCTCGGCTCTCCTCGCCTCTACTCGCCTCTCCTCGGCTCTCCTCGGCTCTCCTTTCTCTCCTTGGCTCTCCGCGGCTCTCCTCGGCTCTCCTCGGCTCTCCTCGGCTCTCCTTCCTCTCCTTGGCTCTCCTCGCCTCTCCTCGCCTCTCCTCGGCTCTCCTCGGCTCTCCTTTCTCTCCTTGGCTCCACGGCTCTCCTCGCCTCTCCTCGGCTCTCCTCGGCTCTCCTTTCTCTCCTTGGCTCTCCGCGGCTCTCCTCGGCTCTCCCCGGCTCTCCTCGGGTCTCCTCGGCTCTCCTCGCCTCCTCGGCTCTCCTTTCTATCCTTGGCTCTCCTCGCCTCTCCTCGCCTCTCCTCGGCTCTCCGCGGCTCTCCGCGGCTCTCCTCGGCTCTCCTCAGCTCTCCTCCTCTCCTCGCCTCTCCTCGCCTCTCCTCGGCTCTCCTCGGCTCTCCTTTCTCTCCTTGGCTCTCCGCGGCTCTCCTCGGCTCTCCTCGCCTCTCTTCGGCTCTCCTCGGCTCTCCTTTCTCTCCTTGGCTCTCCGCGGCTCTCCTCGGCTCTCCTCGCCTCTCCTCGGCTCTCCTCGGCTCTCCTTTCTCTCCTTGGCTCTCTGCGGCTCTCCTCGGCTCTCCTCGGCTCTCCTCGGCTCTCCTTTCTCTCCTTGGCTCTCCTCGCCTCTCCTCGGCTCTCCTCGGCTCTCCTTTCTCTCCTTGGCTCTCCTCGCCTCTCCTCGGCTCTCCTCGGCTCTCCTCGGCTCTTCTTGGGTCACCTCGGCTGTCCTCGGCCACCGAAAGCAGCTGAGCGCTCCCTGGACGCTCCCTAATGGACGCGGTCGACAGGCACACTGGGGAGCAGCGCGGACCGACCGAGTGGAGCGCCGAGGAGGAAATTTAGAAAAATATAGGCTATATGAAACAGGGAAGCGGCGCGGCAGAGCGGGCAGGGGCGCGGCTGCGGCTAGTGTAGGCGGCTTCTGGAGACTTCCAGCTCCAGCGACAGCTCCAGCGCCGCCTGCAGGGGCGATCGATCGCGCTGGAGAACGGAAGGGAGGAGGCAGAAGGCGAGAGGAGCTGTAGAGGAGACGAGGGGGCGAGGGGGTGAGGCGAGATGGCCGCTGGTCAGCCGGGGGTAGGGGGAGGGGCAGGGGCAGGGGGCGGCATCTGCATGCCGGCTGGACCGCCGCCAGCCGCCAGCCGCTACAGCTGCAGCTGCCGCTCCACGCGTCCACGCTGCACAGCGCTTTCACAACTCATCTCGTCACATCTCAACACCGACCCATTCTCTAAACGCTAGTTCACACGACGCCACTAGGTTTCATGCAACTGTCCTTCTGACCAGTACGCATGCGCGTAAACTAAACAGTTTCGACTCCTTCCAACCTTGACGAAACTGATTGCACGCGTTTGTACGTTACGTGATAACCAATACAGAACAAAACACAACATAAAGGGGGGAAAGGAAGAAATAATTCCGTTTTTGAACATACATCAGATGCATAGGTGTTCCTGCCATTTTAACGATGAAAATTTCAGCAATAAGCAGCGGCGTTTTAGTGCTCTTTAAGAAATTATTCGTCAATTAAATATTGGTGGGTTGACGATTAGTCAATTGCAGACTAAACTACATTCAATTCAAAATATCTATACAAACGAACTATGGCAATTGTGTATTTGGGAACACGGTACAGGTACTGAAGAGACGAATATCTATTTCACAAGAAATGCAATTTGTAGTTTCAAAAAATGTTCAAATGTCTGTAGCTTACAAACTACTTGAACCTTTTGTGTCCCAGCCTCGTCGCCGCTTTTGTGTCTCGTGTCCGTCGTAGGTGTCGGTGGCCGAGTGGAATGAGACTGACACAGGAATAAAGATAGCACGCTGGTGAAGGTACGGAGAGGAGCAGCCAGAAACTAGAAACACTAGAGTAAATTAGAACGAGATATATATATTGCACAGAATTTATACAATACTTTTACATAGATCAGTACTGCAGAATGCTGATACGTAGTTGAGTTAGAGGTCTGCCTAGTGCCTGTCCAATAGCCAAGTCTTCACTGGTGCCTATCGGATTCCGAAGTGTTAGCTGGTTCCTATCTGAGTCCCAAGTGAACGATGTCGTTCAGTGGTGGCCACGAGCGGAGATGTTACAGAGGGCGCTCGTGGCTGACGTCGTAAGAACGCCGCGCCGTGCGTGCATGGCGGCGCGCGGCGAAAGTAGGTGGCGCGCACTTTGGACTTGTGCGACACCACAGAACCTAGGTAAACTAACCTAAGGACAAACACATATACAGATGCCCCAGGGAGGACTCGAACCTCCACGTCGAGCAACCGCGCGCTCCGCAGCAAGACGCTTTAGACCGCTCGGCTACTCCACGGCGGCTTGTTATTTCAGTTCTGGTAACAGTGCTTCACGCATAAGAGTATCTTGTTTGTTTATTACATTACTAACTCTGTTTAAAAGGAATGTAAACTGCTCTGGTGACATTCTGAGTTGTTTAAAATAACTTATAGCGTCTTCGATCACAATTTCTTTCTGCGAGGTCGCTGAGCAACAGAGCTGACGTCATTTTTTAATGCAGTCACAAACCCAAACACGTCCCTTATTCTTTTTATGTTTAGTCTTATCCAACGTCTTCACTCAGAGAAGCAATAGCTCCGCCCCAGCTGCAAAACTTTCATCCTACGGCGACTACGGCACTCAGAAAACAGCGGGACTGAAGTGTGTAGTACTGGCGCCGTGTCTGCAGCCGCGCGCAGCTCATTTCATGCCGCCTGGTGTCGTCGTGTAGACTCGCCATAAAGCCCTCTCTATTCCAGATGTGCAACGCACACAACCTAGTCGTCGTCAGCTGCAGCGCTCCTTGCGGTAGACCGTCCAACTACAGAGAAGCGTTCGAACGGTACGCATTCCACTTCGCTAACATGCAACACATCTTCCGGAAGACGAAAACCGATTTTCGTAAACCGTTCTTCGCTACATGTCACAGCCTGAATCGGATTTCCTAGCCCACTTAATACGGCGGCTGGAAAACAGCTGATTCAGTTCCTGATTTAGTGAGCAAAGTCGCTATTTTTCTTTATTGAAATATTAATACTAATATTTATATTTGATTTGATATTGCTTGTGCGTTTGGGAAAGTGTGTTATTTGTGGTGTACGGGAATGTGGCAACGACATCGCTTAGTTTACCTTAGTGTAAGTACTTTGTAAGCTACGCACTAGTGACCACGCAGTTGAGACCGATAGGTTTACAAACATTTGAACATTTTAAATAGTCTACTTCGTTCTCTAACTTTCGTGTAAATATGTTCTCCTTTATTTGTTATTGCTCGTAATGTAAGTTTTCCTGCAGTTTATTGTACTTGTTTTCTGTTTATTTCACATGTAAAGAAAGTACGGTATGTGAACTCCGGTGACAAGTTGGAATTTCAGCCGGTTTTATTTTGCAAGATAGACAAGCCCCACATTTAAATAAGCTGTTCGGATGGCGCGGTAGCCTGCACTTGTTTGCTGCTGCAAGATGCAGTCACATGTCCGGTCACGTGACCCAATGTTTACACACATAACTGTTTACTGAAATATGGCGCTTTCAAAACCACTCAACAGTTACAAACATTGTTGGGACGTGTCTTATTCTTGACACATGCGCGTTAAACGTCAGTGTCTAAAACGGTGAATGCGTCACATCCGGGAGTTAAATGAGGCGTCCGCGATATATATACCGGGCAGCACAAAAACAAAATATTATTTTCCACGGCTATCAAACTAAATTACATTGTGAAACCGGACAATAATAATAATAATAATAATAATAATAAAACTAACACCACTCTTATATATGTAAGTTTCGTATTTCTATATATCGTGCAAATAGTATATACTTTCGTCTTTCGTGTAGCGAAGTTGAAGTTGTAGTTCCTGTGATTTGTTATGGGTAGAGGTTGTACCTGAAAATCGTAAGAAGTTAATAATTGCTTCCTTTTACCGGCCTCCCGACTCTGACGGTACAATAGCAGAAAGGTTCAAAGAAAACCTTAGTCAAATCACCAACAACGTGTCCGACTCATATGATAATAGTAGGCGGGGATTTTAATTCACCGTCAATCTGTTGGCGAAATTATATTTTCAAATCAAGAGATACACATATAACATAGTGTGAAATTCTACTCAACGCATTCTCTGAGAATTACTTCGAACAATTACTTCATGAGTCAACTAGAATTGTAAATGGATGTGAAAACACTCTTGATCTCTTAGCAACAAACAATCCTGAGCTCATAACGAGCATCGAAACGGATACAGGTATTAGTGAACACAGAGCTGTCGTAGCGAGATTGAATATTGAAAGTCCCAAAGTTACCAAAAATAGACAAAAAGCAGATTTGTTCAGAAAATCAGATACAAATACATTAAACTGCCTGTTGAAGGACAGCTTGCACTCGTTTCTAACACCAAACGTAGGTGTGGACCAGATGTGGTTCAAATTCAAAGAAGTGCTATCGACAACAATTGACAGTTTTATACCAAATAAATTAATAAAAGAAGGAGGCGATCCCCCTTGGTACACAAAATACGTCAGGACACTGATGCAAAAGCAACGGAAAAGGCATACTAGATTTAAACGAACACGAAATCCCCAGGATTGGCGATCCTACACAGAAGCTCGAAATTTAGCGAGGATTTCAATGCGAGATGCCTACAATACTCATCACAACGAAACTGTTCTTGAAATTTGACTGAAAACCCAAAGACATTTTGGTCATGTATTAAATATACTAGGGGCAAAACACAAGCAATACCTTCACTACGTGATAGTAATGGCGATCCTGCCGATGACAGCGCTACTAAAGCAGAGTTACTAAACGTAGCTATAAGAAACTCATTCACCAAAGAAGACGAAATCAATATCCCAGATTTCAAATTACGAACAGATGCCGTAATGAGTAACGTAGAAGTAGATATCATCGGAGTAGTGCAGCAACTAAAATCACTTAACAAGAACAAGTCTTCTGGTCCGGATTGTATACCCATTAGATTTCTATCTCATTATGCTGAAGCGACAGCTCCTTACTTAACAGTCATATACAACCGCTCTCTCATAGAAGGATCTGTACCAAAAGATTGGAAAGTTGCACAGGGCACACCTATATTCAAGAAAGGCATTAGGAGTAACCCTCTAAACTACAGGCCTATTTCATTGACGTCAATTTTGCAGCAGGGTTTTGGAACATATCCTGTATTCAAATATTATGAATTATCTCCAACAAAATGATCTATTGGCCCAAGGTCATCATGGATTTAGAAAATATCGTTCATGCAAAACACAACTAGCTCTTTATTCACACGAAGTTATGTGTGTTATCGACAAGGGTTCGCAAACTGATTCCGTATTCCTTGATTTCCAGAAGGCTTTTCACACCGTACCTCACAAATGACTTTTAATCAAATTGCGTGCTTATGGTATATCGCCCCAGATTTGCGACTGGATAGGGGATTTCCTGTCAGATAGGACACATTTCGTAGTAATCGATGGTAAGGCATCGACTAAAACAGAGGTGATATCGGGCGTTCCACAGGGTAGTGTTATTGGTCCTCTGCTGTTCCTTATTTACATAAACGATTTAGGGGAAAATCTAAGTAGCTCTCTTAGGTTGTTTGCAGATGACGCTGTCATTTAACCGTCTAGTAAAATCAACTGCAGAACGAGTTGAATAAGAAATCTGTATGGTGTAAGAATTGGCAATTGACTCTAAATAAGGAGAAGTGTGAAGTCGTCCACATGAGTACGAAAATAAATCCGTTAAACTTTGTTTACATGATAAATCAATCAAATGTAAAGGTCGTAAACTCCACAAAATACCTAGGAATTGACTTAAATTGGATAGAACACGTAGATAATGTCATGGGAAAGACGAACCAGAGACTGCGTTTTATTGGCTGAACCCTTAAAACATGCAACAGAACTACTAAAGAGACTGCATACACTACGCTTGTCCGTCCTTTGTGGAGTATTGCTGCCCAATGTGGGATCCTTATCTGGTGGGTTTGACGGAGGACATCGAAAGAGTCAAAAGAAGGGCAGCTCGTTTCGTATTATCACGATACAGGGGAGACAGCGTTACGGAAATGATACAGTATCTGGGATGGGAATCATTACGACAACGGCGCTTATCGCTGAGGCGTGGGGCGTGGGCTGCTTACGAAAGTCCAATCGCCAACATTCTCCTCCGAATGCGAAAATATATTGCTGACTCCCACTTACATAGGTAGAAATGATCATCAGAATAAAATACGGGAAATCAGAGCCCGAACGGAGAGATTCAGGTGTTCATTTTTCCCGCGCACTATTAGAGAATGGAATGAGAGATAAAATAGTATAACGGTGGTTCGATGAACCCTCTACCAGGCACTTAAATGTGATTTGCAAAGTATCCCATGTAGATGTAGATGTACAGAATTCGCGAATAAAATGAACCTACGATTACCAATGACTAACCGAATATCTTCTTCGTTGATATCAACCCATAGGGCGGTTTGCAGCATTTCTCCGTAGCGTGCTGTTGCTTTCCACTTGCTTAATGTCCCTCATCTGTTACAGTTCATATCGTTCATCACTCGTCTCGTACGCTCCAGCCTGGGTCTTCCTCTGCAGTTCACTCCCTCCACCAATCCTCCCAAGATGATTTTTAGCAATTCTTCATGCCTCAAGAAGTGACCAATCCAGATATTGCGCCTTTTTCGCAAAGTTCTATCCAGAGACAACCACTCACCAATTCTTTGCAAAACCTGTTCGTTTCTTACTTTATCAACCCAGTTTATATTCAACATTTTTCGGTAACGCCACATCTCGAACGCGTCTATCTTTCGATGTTCCGGTTTTCCCATGGTCCACATTCACTTCCATACAGAATTACACTCCATACAAAAGTCTTCAACAACTTCTTCCTCAAAAAGATGTTCATATTGTTGTTGGATTTGAGAAGTTTACGTTTCTTATTGATGCTAATTTTTGCTTGGCATATTCTACTTTGAAAGTCTCGTTAAGATTTAGCATCTCAGGTGGTCTTGCTGCCTAGGTATGTAAAATCATTGACGTTCTCAAGGGGTGCACCATCGGACATAATACTTGCACGGGTTCCGTACTTATTAACAGTTAACAGTTAAAATTTTAGTTTTTCTTCTGTTGATCTTCATTCCAATACTTGATAAGCGTTGATTTCATTTCACTGAGCATAGTCGTTAACTCATTTCCATTGTCCGCTCGCATTGCAGTATCGTCGGCAAATCGAAGCGCGTCAGTTCCATCTCCTTGTATCACCACACCTCCTCCTGTATTCTGCATCTTTTCTCTAACTTCAATCCTATTTGAACATATGCATTGAATGCAGTGAGCATCCTTGTGCTACTCTAGAGCTAAGGTATACTAGCATATACCCTTACAACGCAAACAGAAGTCATATCCTGAATCGACCTAACAACTAAGGTTCTGAGATAAATTAACCTAACAAACGACTTACAGCTAAACGAATTAAATCTGAGTAAATAAAATGAAAAATAAAAAAGATAACGAACCTAATGACTGTTATAGAACGCAAGGGTATAAGAGTTCATATACACCTAATATACAAAGCAGAGTGTCCGTATATTTGTACGTGTTGCATACAAATCTACAGTTTTGTTCCAATCTTTATGAAATTTTGTACACTTAAGCTTCAATCCATGAGGACGATGGCCATAAGTGTAAAAATCACATACGATATATAGTTCACGAGATATGACGTTGTTGTTGTTATGGTCTTCAGTCCGGAGACTGGTTTGATGCAGCTCTCCACCCTACTCTATCCTGAGCAAGCCTTTTCATCTCCTCATAAGAACGGCAACCCACATCCACTTGAATCTGCTTACTATACGCGTCTCTTGGTCTCCCTCTGCGATTTTTACGCCACACACTTCCCTCCAATGCTAAATTTACGATTCCCCGATGTCTAAGAATGTGTCCTACCAAGCGATCCCTTCTTTTAGTCAGGGTATGCCAAAAATTCCTTTTCTCACCAATTCTGTTCAGTACTTCTTCATTAGTTATGCGATCTACCTACCTAATCTTCAGCATTCTTCTGAAACACCACATTTCAAAAGCCTCTATTCTCTTCCTGTCCGCACTGCTTATCGTCCATGTTTCACTCCCGTACAAGGCAACACTCCACACAAATGCCTTCAGAAAAGACTTCCTTACACTTAAATTAATATTCGATGTTAGCAAATTTCTCTTTTTCAAAAATGCTTTTCTTCCCATTGCCATTCTGCATTTTATATCCTATGTACTATGACAATAGCATGTTATTTTACTACCCAAGTAACAAAACTCATCTACCACCTTCATTGTTTCGTTACCTAATCTAATTCCTTCAGGATCGCCTGATTTTCTTAGACTGCACTCCATTACCCTAATTTTGCATTCCATTATTTTTGTTTTGCTATTGTTAATGTTCATTTTATACGCTCTCTTCAACACGCTGTCCATTCCATTAAACTGCTCTTCCAGGTCCTTTTCTGTCTCTGACAGAATTACAATATCATCAGCAAAACGAAATGTTTTTATTTCTTCCCCCTGAACTTTAATCCCTACACCGCCTGCTCGATGTACAAATTGAATAACATCGGAGAAAGGCTACAACCCTGTCTTACTCCCTTCCCAACAGATGCTTCCCTTTCATGCTACTGCGGTTTGGCTTCTGTACAAGTTGTAAATAACTCTCCTTTCCCTGTATTTTGCCCCTGCTGACTTCACAATTTTGAAGAGTGTATTCCAGTCAACATTGTCAAACGCTTTCTCCAAATCTACAAAAGCTAAAAATGTAGGTTTACCGTTCCTTAACCTATCTTCTAAGATAAGACGTAAAGTGAGTATTGCCTCCCGGGTTCCTACGTTCCTCCTGAATCCAAACTGATCTTCTCCGAGGTCAGCTTCTACCAGCTGTTCCATTCTCCTGTAAATAATTCGTGTTAAAATTTTGCAACCATGACTTATCAAACTGGTGGGTCTGTAATTTTCACACCTGTCTGCACCTGATTTCTTTGGAATGGGGATTATTACATTTTTCTTAAAGTCTGAGAGTATTTCGCCAGTCTCATATATCCTACACACCAGTTCAAACAGTTTTGTCATGGCTGGCTCTCCCAGAGACTTTAGTAGCTCTGAGGGAATGTCATCTACACCTGGGGCCTTGTTCCGACCTAGGTATTTCAGGGCTCTGTCAAATTCAACTCTCAGTATAGTATCTCCTATTTCATTTTGATCTACTCTCCTCTTCCCCTCCTACAACATCGTCTCAAAGTTCATTTCCTTTGTAGAGCTGCTCTATGTACTCTTTCCACCTTTCAGCTTTCCCCTCTTTGCTGAGAACTGTTTTCCCATATGAGTTCTTGATATTCGTAGAGTTGCTTTTCTTGTCCCCAAATGTCTCTTTTATTTTCCTGTAGGCGGTATCTACTTTTACCCTTCTTATACATTCTTCTACAGATTGGCATTTGCCTTCTAGCCACTCCTGCTTAGCCATTTTGCACTTCCTGTCAATCTCATTTCTTAGTCGTCTGTACTCCATTTTGCCCGTTACATTTACTGCATTTTTATATTTCCTCCTTTCATCAATTAAATTTAGTATTTCCTGTGATATCCAAGGATTTTTTGTAGGTCTTGCCTTCCTACCTATGTTGTCCTCTGCTGCCTTCACTATTTCATCTCTCAATACTACCCATTCCTCTTCTACTGTTTTATGTCCCCCTGTTTCTGTCAATTGTTGCCTAAATCTCCCTCTGAAATTCTCCAGAATTTCGCGTTCCTTAAGTTTATTTAAGTCCCATCGCCTTATTTTCCTACCTTTCTGCAGTCTTTTTCAGTTTCAGCTTACAGTTCATGACTAACAAGTTATGGTCAGAGTCTATATCTGCCCCTGGGTATGTTTTACAGTTTATAATCTGGTTCCGGAATCTATGTCTTACCATTGTAAAATCTATCTAATACCTTCCGGTATCTCCTGGTCTCTTCCACGTGTGTTGTGTTGTGGTCTTCAGTCCGGAGACTGGTTTGATGCAGCTCTCCACAATACCCTATCCTGAGCAAGCCTCTTCATCTCCACATAAGAACGACAACCTACATCTGTCTGTATCTGCTTACTGTATCCATCTCTTGGTCTTCCCCTGCGTTTTTTTTCCCCACACACTTCCCTCCAACGCTAAATTCACAATTCCTTGATGTCTAAGAATGTGTCCTACCAATCTATCCCTTCTTTTAGTCAAGGTATGCCAGAAATTCCTTTTTCCACAATTCTGTTCAGTACCTCCTCATTCCTCATTAGTTACGCGATCCACCCACCTAATCTTCAGCATTCTTCTGTAGCACCATATTTCAAAAACCTCAATCCTCTTCCTGTCCGCACTGTTTATCGTCCATGTTTCACTCCCATACAAGGCAACACTCCATACAAATGCCTTCAGGAAGGACTTCCTTAGGTTTAAATCAATATTCGATGTTAACAAAATTCTCTTTTTCAAGAACGCTTTTCTACCCATTGCCATTCTGCATTTTATGTCCTCTGTACTGCGACCATCATTTGTTATTTTATTGCCCAAGTAACAAAACTCATCTACCTCCTTTATTGCTTCGTTTCCCAATCTAGTTCCTTCAGCATCACCTGATTTTCTTACACTGTATTCCATTAGACTAGTTTTGCTCTTGTTAATGTTCATCTTACATGCACCTTTCAGAACACTGTCCATTCCGTTCAATTGCTCCTCCAGGTCCTTTGCTGTATCTGACAGAATTACTATGTCGTCGGCAAAACGCAATGTTTTTAATTCTTCACCCTGAACTTTAATTCCTTCTCCAAATTTCTCCTTGCTTTCCTTTATAGCTTGCTCAATGTACAAATTGAACAACAATGGAGAAAGACTACAACCCAGTCTTACTCCCTTTCCAACCACTGCATCCCTTTCATGCCCTTCAACTCTGACAACCGCTGCCTGATTTTTGCACAAGTTGTAAATAACCTTACGTTCCCTATATTTTACTCCTGCTTGCTTCAGAACTTGAAAGAGTTTATTCCAACCAACATTGTCAAAAGCCTTCTCCAAATCTACAAAAGCTAGAAATGTAGTTTTGCCTTTTCTTAATCTATCTTCTAGGATAAGCCGTAAAGTGAGTATTGCCTCCCGTGTTCCTACATTTCTCCTGAACCCAAACTGATCTTCCCCGAGGTCGGCTTCTACCAGCTTTTCCATCCTTCTGTATATAATTCGCGTTAATATTTTGCAGCCATAACTTATTAAACTGATGATTCTGTAGTTTTCACACCTGTCTGCACCTGCTTTCTTTGGAATGGGGATTATTACATTTTTCTTAAAGTCTGAGGGTACTTCTCCTGTCTCATACAACCTACACAACATTTCAAATAGTTTTGTCATGGCTGGCATTCCCAGAGACTTTAGTAGCTCTGAGGGTATGTCATCTACTCCTGGGGCCTTGTTCCGACCTAGGTATTTCAGGGCTCTGTCAAATTCATCTCTCAGTACAGTATCTCCTATTTCATTTTGATCTACTTCCTCTTCCCCTCCTACAACATCGTCTCTAAGTTCATTTCCTTTGTAGAGCTGCTCTATGTACTCTTTCCACCTTTCAGCTCTCCCCTCTTTGCTGAGAACTGTTTTCCCATATGAGTTCTTGATATTCGTAGAGTTGCTTTTCTTGTCCCCAAATGCCTCTTTTATTTTCCTGTAGGCGGTATCTATCTTTTCCCTTCTTATACATTCTTCTACAGATTGGCCTTTGGCTTCTAGCCACTCCTGCTTAGCCATTTTGCACTTCCTGTCAATCTCATTTCTTAGTCGTCTGTACTCCATTTTGCTGTTTCATTTACTGCATTTTATATTTTCTCCTTTCATCGATTAAATTTAGTATCTCCTGTGATATCCAAGGATTTTTTGTAGGTCTTGCCTTTCTACCTATTTTGTCCTCTGCTACCTTCACTATTTCATCTCTCAATTTTACCCATTCCTCCTCTACTGTTTTATTTTCCCCAGTTTCTGTCAATTGTTGCCTAAAGCTCCCTCTGAAATTCTTAAGAACCTCAGGTTCCTTCAACTTATCCAGGCCCCATTTCCTTATTTTCCTACCTTTTTGTAGTTTCTTTAGTTTCAGCCTACAGTTCATAACCAACAAGTTATGGTCAGAGTCTATATCTTACACTGTAGAACCTGGTTCCGAAATCTATGTCATACCATTATAAAATCTATCTGGTATCTCCCGGGTTTCCTGGTCTCTTCCACGTATACAACCTTTTTTTGTGATTCTTGAACCACGTGTTTGTTATAACTAAATTATATTCTGTGCAAAATTCTACCAGGCGGCTTCCTCTTTCATTTCTTTTGCCCAGACCATATTCACCTACTATCTCCCCTTCCCTTCCTACTACCGAATTCCAGTCTCCCATAACAATTAAGTTTTCTTCTCCCTTAATTGTCTGAATAATTTCCTTTAGCTCCTCATGAATTTCTTCGATTTCCTCATCATCGGCAGAGCTAGTTGGCATATAAACCTGTACTACTGTAGTTGGTGTTGGCTTCGTATCTATCTTGACAATGATAATGCGATCACTGTGCTGGTCATAGTAGTTTACCCGCATTCCTATTTTCTTATTCATTATCAATCCTACTCCTGTGATACCCCCAACTGATTTTGTATTTATAATCCTGTACTCACCTGACCAGAAATCCTGTTCATCCTGCCACCGAACGTCACTAATCCCCACGATATCTAACTTCAACCTATCCATTTCCCTTTTTAAATTTTCTAATTTTCCTACTCGATTAAGGGATCTAACATTCCACGCTCCGACCCGTAGAATGCCCGTATTGTCTTTCCTGATGATCACATCCTCCTGAGTAGTCTCCGCCCGGAGATTCGAATGAGGGACTATTTTACCTCCGGAATATTTTACCCGAGAGGATGCCATCATCATATGTTCAAACAGTAGAGCTGCATGTGCTCGGGAAAGGTAACGGTTTTAGTTTCCCCTTGCTTTCAACCGTTCGCAGTAAGTGTGTGGCAAAGCCACAGTAGCTGATGTTACAAGGCCAGCTCAGTCAATCATCCAGACTGTTGCCCCTGTAGCTACTGAAAAGGCTGCTGCCCCTCTTCAGGAACCACACGTTTGTCTGGCCTCTCCACAGATACCCCTCCGCTGTGGTTGCACCTACGGTACGGCTATCTGTATCGTTGAGGCGCGCAAGCCACCCCACCTCCGCAATGTCTGTGGTTCATGGGAGTATACACGTATACAACCTTTTTTGTGATTCTTAAACCACGTGTTTGTTACGATTAAATTATATTCCGTGCAAAATTCTACCAGGTGACTTCCTCTTTCATTCCTTCTGCCCAGTCCATATTCACCTACTATTTTTCCTTCTCTTCCTTTTCCTACTACGGAATTCCAGTCTCCCATCACAATTAAGTTTTCCTCTCCCTTAACTGTCTGAATAATTATGACGTTATAAACAATGAAATGTGTCTAAAACTGCTGCATTTAGTGACAGTGCTGCTCAATTTCTCCTAAACCACTGGACCGATTTCAACCAAATTTGGTACATGTCTTCCTTACGTGATATAACAATTTCTGTACGAGTAAGAACCACATACGACGCGTGGTTCAGAAGATACAACGTCGTAAACAATAGGAATCGCAGAAAACTGCCACATAATGCGGAGAGACTTTATAAATACGCTATATGAGAATAAGAGTACTTAACGACTTGCAACAAACTTTAAACATATTTTCTAACCTTTATTAAACTTTTTCTTGCTGACACCCATAGCAAAATGATGAAAGGAAAAAAGTTTCTCCCTTACTACTTTTCCGCTTCATACACTACAAACTGTAGTCGCAGGAAATTTTATATACTGTATACACGCATATACTTGAGTGTACCTTCTAAATTGAATGACAGTACGAGATGTAGTTCACGATATATGAGCACATAAACAGTAACTTTCATGGAAAACCGCCTCATCACGCACCAAGTTTTAATCTATTACTTCTGTACTACTAATTGTATTCCCAAGAGTTTTTACATACAGCCCTTATACAAATGAATATACACCAGAAGAATGGCAGGAATAAATAAATAAATACTTGGGCAACGCCGGGTTTTCAGCTAGTCTAATATATAAAGCAGTGTGTCCGTATATTTGTACGTGTTCCATACAAATCTACCAATCTTTATGAAATTTTGCACACGTAATCTTAAAATCCATGAGAACGGTCGCCGTATATGTAAGAATCACATACGATATATAGTTCACGAGATATGACGTCATAAACAATGAGATGCGTGAAAAACTGCCGTATTTTGCGGCAAAGCTGCTCGTTTTCTCCTAAACCATTGGACCGATTTCAACCAAATTTGGTACACACATTCCTTACCGTGAGGTAACAATTGCTGCGCGGTTAAGAATTAGATACACCACTTGGTTCAGAATATATGACGTTATGAACAGTAGGAATAGCAGAAAAACTGACACATAATGCGGCGAGACTTTATGAATACGCTGTATGAGAATGAAAGTACTTAGCGACTTGCAACAAACTTTAAACATAATTTCAAACCTTTATTAAACTTTTTCTCGCTTTCAACCATAGGAAAATGATGAAAGGAAAATCTTTTCTCGCTTACTACTTTTTCGCTGTTTATGGAATAAAACTACGGCATTCATTTGACATTACAATTTATAATTTGTATACTACAAATTATAACGGTAGGAAATTTTACTGACAGCATACACGTATATAGTGCAACATACCTTCTAAATTGTATCGCAGTGCGACACGTAGTTCATGAGATATCAGCACATGAACAGTAACGTTCCGCTGTTCATGGAGTAAAGCTACGACGTTCGGTACGACGTTACAATTTATAATTTCTACACTATATGTTGTAGCCGCCTATAATCTTACAGACAGCATACACGCATACCTACTAAATTGTATCACAGTAGGACACATAGTTCATGAGATACGAGCACATAAACAGTAACGTTCATGGAAAACCGCACCATCACGCACCAAGTTTTAATTTATTACTTCTTTACTACCTAATTGTATTCCCAATAGATTATATATATATATATATATATATATATATATATGGAATGAACGACTGTAGCTACTCAAAGGAAACACTAGCTCAGTATAAATCTTACAAAGATGTGATTAATCTTTATTCGTGCCATGCTTTATAAAAATGGTTCCAAGATTCTCAATATGGAGACCACATTTAAGTCTTTTCAAATGAAAGTAATCATACTGTTTGGTGATTCAGAATAGCGACAATGCTATAGTGTATTGTGTATTGAATCGAAATGTGTTAGTGAAATCCCTTGAGCTGAAGTGAATGTGGAAATGAAAAGAAAAAAATCTTTTAGTTACTGAAAGCTTGTAAAAGCGATGGAAAAGAATTAGTGAAGGCAATTAGGAGCGGCTTGTGGCAGGAGGCAGGGGCGTTTCCACGCGGTACTCGCAGGAGTCTCGGCTCGTGCAAGGTGGCCCACCGTGCCGGCTTCTGCGGTCTCGTTGTCCCGCATTGGGACAATTACTGAAAATGTCCCGCAAAACGGCAGAAGCATCCCGCATTATAAATGGAAGGACAGATGCGATGATCGCAATTTTTTTAAATTCTCTTTATTCACGACGGCCGGTTTCGACATTCTGTGGTGTCATCAGCTGGTCTCATTGGCAAAAACTGCTGATAACACAAAATCTGGTCGATGTACTGGTTGATATTTATATATAAAATCCTGTGGTGGTGGGTAGTCAGCAATAAAATAAATAGTTGGTCGAAGTTAACACAGTAAAATCTACATAAAATAATGACCGTCATAGCCCACATGTCTGGTTGCGATCTACATCTACATCTACATGGGATACTCTGCAAATCACATTTAAGTGCCTGGCAGAGGGTTCATCGAACCACAATTATACTATTTATCTCCCATTCCATTCTCGAATAGCGCGCGGGAAGAAAGAACACCTGAATCTCTCTGTTCGAGCTCTGATTTCTCTTATTTTATTCTGACAATCATTTCTACCTATGTAAGTGGGAGTCAACAATATATTTTCGCATTCGGAGGAGAATGTTGGCGATTGGAGTTTCGCAAGTAACCCACGCCTCAGCGATAAGCGCCGTTGTTGTAATGATTCCCATCCCAGATCCTGTATCATTTCTGTAACGCTGTCTCCCCTGTATCGTGACAATACGAAACGAGCTGCCCTTCTTTGGACTCTTTCGATGTCCTCCGTCAAACCCACCTGATAAGGATCCCACACTGGGCAGCAATACTCCACAAATGGACGGACAAGCGCAGTGTATGCAGTTTCTTTAGTAGTTCTGTTGCATCTTTTAAGGGTTCTGCCAATAAAACGCAGTCTCTGGTTCGCCTTTCCCACGATATTATCTACATGTTCTTTCCAGTTTAAGTCAGAAGTAATAGTGATTCCTAGGTATTTTGTGGAGTTTACGGCCTTCACATTTGATTGATTTATGTTGTAAACAAAGTTTAACGGATTTCTTTTCGTACTCATGTGGATGACTTCACACTTCTCATTATTTAGAGTCAATTGCCAATTTTTACACCATACTGATATCTTATTCAGATCGTTCTGCAGTTGCTTTTGATCTTCAGATGATTTTACTAGACGGTAAATGACGGCGTCATCTGCAAACAACCTAAGAGAGCTACTTAGATTTTCCCCTAAATCGTTTATGTAAATAAGGAATAGCAGAGGACCAATAACACTACCCTGTGGAACGCCCGATATCACCTCTGTTTTAGTCGATGCCTTACCATCGATTACTACGAACTGTGTCCTCTCTGACAAGAAATCCCCTATCCAATTGCAAATTTGGGGCGATATACCATAACCACGCAATTTGATTAAAAGCCGTTTGTGAGGTACGGTGTCAAAAGCTTTCTGGAAATCTAGAAATACGGAATCGATTTGCGATTCTTGGCATCTGTCCTTCCATGTATAAACTTATCTGGCTACCCGGATAAAGTGCAGTCAGAGAAGTGTTTGTGTTGCAAGGAACTGGCCTCATACTCTGCAAAGGTCATCACTTACTAATTCTACTCATCAATCCTAATGACAATTCGTGTGTCTCATTAACCGGTTTATAGTGTTTCAATCAAATGCCAGGCCTAAGCATAACTTTGGTTGCTTGACAGCACTTGTTGACCCAGCTAAATTACAAATATATATGTACAAGATTCTACCTTTTACAATAAATTTTAAAATTTTGGTCTGACAGCACAAGCCGAAACTATTTGCGTACAACACGCTCTGTCATACTGCTTGCAACTCAACTTCACAATGCATCATCTACGACTCAGTAACAGTCTTCTTACATTAAATACAACGGAAAAAACGATACACATCATCTGTTTCAAAATTTCAAATTCTCCAGCAGTGGAAGTTGTTTTTATTTTAAGCTGGTACTGCGTTTGGTGATAGGATGACTTATTAAAACATTCTGTTTCTAGCATATCTCCTGTGCCTCTTTAAGTTTGTTTCAATACATGTAATGGAATATTTTTCTGTGCTCAAGGAGTCAAATATGATGTAATATTATCACAGTCTGAATAAATCTATATATTTATATAAATGAATTGCTGATCGTTAGTCTCGCTAAAACTCGAGAAGGGCTGAACAGATTTGGCAAATTTTAGTCTTCAAATATTCTTGTAAGTCCAGGAAAGGTTTAAACGGTGATAAAATATGGAAAAGTTGTCCGGGAATAACTGAAACAGCTTTTTCCAGTGAGCTATCAATACTGTGTACAGTTCATGTTGGAAGCAAGAGGAAGGTTCGCATCAAATAAAAATTTGGCAAAGTCGCCCGGAAAGCAGGAAAATTTAGGAAAAACGGTAAACGATTTTTTTCTATGATTAAAAATGAATGCCACATGGCTTTAAGAGCATCACTTGAGTACGGCTTGATAGGGCAGGATTTGTATGAAATAAATGTTTTGGAAAATCTACCGGAAAATTCGAAAATTTGAGAAAAACTGAAAGTGTGTTTTTCAATGTGTTTTTGATTGAATTAAGCTCTATAACTGACTATTCGCACGTCGGAGAGGGGTAATTTTTATTTTGTTGTGTTCTTTATGGTCTTGAAAAAGTTTTCAGTACTAAACATAGGAACAGTTAAAAAGGAAAGTCGCAAAATTCGAACGATTTCATTGTGTTTCTAAATGTACTCAACAGTATAAGTTGAGAACCGTTCATCCGATTTCGATGCAATTTTCGTTTGACGTACAACGAAAGATGAACGTTCTTATGAACTGAAAATTTGGGAAAGTTACATGGAAATTTTGAAAATTTGCGAGAAACTGAAAGATCTGTTTTCAGTCGGATATCAATATCATTCTTCTGATAGCGATAAAATTTTGCATATTTGACGTTCACGGCAAGAGTAACATTCTTATGAAATAAAATTTTGGAAAATTTCCCGGAAAATTGGAAAATTCAGAAAAAATGAAATATCATTACCATTCATCTGATTGCGATAAAATTTTGCTCATTCATCGTTCAAAGCGAGACGAAGGTTTGAGTGAAGTAAAAGTTTGTAATAGTTGCCCGGAAAATAGGAAAATTTGTTGAAAACTGAAAGAGCTCTTTTCAATATCATTCTTATGAATGCGATAAAATTTTGTACATTTGACATTCACCGATACTTAGACTATCTGATTATGCCTTTATAAAGCTACAGGGTCTAAAATACATATGATTTAAATTAATATGGTTTATATTAAGAGGTAAGTGATACGAAGTTCACCGGGTCATCTAGTGTAGATTTAAAATCTGACATGCAAATACAAAATAGCATTCATCTTACTTCTTTCATGAACAAAAAGGTGGTGATATTCTGAAAATGCAATAACGAAAGTGAGTGAACATTGCACGTAATAAGGCACAATTAAACGTTGCACTTCATCGAAAGAACTTCTATAATGGAGTACTTTAAATGGTTTTAAAAAGTAGTTTTGTGAAATTTAATTCGAGGTTATTGCGAATAGTGATTCTCTGGGCGGAGTAAGCTATTTTTCAAAATGTCTGCAGCACGACGCTCTAAGAGCCAGAACAAATTAAAGTAGTGATGGGGAAAAAATTGCAGAAAGAATGTGTAAAAATTGTCAGACTGTAAAATTCTAAATGAGAGCATTAGAAAATGTTTCTGAACTGTTAAATAAAGGTTGAAAATGAAGAATAAAATGCCAGCCCTGTTAGGTCTGTCACGTTAACAGTAGATGCCTAGGTGTACTCTGCTCGCTTGGGTTTCTTGGCTAGTCCCACAACAGCCGCCCACGTCATGCTGGTCCTCCTGTCCACGCGCGGCTACGGCTGTGTCCCCCTCGGCCGTCGTAAAAAGCGAGACCAGGCCATGCCCGGACCCAGGGAACAGCGAAACATCATAATATATAGCCTTCACTATCTGTCTCACGATAGGAGAAATTCCCAGATTTGTGTAGAGTACTGTTAGGAAGCTGTCTGCGATGAATAAATAGTGGAGGAATGAAGTCTCGTAGAACACGCGTCGCGTGATGGCACAGTTTTTTGTGACTCGCTGTTTACGACGCCATATGTCATGAACTAGGTAGTTTTTAAAGATAAACGTGAAGCAATGCCTTAAAGTTTGTGGTGCGGCCGGGAATCAAACCCGGCCCTCCATGCTTACTAGGCAGACGTCTTACCGTTAGACCACCGCACCTCCAGCGACTAAGGTGCCTCGGAATACTCTAAGTGCCGCGGTGGAGTAGCCGAGCGGTCTAAAGCGCCTCGCTGCGGAGCGCGCGGTTGCTCGCCGTGGAGGTTCTAAAAATCAATACTAACATCATAAACAAAAAGAATACATTTATAACCAAATAAGAAAGAACCATCTAATGCATATGGAGTTACTCAAATTATTACGAAACTGGAAATTAGTATCGACTGGCAAGTCAGAAACCCCTATCGTGAAATAATATAATGTTGTTAGCGGGATAATCGAGTCGGAATACCAGTGCAGGGGGGTTGACTTTCCTAACCACACAATCCCCACTATATGGCAGAACCCGATGTATCGGCTATATGTTGCTGGCGAGCGCTTTGCCACACATTACCAAACTGACGACTTGCGTGTCAAGTGCAGTGGCGTGGGGGCACGGCGGAACAATAACAGTTATTGAAAAACGACTTTCACCGGTATCAATGTACGGCTGGGGCCCATGAATGTACATATTTGGAAACATTCTAAAAGCAAATGTTTTTTTAACACAAACTTATGTTTTTTTTTTTTTTTTTTTTTTTTTTTTTTTTTTTTTTTTTTTTTTTTTTTTCACTAAAAGTGGGCCTTTGCGATCGTCTTTTGACAGCTCGAAATTTAAATGAAAATAACGGCTTAACCATTCATCTGACACGAAAATTTAATACCTTAATTTGTAGAGGAGAAAATTCTCTACAACTTTGCTCTGTTATGTTTCTTTCATATCTCGTATCGTTTTAGAGGTATTTTCAAAAATAACGGCGATTTTGGGATGTATGTCTGTCTGTCTGTCTGTCCGTAACGTGTTCCCTGTTTTTAAGACGAACCGTTCAACCGATTAGTACCAAATTTTACAGACATGATTGTAGGCCATCAGAGACCAGAACCTCCCTTTTTCAAATTTTTCGGACAAAAAATACGGTAGTAATATCAAAATAAATTGTTTGTAATATAATTGTAATTGCAAACGAACCGTTCATCTGACACGAAAATTGAATAACCTAATTGGTAGAGGGGACAATTCTCTACAACTTCGCTCTACTATGTTTTTTTTTTCATATCTTACATCGTTGCAGAGATATTTGTAAAAATAACGGCGATTTGACGACGTCTGTCTGGCTGTAACGTGTTCCCATTTTTTAGGTCGAACCGTTCAACCGATCGGCACCAAATTTTAGAGACATAATTGTTGGATACCAGGGACCAGAGCCTCGCTTTTTGAAATATTACCTTTTTAGTAACGGATTAACGATAAGCGAAGTTAACTTTGTGACTAACGTTGCGGTACACAGATATGTTGCAGAACCGCATCACCCCTAGCCTATGGGATAAATACCTGCTGGAATGTACGACTTTAATGCAGGTTGGCAACAGACCGTATTATTCGTTTCGGACCTCTTGGTAAGTATGGAAGTCCGATTACGCATGTCAATCACATCGCGATTATGGGCAGCATGGGGTTCACGCCTGAGCCTCAGGACGTGCGCTAGCCGCGCGTTTCGCGTATTTCAAGCGTCAACTTCTCGTCGCAATATGTCGGGATGTAATTGGAGTATTACGATGCAGTCAACGCCTTTTTTTTATGTGATTTGTCATGCTATGGACTGTTGAAGAAAAAATATAGGGTATCCATTAAAAAAAAAAAAAAAAAAAAAAAAAAAAAAAAAAAAAAAAAAAACTAATTTTGTGTTAAAAGACACATTTGCTTTCGTTTTACAATGTTTCCAAATATGTACATTCATGGGCCCCAGCCGTACATTAATACCGTTGAAAGTCGTTTTCCCATAGCTGTTATTGTTCCAGAGATATTTTGGGTGGGCAAGATAGCTGGGACAACCTGTATATTATTTGCTTGTCGTGTTTGTCAGTTGTTCCTTGTATTTTATCCTCCAATGATCAGTGGAATACTAAAGCAAAATAAATAATCAATTTTGCTTATTCCACTGCGCTAATTCTATCAGGCTATGGGCCCAGAATTGTATTCGGAATAAGTATATTGATCATAGTGGCGAAAAAAATATCGAAAAGTTCCGATTACTGTACAAATGTTACGTAGGTGCTACCCGGAGAAGACGATCATACTTCACACACCAAAACAGGGAAGTTATCGTGGAAAACGAGTGCGGCACAAATTCCGCAAACTGAAAGACTTGTGGGTCGCGAAAATTACGCCACACGAGAGTTCGCAGTAGAAGCGTATTTACGCTTAGACGATCTATGGGATGTGGGGGACGGAACAATGAAATCCACTAACCAGAATTACTCGACGAAAGATAGAAGAGCAAAATAACAACTTACACTATTAATCGACCCAGTGAATTGCGTTCATATGCAACAAGCAGTGACGGCAAGGGAAATTTGGGATAAATTAAGAAGTTCATTCGAGCATGGTAGGAAAAGTAGGATTACTGCGTCAGTTAAGAACAACTCGGTTGGATAAATGTAAGAGTGTCGATGAATGCGTGAATAAAATAACAGCTACGTCGAACAGACCGAGAAACATAGGATTTGAGATCGCCGATGAGTGGGTGGGGGCGCTTTTCTTGGCGGGACTGCCTGAGGCGTACCAACACAGGTGACTGTGTTCAAGTGAAAATTCTAACTGCTCCAAGCTGCCAGGCACTCGAGAAGGATACAGCTTTAGCACTTTATTCAAAAAAAAATAAAAAGAAGAAACCAGCCAAGTGTTATCGATGTCAGAAGATGGGGCATATTGCACCTCAGTGTAAAGAAAAATTAAATCCGAAGTCAGACACGCAGATAGTCGAGATAGAGGGACTCTCATGTTTTTATTCTTTTGAAGAGATGTACAGGTGCGTTGTGTACATATTGTTAAAATAAATCACTCCTTTAACAAATATGGGGATATCTACTGTGGATGGAAGCAAGCTACAGTGTCACCTGGCTGGGAAACTAGATGTACATGTCAGTGAAAATGGTGGACGTGATAAAATCACGGCACGTGATGTTCATGTTGCAACCAGTCTGCTTTCTGTAGAGGAGACTGTCGGGAAGGGAAACAGTTACATTTCACTTGCATGGAGCACAAGTAACCCTTCAGAAAGTAGGAAAATAATAAACTCTCTCGAGAGTAAACGGTCATATGGAATTGATGGCATTTCCAGTAAGGTATTAAAAACTTGTTCCCAGGAGATAAGTAGGATTCTCAGTCATATTTGTAATAGCTCATTAAAGCAGGGTATTTTCCCGGATAGACTGAAATATGCTGTCGTTAAACCTTTGCATAAAAAAGGGGATACATACGATGTCAACAACTACCAGCCCATCTCACTTCTGACAGCTTCATCCAAAATTTTTGAAAAATTTATGTATTCTCGAGTTGTTTCACATACTAGTAAAAATAAAGTTCTAACAAAATGTCAGTTTGGTTTTCAAAACAGATTTTCGACTGAAAATGCTATATATACCTTCACAGATGTAATATTAAATGCTTTGAATAACCGGACATCACCAGTTGGGATTTTTTTTATCTCTCAAAGGCTTTCGATTGTGTAAATCATGGGATTCTTCTAGATAAGCTTAAGTATTGTGGTATGAGTGGGACAGTGCACAAATGGTTTAAATCATACTTAACTGGAAGAGTGCAGAAAGTTGAAATAAGCAGTTCACATCATATAGATGAAACAATTGATTCTTCTAACTGGGGAGTTATGAAAAATGAGGTCCCACAAGGTTCGGTCTTGGGTTCCTTGCTGTTCTTAATATATATTAATGACTTGCCATTCTACATTCACAAAGACGCTAAGCTACTACTTTTTTACTGATAATACAAGTACAGCTAGCACGCCTGACAAACAGGAATTAACTGATGAAATTGTAAATGATATCTTCCAGAAAGTTAGTTAGTGGTTCTCTACAAATGGACTCTCATTAAACTTTGATAAAACTAAGTATATGCAGTTTCATACAGTAAATGGCATAACACCATTGGTAAATTTAGACTTTGAACATAAATCTGTAGCTAATGTTGAATATTCAAAATTTTTAGGTGTTTGCATTGACGAGGGACTGTATTGGAAGAAACACATTGAAGATCTGCTGAAGCGTTTCAGTTCAGCTACTTTTACTATCAGAGTCATTGCAAAATTTGGTGATATACATCTCGGTAAATTAGCTTACTACGCCTATTTTCATTCACTGCTTTCATATGGGATCATATTCTGGGGCAATTCAACATTGAGTAAAAAAGTATTCATTGCACAAAAGCGTGTAATCAGAATAATTGCTGGAGCCCACCCAAGAGCAATTTGCAGACATTTATTTAAGGATCTAGGGATCTTCACTGTAGCATCACAATATATATATATTCACTCATGAAGTTTGTTATTAACAATCCGATCCAATTCAAAAGTAATAGCAGTGTACATAGCTACAGCACTAGGAGAAAGGATGATATTCACTATCCAAGGTTAAATCTTACTTTGGCTCAGAAAAGGGTGAATTATGCTGCCACAAAAGTCTTTGGTCACTTTCCAAGTAGCATCAAAAGTCTGACAGATAGCCAAATAGAATTGAAAAATAAATTAAGGGAATTTCTGAATGGCAACTCCTTCTACGATGTAGATAACTTTTTAGATAAAACTTAAAAAAATATATATTAAAAAATTAAAAAAATAAGAAAAATCCTTAAAATATTGATTGTCAAGTATAGACAACATTTACTAAATTGACACGTTCCACATAATTACGAAATGTCGTATATATGATCTATGGAACAAGTATTAATCTAATCTAATCTAATGAATGTGGCGAAATTATAGCTACAGCAAGTAATGACAGGGGTATTTTTAAATTAGATACTGGTACCATTGAAAATAAATGTAAAGATGTTTTCTATGGCACCGAAAACTTGGACATTTAAATAGGAAGCGTATGTGTATAATGAAGAATATGGTAATGGGGTTACAGAATTATAATATGTCTAATGAACCATGTGAGATATGCATACAAGGAAAACAGGGAAGGTTACCTTTCAAGACTAGTAAGAGTACAACCAGTGAACTCTTACAGTTAATTCACACTGATGTATGTGGCCCAATGGAGTGTGAGTCCATAGGTGGAAGTTATTATTTTCTTACATTTATTGGTTATTATTCTCGCTACATTTGTGTTTATTTTCTTAGTTCTAAGGATAAAGTGTGTGATATATTTGAGGAATATCGCAGTATGGCTGAAAGGTGGACAGGAAAGAAGATAGAGAGTTAGATCAGATAAAGGAACAGAATATATTAACTAGAAATTCAAGAAACTTCTGGCAAGGATGGGTATCAGACATCAGACTACTGTTAGGTGCAGACCACCTCATAATGGGGCTGCTGAGAGGGCAAATAGGACCTTAGTTGAAAACGCAAGGAGCATGCTAACTGATGCAAGCTTATCAACGGACTTCTGGGCGGAAGCAGTGCCAACAGCTGTATATCTGAACAATAGGTCACCCACAAAAGCTGTAAAGAACAAGACTCCTTATGAGATATGGATGGGGAAGAAACCAGATTTAAGCAATGTTAGAGTTTTTGGATGTGATGCAATGGCACAAATTCCGAAACAATTGAGAGGAGAATGGGATCCAAAAGCAAAAAGGTACATTTTTGTGGGACGCTGTGAGAATTCAAAGCGGTACCGATTAATGGATCCAGTGAATAAAAAGATAGTTACAAGCAGAGATGTTGTGTTCTTTGAAAATAGAAACAACCACCGAGAGAGTATAGACTGTACCTAATTTAGATGTCAGCACATTGGACGAGGAAGTAGAGAGTGAAGAAGAGAAAGGAAAAAGTCAAGGACAACCAGAGATAATCTGTGAAGACAGTGAGCTAGAAAATGAAACGGAAGAAAGTAATGTGTGACATTCTTCCCGCATACCAAAACAGAAAGAGTATCCAGATTATGAGTTATATGCAGCCCAATATTTTAATGATGAGCCAATAGCAGCAGAGGGGGCAGTCGGTGGACCAGATTCTGAATTTTGGAGAGAGAATTGGACTCATGAATGAAACATTTGAACGGGTAAATACACCAGGGGATAAGAAACCATTACAGACAAGATGGGTGTTCAGTTTAAAGGACCTTGAGAGCTCTTCCTCAAAATATAAAGCAAGACTTGCAGTAAAAGGTTATTCTCAAAAAAGAAGGTGTTGACTGTAAAGAAACTTTTTGCCCAGTTGTGAAATATGCATCACTGAGATCTACTGGCTATGGCAGTGAAACGGAATTTAATAATCCACCAGATGGATGTAAAAACAGCATATTTAAATGGGAAATTAGAGGAAGAGATATATGCCATACCACCAAGAGAGGCTGTGAAAACAAGATCAGAAAGGAAAAAGATATGGCGTTTACGAAAAAATATTCACGGACTTCAACAAAGTGGACGTTGCTGGAATCGGTGTCTACTTGAAACTTTAATGGATATGAATATGAAGCAATCCAAGGCAGATCCTAGCATTTATTACAAAAGAGGAGAAGGACTCATAATACTGGCAATATGGGTGGATGACCTTTTTATCTTGTCAGAAAATGAAAGACAAATGAGCAGTTTTAAGAAGCAACTGCAAACCACGTTTAAGATGCATGATTTGGGAGAAGTTAAAAGATATTTAGACATGAAGATTAAAAATATCGGAGCAAAAATCAGTCATCATACACAGAAAAAATTCTAAACAAATTTGGTATGAGTGATTGTAAGCCCATAGCTATTCCAATGGAAGTAGGAGCAACATTAATTGTAAATAAGATAGATGTGGATTGTGACAAGGATGTACCTTACCTAGAAGCAGTAGGAAGTCTGTTATATTTGTCTCAAACATCAAGACCAGATATTGTGTTTGCTACCAATGCAGGGAGCAGGTATTGCAAAAACCCAGAGCAAAAGCATTGGGAAGCAGTAAAGAGAATATTCCGGTATTTAAGAGGAACCTCAAATTATGAATTAAGATATCGTTGAGCAGGCAATGGAAGACCAGAGGGCTACAGTGACGCAGATTGGGGAAGTGACCTAGGACACAGACACTCTACCTACCACCGGCTGTTGTTCTAAATCAATGGGAGGCCTCATTTCAGGGTCCTGTCAGAGACAAACATCTGTTGCCTTAACTACTGTGGAGGCCGAGCACATGGCACTAGCATTAACTTATACCACTCGAGAAGCACTGCGGCTGATGACTTTGTTGTTGATGTTGCAGTCTTCAGTCCGGAGACTGGTTTGATGTAGCTCTCCACAATACCCTATCCTGAGCAAGCCTCTTCAACTCCACACAAGAACAGCAACCGACATTTGTCTGAATCTGCTTACTGTATCCATCTCTTGGTCTTCCTCTGCAGTTTTTACCCCACACACTTCCCTCCAATACTAAATTCACAATTCCTTGATGTCTAAGAATGTGTCCTACCCATCGATCCCTTCTTTTAGTCAAGGTATGCCAGAAATTCCTTTTTCCACAATTCTGTTCAGTACCTCCTCATTAGTTACGCGATCCACCCACATTATCTTCAGCATTCTTCTGTAGCACTACATTTCAAAAGCCTTTACCCTCTTCCTGACCACACTGTTTATCGTCTATGTTTCACTCCCATACAATGCAACAATCCATACAAATGCCTTCAGAAAGGACTTCCTTAAGCTTAAATCAATATTCGATGTCAGCAAATTTCTCTTTTTCAAGAAGGCTTTTCTACCCATTGCCATTCTACATTTTATATCCTCTGTACTGCGACCATCATTTGTTATTTTACTACCCAAGTAACAAAACTCATCTACCTCCTTTATTGCTTCGTTACCTAATCTAATTTCTTCAGCATCACCTGATTTTCTTAGATTGCACTCTATTACCCTTGGTTTACTCTTGTTAATGTTCATCTTATACACACCTTTCAGCACACTGTCCAGTCCGTTCAGCTGCTCTTCCAGGTCCTTTGCTGTCTCTGACAGAATTACTATGTCGTCGGCAAAACACAATGTTTTTAATTCTTCGCCGTGAACTTTAATTCCTTCTCCAAATTTCTCTTTGCTTTCCTTTATAGCTTGCTCAATGTACAAATTGAATAACATTGGAGAAAGGCTACAACCCTGTCTTACTCCCTTCCCAACCACTGTATCCCTTTCATACCCTTCAACTCTGACAACAGCTGTCTGGATTTTGTACAAGTTGTAAATAACCTTACACTCCCTATATTTTACTCCTGTTTGGTTCAGAACTTGAAAGAGTTTATTCCAATCAACATTGTCAAAAGCCTTCTCCAAATCGACAAACGCTAAAAATGTAGGTTTCCCTTTCCTTAATCTATCTTCTAGGATAAGCTGTAAAGTGAATATTGCCTCCTGTGTTCCTACATTCCTCTTGAACCCAAACTGATCTTCCACGAGGTCGGCTTCTACCAGCTTTTCCATCCTTCTGTAAATAATATGTGTTAATATTTTGCAACCATGACTTATTAAACTGATGGTGCTGTAGTATTCACACCTGTCTGCGCCTGCTTTCTTTGGAATGGGGATTATTACATTTTTCTTAAAGTCTGAGGGTACTTCGCCTGTCTCATACATCTTACACACCAGGTGAAACAGTTTTGTCATGGCTGTTTCACCCAGATACTTCAGTAGCTCTGAGGGAATGTCATCTACTCCATGGGCCTTGTTTCGACTTAGGTCTTTCAGTGCTCTGTCAAATTCATCTCTCATTTCATCCTCATCTACTTCTTCTTTCCTTCCTACAACATTGACTCTAAGTTCATTTCCTTCATAGAGCTTCTCTATATACTCTCTCCACCTTTCAGCTTTCCCTTATTTGCTGAGAACTGGTTTTGCATGTGTGTTCTTGATAATTCTAGAGCTGTTTATCTTATCTCCAAATATCTCTTTCATTTTCCTATAAGCTGTATCTATTTTCCCCTAGTTATACAGTCTTCTACATCCTTGCATTTGCCTTCTAGCCACTCCTGCTTAGCCATTTTGCACTTCCTGTCAATCTCATTTCTTAATCGTCTGTACTCCATTTTGCCTGTTTCATTTACTGCATTTTTATATTTTCTCCTTCCATTGATTAACTTTAATATGTCCTGTGATATCCAAGGATTTTTTTAGGTCTTGTCTTCCAACCTATTTTGTCCTCTGCTGCCTTCACTATTTCATCTCTCAATGCTACACATTCCTTCTCTACTGTCTTATTTTCCGCCGTTTTTGTCAATTGTTGCCTAAAGCTCCCTCTGAAATTCTTCAGACCTTCAGGTTCCTTCAGTTTATCCAGGTCCCATCTCCTTATTTTCCTACCTTTTTGCAGTTTTTTTTTCAGCTTCAGCCTACAATTCATGACCAATAAGTTATGGTCAGAGTTTATATCTGCCCCTGGGTATGTCTTACAGTTTAAAACATAGTTTCGAAATCTATGTCTTACCATTATAAAATCTATCTAGTATATCCCGGTGTCTCCTGGTCTCTTCGACGTATACAATCTTCTTTCGTGATACTTAAACCAGGTGTTTGTTATAACTAAATTATGTTCCGTGTAAAATTCTACCAGGCGGCTTCCTCTTTCATTCCTTTTGCCCAGACCATATTCACCTACTATCTTCCCTTCCCTTTCTTGTCCTACTACCGAATTCCAGTCTCTCATAACAATTAAGTTTTCTTCTCTTTTAACTGTGTGAATAATTTCCTTTAACTCCTCATATATTTCTTCGATCTCCTCATCATCGACAGAGCTAGTTGGCATATAAACCTGTACTACTGTGGTCGGTGTTGGCTTCGTATCTATCTTGACTACGATGATTCGATCACTGTGTTGCTCATAGTAGTTTACCCGCATTCCTAATTTCTTATTTATTATCAGACCTACTCCTGTAATACCCCCAACTGATTTTGTATTTATAATCCTGTACTCACCTGACCAGAAATCCTGTTCCTCTTTCCACCGAACTTCACTAATCCCCACTATATCTAACTTCAACCTATCCATTTTTTTTTATTTTTATTTATTTATTTATTTTTTTTATTTTTTTTTTTATTTTTTTTTTTTTTTTAATTTCTAATCTAGCTTCCCTACTCGATTAAGGGATCTAACATTCCACGCTCCAATCCGTAGAATGCCAGTGTTGTCTTTTCTGATGATCACATCCTCCTCAGTAGTCCCCGGCAGGAGATCCGAATGGGGGACTATTTTACCTCCGGAATATTTTACCCGAGAGGATGCCATCATCATATGTTCATACAGTAGATCTGCACGTCCTCGGGAAAAGTAATGGCTGTAGTTTCCCCTTGCTTTCAGCCGTTCGCAGTAGCTGTGTGGCAAAGCCACATTAGCTGATGTTACGAGGCCAGCTCAGTCAATCATCCAGACTGTTGCCCCTGTAACTACTGAAAAGGCTGCTGCCCCTCTTCAGGAACCACACGTTTGTCTGGCCTCTCCACAGATACCCCTCCACTGTGGTTGCACCTACGGGACAGCTATCTGTATGGTAGAGGCACCACCTCGCCCATGTCTGTGGTTCTTGGAAGTGGCTGAGGACTTTAATGAATGAAATTTATCCTATATCCAGTGCAGAATCTACAAAGATCTTCCGTGATAACAAGGGAGCTCTTAACTGGGCAGATAATGATGTTACTGGTGCCAGTACAAAACATGTTGATATAGGACAACATTTCATTCGAGACCACATTGAGCAGCAGAACAATAAAGTGGACTTCATGTCTACTGAAGAAATGTTGGCTGACCTCTTGAGAAAACCCTTGGATAAGGAAAAATTTGAGAAGATTGTACAGCTATATGGACTCTTGTGGAGGACTGGTTTTGAGAAAATAACCCTCGAAATATATGTTCAAAGGGGGTTGTTGGGTCTATGAACATTATATTTCGTGTATGACGGCACCAAGTGTGTTTCGTACAAAACATACTCTCTGGCTTTTGTATTCCTTGTAATTTTATATATATTATTTGCTTATCATGTTTTTCAGTTGTTCGTTGTATTTTATCCTCGAATGATCAGTGTAACACTAAAGCAAAATAAATTTCCAATTTTACTTATTCCACTGCGCTAATTCCAACACCATAATGAGTTTCGAGGATTTATTCGCATCTTCGAGTACATTTGTTTACGTAAGTACGGTACTTTTTCGACGTTTCAGTGTGATTTGATGATACTCTAGCATTGCAGTTGTCTCTTTTAGGTTACTTAAGTTCGGAAAATCGGACAGAATAAATAGCCCTACTGAGGTGTGTATTCTATCATTGTGTCGGAAACCATAACTCTTGCTATCTGCTTGAGGTTATTGTGCCTCTTCTGTTACTCAGAATATCAAGCATAATAATAATGACTTAAGCCTACCTTTATTATTAAAAAAAATGTAATTGACTATTTTTGTGTTGTGATATCCAGTATATCCAGTGTAAGGAGCAGACACAGTACTTTCATTTACAGACAAAAGAAGTACTATTTAGTATGTAAAAAGTTGCCAAGATTTTATTATGTAGGCTACGATTTCTGTCATTGCAGTAACCTCAAAAAGACATCTGTGCAAAAGCTGCATAAAATCACAAATGGAAACGTCACGATGTATTTATGTAAACAAATGCACTAAAAGCGAGAAAAATTCTCGAAATGCGTTGTGCTAAGCATAAAAATACGTAATGGTTGCAGTTTTTCAGCATTTAAATCTACGAAGAACACAGTTATAGGCAACCCATAAATAGAATTAACGAAATGAGGTTAAGCCTACATTGATCTTCAATGACTGTCATTCAATATATTTGTGAAAGACAAGTGCGAAATTAAGAATAATTTTGAACACAGAAACCACCGAAAAGCTGAAGCACACGTAGGCCTGCACCACATTTGCAGGTCACTTCATACCACAGACTCAACACCTTGTTACAGAGCGCCAGAACCCGTAAGAATAATTTGCGGACGGCTAATACCCGATTATCACCGTGCAAAACAATGCGAGAGAGCTACTACAATAACATTAAGATACGCCACAATCCCGAATTGAACAAATGTTTTGATGTTATAATTTACGCCAAATATTTCTAATAAAGGATTTAACCAACTCGCAGTTTCCAATAAACTCTAATATCAGACTATAGTTTCCGAACTATATCCCAATTGATATATTTATCGTCTTCTGGGTGTCACAATCTCTTTCTTTCTTTCACTACACGTACCTGTATCTGTTTCTCACTGTCCATATCTACCATGTGAGAACGTCGGTCGATTCGACCGAAGAAAACAAACAGATTTGAATTTCGCCGACTGTCGCCCGATGTCTCTACCTTCGGGCGGTGAGGTCGGCCACACTGTGGCTATAACGTATATCTACTCCTATTCGTTATGCTGTGACCGTGCCCATAGAACAGTGGTGATTTGAAAAGCGATCGGCCGTTTTACGCCGATGTCCGTCGTCGGTAAAAGCCTAAAGGGGCTTTTCGCATAATCGTGCTAACACAGGTTCACAGAAACTACCGTTTCAAATACACACAGGTGCAACAGATCATGAATAGCACTCTCCTTTCCAGTTGGAGTTCACTATGGAATCACACTACCGTACCAATGGAAATCAGTCATTATATTTAGTGACGGCTTTCTTCTGCAAATTAATTCAATTATGCTATACTCTAGATATTTTGATTGCTTACAGTTGGGCAGAAGATTTTTCAGTTTCATCGCGATAAAAAGTTTCTCATAACACGTCAAAAATGTTTTAGAAAGATAATAAATGTGAATATTTCTTACCAAAGTGTTTTTCGTCTCTCTTGTTTCCACGACGTAGTTTCGAAACCCATATTGGCCTACATCAAACAAAGCAAGTTTGGGTTTATAAATAGCGTTTGCAGACACACGAAGTTCTATACTTACTCTTTCGTGTTCATTCATTTTAGCATGCCCAATACTTGTCATTTTTGATTGTTTAGTAGCTAAATCAAGTCTAGAGACGTATTCAGTTACAATTGATCATACAATGTCAACTTTATTTAAAGCTTCCTGGCTCATAAGCCGTGGTTTTACAAATCTACCACGGCTTATGAGCACGGAAGTTTTAAATGAAGTCAATTACAATTATTCACAATATGACTTACGACTACACCCTCAAATTTCTGCCTTTGTATTATTCATTTTTCTGTTTCTGTAAGCGTTCCCGTTCCTGATACAGCTCTATGAATTTATTAATTGTAATTGACAACCTTTTTTTCAGTATTTTAACAGTAAGTAAAGACACCAAACTTAAAACCCGCGAAGGACCCATATAGGCCAGTCAAATGAGACATTGAAAACGCAAATCGTAATGTAGTTCTAATTTTTTGATATTTTGTTAGGACCTATTAGAATAGTATGAAACCAAGTTTGCGGCTTCGAAAACCCTGTGCTTCCCAAGTTATAAGTGAAAAACTCCGAAATTTTCGGACTTTTTTTAGATTTTGCCTTCTAACGCATAAACTATGAGTTTTAGACGTTATTAGTTTTTACCATTTCGAAAATACACAGAATATGTAACAGTTTAAGCATAACCGCAACGTTATACGTCCAATAGTTTTCTAGATATGAAGCGTCAAATATGGGCTTATTTTTATCAAAAATGAAAATTTTAGGTTTTGCTCTGATTTCGAGCTGAATATGGCATAACCGCTCATCCTGCGAGAATAGCAATGGGAATTGAAGTTGTAGTAAATTTTATTAGCTTTAAAATAAGCACAAGATGAACTCTCTAGAGCGAGTAGTTCTCTTCAAATTGTACAAAAACGGAAAGTCAGGAAACTGAAATTTTTGAAGAAATGAGCCTAAACACTAATGACAAATTGTGGGCATGCAAAGAAATAAAAATGTATACCACTGTCTTTAAAGAAATGCAATTGTGTAATAAAAAACACACATTTCAATAACTGAAAACTCTCACTGTTTTGGTTTCTTAGAAGGTCCTGGTTGTTCACAGTCGTGTTCTAGGACATAAGGAGGCTCCTGCGGTGCTGCATCCTTTCCTGGCAGTTCGTCCGAAGGCGGGAGATCATCGTAATGTCTTCATCCTCTTAGATCAGACTCGTAGTGACGTTGTAGGAAGTGGTACCAGAGCAGTGAGTGCACAAAGCTGAGCACTGAAGCCTGGCTCGCCGGCAGTTGCACGATCCCATGCATCCCTTCTTGCACTTACATGAGAGCGATCTGAGAAGTTTAGGTGGGGCTGGTTCACATAATGTTGTTACTGATAATAGACCAACGGAGCTCTTCCACCAACCCCACTGTGTGGCATCCTTCGCCACTCCCACTATGTTTGCACTTGGTGATATGTGAGGTAGGAATGGAAGGAAGCAGCTTCTTTGGTCGGGGGCAAACGTCCCAGGTCCACCTCCGCATTGGCTGCTGACTTGACGAACAGGCGGAATCGGAGGTCGTGTAGGTTGTCGAAGGATGTGTCCCCTCCATACAGAGCGATAAGGCACTTTTCTCCAACATCAGCTATAGTTTCATGACTAGTATCTGGCAACAGAAACACAGCGGCCAGGTCAATCAAGTACTTGTATCTTTAAAGAACACTCCACAATTTTGTTTTTCCTTGCCAGAAAAGAGCGGAAGTTGTGTCACATCCGCTAAATGCATGTAGGAAGAGTTCAAATCCGGGTGGCAATTCTATTTCTCCTCGACAGAAAGAAGTAGTGGAAAACTGAGTACCACTTGACTCGCCTCTATTGTTTTTCTGGAAATAAACATTTCGGACGGTAGAGCCCAAGCCGCAAAGGAGAACGAGTAAGTCCACATCCTCCCCAACCACGATCACGTTCTCGTAGCATTCGCTTTTATCGAGGGCAGCGGAGATAATATCGCTGTTTGCGTCTTCTGTTGCTCTCTCAGTTTCAATGCCCTCGAGTTCAAACGCAGATCACAGTTGGTCAATTAGACGTCTTTTGTTTGAGTCGTTGGCTAAAACTTTCTCCTGGGGCATTTTGATGATAGTTGAAGAGTCAAATACGATCTCATTGCAAGAAAGGGCAGCGCAGCAGCGCAATCGTTCTGCAGTTTTAGTACTCCTGAGGGCTCCATCTTCAGGATATCCATCAAACACCACTACGATGTTCCTACCAAAGTTGTTTAAAGTGTAGGTAATGTAGGTACCAACTATAGCCTTCATCGAGTCGTTTCTGTGCCAGATAGCCAGGTATCCCGCATCGACCACTACAAATGTCCTGGTTCCAAGAGAAATGTTTTCTGAAAGTGGTGCGAAAGCGGCATACAAAGTTGACTTCGCTCCCTTACGCATCCCCTCTTCGTTGAACAATGCCAGTGGACAAGGGGCCAGTTCAAACTTAAAATGCTCTTTCAGTTCACTGTCCGACTTTTTTGTGATACACATCCTTTGAAAAATGGCGAGTGGATTAACGTCGACACGCTTCTTGTGTACTTTAATGGAGTTCGTGATTGTCGACAAAGTTACCACTTTGTCTTTTCTTTTGAAAGTTACTTTGCCAAACGAGCTACCAGTTATTTTATTGACCCCTTCAATGCCTTTTTCCAGAGCTAGGTGGCAATTTATTTCAGCACATCCAACGAGTCCGTTGCTGATGGATAGTATTTTGTCTGTAGATGGAAATGGATGATGGATACTGAACCATTTATTAAGTTTTTCCAAGTCAGCAGTGTCTCATATCATCTGTGATGACCTCATGTCAATTTGTTGTTCTGATGTTGCAGAAGAAATGTCCCAAAAACGTTCCAGTTCTTCGCACAGGTTTAACATGTACACCATTCCTCCTGTCCACCGCGAAAGCACACTGCTGGATATACCACGGCCGTGAGTTAATCCTTCATTGATCTCATTAGAACCTGTTCGATAGTTAAATCTGTCCACAGCCCTGACCAAAATTTATGAGATCTGCGAATCGTGAAGTCTCCTCTTGTGAAAACAGTAAATTCCGCTGGGACCATTCGGTATTGTAGATTACTCTTGTCCTGTAAATAAAGATGAGCAGTTTTAGCGTAAAAAATGACTGAGTGAAAGAAAGGAAGCGTTTTGCTTATTGTATCCAGGTGTAGCTCCCAATCCCCCATCCTCTCTGTCTGAATGAATCTCTTCATAAGTACAGTCATTCGATTATACTGCACCCAGAGTTTAGAGGTAGGGCCTTCTCTTTCCAGATTTTCCAACGCATTTTTGAATTTTTTGCTAACAATCTGGACAGTTGATTCACTCTGGCAGAAAGGAGAAGTGACCGATTGTTATCACTTAACAATCTCCCAGTTTTTGCTCGCTCTATCTCAGTTAGCTGAACATCATTAAAAATTAAAGAAGCCAACACAAGATTTGTCAACAGATGAGCTCTCGAGTAGGCATGCCCACTGAGAATTTTGTCGACACTGTTCTCTACGTATACTGAAGCGAGCAATTCTTTAAGGCCACTACCTGCCAATGTGGCACCAATGGCTCCCATAAGAGAAATAAATAGATGAAAACCACCTAACCTCACCACCACGGCACGTAAATCGGAATTTTGGCAGTTCTCAACAATGTCCCTGGCTTTCATGTATAGCAGTTGATCGTATGTTACAAAGCAGGTCTTTTGACCACGGGCTTTGGTTTTTGCACTGGCGACAAGAAGAGTTGTCAATACGGTATCATAATCTGTGGGTGGAGCGTGATTAAATGGAAGAAATACAATTTTTGAGCACTTTAATTCAACATCATTTGTCACTTGCTCCACGAATCCATTTCAGCCTGGAATACCAGAGGTGTTGTTAGTTTTTCCAACCAACGACAGCAAATCTGTGGCTGTGGGTAGTATGTCACCATCCACTTGAAGGCTTTCATTTACATTGGCGATAGCAATAGCAGACAGTCCAGTATTTTTTCTCATTTTGCATTGTTGGATTTGTAAGACATCATAAGAACTTATTCTGTCAGCAGACACGTTCTTCTTCAAACGAGGTATTGGTTTGTCTGGCAATACAGCGTTGACAGGTGGAATGATCATGATGCCACCCATTTCATGGAAGGTGTTTTCGCCATCTATGGTGCAGACATTTACATCAGCATTGTCAAAGACTAATTGTACAAACGCCTCTTCTTTTATCGACGGTGTTCCTTCTCCCCGGAAAATGGCTGAACTTTCAAAAAGCATTGCTTCACTGTAACTACAGGAAAATCCTATTGCTGCACAGAGATTAACAAGGTGTTTCGAGCCAAATTTCCTGTATAGGTACGTACCTAGGCTAGTCTTCAGTGAGGAGAGGAAAGAGCTTGGCCTTACGGCAGAAATGATTGCATGAGCTATTGAAACACATTTCTTCTTCCATACACCGAGTGAATGGCGTTTGTGCTTTGTCACAATCGTTTCAAGTAATAGTCTCTGAGAGTCAGGAACAACATAATCAGGCCGGCCATGGTGGCCGAGGGGACTGAGGCGCTTCAGTCACGGTCTGCACAGCCACTACAGTCGGGGGTTCGAATCCCCCGTCGGGCATGGATATTTGTGCCATCCTAGTTCGTAAGTAGTTCATAAGTAGTTTGTAAATTTAGGGACTGATGACTCCGTAGTTAAGTCCCATAAGCTGTACAAACATTTTTTTCAAGATAATCAGTTTTTCGCAAACAGTCATCAGATGGAGGATACTCTGTGGTGTTATAAACTTGAGAGCGAATGTCTTCCAAGATTATCTCTGCTGCTGACTTCACTCTCATCCGCTCTTCTGCAGGATTGCTCTTTCTTTCCTTGTACCAGTTGTCATACAGAATCTTTTGGCCGTCCTTAAAACAAAGCACTGCATTTTGACTGCGGCCACGACTGACTTCTGCAATTGTGACCTTATCGACATACCGTTTCATGAGGTGAGATTTGACAGTTCTCATATCACGCACATAATCGCTTTTTATTTGGCCCATTAGTTCATTCAACGAGAACTGACATTCTTTCCGGTTTTCAGAAATGTATGTATAAATATGTCCCATGCACTCTGCGATTTTTGCTGTCTCTGAATTGTCTCTTTTTAATCTATTAGATGTTGGCATGCTGTACAACTTGTTATGGCATAAAGAGTGGTACCTGTCATCAGCAGCGACGAGGTCAGTTTCAGATGCAAGGCGATCGATAATCTGCTGTCCCCATTCATCACTTCGACGACTTGCTACTTCAAGAATCGTCTCCTTTGCATTCAGTGATTGCACTTGGTGTACATTATTCCTTCGCGACTGAGGCAGTTTCTTTTGGTGTTTGATAAAGTACTCAGTGATATTTTCTTCACAGAGTAAACAAATATTTCGGAAGTCTATGGATCCTCTTGATAACCTTGACGACGATGGTCCAAGAACTGTATCGCCGCTACGTCAAACACTCACTACAACATTGCTTTGAACGGTGTATCTCTTCCTGAATGCATCGTGTACAGTCACTTCATCTAAAGCTTCTAAAAACTGTTGATTTTCGTGAAGTCCACGCTTCACACTCACTTCTATTAACGAAAGGACACCACGTTTCCTTCTCATTGTCACTTCACTTCCCTCAAGCGTTGTTCGACATATGAAACATTTCATGCAATCAACATTTTACAAAAGGCTCTGAGAAACTCACGGAACAAACAACCGAATGCGACTGAAAAGGTCACAGTGCGAGGGAACGAGCAACAGAGCTTAAATAAGGAACCTATTGTTGCGATGAGCAGAGTGACATTTCAACAATATAAACCGACTGAAGTGTGTCGATTTATCGAAGTGCGATTACTATGTGCATACATATCTCTGACTTGTGTATGTTCATTTGTTATGTGTAGTTAGTCTTTTGTGGTTAAGTAGTCTGTGCTTATGTTACAGTGGAATGTAGTATGTCGTTAACTTGTTGTTCCTGAGATAGGGCCACAAAGTCAAGTGCATCAGCGATAACTTCGATTCTGGAGAGGGCATCTGCTGGCACATTTAAGTCTCCTTCAACGTGCACGATGGTGGTAGTTCAGTACACCACGAAATCGTCGAAGTTGTTTCCCTGTTGTTGGCTGTGGATAATTGATAATTGCCTCAACTTCTTCTGGTGGTGGTCGTATTCCTTCTGCATGTACCATGTGGCCAAGAAACTGGACTTCCGTTGCACCAAAAACACAAAAATATCGTCTATGTAGACATAACAGAAATAAAGATCACGTGTAACCTCGTCCATGAATCGTTGGAATGTCTGGGCAGCGTTACTAAGTCCGACAGGCATTCTGACAAACTCAAATAAACCAAATGGCGTGCAAACAGCGGTTTTAGGAATGTCTTATTGTGCTACAGGAATGTGGTAGAATTCACGCACTAAATCTAAGGTAGTGAAGATGCATTTACCATGAACATTTGCTGTGAAGTCCTCAATATGTGACACAGGGTAGCGGTCAGGCAGAGTCCTAGCATTGAGTCTCCTGTAATCTCCACACGGACGCCAGCCATTCTTCTTCTTCAGTGCAATATGTAGAGGAGAAGCCCAACTGCTGCTAGATGGTCGACAGATTCCTTGTGCAACCATAGATGAGAACTCTTGTTTCGCTACTTTCAGCTTTTCAGGTGTAAGACGGCGCGGCCGAGCATGGAGTGGTGGTCCTGGCATAGTTGGAATGTAATGCAGTGTTGAATGTTGGATTGGAGCTAATTTGGGTGTCTGGTAAGTTATCTCCGTGAACTGCTTCAAAAGTTCTATAAACGGAGAATCACCTGCAATCACTCGAACCGTTGTGTCTTCCACGCAACGTATTTTTCTGTGACTTGTTAGTTTTGTAACAGAGTCAACAAGACGGCAGTGTCGGACGTCTGGCAAGACAGGAAATCTGCTCCGAGTATTGGTTGTGTTACATCTGCCACAACAAATCGCCACTCAAAGTTACGTCTTACGCCTAGGTTCAATATAAACATGACATGTCCGTATGTTGGAATTGCAGTACCATTGGCGGCAAAAAGTTTATAGTCGTCGCGGCTGCGGCGCGGCAGGAAATTTGATGGGTAGACAGACATGTCAGCTCCTGTGTCAACTAAATACTGCTGCTTGGTATTGCGCTCTCTCACGAATAAGCGACGGCTGCCGCCTGGAAAGCCTGTGGCCGTCATCACTGATTCTCCTGTGCGTTTCCTTTCTCGCAGGGAGGGCTGCATTTTCGTGCTTCTGAGCCGAATCGCCTGTGGTACCAACACACCCTAGATGATGAAGGTGAGCGGCTGTGCCTACCTTGTGAGCGGTGGCAACGGGATCGACAGTTAGAACACTCAGCTCGTAAACTTGCAATTTGAGCGGTGAGTTCAGCAACTTGCGTTTGTAGGGCAGCAAGTGTGTTATCCTCTTTAGGCGGTGAGCTAACTGGGGCGACGCACATCGCCGGATACATTTCCATTATGCGATCTGCCGTCTGTGCGAGTGCATCAAGATCACCGGCACACACTGTTAATATCTTCTGTGTATCCGGTGGCAGGCGTGATAACCAGATGTTGCGAAGAATTTCATCACTAATAGCATTTCCAGCTAATGTGCGTAGGCGGCGTAGTACTTGTGATGGAGTGCGGTCGCCCAACTCTTCCGTGCGCAATAGCTTTTCCAAGCATTTCACCTCAGATTGTGATAGGCGAGTAATCAACGCCTCAGATTGTGATAGGCGAGTAATCAAGGCATTCTTGATAGTAATATAACGGTCGGCGCTTGGTGGTGACGCTAATATGTCCTGTACTTCAGCAGCCATGTCCTCGTTGAGCGCGGCGACGACATAACTGTATTTTGTCTCATCCGCCGTAACGTACGTCAGCACGAACTAGCTTTCTAGCTGCGTGAACCAAAGGACATGATTTTGCTGCCAAAATGGTGGCGGTTTAACAGCTACACGATTGATTATCACCCCTGTAGGTACTTCAGCAGTCGGTGGCGGGTCTGGCATCGTTGAGTTTTGAGTTCCAGTTGCGAAGAACGCAGGAGATACGCGACGCAGTTGACGTGGATGTTTTTTTTTTTTTTTTTTCAGTTAGACGGGCGCAGCTGGGCATAATACGCGACGCGGTTGCTTATTTTTGGCAAAACACGGCTCGTGATCACGTCGGGGTCACCAATTGTCGCGTAATTAAACACAATTTATTAACGACATACTACATTCCACTGTAACATAAGCACAGACTACTTAACCACAAAAGACTAACTACACATAACAAATGAACAGACACAAGTCAGAGATATGTATGCACAGAGTAATCGCACTTCGATAAATCGACTCACTTCAAGACGAAGACTGAAGTTGCACATTTCATGTGGGTCCACAGGTCGTTACAATTTCTATAATACACGAGTTTCATATAAACATACAATCGAACCTTTCGCTGAATGCCCTCAATTTGTCATTAGTGTTTAGGCTCATTTCATCAAAAATTTCAGTTTCCTGACTTTCCATTTTTGTACAATTTGAAGAGAACTACTCGCTCTAGAGAGTTCATCTTGTGCTTATTTTAAAGCTAATAAAATTTACTACAACTTCAATTCCCATTGCTATTCTCGCAGGATGAGCGGTTATGCCATATTCAGCTCGAAATCAGAGCAAAACCTAAAATTTTCATTTTTGATAAAAATAAGCCCATATTTGACGCTTCATATCTAGAAAACTATTGGACGTATAACGTTGCGGTTATGCTTAAACTGTTACATATTCTGTGTATTTTCGAAATGGTAAAAACTTTTAACGTCTAAAACTCATAGTTTATGCGTTAGAAGGCAAAATCTAAAAAAAGTCCGAAAATTTCGGAGTTTTTCACTTATAACTTGGGAAGCACAGGGTTTTCGAAGCCGCAAACTTGGTTTCATACTACTCTAATAGGTCCTAACAACATAGCAAATAATTATAACTACATCACGATTTGTGTTTTAGCCCCTTTTTTTGTACGATTTGACTGGCCTAATACTACAATGATTCGAAATACGAACGCGAATGACAGTTTAATAACGTCATTCAGTGGTGGGGGTGCAAAGTGACAAAATGTGCTATCAATTTGAACTTTTCGATGCCTCACAAAAGTAGATTCTTTTAACAGGCGTTAATGAAATCTGGGAGTTAACACCATAACTTCAATATGCAATTAGATGCTGTCGCATTACTTTAACTGAGTGTGTAAGAAGATTCGGTGCGTTTACATTTCTCATGTTGGCATCACCGGCAGCTGTCAATTTTGTATTTACAGAATTTCATTTGGTAAATTTGTTATATTTCCTTCTGACTCCAGGTAGGAAAGAGGCGGAAGGAAATTGCAAAACTTGATTGAAAGAACGGTAATGTATTCCGGAAGAAGTTGTATTGATGAAGCAAGTGGACAGATCGTGTTATTACGTCCTAGTATATGTTTTCGACTGTATTGTATTCTTTTACATGTGTGACAGACACACTATAAAATGATTTTATTTCGCATGCAAACTGCTGTTATTGGGTGACGTTGTGTCTGGCGACAATTCATGATGTACCAAATGGATGTACGCTCCTATTTGTTTCAGGTTATGTTCGCCGCAGAGCATCAGAGTTCTTGAACTACAACAATGTAGAGGTAAGCATATTTTCCACAACTGTTTTGGCAAAAATTGCAGGTATACTGGCAGGTTAACGTGTATGTATTATTAACAGTAAATTAAATTTTTGTCTTCCTCCACCAACCACGATAAATTCTTTTGTGGCTTCAGTAAAGAAACAGCGTATAGGTTCTGGAATTTCGCCTGACGTAGCAGGATATCTGCCTTGTGATCTTCAGTAAAAGCGTTGCATTCTTTGTGAAGAATGAGAAAAGAGTAGTAATACTTACGGCGGCAACGACAGTGTATTGATGTGGCGAAGAAACGTTGAATGCTCTTAGAAAAAACCAAATTACGAAGAATGCGGGGAATAATCTTTAGTGGTGACCATTAAATAATTAATGCTGTTCTTGCACTGATGGTAAGTGATAAGATTTTCAAAAGCATTCAACTGTCGCTGCAAACACTAAGCCCCCGCTGCCATAAATAAAATTTTACCCTTATTTCCGATATTTGTCATGCAGATATAATCTCACATGTGTACATTATTTGTTCCCTTGCATTTTCTTCTAGGCCATTGTGGATGAACCAAGTATTCATCTATTCCACTAGCGGTATTTCCTGTAAATGTATTTCAATGAGACTTAATATAGGGCCTACATGTACTAAATAGTATTACCTAAAATATGGCAAGCAGTTGGAAGAAATTGCCAGTGTTAAATTCTTTGGATTACAGTTTGATAATAAATTTATCTGGGAGGAGCATACCACAGAACTGCTGAAACACGTAAATGTATATTTACTACACGAATGTAGCCTGGCATGAGTGATATAAAAATAACAGCTATCATACCATGCTTTCTTTCATTCCATAATGTCACACTGAATTATTTTCTGGGATAACTCATAAATCCAATCTAAAATTTTGCAAGCTAAAAAACTTGCAACACAAATTTTTACGGCGTGAACTCGAGGACATTCTACAGAAGGCTATTTGAAGAACTGGAGATTCTAACTACTGCTTACCAATATATTTATTCCTTAATGAAATTTGTAATTAAAATATATCTTTTTTCCTTTCAAACTTACAGCTCAGCTCATGCAATTAATCCTAGAAACACCGAATAACTTTTGTGGAGACAGTCACTCATTTTGATTCAGGAAGGTGTGCACTATTCAGTAGTATACATTTTCAGTAAAGTGTTAGCATTACTGTAGAGTCAGTTTACGAAGAGTCTAATAGAGGATTTATTAGTGACCATCTCGTCCTTCATTGATGATTTTCTTAGCAGTACCAGTTGATGTGTGTGTACTTTATTAATAATATCACATAATGTGAACATTGCTTACAATCTGACCTGGGTACAAAGCTTGGTATAATTTTACAATATAATTCCATCCCTCTGCTTTGACCCACGACATCATGAACTTGTCAGAAAATCCATATTTTAGTCATGGCCAACTGCAAATATCAGCGCACACTCCGCTGCAGAGTGAAAGTTTCATTCTGGAAACATCCCTTAAGCGGTGGCTAAGCCATGTCTCCACCATATCCTTTCTTCCAGGAGTGCTAGTCTTGCATGTTTCGCAGGAGAGCTTCTGTGAAGTTTGGAAATTAGGAGGCGAGGTACTGGCGGAAGTAAAGTTGTGAGACGGCATCGTGAGCTGTGTCGGGATAGCACAGTCGGTAGTGCGCTTGCCCGCGAAAGGCAAAGGTCCCAGGTTCGAGTCCCACTTCCGGCACACAATTTTAATCTGCCAGGAAGTTTCAATCAGTGTTTTTAATTAAATCACAGGGCTTGTTAAAAATTGACCGGTAATTTGGAAGAAGCATTGCATACAACAGTTGCTGCCAACTATCAGTACATTTCGAACACATGAGCTGACAATTTAAGCTGTACTTAGGTTCCTGTCCAACCACATCCTTTAAAATTATGACATATTTCTGAAAAATATGAAAGTACTTTTGGCAACCAGAATACCTTGCCTACTACACAGCATGTCGATGCCATGGGTTAAAGCCAGTGGGTGGATTGGTGTCCTACAAATGGCTGCAAATCTTGTGTAATAATGGAATCATTGTAAATAAGTGTTTATTTTGATAGGTTGATACCTGGCTACAATAGCCTGCTCATATACACCTAAGTATGGCATAACTGTAGACTGGGATACCACCCGTCTGCTTTGACCAATGACATCAAGATGTCGGAAAACCAGTATATGGGATATCTTAATACTTCTGTATTGTAGAAACAAATAATCTGTAGTTATTATAGATAACAGAATGTACCATAGATCACAGGTCTTAGCCCAAAAATTCGCACCATTGGCGCTCGCGTATGAAGAGAGAGAAGGGAAAAAAAATATTTTTGTTAACCTACACCTAATCATTAGAGAGAAGCTACAGATCACATCTTAAACACAAAATATTAATCTGTTTTGTTTGTAACAAAACTATCATCTATAACTCCACCACCACATAATTACTCAATCCTTCTACGCGCACACACACACCTCAAAACTACCGCACTGCGATGTCACGGGTCAAAGCTGACGGGCGGTACCCCCCTCTACAGGTGAGCCCAGAGTATAATGAACAGTTAATATTTGGTAACAAGTTTTATGTCCTTTTAAGTGTAAATATTATTGAGATTTTCTGATAGATTCCACATGCATCAGGGCAATTTCATTCGGGATCTTTGGAAGGTATGGTAGCATGTCAGTTATTATTTTGTAAATATCTATTGTGTCTCCTTGCTTTGTCTTGTTTTATGCCTATTATGCATCAGTTTTAATGAAAATGCATCTAATATAATAATGAAATAGCTCTATGGTTGCTGCTTAAAATTAATGGCATCAGTTGAAGCATCTGATTTCACCTGTTGGCTGTGACCTGTGACGTCGGCTTGTGTTGTGATGTCGTAGTTACGCTAAATTTTGAGTTGTCTGTGTTTACTGGTGGTATGTGTAGGCTTGTGGTGGCATGCTCTTCTGGTGGAAGTTAAATGATTAGTGGTTGTTTTTGGTTGTAATGTCCATATGGAGTGTGACATTCATCATATTCATGTGATGTGGTTGGATCTCTTAAAGTTGCTTTCTGTAGTGTTTGCATTACTATGCATTTTAGTTGAGTTTGCCTTTCTATAATTTCATGTGTTTTATTGTTCTGTTTTTGTTAGGAGGGATACCTGAATGAGTTTAATTCCTTCTCACTGAGTGATGCACTTGGGGGGGGGGGGGGGGGGGAGACAACTGTTGGCCACGAAATTTCTTTCTTTAGCTGCTTGGTGTTAAAACTGATTGTGTTTGGTTTTTGGTAAGGTTTTTTTTCTTAATTTGTTGACTTTTTGTAGTGTAGTTTCTGTTGGTGTTGGTGGCAGTGGAGGATGTTAGTGTAAGGTTCAGATTGCTGTAAGGGAGATTTTTCAGGGCCGTTTCTGTAGTTTGACAACATACGATATTGCATGTCGATTGTGCGGTGTACTGTGATTATTGCTTTTGGGAAGGCCAACGAATGTGAAAAGCGAGAAAATGGTTGTGGCGACCAACGGATCTGTAATGTAGCCCGAGGTCTAGGTTAGGTTGGAACGCAACAGTTTGGTTGTTAGTTGGCAGATCTAACAGGTGTAAGCATACAAAAGTGACTGTGATCAAGAAGATTGGTAGAATAGAACATTTCTTTGATGTTTGTTGCTTGGTGGTAGGGGGAGGGGGGTGGGAAGGAGAGGTTCAATTGGTATCACTGTCTTCATTTGAGATACTTTATAGGTCAGTTGAACTGTTTGATTCTGTGTATAGTTTTTGGTTTTTATTTTGTGCATTTTGTTCTTTATATTATATTTTTTTCTAATTTTGGTTGACTTTTTGCCATTTCTTTCCCAGTTTGAATATCCCTGCCCAGTACCAGCACATTCCCTTGCTTATTCCTTTAGTGTCATTTTTTGGCTTTACATTAATTTTTGTGTGTTTGTATTTAACACAATTGTTTTAGTTGCCATATTGGCTTGAAGTATACACGTCGTTAACACAATGTTGACAACATCGTGAATCAAAGCAGATGGGTGGAATCACGTTCTTCAATTGTGTAATTGGCCTAGGAAGAGATAAATGCATTATGTGATATCAGAAAATTTATCAGTGGTACTGATGTTGGAAGAAGCAATTTCACTACCTGAGTTTTTATAAAAGAACTTGAATTAGATGTTGGCTTTAGGATCACCAATCAGTTGTTTGGGTCAACTGTGGTCAGCTGTGCCTCAGTCTTCTCCTTGTACCTCATTTGGGTTTTTCTTTCTCACTGTTTCGAGCACTTGATTTTTGCCTCTCTTTTGTCACCCGCATGTGTCGTTTCTGAATTTCTTCAATGTTCCTACCAACAGTCAGCATTCTCCATCAGTATTAATGCTTGATATCACTTTCACTTTGGTTGTGCATCTCCCGATTTCTTCAGTTATTTTAGTACAGCCTATTATAGATCTCTGTTCCAGATTCCACCTACATCTGTCATTCATTACCAATTGCCCATTTATTTCACAGAGATGTCTGGTAATATTTCGCTTTCCTCAGTTCTGTAACTTTCTCCATTACTTCCAATGACTGTTTCACATCCTCTTCTATCATTCCCAACTCGAGCATGAAGTCTCCTATAACCAGTATTACTATATGTTACAGCATCTTCCAATTTAGTGATAATCTCTTCCTTTTCATCTGTTTTGAGTCCTATTTAAGGAGTATAAACCTGCACTGCATAGAAGATACTTCCTTTCGTCATGAGTTTGTTTTATTATTCTGTCACTTCCATTCTCCGCATTACACGTGTTGTTCACAAGTTCTTTAGCTACTATTATTGAGACACCATTTCTTCTTTGGCCTCTTCCTGACCCCCATGTTATACATCACTTTCCAGTACCTCACTTGCAACCCTTTTCTTTCTTACCTCACATAACACCATTTTTGGTGTGCGTTTTTTCCTGTCATTATCCATGTGATTTCCAGGATCTTTGCATCCTTTTCTAAAGATACAACATTAATAGTCCTGGTTCTTATTTTTCTTTGAGCAAATCTCTTTAGTCAGGCCGTAATACCTAGCAGATTTGCTCAAAGCTGTATCCACTTTCGGTATTTGTTTTGATCTGAAGCTCATTTGATTGTTGACAGCAAATGGTTGTCCTCTACTGGCTTGTTGCCGGACCTAACATAGCTTCACCACAGCCCCATTGGCCCCCCCAGGGGGCCCGCAGCTCTTTTGTGGGTACGTGTGTGACGCGCACAGGGCCCCAAGCCGAAGCAGCCTTTTTTCTGTCCCAGGCCGCTTCCCACTTTCCCCCCGGTTTGTGCCTTCGCCTGGAGACGGGCGTTTTCATTCGGTCAAGAATTTTTTTTCTCTTACTCGGAGACTTCTTTTCTTGTCCTCTTCCTTTCCTGTTCTTACGCCTTCCCCTCTTGCCCCTTTCTCCTTGTCCTCGACACACCCTTTTAATCTCCGCCTTCATCCCTTTCTCTCCTTCCTCTCTTCTTTCCCCCCTGTTCACGTCTGAAGGTCAACCCACACTCTGCATAGCCGGTGACGGGCTAAGGCATAACCCCCCCGCCCCGGGTAGACATGTAGGGCACGTACGTACCCCACTGTTAAGGCCGGATCCAGGGAGGGGTGATTACCCGAGCTAGTACTTTCTGACCATGCCAATTGGTCCCTTTGTCTGTTTTTCGGGAGATGTGACCTGAGGTGCGAACAGTCACCTAAGGCGGGTGCACCCTCAGTGAGGGCCCCCGAAAGAAAGGAGCACGCCATCAGAGATGCTGGTAATCGTGGGGGACACTTCTGCTATGAAACCTTCCAAATCTTCTACAACCCTGACCCAAAAACGGAAATGTGATGAATTTGTCAAAGAAAGTCTTGCCTAACATTCCGAAGTTCCTCATAGTACCTCATACTGATGATCAGGATTTTTCTTCTGTAAATCCTTTTCTTATTCAGAAGGGTGTTGATTGGCTGACATCTTCAACCATCTTAACCTTGTCTGCCTAAATACTGGCAAACCGACTTTCCTGTCTGACACAACGCTTACCTATTCTCATCTGGACCTCTCAATTTGCACTACTCCAGTTGCACAACATTTTGAATGGTATGTTCTGTCTGACAGGTACTCGAGTGACCATTTCCCCTGCATAATTTCTTTACTACATCATACCACTTCTCCATGTTCCAACAGCTGGAACATCTCCAAAGCCAACTGGGGACTCTTCCGTGGCCGTTTCCCATGATCGGAACTTCACCAGCTGTGACAGTCAGGTCAACTATCTCACGGACGTCATCCTCACCCCTGCCGAACATTCCGTACCTCGAACCTCAACATCTCCACGTAGGGTCCCAGTTCCCTGGTGGAATGTAGCATGTAGCAACGCTATTTGAGCCCGGCGACGTGCTCTACGAATGTTTAAACGCCAGCCTACCTTGGAAAATTCTATTAATTACAAAAGGCTATGAGTGAAATGCCGTTCTGTCATCAAAGAAAGCAAAAAATCTTGCTGGATTTCTTTCACAAGTTCTTTCAACAGATCTACTCCTTCATTGGTCGTCTGGGGTAACCTACGCCGGTTATCTGGCACTAAGGTCCACTCCCCAATCCCTGACCTGAACATAGCAAACCAAGTTCTTGTGGAACCTGTCGATATCTGCAATGCTTTGGGCCGCTCTTTTGCTGAGGTCTCGAGCTCAGCTAATTATGACCCTGCCTTCCTCCCCCGAAAGCAGGCCGAGGAGGCACGAACTTCTTCTTTTATGTCTCACAATAGTGAAAATCACAATGCCACTTTCACCATGCAAGAGCTAGAATGTGCCCTTGCCATCTCCCGATCCTCCCCGATGCTCCGGGGCCCAATGCCATTCATATTTAGATGCTGAGGAACCTTTCGCCTGCAGGTAAATACTTTCTTTCTTCTTCGCACTTACAATCGCGTCTGGACTGAAGGTGAAGTTCCCACTTGTTGGCGTGAAGCAATCGTTGTCCCCATACCCAAATCGGGGAAGGACAAACATCTTCCTTCCAGTTATTGTCCCATTTCCCTGACCAGCTGTGTCTGTAAGGTAATGGAGCGCATGGTCAATGCTCGGCTGGTTTGGATACTAGTATCTCGACATCTTCTGACTAATGTCCATTGTGGGTTTCGAAGGCATCGCTCTTTTATTGATCACTTCGTTACCTTGTCGACGTTCGTTATGGATAACTTTTTACAGAAGCATCAGGCAGTGGAAGTTTTCTTCGATTTGGGGAAAGCTTACGACACTTGTTGGTGGGTGGGCATTCTCCGCACCACGCATACATGGGGTTTTCGTGGCCGTCTCCCCCTCTTCATTCGTGCTTTTTTGAAAGATCGCATGTTCAGGGTACGAGTGGGCTCTGTTTTGTCGGACACCTTTCGCCAGGAAAATGGAGTGCCACAGGGCTCTGTTTTGAGCGTGGCAAGTTTCAGGCTCCCTGTTTGTGGATGACTTTACGATCTATTGCAGCGCTCAGTGAACGTGTCTCTCGGAGTGTTGTCTTCAGCATTGCCTCGACAGTCTCTATTCCTGGAGTGTCGCTAACGGCTTCCGTTTCTCCCCTGAGAAAACGGTCTGTATCAACTTCTGGAGGTGCAGAGAGTTTCTTCCACCATCTCTCCATATCGGCCCCATCACTCTCTCCTTCGTGGAGACAACGACATTTTTAGGGCTAACGTTGGATAGGAAACGCAGCTGGTCTCCACATGTGTCTTCTCTGGCTGCCCGTTGCACTCGTTCCCTCAACGTTCTCCATGTTCTTAGTGGTACATCATGGGGAGCGGGTTGTGCTGTCCTACTTCACCTCTATCGGTACACTGTCAGATCCAAGCTTGATTACGGGAGATTCATGTACTCTTCTGCACGGCCATCTATTTTACACCGCCTGAACTCGATTCACCATCGGGGGCTACGCCTGGTGATGGGGCTTTTTACACAAAGCCCTGTTGACAGCCTCTATGCCAAAGCTGCTGAATTACCTTTACCCTATTGACGCGACATATTGCTATGTCGGTATGCATGCCGTCTGCTTTCCATGCCCCACCACCCTTCCTATCCATGATATTTTAATGACTCCCTCGATAGTCATTACAGGCTGTCCACGATTGCCCTGCTCCATCCTGGAGTCCGTTTAAGTCGCTTGCTTTGGCAGCTTGATTTTACCGTCCCTTCCACATTTCAAATAGGTGAGAGCCCAGTGCCACCTTGGCTTCAGGCTAAAGTTCGCATTCACCTTAAACTCACCTCACTCCCGATGAAGAGTACTTCGGATGGTGTTTACCGCTCGAGATTTTTTGAACTTCGGGCACGGCTTGAAGATTCCGTCTTCATATATACGGATGGCTCGAAGACCAATGAAGGTGTTGGATGTGCGTTTGTTGTTGGGAATAATGGTTTTCAGTACAGGCTTAATGACCACTGCTCGAATTTCACAGCTGAGCTTTTTGCCCTTTATAAGACTGTACTCTACATCCGCCGACACCGTTGTCATTCCTATGTCGTCTGCTCTGACTCCCTCAGCGCCCTCCAGTGTCTGAGTGATCCCTTTTTGGCCCATCCTGTTGTGCACCGAATCAACTGCTCCCTTCAGTTATTATCTGCCAACGGCCCTCACGTTCATCTCATGTGGGTACCTGGCTACGCAGGTGTGCCTGGTAACGAGGCTGCTGATGCCGCGGACAAGGCTGCAACTCTTTTACCTCGGACAGCTACGTACTGTGTCCAGTCGCACGATATTCGAGGGGCTCTTTCCCGTCGCCTTGTATCGTCGTGGCGTAATGTGTGGTCTTCACTTAAAAATAATAAGCCTTGGACCATTAAAACGCTCACGGTGGCCTGGATGACCACCTCACGCTGCTCGCAACGAGAAGAGATCATCTTGGTCTGGTTGCGTATCGGACATTGCCGGTTCAGCCACTGCCCCCACTGTTACGTTCCTGTGGCCACCAGCTGTTGGTGCGCCATGTTTTATTGTTGTGTTCCAATTTTAATCCTTTTCGGATTGCTCTACATCTGCCGGACACACTGGAAGAAATTTTAGCTGATGACGTGTGGGCTGTTGCTCAAGTATTGAATTTTATCAACTTGACCAATTTGTCAAAGGAGATCTAGCTCTTTCCTTTGTTGTTTTTTATTCTATGGGTTTAGCTGTTTTTCCATAGCCTTATTATTCTTGGGTATATCCCAGTTTTGATTCGGGCACTAATGACCTCAGCACTTGTGCACCCTTAAACCACAAAAGAGGAAGGAAAAAAAAAGAGAGAGAGAGAGAGAGAGGTGTCAATGTGATTGCAGGTCCCTTAAAGACCTGCTAAAGACAGCACAATGGGACCTTGTTGCTCGAAATTGAGAATGCCTTTCAGGCACAGAAATTACCCCGGGCTACGCTTGTGCATACTTTTCCTGTGAAAGTGGAGGCTCACCGCACCTTCAACTCCTCGCGGGCGGGTAGTCTTCACGAGATCTCTGGATTCGTTATTGGATGATGATATACTCAACTATATGTTCAATCAGGGAGTTACAGCTGTTCATCGCGTTAGGAAAAAAGTTGACAATGATCTCGTGCCGACTCGTTCTGTCTTCTTGACTTTCGACAGGGTTGACCTACCATCTAAGGTGAAAGCAGGCTACGAAATCATTTCGGTTCACACATATATACCCGATCTTATGTGCTGCTACCATTGCCAGAGATTTAATCACACTAGTAAATCCTGTCCTAATGCAGCCAAATGCGCCACCTGTGGCTGGGACGCCCATGAGGGTGAATGTCCACCTCCATCCCCTCGCTGCATTACTTGCATGGGTGACCATGTTGCCTCTTCGTGGGACTGCCCCATCTATAAAGACGAGTGGGTCATCCAGGAGATTCGCATCGAGAAAAAGGTTTCAATCTCTGCCGCATGGAAGTTATTAGTGAGTAGGGAGCCCGCTCTACTCCCAGCAGGTACTTATAGCCACGTCCTCACCTCCCCTCGACCAACTAAGAAGGCAGGCATTCAGACCTGAGATTTCACCTTCTGTGACACTGTTGTCCGATTGGCCAGCCTGAAAATTGCTCCTTCCACCTCTCCGATCCCTTCTGCCGTTCTACAGTGCATTCGTTGACCAGTTCCCACACATCCTGGGCACCTAAATCTGATGCCAAGCGTTCTAGAAAAAACCCGATCGTGACAATTTCCTAAAAACTCCATCAGCCGGGCACATGAGCCTTTACCGGCGGTAGAAGCTGCCCCTCCTGATCGACCCGGGAAGGTGGCAGACATGTCAGTCGAACCCATGGAAACAAGATTCTCTGCCTCTAGATAGCAATAGCAGTGCTCCCTCAAAGTCCGGTTCTCAGCAGCCGTCGAGGTGACCCCGCTTGCCTGTTCTTTCTAATTTTTTATCATGGGGCTCCTTCAATGGAATATTCACGGCATTCATTCCAATTGGGAGGAATTAAAACTACTCCTTCGATAGCACTGCCCGCTTCTAGTTTGTCTCCAAGAAACTAAGTTACGTCCATGCGATCATGCAGACTTCTCCCAATACACCTCTGTGGATTTTGACCTGAACCCTGTGGAAGGTACTCCAGCCCATGGAGGGGTTCTGATGCACATTCGGGATGACATCTATTACCATCCCATCTCATTGCATACTCACCTACAGGCAGTTGCCGTCCACATCACTCTCTCCACCTTTTCCTTTTCCCTCTGTAATATCTATTCGCCATCGTCATCCGCCCTTACTAGGGTGTACAACTTGTCAGGTCATTAGTGCTCGGATCAGAACAGAGATTCGTTAGATCTTAAAAAAATTGCGAACTGCCAGAAAGGTGAGTATCAAGAGAAAGCTAAAACAAAAGGATAAAAAATATCAAGTAGAAGGGTTAAATATCTTTTGATAAATTAGCCGTGTTGATAAAATGAAAAACTCTAGCAGCTGCTTGTGTGTCATTGGCTAAAAGTTGCTCCAGAGTAGAAGGCAAATTAAGGGCTACACGGAGATGATTAAAATTGGGACAAGACAGTAAAACATGTCGCACCGTCAGCAATTCACCACAAGAGCACAGCGGTGCAGGGTAGGTGGTTAGCAAATGACTGTGGCTGAAACGGCAGTGACCGATCCGCAACCGGACCAGGATGACCACCTCTTGCCGAAAGGGGCGAGAGGGGGTCCTCCAAGTGGTCGGGATCGGTTTTACGGTTCTCAGTTTTTTGCCGTGGAGTGAGAACCAAGAACTGTTCCAGGATGTCACAATACACTGGCAAAGAGCCCGTTGAATATCATCTGATAGGACACACAAAGTAGCCATGCGAGGCAAAAGAGCTGCTGCCTTGGCGGCCATTTCGGCGGTCTCATTCCCGGGCACACCCACGTGGCCAGGGACCCACAGAAAAGAAACGTGACAGCTGTTATCTGCTAGCAACTGAAGGGAGCATTCGATTCAGTACACGAGAGGATGGGTCGAGAAAGGGTCCCTAAGACTCTGCAGGGCACTAAGGGAGTCAGAGCAGATGGTGGCGGTGGTGGCAGATATACAAAACGGCCTGGTGGAGGGCAAAAAGCTCAGCCGTAAAATTCGAGCACCGGTCAGGGAGCTTGTATTGGAACAGGTTATCCCTGACGACGAAGGCAGATCTGACACCGTCACTGCTCTTGGAACCATCAAGACAAATATGGCATTATCGAACCGCAAACTGAGTTCGACAAGCCTTGAGCGATATACCAAATCCGGAGTGCTCTCCTTGGGGAGCGAACTAAGTTCAAGGTGGGTTGAACCTGGGCCTGATGCCACGGTGGCAACGGGCTCTCACTCAACCAAAAGGTAGAAGGAAGAGTGAAATCGAGTTGCTGAACCAGGCGGCGAAACCGAACTTTAGGTGGAAGCAAGGCTATCGCAAACAACCGATATTGGTGATGGAGGGAGTCATCAAAGAATAATGGGTAAGATACATGGTTGGGCATCGACAGCAGTCAGCATGCGTACCGGCACAAGAGTATGTCACGCCGAGAGGTCAAGGGTAGTACAGCAGCTTCGGCATAAAGACATTCAACAGGGCTGGTATAAAATGCACCGGTCGCCAGGTGTAATCCCTGATGGTGAATGGAGTTGAGACGGCAGAGTAGGGACGGCCGTGCAGAAGAGTATACAAAGTTTCCGTAGTCCAATGCCAGAAATCGGGAAGTGGACCTTTATGCCGGATAAATGGCGTAGGCCAACCCAGATAGCCGAGGAGGGAGTAATGCGGTTAAAAGAACTGCTAAAAACAGTCCAGCAAGTTTGTTTTGCTGTCTTTTATAACACGACGTCTTTTTCTCCTTGTACTCTCCTAGACTTCTCCTCATTAGTCTCCGCATCGGCGTTTGAGACACTTCTTTCCTTCTTCCTCTTCACTTTCTCTATTCTTCTTCTTTCCTCCCTGTGCGTGTCTGAAGGCCGACCCACACATTATCATGCGTAGCAGGTGATCGGGTAACGCGTAATTCCCCACCCCGGGTAGACAAGTAGGGCACGTATGTACCCCCTGGTAAAGGCCAGGCCCAGGCAGGGGTGATTACCCGAGCTGGTACCTTCCGAACATGCTGATTGGTCCCTCCATCAGTTCTCGGGAGGTGTGACCTGAGGTGTGAACAATCACCCAAGTCGGGTAAGCCCTCAGAGGGCCCCCACTAGGAAGGAGCGCGCCATCGGAGACGCCGTTAATCACGGGGGACACTTCCGCAATGACTTCCTTCTCTTCTTCAGTGACGTTGACCCAGAAACAAAAGATAGATTCGCCTCGACAAAAGAAGACTCTGCCTAATCTACCGAAATTTCTTGTCGTCTCTCGCACCGATGGAAAAGATTTCACGTCTGTAAATCCTTTCGTCATCCAGAAAGGTGTAGATGCAATTGCTGGCCCTGTTAAAACCTGTTCGCGTCAGCGCAATGGCACATTGTTGCTGGAAGTGGACAGTGCCTGCCAAGCTCAGAAACTAATCCGGACTACATTGTTACACACATTTCCTGTCAAGGTAGAAGCGCATCGCACACTCAACTCGTCATGGGGGGGGGGGGGGGTAGTCTTCACGAGATCCCTTGACGGGTTGTCTGACAAAGACATACAAACCTACATGTCCAATCAGGATGTCACAGCCGTGCATAGGGTTTTGAAAAAGGTAGATAACCAGCTGACACCGACTCGTACTGTGTTTTTGATGTTTGACAGAGTTGAACTCCCGTTGAAGGTCAAAGCAGGGTACGAAGTTATCTCTGTCCGCCCTTATATTCCAAACCCAACGCACTGTTTCCAATGCCACAGATACAACCATACCCGTGAACATTGCCCAAATGCAGCAAAGTGTGTCACTTGTGGTAGGGACGCCCATGAGGGGGATTGCCCTCCTCCATACCCTCACTGCCTTAACTGCAACGGTGACCATGCAGCTTCCTCTCGCGACTGCCGTGTATACAAGGATGAAAAGGTCATCCAGCAAATTCGGGTTACGGAAAAGGTGTCAACATCTGCCGCTCGAAAGTTGTTGGCGAGTCGAAAGCTCGCTGTCCTCCCAGCGGGCACATACAGTAAGGTCCTCACCTCCACTCAACCTACTAAGGATTCCAGTACCCAGACCTGTGATTTTACCTTCGCTGACACAGTTGTGCGATCCGCCAACCCGAAGATTGTCCGTTCCACGTCCCCGCTTCCTCCTGCTGCTTCTAAAGTACAGTCTTCTTCAACCTCTAGTAAACCGCGGGCACCTAAACAAGATGCCTGGACTTTGAAAAAGGAACCTGTCCGTGAGGATTTTCTGCGTTCTCAGGCTTCCCAACCGTCGACTGCCTCTTCTCACCGTCAATCTTCCAGAAGAACCAACAAGGAAAAAAGTTCCTCACCTTCCCCGCCGAGGCATGACCCATCCGTCACGCCGCCCAACAGTTGCCAGCTTCGGCCGTCTTCTGTTTCACCGGGACGCCCCATCTGCCGGGCACCCGGCCCTTTACCGGCGGTGGATACTGCCCCTCCTGATCAACTCAAGGAGGTGGCAGGCGCGTCGGTCGAACCTATGGACCACGACCCTTTGCCCCTAGACAGCAATAGCAGTGCTCCCTCGAAATCCGGTCCTCAGCGGCCATCGAGGTGACCCCGCTTGCTTGTTCATTTTTATCCTCTCATTTATTACCATGGCGCTCCTTCAATGTAATATTCACGGCTTTTGTTCCAATTGGGAGGAGTTAAAACTACACCTTAGATTGCACTGCCCGCTTCTAGTCTGTCTCCAAGAAACTAAGTTGTGTCCATGTGATCGTGCAGACTTTCCCCACTACACCTCTGTGCGTTTCAACCTGCCACCCGTGGAAGGTACCCCAGCCCATGGAGGAGTTCTGATGTTCATTCGAGACGATGTCTATTACCATCCCATTACATTGCATACTCACCTACAGGCAGTTGTCGTCCGCATCACTCTATCCACATTTACCTTTTCCGTCTGTAATATCTATTTGCCATAGTCATCCGCCCTTACTAGGGCAGATGTGCTACACCTCATTGACCAGCTCCCTTCACCTTTCGTGTTCGTAGGTGACTTCAATGCCCACCACCCCCTATGGGGCTCTCCGGCGCCTTGTCTGAGGGGCTCCCTTTTGGTGGACCTTCTCCAACACCTCAGTCTTGTCTCCCTCAACACAGGTGCACTGACCTTCCTTTCTGACACAACTCATACTTACTCCCACATAGACCTTGCAATATGTACTCCTCAGCTTGCCGGTCGGTGTGAGTGGTATGCACTTTCTGACACGTGCTTGAGTGACCATTTCCCTTGCATCATTCACTTCCTGCATCATTCCCCATCTCCTCATCCCACCAGTTGGAACATTTCTAAAGCCGACTGGGGGCTTTATTCTTCCATGGCTGTTTTTCACGATCAGAATTTTCCCAGCTGTGACAGTCAGGTCGAATACCTCACTGAGTTATTCTCACCGCTGCCGAACATTCCATACCTCGTACATCTCCACGTCGTGTCCAGGTCCCTTGGTGGACTGCAGCCTGCCGCGACGCGCTTAGAGCCCGGCGCCGTGCTTTACGCACCTTCCGCCGCCACCCAACTTTGGAGAATTGCATACATAAGCGTATGAGAGCGCAATGTCGTCGTATCATAAACGACAGCAAGAATGCTTGCTGGACTGCTTTTACTAGTTCTTTTAACCGTTTTACTCCCTCCACGGTTGTTTGGGGTGGCCTCCGCCGTTTACCCGGCATTAAGGTCCACTCCCCGATTCCTGGCCTGACCGTGGAGAACGCAGTCCTCGTGGACCCCGCTGATGTTCCCAATGCATTGGACCGTTTCTTTTCAGAGGTTTCGAGCTCTGCCCATTACCACCCTGCCTTTCTCCCTCACAAAGAGGTAGAGGAGGCACGGCCGCCTTCTTTCCACTCTTTTAATCGTGAAAATTATAACGTCGCCTTCACCATGCAGGAGCTAGACCGTGCTCTCGCCCTGTCCCGATCTTCTGCTCCTGGGCCCGATTCCATTCATATTGAGATGCTGAAGAACCTCTCTCATGCGGGCAAGTGCTTTCTTCTTAGTACCTACAATCGCATATGGACTGAAGGTCATGTTCCCACAAGTTGGCGTGAAGCCATTGTTGTCCCCATCCCCAAACTAGGGAAGGACAAACACCTTCCTTCCAGTTATCGCCCCATTTCTCTGACAAGCTGCGTCTGTAAGGTGATGGAACACATGGTTAACGCTCGGTTGGTCTGGCTCCTCGAATCTCGCCGCCTCCTAACAAATGTCCAATGTGGTTTTCGTAGACACCGCTCTGCTGCTGATCACCTCATTACGTTGTTGACCTTCATTATGAATAACTTTCTAATGAAGCGTCAAACAGTAGCAGTGTTCTTCGACTTGGAGAAGGCATACGATACCTGTTGGAGAGCGGGCATTCTCCGCACATTGCACACATGGGGCCTTCGGGGCCGCCTTCCTCTTTTCATTCAAGCGTTTTTGGCGGATCGCAAGTTCTGGGTACGGGTGGGCTCTGTTTTGTCAGATACCTTTTGCCAGGAGAATGGGGTACCACAGGGCTCCGTCTTGAGTGTGGCTCTCTTTGCCATTGCAATCAATCCGATCGTAGATTGCCTTTCAGCCGACGTCTCCGGATCTCTTTTTGTTGACGATTTCGCAATTTATTGCAGCGCACAGCGGATGTGTCTCTTGGAGCATTCTCTTCAACGCTGTCTTGACCGTCTATATTGCTGGAGCATCGCAAACGGCTTCCGATTCTCTACTGAGAAAACGGTGTGTATAAACCTCTGGAGATACAAGGAGTTTCTTCCACCTTCTTTACATCTCGGCCCTGTTGCTCTCCCTTTTGTGGAGACTATGAAATTCTTGGGACTCATGTTGGATCATAAACTTTGCTGGTCCACACACTTGTCCTACCTGGCTGCCCGTTGTGCCCGATCCCTTAATGTTCTTCGTGTCCTTAGTGGCACGTCATGGGGAGCGGATCGTACTGTCCTGCTTCACCTTTACCAGGCCATTGTTCAGTCGAAGCTCGACTACGGAAGCCTTGTTTACTCGTCTGCACGGCCGTCGATTCTCCGCTGTCTCAACTCTATCCACCATCGGGGATTACGTCTTGCGACCGGTGCATTTTATACCAGCCCTGTTGAAAGTCTGTATGCCGAGGCTGCTGTATTACCTTTGACCACTCGGCGTGACATACTCTTGTGTCGGTACGCATGCCGATCGCGGTCGATGCCCAACCATCCATCTTACCGATTATTTTTTGACGACTCACTTGGTCGCCAATATCAGTTGTCTGCGATTGCCTTACTTCCACCTGGAGTTCAGTTTCGCCGCCTGCTACAGCGACTCGATTTCTCGATTTTACCCTTCCTTCCACCCTTCGGTTGAGCGAAAGCCCATTGCCACCGTGGCATCAGGCCCAGGTTCACACTCAGCTTGAACTTAGTTCGCTCCCCAAGGAGAGCACTCCGGATTTGTTATACCGCTCGAGGCTTGTCGAACTCTGTTTGCGGTTCAATAATGCCATATTTATTTACACTGATGGTTCCAAGAGCACTGCCGGTGTCGGATCTGCTTTTGTCGTCGGGGACAACCGTTTCCAATACAAGCTCCCTGACCGGTGCTCGAATTTCACGGCTGAGCTTTTTTTTGCCCTCCACCAGGCCGTTTTGTACACCTGCCGCCACCGCCAACCTTTCTATGCCATACGTTCAGACTCCCTTAGTGACCTGCAGAGTCTTAAGGACCCTTTCTCGAACCACCCTATCGTGTATCAGATCCAACGCTCCCTCCAGTTGCTAGCAGATGACAGCTGTCACGTTTCTTTCCTGTGGGTCCATTGCCACTTGGGTGTGCCCGGTAATGAGACCACCGACATAGCAGCCAAGGCAGCAGCTCTTTTGCCTCGCATGGCTACTTTTTGCGTCCCATCGATGTTAAACGGGCTCTTCGCCGGAGTATCGTGTCGTCATGGCACAGCGCATGGTTTTCACTGTACAACAATAAATTGAGAACTGTAAAACCGATCCCGAGCGCTTGGAGGACCTCCTCACGCCCCTCTCGGCGGGAGGAGGTCATCCTGGCCCGGTTGCGGATCGGTCACTGCCGTTTCAGCCACCGTCACTTGCTATCAGCCGACCCTCACTGCTGTGCTCCTGCGGTGAACTGCTGACAGTGCGACATGTTTTACTGTCTTGTCCCAATTTTAATCATCTCCGTGTAGCCCTTCACTTTCCGTCTACTCTGGAGGAAATTTTAGCTGATGACACACGAGCAGCTGCTCGAGTTTTGCGTTTTATCAACTTGGCCAGCTTATCGAAGGATATTTAACCCTTTTAATTGTCTTTTATCTTTTATTTTTAGCCTCTTCTTGATGTTCTGACAGTCACAATTTTTTTAAGATCTAGCGAATCTATGCTCTTGTCTGGGCACTAATGACCGTAGAAGTTGTGCGCCCTAAAACCACAACAAAATAAATAAATAAATAAATAAATAAATATTGGGATGAGAATATACTGGGTGTATCAAAAAGGATGGCACAAACTTTCACAGTTCAAAGTACACGATAATAGAATAAAAAATGTACCAGTAAACATCAGTCTCCAAACGAGCCGTTTGCAAGATAATTAAGAATGCATGGTTCTAATCCGCCACTGCCATCATTGTAAACATCGTCCTAGTTGCCCGCGAAAGGCAAAGGTCCCAGGTACGAGTCCCGGTTCCGGCACACAATTTTAATCTGCCAGGAAGTTTCATATCAGCGCACACTCTGCAGAGTGAAAGTTTCATTATAGAATTTGTGTGTTTGTTTTCTTTACTTATTCTTCATGTTTAATCCAATGAATAATAGTATTTTGAAATTTTTCAGGAAGTAGTCTCAAAAAGATGTGGACCAGACAGTGCCCAGTAAGTTTTTTTTTTTAATTTCCACTCAATGTTTATTAGAGAAAATACTGATTTTTCACTATGTTATGTGATGCTTTGTTCAAGATATTCAGGAAAAAATACATTAACATAAACCTAGTGAGGATTATGTACTTCTTTGTATCACTAGGCTTTATGATTGTGTGTACATTTGTATGTTGGTTTGGTTCTATATATACTTTGGATTACAATGCCATAGCCGGCCGCAGTGGCCGAGGGGACTGAGGCGCTTCAGTCACGGTCTGCACGGCCACTACGGTCGGGGGTTCGAATCCCCCCTTGGGCATGGATATTTGTGCCGTCCTTAGTTGTAGCTAGTTCATAAGTAGTTTGTAAGTTTAGGGACTGATGACCCCGTAGTTAAGTCCCATAGACTCAACAAACATTTGAACATTTGAACAATGCCATAAAGCCATTAAGTTTTCTACAAAACCTGCATCAATCACAGGCACACGGCTTAAATTTTCGGCCTTCGTCAGAAAAATACATAACTATGCACATACGATCGCCACCTCTGACCGCTACAGTGAAACGAGCTGCTTGACAATTAGAGAGGAGGGGAGCAGAGACGAGTGGAGGGGGAATGATGCCAGATAAAGGTGGGGAGAGAACGTTTTAGAGCTTTGCTTTGTTTTCTTGATACGAATAACCAAATAAAGTTAAAATTTCACAAAACAATACAAAATTACAAGACAATGTGCAACTTTATATTATGTTTTTTTATGCTATGATATTTCTGTGAGGGTGTTTAGCCGGTGGCAACATGATATTTTTATAAAACTAAAACTCGCATGTATTTCTTTCCAAATCTTCCTTCTGGCTAGCTTCATGGAATTTTAACCAGTTTTATGTCATCTCAAGGGATGTGTATGAAGTTAAGCACAAACATCTAAAAACTCTTGAATATCTTGCAGCCCAACTGTCTGAGAGTGTGTGTGTGTGTGTGTGTGTGTGTGTGTGTGTGTGTGTGTGTGTGCGCGCGCGCGCGCGCGCGCGCCAGAAAGCTGATCTCAGAGGCGAAATTTACTTTGAGGTTGGATAATTGTGATGAAACTTGGAACACAATTTTAATTACCTTTATCTGCAGATACAAATCAGGCTGAGAGTTGTCACCACTTAGGACAGTGTAGAGGGATTCTTTGTAATTTAGTGCACAGGGCTCGTATCATTCCAGACTTGGAACATTTGTCAACTGAACTGTCCCATTGGGAGGTTACTTTTTGCCAGAGTTATTATTGTGAAGGGCAGAGCTTTGTGTAATTGACCAAATGTGTAATGGGCTAGTGATGAAGTCAATGGCATTTTTGCCAACATTGGCAGCACTTCCAACAATATTGGCCATATTTTGTGCAAACATGTTGTGGAATTTTCGTTTCAGCCACCATGTAAAAGTTAGGGGCTGTAAGGTTCCTTATAGGACGATCTCGGTTTGTGCAAGATTGGTGTCTATCGTAGTCCGCGCAGCTGTGGTATATCGTATATTGGTCAGACAATAAAGTCTGTTGAGGACCAGTGTATTGATCACAAATATCACACACATTTACAACAGCCCAACAAATCTGCTGTTGCCAAACACTGCCTAGATGCAGGTCACTGTATGGCATATAACAAGATGGAAATTTTGGCATGCACTTACAGGTATTGGGATTGTATTATCAACAAAGTGATTGAATTAAAACTAGTGGATAACCTTATGAATAGGGATGCAAGTTTTCACATAAATTCTGCATGGAATCCTGCTCCCTCATTTGTCAAAAAACAGAGGACCGAAATTAATGCCACCTCACCCACTGAAAACTGATGATTATTATCGATATTTCTGATGGTTTTCATCTTTGGCTGCGTGATGGCACTGTTTGTTCATTTGCTCGTTATGTGTTGTCTTTCCCATAGTCATTAATCATTGTTGCTCACTGCAGTATTGCCTCAAGAATGGCAGGGTGATAGCCTTCCAAAATATCAGCCGATAAAAATTTCTATATCTGGCTGCAAGCCCTTACGTTTTTTGAGTATTGGGATTCTGTCATTAGCAAGGCAGTTGAAATTCAGTTATGTGAAAAAATACATTAATAGAGACTCTGGATATACACTTAGCAATGCACGGAAGCAAGCACTGGAGAAGGAGAAAGTACAGAGGACGACTTCCAGAACATCTCCCAGTTTACCACCTGCTGCGAGAGATGGCACTGCTAGCAACACGGAATAGATTGCACTAGATAATCTAGGTGTTTACAGGAAGTGACGTGTGTGTGCTATTACTGCCTTGAGGTAAGACAGCCAATGGGAATCCGTCATCTGGTTATATAAGTGGAAGCCTCCCATTCACAACAGTCAGTTTTATCCCAGACAATGACCGTGGAGGTTATAGTTGAAACCTTGGGCTCTTACCCATACATGATGTGACAAGAAAACTGAGATTTTACACAGACATACAATAATTTCATACTCTTTGACATGATTTTTTGCCTACAGATCAGTGCAGATGTATAAGCACCCAGTGTCATTGAAGGTGAGCAGGTGTTGTGGTCTGCTGCTGAACACAGGTAACGAAATGTGTGCTGCCGGTCAGACGGCGTCTCCCGAGCCCAGAGCCAGCTGCTGCCACTGTCACGGTGTTCACAGTGCTAACTATCATAATTTAATTTGTGTGAAATTTAATTGCCAGTCAATTTCTTCAATTTCGTTACTGCTTCTGCTTTTTATTTTTTATTTTATTTTATTTTATTTATTTAAGAGGTTTATTCTCACATACTTGGCAATTTTCATTTGAGCTGCATGCCATGTAATTTAAATATCAACTTGTCACTTCTTCGTTCTATGTTTCGCTTTCAGATAGCTTTTATTCTTCACAAATTAGATAATAGTGCGCTCCATAGATTTTCTTTTTTATTTTGAATACAGCCAGAGGCAGTTTTGTTGTTTTTGACAGTATAGTTACTACTTACCACAATTCAGTCAGCTGCCAGACACCTTTATTAAAGTACTAGACTAGTTAAAAGTTCATTATCTAGTTTTTTTTTTACTTTCTACAGTAATTGTATGGATAGGATGTGTGCCTGATGTGTGCGGATGCAGGAGGAGTTGGTCACAGTTCAGGAACAGCAGAGCGTGCTGCTGTCTACTGTTAGCCATCTTCAGGCTGATGTCTGGGATGCAGTGGCTGTGGGGAGTCTGGTGCATAGAGTGGAACACCTCAGGTGTCTCACGCTTTGCCCTCTGTCCCTGCTATTGAGGCACCTTCAGGTGTACCGGACGTGGTCGACCCACCTTCTCCGCAAGGGGAATGGTGAGTCGAATGGTGTTCGTGTCGCTCGAGACGAAACACCAATGTGGAAGCTGGCCGTCCGTCCGCACCCGTTCGTCGTGTAAGTGGAGGTGTGGCCACTCCTTCAACGGGGTCTGAACAGGTGCACGGGGGGAAGGTATTATTAGTTATTGAGAGCTCCAATGTTAGGCGTGTGATGGAGTCCCTTAGACAGGTAGTGTCGACATCCGAAAAAGAAGTCCGACACGAACTCGGCCTGTCTGCCAGGGAAGTCTCATCCGAAATTTGGAGGCAGCCTCGCCGGTGGCTATCGAGCGTACGGAGTGAGGTCAGCTACGAGTCGCGGCTCATGTTGGCACCGATGATGCTTGTCGCTTGCGTTCTGAGGACATCCTCAGTTCCTACGGGCAGCTGGTGGAGTTGGTGAAGGTCGCTGGCCTCGCAGGCAGGGTACAAGCAGAGCTGTCGACTTTTAGCATTGTTCCCAGTGCTGATCGGGGTCCTTTGATTTGGAGCTGAGTGGATGGTCTGAACCAGAGGCTTCACTTACTCTGTGACAGTCATGGCTGCAGATTTCTGGACCTGCGATATCGGGTGGGGAATTGGTGGACACCCCTAAATAGATCAGGGATGCACTACACTACAGAAGTGGCTATTCGGGTAGCAGAGTACTTGTGGAGTGCACATGGGGGGTCTTTCAGGCTGGGCGCTAGCTCTGATGAGCACTCCCCTGTCGACATTCAGATAGTGAATTCAGGCCACATTCATAATGTTAATTCGTTCAGTGGTGGCCAGGAGCGGAGTTGCAGCAGAGGGCGCTCGTGGCTGTCATCGTAAGAACGCCGCGCCGTGCGTGCATAGCGGTGTGCGGCGAAAGTAGGTGGCGCGCACTTTATACTTGTGCGACACCATACCCCTCCCCCCCAAACCGCCGTGCCATCGTGGCGTAGGGCTGAGGGCCACGGCGACGGCACTGGGAGGGCAGCCTGGGCGGGGGCGTTACTGGTGGGACGGGCGTCGTAGCAGAGGCTGGGATCGAGTCGCCATCTGCGCCCCAGCATCCACCTTGCGATCCCCTGGGAAACCCACCAAAACCTGGGGAAGGGCGCACGCCACTGCCCAGAGGGAGCAGGTCATCTTCTTCTGAGGTGCGTGGCCCAGGCGGCGGGGACACGCGTGGTCCCGGAGTCCCTCTCGGTGACGCTGTCAGCTGCAGCAACGACGGAGGCGGACTGCGTAGGAGGCGCTTCCACCTCCATGGGTACGATCTTGTAGTCCGGGGATGCTGGGTCCGGAGGCGAGCGATATGGCTGTGCTCCCTGGCGGTGAACTGGTTCTGGAATCAAGAAACCCGAGACAGGATCGGGCGGCCTGTGCAGGCGCAATTGGTTTCGTGGCGCCGCAGCCCCAACCCTATGGAAGAACGTACAACATACATATTGCGACCGAGCTTGCGTTGAATGCTGCCCGGCGTCCATCTTGTCTTGTTGCCAACAAACACCCTGTACAGCACTGGCGTAGAAACCTGAAAACGTGAAGCGCCATACGAACCGACTCGGTGTGTGGGAGGCTGCAACAGGTGAAGGAGAGTGCGGTAACGGCGGCCGTGTAGCAGCTCGGCAGGTGACGGGCCGTCGCGTGGCATGCACCGATACGTAGACAGGAAAATTTGAAGAGCTTGCTGCCTGGAGTGTTAACCTTTCATCTTTTCCATGTGAGACTTGAATGTTCGAACGAAACGTTCTGCTTCACCATTGGACTGTGGGTGAAAAGGTGCGGTGGTGATATGCTGAATACCATTCACACAACAAAACTTTTGAAATTCCGCACTAACAAACTCAAGTCCATTGTCAGTGACGAATGTTTCAGGCAAACCTTCGATGCAAAACACTGATATTAAGGCACTGATTGTACTAGACGCCGTCGTTGAGTTCATGGCAATCACAAAAGGAAACTTGCTGAAAGCGTCTACAACAATTAACCTTCGCGTATTCCAGAAAGGTCCGGCAAAGTCAATGTGTAAACATTGCCATGGTCCCTTGGGGCGTGGCCAGTCCGAGAAACATTGCTGGGGAGCCACCTGATGCTCCACACAAGCAGTACAGTGTGACGTCACGTTCTCTATCTGAGCGTCCATACCAACCCAGGTACAATGACGTCTGGCCAATTACTTTGTCCTAACAATACCCCAATGTCCTTGATGCAGGAGATGTAACACTTCTCGTTGCAGGGAACGAGGAACAATCACTCTTGTTTGGTCGTTGTCCGTATGTAACAACAGAACACCCTGACTTAAAGATAATACACGACGTTGTGCAAAATAACGTCGAACCAGAGGCTGCTCAATGTGTTTGGCTCTGGCAGGACAACCAAAGCGAACAAAACATGCTACCACACTTAGGTCTGCATCCGCAGCTGTTTCCTGTGCAACCCATCGAGAGTTCAAAGGAAAGTCTGCGACAGCGGAAGCATCTCTGGAGTCTATCTGACAACATGCCATTTCTGAAGAATCAAACGACACATCCTGGCCAACCGGATGTCGGAAAAGTGTGTCCGCGTTGGCATGTTTAGCGGTAGGTCGGTACAAAATCTCATACTGATAATTAGACAGTATTAAGGACCATCTCTGAAGCTTTTGTGCTGTTCGTGGCGGAATTGGTTTTGTGGGTGAGAACGATGACGTGAGAAGCTTCTGGTCTGTCAACAAATAGAATTTTCTGCCATAGAGATAATGATGAAACTTTGTGACGCCATAAATTATTGCTAAGGCCTCCTTTTCTATCTGACTGTAATTCTGTTGCGTTGGCATCAGTAGCTTGGATGCAAAGGCAATAGGACGATTGTGAGAACCAATACGATGTGACAATATTGCACCCAGACCGTACGACGAGGCATCCACTGCTAGCACTACAGGTTTCTGGGGGTCAAAGGGAATCAAACATGTATCACTGAGTAGTGCAGTCTTCAATTATTCAAAGGCAACCTGACAATCTTTGGACCATACAAAGGGAACATTCTTCCTACGTAAGCGATGCAGTGGAGCTGCAATCTGAGAGGCATTGGGAATAAATCGGAAATAATAGTTAAGCTTTCCCATTACTGCTTGCAATTCCTGCACATTCTGAGGAGGAGGCAAGTCTTTGATTGCTCGAAGATGTGACTGTAAGGGATGGATTCCTTGGGCATTGATCATATGGCCTAGATACTCTATTTCAGTCTGGAAAAATGAACACTTTGCTTTATTACAACGTAGACCTGCTGCAGTCAACACTTTGAAAAGGCACTCCAGGTTTGATACATGTTCTTCAACTGTGCGCCCAGAGACCACAATATCATCTAAATCGTTCGAACAGCACGGTACAGAAACTGTCAGCTGTTCCAAGAAACGCTGAAAAACAGCGGGGTTGGAAGAAGTGACAAAGGGTAGGCGTTGAAACTGAAAAACCAAACAAGTCAAATGCATCTAGTCCAAAAATGTTCTGAGTAGATTTGGCCTGAAGAACTACAAAAGAAACTGTTTTTGTTACACCTTGAAAAGAGGCGGGCAGGCTACGCGTTCCTAGCACGGGAATATTTTGACCTGTGTACACTGTTAGCACTTGTTGACACGGCGACAATTTTGGCGAACCCAGAAGTTCATAAGTATCTTTATTTATTAATGTGACAGTGGAACCAGTATCAAGCTGAAATTTCACAGTCTTACTTTCTATGCAAAGAGCCGCAAAAAGTTTTTGCTTGTGGCGCTTGACAGGTGCGCGAATGTGGGCAACGTCTGACACAGTTTGTTTGCTGCACGTTTTGCGCATGCGCGGGCCGCGTAGTGAAGTAAGCGGCGCAGAATTGGCACACAGTGGATTAACAACACTGTCACTAGATGGCACTACCGCCGGATCGGCGTCCGCGCAATGCGAGGCTACTACAGATTCACTAACTACTGTACTAAACTTTTGAGTAGCTACATCAAGTCTACTGTCACTAACTACACAGTACTGGGCACTTTTACAAGGAGAAGTTGCGGAAGGCACTAGGTTCACTACAGGATTGCACTGTACATAGTCATTTTGCTTGTCCCAAACACTTTTCCGTTGCACAGATTTACGTGCTCGACGATGCTTGCTACATGGCTCTCTACATAGTTTTGCCGTAGGTGCAGAAGAATTGTCTTGATTTGAGAGTCAAGAGAAACACTGTCCAAGTGTACAGCATGTATGACATTTACAGGATTAACTGTTCTCACACTTCGCGAAGCACTGTTCCTGATGGCACCGTTCGTTGAGTATTTAATTTGCATACACACAGACTGTACATGTCCCGATTTGCGACATTGATAACAGGTTGCGCTGCGACTAGGACAACGCGCACGCTTGTGGCGAGATACACACTGGGGGCAAGATTTACGTACATTTTTCTAAAATGAACGTTGGCGCCCGTTATTTAAATTATGTTGTCTAACACGACGGAGCGACCTTTGTGTCGCACTTTTACACTGGCTACTGTTCACTGTCTGTTCAGCACGGCAGGGAGAATTATAAGAATCACTAGGGCTACACTGAAAACTATGGCTAGGAAAGCGTCCGTTGCGGGGCACTGCATTAACACTGTGGGGCTCTGCATTTCTACATCTGCTAAGTCAAAAGTATCATGCACTTCTATAAGCTGCAGTACACTGTCTAATGAAGGGTCAGACTGTTTTAAAATTGCTGCCCTAATTCTGGGGTCCTGAATGTTCTGTGTGATAGCATCTCTCAACATCACGTCACTATATGAAAGTCCACAAGAGCAAATAAATTTACATTTGCGGGTTAGGCCCTTCAACTCCATAGTCCACTGCTGGTGCGACTGTTCTGGTAAATTTTTTAGTCTGAAAAATCAGTACCGTGCAGCGACTACAAGAACTTTTCTCTCATAATGAGCATTCAGTGCATCTACTATTGCATCAAATTGTAGATCGCGAGGAGATGCGTGGGGGAAAAGTTTCTGCAGTAACACGAAGGTGTTGGTGCCCACAATGGATAATAACAGATGCTTCACTCTCTGACCTGTAATTTGATGAGCCGCGACGAGTTCTTGAAATTGCGCCAAATAGTCGCTCCATTCTTCCTCACGTTCGTTGTACTGGCAAAATGTAGGAAGCGGTGCGGCTGCAGGTGTAGGCTGTTGATGCGACGGCTATTGTTGAGTTGGCGTCAACTGCGCCACTGCTCGAAGTAGTTGCGTGATTTGCGCCGTCTGTAACTGAATAATTTCCATAAAGTTTGGGTTTGGGATAGTGGCCATCTGACCGATTAGGAACCGCACATACAAGAAAATTAGTACAAAACACAAAAGAAAGATAAATGAGGACGCACTGCAACAAAAAAAAGTCCACAAAACATGTAACAAAATATCTTCCCCCAAAATTCTTATAATAAGTGTGGGTGGGCGGGAGCAATTTCTGTGTGCTCCGACTGCTGCTGTCTGGCTGCTGCTAGAGGGCTGGTCCACGGTTCTTCTATCACTCCTCGTCGCCACTTTTGTGTCTCGTTTCCGTTGTAGGTGTTGGTGGCCGAGTAGAAAGACCGACACAGGAATAAAGGATGCACGCATGCGCAGGTAGGTGGTGATCAGCCAGCGGGACAGCAGAAACTAGAAACACTAGAGTAAATTAGAATGATATATATATTTCTTAGAGACTTAGTAATACTTAACTTTTACATAGCTCAGTACTGCAGAATGCTGATACATAGTTGAGCTAGAGGCCTGCCTAGTGCCTAGTGCCAATATCCATTGGAAATGCTCAATGTTTCAACCAATTAGTATTTTGTAATTAAACCATGGGACACAGTAGGTGGACCAGAGAATGTAAACAGAGCATGTTGTATTTTACAAAGTAATGACTTATTTGTAACAAAACATCTCTACTATTATGCCACAGGACATACACCATTCAGTAAAGTCACCATGCAGTATAACCTCACTAAAGTCCAACTACACAATCAAATCACATGCCATAGTGACATCACAGTTTAACACACACTTACAAACACGACAACCCAGACAGTCACTTCAAATATGGTGGTATTAATTCAGTCCATCATTCCTCAGCTCTCTCTGGGTACATCAAAGTGGCATACCTTTGGCTATGCGAAATGTACTGGCTTAATAACCTACGAGCGGAACAGAAGTGCCACTCCAACTATGTGCCCAACTTTAGTGCACGGACTTTGTTAATAAATGCTGTACTGTTATAATAGATAAAATCAACAACTTACTTATTAAGTATCTGCAATACAAGATATTATCCCATATTAACCAAAGACTGCTTACCTCAGATGCTCTCCCGTTGTTTCTTATATCTTGTCTTATCTTTCTGTATCCTGTTCACAGGTGCCGACTCCACGGTGCCAGAGGGAGCCCCCAATAATTTAAGAAAATTATTAATTATATTATGCTTTGTAAAATCACAAAATTATGTTGGTATTTTTTATTTCCCTTGTTTGACAATAGTTACCTTTTAAAATACATTCAGTAATGAGTTAAAACAAATAATTATTACGGTAGTGAGAAGGTTAAATGAAAACGAGTGGTGTGAATTGTGATAGCATTGGTGCTGTGGCCACACTTAGAATATGTCCCGGTGTGTCAACTTCCGTGTGAAGTGTGGCACCGGTGGGCCATGTTGTGGCTGTGGCAACATCAGAAGGACTGGAGTAGAAGTGCCTGGAACCCTCTGTCTTGATGCTTTATTTATTTACTGGTCCTGTGAATCTAGGACTGTACTGAGTACATATAAAAAATAGAGGTTTTTTTAACTTACCCAAAGTACAGGCTCGTTGACAGACACAAAAACAAATAAAAACACACACAAACACAGATTCAAGCTTTCACAGCTATTGGCCGCTTCATCAGGAAAAGAGGAAGGAGGGAGGAAAAGAAATGGAAGGATGCGGGTTTTAAGGGAGTGTATGAGGTGTCATTCAAATCCCGGGAGTGGAAGGACCTTAGGGGAAAAAAGGAAAGGTAAACAAGTAAACACACACCCACACATATACACACACAAACACACCAAGGCAGACATTTGTAGGACATTTGCTACAAATGTCTGCCATGTTGTGTTCGCATGTGTATATGTGTGTGTGTTGTAGTGTTACATGTGCCTCCACATGCAAAACAATATTTATTTACCCATATTTAAATTAATTATTCTTATATTTGCATATTTTTTCTTGTATTTCGTGTCATTTTCAATGTGTCACTAAATTCTTAAAGATGCAATATTCTTTGAAAAACGTAACTCAGAGACTAACTCTGAACAAAGAGCATTTAGAACAATACATAGATTTAACTATTGTTTCTTTTAAAAGAAAGGAGTAGACGCCATTTCTTCTTCTGTATTATGCTCTCGTCTAGTAAACTTCTCTTCCATATTATGCTTGTATACGCCCTGATGAATTGTAAAAATGTCTGTACGATATATCTCGATGAGAAAATTGTAATTGAAATGATGTACTGAATTTATGACACGATCTCGACTGTATGAAGTTAATTTGATTTCAAAAAGGTAACTGAACTTTGAATGTGTTGTATATGTAGACTTCCTTCATTTATTTGAATAATAATTGTCTCGTGAGTTTACCAAAATTTGTCCGGGTACTTATTTGTAGTGAGAGTGGAACCTTATTTTTTCCTCTCACATTTTTCATTTAACTGTAATGCAATTTATTTTTTCAGGACAAAAGAATAATGAATTACACTGATTTACAAATCTAATTGTTGGAGATGTGTACAATAGGACCCATTTTTATCACATTCTTTTATTAAATAATTATTCTAATTGTGACCCTGAGATTACGAACGAATTACCATTTTCGATTATTGACAGTTCAACTTGCCAGAAACTTAGCTAGAAAATCAGCAATAGTGATAATGTCTCCAACAGTTAGGTTCACGTTGCTTATCAGTATCAGGCAGGTTAGAAAAGGATTTTAACTACTTTCTTGGTGCCTGGCTCATTTCTCTAAAAGTACAGAATAGCATATTCATTTCAATAGATAGATGGTTTTGCTATGTAACCAGTATTGAAATATTTCTCTCAAGCACTCTTTACAGTTATTCTATTTCGTGCTCGATTTACTTGCAAAAATTTATACAGATTTAAAAATTTGAATTAAAATAATAAAATTAAGGGAAGAGTGTTTCAATTTGGTGGCCAACTTGTAGGCCTCGATTGAAATTAAAAAAATGCATCAAATTTTGAAAAAAAAAGAATAACCATTTCCTGGAAATAACACTTCATCAGTGCAGTAAAGATAAGGTAAGGAACACAGTTACGAATATATCTGTGGTTATGTGTGGCAACTTTCTGATGGAAATATCAGTTTGGTCATGAGTAATTAAAGTTTTAATATTCTGAAAAAAAATTTTTATAGTATTTTAACTTCTCATGTAAAGGTTGTCAGACATGGTGTTTGCTGTGCGTATCAAGATGGACTTGCTCTGTCCATGAACTATTGTATTGTTGAGTGTCTTTCTTGTGAGTTAGTAAATTTAAATATATATAAAATTACTGTACCGTGTGAAGATGTTAATTAACTGGGGTGAAATAATTGTTAGATCTGGGGGCAGTGCTAGCTTCATTTAATTTTGTGTAAGCAAATTACGGTAAAAACTAGACTAGCATTTAAATTAGAAATGATGCAATCAATACAGAATAGCGATCAGAATATTGTCAATGCCAGCCAAAGTGCTGATCCAACGACTAGCAACATGTAGGAAAGTGCGGGTAACAAGATTTATGTAGACAGGGGTACCACAACCGAAAATCCTACACGGGAGGCCGTAACTGAATTTGAAGTCAGGCAAGCTCCATTGTCTAATGAGGCAATGTTAATTCAAATTGCAAAAATGTTTGCAGATAATTAAAAACAAATAGAGCAAAAGTTCGCGGACACTGATAAAAATTTTGCGGAAATAAGATCCGATTTTCATACGCATATAGAAAACACACATAAATAATGAGACAAAAAATTTTCATCACAGGATGAAATTCTGAATAAGTTTACGACTGAAGTTAAAGCCAATTTGGCTAATCAGTACCAACACATAAAATGAGAATTAAATTCCACATTAACAAACACAATAAATAATAGTCAGACACACATACAAGAGGAGTTAACTAACATTAGATCAGAAATAGCAACCATTATCGATCCATACAAAGAAGTACCGGAAAGGGTCACTCTATTAACTGAAGAGGTATCGGAAGTAAAAGATACACAAACACATTTGCAAACAAAAATTATTGATCTTTCTCAACAAGTAAATGATCTTACAATATCCACAGAGTGGACAATTACACAGCAATTTGTCCAACAAGAAAAAAATATATATGCAGGACTTCTCGGATGATGATGATGATGATTGGTGTTTTAGGGCGCTCAACAGCGAAGTTATCAGCGCCCGGACTTCTCGGAGTGAATAGATAGAAAAATACGGAAATAACGAACAAAGCAGAAGCAGAAATTCGTGTAGCCATTTGTTCAAATAGCTTCAGAAATTGTGTTTGCAACACTTTACATACAGAGTTAGATGAAATAAAAAGTGTCATTCAGAATGAAATACCATCTTGGCATTCTGAATTAAGCACACAGATAACAAATTTATAAAAAGTGTTCGAAAAAGTAAGATTCGGTCGAGCAGAAGTACAAAACACACCAACAAGTTTAGATGAAAATGCTATTAGTACAAATAGATTGCCTGAGGTTTATCCATGTTATAGCAGAAATTCAACACCACAAAATGTTACTCCACAAGGTGGTGTAGCAGTAGCTACTAAATGTCTTACAAATGTAATAACCGAACAAACCCAGTTTCAAAATAGACCATTTCAGATATTTTGCCCTGAAAAGAAATCGCCACATCCACAGGCATTTATCAAAGCATTTCATGGTGTGTTACCATCTAACGGGACAGATAAACAGAAAATTGGGTTTGTAGCAGCCTGTATACAAGGTGGAGCCACAGGCTGGGCATCTGAAAATACAGATACATGTGACACTTGTGAGGAATTTGAAAGGGCATTTTTGTACGAATTTTGGTCTGCGAATGACCAAGCTAAAGTTCGTAGGCAAGTTTACAATCCGCCAATGTATAACCCAAGAAACTAGTCATTACAAAGATATATTGAAAGATATGTGAACAAGGTCGGATATCTTGAGCAGCCAATGGCAATTTGTGATGTGCTCGGGATTCTGAAGGAGCGTGTTCCCACAGAAATAAGACCTTGGCTTATAAGAGCACCACTGTACGATCTGAAAGAATTTTTGTCAGTCACTGATGAGGTAGATAGTGTCTACGAGAAACAACATATAGATAACAACGGAACCAACAATAACTACAAATCATAATAACAGGAATAATAATAATAATTCTAACACACAAAACCAATCAGGGAATAATGGCAATATATTCCACAGAGTGAATAATAATAATACCAGGAATAATTGAAGCAATGAAAATGGCATAAATGTTCATAACGGCGCTTTGGTTATAAAATGCACATTTGACAATAGGTACCATCCGGGTTACAACTAGCCAAGGCAAGGTAATCAAAATCATAACGGGAACTATAATAATGGAAACAATCAAAATCATTTCAGGGGTCCACAGTCTTGGAATCATGTACAAACAATGCATGAACAACCGACAAGTAGTCAGAACTTGAACCAAACCCGACCACAAGATGATATTGAACCGATACGAATTGTGGAGGTGATAGAATTGTCGCGTAATTAAACACAATTTATTAACGACATACTACATTCAACTGTAACATATGCACAGACTAATTAACAACAAAAGAATAATTACACATAACAAATGAACAGACACTAGTCAGAGATATGTATGCACAGAGTAATCGCAACTCAATAAATCAACACACTTCATCACTTCTCCCTTTAGTATCAAAGATATTTAGGGTTGAATTTGACGTGTCGTCTGGAAAAGATCACAACAATTCTTGAACTGGATGCAGCGGTGTCCTGTGCGGCGGCCCGTGATATCCATTGTGGTTGATTGTAGGTGATAGGAAGCGGAGTAGGTGATACGTCCGTTGGGTCTGAAGGTACGGTTCTGTCATTGAAAGAGGTACTGAAGGATGGTTTTAGCCTGTTAATGCTGACAATGATTGGTGTACCCATTATATCTATTGTAAATGTCTTTTCTTCTCTACTGAGTACATGATAGGGTCCATCGTATGGTGGTTGAAATGGTTTGCGCACTGCATCGTGTCGCACATAAACAGAATCGCATGTTCTTAGTTCGTTGAATACAAATGGACAGTGATTTACTTGTTGCCTTGGAGCCACAGGTCGTAATTGCCGGATATGAGTGCGCAGTTTGGACACAAAATCTGATGGTTAAACGTGGCATGTTGCCAAAGAACTCACCAGGTAGACGAACCGATTGGCCATACACAAGTTCTGCAGATGAGGCTCCTACGTCTTCTTTAATAGCTGTACGGAGGCCAAGCAGGACGATAGGCAGCATTTCAGTCCATCTTTGTGTGTCGTGACATCGCAGGGATGCCTTTGTCTGTGCATTCTTTCAATTAGGCCGTTTGACGATGGGTGGTAAGCTGCTGTCCTTATGCGTTTTATACCTAACAGACAGCTGAGTGCCTTGAACAGATAAAACTCAAATTGTCTCCCTTGATCTGTAGTAACTCACAGCGGTACACCAAAACAAGCAATCCATCATCTGAAGAATGTGGTCGCAACAGTTCCAGTGGTAATTTTAGTAATAGGAAACACTTCCGGCTAACGAGTATAACGGTCAATAGCAGTGAGACAATAGTTGTACCCCTCAGGGGCTCAGCATTAATTTGCTGAGTACGGGCTTGGCGAACCCAGGGTCCTGAGCTGTGGACTGTGTCGCGCCAACAGTCCGCTACACCGTAAGCTCTGTGCGTGCTTCAACGATCATCGTTCAGCACGACGGTGGAACGTTGTACGTTTCAGAGCCCGGGGATCTTGGCTTAATTGCCCGGGTCGCGAGGACGGTACAAACTTCTGTAAAAAAAACCTCAATCTCAGCTGAGGAGATGCATGGCTGTTGAGGTTGAACAGTCATTAGCGAGCAACCTCTGAGGAACCTGCCGCACCTCAGTTGTATAAGGCTTACCCAGGCAAGCGGGGCTCTGCCTGGGTGGACCTTATTTCCCTAGCTGCTCGTGGGACGAACATGAAACGAGCAAATAAAAGCGTGGCCAGCCGCGAAAACGGCATCTCTAAGAGAGGTAGAAGTACATATAATGCCGCACAATATGACACCCAATCGTTCCCTTTCCTGGCTACCCCATGGGAGGAATGACGGGCGAAAGAAAGGGTTGAGCCATACGCCCCTAAATTTCTTGTTTGTGCTAGAACCGATGGGGATACGTTCAGTAACATTAAGCCACTCTTCTTTGTTGAACACTTAGAAGATAAGTTTGGTGAAGTTTCAGGGTTGTCTAAGATGAGAAGCGGTGCAGTCCTCATAGAAACGGCATCCCCAGAACAGTCACGGGCACTTCTGGCCTGTGAAAAGCTGGGTGATGTGCCTGTGACCATCACCCCTCACAAGAGTCTCAACATGGTTAAGGGGATAGTTTACTATCGGGATCTCCTTCTGCAGTCAGATGACAAATTACGGGCCAACATTGACCGACGGGGTGTCCACTTCGTCAGGCGCATATATAGGGGGCTTAAGGACAACGAGGTAGCCACCGGTGCCTTCATCCTGGCCTTTGAGGGTGATTCTTTGCCCGAAAAAGTCAAGGTTACGGTATACCGTTGCGACGTAAAGCCTTATATTCCTCCTCCGATGTGGTGTTTCAAATGCTGGAAATTTGAGCACATGTCCTCCAGGTGCAATTCCAGCTCCACCTGTAGAGAATGCGGGCGTCCATCCCATCCGGACGCTCCTTGTGCTCCTCCTCCTATTTGTGTAAACTGCGGACAGCACCATCCCCCTTGCTCGCCAAACTGCACGATGCTCCATAAAGAAAGGAAAATTATGGAGTACAAAACCATGGACAAATTGTCATATAATGAGGCCAAAAAGAAATTTAGAGACTGCACCCAGTAGCATTGAAGACATCATTCGCGAGTGTCATGTCGTCCCCTTTCCCTTCAGTGACGGCGGTCCCATTGTTTGTGCCAACTTCTGTCGGCCCTCGGGGCTGTAAAACTGCATCAGCCCCCCAATGGTTGGGGGCTCTCCACCACGTGGTCCCCCCACTACACCTCCTGGGGGAGCACATCCCCCCACACTGTCGGGGACAACGGTCCCCGTCACTCAGCCGGAGAAACAACAACTTCCTCCGGCTCCTCTCACTCGGAAGGGGTCCCTTGGGACGCTCGCTTCTGAGGCCTCTCAGAGTATCGTCTACATACAGTGAATCAGATGCTCTCCAAATGCCTTTAGAAGCTGTGGCAGTCAGGGTGAGGACTGCAATCGACCTCACCATTTGCAGTGTATACCTGCCCCCAGACAACATAGTACCCCAACATGTTTTGGCGGCGCTGATTTCTCAGCTCCCCTCACCTTTCTTACTTTTGGGGGATTTTAACGCCCACAACCCCCTGTGGGGGGAGGGGATACTACGATTACTGGCTGTGACAGAGATGATGAGAGTTTATTATCTCAGCTTGACCTCTGCATTTTAAATATCGGTGTTGCCACACACTTCAGTGTGGCTCACGGCACTTACTGTGCAATTGATCTGTCGGTATGTAGTCCTGGCCTTTTACCGTCTGTCCACTGGAGAGTGCACGATGACTTGTGTGGTAGTGACCATTTCCCGATATTCCTTTCACTACCACAGCCTCAGTCCCCCGGATGTTTGCCCAAATGGGATCTTAATAAGGCTGATTGGCTCGAGTTTACTACCGCTGCAAAGATTGGCCCTCCAACGGATGCCGCCATAGATGAGGTGACTGACAGTCTAACCGCAGCCATTATTTCTGCTGCTGAACGTACGATCCCTAGCTCTTCTGGATCCCCTCGGCGGAGGTCGGTGCCCTGGAGGTCACCAGAGATCGCCGAGGCTATTAGGGATCGCAGGCGTGGACTCCAGCGCCATAAGAGACATCCGTCCTTGGAGAATCTTATCGCATTCAAGAGACTCCGTACACAAGCACGTCTTTTAATTAAGCGTCGTAAGCAGGAGTGTTGGGAATGGTACGTGTCCACTATCGGTACATGTACCTCTCCATCCCAGGTCTGGGAGAAAATTAGACGCCTCTATGGATACCACAGTGCCACAGGCGTGCCAGGGATTTCTATGAATGGAGTAGTTTGTACGGACCCAGATGCAATTGCTGAACGTCTAGCTGAGCACTATGCTCGTAGTTCTGCATCTGTGACTTACACGCCATCTTTCCGTACCGTGAAAGAGCGGGAAGAACAGAAGCGACTGTCCTTTTCAACACGTCGAATTGAATCCTACACTGCTCCATTCAGTGAATGGGAATTCCTCTGTGCCCTTGCACAAAGTCCCGATACCAGCCCCGGGCCAGATCGCATTCATAACCGGATGCTGAAAAACCTGTCGGCGCAGTCTACACGCAACATTTTATCCGTGTTCGATCCCATCTGGAATGATGGTGTCTTCCTGTCACAGTGGCGAGAAAGTATCATTGTGCCAGTGCTTAAGCCGGGTAAAAAGCCCTGTGATTTGGACAGTTACCGTCCCATCAGCCTCACCAACGTTCTTTGCAAACTGCTGGAACGTATGGTGAGCCGGCGGCTGTGCTGGGTGCTCGAGTCTAGAGGCCTGCTGGCTCCATGTCAGGGCGGTTTTCGTCAAGGCCGCTCCACTACAGACAATCTCATTTACTTGGAGTCCTGTATTCGTACAGCCTTTGCTCAATGTCAACATCTTGTTGCATTTTTTTTTTTATTTGAGAAAGGTGTACAATACAACATGGAGGCGTCACATCCTTCAGACGTTACATGAATGGGGTCTTCGAGGCCAGCTCCCTATTTTTATCCAAAACTTTTTAGCTGTCCGTGCGTTTCGTGTCCAAGATAGTGCTTCTCGTAGCACCCCTCATGTGCAGGAAAATGAGGTTCCTCAGGGCTCTGTTTTGAGTGTCCCCTTATTTTTAGTAGCCATAAACGGCTTAGCGACAGCAGTTGGGTCGTCAGTATCCCCCTCTCTCTATGCTGACGACTTCTGCATCTCTTTTAGCTCTTCCATTACCCAAGTTGCTGAACGTAGCTTACAAGGAGCCATTCGGAAGGCAGAGTCCTGGGCTCTAGCCCATGGCTTCCAGTTCTCTCCTGCAAAGACCAGAATTATGCACTTCTGTCGGCATCGGACGGTTCACCCACAGCCCAAACTTTATCTTAACAACTACCTCTTAGAGGTTGTTGACATTCACAGGTTTTTTAGGGCTCGTATTTGATTCTCGGATGACATGGCTCCCTCACATTTGACAGCTGAAACAGAAGTGCTGGCGCCAACTGAACGTTCTCCACCATCTGGCCCATACGACCTGGGGTGCCGATCGGTCCACACTGTTGCGGATATACCGAGCTTTGGTGCAATTCCTTCTGGACTTTGGATGCCTTGCCTATGGCTCCGCATCCCCCTCGGCATTGCGCTTGCTGGACCCCATTCACCACTGTGAGTTTCACATTGTGACGGGTGCCTTTCGCACCAGTCCCGTGGACAGTTTACTTGCAGAGGCCGGGGTCCCATCTCTGCGGATCCGCCGCCAGCAACTGTTCGCGGCCTATGCTGCTCATGTCCATAGCTCGCCAGGCCATCTGAACCAATGAACCTGCACGGTCGTCTGTCCTCAATAACGGCGACCCCGTTGCGGTTACACGATTGTCTTCTGTGTCCAGTCCCTTCTGTTGGAACTAGAGTCTTTCCCTGTCCCATCTCCGTATCGGGCCCGTACGTGTACGCCCCCATGGTGTGTACCGAGGCCATGCTCTAGGCTGGACCTGGCAGATAGACCCAAAGACTCCGTTCCTCCAGAGGCACTCCGCTGTCAGTTCTTTGCTGTTGTTGCAGTGTGTACACAGCCGAGTTGGTGGCCATTCTCCGTGCTCTTGAGCATATGAGCTCCCGCTCAGGTGGGTTTTTTCTGCTCTGCACTCTCCCTGAGCAGTCTTCACGCTTTTGATCAATGTTACTCACGTTCCTCCTTGGTGAAGGCTATCCATGAGATGCTTTTTGCTCTCGATCAGTCAGGACGCTCTGTGGTCTTCATTTGGTCTCCAGGTCACATCGGCATCCTGAACAACGAACGAGCCGATAAGCTTACCAAACAGGCTGTCCATGCATCCGTGTTAGAGATTGGCCTCCCGGCCTCAGATTTCCAGTCTGTGTTGCGCCATAGAGTACGTGAGCTTTGGGCTTCCGAGTGGCCTAGCCTGAGCCATCCCAACAAACTCAGGGCAATAAAGGAGACCACGGCTGTGTGGAACTCCTCCATGCGGGCCCTCGCCGGCACACAGTAGTCCTGTGCCGGCTCCGCATCGGGCACACTTGGTTGACCCACGGCCCACGGCCATCTCCTCTGAGGTGAGGACCCGCCTCGTTGTCGTTGTGGCTCTTCCTTGACGATGGCCCACATTTTGATGAACTGCCGTCTTTTAGCCGCCCTGCGGCGGGATTTTAATCTTCCTGCAATTTTATCTGAAGTTTTACGTAACGATGCCAATATGGCTGATTCTGTTTTAGGTTTTATTCGGGACAGCGGTTTTTACAACTCTATATGAAGCTTTGCTTCAGTGCATTGTAATCGTTTCTCTTGTCAGTATGTCCTCCACTTGCAGGTTTCCTTGTGTTGCCCCTTGGCTGACCCTTCCTATTTTAGTTTCATGGTCGGTCAACCACAAACTTCGGCTTTGTCATTCCATTTCCACACTTGTCTGCTGTGTCCATGTGATTGTCTCCTTTGTCCCTTGTCGACTTTGTTGATATTTTATTGACTGAGTGGAGTTTTCCTCCCGTAGCAGTGTTAACTCTGAGTGAATTTTTCAGTATTCCCAAACTTATCTCACTCTTTGATGGAATGGGGGACTGATGACCTCTGCAGTTTTGTCCCCCTAAAACATCAAACCAACCAACCAATAGTTGTAACCTTCTGACGGTGGAAGTGGTCCTACAATGTCTAGGTGCACATGTTCAAACATTTGATTGGGGAGAGGGAATGTGCCAAGAGGAGATCGCACATGCCGACTGACTTTGTTGCGTTGACATGACGAGCACTGACGCACACACTCCTTACATGTTTTGTCTATGTTAGGCCACACGAAAGCTCGTTTGACAATTCTTATTGTACCACGTACTCCAGGATGTGAAAGATTGTGGAGGGAGGCGATTGCCTGCTGCCGGAAATCTGCTGAAACTGTTGTGACCACATTCTTCAGAGGATGGATTGCATGTTTTGGTGTACCGCTGCGAGTTACTACAGATCAAGGGAGGCAATTTGAGTCTTATCTGTTCAAGGCACTCACCTGTCTGTTAGATATGAAACGCATAAGGACAGCAGCTTACCACCCAGCGTCAAACGCCCTAATTGAAAGAATGCACAGACAGTTAAAGGCATCCCTGCGATGTCACGACACACAAAGATGGACTGAAATGCTGCCTATCGTCCTGCTTGGCCTCCGCACAGGAGTGGTGATCCTGGCTTAGTTGGAATGTAATGCAGTGTTGAATGTTGGATTGGAGCTAATTTGGGTGTCTGGTAAGTTATCTCCGTTAACTGCTTCAAAAGTTCTATAAACAGAGAATCACCTGCAATCACTCGAACCGTTGTGTCTTCCATGCAATGTATTTTTCCGTGACTTGTTAGTTTTGTAACAGAGTCAACAAGACAGTTGTGTTGGACCTCCAACAAGAGTCCATAATAAGACAGGAAATCTGCTCCGAGTATTGGTCGCGTTACATCTGCCACAACAAATCGCCACTCAAAGTTACGTCTTAGGTCTAGGTTCAATATTAACATGACACGTCCGTATGTTGGAGTTGCAGTACCATTGGTGGCAAAAAGTTTAGTCATTGCGGCTGCGGCACGGCAGGCAATTTGATGGGTAGACAGACACGTCAGCTCCTGTGTCAACTAAGTACTGCAGCTCGGTATTGCGCTCTGTCACGAATAAGCGACAGCTGCCACCTGGAAAGCCCGTGGCCGTCATCACTGACTCTCCTCGCAGGGAGGGCTGAATTTTCGTGCTTCTGAGCTGAATCGCCTGTGGTACCAACACACCCTGGATGATGAAGGTGAGCGGCTGTGCCTACCTTGTAAGCGGCGGTGACAGGATCGACGGTTAGAACACTCAGCTCGTAAACTTGCAATTTGAGCGGTGAGTTCAGCAACTTGCATTTGTAGGTCAGCAAGTGTGTTATCCTCTTTAGGCTGTAAGCTAACTGGGGCGACGCACGTCGCCGGATACATTTCCATTATGCGATCTGCCGTCTGTGCGAGTGCATCAAGATCACCGGCACACACTGTTAATATCTTCTGTGTATCTGGTGGCAGGCGTGATAACCAGATGTTGTGAAGAATTTCGTCACTAATAGCATTTCCAGCTAATGTGCGTAGGCGGCGTAGTACTTGTGATGGAGTGCGGTCGCCCAACTCTTCCGTGCGCAATAGCTTTTCCAAGCGTTTTGCCTCAGATTGTGATAAGTGAGTAATCAAGGTATTCTTGATAGTGATATAACAGTCGATGCTCGGTGGTGACGCTAATATGTCCTGTACTTCAGCAGCCATGTCCTTGTTGAGCGTGGCGACGACATAACTGTATTTTGTCTCGTCCGCGGTAATGTGCGTCAACACGAACTGGCTTTCTAGCTGTGCAAACCAAAGGACGGGATTTTGCTGCCAAAATAGTGGCGGTTTAACTGCTACATAGTTGATTATCACCCCTGTAGGGACTTCAGCAGTCGGTGGCGGGTCTGGCATCGTTGAGTTTTGAGTTACAGTTGCGAAGAACACGGGAGATACGCGACGCAGTTGATGCAGATGTTTTTACAGTTACACGGGCGCGGATCGGCATAATACGCGATGCGGTTGCTTATTTTAGGCGAAACAGGCTTGTGATCACGTCGGCGTCACCAATTGTTGCATAATTAAACACAATTTATTAACGACATACTACATTCAACTGTAACACATGCACAGACTATTTAACAACAAAAGAATAATTACACATAACAAATGAACAGACACAAGTCAGAGATATGTATGCACAGAGTAATCGCAATTATATAAATCAACACATTTCAGAATCAAACGAAGCATTGTCGCCTACCGAACAAGTGTCGAACTAGAGGCGGTCGTATTTGGCCCCCAAATATTGGACGCGGAGAGGAATGGGGGCAACCACAATAAGTATGGTAGAATTTTATTCTTAAGGTATAATGAAAATAGGTCATAAGAAATGAACTGATACAAGAAAAACCTTGTCCGTACAAAAATAGTAAAGATATAATCCAAGCAGCTATATTACCTAGAATAGCAGGAATTACAACTTCATTATTATTGACACAGTGCCAGTATGAATGTAATTAGTGAAGATTTATTTAACAGAATTAAGCAAGAGGTCAAGGTACCTACTTTACCTGTTCAAAACTGCGTAGTCTCAAGTTCAATTGGGTCTTGTGTGCAAAGAATACAAAATCAAGTGTTGTTGGTGGTTTATTTTGAGAATGGCACAGTGGAATGCTCATTTCTCATTGTAAATGTATTGTCAGTAAGATGTATTTTAGGTATGCAATTTTTAAGTCAAGGCAATGCTGTAGTTGACCTTCACCAAGGAAAGTGTATTGTTGAGATTGAGGGGAAGACTTTATGTGTAGATTTGCCTCGGACCCAAAGCACAGACAGTAAGTTGTGTCACAGTGTTAATATCAAGTTAACGAATATAGAATTATGTATGTGTCAGGAAGAGGATCCTATGACAGGTTTAAATCCTACAGATACTGTGTCAATAAATTTAGAAGAAGTCACTCCTACGATAGATCAGATGAAGGAGAAGGTTTCAGAAAGTAGTTACCTATCTAATCAACAGAAAACAGATTTATATAACCTTTTAGTTAATTTGATATGAATATTATAGATGAAAAATTCCTAGCAGGAAAAATTATATATAAAAAATAGACGAAGATCACTCACTAGGCGAAGGAGCACAGGCGTGACAGCATCACAAATAAATAAATGAATACACACACACACACACACACACACACACACACACACACAAACGCAAGCTTTCGCAACCCAATTGCTTCTTCAGGCAGAAGGGAAGGAGAGGGAAAAGGGAACCCATACTCAAGCCCAATATTGGGTGTTTCTAAAGGAGGAGGAGGTGTAAGATTGGTGCTCAATGCCAGAATGATAAATAAGATTCTAATACCAGTACACAATGCCCTGAAGTGCTTGATGAACAATTGCAAAGGTTCCACAAAGTAAAGTATCTTACTACTATAGACATTCGTGCATCCTTTTGGCAGGTTGCTTTAGAAGAAGATAGTAGAAAGTATACAGTATTTATTTCTGCAGGTAGAACATACCAATTTAAAGTTCTTCTATTTGGGCTTAATGTAAGTTCTGGGGTATTCATTACAGCCTTAGACACAGTTCTAGGACCAGATCTACTTGATAAAGTCAATGTATATGTTGACAACATATTAATTGCAACACAAACGTGGGAGGAACATTTAGAAATTGTATCCAGTGTACTACAAAGATTTCAGAATGCAGGAGCTACTGCTGACTTTGAGAAATCCAAGTTTGCAAAAGAAAAAGTAAAGTTCCTGGGACACATTATCACACCGACAGGCATTGCACTTGATCCGGAGAAGATTAAGGCCATACAACACCTTCCTACACCAATGACAAATAGACAATTAAAAGCATTCATGGGGGTAATTTCCTTCTTTTGTAAGTTCGTACCAAATCAATTGTTGAATAACAGTGACTTGCTACATTTATTAAAGAAAAACTCCACTTGGGTGTGAACCTCTCAATGCCAGGTAGCTTTTGATTCTTTGAAACAAGCTCTTGTACAATCTAATTTCCTTAGTCATCCTGAATGTCCAAACACTTTCATATAGCTTCTGATACATCCTGCATGGGCCTTGGTGCATTTTTGTTCCAAACAGAGAACATAAATGGCAAAATCGAAATTAAATCTATCAGTTTTACTAGCAGAGTACTGACAGAATGTGAAAGATCGTATTCCACCACAGAGCTTGAAGCACTTGCTGTTATTTTTGCATTCAAGAAATTTCATTATTATGTCTATGGAAATCATGTTAAGGTACTATGTGATCACAAAGCCCTAAGTTTCCTTCTAACCTGCAAACTCATGCATCAAAGATTAACCCGATGGTGCATGATTCTGCAAGAATATGACTTTGAAATACTGCACATTAAAGGTAGCGAAAACATTGTAGATGATGCCCTTAGTAGACTTCCACAAGGACTACCAGAATTTGCTGAACTGATAGAACAGATTACAAATTTTCCTGTATTACTTATGAAGGACCAATTGGATAGAAAATATTATCTTGACATGTGCAAGAACATGATACAGTTACAAAATGATGACACACAATGGAAAGGCATAATAGACATTTTAAAATAAAACCCACAGCATAAATTGTCACAACACTATACACTTCATCAGAACATTCATTTCCACAGGAAGCAAGCTAATAGCCAGAACTGGAGAGTGTGTATACCAAAGACACATGTTGAGACACTCATAAATCACACACACTTAGCCTGGGGTCATTTTGATGTAGAAAAGTGTACACAAAAAATAGACAGTTATTGCCATGTACCAAATCTTCGGCATAAGGTATATAAAACTATAAGCACTTGTCTTGTTTGTCAGAAAGCAAAACCTATGACCAAGTCATCAAAAATTCCATTAAATGCTATTAAAACAATAAGACCAGGACACATTGTAGCAATAGATGTAGCAGGACCATATCCGCAGGCCAGAGGAGGCATTAAATATCTTATTACAGTGCAAGATTTATTTACCAAACGTGCAGTTATATGTCAGTAAATCTACATGTTCTAAACCAATCATCAAGCATATATCACAGGAATACATTCCCACATATGGTGAACCAACAGCTATTCTTTCAGACAATGCTACCTATTTTACTGGGAATGCATGGAGAACATTTCTTTGAAATAATAACATCCAACAGATACTTATCTGCAGGTTTCATCCTGAAAGTAACCCTACAGAGAGAGTTTTCAAAGAGTTCAATAGATTTATCCATAGCTATAAACCACAAAAACAAACATGTTGGATAGAATTTGTTACACCATTCCAGAAATAGTAAATGATTTGCCACATTTATCCACTGGATTCCAACCAAATCAATTAGTATCTGCCAAACAAGACAAAACCATTACCACAATTCACACATCATATTACAACCACAGAAGACCAAATCAGACAGCCAATCATCACATTAAACAAAAACACAGAAAAATGAAAAACTTGTTATGATAAGGGTCTAGGTAAAGTACAAAAATACCGTTTAGATGAACCCATTTTGTTGAAAGCCCATCCAAAACCTCCACTGAGTAAACATATGAACAAAAAATGGCAAGTGTTATACACAGGACCATATAAGATTGTAAGGATCCCACATGAAGACTGTTTTCTCTTGTCATATCCTCAGTCAGGTAGAATCAAGGGTCTATTTCATCACAAAGACTTAAATAAGTTTATTCAGTAGCCAGGCAAGATGAGATATTTTCTTTACAATTTTTTTATCAGTGGTGATGTCTGCACACCCTAAGCTGAAGACACATTTTATTTTAATCAGTCAAATTGTCCTGGAGAATGAAAGGAGGAAAGGAAATATGTCCTTCATAATTAAAACGTTGGAATCAGACTATTTCTGAACCATAATAGGTTCTATTTAATCATAGATTTTGGTGCAGTGACATAATAAGTGACAAGACATGTATAGAGTAAAGATTTTCATTCACTGTGAATCCAAGTGTATTTACTATTATTATATTAGTTTGAATGTATATTTAGTCATCTTAATGAAAAGATATTCATGAACATTATAAAATAAGGACACTATAGCAGAAGACTGGTATAGAAATTTGTGACACTATTATGAGAGAACATTTGTATCAGTGATAAAGGACAGTGTGTTAGAGCGATACAGTGATTTAATAAGTAAAACATGGATGGGAACATTACCTGTGAAAAACCATTTTTCAAAAGAATAACAAATCATACAGACACTGCATAGTAAAGAGGTAGAGAAATTCTGACCTACTCAAGTCAGCACATTACCAATAATGACTGTTCTCTTTTTGAAAGAAACTACAATTTTAGATGTAAGTTCATGTTTTAAACCGTAAGGTAGATATGTCATGTAGCCTAGGTCTTAATTTTCTATGTATTGGTATAAAAAGTAACCTAAGTCATGTAAATAGTATACCATGAGCCAATTGATATGTCCACTTAGGAAGAATGTCTTCCAGTTTTCTTTCTCAGTGAATACACACCATTTTGACTAAGAAAATACGAGTAGGAAATCGCACATGACACTTCAGTAAAGTGATTTACTCACACAAGGTTAGGGAACAGGTGTTCCATACCTTTACTTTACCTTATTACTTGAATTACTGTTATTTTATTTATGAATTTGTATTTGTGTATTTTACTTGTCATGCTAGCCACATGTGAATCATAGGTTGACACAACCTACACCATACACAGAAAAGAGCATAATTTTGCCTATTTATCACCATATGTGATAAAAATATGCACCATATAAAATTCAATTAGAAGTAAACAATAAAAATAGGGAAGAATATATGTAAAAAGGAAAAAAATAAAGTTTCTGCTCACACGAATAATGTTTACAGTTTCCTTCCATTTAAAAGTTAACACTCACGAAAGTTCTATTTATTTAAAGCAGTCTACATAATACTATCACTTACAGACAAAGGTAGACCTAAACCAGTTCAGATACTACCTAAAGACTGAAACATTACATAAAGAAACAAAAACAGAGGCTATCTGTGCTCAAAGATGGAGTCAGGTAAAATCTTACTTAGCGGCACACAAAGAATGTGTTGGTAAGGTTGGCAACACAACCGAACTCTAGGAAATTACGCCTTCCTACCAATACGCAGCAATATCAGTACTCCAGCATGTAATGAAAGGACATTAACCAGAGCTGAAGTACGGATAACAATGAGCATTTTAAATGAAATATACTGTTATGGTCACCAAAACTTGGTTTAATCATCATAAAAGAAGGCTGTATACGTGGAAGAGACCAGGAGACACTGGAAGGTACCAGATTGACTTTATAATGGTAAGGAATAGATTTAGAAACCAGGTTCTAAACTGTAAGACATATCCAGGGGCAGATGTAGACTCTGACCATAACTTATTGGTTATGAACTGCAGATTAAAATTAAGAGATTTCAGAAAGGTAGAAAGGTTAGGAGATGGAACCTGGACAAATTGAAGGAAGCAGAGGTGGTTGAGAGTTTCAGAAGGAGCATTAGGCAAGGAACGGGGGAAAGTAATATAGAAGAAGAAGAAGAATGGGTAGCTCTGAGAGATAGAGTAGTGAAGGCTGCAGAGGACCATATAGGCAGAAGGACAATGCCTAATAGAAATCCCTGGATAACACAGGATATACTGAACTTAATTGATGAGAGGATAAACTATAAAAATTCAGCAAGTGAAACAGGAAAAAGGGAGTACAAACGTCTGAAAAATGAGATTGACAGGAAGTGCAGATTGGCTAAGCAGGAGTGGCTAGAGGACAAATGCAGAACCATAGAAGAATGCATAACTAGGGGAAAGATAGATACCACCTACAGGAAAATAAAAGAGATATTTGGAGACAAGAAAACCAGCTGTATGAATATCAAGAACTCAGACGGTAAACCAATACTAGGCAAAGAGGGGAAAGCTGGACTGTGGAAGGAATATATAGAGGGCCTATACAAAGGAAATAAATTTGAAGGCAGTATTCTAGAAATGGAAGACGAAGTGGAGGAAGATGAGATAGGAGATATGATACTGCGAGAAGAATTTGACAGAGTGCTGAAGGGCTTGAATCGAATCAAGGCCCCTGGAGTAGATGATATTCCGTCTGAACAGCTGATATCATTAGGACAGCCAGTCATGAAAAAATTGTATCACCTAGTATGCAAGATGTACGAGACAGGGGAAATACCCTCCGACTTCAAGAAGAAAATTGTAGTTCCAATACCAAAGAAAGCATGTGCAGACAAGTGTGAAAATTACAGAACTATCAGTTTAATAAGTCATGGGTGCAAAACACTAACATGAATTATTTACAGAGGAATGGAAAAACTTGTGGAATCCGACATCGGGGAAGATGAGTTTGGATTTAGGAGATATGTAGGAACACGAGAGGCAATACTCACATTACAACTTATCTTAGAAGATAGGCTAAGGAAAGGCAAACCTATGTTTTTAGCATTTGTTGATTTGGAGAAATCTATTGACAATGTTGACTGGAATACACTCTTCCAAATTCTGAAGGTATCAGGGGTAAAATATAGGGAGCGAAGAGTTATATTCAACCTATACAAAAACCAGACAGCAGTTATTAGAGCAGAAGGGCAAGAAAGGGATGCAGAGGTTGGGAAGGCAGTAAGACAGGGTTGTAGCCTTTCCCCAATGTTGATCAATCTGTACATTGAGCAAGCAGTGAAGGAATGGAAGAAGAAATTTGGAGAGGCTATTAAAGTGCAGGGAGAAGAAATAAAAACATTGTGGTTTGCTGTCAGAGACCGCAAAAGATCTGGAAGAGCAGTTGAATGGAATGGACCATGTCTTGAAAGGAAAATGTAAGATGAACATTAACAATAGTAAAACAAAGGTAATGGAATGCAATGTCAGAAAATCAGGCGATGCTGAAGGAATTAGATTAGGTAATGGGACAATAAAAGTAGTAAATGAATTTTTTTTATTTGGGTAGCAAAATAACTTCTGATGGCTGAAGTAAAGAAGATATAAAATGCAGAATGCTATGGGAAGAAAAGTGTTTCTGAAGAAGCAAAACTTGTTAACATCCAAAATTAATCTAAATGTTAGGAAGTTCTTTCTGAAATCATTTGTCTGGAGTGTAGCATTGCATGGGAGTGAAACATGGATGATAAGGAGTTCAGATAAAATGATGATAGAGGCTTTTGAAATGTGGTGCTACAGATGAATGATGAAAATTAGATAGGTAGATCATATAACTAATGAGGAGGTACTTAACCGAATCAGGGAGAAAATGAGTTTCTGGGATATCCTGACTAAGAGAAGGGATAGACTGGTTGGACACATTCTGAGACATCAAGGAATTGTCAACTTAGCTTTAGAAGGAAGCATGTGGGGTAAAAGTCATAGAGGGAGACCGAGGGATGAATATAGTAAGCAGATTCAAAAGGATGTAGGTTGCCGAATGTATTCTCAGATGAAGAGACTTGCACAGGACAGGGTAGCGTGGAGACCTGCATCAAACCAGTCTGCGGACTGAAGACCACAACAACAACAACTGTCTAAGAAACAACAATGAAGACATGACTTAAAAACAATTAGTGTGGTTACCGTGTAATGTGAAAAGTACGTACATGCACAAATAGTAAGAAACGTAACTCACACAAACACAAAGCCTGTGATGATGCAGGGCATAAAAAGTGATTTAAAAAAAAACTGACGTGTGGCTGCGAGTTTGTATTTTTCATGCCGAGCGTGATAACAAGGGGGCGGACGAGCGCAAATGCGGCTTGCACACCATAACCTACACCATTATCAACAGCAGCCAATCCGGAGCCAAATGTAGGTGAGCCAACACCCTGTAACAGACTGATAATCGCCATCAGGGGCTGGGCCCATCATCTAGGCTAATTATCCTGTTGTTAGCTGATAGTTTCCACATTGCAGCTGACATACGTTAAAAGTGTTTAAAAGTGTAAGTGTGTATCACAAAATTCTACTAAGATGACTAATGGCCGGTTTCCGAAACAGTGGTTACCTGTCCCGTTATAGTTATCTGTGGGTTACCTGAATGTTGAGTACAAAATGGGTTTCCAAAACAAGTTACCGTCACAGCCGTAGTTACCTGTCTGTTAAAGATAAATGCCCGTGAAATTACCTACACATTAACTGTAGTTTAACTATATCCGCTACATAGCATTTCGTATAATTTTCATACAATTTTAATATTTATGAAGGTGAAGAATGGAAATTTTTCATCATCATCATCGTCTTCTTTTTCTTCTGATGCTTCGGACAGTTGTTCAGAAGAAGAAAACTTAGCTGTACTCGGCACTGTTGAAGCACCATGACGCGTTTTTCATGTTAGATGACAACCATTTGATATATGTAATGAGAGCAAATTTCATATGCATTTCAGAATTTTAAAAAAAATACTGACTAATGACATTGCCGGGGTCAAACGTGGAAAAACGCGGAAAACAACATTCCGGGTTAAATTTTACATCGCGCTCGGCGGTCGCGAGAGATGATGTTGACAACGGGTGACGTTTGCATTAGCTGCATCTCCCTTGCGATTAGTCAAGCAACATCTCGACACTGAGCAACAGTGGCCAACATTATCTCTCGCGATCGGCGATCTGGATATAAAATTTTACCACATCAAAATCACAAAGCCATGCTCTCATAATAGAACTTTCAATTAAGCATGTTCTGCCATGCAGTTGCCATTACGATCAGTCAATGTATTATTATTATTATTATACGAATATTAAGACGAAAAATTCCTAGCAGGAAAAATTAAATATAAAAAATAGACGAAGATTATTCACCAGGCGAAGGAGCACAGGCGTGACAGCATCACAAATAAATAAATGAATACAGACAGAGACACACACACACACACACACACACACACACACACACACACACACACACACACAAACGCAAGCTTTCGCAACCCAGTTGCTTCTTCAGGCAGAAGGGAACGAGAGGGAAAAGGAAATGATGAGGGTTTTAAGGAAGGGGGTAAGGAGCCATTCCAATCCCGGGAGAGGAAATACTTACCTTGGGGAGAAAAATGGAGGGTAAACAAATGCACACACCCCCACACATTCACACAGACACAAGTACACCTAGGCAGACATACTGTATGTCTGCTTGCGTTGTGTGTGTGTGTGTGTGTGTGTGTGTGTGTGTGTGTGTGTGTGTGTGTGTGTGAATTCATTTATTTATTTGTGATGCTGTCACATCTGTGCTCCTTCGCCTGGTGAGTAATCTTCGTCTATTTTTTATATTATTATTATTATTATTATTACACATGGGGCTCGGGTAGGTGGATGGGTGGACGTAAATTGACCAGTCTGTGCTGTGAAAAATAATGTCACATTCACAGAACAATGGGAAGAGGAAAACTTAAATTCATAAAAATGTATCTTGGCAACAGAAATAATATGTATGATTTTATTGTTAAACCTGTCTTCATTGTTCTTTGCCCTGTTTTTCTTTTTAAAAAAGATTACAGCTCTCTGACTTGCGTTACCGTTTTCTCTCCTGTCTGTTTTACGAATTGTACAGTTTTGTAACAACTTCCAAGGCGTGTTGTTTATTCCAAAATAGTCAAACCATCTTCCTTTTCTTTTTGCTATAATTACTTTCCTTTCTAAAATCAAGTTGGTTAAAAGATTTTTCTCAAATAGAGTCAAATTTTTTCCTCTCTTGTCGCCAATTGCCTTTGAAAACAGAAAATTCGTAACTGCTATACAAACTAAGACGCGTCTTCGATTTAACTTAATAATCGATAAAATTCGAGTAATTGCGATTTTCGCTAGTAGCGCCATCTGTTATCTGTTGAGACGTACTATTTGCTTTGACAGAAGGTGCAGTTACCTCATAGTCAACTAACGGTCGTCGAAATCAGATACGGGAAACCCAAGGAAGTTATCTGGCCAGCACATCTTGGTACAGCACCCAGCCTGTTACCTCCAGAAACCAATCCCGTAACCATTGATGCCACTTCCTTATACACAAATATCCCACATTCCCAGGGCCTTGCTGCGATGGAGTATTTCCTTTCACGCCGACCACCCACTTCCCTACCTAAAATCTCCTAACCCACAACTTCTTCACCTTTGAGGGCCGGACATTCCAACAAATAAAGGGAACAGCCATGGGAATCAGAATGGCCCCCTCATATGCAAACTTATTTATGGGACGCTTAGAGGAAGCCTTCCTGGAAACCCAAGCCTGTCAACCCAAAGTTTGGTACAGATTCATTGATGACATCTTCATGATCTGGACCAACAGTGAAGAAGAACTCCAGAATTTCCTCTCCAACCTAACTCCTTTGGTCTCATCAAATTCACCTGGTCCTATTCCAAATCCCATGCCACTTTCCTTCATGTCGACCACCATCTGTCCAATGGCCAACTTCACACATTTGTCCACATCAAATCAACCAACAAACAACAATACCTCCATTACGACAGCTGCCATCCATTCTACATTAAACGTTCCCTTCCCTACAGCTTAGGTCTTCATGGCAGAAGAGTCTGCTCCAGTCCCGAATCACTGAACCAGTACACCAATAACCTAATACCAGCTTTCACATCCCGCAGCTATCCTCCTGATCTGGTTCAGAAGCAAATTACCAGAGCCACTTCCTCATCCCCTCAAATCCAGAACCTTCCACCAAAGAACCCCAGAAGTGCCCCTTTTGTCACCAGATACTTTCCGGGACTGGAGCGGACTCTGAATGTGGCTCTCCAGCAAGGATACGACTTCCTTAAATCCTGCCCCGAAATGAGATCCATCCTACCCACACCACCAAGAGTGTCTTTCCGCCGTCCTCCTAACGTTCGTAACCTCCTAGTCCATCCCTATGAAATCCCCAAACCACCTTCCCTACCCTCTGACTCCTACCCTTGTAACCGCCCCCATTGTAAAACCTGCCCTATGTACCCTTCCACCACCACTTACTCCAGTCCAGTAACCTGGAAGGTGTACACGATCAAGGGCAGAGCCACTTGCGATAGCACCCACGTGATTTACCAACTGACATGCCTGCACTGTGAAGCGTTCTATGTGGGAATGACCAGCAACAAACTGTCCATTCGCATGAATGGTCACAGGCAGACAGTGTTTGTTGGTAATGAGGTTCACCCTGTGGCTAAACACGCCTTAGGGCACAGCCAGCACATCTTGGCGCAGTGTTACACCGTCCGGGTTATCTGGATACTTCCCACTGACACCAACCTTTCAGAACTCCGGAGATGGGAACTTTCCCTTCAGCTTATTCTCTCCTCCCGTTGCCCACCTGGTCTCAACCTCCGCTAAATTCAAATTCCCGCCCACTATCATTAGCATCTTTGCCTCGGTTCTGTGGACAGAGCCTCTGCCTCAAGTGGTATCTCTGTCCAACTTCTTTGCTTTTTACAAATGTCTGTCTAGGTATGTTTGTGTTTGGATATGTGTGAGTGTGTGTGTATTTGTTTACATTCCTTTTTGTCCCCTAAGGTAAGTCCTTCCACTCCTGGGATTGGAATGACTCCTTTTCCACTTTCTTAAAACCCACATCCTTCCCTTTCTCCTCCCCTTTTTTCCTCTCTTTCCTGAAGAAGCTGCCAGTGGTGGCGAAAACTTGTATGTGTGTTTGAGTGTGATTTTTATTTTTATTTGTGTCTATCGACGAGCCGGTCCTTTCGGGTAAGTCATCCGTTTTCTATTTTATAGAGAGAGAGAGAGAGAGAGAGAGAGAGAGAGAGAGAGAGAGAGAGAGAGCAATTGATATCCAAATATACAATCACTAATGTTAAGAGCTTGACAGTAAATACTTCTTTTCACACAGGCAGGTCATTACGCTCATGTGACTGATTTATGACCATAAATGTAATTGTAACCACAGAAAAATAACATGTGAGTATTATAAATCAGTTTACCTTTTGAACATACTGTTTGTCTAATATTGCAGTGATATACTTGTTTTTTCAGTGATGTTACATATATGTCTAATGCTTGATCAGAAATGATTCAATACGTAATTGTGTTAACTTGACGAGGTCTGTCGATAACAAAGTGACCTCCACACCTCATGGGGGCCATGTAGTGTTACATGCGCCTCCACAAACAAAACAATATTTATTTGTCCATATTTAATATGCTTATATTTGTATTTTTTTTCTTGTAATTTCGTGTCATTTTCAATGTGTCACTAAATTCTTAAAGATGCAATATTCTTTGAAAAACGTAAGTCAGAGACTAACTCTGAACAAAGAACAATTAGAATAATACATAGATTTAACTATTGTTTCTTTTAAAAGAAAGGACTAGTGACGCCATTTCTTCTTCTGTATTATGCTCTCGTCTAATAAACTTCTCTTCCATATTACGCTTGTATACGCCCTGATGAATTGTGAAAATGTCTGTACGATATATCTCAATGAGAAAGTTGTAATTGAAATGATGATCTGAATTGATGACATGATCTCGACTGTATGAAGTTAATGTGATTTCAAAAAGGTAACTGAACTTTGAATGTAATGTATATGTAGACTTGCTTCATTTATTTGAATAATAATTGTTTCGTGAGTTTACCGAAATTTGTCTGAGTACTTATTTGTAGTGAGATTGGAACCTTATTTTTCATTTAACTGTGATGCAATTTATTTTTTCAGGACAAAAGAATAATGAATTACACTGATCTATGAATCTTATTGTTGGAGATGTGTACAATAGAACCCATTTTTATCACGTTCTTTTATTAAATAATTATTCTAATTGTGACCCTGAGATTACGAACGACTTACCATTTTCGATCAGTGACAGATCAACTAGCCGAAAACTTAGTTACAAAATCAGCAATAGTGATAATGTCTCCAACAGTTAGGTTCACGTTGCTTATCAGTATCAGCCAGGTTAGAAAAGGATTTTAACTACTTACTTGGTGCGTAGCTCATTAATTTCTCTAAAAGTAGAGCATAGTATCATTTCTATAAATAGCTGGTTTTGCTATGTAATCAGTATTGAAATATTTCTCCCAACCACTCTTTACAGTTATTCTGTTTCGTGCTAACATTTACTTGCAAAAATTTATACTGATTTAAAAATTTAAATTAAAATAATAAAATTAAGGAAGGAATGTTTCAGTGTGTACTTGTTTACCTTTCCTTTTTTCTCGTAAGGTAAGTCATTCCACTCCTGGTATTGGAATGATACCTTGTCCATTCCCTTAAAACCTGCATCCTTCCCTTTTTCCCCTCCTTCCTTTCCTGATGAAGCAGCCAAAGGTTGCAAGAGCTTGAATCTGTGTTTGTGTGTGTTTTTATTTGTTTTTGTGTCTGTCAACAAGCCTGTACTTTGGGTAAGTTAAACGACCTCTATTTTTATACATACTTTCCTACCAGGAAAGTTTCCCACTGTACTGAGTACAATAGATATTGGGCCATTTCTACATACATCACAATAACTGAAAGTAAATTTACATTATACTTTTTTCTTTTTATAGTCTATACATTTTACTATTGTTGTGACTTAGAACACTTTATTAAGTCACACACACACAGTACATAAACAAAAGTCAGCTAAACCTTTCCGGTAGGGAACCAACCATGCACTGCCTGCTGCCGCATCTCAGCCCGTTTGTGTCCGCCGGTCGCCCAGGTGGCACTGTTAGCGCTGCTCAGTTTAGCAGCACGGCTATTTGGGTACCGGCGGTAGGTGGCGAATTGAAATGAGACGTGGCCATAACACGTCGCCCCCCTTTCTGAAACAATGTTGTTTGCCGACAGTACATAAATACAATGAAAAAGCAAAAAAAGACTTCAATAAGATACGGACACATTGGAAATATTGTTGACAGTACCCATGAGCTATGTAGGTCTGCGGGACATTTGTGAGAAAAAGAAACACACAAAACTTCAGTAGCCCGCATGGAGCACTAAAAAACATTCGTCTTTCCTTGACACCAATTTGTGAACGCTGGAAGGAAAGAAAGAAAAGAAAAAAAAACTTTGGCTCAACCACTGCACTGTTTTACACTCGTACTGCACCGACGTCCTTGGTGTTATCTGCTGCCGGTGCGAAGGTTCGTGCAAGGACCCCGGAGTAAGGTCGGAAGAGACCGGCACGTTTTGGATGTCGAGAGCCCAGTACTGGTGACATGTCTTTGGAGAGGGTTGGGAGCTGCATGGTGCATAGAGGGGGAAACACCGGCGATGGTGGTGCGGCCCACCCTGTGATGCGGCAGCATCCTGGAGCACGGCTCGATGTGCGGGTGAGGGCTGGGTCACCAGGGGCAGCGTGAAGTCCTCATCCGTATCCGTAGAGTCGGGTTGGCCGGCTGGAGGCGTGTCGTGGACGGGCAGAACCCGTCTCCTTACGTGATCGATGTGTCGGGCAACGCCTCCGTTGGCCGTGCGAACGGTGTACAGGCGATGCCCGTGTGCTTCTATGACGCGGCCCCAGATCCATTTCCGTTGATTGCCGTAGCCCCGCACCCAGACGGGATCGCTGGAGGTAAAGTTTCCGGTGGTAGCCAGAAAGGGACGGTTTGTGGGAGGTCTGATAAGATGAAGTAGTGTGCGCGGCTGTCTGCCGTGCATTAACTTGGTGGGGCTGTGAGTGCCCAATGGTGTAAAGCGATAAGAGGCCAGAAAGTCGATGAGTGCCTCATCGTTGAAGGCAGAGTTGAGGAGCTTCTTCATCCGATGTTTACAAGTTCTGACAAGTCATCCGACTTCCCCATAGGACTGGGGATGGAATGGGGGAGAGGTGACGTCTTTGATTCCCTCGTGTTACAAAAGGTTGAAAATTCAGAGGATGTAAATTGGGGGCCATTGTCAGAAACGATGGTGGTGGGTAGTCCTTCCGAGGCAAATATTTTCGTTAGTGCAGCTGTGGTAGTTGCTGTAGAGGGTGCGGTGACATGAATGACAAACGGAAAATTGGAGTAGGTGTCTATGACGAGAAGCCAATAGGAGCCAAGAAACCGCCTGGCAAAGTCTATGTGGATGCGTTCCCATGGGCGTGTGGGGCTGGGCCATCATGAAGTGGAGCTCTTAGGTGCTTGCGCCTGGGAGGCACTTGCCTCGCACGCAGCAACCGAATGGGCGATGTCGGTGTCGATGACTGGCCAGTAGACGCGTCTGCGCACCAATGTTTTAGCGTGGGTGACACCTCAGAGGCCCTGCTGCAGGACTTGCAGGACTTCACGGCAAAGCCTGGATGGGACGACCACCCTCGGCGATTCGTCGTCAGTGGCTAGAACAACAACACCGATTCGTGCAGTAAGGCGAAAGCGTAAAAGGTAGTAGTTACGAAGAGGGTCGGAAGCTTTTTTAGAAGGTTGATCGGGCCAGCCGTGGATGATATGCCAGAGGACCTGACGAAGTACGGGGCCTGTATCTGTTGCTGCTGCGATACGTTCGCCCGTAATAGGAAAAGCATCCACTACTCATTGTTCTGTTTCGTCCAGATGGATACACAGAATTTCACTACAGTCAAATGTTGGGTCAGGGCCCTTTGGAAGGCGTGACAAAACATAGGCATTTGCGTGCTCAGTCGTGGGTCTGAAGTGAATGTCGTAATGAAAACGGGATAGATACAGGGCCCAACGTTGAAGTCTGTGGGCAGCCTTGTCAGGAAGGGACACCGTGGAGTTGAAGAGAGACACTAAAGGTTTATGATCGGTGATAAGATGGAATTTTGGCCCATATAGAAAAATGCTGAATTTTTGAAGAGCAGAAATGATGGCGAGGGCCTCTTTTTCTATTTGATAGTATTTCTATTGTGAGGCATTTATGGTCTTTGAGGCATAGGCGATTGGGCGTTCAGTCCCATCCTTATATTGGTGCACAAATACCACTCCTATGCCACGTTGTGAGGCATCGGTAGCAAGTACAAGCATCTTCCCTGGAGTATAGGTAGCCAGACATGGGGCGTAATGCAAGAGGGTTTTGAGGCGTTTAAATACTGCTTTGCGATCTTCTGACTAATGAAAGGGATCGTTTTTGCAGAGAAGATTGTGAAGGGGATGTGCAATGTCTGCGACAGATGGCAAGAACCGGTGGTAATAGGCAATGGCGCCCAGAAAGGCCTGCAACTCTTTAACGTTTGTAGGGCGAGGAAGAGCTTCAATTGCCTCAATGTCATCTTTTGAGTGGCCAGATGCCCTCTTGGGACAGCTGAAACCCCAGGTAGACTACAGAGGGTTGGAAAAATTTGGACTTTTGAAAATTGCATTTGATGCCGTTTTCCTGGAGGACTGAGAATAGGGTGCGTAGGTTATTGATGTGTTCAGCCGTGGTGGCGCCCGTGCCAATGGTGTCGTCTTGATAGTTGACGCAGCCAGGTACTGTGGCGAGCAACTGTTCAAGAAAGCGCTGGAAGATAGCAGGGGTGCTCGCCACGCCAGCGGTGGTATTGGTACAAACTGAAAGGTGTGTTCAGAACAAGAAATGTGCATGACGCTCCGTCTAGGGGCAGCTGGTGATAAGCTTCAGACAGATCAATTTGGGAAAGAATTGTCTGCCTGCTAACTTGGCAAACATTTCTTCATTTCGAGGCATGGGGTATGTGTCAATGAGGCTTTGCGCGTTTACCATAACTTTGAAGTCGCCATACAGGCGAAGAGAACCATTAGGTTTCCGCACGACAACAAGAGGCGCTGTATTTACACTTGAATATGTTTTCCAATATTGTTAATAAAAACAACTGGTCTTAAAAAAAACATGTGTGATGTAAGAAAGTACATTACACGAGAGCCTGCAGTCAGAAATGCTATGTGAAGTAGTGAAGCACATTAAGCTTCTCCAAGTAGTTGCACACACGACCGTAACAGAACGATCATTTAGCACCCTTAGACATGTGAAGTCATATCTCCGATCAACAGTGGGACAGAAGCAATTGAACAACTTGACTGTTCTTCATGCTCACCAAGACATTTTGGATGAATTGGACATCCGACCATTCATCAACAACTTCATATTCAGTAATCCAGTCACACAGTCAACATTTGCATCTTTCTAAAGATGCTCTAGCCCAATAATGGCATTTAGAGCAATATTAAAGATCTTTATAAAATAGAGAATTAAATACTTTCATAACATTAAATTTTCAGTTTCGAAATATTTGTGCTAGTTTAGTGCTTTATTACTATAGTACTGCATTAATTATTTTCAAATACTTAAATATTTTTAGGGTGAATGATCCAGTTAAAACCTGCTATTTACATATTTTTTTGACTAAAAGTATTAACTTCATTAACTGTATTAAAACATTTACTTTGAAATATTGTTTTCATTTTAAAAACCCTGAGCTTTATTCAAAGTAAGCTTAAATTAGCTATTTCACTTATTAATCAAAGTGCTATAATTACTGGGTGTCGGGCCCGGTGGTCTTGGGGTTAAGCGCTTGACTGGAAACCGAAAGGTTGTGGGTTCGAAACCTGGTAGGGCCTCGGATGTTTTCAGTCTGCACTTTAACCCATCCTTCACCTCTCAACGATGTGATGAGTCACCAGAAATGACACGTGGTTCGGATTCCACGTTAAGCTGTAGGTCCCTTTTCCCCAGTTGGATAGCTGGGGTAGGCTAGGTGTCCAATTGAAAGACTTGCACCAGGCCAATGAACCATGCGACATTATTATTATTACTGGGTGACAGCAATATTTTATGTTTTATTCTTTTAATTATAGTTTAGGATTTATTTAAATATGCTTCAGTTTTTTCAGAGCTATATATTCACTGCTCTAATAGTCTATAAGTATAAATATTACTGTAAATGAAATTAGCTTTTTATGAAAATATCATGTGTGTTTATATTTTGTTTCTTTTTTCAAAGCCAAAAAATGTCAGGCTTGAGCATTTGAATTGTGGGACTACAGATGACCACTGAAAATTAGGTGAACTGATAAGATACTGATGAGAATCTGCAAAGAAAAGAACATACAAAAAACACTGATAGGAAGGGAAAAAGTCTTAAGACATGAGGGAATAACCTCCGTGACACCAGAGGGAGCTCTAGAGAGTAAAAGCTGTGGGATAAGGCGGAAACTGGTATACATCCAAGGACTTAAGGTGCAAATGCTACTCTGAATGAAGAGGCTGGCAAGGTAGGAGTTGCTAGCAGAACACATCAAACCAGACTCCTTGACAAAAACTTTAAATAATAATAAGAGGAATAGCAATGCCATCTTTTGGTTGTTGAGTGTAATATGTCCTGATGATGTCCTGATTCCGACAGAAAGGCCTCTCTACCTGTCTTCAAACAATGGGTGACTGTGCCTTGGGAAATTTCACTTACCGAAATGTGTCTCATCTAACTGTTCATTTTCACAGAATTTCTCCCACCCCTCTTCACCCCGATAGCTACCCAGTTTCAGTGTTTGGATGATTAGACTTACGATCGATATGAAACTCAGCTTCACTCCAGATGAGGTTGAAACTGGCAAGGATGTGATGCTGACAATCCACTGATAGATATTTGAGCATTTGGTTGTACATGTGGTCAAGCCCAGGAGCTATTCAGGGCATCAGTTCCCCCTATTAGCAACTGCCCAGTCGTAACTACATAGTAGTACCAAGAAAGGCACTGTTACTCTGAATTAGAGAGAACAGAGCTCTAAGTCTAGCAAAGATCAGCATAGACTAGGAAAAATAATGTGTAGAAAGTAAATGCCCGTATGGGAAAAAAAGTAAAGGAAGAGGTATGCCTCATCTAAGGAGCAATGGGGCCTACCCCAGAGGTGGGGGTGAGATAGGGATTATTTTTTATTCAATAACTATTATCTGCTGCCGAAATATTAGTTTCAAGTAAGCTAAATTTAGCACGCAATTGTTGAACAACGAACAGGATTATGACGACAGGAAAATTGTGCGAATAGATTAATCCCTTTTGAAGAAGTTATCAATTGAGCTGAACTTAATGCTCAGCTAACGGCAACACTTTTATGTGCACCTCTCGGATATCACGTGTAAAAAACCGTTTTTTGTTGGTTTTTAAAACATTTTCTTTTACACTTTAAACTGCACGACTCGGTTCAAACTTCGCATAATGATAGATAAATAATCACATACTCGTATACACTACACAGCACAGAACACCAAAACTAAGACTATACAGTGCTACACCTAACTTGACAGCAGACGACGGTGTTATTTGAAGTCTGATGAAACAGTTGAATTGCTGCGAGCTTCCATAGATAATGATCGAGTGACTTTTATATGATATCTGTGTTTAGTCTGCAAGATTCAAGATGGCGACTCGTGTTGTTGCAGCTGCAACGGTGAAAGCAGTAAAAGGCGTTAGAAAGGCTATACCCACAAGAGCAGCACTTGTATTGACGCCAGCAGCGGTCAACAAAGTCAAGCAGCTGATGAAGGCACGGCCGGATAGTATAGGCTTGAAGGTAAGCTTCTAGAATTTTGCGGATACTCGTGACAACTGTGATGTAATGAACCCAGATTAGGACTGTATTTTCAGTTTGTTGTTTTTTCGTGTGTTTCGCAATGCACGGAGCGAAAACATCTGTTTACACGTGTGACTGCTTGCGCAGTTTGTTTTGCCAGCATTTGTAGGGGCAATAGACAGGATGGGTTATTCCCTGTCAAATCAACAAGTACAACAACATGACCCTCTAAGATTTCTTTGAAATTTGATATATATGTATTGATCATAAATAATAAAACAAAAATCAAAATTTTCACTTGTGGAACGATAGATGGAATGAGCATGGGAACTATCAAAAATATTGTTATCGAGATTTTGTTAAATGTCATTGATACTGGGAATTACTATTTTCCCAAATGTGCATCTGTTATCAGTTACTTCTTAAAGTGACCTAGAAGTTTTCTTTTGATGTGACATTGCCTGTAAAGTGAAATAATGTATCTAATTACATCTGAACTATTTTTAATATTTATTTCTCCAATTCTCTTAACAGTGTAAGCCTACATAAGTTTATAGCCCTACAGCCAGTTAATATTTGTGAACTGTTAACATAACCTTGTTATTCCATAACCTAGAAAAATGTAGTGATTTTTTGTATTCTTAAATTCAAAAAGCTAAAGCAGTGACCTCAAAATGTTTCTTATAAACTTTTCATTTGAGACTGGCTTGAAATGCCTAAAATTTGAGCTTTGTGTTGTAGTCTTCTAATGAAAAGGGCCACAATAACCATAAGAATGCATCATGTTTCACATCATCATGACACCGAAATAACTTTGTTTGCCAACAATAATGTAAAAGGGATCAGAGGTAAAAGTCTAGTTTGAGTCCACGACTAGTGCACGGCATGTAGGTGCTGTTAATGGCACGATGAATGAGGCAAGTGAAGGCAGCCAGTCAGGATTCGCGTTCACACGGCCAATAAGAAACAGCTTTAGTATTTATGGTTTGTAAACAAATAATAGTAATAGACGAAGGGATGCTATCACAGGCTCACCTGTAGACAGAGATACCGCCCGTCGGCTTTGACCCATGACGTCATTGCAGCGCAGTAGTTTTTAGGTGCGTGCATGTTTGCAGAAAGCATGAGTGATTATGTGGTGGTTAAGTTAAAGACGATAGTTTGTTTACAAACAAATCAATTATTATGTTGTGTTTAAAAAGTGATACCGCTATGTAGCTTCTCTCTGATGGTTACGTGTAGGTTAACTGAGGGGGTGGTTTTTTTTTTTTTCATGAGCGAGCGCGGAAGGCGTGATTTTTGAGCTAAGACCTGTGGTCGCTGGTACATTCTGTTAACTGTAATAGCTATAGATTATTTGTATCTACAATACAGAAGTATTAAGACATCCCGTATACCGGTTTTCTGACATCTTGATGTCATGGGTCAAGCAGACGGGTGGTATCCCAGTCTACAGTTATGCCCTATCACATACCTGCTCATGCTGGATGTCAATTTTACAGGTTTTTTCATCACGAATGTTCGCCTACTGCAATTTCAGTCTCAACGTAACACTGCCCTCCGAATTTCCCACAAATTTGCGAAAAATTAATGCTGTTCCTGCTCTGTGGTTGACAGGTTCTCGATGTACCCTTCTCATGTCAGTAAATCAGCTATCCTTGTGAAACACTGCCCTCATAAACTGCATCTCTATTAACAAACCTTATAATCTTTAATCACAAGATCACTGAAATTCATGACGAAATCTTCTGTTTTGGGCTTACAGCAATTTCAAAACGGATGCCAAATTCAATAGACATGTAACAAACAATCCTAATCCACGAACACGACTCCTGATTGGCTGCCTTCATCCGTTGCCAACATCTACATGCCAAGCACTAGTCCGGGACTAATAAACTAGACTTTAATCGGGATCAGATGCTACTATGGAAGGTCATGAAAATAAACTGAAACTTGAAGAGATCTGTAAAATGCTGCTCCTTCGTCGGGGCAAAAAAGATTCACACTTATATTCCCCATAGCAAACACAAAACTTGAGAAATGTAGGGCATTCTTCGATTTTAATGACAAAACTATAGAGTTACTTGACAATGCTCCAATATTATTTGATAACATCAAAGGATTAATTGCTTGTGAATATAATGGACACCGGTGGTTACCTTGGGTAGTTGGAAAAAAAAATCAGAGTTGTACATCCACAAAGACTGTCAACATCTTTTACGTTTCCCTGTCAAGCTAACATTCATTCCATAAGAACCATGAAAGTACAGTCAACCTCGAACTGTAGACCTGCTTGCATGTGAACATTATCCCATGTAGAAATTATGTGCAACAAATTGATTAAAAGTATAAACAATTGGAATGATATGAGTCCTCTTGCTAATAAGAACTAATAACCTAGTGAATTATAGCGTACCTCTAGTTTTCAGGTATATATTTTTTTATTTTTCTATATTTGCAACTTGTTGCGTCTACTATATATTATAAGCTATTTCGACACTCACTTTTAGCTCTAGGCCTGTATTTAAAATAAATTACTTTTGAAGATATTTTGGCATAATTAAAGGATGTGATTCCACTTGTCTGTTTTGACCCATGGTAGCAATATAGTTGGTAAAACTTTACGATGCTTTTCGCTGGGCTTCAGTGCTTATGTTGGCAACATATGAACGATGAAGTGTAGATGGCGTTAATATTTTTCACGAGCTACAAAGTGTTATTGCTGCTTGTTTCACTTGCAGCAAAATTAATGCTGTACCTGCTCTGTGGTTGACAGGTTCTTGTATGTACACTGGTCTGTTCAGAAAAAAGAAAAAAAAAATGTTTTAATTGAAGTTGTCAAGACATTTATTGGCCATCTGAGTTGTTGCCATTAACCATTGGTGCCAACATGACCACTGGCGCCCGACAAGAAGTGTCATACAATTTAACCATGTTGTTTATACTCGTAGCCAATTGTTGTGTTGTGGTCTCCAGTCCGCAGACTGGTTTGATGTAGCTCTCCACACTACCCTGTCCTGTGCAAGCCTCTTCATCTGAGAATAAGAGCAGCAACCTACTTCTTTTTGAATCTGCTTATGTATTTGCCCTCGGTCTCCTCCTAAACTTTTTACCCCACAATTCCTTCTAACGTTAAGTTGAAGATGTCTAGGTGTCTTAGAATGTGTCCCACTAACCTACTCCTTTTCTCCCCAATTCTGTTGAGCACCTTCTTAGTAGTTGCATGATCTACCCATCTAATCCCCATCATTTGCTTGTAGCACCACATTTCAAAAGCTTTTTTGGTCTTATTCCAAACTCCTTATTGTCTATGTTTCACTCAGAATGCTATACTCAAGACAAATGTTTCCAGAGGAGACTTCGTAACATTTAAACTAATATTGGATGTCAACAAATTTCACGTCTTCAGAAACTCTTTTCTTCCCATAGCCACATGAAAAATGAACTGAAGATTGGGATACCACCCATCAGCTTTGACCCATGACATCAACATGTTGGAAAACCAGTATATGAGATATCTTAATACTTCTGTACCGGTATTGCAGATAAAAAATAATCTGTAGTTATCCTTGTAAAATCATTAAAATTCCACCATATAATTACTCACGCCACTTGTCAACAGACACATCAAAACAGCTGTGCGGTGATGTCACACACAACACGCTACCGTAACAAGTCAAAGACGACGATTGGTATTCCCATCTTCAAATGATCCCATAAAAACAATAGTGATACAAACAAGACAAGCTAGGGAATGTGTGGGTTTTGAGCGGGATATAACAAAAAGCCAACCAAAACGCACAAAATAAACAAAATAAAAAACAAAAAAATCTATACACGGAATTGAATAGTTCAAAATATAATAATGTGAAATCCAGGATGGAATTAATATTATGACAGTTTACAACTCAAACTGGTTGTTTCTGGGACTGCAGAAAGACCACTGCATTTTTCAACAAGATGCGGCACCACCTCACTGGAGTCAAGTGCAAGAATATCTGAATGAAACTCTACCAAACCATTGGCTCGGTCACCAAGGAGCTGGTGACTTAGCATATCTCAGCTGGCCTCCAGTCACGGGATTTGACTCCCTGTGGGGGTTTCAAGAAACAATGTTTATGTACCACCACTTCCACAGAACCTGGAGTAGTTGGTAATTTTGAACATGTGTTACATAGCGTGGCGACGATGTCCAAATGATATATTGAAGCCGTTCATATTGAAACAATATGTGGATAAAAAGCGAATGTTAAGATTTTTACAAATGTCGTGATTTTAAAGTATGTGGTTAGGTGGGAACCTAAGAGTACAGCTTAAATTGTCTAGAGTAAATGTAATTGACAGTGCCATTGGGTTAATATATTAATATTTATGTGTTGTAGATAATAAATAATCTGATTATCCACATAAATTACAGATTACCACAATAGAATGTACCGTTGCTCACAGGTATCAGCACAAGCTATAGTCTAAATGTTGTTGCTGCTCGTTTCACTCTCAGTATAATTAATAGTGTTCCTGCTTTGTAGTTTACAGGTTCTTGTATGTACCCTTGTCTGTTCAGTAAACTGACTATCCTCCTGAATTAAAGTGACGACACTGCATTCTGTGAAATGCTTGCACTAGACATTACACGGTACTACACTTCACACACTATTCGAATCAACCGCTCTGTTTCGTCCCGATATTTGCTTGTTCGGTACTGTTGCTTCGATATATATCGTATGGACGCCTCCACTGTCCTATGTAACACACATTCAAAATTACCGAGTAGTTGAAGAACCGTCCATCTTGTACGGCCATAACTTCAGTGATGGGCATGTTTGCCTAAGTATCTGAGGGATTTGAGTATCAATGTGATATTGTTCATGTCACTGATGAGATATACTGAACATCTGTAATCTGAACTTTAGAGGTTCATAAATATGTTTATGAAATTTCTTATTTGTATGTCCTAAAGTTTAATAAATATATGCATTTGAAATACATATATTCTTTTTGAAACACTCTGTTTACTGAGAAACACTAATGCTTTAAACAAAATCTCAGAAAAGTTTACTTGCCATGTAGTCTGGCAAAGGCTGGAGCTGACCAATTGTGGTGCAGATGGAAACAGCCAACTAGATTTTAGCCTGTAACAAGTTTTATCTTCACAATAAACAATATTTTCATGTACAGATTTTAAAAAAAGGTCTGCCAGGATGTCGATGAATCTATATTTTATTCCATTTTCATTACAATGAAGATACACATGCAGGAGGTTTTTAAGTTTTTCGCTGATCTTGAATTGCTCTGTTCCCGATGTATGGTTGACAGGTTGTCATATTGTCACATTGAAATGGGAACAGGCTTGACTTCGAAGGCAACTGAACACAGCACTTATACTGAAAGCACGTTTATTACAAACTTAACATACACACAGCACTGACTGCCTCTCGGGCAGAGTGCTCTGCTATTTATACACAGACAGAATTTACCAGAAATTAGAACAACAATTAACATAAGAAACAAGTAGAATTTACAAGTGAACATAAGATGTAGAACATTCTGGAATTGTTAATTACAAAGAAATAAATTTTTGTCGTTGGGCGGGATTGAACCAGCGACCTTTGTCACCGCAGTCCGTGACGCTATTCCCTGCGCCACGCCGGCAGTCAGTGTACTTAGTCTCTCGCGGCAATATGTACCCCTGCCAACTCAGTAAACGAATGTCATTGGCTGCCATATATTATCACACTATTCGCTACCATCACAAGCAGCAGCTATTGCCAACATCGCCCCACATCACTTTACACCAGGGCATGACTAGTAAATTCGAAGAATGAGGGCAATATTATTTTGTGTTGAGCATGAAATAAATAAAATAATTAATGTTGTTTCTGCTCTGTGATTGACAGGTTCTTGTATGCACCCTTGTCCACTCAGTAAGTTAATTCTTTGTAAAGTGAGCATTTCTTTTCAGACATTGATAAACTGTTGCAGCTGCCATAAGTAAAATTAAAGTATGTCGCACCTGTGTAGTGACTGGTTCTCAATGTAATTTTCTAAAAATTCAGACTTCCAAAGTATTAAGATTTTTCCATAATTATCAAGATTTCTAGGCTAAAATTATGGTGTTACAGAAGATCCAACTGAAATTACGGATTTTGCTATTTTCAGTAGTTTGGTCACAGCTTGCAATATTTTTTGAACCAGTATTATTTCAGAAATATTGTTTTACATTTTCATCATCTGATTAGCTTAGACAATACAGCCTACACTAAAGTTGCCTGCTACAGTTGTACCTTGCTAATTTCACTACTGTGTGGGTGTAAACTTTTATTTGTGCTATGATTTGGCATACTGATGCTCATGCTGTTATGTTACTGTCAAGTGTAAATGGAATTATTGAGGCCCATTTAATTACCTCTGTCACCTATTTCTTGTGAATGTACAAAGAATATAAAGTTTGCTGTAATTGTTTTAGTAATGAATCTTTTTATTACTAGCCATGTCTCTCGTGACTTCAATTATTTTTTACAAGAATCACAGTGACACTTCATTGTCATTTTATTTTTAGTCCTGGTACACTCTTCTGCTCCTCAAGTCTCTTGTCCCCTTCTGCATAGATTCTTTTCAAACTTGGCATCTCTGAACATTGATTTGGAACTGGTAATTCCAGCATTACAAATGTCAATGGTCAATGGTACATACAAGAACCAGTCAGCCATAGGAACAGGAACGCCATTATCGTTTCATGCACAAGAAAACATATTATTGTCCTCATTCTAAGTTTCTTTTTCAGCATAATTAACATAACTCACATCTTGAAGTAGAATGCTCACACATTTGATATATATTGAAGCCATCACTTCAATGTGTGACACATCTTCCAAATATTTTTGTTGTTATGAACATTATACAGGACACCTGTTTGTGTGATCAAGTGCTATCACAGATGTATTGTACCCGTCATCATTAGAGTCTGATTATGCCTTTCAATGTTCAGTTTTGAGCACAGTACCTCAAAATTCCTCCATGATCCTATTCAATGCTAACATTGACGCCCCGTCTGATGTTAAGCCTTTCACTTCAAAATCATTCTTCACCGTATCTAAGTACTTTCTCCTTGGTGTGCCTTGACTCCTCTTACCTTCCGCTGCTGAGCTCATGAGTCTGTCAGGTAACCTTGCTTCTCCCACGTGTCTAACATGACCCCACCATCTCAGTCTGTTCGCTCTTACTGCTTCATCTATAGTGTTCATTCCCAGTTATTCATTGATTTCCTCATTATATACACCCTCCTGCCATTGTTCCCACCTATTAGTACCTGCAATCATTCTTGTTACTTTAATATCTGTAACCTCTACCTTATGAGTAAAGTAACCTATATCCAACCAACTTTCACTGCCATACAACAAAGTTGGTCGAAAGATAGTGGTACACTGCTAACTTAGTCTTGGTTCTGACTTCCTTTTTGCAGAAGAGAGTAGATCTTGGCTGAGCACTCACTGCATTAGCTTTGCCACATCTCAATTCCAGTTCTTTCACTGTGTTGCAATCATATGAGAAAATACATCCCAGGTACTTGAAACTGTCTACCTGTTCTTTGTTCCTCCTATTTGGCACTCAATTTGTTTAAATCTCTTTCCCACAGACATTAGTTTCGTTATGGAGATGCTGATCATCATATCATAACCGTTACACCTCTGATTGAGCTCTGAAATATTAGTTTGCAACCTTTCAATGAAATCTGCCATTACAACTAAGTCATCCACATATGCGAGACTGCTTTTGTTTTCATCTGTTTTAATCCCGCCCTGCCGGTCTACTGTTTTAAACATATGATGCATGAATAGTGTCTCCTTATATTTAGAAACACATCAGGGAATGGGAACCTGATTTTGTGCAGTTGACATTATTTGGGAAGAAAGGGACTTGTATCTTTATCTGATCTTTGTTATTTATCTTGAATATGTGGACAAGACTGCATTTGATGTTCTTCCCCATCTTTCTAGAGCATAAGCCAACATCGAACTGCAACAACATACCTGGCTTCACCTCAAAGCTATCAGGTGCCCCATTTCAGCTTCACAAAGAGCCACACCTATGATAAGCTTGACAATCCTTCAACCTTTGCTGCTGCCTCCCAGACCAGTGGAACTACTTGCAATAACCAATACACCAGTAGTCTTCTCAGCCCCTCATCTAAGGTCCTCTCCCATCCTGAATTATTTTTACAGGTCAACTGAAGCACGGGGTACCCCCTGTAGACTTTTTGCCATGACATCAGCATGATGTGTTGTATGATGTGAAAAAAAAAATTAGTTTTATTTTGTTATCAATGTGTCAGTACTTTTTAAAAAACTATACATGACTGCAGTCAGCAACTTAAAAATCAGCCAACCTGTGTAATGTAATGATTAAATGGGCATTACATAAGTTATAGATTCCCGATAGAAGGTAGTTGCTATCAGCCATTTATTAACAAAACAGAAAACTGTGCGCCCATGTAAGAAAATGTTAAACGAAGAATGCAAGTGCTGGCTTTGGAAGCGGAAGCGACGCACAGTGAATAACAGTGTGCAGCCTAAGAATAATTAAGCTGCTGCACAGACACGATGTAATCTCTTTTCCGAGGTTGTTTTGTTTTATCATTGTTCAGTGAGGTATCGTAGAAGTTGGACGGTATCTAATTAAGAACTATAATTAGTGAAATATAGTTATACATTCTTCATTGTATGAATGATCTAAAGATGTGTCTTAAAATGGAAAAAAGTGTTGAAACAATAGTAGTCTCAGTACATGGTGTTTTTTCAAGGTGATATCATCCCCGCATGAAGGTAAGCGGTCCTGAGTGGATCGAGGAAACCGACTAGCGGGTTCCTCAAACCATCCAGTCAAGAATCCGAAGGCGACCGTGTCAAATAGAAGCATATATGAGTGGTATTAGAGTGACTTATTGAGGAGTTGGAGCCAGGTTGACTTTTGATAAGTTATATTGCACATTTATAAATGTTTCTTACTCCACTCTTAAAATTGTCACACCACAAGAGATACGTGTCACAATACACCAGTTACAACAGTAGTGGGTCCTGCAACAACTACTATTGTTGCAACTAGTTGGCTGGTTATTAATTTCCTATTACTTCCTACAACATGAACTGTTCATGTTCACCCACCCACCCACCTACTGAGCACTGTGATTTCAGTTGATTGGCAATTTTCAATTATAGTTTGATTATTTGTAATGGAATCTGTTTGCCAGAACACTGTGCCAAAGTGAAGTTTCTTTGTGTGTAATGGAAAGTTTTATAGGTTTTGTTTCGTGTTTTGGGTTGTTGTTTTCCACCATAATTATTATTATTATTTTTCCTTCTTCTTCTTCTTCTTCTCCTTTCCCCGTTTAGTATGTCCTCATCCATGACATGGGTCAAAGCAGACTGGTGGTATCAAGACCTTCAGTATTGCTGTCTTTACTATCCAAGCATCTCTGTCAAAATCTGCATTAAAGTTGCACAAATTGTAACATCTGTTCCCTGCAATATTCAGTTACATTTAATCTTTAACCACAGCCATGTAACAGTCCCACTGGGAAAAAGAAATGCTGGGGTATTGAGTTGTTGTGCCTGATCCTGTTTCCAGAGTGCTTATTGTGCATTTTTATATATTTTTCCAGCAAATGCCCTTAATTTTCAGTGGGCTTTTGAAATGGTAGGCTTAGCTCCATCTTATTTAGCTTGAGCTCTAATAAAATTTAATGAGCTAATTTTTGTTTAGCATATGGCACATCTACAGAATCAATTTAACAGATACACTAAAAACAGTTAGTTACAGATTTGTAAGTTGTGTAGGTATACATTCCAAATAGTTGTTTAATATTTGGAAAACATTAAATTTTTCTGTCAAATGATTTGATCCTATAGAATACATTGAAATCTCACACTACTTTTTTTTCAATTGGGTGACAATGCTTAAGTCAACTACAGATGATCATTAAAAAGGGTGTCTAAAATTTGGAATGTGCAAATGTGTGCTGTTAAAAGCATTGTGATAGGAGTTAATGGAGGGTTAAGTTGAGCAAACAACTGATTGTTCTGTTGTTACTGGTGTTCGAAATTAATAGTTCTGCTCCTCTTTTATTGTCCAGTCTGTGAGACCTCAGAGAGCCACAATGTAGTCATTATTCAGTTCTTTCTCCAGGATTTCCCCTGTATGAATTTGCAGACCTAGCATTCCCGTATGATGTATTGAGGTTGTGTTACTCAGTGTCAGAGTGGTAGGGTGCCAGGCTAGCTATGAATCCAAAGTTTGCAGGTTCAGTCCCCAGTCAGTCTTGACTTTCATCTTTCACTTTTTATTTCTTTCATCTCTGCAATATTGTCATTATGAAAAATGTCAAGTGGCGCTGTGGTCAGAGGTTCCAACCATTACGGTTTAATCGTAATTGTTATGAAAATTATTTAAAATTATGAGTTTACGATGGGAGTGGTACGGATTCAGATTTAAATAACAAATCGATGTCATTAGTTTATGCCAGCAAAACTCAGTTCTTTTATAGTTCGTTCGTGTGATGTCATTGACACAAATAAACGGTTATGAGCAACATCTACCATAAGCTTGTGGAAATCACCAGCATTGACAGTAACTTCTACGAACTCGAAGCGTGCGTAATACGGTATACTGGATTACTCCACAATGGTGCGCCATTGTGGAACCTAACAGCAGCCAATGAAAATGCGGCATGTCACTTGACACATGGGTTTTGTAACCTGCAAACCCACTGACTTATCTTACCTTGCAGTGACTTTACTGTATTTTGTGTCGCAGTGCAATTTTTAATGAGTGAATCACAAAATCTAAGATTTTCAGTTTGATGAAAAAACCATTGGTCTCACATCGCCATCCCACCCACACACATTCCTACTGTACACATCGCGCGGTTGCTCGCCATTGGAGGTTAGAGTCCTCCCTGGGGCATGGCTGTTTTTGTTGTCCTTTGGTTAGTTTACCTTAGTTTAAGTAGTTTGTAAGCTACGGACTGATGACCATGCAGTTTGGTCCAATAGATTTACAAACATTTTTTTAAAAAAATGTACATATCGCCAGAATGATGGAGTAATATACTGCCCCTGTATTCTTTACAAAAACTGTTTTTACAATTTGATCCTTCCATATTCACTTATTCCCCTAGGACCCGTTCCAACCCCAACTCTTCCCACTCATACATGTTAGATCACATTACTATTTGTCATATTCAAAAGTTGGAACCACTGTGTGGTTTAGAATTCACATTAAACTGAGTCCCCCCTATAAACTGTTTGGTTATTGAGTTCCAAGATAAGAAGGAAGAGAATGGCATACCACCTCCACCAGGACCATACCTAGTAAAGCACTGTGGTGTTCAAACCATTCTTCACATTGTTGATTGCTTTACCTTTTTTATATTGAGGGCCATATAGAGATGTTCATATTTATAGAATAGTCTAGCTAGGATTGTGGGCTACAGAATAAGCAGTGAATTTCACAAAGATTAATTAGTCATTGACATTGAATTGAGTTCATTCAGGAAAAAAGAATATGGGGACCTACCTAGGGGGAGGAAGTGCAGTAATCTTCAGTCTCTTCCAGACTGATCCTACACGTACCATATCTAGAAATAGCCTCGTAGCTCTGCTATCCATATAAACCCTCCGGAAAAAGATTGTTTGTGTGATCCATGCTGCACATTATTGCTGACTTCACAGCATTAGCACAGAAGTTTCGGCACTTGCCCCCCCCCCCCCCCAGGTGGCCCACAGTCCTTTTCTGGGTACGTGTGTGGCGTGCACGGAGCCCCGAGCTGTAGCAGCCTTTCTTCTGCCCCAGGCTGCTTCACTTTCCCTCCCCCCCCCCCCCCCCCCCAGGGGGCCCACAGTTCTTTTGTGGGTACGTGTGTGGCGCGCACGGGGCCCCGAGCCGGAGCAGCCTTTCTTCTGCCCCAGGCTGCTTCGCTTTCCCTCCCGGTTTATGCCTTCGCCCGGAGACGGGCATATTTTGTGAGCTACGGTGGTTCTTGTTGTCGTTTTTCTTCCTTCGTTCGTTCCTTCCTTTCTTACCCTTTGTTTCTGTCTTTCTCTCCTTGTACCCTCCTAGCCTTCTTTTCCTCCTCATTAGTCTCCGCCTCGGCGTTTGAGACACTTCTTTCCTTCTTTCTCTTCACTTCCTCTATTCTTCTTCTTTCCTCCCTGTGCGTGTCTGAAGGCCGACCCACGCATTATCATGCGTAGCAGGTGACGGGGGTAACGCGTAATTCCCCGCCCCGGGTAGACAAGTAGGGCACATACGACCCCCTGGTAAAGGCCAGGCCAAGGGGGAGGGGTGATTACCCGAGCTGGTACCTTCCAAACATGCCGATTGGTCCCTCAGTCAGTTCTCGGGAGGTGTGACGTGAGGTGTGAACAATCACCTAAGGCGGGTAAGCCCTCGGAGAGGGCCCCCACTAGGAAGGAGCGCGCCATTGGAGACGCCGGTAATCACGGGGGACACTTCCGCGATGACTTCCTTCTCTTCTTCAGTGACGTTGACCCAGAAACGAAAGATAGATTCGCCTCAGCAAAAGAAGACTCTGCCTAATCTACCGAAATTTCTTGTTGTCTCTTGCACCGACGGAAAAGATTTCAATTCTGTAAATCCTTTCATCATTCAGAAAGGTGTTGATGCGATTGCTGGCCCTGTTAAAACCTGTCCGCGTCAGCGCAATGGCACATTGTTGCTGGAAGTGGACAGTGCCTTCCAAGCCCAGAAACTAATCCGGACTACGTTGTTACACACGTTTCCTGTCAAGGTAGAAGCGCATCGCACACTCAACTCGTGGAGGTGAGGACATTACTGTTATGTGCCCGCTGGGAGAACAGTGGGCTTTCGACTCACCAACAACTTTCGAGCGGCAGATGTTGATACCTTTTCCGTAACCCGTATTTGCTGGATGACTTTTTCATCCTTATATACAGGGCAGTCCCGAGAGGAAGCCGCATGGTCACTGTTACAGTTAAGGCGGGTAGAAGGTAGAAGCGCATTGCACGCTCAACTCATCACGGGGGGGGGGGGGGGGTAAATCTTCACAAGATCCCTTGACGGGTTGGCTGGCGAAGACATACAAACCTATATGTCCGATCAGGGTGTAACAGCCATGCATAGGATGTTGAAAAAGGTAGATAACCAGCTGACACCAACTCGTACTGTGTTCTTGACATTCGACAGAGTTGAACTCCCGTCGAAGGTCAAGGCAGGGTATGAAGTTATCTCCGTCCGCCCATTATATACCAAACCTAACGCGCTGTTTTCAATGCCACAGATACAACCATACCCGTCAATTTTGCCCTAATGCAGCAAAATGTCACTTGTGGTAGGGACACCCATGAGGGGGATTGCCCACCTCCGTCCCCTCACTGCCTTAATTGCAACGGTGACCATGCGGCTTCCTCTCAGGACTGCCCTGTATATAAGGATGAAAAGGTCATTCAGCAAATTCGGGTTACGGAAAAGGTATCAACATCTGCCGCTCGAAAGTTGTTGGCAAGTCGAAAGCCCACTGTCCTCCTAGCGGGCATTACAGTAAGGTCCTCACCTCCACTCGACCTACTAAGGATTCCTGGACCCAGACCTGTGACTTCACTTTCGCTGACACATTTGTACGATCCGCCAGCCCGAAGATTGCCCATTCCACGTCCCCGCTTCCTCCTGCTGCTTCTAAAGTACAGTCTTCGTCAACCTCTAATAAACCACGGGAACCTAAACAAGATGCCCAGACTTTGAAAAAGGAACCCGTCCGTGAAGATTTTCTGCGTTCTCAGGTTTCTTAACTGTCAACTGCCTCTTCTCACCGTCACCCTTCCAGAAGAGCCAACAAGAAAGAGTTCCTCTCCTTCCCCGCCGAGGCGTGTCGACCCATCCGTCACGCCGCCCAACAGTAGTCGGCCCCGATCATCTTCGGTGGCAGATGAATCGTTTGAACCTATGGAACATGACTCTCTGCCTCTAGATGGCGACAGTAGTGCTCCCTCGAAGTCAGGTCCTCAGCGGCCGTTGAGGTGACCCCACCTTCTTGTTCCTTTTTATCTTCCCTTCTTCTCTTATTTTTTATCAAGGCACTCCTTCAATGGAATATTCGCGGCTTTCGTTCCAATCGGGAGGAATTAAAACTACTCCTTCGATTACACTGCCCGCTTCTAGTTTGTTTCAAAGAAACTAAGGGGCGTCCAACTGATCGTGCAGACTTACCCCACTACACTTCTGTGCGTTTCGACCTGCCATCTGTGGAAGGTACCCCAACCCATGGAGGGGTTCTGATGCTCAATCGGGACGATGTCTATCACCATCCCATTACATTGCATACTCACCTACAGGCAGTTGCCGTCTGCATCACTCTATCCACCTTTTCCTTTTCCCTCTGTAATATCTATTCGCCATCGTCATCTGCCCTTACTAGGGCAGATGTGCTACACCTCATTGACCAGCTCCCTTCACCTTTCGTGTTGGTAGGCGACTTTAATGCCCACCCCCTCATGGGGCTGTCCGGCACCTTGTCCGAGAGGCTCCCTTTTGGTGGACCTTCTCCAACACCTCAATCTTGTCTGCCTCAGCACTGGTGCACCGACCTTCCTTTCTGACACAACCCATACTTACTCCCACATAGACCTCGCGATATGCACTCCTCAGCTTGCCGGTCGGTTTGAGTGGTATGCACTTTGACACGTACTCGAGTGACCGTTTTCCTTGTATCATCCACTTCCTGCATCATTCCCCATCTCCTCGTCCCACTAGTTGGAACATTTCTAAAGGCGACTGGGGGGGGGGGGGGGCGCTTTATTCTTCCATGGCTGTTTTTTCACGATAAGTTGTGACAGTCAGGTCGAATACCTCACAGAGGTTATTTTCATAGCTGCTGAATGTTCCATACCTCGTACATCCTCTTCTCCACGTTGTATCCCAGTCCCTTGGTGGACTGCAGCCTGCCGCGACGCTCTTAGAGCCCGGCGACGTACTTTACGCACCTTCAACCGCCACCCAACATTGGAGAATTGTATAAATTATAAACGACTGCGAGCGCAATGTCGTCGTGTTATCAACGACAGCAAAAAAGCTTGCTGGATTGCTTTTACCAGTTTTTTTTGACCATTTTACTCCCTCCATGGTTGTTTGGGGTGGCCTATGCCATTTATCCGGCATCAAGGTCCACTTCCCGATCTCTGGCCTGACCGTCGAGAACGCAGTCCTTGTGGACCCCATTGATGTTTCCAACGCACTGGGCCATTCCTTTGTGGAGGTTTCGAGCTGTGCCCATTACCACCCTGCCTTTCTCCCTCGCAAACATGCAGAGGAGGTACGGCTGCCTTCTTTCCACTCGTTTAATCGTGAAAATTATAATGTCTCCTTCACCTTGCAGGGACTAGACCGTGCTGTCGCCCTGTCCCAATCTGCTGCTCCCGGCCCCGATTCCATCCGTATTGACATGCCGAAGAACCTCTCTCCTGCGGGCAAGTGTTTTTGTCTTAGTACCTCTAATCGCATATGGACTGAAGGTCATGTTCCCACAAGTTGACGTGAAGCCATTGTTGTCCTCATCCCCAAACCAGGGAAGGACAAACATATTACGTTGTCGACCTTCATTATGAATAACTTTCTCAAGAAGCGTCAAACAGTTGCAATGTTCTTCGACTTGGAGAAAGCATACGATACCTGTTGGAGAGCGGGCATTCTCCGCACATTGCTCACATGGGGCGTTTGGGGTCGCCTCCCTCTCTTTATTCAAGCGTTTTTGGCGGATCGCAAGTTCCAGGTACGGGTGGGCTCTGTTTTGTCAGGTACCTTTCGCCAAGAGAATGGGCTACTGCAGGGCTCCGTCTTGAGTGTGGCTCTCTTTGCCATTGCAATAAATCCGATCGTAGATTGCCTTTCAGCCGACGTTTCTGGATCCCTTTTTGTAGACGATTTCGCAATTTATTGCAGCGCCCAGCGGACGTGTCTATTGGAGCGTTGTCTTCAACGCTGTCTTGACCGTCTATATTCCTGGAGCATTGCGAACGGCTTCCGATTCTCCACTGAGAAAACGGTGTGTATAAACTTCTGGAGATACAAGGAATTTCTTCCACCATCCCTACGTCTCGGCCCAATTCTTGGGACTCATGTTGGATCGGAAACTTTGCTGGTCCACACACGTGTCCTACCTGGCTGCCCGTTGTGCCCGATCCCTTAATGTTCTTCATGTTCTCAGTGGCACGTCATGGGGAGCGGATCATACCGTCCTGCTTCACCTTTACCAGGCCATTGTTCAGTCGAAGCTTGACTACGGAAGCCTTGTATACTCTTCTGCACGGCCGTCGATTCTCTGCCGTCTCAACTCTATTCACCATCGAGGATTACGTCTGGCGACCGGTGCATTCTATACCAGCCCTGTTGAAAGTCTGTATGCCGAGGCTACTGTATTACCCTTGACCACTCAGCGTGACATACTCTTGTGTCAGTATGCATGCCGCTCGCGGTACATGCCCAACCATCCATCTTACCGATTATTTTTTGACGACTCACTCGATCGCCAATATCAGTTGTCTGCGATAGCCTTGCTTCCACCTGGAGTTCGGTTTCGCCGCCTGCTTCAGCGGTTCGATTTTACCCTTCCTTCCACCTTTCGGTTGAGCAACAGCCCATTGCCTCCGTGGCATCAAGCCCAGGTTCAACCCACCTTGAACTTAGTTCACTCCCCAAGGAGAGCACTCCGGATTTGGTATACCGCTCGAGGCTTGTCGAACTCCGATCGCGGTTCGATAATGCCATATTTATTTACAGTGATGGTTCCAAGAGCACTGCCGGTGTCGGATCTGCCTTCGTTGTCGGGGACAACCGTTTCTAATACAAGCTTCCCCGACGGGTGTTCGAACTTCACGGCTGAGCTTTTTGCCCTCCACCAGCCCGTTTTGTATACCTGCCGCCACCGCCAACCTTTCTATGCCATTTGTTCAGACTCCCTTAGTGCCCTGCAGAGTCTTAAGGACCTTTCTCGAACCATCCTCTCGTGTATCGGATCCAACGCTCCCTCCAGTTGCTAGCAGATGACAGCTGTCACGTTTCTTTCCTGTGGGTCCCTGGCCACGTGGGTGTGCCCGGGAATGAGACCGCCGAACATAGCAGCCAAGTCCGCAGCTCTTTTGCCTCGCATGGCTACCTTTTGCGTCCCGTCGGATGATGTTCAACTGGCTCTTCGCCGGAGTATTGTGTCGTCATGGCACAGTGCGTGGTTTTCACTGTACAACAATAAATTGAGAACTGTAAAACCGGTCCCGACCGCTTGAGGGCCTCCTCACGCCCCTCTCGGCGGGAGGAGGTCATCCTGGCCCGGTTGCGGATCAGTCACTGCCGTTTCAGCCACCGTCACTTGCTATCCGCCGACCCTGCACCGATGTGCTCCTGCAGTGAATTGCTGATGGTGCGACATGTTTTACTGTCTTGTGTTAATTTTAATCATCTCCATGTAGCCCTTCACTTTCCGACTACTCTGGACGAAATCTTAGCTGATGACACACGAGCAGCTGCTCGAGTTGTGCGTTTTATCAACTTGGCCAATTTATCAAAGGATATTTAACCCTTTTAATTGTTTTTTATCTATCGTGTTTAGCCTTCTCTTGATATTCTAACTGGCAGTTACCAATTTTTTTGAAATCTAGCCAATCTCTGTTCTTGTCTGGGCGGTAATGACCTTAGCAGTTGTGCACCCTAAAACCACAGATAATAATAATAATAATTCTGGGAACAAACTGGTTTATAGGTTTGCCATCAGGCTACCAGTAAACTCTCAGGAAATTTGAATCCCAGTAGCTGATCTTCAGCTGTATTACACCAGGAAGTGTTTGGGATATTGAATTCAGAATAGCAAATTATGTGTTATCGAGGAGGATACAAACGTATGAGGGTCCTCTGTGCGGGTGTGTCACGGGGAATCTGCTGTCCTTTTCCAGTGCCGCAGTTGCCGTACGTCGCTGACACACAGCTATCTCCTCCACCCTGACGACCCTCCTCAGTGTCGTGGTTCACATTTGGCAGTGGTCCATATCTTGTTGGAGTGTCCTGAGCTCTCTGCCTGAGGCAGATTTCTGATATTCCTGACATGCTGACATTAGTACTTGCTGACAATATCTTAGTGCTTGATACTTTTAAATTTTATTCATGCAAGTGGTTATTATCATTTCATTAATTTTTGTTCAGTGTTTTCCAAATCTGTGTTTCTCTTGCCTAATATGAAAGAGGAAACCACCTGTTAGAATTTTGCATGGAACATAATTAGGTTATAACAAACACCTGGTTTAAGAATCACAAAAGAAGGTTGTATACGTGGAACAGATCAGGAGACACAAAGAGGTAGCAGATAGATTGTGTAATGGTAAGACATAGATTTCGGAATCGGGATTTAAACTGTAAGACATACCCAGGGGCAGTTATAGACTCTGACCATATCTTATTGGTCAAGAAATGTAGGCTGAAACTGAAAAAACTGCACAAAGGTAGGAAAATAAGGAGATGGGATTGAATAAATTGAGGGAACATGAAGTTCTTAAGAATAACAGAGGGAGCATTAGGCAAGAATTGACAGAAACGGGGGGGAAATAAAACAGTAGAAGAGGAATGGGTAGCGTTGAGAGGTGAAATAGTGAAGGCAGCAGAGGACAAAATAGGTAGGAAGGCAAGACCTACAAAATACCTTGGATATCACAGAAAATACTAAACTTAATCAATGAAAGGAGAAAATATAAAAATGCTGTAAATGAAATGAGCAAAATGGAGTACAGACGATTAAGAAATGAGATTGACAGGAAGTTCAAAATAGCTAAGCAGGAGTGGCTAGAAGGCAAATGCAGGTCTGTAGAAGAATGTATAAATAGGGGGAAAATAGACACTGCTTACAGGAAAATAAGACCTTTGGAGACAAGGAAAAACAGCACTATGAATATCAAGGACTCAGATGGAAAACCAGTTCTCAGCAAAGAAGGGAAAGCTGAAAGGTGTGAAGAATATTATTGAGTCTCTATATAAGCAAATGAACTTGGAGACAATATTGTAGAAAGGGAAGAAGTAGTAGTTGAGGATGAAATAGGAGAGGCTGTACTGAGAGAGAGATGAATTTGACAAGAGTACTGAAATACCTGGCTACTGAACAAGGGTTGACAATAGGTTCACAAGCTTATACTGTGTGTTGCTCAAACTGACTTTTTCTGCACAGTAGATACCCTTTTTGAATCAGAGGGGTTACCCCAAACAGTAATACCATACTTCAGAAGTAAATTAAGTAGGTACTTTTTGTGTTGAACTCATGTTTCGGATACTTTTGTTATGATAAAGAACACAGCATTCAGTTTTTGAACAAAAATCTGAATGTGTGCTTCACATGACAGATTTACTATCTATGTGAACACCTAGAAATTTGAACTGTTCAGTCTCACTCATCATATGTCCATTCTGTGTAAGAAGTCTACCCCACATCAGAACCCTGGGGCACAATCCAATTAACTGTGCCCCATTGAGAGTACATATCACAACTGTTTTCAACACTGCAGAGATTTACCTTTTGCTGTCTGTTATTACAGTAAGAGGTGAACCACTTAAGAGCTACTCACCTGATTCCATTACACCATGGGTGGGGGGGGGGGGGGCATGCGGCAGCAATATGGACAATTAAGATTGTGAGCTGAACTGAAGACAGTATAGACGTGCTGCTCAATAGCACAGTAGTAGATTGCAAGACTACAAATCCAAAGGTTGCAGATTCGATCCCCGCCAGGTCCTAGGATTTTTATCTGTCACTTTCGACTTCCTTCACCTCTGGCAGCGTTGCCGATGTGAAAAATATCGAGTAGCACCGTGGTTCGCTGTGGTGTTCGAACCAATCTTCAGATTGTTGTTATATTACAGGAAAACAAAATTGCCAAATTTGTAAGAGTACGAAACTAGTTACGGTGAAATAAAATTTGCCAAAAGGTGCACCCAGTAGCAGTTTTCCCTCATTGAAATGTTCAAAAATGGTATTACAGTGCCCTAACTGGTCCGCAGGTGGGGGTGCGGCAACGCGGCTGCAACGGGCTGAGCTACACGCTGGAGTACGCCACGGAGAAGGGCAAGCTGGACGAGGAGGTGGTGCAGGACGGGGCGCGCGTCATCGTCGACCGCAAGGCGCAGCTCACGCTGCTCGGCACGGAGATGGACTACGTCGAGTCGCGCCTCGCCTCGGAGTTCGTCTTCAACAATCCCAATATCAAGGGCACGTGCGGCTGCGGCGAGAGCTTCTCCGTATGAGTACGGCGGTCGGCGCAGCTCGCCGCGTCGCGGCTTTCGGAGCTGGCGGTAGTGCGTCTCGACGCGCGCTCTTTCCGGTTTGCCCGTATCGGCACTGGCGAATTTGCTTAGCGCAGTATTGTTCCTCTTTAGTTAAGGTTATTTTTGTGTCCTAAATGTACCTGCCATTTGTGATGGTACCAGATATGTGGTACTACCAGAGATTTTTAGGATTTATCAGTTCTGAAGAGCACTGCAGTAATTGAAATCTGAATGGGTACTGGGTCTTTCACTATAAAATTCTTTTATAAAAAGTAATTAACTTGCCAAGTCATGCCTGGAAGGAATTTCAGATCTTTCAGGAGTGCAGTAGTCTGCAGCCTTCAGGGGGAGGGGCCTGCCGACTTACGGCACCGACTGTCGTCGGACGATAAATGTAGATGAGCTGGCTGCTGTCGGCTTCACTGTCGTAACGTACTCCGGTTGATAAATGTTGTGCCACCTGCCATATTGGCAAAACTTAGTGATTTTTTTTTTCTTCCACATATAACGGGGAAGTGTAAAATTAATGGCTCAGCACTTTTGCGCACTTGAAGTATGTATTAAAATGTAAGAAACACCATTCTGGTACAGAACTTTGCTCAACCATTTATACAAAAAAATGAGGTTTGGCTGTTAGTGATCCTATTACAGATCGCACAAGAAGTAGTTGTAGAGAAGCAGTAGCAACGTGGATGTTAGAGAAGGTAGTCCTTGAATCTGCTTGATCATACTGCATCAAAATCGTCCACTAAACACTTTCCTCTCTGCAGTGAATATTCATTCAGAAAATAAATTTGATGATGCTAATTCTATTGATGCATCCGTGCTCATATTACGGCACTGTACCAGATGAGAATGTAAAATTTAGTGCAACATGCACGAGAATATTTCACTGATTGTAGCACAGTGTTTCATCTTCAATTCACCGGTTAATTCAGTGACAAATGTCGTGACCGTTTTCCTTTAGTAATTGAATCTCGAACTAGATATCTCGATCCACAGTGAACTTCAGCTCTGCTTCGTGTAATGTGGAGAGAGAGGCTGGTATAATCTTTTTCACCTGACCCAGCCAACTAAATGTTGCTCTCAGTTGTGCCTATCAGCCTCTAGTTTTACCCTGCAAGATGGTCTCTTCTAAAATATGGTGACATATTAGGTCTGTCATTCACTACTTACAGATTTTCTGCCAATTTAAGAAGACATTTTCTCACATAATTGCAAACTCCATTGAGGATTCTTTATTAACTTCTGCTCCTGCCTTTGCAGCACTGCTTCTTTCTGAGCTGCATATCCATCATCCTTATATTCCTTGTCCATATTCAGAAAATCAATGCTTCTGAACATCTTTCCGGGAAAGAGAGGGCGGTGTGAGCTCTTTGAAATGAAGTACAGAATTAGGTGTTGATGTGTGTTAGCTTAGTATCAGCCATACTGTGTTGAATTAATAAGCGACTGTATCTTTATTTTGTGTTTGTTTTGTAGAAGCAAGTTTTAGGGAACTGCTACTGGGTAGTGGTTTAATAAAAATGTCAGAAGATGAATTTGTCATTTGTTTCCTTAAGTTATTAACTGGGCATGACCTCAGTAGTTTTATGCCTTAAACAATAAAATCTACTCATTTCTGAAAGAAAACATTGTTTGTTGCAGCATAGAAACGTTTGGTGGATATTTGGGGAGGGGGATATTAGTGAGTAGTGGGAAATGTGATATTGGAATCTGTTGCCTTTGTTGATAGCATCAGTGGCACTGTTAGATGGTCGACCCTCTCCTGCAATATCTGACTGGATCATAAAACTTTTAACTCTGAAAGTGCTTCGTACTCGAGTGGTTTAGTAACGTATAGGAAACTTGTATCTCCATGAAACAGTACTTAATTGTATTGCTTATCCTTACCTTGTGGGAGTTTAAATGTTGTCTATTGAAGTTATCACATAATCTAATGTTGTCATCTAATATTTTGGCCACATTTGACTTTGCAAATTGACAGACAACGTTTTATCCAATCTAAATGATATGGGAAAATCCTCCACTATGTGTGGCTGAGCCAAATGATGATAGTCCTGATTTTCTAGTCTTGTGATGAGCACATCAGCTTTTCATTTTTTTTTTTTTTATTGGAAGCTCACGGCTGCAATCCATTTGCTGAGTCTTTCACAGGGTCAGTACTGATTGCAGACCAGGGAAATTTCCATCAAAAACTGGCAGCTGGAGGTGCAGCTTTAATTTTGTTGGAGGCATGGAAAGTGTTGGCCAGAAGCATGTAATCTGTGAAAAATCTGTGTATGAGCTGATGGCACATAATTCACAATTACCATCTGTCCCCGTAAACTGTGGAAGCGCTCACAGTTTGTGATAGAAATTAAATGTTTTGGTGGCTATTTACACTTGCTCAATCTTCAGTTTACTTTTCTTAGGGTTATAAACATGTTGTATACTTCAGATTAACATGTGGAATACAGACTGTTGGGATACAATACAATAATTCTTCTTGCACTTATTTTCTTAAATGTGTTTGCACATTATACTACAAACAAAATTCACTGTTAATTTGTTTTGTGCTAACTGTCTGACACTCAGCCAGTGTATTAAAAGGAGACTTGTGTACAATTTAACCTCTCGTGTAGCTTGCAATTCATCGCACTACCATTTGTCTAAACTGATTAAGTATGTTCTGTCTGAGGAAATGGAGCAATGTTAGCATTCAGTTTTCTACTTCAAATGTATATTTCTATAGCACATTCTCATGTCCATTCCTGCTGGTTCACCTTGGGTGTATGAAAAGATTTTTTTTTTTTTTTTTTTTTTTTTTTAATATTAAAATAATACACCCAAATAAAGAAAACATGATTTTGAAACTAACATGAGAATTAAAAAGTAGGAATGTGGTGATCAAATAAATAAATAAACAAATAAATAAATAAAAATAAAATTACACTGTTAAAAAGAAAACAGTTTAGGCCTATTTTTTGCACATAATCATTTTTTCAGTGGTCAAATGATCCTTGCAAGTAGTACAAGATAGGTTTCATTGTAAAGCCTTGTGATTGTGATCCTATTCCATGTTTTGAATATCAACTATTCCACTGCCTCCAGTGTTACCATTGTTAACTGAATGTACAATTAGAAAAAAATGTAGTGCATGTTGCTGTATGTTTTCAGTGTTCTCAGAATGTAATTCCTGCAAACCAAATACCACTATATACTCAAATATATATTGTGCTTATACTGTGGAGTGATGGAAACTTTTCTGTACATAGCATGTTGTTAAACTGTACATAATGAATTGTTTTTGTTATTAAAAACCAGAAAATTGTATTGGACTTGGTTTCATTTCTACTTTATTGCCATTGACCTGTTTTCCTTGTATATGAAAAACCTTAATATAAGGCTTGGACCACAAATAAAAATTACAGGTTATTGACACAACCACTGCACATCTGTGTCCATTATTTTTAAACATGAATGTCTCAGTTACAGAACTCCCTAGCAGAACTAGTATCGTGGTGTTCAATACAATTTATTTTCCTACTAATTTGTAAGTTGTTCTGTTTTAAGTGTTCTCAAGAAGAATGGACACAGTTGTAAACAAAATTTTAAGTGATAGTAGTAGTTAAGAACTGATATTTCAAGTTTTTTCCTTATCTGCAGTATAAAGTGAAGTGAATAATTTCAATTTTGATTTCACAGCAGTTTGAATCGTAGAAAGTAAGGTTCCATCTTTGTTCAGTAATTCTGTTATGATTACAGTTTGAGAATGGGTAATGTGATTCAAAACTAGTCACTGCAAATGAAACTGTTGAACACAACTGTTACTGAAAGCAGCCATGCTAAGTATTGAGAATTGTCCGTCATTCACGATTTCTAGGCAAAATTTACCAGTTACGGGAGCTTATGCCAAAATTACGGAATTCACTATTTATTTTAGTAGTTAGGCAACACTATAATTTCAGAAATAATGCAATACAATACCCTTTTATCATCAGTTTTGTACAAACAGCATAATATATACAAAAACTGAAGTGGAGCCTCTATAAATTCAGTACTGCGGGTGCGTAAACTTGTAGTTAGGTTTGATTTGGTGCTTTCTCATGTCTTAATATGTTAATTATATAAAAGTAAATGAAATGGACATTTTTACTATCAGGTTTTGGAAGAAATTCCGGGTTAGGATGCTCTTACCTCCAACTCCTTCCTCCTCAATCCATGCCACATTATGGATAGCTTATTTTCAAACTTTGCATCTCTGCTGAAAGTAAAGAAATGAAATTGGAAAAGAGGTGAAAATTTTAGTTAATAAATTTCACTAAGCATTTAAATGCTGAATGACTGAATAACCAATTATGCACTGCAGGATTATATTTTGTATTCTCTGCTTCTAATATACATAAATGATCTTCACTTCCATTGCTGTCAGCTGTAAATTATCATTGTCTTTGGAAATGATAGTTTAGGAATAAAAAGTAGTATTTGTCCCCACGCTGAAAATGCTGCTAATGAATTATTAGAAAACAGATGGGTAAATGCCCATGGAGTATCTACTTATATCTGTGGAAATTCCTGGATGGAGCAGTACCTCAAATCAGGCAACCACTAATCTAAAATTGATTGGGGGTGTGGACCAAAGCAGCATGTAATAGTAGACAGAATTCACACTAGCTTTAGAGCATTTAGCCGTTCTCTAGCAGGAACAAAAATAAACCAGCTATATAGATCTACTTCCTCATTGATGTAGTAGTTATTTTTTCTGTAGTAGCAATGAGTGTTTACATGGAGTGTTTCCATAAGTGTGTGCAAAAATGTAACAGGACATAGAGGATGTTCCACTGAACAATTTGCGGTTGGGAACCTGGGGTTGGAGAATCTAGCTTCAGGAGGTAATACATGCTGCTTTGGAAATTTAAAAAAGAAAAAAAAAAGGGGGCAAATGCAGAATTTGATTTTTAAGTCTTGATTTTAGATATTTTAAATTGTGTTCAAATTATGCCTATTATTTTGGAGAGGAATTAAATTTATTGCGATTGTGAGAATGTTCTTTAGTTGATACTTCCCGAGATCACTTCTTCAAACACACTACAACACATCCAGTTAATTTTAAATTTATGCATAATCTTCATCCTTTCTCATAAAATTTGATTTCTGGACTGATGCTAGCACAATCTGCAGCACGCAGTAAAACAGCTATGCACGTGGGACATAAGATTATGTTAAACATGGTTAAACGCACACACAATTTTCCCATCTCATAAACGAGAATTACAGCCGAGATCTCAAATTTAACAGTTTAGAGGAAAAGAAGAGGCAAGTGGAAGAACTGGGGGGGGGGGGGGGGGGAGGTGGGAGAATGAAATTGCTATTTAACAAACAGTTTTTACAAAAATAGATTTTTCAAAGGCCCAAAGTTCAATTTTCTCGTAAACCCTTAACTACAACTTTACAAATACAATTTTTAAAACAGCCAAGCAATGAAATTTGAAAATAGTTTAAAATAATCGCACATTCCAATATCTTAAAATGGCAGTGCCCTGGTAAGTTAGCAACCGTTATGTCAGAACATTAATAAGGACCAAAATTTGAATCTCAAGTAAAGGCTTAATCACAGCTTTAAAGTTTAAACCAACAAGACACTTTTAATTTTCTTAAAGGGACAGACCTTCAAATGTTGAAAAATAATCAAACAGACCAGTAACTTTTGTTAAAGGGCCAGAACTTCCAATTTTTGATGAACAATTTTAAAGAATCACAGATAAAACAGCAAATTTTCTTAACTTGCACCCTAACACAATGGTTATGAACCAACCATGACAATGTCTTGAAAATACCTGCCATCAACGGTACAATATTTAAGGCAAGAAAGGTAGTAAACCACTACAGGTGATAAGCAGTTAAAATCATGAAACATAAACATGTAACTTGCCTCTAGGACAAAACCACTTATGGGATGGTAGCCATACCCTAAATACCATGTCGTGAGATGGAAGTCGGATTGCAGTCAGCTGAGCCCACACACAAACTAGTCAAGAGAAACAACGGGAGGCTCTTTGCAAAGTTTATGCCGGCCTCGGATGTGATAGAAATAAGTCAAAATATACAAACATATATACCCCCCAAAATATGAAGAGAATGAAGATCAGACTGCCAAAATACACCTCTCTGGGCAGTTTCGAGTGAGGGAAGGAAAATTACACTGCCAAAATTCGTGCTGGTACCCAGAGCAGATTACTGACACGAAAGCAGCTACAAATCAAAAGATACACTGGTTCCACGTAGCAAATGAAAAATGAAAACAATAGATATTAACAGATAGGGCTGCAAATATTAAGACAGGTAGCAAAAAAAGAAATCAACAGTCTTCTTCCCTCTCAGTGGGATCATTGGATCAAAGTGAAATTTGGCAGATGGGAGATTTGCTTGATTGCAAAATGTATTACAGTGAGTATGAGCAGAAAATACTGTGCAAACATCAATGACACAAACCGACCCACAGATCTTGAACAGTCGTCTCCATATAATGTACACAGCAAGCCAGTAGCACATGGTGTTCTCTCTGGCCTCACGAGTGCTGGAATGAGTCCACGCAAGGCACCCGATGGCAGATGAGTATTATCTACACTCTACAGTTCACAGGTGTAGTGTCAGAATCTGTTGTAACTGCACAATATTTCTACGAGGCAATGGCTCATCATCTCCAGGTACTCATTACGGTGCTGTATTTCTGTCACCTCACCTATGTATGTTGTGGCTGGCTAGAAAAGTGCAAGCACCAAGATGGTGGTGGGGCAAATTGTAATCAATGACATCCGTAACTCTCTAGTGGAGGAACAGGCTGTTTTCGACTCGTACGTGACGAGGGAACAGAGCACGACCAGTATTCGTGGACTCGGCACACGTGTGCAGGTTAGTGTGGTGCACAATTTAAATGTTCTATACTGAAGAGCCAATGACATGGCGTGGCATTGACTGGACTAATGCCTGAAGTAGGGCTGGAGGAAATTGAGACCGTGCAGCCTGCAAGGCTCCCCACGAATCTGTAAGAGTATGAGAGGGTGGAGATCTCTTCTGAAAAATATGTTGCAATGCTCAATAATGTTAATGTCTGGGGAGTTTGGTGGCCAGCATAGGAACCTCCCCATTGCAACCCCCACAGATTTAGTTATAAGTTGGCACAGTGAATAGGCCTCAAAAAATTGATCACATATCACTCAAGAAAACAAGAAGTTTTGTGGAACTGTGAAAAAAATAGCAAAATATAAAAACTGAGTATTCTGTGCGAAAGATAAGCAACATCGAGCACATTGTGAGCGCAGGAACGTTGCGGTCCTGTGGCTAGCGTGAGGAGCAGCGTAGCGAGAGGTCCTCGGTTCGGTCCTTCCGACAGGCGAAAATTTTAATTTTTTTCAGTTTCTGAAAATTATTATCTTTCCGTCCGATGCGAGGTAACTGTGCCAAAATACGGGGACATGTTCAAATTTACTTGGACATATGCAGGATTTGACAAGTCTGCACATGAAAAAATTTGAAAACGTTGAAACATTTATTTTAACACAACACAGGGAAAACTGCAACTATGAAACTGTTTGTCATTTATTGCAGTTTATATGACATACTTTTATGTTTTCATCAATTTTTTGGGAGTGATTATCACATCCACAAGAAAACCTAAATCGGGCAAGGTAGAATCTCTTTACCCATTCACCAGGTGTACAAGTTAGGTGGGTCGATAAGAGATTCCTGTCATACGACGCACGTACCGTCACCAGTGCCGTATATAATACTTCGGAGCTGTTTTCCTGTGAAGGACTCGGTTGACCACCTCGCGATCAAATGTTTTAGGTCCCCATTAGAGAGGCACTTCCTTTCGTCTGCCAATCGCACAGTTTTGCGGTGCGGTCGCAAACCGCAGACACTAAACTGATTACAGTGAACAGAGACATCAGTGAACGGACGGACTTAAACTTAACTTAAAACTAAATCTGAGGGGGGTGCAATGGGGAGATTCCCTTGTCAGAAGAGTGTTCCTGGAGCCACTCTGTAGCCATTCTGGGTGTGGCATTGTCCTGCTGGAATAGCCCAATACACAATGGATATGAATGCATGCAGGTGATCGGCCACGACGTGTACGTACTCGTCAGCTGTCGGGGTCGTATCTAGATGTATTAGCGGTCCCACATCACTCCAACTGCACTCACCCCATACCGTTACAGAGCTTCCACCAGGTCGAGCGGTCCCCTGCTGATATATAGGGTGCACGGATTAATGAGGGTGTCTTCGTACCCACTCAATACAATTGGAAACGAGAGTCGTCAGACCGGCACCGACAGTGCCGACTGATCCAGGTGAGACCTAAAGTGTGGCGACGTGCAGTCGGCGAGGGTTCACGAGTGGGCCTCCGGCTCCGATCGCCTGTATCGACGATGTTTGACAGAACAATTCATACACTCGCAGTTGTCGATGGCCGGCATTGGGACTGGCAGCGATTTGCAGGAGGGCTGTACAGCGGGACCCCTCTCTCTGATCCGTCACCTGCAGGACTGGGATCGTGGTCGGAGGGGAAGAAAGGTCGCATTATCCGAAAAATCAAATATTTATTGCAAAAATGTAAAAAGACATTTAGTACAAAAAATTAACCCTTTCAAGAACTAAAAGATGTCTACAGAAATATAAAAAGATGTTTTTTTACACAGTGTTAAATAATATATACCTAAAAAACGTCTACACACACACTATAATATGTATTGGTTTTAAAAGGAAAAACAACAAACAAATTACAATACTGTACTGTACTTACAGTAGAAACAAATTAGACACCATGACGAGTTTTCCAACTATCAATCCAGCCTTCACTCTCAGCAAATTTACTTTTGGCTTCCCGTTTTTTGTGCAAACTATTGCCCTTTCTTTGAGAATTGGCCCGGATATTGGAGTTCCTTTCCTTCTTTCTTGACAAAACCACATCCACAATGTGTTATCAAGCAGTTCAAGTTTAGGCTTTCTTAATGTTTTGGGATTCTTCAGAGTGTTTTCACCATCAATCGTAACTGTATAGGATTCGATGTCTTTCCGATTCTTCCTCCAATCTTCAATTGTCGTAACACCTACATTCGGATCCTTTGCAAGTTTTTTGGAGTGATTCTACTTTGTCCAGTCTTTGTAGAACTGCAAATTTTTCATTTAGTGAAAGAGTTACGTGTTTACATTTGAATCGAGACATATTCAAAAACAGACAACTGTACACACAAGGAATCTAATAAGTACTGTAGAGAACACGGAATAAAGCAAACAACGACATTTTTTAATCCCGACAAAGGATAAAACTACACAATAACATACAGTATAACAATATTCACAGCGATAGACACCACAACAGTGGCCCAACAGTGACGAGTTGGCACAGGCTCGCGAGCCTGAGCACGGTCGGACTAACTGGAGTGATGGACTGTCCGAGGTTGGATTAGAGCAGTTCTCCTGTACTTCTGTCATGTTTATTGCATCTATCTTTGATGGTTTAGCAAGTAAGTTCCGTTTGGTAATAAAATGAAATTGTACACAGATACAGAAGAAACTTTTATTGCACAAAATTCTATAACTCTTAACTTTTCCACATAACTGCCGAAATTTTGTAGGCATTTGTCATAGCGTGGCACCAGGTTTTGTATAACTTCTTCAACCATTTGGAAACAGTTTCTTTCAGCTCATCATCATTGGTGAAGTGATGACCGCCGAGGAAAGACCTGAGATGTAAGAACAGATGAAAGTCACTAGGAGCGAAGTCAGGGCTGTACGGAGGATGGTCAAACACGTCCCAGCCAAATGCCTGTAGGAGGTTTTTCGTCACACTTTCAGTGTGTGGTTATGCATTGTCGTGAAGCGAAACGACACCCTTCGACAGCAGTCCCCGGTGCTTATTCTGAATTGCACAGCGAAATTTCTGAAGTATCTCGCAATAAGCATCTGCTTTGATTGTTTGACCACGCGGTAAGAAGTCAATGAGTAGGATGCCTTTCCAGTCCCAGAACACTGTGCACATCATTTTCCGAGGTGTCATGATTTGCTTCGGCTTTACCTTTGGTGGGGATAAAGTGTGCCTCCATTCCATTGATTGCGCTTAATCCCAGGGGTGTCATAAGAAACCCACGTTTCATCTCCTGTGACTATCCGTCTCAGAAATTCTTTGCCGCTTTCAGCATAACGGGTCAAAAACTCAAGTGCATTACTCATCCATTGTGTTTTGTGTTGCTCAGTGAGAATCTTTGGTACCCAACGTGAGCAAAGTTTACGGAATTTCAGTTGTAAAAATATCATGCATCAGTGATCGTGAAATTTGGGGGAAGTCCATAGCGAGAGCACTAATTGTAAACCTACGGTTTTCCTGGATTTTGTCATCAATCACGTGAACTAGTTCTTCTGTAACCAAAGGTGGATGACCACTTTGTTCTTTATCGTGCAGATCACTATGCCCACCATTGAACTGTCAGACCCATCTTCTCACCATCAAATCACTCATCGCATTTGGTCCGTAAACATCACAAATTTGCCGATAAATTTCACTTGGTTTCACTTTCCTCGCATTCAGAAACCGAATCACCGACCTGATTTCACAGGCGGCGGGATTTTCAAACAACGCTGACATTTCAAACAAGCACAACAAAGTGTACGTGACTGACAGCTATCTCCAAATGATGCATTTTCTTCTCCTTGATACACATCGTCTACAGCGCATGTGCGGAACTGCAATCGCAGCGCTGCAGCCGAGATAAATTAAAATGGAACTTACTTTCTGGACGCGCCTCATATTTGTGCTGGAGGACAGAAGACACACTTAATATGTTGCTTCACAAATAGCCTGCCAATCTTGAAGGTCACACTTCTAATATGAGGAAGTACAACAGATCTCTTAGAATTCTCTGTTTTTTCTGTTTGCTGTTGAAACCATGTGCACACTAATCAAAATGAATTAATCTGCTTCTCAGAGTAACTGCCCTGAACAAACCCAGAGCAAATATGGTTAAGCTCTGGCTGGTAATCTCACTTTTGACAGTTGGCAAATGGAGTCAGGACCAATCAGATACTATTTTATTGCTTTTCTAATCTTGGAAAAAGAAAAGTCACAGTTTGCTGTAACTCGCGATTACTGTCATTATCTACAGTCCGCAGGCTGGTTCGATGCAGTTCTCTGTGCTACCCTGTCCTGTGCAAGCTTCTTCATCTGAGAATACGTACGGCAACCTACAACCTTTAGAACCTGCTTACTGTATTCATCTCCGTCTCCCTCTACGATTTTTACCCCAAACACTTCCTTCTAACACTAAATTGATGATTCCTTGTCTCACAATGAGTTCCAAATACCCATCCCTTCTTTTAGGATATGCCAGAAACTTTTCTCCCCAATTCTGTTAAGCAGCTCTTCACTAGTTACATGATCTACCCAACTAATCTTCATCATTTGTTTGTAGTACCACATTTCAAAAGCATCCAACATATTTCTGTTTGAACTCCTTATCATTCATGTTTCACGCCATACAATACTACATTTCAGACAGAAGCTTTTAGGAAGGACTTACTAATATTTGAATAATATTGGTTGGCAACAAATTTTACTTCTGCATAAACCCTTTGCATACCAAAGCCATTCTGCACTTATATGTTCTTTACCTCAATCCCGTATAAAATAAAAATGTTTCCCCTTTATACATTAGGCCTACATGTATACTTCTATCTTTTATATGTGAAACGTTTACTTTTTATTTTAAGAAAACATATGAGGATGGGGGTTTCATATAAAAATTAACTGTTTGTAAAATTACACAATGCTTTCTTGTTCTTTTAAGTAAGGGGCGGTAATTCTGCAACTCGCACAGTGTGGCAGCTAGGCTTGCGCCGGTCCTGCTCACGACCTAAGTCACGAAGAGGGGTGAGATGCAACGTCTCTGACATCCACTTTCACCCTCCGCACCTGATCACCTGGTTGTGAGCAACCTTCCCTTCTGTCTCCTTTCTCTTCCCTCCTCCTGCCTGACGAAGGAAATATAAGTTTCCAAAAGTAGAAGAAACATTTAGTTTTGTTGAAATTGTCATTTTTATTATTATTTTTATTATTTTGTGTGTGTGTCAACAGAACCAAACTATGATAAGTGCTGCCAGCCACTGTACCTCTATACAGATAAACTGAAAACAGGTTCTGCTGTTTACTACGCAGTCGTGCCGACCACTATGCCACTGTCCCTGCACACCTCCTTCAGGTGCAAATTCTCGGCTTATCCACACTCCACCAATGTAGTGCCCTGTCCATTATCATGTATCTGAAATAAGATGCCACATATGTAGGGTGAAATGCATAAAACGTACCACACACATATTGCAGAAATGGAAAGTGGAAGTGATATCCTATTTTCACTGAATGAAAAGGTTGTAAGAAGTTTGTATTGTTAGCCAATAAACTGATTTTAATAATACATGGAAATTGTATTTTATAGCAAACATACTCTTTAAAACTGGGGAAATGCCTTATGACACTAACAAACTAAAAGTAGGGTAAATTACAATATCAGTGGAGTTTGTTGCATGATTGTAGTATAAGTCATTAATGTGATGTCATATTGTGAAAAGTTTTCACAACAACACTTGTACAGTATCTGTGGTAACACACACTAAAGAACACAAATGCTTACTTCAGTGATATTTATTCTTACAAGTAAAGAGACAATCGAGCTGCACAGATTGTGTTCGAAATAACCACTGGGAGCGGCAATATTGACTTCCAGTCTGGTATGAAAGGACTATGCACTTGTCAGCATTTCAGAAATGTCTGAGCAGGCTGCAGTAATACGTCATTCCATATCATTGTGTGTAGTTGGTATATCTTTACAGGCAATGTCTTTCAGCTTCCCCCCCTCCCCCCCCCCCCCCCACACACACACACATAAGTCAACAGGATTCAAATCTGGAGAATGGGACAGCTAAGATACAGGTTCCCTGCATGCAATCCCGCAGTTCGGAAACAGTTGGTGATGAAATGCTGCGGAAATCTGTGCACTATGATGTTACCAAAGGTTCCTCCTAGTCTGCAGAGGAATGTATCCTAGCAGATGGTCTGTTAGAAAGCTGCAATACTTGTGTGCCTTCAAAATTGAGTCTTTGAGCTGACGGCTAATTATCCAACACATTTATACTCCATGAACACTGCCAAATTAAAATCCTGTGTTAGTAAAGGAATGCTTCTTTCATCATATTATGCTTTCTTGCACTCACTCTAAATAAATGGGAATATACTATGGGGAAATCCTTCTGGTGCAAAAATAATGCTCACATGAAAAAAAAGCAGTGAGAATAATTGAAGATATTACTAACAAAGACTCAGTCCAACCACATTTAATAAAACTAAAAATACTGACAGTACCTGCCATCTTTATTAAAGCCTACCGCCTCACAGTGAAAAAGTAGCCAGAAACCTTAACCTGCAGAAGTACTGTTCATCACTATGAAACTATGAATAGAAACAATATAGACTTATAATACACTAGGTTAAGTAAGTGCCAGAATAGTTTTAAATACACTGGAATAAAGCTATATAACAAGCTACCCCAAGCAGTGAGAGACCTACCATTAAATCTCTTTGAAAGATACTTACAGAACCTGTTAATAAACAACTGTCTTTATGAGGTAGAAGATTTTTATGATGTAGCATTGTAATTGTAAGGCAACGTTTATTACCTTGGACAATCTAAATGTAACTTTAATGTAAAATTGTATATGTAAAATATGTACTGAATCTCAATGCATTTTAATGTAAATTGTAACACCAACATCACGTATACGATCAGCGGTAAATGAATAAATAAATAAATTTCACCCTGTAAAGCCAACGGGGACTTCAGCAGATCAATAATGCATGTTTCCACAGTTTACCTGGCTATGATTGGTAAATGTGGCTTCATCACAAAGTAAGATACATGATGTATCTGGAGTATCCAGTACTAATGCCCACATACAGAAGGGAGCAAGATTCTCATAATTGTTTCTGTGCAGCTCTTATGGAGAGACACATTATACAGATGCAACAGATGTTGGTGGAGAGTGCATCACTTCCTTGTGCAATTGAGTGGGAACCAATGTGCTGATCAATTGCAAACAAAACAGCAAAAATATTAATTTCCCCCAATTCTGGCCTCATTTGTTTCCTTCTGTTACATTGTGTAGTTGTGTAACTACCACATTCTTGTAAATTGTTGAACAGATCAATAAATAATTGCTGAGTTCACTGATGTCTATTGAGACACATTTCCACATACACTGCATAAGCACAAACTGTTTTTTACTACACTCGCCATGTGCAGTGAGAATGTAGACCTTTCCTGCACTGAGAAATAACATCATCTATCACAAGCTGCTGCTCAGACCAGCACAGACTAACTGACTAGGAAGAAGTCACAACGCACTCACAGAATTCACAGGAATAATGTAAGCAAACAAAACTATGCAGATTGCATGGGGTAAACAAGTGTCAGATTGGAAAATTTTCACTATAGAATGTCTCACAAATGAATGGCAACAAATTGCACTGACAATATAATTTATCCTACTTTTACTTTGTTAATGTCAATAGGCATTGTTTGACTTAGAAAGTGTACTTTGGCACAAAAAGTACACTTTCTATGTATTATTAAAATCTATTTATTGGCTGACAATATGAGCCCCTGACAGCAAAATCATCCTGTGTAAACTGCACATAAATAGCACTTTCCCTTTCCACAATATTTGTGGTGCGTGTTTCCAGTGATTCTCCCTGTGTATATAATTAAAGCAAAGACAGCCATCAATCTTTTCTTCTGATAGGGACTGACAAAATGTTGAGAGAACTGAGTGACAATGGTCAGAGGCACTATGTCAGTAAGGTGTACCCCTGACAGGAAGTTGCAGGGGCGGTGGCGTTCGCCGAGTCCCCGGCACGACCTCCTATTGAGCAGGAGGTCGGCATCTCGACTGGGCACAAATTTTCAACTTTCCCAATTGATTTATTTCAATGTGTACTCACAACTAAAGTCATTAATTCCTTTGTGTGTCATGTAGGATCCCTGATCACTTACAGCACAATCCTCTCGTGTTGTCATTTTTCCAGTCACTGAAAGTGTATTACATTGCACACGAGCTCTGTATCGAGTACACTGCCACAATGTCATACAATACAACACTTCGATCGATTGACCCGATACGCCACACGGGATCGACCGGGCCGCAATTTTTATGCTGACATTTAGGCTCCTTTCAAACTGCGAGAAAACAATTTACCCGGTATTCCTCACCCACTAAAGTCCTCCTCGAGTAGAGTTGTGATTGTCACACCGTGCAATGTTTAAATGGGGGCCCCACTGTAGGGTCTGGGGGCACACACATTTAAACCCACCTGGGAACATTTGCACATCGGATCCCACACCAATTATTTGTAAAGTTTTGCAGACATTTATTCACTCTGGGTGCACTAATCTGAATGTTCCTGAGTGTAGACAGGTTTTCAACAATTTCGAATATTTCTTTAGGAAGTACGCACACCACTTTGTCCACAACTCGAGCCCTCAGCTTCGTGGGGTCTGTGCCACACTTGAAACTATCGTCAGCTTTATCTGACTAAAATCGGAACTCGTGTGACCCAGATACAGTTTTCCGGTCGTCTAGGGTCCGACCGATACAGTCACAGAGGTAGGAGAGGCGCCACAGGCGATGTCAGGATGTCAGCGGAGCACTCGAGTTGCTCTCCTGCTGCCGTGCTGTCCTAACGGATACATTCGTGGTACATGCCACAGGGTTGCAGTTGTTGTGCAGTGTTGCTTGTCTGTTAGAACTGACAATTTGACACACACATTCAGACTGTCAGCCACTACAGAGGTAATGCCAGAAGTGTGGTATTCTCAGCACAGTCTTAATGCTGTGGATCACAAAATATTGAATTCCCTAATCATTTCTGAAACGGAATTGCCCACCTGTCTATCTCCAATCACCATTCCACTATGAAAGTGTGTTTTAATTCCTGTTGTGTGGCCATAATCATGTCAGAACCCTTTTCAGGTGAGTCTCTGGAGTACAGATGACACCTCCATCAATGCACCGTCCCTTTTTGGCACTGTATACTGTAATGTCATCTTAGTACACAACAAATCAGTGAAAACTCCTTATTCTTCAGTTGTATGTCAGACAGAGCTAAATTATTACCGGTGCAGCATAATGTACATAATATTTGTGGTCATTAGTACTCATCTGATTTTTGCTGATAAAATTTGACAATTCTGGGCTGAAATCAGCTTGTTACTTGAAATAATTAGCGTGTGTCGATTTTTTATTTATTAAATGATGTTCATAAACACCAGGTGTTATTTTGCCAAATTCCAGAATATTTATTTTGACATGGAGAACAGCACAGATCTCATGCAAAATCTTGATCAGAAACTGGAAATGCCCAAGGTCACAGCTGCCATTATATTACATTGACAATAACTTTATTAAATTACATTGTTTGAAACTGATACACATTAAGTTACAATTACAATTTATGGAGTTTTGAAAAACCAATCAGATATTCAGATACAGTAGGATCAGGTGATAATTTTAAGATAATAATTATATGATACAAATACATTCACATACAAAATCTCATAATGTCTTTGACATTATTGATAAATCAGAAGCATTGAATTAAAATTTGTGGTGGAGCTAGGAATCGAACCCAGACCTCCATGCTTACTAGGCAGACGTCTTAACCGTTAGACTAACACTGCACTAACGATTAAGGGAAATCGTACTTAGACTGTTCCAAGGCGCCTTAATTGTTAGTGGTGTGGAAGTCTAATGGTTAAGACATCTGCCTAGTAAGCACGGAGGTCCAGGTTCGATTCCTGGCCGCACCACAAATTTTAATTCAATGCTTCACATTTATCAATAATGTCTTTGACATATTTGAGATGAAAATCCATCTCAGGGATTGTTTATTATAATGAATAATAATGAACCACAGGCATTGCCGAGGTGGGGTGGCTTGCGTGCCTCAACGATGCAGATAGCCGTACCGTAGGTGCAACCACAGCGGAGGGGTATCTGTGTAGAGGCCAGACAACGTGTGGTACCTGAAGAGGGGCAGCAGCCCTTTCAGTAGTTACAGGGGCAACAGTCTGGATGATTGACTGAGCTGGCCTTGTAACATCAGCTAATGTGGCTTTGCCACACAGCTACTGCGAACGGCTGAAAGCAAGGGGAAACTACAGCCGTTACTTTTCCCGAAGACATGCAGATCTACTGTATGGAAATATGATGATGGCATCCTCTCGGGTAAAATATTCCGGAGGTAAAATAGTCCCCCCATTTGGATCTCCGGGTGGGGACTACTCAGGAGGATGTTGTCATCAGGAAAGACAATACTGGCATTCTATGGAACGGAGCGTGGAATGTTAGATCCCTTAATCGGGTAGGAAAATTAGAAAATTTAAAAAGGGAAATGGATAGGTTGAAGTTAGATATAGTGGGGATTAGTGAAGTTCGGTGGCAGGATGAACAGGATTTCTGGTCAGGTGAGTACAGGATTATAAATACAAACTCAGTTGGGGGTATCACAGGAGTAGGACTGATAATGAATAAGAAAATAGGAATGGAGGTAAACTACTATGATCAGCACAGTGATTGCATTATCATTGTCAAGATAGATTTGAAGCCAACACCGACAACAGTAGTACAGGTTTATATGCCAACTAGCTCTGCCGATGATGAGGAGATCGAAGAAATATATGAGGAGCTAAAGGAAATTATTCAGACAGTTAAGGGAGAGGAAAACTTAATTGTGAGGAGACTGGAATTCGGTAGTAGGACAAGGAAGGGAAGGGAAGATAGGTGAATATGGATTGGGCAGGAGGAATGGAAGAGGAAGTCGCCTGGTAGAATTTTGCACAGAACATAATTTAGTTATAACAAACACCTGGTTCAAGAATCACAAAAGAAGGTTGTATACGTGGAAGAGACCAGGAGACACCGGGAGATACCAGATAGATTTTATAATGGTAAGACATAGATTTCGGAACCAGTTTATAAACTGCAAGACATACCCAGGGGCAGATATAGACTCTGACCATAACCTGTTAGTCATGAACTGTTGGCTGAAACTGAAAAAACTGCAGAAAGGTAAGAAAATAAGGAGATGGGACCTGGATATATTGAAGTAACTTGAAGTTCTGGAGAATTTCAGAGGGAGATTTAGGCAACAATTGACAGAAACAGAGGAAAATAAAACAGTAGAAGAGGAATGGGTAGCATTGAGAGATGAAATAGTGAAGGCAGCAGAGGACAAAATAGGTAGAAAGGCAAGACCTACATCTACATCTACATACATACTCCGCAATTCACCGTAAGGTGCGTGGCGGAGGGTACACTGTACCACTACTAGGCATTTCCTTTCCTATTCCACTCCCAAATTGAACGAGGAAAAAAAGAATGCCTATATGCCTCCGTACGAGCCCTAATTTCTCTTATCTTGTCTTTGTGATCTTTACGCGAAATGTAAGTAGGCGGCAGCAAGATCGTACTACACTCAGCTTCAAATTCCGGCCCTCTAAATTTACTTAACAGAAATTCACGAAAAGAGCGTCGTCTTTCTTCCAGCGATCCCCAATTGAGTTGCCGGAGCATTTCCGTGACACTCGCGCATTGGTCGAACCTACCGGTAACAAATCTAGCTGCTCGCCTCTGAACCGCCTCTATGTCTTCTTTCAAACCGATCTGCTGCGGGTCCCAAATACTTGAGCAATACTCAAGACGTGGTCGTACAAGCGTTTTATACGCGGTCTCTTTTACAGGTGAAGTACATCTTCCCAAAATTCTCCCAATAAACCGAAGTCGGCTGTCTGCCTTACTCACAACTGTCCTTACATGCTCGTTCCATTTCATATCGCTCTGCAATGTTACGCCTAGATATTTGAACGACGCGACCGCATCAAGAAGCTCACTACTGATGCTGTATTCGAAAATTATAGGATTGTTTTTTCTACTCATGCGCATCACCTTACATTTTTCTACATTGAGAGCTAGCTGCCATTCTTCGCACCAACTAGAAATTTTGTCTAAGTCAACCTGTATGCTATTACAGTCAGTTACAGACGACACCCTCCCATACACCACAGCATCATCAGCAAACAGCCGCAAATTACAACTTACTCTGTCCATCAGATCATTTATATAGATAGAAAATAATAGCGGTCCTATCACACTCCCCTGGGGCACGCCTGGCGATACACTCGTCTCTGATGAACACTCGCCGTCGAGAACAACGTACTGCGTTCTATTACTTAGGAAGTCTTCCAGCCAGTCACAAATCTGAGAACCTATTCCATAAGCTCGCATTTTCGTTAGGAGTCTGCAGTGTGGCACCGTGTCGAACGCCTTTTTGAAGTCGAGAAAAACACAGTCCGCCTGTTGCCCTTCGTCCATGGCTTGCAAGATGTCATGTGAGAAAAGGGCAAGCTGAGTTTCACATGAACGATGTTTCCTAAACCCGTGCTGATTCATGGAAAGAAGCTTTTCCGTTTCAAGGAAATTTACTATATTCGAACTGAGAATATGCTCCAAAATTCTACATGAAACCGATGTCAACGATATTGGACTGTAATTGTATGGGTCAGTTCTCTTTCCTTTCTTATACACGGGAGTCACCTGCGCTTTTTTCCAATCACTAGGAACTTTGCGCTGAGTTAAAGATTCGCTGTAAATGCAAGCTAAGTAGGGGGCCAATGCCGCAGAATAGTCTTTGTAAAACCGAACTGGTATTCCATCCGGACCAGCAGACTTTTTCGTATTTAGCTCTCTCAGCTGCTTCTCTACACCGGAAATACCTATTGCTATGTCCCCCATTTCGGAATTAGTACGTTGATCAAATGATGGTATATTTGTGCGGTCCTCCTGCGTGAAAGATTTCTTAAAGGTTAAATTTAGAACTTCAGCTTTCCGTTTGCTTTCTTCTATTACTGCCCCGGAATGATCAACTAGTGACTGGACAGTGGGCTTTGACCCGCTTATCGATTTTACATAGGACCAGAATTTTTTCGGGTTCTCGGAAAGATCTTTTGCTAAGGTATGGATGTGATAATTATTGTATGCTTCACGCATCGATCTTTTTATAGACGCACGAATCTCTACTAACTTTTGCCTGTCACCATTTGCGTGTTCTTTTTTGAATCGAGAATGCAACAGCCTTTGCTTTCTCAGCAGCTTTCTAACATTATTATTATACCACGGTGGATCTTTTCCACCCTTAATCGTCTTTACTGGCACATATTTCTCTAACCCTTCATTAACAATGCATTTAAATTTAGTCCACAATTCCTCTACATCCATAGTCCCAGAATTAAACGATGCCCATTCATTTTCTAAGTGCGATCGTAACATTTGCTTGTCGGCTTTTCCCAACAAAAACACGCTCCTAGCCTTCTTGACTGGTTTATGAACTTTGGTCACCATCGACGCTATGACGATGTCATGATCACTAATTCCTGTCTCTACACAGACATCGTTAATAAGGTCAGGCCTGTTTGTGGCTATAAGGTCAAGAATATTTCCATTGCGCGTGGGTTGCCGGTTTAACTGCTCAAGACAGTTTTCGGAGAATGTGTCCAAAAGTAGCTCGCAAGACTGCTTGTCTGTACCACCTGAAATGTAACTAGCGAGGTCCCAATCTATACTCTTAAGGTTGAAGTCACCTCCGACTAATATTGCATGGCCCGGATACCTATGCACTACCTGGTGTAGACTTTCCTTGAATGATTCTAAAACTGCTACAGCAGCACTGGGGGGCCGGTAAAAACAACCAACTATTAACTTTACTTCTTTTAGACCTGTTATGCGTGCCCAGATAACTTCACAATTACTTTCAACCTCGATCTCAGTAGAAACAATATCTTTGTCCACAGCGATGAACACTCCTCCTCCGGTTGTATCAGATCTATCTTTCCGATATACATTCCATGCTTCGCTAAATATTTCTGAACTTTCCACATCATCATTTAGCCAGCTTTCGGTGCCTAAAACTATCTGAGCGCAATAACTTCCATGCAGCGCTGCAAATTCGGGAACTTTGTTTCTAATACTTTGTAAGTTCGCGGCTAATATTTTTATGTTCGAATTTTTATTCCGAACGTGGCCTGAATTCGCTGTTTGAATGCTGACAGTCGAGTGCTCATCAGAGTTAACGCCTAGCCTAAAAAACCCCCATGTGCACTCCACAAGTACTCTGCTACCCGAGTAGCCGCTTCCTTAGTGTAGTGCACCCCTGATCTATCTAGGGGCACCCTACAATTCCCCACCCGATAACGCAGATCCAGAAATCTGCAGCCATGACTGTCACAGAGTCGGCGAAGCCTCTGGTTCAGACCCTCCACTCGGCTCCAAACCAAAGGACCCCGATCAACCCTGGGAACAATGCTGCAAATCGACAGCTCTGCTTGCACCCCGCGTGCGAAGGCAGCAGCCTTCACCAATTCCGCCAGCCGCTCGTAGGACCTGAGGATGTCCTCAGAACCCAAGCGACAAGCGTCATTGGTGCCGACGTGAGCCACGACTTGCAGTCGACTGCACCCCGCACCCTCGATAGCCGCCGGCAAGGCTGCCTCCACATCTCGGATGAGGCCCCCCGGAAAACACACCGAGTGCACGTTGGAATTCCTTCCAGATCTGGACGCTATCTGCCTAAGGGGCTCCATCACGCGCCTGACATTGGAGCTCCCAATAACTAATAATCCCCTCCCCCCGTGCACCTGCTCGGACCCTGCTGAAGGAGTGGCCACACTTTCACTCACAGGACGAACGGGCGCGGACGGACGTCCAGCCTCCACATTGGCCTTCCGCCTCGAGCGACGCGAACGCCGTACAACCCGCCACTCCCCTTGCGGAGAAGGCGGCTCGACGACGTCCGGTGCACCTGAAGGTGCCTCGGTAGCAGGGACAGAGAGCGTAGCGCGAGACACCTGAGGTGTCCCACTCGACGAACCAGACTCCCCACCATCGCTGCACCCCGAGACAGCAGCCTGAAGACGGCTGACCGTAGCCAACAGCACGCTCAGCTGTTCGCGAACCGCGGCCAACTCCTCCTGCGTCCGCACACAGCAGGCACACATCCTATCCATCCTATCGATACAATTAACAGCAATTAACAACTTTAAAGAAGCCTAGTACTCTAATGAAGGCGGCTGGCTGCTGACTTAACTGTGGTCAGTGGTAACTACACTGTCAAATCAACAAAACTGAGTCCGGCAGCTGGCACTGGACTGACTGATAACGAGCTTAATAACGGTCTCTGACTTGTTTTGAAATACACCGGTCAAAGACGAAGACTAAACAACGGTATTTATCAAATTCGAGAGAATAAACAATTAAAACAGTAGTACAAACGAAATCTGCAAGTACGCGGGAATAAACCTCTTAGAACAGTACTACCGAAAATGAACTAGACTGGCAAATTAAATTTGACACAAATTAAATTCAGATACTTAGCGCTGTTTACGATGTGGCACTGGTGACAGCTGGCACTGGACTGACTGATAACGAGCTTAGTAACGGTCTCTGACTTGTTTTGAAATACACCGGTCAAAGACGAAGACTAAACACAACGGTATTTATCAAATTCGAGAGAATAAACAATTAAAACAGTAGTACAAACGAAATCTGCAAGTATGCGGGAATAAACCTCTTAGAACAGTACTACCGAAAATGAACTAGACTGGCAAATTAAATTTGACACAAATTAAATTCAGATACTTAGCGCTGTTTACGATGTGGCACTGGTGACAGCTGGCACTGGACTGACTGATAACGAGCTTAGTAACGGTCTCTGACTTGTTTTGAAATACACCGGTCAAAGACGAAGACTAAACACAACGGTATTTATCAAATTCGATAGAATAAACAATTAAAACAGTAGTACAAACGAAATCTGCAAGTACGCGGGAATAAACCTCTTAAAACAGTACTACCGAAAATGAACTACACTGGCAAATTAAATTTGACACAAATTAAATTCAGATACTTAGCGCTGTTTACGATGTGGCACTGGTGACAGCTGGCACTGGACTACAAAAAATCCTTGGATATCACAGGAAATACTAAATTTACTTGATGAAAGGGGAAAATATAAAAATGCAGTAAATGAAACAGGCAAAATGGAGTACAGACGACTAAAAAATGAGTTTGACAGGAAGTGCAAAATGGCTAAGCAGGAGTGGCTAGAAGCCAAATGTAAATCTGTAGAAGAGTGTATAACAAGGGGAAAAGTAGATACCGCCTACAGGAAAATAAAAGAGACGTTTGGGAACAAGAAAAGCAACTCTACAAATATCAAGAACTCAGATGGGAAACCAGTTCTCAGCGAAAGCTAAAAGCTAAAAGGTGGAAAGGTGGAAAGAGTACATAGAGCAGCTCTACAAAGGAAATGAACTTAGAGACGATGTTGTAGGAGGGGAAGATGAAGTAGATCAAGATGAAATAGGAGATACTATACTGAGAGATGAATTTGACAGATCCTTGAAAGACCTAGGTCGGAACCAAGCCCCAGGAGTAGATGACATACCCTCAGAGCTACTAAAGTCTCTGGGAGAGCCAGCCATGACAAGACTATTTCAAATGGTGTGTAGGATGTATGAGACAGGCGAAATGCCCTCAGACTTTAAGAAAAACGTAATAATCCCCATTCCAAAGAAATCAGGTGTGGAAATTACAGAACCATCAGTTTGATAAGTCATGGTTGCAAAATTTTAACACGAATTATCTACAGGAGAATGGAAAAGCTGGCAGAAGCTGACATCGGGGAAGATCAGTTTGGATTTAGAAGGAACATAGGAACCCTGGAGGCAATACTCACTTTACGTCTTATCTTAGAAGATAGATTAAGGACAGGCAAACCTACATTTTTAGCTTTTGTAGATTTGGAAAAGGCATTTGACAATGTTGACTGGAATACACTGTTTCAAATTCTGAAGTCAGCAGGGGTAAAATACAGGGAAAGGAGAGTTATTTACAACTTGTACAGAAGCCAGACCGCAGTTATTAGACTAGAAGGGCATGAAAGGGAAGCATCAGTTGGGAAGGGATTAAGACAGGGTTGTAGCCTTTCTCCGATGTTATTCAATTTGTACATCGAGCAGGCGGTGAAGGAAAGCAAGGAAAAATTTGGAATAGGGATTAAAGTTCAGGGGGAAGAAATAAAAACATTGTGTTTTGCTGATGACATTGTAATTCTGTCAGAGACAGCAAAGGACCTGGAAGAGCAGTTGAATGGAATGGACAGTGTGTTGAAGAGAGCATATAAAATGAACATTAACAAGAGCAAAACAAAAATAATGGAATGCGGTCTTAGAAAATCAGACGATGCCGAAGGAATTAGACTAGGTAACGAAACAATGAAGGTGGTAGATGAGTTTTGTTACTTGGGTAGTAAAATAACATGCGATGGCGCAGTACAGAGCATATAAAATGCAATATGGCAATGGGAAGAAAAGCATTTTTGAAAAAGAAAAGTTTGCTAACATCGAATATTAATTTATGGGTAAGGAAGTCTTTTCTGAAGCCATTTGTGTGAAGTGTTGCCTTGTACGGGAGTGAAACATGGACGATAAGCAATGCGGACAGGAAGAGAATAGAGGCTTTTGAAATGTGGTGCTACAGAAGAATGCTGAGGATTAGGTGGGTAGATCGCATAACTAATGAAGAGGTTGTTGTTGTTGTGGTCTTCAGTCCGGAGACTGGTTTGATGCAGCTCTCCACAATACCCTATCCTGAGCAAGCCTCTTCATCTCCACATAAGAATGGCAACCTACATCTGTCTGAATCTGCTTACTGTATCCATCTCTTGGTCTTCCCCTGCGATTTTTTCCGCACACACTTCCCTCCAACGCTAAATTCACAATTCCTTGATGTCTAAGAATGTGTCCTATCAATCTATCCCTTCTTTTAGTCAAGGTATGCCAGAAATTTCTTTTCTCCCCAATTCTGTTCAGTACCTCCTCATTAGTTACGCGATCCACCCACCTAATCTTCAGCATTCTTCTGTAGCACCATATTTCAAAAGCCTCTATCCTCTTCCTGTCCGCACTGTTTATCGTCCATGTCTCACTCCCATACAAGGCAACACTCCATCAAATGCCTTCAGAAAGGACTTCCTTAGGCTTAAATCAATATTCGATGTTAACAAATTTCTCTTTTTCAAAAACGCTTTTCTACCCATTGCCATTCTGCATTTTATATCCTCTGTACTGCGACCATCATTTGTTATTTTACTGCCCAAGTAACAAAACTCATCTACCTCCTTTATTGCTCGTTTCCCAATCTCATTCCTTCAGCATCACCTGATTTTCTTACACTGCACTTCATTACCCTAGTTTTGCTCTTGTTAATGTTCATCTTATATGCACCTTTCAGCACACTGAAGAGGTACTGAACAGAATTGGTGAGAAAAGGAATTTTTGGCTAAAAGAAGGGATCACTTGGTAGGACACATTCTTAGACATCGGGGAATCGTAAATTTAGCATTGGAGGGAAGTGTGTGGGGTAAAAATCGTAGAGGGAGACCAAGAGATGCGTATAGTAAGCAGATTCAAGTGGATGTGGGTTGCCGTTCTTATGAGGAGATGAAAAGGCTTGCTCAGGATAGAGTAGGGTGGAGAGCTGCATCAAACCAGTCTCCGGACTGAAGACCATAACAGAACAACAACATAATGATTTTGATTTATGCAGAAATTAAATGATGTTTCTATTATTAATATTTACTCAGTATTAAAACTTCAAGTACAATTAAACTAGAAAGGCAGTAATACAGTAAGAAATTTATGAGAGAAAAAAAATTGAAAATTTGCATCGCTTTATTAATAACAATGGAAGATCCAGTAAGGAATGTTAATAATAATATGTAGATAGGAAACAACTCACTCTAAAGATGAATGTTGAGCTGCCAACAGATACAAATAAAAGACACACACACAATTCTTAATTTTTGGCCGCAGCCTTTTTCAGAAAGAGGACACTCATCCACAAAATCCACTCAGGCAGACTCGTCCACACACATCAGCCATCACTGGCCACCCAACACAGTCTGACTACACAGCAAGTGGAAGGGATGGGAAGGGGGAGGGGGAAGTGGAGAGGGGAGATAAGGATGGGGATACAATAAGCAGAGTTAATGTCACGCAGAAAATGAGATGCAGTATGAAAAAGGAGGTGTGTGTGTGTGTGTGTGTGTATATATATATATATAAAATTAAGGCCAGAAAGCACACAGTAGGGGAAGGGGCATGAATTGGATGGAAATGTAGGATGTGAGGGGGAGGGGGACTGTGGGGGTGTGGAATGTAGGATGTTAGGTTATCTGAGGTTGAGGCCAGGATGGTGGCAGGACTGTAGGATGAGCTGTAGGGATAACTCCCATCTCCACAGTCCAAAAAAGCTGGTATATATACATCTACATGGAATACTCTGCTAATCACATTTAAGTGCCTGGCTGAGGGTTCATTGACCACCGTTATACTATTTATGTCCCATTCCATTCTCGAATAGTGCAAGGGAAGAAAGAACACCTGAATATCTCCGTTCGAGCTCTGATTTCTTGTATTTTATTCTGATGATCATTTCTACCTATGTAAGTGGGAGTCAAAAATATATTTTCGCATTCGGAGGAGAATGTTGGTGATTGGAGTTTTGTAAGTAGCCCATGCCACAGCGATAAGTGTCATTGTTCTAATGATTCCCATCCCAGACCCTGTATCATTTCCATAATGCTGTCTCCCCTGCATCATGACAAAACGAAACGAGCTGCCCTTCTTTGGACTCTTTCGATGTCCTCCGTCAAGCTCACCTGATAAGGATCCCACACTGGGCAGCAATACTCCAAAAATGGATGGACAAGCATAGTGTATGCAGTTTCTTTTGTAGTTCTGTTGCATCTTTTAAGGGTTCTGCCAATAAAATGCAGTCTCTGGTTCGCCTTACCCCCGACATTATCTACATGTTCTTTCCAGTTTAAGTCTGAAGTAATAGAAATTCCTAGGTATTTGTGGAGTTTACGGCCTTCATTTTTGATTGATTTATCTTGTAAACAAAGTATAACAGGTTTGTTTTCCTACTCATGTGGACGACTTCACACTTGTCATTATTTACAGTCAATTGCCAATTTTTACACCATAGTGATATGTTATTCAGATCGTTCTGCAGTTGGTTTTGATCTTCAGATGATTTTATTAGATGGTAAATGACGGTGTCATCTGCAAACAATCTAAAAAAGTTACTTAGAATTTCCCCTAAATCGTTTATGTAAATAAGGAACAGCAGAGGACCAATAACATTACCCTGTGGAATGCCCGATATCACCTCTGTTTTAGTTAATGCCTTACCATCGATTACTACAAACTGTGTCCTATCTGACAGGAAATTTCCTATCCAATCGCAAATTTGGGACGATATACCATAACCACACAATTTGATTAAAAGCCATTTGTGAGGTACGATGTCAAAAGCCTTCTGGAAATCAAGAAATAAGGAATTGATTTGCAAACATTTGTCGATAGCACCCATCACTTCATGTGAATAAAGAGCTATTTGTGTTTTGCATGAATGATATTTTCTGAATCCGTGTTGACCTTGGGTCAATAGGTCGTTCTGTTTGACATAATTCATAATATTTGAATACAGAATATGTTCCAAAACCCTGCTGCAAATTGACGTCAATGAAATAGGTCTGCAGTTTAATGGGTTACTCCTACTGCCTTTCTGGAATATAGGTGTGACCTGTGCAACTTTCCAATCTTGTGGTACAGATCCTTCTTTGAGAGAGCGGTTGTATATGGCTGTTAAGTAAGGAGCTAATACTCCAGCAAAATCAGATAGAAATCTAATGGGTATACAGTCCGGATTAGAAGACTTGTTCTTGTTAAGTGATTTTAGTTGCTGCACTACTCCGATGTAATCTACTTCTACATTACTCATTACAGTCTCTGTTTGTAATTCAGAATCTAGAATATTGGTTTCCTCTTCTTTGGTGAATGAATTTCTAAAAGCTATGTTTAGTAATTCTGCTTTAGTAGCACTGTCATTGGCAGGATTGACATTACTATCACTTAGTGAGGGTATTGTTTGTGTTTTGCCCCTAGTATGTTTAACATATGACCAAAATCAGTCAAATTTCAAGAAAGAGGAGGGCTCAGGTGGTGAGGCAGCTGTTAAAGTCAAAGGTGTTGTGCTCAGCTGCATGCTGCACCACAGGATAGTCCATATTGCTCTTGGCCACAGTTTGATGGTGACCATTCATCCTGATGCAGAGCCGGTTAGTTGCCATTCCAATGTAGAATGCAGAGCAGTGATTGCAGCAGAGTTGGTATATTACATGGCTGCTTTCACAGGTGGCCCGGAATCTGATGGGGTAGGACAAGCGTGTGACGGGACTGGAACAGGAAGTGCTGGATGGGTGGATTGCGCAAATTTTGCATCGGGTTCTTCCATAAGGATGGACTAGGATATTGTTGAGGTTCGGTGGAAGACAGAATACCACTTTAGGGGGGTTGGGAGGATCTTAGGTACAATGTCTCTCATTTTAGGGCATCTTGACAGATAATCAAAGCCTGACATTGTTGCAGTCCAGGATTGTATTGGGTGACAAGGGGGCCACTCCTTTGTGGCTGGTTAGTAGGGTTGGAGGGAGGACTGTTGATGTGAAGATATTGCACAGGAAATCTGTTTATGGACTAGGTCTGGTGGGTAATTTCTGTCTGTGAAGGTCTTTGTGAGGCTTTCGGAATACTGGTTAAGTGAGTTCTCATCACTGCAGATACGCCTTCCACAGGTGGCGAGGCTATATGGGACAGATTTTTGTATGTGGAAAGGATGGCAGCTGTCAAAGTGAAGGTACTGTTGAGAATTGGTGGGTTTGATGTGGACAGAGGTGTGGATGAAGCCATCAGAAAGATGCAGATCAACATCCAGGAAGGTGACATGTCGGGTTGAGAAGGACCAAGTGAAAGTGGGTGAGAAAGAGTTGAGGTTGTTGAGGAATGAGGATAGGGTGTCCTGGCCTTGACTCCAGATCATGAAAATGTCATCAATTAACCTGTACCAGACCAGGGTTTTGTGGATTTAGGAGGCTAGGAAGGTTTCCTCTAGATGGCCCACGAATAGGTTGGCATAGGAAGGTTCCATGCTGGTGCCCATGGCAGTGGCGCGGATCTGTTTGTACACTTTTTCATCAAGGAAAAGTAGTTGTTGGTTAGGGTGTAGCTGACAAGGGCTATGAGGAAGGAGGTATTGGGCTTGAAGGACATTGGGAAAGGTAGTGAGGGATATTTGTGTACAGGGAGGTGGCGTCAACAGTGACGAGTGACGATCCACGAGGTAGAGGAGTGGGGATGGTGGAGAGTCGGTGAAGTGGTTGGTATCTTTGAGGTGGGAGGGTAGATTCCAGACAATAGGTTGGAGGTGTTGATCAATGAGGGCAGAGATTATTTCAGTGGGAGCACAGTAACCAGCCACAATTGGGCGTCCCGGATTATCGAATTTGTGGATTTTAGGAAGCATGTAGGAGGTAGCTGTGCAGAGTGACTTTGGAGTGAGGAGAGAGATGAATTCAGGTGGGAGGTTCTGGGAAGGGCCATAGGATTTTATTAGGGACTTTTGGAATGGGATCATCCTGGAATACCTTGTTCCTTCCCCATCCACCGAGAGTGTCTTTCCGTCACCCACCTAACCTCCACAACTTCCTAGTCAGTCCCTATGAAATTCTCAAACCACCTTCCCCACCCTCCAGCTCTTACCCATGTAACCACCCTCATAAAACCTGCCCTATGCCTCCTCCCACCACCACTTATTCCAGTCCTGTAACCCAGAAGACGTACACAATTAAGGGCAGAGCCACTTGTGACAGCACCCACGTGATTTACTACCTGACATGCCTGCACTATGAAGCATTCTTTGTGGAAATGAACAGCAACAAACTGTCCATTCACATGAACGGTCACAGGCAGACAGTGTTTGTTGGTAATGAGGATCACCCTGTGGCTAAACAAGCCTCGGTGCACAGCCAGCACATCTCGGCACAGTGTTACACCGTCCGGGTTATCTGGATACTTCCCATCGACACCAATCGTTCAGAACTGCGGAGATGGGAACTTGCCCTTCAGTGTATTCTCTCTTCCTGTTGCCTGCCTGGTCTCAACCTTCATTAGTTTTAAATTCCTGCCCAACATTCTACAACATCTTTGCCTCCAATCTCTGGACAGACCCTCTGCGTCAATTGGCATCTCTGTCCAACTACTTTGCATTTTGCATATATCTGCCTTTGTATATGTGTTTACCAATCATTTTTCCCCAAGGTAAGTCTTTTCTCTCCTGGGATTGGATGACTCCTCACCTGCTCCTTTAAACCCAAATCCTTTGCTTTTCCCTCTCCTTCCCTACTCTGCCTGAAGAAGCAACAAGGTTGCAAAAGCTTGCTTTTGTGTGTGTTTGTGTTTGTTTTATTTATGTTTGCTGTCACATACCTGTGCTCCTTCGCCTGATAAGTAAACTTCATCTACTTCATAGCACAGGCTCGTCGATAGATACAAAAACACAAATAAAAACACACATGTACACAAAGATTCAAGCTTTTGCAACCATTGACTGCTCCATCAGGAAAAGAGGAAGGATGTGGGTTTTAAGGGAGTGGATGAGGAGTCATTCCAATCTCGGGAGTGGCAGGACTTACCTTAGGGGAAGAAAGGAAAGGTAAACGAGCACACACACCCACACATACACACATTCAAACACACCAAGGCAGACATTTTGTGCATTATAAGAGAGGTAGAACGATAGTTGGAAACATCTGTGGGATCACCTTTTTTGTATAGGGGCTTCACAGTAATATACTTAATCCTGTCAGGGAAGATACCTTGATTAAGAGGCATTGAATATATGAGCTAGAACTTTAGTGAGGTGATTACAGCTGGCTTTTAGCAATTTGCTGGAAATATTATCTACACCTGTCGAATATTTACTTTTTAAAGACATGGTTTCTCTTGCTCAGTTATGGGGGCCACACCTATCATGTCTATAGAGTTAGGGAAGATATTACCCAATTTATTTTTTCCAGTTCTGTTCAACACTGAACTATTTATCTTCTGAGTATCACTCTCATATGAGGCTACACTCCAGACAAATGCCTTCAGAAAAGTCTTCCTAGCACTTAAATTAACATACTTTTCTAACAAACTTCTCTTGTTAAGAAATGCTCTTCTTTGCATTTCCATCTGTATTTTATATCTTTTCTACTCCAATCATCATAATTTATTGTATTTGCTATGTGATAAAACTCATCTAAAACCTGTATTCCTTTGTTTCCATCTGCAATGCATGATTTTCTTAGACTACATTCACTTACATTTGTTTGCTCTTATTAATATTCATCTTATAATCTCCTTTCAAGACACTGTCCATTTCATTCAATTGCTCTGCCAGGTCCTTTGCTGTCTCCTGAGAATCACAATGTCACCAGCAAACTGCACAATTTCAAGTCTTCCCCATGAACTTTAATTCCATTCCAAATTTCTCCTTGATTTCCTTCACAGCTTGCTCAACGTACAGACTGAATAATGTCAGGAAAAGGCTAAAAGGATAGAAATGTAAGTTTGTCATTCTTTAACCTATCTTCTAAGATAACTGGTGAGTATTGCTTCACAAGTTCCTACATTTCTCCCAAATTGAGGCTTGTCTTTCCTGAAGCCAGCTTCTACCAGTTTTTCCATTCTTCATTAGATAATTTGTGCTAGAATTTTGCAACCTTGACTTATTAAAGTAATGGTTCTGTAATTTTCACATCCATGCATTATTTGGAATTGGGATTAATACATTTTCTTGATGTCTGAGGATATTTAGCTTCTTTCATACATGTTATACACCAGGAAAACATTTTTGTCATGGTTGGCTCTCCCAGAGACATCAGTAGCTCTGAAGGAATCTCAACTACTCCAGGGGCCCTTCAGGTCTTTCAGTAGTCTATCAAATTCTTCTCTCAGAATAGTATCTACTATTTCATCTCCATCTAGTTGCTCTTTCCTTCCTAAAATATTGTCTCGAAGTTCATTTCCTCTTATATCCGCTCAATATGTTCTTCCCACCTTTCAGCTTTTCCCTCTTTGTGCTTTGGTGCAAATTACCCCAATAGGACTCAAAATATTGTTCTGAATAATGAAGATGAGCTAGTTCAAAATCAAGAGATTGTGGCTAAATCTTTAATGAACACTTTTTAACTGTTGCTGAGAAAACAGCATGCAAAGGCTCTTCAGAAAAGGCAATAAAAATCATGAAGGAACATACACATGATAGGTTGGTCCTTATAACTGAGCAAGAAGTAAGAAAAGCTATAATGTCTTTTAAAAGTAAAAATTCAACAGGTGTAGATAATATTTCCAGCAAACTGCTAAAAGACAGCTGTAGTCACCTCACTAAAGTTCTAGCTCGTATATTCAATTACAATTAATCACGGTATCTTCCCTGAGAAGATGAAGTATGTTACTATGAAGCCCATCTACAAAAAAGGCGATCGCACAGATGTTTCCAACTATCCTTCTATATCTCTTGTAACAGCATTTTCCAAAGCCTTTCAAAAAATTAATATATGTCAGGATTGTCAATCACCTTAAAAAAATTGCACTAATTAGTAAGCGACAATTTCAGATCAGCTATCTCTACAACCAAAGCAATATACTCATTTACTAATAATGTCTTAGAACGCCTTGACAAGAAGAGTTTGCCCATTGGCATATTCTGTGATTAAGGCTTTTGACTGTGTTGATCACAGAATACTTTTAGATAAAGCAGCCCAATATGGAATCCAAGGACACATAGCTCACTGGCTCAGATCGTATCTACAGGACAGACAACAGAAAATAGTATTTGGTGGTAGCCATTGGAATGTTAATAACAATATGTAAAGATGAACATTGTGACGATACTGCCAGCCCTCTCATCTCAATGTTATTGTATGATACCGTCTGCGTCGGATCCGGAATCGTGTGGTTCAATAGTGATACATTTTGCGTGTGAAGTTAGTTAAAAACGATATAGCCAGCCTAGAAATCAGTGTAGGACAGTGTCTCGGTGATACTGTGATTAAAACAAGTGATAGATTTCATTAATTAAGAGATTCATATATTTTCTTTCCAGACAATTCTATAAACAATAGTTGCATCATTGTATGTTATTTCAAAACTTAAACAGACAAATTGTAAAATCTTTTGGAAAAAAAAACAAAAAGAAATGAAAAATAATAACATTGTATGTATGTTAGGCTCATAAACAAGTTGTGTAGACCAGCTAATTGTATTAATTAATTTAATAGTCGAGATTTAAATATCATAATTCTTTGTATATATTGACTGACATGAGATTTAGAATCTAGTTTGAGATTTGCGAAGATATTTAATAGTTCAATATATGTTAGGAACATGTATGATGGACTCATTAACAAATTAATTGACATTTAACATTCCGCTTTGTTGTCAAACAGCAAGATCGGAGATTTTAATTCAAAAAGAAATGTCCTCTAAAATTATTGTACGTATAGTTTTCATTTTATATTGTGATTATTTTTGTGTACATGAAATGTTTTACTTGTGTGGTTGGTAATTGTAAATCAGTATATTTAATTGTTATAAACAATGCATAATGTAAGGTCATTATTGCCGATGTTATATATTTGCCTCACTGTCTTGCGTGGGGAGTTCGAGTTTTGTCTTTTGTCGAGTACTTTGGAATCTATGTCAGTCTGTGTTGTTGTGGTAATTTGTTGTAATGTTTTGGTGGAGAAGAAGTTTGATTTAAATTAAAGAAGAAGTGAAAAACTGTACATATAGAGTATTTATTTCTACCACGATGCCCCAGGAGAATAATGTTGCAGCAAGCAGAACCCCCATACAACGTAAAGTTGAAAAGATGAGTATGAAGTTGAAAAGTGGTAGAAAGGAACTGTAATTACTTAAAATCTATTAAAACATTATAAATAGTGGAGCATAGCTGGGATTGCATCATATACAGTGTCTACAGAGTGTTTATGTTGCAGGAGAAGTATGTTTGGATGTATATAATCAATGTTGGAAAAACCAAGGAGGACGTGAATCTTGAATTATATGGCAAAGAAAAACGGAACACTTAACCTGGAAATTGGATGCTTGGGCCCAGATCGTCGCATTGCTGGACATGGAATAACAAGATAAGTACAGCAGCACTTATTCATTTGTATTTGTAGTCTGGGTTGTTTGGCACTGTAAAAGACGATGTCAACTGATAATAGGAAATCTAGTGTAGACATGTCAGAACTGAATGTGACAGCCAGTACACCTTGTAGCAATGTGTCAAGTAGTGAAGAAATAATTCTTGCATCACCAAGTCTTATAGAGTTGTTAAATTGATTAACAGAAAAATTAACTGAACGTTTTGACAAGGGAAATCATAAAGTGCCTAAACAAGTAGAATCTGTTAGCAAAAAGTTAGATGACGGTTTAGCAGATTTAAAGTCTCAGTTGAGTGAAACAAACAGGGCAGTTGACCAAGTCAGGAAACAAACATGTGATATTGAAAGGGCAATGAAGTTAGGGCAGGAACAGCTGGACACTCGTGTGACTGTAGTAGAGAGTAAAATCAGTAATGTTGAGTCTGACCTTGAAAACCAAATTATTACTGTAGAAAAGAATTTTGATCAGGAAAATAAAATTATAAAAACTGAAATTCAGGATGTTAAAGTGTCATTAGAAAATAAAATTAGTGAAAGTGTGACAAATTTTGAAAGTGTTATTAAGAAGGATATGTATAACCTCAGTCAAAGGGTCAGTTCATTGCAAGAAAATGTTGTAAATAGCAAAATGTCAATCTGTTGTGGCTTTAATTGGACAAATTTAGTAATTAAGTCATACCCTGGGGAAGGGAAAATCCATCCTAAAGACTTTTTACATCATTGCTGTGACAACTTCACTGTAGAAATGACGGATGCAATGAAAATTAAATTTGTAAAGAGATTTTTGGACAATGAAGCTTTTATACTTGGGTCCATCAATTAGATACAGAGGACATGTCATGTAGTGAGTTTGAGAGGTGCTTTTTGAATAAATTCTGGTCCAAAATTAAGCAGGCTAGAGTAAAAAGTGATTTCTTGCATGGGGGAAAGTACAGGGAAAGTTATGGCAGTATGAGGGACTTTTGTGAGGCTGGAATTAGAAAATTAGTGCATCGTGACTCACCTTTAGATGAAATAACATTGGTGGACACTCTATGTAGAAGATTACCAGGAAGAATACAGCAAGCATTAGATTGTGGAACTGATGATTCAGTTGAGGACTTCTTAAGATTTGTTGGAAGATTAGACAGAAGTTATGAGAGAGAAAGGGAGAGAAACTGCTACCAAAAAGACCATCATGGAAGAGACAGAAGAGATGATCACCAAGAAGATAGTCTTGAGAACCGAAGTAGACAGCAAGGTGGGAGTACAGATTATAGGAATAGACAAGGAAGAAACTATAGCAACCAAAGTTACTACAAGTCTAATGGAAACGGGCAGGAAAACTAAATGTCGCCCCTATGGAAGCCTGTCAGGTTGGGGTGAGAAATAGGATAAGAAATCAGGCTACCACAAATAGGATCAGATTTGGACACAAATGGGAAAATGAGCAATATAGACAGGGACAGAAGAAAACACACGAGGTAAATCGGCTCAAGTTTAACAACTGTGGGAAGTCATTAAGAACCAGGCTCTTCTAACCAGAAGAGGTTGTGCTAGATGATAATACTGTAGCTAATATGTATAATGCAAGTGAAGATATTTCCGTAGAAGAACCAAAATAAGTGAAGAACAAGATGTGTTTGGACTGTGTAATTTGCTAAGTGATAAGGTTGAAGATGCTGAAGATGGACTGAATGTTACTGCTCATGAAACTGTGAAGACTGAGAATCATGAAGATTTTGATGTTTTGCCTAGTGTGAGTTCAGAGAAGTCAGAGGATGACAGTGTTGAAGATAGTGAAGAAGATGTGGAGGTCATGGAGTCTGAAGATTTGGAGAAGGAACTTGATGGGATGATTTATGTTGAAGTCAAGGAAGGTTGCATCATGTCTGATGGCCAGTGTGAGACAGTGTGTGTTGTAGATGATGTCAAGTCTTGTGAGAATCAAGTCATACCAGTGAAATTGAGCAGTACTGAAAGTTGTCCAAGCAGAAACAGACAAGAAGAGGAAGGGAAAAACATCTTGCATTGTGTCATACAGAGCTACATTGATAAGAAAGAGAAAGCCACTGTTCTAGATAAATTACTGTGTAAATATCATGAGCTAGAAGATAATGTGCCTAGGTTAGAGCAGTGTGTTGCCAATGATAATTGTGTTGTTAATGGATGTATGGTTTGTTGAAATTAATGTGTCCCTAAGTCATGTACAAGCTAATAACAGTTCCGGTACTATGAAATATGAAGATATTATTGAAGATATTACTCATGAAGAAGAGGAAGATATACAATATGATGTCACTAGATGCCCAAATATTACTGTGTTTATTGATGGAAAAGGCAAGGAAGACGTTAGTTGATACAAGTAGTCCAATCAGTGGAATTTCTGAACAGTTTAGAGATTGTGTGAAACATGTACCGGACTACATGGAGATACCTGTAGTAGGAATCAAGATCAAGGGTGCTACCGGCAGACACAGCAAGGTTGTTAACTGGCAAGCCTTGTTGAACTTCAGTGTGAGAGATGTGAATCTTTGTCAAGGATGTCTAGTAATACCTAATCTGTCTGAGGATATCTTGCTAGGAACTGACTGGATCATGAAAGTGAATGCTGTATTTGACTGGGGAGGAAGAAAAGTTATGTTTGTGGACCCAGAGACTGGTGTTTTACATTGTACTGCTATGATATTGAAAAACGGGAATAGTATGAGTAAGCAGAGTCTAGAATTAGATTTATTAGATAATACGAGAGATGTAGCAGATATGTATGAAGAGCATGAAGAAGCCATGGAGGATTTTAATTATCATGAACTCGTAAATACCAAAGTGGAGGAAGCCAACAAATTAGACAAAGAACAAAAAGAAGAGCTGAGAAGAGTCTTGTGGAACTATCATGATGTGTTCGATGACAGACCAGGGAGAATGAAAAACTACCAGTGTACCTTGTGGATCAAACCACACGAACCATTTTACATCAAACTATATGGTGTCCCCATTGCAAAAAGGAAAGCTGTAGAGAAAGAACTTGAAAGGTGGAAAACTGGAACATAATTGAGAGGAGTACTAGTGAATACAACAACCCGATCATCGTGATATCCAGGAAGAATGGAGATGTGAGAACTGTACTTGACTCCAGACATCTGAACAAGTTTTTAGAAAGGGAAACTGACCATCCAGAAAGCATCGACGAACTATTGTATAAATTTGAAAATATAAAATATATGACTAGCCTGGACTTGACTTCTGGTTTTCATCAGGTGCCACTTGCCAGAGACTCAAGGAAGTACACTGCTTTCTTGTATAACGGAAGAAGCTATCAGTACTGTGTGGTCCCATTCGGATTAAATGTTTCTGTAGCTGAATTTTATCAGAGCTTTGGATTTGGTATTAGACAAAGACCTTTTTGAAAAGTTAACTGTGTATGTGGATGATATCATTGTCACTGGTCAAACCTGGGAAGAACACATAAGCCTACTGGAAGAAGTGTGCAGAAGATTAAGAGCAGGAGGGATGTCTCTTAATATAGAAAAATGTAAATTTGCTATGGAACACATTAAGGGCAAGGACATTCTTGTTGCTGATTCACTCTCTCGTTTGCCAGTGGGGGATGAATTTGAAGATAACAGAACATATGCCATACAGACAGTAGCGGGTAATAATAAAACTTTGTACAGGTGCTATTTTTGTAAAATTTATTACAACTATGAGTTTTGTATATATGTATTCTCTTATGAAATATCTTGGAACTTGTATTTTCAATATGTTGGATATTAACGTTTGTAACCTCAGGAAAGTACACATTTGGTGTGTGCTAAGTGCGTTGGCAAGCACTGGGTTTCTAGCTATGTGGTAGCATACTTCTCATTTCGGTTTCTGGAGCCACATCTCCTACTCATTCTGTAACCTGTTCAAATTATCTCATATCTATCATTATATCTTTCTTCTTTAGTGTTAAGGTATGAAATGTATGTAATTTTTTATGTTAATATGAATATTGAATTCAATATAGTTGTTCAGTTAGACTTTTCAATGTATTAATTTGTCACAGTTAAAAGTTGAATTCAAATTGTTGCCATAGTATTAAAGAGCTAAAGTATTTGAGATATTGATAGAAGTCATGATAGAATCAATTAATTAATGTTAGTGTCTAATGATTTTGTAAGACACAAGGTTTCATGTCCGCAAAGTTTAAAAAAAATCCATTTCAGAAAGAGAGAACAGTAAATTATGTGAATATTTTTTGTCAAATGTTTTTTGTGTACTTTGTTTTGATGCATAAAAAGGTCACTCAAGTTCAGTGTGGCAGATTCTTGAGTGTCAGCTGTTCGCGATTCTGCCCTCTGATCTTGGGAGGCCATACCCTTGTCACCTACTTACTGCACTTGGAACTTTCAGGATCTGGTGAAGCTGCGTGTGTGGACTGTGCTGTGCCAACCCCAGACAGGACTAAGTGAGGTACTGATGCAGCCAAGCCAGCCACCGGGTCCAAGCTATCCAAAGTAGGTGCTTTACTCTCACATCACCTCGACTTATGAGGGCATCGTCGAGCTGATGGGGGTGTGTGTATTGTGACAATACTGCCAGCCCTCTCATCTGAATCTTATTGTATGATACCGTCTGCGTCGGATCCAGAATCGTGTGATTCAATAGTGATACATTTTGCGTGTGAAGTTAGTTAAAAACGATATAGCCAGCCTAGAAATCAGTGTAGGACAGTGTCTCGGTGATACTGTGATTAAAACAAGTGATAGATTTCATTAATTAAGAGATTCATATATTTTCTTTCCAGACAATTCTATAAACAATAGTTGCATCATTGTATGTTATTTCAAAACTTAAACAGACAAATTGTAAAATCTTTTGTAAAAAACAAAAAGAAATGAAAAATAATAGCATTATATGTATGTTAGGCTCATAAACAAGTTGTGTAGACCAGCTAATTGTATTAATTAATTTAATAGTCGAGATTTAAATATCATAATTCTTTGTATATAATGACTGACGTGAGATTTAGAATCTAGTTTGAGATTTGCGAAGATATTTAATAGTTCAATATTGCTGCGAGAGACCACGAACACTGACTGCCGGTGTGGTGCAGGGGATAGCATCACGGACTGCGGTGCTGAAGGTCGCCGGTTCAATCCCACCCACCGTCAAAAATTTATTTCTTTATAATTCACAATTCCAGAAGGTTCTACATCTTTCTTATGTTCACTTGTAAATTCTTCTTGTTTCTTATGTTAACTGTTCTTCTAATTTCTGGTGAATTCTTTCTGTGTATAAATAGCAGAGCACTCTGCCTGAGAGGCACACAGTGCTGCGTGTATGTTGAGTTCGTAATAAACGTGCTTTGAGTATAAGTGCTGTGTTCAGTTGCCTTCGAAGTCAAGCCTGCTGCCATTGCAACGCGACAATATATGTTAGGAACATGTATGATGGACTCATTAACAAATTAATTGACATTTAACATTCCGCTTTGTTGTCAAACAGCAAGATCGGAGATTTCAATTCAAAAAGAAATGTCCTCTAAAATTATTGTATGTATAGTTTTCATTTTATATTGTGATTATTTTTGTGTACATGAAATGTTTTACTTGTGTGGTTGGTAATTGTAAATCAGTATATTCAATTGGTATAAACAATGCATAATGTAAGGTCATTATTGCCAATGTTAAATATTTGCCTCACCGCCTTGCGTGGGGAGTTCGAGTTTTGTCTTTTGTCGAGTACTTTGGAATCTATGTCAGTCTGTGTTGTTGTGGTAATTTGTTGTAATGTTTTGGTGGAGAAGAAGTTTGATTTAAATTAAAGAAGAAGTGAAAAACTGAACATATAGAGTATTTATTTCTACCACGACGCCCCAGGAGAATAATGTTGCAGCGAGCAGAACCCCCATACAACGTAAAGTTGAAAAGATGAGTATTATGTTGGAAAGTGGTAGAAAGGAACTGTAATTACTTAAAATTTATTAAAACATTATAACGTTGAGCCACCAACAGACACAAATAAAAGACACACAATTCTAAATTTTCGGCCGCGGTTTGCTCAGACTGTGTTGGGCGGCCAGAGATGGCTGTCGTGTGTGGATGAGTGTGCCTGAGTGATTGTGTGGATGAGTGTTCTCTTTCTGAACAAGGCCATGGCCGAAAATTTAGAATTGTGTGTGTGTGTGTGTCTTTTATTTGTGTCTGTAAGTGGCTCAATGTTCATTTTTATGGTGAAATGTTAACTATTTATATATTATTATTAACATTCTTTACTGGACCTTCCATTGTGGTAACCAGTGGCGTATACTGTGGGCTATCAGAGCTATCACCGAAACCCGTACCTAAAGAAAACCAGAAATTAAGAACCAAAGTTAACAAAAACGGTAATAGAAGCCAGTTTCTGTCACAAAGAATTAGTGCGTAGTATGGAATATGTCTCGTTTGCTTCATTCCGACAGTGGGAGAGCAGAGCTTCTGATTCTCACTGCCACAGCCTTCGCTACGGGTAGTGTGGCCAACAGTGCTCTAAGGCTTTGGAATTCCACAAGCATGAGCATTTCCGAAATGTGCCAAACAGACACAACTCACTTTTGGTGAATCTCCATCAGTTTAAAGCAAAAAAGATCGTGTTTGTTATATTTCACAACAGTTGCATTGGTGTTATGCATTTCATAGTGTGCACTGTACTTTAACAGTTCTTAGTGCTAATTCTTCAAAATGTATGGGCAATGTGTAATTAAACCATTATTTGGATTCTCCATGCATAAATATGTAACTTTTGTATAAAACTTTTTTTTTATTCCTTCAGTAAAAAACTGTCTTGATTGCAAATTGTTTTATTAATTAATGACACGTTGTGCCCTTTAGCAGGGAATCTTCAGTTTATCTGCGTCACAGAATGTACACAAAATTACAAGGCTGGAATTACAATATGGGTGTAAATATTATAGACGAAATGTGTGGGTGTATGTGTATTTGTTTACCTTCCATTTCTTCCCCCAAGGTAAGTCTTTCCTCTCCCGGGATTGGAATGGCTCCTTACCCCCTCCCTTAAAACCCTCATCATTTCCTTTTCCCTCTCCTTCCCTTCTGCCTGATGAAGCAGCTAGGCTGCGAAAGCTAGCGTTTGTGTGTGTGTGTGTATTCATTTATTTATTTGTGATGCTGTTACACATGTGCTCCTTCGCCTGGTGAGTAATCTTCGTCTATTTTTTATATTTAATTTTTCCTGCTAGGAATTTTTCATCTTAATATTACTAAATTATGTTCTGCGCAAAATTCTACCAGGTGGCTTACTCTTTCATTCCTTTCCTCCAGTCCATATTCACCTACTATTTTTGCTTCCCTTTTTTTTCCTACAACCAAATTCCAGTCCCCCATTACAATTAAGTTTTATTCTTCCTTCTTCTTCAATCTCCTCAGTCTCCAGAACTAGTTGCCATATAAATGTGTATTATTTTTTTAAAAAATAATAATAATAAAAAATTAAAATAAATAATAATAACAATAATAACAAAAACCATATACAGATATAAATGCATCCTTCAGCATTGCCTGATTTTCTAAGACTGCATTCCATTACCCTTGTTTAGCTCTTGATAATGCTCCTTTAAACACACCGTCCATTCTGTTCAATTGCCCCGAACAGGTCCTTTGCTATCTCCGACAGAATTACATGGCATCAGCAAAACACACAGACACAGCCAATAACATATGTCGGGAGTCAGCCACAAAAGTGCGCTGTGGGAAACTGCGGCAAACGCCAGAGCACGCCACGGGCGATTAAGTGACATAAACAGCACGGAGTTGTGCTCCGCCCCCAGTGTGTTGTTTACTGGGTATGAGCTCACTTCGCCAGTGTTCGCACAGCCAGTGCATGCCAGTGTTCCGTGTAGTAGTCGTGAGAGTGGTGTTGTCCATGATTACAACAAGAGGTTTTTGCAACAGCGATTCACGCTCAAAACCAGGTATTACAATCTCTTGCTACAGCCTTGTCTAGTAGGTTCCAACCCCCGTCCACCCCACAGGTTGTTTCACCCCCTGCGCTCCCTCTGTCTTAGAGTGGGACGCTTATGAAAAATGGTTAAGCCAAATTTTTAGGCTTTTGGCTGGCCTGGTGGCACCTTATGTCCTGCGTTATTCCTGTCGTGGCTGTCGCCTCGTCTGTATCAGCTCCTTTGCCAACTTGCCCCTTTGCAGGATCCTTCACTGCTGTCTTTCGAAAATTGTGTGGCCTTTTTTCACAATATTACCAGAAACAGACTCATGTGATAGCGGCCAGTGTTGAGTTTTATTGCTACAGGAAGCAGCCACAACAGTCTTATCAGGCACGAGCCGCGGACCTCCACAGTTTAAGCCATTGTTGTCATTTTGTTACGGATGTGCATAAAGAATTGTATGCTGATCAAATGGTCAGTGACGCTATTATTCGGCTCGCCCCCCAATTGCGAAGTTCGCGAACGTGTTCTCCTTTGCGAAAATCCTTCTCTTTCTGAGGTCCTTAACATTGCGCAGTCTTTCAAGGTTTCACGAGCGGCGGGCAACCAAATTGAGGCTCGGTGTGAGGTTGCGGAAATCCAACCCACTTCTTCCCCATTACAGGATAGATCGCAAAGGGATGGCGTGGTCGCGGCAGTCCGCGTGCAGCCTCGTCACCAGGGCGATCGGACCGTTGCACAGCAGTGGAAACTCGGGCCAGGCGGCATGCAGTCACGCAACCGGAAAATGCTTCCTTCGTGTCCCTCCTGTTTTGTCGATCATGATAGACCTGACTACCCCAACTGGTGGTCCACGTGTCATCAGTGCAACAAGAAAGGTCACATTGCTTCTGTTTGTGCCTCCAAAAGATTTCGATGCTGAGATGGACGTCAATTGCCTCTCAGCGATTTTGGTTGCAACCAACAAGCTCTTTATTGACATCAGGGTTCTCCACAAAAAGTTGGTGTGTGCAAATGGACACAGGTGCGGCCGTCACCTTATTAAACTCAAAGACGTATGCGGGTCTGGGGTCTCCCTCTCTCTTACTGGGGTAACGGACAGTTCTTGGCCCCTGTTACATACAAATCTGTCATTCGTAGGCTCACTTTTCTTCTTGTAAACAATGCTCACATGGACAACTTGTTTGGTCTTGATGCCTTTCAGGAGTTCACTATTTCTGACAGAGTCAACATTGTCTCTGACCAAGTGCCTTTTCCGCAACTAGACTCTTTATGCACCAAATTTTCGGCACTGTTTTCAGTGGGGTTGTGCTGTGCTAATAATTTCCAAGCCCATATCTCCTTGAAGCCCTCCGCCAGGCCCCGTTTTTTCCATGCTCGGCCAGTTCCGATTGCACTCCATGACCACGTCAAAGTGGAGCTGGACTGCCTGGAGGAAGCTGGGGTGGTAAAACACATTCCATCCAGTGAATGGGCGACTCCCGTGGTCTTTGTAAAAAAATCCGTCAGGGCGGTTGCACCTTGTGGCGATTTCAAACGTTCTGTGAACGCCCTATCTATCATCTACACTTATCCATTGCCGCACCCAGACGAGCTTCTTGCAAAATTGGCAGGTGGACAGTACTTCTCCAAGATAGATCTCTCCGATGCATATTTGCAAGTCCCTCTCGATGCTGACTCTCAACGTCTCTCGGTCCTGAACACGCCCTTCGGTTTATACCTATACTTGAGTTTGCCCTTCGGGGTGGCCAGCGCTCCAGCAATTTTTCAGCGTTTCCTCGAACAACTCACACTGTCGGTGCCCAGTTGTGTCATTTATCTCGATGATATAGCAGTGTCCGGGCCCTCAGCCAATGAACATTTACGCAACTTACGTGTGCTGCTCACGGTACTGCAGGCGGCGGGGTTGACGTGCAATCTGGAGAAAAGCCATTTTTTCAGCCTTTTATCACTTTTTTGGGGTTTGAGGTTCTAGCGAGGGGCCCCTCCATCAGAATGTGTCCCCCGTGTTGGCCCTCCCTCGGCTGAAATCAGTCGAGGACCTGCAAGTGTTTTTAGGAAAGGTCGCTTATTATCATAAATTCTTGCTGGGGGCTTCATCTATTGCAAAACCCCTGCATGACTTGCTGTGCAAAGGGACTTCCTTCCATTGATCACTGGCTGTGAAAAAGCGTTTTGCACATTAAAGGAGCTGCTACAATCGGCCCCCTGTCTCGTCACCTATCAACCCGGCCTCCCCCTCGTCTTAGCAACGGACGCCTCCCAATACGGGATCGGAGCAGTACTCGCTCATAAATATCCAGACGGATCTGAGCGACCGATCGCTTTCACCTCTAAGACACTCACTCTGGCCCAAACAAGATATTCACAAATTGAGAAGGAGCCTATTGTCTACGTTCTGAAGAAGTTTCACGTCTTTCTGTATGGCGTAAAATTTCATCTCTTAACTGATCACAAACTGCTGGTTTCTCTCTTTCACGCTTCGGCATCACTACCTGACAAGGCCGCTCACCGTCTTCAGCATTGGGCGCTGTTCCTATCTCGATATAACTATGCGATACACTTCCGCCCTGCATCCAAACATGCAAATGCGGATGTGCTCTCCCATCTTCCGGCTGGACCAGACCCAGACTTTGATCAGGAAGAATTGCTGGGCTTTCATGTTGACACAGCCGCTCAGCAAACAGTGGACGGTTTTCCAATCACAGGTGCAAGATGGCTCTGGCTAGTGCCGCAGACCCGATCCTCCGCAAAGTGGTCCGTTTGGTCCGGCAGGGCTGGCCTGCGACTCTGCCGAAACGGGCATCGGACCGCCTCAGAAACTACTAGGCATTTTGACACTGTTTTTCTGTTGTGGATGGCGTGCTTCTCCTTGATTCTGGGGAGTCCTCTCCTCGGGTCGTCATTCCATCGGCCCTCCGCTCAGAGGTCCTCGAGTTGCTACACGCCGATCATTGGAGGGTATCTCGTACTGAGGCATTGGCCCGCAGTCACGTGTTTTGGCCGGGTCTGGCCGGCGACGTGTCTCGTACGGTTACCTCGTGCTCGCTCTGTGCACGACATCGAGCCTCCCCTCGAGCGACATTCGCCCGGTGGCCTCAACCTTTGCAGGCCTGGGATCGTCTGCACATTTATTTTGCGGGCCCCTTTCTTAATGCCTATCGGTTACTGGTTATTGATGACTTCTCTAGGTTCCCGTACGTGGTCCATTGCCTTTCCACCTCAGCCACGGCCACGGTCGCAGGCTCGTCGCGCATTTTCTCGATTGAAGGCCTCCCCACTTCAGTGGTGTCAGTCGACGGTCCTCAGTTTGTACCACGCGAGTTTGCCTCCTTCTGCAACACCCGGGGTATCTGCCACGTCCTCACCACACCCTTCCGTCTGAATTCAAATGGGGAGGCTTAGAGATTTGTTCGCACCTTTAAGACCCAGTTGAAGAAGTATGTGGCTCAGTGCCCTTCGGATGTTGCCCTCGATCAATTTCTGTCATCCTTCGGTTCACCCCGTGGAACTCCTCCGTGGCCTGCAGCCCCGGACTCTGCTCCATCTCCTGCATCTGAGCCCGGGACATTCACCCGTGTCTCCATCCCCTCACTTCTGACTGAGGTGGAGATGGTGTCCGTGCCACAATCACCGGTCCTGCCTTATGGGTCATCAAGGGAAGGGCGTCGACGCTGCCCGTGCCCCGGGTACTTCAGACCCTACGCGACGGTATCTGCCCGCAACCAGTCAGAGCCCAACAGATGACGACGTCAGGGACATTGCTTGTATCCGAGCCTCCCTGAGGGGAAAGGATTGCTGTAAGGCACAGACACAGCCAATAACATATGTCGGGAGTCGGCCACGAGAGTGTGCCACTTGAAACTCTGGCAAACGCCAGAGCGTGCTGCGGGTGAGTCAATGACACAAACAGTGCAGAGTAGTGCTCCAGGCCCAGTGTGTTGTTCACCAGGAACAAGCTCACCTTGCGGGTGTTCGCACAACCAGTGCACGCCAGTGTTCCGTATAATAGTTGTGAGAGTAGTGTTGTCCGTGATTACAACACTCACCGTGAACTTTAATTCCTTCTCCAAATTTCTTTTTGCTTTCCTTCACAGCTTGCTCAGTGTACAAATTGAGTAACATTGGAGAATGGCTACAACCCTGTCTTACTCCCTTCCCAACAACTGTGTCTCTTTCATGCCCTTCAACTCTAATAACAACTGTTTGGTTAACTTACAAGTTGTAAATAACCTACTGTTCCTTGTATTTTAGCCCTGCTGACTTCAGAATTTAAAAGAGTGTGTTCCAATAAACATTGTCAAAAGCTTTCTCCAAATCTAGAAAAGTTAGAAATGTAGGTTTTCCTTTCCCCAATCTATCTTCTAAGATAAGCCGTAAAGTGAGTATTGCCTCTCATGTTCCTACATTTCTCCTGAACCCAAACTGATCTTCCCCAAGGACAGCTTCTACTAGCTTTTCCATCCTTCTGTAAATAACTCATTTTAAAATTTTGCAACCATAACTTATTAAACTGATGGTTCTGTAATTTTCACGCCTGTTTGCACCTGCTTTCTTTGGAATGGGGATTATTACATTTTCCTTCCTGTCTGAGGGTATTTCCTGTCTCATACATCTGATGCACCAGATGAAATAGTTTTGTCATTGCTGGCTCTCCTAGAGACTTCAGTAGCTCTGAGAGAATGTCATCGACTCCAGGGGTCTTGTTCCAACTTAGGTCTTTCAGTGCTCTGTCAAATTCATCTCCCAGGATAGTATTTCTTATTTCATCTTCATCTACTTCCTCTTACTTCTTACAATATTGTCTCGAAGTACATTTCCTTTGTAGAGCCCCTCTATATACTGTTTTTACCTTTCAGCTTTTCCTTCTTTACTCAGAAATGGTTTTCCATCTGAGTTCATACAGCTATTTTTCTTGTCTCCAAATGTCTCTCTTATTTTCCTGTAAGCAGTATCTATGACTACAAATTAGAGGCCAGTGTCTGTCAGTGACTTAATTTTATTTCATTAAGTTGAGAATGTCATTATTTGTTGCTTGGTTTTTGTTATTTTTGGATGTAAACAATGTGTTATTTACAGTAGAAAAGTAGATCTGAATGAAATATTTAAGACAGATGGACCAGAGCATTTGAAATAAAACTCATGTAGTATGTGCAGTTCATTTGGTAGAGAAGAGTTTTAGAATCAAGAATTTACAAAGTCAGGGGGCCATAAATACTGGTTGTAATGCAGTAAGAAGCTCTATTTATAATTTCAGAACAAGTGTAAAAAAATAAATAAAATAAAATAGAAAATAAATAAATTGAAGGGAAAATATGAAGTCAAGCCACAAGACCTAGTCAACATTCAGGCTGAAGTGGATGATAGTTTCAGCTCTAAAGTTAAAAAAAGAAGAAGAAAGTATACCAGTAAAAAAGTATTCATTTTTCCCAATGAATGCACAAAATTCTTGACTACTACCATTTGCATTTTTAGGAGTTATTTCAGAATTTTTTTATTACAAACACCCACAGAGTTAGAAATAAATTGGTCCACATGTTGATCAGTCTGTATGTTACTGTAGAGCAGGCAAAGCCAAACACCGCCCCCTGGGCGTGGGTGCCCTCACTGCGCCCGCACCGCCGCCCATTCCATTTATGGCCAACAAATATTTTGAAGTGCTGATTAATGCACATGTAAATAAAATAAGAAACTCACCTGCACCATGATTGACAAAAAAGGCTGTTAAGTTGCAGAAAATTCTGCATATATTGTCCAATAATTTTTATAAGACAGTGTGTAAATGTCTGTCACTTACATTTTATTAGCAAACAAAATTGCTTATAACACAGTTAAAATAGTTCCTTTACACCAAAATTCTCAAACTATGACAATAAATGCCCTCCAACATCCTTTATTTAACATATGACATCCTAATAAAGTAATCTCATAGTCTATTAGTCTATTTCATGTAAGGTATTATACAGCCACAGACTACTTGCAGATAATTAAACTGTAGTTATCATTTCAAACCACTAGATACCAGTGTTGTGCACTGTCTTGTACAAAACTATAATATGCTTTCTAGTACAAGTTTCTGTTATTATATTTACAAGGGTAGGTCAATTATTATTCGCAAAGTAGTTATAAAATTTTATTGTAATAAAATACAAAACTTACAAGAACATCATTTTCGACATAGTCTCCTTGCTTTTCAATGCACTTTATCCATCGCTCTTCAAGCTTCTTTATGCCCTCATAAAAGAAGGTTTCTGGTTGAGCTGCGAGCCAGGAATGTACCGCTTCCTTCACTGCTTCGTCCGAGTCAAATCGACGGCTACGTAATGCCTGTGTGAGTGGACCAAACAAGTGATACAAGGGGGAAGATCAGGACTATAAGGAGGATGAGCCAGTACTTCAAATTTGAGTTTCTGGAGTGTTTGAGCAGTGTGGACAGCAGTATGCAGAGAGGAATTGTCATGCAACAACACAACACCTTCTGACAGCAATCCTCAGTGTTTGCTTCACTGTAACATACACTGTTTATTGTTGTGCCCATTTCACCATAATGTTCCAGTAGAGGACCTCATGCATCCTAAAAAACCGTAAGCATCAGTTTTCCTGCGGACGGTTGGGTCTTGAACTTTTTCTTGTACGGCGAATTTGGATGTTTCCATTCCATACTCTGTGGTTTTCTCTCCGGCTCGTAATGATGGATCCGTGTTTCATCACCAGTAATGATTCTGTCTAAGACGTTGTCTCCTTTGTTACCATAGCGATCCAAATTTTTTTGCAGATGTCGAGTCGCATTTGCTTATACAACTATGTGACTTGTTTTGGGACCCATCTTGCACAAACTTTACGAAACCCAAGTCTGTTGTGAATAATTTCGTAGGCAGAACCATGACTAATTTGAAGACGATGAGCCACTTCATCAATAGTTAATTGTCTGTCTAAGAGAATCATTTCACATGATCACTCAATGGTTTCTTCATTTGTGGCGGTAAACGGTCGTCCGGCTCCTTCATCGTGCTTAACACTTGTGCGACCATTTCAGAATTTTTCAATCCACTCGTACACACTTCGTTGTGGCAACACACTGCTTCTGTACTGTACTTAAAATCTTCTATGAATTTCAGCCCCTGATACACCTTCCACCCACAAAAAATGTATCACTGAACGTTGCTCTTCTTTGGTGCAAATAGCCAGTGGAGCAGCCATGATTAACAGCATGGCAGCGTCAACGAAACTAACGTAGCAGCTTGAAAATTGCAAAGATATAACAACAAATAAACAAAGCATGCATCACAAATATAAAACGACAGTACTACCAACATAAACAAAAATATAAATAAATTGCGGATAATAATTGACTTATCCTCGTATATGCAATTTGGTGCAGATCACATACTGGACAAAGGCAGAGCTAATGCCCATTGGTCTACCAGTTGTAAATTGTTGCAGCTGTGTAGGGAAATTGCCAGAGCTCCAAGCACTAATAGAAGCTACTGAAACACAAATCATTATAGGTAGTGAAAGCTGGAGATAAGTTCAGCCAAAATTTTTACAAAGGGGTAAGTGGTGTTCAGATAGGATGGACTGAATAAAATAGGTGGTGGTGTGATTATTGCTGTCACAAGTGTTTTATCCTGCAGTGAAATTGAGGTAGATGGTTCCTGTGAGTTGGTATCAGTAGAAGTTTTACCTGACAAATGGAATAAATTAATAATTTATTCAATGGAATAAATTAATAATTTATTCCTTTTACCGACCACCCTGACTCAGTCAATTTTGATTACAGAAATGTTCAAAAACAGCTTGAATCAAATTTTAAAAATGTATCCAAAGCATACAGTTGTAATTGGTGATAATTTTACTTACTCTCAATATGTGGGCAAAAATAATTGTTGAAAACCAGAGGTAAGCATAAAACTTCATCCGAAATTGTACTGAAAGCATTCTCAGAAAACTATTTTGAATGTGGTTACATGACCACCTACACACTTTACAACCATGTATTCTCTTTGTGGATGAGCTTCTTTGGGACAGCTCCTCTGCCCCCGCCAGTCTTGTTCTGTAACTTGTGGAGTCAACAATAAGAGTTATTGCACTTGACTAATGTGGTTTTATGTGGGGCCCAAACCTCGTCTAATTACGTACTGTTGACCCTGTCATTTGTTTATGGTAAAAAACTATCACTTCCAGACAAGCTGGTGCATCCATAATCTCTATCCCTTGTTGATTGTATCAGGATTCATTGCTCCAAGATTTCTCCCCACCCCCTCCCCCCATGTTCCACATTCACTGGGAGAGTATCCTTTCATTTTCCTCCAAAATAATTCTGTTCACGTTCCCTCCATGCGAGCTGACAGTTCACCGCCCACGAATCACAGCTTAGGCAGTCCCGTGCATTTCTCCATTCCCTCGCCCTCGCCCCCTCCTCCTTGACCATCATCATTGGCGACCCCCTCTGTTTCCTTTGCTTTTTCCAGGTTTTGCACGTTTTCCACTTCCTGCCTCCCCAGCCCTCGACTTGGCCGTACCTGTCCCTATCCCCTATGCCCGACCCCTCCATTATCTTGAGGGATCGGTCCCTTTTCCTGTTATGCTTATCTACTTCTGCCTCCCATCCTCCCACTCCCATCGAGTGGCATCTCCTGAAACACATCAGTCTCCCACAAGAGTTGCACCTTCCGGATGTGTGTGCTTTCATTCTTCTGACGTCGGAGCTTCTTATCTGTGCTCTTGTCTCACAGGATGGCAACATAGTGAAAGAACTGGAATCGAGGTGTAGCAAAGCTAATGCGGTGAGTGCTCAGCTAAGATCTACTCTCTTCTGCGAGAAGGAAGTAAGTACCGAGACCAGGTTAGCGATGCACTGCACTATCTTTCGACCAACTTTGTTGTATGGGAGTGAAAGTTGGTTGGATATAGGTTACTTTATTCATGAGGTAGAGGTTACAGATATGAAAGTAGCAAGAATGATTGCAAGTACTAACAGGTGGGAACAATAGCAGGTGGATGTCCATAATGAGGAAATCAAGGAAAAACTGGGAATGAACACCATAGATTAAGTAGTTAGAGTGAACAGGCTGAGATGGTGGGGCCATGTTACATGCATGAGAGAAACAAGGTTACCTAAGAGACTTATGAATTCTAACAATGGAAAATTTATTTATTTATCAATGAGATCTTGTGTTGTACTTTGTGTGCACAGTAAGAAGTAGGATACATTTAATACGGTACATTTATGTCATTACAGAGTATGGTTACAGCTAACATTACAATACAATCTTTCTGAAGTTTGGTTAATTACTTTACAAGTTATTAGTACATAATTATTGTTATCAGTTCAGTTACTTTTTTATTTAGGTATTTCCTAAGGCTGTAGAAGCAGTGGTTAGTTAGGTATGCCTTCCCCACAGATTTGAAACCTGTAGGCCTGTCACTTTTAACTGATTGTATGTCTTTTGGCAATTTTCTAAATATCTTTTTCCCCAGATGTGGAATTCCGTTTTTGCAAAGACTACTTTTTGCTTGTTGTGTATGAAGTTCCATTTTTTTTGGTCTTGTCTTGTGGTTGTGAATGTCTTTATTTTTTAGGAAGAGTGTGAGTTTTTCCATTGCATCCAATAGGAATATCAATAATGGAGGCTAGGTAACAACTCACTGTAAAGAGGCTCCCTGAGCTTCTGACAGACACAAAAATAGTAATTACTTTCACACAACTTAAATTTTCGGCCGTGGCCTTCACCATAAAAAGAAACGCATGTATTCACGCATACAACTATACACACACAACTATTGTGTCCGGCCACTCCGGCAACACAAGCTAGACTGTGAGTGAGGTGGGGAGTGGAGGGGGAAGGCTGCTGAGTAAAGGTGGGGATGGAAAGTTCCCCATTTACGTGATGGAATTTAAAGGCTCTGATAGGTGGGAATGTGAATTGTGGCAATGAATACAGTGAAGGGAAGAGGTGGGAAATGATAAAATGGAGGTATAAAGGAGTGTGGTGAGCGAGTGGGGGGGGAGGGTGGATTTGAAGTGATAATAATAATAAGGAAAAATAAAAATAGGGAAAAAAAGGAAAAATAAAGTTAGGAAGAAAAAGGAAAAAATAAAGTTGGGGAAAGAGGAAAAAATAAAATTGGGGGAAAGAGGAAAAATATAAAGTTGGCAAAAAATGGAAAAAATAAGTTTGTAAAAAAGGAAAAAAATGAAGTTGGGGGAAGGAAGGAAAAAATAAAGTTAGGAAACAAGGAAAATATAAACTTAGGAAAAAAAGAAAAAATTGTGTTAAAAAAAAAAAAAGTAAAAATAAATTAAGAGTTTATTGTAAGTGGTGATACACAGCTGTAAGGAAGCCATGGATAAGGGATAATGTATGGTGAAGGAAGAGGGGGGGGAGATGTTAGGCATAGTTATCTTAGGTTGAGGCCAGGATGGTTGCAGGATCGTAGAATGTGTTGAAGGGACAACTCCCATTTGTGCAGTTCAGAAGAGCTGGTGGTGGAGGGGAGGATCCAGATGGCTCGGGTAGTGAAGCAGCCATTGAAATCCAGACTTCTGTGCTCAGTAGTAGAGGGTAAGATGAGTCAAGGTAGACCAAATAGAAAGTACTTGGATTTGGTGAAGAATGATTTTGAAGTAAAAAGGCTTACCATCACGTGAGGCATCTATGTTAACACTGAATAGGGAATCGTGGAGGAATTTTCTTAAGAGGGCTATGCTCCAGATGGAATGCTGAAAGACATAATTAATCTCTAATGATGATGATAATGATCATTTTATTTAAAGTATCAGCTTTTGACTAAACAAACTTAACTTTCAGCAGAGCCACAGATAGTTACATAAAATAAACTATCATATTTGCACAACTTAAATTTTCAGCTATAGCTTTCCCCAGAAAAATAATTAGTAATAACAATAAGACATATATTCACATACTCACTCAGATGTAACTCAACCTCAGTTGACCACCTACAATGGCCGCTTCAGGGCAACAAGCATCTCGACAGCGAGTGATGAGGGGATTGGAGGGGAAGGATGCTGTGCGAGGTTGGGGAGGGGATGTTCCGCATTGCGTGATGGATGGGAAAGTCTCTGTGGGCAGGAAAGTGAGGTGCAGCACAGAATGCAGTAGAGAGAAGTGGTGGTAGAGCAACAAAGAGGAGACAGGGGTGCGGGTGGGACTGCGTATGCGGCCAACTGGACCTTCTTCATGTGACTGGACTCTCATACAACAGCCTTCCGTGCAGGTTCAATCAGGTGTACGTGGTGGCAGGGAACTGGCCTGCCCCGTCCTATCTACTGCAGGCCGTAGGCAGCGTCCGGGTGATTCCTGACATTTCGACTGAAGTGTACTGTGGCTCCATCTCAATGGATCCGCACTCGTCTGTGAACGCCTAGTGGAACATTGTCGAGAAGTTCAGGTAAGAGCTCCTGTAGTAATATTTTGAATGTGGGGTTAATTAAATGACTAGGTGGAGTGTATTGTTCACAATGCCTCCCAAACATTAATGGAAAACCATTCTTTATGCTATTATGCTGTGTGGTTTACCATGAGGCCACAGGTAAGAATTATGGATGTTAAACACACATGATCATAATAAGGTAGCCTCATTAGTAACTAATCATTGGCAGGCAAGGTGTGATTGACTGCAGTCTGCTGTAGGTACCAGTTGAGATGTGGAAGATAACTGTAAGGTGTCTCTATAAATGGTATGGATGCATTCTGTCTTCACGCAAAGTCCTCAAAACACTTTGAAGACTCACACTCGATGCACATCTTACAGCTCTCGAACTTGTTGAAGGATTAACCTCTACAGTGTATAATATTATTTCTTACACTGCAGGAATTCTGTGACATCTTCTAATGCCAGTTCCGTGTCTGGAAGCATAAAATGATCCACTTGAGTGTAACTTCCAATAAGATGCTCAAATGTTCAGTGATCAAGCTGGTGCCTATCGGATAATGTACATCCTTAGATTGGCAAATCCATTTCCTTGTGTAGCCCCATACATGAAATACATGTCAGCCAGCTCTGCATTAGTGAAACAATGCATGCTGCTCTTGATCTGTGTAGGAAATAATTAATCTAGCGGAGCTTGTAAACAGTGCACTCTTCAGCACTCTCTCCCAGCTCAAGGCATTATTACTGACCACACATTTTATACAAAAATTGCTTATTTGGGCTCTCTACTGGCTATTACATTTTTGACATATATTTTAGGACCACACTGTATATATACACTCATGTTCATTCAAATTTCTACACCACAAGATGATGTGCTACAGATGCAAAATTTAATGGACAGGAAGAAGATGCTGTGATATGCAAATGATTAGCTTTTCAGAGCATTCACACAAGGTTGGCGCCGGTGGCGACACCTACAACGTGCTGACATGAGGAAAGTTTCCAACCGATTTCTCATACACAAACATCAGTTGACCAGCATTGCCTGGAGAAACATTGTTGTGAGGCCTCGTGTAAGGAGGAGATATGTGTACCATCACATTTCTGACTTTGATAAAAGTCTGATTGTACCCTATCGCGATTGCAGTTTATTGTATCGCAACATTGCTGCTTGAGTTGGTCACGATCCAATGACAATTTGCAGAATATAGAATTGGTGGGTTCAGGAGGGCAATCAGAATGCTGTGCTGGATCCCCATGGCCTCGTATCACTAGCAGTCAAGATGACAGGCATCTTATCTGCATGACTGTAACGAATCATGCAGCCACGTCTCAATCCCTGAGTCAACAGATGAGGACATTTGCAAGACAATAACCATCTGCAAGAACAGTTTAACAATGTTTTCAGCAGCATGGACTATCAGCTTGGAGACCATGGCTGTGGTTACCCTTGACACTGCATCACAGACAGGAGTGCCTGCGATGGTGTACGCAATGACGAACCTGGGTGCACGAATGTGAATACGTCATTTTTTCGGATGAATTCAGGTTCTCTTTACAGCATCATGATGGTTGCCTCTGTGTTTGGCGACATCGCGGTGAATGCACATTGGAAGTGTGTATTCATCATTGCCATACTGGCGTATCACTTGTGTTATGGTATTGAGTGCCATTGGTTACACGTCTCGGTCACCTCTTGTTTGCATTGACAGTACTTTTAATAGTGACCATTACCTTTCAGATGTGTTACGATCCATAACTCTACCCTTCATCTGATCCATGCAAAACCCTACAGTTCAGCAGGATAATGCATGACCGCATGTTACAAGTCCTGTACGGGCCTTTCTGGGTACGGAAAATGTTCGACTGCTGCCCTGGCAAGCATATTCTCCAAATCTCTCACCAATTGAGAATGTTTGGTCAATGTTATCCGAGCAACTGCTCATCACAATATGCCAATCACTACACTTTATGAACTGTGGTATTATGTTAAAGCTCCATGGTCATCTGTACCTGTACACACCATCCAAGCTCTGCTTGATTTAGTGCCCAGGTGTATCAAGGCCATTATTACGGCCAGAGGTGGTTGTTCTGGGTACTGATTTCTCAGGATCTCTGCACCCAAATTGCATGAAAATGTAATCACATGTCAGTTCTAGTATAATATATTTTGAGGAAATGCATACTGTAAACCATCAGCTGTTTATTATTTTTCAAACTTCTACCGGTTTCGGTTATAAACCATCTTCACGGAAGAGAACTAGACAGACTGATTAAACAGGTGCATTATATGCCTTCTTATGCATACTGGCATGCATGTCACACAATAAAAATAAATAAGACATCACCAGGCATCAAGTCTTGATTAAAAACATAAAAGCAATGCCAGGCTGTGCTGTGTGATGGTTCATGGTTGGTGCCATTACTATAGTAGGAAGAAATATCAGTACATTCCAATGAACATGCTGTGCAATGGAAAGAGAAGCATTAAAAATCAACCTCATAGTAAATGAAAGCAAAACGAAATATATGATAATGTCACAAGCTGAGGCCAGAAGAACCCCTAAAGACCTAAACATGAAAGGGAAATGCTGTAAAGGAGTGTCGTCTTTTAGTTACTTTGGAACCCTAATAACAAGTGAGGCTATATGATACAGTAAGGCTATAAGAGACAGAATACAAGCAGAAATTAGGGCTTACTTTGCAAATATGCAACTTTTCAGAAATAGCCCTATTAGAAGAAAAACAAAACTGTTAATATACAACTCCCTAATCCTCCCATTTATTACATATGAGTCAGAGGCATGGACACTGACAGAAGATGACAAAATTGCTCTAAGAACCTCTGAGCGGAAAATACTGTTTAAAATCGATGGTCCAATAAGAGAGAAAGAAGGCTGGGGAATATGATACAACACTGAATTACAAGAGTTAATACAGGGTAGGGACATAGTAAAATTTGTGAAATCATAGTGATTATGATCGCTAGGACATATGGTGAGAATGGCAGAGGATAGAATGCCAAAGAAAGTGATGAAGGGTGAAATCCATTCAGCTAGGCAAAGAGGGAGACCAATAAGAAGATGGATTGAAGACATAATAGAGGATTTCACTAATATTCGATTAATGATGAAAAATCTCCTCAGAGATGATAAATATTGTTAAAAATGAGATAGAATGGCTGGCCAGTACTTACCATTGTGCTGTACCGCCGATAGTTACACAAATGAAGAATCAGAAAAAAGAGGACAAAAAGGACAAGGGCAAGCTTTCGGAACACAGTTCCTTCGTCAGGTGGGAGAGAAGGGAAGAAGAAAGGATGGGAACAGAAGGAAAAGGTAGTTCACGACCTAGGTCATGAAGGAGTGCAAGGAGATATTCAGAAAAGGAATTAAAGTTCAGGGAGAAGAAATAAAAACTTTGCTGTTTGTTGATGACATTGTAATTCTGTTAGAGGAAGCAAAGGGCCTGGAAGAGTAGCTGAATGGAATGAACACTGTCTTTAAAGGAGGGTATAAGATGAACATCAACAACTGCAAAACAAGGGTAATTGAATTAAGAATAATGTTAGAAAGCTGCTGAGAAAGCACTCTCGATTCAAACAAGAACACGCAAATGTTGACAGGCAAAAATTAGTAGAGATTCGTGTGTCTATAAAAAGATTGATGCGCGAAGCGTACAATAATTATCACAGCCATACCTTAGCAAAAGATCTTTCCGAGAACCCGAAAAAATTCTGGTTCTATGTAAAATCGATAAGTGGGTCAAAGCCCACTGTCCAGTCACTTGTTGATCATTCCGGGGCAATAATACAAGAAAGCAAACGGAAAGCTGAAGTTCTAAATTTAACCTTTAAGAAATCTTTCACGCAGGAGGACTGCACAAATGTACCATCATTTGATCGACGTACTAATTCTGAACTGGGGGACGTAGCAATAGGTATTTCCTGTGTAGAGAAGCAGCTGAGAGAGCTAAATACGAAAAAGTCTGCTGGTCCAGATGGAATACCAGTTTGGTTTTACAAAGACTATTCTGCGGCATTGGCCCCCTACTAAGCTTGCATTTATCGCAAATCTTTAATTCAGCGCAAAGTTCCTAGTGATTGGAAAAAAGCGCAGGTGACTCCCGTTTATAAGAAAGGAAAGAGAACTGACCCACACAATTACAGGCCAATATTGTTGACTTCAGTTTCATGTAGAATTTTGGAGCATATTGTCAGTTCGAATATAGTAAATTTCCTTGAAACGGAAAAGCTTCTTTCCATGAATCAGCACAGGTTTAGGAAACATTGTTCATGTGAAACTCAGCTTGCCCTTTTCTCGCATGACATCTTGCGAGCCATGGATGAAGGGCAACAGGCGGATTGTGTTTTTCTCAACTTCAAAAAGGCGTTCGACGCGGTGCCACACTGCAGACTGCTAACGAAGATACGAGCTTATGGAATAGGTTCACAGATTTGTTACTGGCTGGAAGACTTCCTAGGTAATAGAACACAGTATGTTGTTCTTGACGGCGAGTGTTCATCAGAGACGAGTGTATCGTCAGGCGTGCCCCAGGGGAGTGTGATAGGACCACTGATGTACAGAGTATGTTGTAATTTGCGGCTGTTTGCTGATGATGCTGTGGTGTATGGGAGGGTGTCGTCTGTAACTGACTGTAATAGCATACAGGATGACTTAGACAAAATTTCTAGTTGGTGCAAAGAATGGAAGCTAGCTCTCAATGTAGAAAAATGTAAGGTGATGCGCATGAGTAGGAAAAACAATCCCATAATGTTCGAATACAGCATTAGTAGTGAGCTTCTTGATGCTGACGCGTCGTTCAAATATCTAGGCGTAACATTGCAGAGCGATATGAAATGGAACGAGCATGTAACGACAGTTGTGAGTAAGGCGGACAGCCGACTTCGGTTTATTGGGAGAATTTTGGGAAGATGTACTTCGTCTGTAAAGGAGATCGCATATAAAACGCTTGTACGACCACGTCTCGAGTATTGCTCAAGTGTTTGGGACCTGCAGCAGATCAGTTTAAAGGAAGACATAGAGGCGGTTCAGAGACGAGCAGCTAGATTTGTTACCAGAAGGTTCGACCAATGCGCAAGTGTCACGAAAATGCTCCGGCAACTCAATTGCTGCCTACTTACATTTCGCGTAAAGATCACAAAGACAAGATAAGAGAAATTAGGGCTCGTACGGAGGCATATAGGCATTCTTTTTTTCCTTGTTCAATTTGGCAGTGGAATAGGAAAGGAAATGCCTAGTAGTGGTACAGTGTACCCTCCGCCACGCACCTTACGGTGAATTGCGAAGTATATATGTAGATGTAGAAGTCTAAGAAACTCACGTGACACTGAAGGAATTTTCTATCTCCTGTAGTTCGCAGCTGGTGGCAAAACTGTTACAATTTAATAAATAAAAATATTGTGCAAGCATGATTTTTCTCATTATGTTTAGAAAAATCTATGAAATCTGTAGTTGGAAACAAAACTTTAATGCTTGGTCTGAATATTAATGTACGCTTCAGGTCCAAAGTAAGGGGATAAAAAAATAAAATCAGAAGCTGTCTGTTGTTATTTCACCCTCCATTCCTCTGCAGTAACTTTGTCCCTATGGATATCTGAAATGGATAAAGACATCAATGAAAAATATGAAATTCCTCAAAACATCATTTTAAGAACATGTGATAAATATTTTGATGATTTGTAAGTAAGAGAACTTATAGAAGTGGGAATCTCCACAATTGATAGTTTTTGTAACACTAGTCTATGCAAAAACCACCTGGTTTTTTCAGGAATTGCTGATGAGCAAAAGGTGGTTTTAGAAGCTGTAGCCACGGTGGAGTAGCCGAGCGATCTAAAGCGTCTCGCTGCGGAGCGCGCGGTTGCTTGCCGTGGAAGTTTGAGTCCTCCCCCTGGGGCATGGGTGTGTGTGTTTGTCCGTAGGTTAGTTTACATGGGTTTAAGTTGTTTGTAATCTACGGACTGATGATCACGCAGTTTGGTCTGATAGATTTACAAACATTTGAACCATTTTTTTAGAAGCTGTAAAAAGCTTACTCTAGACTTCATGGAATGTATGAAACATTAACTAATTTGCTCAATTTTCCTGTGCTGCAGAAAGTGTGTTATGTTTAATTACTGACCTCCACTGTACAAGTCTACAGTATGCCCATTCTTCTGGAAGGTATATGAATAGTTGCCACATCATGTTATCCAAAAAATACTTAACTCCTTATCTGATTAATGATGAAAATTCTCCTCAGAGATGATAAATATTGTTCAAACGAGATAGAATGATTGGCCTGTACTTACCTTTGTGCTGTACCACCGATAGTAACACAAATGAAGAAACAGAAAAAAAGGGACAAAAAGGACAAGCTTTTGGAACATAGTTCCTTCATCAGGTGGGAGAGAAGGGAAGAACAAAGGATGGGAACAGAAGGGAGAGGTAATTGAAAACCTAGGTCATGAAGGTGGTGTTTCGGGAGTGTGGACGTCAGAGATACTGCATGTACATACTGAGCTAAGTCAGAGAGGATCTTTCCTCTTTGGTTATATATACTGGCAGAAGTAAAGTTTTGTGGACAGACCGTGAAGCGTGTCAGGATAGCTCAGATGGTAGAGAGCTTGCCAGCGAAAGGCATAGGTCCCAGGTTCAAATCCCGTTTCTGGGGATTTAAATGTAATTTTGTTGATTGTGAAAGCTTTCTTGAAAACTTATCTCGTTTTGTAGAGCAAATTTCCAAAGAATGAAGAAGAAATTGATTCAGTACAACAAAAATCTGAACTTTCATTTAAACACTCTGTCCTACGTTTTTGTACAGTCAAGTTGTTTGACTCATTTAATATGTACTAAAAGTTTTTCGACCATATTGTACAATTGTTTGAATTTTGAAATGGTCAGTCTTATAGTCCAATTATTTCAAAGTTGTAAATATGTAGAGAAATCGATACCAATTTCGCATGGCTTCCTTTGTATAGGGATTCACACATATATGCACCTGGCGAAGCTCAGTATCAGTTACATAACGAATTAAATTCAGAGCCTGTATGCTCAGTGTTCAGCTGATGGCAAGTGTTTCTTCCTTTATGATGATGAAGGATTAAACAAGTCTGCCCACAGCTGAACACAGTGCATTCACACTCTTAATTCTCTCTTTTTTATTTTGTGGTAAATTTAGAAAATTTACACTGTTTAATGTAATTTAATCATCGTAATATTTTCGTGATCATAGGCATTTGAAAATGACGCCATAGTGTGCAGAAACCATATTCACCCTCCACAGAATTGTGCCCTCCCCCCCCCCCCCACACACACACACAGAAAAAAATTCTGTATCTGCCACTGTTTCGAAGTGATTTAGTTGTAGTTCTCTGACAGCTAGGAGTAGTTTGTTATATAGCTTTATTCCAGTGTGTTTAAGACTATTCTGGCACTTAAAATCGTGTATTCGAAGTCTAAATTGTTCCTATTCCTAGTATCGTAGGAATGGGCAGTACTCCAGCAGGTTAATGTTTCTGGCTGAGTTTTCATTGCGAGTAGGCAGCTTTAATACATATAGAAGGTACTGATAATATTTTTAGTTTTCTTTAAATATGTCCGGACTGAATTTTCTTAGTAATTATCCTCACTGCTGTTTTTTCCACTGAAATTTTCATCTGCTCTGTACAAAAGTACACTGGGTAACTTCCAGATTACAACAATGACGATGCTACTATTATAATATTTTTGTGAATCAATGCGCCAGTAACATAACTTTTGGAATACTGTGTGTACCTTTCCGAACCTACCTTCGTTATTTTAAAAATTCGCGCGCCTCGCCGTCACCTATCGGTGAAATGTCAAACGAGAGAAACAGTTGAAAGTGTCACGGAGAACGGCCAGTTCAAACTTGCTGAGAAAGCACCGGCTGATATTTTCGCTTTAGAATTGTTTGTGGTTACTTTGCGAAGGTGATATTTGTGTAGGTAGGTGATTATTTACCAGAAAGTGTCGTAGCAATGTGTGTCGTCGTATTATAATCGATGCAGACGTCTCGTAAGTTAGGTGGTTGTGCAACTCTTTAATCACCAAAAATAGATTGCGCTTCTTATTTTTAAAATCGCCAATTGCCCGCGCATTCTTAAGTGAAAGTGTTTTCAAGGTGATGTACAAACAAGAATTTCTATAAATACGGTAGAACCGGCATGCATACTTAATATGAAACGTCCGTTACATACTATGAACATGTGTTTACCTTAAAGCTTTGGTTGAAATTATAACATACCGGTAGTGTTTTACAGTGTTTAAACAGTGAGTGTTATTCCGAAAACATTAGGTAGGTCACTTGCCTGACAGTATGTAGTGGTCACAGTGTAATATTTCATGTAAAATCGGAGTGGAAAGAACTGTAATATTCAAATTTTCGAATAGTTTGGTTGCTCTATACAGTTTCTATAATTGTATCCTTCACTGTACTATTAGTTTTAATATGTGAGCGAATTAGTACAGTAATAGTCGGAACCAACAAGTAGGCCTAACAACATTTTGTTATTAACTGATATTGTGAATAGTGTTCTTAAATTTTGGTTGTCTGTTCTTTTTAGAAAGTGGAAATACTGACACTAGTATTATCATCTGTAGAAACACACTTGTGCTTCAGTTGAAGCGCCCCTAAATTTGTTATGAAAAATTCTTAGCTGGTTGGGTAAGCATCCTTAAACACACTGCACAGTGTTGGAAGAGGCCAAAAAAAAAAAATAGTTTTACATTTGTAATTTGTAGGACAAACATTAAATTTTGAATAACTGTTGTGGTATTGAGGTACTATAAATGTTCTTTTAGCTTATACATTTATTTTAATTTTTGGGATGAACAGTTTATGTTCTTATACATTAGTGTGGTGTCTGTGTCAAGGTAAGGTTGTATAGGGGGGGAGGGGGGAATTGAAAAAGTTTCCCAAAAAGTTCTGTGACACAAAGCTGTGTCACACTGGGGAAATTAGCATTGCAATTTGACCCCCTCCCCTGAAAAATAAATAAAACTGTGGAGGCCTGTATATGGTTCTCAAAATCATAGCTATTGCTTACCAGTTTAAATTTATTTCTAGACTTAGTAAGCATGTATACAAAGATACCCTCATTTGATTTTTGGGCTAAACTAGAGTGTCTGTTGCCCACATTCTGCAAATGTTAGCAACACCACAGGGTACGGAGAGAACCTACCAACCATAGAGCAGGAACAGCATTAATTAATTTCTCGTGAATTTCAAATATCAACGAAATAAGATCTGTTTCAAACCAGTTAACACGACACAAAATTTTGAAATGTACCAAAATCCTTATAATCTTTAATGATGAGATCAGTGAAATTTATTGTGAAATCCTTGGCAAAAATGCTGCACACAAATGCCAGACAAAATTTTAAAACTGATGCCAAATTCATTACACATTAAATGTGGAATATTATTGCCCACCTGGACATGACTCCTGATTGGCTACCTTCACCTGTGTCATTCATCACGCTGTTGCCAATGTGTATACATGAAGAAACAGTTGCGAACTCATAAACAGCACTTTTACTGATGAACACTGTGGTGTGAGGATGTAGAGAACCTGGAAGAAAAGTTTGGTGAGGTGAAAGGAATGTCAAAGATGAGATCTGGGTCTGTACTGATAATATCAACCCCAGCCTAGTCACAGGCATCACTCACCTGTGAAAAGTTGGGTTATGTTCCCGATAGCATCACTCTGCTAAAGAGCCTGAACATGGTCCAGGGAATTATTTCATAGGGATCTTTTATGTTCCGGTTTTTGCTCCCACAGCTTCACCCTGTGGACTGCCTTCCCAGCTCCATAGGGCTGACTGGCAGGGTTATGCCTCAACTACTGTGGTTACTACTCTGCTACCATGTGACGTTGCTGTGGCGGTTCAACAGATAACTGAGGACATCGTTTCTGCTGTTGAGGCAACTGTTCCGACTATCACATGCTCACCTCAGCGCAAGTCTGTGTCTCGGTTGACACGAGAGTTCGTCAAAGCTATCGGGGAATGTTTGCGGGTGCTCCAGCGTCTCCCCACCACGGAACATCTGATTGCTTTTTAAGTGTCTCTGGGCCCGAACCCGGTGATTGATCCAACAGAGTAAGCGGGACTGTCGGCTGTGATATGTAGCCGCCATAGATTCCCGCACTTCCCCCCTTCTCGGTTGTGGTTGCAGGTATGGCAGCTTTTGGGTACCGCCCACTGGCTGGAATCCTGTCACTCAAAATTCAAGGTACTCTGTATTGACCTGACAGTAACTGCTGAGCACATGGCAGAGCCTTATGCAAGTTGCCTTGTGGCCGCAACGTGCAGTGCAGATTTCTGCGCTCTCAAAGAGTAGTTGAGTGGAGGCAGTTATCATTCTGTGCACATTGGTGGGAACTGTGTAACGTTTCATTTAAAGAGTTCAAGACTGCTTTTGCTGCATCCACCAATACCTCTCCACGATCAGATTATTCACAGCCAGTTCATCTGTCACTTCTCGACAGACTTACAATGCCAGATACTCACCCTTTTCAATAAACGTTGGACAGGGGTCTTTTCCCCTCACAATGATGGGAAACTATCATTGCCCCAGTGATGAAACCAGGCACAGATTCACTGGAAGCTGAGAGTTAGTGCCCTATCAGTCTAACCAACGTTCTGTGCAAGATCCTCTAACATATGGTGAGTCGCTGGCTTATGTGGATACTTGAGGTTTTCGGTCTCCTGGCACAACAACAGGGAGGCTTCTGTAAGGTTCATTGTTCATTCCACTATCAAAAATCTAGTGTCCCTCGAGTCAGCCGTGAGCGTCTTGTCAGTTACTCTCAACACTTTACGAATGGGGCCTATGTGGTTCCGTTCTGACGTTTAGACCGAACTTCCTCTCGCTCTTCATTTTTAAAGTTGGACTCGGTACCTCTCTTGGCTCCCCTCATATTTTAGAGAACGATGTCCACAGGCCTCTGTTCTTAGTGTTCCTCTACTTTTAATTGCAATTAACGGTCTTGCTGCAGCAGTGGGGACATTCTCTTCCTCCTTGTTTCTGACACCTATCTTTACTTTAGCTGAGGTAGCATCGGTGTCGCTGTACGGACGCTGCAGGGAGCTATCCTAAAGGCACGGACTTAGGCCTCTGCGCACGGTTTCCAATTTTCGGCACAGAGAAACCTTGTCGTGCACCTTTGTCGCTGTCGGGGTAGCTCACCCAGACCCCGAGGTATACCTGAATGACGAACCCCTTTGGGTCGAGGAGACCATCACTTTTTAGGCACGTTCTTAAATGCCTGGCTGATTTGGGCGCCACACCTTCGCCAGCTGAGACAAAACTGATGGCAACAACTGAATACTCTCCACTGCCTCAGCCACACTGGGAAGCTGTTCACCCTCTCTTCTGCAGCTGTATAAGGCCCTTATTCAGTCACACCTGGATTACAGCAGCCTGGTGTATGATTCTGCAGTTCCACCTGCACTGTGGGGCTTGGACCCAGTTCATCCCCTTCCCATGCCAGCGACTAAGGTCAGGTCTTCCAGTTGCAGTACATGTCCATTCCCTTTTTTTGTGACTCAAAAGCCTCTGTCGCACAATTGAATCGCCAGTTTCTTGATTCGTTCTGTTGCACAGAAGTTGTGGTGCTCTGTTGACAGTGGTCCACATCCTGTTGGACTGTCCGCTTTTAGTTGCCTTGCGGCAGTCTTTTAATCTACCAGATGCTTTACATTTAGCCTTAGGTGACAATACCTTTATCGCTAAGAAGTTTTACATTTTATTCGTTCAGCTGATTTTTCCCATTCCATTTAATGAAGGATACTTTAGCCTGATTCTCAAATCTGCATCCCTACCGCACTTCTAAGTCATTGTTAGACTCTTTCTTTTAGATTGACTACAGATTTTTAGTGTGTACAGCATGGCTGCCTCATATGTTTCTATCCCAGTGATAATCCAGCCATGGTATTCTGCTGTAAAATTTTAATTTCATTCAACACTGTTTTTACCCCTTTTGTGTTTTCCCCCTTGAGGGATTCCCTTCTGAGTTCAGCCCCAGATTGTTTTAATTTATGTCAAAATAAAACTTCTTTGCTAGGAACAGGAGTCTTATGCCCTTGTAGTTTAGTCCCCTATAAAACCCAACAAGAAATTCAAAGCTGTTTTTAAAAACAGTTACTGGATGGTGGTCATTTTTATTTGTAAGCATATGGTGATTTTTCAGTTCAGAGACGTTAGCGATTATTAGAATATCTTTGCAGTAGGTTACATTACAATATTGCAATTGACACGATTCTTTTTAGAAAAGATCCTTTACAACATTGCAACACAAAATACTGTAACTTAAAAATGTAACCTTCAAAGTCTGGTTCGAATATAACCAGGATAAACTCTTGCAATATTGTGGAGGAAGATCGACAGGATATGAGAAGATACCGTTTTCTCTTTGAGATGTAAATTTTGCAAATATAAAAATAGGGAAATGTAAGAGTTCGTCGCGTATTAATTGTCATGGTAGGCCCTAGTTCTCTTCTTGCACCACCACTGGTTAGGGCACTTTATATAGTTTACTGCAACATTTACTGACTTCTCTGCTCCACAATCAACACCATTTTTTGTGTCCAGATTGTGAAGTAGCCCATATTCCGGACAAAATGCTATTGATTTCTCTACACCACTTATAAGTGGAATGAACTCCTTCCACGCAAGAGAAATGTTCGCACTAGACGCTTCCACTACTCACGTCAGTCTGATACTAACTTTCATGACCACAACAAAAACGGTATCTCCCACTAATGTCATTCCGCGTTAGCTTATTGGTTACCATAATGGGCACTCCTCATTGGCTCCTACACTATTGTTCAATCTAAGATATTCGATATATAGTGACAGCAACCCTGCTGTGCACAAAGGCTTGCAAATTACTGAAGACTTTTCTAAAAACAATCATGTCTTTTGCAATGTTGTAACTTAACCCATTGCAGAGATATTAAAATTATCACAAATGTCTCCAAAGTTAAAAATTGTTGCATGGAGGAAAAAGGAGAGGGGGGGGGGGAGAGAGAGAGAGAGAGAGAGAGAGAGAGAGAGAGAGAGAGAGAGAGAGAGAGAGAGAGAGAGCACAACAGTGCAAGGTAAACTACTTTAACTTCTAAATTATGGGTTAATCAAATACAAAAACCTTCAAAACTTCTCAAGCAGCTAATATGATTTTTATTAGACCATTTCATTTGTATTGACTAAGTTTGTCTGTTATATATGCAAACAAATCATATGTACCAAACTCCATTCCAGAATTGAGCAGCCAGAGTTCCAGTGTACATTGCTACAAAATTTCATCCGTGACTGTTGTAAATTCACTAAGTAATTTTAAATGTACACTTAATTTCTCCTCAAATTGAGGTAGGAATGATTTGAAATTTTTATACTCTTATGAAATGTTCTGCAGAATTCAAATATTGTATCATACTTGTTGGAATAACATTATGAAGGCAGATTTGAGCCTTGAAAAAGAACATATTGCGTTCAATTAAATGTGCTTACTTAAATAACAAATTCCTGTGTACAGACTGTAGTTAGTGTCCCAACATACTAACTGGTAGCATCGGAAAGATAAGAAAATTTATTTTAAAACAAACTTTAAAAATCTTTGGAGAAGTGACAATTCTACTAGTCGGCCTAACATATTAACCCACTTTGAAACTCGGGCGGCTGTGGTGCATGCTGCAGGGCCCGGGATGGCTGCGAGACACCTGCTTCTGCTGTGGCTGGCTCTGGCAGCTCCGCAGTGTGGCGGCGCTTCCATCTGGGGGTGGCTGCTCCCCTCCTGGGCCGGGGGAGGCGACGCGGGTGACGGCAGTGGCTCTGCCCGGCTGGCCCACGCGCCGGGAGTCGACGTCCCGGAGGTGCATTTTGAGACTAAGAGTGTCGAGGACAAGTTCATCGACGCCGTGCAGCGTTACGAGGGGCGCGTGTCGGACCTGGACGCGTGTCAGCACAAGGTGTGTAAGGGCTGCCAGCAGTGTGGCCGAGTGATGTGGCAGTTACACAGTTACGCTGATTTACAGTTTGTGAAAATAACATTCTGCACACGGTTAGCATTAAGTATATATGGCGAGACAACTCGAGTGGTGCAGCAGTCTTTAGATTGTCGGCCACTAAATCGAGTCGAGATTTAAATTCTGTGTACAATATTAGACAAATGATTTCTAGCTTACATCAGGGTGCATACAGACTCTTTATACTCATTACAAACATCTTAGTTGTTAATTCAAGGAATGCTTCGAAGTCATATGAACAAAATACTCCTGCGAAATGCTATATATCGTCGTAATACAAAATGAAACGGCAATGCTCTTATCGTGTCAATCTGAGCACAGTGGTTAGTAGTTCCAGATAATCGTCTAGAGACAAACATGTACGGGTCACAGCAGTAGAACGGGTCACGTTACAAATTTACCAGACTGTTCAACTATTCTGCCGTAGATCCGCCCGTGTGCAGTAGATAAGGTTTTTATACACAAGTGCGGAACATAGCATATTTAGTGGGCTTTGTGCTTGTTATTATTTTAAACTGTAGTCGGCAGATGAAAACGTGACTCAATCATTGGCTACTCAGTGAAATACTCCACACGTATTTCAGAGAGTAATTTGTTTTAGAAAGACAGTAATTAAATGCTTTTTTTCTGCATTGTTGTTGATACAGATTGGAGAATGCATTGATTTTTTCCTTGCCAATCCTGTACACACTCTATTACATGATTCAAACGGTGTATGCCAGGAAAGTTCTAATGAGGCGTAACTAAATCAACAATCATCATATTTCAGCCAATATGAAAGAAATAATTTCTGTATTTTATACACTAACCTCCCCTGTGGATCAGGGTAAGAGATCTATTACTGGAGCCCCTATCAAAATCCTTAAATCAGTTCCTGTGATTACCCTGTACATAAAGACATGCCAAAGGACTGTGTAATATTTAATATCATTGAGCTGTCTACTGATGGGTTGTTGGTAATACAGTATGCAAATTAAGTTTATATGATTTCATTGATATTTGTTAGTGTTCCTTGACTTCTTCCACATCTACTGAATGATGAAATTAGATTTCATGATCAAGAGGTCAAATCCAACATACAACTTGCATTAAATATAGATCAAATGTTGCCAAACGAGACGATTTGGAACAAATGTTGGCAACCAAGAATGTACAATGACTGGCAAAAACAAGACCCCTCTAAATAATTCACAGCCCAAAGAAAGGGTATTGTACATGCCCAAGCTGAGAAGTGCCAGTGTTAACAACTGTAGCACTCTATGCAGCTTCAGCTTAGAATTTACATAATCTAATAAAATCAGTACAATAGTTAAGATACAGTACATGCTGAAAATTTATTGCAGCTTAACTAACTTTATCAGGTATATTGAAAATGCATTATTACGGTACGAAAATTGGTAATTGATCCTTAATAATGATAAATGTGAGGTCGTCCATGTGACGACTAAAAGAAATCTTTTCAACTTCAGTTACACAATAAAGCAGTCAAATTTACAGGCTGACAATTCTATCAAATACCTAGGAGTTACAATTATGAACTAATTAAATTGGAAAGAATGCAGAAAATATTGCAGGGAAGGCGAACCAAAGACTAAGTTTCATTGTCAGAACACTTAGAAGATGCAACAGTTGTACTAAAGAAACTGCCTTGTGCACCATATTTTTGAGTATTGCTGTGCATTGTGGGATCCACACCACACGTGACTGACGGACAATTTAGAGAAAATTCAGTGAAGGACAGCTCGTTGCGTATTATTTCAATATAGGGGAGAGAGAGAGTCACAGAAATGATGCACGAGTTGGACTGGAAATCATTAAAAGAAAGGTGTTATTTGTTGTGATGAGACCTATTTGCGAAATTTCTTTTGTCCTTCTTTTCCGAATGCGAACATATACCATATTTACTCGATTATAAGATGAGGTTTTTTCCAGATTCATCAATCGATAAATACAGCGTCGTCTTATATTCGCAGACTAGCGAAAGTCAAAATTTTTATCACATGTAATCGACTAAGTAAAGCTTCAATGTACCAAAGTCGCCCTTCCTCCCACTGCAGTACAATAAATCAAAATAAGTAACACCTTTTTAATTAAAATGTTTAATGTGGTGTATCATTTGAACAGCCTCAATTTTGTAATATGGAAGATTAAACACGAAAACTGTGCATGGAATTGTTAGCTTCAGAACCAAAGAAATCAATTTGGCATGTACGCACTAAACTGAGTGTACTTTCTTTGAGTCCTGTGCGTGTCTCTTTTACTACTTGCATTTCGTGCTTAGTTTAATTTAATTAGGAAGTTCTGGAACATGGAATTTTAATGTTTCAACAGTTTTGATGTGCTTGAATGATTTTCTAAAGAAATGATACAATGAGGTAAATTGCAATGAATCTCTACATGCTGTATTCTATATCCTAACTATTAGGCCTAAATTGCTTCTATTTAATGGTGTAAACAAAAGCAGAAGATGTACGAACCACTACTGGCATTTCTGAACTTGGGCATGCACAATGCTCTCTACATATCTCCAGGACAGGCCCTCAGTACATTATGAATCCCCCCCCCCCCCCTCACCATGTAGGTATTTCCTATCACAAAGTGTCCATTATTGCTTTCCAATAACGGTTCACACACCATCCTTGTATACATCTCACCATGCGCACAGAAAAATAATAATCCTACATAATATCGGCATTTCGGGATATATATTGCTCCTCTGGAGTTGTATGTATCACCAGAGCAAGGATTGCTCAATGATTTAAATTTTTTTGTGTCCTGTAAAAGTAGGCAGGTAACGCTTTTATTCTTCTGTTGTAACATTGTCGATTAGTCACTGTAAGCAACCTTAACTGTAAATTATCCAGAAGTGTGTGCCTAGAGCGATTTAAGATGTAACTATCATGTAAATATATTTATTGGGAAGGCATACAGTTTTGAAGTTTTACAAACTGACAATAGATATCTGCTTTAGCCTGGAAAAGCTTCCAAGAATGTCCACACACTTGAAGTTTTCAACTAACATTATAATAGATGTTCTGGGCAGATACCTCACTCATCACTTGCAAGATAACCTGTGGATATCCTTGCCGTTCACAATTTTATTACAAAGTAACCAACACTGCAAATATCTGCAGATATCCACATCGACACAGACCTCTACAATGGTAGACAAAAACTCATTGCGACAATCGTTAAGTTTTTTGTCATGTCCAGTAGAATAGGCACCAATGTGTGTTCCTTGCTGTGAAACCTGATTGTATATTTTGTTATTTTGACAAAGTATGAGATGTAGTAGCATCACCCTGTGATGAGAGTAAGGCGAAGATGACTGCTTGGAACTCCTGTGGTTTGTCCATGTGTTGAGTTCAGCAGTGTGATATAAAAACCATGTCTGAGGGCTCTTAGCAGATCTGGCTCTTTGTTCCCTGTATCATAAGTATCGTAACAAATTGTTATTATTTCTGGTATCAGCCAGATTTCTAGGACTGACAGTCGATGGAACAACTTTGCAACTGACTCACTGAGTGGTCGGCTGCACTCGTGAATACATGAGTGACGAAGTTCTGCACAAACAAAGAAATCGGAACAGGTTACACAGCTCTAAATATCTGAAGTGTGATGCAGAAGTCTTGACAGGTGGCTAACCAGACCACTAAACCCTCTGAAAAGCCAGTATTAATGCAATAGGTGATACATATGTTTGAATTAATTGATCTGCGAACTATTACTCTTTCAGAAATTGATAGGCTTATTCTGTAAAATTTCCTGAATAGTCGTCCAAACTCTAATCCTGAAGTGCTTTTAGGTAACACCTGCTATCAGTTGTGACAAGTTATTTCCAAAGATTAACTGATTTTATAGTTTGTCAGTTAATCCTGTTTTCATTTTTGATCACATTATAATTATTGAATATTTAATACAGAATATTTATTGGCCTTTCAATATTTTTCATACAATTGGCTTCATGAGGGTACATAGTGTAATTTACATTTATAGCCTACATTACATTTATACATTAAGCATATATCAATAATATAGTGAGGACAGTTTACAACTCACTGCAAAGACATGGCGACGAGCTGCGACAGGCACATACAAAAGACACACACATACAACACATTCAGCTATCGGCCATGGCCTTCTTCAGAAAATAGAGCACTCACGCAATCACACAGGCACACATCACAGTCATACAACCATCACCTCCGACTGCGAAGTGCGGCAGTCGGAGGTGATGGTTGTATGACTGTGTTGTGTGCCTGTGTGATTGCGTGAGTGCTCTATTTTCTGAAGAAGGCCATGGCCGATAGCTGAATGTGTTTTATGTGTGTGTCTTTTGTATGTGCCTGTCGCAGCTCATCGCCACGTCTTTGCGGTGAGTTGTAAACTGTCCTCACTATATTATTAATTCCAACCTGGACTTTCCAGTATTATATTAAGCATATATCATACATACAAAATCACATATTACAACGAAACAATAACATAATTTAAGAGAAACATATATTTTTACTGTCAGTTTCTAGGAATTCAATTGCATAGAATTCACTTGATTTTAGCCAAGTTTGTAGTGTGTTTTTATATTTGCTCAGTGGCATTGTACGAGCTGCTTGCGGTAGCTTATTGAAAAATTTTAAGCTTAAATACTTAGTTATTTTGAACTATGGCTAGTCTTGTGGAAGGCAAATCCAACACACAGTTGTTTTGTGTATTGTGAGAATGAACATTTCTTTTCATGTAGTCCACTTACCAGGCGAAGGAGCACAGGCAGTGATAGCAACAAATACACACACACACACACACACACACACACACACACACACACATTGTAATGTCAATAATTGAGGATGTGCGTGCGTGTGTGTGTGTGCGCGCGCACACACACACACGCACGCACGCACGCACATCCTCAATTATTGACATTACAATCTGTATTTTCCATTGTTAAAGGAAGTGAAAATTGCACCACAAAAATGCTCCCACTCACGCCTCAATACTTGTTAATGATTGGGGTAAAAAACAAAAGTTTTCGTGCCTAACGTATTCTTTTCCATTCTCCACAGACTGCAGCTGAAGAAAATCGTGACTGGATATTCTTCTTTTTGATACTAGAAGAAAAAAAAAAAAAAATTAAAATAATTTGACAATGCATTCTGAAGTCTTTGGAAAAGAGTTATTTCTTTGCCACTAGCCATACCCCTCTGGGGCCCACAGCGTATGTTTCTCTGTGCTATTGCTGCCTCTTCTCTCCTTGGTAGCATTTCCTTTCCCTGCTTCCATCTTTCATATCATAATTCATTCCCCCCCCCCCCCCCCTCCATTTATCATCTCCCTCTCTTAACAACTCGACTACTCCCACCGTTCTTATGCTTTGTTTGCTTTCACTTCACTGGCCCCCACCACCTTATCCCTATTTTCAGTACTGGAGAAAAAAGAAACTTACGGTGTGACATGATGTGGCTGAGATAAGAGAAGGGTTTGGTTCCTAGTATACACGTTGAGGCATAGTCAGTTTGTTTATTGAAGGAAGGTGTGGTTGGTAAAATTTGTAGTCAGACTGAGACGTAAATTCTGTACTCAAATTCCGGTGGATGTAAGGTGTAATATTTATGTAGAGATGAAGATAATGGAGTATGCATCAAACCAGTTATGAACTGAAGACCATGACTACAATAGTACAGTAAGTCAATGTTTTTACTCGGAGGGTCACCTGGCTGCCTCTGCACCAAGTGTTAATGCTCTACAAGTAATTTTTCATTTTACATTTGTGTGGTGTTGTAGTCTCACTGTTTCAGTAGTGTTTCTTACATTTTCCGTCATATCATCAGATTGTGATTAGTAATTATGTAAACATCCTATTAAGAACAATGTGTTGCTCTGTTTGTTAGAGTATCCAGGATCCACCCACAAAGTTGTTTGTTTATGCAATCCATATCACCTACAGGTGAGTATTGTTCCTCCAAAAACTTCAAATTATGACAACAGAAATGTGTTCCATGACAATTCACCTAGTTGAGAACAGTGATACGGACCAGTATTAATGAGTATCACTCAACAGCTTGCGTAGACGAAGTGCCTTTTTAATCCTTAGGAATCCTTCCAGCAAGTTTATTGTTAGCAGGGGAGCAGTGCCTTTAGCATAAGCTACATTGAATCATACGGATATACCAAGTGTAGTTACCTGTCCCCTGGCAGTAGATTTTAGTTGAATTAAAAAAACAAAAACAAAAAACAAAAATTGTCAATCTGCCACTTCAATGTACAGTACTCCATGATGAGAGTAAGGCGAATATGACTGCTTTGAGCTCCTGTGGCTTTTTCCCATCTGTTGAGCTCAGTGGTGTGATATACAAAAACTTTCTGAGGAATGCTGTTTAGGTACATTCAGTTGCTGGCTTTTTCTGCTAAATGCTATGAAGATAATGGAGTCGACATGTGGACCATCCCCGGCCCATGATCACTTTTTTTCTCCAAATTGTAATTTATTTGGGGAGTGAGCAATTGTTCTCCCCCCCCCCCCCTCTCTCTCTCTCTCTCTCTCTCTCTCTCTCTCTCTCTCTCTCTCTCTCTCTCTCTCTCTCTCTCTCCCCCCCTACCTCCCCAGACACTGTCTTTACCAGGGAAATAAATGTTTTATTGTTCTCTCCCCTTCAAAGCTAACTAAGTGTTGTCTGTATTGTACAGTATTTAGTTTCATAAGTTAGGTAAGTGGAGTGATTAGTGGAGTACTGAAATGTAATTTGTTGGTTATGTGAGCTAATGTCCTCCTTAACAAATTTCTGGCCACCATTAATTACTAATAATGAACTGCTATGTTTGAACTATCAGATCAAAATAACCATGCAAGTCTTTTTTTATGTAGACTTTGCCTCCATTTTCAATCATTTTTAGCTGAAAGAGTAAATAATGTAGAGCCCTTCTTTATTAATATCAATGTATTGCTTGTTTGGTTAAAATCATAGAACACTTCATACAATAATTTCTGACAAATGAGATGTATCAATACAATTTCATTCTACATTAAACTAGCTGAATTCCCGGTGTTGCCCAGGTATTCATTTATTCCTGCCATTTTCCAGGTGTATATTCATTTGTATAATGGCTGTATGTCTGTAAAATATCTTGTGAATACCATTAGTAATAAATGAATAATAGATTAAAACTTGGTAGCCATGGCAGAGCGCAATGAGGCACTATGCTCCGATGCGGGAGGCCGTTCCCCGTCGTGGGTTCGAATGCCCCCTTGGGCATAGACGTCAGTGTAGTCTTTAGTATAAGGTAGTTCATCAGTAGTTTGTAAGTTTAGGGTCTTATGACCCCCACAGATAAGTCCTTTAAGCATAACAAAAATTTGAACATTTTTGAAAAGTTGGTGCGTGATGGAGCAGTTTCCTCCTTTAAAGTTCATGACGCACAGTTGACTCAAAATATTTGAGATTAGAAAGCACGAACAGAGTGAAACATATTGAGTAAGGGGTGTGGTACGTGATGGTACAAAAGGAAGTTAAGAAAAAAAGAATGTTTCAGCTGTTAGCATTTAGCAGTTGAATTCAGCAACAGTATTGAAAGTTTTATGAATTTTGTGGCAACATTTGTCATTTGTTGGTTCGATAGATGAGAGTGCAACAAATTTCATCAAAATGTCCAGTCAGTCTAAAACATGACAGAGGTAAAGAATGGATCTACAGACCTCTTTGGCAAGGCCCAACCTTGTAATATAACTGTGATCGATTCTGAGGAACCTGTTTTTGTGTAAGATTTTAACTAGTGGAGGTCACATAGCGGACGTGCGAGACAATGTGGACCGCCACTCTTGCGAATGAGCAGTCTCCAATGGAATCCAAAATGGCAATTGAAATCTTAGCAATATGTGACCACTTTTATAAAGACTCTAAAATCACTGAATTTAGACTGAGGTTTGTGAATGAATTATATGCCGATAACATGGAACAGTGAGTTGCAGCCTGCTGTGTTCAGTTGCCAGAATGTAATAATTCCAGTTCTTGTTGGAGACTATTACTGCACATGAAACATAGAATCTTTTTGCAATGTACAAGAAAGGGGTTTCTTGGTCTAAATAACATTATCACGTGGACTGGAGTTTTAATGCAGTACTTTTTTCCCTTCTCTTTCACCACCTGTTATATCTCAATACAAAAACAGAGGCTAATCTTAATTGCATAATGTGTACGAAGGTGGGGACCACGGCGTGGTGGATGCGATACAGGGTCTGTACTCTAGCGCGGTCTCTGTAGAACTGCTCCTCTCTGCCACTCGGCTGTATCGGTTTGCTGCTAGTTGTGGCACTGGTGTACAATCGCCAGATGTGATGGGATCTTCTTCAAAGTAAAGACAGTGCCCACATCTGTGGACACCTCGTCGAGAGGGAGGAGGTGATACTGGTTGTCTGCTCCACAGGAATGTTTGATAGGAGCTGAAAGTGGTTGAGATGCAGCTACCTGATGCAGCTGCTGTGCAAACTCTTAATAGCCAACAGCATCTGCTGAAGAGATGGCTACCCTCCTGGCGGAGGCGTAGACACGGGTGAGAGAGCCGGCCGCAGGCCCGGTGGTGCGGGTACTGGTGCGGGTGCTGGGTGCCAACCTGGGCACTGAGCTGGTTGCGATGCCGTTGCACCCCATGTTCACCCACCTGCAAGGTATACATGCGGTGGCCATTCTGATGGATGATGGTGGATTCCAGAGGGGACAATGACCAAAACCCCTTGACCAGACTGCAGTACCTGGTGCAAAATCCTGGCTGACTAAACGTGCCGGTAGGTGGGTGTCAGGGCAAAGTAGATGGAGCAGAACGCTTGCGTCGGTGAAGATTCTGCTGGACTCCAGGGTCCTATAGATGTTGTCTGAAATGCTGTTAGAAAGAGATGCAATGATTCCTCTGCTGGAAAATTGTGTAGATGTGTGTGCATCTGTGCCTTAAAAGTGTGAACCACGCGCTTAGACTTCCTTTGTGAGTGAGGGTGACGAATGCCAGACTGCACACAGAATTTGACACTCCTGTGAGCAAAACTTCGGCCCATTGTCTGTCGCGAGGGTAATCGGCAGGTCCTCCACCGAAAAGATTTTGCAGAGAGCGAGCTTGAATAGTCACCTCAGTAGTGGTTGAGGAGCATCAGACTAGGTATGAAAAATGTGAAATGGTGTCAATGCCAATGAGCCAAAAGGCATTGAGAAATGGACCTGCAAAGTCCAGGGCTGTGTGGCTAGTGACCAGGGAGGGAATGGTGATTTGGGAGATACTTGTTGACTCAAACTCTGGGGACATGTTATTACCAAATGCTACAGTTCACTATCGAGGCCCAGCCAAAGCCTTGGTGAGTGTAACACCTCATTGCCCCTCATGTGGCAAGTGTATGACTTTGTGTCATATACTCCCTGGAATGACAACCCTTGGAGGTGCCAGGTCTCTGGCCGTGAGGAGACACAGGTGATGCCGCAGCACGAAGTAGTTGCAAAGACGGTCTGAAGCTTGGCCCAATGGTGGACATGGCGGACCACCTCTTGCAGGCTTTGGTTTGCTGTGGGGGTGTGACGACCCTGGTACTCGTGATAGGAATGCCATCCATTGCCCGACGTACATCTACATCCAATTAAAAAAAAAAAAATCAAACTAGACTTCCTCCATATTGAACTCGGGATCCAGACTTACCTGTAAACAGGATAAGGCATCAGCATCAGCATGCTGTCCCATGGGGCACACGTGGATGTCATAGTTTTGTGGCCATATAGGAAAATATGAAATTGGTGATGGCACACACAATTGACAGAGCATCCTTTCATTCTGAGAATACTGAACATGAACTGGGGTGAGCATCTTTGGAGCAAAAGCCAGGATTTGGTCTGAGCCGTCCACATTATGAGTTAGCGCTGCCTCTACTTCCTATTGGGAGGTGTCTGTAATGAAAATTAAAAGTTTGTTAGGGCCAAAGGTCACTAAACATGGAACCAACCTGAGACACTGTTCAGTGTGACAAAAGTGTGATCACACGCTGGTGACCAAACAAGAGGCACCTTTGTGGAGAGGGCAGTGCAGAGTGTGTGCAATGGTGAGGGCTCCAGGGATGAATCAATGGTAATAGGATATCTTCCCCAAAAATGCCTGCAGCTGATGCAACAATGAGGAGTGTGGAAGGCCTGTAGTGGCCTTGACGAGATTGTCCACGGAACAAATGCCCTGACAACAGGAGATGAAATGACCGAAATACTCCAGGTGTGGTTGAGACAATTTTGGATTTCTGCAGATTGCAACATAACCCCACTGCCCAGAGTTTAACAGGGTACATCCAGGAGTCATTCCATGTGAACTCAACACAGTCATTTTACCTCACCATCTTTGATTTCAATGAAATTTGGTATACTGGTACCCCCTATATAGAGAAATAAAAATACCAAATATCAACTCAGTATCTCAAATGGTTTCAAAATTAGGCCTTGTTAGCGTTTCCAAAAAAATGCTAAAATAGACCTGTGTCTGAAACTTTAAACTGCTATAGCTACTTTCAGAATCAAACTAGAAAAATAAGAGAGGTGTCATTTTGCAGCATTTTTCAAGCCCTTTCCAAAAATATATCACTTCAAGGGGCATAATAATTTCAAAATAAAAAATTTATTTTTAAATTTCTCAAAATGCGCCGTTTTTAAAATTTTGAAAAAATTCTCAAATAGTCCTTGTATAGTGCTTAACTGATGGTATAAATTTCATAATGGGATCATACTGGATTCTTATAGAAAAATGCATTTGAAAATGTGCTTACATTAGCATTTTCACTATAATAATGACTCATTGGTCCCGGAAGATCTAATAGTCTCTTAGATTTATGAAAAATTTGTATGAGAGACATAACGATAGAAATATGTCTATAAATTTGATCAATGATATTTAATTTTTACAACCTCTTTTTAAAAGATAAATGTAAACATTAGAAAGCTTTAGACATATCACTAATAGAAAAAGAAACCTATGCACTAAAACTAGGTAGTTTTAAAACTGAAAAATTTTAGTTGGGTGAAATTCAAGATTAATATACACATTAAGTTTGGTAAAAACATTAAATGTGTTGTAACTGGGTTAATATTTTAATAAAGTCTATGTACATAACAGAAAAAAAACTTATGTAATTAACTTGCAGCCTTTTTTAAAAAATATTTTGAGAAGGTTAAATTACTAAAGCCGGTGAAGACTTCAGTGGTTTTCTGCAGTTCTTCATTTGACAAATTATAAGTTCGGCCGGTTGGAGTTATTGGGTTAACTTTACTTAGGACAAGTGTCACAGGAAGCTGAAGGATATCTTGCTTTGTAGGGAAAGAAAAGCTAGATGATGGACCGGCTGGATGTAAAAAAGAAACCATCACTTCATCATTGATTTCATCTTTTCCAAGTACATAGGCCAACCACCAGTTATTGTCATAGACGACAGTCACATACCCACTGACTTCTGCTAAACTTAAAACGATCCTGAATCATTGTAACAACTTCAATAAGTGGATTCTGAGAAAACTTTTACTTTCATTTTGCTGATATTAGAAGGGATAGGAATGAATGCATGAAGTTTCTGAGTGCCTTGTATGGTCACAGATTTTTTCAGCCTATTTTGCAAGTGCTTCTCAGTTTCAATGTACTCCTATTGTGTAAAGTAAACAAAATTTGCCGCAAAAATATTTAGCATCGCCCACTCATACAGGTGGAATGGTGTTTGAGTCTGGTCTTCATAGGGCCTTTGCAAGCTGGCTCTGGCGGCTAATCTCTTCACAGTTCCTGCAATAGCATCACAGGCACTTTTCCCATGGGTGGTGGCTGAAAAAAGCCACTCAGTATTAATTTTAAAGTCTTCTTAATGGAAGCTTAGATTGGTGAAGTTTTTCCGGTTTTTGTACTGTGTGGCGCACCCATCAGAAAAGTAATATATTTTTGATATACTGTCTCCAAATTTCTGTTTCATGAATTCAATCAGTTTCCTTTGAAAACAATACACTGCTATAGTATTGTGCTCTAGAACCTCAGAAATGATAACAAAGCTTACACGTTTGGTTTCTTCCTCACTTTTATAGAAGATCACAAATGGATGTACTGTTGCTTGTGCTTTGTGCTTCATCTTGAATCACAAAAGTGTAGTTGTCAGAGAAGTCACACATGACAAGATACTTTGAGATTTCAAGATTTTCTTTTATGTTGTTCAGAAAGGAGCTTTGCTGTCTGGCAATAGTCATGTCTGATTAATGCAGACAAAAGTTGGACGAACAAGTCAAAAAAACCTGAAGTTGATTTTTCTACTGTCTCCAGGTTGCATCTATAGATTGATATCCATTGCCGAAAAGTTATTTTTTCAATGCCTTTTTCCTCGAATTTTTCTTCCAACAAATTTTTGATGTAATCTGTACCTGGACAGGTTGAACATTCCCCCAAATAACACTTAATGGAGGCAGGGTTGCACAGTGCTTTAGCAATACAGTGTTTATACGTATGCAGTTCACCATTTGTCATTGAGCTAATTTTTGCATTTTCTAACATAAGTTTTACATTTTGATGGCTTGTGCAGACATATACTGAGTGCATACCACTAGAACCTGCCAGGACACAGTTTTTCGGTCTTAGTTCTGCGAACTTAGAAAACCCTATTTTTAACATAGGATTTTTGTCTTTAAAATATAAGAATGCCTCCATTAAATTGCATAAAACTAGTCTCTTTGGCAGTGTGGCTTTTTCTCCAATCCCAGACTTAACAGAAACACAGTCTTTTTTACCAGTTAAAAGCCTGCTGATTTCATCACTCTCATAGAAATCACACACTGCTCTTACTACTTCTATTGGCAGGCTCTTACCAAGTTTTTGGTGAGGGCCCTCTAATATACCTTCATCTTTAAGTATTTTTTTAGACTGCCTAACCATGTAATTTGGAGCATTAAATTCTCGCATTATTTTTCTTACACTCCATGAATCAGGCAAACAAGTTATCATCATAATCTTTTTGTCCCTTGAAGTGCATTGTGAGAGGTGGTATTTTAGATTTTTCAAAATTGAATCATCAAGGGCTTCATTTAGCTTCATCAGAGGAGTAGTCTTGAATAGAAGTAAAAAGTTTACGCTTCATGGCTGAATTAATTTTGAAAACTTTTTGTGAAGCATATCTCTTTGATTTTATTTTTCTTGAATTAAGGGGTGATTCACCCAGTTCATGAAGAGAAGCATTAAGTGTCTCAACGACATACAACTTAGAGCTGAAATCAGGCTCATTTTCAGAATCAGAAGTATTTAAAATTTCAAGCTCTATGTTTAGTGTAGCACTGGCTTTATTCGTTTCTTTGTTGTTCTTTAGAGTTGATAACTCTTTTCTGCAAGAGTCACATACTTTAGCATCATTAGGTGCTAGAAAATATTCAACCATTCATTGTGTTACTGCTCTAAGTGTTTTTTTTTATTTCTAATTCTATGTTTTTTGTTTTGTTTTGAAAAATGATTGAAACACTGAAATGTTTTATGCCTTGTGTTTTCCATTACTGCACAAACACTTATTCAACACACAAACACTTCCACTCTACTCACATATCAAACATAAACACAATACTTATCACGCCATCAATTACGGTCCAGCACTTTCAGTATTGTAGTAGCACATTGTAATACATTCTTTACAGCATGTTGTTATACTACATTGTTTACAGCACATTAACTATGCATATGTCATAATGTATAATGTGACATTAGCTCAATTAGTCGTTATTATAGTGAAAATTCTAATGTAAGCTTGTTTACGAATGCATTTTTCTGTAAGAACCCATTATGATCCTATTATGAAACTTATACTATCAATTAACCACTCTACAAGGTCTATTTGAGAATTTTTTCAAAATTTTAAAAGTGGTGAATTTTGAAAAATTTAAAATTTAAAAATTTAATTTTGAAATTGGTAAAAATAAATATATTATGACCCTTGTAGGGTTACATTTTTTTTTTTGGAAAGGGCTTAAAAAATACTGCTAAATGACACCTCTCTCATCTTTCTAGCTTGATTCTGAGAGTTGCTATAGCAATTTAAAGTTTCAGAAACAGGCTGATTATGAGGTTTTTTTGAAAACTTCAACAAGGTGTAATTTTGAAACAATTTGAGATATCAAGTTGAAATTTGGTATTTTTCTTTCTCTATAAGGGGGTACCAGTATACCAAATTTCATTGAAATCTGAGATGGTGAAGTAAAATTTTAATGTAAACTGTTGAGTTGACATGGAATGACTCGTAGGTTGTTCAGGTGCTCTAGTGTAGTATGTCCTAAAACCACAATGTCATCCTACTAATTGAAACAGTATGGAAAGTGGAATGTTACCTGATCCAAGTACTGTCAAAATATGGCTGGGGCACCTACCATTGTGAACATCAACCGTTGACACTGGTATAAGCCAAAAGGTGTTAGATGCTTAGATTTTTCATTCAGAGTTGGCAATGAGCATGGCAATGGCAATACAAGGTCTGTAGACTAGTGTGATCACTGTAGAGGTGCTATTCTGTACCACTCGGCTGTGTCATTTTGTTGCCAATGTGTAATTTATTTTCATTACATCAGGCAAGTGTTTCAGCTGTAGATACTTACAAGGGACTTCTGTCTTCAGACACTTGGATCTGCACATAACCATGATTAAAATAACCATGGTTGCCACTCAACCTGGAAACTGGGAAATCCGTCAAATATCAGGTAATTTTAAAGTACCAGGAAAAATCTTGGAAAAAGCTGAGATTTTTTGAAGGCTTTCTAGAGTGTTAATTCTTAACTTTAAAAACCATGCACATTTATCTTACGTAAAATATGCTAAAATGTTGAAGCTGCGCTACTTGTGTAGAAAATCTCTCAAAATGCTCCATTTGGCACATGAGTTTGTTCACCTGATTCACTGTGTGTGTTCGGATAAACGGCAATATAAAACTACTCTTCATCTTCCAGCAAATAAACAATGTGCTAAAATAGTAGCTTCACCTGTTCTGCTACATGATGGCAGGCCAACTACCGTTTTTACTTGAATCTTTAGCTTCCCCCAATTAATGACTCAAAATTCAAGGAGGGGGGGGGGGAAGACCTGAATCTTAAGTCGCACCCAAAAAGTGACTGGATATTTAATGGGAGAAAATGTTGAAGACCATGCTTGAAAACAAAGTTCGTTCATTCCATGAGATAAAAATTAGGAATGAATGAAGATATAACTACAGTAATTGTTAGACAGAAGCTTAGCAGTTGAGTGTAAGCAGTTATTTGGGGGAAAATGCATTTTTGTTGTCTGTTTCTGTTTAATGTGGAGGTGCTTTTAAGGATGTGATGAATAATTGGAAACATGAATGTCAAATCATGAGCCAGATGCAAGACAGGAAACAAAATTTACTCCCCCCCCCCCCCCCCCTAGTCTTTGTGTTGGTAAACAGATCTGCATTTTTAGTGTATTTGTTTTGTGCTACAACATTCTGTCCATCCACATACTAGAAAATTGTGAAATATTCATAGAAAATGGTCAAAATTTTCCTGGCAAGCTGTAGTGTAAAAGTGTCAGCCCTTAGTTGTATGCCTGGAAACATCAGAAGACGGATGACTTGTGTTGAAAAGAAATCCAATAAATAGATCTTGATAATGCAACAAGGGAACTTTGCTTTGGCATAGCACTTTGTGATGCAATTTCAAATTATAACTGTTTCAAATGATTTTTTTATGTAAATCATGTGTCATGTGTGAATGGATTAATTAATTAGTGTTGTCATAATCACTCAACAGAATCACAAATATTCACTACCAGACATCAAACCAGATAGTCGCTTCAATTTTGCTGTTATAAATTCATTCCCTCTTTTCTTGCCTCTTATTGGTTACTGAAATACATCAGAATATTTCTGTGTATTTGCTGCTAACCACATATTTGAAAATCGTGACATATTTGCAGCTTAGCAACGCATGCAAGAATCTTATATGGTACTTTGTTGATACTTTTGAAAATAATTTTTTGTTCAGGCTAAGAATACAGTATCTCAAAGGCAGCTACTTTGGAAGATGGGTATTTCTATTTCCTTTGTTAAATGATGAATTCATTAATTATAATTCATTAATGATAAATCTGAAGCATTGAATTAAAATCTGTGATGCGACCGGGAATTGAACCCGGACCTCTATGCTTACGAGCAAACGTCTTACCGCTATACCACCACATCACTAGCGAGTAAGGCGCCTCGGAATAGCCTAAGCATGATTTCCTTCACGTCACAAACTTTAATTCAGTTTCTATGTTCCATAGAATATTGCCACTACTCTCCATGCAGAGGAATAGCACCTCGGCAATAGACATGTTGGAAATTTCCTGTTTTAAGGTGCTATAAATATCAAAGACAAAAGTAAGAAATAGTTACTTCTGGCTCCTAATGTAATTTTCGAAACTTCCATTTGTTTTGTGCCAAATTCTAAGCCGCAGGACATTTTTTGGATGCCGAAAATGGGGAAAAGGTGCTGGTTGTATTCGGATAAATACAGTACACCTGACTCCAAAAAGTTAGCTGATTTTCAAAATTGTGTAACTCAACCCAGATGAGGAGTCGAGCTGGGAGGGGTGGGGGGCAGGCCACTTTTGCTTATTTGGCTTATCATATGTATTGTTTCCACGAAAGCACAAGACGAGCACAGAAGTAAAAAGAATCGTTTAGAGGTTTTATGTAAATGAAACTGAAATGTTTAATGCATGTACTAACTGTAGCGGTAACAGTAGCCTACTAAATACAGTGAACAACCTCAAAAGTAAGACAGCAGATAACAATGGCTACCTGACACAATAATCAGGGTCGACTATCTTTCGCTCAACTTTTTACAGGAGGCGACATCATTATGGTGTAATAGAGTTGTGCCTCGGTGCAGTGGCCGACCGATCTAACACGCCTTGCTGTGGAGTGTGTGGTTGTTCGCTGTTGGAGGTTAGTCTTCCCTGTGTGTGTGTGTGTGTGTGTGTGTGTGTGTGTGTGTGTGTGTGTGTGTCCTTTGGATAACTTAAGTTTTAAGTATTTAAGGGGGGGGGGGGGCAGATTTTTTTTTTTAGCCAGCATGAATGTAAATGTGATTGCTGCTCATTTTACTAGCAGCAATTTAATCTATTTAGACGCTATCAAAACACACATTAAAAATGGTGACAGTCACTGTAAACAGCAAATTATTTTTAAGTAGCAAGATTTGAAGTTTAGTTAAAATTGTGAAATATTGGTCATTTACAAACTAACTTAGCAGGTACTGCCAGTCTTTTTAAAGGGGGCAGGAGAAAAGCTGAATATAGTGTAATAATTACATTATACGAAAATGCCACCATTTCTGAAATAACAAATGTTAAAGTTGAATATGTACTTAAATTTTCATGTCTCTACATGTCTTGGTGGCGGATTGGTAGAGTACCAGACTAGGAACCCAAGAGCCACAGCTTGGATACCTACTCAGTTCTAGGATTTTTCTCAATAACTTTTTGTTTCTTTCTCCTCTGGCAATCTTGTTAATGCAAAAAATGACTAGTTGCGGTGTAGTTCCTAATACAATCTTCGGTTTGTTGATTATTGTGATACACTGTTAATATGCAATTCCTGAATGATCTTGGAAAAACCAGTGAAATTTAATCAGCCAGTAGAGTGCCTCCCCCCTCCCTCCATCCTGAATAACACTGTCACAAAAACAATTATTTACATGCAAAATGTTATATTCTATTGCAGGTGAGATGTAAATTAACAAGATATATGTTCAGTAGGAGGTAAATTATACTTAATTCAGTGAAATTGATGTATCATATTTTCAATCAGCTGTGCAAAAGAACCACGGCATAAAGTAATTATAATAGTGCAAAACACACACACACACACACACACACGTAATATATTAAAACTTTAGTTCACAATGTATATGCGGGATTTCGATAAAGTGGGTAAACAAAGTGTGAGAGAAATATGTGCACACTTCACTAAAGCCACATTTTTTTGCATTGGAAATCAATTTTCTCACTCAAGCAGTCTAGTATCAAAAGCAAAACTAACAACACTTTGAAATGATGATATTGCTATGTCACTGCTATGACCTGCCTTTTGTGAAGTATATTGAGACATGTGCTTATAATTTGCTGCAATTTGCAATTGATTGTAAATAGCAGAGTGGAGTTTGAAGATGCAGTAACCAGGTCGTATCTATTGAACATCTTTGAAAATCCACCTCTGTACTTTGCAGACAGTACTCTCAGGTGTGTAGACTACGTGTTTTGTGTTGCTTTAAATACTTTAAGCTGAAGGTTTTTTGCCTTTGTCAGGGTGTCCAGTGTCCTGGAAAACAGGGAAAGCTTTGGGATTTTTTAAATTATTTTGGAAATCTCAGGAATTTCATATAGTTCCAAATAAACACGTAAAACTTTGCTTTTGGGCAGATTTATTTGCCTCCATGCTTTCCCACAGTTATTGTACCCCCTGTGGGACTACTCACATTTGTTTCCAGAATTCCTCCATGTCCACCTCTCTCTAGTACAGTGCAACACAATGACAAATTGCTCTAGCCTGGCTGAACCAGTCTGTGCCAAATTGAACTGTGCCGAGCTCTGCTGTGCCACGCCGAGCTTATAGAAGTTTTTCATTGTTTGTTTAGGCTTCCTGTGTTGTAGTTTGCATGTTTGGCGTGAGTTGAATAGAAAGTAAATTGTGCAATTTTGTGTCTTAAAAGTTCACGTGTAATACTCTCATTCAATTCAAAATAGTTCACAAAATGTGGTGGCTACCAATATAGGACAGTTCTTAAATTTCTCCTGATGTCTTTCATGATGAAAAGTTCACAGGTGAGGTGAATAGTTGGGTGTCAGTGTCCAATGGGCACAATATTTCAACAAGCGACCACATTGCTAGCATCATGTGAGTTGATGAAATGAGTGCTGAGAAACTGGTGTTGGACTTTTATTCCATCTGACAATGAGGGCCTTAACCAAGAAGACAAACATCAGAGGTTGGTGTTCTGGAAGTGGGGGGGGGGGGGGGGGGGGGGTGATACTGTCACACAGAGAGAAAATTCAATGAGCTCTGTGACTTATACCAACTGTACATGTGGAGGAAACAGAAGAGGAACCTCAACAGGATAGGGCCATAGCATTTATTCCATTCTGTGCCACATTATCTGGGAAGAAAGGTTGAATTCATAATAAGCATCATATGAAGACCGTCTTCTACCCACCAGTTAAAATACAGGCTCTGCCTCTGTTCGGTATTATCAAGGGTGATCTCGGTATTTGGAAAATCCGGGACCCAGCAGATTCCCTGCACATGTGGCACGACTTAGATAGATCAGACAGTGCATACGATCAAAGATCATTCCCGAGAACATCGATGGCACCTACCGCAGCCAAACAAGTCGGCAGGCACTGAACATTGCCTTCAGAATTACACAGAATGTTTTATGACCAGACTGTGTTTCTGACAGACATCTAACTACAGATATTGTGTAATTAATGTATCGAGAGTTTAGTAAGGGAACTATTGGGCAATCGAGATAGTGGTTACATCCTCAATAAGGCTTGGGAACCCACTTTGAATCCGATTAAAAGGGAGAGGACACTCCTTGATGAACTGTCTTTGAGGAAATGCAGACCAACAGCTGAAACGCCACCAGCACACACTCCCGAGCACGGACCACGGTTGGAATGACATGGTGATGGTGAGAGGAGCAGGAGAGGTTCTGGATGCCCAGTGCCTGGGCTCTGACTGCACTTGGAACTTGTGGCAATAGGAGAAAAGGGGTGGTGGGGGGGGGGGATAAGAGTGTCACCAGCTCCTCAGTGGTCAGTCAGCGCACCTGATGGTGGCAATGTGGTTGCTTGCTGAAGTATTGTGGCCATTGGACACTCAACACCTGACTGTTCACGCTGGAACTCTTTTGTCAATAAGACATCTTTGCTGGGAGTGCTAAATGCTATGCCACAGACATATTTTTTCTCTCTTCACACAAGATAAGTGAAAATTTACCATTGTTTATATTTTGTGTCATTTTGTTCGTAATTGAGGAATGAAACTGGACAGTTTACAGTAAATGCAACTAGACGGAATGTTGTCATAAAAACAGTCAAAGCAAATATACTCTATATATTGTCATTCCACATTATTTATGCTTATTTACACTAATTTTGACAGCATTGAAATACATATTAAAATATACTACAGAATATATACAGGAATTGAACACACATACTGTGCTTCCCAGTAAGTTGTGTCGAATGGCTTTGGCTAATTGTCGTTTAAGTTCTGATCTTTATAAACCATAAATACAAAAAAAAAAAATTCTAAAATCAGGTACCCATGAGGTCTCCTTGTTAGTCCTTAATTTCACGTAGTCCACAACTGACTTGCTAGGTTGGAACCAAATCAGTTTCCAGTGACAAGTATGTGGAAGAAGAGAGATTGGTAAATCTATGCTCTGTGAAGAGAGACAAGTACAATGAGTGCTGTAGCTCCCGTGGTGTCTGCCATGTGTCGAGCTCGTGCAGTGATCAAAATAAACCTCATCTGAGAGCATTGTTAGCACTATACTAAAATTTTGCTGTATGTAGAATGGCCACATTCGTATCTTCTAAACCCTGTTTTATACGAGTTGCCAGTCACGTCATGCGTAGCTCGCAGATTTTAGTGATCAGCTGATAATGCTGGTGCCGACTGTTGAGTCCTAAACTTACTGCGCTGCACACTGAGAGAGAGAGAGAGAGAGAGAGAGAGAGAGGGGGGGGGGGGTTGCTAAAATCGCAAATGCAAATAGCGTTGTTTATGAATCCACACGAAAATAAATGGAAATCCTTATCTCTCGAACAAATCCTTTGAGATACAGTGTATGCGCCGCCCCCACTACCACCACCACACACACCACCTTATTGTTGCAAGAATGCAAAAGAACTGGCCCTAAAACAACATTCTGCCCTTATCAAGCCCTAGTCTCCGCTTTTTTTCTTCCACAGACACCCAATGTGAACGAGAGTTGTAGGTTATCTGCACTCCAGACCATACAGCCTGGGGTGGACGACTGCACTTTGGTGTCCTCGTTTTATGATTATATTTGAAGACTACATCGAAAGAAGGTTAAGTAAATTTTATAAATTGTTCAGGGGTGGTGGTTGTTGTTGTTACTTCATTCCGAAGACTGGTTTGATGTAGCTCTCCACCCTACTCTATCCTGAGCAAGCCTCTTCATCTCTTCATAAAAGTTCATTTACACTGGGATACATGAATCAAAACTCGTATAACAACTTTTCAATTGACATGTCATGATGCATCACCTCATACAAAAGTTTACCGAACTCGTATGAGGCTCTTCCGTACATACATGTCGCTTTTACATTTTGTGTATCGCTTTTTCGGCATATACGCAACATGTAGCAGAACTTGCACTTGCACAGCCCCAGTCTTTCTTGTTGTCTGCCTTTGACAAGTAGCAGAAGCTGCGCATGTGCAGTACCTGTCTCTGTTGATGTCTATTGTTAGTTGATAGATGTAGGGTGTGGTGTTGTCTTGAGTATCAGCGCATATCTTTTGTTCGGTAAATAAAAACGAGTTTGTGGTCAAACCAGAACACAATGCGACTCATTTAAGCTGTGCAATTGCATCCATGTATTTGGGATGTTAAATCCACATACTATAAAAATTCACAGAAACATTTCGACAAGTGGCAGGAGATCAAGAAAGATTTCAACATTTCTTGTAAAGAATGTGAAGATAACTGGCACAACGTCAAAGCCAGTATATTTGGGAATTGGCAAATAGAAGAAGCAGCAAAGGAAGTAGCAGTGTATAAAATTCTATGTGGTATGTATTGGACAGTCTGCACTTCTTTAAAAGACTCATACAAACCACTCACACACAGGAGCACACATGAAATAGTACCAACAGTAAACAAATTTGTTACATTATTTTATGACTTGCCAATATGTTTTTTACGTAAAACTGTTTTACATAATTACAAAGATTTCATGACAAAAAGAAATTATTTTCCAAACTGCCATGGAATTGAACCCTGAATACTACAGAACAATTCAATGTTTTCATTTAACAGTGATGTTCTTCCAGTTCTGGTAAGTGGTTCCTGGTGTGGGGGGTGTTCCTGCAGGACTCTGGTATTAGGTTCCCATCAACTGCTTCTGTCATGTGTTCCTGGTGGTACACAAGTTTGAGATTTACTGTTTTGAAGAAAGTTATGCATTTATACACACATGATAATGACACCATTGTAGCCTTTTTTGGACTCAGCAGAACTCTGTAAACAGTAAGTTTTCAACAACTCTTCTCACTCTGCACTGTCTTTAGTTAAAATACAATGCCAACTATTTTGTTGATGCAGACCTGGAAATGATTTAATATCTTCTTCTAGGCCTAAGGTTTCATCAGCCATGAAAACACATGGAACAGGCCTATTTCTAACAGGAAGAGTAGCTGGTGATGGTATATGTAGAGTTTATGTAGAGTATAGTTTCCTAACATTTTGTAAAATGTGGTGTTTTTAAGTACACCACCATCAAAATCCTTCCTCGTGTGTCAACATCAGCATAAATTATTTTGTAGTTAGCATCGGCAATAGCTAGCAAAAAGTACTGAAGTGCTCTTTATAGTTAAAATGTTCCACTATTTGCTGGAGGCACAATGTCAATGTGCCTCCCATCTGTAGCTTCCAAACACCACCACCAAAAGGTCAGATGAGCTTTCCTCTTGAGGAATTTTAAATGGGAGAAGTGACATTTTCAATGCCACCTCAAGATATTGTGGAAGTGGAGACAAGATAGTGAAGAAATGGCAGGAAGCAGTCTCTCTCCCTGTGTTTGCCCCTGTAGAAGTGGTACTACAACAACAACTAAAAGACCACGAAAGCAACAAGACAAGGACAGGAAAGAACTACTCAGTTTTAAATACAGTGGTTGATAACCTGGCTGGGAGGAATGAAGACCAATACACACGTTTGGGTTAGCTGGTTGCCAACAAATTATAATATTTAACAGAAAATGGCCGTATTAGAATTGCAACTAAACTGGAGAATGGAATTTACAGGTGCCTACAGGAGGCACATGTGGAACTGCAAGAAAATGTTTAAATTGTGTCCCTTTTCTGAAATTTCGTAATTTGTGTACATTGTAAGTCTACTAGTTTCACAATTATTAAAAAATATATGTAAATAAATGTTGTTACATGTATCTTTTGTGCAGAAAGTGTCTTTTGGATATGTAGCATGTATTAGTGAGTAAAGCATGCCAATCTTTCCAAAGCACTAGAAAGTTTCCCCATTTCTAGTAGCATTTGAGAAATTTATAGTGCAAGGTATATGTGCTAGCTTCCTCGCAATTAATAAGATAGATAACTACATAGGTTGTTATATATTCCTATTACACATTTTATATATTATATATTCTTTTTACAAATTTAATAACAGCCGTTCTGCCTTCACTTCCTGGGATAAAACTTGCACAATGGCCTTGCAAACCCAAAGAATAATATTGCATATTGATCTTTTTGATATTTTATGCAAATACATTAATGTCGAAAAGGAATCCCCAGTGGCAAAAAGTCAGAATGACACTGCCAACTGATCCTCTGGCAGAATTGCTTCACAAAAGTTTGTGTTGGTTCTAGACACGAGGAGCCACAAGAGACAGCAATTTTGCTGCAGCTTACTTCAGAAATCTTCCATATTCATCCTAATATAGTTTTTAAAATACACACCCGTTTTGGAGAGTTAATTGTTATACAAGCATTGCGTAAGCTCCACGCGTGTCAAGTTTGTGAAGAAAACCTTCTGCGCTTCCTCCGAATTTATTTTGTTTTATCATCCAAAAGAGCGAGCAGACTGGCACATAAAAATGTAAAATCTTCTAAATCGTCATAGGAAGTCATTGCGAACAGATACAAATCAACAGGTATTTACATAAAATTCTTGAATGTCCGTCTCCAAATCGCTTATATTTTCTAAAACATTACCGGTTTCGGGACAGCTGCCCATCTTCAGATCAAAATTTAGAAGTTACAGAGTAACCTGTCCTGTAATGAACGAATGTTCACAGTCGTTACTGTGAACATTCGTTCATTACAGGACAGGTTACTCTGTAACTTCTAAATTTTGATCTGAAGATGGGCAGCTGTCCCGAAACCGGTAATGTTTTAGAAAATATAAGCGATTTGGAGACGGACATTCAAGAATTTTATTCATATAACGATCGCAATAACTCCCTGAAGACTAATAAGTCTTGCTTTGATAAAGGTATTTATATGTTTTTACAAATGTCTGTGTAGGTGTGTTTGGGTTTGGATATGTGTGAGTGAGTGTGTATTTGTTTACCTTCCTCTTTTTCCCCTAAGGTAAGTCCTTCCACTCCTGGGATTGGAATGACTCCTTTTCCACTTCCTTAAAACCCATATCCTTCCCTTTCTCCTCTCTTCCTTCCTCTTTTCCTGAAGAAGCGACCAACAGTTGCGAAAGCTTGTATGTGTGTTTGTGTGTGATTTTATTTGTGTCTGTCCATTTTTTATATTGGAGTAAATACAAAATCGTACATGTGTGAGGTCGCTACTTGGCAACTCGTACATGTCCCGAAGTCAGGCATATGTGTGCCAATGCAGATCCCAGTGTAGATGTATCCTTAGAAAGGCAACTCACATCTATTTGGATCTGCTTACTGTATTTGTCTCTTGGTCTCCCCCTCCAATTTTCACACCAAATACTTCCCTCCAGTGCTAAAATCTCGATTCCTCGATGTCTGTTAAGTATATTCTCTTTAATTACATAATATACTCATCTAATTTTCAGCGTTCGTCTCTAGCACATCTCAAAAGCTTTTATTCTCTTTGTGTCTGAACTATTTATCATCCATGTTTCACCCCCGTACAAGGCTATACTACACACATACATTTTCAGAAGAGACTTCTTGACACTTATATTAATATTTGATGTTAAAATATTCAGCTTTTTCAGAAATGCTTATTTTCCCATTGCCATTCTTCAATTTATATCATGTGTACTGCAACCATCATATGTTACTTTACTGCCCAAGTAACAAAATGATGTCTCTATTATTTGTTACCTAATCTAATTACTTCAGCATTGCCTGATTTTCTTTGATTTAATTAAATTACCCTTGTTTTGCTCTTATTAATGTTAATCTTATTTACTCATTTCAAGAGACTGTCCATTCCCCTCAATTTCTCTTCCAGGTGCATTGCTGTCTCTGAAAGAATTACAATGTCATCAGCAAATCGCGAAGTTTTCATTTCTTCATGAGAGTTTGAAACTTTACAGTACATTGGTTATTGAAACACACGTTTGTAATTTATGCGGTACATTCAGCAATCTTTGAATAAAAGAAATAAATCGCAATTTGTGGATCAGTTATGGCTTCACTGTACTAAGCTTGGATGGAATACCAAAAAATATATAATTGTCAACAATCTTTCTTTGGTATTTCTTTAAAGTATAAAACCAATTTTTTTTTATAATTGTACCCTAAGTGACTTTTTATCCGAATTTCTTTTTTTATTTATTTTCTTAATGTAATACAGAAATCTGTTGGAATAGATGTTTCGTAGTAACACAAATCATATTTTTCTTTACAACATCTGTAATAAAGAGTTTATGTATCAATTTTTTCCATGATTTTAACATTGGATCAATTCTGGCAAATTACTGGAATACGAGTAAGATTCCTTTAGTTGTAAACGTTAGAGAAACATCAATTTTTCGTCCGTGCAACCAAAGACGTGCTATTTCTGCTATAGTAACTTATATTTATGGTTTAATAGTAAATGTACTATACATTTCTGTAACTGTTTGACCCGTGTGTACTGACTCTAATAATTAATCATCATTTAGTAAGTGGTATGAATTGCAAGCCTACAATCATTATTTAATTTAATGGTACTCATTTCAGGATGTAGAAAATGGAGTAGTGACTGTTTAGTTATTGTTGTCTCGGTAGGTCACAAAGGTAGGGAAAGTCAAACGGGCATATATACAAGTTATCCAAATTCTTCAGTGACGCACACAAAATTGAACTATGCAGCATAACTACAGGAGAATTCCTATTTGTGTATCACAGTGTAAAACATAATCTCAGTTATTGTAGCATTGATTGTGACGTTTAATCTAAGTTGGTGTTCAGTTATTTGTGAATTAACATTTGTTTTGGAACTATTTTAGTCTTCAACTTTTTTTATATAGTGTAATAAAACCAACACTATTATTTACCGTTTGTTGTTCTGTACAATTAGTATATTTTTGCTCCTTTATTTTTTGTTTTACACATATCTCTTATTTTAACTTACTTTGTGCAGTATTATCCCTTACCTGCACTCTAAATAGTTGGGAGCCGTAACTGCGAGTGGCGTCAGCCAGGTAGAGGTGTAGGTGGGCTCTGTTGTGAGGGAGGTGTGCAGTGGCCGGGCTGCCGGTGTTGCAGGTGGTGCTCAGGATACAGAAGTCCTGCTCGAGCCTGTCCGAGGAAGACCTCGCCAAGCTGAGCGTCAACCTGCTGAACTGCCAGGCGGCTGTCGAGGGCCGTCAGCAGTTCCCGTGCACCGAGCGCATGGTGAGTGACTCGGACCTGCGTGCTTTTTACTATCTTTAATTTAATGTGAACCTACTTATTTAAAAGATGAGGTGGAGCATTTACGATCCACCTTCCGGAAGAACGGTTATTCTACCAAAGAAATAGAGAGAGCCCTTCGTCCCAGAAAGAAAGTTAACATCGACGAGGGACAACGACCGCCCAAAGGGAAAGTTTTTCTTCCGTTCATAAATAAGATTACAGGCCGTATTGGAAATGTGCTGGAAAAGTATGGGGTAGAAACCATTTTCAGACCTACAAGGAAGATAAAAGAATACTTAAGATCTGCAAAAGATGTACGACATCCGCTGAATACACCAGGTGTATAGAAAATTCCCTGCAGCTGTGGTTCAGTCTACATTGGAACTACTAAAAGAAGCGTCAATACTCGTCTGGTCGAACATAAAAGGAATTGCCGTCTCGGGCACACGGAGAAATCGGCCGTAGCGGAATGTGTGTACCGAGAAGGTGACCGTGAAATTAAATTTAATGAGACTAGTGTCATCTCAAAAACTTCACACTATCGTGCGCGCACATATAAAGAAGCGATCGAGATATATAAATGTCGCAATAATTTTAACAGGAAAGAGGAAGCTGTTAAATTAGACAGAATTTGGACTTCTGCTTTACACCAGTGGAATGACAATCGATTCTTCTCTGCCAAGAATGTTGGCAATACCAGAGATAGTGTCGTAGCCGACATCACGTGATGTTTTGTGGTGCCCTCTACATTGCCTTTATATACGGCGCTCCCTCAAGTTCTCATCGCAGTTCGCCACCCTCCTCTGAAGATGTCTTCCGCAGCCGAAGATGAAACGTTAGGGGAAAGTTTTATAAATTGACCACGGCTTATCAGCCCTGAAGTTTTAAATGAAGTATCTTTAAACAGTTATAAAATTTAGCAATATACAGTTCAGACTAACTTGTTTAGTTTATGAATGAAAGACATGAAATTATTGGCATGCTTGCAAAAGACAATATTGTTCATTATAAACTGAGAAGTCATTCCGTTTGACACAGAACCGAAAAATCGGCATCCCCGAGCATTTATTTATTTCACACTCTCGCAGTCCCTTTTGCCTCCGATCCTCTTGCCTCTGACCCTATCTTTCTCTCCTCTTTCTCTGCCAGTCTCCTCTCTACCTTCTCGCGGCCCATTTCTTCTGCCGCTACTCGATTTCGTCCTCTCTCTGTTCATTTCACTTTTTCAGTTCGCCTCCTGCCACCTGTCTGTGAGAACTCACATACAGAGTTTGTTGCAAGGTGCCCTTTGCCACATCCCATACACTGACTTGCTGTTTATGAAAACCCTCTCCATGAAAGCATTTATACATAAGTGAACTTCCTAATAATTAGTAAAATTGTGTGAAAGTCTTTTGTAAGGTTTCCTCCTATTTTGTGGTCAAGTGTGCAAAATTTCTTCACAATTGGAGTACTGCATTTGTCCAAATCTGTAAGTAAAGTACCCTTTGCCATCCATCACACAAAATATAATGTAAACTGGGACCTTCCTTTAGTTTTCAAAGCTTTCAAAGCCATGTTTGCAAAATTTCATCAGGATCAGAATAAAACTGTAGATTTCATAGGAAGTACCCTCTGCCATCCACCATATGAAATTTTATGTAGACAGTGACCTTCCTTTTCTTTTGAAAGTCTGTTTTGCAAGATTTCATAAAGATATACAAAACAGATAATATTAAGAAATCTTTACTTCAATCCATACTGAAGCAAGCGTGGTGATTATGCTTCTCACCTTTCAGTCACGATGTGTGACGAAGGTAAAATGTTCCGGAGATGGAATATCCCCACATTCGGATCTCCTGGTGGGAGTTGCTTTAGTGTCACAAAATCCTAAGTCTACAAAAAGAGAGAAGCAATGCCTTCAAATATGTACATACAATTATTGTACTCCAGTGGGAGACGTCAGATTAATGGAAATAGAAGAGGAACTAAAGAACATTAATTGGAGCATTGTTGTATTAAGTACACCAAAAAGGTGAAAACTGTCCTCTGTTGAATTCAAGGAGTCTCTAATATTACTGTGGTGAACCAAATGGAAAACTAAATGGAGTCGGAATTTTAGTAAACAAAACTGTTGTCGACAAGATAACAGTTTTAGAAGAAACTAAAAGCAGAATTGCATGCTTGGTCCTAAAAATATCAGAAAGGTATAAGATCCAAATAATTCAAGCATATGCACCTATGTCCACTCACTCAGATGAAGAGAGAGAATCCTTTTATGAACATCTGAAAGAAACTTATGAAAAAGGCAGGGATTGCTTTTATAAATTCATAATTGGAGATTTTAATGACAAAGTTGGTAATGCAAAGAAGGTGATACAGTTGTTGGCAAATATGGAAGAGACAAAAGAAATGACAGAGGTGAGAGACTGGTGCAGTTTGCAGAATGCATGAAAACACTTATTATGAATACGTTTTTCAAGAAGCACCCAAGTTGCAAATGGACTTGAAGGAGTCCTAACTTTAAAGTGAAAAACGAGATAGACTTCATTCTCACAAATAGACTCAAAACGTTAAAGATACGTGAAACAGGTTTAAAACAAGCAGCGATAATCGATTAGTAAGAGCAAACTTTGAATTTAATACAAAATATGAAAGATTAAAACTGATTAAAGGAAAAAGAATAATTTTAAATGTCAAAAATCATGAACGGAAAGACGAATTTCAAGGAAGAATCAAGAGCAAATTAAAAGAATGTGAAGCAGAAGAAGTAGCTAAGGTACTAATCACCACAGCTGAAGAAGTGGGTGGGTTATGTAAATCTCGAAACCAACCCAAGAAACACACAGGTAAAACAATGGGTTTGATGGGCAAGAGAAGAAAAATGAAAGTTGATACAGAATATGCAGAGCTGTGTAAAGCTCTGAGAAAGAGCATGAAAGAAGAAATCAAGTAGTATGAAGAAGACACACTAAAAGTAGGATTTGTCAGAATAATTTTCCTCCCTTCCTGAAAGTCTCCTAGTTCAGTTTCTCAGCATGTTTGTGATATTTTAATATGGGCCGTTGCAGTTGTCCTCCACATACATTTATATACATTCCAGTAAGGAATGTTAATAATAATATGTAGATAGGGAACAACTCACTGTAAAGACAGATGTTGAGCCGCCAACAGGCACAAATTATGTATGTCTTTCAGCAGCTCAAGTTTCGTCTTTACGGTGAGTTGTACAGTTATATACTTTTAGTCAAAGGTGGTACTAGAGTAGTATTCTTGAATAGATTGCTTGAATAATTTGCATGCAGTATTCATGACTTAGTAATTGCATTTCCCTAGCTTTCGACCAGTTGCCCAAATTTGGCTGCCTACTTTACCTACAACTTTTCCTATATAATTGTTCCATTCCATTTCATATCCCTACAGACTATTACACACAGCTATTTCTAAGAGCTCCCATTTTATTCACACCACATACGTAGCCAAACTCGTGTAATGTGTTGTACAGTCCATAGATTGTCTTGTCTCTTGGAAATGTTACTATAAATTTGATACGCTATCATCACTGAACCATGATATTTTACTGAAATTTAGCTGTTCAAGAATACAGAATGCATGCATTTTTCCATTATACATAAAGTTCATGGTCCCTAGTTGTTAATTCAGCATAACTGCCACAATGAGTATTCTGTATAAAAATTTTAAGAGCACTTTTTTCTTTTACTATACTTGAAATCCCAGAGAGCTCTGCATAATGTGTATTGTAATATAATGGTGTACCAGTTTTTCTTTTAGCTCACTGCAATCTGTTAACATTTCCACTGATAAAACAAATCTGAAGTTGCACCACGTCTGTTCCGACTGCAGAGTATACGGGACTGCACGCAGCAGATGGACGCAGACATGTGGAACGCCTACCACCTTATGAATAACAGAGCGCGATCGGTCTGCTACGCGGCACGCCAGCAACAGTTCCGCGCTGCTGCCGAGATGACGGTCGACCGGCTTTTCGAGGCGACGCGGCAGCAAGTATCTGCTGTCGACTCCCTGAAGGTCAGTTCCTGCCACCATAGCTGTTAATGTACGTGCCTCTAGCTATCTGTGCTGCTGTTGCTGTTGGCTTTCCTGTTGAGGCACCCCTGCTGATTTCCTTTATGTACAGTATGATGATTAGCAACCATGTGGCTGCTGCTACTGTCAGCAGTCTTGATCTAGCAGCCGAAGACAGTGTATGAGATTTGTGTGAATGTGAGAGAATTCTACTTCTGACGAAGGACTCCCTTAGAGTTTGACATTGTAGTGTTCTTTTAACTTTTCCTAGTCTGCACTCAATGCCTTCTCTGTGTTGACTGGCACTCCATCCTTTGTGTATTGTTGATATCCCATTCTGGGCTTTCCATTGTTTGATTGCACTTCAGGTGAAACATTATGACCACTTTGTGGTTCATCTTTGGAATAAAATAATAGCAGCAGTTATACCTGGCACAAATTAGACGAACCTGTGGTAGGCATTCTGGAGGAATGCAGTGCCAGATGTCTGTGCACTGACTAAGCAATGGTCAGTTCTTTTTTGGGCACTGAATTGTCACACATTACTGTTGCTTATTTGATTTGTAGGGCTGGCCAAATCAGCAGTGATGTGAATTCACTACTGTGCTCCTCAAACTACTGTACCACAGTTTTGGCCTTATGATATGGAAAGTTGTCCTGCTGTGAGAAGACATTGCAGTCGGGGAAAACATTGAGCACAAAAAGCTACGATGGTGTGCACTAATGTTGATGTATCCACAACTATAATGCTACCTTCCTTACCAGAGATTTTTTCGGTGTATGTGGTTTTGGCACATCTCTCTGTACGGCAGTCCCTCTATGTGGCGAATGCGGATGCCCACTCAGGGGGGAGGCCCTGTGTGCGTCAATTGGCAACACCATTTTTCACACTCGACAGATTGCCTGGTGGACAAGAAGCGGAAGAAAATACAAGAGTATAAGTCTCTCGGTCGCTTAACCTACTCTGAGTCGTGGAAAATTACTGTGTGTGCATCCTGTGCCTATGGTATCCACTTCCGTCTGTTACATCCTATACATGTTTCCACCCCTGCTCATCCTATTCCCACCCCTCTTCCCTCTCGTATCATAACCTTGCCCCTCCCTCTGTGACCCACTCCTCCTTCCTGACCAGAGAAGTGCTCCCCTTCTCTGGCATTTGCTGGTGAAGTGGCCCGTAAGATCCCTCCTCCCAATGTTCCCCGGATTGGAAGTCTTCTGCTTCAAGACGGCTGCTGGACTCACAGTTTGAGTGTACCAAGGTCTCCCACTCTTTCATTCGCAGACCTCACTGAAGCCAGGCCTCTCTGTGCCATGTGATCTCCCCGTCCTGCAAGAGATAGAGGAGGAGGAGGAGGAGGAGGAGGAGGAGGAGGAGGAGAAACAAAACTGACAGGAGAAGGCCCCACCGCTGCCACCACTGGTGTCAACTTTCTCGTCACAACCAACTGATCCTACTGTGCTCTGTTAGATCTGCCGTTTATGGTCGTTGTCGCTTCCTCATTGGTGACGGATGTTGACCCATTGGAGTGACGGACTGACTCGTTCTCCTTCCATCTGGATCCTCATTCTGTATCCCTCCAATGAAATTGCAGTGGCTATTACCACCACCTCCTGGTGTTAACACAACCTATTTCCCTTTACTCGCATTTTATTGGTGCATATTCTCTGACCCTTTGTGCTTTCTGTGCTTTGTCAGAACTGGGTTGACCCCCTATAGGCATCTAGTGGAGTTTGCACATTAGTTCCTATGGATATTGTGTGTACATGGATTCCTCTCTATACATAATCGGAAGTGGTTGCAGTCTGGGTGTTAATGGACACTCAGTTGACAGTTTGTAATCTCTACCTACCCACTTACAGGCCAACTGTGTCTGCTGCCCTAACTACTCTCCTTCAGCAACTCTTCCGCCATTCCTTTTTCTTTGGGACTTCAGTGCTCGTCACCCTTCGTGGGGCAGTGCTCGAACATTTAGCCAGGGCCGCTTCGTAGACCAGTTGCTTGCAGACTATGACCTATGCCTTCTCAGTGATGGGTCCCCAACCCATTTTAGTACTGCTCACAGCACTTTCTTCACCACAGATCTTTCATTCAATTCTCACCTCTCTTCTCATCTTTGCACTGGTCTCCGATTGATGACCTCTGCAATAGTGACCACTTGCCATTGATCCTTTCACTCCCCTCCCACATGACGGGGACAGGCTACCCCATTGGGTTTTTCGGCTTGCTAATTTTGCCTCTGTATACGACTGAGGTTATTTTTACGTCCTCCCTGTCAGACTGTACAAATGATATCATCCGTGATATTTCTGATGAGATTACTAGACCTGATTCCATCACAGTCCCCCCAGTCAATGGGCCCTCCAAGCTACCGGCCAGTTCCATGGAGGGATATCACTATTGCTGCAGCCATTCGTGAGCACTGTCGACCCTTAAATCATCTTAAGCGCCACGGGTCCCTCGTTTGTCTTATTAACTTTAAACGCCTTTGTGCTAAAGCTCATCACATAATCAAAAAGAACGAGCGGTTTAGTGGGATCTCTTCTTTGGGCTCTTCTGTTCTGTTGTCACAAGTGTTGGGATATGCTCCGTTCCATTCAAGGTTGCCAGTAGCTCTGGTCAATCGCTGGCCTTGTCCTCCCAGGTGGGTCTGTACATACCTGTCTGTTCTCGCAGAGCATCTTGCAACTCGGTTTGCGAAGGCATCGGCAATGACTTTCTATCCGGAGGCCTTTCTTCTCGAGAAACAATAGGCCGAATCCTCCATTGTAAGTTTTACCTCTCATCAGGTGAAACCCTTTTCTCTTCCCACAATTCCACACCTGGCCCTGATACCGTACGTAACCAACTGTTACAACACCTCAATCGTCGATGACACTATCTCCTCTCAACTATTGAACCATGTTTGGCTCAATGGTGTTTTCCCTTCTCAATGGAGGGACAGGTTGTGGTTCCTCTCCTTAAGCTTGGCAAGGATCCATCTTTCACTGACAGTTACCAGCCGATTAGCCTGAAAACTGTACCTTGTAAATCGTTTGAAAGGAGGGTTGCTTGCAGATTATGCTGTGTTCTTGAATCGTGGGCACTTCTGTCACCTTAACAGTGTGGGTTCTGGGTGGGATGATCTCCAATAGACCATCTACACGGACTGGAAACAAAAATCAGGCAGGCCTTCTAAATGTGAACATCATGTTAGTCTTCTTCCATTTACGAAAATCGGAAGACCTCATTTGGGATCGTCGTATTTAATGTTCCCTCCATGATTGGGGCCTACACGGCTACCTGCCGAATTTTTATTAATCAATTTTTATCCTGTCTCCTGTTCTATGTTAGTCAGCTCTCTATTCCCCCCCCCCTCCCCACGGATCTAGGATAACGGTGTTTCACAGGGTTCGGTGTTAAGTTTTACTCTCTTCCTAATTGCCATCAATGAGCTGGTGAGCTCTGTTAGGCCACTGGATACTCCTGCACTTTGTTGACGATTTTGCACATGGTACAGCTCCCAGTCAGTAGCCTCTGATGAACCCCAGCTTCACGGTGCCATTCAGTGGGCTTCCACGTGGGCTCTTTCCCGTGGTTTTCAGTTCTCGCCTTCCAAATTGAGAGTTAAGCATTTTTTCCATAGTGTTACAGTTCACACTGATCCAGAACTCTTCTCAGGTGGTCATGGCTTGGCAGCTCCTTCTGCCCTGAAACTGTTAGACCCAGTTCACCATTGTGGTGAATGCTTGGCTTTGGGTGCCTTCTGGACCATCTCTGTTGATGTACTCTTTGATGAAGTGAAAATCCTCCCTCTTCAGATTAGGCGACATCAGCTTTTCCGTCCTACGCCATTCACATTCAAGAATGTCTCACTCGTCCTGCAATTCTGTTCTTTTTGCATACAGTGGTACTGAAAGTCCTGATACATGCCCTCTAGTGGGGTTGCCTTTTGGATTGTGGCTCGCCTCCCTATGCAGGGACTTCCATCTCTCTTCCCTTGATGGTACTCGCCATCCTGTACTGCACACGTCCCCTCAGATGGTGCCCTGGCTATGAATTTGGGCGGATCTCTTCCAATGTCCAAAATCTTAAGTCTTCCCCATCATCTTCCAGCATTTGTTGCACCCAGTACTTGAAGAGTATGACTCTTAGTATGGAATGTCATTGTCAGATATATGTTACACGTTTACCGCAGAAATGATTGCCGTTAGCAAAGCTCTTCATTTTATTAAACAGGCCGCCCTGGACCATGTTTTAATCTGTACGACTGGGTGCAGCGCCTGCAGACCATTGACTGATGCTATTCATCCCATCCTTTGGTCACATGTATCAATCTCCTTGCTGAGCTTTGTCATACTGCTGCTCTGTTGCCTTTCTATTGGTCGGCTGTCACTTGGGTATCCAAGGGAACGAGCGGGCTGACCATTTGGCTTGAATGGCAGTTACTCGCTACATATTTCCCCTGACAATCCTGGGTGCAGATTGGCAGGTGGAGATAAGATCTCTGCTCATACAGAAATGGAACAGCAACTGGCAGGCTCTACTACCCCATCTAATAAACTCCACATGATCAAGGAGAGCACTGCAGCTTGAAGTTCCTGAATCCATTGTCCTTTGCCATCTCTGCATCGGATGTTCCAGGCTGACCCATAGTTTTATTTTGTGTAATTAACCTGCGCGATATTGAGGAGCTCTACAATCTGTAGCTAAATCTTACTGGAATGTCCGCTCCATTTGGCCCTCCGTGCCAGGTATGGACTTCCACACTCATTGCTGTTATTTTGGCAGATGATCCACGGATGGTTGACTGGATCCTTGGTTAACTCCATTAAAGAGGTTTTTATTCTCATTTATAAAATTTTTGTTTCTGTATATTTTGTTTATTTTATTTTTATCCCCTCACCCGCCTCCCCATGTCATTCCTAAACTGCATTTCGTTATTCCCATCTAGTTCATGCTGTACCCATCACCACCACCGTGACGTAACCTTCCTATCTCCTCTCCCCTTCCCTGCCGTCTCAGATTTACACACTGCAGAGCGTGATTTGAAGTGCAGCAGCAGGAAGTGACTGTTGTATGACTGTGTTGTGTGCCTGTGTGTTTTCTGAAGCCCATGGCCGATAGCTGAAAGTGTTGTATGTGTGTGTCTTTTGTATGTGCCTGTTGCAGCTCGTCGCCACGTCTTTGCGGTGAGTTGTAAACTGTCCTTACTATATTATCTATTCCAACCTGCCCCTCAGGGGCTCAGCATTGATTTGCTGAGTACGGGCTTGGCAAACCCAGGGTCCTGAGCCATGGGCTGTGTCACGCCAACAGTCAGCTACATAGTAAGCTGTGTGCTTGCTTCAACGACCTTCGTTTGGTGCAATGGTGGAACGTTATATGTTTCAGAGCCCGGGGATCTTGGCTTAATCGCCTGGGTCGGAAGGACAGTACAAAACTCTATTAAAAAAAAAGAACACCCTTAATCTCAAGGTGTGCTATGTGCTGAGTGTGCTGAGGAGATGTGCATGGCTGTTGAGGTTGAACAGTCGCTAGCGAGCAACCTCTGAGGAACCTGCCGCACCTCAGTTGTATAAGGCTTAACCAGGCATGCTGGTTCTGCCCGGGTGGACCTTTAGATCTCTAGCTGCTCGTGGAAACAAAATGAAACGAGCAAAAGACAACGTTGGTGGATGTATAACCACCGTCTCTAAAGAGTGGGAAGTTCAATGCCACTTCCTATGACCCTAAATCGTTCCCTTCGTTAGCCACGCCCTGGGAGGAACGCAGGGCTGCTAACAGAAACGAACCATATTCACAAAGGTATTTGGTTTGTACAAGGACTGATGAGGAATCGTTTACGACAGTGAAGCCTCAGTTCTTCATGGACCATCTGGAGGAGAGGTTTGGAGACAGTGTGTCCCTCTCCAAGATGCGTAATGGTTCCGTGTTGATCCACACCGCATCCCCTGCCCAGTCGCGGGCGTTGCTTGCTTCCGATAAGCTGGGAGATGTCGCAGTAAACATTACAACACACAAGTCACTGAATCTGGTCCAGGGCATTATTTCACATGGATCTGCATTATATTTCACAGGGAGCTGCGTGCCAACCTCCAGCGGCGAGGTGTTCACTTCGTCCGGCGCGTCCATCGTGGGTATAAAGACAATAGGGTTGCCACTGGTGCCTTCATCTTAGCCTTTGAAGGCAATACTCTGCCAGAGAAGGTGAATGTGATATGCTACCGGTGTGATGTGAAACCTTACATCCCCCCCTCCTATGAGATACTTCCAGTGCTGGAAGTTAGAACATATGTTGTCCCGTTGCCCTTCCAGCGCCACTAGCCGGGATTGTGGACGTCCACTCCACCTGGACGCCCCGTGTACTCTGCCGCCCATCTGCGTGAACTGTGGCCAGGAGCGTCCTCCTTGCTCGTCACAATGCCCTATTCTCCACAAGGAAAGGAAAATCATTGAATATAAGACCATGGACTGGTTGACCTATACTGAGGAGAAAAAGAAATAGTGCTTACACCCAGTTACCATGACCACCTCTTTTGCGACAGTCACATTGTCTCCATCGTCTTTGGCGACACCGGTGTTCCCCACTACTTCTTTTTCTGTGGGCCCTCAGGGTCGTAAACCTACACCTGCCCACAATGTGGTTGGGGGCTCCCTTCCTTCTTCTGGTCCCAAGGTGATTGCTTCGGGAGCAACCTTCACCCTTCTGCTGGAGAAACAACCTGCTCCAGTGCCCCTCGTGCAGAAGGGGTCCGTTAGGACACTCCCTTCTGAGGGTTCCGCCAATGTTGCTGCCAACACAAACCAGCAGCAGGCAAAACTGAAGGCTGCTGGACGCAGGGCTTCACGCTCTTCTTCAGTCGCTGCAGCCGAGTCTGAGAAGCCTGGCCTGCCGGCGAAGCCCCCGAGGGACAAGAAAGATTGGAGGAAAAAAGCAGAACGTGATCGAGTTGCACGATACCATGGTGGATCCTGTGCCATCACCCCACTCCACCTCGACCTCTGGGGATGGGGTGGAGAGTCTAGTGTCCCCAAAGGGCCTCGCTTTCGGGGACATCTCAGAAATAATGGATGCTGGGCCGGAAAACCGTCAGTCAGCGTATTTGAGTGACGCTGAGTTGTAATTTTCCCTCTCTTACCATTCATGTCTTCCCAGTTATCGTAAACCATCATCCTTCAGTGGAACTGCGGCGGTTTCTTCCCCCACCTGGCTGAGCTATGACATTGTCTAAGCATAACACCTGCTTTCTGCTTTGCCTTACAGGAAACTTGGTCTCCAGCAAGGCGGACCCCAGCCCTCCGTGGCTACAGGGGATATTACTGTAACGTAGCTCATATAACAGGGTCTCAGGTGGTATGTGCGTGTATGTCCTTACTTCTGTTCGTAGTGAATCTGGGTCCCTTCATACACCATTAGAAGCAGTGGCTGTCAGGGTAAGGACAACACAAGAGATTACCGTCTGCAGTCTTTATCTCCCTCTAGATGGTGATATCTCATTGAATGTTTTGGGTGCACTTATATCGCAACTCCCCCCACCTTTCTTCTTATTGGGCGACTTCAACACCCATAACCCATTTTGGGGTGGTACTACACTTTCTGGCAGAGGCAGAGTCGTCAAGTCTTTACTCTCTCAACTCGACCTCTGCCTCTTAAATACTGGTGCCCCCACACACTTTGGCGCATGACATGTTCTCGGCCATTGATTTATCGATCTGCAGCCACACCCTTCCACCATCTATCCACTGGAGAGCCCATGACGATGTGTGTGGCAGTGACCATTTTTTCCCCTTTTTCTGTCACTATCACAACGTCAGCCCCAGGAAGCCCTCCCAGGTGGGCTTTAGGCAGAGCTAACTGTGAAGATTACACGTCCACTGCTATTGTTAGACCTCCCCCATAGGATACCATCAACGTGGTGGTTGAGGGCGTCACTCACACCATTGTTTCTGCTGCAAAAGCTGCAATTCCATGCCCCACAGGGTGCCCACGGCAGAAGACAGTGCCGTGGTGTCGCTGGAAATAGCTGAGTTTATTACAGATCGTAGGTGGGCCTTACAGCGCTACAAGTGTCAGCCCTCTCAGGAGCTACTCATCATTTCAAACAACTTCACCCTCATGCTCACCAGTTAATAAAACGATGGAAACAGGAGTGCTGGGAGAGGTACGTCTCCAATATTGGGATGAGTACCTCTGCCTCACAGGTCTGGAGTAAAATCAGGCGACTACAGGGATTACAGACACCAGCAGGAATCCCTGGGAAACCACAAATGGGGTTATATGTACGGAACGGGCACACTTGCAGAGATGTTTGCCGAGCATTATGCTTGTGCCTTTGCCTCTGCAAATTATCCACCGGCCTTCTGTACGTTGTAGGAGAGGGTAGAACGCCAGTATCTCTCCTTCACTACCCGCTGCTCTGTATCTTACAACACTCCTTCCTCAGTGCTTTCACACAATGTCTCGACACGGCGCCTGGGCCCAATAGCATCCATAGACAAATGCTAAAGCATCTCTCAGCAGATAGTCGGCATAATCTTTTGCAGTCTATATTTGGTGTGATTGTGTTTTCCCGTCCCAATGGCGGGAGAGTATCATTATCCCGGTGCTTAAACGTGACAAACATCCTCTTTCCCTGGATAGCTATCAGCCCATTAACCTGTTCCCTGCAAACTGTTGGAGCGGATGCTCAGTCGGCGGTTGTGTTGGATTCTTGAGACTCTGGGCTTATTGGCTCCATGCCAGGGCAGTTTTCGCCAGGGTCGATCTACCACCGCCAATCTGGTGTATCTCGAGTCTGCAACCCGCACAGCCTTTCCCGGCGCCACCACCTTGTTCCCGTCTTCTTTGATATGCACAAAGCGTATGCTGCAACCAGGCGACGACACATCCTCAACACTTCACACGACTGGGGCCTCCGGAGCTCCCTACCGATTTTTATCCAGAATTTTTTAGCTGTCCGTACCTTTTGTGTCCAAACTGGTGCCGCCCTGAGCACCTACCATATCTAGGAAAATGGAGTTCCTCAAGGCTCGGTTTTAAGCGTTCCATTATTTTTAGTTGCCATCAATGGTTTAGCGAGAGCGGTTGGATCGTCGGTCTCCTCTTCTTTATGCTGACGAATTTTGTATCTCTTTTAGTTCGTGCAACACCAGAGTTGCTGAGCGCAGGTTGCAAGGCGCTATTTGGAAGGCGCAGACCTGTGCGCTTACCCATGGCTTTGTTTTCTGCGACCAAGACCAGAGTGATGCACTTCTGTCGGCGTCGGACTGTTCACCCTCACCCTGAACTTTATCATGACAAACTACTTACCGTAGTAGAAACCCATCGGTTTTTAGGACTGGTCTTTGACACCCGACTGACGTGGCTCCCCCACATTCGTCAGTTGAAATGAGAGTGCTGGTGCCATCTCAATCTTCTCAGACATGTGGGTCATACGACCTCCCCCCTCCCCTCCCTTCCTCCAAAGCCTCTCAAGCTCGAATATCAGAGTAGTGGAGTGGTTGTTGTTCCTTCTTCATCCTCTTCGTCTACTTTGACCTTAACCCAGAAAAGGAATCTAAATGAACCAAAAACCAAGAAGGTTTTGCCATCAGGTCATTTGTGGAGGAGAATTTGTGTAGGTGCTACAAAGATCGTAGCATCTATATCTATCCAGACTGCCAGGCAGCCCTGGGATCACTTGCAGCTCCTGCAACAAGGTCTAAAATTGTTGCAGAATGTCACAGGGTTCTGGTGGAGCTAGGGGAAAGCAATAGAGTAAACCTATTGTGGGTTTCTGGCCACTCGGGGGATCAGTGGCAACGAACATGCTGACAGATTAGCCAGGATGGGGACAGAGACTCTATTTATTGGACCGGAACCTGTCCTGACAATCACAAAGGCAATTATCAAATTGGAGCTACGTAACTGGCTCAGAAGACAGTGCGTAGAATATTGGACCAAAGTCTACCAACAAAAACATGGCAAGGTAATGATGCCAAAGCCATGTTTTAAAAGAAGCTCTGCAATCCTGGGCCTGAACAGGAGAGAGATTAGACTGATGGTTGGATTGCTGACAGGCCATGGGAATTTCGAAAAACACCTATATACAATGGGAATAACAGAAGAGGACCCTAAATGTAGGATCTGTGATGACGGTGATGAAACTGCATCACATCTAATCTTCAAATGCATTGCATTGGAGAGTAAAAGGCACAGAACATTTGGGACAACTAGACCCGAAGAAATTGTCTAATAAAGAACTGGTAAAGGGACTCCTTGCACTGTTGAAGGGCATTGGTTGGCTTTACTAGATATACAGGGAGCGATACCGCACAATAAACTTAGTTTCGGTGCGGGCAGTGGCGGGTTGGACCAAGACTATTTTGGCTTCCCTGGAAAAATAAAATCAAATCAAATCAAGAAGGTTTTGCCTAACTTGCCAAAGTTCCTTCTCGTTTCACGAACTGATGGCCATGATTTCACGTCAGTAATGCCTTTTATGATACGATGGAGTCTCGCTGCAATTGCAGGTCCTGTCAAAACTTGTTCCTGCCAATGCAAGGGGACACTGTTGCTGGAAACAAAAGGTGCCTTTAAAGCTCAAAAGTTGCTTTGCACCATGCTGTTGCACACATTCCCTGTTAATGTCGAACCTCATCGTACCCTAAACCCGTCACGGGGGGAGGGAGGGGGGTAGTGTCACGATCCCTCGACAGCCTGTTAGATGAGGAAATTCAGGACTACCCATCCGACCAGGGTGTAACAACTGTACATCTTGCGATGAAGAGAGTTAACACCGACCCAAACTGTGTTTTTGAGTTTTGAAAAACTTGATCTTCCTTCTAAGGTAAAAGCAGGCTAAGAAATCATCTGTTTGGCCGTATGATCCTAACCCTACCCGATGTTACCAGTGTCAGCGGTTCAACCATAGCCGCCAGTCTTGCCCCAATGCAGCCAAAAGCGTCACATATAGTAGGGACACTCGTGGGGCTGACTATCCACATCTGTCCCCTGCATCTGTCACTGCATCAACTGCACGGGCGACCATGCTCCTAATTCTAGGGAGTGCCCTGGGTATAAAGATGAGCGGGTCTCCAGGAAATCGGTCAAGGAAAAAGTTTCCACCTCTGCTGTCCGGAAATTATTAACAAGTAGAAAGCCTGCTGTGCTCCCAGCGGGTACCTAGAGAATGTCCACCCCCATTCTCGACCAACAAAGGAGATGCGCAGATGTGTTACTTTACCTTCAGCGTCACAGTTGTCAGATCAGCCAGCCCAATGATTGCCCGGTTGACATCCCCAATGTCTTCTGCTCACTGTAAACTCTAGTCCACATCAGTTTCATAGAAATCACCAGCCACTTTTTTAAGTCAGAAGCCCAGTCTTGAAAAAAATGTCCTATTCACAAAGATTTTCTTAAAACTTCATCTTCCCAACCAACAGCCGCTCATTCTTCAAACCGAATTGCCTCCAAAAAGGCACACAAACAGAAACGTTCCTCTCCTTCCCCGCCACCGCGTGACTCGTCGGTCATACCATCCAGCAGTAGATGGCCCCGGCCATCCTCTGTCTTGCCAGGACGCTCTACTGCTTGCCGATCTGCCGGCATTTCACTGGTGTAGGAAGCTGCCCCTTCTGATTAATCCAGGAAGGAGGCAGAACAGATGAATGAACCCATGGTACACGACTGTCCATCTGTCGATTGCAGTAACAGTGCCCCCTCGCAGCCAGGCCCTCAGCGGCCGTCGAGATGATCCCCTCTTGCCTTCTCCCTCTTTCTTCTTATTTTGCTTTCTCCGTGCCACTCCTTCAGTGGAACATCAGAGGCATTCGTTCCAACAGCAATGAATTAAGACCTCTCCTTCGACTGCACTCCCCACTTACAGTAGGTCTATAAGAAACGAAACTCCACCCAAATGGTCATATAGATTTTCCACAATATACCTCTGTGCATTTTGATTTACCTCCTGTGGAAGGTATTCCTGCCCATGGAGGTGCTATGCTGCTCATTTGGGAAGACATCATTCCATCCCACTGCAATCTCCCCTACAGGCAGTTGCCATCCGTATCATCATCCCCACATTCACCTTCTCTCTTTGTAATAACTATACCCCCCTTTCTCATCTACCATTCTTAGGGCAGACTTACTGCACCTTGCAGGCATGAAAGAGTTACGCGGAAAACTGCTTTTTCTTTTGTCTACAGGTTTTTGACCCTCTTGAGATAGTTACAAAAATATAACAACATTTGTGTGTGTGGAAGGGGGGGCGGGGGGGGGGGGAGAGTGTGTTCAGAAACTAGTATTCGCGTAAGAGATATAGGTTCTTTCCAGCAGCTGCCAGATTCCAGTGAATTGCACATGCACAGAGTTCCTGCTGAAACTCGAAAACAGCTTTCTGCAATCTGGCAACTGGCAGCTGCTGGAACGAACCCATACTTGCTTACCGCGGTACATTCAAGCTGGTGACTCCAAAGCATTTCAAACAAGGAGAATAACCAAAGCCGCCTAGAAGACAATAACCTCCATGATTTCAGACCAAGGAGGTTAGTTTTAAACCTTGTCCTACAGGTATCCACGTGCTTGCGATTTGTGCTATTGTCAGCGTGTTATTTAGTTATTTACCCGGTGTTTACTAGTGATAAAAGGAAATTTATCTTTAACTCCGGAACGTGTTTTGCACCTAAACAATGAGACTTAGTTTCAATTAATATTTTGTTTAGCTGTTTTCCTTATACACTGTGATGTTAATACAAGAGGCTCATTTTGTAATTAGCAAAGAATTCGTATTTATCGTCATAGCTGAATAGTGTGAGTTAGTTGTTTTGTGATGTCGCCACACTCAGTTGTACAGTTTCATTTAACTGCTTTTTGTATGTGAAGGGTTTGAAGTGATGGCTCATATATTTTTATCGGCAAATGACGAACATAAAGCTCGGACAATTGATGCAGGGGGGGGGGGGGGAAGAAAGAAAAGAAAACAACAACAAATTTAAATTTGGCTGGCTCCAGCAAACTGTGAAAGTTATTGTTTCAGATAAAGAGCTAGAAATAAAATTACGTAATTGCATAAAAAAATTTGAAATTAGTGGCAAGGTTATGTGCACTCTATATACAGACACAGTTTATTATGGAAAAAGAGGATTCACAGCAATATCCAACCATGTTAAGAGTAAATTATAAAAGGAAACTTTCCTGGTGGGATAAACATATATAAAAAATAGAAAACGGATGACTTACCCAAAGGACCGACTCGTCGATAGACACAAATAAAATCACACATGTACAAGCTTTCGCATCTGTTGGTCTCTTCGTCAGGAAAAGAGGAAGAAAGGAGAGGAGAAAGGGAAGGATATGGGTTTTAAGGAAGTGGAAAATGAGTCATTCCAATCCCAGGAGTGGAAGGACTTACCTTAGGGGAAAAAAGGAAGGTAAACAAATACACGCACACTCAGACATATCGAAACGCAAACACACGTCTGTCTAGGTGTGTTTGCGTTTGGATATGTGTGAGCGTGTGTGTATTTTTTACCTTCGTTTTTTCCCCCTAAGGTAAGTCCTTCCACTCCTGGGATTGGAACGACTCATTTTCCACTTCCTTAAAACCCATACCCTTCCCTTTCTCCTCTCCTTTCTTCCTCTTTTTCTGACGAAGCGACCAACAGTTGCGAAAGCTTGTATGTGTGTTTGTGTGTGATTTTATTTGTGTCTATCGATGAGCTGGTTCTTTAGGTAAGTCGTCCTTTTTCTATTTTTTATACATGTTAAGAGTAAGAAACATGCTTCTAAAGAGCTTCTGAAACGAAACAATTACAGTTTGCCCGCAAGTTTTTCCTGTGGTAATAGGCCTTAAAAGCCACGAATGTACCGACCTTTTCAGCCCCATTGCCACAAGCTCCTGTACAAGTAAATGTTCCATTATCTGATATGATTGCAAATATGCAGGCTCTTGTTCTTGGTGTACTGGCAGAAAATAATGTGCCATTAACAATGGCACCAGTGTTGGTAGACATGTCTAAATGTTTGGCATCTGATAAGAAAGCCTTAGGGAATCTTTCTATGGCACGCACTACTGCTTCATATAAAATGAAGTTTGGGCTAGGTGAAACCTTTTTGAATGATACTATCTGTACCATGAAGGATGTTAAGTTTTCTTTAAATATTGAAGCTACAAGTAAAAATTCGATGACAGTATTATCTATTTTGGTGAGTTGTTATTCCCCACTGTTATGTAAAGTAGTAGTGGAGCATTTAGCTTCTCTGAGTATTGTTAAAGTTACTGTGGATGCTCTTTTTGCTGATATTGATAGCATATTTGTAAAATCCATGATTTTAAGTGGTCAAAAGATTTGCAAGAAAACTTAGCAGTAATTTGCATAGTCCTTGGGATAAAATATACAGGTGTCGATAAAATTGCATTATATAGATGGTTATCCTGCAACGATGTTAGTCTGCATAATTTGAGACTCTTGGAAGCTTTTACTGTGTTCTATTATGCTTTTTTACCAGAGAGAGAGAAGAGTATGTACTTCAGTTTAACATCTGCAATTTATCTGAAGAAAGATGTCATTCCTTCAGGAAGAGCAACAATTAAGAGTATTTGGAGACAACTTTCTGTAAAGAAGCTAACTGCTGATGGAAGGAATAGAAAAGAAAGGATAGTTACAAAACTATTGTATAACAGAGAAAAGACACTGCTCATTATTAATTTTTACATAGCAGTCTTGCCTTTATTAAAAAACTGTGTGTGTGTCTGTTTCAGATGAGAATCCATGTTTTACATGAAAAAAACTTTCATGTTTGACCTTGTTGCTCAGCTTCCTACGCCATTTTTGTTGATTGGTGACTTCAACACCCACCACCCTCTATGGAGCTCTCACGCGTCTTGCCAGATGGGGCTTCCTTTTGGCAGACATTTTCAACCACCTTAACCTTGTCTGCCTGAATACCGGCGAACCAACTTTTCTATCCGACATAACAAATATCTGTTGCCACTTAGACCTCGCAATATTCATTACTTCAGTTGCACATCAGTTCGAATGGTATGTTATGTCTGATAGGTATTAATGTGACCATTTCCCCTGTATAATTTTTCTACTACATCATACCACTTATCTATGTTTCACCAGCTGGAACATCTCAAAAACTGACTGGGGGCTCTGTTCTTCCGGGGCAGTTTTCCATGATCAGAATTTCCCCAGCTGTGACAGTCACACGGACATCATTCTCACCGCCGCCGAATATTCCATACCTCGAACTGCCACCTCTTCACATAGGGTCCCCAGTTCCCTGGAGGAATGCAGTGATGCTATTAGAGTCCGGCGACGTGCTCTACTTTTGAGAATATCAATTGCAAAAGACTAAGAGCGCAATGCCGTCGCGTCGTTAAAGGAAGCAAAAAAGACTGCTGTCACGAGTTCCTTCAACAGATTTTATAAGATCAGATGTTCAGGTACGAGTGGGCTCTATTTTGTCAAACACCTCTCGTCAGGGTGCCACAGGGCTCCGTCTTGAGCGTATTACTTTTCGCCATTGCAGTCAACCCAATTATGGGTTGCCTCCCAGTCGATGTTTCAGGCTTCCTGTTTTTGGACGAATTCACGATCAATTGCAGTGCTCAGAGAATGTCTCCTGGAGTGTCGTCTTCAGCATTGCATTGACAGTCTCTATTCCTGGAGTGTCGTCTTCAGCATTGCATTGACAGTCTCTATTCCTGGAGTGTCGCAAATGGCTTCCGTGTCTCCCATGAGAAGACAGGTTGCATCAACTTCTGGAGATACAAAGAGTTTTCTCCACCATAAATCCATCTCAGCCCCATTGCTCTCCCGTTTGTGAAGACAATAAAATTTTTAGGGCTGCCTTCTGTACTTGTTCTCGTGACATTCTTAGTGTTCTTAGTGGTACATCATGGGGCGCGTAGTGTACCATCCTGCTTGACCTTTATCGGTCCACTGTCAGATCAAAGCTGGATTATGGGAGCTTCGTGTACTCTTCTGCATGGCATCCATCATCGGGGGGGGGGGGGGGGTACGCCTGGCGATAGGAGCATTTTACACCAGCCCTGTTGAAAGCCTCTATGCTGAAGCTGCCGAATTGTCGATGCCCCACTGCCCTTCCTATCCATCATTCTTTAATGACTCCCTCAATAGCCACTACGGGCTGTCCGTGACTGCCCTGCTCCCTCCTGGAGTCTGTTTTCATAGTTTGCTTCAGTAGCTTGATTTTACACTCCCTTCCACATTTAAATAGGTGAGAGCCCAGCACCACCTTGGCTTCAGGCTCAAGTTGACGTTCACCTTGAACTCAGTTCACTCCTGAGCAAGAGTACTTCAGACGCTGTTTATTGCTCAAGATTTCTTGATCTTCGTGCAAGGTTCGAGAACTCCATCTTCATCTATACAGATGGCTCTAAGAACAATGAAAGTGTTGGAGCCGGCCGCGGTGGCCGAGGAGACTAAGGCGCTCCAGTCACGGTCTGCACGGCCACTACGGTCGGGGGTTCGAATCCCCCCTCGGGCATGGATATTTGTGCCGTCCTAGTTTGTAAGTTGTTCATAAGTAGTTTGTAAGTTTAGGGACTGATGACCCCGTAGTTAAGTCCCATAGACTTTACAAACATTTGAACATTTTGAAAGTGTTGGATGTGTGTTTGTCGTCGAGCAAGACAAGGGATGACAGTTTTCAGTACAGGCTTCTTGACCAATGCTCAAGTTGCCCCCTATCAGGCTGTACTATATATCCTCCGACATTGTTATCCTTCCTATGTCATCTGCTCTGACTCCCTCAGCGCCTTATATGTGAGACCCTTATTCCGCTGATCCTGTTGGGCATCGAATAAAAAAAAATCAAATGTTTGTAGAGCTTATGGGACTTAACTACAGGGTCATCAGTCCCTAAACTTACAAACTACTTATGAACTAGCTAATACTAAAGACGGCACAAACATCCATGCCTGAGGGGGATTCAAATCCCCGACCGTAGTGGCCTTGCAGAACGTGACTGGCACGCCGCAGACCGTATGGCCACCGCAGCTGGCGCACTGAATCTAGCACTCCCTTCAGTTGTTAGCTGCCAACAGCGCTTGTTTTCACCTGATGTGGGTACCTGGCCATGCAGGCGTGCCTGATAACGAGGCTACTGATGCTGTGGCCAAGGCTGCAACTCTCCTACCTCGTACAGCTAGGTTCTGTGTCCCATCAAATGATATATTAGGCGCTCTTTCCTGTCACATTTTATAGTCATGTGTGGTCTGCTTACAAATAATAAGCTTAGAACCATTAACCATTAAACCAGTCCTGGTGGCTTTTGCCCCCTCACCTCACGCCGCTCGCAGCGAGAGGTGGTCATCTTGACCCAGTTGCGGATTGCACATTGCTGGTTCAGCCACCGCCACTCGATTGCTGACCCCGCACTGTTATGTTCCTGTGGTCTCCCGCTGAGGGTATGCCATGTTTTATTGTCTTGTCCATATTTTAATCCTGTTCGTACTGCACTGAATCTACCGAATACCCTGGAAGAAATTTTATCTGATGAAGCACGAGCTGCTGCTCGAGTCTTGAATTTTATCAACTTGATCAATTTATCAAAGGACATTTAGTTCTTCCTTTTTTACCCTATGTTTTTAGCTGTTTTCATATAGGCTTATTATTCTTCGGTATATTTCGGTTTTGATTCGGGCGCTAATGACCTCAGCAGTTGTGCACCCTAAAACCTTGTAGTCCATGGTTTTCTTTCCTGTACTGCTGTACTGTTTTGAACAATAATTAAGAAGTAAAAAAAAAATCTTTTTGCTTCTGTGAAAAGTGTTCTAAGTATAATTCTTTGTATATTTTGGTCACTTAAAGATCATGGTTTTTCAACTCTTTCCAGCTGTCATTTCTTTCTCCAGTTTACTATATTTAAACAATTAGATGTCTTCATGCTGGCAACAAATATCAATAAAATGAGTTTGCTGTACAATGTATCATTTACTAAACTGTCATGAACTGGAGATATAATCAACTTTGAGTTGGGGTGTCCTGTGATGCTGGCTGATCTTATATCTCAAAACCCAGATATTGCACATGTTGTAAAAATATAAACTTAGGATTCACTCAAAGAACCGCCCTCCAGAGTAACATTAAATGAAATTGGCACAATGTTTTGATAGAAGACCATCTAACAAAGTAGAGTATGCAACATTTTAAAAAATGGATTTTTAACAGGAATTAAGTTTTTGTTTAGGGGTAGGCACCCCGGAAAAGAAATCAACACCATTGTAAATATATTTAAACACATTCAGATTTTAAAGAAATGGACAACAAGAAAACTGTTAGTGAAAGTTGTTTCAAATCTTGCCACACGATCGCCAATTAAACATTTGTGTGTTTATACATATTGCAGTAAGGACAGCAGAATAATTCAGAACCTCATACATCAGAATCATTAGAGAGAGAGAGAGAGAGAGAGAGAGAGAGAGAGAGAGAGAGAATGCATACTGCAGAGAGTAATGCTGCTGAATATGGGAATAACTCTGGAAATAAGTTGTTTGAAATATAAAAGATGTGTCAGAAAATTTTTGTGAATGCTCTGAGGAAATATAGGAAACAACAGTTACAAACAAAATACCTTTACTGGCCTTCAAAGTAATCACCATTGGCTAAGATACACTTCTGACATGGGTTGTACAGCTGTTGGAAGCTATGAGCAAACGCTTCTTGAGGAATCGCTTGAAGGGCTGAAGTAACTTGTTGGATCACTCTCACACACTTCTTACTCACTATTTCAACACCGTACAATTGAACTAACATCCCTTAGGTCTCTGTCACAGTTTTGCTTAATTTGAAACAAAACTTGACAATGTTAACACATTGCTCCATTTTGCTCTCCATATTCCAATGACACAAGTTCTTACACTAACGCAGTTAGCTGGGTTGCAATGTGTACCACTGCTTCAATGCAGTGCTTTGCTCGATTTGTGTGTGTGTGTGTGTGTGTGTGTGTGTGTGTGTGTGTGTGTGTGTGTGTGGTGGGGGGTGGGGGGGCACTTTTTGACATGTATATGTATATGCAATGTATATGGGTGGGCATTTTACCCTCGTCAGTGCGATTTGTGAAATATGGGACCATTCATCAAACTTTTCAGATGCACCTTGTAAATAAAAAGTAAAATCATGTCTGGTTGCAGTTACTTTTAAACGAGAGAAGTAATAATAATATTTCATGTGGCTCAATGCCCTGGTGCAAATCTTTAAACTTGTTGTCCCTTAGCGAGTTCTGCTTTCCTGACCTACCCTACTCCAATTGGGAACATTGGACCTGCAGTTCAGTGGGGGAATCGGACATCGTCTCGTACACTACTGGACGTGTCAGACTGGCGAAGTGTCAGTTTATACTGTACTCTCTCATCTTTACTGATCTTCACGTGCCATTCCTCCTCTGCCGACAATTCCGAAGTCACTGCAGTCGGCCCGTTCGTGTCGTACGGTATTCCGTCTTCTCTTCGAAAATCGACGACGCACCGAGCGGCATTCGTTCTCAAAGTAGGCAACAGTTATAACTTTTCACTCGTCAGTAAGCTTGTAGTCGGCAGTACTAGGAATTGCGGTCAGAAAGGTAAGTGCTACCCGCCTCGCCGCAGACGGGCGGTGACGGACGTGCCGGCGTGTTCGCAGAGCGAGCAGGAGCGGCTGGGCCAGCTGACGCGGGGCACGCTGGAGCGGCAGGGGGCGCTGCTGCGGCAGCAGCACGGGCTGCGGCAGTTGGTAGGCAGCAACCTGCGCGACCTGCTGCGCGAGAAGCGGCTCGTCGCCGCCGGCCACCGCGAGCTCGCCCGCATGACCGAGGACGTCCGCCGCAGGCTAGGTGCGTGCACCCGATGGGACTGATACTATTCCTCTGTACACATTCACCCCTTCCTTTCCAGGTATGTGAGAGTTGTGTCATTCGGTTGTAATCGTTGCTTCGTGCTGAGGGCCGCTCCCTTCCACTGTGAGCTCTCCTGAACTGCGCATCCGGGTATCATCCTTTGGTAATCTGCAGATCCGATACTTCTACCCGACAGTACCCACCCCCCTCTATCTACACCTTCTCCCAATTTAGCATCTTTCCCAACCCTCTGTGCTACTTTTCACACCTCTGCTTCCCCACTTTTAAGCCTTCTCCACTGCCCCCCTCCCCCGACAGATGTCTCTGTCACACTGTGCCTGCTCCTCCTCGCCATCACCTTCTGCTCTCCTCCCCTCTTTAACTGTCTCCCTTCACAGCTCCGTTCCAACTGTTTTAAGAAAAACTGTGTTTGAGCACTGATTGAAAAACTTCTTTGACATATTGAGATGTATACTCTAGGTGACTGATCTTTTCCCAAGAGATATTTGACAGAAATGTGAATTTGCATTTCTGTCACCACATAATGTGGTCCACATTCGTGGCTCGCGACATGTTTCAAAACTGGTTTTGGTGCCAGACAATGATCATTGGTTTGATCCCCCCTCAATCCTAGGATTTTCGTGTGTCTTATCACCTCTGTATCTTTTGATAATGCTGGTCAAGTGAAAAATGCTGAGCTGCACTGCAGTTTAGTATCCACTTTAAGCTGTAGTTACCTCTACAACTGGCTGAGTAATTTGATTCGAAGTGTGGAAGTAGGCTAGGACATACCTCCACCGAAAAGACTGTTGCTATCGAAGCTCCGCAAAACTCGGATGTGTTCAAACCGATCGTTAGTTCAATTACTGCTTTTCGTGGTCCTCCCATACCCCCCTCTGCCACCTAACCTCAAACCTAAGCAGCACATCTGAAACACAACTCTGCTCATTAAGGATCATTTGGAACAAAAATATCTAATCTAATCAAACCTAACTTCTACAAATACTTACCATCTGACGGCTACCGAAAAGTTGAGAGTGAAGTTATATGCCTATCTCCCACCCTCGGTCGCTTACTGTGTAATTCACCTGATAGTCCACTGTTTCCCTTCCACTCAGTGCCACCAGGAGTGCTATTCTTATTAATTATCATTAAATTTATTGATGAGGAAGATGAGTGTGGATGGAAAATGTGAAAGTAAGTCATTAATTTGCAAATTACAGAATGATGTATTCAGTACACAATGCGACGAGTTTCTGATGTCAACTCCATACAGGTAGAAGCAAAGTGCAGACAATTTCCTTTTAATATTCATAGTAAATGTTTAAAGGTGTAATGACTATTAATCAAATGTGACTGTTTAAAAAAAAATATGGAAAGGTATTTCAGTGACAGCTAACATTCGCAAAATTTTGTTGACTAATAAATTTATTTAATGAAGTAACACTTATTAAGGTATAAGCCTCATGTTCGAGGTACTATGACAATACAGTAGGATTTAATGACGGTACACACAGATATTAAAGCTGACAGATACTGATGGGTATCTCTGTCCAACTTCTTTGGTTTCTACAAAATCTGCCTAGGTGTGTTTGCATGTGGATATGTGTGTGTGTGTGTGTGTGTGTGTGTGTGTGTGTGTGTGTGTGTGTGTTGTTTACCTTCCGTTTTGTCCCCTAAGGTAAGTCCCTCCACTCCTGGGATTGGAATGGCTCCTTTTCCACTTCCTTAAAACCCGTATCCTTCCCTTTCTCCTCTCCTTCCTTCCTCTTTTTCCAGAAGAAGCTGCCAGTGGTGGCGAAAGCTCGAATGTTTGTGTTTTTTTGTGTGTGTTTTATGTTTCTGTCGACGAGCCTGTACTTTATTTTATACATATTTTTCCCACCAGGAAAGTCTCCTTCTGTAATATATATTAATATCTCAGAACAATGTACAAAAAAGGACATTCATTAGTGTCCAAATCAAAGAAAAGTGGAATGGGAACAGAGGTATTGTATGTGTCCAAACTGTTCTGGTATAAAAGAGCAGATATATTTTTGAATGGTGTTACAAATACAAGAGATACAACATCAAATCTTGTAAGTGCAGTCTTTATTGCTTTGAGTAACTTTAAATTTTTCTTTTAATAATAATCATTTGTCATCAACTCATAACAATAATAATAATAATAATAATAATAATAATAATAATAATTTATCAGAAACTTGAAGTTATCACTTGTCATTGTGTATCATATCCAGCTGCCATGGCACAGCACCTTCTCCTGAGAAATATTCTGCGTATTAAGAGCGCACAGCAGACGCTAGACTCGTGTAGTTGCAACTCCCTAATTAATCTGCAAGTTCACTAAACCATTCACTTGTGCAGTCTGTGTTATCCAATGACCTTCATGATCAAGGTAGCCTGTAGGTGTATATGTTTCACTGGAACTCACTTTTAACCAGTTGTATATGGATAATGCTGCTTTGACTACTGCATCAACTGAGGCAATTTGTACGGCTATAGGTCGTTCAAAAACTCTAAATCTGGAAACTAAAATTCCAAATGCATTTTCCACTATGCAACAAGCTCTTGACAGGCGGTAGTTAAAGATCTTTTGTTTTCTTGACAAATTGGTATTTCACCCATATGGTTTTAAAATGTTTGTTTGTAAAGCAAAAGCATCATCAGCAACTATCACTCCAATTTTTGGGAAGTGTAACCTGTTGCTGAAATCTTCCAATGGTGCATTCAAAGATGATTTTCCGAAAACGGCGGCAACATTTACTCGTCCATTAGTTCCTACATCAAAATATCAAAAACAAAAGTTTGTATCTACTAATGCTAGCAAAATTAGTCTGTATGTCCCTTTGTAATCAAAATATTCTGATCCACTATGGGGGGGGGGGGGGGGGGGGGGCGGCATTTCGGATAACGATATGCTTTCCATCCATAGCTCTACAGCAGTTGGGAAAATTCCATCGGGAGTTGTATTCCTTTTGAATTGCTCTCCATTCTTCATCAGTTTCTGGCACCTATAACAAAATAAGAAACCTACTTTGTAAAACTTTGAGACAATGAAATGCTTTCTACAACATTAAAATATTAAGTACATAGTCTACACGAGTGTAAAAATTGTCACACGCTTTTTCACAATAAAAAATTGTATGTGAAAAGTTAATACAGCAATAAAACTGTCAATGATTTTGCTACTGAACACATTTTCTTTACCTTTCAGAATGTAGGCCTACTGCCAGATGAAGGAACTGAATAAGAGCTGTATGAAAATACACAAGAAAATCCTGAGGATAGATTTCCTAAATTTTGTCACTTTTTACCACTGCAAATGTCGACACTCGGGAGGAGAAAATAATACATGTAGAAAACACAGACTCTGCAAGTTGTTCCACTCGGAAACCAACAGACAAGTGCATTTCGTGCTCCTCAGACTCGAAAACGGAAAATTGTTAACGACATAACTGCAGCGATTTATAAACATGTAAAAAGCAGTAATAAAGATGAGACTGAAAATGAATTCGATATTTTTTGGAAAACATATTGCTGTACAATTAAAATTGATGCCTCTTTACGAAGTAATCATCTGCGAGGAAAAAGTACAAACTATAGTCAGAGAAATGTGGTTGGAACATATAAAGAAACAATCACAGTACAAACAGCTGCATTACATTCTCTAAGTGCTACGCCTTCAACATCGTGCTCAAATAGTGAGGATGGACTATATTGGCCGTATTAATTTCCAGTTGATTCTGAGAGCAAAACAACGTGAAGAAGATTCAGAGGGGCAATCTTGACATTCTTGGCACAGCAGTAAAGAGTATTTTTAAATAAAATAAAATGTAAAGCATCTTTAATGTAATGATGTAGTAAAAACATTGTACTTACTTCAATAAATTTTTGTAAACTATCGTATACAGCTGTACAGACTTCCTTCAAAAACATTGAAATTTTATTTTTTGGCACACGGTATACAGATGGAAATGAATCTCCTGTAGCTAAATATCGCAATGTTACTTGCAATTTTAGCCTGGGAGAAATTTCTTTTCGCATCACTGTGTCAGTTTCCTTTATGCGGGAATAAAATTTCAGTAGCGGTTCCTCAAATTTTTCTTAAAACATTCTCCCTGTCCTCTAACGCTAGTTTCCTTAACAAAGCCTCAGGAGCTCCCAGTCTGTTTCTTTTTAATATCCACTGACACACCCAAAACGATGCTTTCGCCCTTTGCTTAATAAAATTCTCAACTTTTCTAGTAGCATAACTGTTACAGTATGCACCACTAATTTCAAGGCCATTTTTACTGAATTGATCGATTTTGGTTGAAATGTGTGAACGAAAACTGGTTCAAGTCGCTTTCAGCTTTGTTGATCAAGTAACTCGTTCAACTAAACTTGACTCATGTGAACGCGTCTTAATCAACTTAACTGTGCGGCAGAAATATGCTTTACGCAGGATAGCAGTATGTGCCAAGATTACATGGAACAACTTAAATATTTGTGTGTACTTTTTCAGTTTTTGTTGTAAGGTGGTGATAAGATTTGTCATATACAACAGGACTTGAAAGCTAGCAAAGAAACGTGGTGGTGGTGGTGGTGGTGGTGGTGATGAAGTAACACAGCATCATCATCATCATCATCATCAGAGACTGATGATGCATTTCAGCATTCAGTCTGATGCCTTGACTGATGTTAAGCCTTTTACTTCAAAATCATTCTTGACTGAATCAAAGTACTTTCTCCTTGGTCTACCTCGACTCCTCATACCCTCTACTGTTGAACTCATGAGTCTCTTAGGTATCCTTGCTTCTCCCATGAGTGTAACATGAACCCACCATGTTAGCCTGTACGCTTTGTGTATGGTGGTCATTCCCAGTTTTTGATTTCCTTATTATGGACCTCTCCTGCCATTGTTCCCATCTATTAATGCCTCCAATCATCCTTGCTACTTTCATATTTGAAGGTTCAACATTATTAAAAAGGTAACTGAAATAAACACTCTTAGTCCTAAGCACACTCTTGTCCGTTCCGCGTACACTTGTCGACTGCCACGGCTGTCCCGTCGGCCGTTTGACGGGGCCCGCCAGCAGACGGCGCGCAGCTCGCGTCAGCTGTTAGGCCGACCGTGCCCTCCTGTGGCACGGCCGGGAACTACCACGGCCGGGCCCGCGCCTGCCACGGAACACAATACAGGCGCACGCGATATGAATGGCCCTTAGGCCATAACATCCCTCCCCCCTTGGGGTGAGGAGCCGGACCCCTGAATGGTGGTGCAGAGGTCTGGCTGCTGGGACTCTTCCACCTTCATCCGATCGTCTGGCGGCTCCATCCACTCCCTAGCTGGAACCACCTCGTACGGGTGGAACCCCTTTGAGCGACGAGGGGTTCGCCCATGCGAGCGCTGTCTTGCTGCTCCCAGCACTGGCGATGGCGGTGGGTCCTCCATTCCTCCCTCCTGTGGCTCCTCCATTGGAAACTCGGGGCCTCCGTCGTCAGGCTGCCAGGTGCCCCCTCTGCCAGTGACCGGAGCTGTCCACTCCTTGTGGCTGGCCGCCAGGACTGCAGCGGGGGAGCGGGCCCCGGACCCTGACGGTGACGGGAAATCCCCTTGCCCCCCAGCCAATGCCCGCGGAACAGAAGTCAATAGAGAACTGTCCCCTGATGGCACCCGCAACAGAGGGGGGCTGGACCTGGACTAAGAGGAAGGGACCGTACGTGTTTGAGGAGGGTGGCGGACCTGCAGCTGATCGTGGTGGCGGGTGAGGACCCCGGTAGGAGAACGGACCTCACAGAGACCTCGGCCACGCTCCCGAACGACCACGGCCGGGACCCAACGAGGACGGCGGCCGTAGCCTCGAGCCCAGACAGTCGAGCCTGGGGGAAAACGTGACTGAGGACGAAAAAGAGGTGTGGGAGGGCCTGGATGCACGAGGGATAACAGTGTCCTATGAGGGCAGCTGTGAAGGAGCTCTGAGAGGCTCTGCTGACCTGCCGGAGTGGACCGATAAGATGTCAGGAATCGAAGGAGGGCCTCCTCCACTGAAAGATGTGCCACATACTTGCACATTTGCGTCTTGAAAGTGCGGATGAACCTCTCCGCTGCCCCATTGGACTGTGGGGCCAGGACATGTTGGATCCCATGGGTAGAACAAAAATCGTGAAAGTGTTGTGAAGTAAACTGTGGCCCGTTATCTGTCACCAGTGCGGCCGGGAGACCCTCAATAGAAAATATCTTTAACAGGGAATGTGTGGTAACTTCCGCGGACGTGGAGGTCAGGCGAACAACTAACGGGAAGTTGGAGTATGCGTCAAGGATGCAAAGCCAGTAGCTATCTAAGAAGGGCCCCGCAAAATCGACAGGGAGTCGTTCCCAAGGTGCAGACGGAGTGGGCCATGGAGAGAGAGATGAGCGAGGAGCCGCTTGTTTGGATGCACAAGAAGAGCATCCTGCAATGAGGCGAGTGATGTCCCCCTTTATACCCGGCCAATATACATGTCGGCGGGCCAGCATCTTCGTGCGAGACACGCCCCAGTGGTCCCGATGGAGAAGACTGAAAATTCGGCGGCGCAAGGACACTGGAACCACCACTCGATGGGAGCCGTCTTCAGTGGACAGAAGTAAAACACCCTCGTAGGTGCTAAGGCGGTGCCGAATAGCATAATAATTGCGGAGAGGGTCTGATGCCCGACCCGGAGGACGCTCCGACCAGCCTTGCCTCACCCGTTTGACGACGACCTGGAGTACCGGGTCATCCGCGGTAGCCTCAGCGATCCGTGAGCTATTGATAGGAAAACCGGAGACTACATCTTTAGCCGACTCGTCAACTGCAAAACACAAAAGCTCTTCAGCATCGAAGACTGGATCAGGGCCTACCGGGAGGCACGATAGGGCGTCGGCATTGGCGTGATGAGACATCGAGCGGTACTGTATCTCGTAATGGAAACGAGAGAGGTACAAGGCGCAGCGTTGAAGACGATGGGCTGCCTTGTCCGGAAGAGTCGCTGACGGGTGGAACAACGACACTAATGGGCGGTGGTCCGTGTAAAGCGTGAACTTGGACCCATAGAGATAAACGTAAAATGTTTTTAAACCAAAAACGATGGCTAGGGCCTCCTTGTCCACCTGGGAATACTGGCGCTGCTCATCCGTAAGAGTTTTAGATGCAAACGCCAACGGGTGCTCTGACCCATCGGAAAACCGATGTGCCAGCACCGCTCCCACACCATGCTGGGAGGCGTCCGCTGCCACCACAAGTGGAACCCCCGGGGTGTATGCAGTGAGGCACGGAGCCTCCAGGAGGGCCCTTTTCAGTTACTGAAAAGCTCGCTCGCACGCAGGAGACCAGTGGAACGGGACGCCTTTACGTAGCAGTTGATGCAGGGGTTGAGCCACTGTGGCTGCCTGCGGGAGGAAGCGATGATAATAGGCGATCTTGCCCAGGAATACTTGAAGTTCGTGAACGGAAGAAGGACGGGGAAGATCTGCGACTGCCCGCACGTGCTCCGCCACGGGACGTACCCCCGACCTGGATACCTCGTAGCCCAAGTACTCGATAGTCGGTTGGAAAAAAGAAGATTTCTGTAAATTACAGCGGAGGCCAGCCCCCTCCAGAACGGAAAACAATGAACGGAGGTTGGCAGTATGGTCAGCAGCTGTGGATCCCGTCACCACAATATCATCCATGTAGTTCACACAACAGGGGACCGGTGCTAGCAACTGCTCCAAAAAACGCTGAAAGATTGCGGGGGCACTGGCCACCCGAAATGGCAATCTCTGATATTGATAGAGGCCAAAAGGCATAGAAATCACCAGCGCCCTGCTTGGAGGCATCGTCTAAAGGCAACTGGAGGTACGCCTCTGCCAGATCTATTTTCGAAAAATACTGGCCCCCTGACAACCGATCTATCAACTCCGCTGGTCGAGGCATGGCAAAAGAATCAATGACGGATTGAGAATTTACAGTTTTCTTAAAGTCGCCACATAAGCGCAGGGCCCCCGAGGGCTTGCGTATTACAACGAGAGGGGAGGCCCACTCGCTTGCTGTGACAGGACGCAAAATACCTTCTGCCGTCAGGCGATCTAATTCCGATTTAACAGCGCCGCGGAGGGCGATCGGGAGAGGCCGAGCCCGACAGAAGACAGGGCGAGCCGCATTTTTAAGTGTAATAGTGGCCCGAAAATTCTGAGCACACCCAATACCCGGCGCAAACAAGGACGAGAACTCCGCGCGAAGCCGCTTGAGACTCTCGTATGGAATTTGATCGGAAACCAAGCAGACAGAATCGGTAATAGAAAAGCCAAAAGCGTGGAAAGCGTCGAGGCCGAAAATATTCGTAGCCGTTGCACTGCTTACTACCACAAAAGGTACCGCGCGGCTAACGTTCTGATAAGTAGCTTCGGCGACAAACGACCCCAATAGTGGATTAGGGTGGCCGCCGTAGCCAACCAACGCGCGACGCGCCGGACTTAAAGTGGGGGAGCCTAATGCTTGATGAGTAGCAGCACTTAGAAGCGATGTCGTCGCGCCAGTGTCCACTTGAAGCGTAACAGTTTTCCGCAGAATGCGGAGGTCTATAAACAACTTCGGCGGCTGAACGCCGACGGGAACAATCTTATTAATATCCGTGGACGATGCGCCGAAATCGCGAGGGGGAGAGGTCCTTTTGCGGCTCTTAGCCGAGGAGCGGCACACTCGGGCGATGTGTCCAAACTTGCCACAACGATTACACGTGGCCCGTCTGTGCGGGCACGATTCTCGAGAATGGGACGCCCCGCACGAAAGACATGACAGCGGCTCGGTCTCTGAAGCGGGCGACGCGCGCCGCCTTTCCCCCCGCCCATACGACACAGGCGAGCGCCGCGGCGGCGGAAGGGAGGGAGGGGAGGGCTACGCAACAACAGCCACCGAAGAAACCGGCGCCGCGGATAACGGGGCCGTATCGGCGACTGAGGATACCTCCCCCCCAAGCGGAAAGTAGACTCCCCACAGCCTCAGAAACCTCAAATGCGCACGCAATACGCAAAACCTCCGCTAATGAGGGGTCGTCCGATTGAAGAGCCTGCTTGTGAACGTCCAGGTCGGGAGCAAAACAAACCAAAACATCGCGGACCATAGAGTCCGCATATGAATCACCATGCGGTTCGGACCGAAACAGACAACGACGGGCCAGCCCCTGCAGTTCCGTAGCCCACGCACAGTACGACTGACCCGGCTGTTTCCGCGAACGGTAGAAAGATATACGGGTCGACACCACGTGAGAGTGGCGGCGAAAATACGCCGCAAAAAGGGAACAGGTATCCTGAAAGGACAAGGATGCCTGCGTCTGAAGCGGCGCTAAATCGCCCAGCAAACGAAAAAGATGAGGTGAGAGCCACGAAAGGAAATAAGCTTTCTGCTTACCTTCATCACACACCTGGAAGGCTATGAAGTGTTGGTGTAAACGCTGTTCGTAGTCGGACCAATCCTCGGCAAAGTCGTCAAATGGAGGAAACGGAGAAATGGGCACAGAAGACCGCAACCCGACCTGTTGTGTCACAGCCCTAGTCAAGGTGTCAATAGCCGCCGTCAATAGCAACGCGCTAAGGTGTTTTGCCATGACTGCGGCAGGAAGACCACGCTACCATAATCCTCATCGCCACTGAAATAAACACTCTTAGTCCTGAGCACACTCTTGTCCGTTCCGCGTACACTTGTCGACTGCCACGGCTGTCCCGTCGGCCGTTTGACGGGGCCCGCCAGCAGACGGCGCGCAGCTCGCATCAGCTGTTAGGCCGACCGTGCCTTCCTGTGGCATGGCCGGGCCCGCGCCTGCCACGGAACACAATACAGGCGCGCGCGATATGAATGGCCCTTAGGCCATAACAGTAACCTATGTCCACCCAGCTTTCCCTCCCATAAACTTGGTTGAAAGATAGAGCAGTGGTCTGCTAACTTAGTTGTGGTACTAACTTCCTTTTTTGCAGAAGAGAGTGGGTTGTAGCTGATCACTCACTGCATTATCTTTTGCTAAACCTTGATTCCAGTTCTTTCACTATGTTGCCATCCTGTGTGTGAGAAAATATATCCTAGGTACTTGAAACTGTCCACCTGATCTAACTTTGTTCCTCCTATTTGGCACTCAATCTGCTTAAATCTCTTTCCTGTAGTCATTACTTTTGTTTTGGAGATGCTATTCATACCATAAACTTTACACCTCTAATCTAGCTCTGTAATATTTGTTTACAACCTTTCAATAGTCTGCCAACACAATTAAGTCGCCCGCATATGCAAGACTGCTTATTTTGTTTTATTCTATTTTAATCTCGCCCTCTCAACCTATTCTTTCCAACTTATCTACAAGTAGCATGAACAGTAGTGGTGACAGGTTACAGCCTTGTCTTACTCCTGAAACTACTGGGAACCATGAAACTTAAAAAAAATGTTCTGGCTATTGTATTTGATTGAAGAGTTTGCTATAATAAAAAATCATCATGTGTAGATGAAATGTGGCTTTATACACTTGTCACTGTGAAAAGCTAACTGCCAAAATTGGGTAATCAATGTAGTTTCGTGAAAGTAATCTAAGCACTAGTGCCTGTGCAGAGCTGTATGATTAAAGAGGAAATTTATTTCTTAGCTCTGTTTGGTCGCACCAAATGGAGACTCCTCTATGTCCAGGAGTAAGTTATACACCAAATAGATCTAAATGTCACTGTATTGCCAACAATATATGCAGGAAGCCTGTTTCTCTCTGCTACACACTTTGATTTTTTAAGTTTGTTTATCCACTTAGTTTTCTATTTTGTGAAGTGGGTGTTGAAGCTTTGGATTCCTGAAGAATTGGTAACGAGAGATGGAGAAGGAAGTTGGAACAGAAGTTGAAAGTTGGTCCCCCCTCCCCCTGAAAGAGTTAGCGGCAGCCCAGTACTTTTGTTAGTTCCAAAAAGACAAAAATAAACAGGAATTCGTTTTCAGAAAAAAGCACGAGTCTTTGAGTGAGGAAACCAACAAAAAAGTTGAAAGATAACAAATTGCAGGTCTTATTGGATGAACATGATGCTCAAACTCAAAACAAACTTGGGGAACAATTGAATGTGACTCAGAAAGCCGTTTCTGTTTGGTTGAAAGCTTTGGGAAAGGTGCACAAAGTGGAAAAATGGGTTCTGTAAGTACTGAATGAAAGACAACAAGATAATCAAAAGATCGCTGAAGAAATACTACTCGTCACATGCAAAAGAAAGTCGTTTCTCCATTGAATAGTGATAGGTGATGAAAAACTGATATGTTTTGATAATCCTATTTTAAATCATGGGTGAATCCATGCAAATCAACAACATCCACTGCAAGAACAAATCACTTGGGAAAGAAGGCAATGCTCTGTGCTTAGTGGGATCAGTAAGTGCTAAAACCTGGTGAAACGGTTGATACTGATCACTAACAACAGCAAATGATGATATAAATTGAGCACTACATAAAAAACTGGAATATGCAAAAAGGCAGCACAGTCATACTGTTCTGTGGTAATGCCCCATTTCACAGCAAAACAGGCCAGGGAAATGATTGAGATATTCAGATTGGAAATAATAGGGCATGTGGTTGCTTCTCCAGGCTCGGCTCCATACGATTATCATCACTGGGGGACGCTCTCGCTGAAAGACAATTCAATTCGATGAAAATGGCTCAATGACTGGCCTGCTTCGAAAGAAGAACTTGTTTTTGGTGTGGCATTCATGACCTGCTGGAGAGGTTGGAGGAATGTGTTAATGGCAGTGGAGATTATTTTGAATAAAATATTGTTTATCAAAGATATAAATGTGAAGTACAGGCATTGAATTAAAACTTTTGCCGCGACCGGGATTTGAACCCGGGACCTCCTGCTTACTAGGCAGGTGCTATAGCATTAAGCAACTGTAGTGCTATTCTGCTGTTGGAGAGCCTCGGCAACATTGACTATTTGTATAGGAGAACATGTTGGGGAGCAAGACTTGCCGACAGATAATCCCTGTAGTGGTGTATCCATGAAGTCACGGTGGCTTAATGCTATAACACCTGTCTAGTAAGCAGGAGATCCTGGGTTCGAATCCCGGCCATGGCCAACTTTTAATTCAATGTCTCTGGACATTGATTTATTGTTTGATATTGTTTATCAGTATCAAACAACAGATGTGTAATTATTGCAACCAAATTCCGTTGTCATATACTTCTACACCTGGTACATGCTGTCTACCAATAATATCCAACAACCGTCTGGCATATTTTTCTCAAAAGGCCACTCTAAAAATCTCTCTCCACAAAATTTTAATATTGCTGTCTAGGAAACACCTTGATAGGCATATGAAAGAGTAGTTAGAGAATCTCCACTGGATTAAACTGGTATGCCAAATGGAAATGAAAATGAGGGGCCACAAATTTATTGAGTTCATCATCTTAGGGACGTGTTTTTATGGCTCAATAGATTCTAGACTGGAGAAACTGTGTGCGTGCGCGCGCGCACATAAATACGTCATTGCACAAGATGGGGTTCTGCATTGACACTAAATGTGACAGTGGTGATATTGACACATTGTAAATAAATGTCCTAACAGATGTTTCACTGGTGGTGTCAGTTATCCACATTGTGTAGCACAGGTTATTGAAAGTTTGCATTGTGTGTATTATAAATACTGTAAATACTAGTTTAAGATGTGTGTGCAATGAAACTGAAGTGGCATTCATGAAAATGATATTGTGAATTGCACTACCAAACAGGATTTCTTTAACAATGTCATACAAATTTAGTGAAATAATGATACATACACGTTCATTTTACACTGCCTGTAAATGACATAACTGGTTCACAGATGCGGCCAATGCTCAACTGGACTCACAGACGACAGAGCAGCGCGCCAACCACGAGCAGCTCGTGGCTGACCTGACTGCCATCCAGCGCCAGGCTGCCGAGGTCTGGGCCCAAGTCGGTAAGCACTTCTCCTGTTCATAAAAGGCGGTTAATATTATTCGCCAGTTGACACTTCATTCATTGGGACTGCTTTCCTTCAATAGGAGTGCTCGACATCACGTCTGAACTGTTCGCAGTTGCCAAACTGTCACAACTAGCCAGTTCACTTCCAATTCCTTATCCCTCTGTTTATTTGCTTTGATCGTGATTGATAGGGCTGTCATACGTATTTCGCATTTTAGGACTTGACAACCATAAAAATAAGTAAACAAAAATAACAAAGTCCTAGTTGGAATTCAACAATATAATGAGGATAGTTTCTCTCTCTCTCTCTCTCTCTCTCTCTCTCTCTCTCTCTCTCTCTCTCTCTCTCTCTCTCTCTCTCCTCCCCCCCCCCCCCCCCCCCCCCCCCCGGATACACAGTCATCATCTCTGACAGCCCTACTCTGAATTTGTGTGATGACAGTTTTGTGTCTGTGAAGTAAGCTTGTGTGAATGCTGTTTTTCCTGACAGGCTAATGGCCGATACTTAAGTGTTGTGTGTATTTTCTATGTGCCTGTTGCAGCCCATCGTACGTCTTTGCAGCTAGTTGTATCATTATACTGTTAATCTACATTCTTTTGAAGCAACACAATACAAAAAAAAAAAAAATGGTGGTATGCTTCCACGTGTGGTCTAATCTCTGTAATTTCATCCTTGTTTTCTTTTTGCAAGATGTACTCTCGATGCCACAGTATATTGTTTGACTGTTCGAGAAATGTATGCCCCAGAACTTTGAGAAGCCCTAACTGTGATACAGACCATCTGTTGTAGCATCTGCCTCTGAAGCTTGCCAATCACTTTTGTGATAGTTTTGTGCTTATTAAATGAGCCTGTAATGAAGCGTGTGATCACGTATCTCAGTAACGACCCTGTCTGGTACAGATCCCAAACTGATGAGCAATATTAAACTGTTGGTCGCATGTGTGTTTTGTAAGCTACTTTCTTTTTTAAGGGCTACACTTCTGAAGTATTTTCCAATGAATTTCAGATTAGCATCTGACTTACTCGCAATTAATTTTATGTGGTTGTTTCATTCCAAATCAATCATTATGCCTATTCCCAGATATTTTGTGGAAGTAACTGCTTCCACTAATTATTCTGCTGTTAAGTGATTGTTACTGTATGTTACAGTTATTTATGTTGGTCAGTCCTGCATTTCACCAGTTTACTGGCTTTCCAACTTCTGGATATATTACAGCATGTTTGAAAAGCCTCGGTGAACTTCTGATGTTATTTGTGAGGTCATTTATATATTCAGAGGAAAGCAATATTCCGTGACACTGTCTTGGGGCAAGCCAGAATTACTTCCATGTCTGAAGATTTCTCTCTGTTGAGAAGATGCACTGTGTTCTGTCCCCTAGTGACTCTTCAATCCAACCACACAGTAGGTCTTATATTCTTTAGGCCGGTATTACACTATCAAATTATTGGACAAAGAATTGGACAAAAAAATTGGATGAAATATTGGTCATATTTTTTGACAAAGAAATTGGATGAAACGCAAAAGGGGGTATTACACTATCATCCAATATTTTGTCAAACCTGCTTCAAAATGGCGGTGTAATGCTCAGCTATTTTTTATACTACAGTTGCGTTGTGTCTGCATTTAGAAGAGAAAAAGGGAAAAAAGAAAAGGAAAAGCACTTGGATGAAACTGTGGGTGTCAGAGCGAAATAAATAAAATTTGTTACGGGACCGGGAGGATTTTCTTTTTTTATGCCGTTGGCAGAACAGCCAGGCCGTTCACTGCTAATTATTTTGTTGCTCTTCATCCTTCACAGTTTGCAATAGAGTAACAAAAAGGCTGACTCAAACAGTGTATACGAGTAAGATTGTTCAGTTGATAAAACAAGTTTCATTAAATAACGTTTTAAGTGGAAAATGTGAGCACTGACAAAGAGGGTAATCTAAATTGTTTATGACGTTATTAACAATGTAAGGGGGAAACATTGCTGATAAAGTAAATAGGCTCTATTTATTTCATTACAAATATTGGCTGACGTATTTATATGTACATAGATTCGCTTGCAAATGTCAATGTTTTGAAAGTTGTTTCATTTCCCAGAACTTAGCACACAAAGTTACCAAAATCATACATTCTAAAATCTGCTTCGGCCGTATTAAGATTTAGGGGTATTACTTCTTCAATTCCGGTAGTATATAAAGACTTTTTTACATTGCGGATTGTAACTCAACCTCACTTTTGCCGCAGGGTATTGGGCTATGCGAATTGACGTGATGGACAGTGTGAATTGGCCTTGTCACCTGTTATACTACGCCCCATCTGGTTTTTTAATTTTGTTGTTGCTAGAAAACACTACACAAACATTCCACTACTAGCCATGTTTACGAATACGAATGTTATGTCCAAGTAATGTCAGATATTTAACCTGCAAATAAAACAGCTGTAGTTGCAAGGAAGCTGTATACTACTAGCACTCCAAGCGGTCACATTTCTCACTGCAGGAAACAGAAGACGAGCGATTTCTTTGATCAAATCTAGGCCGAGGCCTGAGATTGGATGAAATATTGGACGATGTTCCCATTACACTACATCCAATTTTTCTTTGTCCAATTCTTTGACAAATAGTTTGATAGTGTAATACCGGCCTTATGCTTGTATTTTGTTCCCTAGGCGAGAGTGTGGCACTTTCTTGACTTTCGGGAGACATTTAATATACATGGCATGTACCTGGGAGTCTGTATCCACTGCTTTTTGGGTCTCGTGGACATAAAGCATCAGATGCATTTCGCATGATTCTCTCTTTTGGAGCCCAATTTTATTCCCACAGCGGAGATTGCTTGTCAGAAGTAAAACATGTTTACTAATTTCTACAATAGACTGACATAAGAGATATAGGGTTATAGTATTTTTGCATTTTTCCAACAACCCTTTCTCCCAATCATTAGGAATGCTTTGCACCTCTAGTGGTGCACTGCTTCTAAAAGGGGGCAAGTTCATTCTCATATTCCATCTAAAAATGAACTGGTATGGCATCAGATACAGCAGCCTCTCCTCTGTTTAACAATTTCAGTTGCTGCTTTTTGTTTAATATCATTATGATCTCAGTGTGTCTGGAGATATAGATGTGATCCGTTCAGTGATTTAACATGATACCAAGATTACTTACTTGCCTACCTAGTCAGTACCAACAAATTTATTTTTAAACTGTTGAACACAACATGTGTGGCTCTCCCTAAGCTGATTTTGGCTTTGGTTAATATTTGCTTATCTGTGAAGTTTTTGCTACATTTAAATTAGCAGTGAAGTTCTGTCATTTCGTAGCAGTTTTCCGACCACTGTGGCTCTTTCCGTCTCTCGTAATTTTACTTGGCACATATTTGTCTAAAGCATGTTTTATGATGCTCTTAAAACTTTGTCCACTGATGCTAAATACTGTCTGTGTCAGGTGGAACTTTCCCATTGAAGTGCCAAGTACTTCTAAATTTGTGTCTTGTTGCTCTTTCTAAACAGGAATACATTCATACCTTTCTTGATATTCATATTTACAACTGTATTTAGTGATGATGTAATGGCTGTGTTATCCTAGATTCCCCATTCTATCCTAAATGAGTTGAAAAGTTTGGGCCTCTTTGTCATCAGCAGGCCTAATATGGTATCTCCACAAGTCAGTTCTCTGTTTAATTGCTCAAGGTAGTTTTTGAATGAAACATTTGAACAATTTCATTCATTTCTCTTTTACCACTGTCCATAATTAACCACCATACAATGCTGTGTTCAAAACGTACCTGTTTCAACTAGATTCACCACCATTTATGTAGCTGTTCAACATATGATTTGTTTGCTTTTATTGTTTAGCATTGTGACTTATTTATTTACTAGTATTATCTCCTGGTGTTGTCCTGCTGCATACTTATTCTATTCCTTACCGCTGTGTCCATGCTTCTACTTTATTTTCTGTCTGTTTCGTTTTTGCTTTTGTGCAGCTCAATTCTTTTGGTGACTCATCTTTAGAACTATGTGCCCTACAATAGTATAGTCTTTAAAGTTTGTAGAGTGGAATATTAGGAAACTGTGTTGAAATGTATTGTGAATGGAGTTGGTAGTTCAGTCATAATAAATTACATTGTCATGCTTTATGGGATGGATTTTCATACATTTCATTTTTTTTTTTTTTTTTTTTTTGACAATACGTCTTCTGTACTAAGATAAATTTTGTACGTGGTATATGCTCATACTTTCTATAAAAAGTACACTTACCAGGCGAAGGGGCACAGGCAGTAATAGCAACAAATAAACACACACACACACACACACACACACACACACACACACACACACACACACACACACACACAAAAATGCTAGCTTTCGCAGCCTAGCTGCTTCATCAGGCAGAAGGGAAGGAGAGGGAAAAGGAAATGATGAGGGTTTTAAGGAAGGGGGTAAGGAGCCATTCCAATCCCGGTACAGGAAAGACTTACCTTGGGGGAAAAAATGGAGGGTAAATAAATGCGCACACACACCCACACATTTACACAGACACAAGTACACTTAGGCAGACATACTGTAGAACTGTAGAACTTGACAGTTCTACAGTATGTCTGCCTAAGTGTACTTGTGTCTGTGAAAATGTGTGGGTGTATGTGCATTTATTTACCTTCCATTTTTTCCCCCCAAGGTAAGTCTTTCCTGTCCCGGGATTGGAATGGCTCCTTACCCCCTTCCTTAAAACCCTCATCATTTCCTTTTCCCTCTCCTTCCCTTCTGCCTGATGAAGCAGCTAGGCTGCGAAAGCTAGCATTTTTGTGTGTGTGTGTGTGTGTGTGTGTGTGTGTGTGTGTGTGTGTGTGTGTGTTTATTTGTTGCTATTACTGCCTGTGCCCCTTCGCCTGGTAAGTGTACTTCATCTATTTTTTACGTATATTTTTCCTGTTAGGAATTTTTCCTCTATAATATTTCTATAAAAAGTTGTAGATAGGTTTAGTAGTAAAAACTTAATAAATTGAAACCTAATGAGTGATGTGGTAGTTTTCTATTAACCTAATTGTTTATAACGTTATATATCATGAACAGTAATAAAATTTCCAATGTACATTCAGTGGTATGTATGTACACTGCCTATAAATTTTTTTGCAAATAAAATTAATAATGTAGAGTTAATAAATTGCAGTGTCATGCCAAAGTACTACTGCATGAACAGTGGAAAAGTAAAAACTGATAAATGTCTTTCCTTTTACCATTTTGTTGGGGTTCTCTCTGAGAAAGTTTTATAATGGTTTGAAATTATGTGTAAAGTTCATTGTAAGTTGCTAATTGCTCTAATTCTGAAATATTGGATGAGTAAAGTTTAGTTATTCACATGTCCCATGATTTGACATTTTTCCTGACTTTCATGGTTTCATACATCACATGTCTTGAACTGTGTGTTGTGTAGGTAGTTCTTACCCCACATTGGTAGTTGTCTGATAGTAAGGAGTATATGTATCCACAGCGTTTTCAATTCCTTGCTTCGTCAATGATATGAAACTTGATAACAAGGGGTTCTTGTTTTATATGCCCCGCCGGTGGCAAATTCCAGAAAATATGAACAAGGCTTCAAATGGTGCACAATGGCCCAGAACATTCCCTTATAGTAGTGTGTGTTCTGGAATGCTCCTCTATGAATCTGAGATGGTCCCGAACATGCTGGAATCTTCCCAAATGCTTCAGACTATTCCCAAAAATTGCAGTACACTGTGGACTATTGTGGACTACTCCAGAATGTTGTGAAGTGTTACCTAATACTCTAGAGTGTTATGGAATGTTCTTGAATACGCTCTAATGTTCTGGAATGAGCTAGAAATCACTATAGGGGGTGAAACTTTCCAGACCTTATAGCTTCAAAAGTACACCATTCAGGTAAAAATGGGAACCTTCTTCATGGGTAGGATATACAGGACTACCACATCATATAATACGCGTGATGATACCAGGACTCGTTTGTTTTTGCAGCATGCACGCGGTACACTAACTTTTGTAATAATTATTGATTGCTCTTACACATGTAGTAAATAATCTTCTACCTCTATTCGACTGTGCCCTGAAATCTAGATTTTCGCAATCTTTAAGACTCTTGCATATGTTTTACGAAGCTTTAGTGGAAACAAATTGCATTCATTAAGAACTTAAATGTGATGATCACTTCTAGTAATCTGTTTGATGTTTCTATTACTGATGGAAATTCTCCACTGAAATGCTAAAATATTCTTCGAAAGAGATAGTTGGGTGGCCATTATGTACCTTAGTTCTATACTGCCAATAGTCAAAATAAAATGAAAATGGAGACAAAAAAATAGGACAAGCTTTCGGAACTATGTTCTTTTATCAGGTAGGAGAGGTGAGAAGAAAAGGGGAACAGAAGAGGAAGGTTATTAAAGACCTAGGCCATCAGGTGGTGATGGTTGTGTGGAAGTCAGAGATACTCTGTTAAGTACTGAGCCATGCCAATAGCAAACTAAAGAGGGGATAAATCAAGCAGTAGAGAGAAGTTAAGCGAATAATGCTGAGTGGCGGATGTGGAGGGGGGGTTAGGTAAAACGTTCTTAATACTCTTCATGGAGTTGGGTAGGCTATGGAGTGTCGCACAGTACATGTCACTGTTAATGGTTTTTCATCTCTAGGACTTCGGTATTGGACCTTGGATAACAAACAAGGAGTTGCGAATCACCTTGCCTGATGAGGCTATAACCTCCCACCCCTCCACTTACCGGTTAATTAGCAGTTACGTATCTCGTGTGTCTAAATCACTAATTATTGGAAAGGCAATCGTCCAAATTTTAATCCTGATAAATGTAGTGGAGGGTTTTAACTTGATCAATGCCATTGCGTATCTGTGCTCAACAGTGATTGGAATATTGGTGGGGAAGAATTTAGAAAAATATTTTGTTATAGTTGTAGTCTTCAGTCACGCGACTGGTTTGATGCAGCCTACCTTACTCTATCCTGAGCAAGCCCCTTCATGTCCTCGTAAGAACGGTAACCTACATCCATTTGAATCTGCTTACTGTATTCATCTTTTGGTCTTCCTCCGCGATTTGTACCTCATCCACTGCCCTCCAATGCTAAATCAACAATTCCTTGAGGTCTAAGAATGTGTCCAACCAGTCGATCCCTTCTTTTTAGTCAAGGTTATGCCAGAAATTTCTTTTCTTCCCAATTCTATTCAGTACCTCCTCATTAGTTATGCAATCTACCCACCTAATCTTCAGCATTCTTTTGCAACACCACATTTCAAAAGCCTATATTCTCTTCCTGTCCGCACTGTTTATCGTCCCATGTTTCACTCCCATACAAAGCAACACTCCACACAAATGTCTTCATAAAGGACTTCCTTACACTTAAATTAATATTCGGTGTTAACAAATTTCTCTCTTTCAAAAATGCTTTTCTTCCCATTGCCATCCTGCATTTTATATCCTCTGTATTGCGACCATCATGTGTTAGTTTACTGCCCAAGTAACAAAACTCATCTACAACATTTATTGTTTCGTTATCTAATCTAATATCTTCACCATCGCCTGATTTTCTTAGACTGCACACCATTACCCTTGTTTTGCTATTGTTAATGTTCATCTTATATACACCTTTCAACACACTGTCCCTTCTGTTCAACTGCTCTTCCAGGTCCTTTTGTGTCTGACAGAATTACAATGTCATCGGCAAAACACATTGTTTTTAATTCTTCGCGCTGAAGTTGAATTCTTTCTCCAAATTTCTCCTTGCTTTCCTTTATAGCTTTCTCAATGTACAAATTGAATAACATTGGAGAAAGGCTACAACCATGTCTTACTCCCTTCCCAACCAGTGTATCCCTTTCATGCCCTTCAAATCTGATAACTGCTGTCTGGATTTTGTACATGTTGTAAATAATTCCCCGTATCCTATATATTACTCCTGCTGATTTCAGAATTTGAAATAGTGTATTCCAATCAACATTGTCAAAAGCTTTTTTCCAAATCTACAAAAGCAAGAAATGTATGTTTGCCTTTCCTTTATCTTCTAAAATAAGTTGTAAGGTGATATTTCCTCCCGTGGTCCTACATTTCTCCTGAATCCAAACTGATCTTCCCCGAGATCGGCTCCTACCAGCTTTTCCATCCTGCTGTAAATAATTAATATTTTGCAACCATGACTATTAAACTGAGGTTCTGTAATTTTCACATCTGTCTGCACCTGCTCTCTTTGGAATGGAGATTATTACATTTTTCTTCGTCTGAGGGTATTTCCCCCTGCCTCATATAATAGTTTTGTCATGCTTGGCTCTCGCAAAGACTTAAGTATTTCTGAGGGAATGTTGTCCACTCCAGGGGCCTTCTTTTGACTTAGTCTTCCAGTGCTCTGTCAAATTCTTCTCTCAGTATAGTATCTCCTATTTCATCTTCAACTACTTCCTCTTCCCTTCCTACAATATTGTCTGTAAGTTCCCTTCCTTTGTACAGCCCCTCTATATACTCTATTCAGCTTTCACTTCTTTGCTGAGAACTGATTTCCATCTGAGTTCTATATATTCATTACTGCTGCTTTTCTTGTCTCCAAATATTTCTTTTATTTTCCTGTAGGTGGCATCTATTTTTTCCCTATTTAAACCATCTCCTACTGACTTGTGTTTGCCTTCTAGCCACTCCTGCTTAGTTATTTTATACTACCTGTCAATCTCATTTCTTAGTCGTCTGTATTCCATTTTACCTGTTTCATTTACTGCATTATTATATTTTCTTCGTTCATCAATTAAATTTACTATTACCTGTGATATCTAAGGATTTTTTTGTATGTCTTTCCTTTCTACCTATTTTGTCCTCTGCTGACTTCACTATTTCATCTCTCAATGCTACCCATTCCTCTTCTACTGTTTTATTTCCTCCTGTTTTTGTCAATGTTAGCCTAAAGCTCCCTCTGAAATTCTCAGGACCTTCAGGTTCCTTCAATTTCTCCAGTTCCCATCTCCTTACTTTTCAAACCTTTCTGCAGTTTTTTCAGTTTCAGCTTACAGTTCATGGCCAATAAGATACGGTCAGAGTCTATATCTGCCCCTGGTTATGTCTCTTAAAGTTTAAAATCTGGTTCTTGGTTCTGAAATCTATGTCTTAACATTATAAAGTCTATCTGGTACCTTCCAGTGTCTCCTGGTCTCTTCCACGTATACAACTTCTTTCGTGGTTCTTAAACCAGGTGTTTGTGACAATTAGAATTTTGCACAGAACATAATTTATCTGGTGGCTACCTCTTTCATTCCTTTTGCCCAGTCCATATTCACCTATTTTTTCCCCCTCCTTTCCTTTTTGTACTAACAATTTCCAGTCTGCCATCACAATTAAGTTTTCCTCTCCCTTAATTGTCTGAATAATTTCCTTTACCACCTCATACATCACTTTGATCTCGTCATCATCATTGAGCTATTTGGCATATCATCCTGTACTATTGTGGTCGATGTTGGCTTCGTATCTATCTTGACTACCATAATGTGATGACTGTGCTGCTGATAGTAGTTTACCCATGTTCATATTTTCTTATTCATTATCAGACCTACTCCTGTAATACCCCCAAATGATTTTGTATTTATAATTCTGTACTGACCAGAAATCCTGTTCCTCCTTCCACTGAAATTCACTATTCCACACTATATCTAACTTCAACCTATCCATTTCTCTTTTTAAATTTTCTAACGTCACTACCTGATTAAGGGAGCTAACATTCCACATGCTGATGTGTAGAATGCCTGTGTTGCCTCTCCTGATGATCACATCCTCGAGTAGTCCCCGCCAGAGTTCTAAATGGGGGACTATTTTAATTCTGTAATATTTTACTCGATAGGATGCCATCATCATATATTAATGCAGTAGAGCTGCATGTCCTCGGGAAAATTAATGACTGTAGTTTCCCCTTGCTTTCAGCCATTCGCAGTGACTGCATGGTAGTGCCATGTTAACTGCTGTTACAAAGCCAGTTCATTCATTCAGTCTGTTGCCTCTGTAACTACTGAAAAGGCTGTGGCCTGTCTTCAGAAACCACACATTTGTCTGGCCTTTACACAGATACCCCTCCACTGTGGTTGCATCTGCGGTACTATCTGTATCGTTGGGGCACACAAGCCACCCCACCTGGTCATTGTCTATGGTTTATGGGGGTATTTTATAAGTTGTTCAACATTTTGGCAACTTTAACAAATGGGTGGAACTGACAGAATTTAGCAATAGAAATTTACGATCGCCACGCCCAATGAATGAACAAAATTTGTAAAATGATTTAATAATGAAAGTTAGTTAATGAAGAGATAATTAAATGGCTCACAGACATCATACTATGTTAAGCTAGGCCAAGCAACAAACCATATGACAACAGTCATGCTCTGAAAATTAAATCGTGTATAAAATAATGCATAAATTTCACAACTATTGCATGTTAACACTTTCGCTGCGGCTGACGCTTACATGCGTCCGCATGTAGGGTAGCTTCAGCCACAGCGAAAGTGTTAACAAGCAATAATCAGCAGTAAAGCTATTATGGTGTTGCTATTAAAATGCGTCTTACCGTAATGCCTTTTGCTTTTTACACACATTAACACAGCAAGCAAATCATACTCATTACAATAGTAGTTTAATTATTATGGTATGGTAATTAATTTAATCAAAATTACACTCTGGTTTCTTGTCTATGTAATTGTAAAATTAGCAATTATGTAATTATAAAATTTCTTGCAAATTAAATGAAGTAATGGCTTGACTGATTATGAACACTGTTGCCTGAGAAAATATAGTGCTTTCACAATATCATGATTGCAATTAGTAACTGAAAAATTTACCGGCTGTAATGTTTTAACTGTGTGTTGCATTGGTTTCTAGACAGGAATTAATTATTCTGCCCTTGATCGCACAGTGAAAACTGAATGAAAGCCACTTGATGATCAATACTAGACAGTTAAATACCAATAAAATTTACCAATTTACACTACGTTAAATTTACTTACACCTTTTGTGATTACAATTTTCTTGCTGACCAGTAAAATAAATACTTGTCATTATCACTTTTAATATTGATACGAATATTAAGACAAAAAATTCCTAGCAGGAAATATTAAATATAAATAATAGACGAAGATTACTCACCAGGCGAAGGAGCACAGGTGTGACAGCATCACAAATAAATAAATGAATACACACACACACACACACACACACACACACACACACACACACACACACACAAACGCAAGCTTTCGCAACCCAGTTGCTTCGTGAGGCAGAAGGGAAGGAGAGGGAATAGGAAATGATGAGCATTTTAAGGAAGGGGAGAGGAAAGACTTACCTTGGGGGAAAAAATGTAGGGTAAACAAATGCGCACACATTCACACAGACACAAGTACACCTAGGCAGACATACTGTAGAAAGCAAAGAAGTTAAGAAGTTGGACAGAGATACCACTTGAGGCAGAGGCTCTGTCCAGAGAACCGATGCAAAGATGTTAAGATGGTGGGTGGGAATTCGAATTTAGCAGAGGTTGAGACCAGGTGGGCAACGGGAAGATAGAATATGCTGAAGGGCTAGTTCCCATCTCCGGAGTTCTGAAGGATTGGTGTCAGTGGGAAGTATCCAGATAACCCGGACGGTGTAGCACTCTGCCAAGATGTGCTGGCCGTGCACCAAGCCGTGTTTAGCCACAGGGTGATCATCATTACCAACAAAGACTGTCTGCCTGTGACCGTTCATGCGAATGGACAGTTTGTTGCTGGTCATTCCCACATAGAACGCTTCACAGTGCAGGCATGTCAGTTGGTAGATCACGTGGGTACTATAGCAAGTGGCTCTGCCTTTGATCGTGTACACCCTCCGGGTTACGGGACTGGAGTAAGTGGTGGTGCATAGGGCAGGTTTTACAACGGGGGCGGTTACAAGGGTAGGAGCCAGAAGGTAGGGAAGGTGGTATGGGGATTTCATAGGGGTGGACTAGGAGGTTACGGAGGTTAGGTGGGCGGCGGAAAGACACTCTCGGTGGAGTAGGAAGGATGTCATGAAGGACGGATCTCATTTCGGGGCAGGATTTAAGGAAGTCGTATCCTTGCTGGAGAGCCACATTCAGAGTTGGCTCCAGTCCCGGAAAGTATCCGGCGACAAGAGGGGCACTTCTGGGATTCTTCTGTTGAAGGTTCTGAATTTGGGGGATGAGGAAGTGGCTCTGGAAATTTGTTTCTCTACCAGATTAGGAGGATAGCTGCGGGATGTGAAAGCTGTTATTAGGTTATTAGTGTACTGGTTCAGAGCTTCAGGACTGGAGCAGACCCGTTTGCCATGAAGATCTAAGCTGTAAGGAAGGGAACGTTTGATGTGGGATGGATGGCAGCTGTCATAATGCAGGTACTGTTGTTTATTGGTAGGTTTGATGTGGACGGATGTGTGGAGTTGGCCGTTGGACAGATGGAGGTCGACATCGAGGAAAGTGGCATGGGATTTGGAATAGGACTCCTTTGGTCCCTTTGGAATAGGACTCCTTTGGTCCCATCAAATTCACCTGGTCCTATTCCAAATCCCATGCCACTTTCCTTGATGTCGACACCCATCTGTCCAACGGCCAACTTCATACATCCGTCCACATCAAATCAACCAACAAACAATACCTCCATTATGACAGCTGCCATCCATATCACATCAAACGTTCCCTTTCCTACAGCTTAGGTCTTCGTGGCAAACGAGTCTGCTCCAGTCCCGAATCCGTGAACCAGTACACCAATAACCTAATAACAGCTTTCACATCCCGCAGCTATCCTCCTGATCTGATACAGAAACAAATTGCCAGAGCCACTTCCTCATACCCCAAATTCAGAACCTTCAACAGAAGAATCCCAGAAGTGCCCCTCTTGTCACCGGATACTGGAACGGACTCTGAATGTGGCTCTCCAGCAAGGATACGACTTCCTAAAATCCTGCCCCGAAATGAGATCCATCCTTCATGACATCCTTCCCACTCCACTGAGAGTGTCTTTCTGCCGCCCACCTAACCTCCGTAACCTCCTGGTCCATCCTTATGAAATCACCAAACCACCTTCCCTACCTTCTGGCTCCTACCGTTGTAACCGCCCTCGTTGTAAAACCTGCCCTATGCACCCTTCCACCACCACTTACTCCAGTCCCGTAACCCGGAGGGTGTACACGATCAAAGGCAGAGCCACTTGCGATGGTACCCATGTGATCTACCAACTGACATGCCTGCACTGTGAAGCGTTCTATGTGGGAATGACCAGCAACAAACTGTAATGTAATGTTTAATCACACACAAAATTCTTTTCCATCCAATCTTTGACAATCACTTGACAACCTCAATCACATGAATGCCAAACACAAAGAAATAGACCATTGTGGCTGAAACTTGGTGTGCACCAGTGGAGCCAGTACATAGATGCAGACAAGAGTGTCTTTGTCTCTTCATAGTGCATGCTATGCCCCATGTCCAAACTGTTCAGAGACAGCAGACTTTCCTGGCTGACCCAGTCTTGTGTGTCGCTACAACCACCTCGCGCAAGACCTCAAGAGCTGCCAGAAGAAACAGAGGATCAAAAAGATTAGTTTTTCTCCCTTATGTTGGTGGCGTATCCTTAAAGATTGGCAGGTTGTTTAAGAGATATAACATCAAATGCCTCTTCTGTCCTCCAGCACGAGTACAAACAATGCTGGGTCCTGTGAAAGACAATTTAGGTCTGAGGAGACCAGGCATATATAAAATTCCGTGCCAGTGCAGAAAATCATACATTGGACAGACGTGTTGCACTGTCAAAGATAGATGTGATGAACATGTGACACACGATACTGGGTCAGCCAGGAAAGTCTGCTGTCGCTGAACAGTTTGGACACGGGGCATAGCATGCACTATGAAGAGACAAAGACACTCTTGTCTGCATCAATGTACTGGGAGTCCATCTTTAAAGAAGCAGTCAAAATACGTATTTCGAACGATATGATTAATAGAGACACAGGCTTTCAGCTCAGCAAGGCATGGGAACCAGCATGGCAGTACTAAGTCATCGTCGGCGGCATTCAGACGTATCCAGCGAGTTGCTGCAGACGGGTCACCAAAGCGAGAGCATTTAAACTGCGCGCCACACTACCCGCGCTCGTGCACTGGGCCCGCGACTTGCGGCCGCATTGTGTACGTGGAGACCACCAGAGGGATCTATATATTTTCATCTATGATTCGCCTACAAGGATGTCATTGCCACCCACCACCGTCTCCTCGCCTGCACTTTTCTAGCCAGTTACAGTATATAGGTGAGATGACAGCAATCAGATATTTAGTTAGAACCTGAAGATGACAAGCAGCTGGCTCGTGGAAATATTGTGCAGTTTTGACAATAGGATCCGATACGACACCCGTGAACTATGGAAGGAGATGTCCATTTTCTAGGTTTGATCCTAACAATTGCTTATGGGCTCTACCTAACAAAAACACACTCCTAGCCGTCTTGATAGGTTTATAAACTCTGGTCGCCATTGACTCTATGAGCACTACTGCCCCGGAATGATAGTTACTTGATACACTGACATAGATAATAATGTCAGACCTGTTCGTTGCTATAAGGTCTAAATCATTTCCATTGCATGTGGGTTGCTGGTTTAACTGCCCAAGACAGTTTTCGGTGTTTGTAGAGGTAGGTGGCTAGGTTTGTTACTGGAGATTCGATCAATGCGAGAGTGTTGCTGAGATGCACCAGGAACTGAAATGTGAGACACTGGAAGGAAAGCAACATTCTTTTTGAGAAACATGATTGAAGAGGGCCGGAATTTCAAATGAACTGCAGAACAATTCTACTGCCGCCAACCTACATTTCGGTAAAGATCTCAAGGATACAATAAGAGAGAGTAGGGCTTGTACAGAATCATACAAGCATTAGTTTTCCTCTCGTTCTAGATAGGAATGGAACAGAAAAGCAGTTAAACCTCAGCCATGCACCTTTGGGTGGATTACGGTCGTGTGTGTGTGTGTGTGTGTGTGTGTGTGTGTGTGTGTGTGTGTAGATTTTTAATAAAACTAATTCTCTTGACCATATTGTAGCATTGCAATGGAAGCAGGCTTGACTTCGAAGGCAACTGAATACAGCACTTATACTGAAAGCAGGTTTGTTACGAACTTAACATATACGCAGCACTGACTGCTTCTCGGGCAGAGTTCTCTGCTATTTATACACACACAGAATGTACCAGAAATTAGAATAACTGTTAACACAACAAACAAGTAGAATTTACAAGTGAACATAAGAAAGATATAGAACATTCTAGAATTGTTAATTACAAAGAAATAAATTTTTGCCGGTGGGCGGGATTGAACTGGCGACCTTCAGCACCGCAGTCTGTGACGCTGTCCCCTGTGCCACGCCAGCAGTTGGTTTACGTGGTGTCTCGCAGCATTGCTGCCTCTCCTGGAGAAACAGCGACCCACTGTTATGTTCCCTGTGGAGCCAGCTGCAATGTCCTGGATCTTGACTTTGTCATGGGTCCTCTGTATGGCAGTTCTAGAGAATCCTTCCCTTCTCCACCATTATCGGCGACAGACGTTCCTGTCGTGGCTTCATCATTATCATTATCGTCCTTAGAGTCCTTGAACAAGAAGCGACTTGCCTACCTGCTCTTCAGGATTGTAGTAAGGCTTCATGCACAGGACGTGAACAATGTCTCTTCGTTTTTGTCGTTTCAACGACAGCTCATAATCCTCAACATCGTATGTGTCGTCTGACAGGCGGCGTATGACATCATTTGGACCTACGTATTGCTTCAATAACTTTTCTGACAGGCCAACATTCCATACAGGGGTAAAAATACATACCAGATCTCCTAGGCTGTACACAACAGGTCGGTGCTTGTCGTAATACCGCTGGCGGTCCTTCTCCTGAGCGTCCAGTGTCCGTATGTGAGCCAGCTGTCTTGCCTCTTTGACCCTAGTGATGAGCTTTTTAACATAGTCATCGTGAGTGTCCCCCCAGGGGACCCACAGCTCTTTCGTCGGTACGTGTGTGGCGCGCACGGGGCCCGAGCTGAGGCAGCCTTTTTTCGCCCCAGGCCGCTTCACTTTCCCTCCCGGTTCATGCCTTCTTCCGGAGACGGGTGTCTTTCGTGAGTCAAGGTGGTTTTCTGTCCTAGACTTTCTTTTTCTTGGGTTTCTTCCTTTCCTAACCTTCACTTCTGTCTTTCTCTCCTTGCTGTACTTTCCTAGCCTTTCGTGGAGACAACGAAATTCTTGGGAATCATGTTGGATCGTAAACTTTGCTGGTCCCCACACGTCTTTTACCTGGCTGCCCGTTGTGCTCGATCCCTTTATATTCTCCGTGTCCTCAGTGGCACATCATGGGGAGCGGATCGTACTGTCCTGCTTCACCTTCATCAGGCCATTGTTCAGTCGAAGCTCGACTACGGAAGCCTTGTATACTCTTCTGCACGGCCGTTGATTCTCTGCCGTCTCAACTCTATTCACCATCGGGGATTACGCCTGTCGACCGTTGCATTTTATACCAGCCCTGTTGAAATGAGCAGGTATGGCACGAAATGGAAAAGGCTGTGGGCGTTTTCCGGACGGGGTTTGACAGGACCAGCAAATCATACTCGGACACGAGTGTTGCGGTGTAATGAAATGGTTGTATTTTACAGAAGGGGATACAATATCTGATATTACGGCCTGAGGAGAGCCACCAGTGGTGCAACAGAAGTAATCATTATGATTTAAGTAGGAGAGCGAGCCCAGGGGGCTGCAGAGCGGGGAGCGTGCTATCGGGGCGAGAGCCGGCGGCAGACAGACCTTTACTGTCTGTAACGATCTCGCAGCTAGGCAGTAGTGCTGAATCTACGTAATTGCCTTCATACTGTGATTGGTGGACTTTGACACAGGTGCTCTGATCAGCGGGTTCCGCGGCCGCAGTTGCATGGATCGGCAACACGTGCCGGTTGCTGAGCACAGATAGAATCGGGCCAGGGGATTCAGAATGCGCGTGGCAGTGGAAATGTGACGCGCATGATGCAAACGTGTGGCAGGGGACATCGGACTCCCTCTGTCCTAAAGCAAGTGCGGCAAGACACGGAAAATCATGTCAAATTACGGGAAAAAATAAAAAATATAATACTGCTGTTCTCCACTGGTGTACACTCCTCCCCCTTCCATGGGAATGGTTTACCATTCGCAAAATTAGTGGATTTACAATAAAAACTTCCATGGTTGGTGATGGCGGGTAAAAAGGGTCTGTTAAAAATTATATTCACACTTATACATAGAAATGATTATATAGAAAAGTACAAATTGCTTCTCTTGAATTGTGGCATAAGCCAAGGGCCCCTTGGTCGGCTCACAAAGGTTTGGGTGGGATGGCCGGTAGCAGTGCCCCAGTAGCGTGTTGGTTGGTGAAGTCAGAAGTTGCTGGCTGCTGGCAGTCAGCTGACGACCGGAATGGAAAGGCCGAATCACTTTCACACTTGCCTTAGCGAGGTGCCTATTTGTGCGGTGGCGTGCCTCCTCAAGAGGTTTTAATGAGTGCAGCATAGGTGGGCAGTACCCAATGAGAATTAACACTATTAATATAGGGTAATCTAAAGTTATACATAATAGGAATAGTGCTCCACTTACGGGCTTACTAAATCTTTGAAATAAGAGTACCTACATTTACATCAAGCAACATAAACAATAAACACAACGAAGGTGTGGCCTAACACTAAGTTACAATATTAATATCAATTACCAAAGAGGGATTTTACAGTATGGTTGGTTATAGATTAAATGCAAAATAGTAACTTTGTCGACAGTAGGTATGCACAAATGTAACAACATTATGATAATCTCAATTAACCTCTCTTGAAATGCAAAATACGTTACAAAAACTATATTCTTAGCGCTAAGGTATCTTAAAAATAAGGGAGGACCATGTCTTCATACAAGATTTCACTTATGGAATGTGCCATGCGGATGGCATTCAGGAACCTCTGCAGGGGTGTTTCGTCTGAATGGGCTGCAGTATCCCTTTCGACATAATTCCCATACAATTAGTGCAATCACGATCAAGGTAAGAGGGATAGCGTTGGTACCTTGTAGCATCACAGTCCTATGGTAATTTGGCTTTTCTCATGTTTTAGTAACTTGTTTAATAAATAGTGGGGATGGTAATTATTAAAGTGAGGCATTTTCAACCAGTTGGTGGACGCAGGCATAGCAGTGGATAAATGCAGCATATTGTAATGAAGTGCAACTGTACAGGTACTTTGGATGTAGGATTAACAATGTCGCAATGTGAACGAACGGTTGATCAGCAATTCACTGCTGAGATCCTGACACGGTAAGTGAGTGATACAAGGTATGTAGTCTATCCTTTCAGAAAGCACTCCAGGATCGGAAGGCTGAATTTGAAAATGCGGTAGCCTCAGGTGCGTACCAATACAGATAATAAGATTACCATTTCATTGTTGCCAAAATACCCGCGACAACAATCACCAATAGGAGCGCAAACAGGCACCGTAACAATGCCAAACGCGGTTATAGGTGACTAATCCCACACGGGTCCATTAATATTCGTTCTGGTCACGCCATGGATGATTCTATATAGTATCAAGTACGGTCACTTAAAACTGGATTTAATCTGTAAGCAGCGGAAGTTGTGAAGGGCAGTAAACTTCCGAATTATCGTCTGAATGAGTGTAGTAAAGAAATAAAGCAGTGGCTCGTAAACGGCGGCAAATTTGCAAGTCACACGCAGCAGGAGTCAGGAGTGTAAGTTGCAATTTGTCGGGAGCTGACTGGCAGTTACAATCACGGGTACAGTGACAGGGTGGCAGAGCATTGTCTATCTGGAATTAGCTGATGAGTGCGGATGGCTGGCTGAGCTGACTGAGTAGGCTGATCGCGCAATAATCCAACCTGTGCAGACTGCTGCGGTGTTAACACAATCCTGTGTAAAACGTATATGGCGTTAGCAACGATCAAATACGCAAAAGGCGACTAAACTCCAATTCTGGTAGATATTTATTTTACAATTCAGGAATTCTACTTTCAGTGCATTGAGCATCCTCAGGCGACGAGCGATGCTGACTATGAAGTTACAGAAACATAAAATTGGAATGCCTTTTATCTTCAAAAGTATCTTCTGGTTTGGAAAGGGATCGAATGACAAAATAGATTTGTGCAATAGTGCATAACGATAGTACTGTGTATATCAGTGGCTATTTGTAGATGTTCCACTTTTCCACAAGAACATTGTACGGAATAGGCTCAGGTAGGAAGCATTACATGAAATTGTTTGACATTTATAAGAACGATTACGTATGTGTTTAGATTATAGTGAAACAGAACATTAGTACAGACGGACTGATGCTGGGAGGTCGCGGTGTGGCAGGTGTTGGCCACGTGTGCTACACAGCTGACGGCGTCAAATGCAGCACCGGCAGGCGTCGAGTGGCTGCGGCTGGGAGGCGGGAGGGGTGGTGGACAGTGACCCAGTGAGGCCGCGCTGCCTTGTGATCATACGGCGCGGCTAGGGCTCTCTGCTGAGTGCGCGAAGCGCTCCATTTAAACACTCTCTACTTCTATGTTGCAGCTCATGTTCCTTACATTATTGTGTCCGCAATTGCAACAATGAAATTTCTAATGGCAAATCGAGGCATAATGGTTGGCATTAAAATGGTTTTCCAGACTGAGACATCCTAGTTTACATGTGAAACTTAAATCTAAACATATGTAGTAGGCAGGGGTATTACTATAAACAAAAAGGCATGCAAAATGAAACATATGCACTGGCTTAAACATTTCTATTTGCGTGCAAAAAGCACACAGCACCATCAATCCCTGGATCGTAATCCATAGGAATGCTTGGATGTTAATGCATATTTAGTGTGTGTAGGGGGACATTGAGCTTTCTTTTTACTAATTTCTCTGGAACGACCGGCCGATCTAGGTGCGGTTGAAACTGCAGCAGACAGATTTGGCGTCACTTGCCCACGATATGATTTTAATCTGTCGAAATGTACGACCACTGTGCGGCCAGATAATTGCAATTCTGCATTAACGGGTGACATCAAATGTGTGATCTGATATGGTCCTTCAAACAAAGGAGTGAATTTTTTAGTTCGTCCCTTTTTAATGACTGTTTTTCTCAACAATACCCAATCCCCGGGCTGGTAAGTGGGTAAAGTGGCTCCTTTGTTTCCACGGCGCAATTGACGAGCAGTGGCTCTTTTGTTGTTCTTTTGCATCTTTTTCCAAATGGCTTTTAAGCGACAGGCCAGGGTTTTTTTTACCTCTTGAGCGTCTACACAAGGAGGTAACTTATCTAATTCAAAAGGCGAATTCATAGGGCGACCTCGTACGGGGTGTGCTCTGTTGCTTCATGTAATCTGCTGTTATACGCTGACGCTATGAACGCTATATACTTATCCCAGTTGGTGTGTGCACTATTCACATAGTGAGATAACATTTTGACTGTGGTTTTATGCACCCTCTCTACCCTACCATTGGCTTTAGGGTGGAAGGGCGTTGTTCGCCATTTCTTAATTCTCAGTAGCTTACAAACTTGAATAAATAACGTGGACATGAAATTTGATCCTCTGTCCGTAAGAATCGCTTCCGGGCTTCCAAAAGGCAGGATCATATGGTTAACAAATGCTTGGGCTACTGTTCCTGCAGTCATGTCTGTGAGAGGCACCAATATTAGATACCTGGAGAAATGGTCAATGATAGAGAGAATGTATCTATTATTCTGCTGAGATTGCGGGAATGGCCCTACGACGTCCAAAGCAACGAGCTGCCATGGCCCAGAGGTTTCTGGTACAGATTGTAGGGGTATTCGGGGTCTGGCAATTTGTGTTCTCTGAGCACATGAGAGGCAACCACTTATATACTGATCTCCATCTCGCCGGCGTGTCTTCCACCAATAATGAGTTGCAATTCGGGCATTAGTGGCTCTTTTACCACTGTGACAGGCTTGTATACTATCATGGCACTGTGTAGGATCTGAGGTCGCAAAGATTTTGGTATGACAATACGGTTTCCTAAGGGGGTCTTTCTGTACAATACATCGTCTACAAGCACGAAATCTGGGTGGTTTACATATCCCTGACATTCCCCATCTGCTTTTTGTTCCTTTATTAAATCGTCAACAAGCACATTCTCCACATTTACGATTCTTATTTTGCGGCTAAGGGCGTCAGCATTCTGGTGCAGTCTTCCAGGTTTGTGTCTGACAACGTAACCAAATTCGCTAAGTCTCAGAGCCCACCTGGTTAAACGACTACTTGGATCCTTAAGGCTTAGCATCCACTGCAAAGCAGCATGATCGGTTACAACTGTAAACTGTCTACCATACAGGTAACATCTGAAATAGTTGATACTGAAAACTACAGCTAATAATTCCTTTTCGGTGGTGCTATAATTTTGTTCAGCCTTGTTAAGCTGACGGGAAGCATAACAATAGGTTTTTCTTCACCATCCTGCTCTTGGCTTAGGATACATCCCACAGCAAAATTCGAAGCATCACATGACAGAATGAATGGCTTTTCGAAATCTGGATAAATTAGCAAAGGAGAGCTAGTTAAAACCTCTTTAACCTGCTTCATGGAAGTATCACATTCAGGACTCCAATGAAATGCTATTCCTTTCTTCAACAGTTTAGTAAGTGGTTTGGTCACTGTGGCATAATCCTAAGAAACTTTGCAGTTCTTTGACATTGGTAGGGACTGGAAAGGTTCTGACAGCTTCAGTCAAACGGGGATCTGGTTTCACTCCATCAGAACTAACAATGTGACCTAGGTACTGGACCTGTGATTCTGCAAAGAAGAACTTTTCTAATTTTAAACTTAGGTGTGCATCCTGGAGTCTCGTTAGAATATTCTTCAAGCGCTCCGCATGCTTTTCAATGGTTTTCGAAAATACTATAATATCATCAAGATATACAAGACAGGTGATAGGTTTCAGCCCACGTAATAGTAAATCGGCGAAACGTTGGAAGGTAGCAGGGGCATTTCTCAAACCAAAAGGCATTCTCAAAAATTCATACAACCCAGACAGAACAATGAATGCAGTTTTAGGTTGATCTTCAGGTGCTATTTCAATTTGGTGGTAGCCCGATTTCATATCCAATGTAGTGAAGTATTTACAGTTTCTCAATCTGTCCAAGGTTTCATCAATTCTTGGCAATGGGTAGGTATCAGGCGTGTAACCTTATTCACGGCCCTCAAATCCACACACATACGATATGATTTCTCTCCATTCACAGATTTTGTAGGCAGAAGCACGATTGGTGACGACCAAGGACTAGCTGAAGGCTGAAAGATTCCTTGATTTCATCAACCACAGGTTGCAGGTGATAAGGGAGCCGATACGCTTTTTGTGCAATCGGTCTGGCGTTCCCAGTAGGAATTTCATGATATACCAAATCAGTGGCAGGGAGTTATTCATTCCATAATCTTTGCACTTAGCGTTGATTCCACTAGTACCATGTTTATTTATTAAGCAACAGTACAAAAATAGACCAGAAGAAGGGCACTCAAGCGCCCGAAACCGGTCGTTAAAGTTCAAAATAAATAATGACAAGCAACTGGTTGCTGCATTTCATTAATTTATAATCTGAACAGTTGCTGTAATGGATAAAACACTTCAATATATATATATGGTAATTATGGTCAAGAGGGTTAGTTGAACTACAAAATTACATGTACCTTTCCCCTTCCCCCACCTGTTTGTTGTCAACATTTCAGTATCTCCCAGTGTTCATTAGTGCACACTGAAGGTGACTTCCCACATTTTATGTGATCAGCAACTACACTATTTCACGTCCCAAATATCACTTGCAGATGCGTATAAAATATCCAATGTCTTTGCAGAGCGGAGCACACGTGAGGTGCTGGACTACCAGCGGTCGGCGGCGCGCCAGTACCGGCACTCGCTGGAGCGCCTGCGCAAGATCAACGAGACAGTGGACTACCTGCTGCAGATGGTGGAGACGACGCGCGCTCTGCTGGATGCCCGCCTGGGCTGGGTGGCGCGCCTTGCCGGGGACGCAGGTCTGATGACTAGTTTCAGCTCTTTGTAAATGTGTTTGTAATATGTGACAATGTGACAGTTGTCATGTTAATAAAATATGTTGTTATCTTTAGTCCTGAGACTTGTTTGATGCAGCTCCCACCATACTCTTCATGTGATCAAACCTGTTTATCATCTTATAAGAACAGCAACCCACATCAATTTCAATCTGCTTACTATATTCATCTTTTGGTTTCCGCAATTTTTATTGCACGCTCTTCCCTACAAAGATAAATTCAGGATCCCACAATGTTTCAGAATGTGTCCTACCAATTGCAACCTTCTTTCAGTCATGATATGTCAGAAATTCGTTTCCTCCCAATTTTGTTCAGTACCTCCACATTAGTTACATAATCTACCCACCTAATCTTAAACGTTCTTCTCTTGCACAACATTAAAATGCTTCTATCCTCTTCCTGTCTGAACTGTTCATCAGTGTTTCACTCCTGTCAAGGGCAACAGTGCTCACAAATGACTTCAGAAAAGACTTCCCAACACTTTGATTAATATTTGATGTTAACAAATTCCTTTATATTTATTTATTGATTTCCTTATTTCAGAAATATTTGTCTTCCCATTGCTATTTTGTCTTTTATATCCTCTGCACTGGGACCATCATGTATTATTTTACAGCCCAAGTAACAAAACTCATCCACCGCTTTTATTGTTTCCTTACCGAATCTAATTCATCAGCAAAATGCAGTGTTTTGATTTCTTCACCCTGAACTTAAATTCCTTTTTCAATTCCTCACAGGAGACCCGCAGCACTTTAGCGAGCATGTGTGTAGCACACACGGGTCTGCAAGCCCTTATTGGAGCCATTCTTCCTATTTTCCTACACTGCATTACCTCCCACAATTCCTCCCCCCACTTGTGCCCCCTCCCCACCCCCGGCCCATCTCCCCCTCCCCACCCACCCCCCCCCCCACCTCCCGCACTGTGAAGCGTTCTATGTGGGAATGACTAGCAACAAACTGTCCATTCGCATGAATGGACACAGGCAGACAGTGTTTGTTGGTAACGAGGATCACCCTGTGGCTAAACACGCCTTGGGACACGGCCAGCACATCTTGGCACAATGTTACACTGTCCGGGTTATTTGGATACTTCCCACCGACAACAGTCTTTCAGAACTCCAGAGATGGGAACTTGCCCTTCAGCATATTCTCTCTTCCCGTTGCCCGCCTGGTCTCAACCTCCGCTAAATTCAAATTCCCACCCACCATCTTTAGCATCTTTGCCACGGTTCTGTGGACAGAGACTCTGCCTCGAGTGGTATCTCTGTCCAACTTCTTTGCTTTTTACAAATGTCTGTCTAGGTGTGTTTGCGTTTGGATATGTGTGAGTGTGTGTGTGTATTTGTTTACCTTCCTTTTTTCCCCCTAAGGTAAGTCCTTCCACTCCTGGGATTGGGGCGACTGCTTTTCCACTTCCTTAAAACCCACATCCTTCCCTTTCTACTCTCCTTTCTTCCTCTTTTCCTGAAGAAGCGACCAACGGTTGCGAAAGCTTGTATGTGTGTTTGTGAGTGATTTCATTTTATTTATTTGTGTTTGTCGACAAGCCTGTCCTTTGGATAAGTCATCCGTTTTTTATCTTTTATATATAATATAAATTCGCCTGTCAGAAAGTGAGGAAGTGTCTGTTTATGTACCTTTGTACCCACCCTGCTGTCACCTTATTCCTCTGCTATAAGTAATAGTGTTTTGGCACAATTGTCACATCTACCGTCTCCTCTTGCTCTGGAAGGAATGAACTAATAGTTCTGAAAGCTGTGTTGGTGTTATGTAATTTTAGTGTCATTTGTCAGAAATAAATATTTTCACCTGACTTTAAAATTATGTGCAGTCTTCATGAAAAGCCTGCAAGTTCTCTTGTTCTCAAATCTCTAAATGTAAAAATCAATAGCTGCACTTCAGTAAAATTTAATTTGCTGATGTTCTTACCACCATTTAATCGAATTTTTTTTGCACTGCCATACCATTCATCAGATTGCTATATAATTTCACATACTTTGATCGTCAAACCAAGAGAAATGGCAGTTTCTACTGGTAAGACTCACTGGTCTCGGTGCTCTAAGCCTCCGACGTAGGATTGCACCTGTTGCCGGGACTGTCAGCCGAGTTTTGTGATTCTTCGCAGGAGACGGTGTAGAGCGACTGGTGTGTGCTGCGCAGCACCTACTGGTGTTGCTGGGCGGCGCTCTGGCGGCGGCGTTTGTGGGTGCGCCGCCGGCGTGCCGTGTGGTGCTCGCCCTGCTGGTGCCCGCCAACGTCGCCACCGTCCTGCAAAAGGGACCCAGTGCCGCCCTCGACGTCTCGGCAGAGGTCGCCATTGTCGGCCTCGTTGCAGTCGGTAAGTAGGAGGCGCCTGCTAACTGTACATTCCTTAGCTGATTCCTAAATTTACAGGCAGGGCGGTACCACCAAAAATGTGCCAGTTTGCAAACATTTTTTTCCGAATGCTACCCTTATTTGTTTCCTTATTCTTTTGCTTCCTGATTGCCTTTCATTCTCAGTAGTCATGTATTTTCAGATGTAATGCATACACTAATGCGTATCTGTTTCGTTTGGGAAGGGGGGGGGGGGGGTGAAGCAGCAAGTTTTGAACTATGCTTCTGTAATGTACTTGTACAAGTTAAGCCTCTGATCTACCTCACTTACTATAACTGTTTGTGCCACAGCTGCTAGTGAATGATTTGTGTGCTGTTTCTGACTTTGTGTTGTCCTTTTGCTTCTTATTTTCTTTTCTTGCAGCCTTGGTCTGGGAGAAAGTGCATCTCTTTTTAAGAAAGAAAACTGAAGGGAAAATTGGCTGTCATATCCATGTGAATAATTACAAATTATTATGATTAACCAGATGACCCAGTGACCTTAGTATCACTTACCTCTTCATATAAACCATATTAATTTATATGATACGAATATTAAGACGAAAAATTCCTAGCAGGAAAAATAAAATATAAAAAATAGACGAAGATTACTCACCAGGCGAAGGAGCACAGGTGTAACAGCATCACAAATAAATAAATGAATACACACACACACACACACACACACACACACACACACACACACACACAATCGCAAGCTTTCGCAACCCAGTTGCGTCTTCAGGCAGTAGGGAAGGAGAGGGAAAAGGAAATGATGAGGGTTTTAAGGAAGGGGGTAAGGAGCCATTTCAATCCCGGGAGAGGAAAGACTTACCTTGGGGGGAAAAATGGAGGGTAAACAAATGCACACATGCCCACACATTCACACAGACACAAGTACACCTAGGCAGACATACTGTAGAAAGCAAAGAAGACATCTCCTCGTCCCACCAGTTGGAACATTTCCAAAGCCAACTGGGGGCTTTATACTTCCGCGGCTGTTTTTCACAATCAGAATTTTCCCAACTGTGACAGTCAGGTCGACTACCTCACAGAGGTTATTCTCACCGCTGCTGAAGGTTCCATACCTCGTACATCCTCTTCTCCACGTTATGTCCAGGTCCCTTGGTGGACTGCAGCCTGCCGCGACGCGCTTAGAGCCCAGCGCCGTGCTCTACGCACCTTCCGCCGCCACCCAACTTTGGAGAATTGCATACATTATAAACATATGAGAGCACAATGTCGTCGTATCATAAACGACAGCAAGAAAGCTTGCTGGACTGCTTTTACTAGTTCTTTTAACCGTTTTACTCCCTCCACGGTTGTTTGGGGTGGCCTACGCCGTTTATCCGGCATAAAGGTCCACTCTCCGATTCCTGGCCTGACCGTAGAGAACGCAGTCCTTGTGGACCCCGCTGCTGTTTCCAACGCATTGGGCCGTTTCTTTGCGGAGGTTTCGAGCTCTGCCCATTACCACCCTGCCTTTCTCTCTCTCGCAAACAGGTAGAGGAGGCACGGCCGCCTTCTTTCCACTCTTTTAATCGTGAAAATTACGTCGTCGCCTTCACCATGCAGGAGCTAGACCGTGCTCTCGCCCTGTCCCGATCTTCTGCTCCCGGGCCCGATTCCATTCATATTGAGATGCTGAAAAACCTCTCTCCTGCTGGCAAGTGCTTTCTTCTTAGTACCTACAATCGCATATGGACTGAAGGTCATGTTCCCACAAGTTGGCGTGAAGCCATTGTTGTCCTCATCCCCAAACCAGGGAAGGACAAACACCTTCCTTCCAGTTATCGCCCCATTTCTCTGACGAGCTGCGTCTGTAAGGTGATGGAACGCATGGTTAACGCTCGGTTGGTCTGGCTCCTCGAATCTCGCCGCCTCCTGACTAATATCCAATGCGGTTTTCGTCGACACCGCTCTGCTGCTGATCACCTCGTTACGTTGTCGACCTTCATTATGAACAACTTTCTAAAGAAGCGTCAAACAGTAGCAGTGTTCTTCGACTTGGAGAAGGAATACGATACCTGTTGGAGAGCGGGCATTCTCCGCACATTGCACACATGGGGCCTTCGGGGCCGCCTTCCTCTTTTCATTCAAGCGTTTTTGGCGGATCGCAAGTTCTGGGTACGGGTGGGCTCTGTTTTGTCAGATACCTTTTGCCAGGAGAATGGGGTACCGCAGGGCTCCGTCTTGAGTGTGGCGCTCTTTGCCATTGCAATCAATCCGATCGTAGATTGCCTTTCAGCCGACGTTTCCGGATCCCTATTTGTAGATGATTTCGCAATTTATTGCAGCGCCCAGCGGACGTGTCTCTTGGAGCGTTGTCTTCAACGCTGTCTTGACCGTCTATATTCCTGGAGCATCACGAACGGCTTCAGATTCTCCACTGAGAAAACTGTGTGTATAAACTTCTGGAGATACAAGGAATTTCTTCCACCTTCTCTACACCTCGGCCCTGTTGCTCTCCTTTTCCTGGAGACTACGAAATTCTTGGGACTCATGTTGGATCGGAAACTTTGCTGGTCCACACACGTGTCCTACCTGGCTGCCCGTTGTGCCCGATCCCTTAACGTTCTTCGTGTCCTCAGTGGCGCGTCATGGGGAGCGGATCGTACCGTCCTGCTTCACCTTTACCAGGCCATTGTTCAGTCGAAGCTCGACTATGGAAGCCTTGTGTACTCTTCAGCACGGCCGTCGATTCTCCGCCGTCTCAACTCTATCCACCATCGTGGATTACGTTTGGCGACCGGTGCATTTTATACCAGCTCTGTTGAAAGTCTGTATGCCGAGGCTGCTGTATTACTCTTGACCACTCGGCGTGACATACTCTTGTGTCGGTACGCATGCCGCCTGCGGTCGATGCCCAACCATCCATCTTACCGATTATTTTTTGACGACTCACTCGATCGCCAATATCAGTTGTCTGCGATTGCCTTTCTTCCACCTGGAGTTCGGTTTCGCCGCCTACTACAGCGGCTCGATTTTACCCTTCCTTCCACCTTTCGGTTGAGCGAAAGCCCATTGCCACCGTGGCATCATGCCCAGGTTCACACTCACCTCGAACTTAGTTCGCTCCCCAAGGAGAGCACTCCGGATTTGGTATACCACTCGAGGCTTGTCGAACTCCTTTCGTGGTTCGATAATGCCATATTTATTTACACTGATGGTTCCAAGAGCACTGCCGGTGTCAGATCTGCCTTCGTCGTCGGGGACAACCGTTTTCAATACAAGCTCCCTGACCGGTGCTCCAACTTCACGGCTGAGCTTTTTGCCCTCCACCAGGCCGTTTTGTATACCTGCCGCCACCGCCAACCTTTCTATGCCATCTGTTCGGACTCCCTTAGTGCCCTGCAGAGTCTTAAGGACCCTTTCTCGAACCATCCTCTCGTGTGCCGGATCCAACGCTCCCTCCAGTTTCTAGCAGATGACAGCTGTCACGTTTCTTTCGTTTCTTTCCTGTGGGTCCTTGGCCACGTGGGAGTGCCCGGGAATGAGACCGCCGACATAGCAGCCAAGGCCGCAGCTATTTTGCCTCACATGGCTACCTTTTGCGTCCCATTGGACAATGTTCAACGGGCTCTTCGCCGGAGTATCGTGTCGCAATGGCACAGTGCGTGGTTTTCAATGTACAACAATAAACTGAGAACTGTAAAACCGATCCCGACCGCTTGGAGGACCTCCTCACGCCCCTCTCGGCGAGAGGTGGTCATCCTGGCCCGGTTGCGGATCGGTCACTGCCGTTTCAGCCACCGTCAGTTGCTCTCTGCCGACCCTGCACTGCTGTGCTCCTGCGGTGAACTGCTGACAGTGCGACATGTTTTACTGACTTGTGTTAATTTTAATCATCTCCGTGTAGCCCTTCACTTGCCGTCTACTCTGGAGGAAAATTTAGCTGATGACACACGAGCAGCTGCTCGAGTTTTGCGTTTTATCAACTTGGCCAACTTATCCAAGGATATTTAACCCTTTTAATTGTCTTTTATCTTTCGTTTTTAGCCTCTTCTTGAAGTTCTGACAGTCACCTTTTTTCTTTGAGATCATAGCGAATCTATGTTCTTGGCTGGGCGCTAATGACCATAGAAGTTGTGCGCCCTAAAACCACAAAAAAGAAAAAAAGAAAACAAATTCAAAAGGCTGCATCCTGTTGATGATAGTTATTCTTGCAACACATGTTCCTGCCGGCCAGACATATTTTCCATTCGCGACCTTCAGCACAGTTGGTCTTGTATCATCCAAAATTATCTTCTCTAGTTTTGCGGCGGTAGTCATTTGACAATACAGAGAAGTAAGCTCCTGGATCGTCTAGTGCCCGGACAGGTTGACCGTCGATGACGACGTCAGTGAGATTTTCCAACATCTTAGTGACTGTTGTCCATGGAGGATCTCCGGTGGTCTGACCTTCGTAGATGGTCGCCTCGACTTGTTTTCCTGAACACGGTGGCTAGGCAAGCGGCTGGTATCTCTGTAAGGCGATGATGTTCAGCAGCAGTATGTTGGCAAGTGACCACGGCAATGTATGGCGACAGGCATTGTACCATAAGTAGACAGTAATCGTCTGCAGTTGACTGCTGTTGAAACAACTGCTCCAATGGTTGGTGTCTTACAGCATACAAATTGTCAAATACCTGTTTTCTCTCCCTACAGTTTTGTGCGACAAGTCTGGGAAGGCCACAGTCAAAACTCAATGGAGTGTCGTTCTGTCCTCCTGCGAGGTGTCATAGTTCCTGGAGGAGTTGGTTGTGGTCGTGTTGGTTGGTTCCTAAGCTGCCATTGTCAACTGTGGCGTACGTCATAGTAGGGCAAGGCCATTCTTCACGTTGGATGCGACTGGCAGGGCTGACAGGTGCTAATGTTGGAAATACCTCTTCCTCAGCTCCCTCGTGACATACAGGACTGACATCCATAGCCATAATCTGGTGCTTGCTTGGTCCAACAGTCCCTGCTGCCATAAACTTATAATGTAACAATTAAAATAAATTAATAATTAGAGAAAAAAATAATAATTTGAATTTGTGGTCAAAGAAAGGACGACGTTCGTCATAGTTTCTTTTAGTTACTTTTTTTTCTTTTATTTTTTTTTTTTTTTTATTTTTTTTTTTTTTATTTTTTTTTCCCCAAAATTGTTCTTAAAGATTATTGTTAATTACTCGGGGTGGACTTGTCATTACCAGTACCTTTTCCGAAGGTCGAGGGCACTTATTACTTTAAGGCCTTGATATAGTTAAAATAAAAATAACACTGAAATGCACTACTTTACAAATGAAAAAACAAAACTTCCACTTTAAAATTTAATTAATCATCAGCTAAACTGTCACATATTTGTTACCAAACATCAGATCTACTTAACCACTAACTAACTTAAAGAAAGACAAGAAGCAGCCACAGACATTGTTTTTTAATCAGAGATCTTCCTCAATGATAATGAGCTGCTTAATTAATGAAATCTATAATCTATGGCAACGATTCCAAAAATGTATTGCCAATGAAATTGTTATATTTTTATGAAATAGAAAATAAGAAAAATATCTCTCCATGAGAAAATAAATTAAAAATATAAAATGGCAAAAAATTCTCATTATATAGGGTGACCCAGCCAGTAGTTGATCACCACCCGGTAGTTGATCAGTATTACTTTAATCTTTAAATTTTAAGAGTTGGTAGCACTGAAACTTTTAAAAATGTAGCAGAATGTAGAGAACAATTGTTGTTAAATCTGATTCACCCATTTTTAAAACATTTGGAGGGAACTGATAAATGTGAGAAAATCTTTCCTTTTGTGTTGTGCTGAGAAGTGGAGAATCAGAGCACCCAGACTGGTTGTAAAGTAGGTCGCAGTGATACAAATATTTATTGACACAAGTACTAAATACTGAAATATCATGAAATATTTTAATAGATAACTCATTGTGAATGATTGATGATATTATTTATCATAAAGGAAGTGTAAATTATTGGTTCATTGATTTATAAGGGGGAAATCAATTACTGGAATGCATAAAAGCATGTTTTTCAGTGGTTGATCATGATGATCAATTACTGGTACTTTGTGAATATATTCCAGAAAGAGTTGCTTTTAAGAATGGACTACGTATGGATTTCTTTCTTCAGACCCATACTGATGGAAATGTGAAATTTATATGGCTCCCAGTAGTTGATCGATGGTGATCATCCACTAGTTTTCGTCTCCCCGTAGTCCACATTTTGCTAATCATATTACCTGGCCTACTCAATCCCCACAAAAGCTGGAAGGAAACGAGAGTACATATCATATGCTACAACATCCAAACAGTGGGTAGACTGGAACAAATCAAAAGACCTAAAAGCCAATGCAGAAACAGCCAAATGAGCTAGAATAGAAAAACAAAATGGCTAACCAGAGGAAAGAGAGAGAGGGGGGGGGGGGGAGTAATGGAACTGTTTCCAGAGGCTGAGGAGGAGAAACCACCAAAAAGAAACCTGTAAGGAAAGACAATCCAGAGTCCGAATACAGCAGTGATGAATGGAGTCCTATTAAAGACACATCAGAAAATGACTTGACGCTAATGAAAACTTTGCTACAACTGAGAAGATACTTGATGGAAGGGCTACATTTAAAGAAAACGATTTTCTTTGGTCTTCTTTCCAGGCCAGAAAAAGAATAATAAGTATACATTTGCATGTATTGTTCAAAGAGTACCATAACTACAAAAGATGAGATTTAGTTAATGGGTTTGAAGAGCTGTGAAAAGACACTGTTTAAAACTGATGAAGATGATGTAAGCACTGTTCAGTCTTCACAAATTTTAACAATACTTCCAGAACCCTCAATTATCTCTACAGGAGGCAGGCTGCATTACAAGTTTCAATGCCGTGTTGATATTGAAAAAATGAAATGAAACTGAGCAGTGTGTGAAATTCATTGTTATGTTTACTGTATTATATTGTTTTATCATTTTGACTGATTGTTCCATCGCTTCTTGGTAGAACATAACCAAATAAATTAAAAACACAATTTTGTGTGTGTTCTACAAGTTTATTTTTGCTTACTTAACCGGTTTTCAGCTTATTAGGCCATCTTCAGAGTATTTACTGCTGTGGCAAAGAGGTTACATAGTTTAGATGCAGTATGGGAAGAGATGACAAATGACTACACTTAGATCGACATACATAATATAACACTTCTTTGACTTTGTGTTATTACAGTTATGAACTTAAAAACTAAACTGTAGTACAAGAATATACAATGAGTGGAGGATAAAACAAGGAATAAATTTGGATATAACTAGGGGATTGAAACTACCTGCTATTACAAACAAACTGATAATGCTAATAAATAAATATATATATATAAGTGCCTAGTTAATAATTCTGCACTATAATTATAGATGGTGTTGCATATGACAGTTTTAAGGCCAGGTTTGGACTGGAATCCAGAACTTAAAATGAATAGTTACTTCATTAGATTAAACTAAACAAATCTGTCTAATGAAAAAATATTCTAAAAATTCAGGTAGATGAAAATGAGTGTTATGTTGTAAGCTGCACTGGGACCAAATTTTCAAAACTTAAAAATAAAACATAATAATGCATTTCATTTATTTTATTCAAAAAACTGGATTCCTTGTTTACCCCCACAGTTTCAAACTACTGTGTATTTATTTATTATGTTTTGTTTTTAAGTTTTGAAAATTTGGTCCCAGTGCAGCTTACAACATAACACTCATTTTCATCTACCTGAATTTTTAGAATATTTTTTCATTAGACAGATTTGTTTAGTTTAATCTAATGAAGTAACTATTCATTTTAAGTTCTGGATTCCAGTCCAAACCTGGCCTTAAAACTGTCATATGCAACACCATCTATAATTATAGTGCAGAATTATTAACTAGGCACTTATATATATATTTATTTATTAGCATTATCAGTTTGTAATAGCAGGTAGTTTCAATCCCCTAGTTATATCCAAATTTATTCCTTGTTTTATCCTCCACACATTGTATATTCTTGTACTACAGTTTAGTTTTTAAGTTCATAACTGTAATAACACAAAGTCAAAGAAGTGTTATATTATGTATGTCGATCTAAGTGTAGTCATTTGTCATCTCTTCCCATACTGCATCTAAACTATGTAACCTCTTTGCCACAGCAGTAAATACTCTGAAGATGGCCTAATAAGCCGAAAACCGGTTAAGTAAGCAAAAATAAACTTGTAGAACACACACAAAATTGTGTTTTTAATTTATATTGTTTTATTTTATTGAAAAAATTGTTTAATATGTTGATGATTCATGTAAGTGCTTTAAAATTAATTTGCAGCTGTAACTACCAATTTAATTTCACATTATTTTATTTATTACTTAATGATCAACTACTGGACTATGGGTGATCATTTTGTGGAACTGTATGATCAACTACTGGTAATTTTTGTCCTTAGTAACGGAAATTCAGAAAATGTAGGGAATAATCATTTTAATGTTAATTATAGGTATTTCAAACTTCACAGGAAACCTTTCTCTGTGATATGTGTAATTACCAACTGAGTCCCTCAAGTAGATGTTCTATAAATAATGTAAACATAAAACCAAATTTTTAATTGATCAACTACTGGCCGTGTCACCTTATTGCTTATCATTTTGTAATATTCTGCTATATGTATCATTACAAACTGTTGTAATTCTTCTCTCACAATTTGTCGTATGGAAGAAGCAAAGTCATGCTGGTCTTCCACAACAGCCATAGGGACTACATTTGAGAGTCTGTGGTACTTCTTTCGTCCAATCCTTGTCTGTTGCATCTCTTCAATTTTCTGGCACCATTGGATAAACTCTTGTCGTCGAAAGGTCTTTTAACAGAAGAGCTCGATACATGTCTTCCGCAGTGCCCTTCATCAGTGTAAAACTTTATCAGCCTCCATCATACCTGGATTAACTACGTGACATAGGGCCAAAACACTCTGTATGTACAACTGTGTCGACTCACCGTGTCGCTGGGTCCTGTTTTTCTGTTGCTCTTCTGATAAATGACCTTGCCGCTGGTGGTTTCCAAACGTCGTCTTAAGTTCTGTCAAGTTCTGTCTGGCATTTTTCCCAGCTATCAAGCTTTTCCTCATTATTTTCGAACCACTGCTGGGCTGTCTCATCCAGTTAGAAATATACATTTGCCAAGTACATAATGTGATCCCTACCTATTATACTAGGCAATTCGGTCGAATGCTATCAGCCATTTGTTTGGATCCTATCCAGCGACTTCAGAGATTATCGATGGGTGTCTGGTGTGCAGCTGGCTTCCGGTGTTTTGGCATCTGTGAATCTTTTGATAACACGGACCTACGGACAGAGGTAGTCAGTATACTCTTTTGTATTCCGGTTCTTGTCTGTGTAAACGATGGCTCTTATACTGCCTAATCGGATCCATGATGATACAGATGTATTGCAGGATACCCAGCGCCTCCACCGGAAAGTGTCACGTTGAAAACCGCAGGTGTCCGGAATTTGAAGGCTGGTCATTAATAGAGCACAACACTTTACGCATAGAACAGGTTTATTGCTAACACAAGCATACACTTGGAAGACTACCTCCTGCTTGGAGTGCTCTACTATTTATACATAGAAAGGATTTTCTAGAACTTATATCAAACATAAGAAACATGTAGAACATTCTAGAAATAGTAAATAAAGAGAAATATATTTTTTACTGACCATGGCAGGATTTGAACTGGGATGCTTACCATTGTGCCACGCGTTCCGTCGGAAGACTCACGGCAATATTTGTCTGCGATGTGTGCCTCGCACTGCTTATATGTGACAGCAAAAATTATGACGAGCCTTAGGACCATATTTCATAATTTGTTTGCTTTGCACTTGATTCTAAGCTGCAGGCTGATTTTTGGATCCTGAAAACAGGAAAGAAAGTGCAGCTTAGATTCGAGTAAATACACAGTGTCTAAAAACCTGACATTTCAATTTTTTTCAGCCAAACTACCTCATCTTCACTTTAAAATTCCATTATTATTCCAGTCTTCAGGAAAAATGCAGGTTTATAACTTAAATATGCCTTGTACATTGTTCATTACAATGGAAATCCAACAGATAACAATATCTAAGGTATGCATATGGTAGCGTGGTTATATACTTAGACTTAATTATATCCATAATGGACGTGAGGTCGCAGTTGTATACTTCATTATTTTGTCAAGTAGGCTCAACCACAGATATCGTGTAAAAACACTAAATTATGACACGTTTCAAGGGTCAAGCCCTCATCATCAGATAAACTTATACAAGAATCTTCAGGGTGGCCACCGAACCTTGAAACCGGGAAAAAGCCTTGAATTTCAAAAAACCGGGGAAAACCGGGGAAAAAACCTTGAATTTCAGCCAGAAACCGGGATTTTAACCCATGAGATCTCACGGCTTTAAGAGTTAAACGGTCGTTTGCGTTTATAGCCTATTGCTCAGATTAGACGACCAGTTCGAAATGTACTTAATAAGTGTAAATAAGTAATCACTGTAGTTTTAGTAAGGAAAAACCTCAAAGTTTAATATTTAAAAGTAACAAAAAGCCAGTCGTTTCAAAATTACGGTGAGCAAAATGCTCAGATCGTTAGTGCCCGAGGGTTAAATAATATTCATCGCTTCATTTTTGTGTGCAAAAACATTTTCAAATATATTTCTGGGCGGTTTAAAAAGTTTTATAATTATAGGTTACGTATTTCGTTATCTATTTCTGTATTTATCTCGAAGTGTTGTTCAACCAGGCGACTCAATTCCTCGCGATGTACGTCGAAGAGACGCGATGTTATCGTAAGGCGTGACTGCGAAATCGTAGCTACAATGAAAGGCGATATTTATTTGTACTACATTTTAGCAATTTTCGTGATTGACCCCCCCCCCCCCCCAGTGATACTCATCAGCACAGATCTCGTCTGTCTGATTCTGTGTTGAAAAATCTCTTGCCGCCGCGGTGGCCGAGAGGAATGAGACGCTTCAGTCACGGTCTGCACGGCCACTAAGGTCGGGGGTTCGAATCCCTCCTCGGGCACGGATATTTGTGCCGTCCTTAGTGTTAGCTAGTTCGTAAGTAGTTTGTAAGTTTAGGGACTGATGACCCCGCAGTTGAGTCCCATAAGACTTACAAATTACAAACATTCTGTAAACAGACAGTCCTCTTGGGAACTTCTTTGTGTTTTAAATGGCAGCTCTACAAAATTCTCGAAACGCAACAGCTGGTAACAGATTTTTTTTCTGAATTTGAATTTTCTGGCTTCAACAATTTGTCAACAATTGAACGTAGTAGTCGGACCTTAGTTTCTGCTCTTTTTGAACTGTATCACCTGTGCATGGAATTACGTCTTAACCCTTTCCCTCCCCTCATCTTTATCTGTCCGTCTAGCCACAACCAACAAAGATTGTAAATAACATTACAGGGCTTTCAATAATTCATTGACTAGATTATCATTACCTCGAGGAATCAAAAAGCATTAAGCTACAATGCACTGTCAAAATATATACCGTTGCTTGGTGTCTAAGTTGGAGTAAATGTAACAATACTTTCAAATAATTGTATCAAGGTAAAGGAAACAAAATAATTAAAAAACTTTATTACCAAATAATTGTCCAATTTATAAATTAGTAGTCAATAGTCTGAAAATATTATTAGTTACGATAAAGGGAACATATCCTGCACACTTATACCATCTGTAGTCATCCCAAATTACTTTCCAAAAACTAAATATAATAAAAAATTCTGTCAAATATACATTTATCCAATCATTAATTATAAATATATGCAAAGAAATATTTTTGTTCATAAATCAATAAAATTTGGGGTTAAAAGGGTCAATGTCTTGCGTGTGAAAATCGTTAAAATGGATAAGTATATAGTGAAATACAAAAGGACTTCGACTTATAATCGTGATGGTGACGGTGATATGGAATCGATAGCGTGTATGTTTTGTATAAGTTTTTGGCTTTGCTTTGTATTTTTTTTTTTTTTTTCCTTTAGAAATACAAGGGTACGCCACTGATAATACCCCAAGATTTTCAAAAGTCGGCGCCTATGTTCGTTCGTAATAATTATAGACGATTCCTGTGACTGGCGTAACATTGGTAATATGTAAATAGTAAACACAGTCATCATGTACAGATCACGCATTTAAACGTGGCCCCTGAGCGGAGAATGTTGGGAGCTGAAGCTTGCATTCAGCCTCTTTCCCCCAGTGCCGGCAGCTTACGGCGTGTAGCTTACTGGTTTTAAAATAGACAATATGTAAGGGGTTAAAGCGTCACAGATAGAAAACGAAATTAAGTATCACTTTAATGTTTGAGTATAGAAAATCGGAACGTATATCTACGAAATATTAATAATTTAAAGGGACTTATTAAGCGGATGTAGCAACGCTTTCTGCCTCTTTTTATTGTCGTAACCGAATAAAAATCGGAATTAACATTGTTCATACCATTTTCCAAGGACAGCCTTCCTTTTTCTAAAACAAGTCGTCGGGCTATGGGGACTTATTTTAGCAAATAACAAAGTGGAATACAATAATCAATACCAAGCACAAATCAACAATACATTTACGATGTCTACGATGTACAATGCTGTTACGAGGTAAGTTTGGTAGAGAGCATAAACATTCCGTAGATACACGAACTCAGCCGACTTGCGCCGATCACAGAGGGGCCACGAAAAAGTGCGTGACCTGTACGTATTGTTGATGGCTGAACTGATTTTTATGCTGGCTCTGCTAGCGCCAATGAGGAGTCGCGGTAAAATTACGAGGATAATTAATTTACTTAGCGGACAAAGGAGAACCTGTCAACCATAGAGCAGAAACAGCATTATTTATGGTCGACACAAAAAATTATTCCCCTCGTTATATGTTAATGGGTTTTCAAAAAGCGTACATACACGCAACGCCACCTTTTAAGCGCTACCCGGGCCCGTATGAAATACAATTCTTTGTTGATTGCGACTTTTTGACGTGCTAATTGTCCTCCAAAAAGATGTAAGTATAACTCTGTAATACGGTACGCGACTTTTGCGAAAAGGCAACTGAAAACCATTATGAACAATCTAAATGAAAACTTGAAAGACATGAAAAGGTTCATATCCTGAAGGTAAAGTAAATCATAATTTTATGTACCGAGTTCTCGATCACTAGTTCATGAGATGTGACTGTATTTTAATGTATCAGGAAGTCTAGTATAAATGAAAGGGCTATGTTGCATAAACGAATGTAATTCACATTAAAACTTTCAGTGTCCTCCAACTACAGGGTGTTAATTTTAAGTTGACAAAACGGAGTAATTCGGAAAAAACAGTAGATATTAAAAAATGGTTTTCATCAGAATGTGCGGATGGCAGAGGCTCAGGAAATAATACTCAACCTGAACCGTTTCAACCGTTTGGGGGGGGGGGGGGGTAGTGTCAAGTGTAAAATTTAAATGGGAACCTCGACTTTTTTATTGCAGATTCAGATTCTAAGGCCCACATGTATGGTCTGATTGATTTTTTCTTTTTTACGACAGATGGTGCTGTAATAGTAAGAAATACTTGCCATACTGGTGAAGAAATGTACTAAACAGGAAATAAAATAAATGAAAACCGATGCTTCAGAACGCTACCAAAATGATCCCCAAAGTGATGCCTCCCTCTCCCCATAGTGGACTGGGCAGTCGTCCAAAGTGATACCTTAGTCCAGATTGCCCTTGTCTGAATACCAGTTATGAATTGCTGAAGAAACACTTAACTGAACTAGCCGGGAAGAAATGTACATCTGGTATAATTTGTTTGGGTTCTGAAGCATCATCAATATGATTAACCTTTTTCTTTCCTGGGTGGTACATTTCTTCAGCAGTATGGCAAATAATTCTTACCATTACCGTGCAATATGTTGCCTATAGAAAGAAAAAACAATTAAACTATACATGATTTGGTCTGTAGAATCTGAATCTGCAATACAAATACATTTAAAATTTTACACTAGCCACCTACACGGTGGAGACAGTTCAAGTTTAGTATCATTTCCTAAGCCTCTGCCGTCCGTTCATAATGGTGAAAAACGTTGTTGGATATATACTGTTTTTCCCTAGTTATTCTGGTTTGTCAACTTAAAATGTGCACCCTGTACTATACATTGTGTCAGTGTTGAATCTGGGGTGGGGGAGGAGGGTCTATGGGGCTGTAGATCCCTCAAAACCATGAGAAAAACATCATAATATGAGCTGGTTCTTTTTAGATCAGTTTGAGGTACAATGCCACAATTTTTATGGGCTCTGACCCCCCCCCCCCCCCCAACACAAATCCTGGATTTTCCACTGCTTGGTGTATATTACAACGTGACATGGTTCAACTTGGATGACATGTGTTTTAAAAATATGTAACTGGTTTCTTTACGGTATAGTTATTTGCTAACCGCTTTGAGCAAAATTAAGTTTCGCGAAAACCTGGAAAATAATTATTTTTAACCTGGAAAACCTGGAAAAAACCTTGAATTTTAAAATGAAGATTTGGTGGCCACCCTGATCTTAAAACCAGAGACAATAAAAATATGAAACGTAATAAAAGAAAACGTGGTTACCTCCATTGTAACCGTGTCTCTGCAGAAAGGTGCTAAGCATATTGTGCTTTGTCAAGTTTCAAAACAGAATAGGATGCCCATTTAGAGCTATCGTAAATTCAATGAAGGGCCCTTTCGCAAAATTACGACAAAACTCAATAAAAGGGATAATTTTTCAGTTAGCAACCACAGTACGTTGATCAATGAGATTAAAGATAAGCCCATAGCCGATACATCCCACCTTATGTCTCTTGATATTAAAAATTTATATGAAAATGTTCTGGTTGACGGAGCTGTCGAGTTGATTAAAGCAAACTTACTTAAACACAAGAGACTATCTCAGCAAGAAATCGTTGAATTCATTGAACTACTTCAGTTTATTCTGAAATATAACTATTTTGCTTTTAACGGGAAATTATATATACAAAAAGATGGACTGGGTATGGGTTCAAGTATATCAGGAACAATAGCAGATATTTTTATTAATAACCTAGAAAATTGGCTTTTCACAAATATGCAACACCCAGTTGATAAAAATTTACATTATAAACGCTACGTTGCTGTTTATAGACGGAGGACAAACCGATATTACTGAAATAGTTAATAAATTTAACAGCCTACATGGGAAAATCGAATTTGCCATTGAACAAGAGAAGGATGGCACACTTCAGTTCCTTGACCTTAATATTACGAAGCAGGGTGGTAGGCACTCAAGTATATAGGAAACTTAAAACAACAGACATTCTAATACATAACAGCTCGTCACCCTAATGGCCCAAAACTTTCTGTCCTACGCTGTTTAGACATAGAGCCTTCAAAGTGCTAATGAACGATAAATTCAGAACCACTGAATTTAACATTATAAGACAGTTTGCTAAGGTGAATGGTTACCAAGAAAACATAGTGAATAACTTAATACGAAAGAAACAGCGTGTGAAATCTAATATAAATGGCACAGATAATATCAAGAGGGTATTTTGGTAATCTATCTGAGAACATGGCCAACATATTAAAACCTTTTAAAGTAGAAGCTTTTAAAACTAATAATGTTACATCATAAATTACAGAATAACTTAAGTCAAGAGACTGATAAATATGACAATATAGCATACAGTGTAGTAGTTGCAATGCCAACTACATTGGTCAAACCGGTAGATCTTTTAAAGTTAGGTACAAGGAACATATGCACGCCTTCCGACTTAATAATTTTGATAAGTCTGCTGTAGCTACGCATATCCGCGAAACTGGCCTCCCATTCAATCGGATTGAAGATGACCTTATGATCTTTCATAAACAGGATAAGGGAAGTTAGATCTGCTAGAACAGCTGGAGATTACAATACATAACGCTAAGTGACGTTTCATTAAATGAAAAAGTTCAAGGAAATACATACAGCATTTTTAAAAACTTTGTGGACCTATTATAACAAAAGTCGTTTGTTTTTAAAATTCAACATCTGTCTTACTATGCAAACAATTTTGCGACACACTTCCTTGTGGATGATCTTTGATATTTAGAGGTCTTTGTTTTTATGTCCATACGTGCGCCCCACTCGTGTTATTGACTCAGTGCATTTCGCTAGTGTTATGCGCCGCCAGTGCTGTGGTCTATTTTGAAACTTGACGAAGCACAATATGCTGAGCACCTTTCTGTGGAGACACAGTTACAAGGGAAGTATCCACGTTTTCTTTTATTACTTTTTATATTTTTATTGTCTCAGGTTTTAAGATTCTTGTATAAGTGTATCTAATGATGAGGGCTTGACCCTTGAAACGCGTCTTAATTTAGTGTTTATATGATCTCTGTGGTTGAGCCTACTTGACAAAATAACGTTATATACTTAGTATCCACCCTTCTGTTATTACAGTTAAGAATGTCGGCTATTACTGCAGAATTATGTTCTTTCTGGTTTGTTGATAAGTAATTGTCATTTTCCCTTAATTCTTTATGTGGATAATTGTTTAGATTAGAACAAGATCTCTCTCTCTCTCTCTCTCTCTCTCTCTCTCTCTCTCTCTCTCTCTCTCTCTCTCTCTCTCTGGTGAGAATGTTTGATGTGGTGTGCTATTGGTTTGACAGTGCAGTGGGTATACAACACATACTGGACACGCCAGCAGCAGCTGTCGTTGCCTCACTCCCCGCCACTATTTGGCGGCCGGCACGGCTCTCCAGTACAAGACGCGCACCTCCGGTATGGGCAGTACCCTCAGAGTGGCAAGAGCCTGTGGAGCCGTGTCAAGGCCGCCGTCTCTGCACGCCTCGCAGCATTCCTACGTGAGTATCAACTCGTTCCTGCATTTACTTGGGCTGTGGTGTAAGGTCTTGGGGTTGATAAGAAAAATCTTGTAGTTTTCATCTTCTTCTGTTTGTTTGCAGATTAACTCTTTATAAGATTAACTGTTGTTTAACATGACATTAACAATGGGAAGTTCTAGTTGGAATGTCAATAATATAATATAGGATAATTAACAACTCGCCGTGATGATGATCTCTGAGCCAGAGATGGGCACATACAATAGACAACCACATTCACACAAATTATATTTTCGGCCACCGCTCTTGTCGGGGAAAGATATGTGTATGTTCATTCGTACATTACTCCTGCACACATGACTATCTTCTCTGGCTGCTCCTTAACTATTTTATGAGAGGGATGTCCTACCCACATAACCTCACCCCAAAAATTTTCTTTTGTATACACCAGGCACATTGCAATATTTTATTAATTATACTTTTTTTTTTTTACGTTTGTATTTCTGCATTTACTCTTTCTCATTTTCTTGCCCTTTTCAGTTCTTGTTGATTTGTCACTTTCCTTCTTTTTCTTTCTAAACTTTCTTTTTAAATTTGTCTTGCCAGGGTATTTGTTACTACATTCTTTTGTTAATCTCCCCTTGTTTGAAAGCTGTGCAGTTATGCACTAATGACTAGCTAGGCATAATGTAACTTCATCTGAGCCCCAGCAGCATGCACTTTTGACGATTCCTATAGATTCTACACAGCTACTTCATGCTGTTGCCTTTCTCCCACTGCTTGGAGGAGTGGTTGGACTTACAGAAGGCAGGAGAGGAAGAGGGAGGGGAGTGAAAGGAGCAGTGTAGAAGAGAGAAGAATGGGACAAGTGCAAGAGCAAAAGTGTTGGGAGAATAGGGAGCAATGGAGAGGCTTATGTTCCAAGCAGACCCGGCCAGAGGCTGGAAACTGTAGTGGTGGTGGTGGTGGTGGTCATCATCATCGTAATCATGTTTTCTTTCTTCCTCCCTGTTCATCTCCCCCACTGGCTCGTTTAGTCTGCTCACTATACCCACCCACCCCCACCTCTCTCCCGTTCTCTCTTCCTCTCTGTTTATTTCCTCCTCCGTTTGCCTGTGAAAATTACATTAAAACTTGCTCAAATAGAATCGCCTGGGACTATAATTATTTTCCGAATTTAACAAGTCTCTTCGAAAACTGTCGTGAGCAGTTAAACTGGCAACCCACGCGAAATGGAAATATTCTAGATCTTATAGCCACAAACAGGCCTGACCTTATTAACGATGTCTGTGTAGAAACAGGAATTAGTGATAATGATATCGTCATAGCGTCGATGGTGACCAAAGTTCATAAACCATTCAAGAAGGCTAGGAGCGTGTTTTTGTTGGGAAGAGCCGATAAGCAAATGTTACGATTGCACTTAGAAAATGAATGGACATCGTTTAATTCCGGGACTATGGATGTAGAGGAATTGTGGACTAAATTTAAGTGCATTGTTAATAAAGGGTTAGAGAAATATGTGCCAGTAAAGACGATTAAGGATGGAAAAGATCCACCGTGGTATAATAATAATGTTAGAAAGCTGCTGAGAAAGCAAAGGCTGTTGCACTCTCGATTAAAAAAAGAACACGCAAATGATGATAGGCAAAAGTTAGTAGAGATTTGTGCGTCTATAAAAAGATCGATGCGTGAAGCATACAATAATTATTACAGCCATACCTTAGCAAAAGATCTTTCCGAGAACCCGAAAAAATTCTGGTCCTATGTAAAATCGATAAGCGGGTCAAAGCCCACTGTCCAGTCACTAGTTGATCATTCCGGGGCAGTAATAGAAGAAGCAAACGGAAAGCTGAAGTTCTAAATTTAACCTTTAAGAAATCTTTCACGCAGGAGGACCGCACAAATGTACCATCATTTGATCAACGTACTAATTCCGAAATGGGGGACATAGCAATAGGTATTTCCGGTGTAGAGAAGCAGCTGAGAGAGCTAAATACGAAAAAGTCTGCTGGTCCGGATGGAATACCAGTTCGGTTTTACAAAGACTATTCCGCGGCATTGGCCCCCTACTTAGCTTGCATTTATAGCGAATCTAATTCAGCGCAAAGTTCCTAGTGATTGGAAAAAAGCGCAGGTGACTCCTGTGTATGAGAAAGGAAAGAGAACTGACTCATACAATTACAGGCCAATATCGTTGACATCAGTTTCATGTAGAATTTTGGAGCATATTCTCAGTTCGAATATAGTAAATTTCCTTGAAACGGAAAAGCTTCTTTCCACGAATCAGCACGGGTTTAGGAAACATCGTTCATGTGAAACTCAGCTTGCCCTTTTCTCACATGACATCTTGCGAGCCATGGACGAAGGGCAACAGGCGGACTGTGTTTTTCTCGACTTCAAAAAGGCGTTCGACGTGGTGCCACACTGCAGACTGCTAACGAAGGTACGAGCTTATGGAATAGGTTCACAGATTTGTGACTGGCTGGAAGACTTCCTAAGTAATAGAACGCAGTACATTGTTCTCGACGGCGAGTGTTCATCAGAGACAAGTGTATCGTCAGGCGTGCCCCAGGGGAGTGTGATAGGACCGCTATTATTTTCTAACTATATAAATGATCTGATGGACAGAGTAAGTTGTAATTTGCGGATGTTTGCTGATGATGCTGTGGTGTATGGGAGGGTGTCGTCTGTAACTGACTGTAATAGCATACAGGTTGACTTAGCCAAAATTTCTAGTTGGTGCGAAGAATGGCAGCTAGCTCTCAATGTAGAAAAATGTAAGGTGATGCGCATGAATAGAAAAAACAATCCTATAATGTTCGAATACAGCATTAGTAGTGAGCTTCTTGATGCTGTCGCGTCGTTCAAATATCTAGGCGTAACATTGCAGAGCGAAATGACATGGAACGAGCATGTAAGGACAGTTGTGAGTAAGGCAGACAGCCGACTTCGGTTTATTGGGAGAATTTTGGGAAGATGTACTTCACCTGTAAAGGAGACTGCGTATAAAACCCTTGTACGACCACGTCTTGATTACTGCTGAAGTATTTGGGATCCGCAGCAGATCGGTTTGAAGGAAGACATAGAGGCAGTTCAGAGGCGAGCAGCTAGATTTGTTACCGGTAGGTTCGACCAATGTGCGAGTGTCACGGAAATGCTCCGGCAACTCAATTGGGGATCGCTGGAAGAAAGACGACGTTCTTTTCGTGAATTTCTGTTAAGTAAATTTAGAGGGCCGGAATTTGAAGGTGAGTGTAGTACGATCTTGCTGCCGCCTACTTACATTTCGCATAAAGATCACAAAGACAAGATAAGAGAAATTAGGGCTCGTACGGAGGCATATAGGCATTCTTTTTTTCCTCATTCAATTTGGGAGTGGAATAGGAAAGGAAATGCCTAGTAGTGGTACAGTGTTCCCTCCGCCACGCAGCTTACGGTGAATTGCGGAGTATATATGTAGATGTAGATGTAGATTACATAACACTGACTGGGCTATGTAAAATTTATCGGATATTGTGCACAAAAGTGCAGTATAAATTTAATTATGCACATATTTACATACCTTCACTGCAACACAACAGATGATGTTTGTTGTATATTGTATAACAGAACATTGGACTAATATACTGATGGATAAATAACAGCATTCTACATGTTTACTCCAACTTTAAATTAATGTATTCTTGCAGGCACATACATAATACAGTATTATTTCCACATTTATTTCCTTTATATTTCACTTTTTTCACCACATATCGAGGAGGGAAATCGTTTAATCTCCTTTTACCTACTGTTTTTTTTTTCGCACAATTTTTGCAATATACGATATTTTCAACATATTGGGAGTGTGAGTGTGAGTGTGTGTGTGTGTGTGTGTGTGTGTGTGTGTGTGTGTGTGTGCTGCAAACTACATGATATTGTTTATGCATGTAATGGGTTCTTCAGGCATATTAATTTTTCTAGGGACATCAACTTGCTCCTCATCTTTTTCTTTTCTTTCTTTTTCTGATCATCCTCTTGTGTTGCAAATTTCTATTAAATCTGTTGCTGAACTGAAAGAGTGAGTTGACAGTAAGTCATGACTACAAACACAGTCATCTGCACTACATGAAATTTGTTACATTTTGATTAATTCAGCATTTGCGGCTACATTTTCTTGAGGTTTGATGGTTACAGTAGTGTTTTGGTCTTGACCCCCAAATCCCACTTTATTGAAGCACTTGCCAACAGTTTGAGGATTTATTTCCTTCAGTGCCAGTCCAATGCAGTTTACTGCAGCCAAGACAAAAACTGACGGTGCAAGAGCAAACACCGTTTTGGCTTCTTCAACACTTAGAAAAAGTGATTGCATGAGTAATGAGAATTGAATGTGTAAAGCACCCCTTGATCCATTGGTTCAACTTGACAGGAACCAAACCAATTTAATGTTGGACAACTTCACATTCAGGTGACACATTGTATTGTCCAGGAATAGGATAACTTGGCAATTTTCTTTTTACATTTCTCCATCGAGAGCCTAGTGATTCAATAAAACCACACACCATCCACATCTTCTTATTGCTTCACCATGTGACTGGAAGCTACTGACATCTGTTTCTGAAGCAACACAGTTTTGCTGCCTTGCCAATCATTAGTGGCTTCTCCATTTCACTTAACATGTTTCCAAACAGTGCAGTGAACCTTTCATTGGACATTTTCCCCACCAGTACACTTTACACCTTGAACTTCTAGCAATTTTGAAGGCATTGCATTATAAAACAGCCCTGTTTCATAGGCATTACATGCCTCTTTTGGGTCATAATCTGCAATTGAGTTGGACAGTTTTGTCTTCTATTCTATTACTACACTTTCCTCCACATCTTTAGCTTCCCCACAAATTTCATTCCACATGATAATGTACATAGTTTTGAAACTGTTCAGCCATCCTCTGGATGCCTTGAAATCCATATTTCCAAGCTCTTTAGCAACTCTGAGCCTCACTCATACGTAGGTCCAGAAAGAGGTAAGTTTTTTGCCCACGTATTGATGAACCACACCTATACAATTTTGTTAATTTTCTTCATTTCCAGTCTTATTCGCCGATCTTGTCATCTACTCGTTTCCATTCATACTATATCTTATCGTTGTTCCTTAACCCAAATAGCGCTGACGTCCTTCCAGAAGGACGAGAATGGCACCTTACTTTTCTATTCTTGTTGGTAAGAGTGCATGTACAGTGTCATATTTTATTTCTTTGAATTGCCTGCTCCCACTGAAGATAAATTTTAGCTTGTATTGTCGATTGCAAAGTGGTTTGATATAGCTGCAAAGTTGATTCCTAAAGAGGACACTGAAGACTTCCTCGTATTTGGGTTTATATTTCCTGAACTTTCTTCAATTTTTGAGACATTTATATGTAGGTATTTCATCTTACATTCCACAAAGAAGGGCAGTATTGCAAAACTAATGATGTGATTGTGAAAAAATTACTTATAATGATCTTGTGCAGTCATATAAAGGTAATTAATAGCTTCTGAGAAAAAATTAAACAAAAAATAATTCTGCACTGTCTGGGTTAAAGACCCACAAACGTGTGTTTTACCGCACTTTAAACGGAACACAATTTTGCATACATAGTGTCTTTCTCACTTGCCTCGATTACTTTGTGTGTGTGTGTGTGTGTGTGTGTGTGTGTGTGTGTGTTAATGACGTGCTGTTTGTTCGACATAATTTACAGTACCACTTAAAGAACTACTGGTTAACTGAAACAGGCAGAACTTGCCGAGTAAAACCATTGTTTAACAAAACAATACCGACTTTTTACACTGCGCACATTGTGGCAGGATGTTGGCAGGTGCTCAACAATGTTCCTGTAGGAGCTTTCTTGTGTCTATAATCTGGGAAAATGGGAAGGCCAACAGACGGAGCACTCAGTTTCCTTTGACTTACTCCTTGCTGCTCAGAGCGGCACCATTTGATACCCACACCTGCAGTTCCAAGCTGCTCTGGACATTTTTCTTTCTTTTGCACTGCTTATTTACTGTATTAAAAGTAATGTCCTTCTAGAGTCATGAATAAGTAATGTAGATAGTGAAGTAACTTCTCAATAGTGACAGAATTAGCTGTAGCAGTAGCAGTAGTGCCTGCGGTTGAACACAAGATACCCCTCAGGGGCTCAGCATTAGTTTGTTGGGGACAGGCTTGGTGAACCCAGGATCCTGAGCTGGGGACTGGTAACAACCTTCAATCCCAAGGTGTGCTACGTACTGATGGGATGCATGGCTGTTCAAGAGGAACAGTCGCTAGCTCTGGGTGTACTGCCGCACCTCAGTTGTATAAGGCTTACCTAGCCGCACAGGACTCTGTCTAGGCGGACTCGTACTTCATGGGACCGAGATGCAAAAATCTAATTTAACCCACGAACCTTCCAGTAGGATGGGTGTGTAGCACTGGGGTGTACCAACACCCAATCAAAAAAGAGGACTTGGGTACCCAGTCCTCTGGATTTAGGGTCTTCCAAAAAATTCTTTGTTCAAAGTAACAGAACGCAGGCTGTTAACCAGAATGTGTTTCTTGTCGTGAAGAGAAAGGAAGGTTCGTTTGAGAAGGTATCGCCCTTCTATATCAACAAAGGGCTCGAAGGGATTGCTGATCCTTTGAAGTCAGTAAAGCGGTTGCGTAATGACACCCTGTTGGTGGAAATATCAACTTCCCAACAGGTGTCCAAACTACAAACAGCTAAGAGTCTTGGGGAATATCAAATCAAAACGGAGCTACACAGTACTCTTAACTATAGCAAGGGCGTAGTCTCCTGTAGAGATCTGATTGACATTCCAGTGGATGAACTGAAGGAAGAATGGGCTGCAGAAGTCATAGTCGATGTGCAGAATATAAAGAAAAAGGTGAATGGAGAACTCGTCCCATCTGAGTCCTTCATCCTCACCTTAAATAGCCCTCGCCTACCTGAGCATATTAAGGCGGGTTTTCTGCGTTTAAATGTACGACCCTATGTCCCTAACCCCATGCGCTGTTTTGAGTGCCAGCGCATTGGGCACACCACTTTGGGATGCAAGAGAGAAGCTACCTTTGGCAAATGTGGTAAAGCAGCACACAATGGGTTTGACTGTACTCCACCTATGACCGAGGGTTTTTGTTTTGTGGTTTTAGGGCGCACAACTTCTATGGTCATTAGCGCCACTGAGGGAGATCCAGCTCCATGAGGTCTGGAGCTGGGTCAGACGAAGGCTCAGATGGAATAACTTCAACGAAATCGGAAAGGTTCATGACTGTTTTTGCCTGTGACTGGTTTGCTCGAAACCTTCTTTGGCTTGGTGGTGGAGACAAGAGGTCGTGGTTGCAACTGTGGTGACGGTGGTGGTGGGTGTGGCAGTGGCGGTGACGGTGATGGCGGGTTCTGCAGGAAGAAGTACCACATGAACAAATATATGGACAAACCAAAGAATTAAATGTAAAAATGTAATGTTACTCTTAACAATATATTAATAGGACAGTTTACAACTCATTGCAAAGACATGACAACAAGCTGCGACAGGCACATAAAAAACATATACATACAACACTTTCAGCTATCGGCCATGGCCTTCTTCAGAAATAGGAAACACGCAATCACACAGTCACACAACCGTCATCTTCGGCTGCCACACTTCAAATCACACTCTGCAGTGTGGAAAGAGGGGAGGGGGGGGGTGGATACGGCGCAGCCTTCTACAGTATATACATATTAATGGGAGCAACGAGATGCAGCTTAGGGATGGAGTGGGGTGGCGGGTTAGTGGAGAAAAATAAAATGCGCTCAAGCCCCCTCCCTTCCACACACACACACACACACACACACACACACACACACACACACACACACACACACACACCACTCAAAATAGGAAAGGTTTATGATATAGAGGTGGGAACTGTAGGGCGTGGAAAAAAGGGAAATTATTGTAAGTTGAGGCCTGGATAATTTTGGTGTTGGAGAATGTACTGTGGGGATAACTCCCATCTGTGCAGTTCAGAAACGCTGGTTGTGGGTGGGAGGATCCATATGGTCCCAAACCGTACTATTTACTTTTGACAAGGTGGATTTCCCTTCCAAAATCAAAGCAGGCTAAGAAATTATCAGTTTGTCCCTATATCCCGAATCTCACACGTTGTTACCAGTGCCACAGATATAATCATACCCGTGAGTCTTGCCCTCATGCAGCCAAATGCGTCACCTGCGGCAGGGATGCTCGTGAGGAGGACTGTCCGCATCCATCCCCTCACTGCGTCAACTGCATGGGTGACCATGCTTCTTCATCTAGAGACTGCTCTGTTTACAAGGAGGAGCGGGTAATCCGTCAGGAGAATGGGGTGCCACAAGGATCTGTGTTGAGCGTGGCACTTTTCGCCATAGCAATTAACCCAATTATGGATTGTCTTCTGGCCGACGTCTCTGGCTCCCTTTTTGTGGATGACTTTGCGATTTACTGCAGCGCCCAGAGAACGTGTCTCCTGGAACGCTGCATTCAGCGTTGTCTCAACCGTCTCTATTCATGGAGTGTCGCCAATGGCTTCCGGTTCTCCAGTGAGAAGACAGTCTGTATAAATTTCTGGAGATACAAAGAGTTCCCTCCACCGTCTCTCCATCTTGGCCCCGTTACTGTCTTTCGTGGGGACTACGGAATTTTTAGGGCTTGTATTGGACAGCAAACACTGCTGGTCCCCGCATGTGTCCTATCTGTCTGGCCGGTGTATTTGTTCCCTTAACGTCCTCCGTGTTCTTAGCAGCACGTCATGGGGAGCGGATCAAACCGTCCTACTTCACCTCTACCGGTCCACTGTCCGCTCGAAATTGGATTGCAGAAGCTTCATTTACTCTTCCGCACGGCCATCCATTTTACGCCGCCTAAACTCGGTTCGCCATCGGGGGTTACGCCTATAGATAGGAGCTTTTTACACAAGCCCTGTTGACAGCCTCTATGCCGAAGCTGCCGAATTACCTTTAACCTATCGGCGCGACATATTACTGTGTCGGTATGCATGCCTCACCATCCTTCCCATCCATCGTTCTTTAACGATTCCCTCGATAGCCAATATGGGCTGTCTGCGATTGCCCTGCTCCCTCCTGGAGTTCGTTTTCGACGCTTGCTTCGGCAGCTCGATATTACTCTCCCTTCCACATTTCAAATAGGTGAGAGCCAAGTGCCACCTTGGCTTCAGGCTCAAGTTCGCGTTCACCTCGAACTCGCCTCACTCCCAAAGGAGAGCAATTTGGATGCTTTATACTGCTCGCGGTTTCTTGAATTTTGTGCACGGTTCGAAAATTCAGTTTTCATATATACGGATAGCTCAAATACCAATGACGGTGTCGGATGTGCGTTTGCCTCGGGGATGACTGTTACCAGTACAGGCTTAATGCCCACTGCTCGAATTTCACAGCGGAGCTTTTTGCCCTGTATCAGGCTGTACTCTTCATCCGTCGACACCATTCTCATTCCTATGTCGTCTGCTCTGACTTCCTCAGGGCCATCCAGAGACTGAGCGACCCCTTTTCAGCCCACCCTATTGTGCACCGAATCAACCGCTCCATTCAGTTATTAGCTTCTGACGGCCCTCACGTTCACCTCCTGTGGGTACCTGGCCACGCAGGAGTGCCTGGTAACGAGGCTACTGATGCCGCGGCCAAGGCTACAACACTCTTACGTCGGACAGGTACGTACTGTGTCCCATCGCACGATATTCGAGGGGCTCTTTCGCGGTGCCTTATATCGTCATGGCATAATGTGTGGTCTTCACTTACTAATAATAATAAGCTCCAGACCATTAAACCACTCCCGTTGGCTTGGATGACCACATCACGCCGCTCGCGATGAGATCATCTTGGTCCGGTTGCAGATCGGACATTGCCGGCTCAGCCACCGCCACTTGCTCAGTGGTGACCTCGCACCGTTATGTTCCTGTGGCCACCCGCTGTTGGTGCGCCATGTTTTATTGTCGTGTTCAAATTTTATTCCTGTTCGGCTTGCACTACATCTGCTGGACACATTGGGAGTAATTTTAGCTGATGACGTGCAGGCTGTTGCCTCGAGTATTGGATTTTATTAATTTGACCAATTTATCAAGGGACATTTAGCTCTTCGCTTTGTTGTTTTTTTTATTCTATGTTTTTTAGCTGTTTTTATATAGTCTTATTATCATTGGGTATATCCTGCGTTTGATTCGGGCGCTAATGACCTTAGTAGTTGTGCGCCCAAAAACCACAAAAAAAAAAAAAAAACCCACCTCTTAGGTGGAAGGGGCAGTGTGTTGGCGGAGCCCTTCTGCCAGGTAGTCACTGTGGTCCATAACTACAGTGGTGGAACCTTTATCTGCGGGAAAAATTATTGTCAGGATTTTCTGACGAGACCAACATGATTGAATTGGGGTGTAGGGCTGAAGGTAAGACTTTTGAAGGGGGGAGATTATGTATATATATTAGAATTACAGAGGAAAAATATATATAAAAAGTAGATGAAGATTACTTACCAGGCGAAGGAGCATAGGTAGTGATAGTAACACAAATAAAACACACACACACACACACACACACACACACACACACACACACACACTCTATAAATTTCTTTTTTCCTTAATCATGTTACCTCCTCACTAGTTATTATACCTACTTAACTAATTTTCAGTATTCTTTAGTATCGTCACATTTCAGAAACTTCTACTGTCTTAATTTTCAACCTGCTTACTATACTTCATTCACCTAAAGAATAAACTTGATGTAAACATTGTACTGTACATTTTTCTGAACCTGTTAAATCTCATTGTTTGGTATGTAGCAAAACCCAAACAGTTTAAGAGTACAGTCAAATGTAAGGATACATTTTATGTTGTTCGTTGCATGCACATTGACTCAGCAATAACAGCATTAGCAGTGTATTTAGGTGGACAGCTCTGCCAAGCCAGCTGATCCAAATAAACTGCAACAACATGAATTGCAGCTGACATAGAAAGGCACAAGCTATGGGTATGTCAAAGTTGTGATATTTTTCCTTGCACATGATTTTTACTGATAGCCATTTTCAACGGTTTGTGAGTATGCTACAGGTTGCAGTAACTATGCAGAGATGATCAGACTTGTACAGGATATATTAGTGTTGAAAGGCTGGAGCCAACCAATCTTAAAAAGTCCAAGAAGTGCAAATAGCATTAAGCAGCATAAAATAGTTTGTTAACACAGCATGCTTTTCTTTGGGTTATTTCTAATTGATAGATTTCTCGTAGATGGGGCTTATGGAATTCCGAATTGCAGGTGTCGTGCGGAGACTCGTGCCTACGAGGCTGTGGACGCGCTCCAGTACTCCGCTTCCCTCGCCACTGAAGCTTACAGGAACAGTCAGAGCGGGGAGCCCTTCCTCCTCTAGGGAGGGCGACGGTGACCGTACAGACCCTCACAACTGTGCGGACTTCAGCGACGACGAGCTCGTTGGAGACGAGGACGACGGGCTGTTCGTGAAGGACCCACTGAGGGAGTCAACCCCCGAGACGCATTTCAGTGTAAGTTGACTCTTGTTAAAATTGCCACACACTGTATTTTGTTGGCCAAATCGTTGTGCTCTTTTTGATAAGAGACAAATAATTACGACACTTTGTGAATATGACATAGACCTCCACTTATCGTTTATTGATTTTAAACAGGCTTTAGCCTTTGTCTTTTCTTAACTATGTTTTGTGAAGTCCGTGTGAGTGTAAGTTGTTATGGTCTTCAGTCCAGAGACTGGTTTGATGCAGCTCTCCACCCTACTCTATCCTGAGCAAGCCTTTTCATCTCCTCATAAGAACGGCAACCCACATCCACTTGAATCTGCTTACTATATGCATCTCTTGGTCTCCCTCTGCGATTTTTACCCCACACACTTCCCTCCAATGCTAAATTTACGATTCCCCAATGTCTAAGAATGTGTCCTACCAAGTGATCCCTTCTTTTAGTCAGGATGTGCCAAAAATTCCTTTTCTCACCAATTCTGTTCAGTACCTCTTCATTAGTTATGGGATCTACCCACCTAATCTTCAGCATTCTTCTGTAGCACCACATTTCAAAAGCCTCTATTCTCTTCCTGTCCGCACTGCTTATCATCTATGTTTCACTCCCGTACAAGGCAACACTCCACACAAATGCCTTCAGAAAAGACTTCCTTACACTTAAATTAATATTCGATGTTAGCAAATTTCTCTTTTTCAAAAATGCTTTTCTTCCCATTGCCATTCTGCATTTTATATCCTCTGTAATGCAACCATCGCATGTTATTTTACTACCCAAGTAACAGAACTCATCTACCACCTTCATTGTTTCGTTACCTAATCTAATTCCTTCAGCATCGCCTGATTTTCTAAGACCGCATTCCATAATATTTGTTTTGCTCTTGTTAATGTTCATTTTATACGCTCTCTTCAACACACTGTCCATTCCATTCAACTGCTCTTCCAGGTCCTTTGCTGTCTCTGACAGAATTACAATGTCATCAGCAAAACGTAATGTTTTTATTTCTTTCCCCTGAACTTTAATCCCTATTCCAAATTTTTCCTTGGTTTCCTTCACCGCCTGCTCGATGTACAAATTGAATAACATTGGAGAAAGGCTACAACCCTGTCTTACTCCCTTCCCAACTGATGCTTCCCTTTCATGCCCTTCTAGTCTAATAACTGCGGTCTGGATTTTGTACAAGTTGTAAATAACTCTCCCTGTTTTACCCCTGCTGACTTCAGAATTTGAAAGAGTGTATTCCAGTCAACATTGTCAAATGCTTTCTCCAAATCTACAAAAGCTAAAAATGTAGGTTTACCTTTCCTTAATCTATCTTCTAAGATAAGACGTAAAGTGAGTATTGCCTCCCGGGTTCCTATGTTCCTTCTAAATCCAAACTGATCTTCCCCAATGTCAGCTTTTCCATTCTCCTGTAGATAATTCGTGTTAAAATTTTGCAACCATGACTTATCAAACTGATGGTTCTGTAATTTTCACACCTGTCTGTGCCTGATTTCTTTGGAATGGGGATTATTATGTTTTTCTTAAAGTCTGAGGGCATTTCGCCTGTCTCATACATCCTACACCAGTTCAAATAGTCTTGTCATGGCTGGCTCTCCCAGAGACTTTAGTAGCTCTGAGGGTATGTCATCTACTCCTGGGGCCTTGTTCCGACCTAGATCTTTCAAGGTTCTGTCAAATTCATCTCTCAATATAGTATCTCCTATTTCATCTTGATCTACTTCCTCTTCCCTTCCTACAACATCGTCTCTAAGTTCATTTCCTTGGTAGAGCTGCTCTATGTACTCTTTCAACCTTTCAGCTTTCCCTTCTTTGCTGAGAACTGGTTTCCCTTCTGCGTTCTTGATATTCGTAGAGTTGCTTTTCTTGTTCCCAAATGTCTCTTTTATTTTCCTGTAGGCGGTATCTACTTTTCCCCTTCTTATACATTCTTCCACAGATTTGCATTCGGCTTCTAGCCACTCCTGCTTAGCCATTTTGCATTTCCTGTCAATCTCATTTTTTAGTCGTCTGTACTCCATTTTGCCTGTTTCATTTACTGCATTTTTATATTTTCTCCTTTCATCAATTAAATTTAGTATTTCCTGTGATATCCAAGGATTTTTTGTAGGTCTTGCCTTTCTACCTATTTTGTCCTCTGCTGCCTTCACTATTTCATCTCTCAATGCTACCCATTCCTCTTCTACTGTTTTATTTCCCCCTTTTTCTGTCAATTGTTGCCTAAATCTCCCTCTGAAATTCTCCAGAACTTCACTTTCCTTCAATTTATCTACGTCCCACCTCCTTACTTTCCTACCATTCTGCAGTTTTTTCATTTCCAGCCTACAGTTCATGACTAACAAGCTATGGTCAGAGTCTATATCTGCCCCTGGGTATGTCTTACAGTTTTTCACCTGGTTCCGGAATCTATGTCTTACCATTATAAAATCTGTCTGATACCTTCCGGTGTCTCCTGGTCTCTTCCACGTATACAACCTTCTTTTGTAATTCTTAAACCATGTGTTTGTTAAGATTAAATCATGTTCCGTGCAAAATTCTACCAGGCGACTTCCTCTTTCATTCCTCCTGCCCAGTCCATATTCACCTACTATTTTTCCTTCTCTTCCTTTTCCTACTACCAAATTACAGTCTCCCATCACAATTAAGTTTTCCTCTCCCTTAACTGTCTGAATCATTTCATTTAGCTCCTCATATATTTCTTCGATTTCATCATCGGCAGAGCTAGTTGGCATATAAACCTGTACTACTGTTGTCGGTGTTGGCTTCGTATCTATCTTGACAAGGATAATGCGATCACTGTGCTGGTAATAGTAGTTTACCCGCATTCCTATTTTCTTATTCATTATTAGTCCTACTCCTGTGATACCCTCAACTGATCTTTTATTTATAATCCTGTACTCACCTGACCAGAAATCCTGTTCATCCTGCCATCGAACTTCACTAATGCCCACTACATCTAACTTCAACTTATCCATTTCCCTTTTTAAATTTTCTAATTTTCCTACCTGATTAAGGGATCTAACATTCCATGCTCCGATCCGTAGAATGCCAGTATTGTCTTTCCTGATGACAACATCCTCCTGAGTAGTCCCCGCCCGGAGGAGTGTAAGTAACAAACATTATTTGTTAGATATTTTCTTCAATTTCTTTTGTGTTACTGCATTCAACCACTTATATTGTAGTCTAAAGTAACAATAAAAAGTATTTTATAACAAAAACATCTTACCATTTCTTACTTTTAAACAGTTCCTGATAACTCGGCATTTTCACAAACGCGGCCAACGTTCGGTCCACATTAGACACTTTCCGGGACTCTACTGTAATAATAATATATTATAATATCAGACCATGTATTAGAGAAAGGGTTCTAGCAGGAAACCCTATTATGTAAACAGTAAAGTATTCAAGAACACTGTAATTACAAAAACAAGCTAGTTAAGAGTGTACTATTCCCTTGTATGACCTGTTGTTACATACAGTTCACAAATGTGGATAGTGACAGAAGCAGATACAGTGTAAGAGAAGAAAGACCTTGCCGGGGGGGGGGGGGGGGGCTGTGCTATATGCAGAGGATTGAATAGTTCTGGTACAGCATGGAACTACAAGAACTTATACAAGGTATAGTGATATTTATGAAGTCCCAAAAAATAGGCCACTTTGACATATGGAGAGAAACAGAGATGACAGGTTATCTTAACAAGTAATGAAAGCTGGGCAGTGCATTCCAGGACCCTGCCAAGATGAAGATCCTAGGACAGAAGTGGAAATCATAGTTCAGAAATGTTTGGAGGAAGATTGTTGAGGAGCCAAGGCTCATCAAAAGCTGTATTGCTAAGGAGATGCTATATTTGCTTTTCTCTGTGAGGCACTTGATGGATTTAAAAAGAAAAAAAAACTAACAACAACAACAACAGCCACAGCATCAGGTGATTCTATGCAGTATTGTATATGGCTGTCATATGGACCCACAATGGTGCAGAGTTAAGGGTTGGGTGCCCCAAGCATTCAGTTATGGGGCCACTGTTGTTTCTCATTTATATAAATGATATGCCTTCAAGTATCAGAGAGGTAATTCTTCCTGATGACACAAGCTTGGTACTGAAGGATGTTGTCAGCAACATTGATGCAGTATCAAATAATGCAGTTAAAGAAAAAGTTCATGGCTTAAAAAAAATTATGCTAGTCTTTACAGTTTCTAACAAACAATTTTACAAAAATTAACATTTCAATTACACACAGTGGGCACATAAGTGAGATTGTACAGTTTAAATTTCTAGCTGTTCTGATTGACAGTAAGCTGTCATGAAAAGCCCATGTTAAGGATCTTGTTTAAAAACTAAAATGCTGTGTTGTTTACCATTCAAACCGTTTCTTAAATAAGTAATGGTTCAACATGAAAAGTAGTCTACTTTACTTATTTTAATTCATTTATGATGTATGATGATATTTTTGGGGTAACTCCTCTGGTTCAAAAAGTGTATTTATTGCGCACTTCCTGGGGAGTACTTAGATGCCTTTTATGTACATATATCACAAATAAACTACCAAAATGCAAGGCTGATACAGTAAGCATATCTTACCATTTAAAACATTATTTCCTACATTTGACATATTCCTGCATTTTACACCATTACACTGAAGTCCCTTGAAAAGTGTGAAAACGAGGGTCTACTGTATATGTACCGTTCAAAGAAAAAGTGGTTGTTCGGATAAAGTTGGTGAGTTTTATGAGGAGTAAGGCATTGAGTTTGGATTCTGATGGACATTGAGAGAGAGAGAGAGAGAGAGAGAGAGAGAGAGAGAGAGAGAGAGAGAGAGAGTTAGAGAACAGCAAGGCCGTGGGCATGTGGGCTGTTGTATAAGGAGGTGGCATCACCCGAGACTAGGATGGATCTACGAGATGAAGGGGTGGGTATGCCGTAGAGTTTATCGGAGGAAGTGGTTGGTATCCTAGATATGGGAGGGTAGATTTTGGACAGTTGGTTGGAGATGTTAGTCAATGAGGACTGAAATTATTTCATTAGGAGCACAGTAACCAGATTCAATTGGGTGTCAAGGGTTATTTGGTTTGTGGATTTTGGTGCTGTTGGGGTGAGAAGGGAATTTGATTGAGGAGCTTTATAACCACAGTCACATTTTGGCCCCTAAAATTTGCGAGAGCACACTGAAATGGTCAATACCTTTGGGTGTCTTCTCTCACCTACGATAATGGATGCTAGTAGCATTTATCACAGACTTTTCCACAAACCTGAGACTCACTAATGAAATAAGTCATCCACATGTAAGCAAATATTGCAGGGAAATAACCTACTGCAAGAACTTATAATTTAGAAAATATTAAAGTAAAAAAGCTAGCATTAAACGGAAATGGCACTGCTGTGCAGGTCTTTAAACAGTGATTATAAATTTATGATACGGATATTGGAGGAAAAAATTACTAACAGGAAAAATATATGTAAAAAAAAAAAAAAAAATAGATGAAGTCTACTTACAAGGTGAAGGAGCACAGGCAGTGATAGCAACAAATACACACACACACACACACACACACACACACACACACACACACACAAACGCTAGCTTTCGCAGCCTAGCTGCTTCGTCAGGTAGAAGGGAAGGAGAGGGAAAAGGAAATGATGAGGGTTTTAAGGAAGGGGGGTAACGAGCCATTCCAATCCTGGGACAGGAAAGACTTGCCTTGGGGGAGAAAAAGGAGGGAAAAACAAATACACACACACACACACACACACACACACACACACACACACACAAACGCTAGCTTTCGCAGCCTAGCTGCTTCGTCAGGTAGAAGGGAAGGAGAGGGAAAAGGAAATGATGAGGGTTTTAAGGAAGGGGGTAACGAGCCATTCCAATCCTGGGACAGGAAAGACTTGCCTTGGGGGAGAAAAGGAGGGAAAAACAAATACACACCCACACACACATTTACACAGACGCAAGTACACCTAGGCAGACATACTGTAGAAAGCAAAGAAGGTAAGAAATTAGACAGAGATACCACTTCAGGCAGAGGCTCTGTCCAGAGAATCGAGACGATGATGTTAAGATGGTGGCTGGGAATTCGAATTTAGCGGAGGTTGAGACCAGGTGGGCAACGGGAAGAGAGAATATGTTGAAGGGCTAGTTCCTATGTCCGGAGTTCTGAAGGATTGGTGTCGGTGGGAAGTATCCAGATAACCCAGACGATGTAACACTGTGCCAAGATGTGCTGGCCGTGCCCCAAGGCACATTAGTCGGCGTACAGGCAACATAACAATAAATTTTGCTTTGAATATTGATACTTCTCAAAAAAAAAGAAAAGAATTGAAAGCAACATTTCAGTGTCTCTTCTGTGTTAGCAGTGGTGATTGTATCTTCGGAGTGTTACAAAGATAGACTTGATATCAGTTTGAGGTATTTTTGTGTATTCCAAACAAAAATTGACTACAGATCGTGGTTCACATTTTTTAGATAAATGCCTCCATTGAGGGGCATAATATCAGTTTGCTTTGTGCAGGCAGGTACACAAAACACAATCAAAGTACGTGATCGTAGACTCAATGAGGCTGGTGAAGATCGTAAACAATTAATGATGGAAATTCTCCAGAGAGTAGAGAAATTATTCTTCCAAAGTGATAGATTGGCTGGGCCAGTATTTAACTTTGTGCTGTACTGCCAATAGTCACACAAAGAAAGAAAAAGGATGAAAATAGAACAAGCTATGGGAACAGGGTTCCTTCATCAGGTAGAAGAGAAGGAAAGAAAAAAGAAATGGGAACAGAAGAGGACGGTAATTCATGACCACTCTTTCGTTTTAACCCTTTGAATACCAGTTGTGTGTCTGAAACCACCATTTCATTAATTATGTTCAGAAGGACCAATGGCTTCTGCTATTAACTTCAATGGGCTTTCTCTTCTGTTAGCCTAATGAAAAATATTCATGATCAGTGTGTGTGCTTGAGAGACAGTAAAACAGAGTCAAAAGGACTTGCCAAAAAATTAGAAGCTTAAAAAGTCTTCAGTGTGGAGAATAGGACTACAACTGCATAGAAGTAGTCACACCTGCATTGACTCATTTTCATGATCGACTGAAGCCAACAATAGTGTCTCGAAAACAAAAAGGTGGGTCAGTAATTGAGATCTTATGTCCCATACTTGTCAAACTGTACACCTTGCGTATTATGTATGTTGATAAAGCAGAGATGCTGAAATCTCTGTATGAGATTGATAGGAAAAGGAAAAGTTGTGGCTTAGAATTATTTGGCATATGCTGGATGTCTCCATTGTAAATTAATTTTTATTATTCCAAGAAAAAAGCGATGCGGGCAACAACGACGCTGAAGGCGTTCCAGATTATGATGGTTCATGGACTTTTGGCAAAGAACAGGGAACATCATAAACAAGGTGCAAGAATCAAAATGCAAACAAATTCAAAAACAGTGCTTTAAGAACTGAGAGAAACAAAGACTGAATACATGCCAATACAAAGACAATCTTGTTGTGCACATTGCAGCACAAAATCTGAACTTCACAGAGCAAAATGGCATTGTAATGGGGTCATTCCAAGCCAAGTGGTCTAGAGGCTCCCACATGACCCTCATGGATTTTGATGAAAGTTTGTATGAACATTCACACATGTTCTCAATGAACACTGGTAAAGTTTCAATTTCACAAATTCAATACTTTCTGAGATACAGTCACTTGTTTAAGACCATAGCACAGCTTTCAACAGTGTGTCGTTGAATTTTCAGCAACTTTGAGATGATATATCTCTGGTAGTACTTGCACGAGAGAAACCAAACCTGGCCATCTTATACAACTTTTAGAGCTCTTTAAAGTAAAATATTAAGAAAAGGATTTCTGAGCAATTTTCATATAGATAATTGGAAGCAAAGTTGGGTGAAAAAATAGCCGGTTAAAAAAATGCGAAATTTAGTTTTTTATATCTCCAAAAGTAATTGTGGGATGTACATGAAACTTTGCACACCATAACTCGCCAACACAAGGTCTTGGAATAGAAACTTTCATTCTCCTGTTGCTTTCCATTATTTCACAAATCTAGGGTAAAGTTGCTGATTTTTCAAAAAGTGCTAAAATGGGTATTTTTAGTCAAATTTTACAAAAAAAAAAAAATTTTCTCCAAACTCTTCTAAACTATGGTCATTAGAAAGAGCCTATTCTAAACTATCTAGAAAAATGGATTTGGTTTTGCAATGAAGCATATAAGGACCTAAAAAGTAGCATCATTATAGAGGCGCACTGGATGTTTGAACACATTTGTCTTGCACTCAAATTATACCTTAAATCTTTTCTTATACCTGATAAAAGTTTATTAATGTCTGGGATAAGTGAAACAAAAAGTCTGGATGAATAGGACTTACCTTAAGTCCAAATAGTGACGAATATAAACTATGACAATTATTATTTACAATGAATGTAAATCGTAAAATTTATTTGCAGCAGCATCATCGTCAGAGACTGATTATGCCTTTTAGTGTTCAGTCTGGAGTGAAGTACCTCCTAAATTCCTCCATGATCCCCTGTTCAATGCTAACACTGATGCCTCGTCTGATTAATACTGATGTTACACCTTTTACTTCAAAATCATTCTGCACCAAATCTAAGTACTTTCTTCTTGGTCTACCTCGACTCCTCTTACCCTCTGCTGCAGAGCTCATGAGTCTCTTAGGTAACCTTGCTTCTCCCATGCATGTAACATGACCCCACCATCTCAGTCTGTTCGCTCTAACTGCTTCATCTATGGTGTTCATTCCCAGTTTTTATTTGATTTCCTCATTATGGACACCCTCCTGCCATTGTTCCCATCTATTAGTACCTGCAATCATTCTTGCTACTTTCATATCTGTAACCTCTACCTTATGATTAAGGTAACCTGTATCGACCCAACTTTCACTCCCATACAACAAAGTTGGTCGAAAGATACAGTGGTGCACTGCTAACTTAGTCTTGGTACTTACTTCCTTCTTGCAGAAGAGAGTAGATCTTAGCTAAGCACTCACTGCATTAGCTTTGCTGCACCTCGATTCCAGTTCTTTCGCTATGTTGCCTTCCTGTGAGAAAATACATCCCAGGTACTTGAAACTGTCTACCTGTAACTTTATTCCTCCTATTTGGCACTCAATCTGTTTAAATCTCTTTCCCACAGACATTACTTTCGTTTTGGAGATGCTGGTCTTCATATCATAATCCTTGCACCTCTGATCGAGCTCTGAAGTATTAGTTTGCAGCCTTTCAATCGAATTGGCCATTACAACTAAGTCATCCGCATATGCGAGACTGCTTCTTTTGTTTTCACCTATTTTAATCCCGCCCTGCCAGTCTACTGTTTTTAACATATGATCCATGAATAGTATGAACAACAGTGGTCACAGGTTACAGCCTTGTCTTACCCCTGAAACTACCCTGAACCATGAGCTTAATTTGCCATCTACTCTAACTGCTGCCTGACAGTCTACATAAAGCCCTTTAATTGCCTGAAAAAGTTTGCCTCCTATATCATAATCTTGAAGAACTGACAGTAGCTTCCTCCTAGGAACACAGTCATAAGCCTTTTCCAGATCTATGAAACATAGATACAATTCCCTGTTCTACTCATAGTACTTTTCCATTACCTGCCATAGGCTAAAGGTCTGGTTCTGACAGCCTCTAAGAGGCCTAAACCCACACTGATTTTCATCTAACTTGTCCTCAATTAATACTTGCACTCTCCTTTCAACAATACCTGAGAATATTTTGCCTACAACTCTAATTAAGGAGATACCTAGGTAGTTGTTGCCATCTTTTCTGTTTGCATGTTTGAAAATTGGCGTGATTACCACTTTCATCCAGTCAGATGGAACCTGTCCCGACTCCCACGCCTTTTCAATTATCCTGTGTAACCATTTGAGACCTGATATTCCACTGTGTTTGACAAGTTCCGGCTTAATTTCATCCACCCCAGCCGCTTTATTGCACTGTAATCTACTGACCATTTTCTCCACTTCCTCAAATGAGATCCTGTTTCCATCGTCATTCTTATCCCATTCTACCTGAAAATCTGACACATCATTGAATGTTTCACCTACATTGAGCAATTCTTCAAAATATTCTCTCCATCTGCTCAAGGCATCCACAGGATTGACTAGCAGTTTTCCTGACCTGTCTAAAACATTTGTTAATTCCTTCTTCCCTCCCTTTCGAAGATTGCTAATTATGCTCCAAAATGGTTTTCCCGCGGCTTGACCCAGAGTTTCTAGCTTGTTTCCAAAGTCTTCCCATGATTTTTGCTTGGAGTCTGCAATTATCCATTTGGCTTTGTTTCTTTCTTCAACATAACTTTCTCTGTCTGCCTGATTTCTAGTATGGAGCCATTTTTGAAATGCCTTCTTTTTCTTTTTATAGGCTGCGTTGACTGTGTCATTCCACCAAGCTGTCTGCTTCTTCCTGCCTTTACACACTACTGTTCCAAGACATTCTCTAGCTGCTTCCAATAGTGTGTCCCTGTACCTTGACCATTCCTCTTCCAGTGACTGTAAATCATTACATTCAACTAACTGGTACCTTTCCGAGATCATTGTTATGTATTTGTGCCTAATTTCCTTGTCTTGAAGCTTCTCCACTCTTATCCTTCTACATATGGAGATGACTTTCTGCTCTTTTGGCCTCACAAAACCAATTTCACTTCAGATTAAATAATGATCAGTATCATCAAAGAACCCCCTGAAAACATGTGTGTCCTTAACTGTCTTCCTGAATTCCTGGTCTGTTATTATATAGCCAATGACAGATCTGGTTCCCCTTCCTTCCCATGTATAGTGGTGAATGTCCTTATGCTTAAAGGAGTAGTTTGTGATAACTAAGCCCATACTGGAATAGAAATCCAAGAGCTGTTTTACGTTCCTGTTGGCCTTCATATCCTCTCCAAACTTACGCATAGCCTTTTCATAACCTTCTGTTCGATTTCCTATCCTGGCGTTGAAATCACCCATGAGTAAAACACTATTGTTATCCTTCACTCTAACAACTACATCACTAAGTGTGTTGTAAAAGCTGTCCATCTCATCTTGATCTGTCCCTTCAAAGGATGAATACACTGCCACAATCCTAATTTTCTTGCTGGTGATGGCCAAATCTATCCACATTAGTCATTCATTTACGTACCTTATTGCAATTATGCTGGGTTCAATTGCTTTCCTGATGTAAAATCCTACACCCCACTGTGCTCTTCCTACTTTGACTCCTGACAGATAGACCTTGTATTCTCCGACTTTGTCTTCTTTCTCTCCCCTTACTCTAATGTCACTAACTGCTAAAACATGTAACCCCATCTTACTTGAAGCCTCCGCCAGCCCTACCTTCTTCCCAGTGTAATGCCCATTGATATTAATAGCTCCCCATCTCATTCCAGATTGTTTGCCAAGTCGTATCAGAGGAGTTCCTGGTCTGTCAATTAGAGGTGGGACTCCATTACCTCCAAAGGCCTCAGTCAGTTTGCTCTGATTGTTGCCAGCATGATATTGAAGTACCTGGGAAGCAAGTTGCTAGCCTTACTAGCCCAGGGTCCCACTGGGTTTTACCCCTAACGGTTGAGGGACTAACCGGTGGATTTGGTAGTCTTTGCCATTTGAGCACAAAGGTGGCCACGACTCAGAATATGTCAGAGATGCCCAACCTTATTCCAAAGTAACTAGTATCCCAATTGTCAGGACCACTTACTTGGCCACTCATATGTTGCCTGTGGTTCATGAAATAGGACATGACTACAGGAACACACACCATGAACCACTTATTTGCATAATCATAAGCTACTGTTGTTCATTAAACAGGCTGCTAATAATTAGATAATTATTTGCATAATCATTATCTACTTATTAGTAGTCTGTTTAATGTAAAACAGTAGCTTACTGATAGAAAAAAAGAAGTGTATAAATGAGTTGCTATGGTCCATGGTGATTTAACTACTGATAGTTTAATTTCACGTGAGAAAACTAGCATCCCCATCGCCATAGGGGCCACGCCCGATAGCTTAGCAACAACAGCCATGGGTGGGTTTCTTTACCACTGAATCCCAAGCCTAATAAGGATTACTTTACACAGGTTCACAAGCCTGATAGTAAAATTATTTAAGTGCCACTCTTAGGTTACTTAGATTGTTTCCTCTAACCTATTTCAAATTTTTATATTCTACATTAATTTTCTGATGAATATCAAGAGGAATGGTGTATTGCCGGCCAAACGAATATACTGATGGAGCTGGAATAGCTGCAATAATGTGGTGTTCTGGAAGCCAGCACTTATCACTTCTTGGTGGCCAATAAAATGAATATGCTGAACCATGTGGGTGCATAAAGTTTATTAATGCATCCCATTGCTCAGTGGAAGTCTCACAGATATTCCCAATCCACCACACATTTTCCTAGATGCATGCAACGTATTGTCCTGGTTGGAGGGCAGACATTAATATGCCTCCTTCAGTTCTGAGATCTATTTAGCTAGAAAAGATGAACAATCATTTGAAACTCTGTTGACCGTTTAATCAAAAGGAAAAAGTTATTATTTTCTGTAGTGCCTGCTACAGTTTGTAAAAGTTCAATCAAACCTCTCTTCTTGCGACACAAAATTATTATTATTATTATTTCAATTTCATCTTTACTGCTGAAAACAAATTTAATTCCATTAATGTTTTCAGAGCAGAAGTGAAACAAATCTAGGTGAGCTGTTGCAAGCTTCTTTTGCTGCTAACTGCTTTGTTGTACCCCCAATCCCATCACAAGTGACTAGTTGCCAAAAAATCCATTCCGCTGTCATTCCAAAATCACTCTTACGATAGCACAAACTTAGGAAATTCTTCAAATTTTTATATTGAGCACTGGAAGGATCAATGAAATAATGAATGTGGGATATCTGTGCAAACCATGCTTTTATATATTTGATGAGCTCCTTGATAAAAACTAATTGTAACAGTGTCATGCTGCAATCAGTCACTGATAATGCACAAAATTAAAGATTCCACTTTCTCATTTTGATGAAAGTAGACAACAAATGGATGAATTGCTTGACTACTGTCCCACTGGAAGCCTTGCACAGCATCCTGAATGATAAAAGAATAATTTTCCTAAAAACTCATTAGCACAACAAGCTCTTCACTTTTCAGATGACGAATAAGACCTTTAAGATGCAAGCTTTGATGTTGGCAATGTAATGATGACATGGTAACTGAGTTATATTCAGGGCATTCACAATGCTTGTTTGAAGGACACTGAAGATAGTCACTATGTGACTGAAATCGATCTGTTGTTTATAAATAAGACATTAACGGCCAATGCTGCTCAATGCATCTGGTGTGTTCATCATTGTGTGGTCGTTGAGTACCATCCTGGAAATGGAATCAAACCTCCATATTTTATTTTTTACATCTTCAATAAATTCATCCACTACCCTTTGCTTCATGTCCAGTGTGGCCCAATCAGTATGGATCCTCCCCCCCCCTCCTCCCGGTTTATGCCTTCGCCCGGAGACGGGCGTATTTCACGAGTTCAGGTGTTTTATTGTTGTCGTTTCTCTTATTCCTTGGTTCCTTCCTTTCTTACTCTTTATTTCTGTCTCTCTCTCTCCTTGTCCTCTCCTAGCCTTCTTCTCCTCATTAGTCTCCGCTTCGGCGTTTGAGACACTTCTTCCTTCTTTCTTTTCATTTCCTATCCTCTTCTTCTTTCCTCCCTGTGCGTGTCTGAAGGCCGACCCACGCATTATCGTGCGTAGCAGGTGACGGGGTAACGCGTAATTCCCCGCCCCGGGTAGACAAGTAGGGCACGTACGTACCCCCTGGTAAAGGCCAGGCCCAGGGAGGGGTGATTACCCGAGCTGGTACCTTCCGAACGTGCCGATTGGTCCCTCCGTCAGTTCTCGGGAGGTGTGACCTGAGGTGTGAACAATCACCTAAGGCGGGTAAGCCCTCGGAGAGGGCCCCCACTAGGAAGGAGCGCGCCATCGGAGACGCCGGTAATCACGGGGGACACTTCCGCGATGACTTCCTCCTTATCTTCTTTCATGACGTTGACCCACAAACGTAAGTTAGACTCGCCTCAGCCTAAAAAGACTCTGCCTAATGTGCCTAAATTTCTGGTTGTCTCTCGCACCGACGGAAAGGATTTCAATTCTGTCAATCCTTTCGTTATACAGAAAGGTGTAGATGCAATTGCTGGCCCTGTTAAAACCTGTTCACGTCAGCGCAATGGCACATTGCTGCTGGAAGTGGACAGTGCCTTCCAAGCCCAAAAACTTATACGTACTACTTTGTTGCACACGTTTCCCGTTAAGGTAGAAGCACACCGCACACTCAACTCGTCAAGGGGGGTAGTTTTTACGAGATCCCTTGACGGGCTGTCTGATGAAGACATCCAATCGTATATGTCCGATCAGGGTGTGACAGCCGTCCACAGGGTGATGAAAAAGGTCGATACCCAATTGACACCGACTCGTACTGTGTTTTTGACGTTCGACAGAGTTGACCTCCCGTCGAAGGTCAAAGCAGGGTATGAAGTCATCTCTGTCCGACCTTATGTGCCTAACCCAACGCGCTGTTTTCAGTGCCACAGGTACAATCATACCCGTGAACATTGCCCAAATGCAGCAAAGTGTGTCACTTGTGGTAGGGACGCCCATGAGGGGGATTGCCCACCTCCGTCCCCTCACTGCCTAAACTGCAACGGTGACCATGCGGCTTCCTCTCGCGACTGTCCTGTATACAAGGATGAGAAGGTAATCCAGCAAATCCGGGTTACGGAGAAGGTATCGACATCTGCCGCTCGTAAGTTGTTGGCGAGTCGAAAGCCCACTGTCCTCCCAGCGGGTACATACAGTAAGGTACTCACCTCACCTCGACCTACCAAAGATTCCAGTACCCAGACATGTGATTTCACTTTCGCTGACACAGTTGTGCGATCCGCCAGCCCGAAGATTGCCCGTTCCACGTCCCCGCTTCCTCCTGCTGCTTCTAAGGTACAGTCTTCGTCAACATCTAGTAAACCGCGGGCACCTAAACAAGATGCCCGGACCTTGAAAAAGGAACCCGTCCGTGAGGATTTTCTGCGTTCTCAGGCTTCCCAACCGTCAACTGCCTCTTCCCGCCGTCACTCTTCCAGAAGAGCTGACAAGAAGAAGAGTTCCTCTCCTTCCCCGCCGAGGCGTGACCCATCTGTCGCGCCGTCCAACAGTTGCCGGCCTCGGCCGTCTTCTGTTTCACCGGGACGCTCCGTTTGCCGGGCGCCCGGCCCTTTACCGGCGGTGGAAACTGCCCCTCCTGATCAACTCAGGGAGGTGGCAGGCGCGTCGGTCGAACCTATGGACCACGACCCTTTGCCCCTGGACAGCGATAGCAGTGCTCCCTCGAAATCCGGTCCTCAGCGGCCGTCGAGGTGACCCCGCTCGCTGCTTGGTTTTTATCCTTATTTCTTCTCTCATTTTTATCATGGCGCTCCTTCAATGGAACATTCGCGGCATTCGTTCTAATCGGGAGGAGTTAAAATTACTCCTTCGATTGCACTGCCCGCTTCTAGTCTGCCTCCAGGAAACTAAGTTGCGTCCACGTGATCGTGCAGACTTTCCACACTACACCTCTGTGCGGTTCGACCTGCCACCCGTGGAAGGTGTCCCAGCCCATGGAGGGGTTCTGATGCTCCTTCGAGACGACGTCTATTTCCATCCCATTTCCTTGCACACTCACCTACAGGCAGTTGCCGTCCGCATCACCTTATCCACATTTACCTTCTCCCTCTGTAATATATATTCGCCATCGTCATCTGCCCTTACTAGGGCAGATGTGCTAAACCTTGTTGACCAGCTCCCTTCACCTTTCGTGTTGGTAGGCGACATTAATGCCCACCACCCCCTATGGGGCTCTCCGGCACCTTGTCCGAGAGGCTCCCTTTTGGTGGACATTCTCCACCACCTCGATCTTGTCTGCCTCAACACCGGTGCACCGACCTTCCTTTCTGACACAACACACACTTATTCCCATATAGACCTCGCAATATGCACTCCTCAGCTTGCCGGTCGGTTTGAGTGGTATGCACTTTCTGACACGTACTCGAGTGACCATTTCCCTTGTATCATCCACTTCCTACATCATTCCCCATCTCCACGTCCCACCAGTTGGAACATTTCTAAAGCCAACTGGGGGCTTTATTCTTCCATGGCTGTTTTTCACAATCAGAATTTTCCCAACTGTGACAGTCAGGTCGAATACCTCACAGAGGTTATCCTCACTGCTGCTGAACGTTCCATACCTCGTACATCCTCTTCTCCACGTCGTGTCCAGGTCCCTTGGTGGACTGCAACCTGCCGCGACGCGCTTCGAGCCCGGCGCCGTGCTTTACGCACCTTCCGCCGCCACCCAACTTTGGAGAATTGCATCAATTACAAACGTATGAGAGCGCAGTGCCGTCGTATCATAAACGACAGCAAGAAAGCTTGCTGGACAGATTTTACTAGTTCTTTTAACCGTTTTACTCCCTCCACGGTTGTCTGGGGTGGCCTACGCCGTTTGTCCGGCATCAAGGTCCACTCCCCGATTCCTGGCCTGACCGTGGAGAACGCGGTCCTCGTGGACCCAGCTGATGTTTCAAACGCATTGGGTCGTTTCTTTGCGGAGGTTTCGAGCTCTGCCCATTACCACCCTGCCTTTCTCCCTCGCAAACAGGTAGAGGAGGCACGGCCGCCTTCTTTCCGCTCTTTTAATCGGGAAAATTATAACGTCGCCTTCACCATGCAGGAGCTAGATCGTGCTCTCGCCCTGTCCCGGTCTTCTGCTCCCGGGCCCGATTCCATTCACATTGAAATGCTGAAGAACCTCTCTCCAGCGGGCAAATGCTTTCTTCTTAGTACCTACAATCGCATATGGACTGAAGGTCATGTTCCCACAAGTTGGCGTGAAGCCATTGTTGTCCCCATCCCCAAACCAGGGAAGGACAAACACCTTCCATCCAGTTATCGTCCTATTTCTCTGACGAGCTGCGTCTGTAAGGTGATGGAACGCATGGTTAACGCTCGGTTGGTCTGGCTCCTCGAATCTCGCCGCCTCCTGACTAATATCCAATGCGGTTTTCGTCGACACCGCTCTGCTGCTGACCACCTCGTTACGTTGTCGACCTTCATTATGAACAACTTTCTGAAGAAGCGTCAAACAGTAGCCGTGTTCTTCGACTTGGAGAAGGCATACGATACCTGTTGGAGAGCGGGCATTCTCCGCACATTGCACACATGGGGCCTTCGGGGCCGCCTTCCTCTTTTCATTCAAGCGTTTTTGGCGGATCGCAAGTTCCGGGTGCGGGTGGGCTCTGTTTTGTCAGATACCTTTTGCCAGGAGAATGGGGTACCACAGGGCTCCGTCTTGAGTGTGGCGCTCTTTGCCATTGCAATCAATCCGATCGTGGACTGCCTTTCAGCCGACGTCTCCGGATCTCTTTTTGTTGACGATTTCGCAATTTATTGTAGTGCCCAGCGGACGTGTCTCTTGGAGCGTTCTCTCCAACGCTGTCTTGACCGTCTGTACTCCTGGAGCATCGCAAACGGCTTCCGATTCTCCACTGAGAAAACTGTGTGTATCAATTTCTGGAGATACAAGGAATTTCTTCCACCTTCTCTACGTCTCGGCCCCGTTGCTCTCCCTTTCGTGGAGACTACAAAATTCTTGGGACTCATGTTGGATCGGAAACTTTGCTGGTCCACGCACGTGTCCTACCTGGCTGCCCGTTGTGCCCGATCCCTTAACGTTCTTCGTGTCCTCAGTGGCACGTCATGGGGAGCGGATCGTACCGTCCTGCTTCACCTTTACCAGGCCATTGTTCAGTCGAAGCTCGACTATGGAAGCCTTGTATACTCTTCAGCACGGCCGTCGATTCTCCGCCGTCTCAACTCTATCCACCATCGTGGATTACGTCTGGCGACCGGTGCATTTTATACCAGCCCTGTTGAAAGTCTGTATGCCGAGGCTGCTGTATTACCCTTGACCAATAGACGTGACATACTCTTGTGTCGGTACGCATGCCGCCTACGGTCGATGCCCAACCATCCATCTTACAGATTATTTTTTGACGACTCACTCGATTGCCAATACCAGTTGTCTGCGATTGCCTTGCTTCCACCGGGAGTTCGGTTTCGCCGCCTGCTACAACGGCTCGATTTTACCCTTCCTTCCACCCTTCGGTTGAGCGAAAGCCCATTGCCACCGTGGCATCAGGCCCAGGTTCACACACACCTCGAACTTAGTTCGCTCCCCAAGGAGAGCACTCCGGATTTGGTATACCGCTCGAGGCTTGTCGAACTCCGTTCGCGGTTCGATAATGCCGTATTTATTTACACTGATGGTTCCAAGAGCACTGCCGGTGTCGGATCTGCCTTCGTCGTCGGGGACAACCGTTTCCAATACAAGCTCCCTGACCGGTGCTCAAACTTCACGGCTGAGCTTTTCGCCCTCCACCAGGCCGTTTTGTATACCTGCCGCCACCGCCACCCTTTCTATGCCATATGTTCTGACTCCCTTAGTGCCCTGCAGAGTCTTAAGGACCCTTTCTCGAACCATCCTCTCGTGTATCGGATCCAACGCTCCCTCCAGTTGCTGGCGGATGACAGCTGTCACGTTTCTTTCCTGTGGGTCCCTGGCCATGTGGGTGTGCCCGGGAATGAGGCCGCCGACACAGCAGCCAAAGCAGCAGCTCTTTTGCCTCGCATGGCTACCTTTTGCGTCCCATCGGACGATGTTCAACGGGCTCTTCGCCGGAGTATCGTGTCGCAATGGCACAGTGTGTGGCTTTCACTGTACAACAATAAATTGCGAAATGTCAAACCGATCCCGACCGCTTGGAGGACATCCTCACGCCCCTCTCGGCGGGAGGAGGTCATCCTGGCTCGGTTGCGGATCGGCCATTGCCGTTTCAGCCACCGTCACTTGCTATCCGCCGAACCTGCACCGCTATGCTCCTGCGGTGAACTGCTGACAGTGCGACATGTTTTACTGACTTGTGTTAATTTTAATCATCTCCGTGTAGCCCTTCACTTTCCGTCTACTCTGGAGGAAATTTTAGCTGATGACACACGAGCAGCTGCTCGAGTTTTGCGTTTTATCAACTTGGCCAACTTATCCAAGGATATTTAACTCTTTTAATTGTCTTTTATCTTTCGTTTTTAGCCTCTTGTTGATGTTCTGACAGTCTACATTTTTTAGATCATAGCGAATCTATGTTCTTGGCTGGGCGCTAATGACCATAGAAGTTGTGCGCCCTAAAACCACAAAAAAAAAAAAAAAAAAAAAAAAGTATGGATCCTTTGCTTAAACACAATAACTTCCTGTGGCTCATGATCTAGGAAATACTGGCGATTTCAGATTTCACATGCTTCCCTAATAATTTTAAGACAAAAATTCACAGGTTACAACACCTAGGTATTAAAATCTGCAATATTGACTGGAAAGTTTACATCAGTTGATGCATGATTCAAGCAAACCGATTGTTTTTGGAAAAAATGTTATATACAATTGAATCCAACAATTAGGACTTCATTTCCCACTTGTAAATACTTCCAATTTTGAGAAGTACTAAAAATATGAAGCTGTTATTCATTGAATTCTTTATGATTCCTTTTTCGTTTTTATTACAACATAATAGATTATAAACAAAATAATTAATATTAGTTCCATTGTTATTTCTTGGCCTTTTTTTATTATCCAGTGTGCCTGAGCTGAAGGTAATCCGGTGTAACTATTAAACATCCTTGTTACACTACACATCCCGATTATGTCGACAATCCTCATCACTGTATTTCCTTTCTTGTCGCTTTTCTATTGTCATTTATTAGACACGATTCCCCCTTTGCTGGAGGCTAATGAATCTGAAGTGCTTCACCTTACCTAGCAGTAAATGTTAAGTGTCATTTGATACCACTACTGTACCATTTCGCACGACAGCGTGCACTGGATGAGAGCAGATCGAGCAGCGTGTCTGGCAGCCGTGAGAGCCTGGTGCGCAGCAGTGCGGGCGCGCTGCCCCTGGCGACCTCCCTGAGGTACCGCTCGACTGCCTACTCGCCGCCCACCCCGTCTGTGTCCTCTCGAGGGTGAGTCCTGGCTGTTGCGTGTGAGCTTGCCTGCTTTATTTTTTCATAATGTATACAGTTTATTCATAAAAATTTAAATGTATGTTTGTGGAAAAACCTTGAACCCCTTAATGCCAGAATAAATGTTTACGCGACACAGAAAATCAAAAATCTTATTTTGTTACCAGTAAACATATGCTAGAAATTATATGTCAAATATGTGATGGTTACTGATCTGGTGTAATTAGGTATGTAGTATATTTGCTACAACGGGCATTTGAGAAAGTAAACACAAGACTTCGTTCAGTACAACATTTTATATAACATTTTAATAGTATAGAGTCTGACATTAGATTAGTACAAATTGAACTTCTACAATTAAAAATTGAAAATACATTGTTGCTTTCAATTTGACTATATGTATTGAGTGTAGCCTTATTCGTGAAATTCGTGAAAACAGTTTTTTCTCTTGTCCAAACAGAGATTTACATTACATTTGCTGCACATAAACACTGTCTGCCCTGTATAGTTTTGCTTTCCACATCTTTGCCATGTTCCTGTAGCTTGAGGCCAATGACCTACTGCGTCAGTGTGTGTAGTCCTATCTGGAGTAGATGTTGCTGGACCCCGATGCTTCTTTCGCTGCAGTTCAGTCTGTATACTGATTGAAGGCCTACCTCTCTTTTTCTCTACATCTACATACATACTCCGCAATTCACCGTAAGGTGCGTGGCGGAGGGTACACTGTACCACTACTAGGCATTTCCTTTCCTATTCCACTCCCAAATTGAACGAGGAAAAAAAGAATGTCTATATGCCTCCGTGCGAGCCCTAATTTCTCTTATCTTGTCTTTGTGATCTTTACGCAAAATGTAAGTAGGCGGCAGCAAGATCGTACTACACTCAGCTTCAAATTCCGGCCCTCTGAATTTACTTAACAGAAATTCACGAAAAGAACGTCGTCTTTCTTCCAGCGATCCCCAATTAAGTTGCCGGAGTATTTCCGTGACACTCGCGCATTGGTCAAACCTACCGGTAACAAATCTAGCTGCTCGCCTCTGAACCGCCTCTATGTCTTCCTTCAAACCGATCTGCTGCGGATCCCAAATACTTGAGCAATACTCAAGCGTTTTATACGCGGTCTCCTTTACAGGTGAAGTACATCTTCCCAAAATTCTCCCAATAAACCGAAGTCGGCTGTCTGCCTTACTCACAACTGCCCTTACATGCTCGTTCCATTTCATATTGCTCTCCAATGTTACGCCTAAATATTTGAACGACGCGGCAGCATCAAGAAGCTCACTACTAATGCTGTATTCAAACATTATAGGATTGTTTTTTCTACTCATGCGCATCACCTTACATTTTTCTACATTGAGAGCTAGCTGCCATTCTTCGCACCAACTAGAAATTTTGGCTAAGTCAACCTGTATGCTATTACAGTCAGTTACAGACGACACCCTCCCATACACCACAGCATCATCAGCAAACTGCCGCAAATTACAACTTACTCTAGTCCATTAGATCATTTATATAGATAGAAAATAATAGTGGTCCTATCACACTCCCCTGGGGCACGTCTGACGATACACTCGTCTCTGAACACTCGCCGTCGAGAACAACGTTCTATTACTTAGGAAGTCTTCCAGCCAGTCACAAATCTGTGAACCTATTCCATAAGCTCGTATCTTCGTTAGCAGTCTGCAGGCGTCGAACGCCTTTTTGAAGTCGAGAAAAACACAATCCACCTGTTGCCCTTCGTCCATGGCTCGCAAGCTGAGTTTCACATGAACGATGTTTCCTAAACCCGTGCTGATTCATGGAAAGAAGCTTTTCCGTTTCAAGGAAATTTACTATATTCGAACTGAGAATATGCTCCAAAATTCTACATGAAACCGATGTCAACGATATTGGCCTGTAATTGTATGGGTCAGTTCTCTTTCCTTTCTTATACACGGGAGTCACCTGCGCCTTTTCCAATCACTAGGAACTTTGCGCTGAATTAAAGATTCGCTATAAATGCAAGCTAAGTAGGGGGCAATGCCGCAGAATAGTCTTTGTAAAACCGAACTGGTATTCCATCTGGACCAGCAGACTTTTTTGTATTTAGCTCTCTCAGCTGCTTCTCTACACCGGAAATACCTATTGCTATGTCCCCCATTTCGGAATTAGTATGTTGATCAAATGATGGTATATTTGTGCGGTCCTCCTGTGTGAAAGATTTCTTAAAGGTTAAATTTAAAACTTCAGCTTTCCGTTTGCTTTCTTCTATTACTGCCCCGGAATGATCAACTAGTGACTGGACAGTGGGCTTTGACCCGCTTATCGATTTTACATAGGACCAGAATTTTTTCGGGTTCTCGGAAAGATCTTCTGCTAAGGTATGGCTGTGATAATTATTGTATGCTTCACGCATCGATCTTTTTATAGACGCACGAATCTCTACTAACTTTTGCCTGTCATCATTTGTGTGTTCTTTTTTGAATTGAGAGTGCAACAGTCTTTGCTTTTTCAGCAGCTTTCTAACATTATTATTATACCACGGTGGATGTTTTCCATCCTTAATCATCTTTACTGGCACACATTTCTCTAACCCTTTATTAACAATGCACTTAAATTTAGTCCACAATTCCTCTACATCCATAGTCCCAGAATTAAACAATGCCCATTCATTTTCTAAGTGCAATCGTAACATTTGCTTGTCGGCTCTTCCCAACAAAAACACGCTCCTAGCCTTCTTGACTGGTTTATGAACTTTGGTCACCATCGACGCTATGACGATATCATGATCACTAATTCCTGTTTCTACACAGACATCGTTAATAAGGTCAGGCCTGTTTGTGGCTATAAGGTCTAGAATATTTCCATTGCGCGTGGGTTGCCAGTTTAACTGCTCAAGACAGTTTTCGGAGAATGTGTCCAAAAGTAGCTCGCAAGACTGCTTGCCTGTACCGCCTGAAATGTAACTAGCGAGGTCCCAATCTATACTCTTAAGGTTGAAGTCACCTCCGACTAATATTACATGGCCCGGATACCTATGCACTACCTGGTGTAGACTTTCCTTGAATGATTCTAAAACTGCTACAGCAGCACTGGGGGGCCGGTAAAAACACCCAACTATTAACTTTACTTCTTTTAGACCTGTTATACGTGCCCAGATAACTTCAGTTACTTTCAACCTCGATCTCATTAGAAACAATATCTTTGTCCACAGCGATGAACACTCCTCCTCCAGTTGTATCAGATCTATCTTTCCGATATACATTCCACGCTTCGCAAAATATTTCTGAACTTGCCACATCATCATTTAGCCAGCTTTCGGTGCCTAAAACTATCTGAGCGCAATAACTTCCATGCAGCGCTGCAAATTCGGGAACTTTGTTTCTAATACTCTGTAAGTTCGCGGCTAATATTTTTATGTTTGAATTTTTGTTCCGAACGTGGCCTGAATTCGCTGTTTGAATGCTGACAGGTGAGTGCTCATCAGAGTTAGCACCTAGCCTAAAAAATCCCCATGTGCACTCCACAAGTACTCTGCTACCCGAGTAGCCGCTTCCTTAGTGTAGTGCACCCCTGATCTATCTAGGGGCACCCTACAATTCCCCACCCGATAACACAGATCCAGAAATCTGCAGCCATGACTGTCACACAGTCGGCGAAGCCTCTGGTTCAGACCCTCCACTCGGCTCCAAAGCAAAGAACCCCGATCAACCCTGGGAACAATGCTGCAAATCGACAGCTCTGCTTGCACCCCGCGTGCGAAGGCAGCATCCTTCACCAACTCCGCCAGCCGCTCGTAGGACCTGAGGATGTCCTCAGAACCCAAGCGACAAGTGTCATTGGTCCCGACGTGAGCCACGACTTGCAGTCGACTGCACCCCGCACCCTCGATAGCCGCCGGCAAGGCCGCCTCCACATCTCGGATGAGGCCCCCCGGCAGACACACCGAGTGCACGTTGGAATTCCTTCCAGATCTGGATGCTATCTGCCTAAGGGGCTCCATCACGCGCCTGACATTGGAGCTCCCAATAAATAATAATCCCCTCCCCCCGTGCACCTGCTCGGACCCTGCTGAAGGAGTGGCCACACTTTCACTCACAGGACGAACAGGCGCGGACGGACGTCCAGCCTCCACTTTGGCCTTCCGCCTCGAGCGACGCGAACGCCGTACAACCCGCCACTCCCCTTGCGGAGAAGGCGGCTCGACGACGTCCGGTACACCTGAAGGTGCCTCGGTAGCAGGGACAGAGAGCGAAGCGTGAGACACCTGAGGTGTCCCACTCGACGCACCAGACTCCCTACCATTGCTGCACCCCGAGACAGCAGCCTGAAGACGACTGACCGTAGACAACAGCACGCTCAGCTGTTCGCGAACCGCGGCCAACTCCTCCTGCGTCCGCACACAGCAGGCACACATCCTATCCATCCTATCGATACAATTAACTGCAATTAACAACTTTAAAGAAGCCTAGTACTCTAATGAAGGCGGCTGGCTGCTGACTGAACTGTGGTCAGTGATAACTACACTGTCGAATCAACAAAACTGAGTCCGGCAGTTTAGCGCTGTTAACGCTGCGGCACTGGTGGCAGCTGGCACTGGACTGACTGATAACGAGTTTTAGTAATGGTCTCTGACTTGTTTTGAAATACACTGGTCAAAGACGAAGACTATACACAACGGTATTTATCAAATACGATAGAATAAACTATTAAAACAGTAGTACAAATGAAATCTGCAAGCATGCGGGAATAAACCTCTTAAAACAGAGTACTAACGAAAATGAACTAGCCTGGCAAATTAAATTTGACACAAATTAAATTCAGATACTTAATTAAATTCAGATACTCTACTTCATCTTTTCACAGTTAGCAGAGTTCCTATGCTATTCTAGACTTTATTTCCAGCAAGTCATTTTGTTCATTACCGGTATGGGAAATTTTGAGGCTCTCACAGTCCCACTGATACAACAACCAGCAATTGACAATTACAAGCTCCACCAAGGTTCCCTCCCCCCCCCCCCCACCCCCACCTTTGTACAGTGGTAACTGGTAGTGCAGATGCAAGTGTTACCGAGAGTCACAGTATGCTTATCAAACCACATTACAGCTCGAATTTCAACACCTTCGACAATAGCCTCATCTCTTCAAAAGCACCTCTTCCACATTTTTTCAGGTTGGCATCAGTGGAAAATTTACAACCTGGAAGTCGGTTTGATCGAAAAGTTCCTACTGAATGAATCCCTCACTTTTTCATTTCAACTAGCAAATTTACCGATGAGAACCAGTTATCAAAATATAATAGATTATATTGTGGCCGCTTTGAACAACTAGTGCTAGATGTAGAAGTATATTCTCACTCGCTCCTGTGTCTGGGCAACCTGGAACTGAGGTTATTTTACCTGTGTAAATTTCAAAATTATGAATATTACTTATACCTTTGGATAACAAAAAATAATTATTTTAAACCCCATTTACTTGGCTTATTAAGCAAATATTATTTCAGTGCTGACTGCCCTTTGAAAGGGACCATCTGCTCACCAACACTCAACATTTGGTCTTGAGGTATAGCATGAAATTTTGGTAACAATAAATTGATCAGTAGCCTTATTTTGAACAACATGTCTCTGTTTGGGTCGTCAGGACATTGCATTTTATGATTATTGTTATCATTGACATAGATCTTTCTTTTGATGTCAGCCCACATATTACGAGACATGCCATCAGTTACACAGCTAAGCCGACTTGCCCTTTCCCAATACATACTACTTAGAGGCAGCTGATACAGACATGTATAACATAGTGCCAAGAAACTGCTCATGTTTCTCTTTCGTCAGTTATTCTGCATAGAAAAAACTCTGATAGAGAATGTGCCGTAACAGCAAGTCATCAAAATACTTTTGAAATTAATCAGTTGGTGCTTTCAGATAATTTGTGTCTGGCAAGAAGCCGCTCCAAGCAGGGACAATTTTTGCACTACACTCAGGCTGGAACAGTCTTCCATATAACAGATCTTTTGACTGTACTGTTGGCACCGGATACACAGTGAGCCACTGTATGATCTTGACAGATACTTTCAGCATCACTTTCATCATCAAATCTAAAGCAACAACAATTTACGTAAGAACCAGAATCAGTAAATAGGGGAGGAGGAAGGTTCTCAATTTTTTGTGGTTACCCGAGTTTTCTGAGCTCTTATCTGTATATTGTGTCATCGAAACCAGTTGGTTTAAAATCAGTCACTTTTTTCACTGTCACATAGGCAGCTGCCGTCGCTCTCTGCAGCTCTTTATCATTTTGTGGGGGTAAAGCCTCTTTGGAACCACCACTAATAAAATGAAAGCCCCACAGTATTAGGATTTAAATAGAATTTCCATGTCGCAATGAAGATAATGTACTTGGTCAAAACATTGGGGAGGTGAAATCGTCATTTAACATTAAAAAAATTACATAGATATACATAAACAATAAACATAATTTGCAACTGAAGAAGTCTGGTAGTGTACATCGGAAGACCTATCCATTTACACTTTGTTTCATGCGCACACAAAAGCATGCAAATGCCCAATGATGCATATTTTACACAAACCGTATTTTCCAATTTATTTATACTTTAAAGACCATTATTACATCAAAATGTGATTTATGTAACACCACAGATTCTGTAGAATTCATTAAAAAAATTTCAGAAACAAACTTAAGTCTTTATTCTGCCATAATTCTCTAAACAAAGAAGTAAACATCATATGTTTGTCTCGTGAACAAATGCAGGAACATCTAACTGCTGTAGGAGTCCCTGCACCACATAGAAAGGTGGCATCACGTGTTAGAAATGTTATCAGCTTTGTGTAGATTCAGCATCAATCAGAACTGGTGCTCAAAAAAAATTATCTTTCCATTCATAAGTATCACAGCAGTATGATGCGAATTTGCAACATTGTGCATTAAGGGGTTAATCTCTGTAACTGTGTGTGTATGCACTGGGACAACCGTGAGATCCAGGAGAAACCTGGGTATGTTTTCATCTGAGAGAAATCTTGGATTTACCTGGGAATTTTTTAGAATTATGAGAATTTTTCCTCCCCCCCCCCTCCCCATTATCAGTTAATGTTTTTGGAAGCCCACTGCTGCAGAATAAATTTGCACCAATAAAACATAAACAAGAGAATAACACAAGAATAGTATGTTAGTTTGGGGTAAAGGCGCACTTTACATATAAAAACACCATGTGCATAACCTACAAACATTTGCCGAAAGCAGAATATGTGAAAGTGGTCAGAGTGAAGTGTATGCAATACTTCAAAACAAACTGTTCATGTTTCTTCCAGGTCACAGGTAAAAATTATGTATAGTGGAGAAGCTATATTTACAAAGTAAGTTTGCTTTTGTGCCGTATGAATTATGTTAATAGTGAGAATGCTCTGTGAATTTCTGAAGTCGGGAACTGTTTGACTCCCATTCAAAACAAAGCTCTGAGGGACCAGTAACTTAAGAGACATTTAGGGCAGTGAAGGCCAGCTATTTATGCAATTATAAAAACTGTACTGGCACTTTTATTGCACAAGTAGCTGCTACATTAATATACGTTAAAGGCTAACAAACAGTAAAACAGCCTAAGCTTAAAGGTTAGTTTATTGTGTCTACTTTAGTTCTTTATTAATAAAAATAGAAAAGAGATGACTTACCAAAAGGACCGGCTCGTCGAGAGAAACAAATAAAATCACACACAAACACACATACAAGCTTTCGCCACCACTGGCAGCTTCTTCAGGAAAAAGAGGAAAAAAGGGGAGGAAAAGGGAAGGATATGGGTTTTAAGGAAGTGGAAAAGGAGTCATTCCAATCCCAGGAGTGGAAGGACTTACCTTAGGGGAAAAAAAGGAAGGTAAACAAATACACACACACTCAGACATATCGAAACGCAAGCACACCTAGACAGACATTTGTGAAAAATTTTAATCTGCCAGGAAGTTTCATATCAGCACACACTCCGCTGCAGAGTGAAGTTTCATTCAGGTGTGTGTGTGTGTGTGTTTTTTTTTTTTTTTTTTTTTTTTTTTTTTTTTTTTTTTTTTTTACAATCAGATGCAATGTAGCACTACACGGTCGAAACTTCAATAGCATACCTCAAACATAGCAACAACGTGTGTGAAATCCAGATGTACCAATTGCAAAAACTACTTACTACAGCTTCTAGCGGCATTTTTCGGAACTAACCATTCACAAAATTAGGCACTCTACACAAAACGTAGGAGCTCAGAATCTCCAACCTTCTTGCTCAAATCCATGGTTTATTCTTACCTCCATCTACAGAACCTACTTATGGCAGCTTCTAGCGTCATTTATCAGAACTTCCTGAAGCTTTGCCTCTGAACCTAAGTGGCAGGCATATTTTTAGATCCCAAAAACTGGAAAAAAGTGAGGCTTACATTCGGATAAAAACGGTTACTTAAGGTTATCTTTAGCCCAGATATATGTTTAAACTAGAAACTTTGTACCTGATATTATCTGAAGGTCGTCTTATCTGCAGAAACATGGTATGTGAAATGAAGACAGCCAATAGAGACACCATAAATTATTATGTATTGTGGTCATACTTTTGTTGTTTTATTTTGTTTTTGCATAACAACTTACTCGAAAATTGTGGCACAGCAAAATATATTTGTCAAGCCATTAAAGCTGTTCCATTGGGTTACAGCTTAACAACAGACACAAAAGTTGTAAACTATTCGTACAAAACTGCTAAGTATTTTACAAAGAAAGTAAATGGTAAATGAACTTCCTCATAAATTGCAATACCTGCCCTGAAAAAAACCTGTAATATATCCGAATGTCATTTACAAAACAGAAGTGCAAAAAAACATTCTCACCAGCTGTTTGCATGTGACCCATGATTTGCCTTTTCTTACTTCCAATAAATTGTCGCACCATTACCAACATGTACACGTCATGGAGGGAGGGGGGGGAGAAGAAAATACGACAACATTGTAAGAGCGTTTTAACACTGGGAAGTTGTACGTCAGTGTATATCACATTAACCTTTAAAGGATTCATAAGTTTTACTGCCCCAAGTTAAGTATAACAGAAAAAGCATAATTCAGCTTGAATAAAGTATTTTGTGATGCAGGAAAAATTATATTTTCTAACAAGCAAATCCGGGAAATATCCAGGAATTTTTTCTTCTTCTCCACATACACATCGTGCTGTAAGTTGAAATTTTAACGTAAAGTGGCATTGTTAAAGAGAGATTTTTAGATAATTATTTCTTTAATGCCAATAATGGACATTCATTCACACAACTTAAATTTTTGGCCACGGCATTCGTCAGAAAGGAAAGAAAAGAAAAAAAAAAAACTATACACACACACACACAACTATCACGTCCAGCCACTCCAGCAACACAAGGTAGACTGTGAGTGAGGTGGGGAGTGTGTAGTGTTACCTCTGCAGAACTTGAAATGCTACAGGACCATATATGGTAAATTGGTATAGCACCGTCACATCAAGAACTCTTTATTTCATTGTAATTTAAGTAAAATTTAGTCTTCTGGCTTGATTCTTCTCTACAATGTGAGGCCCAGCTAATCTGTTCTGTTTTCTCCTTTTTATAAGTATACTTGGACTTGTAATAATTCCGGAAATTACTTTTTTGGACAGATCAGAGAGAATAATTATTGTCCAATAACTTTATAGAAGTTTATAGTAGAATGCACTAATTTATTCTTCTAAAGAATACAGTATTGTCTCAAACTTGAGACCAACACTTTCATCTCACATCAGTCTCTTAACAATAATCTAACAAAAAATCTCATCAACTCATCAAACAAAAGAAACAAGGTTCATAGTGCATGCAAATTACTTATTCCTTGACCTTTAAGTTCATTTACATTCAAATTCACTTTTATATAATACTGTTGATTAAAAAGTAATTGATAACTAATTTGAAAAATAGAAACAGAAAGAAATCAGAACAACATATTTGTCCATAAGTGGTATTTAAATAAACTGTTTGACATTCTTATGTCGGTTCTTCGGGTTGTAGTGCCACTTGTTAAACTACAAGTGGTGGTGGAAGGATGCCAGATAAAGGTGGGGATGGAAAGTTCTGCATTGCATGATGGATTGTGAAGGCTCTGATAGGCAGGAATTTGAATTGCAGCAATGAATACAGTGAAGGGAAGAGGCGGGGAAGAATAAAAGGGAGGTGTAGAAGAGTGTGGTGACATTGCCGTCCTGACATTATCTGCAATCAGATTTCCTGTGCCATATCCCCACACACCACCAATCCTCCCTCCAAACCCAGTAACCATTCACATCAGTATGTTTTCTTTGTCACTCTGTACCATCCCATACTGGATCAATTAAATCACATCCTTCATCAGGGCTTTTAATTATGTCATGCCCTGAAATTAGACACATCCTGCCCAAGATCCTTCCGAACCGACGCAAAGTGGTGTTCCGTCACCCACCCAACCTCCACAACACCCTAGACCATCCCTAAGCCATTCCCAACCCCTTACCACAGGGATCATATCCCTGCGGAAGACCCTAATGCAAAACCTGCCCAATGCACCAACCCAGCACTTTCTGTTCCAGTCCAATCACAGGCTTATCCTATCCCATCAGAGGTGAAAGCAGCCATGTAATATACCAACTCTGCTGCAGTCATTGCACAGCATTTTATATTGGTATGACATACCAGCTGTCCTTAAGAATGAACGGCCACCAACAAATGGTGGCAAAAAAAAAAAAAAAAAAACAAGATCGACCCCCTGTGGCACAGCATGCAGCTGAGCACAGTAGTCTGGTCTTTCAATGGCTGCCTCACTATCCATCTGGTTCCTCCCCTCCACCACCAGCTCTTCTGAACTGTGCAAATGGGAGTTGTCCCTTCAACGTTTTCCACAGTCCCGTAACCTTCCTGGCCTCAACCTAAGATAACTTCCCCTCCCTGCACCCTATGCTTAACATCTTCTCCCCCCCCCCTTTCCCAACTTCCTTCCCCACTCATTATCCTGTATCTTGGATTTTCCTTGCAACTGTGTGTTGTCTCTTACAATATTCTCTTAATTACGTTTTATTTGTACTTTTTTTTTTTTTTTTCATGTATATTTCCTATTTTTATTTTTCCTTATATTTCGTTATCATTCTTATCGTTTCAAATCCCTCCCGCTCTTCTCTACACCTCCCTTTTATCCTTTCCCGCACCTTCCTTTCACTATATTTACTGCCACAATTCAAATTCCCCCCTATCACAGCCTTAAAAATCCATCATACAACACGGAACTTTCCATCCCCCCTTCACTCCCCACCTCACTTGCATCTACATGCTTGTGTTGCTAGAGTGGCCAGTCGTCGTTGTCGTGGTGGTGGTGGTGGTGGTGGTGGTGGTGGTGGTGTGTGTGTGTGTGTGTGTGTGTGTGTGTGTGTGTGTGTTAGTTGCCTGAGTGACTGTGTGAATGTATGTGTTTCTTTTTATGACGAAGGCAATGGCTTAAAATTTAAGTTGCGCGAATTTATCTATTTTCATGTCTGTCAGCAGCTCAGTGAGCCCTTTTATGGTGAGTTGTTATTTATCCTCCATTATTAACATTCTTATCGGATTTTCCATTGTTAATATTTCTTTAATGTATGGTATAACATATATGCAATTTTTTTAATGTTTCCCCATTATAAATTTTAGGTATATCAAATGTTACAATAAATAAACAAACAAATTAAAAAAGGTATAAAAAGTGTTTATTTCAGTGTAACATTGTGTCAAAATTTCAGATTATTCGCTAAAGAAATGTGAATTGAGTAGGCATTCAATTTGGAACATAACACCAAACAAGGCTCTCGCTATGACACGTTTGCAATAAAAGATAGATGATGAGAAAATTGACACAGAGAGGTGGAGATGAGGAAATGGAGTGGGAGGAAGAGGAGGAGGAAAGAGATATGAACGAGGACTACAAAAAGTAAGACTGATAACCTTTGTCATTTAGTCCCTTTCAAAATCAATCCAAACGCAAAGTGAGTGTCAGTATAAAAATGTCATTCCTACAGATGATGAGGGTGTTCAGCAAATTGACTATTGGGAATGTCTTAACATTATTGGAACTCCTACAGTTTGGGTTTTCAGAGCTGGTATTAACTTGTTGTAAAAGTTCTGGGTGAAATATTTCTCCCTAATTGATTGTTTAAAATAACAACAATATAAAATATTTTTTTATTCTTTAAAATTATAACAACAAATTAATGATTTGATGTAATTATGTAAATTTAGAAAAGGTAGCGCCTGAGAAAATATTTTCCGCAAAAAGAAAGTTTACACCAAAAGAAAATAAAGTTTGAAATTGATAATAATTATTGAAATAAAAATTAGGGTGCTAAAATTACAGCGGGAGAAATTTCTCAAGTTAGTGGCTGGGTTGCAAATCACTGTTATATATATAATTAAAATAAAAATAAAAAAAAAATTGTACCTGCAAAAATTTTCTGCTACTTAATGGAGCTGGTAAATTGCACAACAATATTTAATTTTAGCGACCAACCTAAAATCCTGTCTGATTACGTAGAAGAGCAGCTCGCCACATATACATTGCACAGAAACTAACTGTTGGAACGCACTCGTAAAACACCAATTTATCATAAGTCCACGGCTAGCTCAAAAATAATTAAATTTCGATAAACTGGCGTATATCTCAGGGACGTTTAGTGCAGAACAAAAGGTTCTAAGATAATTATGGAATATTGTGCATCGTTCCAACATTTAATTTTGCACACTGCAAGAAAATGGCGGCCGGTGGTAATGTGTAAGAAAAGTTCACACACTATTAATATATTGTACAGTAAGGAATAATGAGGTGGCTTTTAAATAAAAAATATTGAGAAATGCAAATTTTCATTAAATGGAATTAGTAAATTAATTAGTATATATACTGAAAATACTGAACATTGCAATAGTTCTTGAATGGTTCACAGGAGTACCGTCCGATACTATTGTAATAATCGCACAATATTTCTGCGAGACAGCTGCTCGCCATCTTCAGGTGAACTGCCGCTGTTGCTTCTCTGCTCGCAATATATATGATGGCTCATTACCACGGCGCAGGCGCCGCTGCTGTGACGTCATGGCAGACCAGAGCGTCGACGGCGTGAACATGGAGAGCCCCCTACCGGAGGGCCGTTGAGCGGGCCGCTGGTGGTCTGCGCAGGCGCGGCACAGAGCGGGCAAGAGCGGCCGCTGGCGGTGGACCCCTTGTGCGCGTGGCAATCGGAGGAAAAAGTGCGTGTTTTACGCGTCTTGACTTCGATGACCCATCTGCGTCGATTGGTGACCATCGTCTGTCTGCGGCTGATGTTGTCTCAGTACTGCTAAGGCCGGTTCCCATGCATTACTAAGTTGGAATCCCGTGTCTCTATTAATTAAATTTTTAGCAATGCGTATTTCGACGGCCTCTTTAATTATTGAGTCACAGTAGGTGGAAGCGGAAGAAATGATCTTGGTCTCTTCGTAATTCATGCAGTGTTCCGAATCAAGACTGTGTTCAGCTACAGCCGATTTTTGTGGTTGACACAGTCTTGTGTGGCGTTTATGTTCGTCGCATCTGTCTTTCACAGTGCGACACGTCTGTCCAATATAAGACATTCCACACTGGCACGGGATTTTGTATATTCCCGGTCTCCTGAGGGCGAGATTGTCTTTAACGGAGCCCAGCATTGTCTGCACTCTCGCTGGAGGGCGGAAGACACACTTTATATTATGTTTTTTAAACAGTCTGCCAATCTTGAAGGACACACCACCGACGTAGGGAAGAAAATCCATCTTAGTGGAGCTCGCCGTTTCGTCTAGTTCCTCTTCAGGTTTCAAGCGAGCTGGTCGAAATGCAGTACAAATCTGTTTGTCAGTGTAGCCACTCTGGGCAAACACAGAGCGAAGATGGTTGAACTCTGCTTGTATATAATCCGCATCTGAGATCGCTCTTGCTCTGTGTACGACTGTCCGTAGTACACCGCTGTGTTGAGATGGATGATGACAGCTCGTAGCTTTCAGATAAAGGTCAGTGTGTGTAGGTTTACGAAACACACCATGGCCCAAGGAACCGTCTTCATTTCGGCAAACCATGACGTCCAGAAACGGGAGCTTACCATTTTCTTCCAATTCTATGGTAAAACAGATGTTCGGGTGGAGTGAGTTGAGATGGTCTAGGAACGAAGGCAGTGCAGCAGACCCATGTGGCCATATGACGAAGGTATCGTCCACATACCTCCAAAAACATTTAGGTTTCAGTGGCGCCGTCTGAAGGGCTTTATCCTCGAAATCTTCCATAAAAAGATTAGCTACTATGGGAGACAGAGGGCTGCCCATAGCAACACGGCCAGTCTGCTCGAAGTATTCGTTGTTAAATAAAAAGTAGGTCGAGGTGAGCACATGTTTAAAAAGATGTAAAATGTCCTCTTCCAGCGCGGCCCCAATGAGTTGTAAGGAGTCCATTAGAGGCACCCTTGTGAACAGGGAGACCACGTCGAAGCTCACCAATAGGTCTGTAGGTTCCAGGCGTAGGTTCTTGAGACGCTTATTGCTTGCTTATTGACTGTGGTGTTCCTGTGTGTCCCTTCTCGTGTCAGTGTGTTACGGAATGATGTTGCGGATGCAGCTGTCCTTCCTCGGCTTGTCAACTGTTCTGTTAGTGAAAGAAATTTAAATCTGCCCCCTCCCCCCCCCCCCTACATATGGGAGATTCAGCTACAAACTGAAATATAAGGATACATGTCCATTTCTGTACTCGTGCCGTTGCCAGCTGTGTATCTATGGAGCTGTTGGATGAATCTATAATGAGCAATAATGACACGTGTACACAATAGAAGATGTCAACCTGGAAAAATCAAGCAAAACGTCCAAGTAATCGATCTACTAAATTAAGGACATGAAATTGATTTGCTTGATGCACTGAAAATATTTTCACATTAAAAAGCACATGATGATAAAATGTTAAAAACTGGAAAGTAAATCTCTCTCTCTCTCTCTCTCTCTCTCTCTCTCTCTCTCTCTCTCTCTCTCTCTCACACACACACACACACACACACACACACACACACACACACACACAATCTTCAGGATACACACACAGGTTTTGGCCCAGATTATTAAAGAAGTTGTTGTGGTCTTCAGTTCAGGGACTCGTTTGGTTCATATGATGCAGCACTCTACTCTATTCTGTCCTGAGTAAACCTCTGTGTCTCCTCATATATTCTACATCCTTTTGAACCTGCTTACTGCATTTGCCTCTTGGTCTGCCTGTGTTATGTCTACCCCACACAATTCCCTACAATGCTAAATTGGCGATTTCCTGCTGCCTAAGAATGCCGTACCAATCTCTTCTTTTAATCAAAGTATGCCACATTCCAAAAGCTTCTCTCCTTGTCTGAACATTTATTGTCCAGGTTTCATGCCTGTCGAAAGCAACACTCCATACAAATACCTTCAGAAAAGACTTCCTAACAATTAAATTAATATTTGATGTTAATAAATTTATCTCTCTCTCTTTTTTTTTAGAAATGCTTCTACTCCCATTGCCATTATGCATTTTATATAATCTGTAATACAACCATTGTATGTTATTTTACTGCCCAAGTATCAAAACTTCTCTATCATGTTTATTGTTTCGTTACCTAATCTGATTCCTTCAGTATCACCAGATTTTGTTAGACTACATTCAGTTACCCTTGTTTTGCTCTTGTTAATGTTCATCTTATATCCTCTTTCAAGACACCATCCATTCTGTTAAGCAACTCTTCCATGTCCTTTATCTCTGACAAACTTATAATGTCGTTGGCAAACTACAATGTTTTAATTACTTCTCCAAATTTCTCCTTGCTTTCCTTCACAGCCTGTTCTATGTACAAATTGAATAACATTGCTGATAGGCTATCACCCTGTCTTATTTCCTTCCCAGCCAATGTTCCCCATTTATGCCCTTCGATTTTTATAACTGTAATCTGGTTTCTGTAAAAGTTGTAGATAAACCCCTGTTCCCTATATTTTACCCCTGATTTCTCCAAATGTACAAAAGCTAAAAAAGTAGGTTTGTCTTTCCTTGACCTATCTTCTAAGAAGGCTGAGAATGTTTAACCTCTCCCGTACACTTGTGCACATGATGTACTAGTTCTGCCATGGCTGGCTCTCCCAGAGACTTCAGTACCTCTGACAGAATATTATACCCTAGGGGCCTTGTTTCGAACTTATTTTCTCAGTATTCATCTCCTACCTATTCTTCATCTACTTCTTCTTTCCTTACTACAATATTGTCTTGAACAATATTTCATTTGCCCCCTCTATGTAGTCTCTCCACCTTTCAGCTTTTTCTTCTTCAGAACTGGGTTATTTTCTTCTTTCATCAGTTAATAAATTCAGTATTTCCTGTGATCTCCAACGATGTTTTGCAGGTGTTGTCTTTTTACGTATTTGGTCCTTGCTGCCTTCTATATCGTACCTCAAAGCTACCCATTTTCTTCAACTATGTTACTTTCCCTGTTTCAGTCTATTGTTGCCTTACTCTCCATCTGCCACTCTCAAGGACCTCAGGTTCCTTCTATTTTTCCAGGTGCCATCTATTTATTTTTCTACCTTTCTACCTTTCTGCAGTTTCTTCTGTTTCAGTTAACAGTTTGTAACCAGTAAGATATATAGTAAGAGTTATTATCTCACTGGATATGTTTACAGTTTATAACTTGGTTTCAAAACGTATATCTTACCATTATAAAATTTATCTGGAACTTCTGGTGTCCTCTGGCCTCTTCCACATACACAACCTTCTTTCATGATTCTTAAGCCATATTTTATTATTAAATTATGTTCTTATTTCTGTTACCAAATTCTAGTCCCCTCGTCAAAATAAAGGTTTCCTCTCCCTTAACAGTGTGAATAATTTCATTTGCCTCCTTATGGATTTCTTTGATCTCCTCATCCTTGGCAGAGCTAGTTGGCATATAAACTTATACTACTGTGCTCGATGTTGGCTTCGTATCTGTCTTGACACTGGTGATGCAATGACTGTTCTGTTCAAAGTATTTTACCTGCAGTCCTGTTTTCTTATTCATCTACTCTGGTAATATCCTTAACTGATTTTGTATTTATACCCCTGTACTCACAATACCACAAATTCTGTTTGTCCTGCCACTGAACTTTACCCATCCCCAACAATATCTAACTTCAACCTTCCATTTCTGTTTTTGAATTTTCTAACTTACGAGCCCGATTAAGCGATCTAACATTTCACGCTTCGAGGCATAAAATGCCAGTGTTGTTGTTCTTGATGATGATATCGTTCCGAGTAGTTCCCAACCAGAGATCAGAATGGGGGTTATTTTACATCCAGAATATTCTACCCGAGAGGATGTCATCACCATATATTCACACTGTAGAGCTGTGTGTCCTTGGGAAAAGTAACAACTATAGTTTCCCCCTACTTTCAGCCATTTATAGTAACTGTATGGCAAAGCCACATTAGCTGATGTTACACGGCCAACTCAGTCAATCATCCAGACTACTATTACTACTGTTACTATTGAAAAGGCTGCTGCCCTCTTTAGAAACCACAAGTTTGTTTGTCTGGCCTCTCGGGAAGATACCCTACTGCTGTAGTTGCAGCTACAGTCCTGCTATCTGCATCGTTGACACGTGTGCTAGCCCACCTTGGCAATGTCAATGTCCTGGCAGTATATGCCATAAAATCTGGAGACAAGAAGATAAAAATTAATAGTGTTAAATTCTTGGGATTACAACTTGATAACAAATTTAGCTGGGAGGAGCATACCTTAGAATTCCTAAAACACCTAAACAAATCTGTTTGCCGTGTGAATGCTGTCAAATGTGGGTGATCTAAAATTAAAAATGGTAACATAATATGCGTACACTCATTCCATAATCTTGTACGGAAGTGTTTCCCTAGGTAGCTTGGCTAGTTGAGCTAAATTTTTTTTTAACCAAAAAATGTGTAACAGGAGTTATGTGGTGTGAACTCAAGAACATCCTGCAGGTGGCTATTTAAAGAATTGGGGATACTTACTACTTTCCAATAGGCCTATATTTATTTCTTAAATAAAATTGGCATTAAAATGTATATATTTTACAGAGGTTAGTTCGTGGGTACTAGATATAAGAACATCTTTCACAAAAATTTAAAGTCACTTACTTTGGTCCAAAAGGGTACACTATTCAGCAGCAAACATTTTCAGTTATATGCCAGTTGCTGTAAAAAGTTGAACCTATAATGAAGTTCAGCTTGAAAGGATCTGAAGGATTTATCAGTGGTCAACTCCTACTCTAATGATGAATTTGATGGATTTCTTAGCAAAACCTATTGATGTGTATATGTTATTAATAACACAATGTGAATATTATTTAAACCTGACGTGTGTACAAAGTTTGTGCTGTAAGATAAACATTGTAAATTAGTGTTGTAAAAAATCTATTTATTTTAAGCTAATGTGATGCGTGGCTTTCATTGTCTAAGAATTATCATCTAAGCATTTGAACTTTCATTATTAACAAGTTTTCAGATTCTTTTAAATATTAATATTTTTTTGACCGATTCCTTGTCAACATGGGCGGCAATTTTGTCTTGTTTCTGTGGAAGATTTACTATCATTATCTGTTGTTGTTTGCAAGTAATTAGTGGTTGTTGTTTTTTATGTTCTACATCCAAGAGTATATGCTCACTATGGATCAATTTGAAAGAAATGTACATTTAATCTAAACCAACCTGAGAGCTGTGAACCAAATTTTCTGTTATGAAACTTGCCATAATTATATCCCTTCTTCTTTATAGTTTGCAAATGTTTTGACTCAAATTGCTTTCACTCTTGTAGCAGTTATTTATAGTTCTCCATATTATAATTGGGAATTTTCCTGTTTATTGTAATGTGTCTCATATGGTGTCTGCCATTAAGTCAGTTGTTTGCAGCCAATCAGAAAAAGTAGTAGTATTGCCATTGTTTAATAAGATTTACACTGTGTGAAAACTTTGAACAACCAGTGTTGCAAAACATTTCTTTGTGTGTCAGCATATACTATGATATTCCAATGCTGTTGTGAAGTTTCGCATACATGGTTACATCTGTACAAATTTAAAATTTAAATAGGCTAATTCTGAATATTTGTCTTTTATTTATTGCAATTTTTATTTCAAGATCCTACTTTAAATTCATCAGAAAATTTTCCAGTTTTATTGTATAATCACTATCTTTCCCTGTAAAAGTAACTTTACTGTTGTTTTTTTTTTACACCGAGGTTTGATAATTTCATATCCAAAGTTTAGCCTTTTACTATATAATTTCCTATCTACATCATCATTTGAGGAAACTCTCTCTTGATGTTCATTGGTTTACTGTACCAATCACATGACCCATTTTTTTTAATTTAAATTTCTGCAGGTGTTAAATAATTACCACCTGCCCTTGTGGACTGTTGGAACATGAGTACACTGTGTTGTAGTCTCCACACTGACACCCCCCCCCCCCCCCCGAGTTTGTGACTGGTTCCCCTCTTGATAAACCTATTCCACTAAACCTGATTTATCCATATGTTCAAGATAGTAATTCCTCTTCAGATGGCAGTGCGTAATAACAGCAAAAAATAGGTCAAAATAGAGGGATGTTGTATCAGGGGTTCCACAAGTATCTGTTCTGGGGCCTTTACTATTCTCACTATATGTAAATGATGTGTTCAATGTTCTGTCCCACTGTAAATATCATCTATACGCTGATGACCTAAAATTACATCTCAGAAGCAAGGACTGTCATACGAAAGTGCACATAGGCTGGAGCTGGCGATGAATGCTTGTATCCGATACATTTGTAACTTACGTTTCTACGACCATATATGTCCCGCTTACCAGCAGTTATCCTGGCTACATGCAGATAAGTGTCGAAGCTATCATACATTATGTTTGCTGCATCGCTTTCTCAATCACTGCAAACCTTCCTACTTATCCTCAACGATCATATTACTATCTGAACAGCACAGCAGAAACAAACGCTCTCACCAAAATAAAACTCTGTACCATCGCATAACACTGCAATCTTCTCTAAATCTTTTCTGTATCGGGAACATGTCTGTGGATCAATCTTCCTCAAAAGTTAAGAGAAAAATTAATTCAACACTTTAAAAGACAGCTAAGGATTCGCCTTCTGTCAAAATAGCCATCTTTTTCTCCACTTACCAGTCTGTAGCCCACTGTGGTCAATTCCTCCTCCCCCATAAATATTTCCCTTTCCTTTCGTCAGCAGAGATCTCTATTCATATATATCTCTACTTCCTCACATCCATTGGCACTGTCATTTTTCAATCTTCTCCTCTTTCACTAATCATTTTTCCCCTTCTGTTTAATATAAACTTAATTCAAATGTGTTAAACATCTATCTCCATGTAAATATCTCTTGTTATTATTAGTATTACTTTGATTTTTATGTTATTATTAGTATTAGTATTAACATATATTGTTGTTAATAATATTATTAATGCAGTGTTTCTTGTAATTAAATCCTTTGTTTATGTTGTTCCTGATGAGATGTAAGAGAGGGCCCTATGGCCCTAATCTGGTCAGGTTAAATAACCAAATAAATAAATAAATAATTAAAATATTAACACAACTGTTCACAGCACCAATGTAAATTACACAACCACCACCATGAATTTCGTATGAACATAGCCATAGGATGTCACTATATCTTTCGCTGACCATAGAAACTTTAATATTCCTAGTGGATGTAAAAATAGTTTCAACTCTTCCTGAAGGTTGGCCGCTAACGGTCAACCTTGTCTTTTAAATGAACTGGTTCACAAAGTTTGTAAGCTCTGTCCACCAAAGTTTTAATCACAGCCCGTTGACATTTGGTCTAGCAGTTAGAATATTTATAGCTGTAACAATCTGTGTGTATGTAGATTTCCTATCCATCCTAAGGCCCAATGTTCCATCTACTCTCTTGATAACTGATTCGTCCAGAAAATGAATTGCATCTGGTCTTCACAGAAAATTATGTTTATTGGTTGATGCTACTTAGAAGTATCAAAAGACATACACTGCTTAAGCAACTTAGTTGATATGTTAACATAACCAGTATACTTTTTTTATTTTAAGGAATTTATGTTGGACATTACTTCCACGGTTGATGTGAGATATTCCATAGCTGCAGCTACTGAATTTGAGAACCCAATCTTTCCAGTAGCATTTTTGAAATTCATATTGGAAGATCAGAAACACTGGGTACTTCTGTTACCCTTGTATCATTTACTCTTAATGTTATATATTCCTCTTCATTTCAGATTTTACCACTCTCTACATTTACTCTATCTTATATTGTCTATTCCATTTCAATAATGAATTTACTTTGTTATCCGTATTACCATCTTCATTATTTTTAGTACGTTTTGTAATGATCTAAAGCAGAATTTTCGGATTGAAGATGATGATCACGACAACTACTACTGAGCTATTCCTGATGCGCCGTCGCTAAATCACACAGTGGGGAATGATAAGCCTGGCATTCATCTAAAGTGCCACAAATAATTAAGTAACTCATAAAATTAGCATGTTGTCATCCTGTTCTGGTGGCCATTACACCAATGGTTTGAGCTTGGTAATAGTTGCTGCTGTAACTGTGCTCTTGAAAACTTGCAGTAAGCTGTGGATGTAGGAGGAAAGTGCTACACTGCCTTCATTTATTGACATAACTGCAGTGAGTGATGCAGGTGGATTTTGAGCCGCTGAGCACAAACACAAAGTTTACTGATATTGACATTCTTGTTAATCATTTCTTCCCATATTTAGAAATTTGTACTTAGTATCAGATTATGCCAATGAGACCTTGAAATAAAACAGTTTATTTGCCTGAGAAAGTGTTTACTACTTCAATGTGTTGCTGCACCGATCTCTCATTATAGTGTTCAGATTATTATTTCACACACATCTGGCATGTGACAAGAGGTCAATTCTTTTACCACTGTTGCAGCTTGCTCTGTCATTGTCCATCTGATGACAATGCAATCCATTTGGCAGCTTTTGAAAATCCTTTACCTTCTCTGACACAATAACAATCATTGGAAAACCTCAAAGGTTTCCTTTCTTCTTCCTCAACACAAGTTACTTTTCAGTTTATTGCTCACTTAATGCTGCAACTATGCTGCCAACTATTACAGTTTGTCCTTAATTATCACAATTTATAGCAAAAAATTCACTGTTACGGGAGCCTTTGATAAAATTAAATAATTTTATATTTGATTTATTTAGTACATTGTTTTTTGTAGGATCATTTTATGAACCAGTATAATTTCAGAAATAAGGCTGTTCTGAACTTTTTTTTATTATCAGTTGGTACAAACCGTAAACATACACAAACACTGAAGTGGAGACTAAATAACTTCACTACTGCAGGTGCGTAAACTTGTAGTTAGGTTGCGATTTGGTGTAAGACTGTTCTATAAGTTATATAATATGCCGATGACAGGTAGTGATCCTTTCTTCTGTGTGGAGACAGTCCTATTCACTTAATTCACTTACGGGAATCAGTTTACAAAAACTACAATTTTTGAGTGGCTCAGCGCAGTCGCAGAGCTTGACATCCTCTGTTAAAACAACGGGCCAAAAACTCGACAAACAACACAGTAGAAACAATTGCAAAGCATTGATCTAGCGGGGAAATAAAAGAGGTGTAGTCTTCGTGTAGGTGTAGTAGAAAGCAGGAGGCCTGAGTTCAGATTCTCACTGAGTACACATTGCCCATTTTGTAGTTAATATGCAAACGAATTTAAAGTTTAAGTTCAATGTAATTGTTTCTTCTAAAGTTACGTATATACTGCCAAGGATGTATTTGTTTTCATTAGGCATCTTCTCATGGCTTGACAATTATTTTTAAATGCTACAGTTAAGCAACAAATAGATTTTTTAAATAAATTGTGGGGTAATGGCCTGGGTCACCCCCCCCCCACACCACCTCCCCCATTACGGACAGCTTCCTTTCAAAATTGGCATCTCCGTTAATGTCTGTTGAATACCACCACTCCTGCCTTCCTACTTCCCTCTCAAACCTTTCTTCTTTTATAGCTGCAGTTATGTTTGTGCACAAATTGGAAATAACGTTTCATCTAAAGTTTCCTCTAAATCTACAAAAGCTATAAACATAGATGATTACCACCAGTTTCTTTATTGCTCTGTAAATAAAGTGTGTCAGTATTGTGCGAGCGCGACTGGAAAAGCAGTGTCGAAACCATCGCGGACTCTGTCTGCAGGGGGACGCCCGGCAGTGGCAGCAGGCGGGCGTGTGCGGCAGTGACGAGGACGGGCCTGCCGTGCCGCAACGCCGCCGGCGCACTCTCGCCCTACTGCTACCGGCACGCCGACTCGGACGGCGTGTCCGTCGTGGACAGCCCGCTCGCGAGGAGTCGGTAGTACGGGGATTGACTGCTGCCGTTTCCAGGTGTGTTTTGTTCCGGTTGAGTGTAGTTCAGACATTACAGTAGCTAAATTGGTTGTGTGACAAATAACAGCCAATGGTTTCAACAAAATTAATTCCACAGCAAACTTTGTGCCGATATGAAACATCTGGCTGATGAAAACTTATGCCGGACTGGGGTTCAAACTTAGGACCTCTTGATTTTGCAGCCAAATGCTTATTGACTGAACTAGCCTCACAGCTTTACTTCCACCAGTACATCTCCTCCTACTTTCCAAATTTCACAGCAATTCTCCTGCAAACCTCACAGGTCTAGCACTCTTGAAAGAAAGGATGTTGCACAGACATGGCTTAGCCACAATAAGAGAAAGTTTATGTATGATATTTTCACCCTGGAATGGAGTGTGTACCGATATGGAATTTCCTGAAAGATTAAAACAGTGGGCCAAACAGAGTTTCAGATCCGGGATCTTTGCCTTTGGCAGGAAAGCACTCTGCCGACCGAGCTTCCTCAGCATGCCTCTGGAGAACCTCTGTGAAAGGCTAGTAGGCGAGGCACTGAGGGAAGTGAAACTGTGAGAACAGCTTAGTCGTAGGGAAAGGTCCTAGGTTTGAACTGCGGTTCAGCAAAAAGGTTTACTCTGCCAGGAAATTTTAAAATTACTTCTGTCTCCAAAAGGTGTGTTAGATCTATTAGAAATATTACAAAGACCAGTAGTATGCAAAATGAGTAGGTAACTAGAAATTTGAACATAAAACCTTTGTTGACAGACATCCACAGCTGAAATGCTACATCTTGTGATAAAGGGGGCTGCTTAAGCTGTTTACTTTTTTTAAAAAAAAAAAAAAAAAAAAGACGACCGGTTTCACGACTTAGTCACATCTTCGAGTCAAATACCTGAGTAAATAGAAAACACCACAGCATAAGCCAGTGACAAACCAGGAAAAGCCTATCTGGATAAAGATGGAATAGAAATATACTTACGGTTAAAACATAAAACCAGGAACTCCCCATTACTAACAACAACCATCCCGGGTGTCAGAACATTTCACATAAAACATCAAGGCGATAACCACCCTTATCAACCAAACCGCCAGTTAGAGCCAGGCGGCACGGACAGCGGCGTGGCTGGACATAAAGTGGCGCAGGAGCACGTGATGACGGACTGCACTGGGGGTTACACATGTATAAGTGTGTTTGGCGGACACAAGAATTACAGGAAAAAACACTTGGTAGACAAAGTACATAGACTTTGTTGAAATGAGATAGAATGGCTGGCCAGTACTTACCATTGTGCTGTACCGCCGATAGTAACACAAAATGAATGAATGAAAAAAAAAAAAACAGAAAAAAAGGGGACAAAGGGACAAGCTTTCGGAACAGAGTTCCTTCGTCAGGTGAGAGAGAAGGGAAGAATAAAGGATGGGAACAGAAGGGAAAGGTGGTTCACGACCTAGGTCATGAAGGTGGTGTTTCGGGAGCGTGGACGTCAGAGATACTGCATGTATGTACTGAGCCAAGCCAGAGAGGATAAATATAACTAGGGAGGAAAGATCAAATAGTAAAGAGAAGAGAAGAAAGTGAAATTAATGATGCTGAGGGGTGTAGGAGGGGCGGGGGGGGTGTCTAAAACGTTTTTCATAAACAGGGAAATATGGACACACACACACACACACACACACACACACACACACACACACACACACACACACACACACATGGAGAGAGATAGAGAGAATGACAGAGAGAGCGAGAGGGCGGTAGAGAGAGAGGGGGGGGTGGGTAAGGAACGGATAATGAATAGGTGAGCTGAGGATGGAGGAAGGGGAGGGGTTAGCGTAGATTTAGGCCAGGGGGGTGGCGGGAGGAGAGGATATGTTGGAGGGCAAGTTCCCACCTCCGTAGCTCTGAGGGACTGGTGTTGGTTCGTACTATCCAAATGGCACGTGTGGTATAACACGTGCCCAGGTCCCTGGAGTTTTGCTGGAGGGCATGTTCTGCCCGCAACTACCCTAAAGACCTCGTCCACAAACAGATCTCCCGAGCTGTCCATTCCTCTCCCTGCAAAAACAATGTTCCTAACCCCAGACCACCCAGAAGCACTCCCTTAGTCACCCAGTACCATCCTGGCCTGGAATGCCTCAACAAATTCCTCAACCAGGGCTATGACTTTCTCAAGTCATGCCCTGAAATGAGACCATCACTCCAAACTGTTCTTCCCACACCACCCAGAGTAGCCTTCCGCCGTCCTCCCAACCTCCGCAACATCCTTGTCCAACCTTACAACATCCTAAAACCACCCTCCCTACCTAATGGTTCCTACCCCTGCAACCGATCCCGCTGCAAAACCTGTCCAATGCATCCTCCCACTACCACATACTCCAGCCCCACCACAGGAAAAACCTACCCAATTCAAGGCAGGGCCACATGTGAGACAACACATGTCATATACCAGCTAACATGTGTCCACTGTTCAGCCTTTTATGTTGGTATGACTACCAACAAATTGGCTGAGCGGATGAATGGGCATAGACGGACTGTTCGCCTGGGGGACACCCAATATCCTGTGGCAGAACATGCCCTCCAGCATAACTCCAGGGACCTGGGCACGTGTTACACCACACGTGCCATTTGGATAGTACCAACCAACACCAGTCCCTCAGAGCTACGGAGGTGGGAACTTGCCCTCCAACATATCCTCTCCTCCCGCCACCCCCCTGGCCTAAATCTACGCTAACCCCTCCCCTTCCTCCATCCTCAGCTCACCTATTCATTATCCGTTCCTTACCCCCCCCCTCTCTCTCTCTCTCTCTCTCTCTCTCTCTCTCTCTCTCTCTCTCTCTCTCTCTCTCTCTCTCTCTCTCTCTCTCTCTGTGTGTGTGTGTGTGTGTGTGTGTGTGTGTGTGTGTGTGTGTGTGTCCATCCATATTTCCCTGTTTATGAAAAACGTTTTAGACACCCCCCGCCCCTCCTACACTCCTCAGCATCATTAAATTCACTTTCTTCTCTTCTCTTTACTACTTGATCTTTCCTCTTTAGTTATATTTATCCTCTCTGGCTTCGCTCAGTACATACATGCAGTATCTCTGACGTCCACACTCCCAAAACACCACCTTCATGACCTAGGTCGTGAACCACCTTTCCCTTCTGTTCCCATCCTTTATTCTTCCCTTCTCTCCCACCTGACGAAGGAACTCTGTTCCGAAAGCTTGTCCCTTTGTCCCCCGTTTTTTATGTTTTTTCATTTTGTGTTACTATCGGCGGTACAGCACAATGGTAAGTACTGGCCAGCCATTCTATCTCATTTCACAATATTTATTATCTCTGAGGAGAATTTTCATCATTAATCGAAAAGTACATATACTTACGTTCAAACATAAGCTAGTATAACACCAGACGAAAAATGATATAGCGTGAAATGAAACCTGGGTCTGCAAGGAGCCAAAACCACTAAACAGGGGTCTATTAAAGGGCTAAAATTTCTATTAATAGGGGATTCCAATTTTTTATTTTTTTATTTTTAATAAATAATAACAAAGGGAGATAGAAGCAATTGTGAAACAGATGAGTGGGCTCGGTTATACGTTGAGGTAGTCAAAGTTTGGGACAATGGATTTGTACCTAAATTCAGTCTGGATGTTAAGTGTATGAGATGGAGATTGCTTAAAAGCCTGGTATATCTAGAGTTCTTCTAAAATATTAAGGTCATTTCCTTTTCGTTCCTATGTAGCACTGATAATTTAGAGGAAATGCTAGTGACCGAGTGACCAGTTGCAGAAAAGAGGTTGGCAAGGGCTGAATTGGAGGCAGGTAAATACAGATGTTCCTTACACCTGACCTTGAATGTTCTACCTGTCTGGCCAATATAATTATATGGACAATCATTACATGTGATTCTGTAAACTCCTGAGGATTTGAAATGATCTTCTTTCATTTTTTCCCTTTGCCTGAATCTCAGGCCATTATTCCTAGGAATAAAATAATCTGGGACAATGCCTCTAGTGGAAAGATGTTTTCCTGATCGACTTGAAATTCTACCAACTTATGGGATTCTGTGATTAGCTTTCTTAGGGATGCTTTTGTGCAAGGGAACTAATGTAATTAGGCCCTGTTATTCATCTAAGCGTAGAGTTGGACCTTTAAGTTTTTTAAGAACACTTTTGTTAATATTTCTTATAAACTCATTATGGTAGCCATTGGAAAAGGCGATAAACTGTATCACCCTGTATACCTGGTTGAACGCCTCTATGGAAAGTGGGGTGCTGTGCATTCTCAGGATCATAGCCCTGAAATCAGCCTGTTTGTAATGTATGGGGTGATTAGACGAGCTGTGTATCAGCAGTGGCGGACTTACGATAAATGTCAAACTCAAAAGTCCCACCCTGCAGTGTGACCAAAAGGTCCAAAAAAGGCAAAGTATTATTGTTACTACATTCCATAGTGAACTGGACCTGTTCATTGAGGCTGTTGAGCTGAAGGAGGAATTGATTATGTTCGGAATCAGGCCCATTATAAAGGAGAAAAATATTGTCAACATAATGTGCCCATAATAGGACTTTATCCGAAAAAGATGTCAAATCAGTGAAAACATGATGCTCCAGACCAGTATAAATATGTTCGCCAAAGTATATGATAGCGGCGAACCCATAGCAGGCCCCTGCTTCTGAACATAAAAATCATCCCAAACCTATTTGTCTACCAAGTGTTTTTTCCTGTAATTACTGTGTCCGCGACACACACTTTGCGCATGTGTGACCCCCGGTGCAGTCTTTCGTTGCGCGCTCCTGCGCCACTTTATGTCCGGCCATGCCGCTGTCCGTGCCGCCTGGCTCTAACTGGCGGTTTGGTTGATAAGGGTGGTTATCGCCTTGATGTTTTATGTGAAGTGTTCTGACAGCCGGGGTGGTTGTTGTTTGTATTGGGGAGTCCCTGGTTTTATGTTTTAACCGTAAGTATATTTCTATTCCATCTTTATCCAGATAGGCTTTTCCTGGTTTGTCACTGGCTTATAGTTTGCTGTTTCTTATTTATTCAGGTATTTGACCCGAAGATGCGACTTTGTCGCGAAACGGGTCATCTTTTTTAAAAATGTAAACAGCTGAAGCAGTCCCCTTTATCAAAAGATGAACTAGAAATTTAATGGTGACATTACAAGCATTATAAAAGCAGATCATGGAAGAACATGAGTCACTCTCATAAAACACTTAAAGGCTATTATCTTTATACAGCATATGTTGTACATCATTCTCTACAGTTAACACTTTTATAAAATATGAGGGGTGTTTTTTAAGTAAGTACTGTTTTGAATTTTTAAAAAGACGTGCTATCTCAATAATTTTATTTATACATTGAAGGCTGTACCTTAATTTACTTTTCTACATATAATTTCCGTCAATATTGAGGCACTTGTCACAACATTGTACCAGTTTTTGAATGTCCTCCTCGTACAAGTCTGCCACCTGACTTGTTAACCACTTTGTCATCATCTTGAAGACACTGACTGCCCAGATGTTCCTTAAAGTACAGGAACACTGGTAGTCTCTGGGCTCTAGATCGTGGCTGTATGGCAGATAATTTAGAGTTTACCATCGAAAAGATATGATGAGATCTGTAGTCTGATTAGCCACATGTGGATGGGCATTGTCTTGCAGCAAAATGATGCACTTGCTCTTTTGTTCTGAATTGAATGGTGCAGATTGTGCAATGTCTTACAGTAAGCTGCTGCATCGATTGTCTCTTTGAGGCAGAAATTCTGCAGGACGCCCACTCTGTTCGTCGTGCGCATTTGTGCGGCCATCTTTAAATCCTCTCATCCACTTTCTTACCCTTCCATCACTCATGTTTTCTCCATAAACTACACAGATCTCACAATGAATATCGATCGCTTTTAGGCCTTTAGCACTAAGAAATCTTATAACAGCCCATACTTCACAGTCGGAGGCATCTTAAACACTCAGTGTACAATGTAAACAAGGAAGAATGTAATGGCGTCAGTGCGTAGACAACAGATAAGGAGCAACTAATCAAAACGTACATTGTCCATTTCCGGACAAAATTGAGTTTGATGTGGTTTTCGGAGGTATTGTATGGCTCTACATGCTCCTGCATTCAGATTTAATCTATTTGTATATTTTAACACTGAAATATTATGTTGAAAATGAATAGTTAAAACCAATCATATACTGTATTATCCACATCACTGAATGAATCAGAATGTATAATGTCCATCATTTACGTTTCATTTTGCTTACCTTTTGTCTAATTCGGCAATTTCCGTCTAATTTAACACGTCAGGGCTTACAATGCTTCAAAGCATTATATGGCATTGTCGCCTTCTGGCATTGTTTGACGCTACTTGAGCCAAATCATTGTTAGCATTTCTCAGTGGCAGTATAGTGTTGCGGTTTGTGTGTGTTGATCCCAATGGATTTAAAAAAGGAATGTGTGATTGTTGGGAAAGATGATATAGATCATGGGACAAGAAAATGAATAAAGAAGAAATCAAAATGTGAAATGGAAACTGGCAAACATTGGAAAGAAGAAAAACAACTTAATTTTTTCGTGTCTGCTTTAGAAGTTCCTTTCAGCAGCTTCACTCCTGAACTTATTAATTGTGATTGCTTACATAAAGAACCTGAAATTGACACAATGTAATAAATTTACTGTACCCTAAAATATTCTGCCTGCAACAGATTTTTGTGTTGATTCAGTTATTCAAAGTAATGTAAAGCTTTGTGGCATTCCTTGAAGTTAACATTAATCTTAAGTTATTTTAAATGATACAACTTGTGTGAAGTGTAAATGTCTAATATAACATTTTCAATATAAAAGTAAATGTGAAGTAATGAAGGTATGTTACTAAAAACACATCAAAATGTGTAATGTCCTATATGACATATCAAAACATATATTGTCAGAAATATAAATGGATTTTCTAACTCAACCCCAAAAAAATTGAGTAGTTTAGCAGATATTAGGTTTTTGAAAAATTTGAATCAAAGGACATTAAAAGTCTTGATTAGTTGCTCCTCAGACGTAGGTACCCAGTGTGCATGTGCAGAATGCCGACCGCAGCGCTGCAGCCACGGTGTTGCAAAACGGAACTTACTTAAAAAACGTGCCTCATAATAAAATTCACATAAGAGTAAACTGTTTGTTAAAATGATAGATACATGCTGATTGAGTTTTTACCAACTACCGAAGGTATATTAGGGTTTGGTAAACTGTGCCAGATTTTGGCAAATGTACAAATTATTGTGCACACAATCACACAGAGCCTCATCTGCACAAACAAGTACAAGAATACACAAAAACTGCAGGAGAGTGAGGTACAAAATGAAATTAAAGGCAAGCTGATAGAATAGAAAATTCAGGAAAATGGTACATTCACATCCAGAGGAGTGCGCAGCACACTGCTAGAGTACATGTGGAGAGAGGAACCCGAACTGAAATCAAGGGGCCACCGTCTGCTGGGAAATTTAAAAAAGGCGAATAAAACTTTAACATCAGATTTGAATTGTTCAGAAAGTCATTAATTTCACCTAATCAGGAACAGCAACATTGATGTAGTAGTGTTCTGTTCTTTTCAGGGGGCTGGATTTAATTGAGTCACTTTCTCTCACAAACAGTGTATTAGATTAACACAATGTACGCCATGTATCACGATCAGAGGGCTGAAGTCAGGGTGCAAAATTTCATTTCTGAAGCCACTAGCCAGTCTAACAGTGTTGATTGCCAAAATCCCTTTATCTGACTGTGAAAAAAATTACCTTAAAAACTCTCCCTACCACGTTAGAACACTATATTTATACATAACACCATACAATAGAATAATAAGGTTGAATCGTAACTACATACCAGTATCATAGTTTAGCTGTCTAGTACTTCTGTGCAGAAAGGCAATGTTACACCAAAACAGAAGTACCACTTATCTATTGCATCTCATGGATCAAAATTCAGAGAGAAAAAGTCTATTCACAGATATTATTAGCAAATCCTCCAGTGTATCTGTCGTCAACCGAGTCCTGTTGATATGTCGAAGCGGTGCTCAATGTCTAAGTTAAGCACTCAAAATGACACTTCACTGTAAATCCTCAGAAATTTGTCCATACGTAGGTCCAAATTAAGTGGATAATCTAACAGGCTCTCTACACAGATCACTACTTTGTTGAGAAGACAAATTTATTTGAACCACAGTCAAATACACAAAACTCACTTGCACTTACAATTATTTTACACTGTGTATACTCATACCATACATCTTACGTATACTAATGGAAAGTCCAGGTTGGAATTAATAATATAGTGAGGACAGTTTACAACTCACCGCAAAGACGTGGCGACGAGCTGCAACAGGCACATACAAACGACACACACATACAACGCATTCAGCTATCGGCCATGGCCTTCTTCAGAAAATAGAGCACTCACGCAATCACACAGGCACACAACACAGTCATACAACCATCACCTCCGACTGCCGCACTTCGAATCACGCTCTGCAGCGAATCGGGGACTGGAGAGGAGGGGAGGGGGAGGGGATAGAAAGGTTACGTCACGGTGGTGGGGATGGGTTAGATGGGAATAACGAGATGCAGCTTAGGAATGGAGTGGGGAGGAGGGTGAGGGGAGAAAATAAAATATTATATATATATATATATATATATATATATACGTAAAAATAGTGAAGTACACTTACCAGGCGAAAGGGCACAGGCAGTAATAGTAACAAATAAACACACAGACACACACACACACACACAAATGCTAGCTTTCGCAGCCTAGCTGCTTCATCAGGCAGAAGGGAAGGAGAGGGAAAAGGAAATGATGAGGGTTTTAAGGAAGGGGGTAAGGAGCCATTCCAATCCCGGGACAGGAAAGACTTACCTTGGGGGAAAAAATGGAAGGTAAATAAATGCACATACACCCACACATTTACACCCGCCTAATCCTTAACCGACACATCAACTCCAAAAAAAAAAAAAAAAAAAAAAAAAAAAAAAAAAAAAAAAAAAAAAAAAAAAAATTATACGTAAAAATAGTGAAGTACACTTACCAGGCGAAAGGGCACAGGCAGTAATAGTAACAAATATATATATATATATATATATATATATATATATATATATATATATTAGTGTGTGTGTGTGTGCCTGTGCCTGTGTCTTTATTTGTTGCTATTACTGCCTGTGCCCCTTCGCCTGGTAAGTGTACTTCATCTATTTTTTACGTATATTTTTCCTGTTTCGAATTTTTCCTTATATATATATATATATATATATATATATATATATATATATATATATATATATTATAGGAGGAGACCTTCCAGGTGGGAAAATGGTATAAAATAAAGATTTTTGACTTACCTAAAGTACAGGCTCGTCGATAGGAACACCAAACACACACAAAAACACACAACCATTCGAGCTTTCGCCACCAGTGGTGGCTTCTTCGGGAAAAAGAGGGAGGAAGGAGAGGAGAAAGGGAAGGATACGGGTTTTAAGGAAGTGGAAAAGGAGCCATTCCAATCCCAGGAGTGGAAGGACTTACCTTAGGGGACAAAAAGGAAGGTTGTTAGAAGCGAAAATCACAGAAAAAGTTACGCAGAACATAAGCCTCACAATGGAGGATCTCACAAACAGTATGAAGGTCATGATAAAGGAAGACATTGAGAGTTCAAGACAAAAGACCCAACACTATGAAGAGAGAAACCAAAAATGTGTTGCACAACAGGAAACTAAGGCAGGAGAAGAAACAAAAGAAGAAAAATGGGAACAAGACAAGGGGAAAGAAAAATAAAGGCAGCGGAAAGAAGCGTCTGGCTGTACGTGGGAAAACTGGGTAAAGATATGACAGAGGAAGCTATTATAGAATACTTGAAAGAAAACGAAGTAAAAGGTACATATATTGCAACCTGGTGAATGAAAAGCAAGGAAGCAGATCTTTCAAAATAGGCATTCCGCTGCAAGATCTAGTCTAGTCCATGACGGAAATTTCTGCCCAGAAGATGTAATATGCAGGCCCTTTCGGCAACCCTGGAAGTTTAGAGGCTCGGCAACCGGGGACTAATATAATAACATGGTACATAGAGGGCCTGAGAGGAGTTCTGAATCTACTTCCAAGAAATTTCCTGGCTGATTATGACATTGAACTACTGACAGAGACAATGATAAGAGGGCACAAAACTGGACATCCCGGAATTTTACAATTTTCATGCCTGTGCAATACAGCGCAAGAGAAGAGGAAGACAAGCAGGTGGTGTGTTATGCATAATTAAACCACAAATGGCCCCTTTCTAACTACTGCTCAGAGAAGAGAACATGCTGGTTTTCAGGACAGGGATTGGAGTTATAATAGCAGTCTACTTCAACCCAGACCACACCTCAACAGACATAATAGATAAATCAGGGATGGCCTTGGATCACAGTAGCAGTAACGATAAGATAATCATTGCAGGAGACCTCAATTGCGCGATAAATATGCAAGATAGAAAATTAAAAAAAGTAATGGAATATCTGGTGAACGAGGGCTCCCAGTACACAACAAACAGGAGGACTGGACATACGTAGGGCATAACGGAGACAGCACAATAGACCTAATAATCACAAAGGGCATCAGATCAAAATGCACTGCCACTACATTGAAAAAGGAAGAAGCAGTCATTCATAAACACATTCCAGTACAAATAAATATAGAAAACTACAGATCCCAATTGATCAAATTGGAAGAAAGACAAAATGAAACACTTGGCAAGATCCTGGACATAGAAATAATCAAAGAGAAAATAGAGAAAGATAAGGTTGAATGGGCAATATGAGCAGGAAATATTGAAGAGGCTGCTGCATGGTTGAAATCAAATATAATAATAAATTGGGCCACCACACAAGACGCACGTAGGAGAGCGAGGCCATGGTTCGACAGGGAATGCTATGAGCAAAGAAATCTGACACTGACAGCACTAATTAACACTAGAGGACAAATAGCAACCGCAACCACCACAGAATACCAACGAGAATGGAGGAAATAAAAGGACCTAATAAGAATGAAGAAAAAGCAACATCTAGAAGAAGAACAAAAGAAAATGGTAGAGGAGGCAGAAGAAGACCCATACCAAGCTCTGAGACCGAGAAGGCAGAAAATACAGCCCAACATCCCCATGGAAACATGGAAAGAACACAAAGGAAAGTAATCTGTTCAAAAGAAACAAGACCCACGATTGAGACATCTACGACCCAACAGGCAGATGAGATCCTCACCACAGATGAAATTGTGAGGGCGATACAGAAAATGAGGAACAACAAGACACCAGGAGTAGATGGGATAAGAAACAAACACCTTAAACTGGCAGCACTAGAATAACTGCCATTATGGATCTCCCTTCTAAATAAATGTGTAGAACTAGGAAACATACTGAGAGAATGGAGAAAGTAAGAAGTCAAACTACTGTATAAGGGAAAAGGAGACACAGAGAATATAAATGCGCACAGAGGAATACCACTGGAATCCACGCCACTAAAACTCTGGATGGGAATCCTCGCCAAAAGGCTGGCAGAGAAGCTCGAACCCCTTCTACCAGAAGAGCAGTTCGGTTTTAGGAAGGGACGATCCACAATCCTGGCAATAGAAAACCTCCTGGAAGAAATAAAGCAGACAATAGGTAGGCCCAAAGGAAAACTATGTGGCTCTCGTCGACTACACACAAGCCTTTGATGTGGTCAAAAGAAAGGTTTTAATAGTTAAACTAGACGAATTAAAAGGGAGAGTATGACGACTCTAATATTGAATATACTAGCAGAAAGCCACTTACAGATAGAAGATGGAATGTCCTCACGCACGATCTCACAAAAGGAATGACAGGAACAAGCACTTACATATACGCTGATGACGTGGCCATCGCAGTAACAGATATAGAGAAGCTACAAGTAGCTCTGAACAGACTAAGCGAATGGACAGAGAGAAACGACATCAAGAGAAACAAAGAGAAGACAGACTTATTAGTTTACAGGAAAGGAGGAAGACTCATTGAAGCAGAGAACGTCAAATGCAATGTAAAACTTCTCAAGAGGGTTAACAATTTCAAATATTGAGGCTTCAAAATCCAAACAACTGGAAAAAGTTTTAGACTACTTATAAGATCTAGAGCAGTGGCGGCCACTAGAGCTATGAATGAAATCAGAAACGTCACATAACTATCGATCAGCACAGCTATGGATCTCTTCAGGCTAAAGATGCTACCTATTCTGATGTATGGCTTTGAATCAGTGGGAGAATACCTCACATACAAACAACTTGAAGAACTAGAGCGAGAAAAGGCTAGATACCTGAAGAGTCTTAGGAGTCCCACAGGACACAAGATCGAGGCTAGTGTATGAGCTTACGAGGGAGACCTTCCTGATAGAGGATCTAAGATACGAGCTCATACTCCCAGCTACTGCCAACTACAAACAGCTTCTACAAGATCTGCATGAGAAGAACAATATCATACTGGAGGAGTTCTATACGACATCTGCTATGCAAGACAGGACCTGAAGGGAAGCTAACCATGAAATGCAACACATAAAGAGACTGGCAACCCGTAGGTTTCACCACAAGGTGTGTCACAACAAATTATTTCATGAACTGAATGATGAATGTTTGTGTGAACTGTGCTTAGAATATTGCCGCGAGAGCCGTCGTCGAAACGTCAAAAAGGAAGAGACATTGTTCACGTCCTGCGCATGAAGCCTTACTATGATCCTGAAGAGCAGGTAGACGGCAATGGCTTCTTGTTCAAGGACTTTAAGGACGGTAATGTTCCTGATGAAGCCACGACAGGAACGTCTGTTGTCTATAATCACGGAGAAGGGAAGGATTCTCATGAACCGTCATACAGAGGACCCATGACACGGTCAAGATCCAGGACATGGCAGCTGGCTCGACAGGGATCATAACAGCGGGTCGCTGTTTCTCCAGGAGAGGGAGCAATGCCGCGAGAGCCGTCGAACACCAACTGCCGGCGTGGCGCAGGGGATAGCGTCACGGACTGCGGAGCAGAAGTTCGCCGGTTCAATCCCGCCCACCGGAAAAAATTTATTTCTTTGTAATTTACAATTCCAGAAGGTTCTACATCTTTCTTATGTTCACTTGTAAATTCTACTTGTTTCTTATGTTAACTGTTCTTCTAATTTCTGGTAAATTCTGTCTGTGTATAAATAGCAGTGCACTGTGCCTGAGAGGCAGTCAGTGCTGCGTGTATGTTGAGTTCGTAAGAAACGTGCTTTCAGTATAAGTGCTGTGTTTAGTTGCCTTCGAAGTCAAGCCTACTTCCATTGCAACGTGACAATATTGTGATCAATACCATATTATCGAATGCAGGAATAGACAGAAATCCATCGTAGCTTATAGCAAAGCAAGTAATGTAATCCTTTGCGTGGCATGCATGCGTTTCCTATAAATAAAAATATGGAAGTCATTTATACCTGCCATGTAGAAAATGTGCATCATAATACCAATATTAAAACCAGAAAAACAGCGGATAACATACACAGTTAAAGACTCATATCTTTGACAACATAGTAGCTAAATCTATGGAGACGATGATAAATTCTCGACTGATGTGGTACCTTGAATCGGAGAACCTTCTTTCTGCAAACCAACAAAGATTTAGAAAATTCCATTCAACTACTGGTCAGATTTTAAACCTCTCACAAGACATAAAATAAACCTTCAGATATAAGAAAACCTCCCTAGCATTATTTGTGGATTTCAAAGGAGCCTATGACAATATTTGGAGAGTAAAATTGCTAGAAAAACTAAGGAATTTAAACATGTCTGGAAAAAAAAAATGTTGGACTGGATTTGCAAATTCATGCAAGAAAGATAATGTGCAACCAAAATAAATGACATTGTCACCACATCAAAAATGTCCAAGATGGGAGTTCCTCAAGCTGCTATGACCTGTCCAACATTATTTAACACATTTATCAATGATCTCTCCTCATGTGTATTCACAACAGAAGTAGTTAAAACTGCAATATATACTGATGACCTAGTTATCTGGATTTTACTGCCAAACAACAAAAGGGATCAATTATCAGAGAAAATGAACCAAGTGATAAATAGCCTTGAAAAGTGGTCATATGAAAACTTTCTAGAAATAAACACTCAAAAAACCTTCTACCAAAGTTTTTCGCTATGTCACTCTCAACTAAAATTAACTCTGAAAATTGGAGGGGAAGTTATACAGGAGAATGAAAACCCTTAGTACTTAGGAATATATATGGATCAAAAATTAAACTGGCAGAACCACGTCAATAAAACTGCTGATAAAGTGAAAACCAGACTCAGCATACTGAAAAGATTAGCAGGAAGTAAATGGGGATATTCAAGAAATGTGCTCAACATTACTTATACAAAACCTACATCAGGCCAATTTCAACATGTGGTATTACTTCTGCTACCAGAAATATTAACAAGTTAGAAATAGACCAGAACCAAGCTTTAAGAATCATAACTGGTGGAGTAAAAACTACTACCCTAGCATCAATGAGAATTCTGACTGGGCTAGAACCCATTGAAACAAGTATCCAAAGCTTAGCTCTGCTTCAGTATGAAAAACTTATTCATCTCCCCAATCACAATCAGTGGACAAAACAGTCATGTAACAATGATAGAAGACAGTTAGAAACACAGATTAGCTTCATCGAAAAAGTAGAAAATATAAGATTACAGTATCACGTACCAGAAGTCACAGCTGAGAAATTTATTTTCCCAATCTCTCCAATTCTTCTTCTTCCTCAATTAAAGTATCAACAAGATATAAATGATGATGATAAAAAAAGTGAAACAGATCCATCAATAATGAAAACTTCAACATTAGAAACAATAATGTCAGAGATACCCCGAAGATTAGACATCTACACAGATGGATCATTTGTGCAAAAAGAAAACCCTCATCATCATTTCCTTTTCCCCTCTCCTTCCCTTCTGCCTGACAAAGCAGCTAGGCTGCGAAAGCTAGCTAGTGTGTGTGTGTGTGTGTGTGTGTGTGTGTGTGTGTTTTCTATTTATTTGTGCTGCTGTCACACCTGTGCTCCTTCGCCTGGTGAGTAATCTTTGTCTATTTTTATATAAAATTTTTCGTCTATAATATTGAAATATTGGTATAGGAATATACAGCATAATTTTCTGTTTTATCTAACTTCAGGATCACACAACTTTAATTTTGAAGGTGAAGTAGAAGCCATCAGAACTGCAGTAAAGCAGCTAAATAGCTATTCACACACATTTGACAAAGCAGTCATATCCTGTGACTCCAAAGCAGTAATATCATCAGTTGTTGTTAACTTAAGAGATCCAAAAATAGTTCACGTAAAAGATATCCAAGAAATAATTAAGTCCCTACAGCAACGAACAAGAAAAAATCAATTCAATGGATACCATGTCACTGTGGCATAGACGGTAATGAGAAAGCCTATTTCCTAGTCAAAAAGGGCACACAAATTAACCAAATTAGAAAAACTACCCTCTCATAGTTTTCAGTAAGACACATTATCAACAATATATTTAAAGAACAATTGAGAAAAATCTATAAAATCTCATGTAAGGGGAAGAGTTGAGAAACCATGTTGGATAACCAACTAATACCATATGAACCAAGAAGAGAGGTAGTAGCAACATTCTGCCAGACTACTGTTTCGCCACCCACCTGCACAAGATCTCCAGAATGTGTTCTGTGTTACAAGAATGGTACCATAATGAACAGTGATCATTTAGAAGAGTGTTTAGAATTGTACAGTTATAATTTAGACTTACCAAGATTGTACTGGGAAGCAAGAAGGCGAATGACGTTAAGTGCCAGAACATTAAAATAATAATAATAATAATAATAAATATCTTTTATTTCAGCTCTTAAATGTTGGTACTATAGAATTTGGATATCAGCTAATGATTTGCTGTTGCTCCTACTCTTTCCCTTCTCTGTACTTCAAACCCACAGTTGGGTCAATCCATATGAAGTGGTACAGGGATGGTTGCCTGACAATTTTTAAATATTCTAATTTTTTTTATATGTGAATTCCCTATATTTGAGAAGTTCAAAACAGTTTTTGAAAGTAATTTATTTTGCACCTTTACTGGATGGTGGCCATTTTTATTTGTCAGCGCGCGCCGACTTTTCAGTCTGGAGGCATTAGCGAAAATTTTAATCTCTCTGCACTGGGTTAAGTTACAACATTGCAATTGACATGATTGTTTTTAGAAAAGTGTCCTCTACAATATTGTCTATTACACAAAATACCCTAAATTCAAAAATAACCAGTCAAAATGACCTCCAAAGTTTAGTATCCAAATTTTTTTGAAATCCACTTTTTAGGCCCAAAAATAACATACAAGTAGTGACTTATGAGAGTGTATTTTTTTCCTGTAGTTAGATATCATACACTACTAGCCTCATATAGAGTAAGAACACTTACAAATGTTTCCTTAATTTTTTTATGAATTTTTGAAATTTGAAAATTTTCATTTTTTGTAAAGTTTGAGGCTAGTTATCTCGGATGGGACTGAATATAAAAATATGATTTTTGCATAGTTTGTACACCTATATGATAGCAATGTGCTGTAAAAGTTTCAGCATTGATATCTGAGTGTGAACAAAGATATGAATTTTTGAAAATGATGAAATAATTCATATTACACTACAACAGTTATTATGACTGTTGCCTATTTAAATGGTTTATTGTTTCATTGTGACATAGTGTTAACTAAATATATCACACAATATTAATTTAGTTCATTTATTTTTAGTAATACAATATTAAACAACAGGGGCTTTCGGTTGTCTTCTATTGTAATAAAAATGCCCACTTACGTTTAGGTTTATTGGCAATAAAGAATTACATTATTGATGGGTGTGTAATTGTAGAAGTAAATTACTGCTGGGTGTGGCATTGTTGTAGTCAGTCTGTTCTGAAACCTCTGTTAGAGTGGATGTACCTACTTCGAGAGTGTAGAATGTGTTATGTGCTTTGTTCTGTGTGTAATTTGTAATTAATTTTGAGAGATTAACTGAAATGCAATAAAAAGGATGAACAGTGCTATGTTGAACAGATAACAAGTGAAGTGTGTCACAAAACAGTTAATAGTTCAGTTATAAAAAACTTGAAAAATGCTATGTAACATCAGAAATGGAAATTTGAGGATCATTGTGTCAGTAAAATGACATCTCTCTCTTTAACGTTGAATGACATAGTAGCATGTGTGTATGATGGACGTGGTGGCTTGCCGAGGTTGAAACAATAAGTTTGGAAAACAATGACATTTTTGTGCATTTTTACCACCCTGCTGGCCCAAGAACATCATTCAAGAAATCTAATAGTGACAAAGTTTGGATACCGATGACAAACGTTTTAAGTAAACTTTCATTGCTTGAACTTACCACAGCAACTGGGAGGTCTTATTCTACATCACAGAAGCTGTCAGAAGAAATAAGTGTTCTTAACATTCACCACTAGGTTCAGTCGCATCTCGAAGGATGTTAACTTCTCAATTTATTTATTTTAAATACTGTATGTCAAAATAACAATGTTAATTTCAGTGATGTTTCCACTTTTTTTATATAATTCAGTACCTTGCTTCAATAATAGTTTATTATATTCCACCAATATCACACATGAATAGGTAACAGCCATAAGATCAGTTGTATAGTAATGTGAATTATTTCCTCATTTTCATAAATTCATATCTTTGTTCACACTCAGATATCAGTGTTGAAATTTTTACAGCAGGTTGCTATCATATAGGTGTACAAACTGTGTAAAAATCATATTTTTATATTCAGTCCCATCTGAGATAACTAGCCTCAAACTTTACAAAAAATGAAAATTTTCAAATTTCAAAAATTCATAAAAAATTAAGGAAACATTTGTAAGTGTTCTTGCTCTATATGAGGCTAGTAGTGTATGATATCTAACTACAGGAAAAAAAATAGACTCTTATAAGCCACTGCTTGTATGTTATTATTGGGCCTAAAAAGTGGATTTTTGAAAATTTGGATACGAAATTTTGGGGCTCATTTTGACTGGTTATTTTTGAATTTAGGGTATTTTGTGTAATAGACAATGTTGTAGAGGACACTTTTCTAAAAACAATCATGTCAATTGCAATGTTGTAATTTAACCCAGTGCCGAGATATTCAAATTTTCGCTAATGTCTCCAGACTGAAAAATCGGCGCGCGCCGACAAATAAAAATGGCCGCCATCCAGTAAAGGTGCAAGATAAATTACTTTCAAAAACTGTTTTGAACTTCTCAAATATAAGGCAATCACATATAACAAAATTAAAATATTTAAAAATGGTCAAGCAACTAACTTAATTTTTATTCTACCACTTCATTTGGATTGACCCAGTTAAGACATACAGTGCTTCCTTTCAGGTTAGCATTGTTTCATGTTTCCTACAATTTGCTTTCTCCTTGTGAAGTAACTTTTGTTTCAACACTCAAGAGCATGTAATCATTTATATCTATCTACTATTCCCCCCCCCCCTCCACTTCCCAACCCCTACTTCGTTACCCTAAACTTTTTTTTTATTATTTAAGCATTTTGTGTTCTTTGCACTGTGAGTACTTTCAAAGTGCTGTCAGTATTTTGTAACAGTTTAATACACCCTGTTTTGTGTGACTGACAACATCATTAAAGGGCTGGTGTCCCCTGTTTTCATTTGTGATACAGATGCTTAATTCTTGTTGGAGTAGGTAATTTCAAAATGGTAATAATCGAACGTCAAGGTTGGCATTCAACAATATATTGTGCATAACTCACCGAAAAGATGTATGATGAGCTGTGGTGGACATGTAAAAAAGACACTCACACATACAACACTTAAGCTATCGGCCATTGGCCATCTTCGGAATAAAAAGCATTCACACAATCACACGCACTCTGGTGAGTGACAGCCAGAGATTACGGATGTGTGAATGCTCTCTATTCTGAAGAAAGCCACTGGCTGAAAGCTCAGTTGTTGTGTGAGTGGTGTTTTTAAAATTATTATTATTATTATTATTATTATTATTACTACTACTACTATTACTACTACTACTACTACTAATGTACCTATCGCAGCTCGTTGTATATCTTTACAGTAAGCTGTAAACTGTCATTATTATATTCTTGATTTCAAAACTCAATGTTTTTGACCTGTTTGGTGACAACAGTGAATAACTTATTATTCCTCTGTTCCTATTGAGCTATATGGTCACTGTGTGTCTCCAAACATGCGCAGAACTCTGGTACTTCATTAATGAGAATTGCAAGTTTAGAGAATGAGTTTTTGTTTCAGGGAACAATACTTTGCTAGTTCGGTGGAAGAGCGAGGCAGCTAACAGTGAAGTATTTCTCAACTGGTGCACTGTAGAACTTCGAGGAACTAATGTGCAGTCACAATACCATTAAGGGCGAATGCAGCGGAAGTTAATTTATTAACATTTTGTGGTGCTGATAAAAGCTGTTCTCTTTTCTGCCTTGTGCGCTTTTCTTAACCTGCTTTGCAATGACACACATTGTAGGTGTTTTACCACTAATGTATAATGTTTCTAACTCTTCCCCTCCCTACCTCTCTTCCTCCCCTGCCCCCCCCCCCCTCTCTGACACACAAACACTTGTAGAAACAACCTTAAAACTTGATAGATATTTATAATTATTTCCAAATGATCGTTCACATCCGATACAGCTGATTTGTATCACAATGTCTAATGTGCAAATTCATTTTCTATCTTCTGTAGTTAGTCTTTTCCATTTTCTGACCAAGCAATAGTGTGTAATACAATTTATAATTGGAGATAGGGAGCTGTAGCAATGGCTGCAGGTTAATGTGGAATAGATTATGTATTTACTTAAATGAATTTACAGATGAGTGTGTAACATAGTGCAATTAACACTGAGTGCCACTATTCCCACTGTAGAGTTCAGCACAAAACTAGCTGTGGCTCAAAAGGTGTGGATGGTAACACCACATAAGAACATTATTGTCCCTATTGCTATAACATAGGTAGACTATGTTTAAATGTGGGATGCGGTGGGGGAGGGGGTGGCACTTGACCTCATTTTCTTCTTTGAACTGTAACAACTGTTGCTGTGGCCATAAAACATCTGTAGTCTGAAACAGTCCACTGCAAATTAATATTTACAAGGAAAAATGGCGGTTGGTAGTAGCAAGAAATTTTTGAGCCTATATGATAAGTGCCTCTTTCCTGGCTACGATTTGTCCTGTAGTCAAAGTATTTTCCTTCTTACTAGCTTTGTTTGTATGTTATATTTGTATAGATCACATGCACATGAAAAGACTGATAAACTGGGGCTCGTAGAAATAACATGCAACAAAATTCTTTTCATAGCTTTCTGTGATAGGGATGATAGAGAAACTGCTAGAAAAAGTGAAAAAGTAATAACCTGCTTCATTTTATAAGTAGTGTATGAAAACATATCCTTGATACCTTTCACTATGTTTACATTACTTCTTGATTTCCTGTATTTGAAACCTTGTTAATTCATCCTATCCTCTCCATCCCAATCAATTTTAGATTTGAGTTTAGACACATTTAAAAGTACCTGCATTGTCTTTCATATCAATAGGATTATTTGACTTCGCTATTGAAAACCAATGTACTCAAAGTCCTCACTTTCTGACAATCTCTTCAGGTGAAGTGTTTGAATGTAAGTAAAATATATGTTTAACCTATTTCTAATGTACCGGACGTGTTACTTACTGCCAGAAATAGAGTAATGCAACAAAGTTTGTTAAAATTTGTTGTGTAACATATTTTTAATTAGAGTAGCTTGTAGCGTCATCTGCAAGTCTTCTCGAACTGTTTCCTACGACCTAGTGCTTTGTATTTCACTCAGCGACAAGCTTTTGAGTTGGTATGGGTTTGCACATTTCTCCCACTTCAATTGGTTCTTTTTAACAATAGCATGTTACCTTTTGCATATTTGCTACATAAAACCAAAATAATTTTTTTTACAATGGTGGATAGATTTTTATACATTAATTGCTCTCTATTTTGTATATAATTGAATGCTCCAAAGCAAATTTCAGTATGTTAATAGTAAGACTATTATGTTCAGGGCTGAATGTGAAATGATAGTGTTACCATCACAATTAAGATGATCTGTAAGATGTCATATTACAGAGAGAGATATTTTATTGAAAGATATAATACCCTAAGCAATATTTTATTTGCCATTACTTATGTACTTGATAAAGGTACAGTAGTTTCTGTTTCTTGGTGAATGTTATCATTCTGTATTGTTTATCACATGTATTTTGCAAAATTTAAACTAGGTGTTTCTTTTGGTAATTTATTGTAACAGTAATAGCTGTTTTTCTGGAACTTTCTCTTGATTTGCTGTGATTTTAGTTCATATATTGGAGCATTAATTATAATGGAATTTCTGAGAGACTGTGATACTTTTCATGTGCTTTAGTCAAGCTCAGAATCTGAGAGAGAAAATTTGACTATTTAAGAGTGCTTTTGCTCTTATTTTTGTCTGATGTACAATTAAATGACAAATAAATATAGTTTCTGTAATTGTCCTTTTTTTGTAAATTTAATACACTGGTTGAGCAAAAAATGCTGTGAAATATTGCAACACTAGGATGCACACTCAGGACAGCAATTATCTTTCTGGCTCAGGGATTACACAAATAAAAATAACTGTATGCAGAACACTCCAAAATAAACTGTGTGAAATGAAGTACATCATTGGATAGTTTCTGGGAAATCAAAGATATAGTGATTTAAATCTGTTGCAAGTATTGGTAAGGATGAAGGCTCTTGTTAACTGGAAACTGGTCAGTTGTGTATCAGTTCAGCCTGCACTTCTTGCAGTTTTATTCCTCTTTGTCAAGGAAACAAAAGTGGCTTGCTTTTAAAAAAAAATAAAAATAAATAAATAAATAAATAAATTTGCTGCTGTAATTGACTTTGGAGTTACTACACGTGCTTGACATCGGCGGCATGTGTTTGATCCTTGCAACAGACTGTATTCCATATTCCTCCCCCTCCTCCCTCCCCCCCCCCCCCCCCCCACACACACACCACAAACAAAGTAGTTACATATTTGTTTTAGAAGCAGAAAAATCTGACACCAAGTATAATGCATAAAACCCATTTAGTACACTGGATTTGCATTCTGGAGGGTGGCGATTCAAACCTATTTCTGGCCAGCCAGTTTTGGTTTTGCTGCAGTTTGCCATACACACACCAGGCAAATGCTGGAATGTTTCTTTTGAAACTTCCTCATTCTTAAGAATAACAATCTGAGCTTGTACTCAATTTCTAATGATCATCTTGTTGGCAGAACATTAAGCCTTAATTTTTCTTCCTTTCTTCGTTATATATGATGTAAAGTAGTATCTGTTCACTTTCCTGAGAAATACACAGCACAATCTGCTCTGAGAATTAATCACATCTTGTCAGAATTTGTAGGTGTTTACAGATTACTTTTGTTCTATATTTATAGGAAAAGTTAGGTTAAAACTACACTTAATTAATTTTGCAGCAGCTTGACAATCTTGTAAGCAGATTCATTCAAAATGAATGTGAGCTGTTTGCCACACAGACACTGCCACAGTCAGAAAGCATTTTCCTCCTCGAGCACATACAAAAGACACACACACATAACACTTTCAGCTATTGGCCATGGCCTTCTCCAGAAAACTCACACAGGCACACAACAGTCATACAACCATCACCTCCGGCTGCCGCACTTCGAATGATTCAAAGTGCGGAAGCTGGAGGTGATGGTTGTCTGACTGTTGTGTGCGCCTGTGTGTGTTTTCTGGAGAAGGCCATGGCCGATAGCTGAAAGTGTTGTATGTCTCTCTCTCTTTTGTATGTGCCTGTCACAGCTTGTCACCACATCTTTGTGGTGAGTTGTAAACTGTCCTTGCTATATTATTAATTCCAACCTGGACTTTCCATTATTATATTTTGCATTAGGTCATTTTGTTAGACATACACTGTCAGCCACAGAGAATTCCGCACAGCAAAGGAAGCACCAATATAGGAACAGGACAGTGCACAACCACTTGAAATTGACAGGCAAATTGTAGGCAGTAGCCTGGCTGTGACGTGTCAGGAGGGTGGGCAGAACATAGTGGGGACAAAGACCAATGTCTGCCAACAACTCGTTTGCCACACGAGAACTGAGGGCACAGCCACTTAGTGCCGAGGCCTGTCCTAATTGTAAAGTGCGCACTTGGCGGATCGGGTGTACAAAGTCCAGGTCGGAATACTACAGTATCACAATCACAACTCAACTTCTGGCCACAACCTTTGTCAGAATCACATGTATGTTAATTTGTATGATCACACACACACACACACACACGTCATATGCCACTACTATTTTTGCATATCAGGGAAACTGAAAACATTTCACTAGTGTACTGGGGACGTTTGTGATGATGCACAATATTGGTGTCAACAATAAAAAAACCTGTACATATATTCCACAGTCAACCTCGTTCGAGCTGGATAGGTATTTCTTACGTGTAGATATTAGTGATAAAAGAACTCTTATCTGTGAGCTTGAATGCATTTGGAAGGCACAGGTTATCTGAACCTAAAGGACCACAAACGAGCTGTATTTGTCAGTCTTTCCGGTAATTTCCGTACAGAGAGCGGACCGACACGAAGTCCAGGCAGCAGCTTCAAGCTGGGTATTGCTCCTCTGGAGACCAGATGCACGTAATCTGCATCGCCTGCAGCCTGTGTAGCGAGGAGCAGCACCTCTCGGCAGCTGTGTCTGCGTGCGGAGGAGCGCCTGAGGTAATGTGGAACTGAAAATCCATTTGGAGTGTCAATAGTAGAAGATATCTATCTTTGAGGTCGGAATTAACAATATACTAATAAGGACAGTTCACAACTCACTGCAAAGACGTGACGACGAGCTGCGACAAGACATAAAAAAGACACACACACATACAACACTTCAGCTATCGGCCAAGGCCTTCTTCAGAAAATAGAACATTCACGCAATCACACAGGCACACAACTATCAGCTCCGGCTGCTGCACTTCGAATCGCGCTCTGCAGTGTGGAAATAAGGGAGGGGACAGGGTATAGGAAGGTTGCGTCATTGTAGTGAGGGTGTATACAGCATGGCCTAGCAGAGTGTGTATGTATTAAATGGGAGGAACAAGATGGAGTGGGTAAGGGGAGGAACATAAAATAAAATAATAGTGAAATAAAGTAAAATAGAGAGGTAGGAACTGCTGGATGTGGAAAAAAGGGAAGTTGTCATAGGTTGAGGCCTGGATAATTTCGGGATCGGAGAATGTTTTCTAGGGATAACTCCCATCTGTGCAGGACTCCCCTTGTCACACAGTTTCCTGGATTCGAACAACTAAATTGCATCCTTCGCCAAGGTTTTGATTTTCTGTCCTCGTGCCCAGAAATGAGACATAGCCTGCCTAAGATTCTTCCCACCCCTCCTAAAGTGGTGCTCTGTTGCCCTCCCAACGTCCATAACATTCTAATCTGTCCCTATGCCACCCAAAAATGCAGCCCATTTTCACAGGGATCGTATGTCCAATCCACCCATCCAGCACTTACTATTCCAGTCCTGTCACAGGCTTGTCCTACCATATCAGAGACAAAGGCCAGCTATGAAAGTAGCCATATAATTTACGAACTGTGGTGCAATCACTGTGCAGCTTTCGATGTTGGCGTGACCACTAACCAGCTGTTGTTTAGGATGAATGGCCACCACACAACTGTGGCCAAAATCAAGGTGGACCACCATTTGGCACAGCATGCAATGGATCATATGCTCAATTTCAGTGGCTGCTTCATAACCCAGGGCATCTGGATCCTCCCATCCACCACTTCTTTTCTGAACTGCACAGATAGGAATTATCCCTACAGTACAGTCTCCAATCCCGAAATTATCCAGGCCTCAACCTGTGATAACTCCCTTTTTCTCCACATCCAACAGTTCCTACCTCTCTGCCCTAAACTTCTATTTTGAAAGGTTGTGTGTGCGCGCACATTCATCCGTTTGTAAGCTGCATCTTGTTCCTCCCATCTAACACATACATGCTCTGCTAGGCCGTGCTGTATCCATCCCCACCATCATGACACAACCTTTCTATTCCCCCCCCCCCCTCCCCTATTTCCAAACTGCAGAGTGTGATTCGAAGTGCAGCAGCCGGAGCTGGTGGCCGTGTTACTGTGTTGTGTGATTGTGTGAATGTTCTATTTTCTGAAGAAGACCATGACCAATAGCTGAAGTGGTGTGTGTGTGTGTGTGTGTGTGTGTGTGTGTGTGTGTGTGTGTGTTGTGCCTGTTGCAGCTCGTCTTTGCGGTAGTCTTAAACTGTCCTTATTACTATACTGCAGAAAATAGATATCAACTCACGTAACGAAATTTCGCTGAGAGGCAAGTAAAATAGACAATCACATTCACACAGTTTAAATTTTCGGCCTTGTCATTCATCAGATATCTCTGACTTCCACAAATCACTCACTGCCATGTCGTAACCTACGTCGTGGACAACCTTTTCCTTCTGTTTTCATTATTTTCCCTCCTCTCGTACCTGACAAAGGAAAATATGTCCAAAAGCTTTTGTCCTATTTTTCGTTTGTTTTTGTGTGGCTGTCGGCGTTACAGAACTATGGTAAGTACTGCCGAGCCAATCTTCTCTCTTTTGAAGAATATTTTAGCATCTCAGTGGAGAATTCCCATAAATAATTTAATTATTAATTACATTTTTTAATTTTTTATTCATCAGGTCAACTTCCCCCACCCTTTACACACACACACACACACACACACACACACACACACACACACACACACAATTTCTACACCATTTGCACTTATTGTTAACTCAGTTCATTTGTGCAGCAAGTAGATGAGAATGTACTCATCTCTCCTGTGTGTGTGTGTGTGTGTGTGTGTGTGTGTGTGAGAGAGAGAGAGAGAGGGAGAGGGAGAGAGGGAGAGAGAGAGAGAGAGAGAGAGAGAGAATTTTAGTGCTTTGTTTGCGGTGTTCTGGTATGATCATTTTACATAAGTATTTAATTGAGAATTAAGTATCACACAGTAAAAATGAATTGTAAATTTTTAAGTGGGCATCAGTCAGCAATTTGGTGATATTTAGTTTACCATTGATTCAGATACTTTGTATATAACTGCACCAACTAGCATTAACAAGGTTACAGTACCCTAGGGTGACCAGATTTCCAAAATCAAAATATGGGATACATTTGGGTACTGTAAATTGCGATGCTGCATGTTGACTGAATATTGAGACAACAAACGTTACCTTTACTTGTGACGTCATCAACATGGCGATTATCCCTTAAATGTTACACAGTATGGCCAACCTTAGTGTCACTCGGTGAAGCAAAAATAAACACACAAATTAAATCACACACATTATAGCAAGAAACAAAGATAGTACTCCCCCCCCCCCCAATCCTTGGCTGATGTGTCGTAATTACATTTGTGTCTCTCGAAAATTCTTTTTTCATTAGCACTGTTGTGGACAGCAGTTGAGACTTTTGGTGATTAACAACTAAGGATAATAATAACTCAAGAGGATGTGATCATCAGGAAAGACAACACTGGCATTCTACGGATCGGTAGGTGGAATGTTAGATCCCTAAATGGGGTGGGAAGCTAGAAGATTTAAAAGGAGAAATGGATAGGTTGGCGTTAAATTATTGGGGATTTGTGAAGTTCGGTGGAAGGAGGAACAGGATTTCTGGTCAGGTGAGTACAGCATTATAAATACATAATCAGTTGGCGGTATTACTGGAGTAGGTCTGTTAATGAATAAGAAAATAGGAATGCGGATAAATGTCTATGAGCAACACAGTGATCGAATTATCGTAGTCAAGATAGATACGAAGCCAACACTGAGCACAATAGTACAGGTTTATATGCAAACTAGCTCTGTCAATTATGAGGAGATCGAAGAAATATGAGGAGCAACAGGAAATTATTCAGACAATTAAGAGAGAGGAAAACTTAATTGTTATGGGAGACTGGAGTTCGGTAGTGGGACAAGGAAGGCAAGGAAGATAGTAGGTGAATATGGTCTGGGCAACAGGAATGAAAGAGGAAGCCGCGTGGTAGAATTTGGCACACAACATAATTTAGTTATAACAAACACCTGGTTTAAGAATCACGAAGGAAGGTTAAATATTTGGAAGAGACCAGGAGATACCATATAGATTTTTATAATGGGAAGAAATAGATTTTGAAACCAGGTTTTAAACTGTAAGACATACCCAGGGGCAGATAGAGACTCTGACCATAACTTGTTGGTTATGAACTGTAGGCTGAAACTAAAGAAACTGCTAAACTGTAGAAACATAAAGAGATGGAACCTGGATAAACTGAAGGAACCTGAAAATCTCAAGAATTTCAGAGGGAGCTTTAGGGAGCAATTGACAGAAACGAGGGGAAATAGAACAGTGAAAGAAGAATGGGTAGCATTGAGAAATGAAATAGTGAAGGCAGCAGAGGACAAAATAGGTGGGAAGGCAAGACCTACAAAAAAATTCTTGGATATCACAGGACATACTAAATTTAATCGATGAAAGGAGAAAATATAAAAATGCAGTAAATGAAACAGGCAAAATGCAGTACAGACGTCTAAGAAATGAGATTGACAGGAAGTGCAAAATGGCTAAGCAGGAGTGGCTAGAAGGCAAATGCAAGGATGTAGAAGAATGTATAAATAGGGGAAAAATAGACACAGCCTACAGGAAAATTGGAGATATTTGGAGATAAGAAAAACAGCTCTATGAATATCAAGAACTAGGATGAAAAACCCGTTCTCAAGAAAGAAGGGAAAGCTGAAAGGTGAAAAGAGTATATAGAGAGGCTCTCTGGAGGAAATGAACTTGGATGCAATATTGTAGGAAGGGGAGAAGAAGTAGATGGGGATAAAATAGGAGATACTATACTGAGAGATTAATCTGACGGATCACTGAAAGACCTAAGTCGAAACAAGGCCCCTGGAGTAGATGACATTCCCTCAGAGCTACTGAAGTCTCTGGGAGAATCAGCCATGGCAAAACTGTTTCACCTGGTGTGTAAGATGTATGGTACATTTGAAGTACCCTCAGACAGCAAAGGACCTGGAAGAGCAGCTGAACGGAATGGCCAGTATGCTGAAAGGTGCATATAAGATGAACATTAACAAGAGCAAAACTAGGGTAATGTAGTGCAATCTAAGAAAATCAGGTGATGCTGAAGGAATTAGATTAGGTAACAAAACAATAGAGGCGGTAGATGAGTTTTGTTACTTGGACAGTAAAATAACAAATGGTGGTCGCAGTGCAGAAGATACAAAATGCAGAATGGCATTAGATAGAAAAAGCCTTCTTGAAAAAGAGAATTTGTTAACATCGAATATTGATTTAAGCCTAAGGAAGTCCTTTCGGAAGGCATTTGTGTGGAGTTTTGCCTTGTATGGGAGTGAAACATGGACAATAAAGAGTGCGGACAGAAAGGGGATAGAGGCTTGTGAAATGTGGTGCTGCAGAAGAATGCTGAAGATTAGGTTGGTGTATCATGTAACTAATGAGGTGGTACTGAACAGAATTGGGGAGAAAAGGAATTTCTGGCATACCTTGACTAAAAGAAGTGATCAATTGGTAGGACACACTCTTAGGCATCATCGAACTGTGAATTTTGTGTTGGAGGAAAGTGTATGGGGTAAAAAGCAGAGGAAGACCAAGAGATATATACAGTAAGCAGATTCAGACAGATGTAGGTTGCCGTTCTTATGTGGAGTTGAAAAGGCTTGCTCAGGATAGGGTATTGTGGAGAGCTGCATCAAACCAGTCTCCGGACTGAAGACGACAACAACAACGACAACTGCAGAAAGAACATGAACCAAATGTGACAAGCACAGGAATCAGGAGTTTTCTTTACACTTTATTTGCAGACGTGGGAGGGAATTTCACTAATGTTGCCAACAAAATGTTAGTTTAACATACATAAGAGGATAGTGAATTTACTGAGTGGAGAACGGCGCATACAAGAACCTGTCAATTATAGAACAGGGGCAACATTATTTATTTCATTTTCAAGATGAAAGATTATTCGCAAATCCCGTCAATCTACGTGATTGTATTTTCAAGAATCCATTTAACCATCATTGCCAACATCAGCCCACTACGTCACTGACGGAAGTTTGATTTTACCTGGGGCTTTGGGCAGGGAGAAAGGAAACAAATATTAAGAGTAATGAATATGTACTAATAAGATTATAGAACTGGGCCAGTGCATACTGAAACGTTTTAATAGATTTTTAGTAATTACAGTTTATTCTACTGATACTCAGCTTTTCAATATTACGATGCATGGGGGTCCTGCTCGCTGCAACATTATTCTCCTGGGGCGTCGTGGTAGAAATAAATACTCTTAGGTACAATTTTTCACTTCTTCTTTAATTTGAATCAAACTACTTCTCCACCAAAACATTACAAGTTCGTAACAATGCAAGAGAACTTCGGTGATAGTACTTCCATTTTAAGAAGCAGACTAACATAGATTCCAGTGCGCTTTGTAAAAGCCAAAACTCGAACTCCCTCACGCAAGGCAGTGAGGCAAATATGTAACATTGACAATAATGGCATTACAGTATCCATTGTTCATAACGATTGATTATACTAATTTACAATTAACAAACACACAAAGAAAACATTTCATGTACACAAAAATAATCACAATATAAAATGAAAACTATGCATACAATAATTTTACAAGCACATATCGTTTTAAGACTTAATCACGCTACTTTTTGTTTGACAACAAACCAAAATGTTAAATGTCAATTAGTTAACGAGTACATCATACATGTGACTAACATATACTGAACTATCACATATCTCGGCCATTCTGAAAATACGTTCAAAATCTCACGTCAATCAATATATACAAAGATATACAATATAGGAATTTCGACTATTACATTAATTAACACAATTAGCTGGTCAATACAACTTGTTTATGAGCCTAACATATATACAGTGCTATTTATTTTAATGTCTTTATGTTTTACAAAAGTTTGTACCCTTTGTCTATCTATTTATTGAAATAAATATTAAGATGAAAAATTTCTAGCAGGAAAAATTAAATATAAAGAAAATATAAAGAAGATTACTCACCAGGCGAAGGAGCACATGTGTGACCGCATCACAAATAAATAAATGAATACACACACACACACACACACAATTGCAAGCTTTCGCAACCCAGTTGCTTCTACAGGCAGAAGGGAAGGAAAAGGAAATGATGAGGGTTTTAAGGAAGGGGGTAAGGAGCCATTCCAATCCCGGGAGAGGAAAGAGTTACCTTGGGGGAAAAATGGAGGGTAAACAAATGCACACACGCCCACACAGACACAAGTGTATTTATTGAAATAATGTAAGATGACAAAAGTATTGTTTATAGAACTGCCTGGAAACGTCTTATACAAATCTCTTAATGAAATCTGTCACTTGTTTTGATCACAGTATCACCGAGACACTGTCCTACACTGATTCCTAGACTGGCTATTTCGTTTGTAACTTCACACGCAAAATATATCATTATTACACCACACGATTCCGGGTCAGACGCAGACAGTATCGTACAATAACATTGAGATGAGAGGTCCAGCAGTATTGTCACAATACGTACCTGATTTCGTACAGCGATGTCAGCGGCTGCCGTGAGACTCGATGGGAATGAAGCAGTGCAACTGAATTGATTATGTGAGCCAGCAGGGCAGAAATGCCATATTTCAACGAGAAATATGATGAAATTAAAAATTTTCAGTTGCATAAAAAACTTTCCTTCAACAGAGTGCTATGCTGAGCTAATTTCATTGCAAATTATCAATATTTGAAGTGATGAGCATACCATTCTTATTGTTTAGTCCATTTACTTGTCTCTCACTTACATTTTACATGAAATTTCATAAAACTCAACACATGATGTATCCTGAAAATGAGTTTTTGTTTTTATTATGTCCTTCAGAGTTTGTGTACTAAATCTGTTCCTTTTGTCAGTTCATAAACAATTGCTGATTGAGTACACTTTTTCTGCAGCATCGTTAGTGGGGGGCAGAGCCACCACAGACCCAGTAACGAGCAGCTAATTGTTGCACCAGTACATTGAAAATGAAACACCATTTTGTGCCAACACACTTCACACTTCTCCATGAATTTTCGCTTCCTATACATTTTTATTGTTTCACTTCCTCAGAGAGCTGAGCCACCTAGATATCTTGTAAAATACTTACACAAAACTCCGCTAAGGTTTTAAGACTCTGTTGAACAGCCTTTCGTGGAGTTGGATGTTTGAGCTGAACCCAATTAAATGGTTTGAGCACATGAAATGGGTATGCCCATTTCTCAATATGATCAGTTACTGTGCTGTAAATCAAACTTGAAATCTCCAAGAAATCTAACTCATTCAGCAAGCCACCTTCTTGTAATGCAATTATTAATGATTCAATTTTTAAAGTTTCAAAGTTTTCCTCCTTTCTCACTTTAACTCTATTTATCAATAATTCTAACTGCTTCAAAACTTCATTTGCAGACATGTCTGCTGCCTCAATAGTTTTTATTGTTGACGTAAACATCTTCAACTGGCTCTTAACAAAACAGAGCCAAAGCAAAGATTGAGGATCCAAACAATTATTTTAATATTGTAGGGCATTTTTCTTGAGATAAGGAATAAGATTTTAGTCCATAGTACATATAAATAATTCTGTTAATGGACGGTTCTTGACATTGCCAAGCACATGTTTATATTCCACTTCAGATAACTAGCAAAATTCTTTCAGTTCTTCAACACAAATGGAGTATCTGTGACAAAACTGCAAGTTTTTGTTTACAGTTGTTTGTGTGTCTACTGGAAGTATATCAGCACTGGTTTGCACTGCATTATGCAAAATATGCGCTGCACAACCTACACCGTGAATGTTGCTCTTCAGCAAAGGTTTCAAACTTGAAAAAACATTGCATTGTTCCTTTCTTCCTGAAACCCCAAAGTTTGTGTTACAATTTTATCCCTCAGATGGTATTTATCCAGAATGTCCATGATAAACTTGGTAAACATCAGCCATTACACCTCTAATATTCTGGAAATCAATCACCTTAGCTTGAATACCCTTATTCGGCTGAAAATACCTAGCAATAACTGGATTACTTTTGTACTTTCGTGATTGGACATGTCTACCATTGTTGTTGTTATGGTCATCAGTCCGGAGACTGGTTTGATGCAGCTTTCCACCCTACTCTATCCTGAGCTAGCCTTTTCATCTCCTCATAAGAACGGCAACCCACATCCACTTGAATCTGTATACTATATGCGTCTCTTGGTCTCCCTCTGCGATTTTTACCCCACACACTTCCCTCCAATGCTAGATTTACAATTCCTCGATGTCTAAGAATGTGTCCTACCAAGCGATCCCTTCTTTTAGTCAGGGTATCCCAAAAATTCCTTTTCTCACCAATTCTGTTCAGTACCTCTTCATTAGTTATGCGATCTACCCACCTAATCTTCAACATTCTTCTGTAGCACCACATTTCAAAAGCCTCTATCCTCTTCCTGTCCGCACCGCTTATCGTCAATGTTTCATTCCCATACAAGGCAACACTCCACACAAATGCCTTCAGAAAAGGCTTCCTTACACTTAAATTAATATTCAACGTTAGCAAATTTCTCTTTTTCAAAAATGCTTTTCTTCCCATTGCCATTCTGCATTTTATATCCTCTGTACTGCGACCATCACATGTTATTTTACTACCCAAGTAACAAAACTCATCTACCACCTTCATTGTTTGGTTACCTAATCTAATTCCTTCAGCATCGCCTGATTTTCTAAGACCGCATTCCATTATTTTTGTTTTGCTCTTGTTAATGTTCATTTTATACGCTCTCTTCAACACACTGTCCATTCCATTCAACTGCTCTTCCAGGTCCTTGGCTGTCTCTGACAGAATTACAATGTCATCAGCAAAAAGGAATGTTTTTATTTCTTCCCCCTGAACTTTAATCCCTATTCCAAATTTTTCCTTGCTTTCTTTCACCGCCTGCTCTTTGTACATATTGAATAGCATCGGAGAAAGGCAACAGCCTTGTCTTACTCCCTTCCCAACTAATGCTTCCCTTTCATGCCCTTCGAGTCTAATAAATGCAGTCTGGCTTTTGTACAAGTTGTAAATAATTCTCCTTTCCCTGTATTTTACCCCTGCTGACTTCAGAATTTGAAAGAGTGTATTCCAGTCCACATTGTCAAACGCTTTCTCCAAATCTACAAAAGCTAAAAATGTAGGTTTGCCTTTCCTTAATCTATCTTCTAAGATAGGTCTACCATAACTGAAATATATTTCACATTGTTAATCTGTGGACAAATTTGATTCAATGTGTATGGATCCAACACGTTCCACTAATGTAAATTTACACTTTTTTTCCTAGAACAGGTAAATTTTTTCTCAGACAGCTTCCTGGTGATCACAATTGTGCAGTCCATTGGTCTGAAGTAATGGGTATGTTTCACTTTCCTCAGCAGCAAGACGATTCATCACTCGTAGCAGCACTCTTTTAACATTTTGTAACAAGACAATGCTTTGTGATGAAGGTTTGTTTGAAACAGCTAGTTTGTGTTTTTAACATTAATGGGTTGCACAACGTCGGATCAAATATTATAAAATGTTTGTTAAGCTTAAGGTTCATAACTGCCGCGTCATCATTCCCTAAACTTTGAATCTACTTACACTAAAGACAATACAAACATCAATGCCCGAGGGAGGATTCAAACCCCCGACGGGGAACGGCCTAACGAATCAAAGCAACGTCTCAATGCACTCCACCGCGGCTGTCAGATCCATTTTTGACTGAAAAATTACTTTTACACAACATACAAAATAATTTCTGCATTTCTTGTTCTATTCTTGAAAACAGAAAGCCAGTTCTCATTTCATCTCTAAATACACATTCTTCTTGGCATTTCTCACAAAAGTATGCAATATACTACATGAGATAATATCAACTGTTACTAATAGTCTAAAATCAGTTAAATCTTCCAATTGCAACGACCTCAGACTGCTCTCAAGATAGTAAATAAACACACTGAAACATATAGCGAAACGATTTAAAAGTGTGTGGCAAATGCCGGCGACACGAATAGAGAGCCATGTTGGCTCTCCGCTCTCATGTTTAGCCATTTGGAGATCCCAAAATGCATCATCTCGTCATTGACACTTGCACATCACGTAAAAACTGCAAAACTCGTGCCTCATTTTAGTATTAGTTAATCAAAGCAAACTTTCTTTATTGTTTTATTAGGCCCAAATTTGTTTTCCAATGTTTACTTGGAAATTACCGTACTTAAAGATGATTTATTTTGAAATATACGGGACCGTTGATAAAAAACGGGACTATTTGCGGCCCGTATTTATTTTGTCGGGAAAATGGGAAACGTCAACAAAATACGGGATGATCCCTACAGTACCCCACATAATGTGTATTTAATGAGATACTGAAAAAAGGGTGTTTTTATAGAGGCATTGCCGGCCGAGGGGACTGAGGCGCTCCAATCACGGCCACTACGGTCGGGGTTTCAAATCCCCCCTCGGGCATGGAAATTTGTGCCGTCCTTAGGATAAGCTAGTTGATAAGTAGTTTGTAAGTTTGGGGACTGATGACCCCGTAGTTATGTCCCATAAGCTGTACAAACATTTGAACATTTTTTATAGAGGCATCAGTCAGTGACCCCCGCCCTTTTAAAAAAGGCAAATGACTAGTTTTGACTAGTGCTCCTTTGCAAATGGAACATAGGCATAGCTGCCAACTATTACGGATTGTCCGTAATTGTTACGGATCTATCATCTTATTTACGGAGTTATGGGAAGTTCTTAGGAAATTACGGAATTAAGACATTTGAAATATGTTTTAAGAAAATCGGATTAGGTACTAATGATAATGCTAGGGAAAGTTTCATTGATCGCAATGATTTTCTTCCTGAGTATGTAGAAAAGCTGTAGGAAATGTTAACGATAGCATTTTCATTGCAAAAAGTCCCACCTGTTGTTCTCCTCCATACCTACCAAATGAAACAAGAGCTACGTAAATTCCTTCATTCATAACTAGTACTTGGTCTTCCGTCTCAGCTAAACAGTCCACGTGTTTTATCAGGCGTCAGAAGTTAGCCAATTTGGTTTTGAAGAGAAAAGTTTTCATGGTTTTTTCTTTCTTTTTTGTTTCGCCTTCTTTCGTTTTTATAGCAGTGTTGTGCTGCTAGAAATAAATACGAGTTATGATATTTCGGCCAAATATGTCATTAATTGGGGTAGGTTGGTTTATTCGTTGTTTTAAAAACCAGACCATTTGGTATATAGTGTTACCTGCTAATGATTTTATATTGTTATTTCATAAATGCAAGGAATTGCACACTTATTTCTTTCTTCTGCAACTGTTAATTTCCTTGAAGACAACTGTTTGAAAATTGCAGGAATGTTTTTATGCCACCCTCGGTATTTACAAAAATAATTTTTTGGGTTATTCCTCCTAACCTGATACTGTTCATTTAGAATTCTTTCTCTTCGAGGAATATATTTATGAATGGAGAGTGTCATAAATATACCATTTAATCGTCTAAATAGGGCTTGTAAAAATTTTCTTGGAAGGACGCACGTATTACCCACAAACCCTCATCCTCCTCATTGCTCTGTCGAATTATTACTGACAGTCTCTTCTCAAGGTTGGCAACTATGCATAGGTTTTGCATATCTGTAATGCTTCCTATCCACACCACTAGATGGCATTACTGTCAGTTACACTGTTAAATGTCTATTGCATTATTGTTTACCAAGTACTAGCTGAAAACCTGGCATTGCCCAGGTATTTATTTATTTATTCCTGCCTTGAGTTAGTACTTCTCCTATCCCTTCTCTCTCTGTCCATCTTCTTTTTCTAAAACCATGTTATATTTATCAGAGAATATATAAGAAATAAGGTTGTGTTGCATAGTGTGCAAAATTATAAGTGTGGTATCCAAACCAGTGGCGGACTAAGGCTGTCAGAGGCCTGTAGCAGTGGTAAAACAAAATGAGGCCCCTCTCCACTTGGAAATACATGTATTACTATAAAAAAAGTAGCTTTTGAGATTTGGAGGCCCCAGAATGAGAGGCCAAGAGTGCTCAAAAAAGGAGACCTTCCAAGAAGACAGGCCCGGGTGGTCTGCCCTCCTTTAGTCCGCCACTGATCCAAACAAAGAAAGGTAGTAATCAAAATACAAATGGACCTAAAATTCATACAATCTTACATTTATTGAGTTATTTGTTGTACAATTGTATAATTTTTAGGTACATATTCATTAGTATAAGTACTGTATGTTTGTAAAATCTTAAAGAAGTAATGATTAAAACGTGGTGCATGATGAGGCAATGTTCTATGAACGTTACTGTTTATGTGCTCATATCTAATGAACTATGTGTCATACTTTGATAGAATTTCGAAGGTACATTCAGCTATATGTGTGTATATGTCTAAAATTTTCTGCCGCTACAATTTGTAGTGTGTTAATTACAAATTGTAACGTCATACCGAATGCCGTAGTTGTAGTCCACGAACAGCGGAAAGGTAGTAGGTGAGAAACTTTTTTCCTTGCATCATTTTACTGTGGTTGTTAGCGAGAAAAAAATATAATAAAGGTTTGACATTATCTTTAAAGTTTGTTGCAAGTTGATAAGTACTTAAATTTCCATACAGTTTATGAATAGTCTCTTTTCATTTTGTGGAAATTTACGCAACTCGTTTATGATGTTATAACTCCTGAACCATGTGTTATATGTGGTTCATACCATTACAGAACTGGTACCTAACTGTAAGGAATAGGTGTATCAGATTTGGTTGTAATCAATCCAGTGGTTTAGGAGGAAATGTGCAACATTTTCACTCCCCCCCCCCCCCCCCTCTCGCATCTCGTTTATAATGTCATATCTTGTGAACTACATGTTGTACGTGATCATGAAATATGGTGACTATCCTCATGGATTGAAGTTTGTGTGTGCAAAATTTCATAAAAATTGGTACAAAACTAGATTTGTATGCAATACATTCACACAAACACACACATTGACACTGTTTTATATATAATTATTTTATCATGCAACGAGAAAGTTACTTTCACTGGACATCCTTCCTAGATAACTTTAAGTTTGGTACACCACAAATGGAGACCTGTTGCACGTGTGAGGCACTAACTGTTCAGCTGAATTCTTCTTGACTAAATGATGCAGCACACTGCAGAGCTGTGATTGAGCTGCTTCTCCATAAGAGGAGGAGCAGAAAATTTTACACTGCTCTTCAACATGAGAAATCAAAGCAGGGGTATTAGATGACCACATTCTTTCTTAAAAGTTCATGCAGAATGTCTTCTTACCATAACTTTTTATTTAATGTTGTGACCTTGTCGCCTTTTTGTTGTTTCATTCTTTCTGCCATTAGTGGAGTACTCGCCCCGGTCTAGGTGTCAGGAAAGGTACTGGTGCAGGATTCGATGTCAACTGTAAGAACTATTCAGATTAATAATAGAAGTTTTATTGACTGAAAATTATAATACTCAACTTTAGAACTTAAGTCTTTCTTCTCACGTCGTCTGTATGATGCCAACTGCGCTGAGACCAAGTTACTGCTTTGTTCGTAACAGAGTTCTCACCTAGTAAGTGCCTGGGTTCTGACAAGTAACTGCTGGGCTGTCCAGACAAATGTGGGCCTAGATACAGCCTCTTGTAGAGGCGCGCATCTTCTGTCACTCCCTGCAGGATGCACGGCGCCTGCTTGCGATTGACTTTCAATTGATTGCTGCCTTCTGCACGATCGTTCACTTACATCTGGCATATGGCGCTGACTTTACGCCACGGCATTTAAGACAAATTACTGTTAATGTATTTTGCATACACAATATATAGGCTGAAAAAAGCACAGTATACATCATTCTACCATTTAATTTTGTATAGTACCAGATTGTTTTATTACAGCTGCTATGACAGCCAGTGGACCTATTAGTCACATTTTCCTTCTGGGACTCCACCATGGTCAATTGCCAGAGCCAAATAAACTAGCCTACCCATCAGGAAAGGTTCCATTTAAGTCCAATACAATAAAAGCCTTGGAAAAAACGCTTGGCGAACACATGCCATTCTGTTAAGATATTATGAAGAGGCCTGTAGCGAGCGACAACTGAGATGATGGTTAAATGAACTGTGAAATATTGATTTTTGTTGTAGAACTGTGCATAGCTATTGTAAAATGTAGAATTGTACATTTTATATTGTTTGAATTAAAGATAATGATAATATCAATAAAAAGGAGTATATGGTTTCAGAAATTATTATTATTAATATTTTTGGCAACAATTAACTACGCTACTTTTAATACTAGAAACAAATTTTTTTCGATGTCCGACAAATGTGTGTCTGGTGACTTCAGCCCATTTAAAAATATGATTCAAATGCCATTACTGGTAACTAATTTTGCCAAGTTAGTGATTTTCCAACTAAATCTCATATCTTTTGAGTACCTTTCAGGTGTGCAAATTTTTTGCATCTTGCGGCTACACGGAATTGTGGCGGATTTTAAAAATAATTTGTTTATATTATTATTATTTACTAGCTGAAAACCTGGCATTACACGGGACATTTATTCTAATCTTCACATCCGCATCCCCCCCCCTCTCTCTCCACCTCTTTCCTTCATCCCTCTCCTTCTCTCCGCTCTCATTGTCCATCTCCTCCTCTCCCCTTCCTCTGTTAATCTCCTTTAAATGCATAACTCCACCCTCCCTTTATCTGCTGGCAATGGCCTTATCTCTGTGTCTAACTCCTTCTCCACCTCCTCAGCCCATTTACTTCCCCATTTGTCAGTAAAAAATTAAATTACTTAATTTAATGTAGACAATGAAGTGTTGTTTTGCAGGTTCAGTGTGCCAAATTTTATCAAGATTGGAATAAAACCGTAGATTTTGTTGAAGTTTGTAAGTAAAGTACACTCCGCCATACACCATACAAAATATAATGTACCCAGTGACCTTCCTCATAGTTTGAAGCTCAAGTGTGCAAAATGTCATCAAGATCAGAATACAAATTTAGATTTTGCCAATGTCCATTGGTTAAGTATCCTCTGTGACGTACCATATGAATTTTTGTGTAGACTGTGACCTTACTCTCGTTTTCTGTCAAGCGTGTAAAATTTCATGAGGATAGGTGGATGAATTAAGTCTAGTTATTCAAATTTCCCATTATGCAGCTTCAATAACATATCAATATTATGCAAACTAATCCTTCACGAATGCCCAAGCAATATGTTGACAAAGTTTCATCACAATCAGTTGAACGGTACAGCCGCACATAAAATATGAAGACACAACCATTCATTTTTATATATTAGATTTAATCACTGGTTCCATTCAACATTGGCAAACAGCTCTACCTAATTTGGAAGCTACAGTTCTGATTACAGTGTTACACAATTGTGGGTAGTATGGTAGTACCAATACCTACACTTTTTGTTCCAATTTCTTTCTTTTTCAGATTCTTCTCCTTTTTTGGGGGGGGGGGGGAGGGGGGCACTTTGTACTGATATAAAAATCTAAAAATTGGAAATATCTATTAAATGGTGTGATCCTTCTGGACGTCAGAGGTGAACTACTGAAATGCAAAAATGATGATTTTTGACGTATCAATCTACTGTGGCTTGTTTAAGTCATACCTTCTTATGGGTAAAATACTGTACTCTTATGTCAATGTAAATAAAGATGGCTTCATAATTGTATTTTAGAGAGCTAAAATATTGTATGTTCAATCCCCTTCTAAATAATCCATAAAAACAATCATAATGAGAAAAGTAAACATAGAAGCTGTTGTAAGGGGATACAAAAAGTTAGGCTCTTCATAATTTTGTAATTGACTTAATTCAGAGGTATAAATAAAATCAGAGCCACAGTAGCATCTTACGATAGGTTACCTCAGATGGGCAGATCTGTCCTGGTATAGTTTTCTAAGGTCCTGATAGGCATGACATGGAACACTGCATGAAACTTTGTTTACGATTCTCTTGTAATGTACACATATTTACTGAAAAAAAATAATTCTGTTAAGAACAAAAAATAGCTAATAAACAGCAAATCTCTGACCTTTGTAGAATGTAGAAAACTTGTATATAATGCAATACGTACATCATGTAATGTTCTGAATAAGCCACCATTGCTATAGCTGAAGGTAAAATAACACAGAATGATGATAAAATGCCCCTCAGGGGCTGAGCAATAATTTGCTGAGTACGGGCTTGGCGAACCTGGGGTCCTCAGCTGTGGGCTGTGTCGCGCCAACAGTCCGCTACACCGTAAGCTCTGCGCGTGCTTCAAAGACCATCGTTCGGCACTACGGTGGAACGTTGTATGTTTCAGAGCCCGGGGATCTTGGCTTAATTGCCCGGGTCGCGAAGACGATACAAACCTCTGTAAAAAAAAAACCTCAATCTCAAGGTGTGCTACATGCCGAGGAGATGCATGGCTGTTGAGGTTGAACAGCTGCTAGCGAGCAACCTCTGAGGAACCTGCCGCACCTCAGTTGTATAAGGCTTACCCAGGCAAGCGGGGCTCTGCCTGGATGGACCTTTAGGTCCCTAGCTGCTCGTGGGACCAAGATGAAACGAGCTAATAAAAGCGAGGCCGGTCGCGAAAACGGCATCTCAAAGCGTGGTAAGGTTGATTTCAATGCTGAGAAATATGACCCTCAGTTGTTCCCTGCCTTGGCAACGCCATGGGAGGAACGTAGGGCGAGAAATCGAGGTGAGGCATATGCCCCCCCCCCAATACTTAGTATGTTCCCGGACTGACAGTGAGTCATTTACCAACATGAAGCTCCTGTTTTTTGTTGAAAACGTTGAGGATGAATTCGGCGAGGTGGAGGGCATGTCAAAGATGCGATCCGGCTCTGTCCTTATTACGACGTCATCCCCAGCACAGTCACGAGCACTGCTTGCCTGTGACAAGCTGGGTGAAGTTCCCATAACGATCACTCCTCATAAGAGCCTCAACATGGTACAGGGTATTATATTCCATAAAGATCTTCTGTTGCAGACCGATGACAAGCTACGTAAGAACTTGGAGCGGAGAGGAGTTCATTTTATACGGCGAGTGCATAGGGGTCCGAAGGACAAAAGGGTCGCTACCGGTGCATTCGTCTTGGCCTTCGAGGGCGACACGTTACCTGAGAAGGCAAGGTGTTGATTTACCGGATTGACGTGAAGCCCTACGTTCCTCCCCCTATGCGCTGTTTTAAGTGCTGGAGGTTTGGGCACATGTCCTCCAGGTGCACTGCCAACTCCACCTGTCGAGAGTGTGGACGTGCGGAACACCCTAACGTCCTTTGTGCACCTCCTCCATTTTGTGTGAACTGTGGACAACACCACTGGCCTTGCTCGCCCACCTGCTCTGTTCTGCATAAGGAGAAAAAGATCATGGAATATAAAACTCTGGATAGGCTGTCTTACTTGGAGGCAAAGAGGAAGTACAAGAAACGGCATCCCATCAGCATGAAGACATCCTTTGCTGCAGCCGCATCTTCATCTATAGAATTACCACGTGTACAGTCGGTCCTCATGGGCTCTCAGGCTTCAACCTTAAGAGTATAGATTGGGACCTCGCTAGTTACATTTCAGGCAGTACAGACAAGCAGTCTTGCGAGCTACTTTTGGACACACTCTCTGAAAACTGTCTTGAACAGTTAAACCGGCAACCCATGCGCAATGGAAATATTCTAGAGCTTATAGCCACTAACAGGCCTGACCTTATTAACGATGTCTCTGTAGAGACAGGAATTAGTGATCATGATATCGTCATAGTGTCGATGGTGACCAAAGTTCATAAACCAGTCAAGAAGGCTAGGAGCGTGTTTTTGTTGGGAAGAGCCGACAAGCAAATGTTACGATTGCACTTAGAAAATGAATGGGCATCGTTTAACTCTGGGACTATGGATGTAGAGGAATTGTGGACTAAATTTAAGTGCATTGTTAATAAAGGGTTAGAGAAATATGTGCCAGTAAAGATGATTAAGGATGGAAAAGATCCACCGTGGTATAATAATAATGTTGGAAAGCTGCTGAGAAAGCAAAGGCTGTTGCACTCTCGTTTCAAAAAAGAACACGCAAATGATGATAGGCAAAAGTTAGTAGAGATTCGTGCGTCTATAAAAAGATCGATGCGTGAAGCATACAATAATTATCACGGCCATACCTTAGCAAAAGATCTTTCCGAGAACCCGAAAAAATTCTGGTCCTATGTAAAATCGATAAACGGGTCAAAGCCCACTGTCCAGTCACTAGTTGATCATTCCGGGGCAGTAATAGAAGAAAGCAAACGGAAAGCTGAAGTTCTAAATTTAACCTTTAAGAAATCTTTCACGCAGGAGGACCGCACAAATATATCATCATTTGATCAACATACTAATTCCGAAATGGGGGACATAGCAATAGGTATTTCCGGTGTAGAGAAGCAGCTGAGAGAGCTAAATACGAAAAAGTCTGCTGGTCCGGATGGAATACCAGTTCGGTTTTACAAAGACTATTCTGCGGCATTGGCCCCCTACTTAGCTTGCATTTATAGCGAATCTTTAATTCAACGGAAAGTTCCTAGTGATTGGAAAAGGCGCAGGTGACTCCCGTGTATAAGAAAGGAAAGAGAACTGACCCATACAATTACAGGCCAATATCGTTGACATCAGTTTCATGTAGAATTTTGGAGCATATTCTCAGTTCGAATATAGTAAATTTCCTTGAAATGCTTCTTTCCATGAATCAGCACGGGTTTAGGAAACATCGTTCATGTGAAACTCAGCTTGCCCTCTTCTCACATGACATCTTGCGAGCCATGGACGAATGGCAACAGGTGGATTGTGTTTTTCTCGACTCAAAAAGGCATTCGACATGGTGCCATACTGCAGACTGCTAACGAAGATACGAGCTTATGGAATAGGTTCACAGATTTGTGACTGGCTGGACGACTTCCTAAGTAATAGAACGCAGTACGTTGTTCTCGACGGCGAGTGTTCATCAGAGACGAGTGTATCATCAGGCATGCCCCAGGGGAGTGTGATAGGACCGCTATTATTTTCTATCTATATAAATGATCTGATGGACAGAGAAGTTGTAATTTGCGGCTGTTTGCTGATGATGCTGTGGTGTATTTGAGGGTGTCTTTTGTAACTGACTGTAATAGTATACAGGTTGACTTAGACAAAATTTCTAGTTGGTGCGAAGAATGGCAGCTAGCTCTCAATGTAGAAAAATGTAAGGTGATGTGCATGAGTAGAAAAAACAATCCTATAATGTTCAAATACAGCATTAGTAGTGAGCTTCTTGATGCTGTCGCGTCGTTCAAATATCTAGGCGTAACATTGCAGAGCGAAATGACATGGAACGAGCATGTAAGGACAGTTGTGAGTAAGGCAGACAGCCGACTTCGGTTTATTGGGAGAATTTTGGGAAGATGTACTTCACCTGTAAAGGAGACCATGTATAAAACGCTTGTACGACCACGTCTTGAGTATTGCTCAAGTATTTGGGACCCGCAGCAGATCGGTTTGAAGGAAGACATAGAGGTGGTTCAGAGGCGAGCAGCCAGATTTGTTACCGGTAGGTTTGACCAATGCGGGAGTGTCACGGAAATGCTCCGGCAACTCAATTGGGGATCGCTGGAAGAAAGATGACGTTCTTTTTGTGAATTTCTGTTAAGTAAATTTAGAGGGCCGGAATTTGAAGCTGAGTGTAGTGCGATCTTGCTGCCGCCTACTTACATTTCGCGTAAAGATCACAAAGACAGGATAAGAGAAATTAGGGCTCGCACGGAGGCATATAGACATTCTTTTTTTCCTCGTTCCATTCAGGAGTGGAATAGGAAAGGAAATGCCTAGTAGTGGTACAGTGTAGACCTCCGCCACGCACCTTACGGTGAATTGCGGAGTATGTATGTAGATGTAGATCCACCTCTGCCCCCTTAACCATTGGGTATCATCCAACGGCAGCAATTCCCAGCCTATGCATTCAGGGTACCCTATGCACCGACCCAACTTCCATCGCAGAACACATGGCCGAGCATTATGCTCGCACCTCTGCAACATCCGAATACAGTGTCGACTTCCGTGCACTGAAAGAACGGGTTGAACAGCGACGGCTGTCCTTTCACACGTGTCGAGTCAAATTGTACAAGTCCGCTTTCAGTGAATGGGAATTCAAAACTGCCCTTGCTGCATGCCCCGATACCTCTCCAGGACCGGACGTCATCCACATCCAGTTCATCCGGCACCATTCCGTGGAGTTTAAACACCAGCTTCTCGCCCTGTTTAACCGTTTATGGACGGAGGGGGCTTTTCCGTCACAATGGCAAGAAAGCATCATTATTCCGGTGTTCAAACCTGGTACTGATCCACAGGTGGCTGATAGTTACCACCCAATCAGTCTCACCAACGTTCTGTGTAAGCTATTTGAACGTATGGTGAACCGGTGGCTTATGTGGATACTTGAACATAGATGTCTGTTGTCCCCACATCAGGGGGGTTTCCGCCAAGGCCACTCCACTGTTGATAACTTAGTGGCCCTGGAGTCTGCCATTCGTATGGCATTTAGCAGGCGTGAGCATCTTGTAGCCGTCTTTTTCGACCTCAGAAAGGCATACGACACCACTTGGCGCCACCACATTCTGGCTACACTGCACGCTTGGGGCTTGAGAGGTCCGCTTCCACTTTTTATTCAAAACTTTCTTTCCTTCCGATCTTCTCAGGTACAGGTTGGTAATTCCCTCAGCTCCTCTCGCGTCCAGGAGAACGGTGTCCCACAGGGCTCTGTCCTTAGTGTACCCCTAGTTTTAATTGCCATCAATGGACTTGCTGAGGCAGTGGGGTCATCGGTTTCTTCCTCTTTGTTCGCTGATGACTTCTGCCTATATTTCAGCTCGGGTAGGATTGGGGTAGCTGAAAGGCGTCTACAGGGAGCCATTTGAAAGGCGCAGTCGTGGGCCTCAACCCATGGGTTCCAGTTTTCTCCATCGAAAACACAGGTTATGCACTTCTGCCGCCGTCGAGCTGTCCATTTGGACCCAGAGCTATATTTATATGATGAACTTCTTTGTGTCGAAGAGACTCACCGATTTCTTGGCAGGCTCTTCGACAACTGGCTCACTTGGGTGCCCCATCTTCGCCAGCTCAAGCAGAAGTGCGTGCGGTACCTCAATATTCTACCCTGCCTCAGCCACACTAGTTGGGGAGTCGCCCATATGAGTCTTTTGCAGCTCTCCAGGGCGCTGATTCAATCGCGATTAGATTACGGGAGCTTTGTGTGAGGTTCAGCAGCCCCATCTGCATTGCAGGCCTTGGACCCAGTGGCGTCCGTTTAGCGACAGGGGCCTTTCGGACAAGTCGAGTGGCAAGCCTACTTGCTGAAGCTGGAGTCCTCCCCCTGCGATTTCGCCGGCAGCATCTGCTATCCTCCTATGCTGCCCATGTCCATGCAATACCGCACCATCCAAATCGCAGGCTTCTTTTTCCAGCTGTTGCACTCCCATCTCCAGAACAACAACCGAGGTCGGGTTTTCCGATCGCTGTCCGTGTTTGTTCGGTCCTGTCGTCTCTTGAGTCCCTTCCTATCTTTCCTGCTTTTCACTGGCCTTACCATATCGCTCCTTGGTCACTTTCACGTCCACAGCTTCGGCTGGACTTGGCGCATGTCTCGAAAGCCTCTGTAGTGCCACTGAGTCTCCGTTGCCAGTTTCAGGCTGTTTTAGAGTCGTTCTGTGGCGCGGAAGTCGTGTACACGGATGCTTCTGTGGTCGACGGCCTTACTGGCTATGCATACGTCCATGTGAGCATATCGAACAGCATTCACTGCCCTATGGAAGTAGTGTGTTCACTGCGGAACTGGTTGCCATCTATCGGGCACTTGAACATCTCAGAGGGTGCCCTGGGGAGTCTCTGGTCATCTGTTCTGACTCCCTTAGTGGCTTGCAAGCCCTCGCCAAATGTTTCCCAAAACAACCTTTGGTGCAATCCATACAGGAGTCTCTTTCCAGGCTTGTTCGGCCTGGTCACTCGGTGGTCTTTGTTTGGACCCCCAGGCCACATCGGCATTCCTGGAAACGAACGTGCGGATCAGCTGGCTAAGCGGGCTACTTCGTCCAGTCCATTGGCTATTGGCCTTCCGGAGAGCGATCTCTGACTTGAGTTCCATCGGAGGATCCTTGGCCTGTGGGATTCCGAGTGGGCTGACTCCACTATCTCGCCTACGAATCGGCCACACATGGCCACCTTCTTCGGCAGGAGGACGCACCACGGTGTGACTGTGGCGTGACGTCATCTTAAATTTACACATCATCTTAATATGGCAGTTTTTCATACATCTCAGTGTTTATGATGTCATATCTCCTGAACTATACGCCATAAGCAATTCTTATCCCTACGTCAATTGTTACTTCATGAAGGAATGGGTTTACCAAATTTGGTTTAGAAGCAGTTGTGCATGATGCAGCACATTTCTGCGCATTTCATTGTTTATTACATCATATCCCCTGAACTATTTGTCATATGGTCATTTAATGCTGCCTATGACCGTCGCGAAAGTGTGAGCAATATGTTGACAAAGTTACATCACAATCAGCTGAATGGTACGGCCGCGCATAAAATACACACACACATTCGTTTTTATATATTAGATTATTTAGACTTGTACGGGTACTGTATTAAACTTTAATTTGCTCTAAATCATTGAGTTGTAAGCTTTTTTAGGTTTCATGTTTCTTCAAAAGATTCTCTTTTAATAATAGTCTAATGTTTGAACAGACAGACAGTTGGTCACAGTAAAAATATTGAAAATGGATGTTTGTATAGTTTTAAGCTAAGTGAAATGTATCATTCCTTGACACAGTTTACACAAGTAAGTGTGTGTGCCTTTCAGTATCCGTTGTTTCCAGCTGAATGAATATTAAATTGGAGCAGGCGTATTAGGCTATTAGAAAAATCACTTTGTTAGAATGCTAGCTTACTAAATGTTTTCTGCTCTTACTTTTTGGTGTGTAATCTTTTAATATTTTCTTAAGTAAATAAATAATTAGGTTTTGGGAATTTGGGGTCTAAAAATAATTTTCCTTGGATGGTAATATATATCTGCATGCCTACAAGAATAAAAATATTCATCCTTGTAGGGTGATATTCATGTGACCTTCAACAAAAAATGTCTTCCTTGCGAAAGTAATATTTATTTCACCTCAAATAAAAATAAAAGTAATATACACCAGTGGTTCCCAAATTGTGGTTTGCTGAAACATATTAAAATACTGAAGATAAATATCTTACCACCTGAAAAAGGAAGAGGAAAGGCATATAATCTGAAAAATCTATTTACAAAACACGTTCTGTATAAGAAACCAACATGGGTGATAAAGTATGTGGGCAAAACGAAAACAATGCAGCTGTAGCATTGGTTCATAAAGCGTAGCTGTGTTGTCTTCCATTTGTGGTAAATCTTATCTGTTTAACTTCCGAATGATTTGTCCTTTCTGTGAGAGATCTTACATCGGTGTATCCATGATTGTAATGGTGCTATGTATTATTTAATACATTATTTTCAATATTTATTTAATTCACTATGGGCCAAAGGATTAAGACTAGCTCGTACAATATCTAGTGACGACTGAGCATATGGAGTGTTTACAAATATAGCTTTGAAGGAATTAATGAGATCTACAATTACTTAGCCATGAGACCCTGTATTTTTACGTTTGGTTCTTGATGAAAAGGAAACAAATTTTGAGTGATAAAAGATTTATGCCTAAAATACATAAAGATACATAAAGTTTCATTTACATGATTTTCATTAACGTGAATTTACCGCCTAAGTTGAATGGAATAATTACCTTTATTGGAGATATATTTTTTTTAAAAAATTCCAATAAATGGTCCCTTCACTAGTTTTGAAAGTGTTACTCAGAAAAACATTGTATATAATTCATGGTAAGTTCACTCAAGATTTATTGTTGAAACAGTTTATATGGAAAACATGAAATTGATTAAATTTACTTATCATAAACATAGGCTGAAGTGGTCCTGAGGTACAAGGTGTCAATTCATCCTGAAACACATGTATCAGTATGTGGTGAGACCCCACACGTGCCAATTCTGCTATCCGTTCAATCGTACAGATGGAAAATTCTGTCTCAGGGTACATTATTCCGGGCCCATTCGATCTCTTCACCTAAATTGTCGGTTAACGAGTCGAACGTGTCAGTAGTACCCTATTGTATCCGATATGTGTACTGTCAGAGACAAGTCTGGAGACGGTGCCGGCCAGAGAAGTTGCTGCACGTCTTGCAGAGTACTTTGAGTTTCACCCGCAGTTTGTCAGTGAGCATTATCCTGTTGGAACAACACGGGCAAAAGAACAGGTCGTACAACATTCTGCACGTACCGGTGTGCCAGTTAACATTCTCTCCACAAACACCGAAGGTGAACGTGAGCTGTATGTAATCGCACACCGGACCGTAATGCCTGCAGTGGGGCACTGTGTACTGAACGACTGCACTCGCCAAGTCTCCTTTGTGTGTGACGTCGACTGTCATTTGTACGCAGTCAGAATCTGCTTCCTTCTCCGATGACCGCGGCCCGCCGTTCCGACTTCCGAGTGATCGTGCGATGGCACCAGTCGAGCCGTGCGTGTCGACGCTGTAGTGCGAGTGGAAAACGGGCTACAGGTGTGAGTGTCTGTCACACCACTGCTGATAACCTATTAGCAGTAGTTCGTGTTGACATTTCTGGGATCAGAAACCTTCTTCTCTTTGTTACATTGGCTGTAAGATAAGTCACTGCTGCCCTTTCAATACAAAAGTCTCACGTGACTAGCATTCTTGCACAACTGGCGCAGCACGTCCGACTCGCGTGGCATTCCTTCGAAAGGACCACCCCACCACTTGGAAGACTACAATCGTTTATTGAGACTACACAAAGTATTTCCCCTTTCTTTGAAACTTCCAACACAGTCGCAATGTCCACTAGAAGTTGTGTGTTCAGTTACCCTTTGATTAGCACATTTCCAATCACTAAAGCCACTTGTACAGAACTGAAATGAACCCCCAAACAGTTTACATGGGCTGTAAATAATCATAGGGCCTATTAAAATTTCAACACACACGAACAATAATAAAATCACCAAGCTGAAAACACACAACATTAAAGCTTCTGTTCTACTTCTGCTGCGATTGTGTGTGTGTGTGTGTGTGTGTGTGTGTGTGTGTGGAGGGGTGGGGGGGGGGGGCTACAGTAAACGACTTGAACACTGATCCCATAGGTGTGCAACTACTCCACGATCGAGCCCACAAGGAAGGCGGTCTGGGCAATGTGAAATCGGCAAGTGAGAAATCCCTGAAAGAGGAGTCGTGGTGACGGCGGGGACTGCACTCGAATATTTGAGGTGGGGCATCTGTATTATGCTCCATCTCTGTGTTATTCTTTAACTCCTTATGGGGGGCTTGCTCTGCTGGTGTTCTGTGAGTTCGTGCAGTGTCGCTCGGTCTGCATCGTAGCGAACTGCCGGGTGGGACATTTGGGCGTGGATGGTTTCTGTCGCCGCAAGCTTTAGCTGCCTGCATCTGAAATCTGAAGTGTGCTACCCATCCACAGCTGTGGGGATGGCTGCCACATTGCCAGTTGCATGGTATCTCCATTCATCTATCTATAATTTCTTTTTCACTAAAGGAACCCCTAGACTGCCAATAATATCATGCACTATTTCATATTACAAAATATTAATCACCATCTGTAGTTAAAATTAAAGGTTTTGTAATATATTGACTGATCTACTGCATTTACAATTTACTGAGCAAACTCGTTACTGTGAAATTACAGTTGTAAATGTATGATGACGTCCTCTCAAGTAAAATATTTTCGAATTAAAACAGTGCCCCATTCGGAACACATGGCAGGTGCTACACAGGACGTCACCATCAGGAAGAAACAACCCTGGCATTCTACGGATCTGAGTGTGGAATGTTGGACCCCTTAATCGGGTAGGGAGGTTAGAAACTCTAAAAATAGAAATGAATACGTTGAAGTTATAGTGAGGGTTAGTGAAGTTCGATGGAAAGATGAACAAGATTTCTGGTCAGATGAGTGCAGGGTTGGCTCAGATTTTTTATTACGGACAGTGGCAAACCCTTTGACCGAGTCCATTGTGCTGCTATGCCTACAGGCTGTTCGATCAGCGATGGCTCTCGGAAAGTCACTCCTGTTGTATTGTTATACAATAACATCAGATGTAAAGCGCCCCATTTGTGTCAGTAATTATACCTTATTTCCCGTAACGTTCAATTGCTCGGTCATAGTCTGGGAAAATGCACTTTGAACTTGTGCATACAGCTAAGAAAATCGTGATGTAGCTGTGTAATTTTTTACATATAATAGTAATAATAAGAGGTCTAGCTATGCTGGGCCACTAATCATCTTCAAAGGCAATCAGACATTGTCTCCTTTCATACATTATTGGTGAGACCTATTTGTTAAATAACTGCTCGGAACAGTGAAGTTTCTTGTAGAAATACTCTTTTTTAATTGTTATAATACTGACAAATTAGTAATAAACTACTCTAACAGACAACTGCTATTGGCACTGATTCAATTAAGAATGAAGCCAAAGTTGTTTCACATAAATTAACCAATTAATGCCTGAATTAATTTTTTCTTAAAATTTTAAAATTTTTTGTTTATTATATCCCAGCAGGGCCATAAATTACATAGCATAGTTATTTTTACAAAAGTCATTACTGCCTTTAACGAAGTATTTGATGTTGCCATAAGGCAACGCTAGGCACTTTCACTACTAAAATTTGTGTGTATTACAACTTCAAGACAATAAGTCGGTTATTGAAAGTTCTTATTACACATACAACTTTTGTGTAAATTAATTATAAAATCTTTGTCGTACAATAGATATTTTATAACACAAGCAATTAATAATGATGATTCAAACACTTCAACTCTGCAATACTGTCTGTGAAACAGAATAATACAATCTATTCACGATCCCACATTACACTTGGACACACATTGTTCTCACATAGTTTTACACTCCTTGTGAGCACACATTTTCTTCTTCTTTCCTTCTGTATGCTGGACAAGGTGGTCAGTTTTATCAAATCTAATGGAATCTGATAGGCAACTGTCAGTACATGCCCTTGTTGCAGAAGGTCTTCCAGCTCCTTTGGGTAAAGCTTGGTATCTCTACAAGTACACTGCTGTTACTTTCCTCTTGAAATCGAGGTGAGAAATAGTTTGGTTTCTTCCTTTATTATACAAAATCCAACTGTTTTGTACAGCGACATCTAACATCCATTTCTTGCTTCTTATTCCAATGTGGTAGCATGCTAGATTCTGATCCATCTGATACAGCACCTCCCATATGTGTATTATACTTGGCTACCAGTTTTGGTCTGGGAATCAATGTTTTGCTTGTTTTGTTGCAAGTATCTCTTGACTTGGACGACCTCTTCTGCACCACATGAAGAAGAAATCAATGTGACGACTGAGTTGTCGGCTGCTTTCTCCCACCGTCGACCACATGTTTCTCTGTCAGAAACCCAGTTCACAATATTGTTGGATAATAACATAGATCTTACTGTGGATACAGATGACTCTGGTACATTGGGGCATGGTACAGCTTGTTCAGGTACATTTGGATCTTGTGCAGTATTCATCGACTGTGCTGGCGGGTCTCGGTCCTCATCATAAACACGAATCATTTCATTACTTGGCAGCCTTACTTCAGCATTAGCTCATAACTGTCAAGAGGACAGGTTGTTTAATAATCGGTAACAATACAGAATGGAATAGAAAATAATAAAGTTGTCAGTGTCAGTAAAAAACAAGTCAAAACAAACCAATGGTAGGTCTACCTACCCACCAACATCTCTTTCCTGAATCTTCATCTGTGTCTACACTCGGATGTAGGGGCTCAAGAAACACATTACCTTCAATATCATCATTATAAAGAACCTTCAGTACCTCAAAGTGAGAAAACTCTTCTAAAAGAAAAAAATGAAAAATTCGACATTTTACTGAGTATAAGTGCCTAGTGTTGCCATATGGCAACACCTAAGTTCAAATGGCCTAAATGAACATAATTTATTTCACAGCAAGATATAACTTTCAGAGAATACAGATTCGAGTATATAAAGCATAACCATACTGAAAAACAACATTATGTATCATAAAGTGGCTGAGCAGTCTAAAGCATCTCGCTGAGGAGCGTGCGGTTGCTCGCCGTGGAGGTTCGAGTCCTCCCTGGGGCATGGGTGTGTGTGTTGTCCTTAAGTTAGTTTACCTAGGTTTAAGTAGTTTGTAAGCTACGAACTGATGACCACACAGTTTGGTCCGATAGAATTACAAACATTTGAATTTTTGTATCATAAATTACTGTGTAAAATATACTTATTCAAACTTATACTCTATTTTTCTTACACATCCAGCAAACTATAACTGCCAACACTGCAACCTTAAAATGTATTGTTAAAACTGTTGCAATGTAGTGTACTTTACAGTATTGCAAAACGGAAGCAGGTGCTGCCAACACTCTCACATCATTGTTGTGGAAATGATGATTTTAAAAAAGTGTTTCAAATGTTACCATATGGCAACACTAGGCACTAATGAGTGAACTACAACGGTCAAGGAATATACTTGGATTTTATTATTCTATGGAATTTAGTTGTCTTCTCTGAGTATTCACTGTGCAATTGCCAACTCGAGTCTGCAACAAAGACAGATCCTCGCAGTAGGCACTGCATCCCTAAGGTGCTCTAATGCAATTTAATGCTTGGATAATCTCAAGTCGATCCAGGAGAAAAATGTAGTTTATCTTTTAACACTACACCATTTAAGAGTACCCGAGCTACAGCATGAAAACACAAAAATGCTCATTACTTGAATATCATTAAATTTTGAATTCTTATATATATCAGTAAGATTTGCTCCTCTTCTGACAATCTTTTGATGTGTATAATTGAAAACATATTTTTTGTCATCAAATTGGATCTTGATTTTTCAAAAAATACTGAGTGTCTAACAAAAAACCGAAACATGTGTCTTTTTATATTCAGTGTGGAATGTGCATGCAAAATTTGATTGAAATCGATGATCCCACATATCAGACACTCTGCCTGTAAGAAATGAGATTGACAGGAAGTGCAAAATGACTAAGTGCGAGTAGCTAGAGGGCAAATGCAAGTATCTAGAATAATGTATAAGTAGGGGGGAAATAGGTACCAGCTATGAGAAAATAATAGATACGAATATCAAGAACTCAGATGGTAAACCACTTCTGAGCAAAGGAGGGAAAGTTCAAAGGTGGCATGTTTGGTTAAAATTTATACTCTAACCGCCCCCACTCACCTCCACCCCTTAAGTGAGTGGTAACAGATTAACTTGCAGTCTGTTTCGTACTTCACAAACGTTTCATTCACTACGAAATGAAAACTGCAACGAAACTGTGGGAAACCTCTATTCAGTCATTGACGAGTATTTTGCAGCATATATAAGAATGTGTATTGTAAATTAATTCGGGCAATGCAAGCTGTGACCAAGGCATAACTTTTCTCGAGAAGAGAAACGCATTTTGACACCTATTCTGATACCGTACGATAACATATTATTGGGCGAAATGTACGTAGCAGTGTTCCCATTCCCCATGCCCGTTTGCCATTTAATGCCGTATATGTTTACAACATGCATTGAAATACTTGTCGTCGACTTTTCATTACCTAATTTAGGTGTTCCCAATTTAGTTGGCTTTTATAATCAGATGTGTTTAATCTTTTCCCAGACCTGTTGTTTAGTAGAGTCTAATACTTCAGTTAGGAAAAGTATTTTCCCACTACAAAATTTGTTTTTAGCTGAAGGCACGATTTCATCCAGCTGCTCTGAGTGAACTTTGGAAATTAAACCACTTAGAAGTTTTGCGAAAATCAAACTTGTTCCAACAACATGTACTTCTTCCTTGGCCAAATAACTTTCCATTCAAAAGAGGATTACTGGTATTGCTAGTGCAGTCAACCAGTGAGACTGGAGTTACATTGTCTAATTAGAAATTCTGGTGCGAATCAATTGGAAGTTAAAAATTTTTGTTTGGGAAATGAAAGAAAATAAGTAGTCACGAAAGTGGAAACAGCTGTGAGTTGCACAAACCACAAATCGTGCCAATTCGGCCACCTCTGTTCTTTTGGGAAATTCTTGATACCGGTGAAATCAAAGTTGATGCCGGGTAAACATTTTTCATCAGTGAAATATGAAATGAATGTTTCTATTGCTACATGCTACATAGTCCACATCCGTGGGGCACAGGGGCCCCAGACAGCCTGACACAAAAGTGACAGTGAGAGGGAGGGAGAAGGGGTCACGTGCGCACACACACACACACACACACACACACAGAGAGAGAGAGAGAGAGAGAGAGAGAGAGAGAGAGAGAGAGGAAGGAATCTATCTATCTATCTATCTTAGCATCAGAATAATTAACTTTTTCTTACAGGCAGCATGTAATTCTGAGTTAAAAATGCCAAATCTCCTTTTTTGTCAGTAATAGATGATAAAACTAAATAAAAGTCGTTTACTGTTTTGTGATTGCTTGGGAGATAAATGAGCTATTGTCCATGTTTTATTCATATGTAAATAAAGTTAAAAAGTGGGGGGGGGGGAAATAGTGATTTTTAGCGCTGCGTTCAGGCTAGCGCATTCAGGTGTTTTGGGTAAACAGTTTATCTTCCTGGATTCTTTTCCTGGTCACTAAGAAATAATACTGCCACCCATTGTGAAAAGTTTCATTTGAAGCTACATGTTTAGATTTTTCGTTATTGAAGCTAATTATAAATTTAAACGGCATCAGATACAAAGGATTTTCACGGTAGTGGAAATTCTTCTAGGAACACAGTGAAGTGTAGTTTTGTTGATCAGGAAAGCTTTCTTGAAAAGTTACACATTTTACGCAGCATCTTTACAAAGCATGGAGAAGAAATTGGTTCAGTACAATGTGACACAGAAAGTCTGATTTTAGGTTGTGAGGGAATATCAAACTTAGTGCGACATGTTCACTGGCTGTATGATTCTGATTCGTAATTGTGTGACCTTCTAGGATGCGCTATTTTTAATTTCTACATTATTGTTCAGTGCAGTATTTGATGATGTGCCTACACTGTGTTTGTGCATGGTAAGTCTACGTTGGGGGGGGGGCTTCCCAAAAGGGGGGAGGGTCCCCCCCACACTATGGGCACCTCTGCTAAGAAGCAACTGTGGCTTTGGAACATATTTCGTTTGTTTCCTATATCAGTTAGCTGTTGTTGTGATCTTCAGCCCGGAGACTGGTTTTATGCAGCTCTCCACCCCACTCTATCCTAACAAGCCTCTTCATCTCCTCATAAGACCTGCAACCTACATGAATTTAAATCTGCTTACTGTATTCATCTCTTGGTCTCCATCTGTGATTTTTACCCCACACACTTCCCTCCATTGCTAAATTTATGATTCCTTGATGTCTAAGAATATGTCCTACCAATTGATCCCTTCTTTTAGTCAAGGTATGCCAGAAATTCCTTTTCTCTCCAATTCTGTTCAGTACCCCTTCATTAGTTATGGGATCTACCCACCTAATCTTCAGCATTCTTCTGTAGCACCACATTTCAAAAGCCTCTATTCTCTTCCTGTCCGCACTGCTTATCGTCTATATTTCACTCCCGTACAAGGCAACACTCTACACAAATGCCTTCAGAAAAGACTTCCTTACACTTAAATTAATATTCGATGTTAGCAAATTTCTCTTTTTCAAAAATGCTTTTCTTCCCATTGCCATTCTGCATTTTATATCCTCTGTACTGCGGCCATCATTTCTTATTTTACTGCCCAAGTAACAAAACTCATCTACCTCCTTTATTTTTTTGTTATCTAATCTAATTTCTTCAGCATCACCTGATTTTCTTAGACTGCACTCCATTACCTTAGTTTTGCTCTTGTTAATTTTCCTCTTATATGCACCTTTCAGCACACTGTCCATTAGGTTCAACTGCTCTTCCAGGTCCTTACTGTGTCATTGGCAAAATGCAATGTTTTTTAATTCTACACCCAGAACTTTAATCTCTTCTCCAAATTTCTCCTTGCTTTCCTTTATAGCTTACTTAATGTACAAATTGAATAGCATTGGATAAAGGCTACAACCCTGTCTTACTCCCTTCCAAACCTCTGCATCCCTTTCATGCCCTTCTATATCTTACTCCTCCTGATTTCAGAATTTGAAAGAGCATATTCCAATCAACATTGTCAAAAGCTTTCTCCAAAACTACAATAGCTAGATAAGTAGGTTTGCTATTTCTTAATCTATCTTCTAGGATAAGCCGTAAAGTGAGTAGTGCCTCCCATGTTCCTACATTTCGCCTGAATCAAAACTGATTGTCCCAGAGGTCAGCTTCTACTAGCTTTTCCATCCTTCTTTTGCAACCATGACATATTAAACTGATGGATCTGTAATTTTCACACCTGTCTGCACATGCTTTCTTTGGAATGGGGATTATTACATTTTTCTTAAAGTCTGAGGGTATTTCCCCCTGTCTCATACAATAGTTTTGTCATGGTTGGCTCTCGTAGATACTTCAGTATTTCTGAGGGAATGTTGTCCACTCCAGGGGCCTTCTTTTGACTTAAGTCTTCCAGTGCTCTGTCAAATTCTTCTCTCAGTATAGTATCTCCTATTTCATCTTTATTTACTTCCTCTTCCCTTCCTACAATATTGTCTGTAAGTTCCCTTCCTTTGTACAGCCCCTCTATATACTCTTTTTCAGCTTTCACTTCTTTGCCGATACCTGATTTCCCTCTGAGTTCTATATATTCCTACTGCTGCTTTTCTCGCCCTCTGCTGCCTTCACTATTTCATCTCTCAATGCTACCCATTCCTCTTCTACTGTTTTATTTCCCACCGTTTCTGTCAATTGTTGCCTAAAGCTCATCCTGAAATTGTCAAGAACTTCAGGTTCCTTTAATTTATCTAGGTCCGATCTCCTTATTTTCCTACCTTTCTGTAGTTTTTTTCAGTTTTAGCCTACAGTTCATGACCAGTAAGTTCTGATCAGAGTCTATATCTGCCCCTGGGCATGTCTTACAGTTTAAAACCTGGTTCCGAAATATGTATTAACATTATAAAATATATCTGGGTCCTTCTGGTATCTCCTGTTCTCTTCCATGTATACAACCTTCTTTCGTGAATCTTAAACCAGGTATTTGTTATGATTAAATTATGTTCTGTACAAAATTCTACCAGGCAGCTTTCTCTTTCATTCCTTCTGTCCAACGGCCAACTTCACACATCCATCCACATCAAACCAACCAATAAATGACGGTTCCTCCATTATGACAGCTGCCATCCATTCCACATCAAACGTTCCCTTCCCTGCAGCTTTGGTCTTTGTGGCAAACGAGTCTGCTCCAGTCCCGAATCCCTGAACCAGTACACCAATAACCTAATAACAGCTTTCACATCCCGCAGCTATCCTCCTGATCTGGTACAGAAGCAAATTACCAGATCCACTTCCTCATCCCCCCAAATCAGAACCTTCCACTGAAGAACCCCAGAAGTGCCCCTCCTGTCACCAGATACTTTCTGGGACTGGAGCGGACTCTGAATGTAGCTCTCCAGCAAGGATATGACATCCTTAAATCCTGCACCAAAATGAGATCCATCCTTCATGACATCCTTCCAACAACACCAAGATTGTCTAGCTTTGCGTTTGTGTATTTGTGTGAGTGTTTGTGTATTTGTTTACCCTCCTTTTTTCCCCCAATGTAAGTCTTTCCTCTCCCGGGATTGGAATGGCTCCTTACCCCCTTCCTTAAAACCCTCATCATTTCCTCTCCTTCCCTTCTGCCTGAAGAAGCAGCTAGGCTGTGAAAGCTACTGTTTGTGTGTGTGCTGTGCTAGGAATTTTTCCTCCATAATATATACTGCTTTCCTTTATAGCTTGCTTAATGTACAAATTGAATAGCATTGGAGAAAGGCTACAAACCTATCTTACTCTCTTCCAAACCTCTGCATCCCTTCTTTGGTTTCTACAAATGCCTGCCTAGGTGTGTTTGTGTGTGGATATGTGTGAGTGTTTGTGTATTTGTTTACCTTCCTTTTTGTCCCCTAAGGTAAGTCCTTCCACTCCTGGTATTGGAACGACTCCTTTTCCACTTCCTTAAAACCCGTATCCTTCCCTTTCTCCTCTCCTTCCTTCCTCTTTTTCCTAAAGAAGCTGCCAGCGGTGGCGAAAGCTTGAATGTTTGTGTGGTTTTATGTGTGTTTTATGTTTCTATCAACGAGCCTGTACTTTAGGTAAGTCAAACAGTATTTTATACAAAATATAATAATGGAAAGTCCAGTTTGGAATTAATAATATAGTGAGGACAGTTTACAACTCACCGCAAAGACGTGGCGACGGGCTGCGACAGTCACATACAAAAGACACACACATACAACACATTCAGCTATCGGCCATGGCCTTCTTCAGAAAATAGAGCACTCACGCAATCACACAACACAGTCATACAACCATCGCCTCCGACTGCCGCACTTCGAATCACACTCTGCAGCGAATCGGAGAGGGGAGGAGAGGGGAGAGGGGATAGGAATGTTACGTCACGGTGGTGTGGATGGGTTAGATGGGAATAACGAGATGCAGCTTAGGAATGGAGTGGGGAGGCGGGTGCCTGTCGCAGCTCGTCGCCACGTCTTTGCGGTGAGTTGTAAACTATCCTCACTATATTATTAATTCCAACCTGGACTTTCCATTATTATATTTTGCCTAACGGTCTCCCTTCCATCCCATAACCTTTTCCTTTGTTACTACTTTCTAAAACATCCCTCTATCAATATTTCCTTCTCACTTGTATTTTCCTTCTTCTCAATCCTTTGTAACTGTCACATTCCGACTTCCGAGCCAACAATCCCGCCAGCTTTCAACAGAGGGCTTTATAACCACGCTGATTGTTGATGCAGCTTATTCCTCCCCCTTCCAGTTATTCTAATACACCTTTCCTTACCTTCCCTCTTGTATATTCTCGTAGTTTTGGTCATCTGTATACACATTTATTTTATATTTTTTATCACCTTAGTTATTTATTACGACCCAACAATGCCAGAACCACTTTCGTTTGAACTAACGGGCCCGCCCACGGATATGTACATGTAATCTTTTATCCCCAGCCCCGTATATTCTTCTCCTCTGGCACTATATATTGGAATTACGTAAATTTACATTACTGTGTCTTGCGTTTTCTGTTCTAGAAGCTCCATTATAGTCTTTCTTCGCACGAATTTCCGTACTTACGCGTTGTTTGGGTTTTTGTACGCATTTTTTCGGTGGGCTGCTTGCTCATGTGTGAGATCTCCCGTTTTAGTGCGTGATATTACGTTCTGGTGCATGATTTTATACGTGATTTTGCAATTTTTTCCGTCATTTAGTGCGCCTGGGCGTGAATCTGCGTGCTTGGGTGTGTATCTGTGTAGTTGTGTGCGCGAATTTACGAACTTTTGCGTGCCTGGTGAGTATTTTACGTTAAGGAACCTCTTCCCAGGCCTTAGCTTCATCATAATCCACATCTCTCCCATTATTCCTCACTTTCCCTGCACCATCCCTGTTCCAATGGACCCCTGCTCCTTCTATCTGTACCAGTTCAGGAAAGTATCCCTTTCCCTGGCCAAAACCCAATCCCACATCCTATTCCTAAAATGCTGCCTAAGTCATGGTATCCCTCCCAACGGTCTAACCTTAAAAATTCCATTGTCTGGATCCCACCCCTCCTTCCACAATGACCTGCACCTTTTCAGATTCCACCAATCCTTATCCCTCACGAACCTAGTCCTACAAAATCACTTCTCCATGGCTCATAAATCCCTTAGCTACCTTCTCTTCCTCTGTAAGATATTACTATTGTGTAACCAAAACTACCTACATCCCATCTCCCAGATCGAATCCTTTGCTCTCCAGCAACAGGAGGAGCATTCCAAACACTACCTCCACAAACTGTCCAGCCTGCTGACATCATATTGCCGCCTTGGAGCACCCATATCCAATCCTTATCCAACCCACAGTGTTCCTCCTCATGAACCCCTCATAGCTTCCAGACCATGCTTAGCTGACCTATTGAACCTACCTCATCCCTCCAAACTCCCTACCACCACTCCACAGCATCCAATACCAAAACAACCCCAGAACACTGTGGTCAACCTATCCACAAAAAACCTAAACCCCACTGAGGTTACCGTTTTATCCAATGGTCTTACCTTTAGTCCTACACCCCATTTCAATCATGTTGGTCTTGTCAAAGACCTACTCTCCTTTCCCCGATCCCTATGATGGAAACACTACTTTGCCACCAATCCCTCTGACCGCAATCTACCTAAACCCAATATTGAACCCTGGCTGTCCAAATTCATACCACCATCCAACAAAGATCCCCTTGCACTCCCACCTAACCACCCTCTGGTTACCCTCCAAGAGTTTATCACCTCCAACTTGTCCTCACCATCCTTTCCCAAGTCCCTTCCCAAGAACTCAAACCTTTCAGCGGAAGAAAGAAGACCCATCCAAAACCTTAAAACTAATCCTGACATAAACATCCTCCCTGCTGATATAGGTTCCAGCACTGTAGTTATGGATCACAGTGACTACCTGGCAGAAGAGCTCCGCCAGCTCTCTGACTCCTCCACCTACAAGTTGTGCCAGAGTGACCCCATCCCCAAAGTCCAACAAGATCTTCAATCCCTACTAAAATCCTATGGCCCCTCCCAGAAACTCTCTCCTGAATCAATCTCCCTCCTCACCCTAGCAGCACTCCGCACACCCACCTTTTACATGCTCTCCAAAATCCACAAACCTAATAATCCTGGACGCCCTATTGTGGCTGGTTACTGTGCTCCTACCAAACGAATTTCAGCCCTAGTTGACCAACACCTCCAACCTATTGTCCAAAATCTATCTTCCCACATCAAGGATACCAACCACTTCCTTCACCGACTCTCCACCATTCCCACCCCTTTGCCTCCTGGATCTTTACTTGTCACAGTGGATGCCACCTCCCTATACACCAACATCCCACATGCCCATGGCCTTGCCGCTCTGGAACACTAACTCTCCCAACGTCCCTCTGAATGCAAGCCTGATACCTCATTCCTCATAACCTTTACCAATTTCATCCTACTTAACAACTACGTTTCCTTTGAGGGGAAAGTTTACCATGAAATCCAAGGCACAGCCACGGGCACCCGCATGGCACCCTCCTATGCCAACCTGTTCATGGGCCGTCGAGGAATCCTTCCTAGCATCCCAAAACCTCAAACCTCTGGCCTGGTTCAGGTTCATTGATGATATTTTCATGATCTGGACTCAGGGCCAGGACACCCTATCCTCCTTTCTTCAGAACCTCAATTCCTTCTCTCGCATCCACTTCACCTGTTCTTCCTCAACCAACCATGCCACATTCCTGGATATCAACCTCCACCTCACTGATGGCTCCATACACACTTCTGTCCATATTAAACCTACCACCCACCATAGTAACTACACTTTGACAGTTGCCATCCCTTCCACGTCAAAATATCCCTCCCTTACAGCCTGGCCACCCGTGGACGGCATATCTGCAGTGACAAGAATTCCCTTTCTGAATATGCTGAAGGTCTCACAAAGGCCTTCACAAACAGAAACTACCCCACAGACCTAGTCCACAAACAAATCTCCCATGCCATTCCTCACACACCCCAAATCCTCTTCCTAACACCAGTAACCATCTACAAAAGAGCGCTCCCCTTGTCACCCAGTACTACCCTGGTCTCGAACAACTAAATTCCATCCTTCGCCAAGGTTTTGATTTTCTATCCTCGTGCCCAGAAATGAGAGACATCCTGCCCAAGATCCTTCCCACCCCTCATAAAGTGGTGTTCCGTCGCCCTCCCAACCTTCACAACATCCTAGTTCATCCTTATGCCACCCCAAAACCCAGCTCACTGCCACAGGGTTCATATCCTTGTGGAAGACCCCGCTGCAAGATGTGTCCAATCCACCCAGCCAGCACTTGCTACTCCAGTCCTGCTTCAGGTTTATCCTACCCTATCAGAGGCCGGGCCACTTGTGAAAGCAGCCACGTAATTTACCAGCTGTGCTGCAAACATTGTACAGCTTTCTATATTGGCATGACCACCAACCAGCTGTCCATTAGGACGAATGGCCACCGCCAAACTTTCCAAAAACAAGGTGGACCACCCTGTGGTACAGCATGCAGTGGAGCACATGCTTGATTTCAATGGCTGCTTCACAACCCGGGCCATCTGGGTCCTCCCATCCACCACCTACTTTTCTGAACTGCACTGATGGGAGTTATCCCTACAATACATTCTCCGATCCCGAAATCAACCAGGCCTCAACCTACAATAACTTTTTCTACATATCTTATAGTTCCTACCTCTCTATCCCAAACCTCGCCTATTTTGAGCAATGTGTGATTGTGTGTGTGTGTGTGTGTGTGTGTGTGTGTGTGTGTGTGCGCGCGCGCGCGTGCGTGTGTGCATATGTGCATGTGTGTGTGTATGCGGTCTTGTGTACTTGCAGTGTGCATGCATTTTCTATATATATTTATTTTATTTTATTTTCTCCCCTCATCAGCCTCCCCACTCCTTCCCTAAGCTGCATCTCGTTATTTCCATCTAACCCATCCCCACCACCGTGACGTAACCTTTCTATCCCCTCCCCCTCCCCTCCCCTCCCCTCCCGTCCCCGATTCGCTGCAGAGCGTGATTCGAAGTGGGGCAGTCGGAGGTGATGGTTGTATGACTGTGTTGTGTGCCTGTGTGATTGCGTGAGTGTTCTATTTTCTGAAGAAGGCCATGGCCGATAGCTGAATGTGATGTATGTGTGTGTCTTTTGTATGTTCCTGTCACAGCTTGTCGTCACGTCTTTGCGGTGAGTTGTAAACTGTCCTCACTATATTATTTATTTTATATATATATAAAATAGAAAACGGATGACTTACCCAAAGGACAGGCTGGTCGACAGACACAAATAAAATAAATAAAATCACACACATACTAGCTTCCGCAACCGTTGGTCGCTTCGTCAGAAAAAGAGTAAGAAAGGAGAGGAGAAAGGGAAGGATATGGGTTTTAAGAAAGTGGAAAAGGAGTCGTTCCAATCCCAGGAGTGGAAGGACTTACCTTAGGGGAAAAAAAGGAAGGTAAACAAATACACACACACTCACACATATCCAAACGCAAACACACCTAGACAGACATTTGTAAAAAGCAAAGAAGTTGGACAGTGATACACTTATGGCAGAGGCTCTGTCCACAGAACTGTGGCAAAGATGCTAAAGATGGTGGGCAGGAATTTGAATTTAGTAGAGGTTGAGACCAGGTGGGCAACAGGAGGAGAGAATAAGCTGAAGAGCAAGTTCCCATCTTCGAAGTTCTGAAATGTTGGTGTCGGTGTGAAGAATCCAGATAACCCAGACGGTGTAACACTGCACCAAGATGTGCTGACCATGCACCAAGGCATGTTTAGCCACAGGGTGATCTTCATTACCAACAAACACTGTCTGCCTGTGACCATTCATGTGAATGGACAGTTTGTTGCTGGTCATTCCCACATAGAACGCTTCACAGTGCAGGCATGTCAGATGGTAAATCACGTGTGTGCTATTGCAAGTGGCTCTGCCCTTGATCGTGTACACCTTCCGGGTTACTGGACTGGAGTAATTGGTGGTGGAAGGGTGCATAGGACAGGTTTTACAATGGGGCAGTTGCATGAGGGCAGGGAAGGTGGTTTGGGGATTTCATAGGGATGGACTAGAAGGTTACGAAGGTTAGGTGGGCGGCGGAAAGACACCCTCGGTGGAGTGGGAAGGATGTCATTATGGATGGATCTTATTTCGGGGCATGATTTAAGGAAGTCGCATCCAAGGCTATGAGTATAGGACAGTAGGTCTTTGACAAAGACCAGCCTTGGCTGGAGATATCACTTTGCCACAAAGAAAAATAATCCTCCTCCTGATGATCCTGTTCCCCAAGACATCGTTCAAATTGAACCCTGCCTGGAACAGTTCCATCCTCCATCACAGAGACACCCACCCGCTCTTCCTCAAAAGCACCCCCTTCAAACCTTCCAGTAATTCTTTACTTCCAACCTTGCCTCTCAGTCCTTCCTGAAAAACCTTAATCCTACTCCCAACATTACCGCAGCTGAATCCAGCAATATCCGTGATCTGAAGGCTGTCTATTCCATCGTCATTCTCCCAGCTGACAAGGGATCCACAACCGTGGTACTTGATCGGCAGGAGTATGTGGCTGACGGACTGCGACTGCTTTCAGATAGCACCACATATAAAGTCTGTCAAGACAACCCCATTCCTGATGTCCAGGCAGAGCTTCAAGGAATCCTCAAAACCTTAGGCCTCCTACAAAACCTTTCACCTAACTCCATTAACCTCATCACCCCACTGACACCCAGAACCCCCACCTTCTACCTATTACCCAACATCCACAAACCCAATCATCCCGGGCGCCCCATTGTGGCCGGTTACCAAGCCCCTACAGAATGAATCTCTGCCTACATAGACCAACACCTTCAACCCATCATGTGCAGTCTCCCATCCTTCATCAAAGACACCAACCACTTCCTTGTTCGCCTGAAATCCTTACCCAGCCTGTTACCTCCAGATACCATCCTTGTAACCATTGATGCCACTTCCTTATACACAAATATCCCACATGCCCAGGGCCTCGCTGTGATGGAGTATTTCCTTTCACGCCGACCACCCACTTCCCTACCTAAAACCTCTTTCCTTAATACCCTAGCCAGCTTCATCCTAACCCACAACTTCTTCACCTTTGAGGGCCAGACATACCAACAACTAAAGGAAACAACCATGGGAACCAGAATGGACCCCCCTCATACACAAACTTCTTTATGGGACGCTTAGAGGAAGCCTTCCTGGATACCCAAGCCTGTCAACCCAAAGTTTGGTACAGATTCATTGATGACATCTTCATGATCTGAACTAACAGTGAAGAAGAACTCCAGAATTTCTTCTCCAACCTCAACTCCTTTGGTCCCATCAAATTCACCTGGTCCTGTTCCAAATCCCATGCCACTTTCCTTGATGTCGACACCCATCTGTCCAACGGCCAACTTCACACATCCGTCCACATCAAACCAACCAACAAACAACAGTACCTCCATTATGACAGCTGCCATCCATTCCACATCAAACGTTCCCTTCCCTACAGCTTAGGTCTTCGTGGCAAAAGAGTCTGCTCCAGTCCCAAATCCCTGAACCAGTACACCAATAACCTAATAACAGCTTTCACATCCCACAGCTATCCTCCTGATCTGGTTCAGAAGCAAAATTACCAGAACCACCTCCTCATCCCCCCAAATCCAGAACCTTCTGCCGAAGAACCCCAGAAGTGCCCCTTTTGTCACTTTCCGGGACTGGAGAAGACTCTGAATGTGGCTCTCCAGCAGGGATAAGACTTCCTTAAATCCTGCCCCGAAATGAGATCCATCATTCATGACATCCTTCCCACTCCACCAAGAGTATCTTTCCGCCGCCCACCTAACCTTCGTAACCTTCTAGTGCATCCCTATGAAATCTGGATACTTCCCACCGACACCAACCTTTCAGAACTCCGGAGATGGGAACTTGCCCTTAGCTTATTCTCTCCTCCCATTGCCCACCTGGTATCAACCTCCACTAAATTCAAATTCCTGCCCACAATCTTTAGCATCTTTGCCTCGGTTCTGTGGACAGAGCCTCTGCCTCAAGTGGTATCTCTGTCCAACTTCTTTGCTTTTTACAAATGTCTGTCTAGGTGCGTTCGCGTTTGGATATGTGTATGTGTGTGTGTGTATATTTGTTTAACAAAACCAGACAGCTGTTATTAGAGTCGAAGGGCAAGAAAGGGATGCAGAGGTTGGAAAGGGAGTAAGACAGTGTTGTAGCCTTTCCCCAATGTTGTTCAATCAGTACATTGAGCAGGCAGTGAAGGAATGGAAGGAGAAATTTGGAGAGGGCATTAAAGTGCAGGAAGAAGAAATAAAAACATTGCAGTTTGCCGATGACATAGTAATTCTGTCAGAGACCACAAAAAATCTGAAAGAGCAATTGAATGGAATGGACAGTGTCTTGAAAGGAAGGTATAAGATGAACATTAACAAGAGTAAAATGAAGGTAATGGAATGCAATGTCAGAAAATCAAGCGATGCTGAAGGAATTGGATTAAGTAATGGGACAATAAAAGTACTAGATGAATTTTGTTATTTGGGTAGCAAGATAACTTCTGATGGCTGAAGTAAAGAAGATATAAAATGCAGAATGGCTATGGGAAGAAAAGCGTTTCTAAAGAAGCGAAACTTGTTAACATCCAATATTAATTTAAATGTTAGGAAGTCTATTCTGAAAGCATTTGTCTGGAGTGGTGCATTGTATGGGAGTTCAGATAAAAAGATGATAGAAGCTTTTGAAATGTTGTGCTACAGACGAATGATGAAAATTAGACGGGTAGATCACGTAACTAATGAGGAGGTGCTTAACCGAATCGGGGAGAAAAGGGGTTTCTGGCATATACTGACTAAGAGAAGGGATAGATTGGTTGGACACATTCTGAGACATCAAGGAATTGTCAACTTAGCATTAGAAGAAAGTGTGTGGAGGGAGACCGAGGGAAGAATACAGTAAGTAGATTCAAAAGGATGTAGGTTGCCGAACGTATTGCCAGATGAAGAAACTTGCACAGGACAGTGTAGCTTGGAGAGCTGCATCAAACCAGTCTGCGGACTGAAGACCATAACAACAATAACAACCAAGTCACAATGACATTTGGAAACAGTTATGTTTCGTCGCATAGAAACATAACAAGACTTCCTGAGTGGGAAGGCACTTACTTGATCATATATGATGACACCATTCTCACATTTTGCAACAAAAGATATCATATTTTATGAAGTGATTTTGCCCTAAATAGCTATGCTGGTTGTGATGGACAATGTTAAACCAACCACCACTGACTACTGAAGAGATACCTAAAGTACTTCTATTCAGCATAGAAATTTCTCACTTTGCTGTGGTAATTTCACAAATGAAAACTCACCTTGACTCCTCTTGGTATTTATGTGAAAAACTAATGCAATTGGTGACTGTTAATATTGGTTTAAATTGACAGATGCAAACAATTTGTTCTGAAGCAATAACCAATGCACAACTGCTTGCCATATGAATGCATTACATAGTAACAAACAAAGAACTTCATAAATCGTGCCTTGTACACTTTACTTTAGACAAAAAGTATAATTTTCTCCTTTGGCTAAGATCACATATTGAATTTTCGGGCTTATTGGGGTACATGTTACGTAAAAACAACATTCGAAAATACCAGACAGTTGACGAGGCTAAATAAGGGACGATTCCATAACATATGGGACATCTGGTCACCCTACTTAATGTTCCTGCCCACATCTACATGGGGTACTCTGCAAATCACATTTAAGTGCCTGGCAGTGCCTAACCGCATCCTTTAAAATTATGACATTCGTAAAAAATAAATAAATAAATAAAAAACACTACTGTTATCAATTACACTAGACATGTAATGTCCAGCTTGTCAAAAGTACTTTGCCAACTACACAACACACTGATCCCCACAGATCGAAGCCAACAGGTCAAATCGCGTCCTGTAAATCACCTGGAATTACTTAGATCTTTTTTTTAAATTTTTTTCCCCCATGCTGAAGTTTTGAATCATCAAAGAAGTACCTAGTTTTAGTACGGTTCAGCTAATTGTTGGATATCATCATTGGCATTAATCTTGTCTGATATCTCGGTACAGCTTTACTTCCGGGCCCAGTGGTCCCAGAGGCAATGTTGGTAGTGGATGTTAAATGCCAAAACGTCAGTGGACCAATCGTGAGTCAGACGCAGGCAGCCAGTCGTATTCTACCCGGTAATAAATATTTTGTCCTGATAATAAAATTTGTTTTATTATTTTTGCCTGTAGTTGCACAATCAGGTACATACGGACGGCTGGTTAAAATTCATTACTTGCTTTGTGCGTAAATTGAAGTATGTACAGCATGCTCACAATATGTGAGCTTTTCAAATTTTTATATCAACGGTAAAGTCTGTCCTAACACTTTTATTGAAATGTCATTTAATGTCATGTATATGAAATCAAATATAATAAGCATTCTCATCGAGTCCATAACAAAAGGCGAAGAATCTTCCCGTGCCCACCACACCAAAGTTGCTGGGCAATATTGTATTTTTTCAAGTATAATGTCCAATGAGACTGTCTGAGAGAAAAAAGTCTTTTTTATCCTAACCACACCAGGTTACAGGAATAATCTGTCTTTTGCATAATGCCATTAAATTAATTATTTCCTCATAACCTCGATGGCACTGAAAAAAGAAAGATAGAAATATATCTGACAATCAACACTGAAATCAATAAGATGCTAGAATATCTGTGGCAACATTTAATGTTATAAAAATGCTGAACCAAGCTAAATATCATTTACCATGTTGACAGCCTAGCATGTTGATGTTGGCAATGAACAATAATGGTGGGAAATCAGGCGACCGATGACAGAAAGGATGCAGGCAGTGATTCCGAATTCAGGCAGTTTTAATTGTTATGTCAAAAAGTAGTTATAAAAAAGAAAGGATGTAAAAGAATGTCCATGCATTCCATCTTTCACACATTAGGATGAATTGCGACATGGTTACGTTTTACGTAGGGTGGAGGCAGTGTAGTGAGCTAATGTTGACAACAAAATGTTCCCTTTATGGCAATAATTTAGTGACTGGACAAGAGTACATACAAGAACCTGTCAGCCAGAGAGAAGGAATAGCATTAATTATTTACCCCATTGTCAACAGAAAACGTTACGCCTCTCATTACATAACATCACTTACATAACATTTTACTTATAAGGGATATAACACTTTTTGTTAACATTGAAGTACATAATAAATGCTGTTCCTGCTCTACAGTTGACACACTCTTGTATGACCCCTTGTCCACTCACTAAAGGGAACATTTCGTTGTCAACAATAGCTCTTGTGCCATATAGCGTCAAAACAAAACACTAAATTTAAATAATCAAACAACAAACTGCATTCGTATATTCCCCATAAAACAGTGAATCTCATTAAATAACTTATACTGTCATGTGATTAGCTAATAGCAACACCCACTATTTTCATCTGTTAGTTCAGGATCCCTAAGCATCTTTGCTGAATATTTCAACTAGGTTCATGCTAGGTCAAAAATAAAGGATTGTCACGGAGTCCAGAAATATGTTACTTTATTTGTAATAGATGGGGTTTCTTGTTTTTAAAGCTTTTGCTTTCTTGGGAATTTGGAGGAGGGTGCTCATCATTCTTACATATTCATCCAGTGGTTACACTGATTTTCTGAATGACTTTTAAAGTGATACTTTCTGTAATAAATCAATTCAGATATTTTGTTTTATGTTGCCCATCCCTATTGTTAGTCCATATGTCAGAGTAACTTCTCTTTTGGCCTGCTTTTTCTCTTTGTGGTGTTCGCTTATGGGGTGAGGTTACAAAGTACACAAAAGCATTTGTGCTGACATTTGTCTCGTGTCTTACCGAAGGTGTTGGATTTTTCCCTTTTAATCTCGAAGTTAGTCAATTGTGGTCATTTTAAGACTATATCTACTTTCTTTGACAGTATTCAATAATTGAGTCAGGTAGCCTACACACACCTTCTGTCAATCAACGCAGGAAAGTGGTTAAATTTAACTTACCATCCTGACAGCCTCGCATGATAATTTTAGCAATCATGGCATTAACCAAATGAGTGACAACACAAATGTTTTGTCACGAAATATAAGTTTTACGAGTGCAATAAATTTAACTGAGCGGAGAAGGGTTCATATGAGAACCTGGCAACCATAGAGCAGGAACAGCAATATTTATTTATGGTACTTCATGGTCTGTATGGAAAACTAATCAAGTCAGTCTAAGTGGTTTGGATTTTAAGAACATTAACATGTTTGCTAAGACTTAAAAAAAAAAAAAGAGAGAGAAAGAGACAAAAAAAATAGTGAGCCTACCCAAGCATTCGGGACTGCGTTCTTTCATCAGGTTGGAGGAGAAAAAAAAAAAGGGAACAGAGCTATGGCTAGGTCGTGAATAACCTTCCCCTTCTGGTTCCTGTTCCCTTTTTCTTCCCTCCTTCCTACCTGATGAAGGATCACAATTCTGAAAGATAGTTTCCTATTCTGTCTCCTTTTTTTATGTAATATCATTTCTTGAAACTATTACAAGACTTACTTGAAACCATGAGAAAGTTGAAAATAAAGGAACTGGCAGAATGAGTGTAAATAACACTAGTTGTAGAAAAACAAGTACACACACATCGTGTCCCATCGAGATGGATAGATGGATTGGGGACTTTGGCACAGCAGAAAGTTGCTGTCTTTACAGGTCTCTTCTCATAGCCTCCTGTTCAAAAAGTCAAGTCTTATAGTGTACTCCAGGTCATGTATCTCATATGTTTTCTGATGAAGTACTAAGCACCAAATAATAATATAAAAATAAGGACAGTTTACAACTCACCGCAAAGACGAGGCGACGAGCTGCGACAGGCACATACAAAAGACACGCACATATACAACACTCTCAGCTATCGGCCATGGCCTTCTTCAGAAAATAGAACATTCACGCAATCACACAGGCATACAACACAGTCATACAACCATCACCTCCAGCTGCCGCACTTCGAATCCCGCTCTGCGGCATGTAAATCGTGGAGGAGAGAGGATAGGAAGGTTACGCCATGGTGGTGGGGATGGGTACAGCACGGCCTACGAGGGAATAACGAGATGCAGCTTAGGAATGGAGTTGGGAGGCGGGTGAGGGGAGAAAAATAAAATAAACAAAATAAATAAATTAAAATAATAAAAATATATAATAAAAATAAAATGCATGCACACTTCACATACACACACACACACACACACACACACACACACACACACACACACACAGGGCACACAGCTCTTTTGTGGGTACGTGTATGGTATGCATGGGTCCCTGAGCTATTGCATCCTTTCTTCTTACTTTCCTGGGCTGCATTACCTCCCCCAGTTCCTCACCTCCTCCCCATCCTAATTCCTCCTCGTCCCTCTCATCTCTCTCCCTCTCTCAGAGGTTTCCTTTAAAATGATGATGGTCGTAGCAATTTTGATCTTCGTCGTTTTCCTCTGTTTTCGGCACAGTTCGGTCGCCCTCGGGGTTTGATCTCCACAAAAATTTACAGTTACCAGTATGAGCCATTCAGGGAACTCCCGTGTTCCACCTCCTGTATGTGTTAATTGTCAAGAGCAGCACTCTTCTCACTCGCCAGGAGAAGGAGAAGAAGGTTCAAGAGTACAAGTCCCTTGACTGCCTTTCATACCAGGAGCCCTGCTGAAAATTTGAGTGTCTGCACACTGTGCAACTATCTACCAGTTATGCCTCGGTCACATCCTTTACATCTCCCCCTTCCTCATCCCATTCCCCCCCCCCCTATTCTTCCCCCTCCCGTCCCCCTCCTGCACAGCCCTTGCCCCCCTCTCAGTGGCCCCCTTCCTCCTCCCAGTGCTCCCCTTCTCTGGCACTTGCTGGTGAAGCTGCCCCCTCTCAGGGTTGCTCTTCCAGATAGGAGGTCCTCTGCCTCAAGCTGGCAGCCAGGCATCCAGGCTGACAATACCAAGATTTGGGCGCTAATGACCTAAAACCACAACAACCAACAACAAAAAATTACCAAGATCGCCCGGTCGTCATCGGTGCCAGACCTTGCTGACTCCAGTTCTCTCTCTGGAACCTGTCCTGCAAGAGAGAAAGAGAAGAGGAAAAAGAAGCAAAGGTCACAGGACGAGGCCCCTCCAGTAGTCCTGGTGGCACCACCTTTGTCCTCACAGCAAAGTAACCCCACTGAACTTGTGTCTGATCCACTGTTTATGGATGTCGTTCCTCCCTCGTTGGTGACAGACGTTGACCCATCTTTGTGACACATCAGTCCGTTCGCCTTCCACATGGATCCTTGATCTGTTCTCATCCAGTGGAACTGTAACGGCTACTACCGTTGCCTCCTGGAGTTGAAACATTTTATTGCCTCTTACTGAGCAGCTTGTGTTGTTTTGCAGGAATCGCATTTCACTGATAGCCATTCACCGACACTCCGTGGGTTCCGAGCTTTCTGTCAGAACCGTGTTCGCCCCCTACAAGCATCTGGTGGAGTCTGCACCTTAGTTCGTACGGACATTGTTAGTTAATAGATCCCTCTCCATACCACACTGGAAGTGGGTGCTGTTAGGGTCCACTTACACACTCCACTAACAATTTGTAATCTGTATCTCCCTCCTGACAGGCCACCTACGTCTGCTGCCCTCACAGAGATCCTTCAGCAGCTCCCTCCTCCCTTCCTCATTCTTGGGGACTTCAATGCCCACGGGGCATACAACTAGTCGGGGCCGTCTCGTCGACCAATTCGTTGCCGATCCTACCTGTGTCTCCTCAATGATGGCTCCCGAACCCATTTTAGTGCCGCTCGAGGCACCTTTTCTTCCACAGATCTTTCATTCACTTCTCCTCCCTTTTCCCTTTCTTTCACTGGTCACTGCATGATGACCTTTGCGACAGTGACCACTTTCCCTTGATTCTTTCACTCCCCTCACATTGGATGAGGGACAGGATACCTCACTGGGTTTTCCGTCATGCTGATTGGCCTTCATATACATCACAAGTGGTTTTCACACAATCTCCATCTATACTCTATAGATGAGGTCATCAGTGATGTGTCTAATGCGATTACTCAAGCTCCTAGCATTGCTGTCAACAGGTCCTCCTCGTCGCAACCATTGCTTCGGCGATTCGTGAGTTCCGTAGAACCTTGCAACATCTTAAGCACCACCCATCCCTTACTGCCCTTCTCAGCTTTAAACACCTTTGTGCCAAGGTTTGTTATATAATCAAACAGGGCAAGTGGGTGTGCTGGGAGCGTTTTCTCTCTTCCTTGGGATCTTCTGTACCCTTGTTAGGTGTGGGCTTTGCTCCGCTCCATCCAAGGTTGCCAGTGGCCATCTTCAATTCCTTGCCTCGCCTTACCAGATGGGGTCTGTACTGATCCATTGGTTCTCGCAGAGCACCTTGCAGCTCACTCTGCGAAGGCATTGGCGACGGCTTCCCAACCGGTGCCTTTTCATCTCAAGAAACAACAGGCTGAAGCCTCAAATTTATGTTTCACCACTCACTGGGAGGAACCCTATAACAAACCCTTCATGGAATGGGAACTATGATGGCCCCTTCTTCTCATGATTCTGCACCTGGGCCTGATTCCATCCATAATCAACTTCTCAAACATCTCAGCCTCCCCACAACGGCAATATCTACTCTGCGTATTTAACCGCATTTGGCTCCAAGGGGTTTTCACCTTGCAGTGGAGGTACAGTATAGTGGTTCCTGTTATTAAGCCTGGTAAGGATCCGTCATCCCTGGACAGTTACAGGCTGGTTAGCCTGACAAATGTGCCATGTAAACTGCTCGAATGGATGGTTGCCCTCAGACTTTGCTGGGTGCTCGAGTCACGTGGACTTCTGTCACCTTATCAGTGTGGGTTCCGGGAGAGCAGGTCTACTATCAACCGTGTACTTCGAGTGGTAACGGCAATCAGAAAGGCCTTCTCAAAGCGTCAACATCTTCTTGCAGTTTTCTTTGATTTACGTAAGGCATATGACACCACTTTAGGCCAGTCGTAGACAAAAAAAATGGCCTTAGGTCCAAAAAAATTGCAGGAAGCTGAATTTTTGGTATGTTGTTAGGACATATTAGAGTATTATTAAACCAAGTTTGCAGCTTCGAAATCCTTTAGCTTAACTTTTAAGAGCCAAAAAACCTCGAAATTTTCGGACTTTTTTCTGGTTTTGGCTTATAACTAGTGAAGGGTGGTTTTTTGACGAAAAGTCACTCACACCTCTATTAATGTAGATAAAATATTCTAAAATTTAAGCCCAACCGCAGCTCTGTAAGTCCAATAGTTTCCGAAATATTGGACTTCAAAAATTGACTTATTTCTCCAAAAAGTTCAAATTTCCGATTTTAGTCATCTTTCGGCTAGAATATTGGCTCTAATGATCATCCCACGGGGAAAGTCATATAAAACAAAGTTATAGAGCAGTTATTTAGTTTTAATCTAAGTACAGAACGAAGTCCATAGGCCCAATAGATTTCTAGTTATCGTTAAAAAACGAAAAGTTGGAGAAATCGGATTATTCAATAAACTGACCCAGATGAATTGCAGTCCTCTTATCCTATATATGTTAAAGAAAAAGGAGGAATTACTCATTGATGATGATTATTAACGCATTTTATATTAATATGTCTAATTTATGTGTTAGTGCATACCAATAATATTTTGAAAGTAGGTACTGCTGTAAAAACAACGAAAACCTCTCCATTTGTGGGTATTGGTCAGCCATTAAGGGATTGGGACTTTCGTTCATAGCGAAGCCTTTTGTTGTGTGGATTCACCCCCCCTCCCTCCCCCTCACTACGAGTGGTGACCCAGCGGGTGTTCTGTCCTCCCTCGCAAACGTCTTGTCTCTGAGGTGTTCCTCACTACACCCAGTCTGCCCTTAGAAACGGTCGTATTCGGATATGTGAAGAACGTTTGAAACAAAAATCGTCTAAATCTCGACCGTCGTGGTGTTTTAAGTACTTCCTTTTTGTACAATATGTCGGAGCTACCCCAGTCGGAAGTTTGTTTCGGGGTCGTCGGGAAGTGCTTGGAGAGGGAACAGTGACAGTGAAAAAGCGTGGAATTTAGATGCCGATAAAATTGTGGGCTTGAAAGTAACATGAGGTTTTTGTGCAATTTAAATGAATTTTCCGTACATGACGCATGCAGGAGGAGGTACACTGTGGAAAGTAATGTGAAAGCATCTGTCCAGCGAGGAGGAGATGTTTCATCTGCTCAACCATCGTCTTCGCGTGGGGAAAGGCTGAGAAGTTCATCGGGTTTAATGCATCACATCATTGCAGATTTTTCCCTTGTGGCGAAAAATTCTCCAAGGAATATTTCGAAAAGCAGATAAAATTGAATAAATATCTATGGGATGAACTCCAACAAGTGGAAACACTGGAAGTGAAACAATCGATTGTGGAAAAAGCTAGGCAAGCTGGTGAATGGGGACAACAGATTCTTCAGCGTCTTTCATGTAAGTGAACTTATTGTTGCTGAGGGTAAGTACCACAAACGTTGTTACCTAAAATTGCACGCGTTGTCGCGATCTACTGGGGCAGGAGGTAAAGGGCATCCTGAACATTCCCTCCTTATCGAGGCTATGCAGCGTACATATGCATACCATGCAGAAACAGGAGAGGAAAACCAATTTTCCACATGTGACTTAATTGCAGAGAACGTCACAGGTAATTACAAACCAACAGTTTCAAGTGTTCAAGCTCATCTAAAAATGCGAAATGGAGAAAAAATTATTTTTGCGCAGGCTGGTCCGTATCACAGCCCATTCTTGATGTTCACAGACATTGGACAAAACATTCGTTATGAAAAGTGATACAATCAAAGACATAGCGATCCTGCTGAAGAGCGGTTTAGAGTTGTCAAAGCTGCATCAGAGATTATCCTGCAAGACATTCGTCCCAAACATTTCACTCTACTCAATATCCCCCGTCAGATGACTTTTAAAAACGCAAGGGCATCAATTCCAGATTCTCTGCAAATGTTGCTTGTACAGATTGTACTGAAAAACGAACGTTTTTCTCTCGAACAGTGGAAAAAGAAATGCATAGGATTTGCTCATGGAGCCATGGCTGCAATGAGGCCCAAATCTTTCCTATCCCCAATTCAAATAAGCTTTGGAACCTATTTGTACAGAAAATTTGGATTAAACCACATTGTTGAACTTTGCCACAGTATGGGAATTTCTTGTACATATACAGAGGCTATTAGTTTTGAAAGTTCCGCTATCCTCCGTGGAGAAGTGACCCAACTATTTGACAAAACTTTTATGCAGTTCCACATGCAGATGTGATTGTTAACACAATTGATTGAGAAAATATGTTCCATGAAATGAGTGGTACAATGACCCCTCACTCATCTGTTCGCCCAGACAAAAACATACCACGTTTGAAGTCTGTTTCTGCAGAGTCTATCAAGTTCACACACTGACACACACAGTAAACTTTCTTCTATTAGAAAGAAATTAGGCTTCTCAGCCATTTCAATTAAGGAAGTGAAAATCGCTGAAGACATTTTGCCAAAATCACCAGACCTGCTATGGTTGTTTGGAAAAGCAACTAACATGCCAGGCATCCCAGGATGGAATGGATTCATGCAGCAAGTGACAGAAGATCTTCCTAACAAACGTTCAAAGATTCTATATCTCCCTTTTATCCATGCTCATCCACTACGACACAGTTAAAGAACAAGTATTTATGGTCAGGAAACACGTTTTGTGACCTACGACTAACCAGTGTACTTGAAAGCCAGAAACATTGTGGAGAGCCACCAGCATCCTCAGCTCGTCAACATGGCTTGGAGGTTTTCACCACCTCATGTCCTTCATGGAGCCCATCGGTGCCATAATGGCAGGAAGTGGACACAAGGAACTTCTCTGTACAATATTTTCTGAAAACAGTGTTGAAAAAATCCTATTTATATACAATGCGTTAATAATCATCGTCAATGAGTAATTCCTCCTTTTTCTTTAACATATATAGGATAAGAGAACTGCAATTCATCTGGGTCAGTTTATTGAATAATCCGATTTTTCCAACTTTTCGTTTTTTAACGATAACTAGAAATCTATTGGGCCTATGGACTTCGTTCTGTACTTAGATTAAAGCTAAATAACTTCTCTATAACTTTGTTTTATATGACTTTCCCCGTGGGATGATCATTAGAGCCAATATTCTAGCCGAAAGATGATTAAAATCGGAAACTTTTTGGAGAAATAAGTCAACTTTTGAAGTCCAATATTTCGGGAACTATTGGACTTACAGAGCTGAAGTTGGGCTTAAATTTTAGAATATTTTATCTACATTAATAGATGTGTGGGTGACGTTTCGTCAAGAAACCACCCTTCACTAGTTATAAGCCAAAACCAGAAAAAAGTCCGAAAATTTCGAGGTTTTTTGGCTCTTAAAAGTTAAGCTAAAGGATTTCGAAGCTGCAAACTTGGTTTAATACTACTTTAATATGTCCTAACAACATACCAAAAATTCACTTTTCTGCAATTTTTTTGGACCTAAACATACCTGGCGACTGGCCTACTTGGCATCATCATATTTTATGTACCCTCCAGGACTGAGGCCTACGAGGCTCCCTACCAATTTTTATCAGTCAATTTTTATCCCGCAGCATGTTCCGTGTGAGGGTTGGCACTTCCTTCAGCTCCACAGATCCAGGAGAACAGCGTTCCACAGTGTTCTTTGTTAAATGTTACACTCTTCTTAATCCCCATTAATGGATTGGTGAGCTCTGTTGGGTGACTTGTTACCCCTGCTTTGAACGTAGACGACTTTTGCATATGGTACAGCTCCCACTCGGTAGCCTCGGCTCCAAGGTGCCATTCAGCGGGCTTCCACATGGGGTCTCTCACATGGTTTTCAGTTTTTCCCTTCTAAAATGCAAGTAATCCCTTTCTGCCGTCATACTACAGTCCACCCTGACCCAGACCTCTTCTTGGGTACTCAAAACCTAGAAGTTGTGGCACAGCACCATTTTTTGGGCCTCCTGTTTGATAAAAAAACTGACTTGGCTGCCCCATATTCAGCAGCTGGAGATAAGCTGCATGCGGAAACTTCATGCCCTCCGTTTCCTAGCTCACTCCTCCTGGGGTGCAGATCAAACAACACTAATTCGTATCTACCGGGCTCTGATTCAGTCCCGATTAGATTATGAGTGCCAGGTTTATGGCTCGGCAGCTCCTTCTGCCCTGAAACTGTTGGACCCTGTTCTTAATTTTGGCATCTTCTTGGTTACGGGTGCCTTCCGGACCAGCCCTGTAGACAGTCTCCTTGCTGAAGCGGGAATCCCACTTCTTCAGACTAGGCACCATCAGCTTCTGGTGTCCTATGCTATAGCCATTTGTAAATTCCATGGTCATCCCACGTATAACATTCTCTTTGAGGGCGATGGTTTTGGAACTCCTGATACTTGCCCTCGGATGGGTTTACCTGTTGGACCGTGGCTTGTTTCCGTTTGTACGGACTTCAACCTCGCTTCCCTTGACTGTGTGCATCGTGCTATACCGCGCACCCATCCTTGGTTGGTGCCTCGGCCGCATATCCAATTGGATCTCTACCACACCCCAAAAAATTCAGTCTCCCCCATAATCTTCCGGCATTTGTTGCACACTGTCCTTGAAGAATTTCAGGGTGCCATGATTTTCTACACTGATGGCTCTAAATTTGCTGGTCATACGGAATATGCATTTATGTCTTACATTGGTGTGGAATGCCGTTCTCTGCCAGAATCGTACAGTGTGTTTACGGCAGAAGTAATGGCTATTAGTAGGGCACCTCATTTTATCAAACAGGTAGCCCTGGACCGTGTGTTAATCTGTACTGACTCAATGAGCAGCCTGCAGGCCATATATCGATGCTACTCCTCACATCCTTTGGTCATTGTTATTCATGATACCCTAGCTGATCTTCGTCGCATCGCTTGCTCCGTTACTTTTCTCTGGGTCCCCAGTCATGTGGGTATCCTAGGAAATGAACAAGCTGACCAGTTGGCTAGAGTAGCTGTAACTTCCTGCCCCTTCCCCTGGGTTATCCCGGGTGCAGATTTGTGGGTGCAGATGAGATCGCTACTCATACAGGACTGGAAAACCAACTGGCAAGCTACTGCTCTGTCTTATAAACTATGCTCCATCAAGTCAATTTCTGTAGCTTGGAATTCTTCCTTAGGCCCTTCTCGAAGGGAATCCACTGTCCTTTGCCGTCTCCACATTGGTCACTCCAGGCTGACCCATTGTTTTCTTTTGCGGTGTGGGGCCGTACAATCTGTGGCTCATATCCTAGTGGAATGTCTGCTCCTCTTGGCGCTCCATGCCAAAAACGGAATTCCTCACTCATTGCCCTCGGTTTTGGTGAATGATTCATGGATGGCTGACAACAGTCCTTGGATTTATCCATGAAAGCGGTTTTTACTCTCAGCTATAAGATTTTATCTCTGACTCTTGGACAGGATGGGTGGGTTTGTGGCCCTCCCTTCGAGCAGAAAAGATGGGAAAGCTGAAGGTTTCAGGAGCAAACAAAGTGGTGGTGTTCATGCATCTTTCAGGGAGATGACTCAATTAAAAGATTTTTAAGATAATCTCTTTCAGAGGAACAAACTTCAACATCAGCTGGAGTCAAACGATTGCATTCAGCTGAAGTGAAATTTCCTTTTAATACTAACTGCCTGTCTTGTGTAGAGACAATTGATGATTAATTTCTTGATAAACAGAAGGAAAAACCTCAAAAAAAGGCGGCTAAGAGTTTACAGTATTTGATCCATCCGTTATGATAATACAATTATAGTTTGTGCACAGGAGAGGAAGGATGAATGGTGATACACCATCCAAAGACATCTGTTAGTGATCTCCATGCTGCAGATGCAAGGTATCACGAGGATTGCAATAAAAGATTCTTTATAGGCTCCGTGCTTAAATTTAGACAGAGTGGATGTCCTGATGATGAAGAAATCAATGTGTCACTGGAGGAAATATTAAATTACATAGAGGGGAATGATGACTGCCAGTTCACCTCAGACGAGTTGTTGGAGCAAGTTTCTTTAACATTGCCTCATATAGAGACAGTTAAGGAGGGACAGTTAGAAAATTATGGGGACACTATTGTTTTTAGTACAATTCGCACCAGGAAAACTGTTGTGTGCTTTCATAGTTTATGTGAAAAAATTTTAAATGACGCTTGGTATTCTTCAAAGTGCAAAGATGAATAAGTAGAACGAGAAATAGTTATAAAGGCAGCTGCCACTATAATTTTAGATGATGTTCAGTCAATGGCGTATGATAGTTCTGTTTTTCCACCCTGTGACAAATTGTGTAGTGAAGCTGAGGTAATTGTACATCATTCACTCCAAGCCTTCATGGACTGCATACCGGCGAAAAAAATGGCAAAACAGAAAGTTCAAAAGAAGCTGGCATCTATATCCCATGCCTTCATCGCTGCCATTCGCCCATGATAATTCATATCACATATACTACATGCTGTCGCATACTGTTTCACCATTTATTTACGAGGTGTACTGTGGAAGGGTCGGTATTACTTGGCGAAAGTTTGGTCCCATCCACCCAATTAACCAACCAACCTAACTTGCTGAAACACCCTGTAGTTGCTTCTGCGACCTAATGGGGAAGATGGAGTGGCGACGCACAAATAAGGGCAGTGCTTGACATCATTCCAGCATCATGCTTTCTCGCATCTTCTACCCCCACCCCCCCAAACACGCCCTCTCCCGCTGCCTCCTGGCACATCCTCAGAATAAAATTTATCCCTCAGTAGCATTCTACTGTACTTGAGGTATTGGCGAAAAAGTGACCTTTAAATGCACCCCCACCCCAACGCTCGCACCCTACAGGTCAGGATTTTAGTATGTTGTTCATGACACTCCCCCCCCCCCTCACTGGGGAACACCACCTTGACGAAGCACTGTCCGTGTGGGTGGAGAGGCTTGCGCATCCGTGGGAAGCTGAGGGCTATAACGAAGGTAGACAACCTACTGCCGGAAAGGTCTCAGCTGATGTATCAGACTAAGAGTGTCCCACAACGTCCCGTCTTCCTTATACTCTCCCAGTCCTTTCCCAACCCAAGGTGTGATGCGATCCGTGCCGAGGGGTGCGTGGCACATGGGTGGATGTGTTTCGAATGGAGCCTCAGGGATACCGGGCGACCTCCCTGAGTAAGTAGCCTTGCACCGTGCGGGGTTATCGTAGTGTGGCCCATCTAAATCCCCAAATGTCGTGGGACTAATATGAACACAGAGAAAGAAAGTATTTTAAAAGAATCTGAGGGACAATCTGAGGCCTCAGATACTCAGACATCGGGATCAGGACCGATGGAGTGCACACCTACTTCTGAATCAGGGTCTAGACCTGAGCGAGAAGTGGGAACTGTAACAGAGAAGTTGGACCAGATTAGGATTAAGGCCTTGTCTGGGGCTCAGAGGAGAAAACGTCTCAAGGAACAGAAGCTAAAGGAAGGAAAAGAATGGCTTCCCAAGCATAAGTGGAGGGAATCAAAAGGCCTTGAGCCCAAGAGCCCCAAAAAGAAACTATCTAGACCGCCAAACTCCTGAAGACCGCAAAGGTATCAATATGGGTACCAAAGACCCTTAAGGATGTCTCTCCAAAGACTCTGTTCAAGAACCCAAAAGTCTCGACAGAGGATTGGAGGGTAATCAACCAAAAGGTCGTTCTTGAAGGACGACCCCTGGTGGTGGAGGTCGGAGAGAAATCCCTGAAGGCAATGCGAGAGCAAGGCCTGAAACTGTTTTTAGGGTTCTTACAGGTCGCTGTCAGGGTAATCAAAGACCTTAAAGGCAATAATGGCAGCAAGATGGGGACTGGAAATGCTGCAGATAAACCTGCAGCACAGTAAAGGGGCCACTGCTGCCCTGAGCCGTCGCCTGGAGAGACAGGAGATGGATTTGGCCCTGATACAAGAACCCTATTTATACAAAGGGGGTGTATCGGGCCTCGGTGGTACTGGAGGTAAGCTGATTTATGCTATAAATCTAAAAAAAAACCTCCAGAACATGCATTTATGTTAGAAATGGAATCCCTTTCATACCAATGATGGATTTTTGTTCCAGGGATGCAGCAACGTGAGGAAGGTATCACGAGGGAAATTGTTTTGACCTCAGCATACCTTCCTCACAAAGACAGTTCTCCTCCTTCTTTGGAAGTGAGGAGACTGATGGAAGCCTGCCATCGGCAAGGTGACGAACTGTTGGTGGGATGTGATGCCAATGCCCACAATCTATCGTGGGGCAGCAAGGACACCAACAGTAGAGGTGAGCACCTTCTTGAATTTCTCCTATCTAACAACTTGGCGATCCTGAATAGGGGTGATAAACCTACATTCATGAATAGTAGAAGGGAAGAAGTAATTGACATAACTTTTGGTTCCGTGATGATGGGCAGTTACGTCAAACAGTGGCATGTGGTCCTGAAGCCATCCTCATCAGATTACATGAATATTAAATTCAAGGTTGAAATGGGAACCAGACAGACCATGGCCTATAGGAATCCCAGGAAAACGGACTGGGAGACATATAGGAGAGACCTTAACTTCATCCTATCGGAAATTAAAACTTCGATAAGGAATCCAGCAGAGTTTGAGGAAGTAGCAGAGGCCGTAACCTCTGCTATAGTGACCTCATATCAGGACAACTGCTCAATCACCAAGAAGTGCACAAATAGGAGTGTGCCTTGGTGGAATAATAACCTGGAAATGCAAAGGAAACAGGTACGAAGACTGTTTAACCTTGCGAGGCGCAAAGGACAATGGGCAAAGTATCGTGAGGTCCTTGTTAATTACAACCTTGCCATCAGACGGGCAAAGGAGGCGTGCTGGAAGGTATTCTGTGAGGAAGTGGAGGGCACGGCTGCTCAAGCGAGACTTCATAAAATCCTCACTAGGGTACCAACTAATCCAGGAGGAACATTGAGGAAGGAGGATGGGGAGTATACAAATACAGCACATAAAACGCTGGAACTGCTCCTCAAGACTCACTTTCCTCAATATACTCTGGTGGATAACTCAGACCAGAATGTGATTCCTGAGAGACAACGGTTCTCAGGTATTCACAAAGAGGACTGGGATTTGGCCAAGGAGTGTGTCGATTTCAGTAAGGTCCGATGGGTGGTGGGAACATTTCAACCGTTCAAGTCACCTGGCCCCGATGGAATCTTTCCAGCTCTCCTGCAACAAGCAGGAGAAAATCTTATTAGATTCCTATACAGCTTATTCAGGGTTAGCCTAGCAGCAGGAATCATTCCCAATGCCTGGAGGGCAGTGAAGGTTGTCTTCATTCCAAAACCAGGGAGAATTTATCATACCAAGGCCAATGATATGAGACCAATCAGCCTGTCCTCCTTCATTCTTAAGACATTGGAAAAGCTGGTTAATGTGCATGTTGGAGAAAGGAGGTTAAGTAGGGCTCCTCTACATTCAAACGAACATGCATATCAGCCAGGTAAATCATGTGAGACAGCTCTCCACCAACTCGTTGGGAAGGTGGAGAAAGCACTACACTTTCAGGAAATAGCCCTCTGTATCTTCCTGGATATCGAGAGGGCTTTTAGCAACACGACCTTCGATTCCATGGTTAGGGCAGCAGAGGTGCATGACCTAGGGATCATTATATGTAGGTGGACTAGGGCCATGCTCAGTGGAAGTAAGGTAGAGGCTACCATGATTAATGAAAAAATGGTAATCAACACCACCAGGGGTTGTCTACAAGGGGGAGTTCTTTCCCCTTTATTGTGGAATCAAGTGGTGGATGATCTCATTGTAGAATTAAACTCTAGGCAGTACTTTTGCCAAGGATACGCAAATGATCTTGTCATAGTAATATTTGGCAAATTTGCTGACACAGTCAAGAATATGGCACAAGGTGTGTTGGACATTGTGCATGACTGGTGCAGAAAACAGGATCTGGGGGTTAGTCCTAAGAAGACTGTTGTTGTACCATTCACAAAGAAGCATATCCAATATTCAAGTTGGAATCTAAAGCTTTTCAATGAAGCGCTACCTGTGAAGGGGACAGTGAAATATCTAGGGGTTAACTTAGATGAGAAACTGACATGGACCCCTCACATCAGGAATATTTTCTCCAAGGCAAAAGGTACTCTTGTGAGTACCAGGAGAGCTTGTGTCAAAAATCCAGTGTGGCACTGGATACACACCACGGTGATTAGACCCAGGATCACCTATGGAGCAGTCGTGTGGTGGAAGAAGGTAGAACAGCAGGTTGCTGCTAAGGAGCTTGGTAAGGTGCAGAGATTAGCCTGCTTAGCCATAACAGGCGGAATTAGCAGCACACCAACTGCTGGGATGGAAACCATGTTGGATATGCCCCCATTACACCTTTGGGTTAAGATGGAGGCAGCGGCTGGTGCATACAGACTCAAAAGTGGCAAAATCTGGAACTCTTTGGGATATCCAGAATCACACACTAAAATAGTGGGTGAGGTAAATATATGAAAGGTTTGGGAAATACCAACCGACTATGTTATAACCCCATACTGCTTCAACAAGCCTTTCAATATAACAATTGGAAGTAGGAAGCATTGGGAGAAAATAGTTTGACACTGTATGACACCGTACAGGGGATATTGTCTGGTTCACTGACGGGTCAAAATCAGACCAGAGCCAGGGTATATGGGGTGCAGCCAAGACTGGAGGGCGTCATCTCTCAGTATTCCAGGCCGAAATCACTGCCATCAGGGCGTGTGTGGAGGAGAATTTGCATAGGTGCTACAAAGACCGTAGCATCTACATCTATTCAGACAGCCAGGCAGCCCTGAGATCACTGGCAGCTCCTGCAACAAGATCTAAAATTGTTGCAGAATGTCACAGGGTTCTGGTGGAACTAGGGGAAAGCAGTAGGGTAAACCTATTGTTGGTCCTTGGCCACTTGGGGATCAGTGGCAACGAACATGCTAACAGATTAGCCAGGATGGGGGCAGAGACTCCATTTATTGTACTGGAACCTGTCCTGACGATCACCAAGGCAATGATCAAATTGGAGCTACGTAACTGGCTCAGAAGACAGCACGTAGAATATTGGACCAAAGTCCTTCAACAAAAACATGGCAAGGTAATGATGCCAAAGCCATGTTTTAAAAGAAGCTCTGCAATCCTGGGCCTGAACAGGAGAGAGATTAGACTCATGGTTGGATTGCTGACAGGCCATGGGAATTTCAAAACACACCTCCATACAATGGGAATAACAGAAGAGGACCCTAAATGTAGGATCTGTGATGACGGTGATGAAAGTTCATCACATCTAATTTTCGAATGCATTGCATTGGAGAGTTAAAGGCACAGAACATTTGGGACAACCGGACCCAAAGAAATTGTGTCTAATAAAGAACTGGTAAAGGGACTCCTCGCACTGTTCAAGAGCATTGTTGGCTTTACTAGATATACAGGGAGCGATACTGCACAATAAACTTAGTTTCGGTGCGGGCAGTGGCAGGTTGGACCAAAACTGTTTTGGCTTCCCTGGAAAAATCAATCAATCATGACACTCCCACTACCACTGTGTAAAAATTTGTTACTACACAAATTTTTCCCCTAATTTTCCTTCTTTTACTGGACTACTTCACAACCCGGGCCATCTGGATCCTCTCATCCACCACCAGCTTTTTTTACCTGCACCAATGAGAGTTATCCGTATAATACATTCTTCGATTCCGAAATCATCCAGGCCTCAACCTATGATAACTTCCCTTTTTTTCTTACAGTTTCTACCTCTCTGTCCCAATCCTCTCATATTTTGAATGGTGTGTGTGTGTGTGTGTGTGTGTGTGTGTGTGTGTGTGTGTGTGTGTTTGTGTGTGTGTGTGTGTGTGTACGCAGTCCTGTGTACATGCACATTTTTTAAAAATATATCTATTTAAATGTATATTTAAACAAATGTAAAAAATAGAAAACGGATGACTTACCCAAAGGACAGGCTGGTCGACAGACACAAATAAAATCACACACAAACACACATACAAACTTTCGCAACCATTGGTTGCTTCGCCAGGAAAAGAGGAAGAAAGGAGAGGAGAAAGGGAAGGATATGGGTTTTAAGGAAGTGGAAAAGGAGTCGTTCCAATCCCAGGAGTGGAAGGACTTACCTTAGGGGAAAAAAAGGAAGGTAAACAAATACACACACACTCACACATATCCAAACGCAAACACACCTAGACAGACATTTGTAAAAAGCACAGAAGTTGGACAGAGATACCACTTGAGGCAGAGGCTCTGTCCACAGAACCGAGGCAAGGATGCTAAAGATGGTGGGTGGGAATTTGAATTTAGCGGAGGTTAGGACCAGGTGGGCAACGGGAGGAGAGAATAAGCTGAAGGGCAAGTTCCCATCTCCGGAGTTCTGAGAGGTTGGTGTCGGTGGGAAGTATCCAGATAACCCAGACAGTGTAACACTGCACCAAGACGTGCTGACCGTGCACCGAGGCAACGTTTAGCCACAGGGTGATCTTCATTACCAACAAACACTGTCTGCCTGTGACCGTTCATGCGAATGGACAGTATGTTGCTGGTCATTCCCACATAGAACGCTTCACAGTGCAGGCATGTCAGTTGGTAAATCACGTGTGTGCTATTGCAAGTGGCTCTGCCCTTGATCGTGTACACCTTCCGGGTTACTGGACTGGAGTAGGTGGTGGTGGAAGAGTGCATAGGGCAGGTTTTTCAACGGGGGCAGTTGCATTGGTAGGAGCCAGAGGGTTATTTTTCTTTCCTCACCCACCTCCCCACTCCATTCCTAAGTTGCTGTACCCATCCCCACCACCGTGACGTAACCTTCCTATCCCCTCTCCCTTCCCCTCTCCGATTTACTCGCCGCAGAGCATGATTCGAAGTGCGGCAGCCAGAGGTGATGGTTGTGTGACTGTGTTGTGTGCCTGTGTGATTGCGTGAATGTTCTATTTTCTGAAGAAGGCCATGGCCAATAGCTGAAAGTGTTGTATTTGTGTGTCTTTTTGTATATGCCTGTCACCATGTCTTTGCGGTGAGTTGTAAACTGTTCTTGTTACTATATTATTAATTCCGACCTGGGCTTTTCATTATTATATAAGCACCAAATAAAATTGTTGAAACTGACACCAGAAAGCAATGGCATGTGCAGCAAAGCAGCTACTGCAAATACAATATGTGCAAAATGTCAGGACAGAAGCATTAACTGTAGTTCCTAATCATCCGAGATGTTCATTTCTAAAGGTAATGCAATGAAGACAAACAACTTTGATGTAGCACACTTATTAATTATTGAATGAAAATAATTCCATTTTCAGGTTGACGGTTGCAAACGTTATCAAATTCTTTAACACACTGACTGCCACGTTGGCCACAGCAGCCCTGTACAGCTGATGATGGTGACCGCAGCAGTCTAAAACATTGCACATAATGTGGTCTGATAGTGAAACACCCACACGATGTAATATATATAACAACTCTTGTTGCCCTCCATGATTTCTCCATAAAAGTTTGTCAAATACTAACAGATTTCACAGAACACATATATGACTTCTTAATTATTCAGCAGCTCTGGAACATTCTTTGTACATAATGACATTTAACTGACATTGGATTAATGATGAAAATTCTCCTCAGAGATGATAAATATTGTTGAAACGAGATAGAATGGCTGGCCAGTACTTACCATTGTGCTGTACTGCCGATAGTAACACAAAAAAAAAAAAAAAAAGAAACAGAAAAAGGGGACAAAGGGACAAGCTTTCGGAACAGAGTTCCTTCGTCAAGTGGGAGAGAAGGGAAGAAGAAAGGATGGGAACAGAAGGGAAAGGTGGTTCACGACCTAGGTCATGAAGGTGGTGTTTCGGGAGTGATGGACGTCAGAGATACTGCATGTATGTACTGAGCCAAGCCAGAGAGGACAAATATAACCAAAGAGGAAAGATCAAGTAGTAAAGAGAAGAGAGTGAAATTAATGATGCTGAGGGGTGTAGGAGGGGCGGGGAGAGGGGGGGGTGTCTAAAACGTTTTTCATAAACAGGGAAATATGGATGGACACACACACACACACACACCACACACACACACACACACACACACACACACTCACTCACTCACACACACACATGGAGAGAGATAGAGAGAATGACAGAGAGAGCGAGAGGGCGGGAGGGGGAGAGAGAGAGAGAGAGAGAGAGAGAGAGAGAGAGAGAGAGAGAGAGAGGCGGGGGGGTAAGGAACGGATAATGAATAGGTAAGCTGAGGATGTGTTACTATCATCGGTACAGCACAATGGTAAGTACTGGCCAGCCATTCTATCTCGTTTCAACAATATTTAACTGACATTGTTATTTCTGTTATCGAATTATGTGAGAGGACAATTGTCAACCGGTTTTCTTTTTGTAGGCAAGTTTGTTAAGTATGGAGGTAGTGGCTGAGATAACTATTGAAATAAACAAGTGTTTTTGAGAAAAAGAGATATGGCAAGGGTTGGCTACAAATAGGTTTATGCCTGTAGATAAGGTTTTTAGTATTGTGGAAAGTTGGACTAATTGAGGAGTACTACTGACACATTTTCATTGTATAAGGGGTCAGGGAAGTAGGGGAACAGTCATTTATTTGTGAATCACACTTTAGAGTATAAAAATTATTTGACTGGTTCACGTACAAATACCATAAAGGGGATCTGGTGGGAAAGGGGGGGGGGGGGCGGTTAACTATTGTGATTTTGTAGTAACTCACTGAAAAGCCGCCGTTGCCCAGATATGTATGTATCTATTCCATTCTCATGTTCATCTCCTTGTTATCCCTTTGTCCTGCTCTGTCCATTCACATCTGTTTTGAATTGCAGCCTGTAGCTTCATTTTCACTTAGTACCTAGGCCTACCACATCATTTCTCCTAAACAATGTGACACACAATAATGCAATTTACCATGGGCTTTTTTTTTTCTATGTGTGTGAATGGAGGTATATTGAAGATGCAAATTAAAACCTTTTGTATGTGTGGGCAGTTGATCATGAATTTCATTTTTTATAATCTCATATATCCTTAACAATGTATTGTGGGTGGTTCTTACTCTTACAACAATGATTCCCTCACAGTAAGGAACAGTGCACCAAATTTGGTTGAAATCATTCTGGTTGTTTAGGAGATGTGCAACAGTTTTTCTTGTATTCCATTATTTCTTTAAATCTCCTAAACTGACCACCCTCTTGGTTTGAAACTGAAATGTGCAAAATCGGAGCAATTTTGTTGAAGTTCATAAGTAAAGTACCCTGTACCACTTGATATTTTATATAGACAGTGACCTTTGTCTTCCTTTGAAGGTTTTGATCACGATCAAAATAAAACTGTAGATTTTGTTGAGGTCTGTAAGTAAAGTACCTTGTGCCAGGCACCGTACACATCATATACTTTGAACAATGTGTCGTAGCTGGTTCTCACCTATACAGCAATGGTTACATCATGGTAAGGAATATGTGCACCAAATTTGGTTGAAATTTGTCCAGTGGTTAAACAGTCATTTCACACCGGCGTAGCTTATCTTGAGCTACGTCTTTGGAAAGACATCGCATACGTATCTTGTAATTTAATCAAACGAGGAATTTCAGACCGACATAGCTGGCGTTGCCTCCAGCCAGGATACATAAAATGCGTATCTCCAACTAGAATACAGTACAGTACAATGTAGTACAATTATTGCCTCAGTGGGAATTTTATAAGTAAGTAACTGAAAAGCATTCCTATGGTGAGAGTAAATTTTGATTTAGTTGTTGAAATTAATTTTTCCAGGCACGACAGTAACATTCCAGACGTCATGGATTACACGCAAGTTCCTCAAAATCAAATAAACGATGATGGAATTGTTAATGCCGAAGCTCTTGCTACTGCTAATACGAAGAAATTTTCAACTCTGATCACGACCTCAAAACAAACCGGAACAAACCCAAAGGAGTCGACAAAATTCAGAATTTTCTGAAAAATAAGGAGAAAAACAAAACTTGTTGGGACTCTCTTTGACAAAATAGATTTGTTTTTTGGTAGCTTATCAATGTCAGTAAAAAATTGCATCGAAGATTACAAAACAAAGTAAAGAGAAAATTTTTAGACACAGTAAACAGTGTGGTCAGGTGGTAACTACTCAAACCATCCTACAATTCTTCACCAAAGAAGTGAAACATCACTTACACAAACTGGCACATTGCTTCAATCGTTGGAAGAAGGTACAGATTTTGATTTGTTAGTGGGAAACTATTCAGAACCCCTGCGGTTTCGGGGGTAAGAATAGGCCCACGGTATTCCTGCCTGTCGTAAGAGGCGACTAAAAGGTGTCCTCATACGTTTCGGCTTTACATCTATGGTCCCCTATGTGGGTTTGACCTTCCATTTCTTCAGAAGAGTGAACCATTTGGGGAAGGACATTTTACGTGGTGCAATGAGTATTCATTGTGCAATTCCATCTTGTGCACACATTATGGACCGATCTCATGGCTGCGGCTTTTATGTAGCCGTCGGACAGGTTATTTTATCTCAGCGCAAGCCGTGCCCGTTGTGCACTGACACCTTTGCACCCCAGTCATAATGGTTTACAATGCGCCAGAAAGCCAGCACGGTAGCCAGCCCATTGTGGTGGGGTCGTCATGTACCCTCTTGGCTGTAGCCCCCTGACAACACAGGGATCGCTCTACCGATGCCAGAGCTAAATACTCCCCATGCAAGCCAAGGAGTATATGCTTGTCTCTGTGGGGCATCAAGACTCCCGGCAACGGTCATCCTGCCAGGTGACGTTGCTGTGGCTGGGTGGCGCCCGTGAGGAGAGCCCCTGATCAGAGTGGCATCGGGGCGGATCACTCGCAATGAAGAGACAAAAATCGGGTGACGTTGGCGGAAGTACAACTGCCGTCTCCAAGAAAGGAAAGTTCAATGCTTCTATGTACGACCCCCAAACGTTCCCCTCCCTGACCGCATTTTGGGAGGGACGGCGGGGCGCAAAACGAACTGATGAATATGCTCCAAGATATCTTGTGTGCAGCAGGACCGATGGGGACTCATTTTCAGTGACCAAGCCTCAGTTCTTTTTGGACCATCTGGAGGACAGGTTTGGGGAAGTGGAGTCACTGTCGAAAATGCGCAACGGTTCTGTCCTCATCCACACAGCATCCCCTGTCCAGTCACGGGCGCTACTCGCTTGTGTCAGGCTGGGTGACGTTGTGGTGACCATCATTCCCCACAAGTCCCTGAAATGGTTCAGGGTGTAATTTTCGATAGGGATTTGTTGCTCCGGACGAGCTACGGGCAAACCTTGAACGATGAGACATTCATTTTATCCGGCGCGTCCATAGGGGCCCAAAGGATAATAGGGTCGCTACTGGTGCCTTTATCTTGGCCTTTGAGGCTGATACATTGCCCAAAAAGGTCAAGGTGATGGTTTACAGTTGTGACGTGCAGCCTTATACTCCTACCCCTATGAGGTGCTTTCAATGCTGGAAGTTTGGCCACATGTCTTCCCGTTGCACGTCCAAAGCTACATGTAGGGACTGAGGGCGTCCAGCACATCCGGGCGCCCCATGTACACCGCCTCCCATCTGTGTCAACTGTGGTCACAACCCTCCTCCCTACTCGTCACAATGTCCCTCACTTCAACGGGAATGGAAAATTACTAAGTACAAAACCCTGGACCATATATCATTTCTGTGGGCCCCAGGGCCGCCAACCTAAGCCTGCCCCCAAGGTGGTTGGAGGCCATGCTTCTACAGCTCCCAAGGCGAAAGCCTCGGGGTCAACTACTGCCTCTCCGCCGGAGAAAGAACAACCTTCTCCAACTTCCCTCACACAGAAGAGGTCCCTTGAGACACTCCCTTCTGCCAGTGTTGATATTGACACTAACTAGCAGCAGGCTTGCTCGCAGACTGCTGGTCGCAGGGCTTCGCGCTCCTCCTCAGTCCCTGTGGTTGAGTCTGAGAAGCACCTCCTACCGGCGAAACCCCCGAGGGAATGGAGGGGTAAACCAAGGCCAAAGAAAAGCACAACACAGGAGACCACAGTGGCTTCTGTGCCACCACTTCCCTCCGTCTCCACCTCTACTTCTGAGGATGAGGTGGAGATTCTTGTGTCACCCGAGGACCTCGCTCTCGGAAACACACTTTACAAAACGGACAATTCAGATGATACGACTACACCGATGGGTGCAAGTGATGCTGAGTTGTAGCCCACCGACTCGTTGCATTCATCTCTTCCCAGCACTCAACCAATGGCATCCTCCAGTGGAACTGCGGTGGTTTCTTCCCCCACATGGCTGTGCTACGGCAGTTTCTGAGCACGACACCTGCTTTCTGCCTTGCTCTCCAGGAAACCTGGTTTCCAGCAATGCAGACCCCTGCCCTTCGTGGCTACAGGGGATTTTACTGAAATCGTAGCATATATAACAGGGGCTCAGGTGGAGTGTGCGTGTATGTCCTCACCTCTGTGTATAGTGAACCCGTGCCCCTTCAAACACCATTAGAAGCAGTGGCTGTCAGGGTGAGGACCACACAGGAGTTTACCGTCTGCAGTATCTACTTGCTGCCACATGGTGACGTATCTGTGAACGTTTTGGCTGCAATCGTAGATCAACTACCCCCACCTTTCTTACTGTTGTGCGACTTCAATGCCCACAGTCCCTTGTGGGGTGGTTCTACGATCTCAGGTCACGGCAGGGTTGTCGAGGATTTACTAACTCAACTTGACCTCTGCCTCTTAAATACAGGTGCCTCCACACATTTCAGTGTGGCAATCGTAGCATATTTTCGGCCATTGATCTGTCGATCTGCAGCCACAGCCTTGCACCATCTGTCCACTGGAGAGCCCATGACGACTTGTGTGGCAGTGACGATTTCCCTGTTTTTTTTTTGTCACTCCCACAACGCGAGTCCCTATCACGCCCACCCAGGTGAGTTCTGCACAAGGCTAACTGGGAAGACTATGCTTCTGCTGCCATCGTTGGCCCTACCCCCTAGAACATCGAAGTGGTGGTCAAGAGTGCCACACATTCTATTATTTCTGCTGCGAACGCTTCCGTTCCGTGTACATCAGGGTGCCCACGGCGTAAGACAGTGCCGTGGTGGTTGCCGGAGGTCGCTGAGGCCATTAAAGACTGCAGGCGGGCCTTACCGCGATACAAATGGCACCCCTCTCAGGAGCACCTTATCAATTTTAAACGGCTTTGCGCTCGTGCTCGCCAGCTTATAAGAAGACGGAAACAGGAGTTTCCGCTATTGGGACAGGTACCTCAGCCTCGCAGGTCTGGAGTAAAATCAGGCGGCTACAGGGATTACAGACGCCAGCGGGAATCTCTGGGATCTCCACAAATGGAGTTATATGTTTGCCGAGCATTATGCTCATGCCTTTGCCTCTGCCAATTATCCACCAGTCTTCTGTACAGTAAAGGAGAGGGTAGAACGCCAGTCTCTCTCCTTTACTACCCGCCGCTGTGAATCTTACAACACTCCTTTTACCAAGTGGGAGCTCCTCAGTGCTCTTCACCAATGTCCTGACATGGTGCTTGGGCCTGATAGCATCCATAGCCAAATGCTGAAACATCTCTCAGCAGATAGTCGGCGTCATCTTCTTGCGGTCTATAACTCCATCTGGTGTGATGGTGTTTTCCTATCACAGTGGTTGGGAGAGTATCATCATCCCAGTGCTTAAACCCGACAAACATCCTCTTTCCTTGGATAGCTATCGGCCCATTAACCTGACCAACATTCCATGTAAACTGTTGGAGCGGATGGTCAGTCAGCGGTTGTGTTGGATTCTTGAGACACGGGGATTACTGGCTCCATACCAAGGTGGTTTTCGCCAGGGTGGATCAACCACCAACAATCTGGTGTTCCTCGAGTCTGCCATTCGCACGGTCTTTTCCCAGCGCCACCACCTTGTTGCTGTCTTCTTCAATATGCACAAAGCATATGATACAACCTGGCGACTACATATCCTCAACACTTTACATGACTGGGGCCTCCTACCGATTTTTATCCAGAATTTTTTAGCTGTCCATACCTTTCGTGCTCGTATCCAGGAGAATGGCGTTCCTCAGGTCTCGGTTTTAAGCGTTCCATTATTTTTAGTTGCCATCAACGGTCTGGCAACAGTGGTTGGATCGGAAGTCTCCCCTTCTCTGTACGCTGACGACTTTTGTATCTCTTTTAGTTCCTGCAGCACCCAAGTTGCTGAGCGTAGGTTGCAGGGTGCTATTCGGAAGGAGCAGTCCTGGGCGCTTACTCATGGCTTTCAGTTTTCTGCCACCAAGACCAGAGCGATGCACTTCTGTCGGCGTCAGACAGTTCACCCTCACCCTGAACTTTATCTTAACGACGAACTACTGACCGTAGTGGACACTCATCAGTTTTTAGGACTGATCTTTGACACCCGGCTGACGTGGCTCCCCCACATTCGTCAGCTGAAATGGGAGTACTGGCGCCATCTCAATATTCTCCGACACCTGAGTCATGCGACCTGGGGTGCTGACCGCTCGACGCTGTTGCAGCTTTACACGGCACTGGTGCAGTCCCATATCGATTTTGGGTGCATTGCCTTTGGGTCTGCGGCACCGCATCTCCTGGACCCCATTCACAACTTTGGGGTCCGCATCGCGACGGGTGCCTTCCGCACCAGCCCTGTGGCCAGTCTACTAGCAGAGGCCGGGGTAACCCACATTATGGGTCCACCGCCAACAACTGTTGGCAGCGTATGCAGTCCGAGTATATAGTTCAACAGGACACCCGAACTACGGCCTGCTATTTTCCACTGTGGCCGTTCGTCACCAGCAGCAGCGACCCAGGTCAGGACACACAATAGCCGTCCGCGTGCAGTCCCTACTGGGGGATCTTGAGTCCTATCCTCTCCCACCTCCATTTCGGACCCGTTCACGCACACCTCCATGGTGCCTGCCATGGCCGTGTCTTCATTTGGACTCGCTTCCCCCTGAGGTCCTCCGTTGCCAGTTTTTTGCTGTCGTTGCTGAGCACCCCAGCTACGACATTGTTTATACGGATGGCTCGTTGGTACATAGCTGCATTGGCTTTACCTACGTCCACAGTGGCCACTTTGAGCAGAGTCTCTGCCAGAGGACTGCAGTGTTTATACCGTAGAACTGGTGGCCATTTTCCGTGCTCTTGAGCATATGCGTACCTGCTCAGGTGAGTCTTTCAGTCTTTGTAGTGTCTCCCTGAGCAGCTTATGCGCCCTGGACCAGGGCTACCCATGTTCGCCATTGGTGATGGCCATCCGAGAGACTGTTTTTGCCCTTGGTCGGTCTGGTAGGTCTGTGGTGTTTCTTTGGTCTCCAGGACACGTCGGCATCCCAGGCAACAAACATGCCGATGGGCTTACCAAACAGGCGGTTACATCAGCTTTGGGATGCTGTGTGGTGTAACCTGAGCATGCCCAACAAACTCCGGGTTGTCAAGGAGACTACGGCTGCGTGGCGCTCCTCAATATGTGGCTCTCGCCGGGACTCGGTGGTTTTGTGTCGCCTCCGCATTGGGCACATGTGGCTCACCCATGGACATATCCTTCGGGGTGAGGACCCGCCCCAATGTTGGTGTGGCTCCTGTTTGACAGTCGTCCACATATTGTTGGACTGCCCCGTTTTAGTCGCCTTACAGAGAAATTTTAACCTCCCTGCTATTTTATCAGAAGTTTTAGGTGACAATGCTACAATGGCAGACTCTGTTTTACATTTTATTGGAGCAGGTTTTTTTTATCATTCTCTCTAACTAGAGATTTCCTTGTACTGCCGAATGGTTGACTTTTCCTATTTTATTTTTATGGTCGGCCAACCACAGCCATCGGCTTCCTTGTTGTAAACAGTCTTTGTGTGATGGTCTCCTTTCGTTTTGTTTCCTGTCGATTTAGATGATGTTTTATGGACTAAGTGGGATTCCTCTCCCACTTTACACGTTAACACTGGGCCTGTCTCTTTTACGCCCACAGTATCCTTTGGACGCTTTGTGGTGAATTGGGGGACTGATGACCATTGTAGTTTGGTCCCCCTTAAACATCCATCCAACCAACCAACCAAATTATTCAGGACGAAAAACTGAAAGCACTCGTAAAATACTTTAAGCACAGACTTCATGAGCTTTCAACTCAAATAAAATATATCTTATGCAGATTTCTTTTTGTGGTTGTGGCTTGTTAACGTATGTCTGTAAGCTTTTACATTTTGTCTCATCACAGCAACCGACAAATATAATCATATAAGTGTAATCATATAAGTGTAAATATTTTACTCCATTTCCTCCAACCTTATACTTGTTTCTATTTTGAAATTACGGGCAAAGAATTGTTACCTTCAACAAATAGCTGGCCGTTCTTCAGGAGGTATTGGTTTTCTGTGATTTGTATCTGTTTTTTTAATGTCACTGCTGATGAGGGATAAAACTTCATTGAACTTTTCTTCATTAAGCCCGTAATTAGTTTTATACTTTTCATCGTCAAGCTGTAAATCTTGCATTAGGTGGTGGTATCCACCATACAATGTTCTTCTAACATTTATCGGATGAACCCAATTTGATTTATTTGACACTGAATACAACAACAACAGTTCCTCATCATTATCACTACTTGAACTACTGTTCATCCACGGCTTACTGAAGTTGTTATCTGGCTCACACCATGGCACACTGAATTCCATTTCTGATTCTGTCCACAAACAGTATTGAAGTTAGCACACTATCTCAACAACAACTGAGAAAATATGAAGATGGGATAAAAAACGTAGCTCTCAAAACGTAGCTTTCAGTTGGAAGGGTGCGTATCTCTAGTAATAATACATGCTACATACTATGACGTATTTCAAAGACTTAGCTCGAGATACGCTACTCTGGTGTGAAATGACCTTTAGGTGGAGATGCGCAACATTGTCCTGTGCAGTTTGCACATCAAGATTGGAACAAAATTATAGTTGTAAGTAATAAAGAAACAAAAATACACAGATAGACACACACTCTGCTTTACATATAAATATTCTTTGGGTTGGAGGGTGGGATGGATTATATGGGAAAAGGGTGTTTTGGGGATGGGTTATTTTGTGTGTGTGTGTGCATGTGTGTGTGTTGTAGTTTCATATTTTAGTTTCTGTGTTGTGTGAATGGGGGAGGGGGTCCAACTTCAGTGTTGTGCGGCTGGGCCATTGTAGGAAATTCTGAAATAAACTTTTGTGTGTGGTTTAGTTTAGATTAATTTTGGTGATACTTCAAGGTGGTTTTTTATGTTTGTAACTGTAACTGAGCATTATGTATTTTGAACAAAAGTGAAGCATTTAACAATACATAAGTTTCTATCCCTGTGTGCAAATTACAAATACCGTACCGTTCAAGTACTGTAGGGTAAAAGTTGATTATTGTGTGGCATACAGAAGTTCAGATCAGTTTTGGAAGCACGGACAGAGAACACTGCTTAAGGCAACCACTCAGAAAAAGCACAAATATGAGTTCAAGTCCCAACATTGCACAGATTTTCATGTATCACCACAAACTGCACAGTTGATGCTTACGTGCAGAGATTATAATTCCTTGGATATACATCTCTGACACAATGTCCATTATATTGGACAGTCTTCTGCCCTTCTATTGTACACCTGTGGTCCGATTAGAACAGACGGTACAGTGTAGGAACAGTCATTATAATCGCTTGACACTGAGTAACAGCTTCTTTTACTGTGTGTTATGATGCCAGGCGAGTACTCCTTCATTATCATGAACTTTCAAAACATACATCATGCAAATACATACCTATTGCATACAGTACCTATAGAAGGAAATTCCAGAAAGGATTCAATAATATTTTTGAGAAGGATAGGTTGCTTACTCACCACAGAAACATCCGATGAGCCACAGAAAGGCACAAATAATAGAACATGACATTAGAGCTTTTGGCCATTGAGGCCTCCATCGGTTAGGGAGACACAAACAGACACGCCAGTCGCTGTGGCCATTCTGTAGTAGTCAGTACAACCGAGGCGAGAGCAACCAGTGGTGGGGGTGAGGAGGTGGCAAAGAGAGGGAAGCAGGAGGGGAGGGGGATAAGGGTGGGGAGAAGGGAAGGGGCTGAAATGAGTGGCAGGATGGGAGACAAATGTAAGGGTAAAGTTTGGGCAGGAAGCGTGGTGGAGGCAGGAACGAGTGAAGGTTTAGGCCTGGGGGGCGGCAGGAGCTGCTCGCAACTTCACCACCCCCACCACCGGATGCTCTCGCGTTGGCCGTGACGAGTACCACAGTGTGGCCACAGCAGCTAGAGATGGTGGTCGTGTGTGTGTGTCTCTTTAACCGACAAGGGCCTTAATGGCCGAAAGCTCTAATGTTGCATTCTATTATTTGTGCCTTTCTGCAGCTCATCGGACGTCTCTGTGGCGAGTAAGCAACCTATCCTTCTCAAAAATATTGTTGTGCCTATAAATCAAGTGTCCTAAAGCCCAAAGACTGTTGCTCTGACTGTATTCAGTTACCGCAGCCCATACGTGATACAAATCCAAAATACAGTGTCAAATCTCATCAACTTTCATCTAACATCAGTCTCTCTACGAATCTCATCACTAATAAAATCTAACTTATTATTATTATTTATGATACAAATATTATAGAGGAAAAAATTCCTAACAGGAAAAATATATGTAAAAAAATAGATGAAGTCTACTTACCAGGTGAAGGAGCACAGGCAGTAATAGTAACAAATAAACACACACACACACAAACGCTAGCTTTCGCAGCCTAGCTGCTTCGTCAGGCAGAAGGGAAGGAGAGGGAAAAGGAAATGATGAGAGTTTTCAGGGAGTGGATAAGGAGTCATTCCAGTCCCGGGACAGGAAAGACTTACCTTGGGGGAGAAAAAGGAGGGTAAACAAATACACACACACCCACACATTTACACAGACACAAGTACCTTAATTTATGGGTGGCTCTATAGTTCTGATTATTTTCTTAAATATTCCATTGCAGCGATAGTGTTTGGTTTTGCACTACATAGAGTTACATGTTGTATTTCTGTACGTTCATTCACTAAATCGAGCAGACAAGAAGAAACATTTACAAACTCATCACCTAATAAGAGGCAGAGGAATGCCTCTGAATAATCAAAGTCATAAAAATATTACAAAAAATATTACCTCAGCAATAACATCAGTATCTCATTTTGGAAAATGAGCCATCATCAAGGTACTTTAGTTGGAGGCCTATGAAAGAGCGATGACAAAATTTAGTTTTTACAGCATTTTTTTATGAAGCAAAGGCAGCAGCGTGTATTAAATGTATGGACATGAAAACGGGATTGCCAGCATCAGATTCCTTATCACATTAATTTGTGGTGTGAGTGACTTTGAGGCTAAAGAAGTTTCCTTTATTGAAAATGACGATTTGGATTAATGTGAAAACAAAATAAATATATGATCAATTAAATATATGTTTCTGTGCTATTAATATAACTGAATTACATTTACATAAGCCTTCATCCAAAGATTCACAAATTGCAGGGACAGTAATGACATATGGTTGGCTTTGATATGTGGAACAAATATGCAAGGGTTTCATAGGCACTTCCTTTTGCCGAGAAACAAAAAGAGTAGCAGCAAGTCTTCCCTTTACAGGATTTTTATTTTCTGAAATCTGTACCTTTCTTTGAAACAACTGGTCCTATAATCTGGCAGTGATATCTCGGTGAAGTTATGAAAACAAGACATCAACTCTCCACAGCATGTCATTCAAATTCAAATGTTTGTTGTAAGCCTATTGGACCAAACTGCTATGGCCATTAGTTACTACATGTACAAACTAATTAAACTAACACTAAGGACATACCCATGTCTGAGGGAGGACTCGAATCTCTGGCAGGAACGAGCACCCAGTCCGTAGCACAATGCCTTTGACCACGTGGTCACTCCTAGGTGGCAATGTGCCATTCCTGTCGCATATTCTATAATAAATATTTTGTCCTCTTCCGACAACTATGCCTTCTTCATCTGCTTATTTTGTAGAGTAGCCTACTATTACTGCAGCGTCTCGTATCAGTAATTCTTCCTCTTCATCTGTCATAGCACAGTTCTCAATGTGAATACGTAGTTTAAAATGTTTGCTTGTTGCTGCCATTTCAGAGCAACACATTATGCGAATATACGGTAGGCAACAAAGTCGGCAGTTTACACGGAGACACGAACAATGTACAACATGAAACGAAACTTTTGTAAGATGGAACATAAGAAAAACACGTTTTGTTGAAAATGAACAAACAGTGCAACAGAGATGCACTGAGATAGAAGATGCCGTGGACAATCTATTTAATAATGCATTAATTATGTATTATTATCAATTATGTATGTATTAATATATTTTATTATTGTTTGACATTAAAGCTTGTTTCCTTCCTACATGTGTGATGTTCATTACAGATTTATAAATGAGTTACAATTACAGTTTTTATAAGTAACTGTAAAGATACTTGTAACTGATGCAGTTACTTTCGATGTATAGTAACTGTAACTAAGTTACATTACAGGGAAGTAACTTTAACTTGTAACTTAGTTAGTTTAAAAAAAGTAACTTTCCCAACCCTGAAAATGTCACATCCAGCCACATCTCGTATAAACATATGGACAAAACTGTATCTAAGCTATCCAGAAAAAACTAAATCTGTCATACTTTATAAATAACTTAATAGGAGAGGGGAGGCAACAATTAAAATATATATTGGGTTGAAGGAGAGAAGAAATTACAACAATCTCTTGCACAAATAAGATAGGGAGCATTTAGTTAAAAAAAATTTTTAATAGAAAAGAATTACTTTAATGCACTTTCTTAGAAAAAAAGTCTTCAGTCTCTGAAATTAGAACACATTGTAACGTTACTATTCTATATCATGCTCTGATTAAATACAACATATTATGAGAACAATACAAAATGGTGTTTCAAAATATATAATTTACACCATATAAAATAACTATACAATGTTATACACTGCAAATTGTTTCTGTGGCATGTTTCTACGTGAAAGCATTATAAATAATTAGCAGGCACTTTACAATAAAGAAGGAAAAAATCAGAGCATGTGTACAAGGTACGTGGAGTATAAAAGTTTCAGGAAGAATGACATCTGGCTTCATTACAACTTCTGTTCCCACAGTACAACTTGGAACTCTACAATGCAGTATGCCAGCTGTCAGAAATAATATCCCTCTTTGACCAAAGCTCAGAGGATGTGTCATATCACAATTTACAAATACTATTTTTTAAGATAAGGCTAATGCTATTTGAGACATAACTGTTTGTACACTTAATTACAACTAAAGTTAGTTTGATTGCAGAGTTCACCTTTTTCCTTCAGGTTTTTATGCAACTCATACACTATAAGGAACTTTAAATCTTTCATGAACAAATGCAGGAAAACAGGTGCAAATATTTCTGGCACAACTAGTACTGTACAGCCAGTAATGCATATACTGTCTTAAATGTTAACATTTTAAAACAAACGTGACTACACTGGCAGTGTTATCCACGTGGACATATAGAAAAATTACACAGAACAGAAATAGCACCAATTTTTTTGTTTTATTTTTCAGTATTTTCTTTACCCACCACCATGATCCTTGTTTGTACTCTTAATTACAACTGAAGTTAGTTTGATTGCAAAGTTCACCTTTCTTCTCCAGGTTTTTATGTAACTCATACACTATAAGGAACTTTAAATCTTTTATTACCAAATGCAGAAAATATGTGAAAGTATTTCTGGCGCAATTTGAATTGTACAGACAGTAATGCAGAAACACCTTTAAATAATGACATTTTAAAACAAACGTAAGACACTGGCAGTGCTTATCCACGTGGACATATAGAAAAATTACACAGAACATAAATAGCACCATTTCTTCAGAGTTTTCTTTACCCACCACCATGATTCTTGTTCAGATTTGGCCAGTTTACAGGTACATCCAGTTTAACTTAGGAGGACTGGCATTTACGTTTGTGATCCCTGAGGTGGCACGCCCAGCTGAAAGTTCTTCCACAGATGTCGCATTTGTACGGCAGGCCGCCCGTGTGGGTGTACTTGTGCACTCGAAGATTGTCCGAACGACCGAAAGACTTGCCACACAAGTCGCAGACATAATTGCGCTCTCCGGTGTGTCTCACCAGGTGTCTCTTTAGTCCTGAAAGAGAACAAAACAACTGGCGACAAAAATGACAGGGCCATTTCTCAGTCTCTACCGGATTTTTGTCGTGTTTCTTATCACCACACTCTCCCTGTAGATTTTCAGGTATTCTGTCACTTAGGGCTCCCGGTGGCTCTGCGAGTAATTGAGCTTGAGGTTCCGCTTTTTGTTTTGTACAGAGGGGGCCTCCCGGTTCAGTTTTAGGTTTTTTACTCCTAGGCTTTCCCGGGAATTTGTTTTTACTTCCCGGAGGTCTCCCACGCCTCTTTCTGGGTACACCTTCAAAAAAATTACCTGGTGTCACTTCGGGCTTGCTGTCTAGAAGCGTTCCTGGTGCCATTTCGGACAGGCACTGCCGGGTGTAAGGCTCTGTCAGTGACATTTTGGATGGGCTAGCAATAAGATCTTCTGGTTCCATTTCAAATAGTGTATAAAAAGGATCTCCCGTAGCCATTTCAAATAGTGTATGTAAAGGATCTCTCGGTTCCATTTCGGACAGTCTACGAAGAGTGTCTTCTGGTGCCATTTCGGCTGGCCCGTGGAATGTCTGTCCTGGTATTATTTCGGCTGACCTCCGGAGGGTATCTCCCAGTGCCATTTTGGACTGTCCGTGTAGGATATCAGTCGGTGACATTTCGGACAGTCTGTGGAGAGGTTCTATTGGTGCCATTTCAGTCAATTTATGAAGCGGTTCCCTCGGTGCCATCTCAGGTGGTCTGTAGAGAGCATGTACAGGTGTCACTTCGGACAGTCCGTCAAAAGTCCCAACCGATGGCATTTTGAGTACCGTATTCGAAGGTGATCCAGGTGTGCTCACCTGATTCTTAGTTTCATTCTTTCCGTAGTGGAAAGACATAGGAGTCATTTCGTGTAGACTAGAGAGAGGCTCTGCTGCAGGTATTCTGTCTAGAGTGGATCCCTGTGTGGTTTCGAGATTTCTGTAGAGAATTTCCACCGGTGACATTTCGTGAAGTCTGTGTACAGATTCTACTGTCGTCATTTCGTGCAGTCTGTACAGTGGCTCTCCCTGAGTCGTATCCTGCTGTTTATCGAGAGGCTCTCGCAGTGTTGCACTAGGATTACTGTAGAGAGATGTTCCCAATGTCATTTCATGCAGACTGTAGAGTTGTTCTCGTGATTCGATTTCTTGTAGTCCATAGAGGTCCTCTCCCAGTGTCATTTCATGTTGTCTGTCTGGGATCTCTCCTGGTATCAAATCGTACAGATATTCTCCAGATCTCATTCCATATTGTCCATCTGGGGGTGCTCCTGACCTCATTTCATCCAGTATTTCCAAAGGCATGTCTGGTGATATTTCTAATAATCCATTGATACATTCCCTTGGTCTAGGTTTTTCTACTGTCATATCAGTTGTTCCATTGAGAAGCTGTCCCGGTACTGTTTTGAGTTTTTTAGCTCGAGGTTTGCTCGGACCTTTGTTTTTACTTCCGGGAGGTCTTCCTCGTCTTTTTTTGGGTTTGCCATCAATAAGCTGATTTGGCACAATTCCGGATTTACTGTCGACTGGCTCTCCCGGTATTATTCCACAAATATTTTGGACGGGCTCTCGTGTCACCATTTCAACAGGCATTCCTGGCGCCACTGTGGCTGATTCTGGGGTCTCCTTTAGAATACCTTGGTGTTTTGCTTCTGGAACTCTACTGAATATCTCTCCATGTGCAGTTCCTGTTCTCCTATTGAACGTCTGAGCACACTCAGTTACCTTTCCCCTGTGCTGAGTCTCTTCACATTCAGTCTCCGGTAGTCTATCGAGAGAGTCTTTGAGTCTCGCATCATTTATTCTATCGACAGGCTCTCCTGACATCGATTCAATTTTTCTATCGAAAACCTCTCCTGGTGCCATTTTGAATGTTCCGTTGCCAGGTTGATCTCCTGATGTTATTTCAGATTTTTTGCCTACAAGTCCTCTGAGCATTATTTCAGATCTTACATCTACAGGATTTTCTATAGTTATTCCAGTCTTTGTATTTAGAGGCTCTCTTACTGTTATTTCCTCAGGACACACTCTCAGTGTTGTTTTGTGGTTACCATAAGGAGCCTCCTGCAAGCATACACCATGTCTGCCCGGCTTCCTTTTGTAGTTACTATGGAAAGGCTCCGGCTGTGCTAATTCGGGAAGTCTTCCCCTATTTCTTTTGCATTTCCTACCTCGATGATTTTCAGCTCGTACCCGAGAATGGTTGTCGAGTTTTGTCGCCGACATGGACAGTTCTGCGTAAGCCGAAACGACGGTTCTGAGATGACGTTCAGCCTTGTGGATTGCCAATTGGTGTTCGGTCTCGAACGTTTGTTCACAAGTGCTACAGACCCACACCTCTTCTGGATTCTTTATATCTATTTTCACCACTGGGACGAACGCGTAACACTGTGCTGTGGTATTTTTGTGGTGATCTTCCACTTCTTCATTAGTAGTGAACACTTCTCCACACATGACACAGATGTGCCGAGGTGGTTCTACGTCATTCACGTGAACGAACACGTGTCGAATCAGATCGTACCTTGACGAAAACAGCTTCAGACACGAGCTGCAGGTAAGCCAAGAGATCGGTTTCCGTGTCGCCAGTTTCCACCGACTCCGAGCTGTGACATCCGTGTGGGAAGCACCGTCGAACTGCCACCATTTGTGAGTAACCAAATGTTGTGAGCGTCCCGTCACCCATCCACTGTCAGTACACTTATCCTCCGAAGCCTCATCTGGTTCGTTGAAATATTCTTCGTGCAACCTGTAGAAAAAATAAAAAAAACTTACAAATAAACTTAAGAAACCTTAGAAATCAAAAAATAAATTACAGTCTGTTAGACAAGGCTTTGTTGACAGTTGTCTCTGAATTTTTGACATGAAAAATTGATGCTAAAAATGGAATTTAAATATTAGTGGCTGCTGCAGAAGGTTTCAGGCATAAAACTCAAAACCTAATTTAAATCTGAAGTTCTTTTTGAGAAAAAAATTTGAGAAGTGAGATATGCAAAAATTCAGCACCAATTTTAACCAAATGACTGCACGGAATTAGTGTTGCACTGAGAAACAAATGCGCTCTTTGATACTCAAAGGTGTTGAAAGCATACATAGAATGGCAGCATTATTAATCTTCCTACATGAGGAATAATTGTTCAGCTGTGACCCATCATATTTCTAATTAGTGTTGAGTAACTCCCTGAGGGTGGTGGGGTACTTATGGCCTAGACATAGAACCTTTCAAGATATTAGTAAGTAAGTCAAAAAAGCTCTATGACAACACTTACATAAGCACTAGTAGAAGAGCTCATAATGTATCATATAATATTCTCAAATTACTTGAGAAACTACATTCTAAAAAGATATAATAAAAAAAATATTACTGCATACCAGTTAAATATATGGTGACCTTTCTTTGTGCTGTTCCTAAATATGGGATATCATTTTGTGTCCCAAGGAGCTGAAAATTATTCTCGGTGGATGACAAAGGGCCTATAAAAAAGTTTCACACATTTCATGGAGAAGAACTCACTGACAAGAATACATTTTCCCTGTATGTATGTAATAGGATTGGAACTTAAATAGTGGCAACACTGCTGTGGAGACACTATACAATGGAATCTACTATTGTCACTCATAGCACAAGTTGTTGACATACCTACCTTACCTTTCTGTGCAACCCACCCAGTATTTTGCACAACAATGAGCAGGCACATACAGTGCAAGCTGTGGTGCTCTGTTTGGTCAAATGGGACTGGGAAGTACTGTACCACCAATCAAATTCTCCAGACGAAAGTCCTTGTTACTTTAATTTGATTCAGAAGATAAAGGCATCACTTCATGGCATTTGCTTCAGAACTATTCCAGAGAAACAGAACAGACAATGCTAACAGTTGCATCGCAGGCAGTGTGTTCTACACAATGCTGGTGATTACTCTGAAGGACGGTAACAGGTGCACACATGTAATGTGAATTTATAGTTGCAACTATTTAAGTTCCAACCCTCACATGTACATAGACCTAAACAGTTGAAGCACTGTCTCATAATTGTCTCTCTAACTGATAAATTATCAGAATATTGACATCACAGTCAGTAAGGTTGCTGCAAAAAAATTCTAGCACTTTTGGTATTTAGCTAAAAAAATTGAGTTTTTTTCTTTGTTCGATGACAATTCTCCAACAGACATCGAGGCAAATATAGCTCAAATTATCTCAGAAATGTCAAGTTGGTTTATCAAGAATATTATGAAAAGGATAGAGTGCTACTGACCATGAAGTTGCATGCTGAGTTATAAAAATGTGAAGAAGAGACAGAGGCAAATAAAAAAAACCTGGTACTTTACACATGAAAGTGATATTTCTTCTTTTATGAATATTGACTTTTCATCTTTTGTAGCACCTGTAAAGAAACGATCATGATGCACAGTATATGACATAGCTGTATTAAGTAATTCGAAACAGTCCTCCAGAGTTGTGCGCTCGATTAATGACTTAACAACTACAAATTTCAAAGAAGCTTCAGTAGTTAGACTGGGATGCGTTTTATAAGGAACTTGATGCTAATTTAAAATATAGTTTATTTCAAGATAAGGGTATTTGAAAACTGTTTCCCCAAGAAATTAGTTAAGTATAATTGTAAGAAATCATGCAAAAACCATGGTTTACTAAAGGAATAAAAAAAAATCTTGTAACCAAAAAAGGAAACTACAGTGAAACCTCCTTTTTACTTTCCCGGATTTTACATTTTCCTGCCATTTACACCATTTTTCGTCCGTCCTGTCAAATTTCCTATGTGCACAGAGTTAATGCGCCTCCATTTTTGCGTTAATATATTTACACTTTTTACGCTTTTTGAAACCATGTTCGTGAAGAATATAATGAAGTAATTCACATAAATTGATTCTTGCATTTCTTTCGGCTTATAGTGTTTATAAACATTACACAGTCAAGTTTGTTGACAATCTGCATTTATTCAAATGTATTTTTTGTGTTTCGTTCTTTGCAGTACGTGCCTAGTTGACTTATGATGTGGTGGCTGATGGCAATCTAGTATCTCATCAGCCACTGCCCCAGCTGTCAGCTTGGCTTTGTTTCTGTAACTTGTAGTTTTTCATGCTTTGCATGATCCATTTCGAGAATTTATTCTTGTTATGAAATGCAAATATTTATCTAAGTATTTTTTGTGACGTTTTATAAATGGTGAGACTGATGGTTTCCTTGTATATGTTTTTCTGCATATTGAAGGGGATACGGTACATTATAACCTCAAAAAGTGTAATAGTGTGAGATGCCGACCCTATGCAAACGTCACACAGAACACAAAAGAATTCTCAAATAATCAAATATTATAAAAACTTGAGAAAAGTTATTAAAAAAATCCAGAAGCATCTGCATCATGTCTAACATTAGTTCCTCTGATAGTAAAATTAAAACAATTTGCAAATATTATTAAACCAGAGACAGGGCAACCAAGAGCACAGGAAGAGGGTATTACCATCAAAACAAATGAAAACTTTAATAGCAAAAAATCTGTTGCTGGAAACATTTTTTAATGATTACTTTTTAAATGATGTACAGAAAAAAGGATCTAAATGTTCATTAGAAATAGCATGGCAGTTGATGGAAGAGGCCATATGTACACAATTTGATACATTTCCACCCACCTCTCATTCAGAAATTAGGAAAATAAACTTTCTCAAGACTAAAAGGTCACATGGATGTCATTTACAGAACAGTATTAATAGCTTGTTCCCAAGAGATAAGTAGGATCCTTAGTCATATATGTAATAACTCTTTAAAGCAGGGTATTTTCCTACGTAGACTAGAAAACAACCTTTGTATAAAAAGAGGGGATATGTCTGATGTCAACAACTACTGCACCATCTCACTTCTGACACCATTTCATTTGGGCCTGCAGCATTTTGTATGTCTTTTAAGGACATATTGTTAATCTAAGTAATTTCAATATGCTGCTTTACTTTGTAGATGTTGAATAGTGTTCATTAATATAGCAATAGGCCTCTTTTGGCACTGTGGTCATCATCAGGCTTACTGTGGACAAATATTTAAGGTTAAAATGAGTGAAATACAGACACTTCCCATTTTTATACATTTTTTGTGACGTATTATTCCAGACTTATGTCCATATGGCATCGTGGAGGTATAATTTATTATAATTGCAGTATAAATGTTCTTTTACTGCTATTCTATCTGTTTGACATATCCTCCAGCGATGGTCTATGGTTACAGTTTGTTTATTACTGCGTATAGTGGGATCTTTGGTAGGTTTACTATGTTATGGTATTGTGATGTATATCTCTGTTTTAACTCGATTTGAAAATTTTAATAAAGTTGTCTACACAATACCATAACTCACACCACCCTACCATGGATCCCACTATACGCAGTAATAACCAACTGTAAACTTGGAGCATCGCTGGAGAATATGCAAAACTGCCAGAATAGCAGTAATCATATTCCTGTGTCGGTCTTCCTACTCGGCCACCGACACCTACGACGGAAACCAGACACAAAAGCGGTGGCGAGGCTAGGACACAAAATCATGTTTGTCCCCTTTTTTGTGTAATGGATGTATTAAGACACACTTCCAATCTTCTGGGATTTCTTCAGTGACCCATATATTTTGAATAATTCCTACTAGCTCCTTTCTTGAAATAGGCCCTAGATTTTTTTAGAAATTCAGCAACAATTCCATCCTCCCCAGAGGCTTTGTTATTTTTGAGTTTCTTTATGTGTTTGATAATTTCTTCTTCTGTTAGCAGTGAGGAATCTTTTTGTTGTGGAGCTTTGGTGTTGGATATTGGGAGGGTTTCTGTTGGTTCTGGACAGTTTAGAAGTTTTTCAAAATATTCGGCTAGTACTTCACAATTTTCTTCATTGCTTAGTGCTAAATTCCCATCTGGTTTTCGGAAGCAAACATTTTGAGGGTTATGCAGTTATTATAATAAATTATACGTGCACGATGCCATATGGACATAAGTCTCGAATAATATGTCAAGAAAAATGCATCAAACTTGTAAGTATCTGTATTTTACTCATTTTAGCCTTAAATATTTGTCCACAGATAGCCTGATGATGGCCACAGTATCAAAATAGGCCTATTGCTATATTAATAAACAGTATTTAACATCTACAAAGTAAAGCAGTATTTTGGTATTACTTAGATTAACAATATGCCTGACTGCTTAATCCAAACTTTATCAAAAAGATATGTATTCTCAAGTAGTATTCAATTAGTAACAATAAAGTTCTTACAAAATCTCAGTTTGGTTTCCAAAAAAACTTTCCAACAGAAAATGCTATATATACCTTCACTGATGAAATATTAAATGCTTTGAATAACCAGACATCACCAGGTGGGATGTTTTGTGATCCCTCAAAGGCTTAATAAAGTTTACATCATACTTAAGTGGAAGAGTGCGGAAAGCTGAAATAACCAGTTCACATAATATAGAAGAAACAATTAATTCCTCTAACTGGGGGAGTTATTAAAATTGGGGTCCCACAAGGTTTGGACTTGGGTCCTTCTCTGTTCTTAATATAATTAAAGACTTGCATTCTACATTCATGAAGATGCTAAGCTAGTTCTTTGTGCTGATGATACAAGTATAGCTATTATGCCTGACAAACAGGAATTAACTGATTTATTTCAGAAAATTATTAAGTGGTTCCCTACAAATGGACTCTTGGTGAAACCCAGTATATACAGTTTCATACAATAAGTGGTATGACACTATTAATAAATTTAGAACTTGAAGATAAATCTGTAGCTACGGTAGAATATTCAAAAATTTTAGGTGTTTGCATTGACAAGGGATTGAATTGGAAGAAACACATTGAAGATCTGCTGAAACGTCTGAGTTCAGCTACTTATGCTATCAAGGTCATTGCAAAATTTTGTGACATACATCTCAGTAAATTAACTTACCATGACTATTTATTTCTATTCACTGCTTTCATATGGGATCATATTCTGAGTCAATTCAACATTGAGTAAAAAAGTATTAATTGGACAAAAGCATGTAATCAGAATAATTGCTGGAGTCCATCAGATATCATCCTGCAGACATTTATTTAAGGATCTAGGGATCTTCACTGTAGCTCCACAATATATATATTCACTCATGAAATTTGTTATTAATAATCTGACGCAATTCAAAAGTAACAGCAGTGTGCATAGCTACAACACTAGGAGAGATGGTGATATTCACTATTGAAGGTTAAATCTGACTTTGGCATACAAAGGGGTGAATTATGCTGCCACAAAAGTCTTTGGTCACTTACCAAGTAGCATCAAAATTGGGACAAATAGCCAACTAGTACTTAAAAAGAAATTAAAGCAATTTCTGAATGTCAAATTCTTCTACACTTTAGATGAATTTTTAGATTTCACTAAAACACAAAATAAACAAATAAAATAAAATGTACTTAAAATATTGATTGACATGTATAGACACCATTTTCTAAACTTACACGTTTCACATCCTTATGAAATGTCATATATATGATATATGGAACAAGTATTAATCTAATCTGTGCTTATTAACCACCTCCACTGCATGTGCACAGATCCTTGGCAGAATAGAACTAATCCTAATTCTCCTCTTCTAAAATGTTATTTTCATCCATTCTGCTAAAATCATACCTTAAGCCATCCTAGTGCTAGGTGCCATGCCATCTGCACCTGACTCATACAAATTTGTATCAAGAAGGTTATCTGAGACAATCACTGCTACGTTTGAGCTTAATGACATGAAAAGAGCACTGCCTTTCATTATGTGATCACTGTATGCTGAAAAATGTTCTTTAATGATAATACAGTGCTCCAAGCAATTTCGGGATCCAGTGAGATATCATACACAATATATGTAAGGTAATGTATTTTTTCAGATATTGGTTACAGTTGTAATTTCTCTGTGATACAGTGTGCCCAATTAATTCATTCAATTCCTTCAGGTTCAAGCATGTTGTCCACCACTACGACTCTGTGGGGACAAGCGTTATCGTCCACCAAAAGGAATCCATCTCTTAGGCTACCATTGTAGGGCAAAACGAAAGATCGAAGGATCTCGTCTCTACACCTCTGACCAGTTACAGCACCATTCTGAATGACACAGAGGACTGTATGTTTGCCAATACTGACTTCTGCCCACATTCTTTCATCCACCGCTGTGATACGGTAATGTTTCTTGCACAGACACAGGATTGTTCAGAGTTCCATATTCTCTCCAGATATGGAAATGATGATTATCCCACTGAACACAAGATCATGACTCACCTGTAAACAGAACTTAGCATCATTCATTATGACTCCAAGCCAGATGTTCATTCGCCAGTTTGTCACGGCCGGCTGTTCGAGAGACTTTGGTAACTCCAAGGGAATGTCGGGTACTCCAGGATCCTCGTTTTGACTTAGGTCCTTTAGTGCACAGTGCACTAAAATATATATACAATGAAAATACTCCTTATACACGAAAGTTAAAAAATAAACTGATATACATATGCGTGTGCATACACAGAGATGTGAAGACTAAGAGGACAGTGCTGAATTTGGTAATGCTTATCTAAGATAACAGGTGTTAGATTGATTGCTTCTGCTATTATCACGATTTAAGTGAGTTTGAACATTGTGTTACAGTCAGTGCACGAGATGGGTAACAGTATCTTCGAAGTACTGACGAAGTGCGGATTTTCCTAACGACTAGTTCACAAATGCACCATCAATATTGGGAATTTGGTAAAACATTGACTCGCCAACATTCTACAGCTGGAAAAAGATCCTGCAAGAACAGCACTGACAGCAGCTGATGAAAGTCGTTTGATGTGACAGAAGTGCAACCCTTCTACAAATTGCTGCAAATTTCAGTGCCGGGCCATCAACAAGTGTCAGTGTGCAAGCCGTTTGACGCGGCACCATACATATGGGCTTTCGGAGCAGGAGGCCCGGTCACGTATCCTCGCCGACTGCACGGTACGGAGCTTCACGCCTCGCCCGGGCCCATCATCGACGTCGGTCTGTTAATGACCGGAAACGAGTTGCCCAGTCTGATAACTCTCGTTCCCAGTTGTAATGAGCACACGGTCACTAACGAGTACGGAGAATGCCCTCACAATTTCGAGAACCCCGCTTATCGGCAAGCGATCACTCGGGCCGGTGGAGGCTCAAAGCGTGTACAGCTGGAGTGATACGGGGGCCCCAGTATGTGTAGATAATTAAAATTTGCAAGGTAGCTGCTATTGTCAGCGGCCGTTACAATGTCAATGGATAAAAAAGCAGCCCTCGGTCGCAAATTAAAAATTATTTGACACAGTTTTGGCAATGACTAAAATTTCCAATGAAGGCAATCTTAGTCATTGCCGAAACCGGGTCAAATAATTTTTAGTTTGCGACCGAGGGCCGCTTTTTTAGCGATCGATGACTAGATAAGACTCTCACCGGTGACAGGTATGTACGCATACTGGCTGATCTTCTGCATCCACTGTGCATTCTGATGAACTCGGGCAATTCTGGCCTGACAATGTGACACTCCGCATGTCCAGAATTTCTACGGAGTGGCTCCAGGAACACTCTCTCGCGTTTAGACACCTCTGCAGGGGATGCCTCGCAGAGAAGATATCTCCATCCCCTCCTACTCTTACAGACTTATAGGCAGTCCTGCCGGATGTGTTGAGTCAATTCTCGCAGGCGCTACTTCGGACATTAGTCGGTGTCGCAGTGTGTTGCGGCACTTCTGCGTGCTCCTCAGTGCTGTACACGGTATCGAGCAGGTGTATCTGTTTCTTTGGCTCTTTGGTGCATCGTCGTAATGCAAAAACTGTACAACTCCTGAGATGTGGCCTGCCACATAGTGGCAGAATGGATGACACTGCAAATTTACCAGAGTTTTCCACTGTGAAGAAATAGGAGCCATTCTACTCTGCCGTGGATCGGCATGTTTGCAGTACAGAGGGTTTATATGCACATGTGCATACAGTGGCATTTCGTTTGGTTTTTCACTCATTTGTTTCCGGCTGTGATCGGCAGATAGAATGAGCATCAGCGGCTGGAAACTCTCTTGGCTACTGTGTGAGATATTGTATTCGCTCGAATTAGGCTGCACTTTTTTTGGGTTGCAAAATGGTTTGAGACATATAATTGAGATTCTGTCCACATCCCTTTCTCCCTTTCCCGTAAGTCATTAGTTAAAATTATGTGCTCACGTTTACTTTGATTTGTTTAGTCTTCAAACAAAAATGATACAGTAACTTTTTCGTAGAAGTATACCTACGTTTTTGTACATATTCACAGAAACAGCGCGGCAATTCGTGAAAGTCGATGTTTCGATATAAATCGAATGGTGTCATTCTGTACCACAGCCAGCTGTAGCAGATGACTGTTTATAACGAGTCTGTGTGAGCTTAAACAAAAGCGGTACGTAATGCCCACACATCCTAAGCGTAGAAATTATTTCAATTTGATGTGGTCAGTGAAGCTAATCTTCGTGATAAAAGTTTCGTGTGTGTCCTTACCGTGACGTTTACGTTGGTAACGCCTACTGTGAGCGGTGATGGGAGGGATGGTGGAACAACTGATTTGTGTAGCTAATAGCAATGTAAGTTCAAATCCTATATTTAAAATAACATATTTTACCATGACCAGATTCATTGCTTTGACATTCGTTGGGGTAATTTCCACGAAACAATGTACATGTACAACTCAGGCTATTTTGCAGCCTTTCAACTGAATTTTTCCTGTCGTAACAGTAAAACCACAGTTCCTGTTTTGAATTACGAAGTCATGCAAGTCTTTTTCTACATCAGGATATTTACATTTTTGCCTGCGAAATGAACAATGACTCTGAACATTTTAATAGTTTGTCCTCACTTACAAGCTAGTGATGAACTTTTTTCTATCACTGTCAAATTTACGTCCAGCTTCCCACTTTCCATGTTCTGTACTGTGACAGGGCAACCTGAAGCTTACATTTGGCGGTGTAACTCGTACATTCTTTTCTCACTACCACACAAGCCAAAACGTTATGACGCGTGCGTACGTACACACACACACACACACACACACACACACACACACACACACACATCAAGTAAACTCAATATTTCCGCAGCACATGTCTACACTGTACAACACTTCAAACGCCCAGTGACATGGTTTGGTTTGTCCTCCCCTCACTTGGAGCACTGCATGACTATCACTTCTGGGAGAATTAGGAATCACTAAGTTTTTGAAAGGGTCCCCAGAACACAGTGTCAACAAACAGCGTATTACAAAATATCTGACTTTTTACACTATCATATCATCCATCTTTTCCAAAATGACCCCCCTTCTGACAATTCACAACATCTTTCTTCCACCCCCATCCCCAGGCCTCTAATAACTTTGTTTTCATTTATTTATTATTGTTTCACTACCACCACGTATCATTTCACAAGATTCATTTCCCCCACGTCACAAACATCTCTGATATTACTACACTGCCACTTGGCAAGCCGCCCATTCTCACAGAGGTAACTCTGCCCATACTGCTTTGTTTAATGGTCACATTTATGTTCCACAGTTATTAACAATACTACCAGTTGTAAACGTGGACCTACCGTGACAGCGACTCCTCTGCTGCTATGGTGAGTTTTATCATACAAAAAGCATTCTATTAATTGAAGTATTTTATTGATTGCAACAACGGTTCTAATAATTTATTTATGAAGACTGGTTTTGGGCCCTTGGTGTCCTTCTTCTGGTCTATTGTAGTATTGCAGCTTAATCTATGAACATGCTAGCAGGTGACTAAACGCTAAGTGCAGATATTATGCATAGTTCTATTAATTTCCACAATGTACCCCTTTAGTCCTTAGTTATTCAAATAGCCGTTACGTACTTTGTATGTTTACCTCTTTGGAGGGCCCAATGACAGAACACAAATTGTTAAGCTACGTCCACCAAGGCTTTAAATAGTTCTGAGACTCCATCTCCGCTCAAGACTTTTCATAATTTACTCACCTTAGCCATACTAGATTTTCTGCCCACCAGGTACACGGACTACATCTACATCTACATACATACTCCGCAATTCACCATAAGGTGCGTGGCGGAGGGTACACTGTACCACAGATAGGCATTTCCTTTCCTATTCCACTCCCAAATTGAACGAGGAAAAAAAAAAGAATGCCTATATGCCTCCGTACGAGCCCTAATTTCTCTTATCTTGTCTTTGTGATCTTTACGCGAAATGTAAGTAGGCGGCAGCAAGATCGTACTACACTCAGCTTCAAATTCCGGCCCTCTAAATTTACTTAACAGAAATCCACGAAAAGAACGACATCTTTCTTCCAGAGATCCCCAATTTAGTTGCCAGAGCATTTCCGTGACACTCGCGCATTGGTCGAACCTACCAGTAACAAATCTAGCTGCTCGCCTCTGAACCGCCTCTATGTCTTCCTTTAAACTGATCTGCTGCGGGTCCCAAACACTTGAACAATACCCAAGATGTGGTCGTACAAGCATTTTATACACGGTTTCCTTTACTGTTGAATACATCTTCCCAAAATTCTCCCAATAAACCAAAGTCGGCTGTCCGCCTTACTCACAACTGTCCTTACATGTTCATTCCATTTCATATCGCTCTGCAATGTTACGCCTCGATATTTGAACGACGCGACAGCATCAAGAAGCTCACTACTAATGCTGTATTCGAACATTATAGGATTGTTTTTTCTACTCATGTGCATCACCTTACATTTTTCTACATTGAGAGCTAGCTGCCATTCTTTGCACCAACTAGAAATTTTGTCTAAGTCATCCTGTATGCTATTACAGTCAGTTAAAGACGACAACCTCCCATACACCACAGCATCATCAGCAAACTGCCGCAAATTACAACTTACTCTGTCCATCAGATCATTTATATAGATAGAAAATAATAGTGGTCCTATCACACTCCCCTGGGGCACGCCTGACAATACACTTGTCTCTGATGAACACTCACCATCAAGAACAACGTACTGCATTCTATTACTTAGGAAGTCTTCCAGCCAGTCACAAATCTGTGAACATATTCCATAAGCTTGTATCTTCATTATGAGTGGCACCACGTCGAACGCCTTTTTGAAGTCGAGAAAAACACAATCCACATGTTGCCCTTCATCCATGGCTCGCAAGCTGAGTTTCACATGAACGATGTTTCCTAAACCCGTGCTGATTCATCTAAAGAAGCTTTTCCGTTTCAAGGAAATTTACTATATTCGAACTGAGAATATGCTCAAAATTCTACATGAAACCGATGTCAACGATATGGGCCTGTAATTGTGTGGGTCAGTTCTCTTTCCTTTCTTATAAACGTTTGTCTGTTTCCAGTCTGATGCACTAACTGTACGAAAAGTGTTATTGGATGTAATAAAGAATATTGCAACAGAGACTGCAAATTATTTAATTGATCTCACCTTCTCTTTCATTGATTTACAGTTTTCCATATTTATTTTGAATTTGTTGAAAAGTGAACATGATTTCATCAACATTTGTTTCTGATTTCAACAATGCTCAATTAAACAAAAGAATCTCATCAAACGTTTCGATGCCACCTATATTCGCTCGCAGCTTATATTTGCGCAAATACGGTATTCCAACTACAGGGTATCCCTAAAGTCACTATCCATTCTATGAAGGATAACAGTGATTCAAAAATCAATTTTATTGTGAAGTTGTACACATATTCTACCTCCATTTTACATGACCAACATCTAAGTCAAAACATATACTCCAGTAGTGGAATGACATGTAGAGAACATTTCAACCATAATATGGCCTGCTACTTGCCTGGTACTATTCTGTAGATTGGGCAAACCATTCACTTTGCCAGTACATTTTGCACTTTTGAGTTAATGTAATTCCATGCAAAAAAAGTCTAAAGGAATAAGGTCCAGTGAACAGGAAGTCCTCAGCCGAGTTGACTTTCTGCTTATCTGTCTGTGGAAATGTTTCATTCAGGTCATCACAAACTATGTGTTCAAAATGTAGAGAATAAAATATTGTCCACTAAACTGTCTATTTCTACGGATTTCAGATCATAACAGGCTGTCAATAACAAGTAAAATCCTTGTCCTCAAGATGGTGGAAAACCCGAATGCGATAAGGATGTTTTGTTGAGTGAAATGTAGGATGTTGCTCACTGCGTTCCGTACTGAGGTGTCGAGTTGATGCCTTTGACTCCTATTGTCAGCAATTTGAATCTGTTGCACTGTCAATATGCGTAGATCATCACACGCAACTACTGGTATACTTAAATTCGTTGACGGGCTTACGAATGTGTCCCGGATGGGGCCACTTTGAGGAATTTACGAGCAGATTCCATTTTGGTGTCCCATGCACAAACTATGGCAACCCCTACTTCTTTTTTAAACATCTTGATCGACAGTACCAATAGCAGGACAAAAAAAGAAAATGTAATCGGCATTTTGATAGACACCAACACTGAGATACCAGTCTCAAAAGAGATGAGGAAAAGCAATTAGCATTTTTATGGAAATTAATAGTGACTTTACCTTCTGTTTCATCAATTAATTTGCTGTAGAAAGAGTTTCATGAAAATTCTCTATCGACATTGATATGAGTTGGAAACTCCTTGGGAGTTTTCTTGCCACCCTAGTGATGTTTTGCCTTATTTTGTGTACACTTCTCATTGTTTAGGTTACTGTAACTAGTGAAACACGAAACAGTGAAGCTATTTTGGTCACAGATGCTCCCACTGATTGCGGAGACCATCAAGGAATTGGCCTATTTAGAAGTACGAGAGATGATGCATTTCGCTGATGGTTTTTGTTGACAAAATATAATATACTGCAAGGTAAAGTCAAAGACTTTGTACTTCAGTTCCGCACTGCAGTTATGTCTCAGTGTAAACACACATGGAGCAGTGTAGGTGTCCATATTGTTTTTTGATGACACTATAGCATATGATAATGAGAAATTTTGTTGCAGAAACTCAACTAAACTGTAAAAGGTACAGCTGTTCTACCTATAACAACATATGAAAATTACATTTTGAGTTTCAGCAATATAATTCTGTTATTCTACAGTGTAGTTTGTCATCAGATGTAAGGTGGTTATGGTCCTGTGATAAAAATTGCGAAGATAACCGACGACTTCTCATTGTTTCAATTCTGAAACCTACATGGGAATCGTAAGATGTGTGGGTGTAGGTAATATGAATTGAACACCTATGAGAATAAACAGATATACGGTGTATGGACATTTGTGTCCATCTGGAGAGCAAACTCAGACAGTCTAATGGTGAAGTGACTGATACCAAGGTGGAAATGTAGAAACCAGGAACAAACAAGGGTGAGTCCACTAGATGTATTGTTCATCCAAGCCTTTATTTAATAGCAGTTAACACAATAAATATTCCTACAGTGCACACAATTGGCTCGTGACAAAGAAAGGACAATTAGTTTAAAAGAATGATATATATATGCAAACAGTCAAGCTATTTAAATGTTGATAACATTGTTACAAAGTTAATAACATCAGTTTTTAACAAAATATCATGTGCATGCAGCACATGCCCAGTACTCCTGCAGTTCACGTCAGGGCTCAAAGCCTGGTACATAAACAAAGCACAACCAAATATGTGATAAACAATTTAAATGTCCATAATTAATATACTGTTTGGGGGGGGGGGGAATACAAAACAAATCACTTGCACTCGGCAGACATCTCCGACAGTGCACTGTACACTTACAATGCAGATAATAAAATACACGGAAACACCTATTGTTAAATACACCATACAAATCAGTCTCTTATCGATGCCTTTAGTAACGCTAGTGAATACTAGGCCGTCCGGAGCTCGAGGCCGAGGTTACTTGACGATCTCTAGCACCTGTCCACAAGAAACTATGACAGTGTGCCCAGGTGGTCAGTTAACTTGAAATACAATAAGCAGCATGAAGACTTCATTAGAGCCACCGAGCCCATTGCAACAGTAATTAACGAGCCAATTATTAGAGGAACTGAAGTTAGCTTGTTGATAGACTTGCGACATGAATCGCAGGGGACCAAACAGAACATGAAATGCCTAAATTAACCACCATTAAACGGAGGGGGAGCATTTCTAGCACAAGATTACTAAAGTTTATCATGGAGGTAAATACAATTTAAAAAAGCCAAAGTACTCTGTCTAGTTATCAGGCTATAGTTTCACGGGTGTGAGAGGAACGAAGGATTAGGTGTCAAGACTGAAGGTGATTACTAAACTTGAGACACGGAAGTGACAAAGTACCACAGTCACACACAAACACAGTTTATCACAGTCCCACCACGATCCTTTGCCCCACTCCTGCCCCCATCGATCCTTCTTACTGAACGTGACGTGCTGGAGAAATACGAATGACTTAAGCAGACTATTCCAGCACATACACAACTGTGCTGTTCAGCTACTGCAAGGAACAATAAAAGCACTCAGTAATTGCTTAGCACAACTTCCAAACATTAAACACATACAATATAAATTAAATCGAGGTGGCCCCTGCCTTAACAATAAAATTTAACATGGGCGACACTGTTTATGGCCCACCAATACCTTGATACACAATAAGTACCAAAAGTTGCTTAGGTTTGAGACAAGTACCTCACACCAAGAATAACTCACTACTTTACACAGCACCAGGCACAGGCAAGAACAATTAGCAGGACTATTATCAAATAACAGGCTGTGTTAGAATTTCGAGCAGCACAAGAAACGAATACCACCGCTAAACATTGACCTCGCCCATCGTAAACCAGTAAAGTGACGCTCGTTCATTTTGAGGGAAGCTGGAACGGAGCAATTTTGTACTCGGCAGCACCGATAAGAGTCGATAAATCATGCCGCGGCAATCGACAGCCGGCCTCGCTTCTTCCGGCAATTGCCGGAGCGGCAGTAGGAGTTTCGAAACTCGCCCCGTCGGTCGAACGGTCGTACTCGGCCGCAGATGACGACCCTTCCGCGTCTGCCCACTTTGGTGCTCTCGCTGCCACTGCCCGGCTACAGCTCACGCCGCCAGAGGATAGCCTCCTAGCACACGGCAACCTCGCACACCGGCGCCATCCGCAAATAGGAGGAACACTCTCGATATTATGAGTGGGAGGGACAAACACGACTGAGATGAGGGAGACAGGAGCGAGCCGTACAAGTTTATGGCTCAGTGAGCTGGTGACAGTTTGCAAAATCATTTTAGTTATAGAGTGGGGTTGGAGAAAGCTTCTGACAGTGTTGATTATATTCATTATCTCTGACTTCCACTAGCCTCAAACACCATCTTCATGACCTAGGTCGTGAATTACCTTTCCCTTCCTTTCCCATTCCTTTTTTCTTCCCTTCTCTATTACCTGAAGAAGGAACACTGTTCCGAAAGCTCGTTTTATTTTCGTCCTTGTTTCTTTCTGTGTGTGACTATCAGCGGTAAAACAAATAGGTAAATACTGGCCAGCCAACCAATATTTTTTGAAAAATAATTTATCGTCTCTGTGGTGAATTTCCGCCATTAATCGGATTATACTCATTAAAATTTTGAATGTAGCAGGGGTAAACTGTTGCGAGTGAAACATTATATTCAGCTTCTACAAATACCAGACAGACCTTAGAAGAGTTGAAAGGCAAGAAAGGGACCATTTGGGAAGGGAGTAAGACAGGGTTGTAGTCTTTATCCAGTGTTATTCAATATGTACATTAAGCAAGCTGTGGAGGTATGCTAGGAGAAATTTGGAAAAGTAATTGAAGTTCAGGTAGAAGGAATTAATTAGGTAACAAGACAATAAAAATGGTAGAAAGGTTCATTATTTTGATAGCAAAGTAAATTCTGATGGCCAAAGTAGTGAATATATTAAATGCAGAATACGTATGGGGAAAAAAAGAATTTCTAAAAAAGTGAAATTCTTTGACATCTAACAATAATTTCAATGTTAGGAAGTCGTTTTTGAGAGCATTTGTCTGGAGTGTAGCATTGTATGGGAGTGAAATGTAGACAATATACTGTTCAGACAAGAAGAGGAAAAAAAATTTTATATGAGGCAGTACAGACAAGTGCTGAAGATCAGATGGGTAGATTGTGTAACTAATGACATTTTCATTTCACAATAAGCATAAATTCTTGAAACGCATCAGCTGACAATCGGCACGTTTGCTGATGGGAATATTCACAGCGTGAGTCAATTAGGTGCGTACTGCAAACAACAAAACGCGAAATATACATTGAATAAACCCGAAGTATCAAGAAATTGACTGCATAATGTTTACAATCACTACAATTGAAGGCAAAAGCCATTCCAGCATCAATTTGTCAATTACATCAGTTTTTTCTTCACAAACATAGTTTCAAAAAGTGTAAAATGCGGGAAAAGTGAAAATACCTTAACGCAAAATCGGGTGCTAATTAACATCGTGAACATAGGAAATTTGACAGGACAGTAAAAATAATGCTTTAAATGGAGGGAAAATGTAAAATCCGGGAACATAAAAGCGGGGTTTTACTGTATATCTAAATATGGGAACATTCTCCCAGCAAATTTCTTCATACATGGAAATTTTTCAATTGATAAAAATTCAACAAATGTCACAGCAATTTAAAATTACTTTCACTGTTTGATCTGTATGCATGTCAGTAAGTTCAAGTTGCAGCTTCACTAGTGCTGTCTCAACTTCAGCTGTGAGGGATTCTACAGTAGTTGGAACTGAAGCTCAAGTTTCTTAAAGTCCTGTTCTTATGATGATATTCTCGAGGCCATTTTTAAATTTCTTCAATATCGTTATCTGTTACTGAGAGCTAGAGTTTGAAATTTATCATAGTTTTAAACATAAGGAGAGGCACTGAATTAAAATTTATGCTGTGGCCGGGATTCGAACCCAGGATCTCCTACTTACTAAGTAGGTGCTTTAGACCACTCAGCTAACACAGTGTTGTAGCCAAAGCACCTACACGGACTGTTTTAAAGCACGTCTCCCGCCACACCACATACTTAAAATTCTGCCTCATGTTCCCTGTGAAATGTAAATCAAATTGCCAGGGTTCACCTACATTGGAATAGCACCCTAGTTGGGCCCAGTGGTCTTGGGGTAAAGTGCTCGACCAGAAACTGAAGGGTCGCAGGTTCGAAACCTGGTCGGACCTCGGATTTTTTCATTCTGCACTTTAACCCATCCTTCACCACTCAATGATGTGAGGAGTCGCCAGAAATGACACGTGGTTCAGATTCCTCGTTAAACTGTAGGTCCCCTTTCCTTTCCCCGGTTAGATAACTGGGGTAGGCTAGGGACGCGTAAGTCGCCGAAGTGACATCCAATTGAAAGACTTGCACCAGGCCAATGAGCCACACGAAATTATTATTATTATTGTAGCACCCCAGCAAAGAATGCGAATAGGAACTATCCTGCCTTGTTCCTCAGGCCGAGGTGATATAAATATCAACAAATAATACAATTCCTTGAGACATCATTGTCTCGTTATACCAAAGGTATTAAACATAAGCAGAGGCATTGAATTAAAATTTATGCTGTGGCCGGTATTCGAACCCGGGACCTCCTACTTACTAGGTAGGTGCTGTTAGACCACTCAGCTAACTCAGCATTGTAGCCAAAGCAACTACACGGACTGTCTTAAAGCATGTCTTCCTCCACACCACATACTTTAATTCTAGGTCGTGTTCCCTGTGAAATAAGTATCAAATTGCCAGGGTTCTCCTAGATTGGAATAGCACCCCAGAAATGAATGTGAACAGGAAATATCCTGTCTTGTTCCTCAGGCCAAGGTGATATAAATATCAACAAATAATACACTTCTTTGAGACAATATTGTCTCGTTATAGCAAAGGTATTAAACATTTGATGCCTCTCTTTATGTTTAATACCTTTGGTATAACAAGACAATGTTGTCTCAAGGAATTGTATTATTTGTTGATATTTATATCACCTCAACCTGAGGAACAAGGTGGGATAGTTCCTATTCACGTTCTTTGCTGGGGTGCTATTCCAATCTAGAAGAACCCTGGCAATTTGATATGCATTTCACAGGGAACATGAGGCAGAATTAAAGTATGTGGTGTGGAGGGATACATGCTTTAAGACAATCCATGTAGTGTAACACAACACTGTTGTTAGCTAAGTGGTCTAAAAGCACCTAAGTGGTCTAAAAGCACCTACCTAGTAAGTAGGAGGTCCCGGGTTCGAATCCCGGCCACAGCATACATTTTAATTCAATGTCTCTCCTTATATTTAATACCTTTGGTATAACGAGACAATGTTGTCTCAAGGAGTTGTATTATTTGTTGATATTTATCACAGTTTTGCACAAAATCACAAAATCCGGTTTTTAGCCTTTTAGCACTGTGAATCGCAAATATCTAAATAACTAACCATAGAAAATTGTTCAAATATTTACAATACATTGATCTATAAACCACATTTTTCAGTTTCTGTAAATCTTAGTCCGTTAGCTAGATATGGCTGAAAAACCACGATATTTTTCTAGAAAGAGTGCATATTGTGCTGAAAGACGGCGTTAGGACAGCTCTGAAACTTACCACGTGATTTGAAAAAATGTACTCAGTGAAAAAATTTGATTTTTGTACATCTTACAGATTGAAATCTTCATAATATAGTGAGGACAGTTTACAACTCACCGCAAAGACGTGGCGACGAGCTGCGACATGCACATACAAAAGACACACACATACAACACATTCAGCTATCGACTATGGCCTTCTTCAGAAAATAGAACACTCACGCAATCACACAGGCACACAACATAGTCATACAACCATCACCTCCGACTGCCGCACTTCGAACCACGCTCTGCAGCGAATCGGGGACGGGAGGGGTGGGGAGGGGAGGAGAGGGGATAGGAAGGTTACGTCACGGTGGTGGGGATGGGTTAGATGGGAATAACGAGATGCAGCTTAGGAATCGAGTGGGGAGGCGGGTGAGGGGAGAAAATAAAATAAAATAAATATATATAGAAAATGCAAGTAAACACGACTGCACACACACACACACACACACACACACACACACACACACACACACACACATGCAGGCACACACACACACACACACACACACACACACACACACGATCGTACATTCACACAACACTCAAAATAGACGAGGTTTGGGATAGAGAGGTAGGAACTGTAAGGTATGGAGAAAAAATATATAGGGAAATTATCGTAGGTTGAGGCCTGGTTGATTTTGGGATCGGAGAATCTTCGGTCTATGAAGGGATGATTTTTGTTTTCATTTACTTTACAGTTAATATGCAGTATCCGGTTTAGTGAACAATTGCAACATATTTTAAAGAATTTGCAGAGTGAAAAACACATTGTGTAGACTTCTCTTATGGTTGATTTTAGGTTACGCATAGCTGTGTATAAACTGTAGATAACATATTGAAATTTTATTTAAAGTTTAGAGCAGAACAATATGTGGTTCTTGAGATATCGTCCATGAATGATAGCACGCAACAGTAATTGGTTCGATAATGCTATTTCTGATTGTGAGGTAACGTATCTTGAGGAAGAGGAAATGATTAAACTGTTATGTGTATGTTGTTTAGGTGTTTATCTGGAAAATTCATTTCCCGTTTTTGGAAATGTGTATTTGTTATCGTGATATGCTATAAAAATCATAATTTTTGGTATCAAAAGAACAACTGCGTTCATTGGCAAATCTACACTTTTATTCATGGCAAATCTTTGACATTTTTATGATGCGTTCTAATATTATGATTCCAGAAAGCTTTGAGAGTTTCTCTGATAATACAATCCATTACCGAGATCTGTAAATTCCAAGTTATATAAACAGTACACTCTGATGTAACAGGAAAAAGATGGGAACCAGCTAAAAGATAACCTGCTGGAGCAAAGAAAAGGCAAACATGTTCACTGACACAAAACTGTGGAACCAGCTGCCTCAATCCTCATTCCGACTTCACCAAAAATTTTGGCATGTGAACATATTCGCAGTTTTTTTGGCTGAATGTGAGTAGGACAGAGACAGTGCAACAGGCAGAGAGAGCCATATATGATGGAACAGAGAAAGTGTCAGTTCAGGAGAAAGGCATACGCATGAAAACAGCAGTGGGAAGCAAAACGAGATGTCGGAAGTCAGGAACAGTGGTAACAATAAACTAAAGCAGATGCAGATAATAGCAATTGGAGCAAAAGAGAAAACAGTGGGAAACTGAAACAAAGGGAGACCATACATAAAGCATGAGTGTGCGGCTCTCCAATACTATAGCATGAAACAATTTGTCCAATTTTTCCCATCCGCAGTACCCGCATGCTAGAGTTTTCCGGTCTACAGGTCAAACCCCAAGGTAACCATCCCCATGGACATATGTGTAAAAGAGACAATCGTGATTGAAGACAATGAAAGCCGACTCTAAGTGAGAAAGAAAGGATACTGGCAACAGAACAGGAAGTGAACGGGACGTCAGTGGGGCAGAGAGACAATGAAAGTGGCATAAACAGACAGTGGTGAGGAATCGCTAGGGAAAGGGGTGAAGACATTGAAAGTTTGACACAGATAAAAAGCGACAGTGGAAAAGACAGCAAACAAACGAACAGAGACATATATAGACACTGACAGTGAGACATCATTGCTGACTATGACGGCTTAACCGGGCAAAAGTATTTACAAAGTTATGCACTAAAAGTGCACAAATACGTTCACATGCCAAAATTTTTGATGAGGAAGTGGGAATGAGGATTGAGGCAACTGGTTCCACAGTTTTGTGTCAGAGAACATATTCGCCTTTTCTGTGCTCCAGCAGGACTATCTTTCAGCTGGTATATATTAATGTCCTACCATTCTATATTCATGAAGATGTGAAGCTAGTTCTTTTTGCTGATAATACAGGGATAGCTACTACGCCTGACAAACAGGAATTAACTGATGAAACTGCAAATTACATCTTTCAGAAAATTATTAAATGGTTCTTTACAAATGGACTCTTATTTAAACTTTGATAAACCCAGTATATTTTCATACAGTAAAATGGCATGATGCCATTAATAAATTTAGACCTTGAACATAAATCTGTAGCTAAGGTAGAATATTCAAAATTTTTAGGTTTTCGCATTGATGATGGATTGAATTGGAAGAAACACATTGAAGATCTGCTGAAACGCTTGAGTTCAGCTACTTATGCTATCGGGGTCATTGCAAAATTTGGTGATATACATCTCAGTAAATTAGCTTACTATGCCTATTTTCATTCACTGCTTTCATATGGTATCATATTCTGGGGCAATTCAATATTGAGTAAAAAAGTATTATTGCACAAAAACGTTTAATCAGAATAATTGCTGGAGTCCACCCAAGATCATCCTGCAGACATTTATTTAAGGTTCTAGGGATCTTCACTGTACCTTCACAAAAAAAAAATATATATATATATATATATATATATATATATATATATATATATATACGAATATTATAGAGGAAAAATTCCTAACAGGAAAAATATACGTAAAAAATAGATAAGTACACTTACCAGGCGAAGGGGCACAGGCAGTAATAGCAACAAATAAACACACAGACACACACACACACACAAATGCTAGCTTTCGCAGCCCAGCCGCCCCACCAGGCAGAAGGGAAGGAGAGGGAAAAGGAAACGATGAGGGCTCCAAGGAAGGGGGCAAGGAGCCACCCCAACCCCGGGACAGGAAAGACCCACCCTTGGGTAAAAAACGGAATGCAAACAAATGCACACACACCCACACATCCACACAGACACAAGCACACCCAGGCAGACACACCGCAGAACTGCAGAAAGCAAAGCAAATGTCTGCCTAAGTGTGTTTGGATGTGGATATGTGTGAGTGTGTGTGTATTTGTTTACCTTCCTTTTTGTCCCCTAAGGTAAGTCCCTCCACTCCTGGGATTGGAATGGCTCCTTTTCCACTTCCTTAAAACCCGTATCCTTCCCTTTCTCCTCTCCTTCCTCCCTCTTTTTCCCGAAGAAGCCACCACTGGTGGCGAAAGCTCGAATGGTTGTGTGTTTTTGTGTGTGTTTAGTGTTCCTATCGACCAGCCTGTACTTTAGGTAAGTCAAAAATCTTTATTTTATACCATTTTCCTACCTGGAAGGTCTCCTTCTATATATATATATATATATATATATATATATATATATATATATATATATATATATATATATATATTAACTCTTGAAATTTGTTATCAATTATCTGACCCAATTCAAAAGTAACAGCGGTGTGCATAGCTCCAACACTAGGAGAAAGGGTGATATTCACTATTCAAGGTTAAATCTAATCTAGTGTCTAGTGTCTTTTGTATGTGCCTGTCGCAGCTCGTCGCCACGTCTTTGCGGTGAGTAGTAAACTGTCCTCACTATATTATTTAAATCTAACTTTGGTTTACAAAGAGGTGAATTATGCTGCCACAAAAGTCTTTGGTCACTTACCAAGTAGCATTAAAAGTCTGACAGATAACCAACTGGTATTTAAAAAGAAATTAAAGCAATTTCTGAATGGCAACTCCTTCTACACTTTAGATGAATATTAGATAAAACTTTAAAAAATTAACAGAAAATAAAGGAAATTAAAAAATACTTTAAATATTGTCATGTATAGACACCATTTACTAAAATGACACGTTCCACATCATTACAAAATGTCGTATATATGATCTATGAAACAATTATTAATCTAATCTAATGTAATAATTGTAATCCTCAGTGAACACTTAATTTTTTGCAGTTGCATTGTTAGCTTTGTGCCAGTATCGGCAATTTTTTGTTCGCTAGAATTCAATGAACAGTACTCATATTTGCATCAGTGCTGTGTAGTTTTTCTGAAAAGCTTGCTTATGAGTATAAGTTGTCCCCACTAAGTTTTGTGATGATACTGCTGGCCCTCTCATCTCAATGTTATTGTACAATACCGTCTGCGTCGGACCCGGAATCTTGTGGTTCAATAGTGATATATGTTGTGTGTGAAGTTAGTTAAAAACGAAATAGCCAGCCTAGGAATCAGTGTAGGACAGTGTCTCGGTGATACTGTGATTAAAACAAGTGATAGATTTCATTAATTTAGAGATACGTTTAGATGCCTTCCAGACAGATCTATAGACAATAGTTTTGTCATTGTACATTATTTCAAGAACTAGATAGACGAATTTTAGAAACTTTATGTAAATGAAAATAAATAGCATTGTATATATGTTAGGCTCATAAAAAAGTTGTGTTGACAAAGCTAATTGTGTTAATTAATGTAATAGTCGAGATTTGAAAATTGTTATTCTTTGTATATATTGACTGACGTAAGATTTGGAGTATATTTTGAGAATCGCCAAGATATTGGATAGTTCAATATATGTTAGAAACATGTATGATGTACTCATTAACTAATTAATTGACATTTAACATTGCTGTTTGTTGTAAAACAAAAAGTACCACAAAAGCTAAGGTACAAACACGTAATGGCATACTGAACAAACTGACATCTGCAAGGTGGGGTGCCAACGCAAATGTACTTCGTTCAACAGCCCTAGCCACATGCTTTTCGGTCGCTGAATATGGATGCCCAGTTTGGGAAAGATCTCACCACACTAAAAAACTAGATGTGGTCCTAAACAACACCTGTAGGAAGATAACTGGCTGCCTGAAACCCACTAGAGTGGACTACTTATATTCCTTATCGGGTATCGCTCCACCAAATATTAGAAGATCTTTCCTGAGCTCGATAGAAAGGAATAAACAAACGAACGACCATGGTCACCTGCTGTACAAAAACCAACCTGTGCCCAAAAGGCTACACTCTAGGCGAAGCTGCATGCACTCAGTGGAACCAACCGTAGCTTCCATAAAATCACTGTGGCAAGAACAACATCCTGGAAGCCTTACCCCAGGGCTCCCACCTAGACTGGCAACACTGGAAAGCGCTGAACAGACTTCGTGTGGGCGTGGGACGGTCAAAACAACTGATGAAAAGGTGGGGCTACACAGACAGTGACGAGTGTGAGTGTGGTGCAATACAGACGATGGAACACCTTCTAAAGTGCCCTTTAGTGGACGCATCTAGAGAGTGCACTCAAGAGGACCTCCTGAAGTACACTGGGACAGCCGCAGCTTACACTGATTTCTGGATGAGCAAAATATGATTCAATTGTTTAGTGATTGTTGTATTTGTCTATCTCTGTTTTTATAGTTTTAATTCTGTTTTCTATATTTTATCTATGTATTTGAACACTGTTTTTTTTTTTTTTTTTTTTTTTTGTAAAAGCACTTAATTCTATTCTTTATATTTTACCTCTGTATTTTACTACTGCTTTCTGTAAGAGCACTTACTTTTGTAGTTTAAATTATGTGCTGGCTTCTTTCAGTAACATTTGTGATGTAGTTTCGTACACGAATAAATAAATAAATAACCACTATTTTGTCTTAAAACGATATGTGCCATATAAAACTATTGTATGTATAGTTTTCATTGTATATTGTGATGATTTTTGTGTGCATGAAATGTTTTACTGTTGTGTTCGGTAATTGTAAATTAGTATATTCAATTGTTAAGAACAATGCGTAATGTAATGCCATTATTGTCAATGTTATATATTTGCCTCACCACCTTGCGTGGGGGAGTTCGAGTTTTGGCGACTGTTATGTACTTTGGAATCTATGTCACTGTGTTGTTGTGGTAAATTGTTTACGCATGTTTTGAATTTGTAATATTTTGATGGAGAAGAAGTTTGATTCAAATTAAAGAAGAAGTGAAAAATTGTACCTAAGTGTATTTATTTCTACCACGACGCTCCAGGAGAATTATGTTGCAGCGAGCAGAACCCCCATACATCGTAATGTTGAAAAGCTAAGTATCTTGTTTGACAGTGGTAGAAAGGAACTGTATTCACTTAAAAACCATGAAAACATATTAATTGGTGGAGCATACCTGGGATTGCATCATATTCAGTATCTACAGAGTGTTTGTGTTGCAGGAAAAGTATGTTTGGCTGTATATAATCGGAGTTGGAAAAACCAAGGAGGACGTGAATCTTGAATCATATGGCAAAGAACAACGGAGCACTTAACATGGAAATTGGATGCTTGGGCCCAGATCGTCGCATCACTGGAAACTGAATAACAAGATAAGTACAGCAGTGCTTATTAATTTGTATTTGTAGTCTGGGTTGTTTGGCACTGTAAAAGACGATGTCAACTGAGAATAGGAAATCTAGTGTAGACATGTCAGAACCGAATGTGACAGCCAGTACACCTCGTAGCAATGTGTCAAATAGTGAAGAAATAATTCTTGCATCACCAGGTCTTATAGAGTTGTTAAATTGATTCACAGAACAATTAACTGAACGTATTGACAAGGGAAATCACAAAGTGAGTAAACAAGTAGAATCTGTTAGCAAAAAGTTAGATGATGATTTAGCGGATTTAAAGTCTCAGTTGACCGAAACAAACAGGGCAGCTGAGGAAGTCAGAAAACAAGCTTATGATCTTGAAAAGGCAATGAAGTGAGAACATGAACAGCTGGACACTCGCGTGACTGTAGCAGAGAGTAAAATCAGTAATGTTGAGTCTGACCTTGAAAACAAAATTAGTACTGTAGAAAAGTATTTTGATCAGTAACATAAAATTAGAAAAATTGAAATTCAGGAAGTTAAAGTGTCATGAGAAAATAAAATTAGTGAAAGTGTGACAAATTCTGAAGGTGTTATTAAGAAGGATGTGTATAACCTCAGTCAAAGGGTCATTTCATTGCAAGAAAGTGTAGTAAGTAGCAAAATGTCCATCTAAAGTGGCTTTAATTTGGCAAATGTAGTAATTAAGACATACCCTGGGGAAGGGAAAATCCATCCTAAAGACTTTTTACATCATTGCTCTGACAACTTCACTGTAGAAATGACTGATGCTATGAAAATTAAATTTGTAAAGAGATTTTTAGACAATGAAGCTTATACTTGGGTCCATCAGTTAAATACAGAGGACATGTCATATAGTGAGTTTGAAAGGTGTTTTTTGAATAAATTCTGGTCCAAAATCAAGCAGGCTAGAGTAAAAAGTTATTTCTTGCATGGGGGAAAGTACAGGGAAAGTTATGGCAATATGAGTGACTTTTGTGAGGCTGAAATCAGAAAATTAGTGCATCTTGACTCACCTTTAGATGAAATCACATTGGTGGACACCTTATGTAGAAGATTACCAGGTCAGCAAGCATTAGATTGCGGACCTGATGATTCAGTTGAGGATTTCTTAAGATTTGTTGGAAGATTAGACAGAAGTTATGAGAGAGGAAGGGAGAGAAACCGCTACCAAGAAGACCGTCATGGAAGAGACAGAAGAGATAATCACCAAGAAGAGAGTCATGAGAACCGAAGTAGACAGCAAGGTGGGAGTACGGATTATAGGAACAGACAAGGAAGAAACGATAGGAACCAAGGTTACTACAAGTATAATGGAAACGGGCAGGAAAACTAAATGTCGCCCTTGTGGAAGCCTGTCAGGTTGGGGTGAGAAATAGGATAAGAAATCAGGCTACCACAAATAGGATCAGATTTGGACACAAATGAGAAAATGAGCAATATAGACGGGGACAGAAGGTAACACACAGGATAAATTGCCTCAAGTTTAACAAAGAACTGTAGGAAGCCATTAAGAACAAGGCTTGGAAAGAAGAGGAGAAGTGTATAGAACCAGAAGAGGTTGTACTAGATGATGATACTGTAGCCAATAGGTATAATGCAAGTGGCTATATGGCTGTAGAAGAACCCAAAATAAGTGAAGAACATGATGTGTTTGGACTGTGTAAATTGCTAAGTGATAAGGTTGAAGATGCTGAAGATTTTGAAGATAAGATTGAAGATGCTGAAGACAGACTGAATGTTACTGCTCATGAAACTGTGAAGACTGAGAATCATGAAGATTTTGATGTCTTGTCTGGTGTGAGTTCAGAGAAGTCAGAGGATGATAATGTTGAAGATAGTGAAGAAGATATGGAGGTCATGGAGTTTGAAGATTTGGAGAAGGAAATTGATGGGATGATTTATGTTGAAGTCAAGGAAGGTTGCATCGTGTCTGATGGCCAGTGTGAGACAGTGTGTGTTGTAGATGATGTCAAGTTTTGTGAGAATCAAGTCATACCAGTGAAATAGAGCAGTACTGAAAGTTGTCGAAGCAGAAAGAGACAAGAAGTAGTGGGGAAAGAGATCTTGCATTGTGTCATACAGAGCTACATTGATAAGGAAGAGAAAGCCAATGTTCTAGATAAGTTACTGTGTAAATATCGTGAGCTAGAAGATAATGTGCCTGCCTAGGTTAGAGCAGTGTGTTACCAATGATAATTGTGTTGCTAATGGATGTATGGCTTGTCAACCTGTTGAAAGTAATGTGTCGCTGAATCATGTACAAGCTAATGATGATTCCTGTACTAGGAAACATGAAGATATTATTGAAGATATTACTCATGAAGGAGAGGAAGATATACATTATGATGTCACTGGATGCCCAAATATTACTGTGCTTATTGATGGAAAAGGCAAGGAAGCATTAGTTGATACAGGTAGCCCAATCAGTGGAATTTCTGAACAATTTAGAGATTGTGTGAAACATGTATCGGACTACATGGAGATGCCTGTAGTAGGAATCAAGATCAAGGGTGCTACCGGCAGACACAGCAAGGTAGTCAACCGGCAAGCCTTGTTCAACTTTAGTGTGAATTATGTCAATCTATGCCAAGGATGTCTAGTAATACCTAATCTGTCTGAGGATATCTTGTTAGGAACTGACTGGATCATGAAAGTGAATGCTGTATTTGACCGGGGAGGAAGAAAAGTTATGTTTGTGGACCCAAAGACTGGTGTTTTACATTGTACTGCTATGGTATTGAAAAATGGGAATAGTTTGAGTAAGCAGAGTGTGGAATTAGATTTATTGGATCATAATAGAGATGTAGCAGACATGCATCAAGAGCTGAAGAAGCCATGGAGGATATTAATTATCATGAACTCGTAAATACCAAGGTGAAGGAAGCCAACAAATTAGATGAAGAACAAAAAGAAGAGCTGAGAAGTCTTGTGGAACTATCATGATGTGTTCGATGACAGACCGGGGAGAGTGAAAAACTACCAGTGTACCTTGCGAGTCAAACCACACGAACCATTTTACATCAAACCATACGGTGTCCCTATTGCAAAAAGGAAAGCTGTGGAGAAAGAACTTGAAAAGATGGAGAACTGGAACATAATTGAGAGGAGTACTAGTGAAAACAACCCGATCATCGTAATATCCAAGAAGAATGGAGATGTGAGGATTGTACTTGACTCCAGACATCCGAACAAGTTTTTAGAAACGGAAACTGACCATCCAGAGAGCATTTAAGAGCTATTGTATAAATTTGAACATATAAAATATATGACTAGCCTGGACTTGACTTCTGGTTTTCATCAGGTGCCACTTGCCAGAGACACAAGGAAGTACAATGCTTTCTTGTATAACAGAAGAAGCTATCAGTTCTGCGTGGTCCCATTCAGATTAAATGTTTCTGTAGCTGAATTTATCAGAGCTTTGGGTTTGGTATAAGGCAAAGATCTTTTTGAAAAATTAACTGTGTATGTGGATGATATCCTTGTCACTGGTCAAACCTGGGAAGAACACACAAGCTTACTGGAAGAAGTGTGCAGAAGATTAAGAGCAGGAGGGATGTCTCTTAATCTAGAAAAATGTAAATTTGCTGTGGAATACATTAAGGGCAAGGACAATCTTATTGCTCATTCACTCACTCGTTTGCCAGTGGGGGGTGAATTTGAAGATAGCCATGGAGCCTGTGAAAAGGAATTCAGAGTATCCCAAGTCAGGAAAAGCATTTGGACTGCGGAATATAATAGAACACAAGCCATAAAGATAGTAGTGGGTAATAATAAGACTTTATATAGGTGATATTTTTGTAAAATTTATTGTAGCTACAACAGTTTTGTATATATGTATTCTTTGATGAAATATCTTGAAACTTGTATTATCAATATGTTGCATATAAACTTTTGTAAACCTAAGGAAAGTACACATTCTGTGTGTGCTAAGTGTGTTGGCAAGCACTGGGTTTCTAGCTATGTGGTAGCATACTTCTGATTTCGGTTTCTGGTACCACATCTCCTACTCATTCTGTAACCTGTTCAAATTATCTCATGTCTATCATTCTATCTTTCTTCTTTAGTGTTAAGGTGTGAAATGTGTGTATATAACTTTTATGTTAATAAGAATATTGATTTCAAAATAGGTTGTTCAGTTAGACTTTTTGATGTATTAATTTGTCACAGTTAAAATTTGAAAACAAATTGTTCCCTGAGTATTAAAGAGTTAAAGTATTTGAGATATTGATAGAAGTCATGATAGAATCAGTTAATTAATTTTAGTGTCTAATGATATCGTAAGATACGAAGTTTCATGTGCTCAAAGTAATATATATATATATATATATATATATATATATATATATATATATATATATAAAAGAGATGACTTACCAAAAGGATCGGCTCGTCGAGAGAAACAAATAAAATCACACACAAACACACATACAAGCTTTCGCCACCACTGGCAGCTTCTTCAGGAAAAAGAGGAAAAAAGGGGAGGAAAAGGGAAGGATATGGGTTTTAAGGAAGTGGAAAAGGAGTCATTCCAATCCCAGGAGTGGAAGGACTTACCTTAGGGGAAAAAAAGGAAGGCAAACAAACACACACACACCCAGACACATCGAAACGCAAACACCCATGCGTTTCGATATGTCTGAGTGTGTGTGTATTTGTTTACCCTCCTTCTTTTCCCCTTCCTTAAAACCCATATCCTTCCCCTTTTCCTCCCCTTTCTTCCTCTTTTTTCCTGAAGAAGCTGCCAGTGGGTGCGAAAGCTTGTATGTGTGTTTTTGTATATATAATAGAAGGGACTTTCCAGGTGGGAAAATAGGTATAAAATAAAGATTTTTGACTTACCTAAAGTACAGGCTCGTCGACAGAAACACCAAACACACACAAAAACACACAAACATTCGAGCTTTCGCCACCAGTGGTGTCTTCTTCGGGAAAAAGAGGCAGGAAGGAGAGGAGAAAGGGAAGGATACGGGTTTTAAAGAAGTGGAAAAGGAGCCATTCCAATCCCAGGAGTGGAAGGACTTACCTTAGGGGACAAACAGGGAGGTAAACAAATACACACACACTCACACATATCCACATCCAAACACACCTAGGCAGACATGTCTGCCTTGGGGACAAAAAGGGAGGTAAACAAATACACACACACTCACACATATCCACATCCAAACACACCTAAGTCAAAAATCTTTATTTTATACCTATATATATATATATATATAAATTATAGAGGGAAACTTTCCCAGTGGGATAAACAAAAATAAAAAAATAGAAAAGAGATGACTTACCAAAAGGACCGGCTCGTCAATAGAAACAAATAAAATAAAATTACACACAAACACACATACAAGCTTTCGCAGCCTAGCTGCTTCGTCAGGCAGAAGGGAAGGATAGGGAAAAGGAAATAAATATATATAAAAAAGTGAGAGAATAGTAAATTTTACAGTATTGTTATGTGGATATTTTTTCATAAGTTTCTTGTGAATTCTGTTTTGATGCTTAAAAAGATCAGACAAGTTCACTGTGGCAGATTCTTGAGTGTCAGCTGTTCCCGATTCTGCCATCTGCTCTTGGGAGGCCATACCCTTGTCACCTACTTACTGCACTTGGAACTTTCAGGATCTGGTGAGGCTGCGCGTGTGGACTGTGCTGTGCCAACCCCAGACAGGACTAAGTGAGGCACTGATGCAGCCAAGCCAGCCGCCGGGTCCAAGCCATCCAAAGTAGGTGCTTCACTCTTACATCACCTCGACTTATGAGGGCACCGTCGAGCTGATGGAGGGTATTGTGATGATACTGCTGGCCCTTTCATCCTCTCATCTCAATATTATTGTACGATACCGTCTGTGTCGGACCCGGAATCGTGTGGTTCATTAGTGATATATGTTGTGTGTGAAGTTAGTTAAAAACAAAATAGCCAACCTAGGAGTCAGTGTAGGACAGTGTCTCGGTGATACTGTGATTAAAACAAGTGATAGATTTCATTAATTTAGAGATTATTTTAGATGCCTTCCAGACAGTCCTATAAACAATAGTTTTGTCATTGTATGTTATTTCAAGAACTAGATAGACGAATTTTAGAAACTTTATGTAAATGAAAATAAATAGCATTGTATATATGTTAGGCTCATAAACAAGTTGTGTTGACCAGCTAATTGGGTTAATTAATGTAATAGTCGAGATTTGAAAATTGTTATTCTTTGTATATATTACTGACATAAGATTTGGTGTATATTTTGAGAATCACCAAGATATTGGATAGTTCAGTATACGTTAGGAACAAGTATGATGTACTCATTAACTAATTAATTGACATTTAACATTGCTGTTTGTTGTAAAACAAAAAGTACCACTATTTTGTCTTAAAACGATATGTGCCATTTAAAACTATTGTATGTATAGTTTTCATTTTATATTGTGATGATTTTTGTGTGCATGAAATGTTTTACTGTTGTGTTCAGTAATTGTAAATTAGTATATTCATTTGTTAAGAACAATGCGTAATGTAATGCCATTATTGTCAATGTTATATATTTGCTTCACCACCTTGCGTGGGGGAGTTCGAGTTTTGGCAACTGTTATGTGCTTTGGAATCTATGTCACTGTGTTGTTGTGGTAAATTGTTTACACATGTTTTGAATTTGTAATGTTTTGGTGGAGAAGAAGTCTGATTCAAATTAAAGAAGAAGTGCAAAATTGTACCTAAGAGTACAGGTATTTATTTTTACCACGATGCCCCAGGAGAATAATGTTGCAGTGAGCAGAACCCCCATACATCCTAATGTTGAAAAGCTAAGTATCTTGTTTGGAAGTGGTAGAAAGGAACTGTATTTACTTAAAAACCATGAAAACATTTTAGTTTACAACACTGATGAGATTGCCCTGTTAAGGTGATGTTTGCCAAATTCAACCCTAGCAGGAGCAGAGGAGTCCAATGCAACAGATTTGAAAAAGAATAAAGACAGAATATGTGTATTAGAATGTGGGAGTGCTTCAGGCAATCATTTGTCTGTGACTGGGCAATATCAGAACCCTAGGAGCCCTAGAAAAGTGACAGGTATGCCAGTTATTTACCGTGCACAGACTATTACTTGGATGAAATCCAAGTTGTCCAAATACTGGTTCCTTCACCATTTTGTTTCCAATGTGACAAAAAATTTAGAAAAACTAGGACTACCTATAGATTCTAAGGCAGTTCTTATTCTTGCACTGGCATATCCAGGGGTGGGGGCATCGGGCTGCAGCCCCCCCCCCCCCCCCAGACCATGCTGTAGCCTCCTCCCAGGCCTTCCTTGAACCCCCCAGACAATGATTAGAGAGAGAGAGAGAGAGATGGGAATGAAAATGGGATAAACCCTCCCAATATGAGTAAAGGTGGAATACTGTACGGCGAGCCATTGGACCAAATAATCGTACAAAATGTGAAGTGGTGGTACAGAGCAAGTTTTGTGTAAAAGCTGCTAAACACAGTTTGCAGTGTCAAAGAATTGCAATGAAATTTTAACTTTACAGACACTATTTCCACAGCTGCAATTACTTGCACATCTGTGAAAAATACAACATTGCAGAGAGAAAATTTCAGCCTAAACTGGTTGAAGAAGCAGCAATGGAAAGAAATGTAAAAGATGATGAGTCAACCCCTAATCGCTCTGAAATTGTATGAGTGATAAATTCTGCATCCAGCAATGGACCGAGTGGCTCGATATAGAGTGATATTTAGTTGTCAAAGAAGAACAAATTATGGTGTGATATTAAAAAGCTCTACTGACCCACAAGTCACACCAGAAACTGACAGAGATAAGAAGAAATGCCCAAAACTCACCAATCTCTGGCTGAGGCTTCATAAGCCTTAAGGAACACTTTTGTATAATTCGCTCAGATTAGACAAATACAATGCTTCTTAATTTACGAGTGTGCATATCATATGATATATTTTTTGTCGAAAAAGAGCTCAAGCCAAGAAACTAATTAGCTTTCCTGAAATGTTCCAGCAGGCTCAAAAGAAAATTTCACCTGTATCAGTCTGACACATTTCACATCCTCATTGTCTGATGTTTGTGCTGATTAAGGAAATTGCCCCTGATCTTTTCAGATCAATGGTTTTTTATTTTACTTTGTCACTGAATTTTTCTGAAACTCTGAGCCTTAAATTGATTTAACATTTTGGTATTTGAATTTTAGTTCAATTTTCTTTTTACTTAAAAATAATACATACTTTAAACATTTCTACACCATTATCTCTTCTGTTGCAGTTAATAAATAGTAGTTATTTGAATTGGAACATTAAAACTGTAGATTTTGATTACATCCCTTTTTTAAACCAGGTTTTTAAACATGACCTTCATAATCTGGCATATTTGGTAATCCTGCATTGACAGAGCCCTTATTATGAAGCTCTTACTGTATATATACAGTAAAAGTTTAATTATGAAACTCTTACTGTATATATACAGTAAGAGTTTCATAATAATCGCACAAACCTAAAATTTCTATGAAATTGAAGTACAAAACCAAGAAAGATCTATTGAAACAGTTGTCAAACTGCAATTATAAATATTCAGACATTTAAGTAGTAGTATCACAAGGCAGATGATAAGTTTTAGTTCTTCTCTTTTGCAGCTTAAGTTTCAAAGTGAATGAAATGTTAAAAGATTTTCTTCTATGCCTAAAAGCATAAGAAACCACCGTAAATAAGCACTTTGTTATTTCTAATACTATCATCTTAATTCTCAGTTGTTGTTATTGTGGTCTTCAGTCCGCATACTGGTTTGATGCAGCTCTCCACACTACCCTGTCCTGTGCAAGCCCCTTCATCTGAGAATATGAATGCAACCTACATCCTTTTGACTCTGCTTACTATATTCATCCCTTGGTCTCCCTTTACAATTTTTATCCCACACACTTCCTTCTAATGCTAAGTTGACGATTCCTTGATGTCTCAGAATGTGTCACACCAACCCATCCCATCTCTTAGTCCGGATATGCCAGAAAATCCTTTTCTCCCCTATTCTGTTAAGCACCGCCTCATCAATTACGTGATCTACCCATCTAATCTTCATCATTTGTCTGAAGAGCCACATTTTGGAAGCTTCTATTATCCTTTTGTCTGAACTCCTTATTGTCCATGTTTCACTCCCACACAGTGCTAAACTCCAGACAAATGCTTTCAGAAAGGACTTCCTAACATTTCACCTAATATTGGAAGGCAACAAATTTCACTTCTTCAGAAACACTTTTCTTCCCATAGACATTCTTCGGTAATCAGAAGTTATATTGCTACCCAAATGAGAAAACTCATCTACTACTTTTATCGTCTCATTGCCTAATCTAATTCCTTCAGCATCGCCTGATTTTCTGACACATAATGTTCATGTTATACTTCCTTTCAAGATACTGTCCATTCCATTTAATTGCTCTTCCAGGTACAGAATTACTAAGTCATCTGCAAACCGCAAGGTTTTTATTCCCTCTCCATGGGCTTTAATTTCCTCTCAAAATTTCTCCTTGCATTCTTTCACAGCTTGCTCAAAGTACAGATTGAACAACACTGGGGAAAGTCTACGACCCTGCCTCACTTCATTCCCAACTACTGCTACCCTTTCATGCACTTCAACTCTAATAATGCTGTCTGATTTTTGTGCAAGTTTAATGTAACTCTTTACTCCCTATATTTTACCGTTTCTACCTTCAGAATTTAAAAGAGTGTATTTCAGTTAACATTGTCAAAAGCTTTCTCCAGATCGACCAATGCTAAAACTTAGGTTTCCCTTTCCTTAACCTGTTTTCCAAGACAAGTCTTAATGTGGGTATTGCCTCGCGTGTTCCTATATTTATCCTAAATCCAAACTTATCTTCCCCAATGTCGGATTCCATCAGTTTTTCCATTTGTCTGTAAATAATTTGTGTTAGTATTTTACAACCATGACTTGTTAAATTGATAGGGAAGGCTGAGGGTATTTCCCCTGTCTCATACATCTTGCATACCAGGTGGAACAATTTCTTCATGACTGGATCTCCTAACGATAACAGCACTTTAGATGGAACATCATGTACTCCACGGGTCTTGTTTCTACTCAAGTGCTCTGTTAAATTCTTCTCACAGTATCAAATTTCCTATCTCATCTTCCTCCAAATCATCTTCCATTTCTAGCATACTGCCTTCAAGTGTATTTCCTTTGTTCAGACCTTCTATATATTCTTTCCACCTTTCAGCTTTCCCTTATTTGCTTAGTACTGGTTTTCCATTTCAGTTCTTGATATTCATACCTCCAAATGTCTCTTTTATTTTCCTGTAGGCGGTATCTATCTTTCCATGGTTATACATTCTTCTACAGTATAGCATTTCTCCTCAAGCCACTCTTGATTAGCCAGTCTGCACATCCTGTCAATCTCATTTTTCAGATGTTTGTACTCCCTTTTTCCTGTTTCACTTGCTGCATTTTTATATTTTCTCCTTTCACCAATTAAGTTCAGTATCTGCTGTGTTATCCAAGGATTTCTATGAGGCCTTGTCCTTTTGCCTATATGATCCTCTGCGGCCTTCACTGCTGTATCTCTCAGACCTACCCATTCTTCTTCTACTGTATTACTTTCTCCCATGTCAGACAATCCTTGCCTAACGCTCCCTCTAAAACTCTCAATAACCTCTGGTTCCTTGAATTTGTCCAGATTCAATCTCCTTAATTTTCTACCTTTCTTCTCAGTACTCAAGGATATGATTTTGATAGCTTTTACTTTTTGTAGCACTACAAAAGCTCCATGATATGATGAAAATTTGAATGTTCTGCTACACTACAAATACGCATACTATACACAATTCTTTATAGGACAGCAAAAATTGCCTGTTAGTTTGGTGAGCCTTATGTTAAAGACTACAGCTGTACCCTCACTGCCTGCAGTCAGTGTGTTCTCGACTTCTGGCAACAGCTGCAGTCTGATTCAGAAAAGAATACCACAATATTGAAAATCAAGAACTCGTAGAAGAAGTAAATGAAACCTAAGCTCTTTGTCGAGTCTTTCCACACCAATTCAACCAGTTTTAAATACAGCTTCAGCCCATAGTCTCATATTTGCATGAAATTTAGCACTTCAATTGTGCCATGTGTGGAAAACTCTTGTACAAAGTATTTGGTTCCTCTGACAATTAGTTCCAAAATAAAGCTTGTGAAGAAGGTGGTGTGACTGAAATTGCAACCAGCCATTGGTAATATGTAATCAGAGCCAATTTCAGGGCTTAATGCCTTCAGAACTATTCCACCCGACCCAGTGAAAGTTTTACCACATAGTAACATCCACTTAGGGAACACACTCCATGGCTCAAAACACCAACAAAATGTTTCTTAGGGAAAATAAAAAAAAAATTCAAAATGTGATTAAAAACTTGTATTTTGTTAAAAGACACATATTGTAGGTGCCCATCATTCCAAATAAAATTCACTCAGGAAACGGATAAAATTATTGTAGTAAGCCTCATGTGGGTTAAACACACACACAAAACACATTATGGCCACATCTGTCACACATAATCATTTACATGCATAGCAAAATACAAAAAAATTCAAAACTCACCTGAGTATGGTAGCACAAAAGCAACAAGTGATACCCAAGCCAAATTTTATACATTATATAAGTAGTCCATAATGTAATATGCCTCAAAATTTCAACTTGTTATTGCAAGGCATTTGTGTACAACAAGAGTTGACAGAGGCGTATCTGTTAAAGAGTTATTAAAAAGCAGAATGGAACATGTTAAAAATATTGCAGGAACATGGAGCCATCATCACTTTTCTCCAGTGGGCTCTGACAACATGCAGGTGAGTAGACTGTCCATTATAATTATAGGTTCATACACAACATGTACTGGCCCAGTGTGTCTGGCCCTGGATTCAGAAGCAAAAATGGCACCATACAACCAAGTTATGTTATTGATAAATGGTACTTAGGATGTGTTGTAGAGTGCGTGAGCAGAAGGTGATTTATTAGTGAACTTCATGGCACCAGCACGACCAGCAAGATGCCGTGCGAGACTAGCGGAGTGGTCTGCAGCGCCACGTTGCGGATCGTGCTGCCTCCCGCGTCGGAGGTTCTGATCCTCCCTCTGGCGTGGGTGTTTATGTTGTCTTTAGTATACGTTAGTTCGTAAGTAGTTCGTAAGTTTAGGGACTGAAGACCCCAGAGTTAAGTACCATAAGCTTTACAAACATTTCAACATTTTGACCAGCAAGATCATTCCAGTGGCAACGTTTGACAGACATGAGTTTGATTCCTTTTGAACCTATTCTTATGACAGTTCCAGTTCCTACTACAGTGTCAGGAAGACAGTACAATTTGCCATTTGATGTATACAGTACAGACACTAAATTATGGGAGAATCTCAGCTCCGAGCACAATGGCAGTTAACGTGCATTAAACATTAACTATATAGGCCTTGTTTATCTATGTGTTGTGGCTTAGTGATAAACAACAGGGGTAATAAGAAGGGGCAGAAAAGTAATGGATATGGCTTTTTATTTAACTGTGGCAGTATTGTCACATCATCAAATACATATTTCAATACTCATTGTACCCTAAATGCCTTGCAATAACAAGTTGAAATTTTGACACATATAATGGTATGTATACTTATGCAGTGTATGAAATTTTCGTGCTACCACACTTTGAAATTGCTTGTTTTTCAGGTGATTTTTCACATTTTTGTATGTTCCTGTCCATGTAACTCAGTATGCATGACAGATGTGGTCACGGTGTGTTGTGTGTGTGTTTAGTCCACATGAGACTTACTACAAAAAGTTTTATCCTCTTCCTGAATGATGGGCACCTACAATACATATAGTTTAACATATTACATTTTTAATCACATTTTGAACTTTTTTATTTTCTCTCAGAAACATGTTGGTGTTTTGATCCATGTAGTGTGTTCCCTAAGAGAATGTTACTAGGTAGTAAAAATTTCACTGAGATTGGCAGAATAGTTCCGAAGTTATTAAGCCCTGATTTTGGGTCCGAAGATAGATTGCCAGAAGTGCATTGCAATTTCCGGTTCACACCACCTTCTTTCATAAGACATTATTCTGGAACTAATTGTCAGGGGAACCTAATACTTTGCACAAGAGTCTTCAACACATGGTACCATTGGTGTGCTAAATTTCAGGCAAATATGAGGCTATGAGCTTTTCGCATTTTCGAGTATGGCAGAAACAAATCAAAGACTGTTGATTGGCCTGCATTTCAAAAACGGTACAGTGTTTGATCTCCTGATAGGTGGTGCAGCAAACTCTGACATTCGAACATCGATATAGTCGATTCACAGACAAAGGCTGTTTGTGCAAAGGAAAAAGTTACAGAAGGCCACATGAGGGAGAAGAATGTGTTGACCTCATTTGCTCAGAAAATCAACCATTTGGAGAGTCCTACATAAAAGGTTAGTGACACAGCTTACCATCTGAAATTGGTTCGAGCCCTTTCTAAAGCCGAGGAGCTGCAAACAAGGATTCACAAGTTTGTCCTCGAACAAATTTGAATCTAGTCTTTAGCAATAAAGTTAAATTTCACACAAATGGGAACATCAATCGACACAATGTCCATATATTGGGCACTGAGAACCCTTGGGAAAAAATTTGGCATGAACATGATTCACCTAGGATAAACAGCTTCTGAGCCATTTCAGGCAATAAAGTTTTTAGTCTTTCTCCTTGAAGGTGCAACTGAATTGGGAAAACCTATCTGGAAATGTTGCAGAACTGGCTGTTCCCTCAACACAAAGAAGAAGTAAGTCGATTCACATTCTAGCAGGTGGCTTGTGACAGAGCACTTCATTACTGGTCTCCATGAAACCCTGCCCTTAAGCTGTATGATATTTTTATACAGTGTTTTGAGCACCACTACCAGTTAACATAGAGGAACTAAAAGAAGGAATAACTGTAGCTTTCCATAGTCATACTTGAGATGCTACAGCAAGTATGGTTAATAGCAACCAAGTGCCTGGAGGTGGTTATATTGAACATCTTTGAATTTGTTTTTTACTGGGGAGATTAGAAAAAAGAAACTCTGGTAAGTACTTTCCACAATGATTCATTACCTAAGGCCCCCACATGTTCCTTTGACTGAATATAGATTTTCAAAGTTGTGATATTCATTTTTTATCACCCCCTATTTAGCAGTGCTTGTCTGTCTCTCAGTACCAATCAACCATGTTCATACTGTTGTAACTCACTCCCAGAGTTTTCATTGTTTAAATAAGCCTTAATGTGTACTGAAGACGAAAGTGAAATTTTTGCCTCGAAAAACGTCTCACTCGACTTCTCCCCCCCCCCCCCCCCCTTTTTCTCTTCTGGAATAACACCATGTTTTTGTACTTGTTAGGGCCAGTTACTGGCAAGCCTGTTTACAGTTTATTCATTTGTATTTCATCACATTACTGATATAGGATATTGCTTGTTTGGTATATTATTATACATGTTAAAACAACTAGCAGATTACACAAATACTGATCCATTTATATAAGTAATTTCAGCACGTAAAACAATATAACAATGGATCACAGTCTAGCATTTTAAAACAACAGTTCAATCTAGTGCATCATACAGCAGCTAACAACAGCAACTTTAGTTACAAAGTCGGTGGTAAGCCATTCTGCATTCTGTGACATTTCTGAAGAAACAATAGGTACTGAACTTCAATTACTTTTGACACTCTGTTTTAAACTGTTTCTCTAGTTGCACTATTTTGAAATTCTCATTACGATATTGTTTATTTTGCAACATTCTGTTTGTAGAACACACACCTGTTGCTTGTATGCCTATCGCAATTAGTTATGGGTAAAAGAAAGCAATCCTCTGGTTTTCTACACACTAACACACTAGAAAACAGAAGTGTGTCTCTCTTACCTTGGGCTATTGGATTCTCTGCAAATTGAAGCAGGCACCTGCAACAACCGCAGAGGAAATTATTCACTATAGCAAAGCCGGATAAATGTACCTACAGTAAAAGACTTCACCCACAAATTCTCTAGCGATGATTTACAAGCAAACACAACAGGGTATACATGTCGACAGAATAAGCTGCATTCTCGATCCTCACTTCCGAGTAGACATCATTCATTCGTTCATTCATCTGTGCATTGATCCATCCGTCCATGTTCTGTTGATAGTATTAAGGAGACCATTCACGAATAAGGTAGAAATTGAGACACACAGTATAGGCTCGTTAACATGAATCTAAAGGAAAGGAAAAAATTGAGTGTTTGTGTTGAAAGAATTTGTGTTCTGTGAGAAAAACTGATTTTAGTATGTATCCGTATACAGTAGCACAGTTATTCGAAATACATTACTGTATTAATCACTTTACTTGACTGTAGAATTCTAACATTGTAAAAATACAAGTACTCACACATTACACTAAAAAAAAGAGAGAAGAAGTAATAATCAAGCACGGTTTACTGACATTCACAGAAATGAAAATATTTTGTAATTTCACAACTGGCTGTAACTATTCTGATTGTAACCAACAGTGATGTCACACACTGAGCTGTCTGAGGCTGTGAACGTCGCCTGATGGCTGATGGGTGGGTGGATCTGTATTCTCCTACTGCTCACTTTCTTCTGATGTCACTCTTTGCACATCAGTCACAGGTTAGCGACCCCACAGGAGAATGTGTGGCAGCACTGTCGCATGCAGTAATGAATTCCTCAAAACTAATCCCACAGTTTGCAATGTCTTAGAGAATTGTCCGTTTTCCCAGAAGCTCTAAAAACATTTGAACTGTCTGTTCGTCAGTTGAAGTGGCTCTGTCCGACTCGTGCACACCTTCAGTGTAGCTGTGTTTGCAAGACTGTTAAGCCTCTTCAGTATACGATGTTGAAACACGCAGTTCTAGGTCGTCGCAATAGCGTCGAGCGTATTCCAGTTTAGGGGCGCGGCACGATTTTCGGCAGCGTGAATTGCAGCTCTTACGAGTGGGTCGCGATAAGCTCGACATGCTCGGTGGGAAAAACTGAACCTTTATGTCGAGTAGTTTCAGATCTCGCACTTTAGGCGCGACACATCTGTTCGACAGAGAACAGAGGGTAAATGAAACAATGACAATTCCACAACTGTCATTTATTTACAAAACATACTCAAATAGACAGGATTATTATGAATGTGCCCAAGTGGCCTCTCTCCAGTTGGTGGATACAATGCAGTACGAAGTGCCCTCATCGGGAATCGAACTGGCGGTCGTCGAGATCGACATCCTCTGACGGCACTCTCCAATTGTCGAGCATCACGAGTTGAACTGCCGTCCCTTCATCCGTACAGACTTCCTGGGTAAGTAGTCGTCTTCCTTGTAGTCTTCGTTGAAGATCATATCTTCTATTTTGAACTACTGACGTCACAGCAGCATCTTCAGTAGAGTAGCATTATGAAATGTAATTTTGCCTCTGCAAATTCTTTCAAATTATATGAAATATAATTAGGTGCAGTACAGTAACTGTAAAGAATATTGAAAAGAACTTCAATCCTCTATCGAGTGAATATACTTTCACTGATTAGTTTTCAAGTATTTTATACGCGATTTAACACTGTGTCTCAGCACGAATGTGAAATACGATGAGAAAAAAACTGTGCTCTGAACGGAAACACGGAGAGCACGTCTCCAGCCACAGTAGGGTTCAGAAGGTACGCCCCGATAGAGTATCTAATACAGTCACAAAGGACATGTCGAGTCAGATCCGTATAATAGATTAGCACAGTCATCCCGTTACCGATTAGTAGGTGACGTGTCGAGTTTTCTTTGCCGAGTACAGTACTGAGCTGAGCTGTATTGCAGTGAAGTCATTTGCGTTTTCAGAGTACACTACTGGGTGATATTCACAGCCAGAATAGCTGTCGAGTCATTAATACACTGGACTCCCACACTTGAGTTAAATCTGAACAAACGAGGCGTCACTAATTTCAACACAGCGAGAAAACTCGTGCCCGCATTGCAGTACAGTGGGTCAGAGTCGGTGGCACCGCACATCGTGACACCGCAGCTCTCGAGTGCCGGTACTAGGACGCTGCAGAAATACCACCGGCTGATGATAACAGTTTGCAGATTCCCATCGGAGGCCGTAAGTTACGAACACTGTCACGTGAGTCGAATATGACTGGCCAAATTATAGTCACGTAGATGGCACACACAGTTTGTGTGTCGTGTCGGAGGACAGTGAATTGTTTTACCTCACCTCACTGCAGTGCCTCAGCACTAGTCGCTATAGAGTCAGAGTTAATACCATACATTTACGTGCCAACATAAAAGAACTCGATGCCGGGACCTTAAACTTTAAAAGTCTGTAATTTATCAAACACCTAAAGATGAGTATTTGTTTATCTAATTGTCCATCACAGTTGCCAATTATCTTTCTTAATGCTTACTTGTTTCAGATTTCATATTCATCAACAGCCCAGTGACTTAAAAGCAAGTGTCATGTATGCGCTTAGCCCACCAGAAATAAAACATGTCAGGCCACATTTGAACATCACTATGTCGCATCATCCTCATAAATTAAAATGCTCATCACTACATTGTATCATAGTGATGAGCATTTTAGGACAATGATGCATAAAGTAATAGTTTTAATTTATGGTGATGTTGCATCATACTGGTGAGCATTTTAATTATGACAATGTTGCATAAAAAGGAAATACCGAGTGCTGTCGATTCCTAAGAAGAACGTGTGGTGTGCATTTATGTTTGCAATGGTAGAGATGGCAGACAGGCCACATGAAGAATAGTAATTTTGAAGATATTGGTTTAATTGGTGTATCAGTGAGGCTAATGAACAGCTATTAAAGAGTGTATAGTTCAGAAACTTCATTTATTAATTTTTACCACAATGTATGTTCACTTCTGTTTATCTTCATTATAACAGTTAACATGTGGATATTGATATAAATGTAGAGCACTGAAATGTATATTTGACTAATTAACTCATGAAGTCCAGTTAATCTTGACATCTTGAAAACTGGGAAAAAAATGTTGAATTTTTTATATTTGCTCCAATTTCACGTACAGTGAACCCATGCTTTTACATTGCCGGATTTTACGTTTTCCCGCATTTACACAATTTTTTTTGTCAGTTCACAATTTTAATTCGCCCCAGGTTTTACGTTAAGATATTTACATTTTTCCTCAATTTACGTTTTATGAAACCATGTTTGAGGAGTTAAAAACTTACGTAATTGACATAAATTGAAGCTGGCATGATTTTCGCCGACAAGTTGTGTTTAAAATGTGATGCAGTAAAGTTGCTTGATGTTTTTTGCGCTTATTGGAAAGCATAGTTCGCATTTCGTTGTTTATAGTTTGCGCTAAGTTGGCATATGGGGCAGTGACTATGGTCGCGACTGTAATTTACAATCGCTCCCATCAGCCTTCACAAATGTAGTTTTTCGCGATTATTATGATAAGTTTTGAGAATGTCTTTATTCTCACTGAAAATATTTATGTAACTACTTTTGTGACTTTCATAGACAGTATGAAAGATAATTTGTGTATGTGTGGTTTTTTGCACGTTGGAAGGGGCAAAGTACATAAAACCTCAAAAAGACAGTACTATGCAAGAGATATTTATGCTTGACAACGTGAATAAATTTTTGAAAATCGGCGTCCAAAGCGTGAAAAAAAAAAATGAAGCATGAAAAAATTCGCAACTGGTGCAGTATTTCATTAGTTAAAGAATGAATGTCACAAATGTAGCCTTCACCAAAACATGGATTATGACAAATAAAATTATGTCAAATGTTTGCTATGAAGTTACAAGTTTCAGCTATGCTTTGATATTGAGATAACGTTTATTACATAATAAAAACAGACCCTGCTTAGTATTGAGCTGTCTATTACATTGTATATCGCATAAAAACAATGGAAATGTAAGTGCGACCCTATAAGCAAATTTTAACACTAAAACTTTATTTTCTGCAGATTACACAGCTTTTAAAAATCCCTTGAAAAACGTTAAATCAGAGTACCACTGTATACTGGGTGACCAAAAAGTCAGTATAAATTTGAAAACTTAATAAATCACGGAATAATGTAAATAGAGAGGTAAAAATTGACACATATACTTGGAATGACATGGGGTTTTCTTAGAACAAAAAAGAGCTCAAAAAATGCCCAACAGATGGCGTGTCATTTTGGTTTTGTAAGTTCTACCGTGAACCGCTGGAACGTACGATTTTTATGCAGAATGGCGCTCCACCCCATATTGCTAGACGCGTGAAAGATCTCTTGTGTGCGTCGTTTGGTGATGATCATGTGCTCAGCCGCCACTTTCGTCATGCTTGCCTCCCAGGTCCCCAGACCTCAGTCCGTGCGATTACTGGCTTTGGGGTTACCTCAAATCGCAAGTGTATCATGATCGACAGACATCTCTAGGTATGCTGAAAGACAACATCCGATGCCAATGCCTCACCATAACTCTGGACATGCTTTACGGTGCTATAAATTAATAAAATTCAGCAACCAATTGCTTGTGATTATTTATTTTAGACGACCGGTTTCGGGCGCTTGAGTGCCCTTCTTCCGGTCTCTATACAGACAAACAAGTGGATTGGTATACAGTAAAGGCTACAAAACGTACAAAAGTCGGTTACAGAAATTTGAAGCAGTCTGGAACCAAATCGATTGTAATAAAAGATATGTTCATTTAATGGGATAAAATTAAAACTTACACTTTAGTATGAATGTACATGCTATTAGGAGAATCAACACTAAGTACAGAGATTATACAATGAATAACAATCAGCTGCTAACAAAGTATCTATGTATGAGACTCATAGCGAAAGAGTAAAATAAATAAGGAAAAAGGTTATGGGAAAACAGTAATACTCGATGTGTTGAAAAGAAAAGCGTGAAGGGGGGAGCAGGTGACTGATAAAACAGTCACTTAACAGATTAATATTTAGTACTGTAAAAAGGAAAATGATAAGTGGCGCCATAGGCGGAATTTTTCGGAACTAGCAGCTTACACAGTAGTAGGATGCTTAGAATGTCACTGTCAGGGCATCTGTCAATATAAAGAATTTGTCATAGTGTCTGTGGCTTCAAATATTAATGGGGATAGATTGAGAAGTGATTCTCATACAACAAATAAGTTAAGGATGTGGGTTATAAGTTTTAAGATCTTTTAAGATAGATTGAGAAGTGATTCTCATACAACAAATATGTTAAGGATGTGGGCTATAAGTTTTAAGATGTTAAGCATCCTACTACTGTGTAAGCTGCTAGTTCCGAAATATTCCACCTATGGCGCCACTTATCATTTTCCTTTTTACATTACTAAATATTAATCTGTTAAGCGACTGTTTTATCAGTCAACTGATCCCCCCTATTATCCCATTATATGATCATATCTTTTATTACAATCGATTTGGTTCCAAACAGCTTCAAATTTCTGTAACCAACTTTTGTACGTTTCATAGCCTTTACTGTATACCAATCCACTTGTTTGTCTGTATAGAGACCAGAAGAAGGGCACTCAAGCACCCGAAACTGGACGTCTAAAATCACAAGCAACTGGTTGCTGAATTTTATTAATTTATAACCTGAACAGTTGCTGAAATGGATAAATTACTTTACAGTGCTGTTCACAACATTATTCCTCGACTACAGCTACTGTTGAGGAATGATGGTGAACATATTGAGCATTTCCTGTGAAGAACATCATCCATGCTTTGTCTTAATTTGTTACACTAATTATTGCTTTTCTAATCAGATGACACACCATCTGTCGGACATTTTTTTTTTTTCCTAATAAAACCCTACGTCATTCCAAGCACGAGCGTCAATTTTTACCTCTCTATCTACATTATTCCATGAATTATTAAATTTTCAAATTTATACTGATTTTTTGATCATCCGGTATTTCACAATTTTGCTGGTAGTTTATTGATTTGAATAGCGTATCAATAACATAGCCAACTAATCTATTACAGTCAAGTTTTCCATTTGTGAGAAAGAAACATAGCAAGTGTAGAAATTCTAAGACGACGCACACTGTTAATTAGAACGAATTTGCCCAAAACATCAGCAGTGCCGTATTCAGGGTATGCGACACACCTATGCAGTAATTTTTTTTTTTTGCCCCCCCCCCCCCCCCCCGGCATCTGGGATTCAAACTGATTTCGCAGAAGAAAAAGAGAGAGAGAGAGAGAGAGAGAGAAGAGAAAACACCCTCTAGATATGCTGCTGCTATACCTGTCCCTTTTTAAATATAAAAACAATGCTTTTAAATTCAAATGTTTGTAACCCTATGGGAACAAACTGCATTGGTTATCAGTGCCTAGTCTTTCAAACTACTGGAACTAAGTTGAACTAACATAAAGACATCACACACATCCATGCCCGATAATTATGTATTAACGAACATTATTGTGGATATTTCTGTACATTTTGGATCACTCACGGGTTCTTCGAATGTACTCATATTTTGATTTGTAAGCAGTTGCAGATATGTAGAATAATAATTGTTTGTACTTTCTACTTTTTATGTTGAGTTAATAGGTGGCGCAGCTGAAAAACAAAAACAATTATTTCTTGGAAAACCTGTAATAAATCTTGAATTTGAAAATTACTTATTGGTGGATACCCTGTAACTGACCCCTATCATGATGCATGTTTTGCTTCATCACTGATAACATGATATTAAAAACAATGTTGGTGACAGTTGTCACACATGTGACCGATAATCCAACAGAAATTCATGTGACTACTTCATGGTTAAAATTATATAGATATTTGTAGAAACAGTAACTAATGACATACATTTTTAATTTTCTTTTGAATCAGCAATGATTCCCGGATCCTATGCTTTATGCTAGATGGAAGCTTGTTGAATATCTTGCTAGCAAAGTACATAACTTAATTCTGCGCCTCTGAAAAGGACACAAAGTCTATATGAAAATTTAAGTTGTGTGAAGTTAGCAGCTCAGCGAGCCACGTTACGGTGAATTGTTATCTATCCTCCATTATTGACATTCCGATCGGACTTCCCATTGTCAAAATTTTACCGAACAGACCTTCTTCCTTCTCAGAGCCTGTGTTTATCCTTTGTTACTCCTCTCTTAACATTTCTTTGCTCAGTCCATCTTTTTCTTGTTTCCCTTATGTTTGTTGCTACCCTGTGTCTGTATCCATTCACAATTAACGGTCCTGTCTGCTCACAACAGTGTGCTACATTATGGTGCAGATTGTCGATGCAGAAATTAATCCCATATCTGTCATTCCCACATTCATATTTCTGCCATCTTCCTCACATATTTTACCTGTGTTATTTATTATTTTGTTTTTAAATATTTCTTATCTCTTTGTCGATTTTCCCTTCCCATACCTACTGGTGCTAAACAAACTGATATATTTTTAATCCCTTCCGGTCTCTTCAATAATAAAAACACATGCAGGTATCTGTATACTTTCTATATCCCAATCTCTCTGTGAATCATTTTTCCATCATTTCCTCGACTTTATTTATCTTTACCTGTTTGTGCATGTTTTTGCATCTCCTTGCTCGTCTTTATGTGATTTGCTTGATTTTACATGTATTTGCTTGTTTGGATGTATTTTCAGGTATTGGTACACACTGTTTAGTTTTGGTGGGCAATTTACCATATTGTTATGCATTTAAAAGTATCGGTGCTAATTTTCGTTTGTCATTGTACAATTCTGCAAATATTTTCCGTCATCTTAGATATAAACGCACCCTCCAGCTATCTGGTACCCCTCCCAACCTTCTAACACTTTCATTCATATATTTTCGGTTTTCCAACAGCATCCCAGCTGCAATGGATTCCTGCTCCATCTTTCTGCGCCAGTTCAGAACAGTTTCCCTCTCCTTGACAAAACCCAGTCCCACAGTCTATTTCTCCAGTGCTGCCTAAACCATGGAATCCCTCACAATGGCGTAACCATTAAAATTCCTTTTTCTCTATCCCATCCCTTCTTACACAATGATCTTCAACTTTTCAGATTCCACCAATCCTTGTCCCTCACACACCTGATACTTCAAAATCACATCTCTGAACCACCTCTGCTCCCTCCAGAAGATATTGGTAATGTGCAGTCCTCACTACACAAATCCTATAGGCTAAAGTCTCGCTCAGCGGCACGAGAAGCGTCTCGGTGCATCCGAAGCAGCGTTAGGTGGGCAATATATGATCTGTATGAAACATTACTGAAGTGCGTTTTAACCTTCCTTTTACAAGGCCAATTACTTTTACTGACTGGACAGGAGTGCATCAAAAAATATTTTTACGAAAATGCCGTGATTTTCAAGGTTGTGGTTAGGCAGGAACTTAAGAGTACAGCTTAAATTGATGCGAGTGAACGAACGAATGGACAAGGGTACATCAACGAACATTATTATTTTTACGAATATGTCACGATTTTCAACGTTGTGGTTAGGCAGGAACCTAAGAGTACAGTTTAAATTGTTGCGAGTGTTATGATTTTTACGAATAGGTCATGATATTAAAGGATGTAGTTAGGCAGGAACCTAAGAGTACAGCTACAATTGATGTGAGCGAATGTTATGATTTGTACGAACATGTCACGATTGTAACGGATGTGGTTAGGCAGGAATCGAAGAGTACAAATTAAATTGTTGCTTTTGTTCTACCGAATTATGACATTTAAAAAATCATTTTAGAGATAGTTGTTACGTAAATTGAAATGCGTATGTCTAAGTGTTACATGTGAACAGAAAGACATTGCATCTGGAGAAGCGTAGTATTATAGTGTGCAATGTTCAACATTCCAATCCTGTGATTTGAAAATAAAATCAGAGAAACGTGATATTAACACATTCATTTTCACATCTCGTAAGGATCGTCTGCCGCCATTCGTCCCAATATCCACAGCGACTGTTGCCGACACTAGCGCACTACGTCACGTAAGTACATTAGGCCGTGCCGCCAGTCGAGACTTTTACCGATCCTATATCCCAAATTGAATCCCTCGGCAGATAAATTATCCAGCCTGCTGACATTCTACTGCCCACTCGCTGCACCACAAGCTGATCTGTATCCCACCCAAAGTGTTCCTCCCCGTAAACCCCTCATAGCACCTACACCTTCCCTGTATATCTTTTCCGCTTGCCAAATCCCCCAAAACTCCTCATCAACAATACACAATACCCAAAGCCTACACAATCCCAAAGTACTTTTGTTAACCTTTCTGCCAAAAACCTGATCTCCACAGAAGTTTCCATCCTATCCAAAGGTCTCACCTTCAGTCCCACACCCAAATTTAAAAGTACTGGACTCGTCAAAGACCTCCTCTCGTTCTGCTGACCACTTCGGTGGAAAAATTACTTTGCCACCTATTCCTCCAGTCAAAGCCAATCTAAATTCCAACATTGAACTCTGCCTCTCCCATCCAACCCTGACCCTCCCTCACTCCCACTTAACCGCCCTCTGGTCGCCTTCCACTTGGCATCACCAATCTTCCCCAAGTCCCTTCCTAAGAATACCAACTTTTTGGCAGATGAAAGGATAGCCTTACACAACGTGAAGGCAGATCCCGACCTAATCGTCCTCCCTGCAGGCAAAGGTTCTACCGCTGTTGTGGCAAATCACGATGATTATGTGACAGGAAGCCGATGTCAATTGTCTGATTCCTCCACCTACAAGTTGTGCCAGGTCGGCCCCATCCCAAAATGACCTACAATCCCTACTAAAATCTTATGGGCCTTCCCAGAACCTCTACACTGAATCCATCTCCTTCCTCACTTCAACAACACTTCTGACACCTACCTTTTAATGCTCTCAAAAATGCATAAACCTAACAATCCTGGACGTCCAATTGTAGCCGGTTACTGTGCTCCCTCTGAAAGACTTTCAGCTTTCGTTGGCCGGTACCTACGACCAATTGTTCGAAACCTAGCCTCCCACATCTGAGATACGGACCACTTCCTTCACCGATTCTCCACCATCCGCACCTCTTTACCTCCTGGATCCTTACTTGTCTCTGTTGATGCCACTTCCCTATACAACAATATCCCACATGCACACGGTCTTGCTGCTCTCAACACTACCTTCTCAGCATCTTTCAGACTCCAAGACCGATACCTCATCCCTTATAAACCATGAATCCTACCTAACAATTACTTCTGAAGGAAAACTATACAATCAAATCCATGTCACAGCTGAGGACGACTGTATGGCACTCTCCTATTGTAACCTATTTATGATACATCTAGAGGAAACCATTTTAGCCTCCCAAAATCCCAAACCCTGATCTCGTTCAGGTTCATTGATGATATTTTCATGATTAGGACTCAGGGACAGGATACACTATCCTCGTTCCTTTACAACCTCAACTCCTACATCAGTTTCAGTAGGTCTTTCGCAACCCAGTTTTACTAGGTCTTTCTCAACCCAGCAAGTCCCCTTCCCGGATGTTAACCTCCACCTTACTGACAACTCCATCTACATTAAACCTACTAATTGCCAAAGTACCTGCAGCTGCCATTGTAGTGGGACATGTATTCAACCGTCCACTATTTTTCTCATAAAGCTCAATTTTGCTGTTATTCATTGATCAATTGAAGAATGTATTGTTTTGAATGTTATTAATGTTTGAGAACATATACTTGTGTGAATTTTATTCGCCTTCATTTGTTTCATATGTAATAATGGTGCTGCAGCAGTACACCGTGACAGGTTCTCCACCGACGTCAGCAAGAAAATGCCAGTCGCTATTGTTGATTACCCGAACGTCGGTGTGCTGAACTTGAAAACACTGCTCGCTGTTGCGGACCGCGATTGACAGTTTTCTTTAAACATTAACAATGAATATATTAAAATGTAAAGAAGAGATTTAAAATTGTTTTATCTGTTTTTGAAATCAGTATTGAGGTGAAGTCTTGTTGCAATTTTGATTTGTAATAGTTAATTATATGATATTACTTATGTCACATACATTTAAATAAAAAGTTTAAAAGCGAAGTTACTGATGAGTCTCCACGATTTCTAAATATTGAATCAAGATGTGTAAATGATTTATTTAAGTGATCGTCATTTTGAAGTGAATTTTGAATGTCTGAACAACTTAGAAGAAAGTTGTGTGTCATTAAAGTTGCACGATTATGGATACCTACTGCAATGTCGATAGCAGTTATAGACAAGCTGTGAAACAAATAAAACTCTCGTAGGGACTGTAATTGAAATTTTACTCAAGGTTTGCCAACTTAGTGAATCTGCCTGTGGAATGTAATTTTGAATTAATTCCTTTATCAATTTGAGGAACTTTAGCACGAAGAACATGAAAATCAGTATTATCGGTCATTATAGTTTTTGCTGTTGGGATGCTAGTTAACTTCAAGTACAAAGTCACGGTCATTCAAGAAGTTGATTGTTTATTATACCTGAAGTCACTTAAAACTAGTACCAGCACAATAAGGCTACAACATGACAAGACACAAGTGGAACGATCAATTCTTCAGTTGCTAGAGTGGAGAGCAGCTACGAAGGCGGGTCAAGGTCAGATGCGCAGTAGCAAGCGGAAGTGCCCCACATGACCTTCAGCCAACCGTGCGCCAGTGGCATTCCTGCCTTCGTACTGTGCGGGTCGTACTGTGTTCGTGAAGTTCGGTGTTTATTAGTGTCTGTGTTCTGTGCTAAGTGATTATTTTGCCATAATAGTGTACATTATGAGTGATGTTAAGCAATCACGCCAAGTTCTGCAAAAACAGGCAAGAGGAATAGTGTACCATGTGTATCAGTACTTCAAAAGTCTGTCTTCTGCTGAGGCCGCGCCGGCACATGGTGTGGGTCGCGCCGTTGCCAGGTGCCAGGAGCAGACAGCCGAGGCTTGCGGCATCGGCTTGAGGACTGCTCAGAGGATCGCTGCTGGCATGCGGCTCAGCTGTTTTTAAACCGCCAGGCAAACGTCACAATCGCAAAAAAGAAGTGGGTGAGCTAGACGATTTCGCGAAAAACGTTTTGCGCCGCATAGTATTTAGCATGTACGCTAGAGGCGAATATCCGACTGCTGAAAAATTGGTTTCATATATGAAAGAAGCAGAAAATTTTAACGGAAGTAAATGGACCATGTTGAGGATACTGAAGGACAAGGGGTTCAGGTATCAGAAAACAAATGACGGGAGGAAATTACTGTTGGAACGTAGCGACATTGTAGCTGCAAGAACTGTGTTTTTAAGAACAATGCAGCAGATTAGAGAAGCCGGCACCTCTCCAATTTATTATTTAGATGCGACTTTCGTCAACCAAAATCATGCAAGGGCTATGTGCTGGAAAATGAGTGATGGATACGGTGGACTGAAAGTTCCAGTGGGTAAGGGCGGCAGAATTATAGTGCTTCATGTCGGATCAGCAGAAACTGGCTTCATTCCCCAGAGTAAGCTGATTTTTAAGGCTTCAAAGGCTAAGAATTCTGAAGATTACCATTCCGAGATGACAAACAGTATCTTCAAAAAGTGCTTTAAAGAACAACTGTTGCCATACATACCTCCCTGTTCTGTTATTGTCATGGACAATGCGAGCATCCATTCCGTGCAAGTAAACAAAGTTCCCTCCATGAATTCCAGAAAGGGGGACATTATTGCCTGGTTAACATCAAACGGAATACCTCACAGCTCCTCACATACCAGAGCAGAATTGCTGGTTCTTGTCAATGCAAACAGGCCAGCATACAAAGTTTATGAGATAGATGAAATTGCAAAACAGCATGGACATCGTGTTGTTAGGTTACCGCCATATCATTGTCACTATAACCCAATTGAACTGGTATGGGCTCAGGTCAAAGCATATATTGCAGAAAAAACAAAACATTTAAAATTGCAGATGTTGAGAGACTTACGCACGAGGTAATAGGGATCATCTCAGAATCTGCATGGGCAGCTTGCGTAAGACATGCAGAGAAATTGCAGGAAGAAGATCACGAGAGAGAAATTGGCAGGGATACTATTATGGAACCATTCGTAATAAATCTTGCAGAGTGCGATTCCTTGACGTCCGACATCGAAGAAGACGATGGCATTGATTTTTTACCGTGAAGTATGTAAGTAGCCTATCACTTACTTATGACATGACTTTGTTCCCATGACTGCAGCTACTTTAAAATTATTAATAATTATTCATAAAATAATTTGTTCGTGTAAATTGCACATGTTGTAGGGTGCGATCATTACTTGGATTATTAATAATATTTTCTTATATTCAAAGAACAGAACAACTGTGACTGTTAAAATCCCTTATTAAATAATACGATCGGTTTCGCAACTTACAATTGCTTTCTCAGGTGTTTTATCAGTTTATAAATGAATAAAGAACTATTACAGTTAAAACGCTCTCAGTATTTGTAATATGAAGCCGGAAAGGTCTGTGTCTGTTTACGTCAAACAATTAAAATATTCTTTTATATAATTTAACGTAAGTAAACAAGACCTTCCCGCCTATATATTAAAAATATTGAAATTCTTTATTCATTTGTTAACAGATAAAGCACCTCAGGACGCAATTGTAAATTTCGGAACCGGTCGTGTTCTTTAATAAAGAATTTTAATAGTCACAGCGGTTCTGCTGTCCTGTTCTTTGAAATATGGAAACTGGACTGTGGTTGTTGTGTGTGTGTGTTAAGCTTAATACGTTCCTGTTAGGATCGCGCTGTGTTTTAATTTCCACATAACTAGTTTCAACAGACAAGCTACCATCTTCAGATCTTGTGGAATACCTACTTTATAAAATATGTTGCTGTATTAATATTCAGATCTGCTCTCATTATAGGAGCATATCTAAATTTATAAATTAGGTATTCCACAAGATCTGAAGATGTTAACTTGTGTGTTAAAACTAGTTACGTGGAAATTAAAATACAGCACGATCCTAGCAAGAGAATATTGTTATTTCTTTCTAGTACGCCTACATACAAAGATCGTTGAATGGTTTACCAAATACTGATTTTCTCTCACTGTGCAACCTATTAAACCATTACGACTTATCATTGATACCCTTAAGGTCATACATACCGATGACTCAAATATTTCAAGTATCGGTACTTTCGATCGCTGTGGATGCCTAATGTAGTTATACAAAGAAATCTTTTAATTAGAAGAACGTTATTCTTGTTCAAAATACTAAACCATTACAATTTTCAAGATAGGAACTAAATCGTGGACATTGACAGCGTGCGCACAATGTTTACACTTGCGTGCGCTGTCAGCTGTCAGAGTGCGCGAACTGACGGAAGGAAACTGGCAGCATCGCAAAGTATCTCCCCTCTCTCTCTGCGCAGAACGCTCGCCTCGCCCGCCTTCGTAGCTGCTCTGAACTCTAACGAACTTGCATAGAACAATAATCAACGAAACAAGAAGATTGCTGTTTGAGGCTACAAGAGCTATTGACGTTCTCAAATTCTGTCAACAACGCAGGTATCTGGTAAAGTGCAATCAAAGCTGCCAGACTTGCAGTTTTCAACGAGACTACATCCTGTCGAGCAGAGCATCAGTTTGTTGTTCCCGAGAAATTTCTTTCCTTTAACAGGCCCTGTACATCTGCGGCGTGGCTACCGGTCATACGAGATGTCAACATTGCTGTTGGGCGTACGAGTTTCCAGAGTTTCAGCCGGGCGTGAGGGAGCTGACACATCCCGACACAACCCATTGACCATCAAGTTGCATGAGCCATCTGATGCAGTACAGCATCGCCTCGCTGTTATCCTCAATTTGCCAGCAGCAGAAACAGCAAATAATTGCCGAGACTACTAAGTAAAAGATGGGAAGTGACAATTGTGTGAACTCATAGTGTGTCTGTTGTTATTTGTGGTTAATTAGGGTGTTAATTATTATCTGATCATGTCTAATGACAAAGAGTCAGAGGATAAGCCTCTACAAATTAGATTCTTGCAGGATGTATTACTGCAGCATAAAGAAATAAGAGAATCATACAATGAATTGAAATGACATATAGCTGATGGTAAGGATAAAATGGGTTCTGATACAGCAAAACCCCTATTTAATGTTTTTCTAGGGACTGGAATTTTTAAATTTTAAATGAGGGTTTACCTTAAATTGAGGTTTTGATAGAAAGCAAACATTTTGCAGAACTGTTTCCTTATATTGACTAGAATACGTATTGTGCGAATATAGGGTGCACCTAAACATTCGACACTTTTTATAGTAAAAAAATAAATCTCAAATCTAGGTCGCACTAATACATTTTTGTTAAAGTTTAATAATAGAATGGCTTCTATTAATTGGCAGCCAATAAACTATCTACTAAAATTGTATTTTTTCATTCTGCTGCTAGGTGGCTGGCCATCTACACTAAAACGCAAAGTTACACACATGTGTCGCGGAACTTCCGGGATTTGTTCATTGTATCGGGAGATCTGGTGACGGGAGAAAAAATCTTTATCAGTGACAAGGAGAGCACGCAGTGCTTGTAGCATGCTTAGGTTGGCAACATACATACTATGTTCCATGTAGTCAAGGATGCACCACTTCGATGGGGCCAATGAGAGGCGAGAAATGCTTAAATGCGTTTATAGCACCACATATAAAGCTACAGTCTGGTTTCTTGTGTTTGTGAGGTATTGTTGCGAATGATTATATACTCCACCGTGATGTCATTGAAAGGCGTTTGTGTGTGGGCATTTGTTTTGGTTTGAATGTGTCATTATTTTTACAGTACCAAGTGATCCATTTCTGATCATCAATCCACGTAATGAACCACATGATTTAATTTAAAGACGCCAATCATTTCAAACAATGATGACTTGCAATTTTTGTAAAGTATGTGTCTTTACTTTTCACAATACAAACAGAACCATTTACATTCACGCATCCACCTACTGAGCCCCATGATTTAATTGTAAGAGACTAACCATTTAAAACATTGATAATTTGCAATGGAAATTATAGTGTGGTAGAAATTTAATGCCATATTTTTCATCGGAACACGGGCATTTCATTTCACACACATTAACAAACAAGTGAATGTTGACATGCACAACGACCACTGCCAATATATCACATAAGTACAGTACAACCATACCGCTGATCTAGAATTGACACATGCTAGACACATAGCATTTCAGCAATTTTGTACTCTGTGTGTTATGTACATTGGTTTTTTGTTTTGTTTTGTTTGTTTATGAGCACAGAGATGTTATCCACCCACAGGATACATGTACGGTATATGTCATTATGAAATTTGCGATTCATAATATGAGGAAGAAAATCTCATTTATCGGCCTTAAATCGTCATTCACAAGCTTATGACATCTTTTTCATAGGTTTTTATTGTCGCATACTGTAACAAATTGAAATAAATACTTCAGAATTTTTTAAGTTGAGTTGATAGGACAGATAGCAGATTTTAAGAATAAAATTGGTTCTGATATAAAAGATCAATTAGCTAGCAGAACAGATCTGATAAATAGAACTGATTTAACTAATGATAACATAGAATCTTTTCAAAGACAAACCCGTAATGAATTAGTTAGCCCAAATGCTAGACTAGAGGAGCATACACAAAATTCTAAAGAGGAGAAACAGCTAATGAAACAGGACATTGCTGAAATTACTAAAAGGGTCGACGATATTAATTTCTTTATTAATGAAGAGATACAGAAAAATAACAATGAAATCCAAGAGGAAATTACTACATGGATGTAGGTAGTTCACAACCAAATGCTAGAACAACTCCAAGAAACATCTGTTAATTTAGCCTGTTCTCCTCACATTAATAAAGACAACATAGAAAATATTACAAAAAGGTTAGACGAAGGCCAAGTAGCGAGAGAGACATTAAAAGATGCTATTAATGACACGTATAATATGTTAGAAAATATAAAGCGCAAATCAGCTGATTGAGCAGAGGATGTACATTGTGACACCAATATAGAAACTTCTCTGACTGATAGAATATCAAACACGGAACAACTTTTGCAGCAGATTACAAATAGATAATCGACTTTTGCTAATAATAATAAAGAAGGTTTTTCTAATGACATCCCATGTGATGATACTATAAAAACTAATAAGAATGATAGTCAAACCATTTTTGTTTTTGTAAATAATAACAATAATGAAATAAATACTGCATCAAACAAAGGTGATTCAACTTCATCTATGCAAAGTTGATAATACGTAAATCCTCATCAGCTGACGGATGGGAAGAATTTAATGTGATGACTAATTCTAATACGGCAAATAGATTTCCGGTATTCAAACTGAGTGGGGAACTTCACCTGATAATTTTCATAAAATCATATATTAACGCACTACCTCCCAATTGGGATACCAATAAATGAATACAGTTTGTAATAGGGCAACTCGAAGGCGAAGCTACCAAGTGGGCTATTTGAAATAGGAGTGAATTTAAGATTGGGAAGACTTCATACAGCAGATTAAAGATAAATATTGGCCAAAAGGAGAACAACAATGAATGCTTTAGAAAAATTGGATACTCGTCTGTATTCTAAGTGTCGGGGAGATATGCAAATATTCCGAGTAGTTTTTAAATAGAGTAAAGCTTACAGATGATTCTATTAATTAAAATCATTTAATTAGAGTCCTTATCAGTAGACTACCATATTATATCAGAGGAAAAAAATGACAGAAAGGGAGTGGTTGCAGATGCGTGGTTTGTTGAATTATTTAGAGAAACTTTATTCTCTTAATGAAGCGAGAGGGAAAGAGAAATTTAGATTCCAAAATGCGTCCATAATGCGTCCAATCAAAATGGTACTGATACTAATAATACTAGTAAGTTTTGTCGAATAAAGAAGTAAAGCAAAGATAGATGTTTAAGTGACAGGTATGAATGTAACAATTCTAAAATGAGTACGGTTGGTAATAAGGAAAGTTGTGTTAATTACACTACTGTGACAGATTCATTATTATAGAAAATTCAGGAAACTGAATGATTCCCTTAGTGAGGGTGAACTTAAGGCGAAGTGTAGATTCAAAAGTAATAAAGCCCACTTGCAACATGTGTCAGTTTTGCTATTATATTTTTATATTTTTTATATTTGCTTTTTTATATATTTGTTTATCCCATCAGGAAAGTTTCCTTCTATAATTTTTGCTATTATAATAAGAGTAGTTGGAAAAGAGATTTGCTTAAGGAAGATAACACTATAGTAAAACCTGTAAAATGACCAACAATAAGAGTCTATATTAAACATACACCAGTAGCAGGTAGCAAAATAAGTATCCTATATAAGGAATTATTTATTTTAAAGAGTAAGTATTGGAACTGTAACTGGCATAAGAACAGTGGCCATCACTGGCAACAAGAGCCAAAACATTACACAAGTGGTGTTTATTATCTTTTCAGTAAATCAAATACAATGTACATATTTGTTTTTGGTAGTATCAAACGTAAATGTTTCTTTAATTTTAGGAACTGATTGACTACATTAATATAATGTGATACTAAATTTTTAGTATTCTCTAGTAATAATTAGTTATGGATCTCAGACTTTAGAAATAAGATTTATGGAGAATCAGGATGAAGACACTGTGTATGATTCTCCTTGTGTGATTTATTAAATCCTTTAACTGAACAAGAGTATTTTGAGTACTTAGTTTACGATTATGATTCTTACGATAAATTTATTTCGAAAATAGGTGATAAACGGGGCCCAGATTTTACTGACAAGTCATATTTTTTTCTGAACTTCAGGGTGAATTTTAGAACAATTTATACACAAATCTAGGCATTTTAGTGTAGAAAAAATGTACTTTAATTGTGCATATAAAGTCATACTTCAACATATTTTAGTAATAGGTTATATTGTGGTTAACTTTTATTATAACAGGTCATATTTCCGCCAAATTTTGCCAAAATTCATATACTGTTTCTCTTGTATCTTTCGGGATACAGGAATAAGAAAATGAATATGTTGCTCATGAGACAATATTTAATGTGATATTATGAAACATAAACAGATAAATTAGGTACAGAGCTTTATTTCTCAGGACTGTAGTAGAAAAGCAGTGTTGCACAACAGTCGTTTCACGAACATAAAACACTGTTGCACAGAGTCGACAATACGCTCTCAGAGTCAACAAAGGTGGCTTCTGTCGTAATAATAATCGCACTCGTGCAGGTGTTCACAGTAACCAGTTTGAATACAGCCTGTGCCTTGTTCATCGTGCCTAAAGCAAAGTGCTCAGACAGCGTGAAGTTGGGAGGATTTGTTCGAGAATAGGAGTTCTTTAGTACTGATGGGAAAATACTATTTTGTAAACTGTGTGAAGTTAAAGTTAGTGCAGAAAAGTGTGTTAATGTGCAATAACACTGTAATACTGCCAACACAGCAACTGTGTGAAACGAAGTGATGAAAATAACAGCAGACGGATGTTGTTTTTTGAACAGACAGGTCAATCTTCCACCGTGCAATCATTCTGCAAGGATTTGTGTGAGATGGTGTCCTGCAACATCCCATTGGAATAGCTGAAGACTCCATGCTTCAGACGGTTCTTGGAGAAGTACACAATACATCCAGTTCCAGATGAATCTACACTGAGAAAGAACCATTTATCGATATGCTACAACGATGTGCTCAACAAAATACGAATTACTGTTGCTGAGCAAAAAATCTGGCTGTCGAAAGATGAAACTACAAAAGTTAGTGGGCAGTATATTGCAAATGTTGTTGTTGGTGTTCTAAAAGTTGATGGGCCTGGAGATATTTTCCTACTAACGAGTGAAGCTCTCGATAGAGTAAACAATTCGACGATTGCTATTTTGTTTGACAACTCTCTGAAGCTACTGTGGCCGGATGGTGTGGAAAGAGACAATGTTCTGCTGCTTGTAACAGATGCCGCTTCATATATGGCTAAAGCAGCCAAAGGACTTCAGATTCTCTACCCCAGTATGGTGTATGTCACTTGCCATGCACAGAGTTGCTGAAGAGGTAAGATCAAATTACCCTGACATGGGACAAATTAATATCCTGTGGCAAGAAAATCTATATCAAAGCTCCGATATGGGTGAAGAAATTCAAGGAACAGGCACTTTCAATACCCCTCCCACCTAAACCTGTTCTTACACGATAGGGTTCTTGGCTTAATGCTGCTGAGTATTACTACACCAACTACACCCGAATTAAGACAATCTTCTGTGAGCTTGATAGCGATGAATCAAGTGCTATCAAAACTGTGAAAGACATATTTACAGATTCATTATCTGAAAACTTGGCATACATCAACGCCAATTTTTCAGTGATATCAAAAGCCATAAAACGACTTGAAGCTGTTGGCACTCAGCTATATGAGGCCCTGACTATTGTGCAACATGTGCAGAATGAGTTGAATCGAGCCCGTGGTCATGTGACTGACAGAGTGAAAAACAAACTGCAAAGTGTTCTACAATGAAATCCTGGATATTCTACAATGTGTAAAATTAGTGAGCCTTTCTGGGAATGCCGCAACATATGAAGATATTGAAGCAAAGCTGACCTGTAGTGACCTGGCTGCCTTCAAATACGCTCCAGTGGCGTCTTGTGAAGTGGAGAGGAGCTTTTCTGGGTACAAAACTATCCTCGGTGACAACCGTACATCTTTGACAATGGAAAACCTGAAAATGCACCTTATGATCCAGTGCAACTTTGCAGATACTAAAGATTAACAGACGGTATCAAATAATGTAAAGTGCTTTAAATAATTTGTGTGCAGAAATAAAAAATGCTTCAACAATAATTTCTTATCAGAACAGTAGCGCAATGACTTAAAATTATTATTAACAGAATTTAAATCAGTATCCTCTGATAAACTGGGAATTATTAAGGATAATGTATGTAAGCTTAAAATTAAAGAGCATAAACTATTCTTTAAGAAACCATACTCTATCCTTCTAGAGTTAAAGGAACAAGCTTCTAAGGAGATTAATAGGATGGTTGAACAACATATTATGGAAAGACCATTTAGTGTATATAATAAACTGCTTTTGGTAATTAAAAAAATAACAGGAGGGTTCGTTTAGTTCATGATGCTACAGAAGTCAATAAAATCACAGACATGTATGTATAAAAAATAGAATACGGATAACTTACCCAAAGCACAGGCTCATCGACAGATACAAATAAAAACACACACAAACATACAAGCTTTCGCAACTGTTGGTCGCTTCTTCAGGAAAAAAGGAAGGAAGGAGGGGAGAAAGAGAAGGATATGGGTTTTAAGGAAGTGGAAAAGGAATCATTTCAAAACCAGCAGTGGAAGGACTTACCTTAAGGGGAGAAAAGGAAAGGTAAACAAGCGCACACACACCCTCACACATACACACGCAAAAACAACAAGGTAGACAAATTTGTACAAATGTCTACCGACCAACAGTTGTGAAATCTTGTACGTGTGTTTGTGTGTGTTTTTATTTGTATCTGTCGATGAGCCTGTGCTTTGGATAAGTTATTCAATTTCTATTTTTTATGCATATTTATCCCACCAGGAGAGTTTCCTTCTATAGTACTCAAATCATAGAAATGGAAAGAGATAGACCTACTCCTATGGAAGAGATTTTTGTAAAATTAGCAGGAGCGAGGTATATGAGTATGATGCACCTTAGCTGTGGGTATTGGCAAATTAAAACTCGATCCTGAATCTAGAAAATATACAGCTTTTGCTTTTGAGGGTACATCATACCAATGTCAGGTCCTTCCCTTTGGTTCGAACATTTCTGTCACTACTTTTATTCGAGCTTTGGATATGGCTTCAGAAACTAATTCTGTATGTAGATGGACATTTTAGTTATTACTAAGACATGGAAAGAATATATTCATTTACTGAGAGATTTATTTACTAGATTAAATGATAAAGGTATAACTTTGAATTTCTCCAAGTCCAATTTTGGTAAAGATGATGTAAAATTCTTGGGTCATATAGTTAATAAAGATGGTATTAAACCAGATCCGGTTCACGTAGAGGCTATTGCTCAATGCCCTAGTTCTAGAAATAGGAAGCAGCTCAAATCTTTTCTAGGAATGGTAGGGTTTCTGAGACTTTTATTCCAGGAATAGATATTACAAACCCCAAGTTGTTAGATTTACTTAAACAGAAAACTGTAAGGGTCTCGGGGAATGAAGAAGAACAGATTTTTAACAATATTAAGAGAGACTTAGTTAATGGTAAAATATTATTCAACCAGATTTTAATCAGGAGTTTTGTAGTAACAGATGCTTCTAATTACAGAATATCTTACGTTATTTTCCAAGGTGACTTAATGGACGATAAGCGACAACATTGTCCCATTGCTTTTGCCAGTTGAATACTTAACAAACATGAGGGAAATTATTAACTGACGGAAAAGGAAGCTCTGGCTGTCATGTACGGGTATCAATGATTTAGAGGACTAGTTGCTGGGAGAAAAACTATTGTATTTACCGACCAACAGGCTTTAGTTTTTCAGTCCAATTTTAGGCTACCACACCGAAGTTTATTAAGATGGGTATATGTGTTTACGAGAGTTTCAATATGAAGTGTGATATATTAACTGAAGAACCAGGTTCCTTTTTTGCACATTTATTTTCTCTCAAGTATTAAAAATGATACAAATGTTAAGCACATAGTAAGAGCTATAAAAACTGACCAACAGAATGACCCTATGTTTAGTAATATGATACAAAATCTTAAGGATAATAATAATGTAAATTTAGTATATAATGGTAACTGGTTATAGTTTGATGGACTGTTGTACCTGAAAGCAGCATCACAAAACACTAGTTGGAAAATATGTATACCTCAAACAATCGTCCATGTTTTAGAGATTTATATCCATGAAGGGTACAGTCATTTTGGAATTCACAAGTGTATTAAATTTATATCCACGAAGGATACAGGCATTTTGGAATTCACAAGTGTATTAAACATCTCATAAAGTTTTATTATTTCAAGAATATGACACATATTGTATGAAGTATAGGGTGTCTCATGAAAGATGCCTGCCAGGCATCCGTGTATCATATGGTGCAGCTCCCGGCCACCGCCACCGCATCCACCGGCCACGGCAGCGCCCAATTCCCGGACTCTATTGTGCCGCGGGTGCATACACTGAGTTAAAGTCTAGAAAACATTGCCATCTGAGTAACCTAATCTTAGCTTTATATACAGTAGATGTTAAAAATTATGTCCCTCTATGAAAAGAGCGGCCTGACATCTTTTGAACATATTTGCGAACACTCGACGAAATTCGGCTCCCGAAATCTGGAAAATGACAAGTCGAATCCTGTCTTCCAACTCTTCGAGTGTATGGGGATTGCTTGCATACACATTGTCTTTTAACATTCCCCAAAGATAAAAGTCACAGGGATTTAGATCAGGAAAACAAGGAGACCAGTCAACTACCCTACCATTAAAAACACTTCGTATTGCTGCCATAGAAGCATTGGCAATTTGTGGTCTTGTATTGTCCTGCATGAAATAGCCATATAGCTTTTTGTTGGGTGAAAGTTCTTGAAAAAATGGATGCAGGGTATTGATTACATACCTGTCAGAATTTATTGTCTCAGGTAAAAAGATTCAACGAGTCATTTCCCTGATTTCAGCAGCCGAAATTCTTCGAGTGTTCACAAATGTGTTCAAGAGATGTCAGGTCGCTCTTCCCATAGAAGGACATCATTTTGAACATCTACTGTAACTAAAGGTAAGCTTAGGTTAATCGGATGGCATTGTTTTTTTAGACTTTAACTCCGTGTATGAGCCTGTGGCACAATAAGAGTCCAAGAATTAGGCGCAGCCATGGTCGATGGATGCGGTGGCGGAGCCAGGAGCCGTACCACCTGATCTGCGGATGCCTGGCAGGCATCTTTCGTGTGACACCCTGTATAATAAGAACTTGTGAATTGTATCAGAAGGTAAAGTTAAGTAATAATGTGCCTCACTATAGACTATATTTTATAATTCCTCAAAGTTTATTGGATATTCTTTCAATCGATTTTTTGGACCTTTACCACAAAGTTCAGGTGGTTTTAATTATGTGTTAGTGTTGGTCAGAACATGTATAGCTTTACCTCTTAAAAGGAGCCAACACATGAAGTGTGATTCGATGGCAGTCCTTTTATACGCAATAAGTTTAAAGATATTTTAGCCTTCTATAACATGATGCATGTATTAATCTCCAAATTCCATCCTCAAGGAAATCCTTTAGAAAGAGTCATTAAAGAGTTGGCCTATTTGTGTAGAACTTATTGTTCTACCAAACATATGAGTTCAGCAAGATTGATACCTGTATTTGGAAAGGTGTTAAATGATCTTCCACATATGAGTACTGGTTTAAGTCTTACAGAAATTTTAGGTAAACATATAACAGGGAAGCCTCTGTTAACTTCTTTATCTTGGCCTCCTTTAAATAAACCCGAACATATTATACAAAGTAATATAAAACAACAGTTGGTTAAGAGTGCTGAACTTTGAAACAAGAGGTTCAATAACCAGGTGGTGGACCCTTGTTTTCGTGTGGGGGGACTTAGTTTTACCATTATCTCATTGAAAGAGTTCTAAAGAAGACAAAGAATGCAAAAAGTTTTCCTTATTATTTGAAGGTCCTTATGTGGCCCACAAAATTCCACATCCAGAGGTTTTAATACTTCAAGAACTGTCTTCAGAAATTTATAAAGGGTTATATAATGTTGATCAAGTTAAGCCCTTTATACTTCAGATCAAATAAGTATGTTTATGGTACTAACATATTTGTGAAATTGGCAGACAAAAGAAAGACTTTGATAAATGACGGCTAACAAATGACCTTGAGTTACACTCTTATTCATAGGGCTTCAATAGAGGTTTGTTGCGGTCACTTTTCAGGGGTCCTGGAAATAATGCTACACCATCCAATCTGCAGTTGGTCCACGACCATCTAGTGTGCCCTCCAGTGGTGTGGTTTGTATATCGAAGGGACGTGGGTGTCCTGGTGTGGGGGGAGGGAACGGTATCTGTCTTTGGGGATCTATCTTCTATCCTTCTTCGACCTCAACAAAATCCATCTTCTTTCCTTTCCTTTCTTACTTCTCCTTTTAGAAGTACCACGCTAACTGTCCCTCTTTCCACATTCGATAGTTCTATCATAGAACCCTATCCAGTTTTATTCCATTATTACAAAAATTGTTCTTACATATTAGCCCGGGTGTAATAACTCAGGATGTGACTTAAGACGATGACTTAGTACTAATATTATTTATTTAATGGAAAATAACAGAATGTAAAATTACTTTTGTTTAATCAAAGGTAAAAGTACAGCGTACTTTGGGTATAAATACAGAACTCCATCTCCCTATAATATATATTTTTTACTTTTATTTAATAAATCATTGAATTTTATATTTTATTTTTAATATATGATAGGTGCATTTAACATACAAAGGAGACTTATGTTTGCTATGACAGAGGCTCAGATTGTAGGCGTATAGGAATAAATGGTAGTTTTTTTGTTTTTTATCCAGAGCTCTAGCTTGCGAGAAAGTAATGGAAAGTATTGTGTGGGTTTGTGTAAAGTGTTATAGAGATCACACCAAACTAGACATCCTAACATAGGTAAGGTGGACTATCTTTATATCCAAAAAAACGCACGAAGGCAAAAAGTGCCAAGCCAATATTTCTAAAGTCTTTATAAACTGGTCTCCTTATCACCTTCAATAAAAGCACTTATGTAAGAAGGTATATATTAACAAAAATAAAAAATAGAAAAGAGATGTCTTACCAAAAGGACCGGCTCGTCGATAAAAACGAATAAAATCACACACAAACACACATACAAGCTTTCGCCACCACTGGCAGCTTCTTCAGGAAAAGGAGCAAAAAGGGAGGAGAAAGGGAAGGATATGGGTTTTAAGGAAGTGGAAAAGGAGTCATTCCAATCCCAGGAGTGGAAGGACTTACCTTAGGAGAAAAAAGGAAGGTAAACAAACACACACACACCCACACATTTACACAGACGCAAACACACCTAAGTAGACATACAACAGAAACCAGTATGTTCTATAGTATGTCTGCCTAGGTGTGTTTGCGTCTGTGTAAATGTGTGGGTGTATTTGTTTACCTTCCTTTACTTCCCCCAAGGTAAGTCTTTCCTCTCCCGGGATTGGAATGTCTCCTCACCCCCTTCCTTAAAACCCTCATCATTTCCTTTTCACTCTCCTTCCCTTCTGCCTGAAGAAGCAACTGGGTTGCAAGAGCTTGCATTTGTGTGTGTGTGTGTTTTCTATTTATTTGTGCTGCTATCACACCTATGCTCCTTCGCCTGGTGAGTAATCTTCATCTAAAATGCTAATGAGTTATATAATTTTAAAATAGGGAGATCCTGAGAAAGAAATTATGGAATTATGAGTGAAGTTCCGTTGTCAGGAATTATATAAAAGTACTTATTTTATTTTGGTAATGTAAGGTACCATAACAATTGTGAATGAATTTTGCTTGAGGAGTAGCAATGTGATTACTCTGTATCAAACTATTAAACTACAAACTATGGGTAATGAATAAGTGTTGGTATATAATACATCAAAAGAAAATGAAAACCTTTTTGTCAATTTATAGGATAACATTATCCTTACGATATTAAAGTATAGATAAATATTTTATGGGTAAAGATAATCCTTTTACAAAGGAAATATATTGTTTGAAAATACTACATATGGCCAGAATTGTGATGGTATTATTGTATGAGTGGTATTACTGTGAATACTTTCACGATTAAAAGTACATTAAATATTGAAAAGGAATATTGAAAAGGAACTAAGCATTTTTGTTTTATTTAAAGAAAATATACATATAAATATTGTTATTACAATGTTCAAAAGAAAGAAAATAGTTACTGAATATAAACAAATGATTTATCAATATTTTAAAGAAATTTATGTTTATGTTTAGTCACTGCTAAATTGAGCTTGTGGGTGGGGGATGTAGTGAGACCTGTAATCAACCATCCTCTATTTTCCTCATAAAGCTCAATTTCACAGTTATTCATTGATCAATTAATGAATGTTTGAGAACATATACTTGTGTGAACTTTAATCACCTTTGTATGTTTCATGTGTAACGACGGTGCTGCAGCAGTACACTGTGACGGGTTCTCCGCCGACATCAGCAAGAAATGCTGGTCGCTATCCATAGGTCAGTGCACTGAACTTGGAAACACTGCCTGCTGTTGCAGACTGTGATTGACTTTTTTCCTTTTTAAACTTTAACAATGAATATATTAAAATGTGAATGAGAGATTTTCAAAAAAATGTTGTCTGTTTTTGGAATCGGTATTAAGATGAAGTCTCGTTGCAATTTCGATTTGTAATACTTGCTCCTCGGTTGCACAGTGGTAGAGTGCCAGACTACAAATCCAAAGGTCGCGGGTTCGATCCGCACCAGGTCCTAGGATTTTTATCTGTCACTTTCCACTTCTTTCACCTCTGGCAGTATTGCTGATGTGAAAAATACCGAGTAGCGCCGTGGTTCGGAACCCACGTTAAACTGTAGGTCCTCCTATAACTGGCTGGGTAAGTCAGTTCGAAGGTCGGAGGAAGGCAACGGCATACCACGTCCAACAGGATTGTTGACTGCTTTACCTTTTAATACTTAATTACTGTATTTGCCAGCATATAAGACTTCTTTTTTAGGGGAGGGGGGAGGGGGAGAATCATACCTACTGCAGCTATTGCAGCATAATTATAATACATTTATTCAGGTACATCAAATATCTAAGGCATTGCCTACAAGTAATATTCATAAACTTTATGCAGTCATGTTTCTTGACAGTTCGTGCTTATTCAAAAGGATATTTCACCTATCGCTGTTTACAATGTGCACCAACTACGATGCAATGGTTGACGAGTGCGCAATAAGGCTAAAGACATTTGACACCTAGGTGTCTCTGCTTTGCTCCATTCAGACACTGCGCCGAGTATTAGTTTGTCAACTTCACACGACGAATAGGAAGTTTTCATATTCAAAATGACGCGTTTTGAGAATTTATTGCGAAGTGCAAATATTTAAGTATTTTTGTGATGTTCCATAAACTGGATGGTTTGCGACTCTTTATTGGTTGGCGCACTGTATGGGGCACAGAATGTTATAACCTCAAAAATACGACAACTGTGAGATGCAGAAGCTGCGCAAACATCACAAAAAAATACTTGTGTACATATTTGCTCTTGAGAATACAAATAACTTCTCAAATATCATCAGGCGAGACATGGACAAATATGTGAGCAGCATTTCAATATTCAAATAATGAATGACACTGTTACAGGATTGCCAAAAAACTTGATTATGATTTATGAAATTACGTCAAAAATTTCTACTTCCTATGAAGTAACAAGTTTCAGATATGCTTGGCACTAAAAATACTACAAAATTCTGAAAACCTTTAATAAAGCTCCTGACGGGTATTTTTGAGCATATTATGTACATATATCAAATAAAAACCAGGAAAATGTAAGAGAGAAACTTAAAGCGAATTGTCCTGCTTAAAACATTACTACCAGTATTTTACACCATTTTTTGAAATCCCTTAAAAGAAATCGAACTTGTGGATATCTAACCTAACTGCAACCAGTGTATAAGAAGCATCACGGTTTTGGAACATATTTTGTAGGAAAAAGAGTGTGTCTTGTATGCCGGCAAATACGGCATGTGGTATTACTTATGTCACATATATTTAAATAAAAAGTTTAAAAATGAAGTTCCTGATGAGTCTGCATGATTTCTAAATATTGAATCAAGATGTACAAATGATTTTTTTCTTAAGTGATAATCATTTTGAAGTGAATTTTGAATGTGGTCTGAATGACTTACAAGGAAGATGTGTGTCACTAAAGTTGCACGATTATTTATACTGCAATATCGATAGCAGTTATAGATGAGCTGTGGAACAAACAAAACTCTCATAGGGACTGAAATTAAAATTTTACTCAGGGTTTGCCAACTTATTGAATCTGCCTGTGGAATGTAATTTTGAATTAATTCATTTATCAATTTGAGGAACTTTAGCACGAAGAATATGAGGATCAGTATTATCGGTCATTATAATTTTTGTTGCTGGGTTGCCGGTTAACTTAGGGCTCGAAGTCATGGTCATTCAAGAAGTTGATTGTTTATTATATCTGAAGTAACTTAAAACTAGTACCAGCACACCATCCAGTTCACATAAAAAAATTCCTCCCATTCAGACTTGCCACCCGTGGACGGCAAATTTAAAGTGATGAGAGGTCCCTTACCCAATATTCTGAAGGCCTCACAAATGCCTTCACAGGCAGACATTACCCTCCCGACCTACTCCGCAAACAGATTTTCCGTACCATATCCCTGTACTGTATCCCCACACACCACCTATCCTCCCTCCGACACCAATAACCAGCCACGAAAGAGTATCCTCCTTGTCACCCTGTACCACCCCAGAGTGTAACCATTAAATCTCAACCTATGTCAGGGCTTTTAATTACAGTAGAACCTCGTTTTTACGCTTTTCAGGGAACTTAAGTGAAATGGTGTAAAATGCAGGAAAATGTAAAATGCAGGAAATAATGTTTTAAATGGTAAAATATGCTTACTGGATCAGCCTTGCACTTTCGTAGTTTATGTGTGATATATGTACATAGACATCTAAATACTCGCCAGGGAGTTGATTATACAATAAAGGTTATCCAAATTCTTACTATTTTAAGTGCCAGGAAAAACTGGTAATTTTATGGGAAGTAGAAATTTCTGATGTAATTTCAGTCATTATAATCAAGGATGACACTATTTTAAGCGCCAGGCAAACTAGTAATTTTATGGGAAGTAGAAATTTTTTACGTAATTTCATTCATTATAATCGAGGACGCCACTGCTGGGCTATAACACATCTTCAAAATTACCTGAACCGCTATGTAACACATCTTCAAAATTACTGCCTTTTACCGAAATTAATTATTTACACAGTAAAACTCCTACAGTTCCGTTCGTTTTGTATTTTTCGATGTTTCACATGACAATATTTGAGAATTTATTCGCGTTATTGAGTACAAACATGCATAAGTATTTTTGTGACGTTTGCATACGATCGGCATCTCTCACTATTATCGGTTTTTTGAGGTTGTGGGTATTATGATACCCAACTGTGACATTAAAGTTCTTTATTAACCAGAAATATATATCACAAAAACAACGCAACTCTTTATTCTCACTTCAACAAAGCAACTGGTTCTGATTGATTGAGTATTCACCAGCCACTCTGGCAAAGAAGCTAGCGGAAAGACGAATTACACCGCCACAAATCAGCGTTATTCTCTCGTTAACAAACCTTTCTGTTTGTATGAGTACATTCCAGGCGCTCTGCAAAGAAGCTGGTGAAAAGAAGAACTACATTGCCACAAATTGGCGCGTCTTTAAGTCAACAACGAAATGCGAAATATACGTTTGAATAAACGCAAAGTGTCAAGAAACTCGAATTTGAATAATTTTTAAGCGCTATACTTTAAAGGGAAAGCCATGCTAGTGTCAATTTATGTACATTACGTCATTTTTCTTCACGAACATGCTTTCAAAAAGTGTAAAACGCGGGAAAAGCGTAAATATGTTAATGCAAGGACGAGGGCGAATTAACATTGTAAACATAGGAAATTTGACAGGACCGACAAAAAATGGTGTAAATGGCGGGAAAACGTAAAAACCGAGAATGTAAAAACTAGGTTTTACTGTATCTGTCATTATGCCCTGAAATGAGAGACATCCTACCCAAGATCCTATTGACCTCTCGTAAAGTGGAATTCCGTCACCCACCCGACCTCCACAACATCCTAGTCCATCCCTACGTCACTCCCAACCCCAACCCCATACCGCAGGGGTCATATCTCTGTGGAAGACCCTGATGCAAAACCTGCCCATCCACCCACCTGGCACTTCCTATTCCAGTCCTGTCATAGCCTTATCCTACCCAGGTCGGGCCACCTGTGATTTACCAACTCCGTTTAATATTGTTTTTTCTGATGACGAACCAGCTGTTCCACCAGAATGAATGGCCGCCGTCAAACTGTGGCAAAAAGCGAGATGGACCACCCTGTGGCACAGCAGGCAGCTGAACACAGTGGCTGCTTCACTACCACAGCCATCCGGTTCCTCCCTTCCAGCACCACCACCTCTGAACTGCGCAAATGGCAGCTGTCCCTTCGACACATCCCACGGTCCCGCAACCGTCGAGTCGAACTAATGTAACCTGCCGTTCCTACACACTGTGCCTAACATCACTCCTCCTTCCCCACTCATTATTCTGTATCCCTCTAATTGATGTCTTCCTTGCAACTGTTTGTCACCCCTCAAAATATACACTTAATTAATTTACATTTTTACTTTATTTTATTTCTTCCTTATTATATTCATCATTTCAAATCACCCCATTGCCTCACCACACTCCTCCACACCTTCCTTTTATCCTCTCCCGCCTCTTCCTTTCACGGTATTCGATGCCGCACTCACATTCGCACCTGTCGGAGCCTTTACAATCTGTCATGCAATGTGGAACTCTCCGTCCCCACCTTTACCCGTCTCACTCACAGTCTAGATGCTTGTGTCACTGGAGCAGCCGAACATGTTGTTTGTGTGTGTATAGTCATCTGAGTGATTGTGTGAATGTATATGTTCCTTTTTCAGATGAAGGCCGTGGCCGTAAGGTGTGTGAGTGTTATTGTCTATTTTTCTTGCCTGTCAGCAGCTCAGTGAGCGTCCTTTCGGTGAGTCATCATCTGACCTCTATTATTGACATTCCAATTAGATTTTCCATTGTTGAAAATTATTTTTGTGTCTTTCATATGACTCAGCTCAGCTGAAACTGACTTGTGTTATAAAATCAGGACCGTTCAGGAATAAATGTAAATGTACTGTATAAGATCTCCAGGATCTCAGATGTACAGTTATCTATTTTACACAATATTACTACCATTTACTTTTGGTGAACAAACATTTCATTCACTTTATTGCACTACCCAAGATGATGACTCCATAAGAGAAAAGGGAACCAAATTATGCAAAATAAAACAAATCTTGGACACAATAAGATTTGTTTTTAAGGGCACTGCTAATTTCAATTAGATTATATAAGTTGTTTGTTCCGTAGATCCGTGTTGAGGAGATCCTTGTGCATGTGGAACATGTCAAAATATAATGATATTTTTATTTATTAATTTTTTTTTTAATTTTACAAGCTGATACAATACTAATAATATCAATACAGATACATACATATTTGGTCCTATTCAAAAATTTATCAGTGCAGTAGAAGCAGTTGCCCACTAGTAAATCTTTCAGTCTCCTCCTAAACTGATCTATTTCATGCCTTTTTATTTTATTTTATTTTTCTGTTAAATTATTGAAAGTGTGTGTTCCTGAGTAGTGAATCCCTTTTTAAACTAAAGTAAGTGCTTTTAACTCCTTGTGTAGATTGTTTTTGTTCCTAGTATTGTATGTATGAACTGAGCTGTTTATTGGAAAAAAGGATATATTATTTTTGACAAATTTCAGTAACAAATAAATATACCGAGAGGCAGTAGCTGGTATACCCAGTTCTTTGAAGAGGCTTCAACAGGATGTCCATGAATTTACTCCACAAATAATGCATATTACACACTTTTGAACTCTAAAAACTTTTGCTTGACTTGAAGAATTACCCCAAAATTTTATACCATACTAGCTGCATTTGTAAAAAGTTTTACAAATGTCTGTCTAGGTGTGCTTGCGTTTCGATATGTCTGAGTGTGTGTGTATTTGTTTACCTTCCTTTTTTTCCCCTAAGGTAAGTCCTTCCACTCCTGGGATTGGAATGACGCCTTTTCCACTTCCTTAAAACCCATATCCTTCCCTTTCTCCTCCCCTTTTTTCCGCTTTTTCCTGAAGAAGCTGCCAGTGGTGGCGAAAGCTTGTATGTGTGTTTGTGTGTGATTTTATTCGTTTCTATCGACGAGCCAGTCCTTTTGGTAAGTCATCTCTTTTCTATTTTTTATTTTTATTTTTGAAATACTAAATTTATTATACGAATATTATAGACAAAAAATTCCTAGCAGGAAAAATTATATATAAAAATAGATGAAGATTACTCACCAGGCTAAGGAGCACAGGTGTGATAGCACAAATAAATAGAACACACACACACAAATGCAAGCTTTCGCAACCCAGTTGCTTCTTCAGGCAGAAGGGAAGGAGAGGGAAAAGTAAATGATAAGGAGCCATTCCAATCCCAGGAGAGGAAAGTGTTTCCTCTCCCGGGATTGGAATGGCTCCTTATCCCCTTCCTTAAAACCCTCGTCATTTCCTTTTCCCTCTCCTTCCCTTCTGCTAGAAGAAGCAACTGGGTTGCGAAAGCTTGCATTTTTGTGTGTGTGTGTGTGTGTGTGTGTGAGTGTGTGTGTCTGTGTGTGTGTGTTCTATTTATTTGTGCTACTATCACACCTGTGCTCCTTCGCCTGATGAGTAATGTTCATCTATTTTTTAGAAATACTAAATGTAATTGACGAAAAGAAAAGATATAAAAATGCAGGTTAATGAAGCAGGTAAAATGGAGTACATAGTCTAAGAAATGAAATTGACAGTTAGTGCAAAAGGGCTAAGCAAGAGTGGTTAGAAGCCAAATTCAAATCTGTAGAAGAATGTATAACTAGATGAAAAATAGATACCGGCAACATGGAAATAAAAGACACATTTGGAGACAAGAAAATATACATATGAATATCAAGTGCTCAGATGGAAGACCATTTATGAGTAAAGAAGGGAAAGTTGAAAGGTGGAAAGCTATATAGAGAGGCTCTACAAAGGAGATGAACTTAAAGACAATATTATAGGAAGAGAAGAGTAAGTAGATGAAGATGAAATAGGAGATACTATACTGAGAGATGAATTTGACAGAGGACTGAAAGACCTAAGTCGAAACGAGGCCCCTGGAGTGGATGACATTCTCTCAGAGCTACTGAAGTCTCTGAGAGAACCACCCATGATAAAACTATTTCATCTGGTGAGTAAGATGTATGGGACACATGAATTATCCCCAGACTTTAAGAAAAAATGTAATAATCGTAGTAATCCCCATTCCAAAAATAGCATGTGCAGACAGGTATGAAAATTGAAGAACCATCAGTTTAGTAAGTCATGGGTGAAAAATTATAACAAATTATTTACAAAAGGATGGAAAGGCGAATAGATGCTGCTCTTGGGGAAAATCAGTTTGGATTCACGAGAAATGTGGGAACACGGGAGACAATACTCACCTTACGACGTATCTTAGAAGATAGATTAAGGAAAGGCAAACCTACATTCCTAGCTTTTGTAGATTTGGAGAAAGCTTTTGACAATGTTGACTGGAATACAGACTTTCAAATTCTGAAGTCAGCAGGGGTAAATATAGAGAACGGAAAGTTACTTACAACTTGCACATTAACCAAACAGCTGTTATTAGAGTTGAAGAGCATGAAAAGGAACCATTAGTTGGGAAGGGAGTAAGTCAGGGTTGTAGCCATTCCCCAATGTTGTTCAATTTGTACATTGAGCAAACTGTGAAGGAGAGCAAAGAGAAATTCAGAGAAGGAATTGGAGTTCAGGGTGAAGGAATAAAAACATTGTGTTTTGCTGGTGACATTGTAATTCTGTCAGAGACAACAAAGGACCTGGAAGAGCAGTTGAATGGAATGGACAGTGTGTTGAAAGAAACATATACAATAAACATTAACAAGAGGAAAACAAGGGCAATAGAACAGCCTTACATAATCAGGTGATGTTGAACGAATTAAGATTATGTAACAAAACAATAAAGGTGGTACATAAGTTTTGTTAGCTGTGTAGTAAAATAACATATGACAGTCGAAGTACAGAGCATGTAAAATGCAGAATAGCATTGGGAAGAAAGGTGCTTTTCAAAAAGAGAAATTTGCTAACATCAAATAATAATTTAAGTGTAAGGAAGTTCTTTCTGAAGACATTTGTGTGAAGTATTGCCTTGTACAGGAGTGAAGAAACTTGGATGATTAATAGTTTAGACAGGAAGAGGATAGAAGCTTTTGAAATGTGGTGCTACAGAAGAATGCTGAAGATTAGGTTGGTAGACTGCATAACTAATGAAGAGGTAGGTACTGAACAAAATTTGGGAGAAAAGGAATTTTTTGCTTCTGTTGACTAAAAGAAGGGATTAACTGGTAAGACACATTCTTAGACATGAAGGAATCATACATTTAGCATTGGAGGGAAATGTGAGGGGTAAAATCACATATGGAGACCAAGAATAAATATAGTAAGCAGATTCAAATGGATGTGGGTTGCTGTTCTTATTAGGAGATGAAGAGGCTTGCTCAGGATAGAGTAGGGTGGAGAGCTGCATCTCTGGACTGAAGACCACAAAACAACAACAGATAATGTCAACAGTTTACTTATCGAAATGATGTGGAATGAGTCAGTTTACAGGGTATCGACACAAGAGTAATGTTAAATGTAATGAACATGTTAGTTTTTAGTTCTATTCAAGCTGTTACATTAGAAATATGAGAATTTTATCCTGGAAGTTGAAATATGTCCCTGAAATATACTGAGTGGTGTGCAAGAAATTATTTAAAACTTGCCCTGGTACCTGTCACACATTTCTGTGCAATACACTTAAATGTCTGCAATACAAACCTCTTTATTTATTGTCGGTTCCAGAGTAACAATGTCCCCCACTTCCTCCCTGGCAGTGGGAACATCTGCACAGCAAGATTTTTTCTGTGGACCGTTGGCCCCCTGGAAAAGTGGAAGAAATAAAGAGTCACAATCAGTCTCCAACTGAGCTGCAACACAGTTACATGTATCAAAATTGTGGCAACATCTGTGAGGAATAAAAAGTTGCAGTTTATGCAATACAATTGAGGACTTCATAACAAAAAAAAAACCTTCTCAGTTTTATTTGTTTCACCAATTCCACTGCATTTGTGTAGTCATCCCCGAGACTCGTAATTTGTTATAAGTAGATATGACAGAATTGTCCCTAGTCGAAAGTTATTGCAACAGTTGACAGATGTACAAAAAGTGCCTTTGTCAAAGTAATTTGCAAAAAGAACATTGTCATTTCATAAGAGCTTTTTTATGTTAAAACGGGTGGCACTGCAACCTTGCGGCACTCTTCACTGTTACCTCCGTATTCCTTGTCAGATTATTTCTGTCTCCACTTCTGCAAAGGTCAGATGAGTGGCTGTAATAAATTCCAAAGACAGTGTTTGATGTCGTAAAAAGCAGAGAAGTCAAGAAGGAATGGAAAGTGTAATAAAGAAGAAAATTAAGGATTCAAAACCTGCAGACCTCTGGAGTGCTTGAACATCTCTAGACAAGCAGTTGCCAAACCATTTTTGACACACTTATTGCCTGTGGAGAGGAAGAAGATGAGCCAAACTTGGATATATTCTATCTGATGACAGCAGTGGAGAGGACCAATTTAAGTTTATTTGATCTGTTCTGTGTAACTTTAATATACCCAATTTAAAATATAGTTCGGTAAAAAATTAATATAATAGTAGGTCGATAATGTATAATTACTTAAACTATTCACTAATTCCTTCATAATCCCAGCTACATTTTCTAACAAAAACAGCCTTTGTCAGTAAGAACTTACAAACTGTTAGCTACACTGAAAGGTAGGTTAGTAAAGTGTAAAGATGTTGAATTACTGATGGAAATTCTCCACAGAGATGATAAAATTATTCTTCAAAAGAATATTATAGAGGAAAAATTCCTAGCAGGAAAAATATATATAAAAAAAGTAAATGAAGATTACTTATCAGGCAAAGGAGCACAGGTAGTGATAGTAGCACAAATAAATAAAACACACACAGATAAACGCTAGCTTTCGCAACCCAGTTGCTTCTTCAGACAGAGGGGGAAGGAGAGGGAAAAGGAAATGATGATGGTTTTAAGGGAGTGGGTAAGGAGCCATTCCAATCCCAGGAGAGGAAAGACTTACCTTGGGGGAAAAAAGGAGGGTAAACAAATACACACACACACCCACACATATACACAAATGCAAACACACCTAGGCAGACATGTCTTATGAAATTTGTTATTACCAATCCCACCGAATTCAAAAGCAATAGCAGTGTACATAACTACAACACTAGGAGAAAGAATGATCTTCACTATTCAAAGTTAAATCTAGCTTTGGCACAGAAAGGGGTAAATTATACTGCCACAAAAGTCTTGGGTCACCTACTAAACAGCATCAAAAGCCTGACAGCCAACTAGCATTTAAAAATAAAATAAAAGAATTTCTGAATGGCAATTCCATCTACAGTATAGATGAATGTTTAGATATAAATTAGTAAATCTGAAAAAAAAAAAAAATGTGTCATGTAATATTTAGAACAAAATAGTAATTTGAAAAGACACCTTTCATTAACCTGACAGGTTGCACGTCATTACGAAGTGTCGTATTCATGACCTATGGAACAAGTACTAATCAAATCTAATCCAGGTTGGAATTCAACAATACAATGATGACAGTTTACAACTCACTGCAAAGATGTAATGATGAGCTGCAACAGGCGGCACATACACACACACACACACACACACACAACACTTCAGAGAGAAGAACGTTTATAAAGGCGCACAACCAACACACTGCACTCTGAATCACACAGCCTGCGTGTCCTCCCTCCTCATCCCATCTCTGTATGGCCTGGGCTGTGGGCTGTGTTTCCCCTATATGAAATCAGCTAGCCTTTTTAGAGTTGCATTCTGCAAGTCAGGTGTACTGTATTTACTCAAATCTACATAGCACATTTTCCCATTTTCAGGTTTCGATAAACTGCCTGTGGCTTAGAATTTGGTGTAAAACACAATGGAGTTCTGAAAAATGGCACTAGGAGACACAAATAACTACCACCTGCTTTTGCCGTAGAATGTTAGCGGCGCTACAAATGCTTTGCAAGCACAAAGATAAATAATGGCACCAGTAACAATTAAAAAAAAAAAAAAAAAAAAAAAAAAAAAGAGAGAGAGAGAGAGAGAGAGAGAGAGAGAGGTAGGAGACAAGTATACAAGATGTACAGCCACTGAAAATATTCATAATGACAATATTAATTTTTTACATAAATATCAACAAAGCATAATCTTGCTCAAGTTACTAAAGCTGTGAATACATCATGATTTTCAAATATGTGGTTAGGCAGGAACCTAGCAGCAAATACACACTTTTGCAATTCCGAAATATTCTGGTGTGTGTCTACATACACTAGAACCCCACTTTCCCACATTTCGAGGGACTTAATGAAAATGGTGTAAAATGCGGAAGAAACCTAAAATGCAGTAACTAATGTTTTAAATGGTAAAATATGCTTACTGGGTCACTCTTGCATTTTTTGTGGTTTATTTGTGATGTATGTACATAATAGGCATCAAAATACTCACAAGGAAGTTTATTTAACTTGCAAACCCGGCAACGCTTCGCAGCAGCTTCTCCCTTCCTTTGTCCATCTCCTCCTCCCCCTACCTTCACACCACTCCCTCTTACCCCACACCATATCCATATCCTCGCCTTCCTCTCTGCGTCTACATCATCTCCCCTTTTTAAATCCATTTCATTCACCCATACTCTGTCTCCTCCTTCCCAGCTCTCTGATCTTATTTATTGTTATTGCAATCAGGAACTTGATTTAGGATAGAAAGCAAAATGGTCTAGTAAATCAATTGGAAACGGGTTATTAGCTGCTCTATCTGTGAGGTTAATAGCTTCAATGGCTGCACGTTTAATGGTTGCATCGTACGAACAGGTATGATTATAAGAGTAGGCGTAAAAAGAACTTTCCTGTTTTATGTTAAAAATGGCTGGGAAGAAAAAACAAAACCACACATGTTTACAGCACAGCTTAGCATATTTTTCTCGCAGTGAGCAGTATAGAAATGTTTCTTATACCACGTGTATATCTTCTTAAGAAGTTTTGAATTAGAACAAAGTAATTGTAGCATGATCATACTTTAATGATAAAAATTCCATATGAAACAAAACAATTAATTGAAATCAAATAAGTGGGATGGCAATCAATGTTTTGAAAGTCGTTGTGTTTCATTCATTTCTTGTCTTATTAGGAATCTATTTGAAACACGTTTAACAACATTGCTACATACCGGTAAAATTTTACAATCCGTGACAAATGAGTGGTATAGCTATGTTGACAACAGCTGTTGGATCGTGCGAATGAAGCTGACCAATCATGACAGAGCTTGAGATAGCAAATGAAATTTTAGATGGCGACATTTTGTTCCGAAGCCAATTGATGCATCCGCTGCGTAATCACTGCTGGATTGTATCTGTACCCCAAACGTTCAATTATAATTGCCACGCGTGGCCGTCTGTTTTATCGACGACCCAAATTATTTTGTGCGTAAACTGCAACTGAGAGAGTTGAACTCGACTGTATCCTTTGTTTCGGAGTCATAACAGATCACACTTTAGAATTTCTTTTCGATTTACCTCCAAGCGCTGTGTACGATCTTCGTCGGTCTCATTGACTACGATCACGTAGTAAGATTGAGTTGCAAGTACGCCGACCGGTATTATGCCGACGCAATGGAGGCATTGTTCTAAAAAATAAACCATGATCTGTACTTAATTTGTTTGTAACACTCAAAAATACCACGAAATAACATCAATTCTATCTTTGCAATGCTCCAAAGATATGATCACCACTGATAACATCATGGAGGTAAGAATAATACGGAGGGGCTTGTAAAGAAACATTTCATGTTAAATCTGTCTGACAGTTTTAACCTTGTGTGCATAATGCCATCTCTCTTTATTCCAACCTCCTTGGCGTATTTGTTTGTTCTGTTACAGTGTATTTGGTCGCTAGGCTAGTAGCGAATGAATAATCTGATTGTTGGAGAATTGAGAAAATGATCCCAGCTGCAGGCGTACTTTCAGTTTTTCTCAAATTCTAATATAATACACGGTCAAACATCCTATGTCTGTCTCCTGCTTCTAAGCTACCTCCCCACCAATTTTGAGCCAAATCGGTTCAGACGTTCTTTAGTTATAAATAGTGTAACTAACACGACTTGAAACTTCCTGGCAGATTAAAATTGTGTGCCGGAACCGGGACTCGAACCTGGGACCTTTGCCTTTCGCGGGCAAGCGCACTACCGACTGTGCTATCCCGACACGACTCACGATGCCGCCTCACAACTTTACTTCCGCCAGTACCTCGCCTCCTACTTTCCAAACTTCACAGAAGCTCTCCTGCAAACACGCAAGACTAGCACTCCTGGAAGAAAGGATATGGTGGAGACATGGCTTAGCCACAGCCTAAGGGATGTTTCCAGAATGAAACTTCACTCTGCAGCGGAGTGTGCGCTGATATGAAACTTCCTGGCAGATTAAAATTGAGTTGTGAGGCGGCATCGTGAGTCGTGTCGGGATAGCACAGTCGGTAGTGCGCTTGCCCGCGAAAGGCAAAGGTCCCAGGTTCGAGTCCCGGTTCCAGCACACAATTTTAATCTGCCAGGAAGTTTCATATCAGCGCACACTCCGCTGCAGAGTGAAGTTTCATTCTGGTAACACGACTTGTTTTAGATGTAGATTATGCTTGAAGTATGGATTGTGTAATACAGCAAATAAGTGATAGAGGCGCTGTAGTGCACCAAAGAACTAATAAACATCGGCTGCTGCATAATAAGTATTGGGTAGTACAACAAGGAAGCGAACGTCTGTGACAGAATTAAGTAATCTTATGCCTACAAATACGAACATTGAACATAGTGTTACTGATTTCGCTTTGTGTATTTAACGATATTTCTTTGCTTATTTTGACATGTTTCACCCTTTGTATAAACACTTTGTGAAGATACATTGTTTCGGACAATGAATTCTACTTACATTTTGACATCTTGGCTAGGACAACTGAGTTTATTGACATAGCGATCCAAAAAGGATTCTATTTTTACTGTCTGGGCTCCGGAACCCTAAAAATACATGATACACACAGGTCCTCCTTCAACAACCATTGTGAAGCATGGGCATATAAGCTAGTGATATAAATAATTAATGTTGTTCCGATCAGAATATTTTGTTGTCAACGTTAACATACTAAACCGCTGCCACTGCAAGTAAAATTTAACCCAGGTACAACACAAAAAACATATTGAGTCTATTCTGTTCAGGAATGCCTAGAAAACAGTGTAGTACAGTACAGAACAAATAGCAGCCCTATTAGTTATGTAGTGCACCAAAGAACTAATAGCTGACGCTGCTGCATTTTGTTTTTTTTTTTTCTTTTCTTTTTATTTATTTATTTTTTTTTTTTTTTTTTTTTTTGTTCGGTGGCTATGCCATAGAATAGCAACAAACAACTAAAGGAGCTGTTGGTTTTGAAGTGCAGCAAAGAAACAATACATGATTGTGTTGTGCATATTCCCTCTGTAACAGAAGGATTTTGAATTAAGAACCGCAATTTTATCTCTGCAAATACAAACTAACATTGAACCGGGTGATCCTGTCACATCTCGCTTTCACGTCTTTGTGGTGTCTGTCCTTATTACTATGATGTTTCCATTTTGAACATTTGTAAATAGGAAAGTGAATAGAGCGAATATCATTACGATATGATGAGAGACATTTACATAGATACTTGTCAGGTGCTTAATAAATTAATTTATTAAATTTATACAAATGAATAATAAATTAATATCAAAATACAAATAGTATGAGACTTAATGTAATTATGTACATTCCTGTGTTTATTAAAACTCTTTGATCCTTGTACAGAGACTTCACACAAATGTTAGCATTGTTAGAAATAACTTCTGCAACTGATTAATTAAAGGATTGTTATTCTTATTGTCAGTTCATGTCAAACATGTAGGAAAGATATTATTGATTCTGTTTTATATAATATCTGAGTAATGTGTATAGTAACATTTGATGTCTGTATGATTATTTTAGTTTGTAACTTTTTAATTGTATTTTAAATTCTTGTGAACAATGACTCTGATATGGTTATTGTTGCTGTAAGTATATACACAGTGAGTCACCTAACATTACCACTGAATATATATCGTAAACCACATCAAATACTGACGAACCGATTCCACAGACCGAACGTGAGGAGAGGGGCTAGTGTAATTGGTTAATACAAACTATAAAAAAATGCACGGAAGTATGTTTTTTAAGACAAACCTACGTTGTTTTTTTTTTTAATGAAACCCAGTTAGTTTTGTTAGCACAGCTGAACATATAAACAAATACGTAATCAGTGTCATTTGTTGCATTGTAAAATGTTAATTACATCCGGAGATATTGTAACCTAAAGTTGACGCTTGAGTACCACTCCTCCGCTGTTCGATCGTGTGTATCGGAGAGCACCACATGCTAACACCTTTATTGGTCTTTTTCACTGACGCACATGTACATTACCATGAGGGGTGAGGTACAAGTACACATGTGGTTTCCGTTTTCAATTACAGAGTGGAATAGAGTGTGTCCCAACATGTCAGACCAATAGATGTTCAAAGTGGTGGCCATCATTTGCTGCAAACAATTGCAATCTATGGCGTAATGAATGTCATACATGCCACAGTACATCTAGTGTTATGTCGCTGCAGGCTACCACAATGCATTGTTTCATATCCTATGGGGTTGTAGGCACATCATGATACACATTCTCCTTTAACGTACCCCACAGAAAGAAGTCCAGAGGTGTAAGATCGGGAGAACAGGCTGGCCAATTTATGCGCCCTCCACGTCCTATGAAACACCCGTCGAACATCCTGCTGCTGATATCATGCTGATATTACATATGTCGACGCGTTTCCAGTGGGACATGTTCGAGCAACATTGGCAGAACATTCTGTAGAAACACGATGTATGTTGCAGCTGTTTGGGCGCCTACAATGAAGTGGGACCAATGAGGTGGTCGCCAATGATTCCACACAATACATTTGCAGTCCACTGTCGCAGTCGCTCTACTTGTCGGGAGCCAGCGAAGATTGTCCACGGACCAGTAATGCACATTCCGTAGATTCACTGTCCCATGGTTTGTGAAACCCGCTTCATCGGTAAACAGATAGAACTGCAATGCATTCTCTGTTAATGCCCATTGACAGAATTGCACTCGATGATTAAAGTCATCACCATGTATTTGCTGATGTAGCGACACATGAAACGGGTGAAAGCAGTGACGATGCAGTACGCGCAGTACGCGCATGTGGGTTCACGGCAACAGCAGCTAACACACCAAATTGCACCCGCTTCTCCTGTGACGGGCCTGTTACGGACCTGTTTGCGTGCTACAACCATACCTGTTGCATACAGTTGGCGGTAGATGTTTTGAAATGTGAGGCACGTTGGATGCTCTCTGTCTGGGCACCATTTTGCATACACCCTGCAGGCTTGAGCTGCATTTTGTCGACACTCGCCATAGATGAGTATCATCTCCGCCTTTTCAGAGTTCGAATACACCATGGTCACAGTTCCTACAACACTACACTATAACAGACGTCTGGTAACATAGTGTACTACAGTTAGTCTGCTTGCAAAGACGAATGCAGAATAACAATAGCAGCAAGTGCTACATGTGGACACTGTGACAGCTAGACCAAACCACAACAGTGCACTACAGCCACACTCATAAACACGGTCGTCATTGTAAACATGTCCCTGCAGATGCTGCTCGCCGACCGTGGCTCGTGTTTGTTGCAACAAGCAACTGGAAGTCGGAGGTTTCAAGCGTCAACTTTAGGTTACAATATCTCCGGATGTAATTAATATTTTACAATGCAACAAACGGCACTGATTACGTATATGTTTATATGTTCAGATGTGCTAACAAAACTAACGGGGTTCCATTTAAAAAAAAAAAAAAAAAAAAAAAAAAAAAAAAAAAACTTAGGTTTTTGTTAGAAAACACACTTCCATGCATTTTTTTTAATGGTTTGTAGTAATCAATTACACTAGCCCCTCTCTTCACGTTCGGTCTGTGGAATCGGTTTGTCAGTATTTGATGTTGTTTACGAAATATATCCAGCGGTAATGTTAGCTGACTCACCCTGTATACAGGTGCCGTGATGCACCTGAGTCCGTGCAGTTTTTCGAGAGTCTAGTTTTCAACAGTAGCAGTTTTCATTGGTACAGTACGGTTATCTTTGGAATATGTTTCGAAAGTTACAAGTTATCGTGTATGTGAAAATACTATTTGGGTGGAATTAAAGTTCAGCAAATTACTTGTGTTCTCCCCCCCCCCCCCCCCCTTAATCTGAGACTTTGAATATTTCAGTGATTTGAAATACTATTGTAACAATAGGCACTGGTAATTAAGTCCTATTATAAGGTGTAGCTATTATTTTAGCAGTTTTTTTGCTGAAAGAGATAGGAGTTCTTCTATTCTGCTGTTGATCCACACATGTGCAGTGGAAGAGGTGATTATTATTATTACACACGTTACACGCCTTTTATCAGACCACGCGATACATTCATGACAACTTGTTCTTCCTGTTCTTCCAGTATTCCTTCATTCTTTCACTAAAGGCTCTCTTTCTATCTTCAGACCACTTTGGTCGTTGGGCTTTAGGTGCTGTTTTCTCTGACATCACTTCCCACTTGTACACCTTGTGTCTAAAGATGACTTTGTCTATGATGTCTTCTGAATCTATATGTGCCCTTTCCAGATCAATTTTGACTTGTATCATCCAGGGTGTATTGGTCTTGAGACCCTGGATGTACCTGAGGATTCTGTGGGTGAGTCTGGTCTGTGAAAGTCTGCTGATGTGTCCATAAAATTTTAGTCGCCTCGTTCTAATGTCCGCTGCAATGTTATAGAACTTCTCTGTCATATCCCCGGAGTGAAGTCTATAGCCTTCATCTGTAATTTTTGGTGTAATAATTTTCCTGATGATTTTTCTTTCCTGTGTGAGGATGTTCTCAAGGTCGGTCTTTGTGTGTAACATTAGTGTCTCACTGGCATACAGCACCTCCAGTTTGATTACGGTGTTGTAGTGACGAATTTTGGTGAAGATGGAAAGACATTTCTTATTATAGATATCCTGTGTTTTGTATAAAGCTCTCTTCATTTTCGATACTCTAGTATTCTAAGCAATTTTATCTTTTCCTGTAGGTTTGAACACTTCATCTAGGCACTTAAAGTGTGCAACCCTGTTAATCTTGCGATACTTTGTGTTCAAATTTGGTATGTTTAGCTTTGTGCAGAAGAACTCAGTTGTTTGAAAGGAGATTTGAAACCCTACTTTTTCCGCACACTCTTTGAGTATTTCTATCTGTCTGATTGCTGTAGTTTCATTATCCGTGAGTAATGCCAGATCATCTGTGAAGGCTACACAGCCAATATCTAGCTTGTCCGTCGGTCATCCAAGTCGCACTGGCTTCCAGTGCCCTCGTGTTTTCAGCTCTTTCTCCCACTCCTCGATGACTTTATCAAACACTACGTTTGAAGAGGAGCGGCGAGAGTCCGTCACCTTGGTGAATGCCTGTCTCGATTTGAGAAGGTTCAGAGATTTCTCCCTCGAATTTCACCTCAGATGTCGTGTCTGTCAGTGTTTGTCCGATCAGTCGCAGTGTTTTGCCATCCAAACCACGTTCGTGTAGGATGTCGAACAATGACTGGCGGTCGACGGACTCATATTCTCGAAGTCAACGAAGGTGCATATGACTGGAGTATTCCTGAGAAATTTGATTTTCAGGGTAGTCTTCAGACTGAAGATTTGTTCTGCACAGGAGCGGCCAGGGTGGGAGCCCGCTCAGTTCTCGCTGATCTTGTGCTCCAGCTGGTCCTGTGTCCTTTGGAGTAGGCAAGCTGAGAATACTTCGTATGTGACTTGTAGTAGTGAGACGCCCCTGTAATTGTTTACATCTGTGGGGTCACCCTTTTTGTGCAGTGGGTGGATTATTATTATTATTTTAATGTTCCGGCACTTGACTTATCATCATTTGCCTTCTTGCATCCAAATCCAACGTTGTTAAGTCTAAATTACTATTGTACAATTCTGAAGATTCTTTTAAATCGTCACTGTTCATTACGGTACCACTCTTGTGACTCAGAACACATTCTGGAGACAGCAGGATGGAGATCTTGTGCAGGTGGGCAGCCAAACAGTCATGTCCGGTAGTCAGGCGGCATGTTGCTACTGCTTCTCTTCTTGGTCCATCTGGTATTTGTTGGTTATCCAAGAGGGTTTCCCAGATGAGATTTTATTGATTCTTTTCAAGCCTTATTTAAATATATTGTTAATCATGTGTTTTACTGTAAAATACATCAGGGTAGTTGTTTAATTTTTGTGCCCTTTTTGGCTAGAAATCAGCTTTCTCATTACCATCTATGCCACAGTGAGTTGGTATCCATTGAAGCCATTTTCCTGTTGTTTTGTTGTAGGGAGTTAATTATTTCTTGTATTTCAATGACTAGAGCAATTTTTGGATCTCTTAACAATTGCTAATATTGCTGCTTTGGAGTCTCCGAATATTACTACTTTGACAAATGTGGGCAAATAGTGATTTAGCTGATTTACTACAGTTCTGATGGCTTCATCTTCAAAATTAGAGTGGTGTGATCCTAAAATTTGATGTTGTTGTTGTTGTTGTTGTTGTTGTTGTTGTGGTTTTCAGTCTGGAGACTGGTTTGATGCAGCTCTCCACAATACCCTATCCTGAGTAAGCCTATTCAACTCCACATAAGAACAGCAACCTGCATCTGTCTGAATCTGCTTACTGTATCCATCTCTTGGTCTTCCTCTGCGGTGTTTACCCCAAACACTTCCCTCCAATGCTAAATTCACAATTCTTTGATGTCTAAGAATGTGTCCTACCAATCGATCCCTTATTTTAGTCAAAGTATGCCAGAAGTTTCCTTTTCTCCCCAATTCTGTTCAGTACCTCCTCATTAGTTACGCGATCCACCCACCTAATCTTCAGCATTCTTCTGTAGCACAACATTTCAAAAGTCTCTATCCTCTTCCTGTCCACACTGTTTATCGTCCATGTTTCACTCCCATACAAGGCGACACTCCACACAAATGCCTTCAGAAAAGACTTCCTTATTTCCAAAGCATTCGGTGTGGGGAAAGTATTACAAAACTGTAAACTCATCACTTGGGATGAGTGCACAATGGCACATAAAAAATCGCTTGAAGCACTTGATCGATCATTGCGAGATTTGCAAGGAAATGATCAACCATTTGGGAATGCATTGATATTGCTTGCAGGAGATTTTAAGCAAACATTGCCTGTAATTTCTCGATCGACACCAGTGGACAAAATAAATGCTTGCCTCAAATATTCAACATTGTGGCGACACATTCATGAATTGCAGCCAATTACGAATATGCGAGTACGGCTGCAGAACGATCAGTCAGCCGAGGTGTTCTCACGACAGTTAATGGACATTGGGAAAGGGCAGTGCCAGTCAATCAGATGTCAAGACGAATCTCATTTCCACATAATTTTTGTAATTTAGTAACATCAAAAAAAGAACTGATCGAAAAAGTATTTCCTAATATTCAAATAAATTATAGGAATCACGATTGGCTCAGTGAACACATTATCCTTGCCACCAAGAATAAAAATGTATATCAAATAAATAATATTCATATAATATTCATTCCAGCATTCAGAGCAAGGAAATCACAATTCAAAATAAATAAATAAGAATGGGTCAGCAGATACCATTGTGGAAGCAGATGAAATAGTTTATTATCCAGTGGTATTTTTGAATTCACTTGATTTGTCAGCGATACCACCGTACACATTAAAATTGAAAATAGGTGTGCCAATTATCATGTTGCAGAATATTAGTCAGCCAAAACTTTGCAAAGGCACAAGATTTGCAGTTAAAAAAATTGGTGAACACTGTAGTAGAAGCAACGATTTTAACTGAATCTTTTAAAGGTGAAGATGTTCTCATTCCTCGAATTCCTATGATCACGACTGATACACCATTTCCATTTAAAAGACTGTAATTCCCATTTCAACTGGCATTCTCAATGACAATTAATAAAGCTCACGTTCAATCTTTAAAATTGTGTGGTTTAGATTTAGATGCTGATTGCTTCTCACATGGACAACTGTATGTTGCGTTTTCCAGTGTTGGCAAACCAGATAGCCTTTATATCTACACACACAATGGAAAAACAAAAACTATTGTATATCCACAAGTATTGCAAAATAAACTTCTATGAAAGGTATGCTTTGTTTTGTTCCTTATTTCTCATCCAGACAACCACAATGTACCATTACGAAGCGTGGCTGGGTACAACTATCTTATACCTATATAAATTTCCCATATCTTGGAAACAGCTCTAACAATTTAGAGGAATTTTTGTATTCACACAGGTTGTTGCTTGCTTACTCCATGTGTATATGCGTCACTAAGGGGGGGGGGGGGGGGGGGGGGAGAGGAGTCATTTTTGAATAAGTGTGTGTGTGTGTGTGTTATACTTTATTCTTCCATGTATCTCAGAAACGGCTGTAATGTTTTGAATCGTATTTTGTATGTAGATCAGGTTTTGCTTATTGTGTTTCTCATAAGTAATGATATCATTCCTGAAAAAGCTCAAATAAATCAATAAATATATAAATGTATAAAAATAAAGATTGTTTGACTTACCCAAAGCACAGGCTCACCGAAAGACACAAAAAACACAAATAAAAACACACACAAACAGACAATCATGCTTTCACTACCATTGGCTGCTTCGTCAGGAAAAGACATTTATCTGCCTAGGTGTGTTTGCGTGTCTACATGTGTGGATGGGCAAGTACTTCCACTTCCGGGATTGGTTTTTCCCCTTCTTCCTTCCTCTTTTCCTGACGAAGCGGCCAACGGTAGTGAAAGCTTGATTGTTTGTTTGTGTGTGTTTTTATTTGTGTTTTTTGTGTCTACCGGCGAGCCTGTGCTTTGGATAAGTCAAACGATCTATATTTTTATACATATTTTTCCCATGAGGAAAGTCTCCTTCTATAATAAATATATATATGCACATATACTAATTTAATGTCTCTCATAAATGGTGCCAATGATTTTCTTTGGTTAGAACAAGGAACTCATGAGAAGTATATTAATGGTTACAATAAGGAAATCATAGGGTGTGTATATTTGTAGGAAATTTTTGCACATCAACTGACATATCAAAATACGAATATCATTACATTTGTACATATTTTAGGCCTCAAATTAATATTTCATTCCTGCAATTCGTAAGTAGATGAGATTTCAAAATATTCAATCTGATAAGAACCTGCTTCGAATTACCACTGTGTTACAGAAAACATTCCCGAGTACCACTCTGAAACCAGATGCTTTTTAATAATGTTTGCAATTCAGATAGCTGGGCCTCTAATGATATATATCAAATGTGCACTTGTAAATCCATGCCGACAAAAGCATCGTAGAATTACTTAGAAATGAAGGGTTAATTTTACTTACGGCAGCTGCGGCATTCGGTGCTAATGTAATATTTCATGGGAAACATGGAAAAGTATTAGCCTCATTATAATTAACTGAGTTGCTAAAGAGCAGTCAAGAGATTTTGGCAACACCAGCTGCTGCCGCAAGTGAAATTTTACCAAAATCATTATACAAGTACATCAACATGAAAAATGATGTATCCATTTTTTATTATAATTACACAAGGAGGCCAATGAAACTTCCATAATTCAAAAGGTGCTTTGGCAGAAAATCATGTGTATGAATAAACATTAAGAGAGGCAATAGGAAGCAGATGTTTTCATATCTATAGCTCTGATCACGCTTTAAATTCTCCAACTGCCAAATAAGTGAAAGTCGAAAATTGAAGTGGTACCAACTTCTGCCTTGCGTACCTGTCAGGTGCTGTGCTAAAAATGCAACAGAAAGTAACAACTTTTCGTAGAAACGTATTTTAGGTATGTTCATGTTTAATAGTTAATTTTCAGTAAGATCAACCATATTAGCAGTGGAAATAAAAACACCATAGAAATGAATTCTGAACAGAACGTTGTTATTTCATTTAATTTTATTTCACCGTAAGTTTCCAGAAGGTAACACATAATTTCAAGCAATTCCCTATTTTTAATTTCTTCATTTTATATAGGAACAACAAGTGAAAGATAATACGGGCATAGAGATAGATGGAGAAGGAGATGGAAGATGGATGGCAGGAAAGGGGGTCATGAACAGAGGCCATGGATTAGATAGAGGGAGGATGAAGAGGTAGATAGTGGGAAAGCAGGAGATAGACATAGCGGATGGGAAATAGATGGAAAGAATTCAGAAAACAACAGCTTCTTATTAAGGTGAATTATTTGTTTCGTGGTCCAGAGTCGGTAAACTGATCTGTATGTTTGTGGAGAAAATGAAGGCAAAAAATGTAATCTATATTATAGGTTTAAAATAATGAGTATCTGTGAAACTATTTTTCATAACTTTCGTTTCACATGTCACAGTAGCCCAACAAACAATATTGCTTTGACTGAAGCATTCTCTCCGTGATTCTATGTTTACATGAATTACAGTATTTCCTTTTCTATTTATTTCATGTTAAGGTAGTATTAAAATATGCCTGAAAGTTTTAAATAGTAGTGTTGCATTATTTTTCAGTAAAAAGTAGTAAGGAAGACCAGCATGTCAAACAGAAGTGAAATATAAAACCCAAATGTTGTCATCCAGTTAACACCATTGTGAGTCTTTTTGGAAACTGTCCTATGCTTTGAATGATTTATATGGACACAGTTTTTAGCCATGCAAGAGATTAATAGTGCTTCTCTCTGTTCTAAAAGTGATCAAATGTGTATTAAAGACAAGTAAGAACTAGGGCACCTTTTGAATACGAGGGAATGTCAAAAAAATCCTTATTGTATGTGGAATAACACCCAACCAGTTGCAAATACTTAGCTTTATTATTAATCCTTTACTTCCTCTCCGGGGGGACACCACTTTGACGAAGCACTGTCCATGTGGGTGGAGAGGCTTGTGCATCCGTGGGAACTTGAGGCCTGTACCAAAGGTAGAGAACCTACTGCGGAAAAGGCCTCAGCTGATGGATCAGGCTAAGAGTGTCCCACAACGTCCCGTCTTCCTTATCCTCTCCCAGTCTTTTCCCGACCCAAGGTGTGATGCGATCCATGCCGAGGGGTGCGTGGCACATGGGTGGATGTGTCTCGAACGGAGCCTCAGGGATACCGAGCGACCTTCCTGATTAAGTAGCCTTGCACCGCGTGGGGTTATCGTGGTGTGGACCATATTCCCAAATCTTGTGGGACTAAGATGAACACAGAGAAAGAAGGTATTTTAAAAGAATCTGAGGGGCAATCTGAGACCTCAGATACTCAGACATCGGGATCAGGACCGATGGAGTGCACTCCTACTTCTGAATCAGGGTCTAGACCTGAGCAAGAAGTGGGAACCGTAACAGAGAAGTTGGACCAGATTAGGATTAAGGCCTTGTCTGGAGCTCAGAGGAGGAAACTTCTCAAGGAACAAAAGCAAAAGGAAGGAAAAGAATGGCTTCCTAAGCATAAGTGAGGGAATCAAAAGGGATTGAGCCCAAAACTCCCAAAAAGAAACTGCCTCAGTCGAAGGGGATACGCAGACCCCCTCGACGTCAAAGACAGGTGACAAGAGGGTTAGGGAGGAATCTAAGACTCCCTCCTCTCTGGACAAGTGTGATCCTAAAAGGCTGAGGCAGGAAATAGGGAAACAGACATATAGTACTGCTGCAGTCTCGGTCTTTAGAATGGCGGTTGTCCAAGAAGGATACCCACTGGTGAGCATCACCTCGCAGCAGGAGGAGCTCGTGCAGATGGCCCTCTTTGAAGAGATTGGGGGGGGGGGGGACGCTGTTCCAGGACCCAAATTCAGGAGGGTCTATCTAGCTCACGGTGCCCTCATTTCTGTCTGCGAGGGGGAGCACTCAGCAGAATGGTTTATGGACAAGGTGCCCATGATATCCCCGTGGGAGGATGCGAAGCTGCTGGTCAAGACAGCAGCCGAACTCCTGAAGACCGTAAAGGTATCAATATGGGTACCAAAGATCCTTAAGGATGTCTCTCCAAAAACTCTGTTCGAGAAAATGAGGGTCCAGATCCAAACGTCTCGACAGAGGATTGGAGAGTAATTAACCAAGAGGTTGTTCTGGAAGGATGAACCCTGGTGGTGGAGGCCGGAGAGAAGTCCCTGAAGGCAATGCGAGAGCAAGGCCTGAAACTGTTTTTAGTCTTCTCGCAGGGTCTCTCGTCAGGGTAATCAAAGACCTTAAAGGCAATAATGGCAGCAAGATGGGGACTAGAAGTGCTGCAGATAAACCTGCAGCACAGTAAAGGGGCCACTGCTGCCCTGGGCCGTCGCCTGGAGAGACAGGAGATGGATTTGGCCCTGATACAAGAACCCTATTTATACAAAGGGGGTGTATCGGGCCTCAGTGGTACTGGAGGTAAGCTGATTTATGCTAGAAATCTAAAAAAAACTCCAGAACATGCATTTATGTTAGAAATGGAATCCCTTTCATACCAATGATGGATTTTTATTCCAGGGACCTTGTGACCATCAGGATGCAGCAACGTGACGAAGGTATCACGAGGGAAATTGTTTTGGCCTCAGCATTCCTTCCTTACGAAGACAGCTCTCCTCCTTCTTTGGAAGTGAGGAGACTGACGGAAGCCTGCCATCGGCAAGGTGATGAACTTTTGGTCGGATGTGATGCCAATGCCCACAATCTATTGTGGGGCAGCAAGGACACCAACAGTAGAGGTGAGCACCTTCTTGAATTTCTCCTATCTAACAACTTGGAGATCCTGAACAGGGGTGATAAACCTACATTCATGAATAGTAGAAGGGAAGAAGTAATTGACATAACTTTTGGTTCCATGAAGATGGGCAGTTACGTCAAACAGTGGCATGTGGTCCTGAAGCCATCCTCATCAGATTACATGAATATTAAATTCAAGGTTGAAATGGGAACCAGACAGACCATGGCCTATAGGAATCCCAGAAAAACGGACTGGGAGACATATAGGAGAGACCTTAACTTCAGCCTATCAGAAATTAAAACTTCGATAAGGAATCCAGCAGAGTTTGAGGAAGTAGCAGAGGCCGTAACCTCTGTTATAGTGACCTCATACCAGGACAACTGCTCAATCAGCAAGAAGTGCACAAATAGGAGTGTGCCTTGGTGGAATAATAACCTGGAAATGCAAAGGAAACAGGTACGAAGACTGTTTAACCTTACGAGGCACAAAGGACAATGGGCAAAGTATCGTGAGGCCCATGTCAATTACAACATTGCCATCAGAGGGGTAAAGGAGGCATCCTGGAAGGTATTCTGTGAGGAAGTGGAGGGCACGGCTGCTCAAGCGAAACTTCATAAAATTCTCACTTAGGGTACCAACTAATCCAGGAGGAACATTGAGGAAGAAGGATGGGGAGTATACAAAGACAGCACATGAAATGCTGGAACTGCTCCTCAAGACTCACTTTCCTCAATATACTCTGGTGGATAACTCAGACCAGAATGTGATCCCTGAGAGACAACGGTACTCAGGAATTCGCAAAGAGGACTGGGATTTGACCAAGGAGTGTGTCGATCGCAGTAAGGTCCGATGGGCGGTGGGAACATTTCAACCATTCAAGTCACCTGGCGCCGATGGAATCTTTCCAGCTCTCCTGCAACAAGCAGGACTAAATCTTATTAGATTCCTATGCAGGTTATTTAGGGTTAGCCTAGCAGCAGGAATCATTCCCAATGCCTGGAGGTCATTGAAGGTTGTCTTCATTCCAAGGAGAGGGAGAATTGATCATACCAAGATCAAGGATATGAGACCAATCAGCCTGTCCTCCTTCATTCTTAAGACATTGGAAAAGCTGGTTAATGTGCATGTTGGAGAAAGGAGGTTAAGTAGGGCTCCTCTACATTCAAACCAACATGCATATCAGCCAGGTAAATCATGTGAGACAGCTCTCCACCAACTCGTTGGGAAGGTGGAGAAAGCACTACACTTTCAGGAAATAGCCTTCTGTATCTTCCTGGACATCGAGGGGGCTTTTAGCAACACGACCTTCAATTCTATGGTTAGGGCAGCAGAGGTGCATGACCTAGGGACCACTATATGTAGGTGGACTAGGGCCATGCTCAGTGGAAGAAAGGTAGAAGCTACCATGATGAATGAAAAAATGGTAATTAACACCACTAGGGGTTGCCTGCAAGAAGGAGTTCTTTCCCCTTTATTGTGGAATCTAGTGGTGAATGATCTCATTGGAGAATTAAACTCTAGGCAGTACTTTTGCCAAGGATATGCAGATGATCTTGCCATAGTAATACTTGGCAAATTTGGTTACACAGTCAAGAATATGGCACAAGGCGGGTTGGACATGGTGCAGAAAACAGGATCTGGGGGTTAGTCCTAAGAAGACTGTTGTTGTACCATTCACAAAGAAGCATATCCAACATTCAAGTTGGAATCTAAAGCTTTTCAATGAAGCGCTACCTGTAAAGAGGACAGTGAAATATCTAGGGGTTAACTTAGATGAGAAACTGACATGGACCCCTCACATTAGGAATATTTGCTCCAAGGCAAAAGGTACTCTGGTAAGTACCAGTAGAGCTTGTGGCAATAATTGTGGCCTGAGCCCCAAGGGTATGCACTGGATACACACTACAGTGATTAGACCCATGATCACCTACGGGGCGGTCGTGTGGTGGAAGAAGGTAGAACGGCAGGTTGGTTCTAAGGAGCTTGGTAAGGTGCCAAGATTAGCCTGCTTAGCCATAACAGGTGCAATTAGCAGCACACCAACTGCTGGGATGGAAACCATGTTTGATATGCCCCCATTACACCTTTGGGTCAAGATGGAGGCAACGGCTGGTGCAAACAGACTCAAAAGTGGCAAAAACTGGAACTCGTTGGGCATCACCCCACTAAAATAGTGAGTGAGGTAAATATAGGAAAGGTTGGGGAAATGCCAGCCGACTATATTATAAACCCATACTGCTTCAACAAGCCTTTCAATATAACAATTGGAAGTAGGGAGCATTGGGAGAAAATAGTTTGACACTGTACGGGAGATATTGTCTGGTTCACTGACGGGTCGAAATCAGACCAAGGCATTGGGGCCGAAATCAGACCAAGGCGTTGGACCGGAACCTGTCCTGACAATCACCAAGGCAATGATCAGATTGGAGCTACATAACTGGCTCAGAAGACAGCAGGTAGAATATTGGACCAAAGGTTATAAACAAAAACATGGCAAGGTAATGATGCCAATGCAATGTTTTCAAAGAAGTTCTGCAATCCTGGGCCTGAACAGGAGAGATTAGACTCATGGTTGGATTGCTGACAGGCCATGGGAATTTCAAAAAACACCTACATACAATTGGAATAACAGAAGAGGACCCTAAATGTAGGATCTGTGATGACGGTGATGAAACCGCATCACATCTAATCTTCGAATGCATTGCATTGGAGAGTAGAAGGCACAGAACATTTGGGACAACCAGACCCGAAGAAATTGTGTCTAATAAATAACTGGTAAAGGGACTCCTTGCACTTTTCAAGGGAATTGGTTGGCATTACTAGATATACAGGGAGCGATACCGCACAATAAACTTAGTTTCGGTGCGAGCAGTGGCGGGTTGGAGCAAGACTGTTTTGGCTTCCCTGAGAAAATCAAATCAAATCAATTCAATCCTTTACTTAGGTTTCGACAAAAATAAATTTGTCTTCTTTGGAAGCACTCATGAAACTACATGGCAATTAGTATAAAACATGCAAATTAAGGGTCTTGTCAGTATGTAGCTATGTCTTACATCATTATCAATGACAGAACACAAGTATAAAATACTAAAATTCATGTATCAACATTAGTTCAAATGACACACATACGATGTGTGAGCTTCGTTGACCCATGTAAGGACACAGACCAGAAACTGAGTAATAATCCAGGAAATGGAATACTCGACCAAAGAAAGCAAACTGACAAAATCCCAGGAGAAGATAATGTTGATATTTTATTATTATTTACATTGAGGAGTCTGTGCAGTATGGATCGGTTCCCCAAGGTGCAATAGTTAGCAAATATCACAACCTTGAAGTAATAAAACTTTTATGTGAAGCAGTGAGACAAAAACAACTTGGACTTTGGCAATCTGGAAGTTGACTTTTTAATTGTACTGGGGGGGGAGGGGGGGCGCTTGCTCACACCAACACTGCTCACTCGAAATGACTCCGTGTGACTATTTTCATTCCAAAGAATGGAAACAATGCTGAAAAGATAGCATTTGCAAGACAATATTTTGAGGTGTTTTAGGTTTTGAATACATCATGTACACAATTTTCTGTAAACAACACAATGGGAGGTCCAGTAAGGAATGTTAATAATAAAATGTAGATAGGGAACAACTCACCGTAAAAAGACGAATGTCGATCTGCCGACAGACACAAACGAAAGACACGCACACACAGAATTATAAATTTTCGGCTGCAGCCTTCCTCAGACAGAGAACACTCGTCCACACACATCAGCCATCTCTGCCCTATGCCAGTCCCATCACAGGCTCGTCCTACCCCATCAGATGCCGGGCCACCTGTGAAAGCAGTCATGTAATATACCAACTCTGCTGGAATCACTGCTCTGCATTCTACATTGGAATGACAACTAACCGGCTCCGCATCAGGATGAATGGCCACCGTCAAAGTGTGGTCGAGAGGAATACGGACTATCCTGTAGCACGGCATCGAGTGGAGCACAACACCTTGGACTTTAACAGCTGCTTCACCACCTGAGCCCTCCTCCAGCAGCTTTTCTGAACTGTGGAGATGGGAGTTGTCCCTACAGCACATCCTAAACTCCCGCAACCATCCTGGCCTCAACCTCAGATGACCTAACGTCCTACATTCCGTGCCCCCTCACATCCTACATTTCCTTCCAATGCATGCCCCTTCCCCTACAGTGTCCTCCCCTCCTCCGCTCCTTCCCCCTCCCCCCCACCCATCTCTTCCACTTGTTGTGAGTCGGACTGTGTTGGGCGGCCAGAGATGTCCGATGTGTGTGGACGAGTCTGCCCGAGTGATTGTGTGGATGAGTGTTCTCTTTCTGAGGCTGCGGCCAAAAATTAAGAATTCTGTGTGTGTGTGTGTGTGTGTGTGTGTGTGTGTGTGTGTGTGTGTGTGTGTGCGTGTGTGTTCGTGTGTCTTTTATTTGTCTCTGTTGGGGGCTCATTGTTTGTCTTTACGGTGAGTTGTTCCCTATCTACATACTATTATTAAAAATTTTCTGTAAAACAATTCTCATTATTTTGGGGCCCTTCCTTGTAGATGCAAGCTATGCTACTTACAAAGTTTGAGAAACCAGGTTTAAGTGAGATACAACCTACACACCTGAGGGTTTGTGAGGACACTAACTGCAGCATGCTTACGGGTGTTTATGTAATTCTTCTGGCTATGCACACCATACACCAATAGAACAGAAAAAAGTGATAACAACACAGGTCTGCAAATAAATAAATAAACAAACAAAAATAAAAAATTATCAGCTGCTTGAGATGTTTTTACTGAATGCTATGCTTTATAATGTGCTGATTTCAGGAGTGATGCCCATCACATAAGGTCTGTTTTGCAAATTCAAACACAAAAAATTAGTAAACTCACTCGTTTATTCGCAATTATCAAACATAATATTTATTTACAACCAATGAAACATTATTTTGAGACATATAGTAACAATATTATACTTTTTCTTCTTTTCCTCTATACTTCGCCTATTCCTTTGCCGATTTCCATCTTCAGTTTCCCACTTAAGCATCCGAAAGTAGTTGGCAAGCATAGTGACCTCCCATCTTCCTCGGTACTGCCTCTCGATATCACAGACATCCTGGTGAAACCGCTCCTCCTTTTCTTCACTGTAAGCTCCCAGGTATCCAGGAAAACAGCCAATGTTGGAGTGTAAGAAATGAACCTTCAAGCTTCATATGCTGCTAGCATCCATTGAACAATGGTTTTGTTGTCAGGATCCTTAGTATTTCCTGAAATCTTTCACACTACATCCTTGAAGGATACCCAAGCTTCTTTTTCCTTCTCATTCATACTTTCCACAAAGAATGTGTCACTTAAAAGTTTTCTTATCTTGGAGCCATCCTTTTGGTGCAATTTTACAAATTGTTTCATTAACCCCAATTTGATATGAAGAGGGGACAACAAAACCTTTTCCAGTGATACCAAATTAGTATTGATAACATTTTTCTCTCCAGGTTTTAAAGTTTCTCTGGATGGCCAGTCACTTTTACTCCAGTGCTGTTCTCTGGCTCTTCTATCCCACAAGATTAAGAAGCATGGGTATTTATTATAGCCTGCCTGCTGAGCCAAAAGCATCGTGAGTATTTTGAAGTCCCCACAAACCATCCATTGATGGTCCCGATATTTGATTTTTTCTAGGATAATGGCCAAATCATTATAGTTTTCGTCGATATGCACCGAATAGTTAAGACTGTAAATTTTTTTAAGTTTATTTTATCAATTATAATTGATATAATTTTTAAAAATTATTAAATTAAAAACCACATTGGTTTATTACTAAAATGTAAAGCAGTCAAAAATCTGAAGATTGGTTTGAACACCACAGTGCTTTAATAGGCAAGATCCTATTTGGAGATGGTATGCCGTTGCCTTCTTCCGACCTTCGAACTGAGTTACCCAGACAGTTGTAGGGGGACATACATTTTAACGTGGGTTCCGAACCACGTTGCTACTCGGCATTTTTCACTTCAGCAACACTTCCAGAGGTGAAAGTAGTGGAAAGTGACAGATAAAAATCCTAGGACCTGGCAGGGTTCGAACCCATGACCTTTGGATTGATAGTCTGGCACCCTACCACTGTGTTACCGAGTTGCACTGGTTTATTACTAATGAACATAAATATTGCAATATACATAAAAACCTATGTGTTAAAATTTTTTTCAATATTTTTCCTGTTTTTGGGAGGTCAAAATGTATAAGAAAATGTTAAAAACCTTATGCAGTTTTTGTCGCAGACCTGTGTAACTGCTGAATATGGAAATACTTTAGCATCTGTCACAGTGGCCTGCATTGTGTACATATAGATGCATCTGTAAATGTACTCTTCAGTTAGGGTGACATTGCTTGTTCAATGGGCATTTTGAGGTTCAATGGACATTTTGTTTATAACTATCTGTTCCTGAGATTTTATGGTTTTTTAATGTTTGGCAGGTGGGTTAAGTTTCCTTAATTACTTCTCTTTGTAACTACAAAGTCTGGTACTGCCTGTGGTCAAAATTTGACCAACTGTGTTTAAAAAGTGCTTCGCATTTCTCAGTTCCTATTTGAACCCAGCATTTCCATATAATAAGGGGAGTAGGAAGTCATAGCTATTTGAAATGAAGTAGAAGTATTTTATCCATGGCAGCAACTGTTCAGGTTATTAATACATAAAATGCAGCAACCAGTTGCTTGTGATAAATTTATTTTTGACGTCCGGTTTCATGCACTTGAGTGCCCTTCATCTGGTCTCTAAACAGGCAAACAAGTGTGTCAGTATTACAGTAAAGCATATAAAATATACGAAAGTCGGTTTATTTTTGAAGACCAGTTTCGGGCACTCGAGTACCCTTCTTCTGGTCTCTATTCACACAAACAAGTGCATTGGTTCTACAGTAAACCATATGAAATATACAAAAGTCGGTTACAGAAATTTAAAATTGTTCGACATGAGTGTGAAAGTTTTTAAAGCTAATACAATGAGTGATGCAGTTTTGAAACAAATAGATTGTAATAAAAGATATGTTCATATAAAGGGATAAAATTTACACTAATATTTTAGTATTGTCACTTAATATATGTACATGGTAGCAGGAGACTGAACGCTAAGTGTAGAGATTATGCAAGGAATAAGAATCAGCTGCTAACAAAGTATCTATGGATTAGCCTCATAGTGAAAGGGTAAAAATAAATAAAGATAAAATCGTGGGATAAAACAATAATAATCGATGTAGTTGACAATAACTTATTACCCTTTCACTATGAGGCTCATCCATAGATACTTTGTTACCAGCTGATGGTTATTCCTTGCATAATTTCTGCACTTAGCGTTCAGTCTCCGGCTAGCTTGTACATATATTAAGCGACAATACTAAAATGTAAGTGTAAATTTTATCCCTTTATATGAACATATCTTTTATTACAATCTATTTGTTTCAAAACTGCATCACTCATTGTATTAGCTTTAAAAACTATCACACTCATGTCAAACACTTTTATACTCACAATTTTAAATTTCAATAACCGACTTTTGTATATTTTATATGCTTTACTGTAATACCGATGCAATTGTTTGCCTGTATAGAGACCAGAAGAAGGGCACTCAAGTGCCCGAAACTGGTCGTCAAAAATAAAATTATCACAAGCAACTGGTTGCTGCATTTTATGTATTAATGAAATGAAGTAGTTAAAAATTAGGGACTTACTTGAATTCTCTGGTAGCAACAGTAATTGACCAGAAAGTTATGCTTTCAGGGTAATAAGCAAAATAACAATGCCAAGAAATAATGTTAATCCATTATAGCAAAATTTGATTCCCACTGCCGAGACTCACTCGACCTCGTAGTTCCACCGCTAGACGGTTGTTGTGGTTGACTTGTAGCTATCGTCTGATACCCCCTATAGATATAAAAGCGTCCACTTTCATTAACGACCCTGTACACACAATTTTTGTTTTGTGCTCATCTAAGGCAAATTCCCTATCAAACTAAGTTTCATTAGCCTCTTTGTATAATTAATAGTAAAAAATGGTACTTTGATTCTTGTGTTCACATATTAACATAATACCAAGAAATAATGTTATTTTGTTATCGTCAATATGGAAAACCTGACAGTTCCATCTGTTCTACTGCCAGATAGCTCTCGTGTCAGACCTATACCTCTGGTGGCGCATCGTTGTCCGATAGGCCTATCCCATCTACATGTGAAAGCATCTGCCTCCTTTAAGCATTCTTAATGGCTGCATGCACACACGGTTTTTGTTTTATGTACATCTATAGCAAATCCCTTTCCAATTATAAGGTTCATGTGTCTCCTTGTATAATTAATCTTACAAAACAGGTACTTCAGTTTTCTAGTTTGCATATTTATATAAATCAGTTCCCAATGGTGCCAGTTGACCACTGACAGAGTGAAATGCATTTTCCCTAGTTTACTTTGTGCTTTTGGTAGCTAATGATTCAGAGCATTGTACCATGTTGCGAGTAACACTTTTTGTACGACTGCTCATTGCCATTAACTGATTGCCATCTGTAATAAATTGTTATCACGAGCATATTTTTCTGAAGCTGAAAATAAAATACTGGGTATTCAAAAATGTTAAGATTACATATATGTTCTGAATGTTATTTTTTCTTACTTTTGCATTTTATTTATTTGGGAAAAGATGAAAAGAGACCTGTGAACACGAGCCTAAGAAAAAATTATACACCATAACTAGTGAAATCTCTGTTACAAATATTACATCAGATAGATTTTTAACTTTTCTCAATTGGGACAAAAGAGGGATATAAGGATGTTGGTATGTTGAAAAGGAGTAGAATGTAAGTGCCTTCATCTGTGAGAAAAACACGTGATGGACTTCATTACAGTGTAATTTACAACTTTTCAACTGCTTACCAATTGTCTGCGCTTATTCTTAGTTCCGTGCATTCCATTGTAACAGTCGTGAGGCTGCAGAAAAGAATTGTCTCGAACCAGTAAACCGACAAATTACGGGTAGATGTGGTAGATGAAATGTCACGATGAGGCACTGGCCTGAGCTCGTTACTTGTAACACACTAGATCTGGGTGTGATCGATTCCCACACATTGTGCATGTTGCTAACGGGCTCTACTGTCCCTAGGCAGTCTTTGTCAATGAAACCTGTAAATACATTAAAGATACAAATCAGGGATTCTCACCCTCAAGTAATTCCAGACTCCCTCCATTTTGACTGCTGACAGAAAACAACGAACATCAAAACGTGCTGAGATATGTAGTTGCCAAGTTTGATTGTGCAAGAACAACAAAATTACAAACAACTGCTTTGTATATAAAAATGTACATATTTTAATAATACAGTAAGGACAGTTTACAACTCACTGCACTTTGAAGTGTGGCAGTCGGAGGTGACGGTTGTATGACTGTGTTGCGTGTCTGTGTGATTGGGTGAGTGTTCTACTTTCTGAAGAAGGCCACGGCGGATAGCTGAAAGTGTCGTACGCGAGTGTCTTTCGTACGTGCCTGTCGCAGCTCGTCACTGCGTCTTTGCAGTGAGTTGTAAACTGTCCTTACTATATCATTAATTCCGACCTGGACTTTCCATTATTATATAATGTACATATTTTCATGTATAATCAAAAGGATATGTGAAAAGTGCAACTGAGATTCTACGAATTCTCCATTAATATGTCTAGGAAAAAGCTCCCTATTTGTTGCATGAAAAAGTACAATTAGTGGATACCTAAGCTGTTTGTGATAACAACTGTAACTGGTATTCTATAAATATAAAAGGTTTTCCAAATATAAGTATCTAGAAAAATAGCCTTTATGAAAAGTACAATTACTGAATAGTAGAGCCATTACATGATAACATTTGTTATCTACTGTCATATGACACAAAAAACACTGAAAATGTAACCATGTTATGTACCTCTATTATAGTATCACATACTCCTTTATGGCGTGTAACACAAAATAGAAGTTCATCAAGTTCAAAGACAAAAATAACACAAAATTATTATGCATGAAAAAGAGAAACTAACAACAGGAAATCCAGGTTCAAATATCAATAACAGAGAATAGATAGCAACTCACCGTAAAGACAAAACATTCTTGGTAGATTAAAACTGTGTGTCAGAACTGGGATTCAAATCTGGGAACTTTGCCTCGGAAAGTAGGAGGCGAGGAACTGTCAGAAGTAAAGCTGTGAAGACGGACAGTAAAGCATGCGGGGACAGCTCAGTCGGTAGAGCAGTCGCCCGTTAAGGCAAAGGTCCCAGACTCGAATCGCAGTTCTGACGCAGTTGTGTTCCCCACTCGTCCACTGCACAATCACTATTCAATGCTTGTCAGAAGCCAGTGGAGGGGTACATAGTTGCCAGCACCTACCTAATGAGCCACGCACTCACAGCTGTGCTCGCATAAGAAAAGTGAGTTGTTTGCTTAACAGCTACTGCTGGTGGTGGAGGAGGAGTTGTATCACACACTACAGGCAGATAATGGCTAGTTTTCTACCTTTCAGGAGAAGCTGAATGATATGAGGAGTTGTCTGTATCTATTGGTGAAAGGTTATTTAAGTTTTTGATGGCCGTTTCATATCAAAGGAACTACACAATGATTCACAGAGTTCAGTTCTGTATACTTGTAGCTAAGACGAATTTCCACAGCATTTTAATATGTCACTAAAACCACGGACTAATTTTTTCTGCACTAACTAAAATGAGAGACATTCATTTCATAGCTTAAAGAAAGCAGTAAAGCTAAGAGCTGCCCGATGTAACAAATGGCATAAGAAACCGAAACACGGAGAACACAACTGAATTCGGCACAGTGTGTGTGGCACAACTTAGGCAGTGGTGTACGTGGCTGCATCCTGCAACTGTGTAAGTAAATTATACTCTACACTATAGTGAAATGTGGCTCTCCTTCGACACTTCGAAACAATTTCAATCTGACGACTGCATTTTGTGCACAGTAATGTGGCAACGGTAGGCAACGAATACCTCGTCACTTCATCTTCTTACATTTTACACTCGCGGCGAAAACTTTAATTTAGAAAATAATATAAAATGGCACAGAAAAAGTTGCTACATGTGTAACGATTGTAGTAAACATTTTGAGCACCCAAATGCAATCAATCGACATAATACATTTACAGAACAATATTTTTCACTCCTCAACGGTGTACCGATACGAAACCTCCCGGCCACGTGGTGCAACAAAGTAGAGCGCTCGCCCGTGAAAGGCGAAGGTCCCGGGTTCGAATTCCAGTTCGCCACACTGCTTTAATGTGCGAGGAAGTTTCGTATTTGCACACAGTGTGCTGCAGAGTGCAAATATAATTGTGTAAACATCCCCTAGGCTACGGGTAAGCTGTATCCCTTCTTCCAGGAGTGTCAGTCCTGCAAGTTTCGCAGGAGACCTTTTGTGAAGTTCGGCAGAAGTAAAGCTCCGAGGACGGACCGTGAAGCGTGCCACAGTAGCTCGGCCGGCAGAGAGCTCGCCCGCGAGAGGAGCAGTCGGCGGCTCGCACGCTGTCCGGCAAGCAGTTTTAATCTGCCGGCAAGTGTTAACCTAATGTGTTACCGGCAGTACAAAGATTTCACTAAAAGACAGAGTTACAAGGTTTTATATTGTGTGACAACATTTTTCAGTGCAAGGGCTCTGAATTAACTGCAGTTAAGCTTACTTCACTTCAAAATGTCATAATATCTGTAACCACTTAAAGCAAGATACTGTGCAAGACAGTAAGATGTGAACGAACTGAAGTCTTAAAGTCAGCAGTTCCATTGTGACTTTGGCTTTTCCTGCCAGAGGGCAGAGCGCTCAGTTCTGCTACCGAGTACTCGCAGCTCCTGCCCTCCTCCCTCATCCCTCCAGACCTCACGTCCGCATCGCGTTTTGAGGTTCGTGCCGGAAGAGCTGGAAAAACCGCTGCCGTCGGCCAACTACCGAGCGCTACCACTCGGCTCGGTAAAATTTTGATAGTGAAGTAATTTTAACTGAAGTACAAACTGACCTTACACTAAATGTTATGTCCCAGGCTTTCGAATGCGGTCAACCCTCACCGCAGAGGCCGACGTCGGTTGTGCGGTGGATGTTTCGAATGAGAAAGTTCCCGTGCCATTACGTAAGTAAGTGCTCGAAAGTAAAAGTTTAGGAAAAGAATCCCGACAATATAAAGGGAATGAGGGCTGACACCGGAGTAGTGAGTACCCTCGACTGGGGTGCCTTTGGACACTACAATTTATCTTCTTTTCCAGTGCACAGCAACAAATTACTGCTAATTTCCACATCTGAGCACCCCGAGCACCACTTACTTTATGTACGAGTCTGTTCTTCCCACAAATCGCAAGTCATATTTTGGGTCAATTCATTACGAGGAAACAAGGGAACAGAAAAGATTGTAACATCTACAGAGGTACAGGGTGTCGAAAAAGGGCTCCCTGATTTCAAAATTAAATATCTCGAAAACAAAGATCGATAGAGGAATGTAGTAAACAGTATGTTTATTGTGAAAGCTGTATGAAGTTTATACATCAGTTTGAAATAATAGTTACAAAATCTGATAACAGATGGCACTGTACGCTGTACAGCTCATATCAGCATGCGTAAGTGAAATAATCGTATGAAAACACTCTTTGCAAATAATCACATCACAATATTTTCAAAATGTTCACCATTGGCACTACAGAGGTGGCACAAACGAAGAATGAAATTCGCCATCACATTTCGTAGTGTCTCAACTGAAATGGATTCACTTGCCACCTTCACTGCGCCCCACAAAAAAAAAGTCACAGGGAGTCGATTCCGGCGAATATGGAGGCCAATCCATGCCTGTACCAGTAAATTTGGGATATTCCAAAGCAATGACTCGATTCCCGATGTTTTCCTCAAGAAAGCGAAACACGTGTTCTGTCCAATGCGGTTGGGCTCCACCTTACATAAACCATTCAGTACCTGGTGGATCCCCTAACACTTGCTGTGTGGCGACAAATTGTTCCAAAATTGCAACTTAATGTGCACCTGTGACCGTTTCTCGAATGAAAAAAGGGTCAATAATGCCTCTGCTGCATACTGCAGCCCACACAGTAACTTTAGGAGAATACAGGGGTTTCGCTTCACACCAATATGGTTTTTCGGAACCCTAAAATCGCCAGTTCTGCTTATTCACGTATCCATTCAGGTGGAAGTGTGCTTCATCTGTAAACCAGATGCAGCCAACATCAAATCCTTCACTATCAATCATTGTGAGCATCTGATTAGCAAAGGCAACCTTAGTTGCACAGATTGTACGGGTATGGCCTGGTGCATTTGAATTTTGAATGGAAACATGTGTACACTCTTTCTCAGTATTTTCTATGTGCTGGAACGCTTCAAACCAGTCTCAGATGCAATTCTACTGAAGGATGACAACGGATTTCACTGAATAATTCCAGAAACTGTGGCGATATTTTCAGGCGGAACTACGGTTTGCTTGTGGCCAACATGCCCCACTAGATCATCAGTTACGCTGCCTGTTCGTTGAAATTTTGCGAAAAGCGTACGAATGGTTTTCGCATCGGGTCCTTTTGGAAAATTAAATCATGCTTGAAAACTTGGCCTTGTTGCCGTAGGACTCTCTTCTAACCTGTGGTACTCTAGCACCAGAAAAACGCATTGTTCAATGGAGTACATGGTTTTAATCTCTTCCTTCGGTATGCTAACCTCCTTTCACGTTTCAATAGTGGAGCTGATCGCTTTGGGCTTCGGATCACTATTTATACTAGGCATTATGAGTGGCGATTACAGCACCATCTGTTAGCAGCTTTTGTAACTATTATTTCAAACAGCTGTATAAACTTCTTACAGATTTCAGAATTAACATACCATTTACTGCATTCCTCTATCGATCTTTGTTTTCGAGATATTTCATTTTGAAATCAGGGAGCCCTTCTCTGGACACCCTGTACATCTTTAATTAGCGTTGTGGGGAAGATATTCTCAGGTATTGTTGAAAGGAGAGTGCGAGTATGAGTTGAACACATGTTCGATGACAATCAGTGTGGGTTTAGACCTCTTAGAAGCTGCAGGACCAGATCTTTAGCTTACAGCAGATAATGAGTGAAACAGGAAATTGTATGTATGTTCCATAGATCTAGAAAAAGCTTATGATGTGTTCCTAGGAGGAAGCTGTTTACAGTTCTACAGGATTATGAAATAGGAGGCAAATTTCTGCAGGCAATTAAAAGTCTTTACATAAGACTTACAGGCAGCAGTTAGAATAGACAGAAAATTAAGTTCATATTTCAGGTAGTTTCACCGATAAGACAAGGCTGTAACCTGTCACCACTGTTGTTCATACTATTCATGGATTATATGTTGAATACAGTAGACTTGCAGGGTGGGATTAAAATAGGTGAAAACAAAATAAGCAGTCTCACATATGCGGATGACTTAGTTGTGATGGCAGATTCAATTGAAAGGTTGCAATCTAATATTTCAGAGCTTGATCAGAGGTGTAAAAGTTATAATATGAAGATCAGCATCTCCAAAACGAAAGTCACGTCTGTGGGAAAGAGATTTAAACAGATTGAATGCCAAATAGGAGGAACAAAGTGAGAATAGGTAGACTGTTTCAAGTACCTGGGATGTATTTTCTCACAGGATGGCAACATTGTTAAAGAACTTGAATCAAGGTGTAGCAAAGCTAATGCAGTCAGTGCTCAGCTACGGTTGAGATTAGAGGTTAGAGATGCGAAAGTAGCAAGGATGATTGCAGGTACTAATGGATGGAAACAGAGGCAGAAGCGTATCCATAATGAGGAAATCAAAGAAAAACTGAGAATTAACACCATAGATGAAGTAGATAGAGCAAACAGGCTGAGACGTTGGGGTTCATGTTACACGCATAGGAGAAGCAAGGTTACCTAAGAGATTTATGGGTTCGTCAGTAGAGGGTAACAGGAGTCTAGGTAGACCAAGGAGAAAGTACTTAGATTTGGTGAAGAATGACTTTTAAGTAAAAGACATCAATGTTAGCATTGAATAGGGGATCACAGAGAAATTTTATTAGGGGGACAATGCTCCAGACTGAATGCTGAAAAGGATAATCAGTCTCCAATGAAGATGATGATGTGATGATGGTTACTGACATAATAATCTGACAAATAGTTGCAATGACAAAAAGTTCACACTGTGTTACGGTGCAGAAACTTTCTACTTTATCGACCAACAGAGAAGTATTATAGCATAAATTGCTGGACGAGATCAGTAGGCTGCAGCACTGTGAAAATTTCTCTACTAGTTTGTTGAGAGTTTTAAGTGAAGTAAACATATAACTGAGCCTTTTATGAAATTGTGTGCTGTGTTGGGTGATTTCCGAGAATGCTGAGGCATACAAAAGCAGGAATTGTTCTCAAGTTTGGTGTAATTATGACCCATCACTTTTAAACAAAGCAGTATGGGATATTCAGTGTGACAAATTAACACAGTTTGTATGGCATACCAAGGTCGACCGTACAAAAAAACCACACACATAAATAAGACATTAGATATTTTTGAAAGGCTACCTTGATAAATCTGGTTTAAATTAAAAAAAAAAAAAATAAATAAAAAATAAAAAAATAAAAAAAAAAAATAAGAAGAAGAAGAAGAAGAAGAAAAAATTACCTACAGAACCATGGGTGCATTTATTCCTCAAGCAGCATTCAAAAGAGTTCAAAAGATTCCAACACCCAGGTTGGAATCCCGGCACCAGGACAAATTTTAATTTGACACGTCACCATATTATTGATATCTAGACGGTCCATTTTCTTCAAGAAACTATCGAGATCGAGTCGTGGCCCGAGCCATACTAAAGGAATCGTGCAACCCTAACCTTCGTGTCAGAGAGCACCACCACGTCGCCGTCCCGCCGCTCGCCTTCCCGCTCACCTCCGACGGCAGCTTTGGCGCTCCGGACGTCCTTTACTGGAAGTGCAGTGTCCTGAAAATGAAAGGTAATACTGCAAAACCTCGGCCAAAATACGAGTGACAGTACAGGCAAACAGTCTCTCGACAGACGGACCGGTTCGGCACTAAGGTCTCAGATCTCACACCCACATTCTTTTCCAGAGCACGACTGCACTGAACACACCCGTCTCATCGCTATAAGATCCGAACTGACTAAGTGTCGAGGAGCGAAACGTGCACCCTGTCGGGCCGTTCTGCTGCGGACCCGCCAAAACTTTTACAGCTGCGTTATATGTAAGTAGGGGGAAGGCAGCGTGGGTTCGAGTTGTGTACGTGCGGGCCTGGAGCACGTGCTGTTGTGGGTTACTGAGCCACTCCTACCGAGGTTCTTTACTCCTCGACTCTGCAACCTGGAGGAGACGGGCAGCCCGTGGAGTTTTTTCGCTTAGAACAGTGTTTCGAAAAACTTGTAACGAAGATATCTTTAATTTATGAACCGTGCAAATGTATCGTGTTATCTTATAACTCACAGAGCCCCATTGCAATTATCTTGGAACTACACTATTAGTCCTCAGACTGACTTAATTATTATATATTAGTTTTACTTATGTTATGTAAGTTGTTGAAATTGGCTTTTACACCATTTTCAGGTCCTTTCGAGTATATGATCTTATTTATTCCTTTTTTTTTTCACTATAGTCTGGGCTCTAGGGGTATGAATGTATAAACAAAGAGATTTTGGCAAATGTACAGTCATCCCCACCCTTCACACCTTGTTACAGAAACTGTACTGTTTTGAGTGACGCTAACACCAGCTCGGTAAAAGCGACTGCACCACTGAATGGCCAGTACTGCCTCGGCCAGTGCCGCACGACCGCCTCTTACACGAGTCACTGTCAGGTACCTTATCTTTTCCTTTAAAGTATAATTACATTTTCACGTTGTGCATATATTATGGTGTAAACCCAGATACAATATTCAAATATTTATTTTTCTCATAGGTTTCACCCGCCCTCCACTACCAACACATTAAATATGACTACCGCAACAGTGTTCATTATTTTATCAGTTTAACAAGAATGTGAATGTTAGGTACCGTACAAAAAATTTTAAACATCCGACATGAACACTGGGGAGTGGCTAAACGGAAGATATGTATTAAATAATTTTAGTGTGTACTGTTCCCATGGTTTATATTATTCTATTTTGCACTTAACAATTTATTGTACATTTCTTACTTTTCAAAAGATATTGTCTGGCCAGTACATACCTTTGTGCTGTACCGCCGATAGTCACACGAGGAAAGTGTGACTGTCGGCAGTATAGCACGAAGGTATGTACTGGCCAGACAATTTATCTCTTTTGAAAAATAATTTATCATCTCTGTAGAGAATTTCCATCATTAATTGAAAATTGTACATTTCTTTTTAATTTTGTAAAGATCACTTGTACAATCCTTTCATTTATTATACCTTACAGTGCACCTGAAGATTCATCTATAGGACGTGAAACCAGTTGTGCTTTTTAAATAACAGCAACTTTGCAGTCAAAGCGGACCTTATCTCACAATGAAAAATGTATTGTACATCTTTTCTGATAAATGCAGTCATCGTTAATAGTGAAAGTGTTTCACTCGGTCTGTAAAATTGAAGGGTTTGTTACAAAAACTAGACAAGTCCAAAAAAGGACTTTTCATGCTAACACTGCCTTGCTCTTCTCTGTCAGAAAATCTATGTTGTGGTTGAATTTGTTTGAGCAAACGTCCTACAGATTTGAAACTCTAGCTGTTCTTCAAAAAGCACACAAGTCCATTGTTGTTCCGACAAACACCGGACAAGTCCATGAACCATAGGTTTCCTGTTATTATATAAAATGTTGATAGAGCCGCATGCAATTTGTTTAGGATGTTTAAATGAAGTTACGTCCATGATTTTGTGCTACATAAACAACATCCCATTAGAAAAGTGAAGACCGAAGCTCATTCTGATTATAGATTGGTGTCCTGGTGAGAACAAAAATAAAGTTAAGGTTGAGTTTTTGTACAGTCTAGTGCACATCTTGAAGGTCTACAAAAGGATCACACATTTTTTTTTTCTTTTTTTCTAGTGACAGGACGTAGCTATTTACCTAATGATCAAGACTTCTCATTGATATTCCATAAGATGTGGAAGGCAATGACTGTAAAAATTCCTGAAATGTCGACAGGAAAATTGTAGAAGCCCGTATTTTCCCTCATCCATTCCAGTCGAAAATAATGACATACGATGACTTCATAGACATTTAACACGGTACTGAGGCTTTCTGTTTGAAAAGGCCTAAACCTCCACTCCAACTGCATTAGTTTCGCAGTGACAGGAAAGACATGTTTTGTGTGTAATTGAGGAATGCTTACTTTGGCCCACGGAGTAGACATATCATTGTCAAGAGAATATACTACTTTGGATCTTCATCAGCTGTAGAAGAAGAATCAAGGTATTCAACCAGCTAAAGCAAGAGAGCTTTTTAATTTGATGCAGTTTCTAGAAGAGTAAAACAAAGCCTTCTACAAGACCCTCCTTTATGCTACACCAGATGACAATTGTAATGAAGAGGAGGAGCTGGAACTTGATGATGATGATGATGATGATATTGATGATGGTGGTGGGTCTGAGGGTGAATACCAACTAATAATGGGTACCATAACCTCAGTTTCCAGTTTGTTATAAATAAAATGATATTGTGTCTTGTTCAATGTTACATACTGAGAGAATTGTGAAAATTGAATAAATTAGTACAGTGTAAAATATTTCAGTTTTTATATTTCTTAATGAGAAAAGGCTCCTTGAAAATAAACTATAGACTGCACACTCCTGCAAAAGGTGTTCCTATTTAACATGCTCCGAATGTCGTTTGGATGCGTTTCATGCTTTCACACTTTTCTTGATTCCTGAAAAATTATTATTTAGGACTTGTCTGGTTTTTGTAATAAACCCTTGACTTGTATAATGAAATACAGAGATTTCTCCACGTGTACTAACTCTAGAGATTGAGTGAGGAAGATACGGAGCAAACAAGGTCTAATGAACTCATTTGTGGAAATGCACAGTTTTCATGCTAGAAGCCATTTATTCATTTAATCAATCATACTTTGCTGCAGAGACTGTGGCATATTATGCACTGTAAGGTGTAGCCACTGTTACAGTGCGTGTTAGAAACGGTTTTCGTCTGTCTCAACATATGCACGTGTGCACTGTAGTGTGTTCTGTCTCGAACGTTCACATTGGCCAGGCTGCATCCGACCTAATGTGAGGAACAGCAGGAATACACTGCTCCACTTCTGGAATTTGCTCTGCCTGCACGACAATTTGAAGATGGCCGCATTACCAGAAATCACAGGGGTGAACGAACGAGACAAAATCGAGATGTGTCTGGAGGTTAACTGTGAAGAGGGCTCGACCGCCCTCATTATGCAATCGTCTGTGGCACTTCTTTCAGCCGGAGAGGCAAACTCACCCGTGAGAAATGCCAATAGTTCGAGCCTATTAGGTGACGTGAAAGGAACACGGGTTTGAAAATACGGACGCCAATTATTCCAACCCAACCATTCTGGCTGCACCGGTGCCGACTATTCGCGTACAATCTACTGTGGAGTCTCTGCATACAATCCCACAGATGACTTATGAAAATCAAAGCTACCACTCCACATAAAGGTGGCTTCATCTGTGAATAGGATGGACAACACAAATCCTGTAGTCACAGTTGCCCAACGAATAAACAAGTGAGAAAATGGCTAACAATGTAGAACGTGTGCCGCTGGTAAGCCCTGCACACACTGTAAGTGATAAGTACAATAATAGCTCACGCGACACGGTCATCTGGCTTATCCTATATTAATGGGCTAATTGCCTAGTACTGACACCTTCCGCAGTGTTAATCAAATTTTGTAAAAAGTCCGGTGTTGGAACATTTTGAGTAGGTCCTTCACAATTTCCCACTTCCTTAAATGACACAGTTTCAGACAATTGGCAATCACGATTGCAGATACCGAATGCTGTGGTGGTTGTCATCGGGAGAATACATCTCACGACGCAACGTCGCTGTTACCGTGTATCACATCCACTACGAGGTGAGTCAGCAAGAGAAGTGAATCACACACAACATTACCAATCACTACGGTAGGAGAGGGCACGAACACTAGCACCGTCTAGCAGAACACCGTGCATATCGTATCTGTGACACAGCACGTATTGGACTGGAGCCTCTACAACAAAGTAAGATTGAATAAGTGACCCCTATCCTGGAAACCATCATTTCAGGACAAAAGTTTATTGGATCTTTCTGTTCTATATCTTCTCCTAGATGAAGCCCTAGAAGTTGTACACTGTGGGAAAAATCATCCTGTATTAAGAAGATTTTTATTTCCAAGAAGTAAGTATTATCTTTTATAGCACTTCCCTGGTAGTATGACGTAAAGTCTTATTACACGCCAAAAGTGATCAAGCAATAGCGACAATAACAAACTTCGACAAGTTCTGAAGGTGAACTTGTCATGAGGGTCTCACACCACTAAGAGATGCCACCCATTGAAAAAGAGGAGTAAGTATAACTGCCGTAATTTGTTTTCTGTAACTGAAGGGGAATGATGCTGTAGCAATCCGTGTACGGATGTAGCAGCAATGGTGCAGTATAGTAGACAGGGTCAGGTGTACACCGACTTCTAGTGTGTTCAAACAAGTCAGAGTTTGCACAACAAAGAGCTGGCTGCCACACCATCTAAAGAGAAGTGCACACCTGAGTGGAGGAGATACTAGAAAAAGTGAGAGATCACTCACATGTCAGTTTTCTATGTCCCGAGTAAAAAGCGCACGCGGACTGAGATCGACCACAGCTCGCTCCCGTTTAAAGAAGGTCGCCAAATTGAGGAGGTGGCAGAAGTATTCCAGATGTGTCATGCCATTCTATTCTGACTTCTTTAGCTACATTGTTACAGTGTACGAGAAGCATACATATCTCTACAATCCCGAGAGAGGAACAGAGCAAGAAATGGAAACCTGGATTTATGTACAAGGGCAAACTGTCTTCTCTGCACTGAAGTCCATCATTTAAAGCTAAGTCCCTATAGGATTCAGATGTGTGCACTTCACTTACGTAACTGAGATGCTCAATCAAAGCAGACATCACCTAGTGAGATGAACGACTTTGGCATTTTCCCATCTCGTGATTATACAGTATGCTGTTTTTCGAGATTAGGAGTGCCTATTTTCCACCCAAAATATTGCTTACGAAAATTTAACAATTTTCTATTAGTTTGATTTACATGGAGAAAAAAAAAACATCTCATTAGGATAACATTAACTAATGCCAACTACGGCAACAAATATTAATACTGGGATTTTTAGGTTCTACAGTTATTAGCAAAAACGTTATTGATGGCTGCATAAAATACAAATTAAATTAAATATCTCCCTAATAGCCTAAAACCTGTGCATTCTGCAAGGTAAAGTGTTTCCCTAACAGCCAAAATCCGAACTCTGCAACCTAGGTGTTGGCTGAGTGATATGTAATTCGTTCCATGGTCTAACCTTGATTTTTCCAACAGAACACTTAAAACTTTACGACCCTCCCACACAGAAGAAAGAGAAGACCTCTGCAGACATATGTCTCAGGTCAAACTTGGAAACAGTGGCAGTTCTAATATTGTGTACTTTATTACTAACTACATGAAGGCAAGGAAAAAACTTCAAGCCTGTACTGAAAAATCTGGTAAAAAATTTAAGTTTTGCAAAACCCAATTACCACTTTTCCCCACAATATCTGCGAAGCTGTTGATGTTGTGGTCTTCAGTCCGGAGACTGGTTTGATGCAGCTCTCCACAATACCCTATCCTGAGCAAGCCTCTTCATCTCCACATAAGAACAGCAGCCTACATCTGTCTGAATCTGCTTACTGTATCCATCTCTTGGTCTTCCTCTGTGGTTTTTACCCCACACACTTCCCTCCAACGCTAAAGTCACAATTCCTTGATGTCTAAGAATGTGTCCTACCAATCTATCCCTTCTTTTAGTCAAGGTATGTCAGAAATTTCTTTTCTCCCCAATTCTGTTCAGTACGTCCTCATTAGTTATGCGATCCAGCCACCTAATCTTCAGCATTCTTCTGTAGCACCACATTTCAAAAGCCTCTATCCTCTTTCTGTCCACACTGTTTATCGTCCATGTTTCACTCCCACACAAGGCAACACTCCATACAAAAGCCTTCAGAAAGGACTTCCTTACGCTTAAATCAATATTCGCTGTTAACAAATTTCTCTTTCTCAAGAACACCTTTCTACCCATTGCCATTTTGCATTTTATATCCTCTGTACTGCGACCATCATTTGTTATTTTACTGCCCAAGTAACAAAACTCATCTACCTCCTTTATTGTTTCGTTACCTAATCTAATTCCTTCAGCATCACCTGATTTTCTTACACTGCACTCCATTACCCTAGTTTTACTCTTGTTAATGTTCATCTTATATGCACTTTTCAGCACACTGTCCATTCTGTTCAATTGCTCTTCCAGGTCCTTTGATGTATCTGACAGAATTACTATGTCGTCGGCAAAACGCAATGTTTTTAATTCTTCCCCCTGAACTTTAATTTCTTCTCCAAATTTCTCCTTGCTTTCCTTTATACCTTGCTCAATGTACAAATTGAACAACATTGGGGAAAGGCTACAACCCTGTCTTACTCCCTTTCCAACCACTGCATCCCTTTCATGCCCTTCAACTCTGACAACCACTGTCTGGTTTTTGTATAAGTTGTAAATAACCTTATGCTCCCTATATTTTACGCCTGCTTGCTTCAGAACTTGAAAGAGTTTATTCCAATCCACACTGTCAAAAGCCTTCTCCAAATCTACAAAAGCTAGAAATGTAGGTTTGCCTTTTCTTAATCTATCTTCTAGGATAAGCCGTAAAATGAGTATTGCCTCCCATGTTCCTCCATTTCTCCTTAACCCAAACTGATCTTCCCCGAGGTCGGCTTCTACCAGCTTTTCCGTCCTTCTGTACATAATTCGTGTTAATATTTTGCAACCATGACTTATTAAACTGATGGTTCTGTAGTTTTCACACCTGTCTGCACCTGCTTTCTTTGGAATGGGGATTATAACATTTTTCTTAAAGTCTGAGGGTACTTCACCTGTCTCATACATCTTACACACCAGGTGGAACAATTTTGTCATGGCTGGTTCTCCCAGAGACTTCAGTAGCTCTGAGGGAATATCATCTACTTCAGGGGCCTTGTTTCGACTTAGGTCTTTCAGGGCTCTGTCAAATTCTTCTCTCAGTACAGTATCTCCTATTTCATCTTCATCTACAGCCTCGTCCCTTCCTTCAGTGTCCTTGATATTCATAGAGCTGTTTTTCTTATCGCCAAATGTTTCTTTTATTTTCCGGTAGGCTGTATCTATTTTTCCCCTATTTATACATTCTTCTACATCCTTGCATTTGCCTTCTAGCCACTCCTGCTTAGCCATTTTGCACTTCCTGTCAATCTCATTTCTTAGTCGTCTTTACTCCATTTTGCCTGTTTCATTTACTGCATTTTTATATTTTCTCCTTTCATCGATTAAATTTAGTATCTCCTGTGATATCCAAGGATTCTTTGTAGGTCTTGCCTTCCTACCTATTTTGTCCTCTGCTGCCTTCACTATTTCATCTCTCAATTTTACCCATTCCTCCTCAACTGTTTTATTTTCCCTTGTTTCTGTCAATTGTTGCCTGAAGCTCCCTCTGAAATTCTTAAGAACTTCAGGTTCCTTCAATTTATCCAGGTCCCATCTCCTTATTTTCCTACCTTTTTGTAGTTTCTTGAGTTTCAGCCTACAGTTCATAACCAATAAGTTATGGTCAGAGTCTATATCTGCGCCTGGGTATGTCTTACAGTTTAAAACCTGGTTCCGAAATCTATGTCTTACCATTATAAAATCTATCTGGTATCTCCCAGTGTCTAATGGTCTCTTCCACATATACAACCATCTTTTGTGATTCTTAAACCAGATGTTTGTTATAACTAAATTATGTTCTGTGCAAAATTCTACCAGGCGGCTTCCTCTTTCATTCCTTTTGCTCAGACCATATTCACCTAGTATCTTCCCTTCCCTTCCTTTTCTTAGTACCGAATTCCAGTCCCCCATAACAATTAAGTTTTCCTCTCCCTTAACTGTCTGAATAATTTCCTTTAGCTCCTCATATATTTCTTTTATCTCCTCATCATCGGCAGAGCTAGTTGGCATATAAACCTGTACTTCTGTTGTCGGTGTTGGCTTCGTATCTATCTTGACAATGATAATGCGATCGCTGAGCTGGTCATAATAGTTTACCCGCATTCCTATTTTCTTATTCATTATCAATCCTACTCCTGTGATACCCCCAATTGATTTTGTATTTATAATCCTATACTCACCTGACCAGAAATCCTGTTCATCCTGCCACCGAACTTCAGTAATCCCCACTATATCTAACTTCAACCTATCCATTTCCCTTTTTAAATTTTCTAATTTTTCTACTCGATTAACCCTCTGTCGGGCACAGTCGGCCTCACAGGCCAGCAAAACACTTTTTTGATTCCCGTGCTTAACAGTGGTGGCCCAGCGGCCCGCCTCTCCGTTTACTCGCGTAACTTTGGGAACCTCACACAGTGCCGATCCGCAGGCTGCCATCCATTTCCACGCGCATCACGGGGAACACCTTTGGCCTCACAGGCCGTCTGCGCCCGATTACGTTATAGTTTTTAAGGTGAGATTTTTCAAGATATTTTTATTTTATTACTTCGTTTCAAACAAGCTAAGTCTGTCCTCTGTGATTTTCACCGTTACCTTTGGAAAAAAAGAAGACTTTCGTCAAAGTCCCTTCAGACTGAGTGCGCCAGATCGAGTTCTAATTTCAGTTTTCCTTTCTTTTCCTACGTTATCACATCCATATTTTCTGCTGAAATGTCCAGAAAAGTATATTATGCCTCTAAGCCAATGATGTTGTGGAAATAATGTGCCTCCACGAGGGCGAAACTGCTGAAGATCCAGCTGCGCTCAAAGATTTAGTCGATGAGAGAGACACCCACTCTCAGGATGAGGTCGGAGAAGGCAAGGAGGACTCAGCAACAGAACAGGAAGTTTAGGGAATATGAAGAAGAGAAGAAAATATGTGAGGAGTTTTTATTTTGGAAACGATAAGACGACGAAGTAGTCTAAGTCGATACCTTCTACTATTCATAGTGTCAAAGAGTCACATCATTATTACACAACATCCAGTGTAAAAGATATTGCTACAAATGATGCCACCAATTGCAAAACCTTGTGTCATCAACTTCTAACTGGACAATTTAGCCTATGTATGCTATGAATAATGTGGAATGTCGATTCGGCTGCAAACTCAACTGAAAAAATTTTTACCCCACAAGGAACCGGAAAGTTCTCCCACATTACCTCCCAAATGGCTAAAACATCGACCATGAGTGGCTGAAACAAGAGTTAGGAGGATGAAGAATCGCGAATCTTCAGCTTGTCATCAACCAATCTGCTTGAGCGACGTATACGTTCTCTGCCATACCTATGTTTCAGCTTTTGATTTGGGAGCTATAGCATCAGTTTTTGGCTGCAAATGTGGCGAGAAAAGATGATTCCATGTCGGAATAGACTGCCTAATGTCCTTTAAAAATAACTTCATTACTTTTATGGATGTCTGTTCGACCAATTTTTAATGCTCTTTGTGGGAAATTGGTAATTTTGGTTCCTTTAGTTTAAGGTGTATTGTGTTCAATAAATCCATTATTATGCTTTAAGTTTGCTGTAATTCCTTCCTTTAGATCCTCTTCAAGACTAGCCAACACACATTTTGAATTTGATTTAACATGTTGGAGCTAGTCCACAAAATATGTGGGTGGCCTCTCAGACCGGGTGCGCCTGATTTTGTTTCATCTGGAGGTGCGCCCGACGGAGGGTTAAGGGATCTAACATTCCACGCTCTGACCCGTAGAATGCCAGTATTGTCTTTCCTGATGATCACATCCTCCTGAGTAGTCCCCGCCCGGAGATCCGAATGGGGTACTATTTTACCTCCGGAATATTTTACCTGAGAGGATGCTATCACCATATGTTCATACAGTAGAGCTGCATGTCCTCGGAAAATATATCGGCTGTAGTTTCCCCTTGCTTTCAGCTGTTCGCAGTAACTGTGTGACAAAGCCACATTAGCTGATGTTACAAGGCCAGCTCAGTCAATCATCCAGACTGTTGCCCCTGTAACTACTGAAAAGGCTGCTGCCCCTCTTCAGGAACCACACGTTTGTCTGGCCTCTCCACAGATACCCCTCTGCTGTGGTTGCACCTACGGTACGGCTATCTGCGAAGCTACAGGTCAGCAATCAGGTGGAAGCACTATTTCTCGGCTTCCAAAATGCATTTGATTTTGTACTGCACTAAGACTTTTTACAAAAGTATAATTAATTGGCATATCGACCCAAATTAGTGAAAATTGAGGGCAATCTTGAAAGTTATGATACAGTGAGGTACCTCCGATAGAGCACCAGAAACATTAGCAGAAGTAACTTCAGATTGTATTGGCATTACACACGATTTCACCCTCCAGTGCTGTCGATACAAAATCCACGGTCACAGGGTTATCAACTGTTAGCCGTCAATTTTGTGAAACAGCGACCATAAGAAAGATGTTAGGCCATTAAAATTAGGATTCTGCCTTCTAAAAATTAGAGGAAATCTGGAAACTGTTTTAATCGGAAATCTGGAAACTGTTTTAATCACTCAAGTAGGCCTCTGGTATGAATAACCTGAGTTTGCCCTGATATCTGAGTGGAGCTTCAGCTGTGACACAAAATTTTATGAGAGAAAAGTTATACTGCATCAAAATGTGTTTTTAAATGTCCTTGAAATTGACCAAACACCTTGCTGATAAGTAAAAATCACCGTTATTGAGTTACATCTAATGTGAACGACAAACGTAAGCTTTCTACTTTTCATTCAGTGGATTTTTATAATACTCACACTTTTATTTGTTTCATTTTATTTTTTTAATTTAATTTTACTGCTACATAAAATGACATTTACTTTATATCAATAAATTAGTTTTGAAAAATATGAAATTTGCTGGATAATACTATACAAAGGAGAAAAAAATGTAGGTGATAAAGGTATTAGTAAATATGCATAATGTTCGTTGTTTTTTAATTAAGAATAAAAGAACATCATTCAATTAACAATAAATTGAGATACATGTGATTATATATAGCACAAATTATAGAGTTATAGGTTAATGTTGCACTGCGTATAACTTGTTTTTTCCTTTAATTTTAGACAGTCACACCTTTACTCGCTTGGAGGAGGGTCCAAACGACATTAACTGTAATTCTTCCACTTCTTCCATATTAATGTCCTCGGTGCAATCTCTAATTTCTTCTTCTGAAACGTCATCTGTGTCACTGTCTTCAACATCAGTAACAGAGATAACACTGGTGCAGGATTGGCCTCTGCATAGTTTGCAGACGGCAGTACACTTAATGCCATTTTTCCTACAGGAACAACTTCCATGGCACCCTGTACCACATGAGCAGTAAATGGTTTTCAACACTTCCACAGGTACTGCCTCCTTAGTAGTGGGAACTGCAAGATGCCTGCTTTTCAAGCCTGCCATTCCTATTCCAGTGGATTTAGAAGTTTATTTTTCCAAGCTCGCACCTGAAAATACGTTCTCGGGGAATGCTGTCGAGCAGCTGCTTCTGTAGGAGGCAAATAGGCGAGGTCGAATGAAGTCCTCGTTACAGATTTTTTTTAAATTAGGTAGCGAAGCACATTATTGACACTGTTTCATCCCGCAGTACGGGGCCACAATAAACTTCTATCCAGCTTCATCAATCTCGTCAACAGTAGCACAGGAATTGCCGAATAGCTCTGCTGCTTTTCGTAAGGTGGTTTTTGTCTCCAGTTTCTTCAGGAGTTTCACTTTTCATTTGCCAAAAAATGACAAAGTCATGTGACAACCACTAAAGGCATGTAAGAACAGAATGTTGTCCTTTAATGTTTGAGGCAACTTGAAATTTAGGGGACTGTAAATCACATTGCCTTGTCTGCCTCTGCCTGGTTTCTGTTGGGCGACAGTGGGGTTGAATATGTTAGTATCACTAGAAGGTCGATGTCTTCTCCAACAACAACAACACAGTCAGAGTGCTTCGCAAGGTCAACAGCTGTAGTTACTATTAGAGTATCGGCGCCCTCAGCAGCATGCTTGACATTGAAGTGCTCACTTTCAAGTTGTTCAGTTGTCCTGAAATAAATCTTTTCCCGTGGTTACTGACGTTGATTCATTGAATGTGACAGTTGGTGCAGATCTTTTAGTGGCTCTGCCTAGACAGTCAGTTGATTTCATGTTTCTGTTACTTGTAACATCGGAGTATCAAACACGATCATTATCTTCCTACCATACCGACACTTGATGTATCTACATACTTTGCAGTTATGAAAGAGAAAATTTCATTTGCTTCCCATGCCACTCTATGCAACATAAATCCTCCATCTACAATGAACTCTGCCTTTCCGAAGTCAACTGGATCTTTAAATGGATCAAATAACTTGTAGAACACAGACTTTTGTCTTTTCCGCAAACCTACATTGTCAAATAAAGATAGAGGAGTTGGAGCTAGCTCGTACTCGAAATGGTGCTGAAGCTCTTCATTGGACTTTTTTGTGGAAAGCTATTCCGTAGGTAATCAGTGAACAGAAATAATAAAATATGAATTTGAGCATTAACACGTGATTCACGTGTAAGTGAATAATGGCAATATTTCATTATCGGCAAGGTTTTTTTGTCTGTTTCATTAACATTTCAAAAATGCAATTTGATGCTCTATAATTTATATCCTATAAAAATTTTGCACCAAACAAGCCAATTCCCAAATACTGTATGTGTTATACCAACAATGTTAGTGTTTTTTGGTACATGTGAAAAATTGTCAATCTTTGACATAGAATATCTCTGGTAAAATTTAATCAAATGGCTATGTTTTGTCAGTGGCAGCTGGTGACCAGAAAAGATGGTAGTGCACTTTTTTTCACCAATGAAAAGTTCGGCTTCTCCATTGTGGCAGCTCAACGCATTCGGAAAAAAGTGCTATTAAGACAAGATATCATAGATGTATATGGATCAGAAACAATCACACGACCGCAGAGACAATATCTACCCGACAAATTAAAAGTGCCGTTAGTATCATTTCAAATGGAAGAGGTTCTGTCGGCTCGTTTTATTTATTTTTTTAATAAAAAAAAAAGGTTGTGGTCACTTGTACAGGAACCCCATTCTTCTTTACTTCATATGAGTGAATTTTTCAGTCACTCTCTGACTGAAGTCAGGAATTCCTAAAACAAGGTCTCGTTCAACAGAGAGCATTGCGAGTGCTGATAGTCTTTCTTGGTCCATTGTATTCCGTACAAATGTTTTGATGTGTTTCAGTGATGAAAAGCAACGTTCAGCTTCTGACGTGGTCATTAGGATCATAATTATCACTTTCAACAGTTTCATAGATTCACTTAAAGTATCATAGAGATTATTTTCTATTTTATAACCTAACAAGCCCAAAGCTCCACACATACATTTGAACTCCTCTCTCCCATAATCAGTGAGTTCTGTTCAAAGTTTCTTTGGTTCAAAGAAAGTATAACATTCAATAGTAGTTATGAAACAAGTTTCCATAAAACTAGAAGAGTGAGGGCTGAATTTCTCTGGTAGAAACAGGGAGGCTGCAAAGTATTCACTGAACTTGAACCTTTTCTTTGCCTCAAAACTTATTACATCACAAACTTCTTTTGCATCAAGCATTAGATTACATGTAGCTCTTCCATTTTCAGTTCTCCTTTTATGGTACTCATAAAAATCTGTTGAATTTTCATTGACACCTTCCCTAATGTCTTTAAGTTGACGCTCAAAAATTGTCACCTGATTTTCTGCATAAGTTGGTTCAATATCCCTTTTTTGTACCTGACTATACAAAATGTCTTCATGGACCCATAATTTTATGAAAAACCGAGAGCCAGAAAATGATCCTTTCATCCTTCAAAATTGTTACTAAGCCGCAGGCTTGTAGGATGGTGCTTTCATTACACAGTTTTTCCCCATTGCTCATACTAGTCATGCAATTGATAATATCTTTCCTGTGTTCAAAATCAGTATTGACACTTCTTGACTAGAAATTCCAAATAGTGGGCACCGAACGTGGTAGCTGTTTTTGTACAATTTCGTTGAGAATTGCTGTTCTTTGTGGAGAGGACGAAAAGAAGCTGCAAAGTCCCTGAAGGGAGTGGTCGGTGCTTAACAGCCCGGGCGTTTCAAAAGAGATAAATGGACCGCTACTTCACCCATTTCATAGAATCTCTAACAGTAAATGTAGCTTAACAATATTATTATTCCTGGGGGTAACGCAAACCTGCAAACGTATGCAGGGCCGCCCCTGTGTTTTGTTACTCAATCGATGTGGAATTTAATGCTCTACATTTTTTGTAACATTAGCTTTTCGATTAAACACTTAGTATTTGAGGAATTTGGAAAAAAAACAACAACAATAACAACTAGAAAAAGTCCAAAATTTCGGTGGTTTTCTTTTCATCAAAGCTGAAGCTCCGCTCAAAAATCAGGGCAAACTCAGATTATTCATACCAGAGACCTACTTGAGTGATTAAAACAGTTTCCATATTTCCACTAATTTTTGGAAGGCAATCCCGTTTTTGGAGCTAATTTTACTGGCCTATGTCAAGTGTGTGAAATTTTACCTCTCTGCCAACATTATCTGTGAAGTATTAACTTTTCAAATGTTAAATTGACTTTTTGATCAACCTATAAAACTATCACATTTACACGTCAGCAACAGTCACATTTTTAAGCAAATTATCTTATGTTGTCTCTCTACATAGACAAGAAGTTTTTTCTTTGCCCTCATTCAACAAATGCAGTCTTTTTTAACTGTGAAATTCAGATCACTAAAAGAAAATTCTGGGGTCATGTGGCAGTCTACTACAAGTCCTTCTAGTCGAAGTCATGTTGGCAACTTACACGTGAAAGGTGACGAGACGAAACGATGAGGACCAAACGGACACCCGGTCACCGAGCAAAGAAACTCCTCCATCCCAGCCAGGAATCGAACTTGCAACCCCACATCTGGAAGCATGTAACCTTTAGACCGTGAGCTGTGGATGCAATTGCAAACACTAGCTGACAGCTCTATCACTCACACTACATCACATCCACAATAATAACCTCTTCTTTCTTGTCCTTCCAAGCAGCTCAGTCACAGATGCCACTTGAAAAATGGCCAGCATTTTGAAAGTGTCAGAACTCTGCACTGAATCACAATGGAAGATCAAAATAAAAAGTTACATAAATTTGTCAAATAACTGTAATGGACGGATCAGAATTGAAAACAGTATTGGGTAGGTGACAGTGGCTCGAAGATGATAATGTGTCATCTTCCACTGTCTACCCCTGCTCTGCAAGGACACAGCCTCTTCTCGTAACTACTTCTTCCTTGGTTTGCATAGACAACACTTTTCTTCTTCTCTTACATTTTCTGCTCATCTGAAGTTGTCTGGTTACTTACTTTGCCTACACTCATACCAGACTGCACAAAGTATTAAATTTTTCTATGGTTCACATTCCAAACAACAGATCTGTTGCAACTGTTTAAATTTAATAGTCACAGCGGACTTGTACTTTCAAATAGGGAATCTTTCAACTGTGACTGTTCTATACAAAAAAAGTTTTATGTTTTTCAACAGTGTGAAAAAAATATACGAAGAAACCTTTAAAAATGGTTCTTTTCAATTTTCTTTATACTTAAAAGCACTTGAAGGTTTCAGCCCTAAAAAGAATTTTAAATGTTTGTTACTTACTGAAGGAAAATGCAAAATTCATAAAAGATTAAAAATCTTATACAAAAATCAGAAACCAAATACTATGTTTTGAGATTACAGATACATACAAATATAAAATATGATGATATACTGTACACTACTTGCAATTTAATATTTAAAAATTTTTCAGTTTTACATTAATTTGTAATTTATTATGATTACTTGCATTTTTGTGATTAGTAATTATAAATGAAAATATATGAGTTTTAGTAAACTTTATGATACAACAATTGTCACATCATCATAATATTATTTCTCATTGGTGTTTTTTTGTGGGTATGCCATATCTTCCATATTACTTATCCAAAATTAATGATTGAGGTATTATTTTCAAGGTCTCATTCTCCACTAATGACGAAAAATACCCAGATAGATTAAAGTTACTGTTTTCATTTAAAAAATTTAGCTTGAAAAAAAATGGTACTGTTCATACAATCTCATTTGATACCCGACTAACCATCATAAATGGGACATGTATTTACGGTTGCTCCCATAGCCGCCGCCGAGTGTCAACTTAGTTTGCACAGCCGATATCAAAGCAATGTATAAGGTGCCATCTATTGACAATCTGTTTAATTAACAACAATCTGTTTAACTAACATGAATGACAGCTCTTGAAGATGTTTAGATTCTTAATGAAAGCCAAAGACCTTCTTAGACGCAAGCATAGCTTATCACATGCATTCGGTAATACATGTTGATGTAATGATGAAAAACACGCAAATAAATTAAGTAACAGGCACGACAGCTCCTGCAGTTGTTTAGATTCTTTACCCAAATGTAGTTTATCATGAGATTTCTGTGTCACACATTGATGCACAATAGCTGTTAGAATTGTTCAAGCAAGCATTGTTTGCACAAATGAACTGTATTACCTCAACGTTCATCATTACAGGTAAGTACTACTTACTATTATAACTTATAACAATTTATTTAACTTTTAATTTAATTAATTATAATGGAGACAGGAGTGACAATGATTTTAAATTTCATAGAGTGGCTATGAACATGACTGAAACTGTTGGAACAGTTCATATCACAGCTCGGGAAATCTCAGGACTTTTGAAAATGAACAAGTTTTCAAAAAATAAATAAACATGAAAAAGTCAATACCTGATTTTTTATATGTTTCCAATTCATCATATTGTATTTCATTATATAAATTTTCTTACAATGAGACTAATATTTAAAGTTAAAGATGAAGCATGGCAGCTCCTGCAGTTGTTTAGATTCTTTATGCAAGCATAGTTTATCATGAGATTTCTGATTGACACGTCAATGCACAATAGCTGTTATAATTGTTCACTTTGTTCAAGCAAGCATTGTCTGCGCAAATGAATTGAATTATTTCAATGTTCATCATCACAGGTAAGTACTGCTTACTATTATAACTTATAACAATTTATTTAACTCTCTCTGATTCTTTCTCTATTTTCCACAACCTGTCTATATAACCATAGATGATGTGTACCTTTTTGAGGTCGTAACTTCAGAGCAGAACATGTGACGTATGTAATTAGTTCCAGTGCCCCCAGTGAAATGCTTAATCTCTAGAGAAAAGATTCACCTTCTGTTGTCTGTTGTCTTGTAAAGACTAATATTTGTCACTACTATTGAGAGTTTATTATCTATTATACATATGTACTTTCATCTACCTTTCCTTCATTACTATGTTACTATCTGTGACTGATAAGGATAGAGAGTGCATTATTCGCACAGGTCAACCAGTAAACTGTATTGAAAATATACTATCATTAACCAGCTTAATGCTATCCGCAATTTGCAAATTTTTAGAGAAACTACTAATTTGCAAAAGAAATTTCTGCCTGGTAAAAGCATGACATGAAGAAAATAATGACAGCCAGTAAATAAGCTAACTCTAGTTTTTAAATGATCGGGTAAAGGATTATAAATGAATACACACACACACACACACACACACACACACACAAACACACACACAAATGCAAGCTTCCGCAACCCAGTTGCTTCTTCAGGCAGAAGGGAAGGAGAGGGAAAAGAAAATGATGAGGGTTTTAAGGAAGGGGGTAAGGAGCCATTCCAATCCCGGGAGAGGAAAGACTTACCTTGGGGGGAAAAAAAGGAGGGTAAAATGTAAATACATGAATAAATAAAAAAATGAATAAATAAAAATAAAAACAAAAACCAAAGGGAAAGTAAGATGACAGAAAAGATTTCGAAAAGTAACAGAGGAAGGACGGAAGTAATTGTTGAATTCAAATATACGATACGAATATTATAGAGGAAAAATTCCTAACAGGAAAAATATACGTAAAAAATAGATGAAGTCCACTTACCAGGCGAAGGAGCACAGGCAGTGATAGCAACAAATAAACACACACACACACACACACACACACACACACACACAAACGCAAGCTTTCACAGCCTAGCTGCTTCATCAGGCAGAAAGGAAGAAGAGGGAAAAGGAAATGATGAGGGTTTTAAGGGAGTGGGTAAGGAGTCATTCCAATCCCGGGACAGTGCAACTAGCACCGTGACAGTGAGTGGGGAAGGAAGAGGAACAGGAAGAGAGAGAGGGGATAAGAACATTCGCCGCTGCACACACGAGTATAAAGGCTCAGGTAGGTAGCAATGTGAGATGTGTGTCGAAACGCAGTAAAGGAGAGGCTGGGAGAGTGAAAAGGGGAAGTGTAGAGGTGTGTGAAAAACATAAAAATATTTTAAAAAAGAAAATTGAAAGAATATTGAAATATTAAAAATAATAATTAAAAACTGGAGGCACAATGGTTGTGGGACTGTATAGACAACTCCCATCTACACAGTTCAGAAGAGCCTGTAGTGGAGGGGAGGATCCAGACGGTACGGGACGTAAATAAAACGGACACCGAAATCGAGTGTGTCGCGTCGTGTCGCAGGATGGTGCTTCTCGCTTTTCTCCACAGTTCGACGGCGACCGTCCATCCCGGTGGACGGCCTGGACCCCCAGGCGAGACTGTCCGATCCGGCGCTCCCGTCCCGGTCCCGTAACACACTTATCCGACCTTGTCGGAAGCTAAACTACTAGTGAATGCAGCCGTGTGATTTACTGACACCACTGAAATCGCCGTACAGTGATTACATTGGTGTAACTAACAGGCTGTCCATTTGGATGAATTGCCACCACCGAATTCTGTCAAAAAACAAGATGTGGCACAGCGCAGGTACACACACACACACACACTCCTTTACTGCATTCCCAGCTGCACCTCACATTCCCACTATCAGAGCCCTACAGCGCATAATGTTCTCCCCCCTCCACTGCCCTCACATCCTCACTCACTGCCAGAATGACTACAGATGGGGATCCTGTGCGCTCGAGGTATGTCTGAGTGATTGTGTGTCTTTTGATTATGATGGCTGTGGCCAAAAATTTAAACTCATTTGGGTGTGACTGTCTATTCTACATCCCGTCTGCAGCTCAGTCATTGTCTTTACAGTGAGTTGTTACCTATCCTCTTATTATAGATATTCCAACTGATTAAATAATTTTGTTAGTTTAAATAACGTAGAAAGCAATAAATACAAAGAATTTTGGGCACACTCTCATACATAAACAGGAAATTTGATGTCTTCTGAACATGTAATGTAGCTTCTTGTTGTTCTTTTCGTGGTCTTCAGTCGTGAGACTGGTTTGATGGGGCTCTCCTGCTAGACTGTCCTCTGCAAGCTCTTCATCTTTGAATAACATTTACAATCCAACTTACTCATCATACAAGTTCAGTAAGTTGTGGCAACAAATGAAGAATGAGAATATGAATCAAGGCTAAAATTGTTTGCCATTTCCTCAACCTGAAGTTAAGCAACAAAAATTATTCTTATTAGCGTAGTAAAAATAGACACGAAGCCAACACCCACCACAGTAATACAAGTTTATATGCCAACTAGCCCTGCCGATGATGGTGAGGAGGTCGGAGAAACAAATGAGGAGATAAAGGAATTATTCAGATAGTTACAAAAGAGAAAAACTCGGTTGGGTACTGAACTCAGCACAAATACAATCATCACAAACACTTGGTTTAATCATTGTGAAAGAAGACTGTATATGTAGAAGAAACCAGGAGCCATGGCAAGGTACCAGATTGACTTTATAATGGGAACACATAGATGTAGAAACAAAGCTTTAAACTATAAGACATATCCAAGGACAAATATAGACTCTGACCATACTTTTTACATTATGAACTGTAAATTAAAATTCAAGGAACTGCAAAACGTAAAAAAAAAAATAAACTTGGACAAACTGAAACAACTATCAGAGGGAGCACTAGGCAGAGAGTATTGACAGAAACTGGGAAAGCAATACAATAGAAGAAGAATGGGTAGATCTGAGAGACACAGTAGATAAAGACGCAGAGGTTCATACAGGTAGAACGATAAGGTTTATTAGAAATTCTTAGGTAACACAGGATATACTGAACTTAATTTATGAAAAGAGAAAATAGAAAAATGCAGCAAGCAGGCAAAAGTGAGTACAGATAGCTAAAGATGAGGTTGGCAGGGAGTACAGACTGGCTAAGCAGGAGTGGTTAGAGGACAAATGCAAGTCTGTGGAAGAAATGTCAGGCATATCTTGATTAAAAGAAAAGATCAATTGGTGACACACAGTCTGAGACATAAAGGAATCCTCAATTTCACATTAGAATGAAGTACGGGTGATAAAAATCGTAGAGGTAGACTGATAGGAATACAGTAAGCAGGTTAAATTTTACTTTCCATCCTCACAGCCTCACACGATAATGTTGGCAATCATGTGACAGTATTAGACAATTGTGTGATAATGCAAATATTTTGTTGTGAAATCTTTGTTTTACTGATCAGACAAGAATACACACATGAACCAGCCAAACATAGATCCAGAACAGAAATATTTATTTACTTCATGATTTGTACGAAATACTAATCAACATATTCTTTGTGGATTTCCAAGGATATTGACTATTGACTTCTTGGCAAAGATTTTCTACCACGTTGTTGATGTTGCCAACATAATCATGAGAGGCTACCATTATGATAGGTAAAATTTTACTTAGTAAGCAGGTTCAAACGGATGTAGGTTGCCATTTTTTGGAGACGAAGAGGCTTGCAAGGGTAGTGCCGAGGGCTGCATCAAACCAGAGCAATGTGGATGGCTGCATCAAACCAGTCTGTAGACAACAACAATTATGAATAACCCGAAAATAATGAAATTTGAACTAATTAATTCCATGAAGGCTATAAGAGGGCAGCTTAAAAATATTTTGAGTGTGTGATGTGCAAGAAGAACGCTAAAATCAAAGATCAATGCTTTTTGAGATAGACATTTCACAAAAATTTAAATGCAAACATTATTAGAAAATTAATAATCAGCCAACCGGTTGCAACAATAGTAGTTCAATAAACTTGACTAAGGTTTCGATGGACATAAACCTGTCTTCTTCAGAAATAAATGTGATACCTAAAGACAATGTGACAGCATAAATCAGAAATTCATAATATTATGTCTCATATATCCACAATGTGACAGCATAAATCAGAAATTCATAATATTATGTCTCATATATCCATCATATCAAGCCCAGTGTCTAAAGCATCATGAAATACAGTTATCAGAATAAAACTGGCACTTACTGTAGTAGCATATGACAGTAGTTGAAACATCCTTACAATCCAGGGAATGTCAGTTACAATTGCAAGAAACAGCAGCGCATTTACAGACAGTCGTGCCTACTGCAGGAAAGCAGAGACCGTGGATCCCAGGATAGGTGGTGCATGCGCTGTGGAACTTATACATTTAGTGGCTTATGTAGCCAATGGGAGAACTTCCATAGACTTTACAACAATTTTAAACAAACGGAATATTTGGAAAGAAGGGGGAAGAGAGGGTTGAGGGAAGTTACGGAAACAAATATTACATTGGTCAATTGTAAAATTATGCTAACTAACAGATATCATTGAAATACAGTCCCTGGCCAAATTATTAGACGCACTGCACATTTTTAATGTTATTTATAATAATTACTTGTTGAGTACTATATTTAATGTTATTAATCAGAAACTTTACCACAGTTATTCAGGGCACTTATTGCATTATTGAATTTTGTATCTATTGTTGCTATGTGACATTGGATTGTTGACTTATTGTAGGGATCAGTGTGCAGAGTGTAGCATACAGAGAAGGATCTGTTCAGTGCCGTTCTTGCGTGTAACTGGTGTAATACGTTTTTCGCTTTTATTATCAGTTTCATAATATCTACATCACAATTTATTGTTTAACTGCCAGATACTACCAATTGTGACAATTAAAAATGGGTAAAAGAGGGGACATTTCACCATGTAAAAAAGCTGAGGTCAAAGCCCTCATTAATACGAAAATGTATTCCAATCAGGAAATGTCACGAAAGTTCGAAATGTGAGAAGACAGCGTGAGGCACATAAAGAAGAAAATTGATTCAGGTGAAGAACTGAGCCCCAGAAGGAAGAATAAATGAGGAAGGAAACCAATTTTCACACCAAGGTCAGAAAGTTTTCAAAAAGAATTTGCCTACAACACAGATTTGCAACAACTAAACAGATAAAATCTCAACTGGAAGAGGCTAATGTCAATGCATCTGAACACACTGTTCGAAGGAAGTTGAAGGACATTGAATTCGAGGCCAGTCGACCAGCTAGAAACCCAAAGTTAACAGCCACAATTAAAAGGAAAGTGTCTGAAGTGGGCTAAACAGTGGTGTGATAAGGATGTGCACTACTGGAGATCGGTAATTTAACTTTAAAATTATTATTCACAATATGATATACATTTATTAATGGTATATTAATTATGTTTCTTGATTTTTACATGTATGCTTTAGCAATGAAAGTACGTTTGAAATTTTAACTAAGAAATATCAGTATGTTCGCCGTTGAACAGGAGAAAAATTTCATCCCGACTGCATTATTCAGACTGTAAAACACGCAACTATGGCGACGATTTGGTCTGTCACCTCTGGTAGGGGTACAGGACATCTTTACGTGGATAAAGGCATAATGAGACAAGACCAGTACAAGGAAGTCCCACAGCTCAGAGAGTGGTTCCCGAATGGGGAACCGTTTCTTTTTATGCAGTATGGAGCTCCCTGTCACACAGCCAGGTCAGTTAAATCCTTTCTGAAGGAACAGAATATCCCTCTGTTAGACTAGCCAGGTAATAGTCCTGACATGAACCCCATAGAAAATGTATGAGAACTAATGAAGACGGAGGTGGCAAAAGATCAAAAATGCAGCTCTTAGAGAAGATAATTCATGTGTGGTATCATCATCGACAAATGCAGGACACAGTACAGTCCTGCATCGACAGCATGGCACGTCGTATTAAGGCTCTTATAACTGCAAAAGGTGGCTCAACAAGATATTAAAACTAATGGTTTCACTTTCACAATTTTTTAATTTTTATTGTAATTATTGAAGTAAATTTTTACAAGTACTATGTTTCATTTATTTGTTATATCACCTTAGTTATGAAGTAGACTACATATGTAAACATTTTATCACAATTAGGTATTAAAAATTTTGCTATACATAAATCAGAATTTGCTTTAAAACTGTAGCGTGTCTAATAAATTGGCCAGGGACTGTACAAATGCGTAAATGAACAATAATATAAGACTGTACCTCTCAAATGAACAAAAATAAATTGCATTAGTACATGACTCATAGTATGGTGACAGAAATGTGAAATGATGGACAACTTGCTTCGACACCTTAAGTGGACGACGTGTCTCTGCTATTTAGATGACATTGTCGATTTCTCGAAAACATTTGAAGAACATCTGAGTCGCCTGTCAACTGTGTTGAAGTGTGTTCAGGCTGCAGGTCTGCACCTCAATCCAAAGAAGTGCCTCTTCGTTTGTCGCCAAAGAGATAAAAATCCTGGGGCACCTAGTCAACGGAGATGGTGTCCGTCCTGATCCTGATAAAGTAAGGGCAGTCACAGAATTTCCAACTCCTCAGCACATTCATGATGTGAGAAGTTTTCTCGGGCTGTGCTCATACTACCGACGTTTCATAATAGGATTTTGTGACAAGGCACATCCATTACAAGAACTTCTGCAGGGAGACGCCAAGTTTTACTGTGATGAGACAAAAGAAATTGCTTTCCGGGCACTTAAGGAGGCTCTAACTTCTGCACCAGTGCTAGCCTTGTACGACGAGAATGTAGAAACAGAACTTCACACAGACGCCAGTGGTTATGGGATTGGTGCAGTGCTTGTACAAGTTCAGGAAGGTGCTGAAAAAGTGATAGCCTATACGTCAAGAGTACTCTCAAAGTCCGAGATAAACTACTCTACAACTGAAAAAGAATGTCTCGCAGTTATTTGGGCTTCAACAAGTTCCGGCCGTATTTATTCGGCAAACCATTCACCGTTGTGACCACCATTCTTTGTGTTGGCTGACTAGCTTGAAGGATCCATCAGGTCGACTAGCAAGATGGACACTAAGACTCCAAGAGTACGATGTCAGTGGTATTCAAGAACGGGCACAAACTCAAGGATGCCGACTGCCTTTCGAGGAATCCATTAGTGGAACACAACAGCATTAATGAAATTTCAGCCCTCACTGAATTAGATGACGTTACAGCTGATCAGAGGGAAGATCCAGCACTATTAAAAACGACAGAGGCCTTGGAGAAAGGAGAACCGAGCAATGGAGAGTTCCAACTTATAAACGGAACATTGTATAAGAACAACTATGATCCACTGGGCCCCAAATGGCTACTGGTTGTTCCAGCTCATCTCCAGCCAGCTATTCTCAAATATTTCCACAATGCTCCAATATCCAGTCATCTGGGATTCGTGAAGACCCTAGACAGAATCAGACGCAGGTATTACTGGAAAGGTCTCTACCGATCTGTCAAGCACTATGTGAGTCACTGTAAAGAGTGCCAGCGATGGAAGCATGTGCCGCAATTACCTCCAGGACATCTCGTACCAATTCCACCGGCAGCAGCTCCATTCCACCGAGTTGGGATCGATCTTTTAGAGAGGTTCCCGAAGTCGACAACCGGTAACTGTTGGATAATAGTCTGCACTGACTACCTCACACGCTACGCTGTCACCAAACCTGTGCCGACTGAGATCGCAAAATTCCTTGTAGAAGACATTATTTTGAAACATGGAGCACCACGTGTCATGATATCTGATCGTGGAAAAGTATTCCAGTCAAAACTAGTATCCGAGGTAATGTCACGGTACGATATTGTCCACAGAATGACAACTGCATACCATCCTCAGACAAATGGTCTTACGGAACGTTTTAACAAAACGTTAGCCAATATGCTATCGAAGTACGTCGATGTTGAGCATAAGGATTGGGATACAATTCTGCCAGCCGTGACATTTGCTTACAATACCGCAAGACAAGACACCACAGGCTTCACGCCGTTTTTCCTGCTCCATGGCCGTGAAACTGAGACGACAATGGATACACTGTTCCTGTTCCAACCGGACGACACTCAGGATGACTATGTTAAACAGCTCATCACCAGGGTCGAAGAAACAAGACAGCTGGATCGCATACGGACACTGGACGCCCAGGAGAAGGACCGTCAGCGGTATAACAACAAGCACCGACCTGTTGTGTGCAGCCCAGGAGATCTGGTATGGATTTTTACCCCTATACTGAAGGTTGGACTGTCAGAAAAGTTATTGAAGTGATACTTTGGTCTGTATTGTGTCATATGCCGCCTGTCAGATGTCACATACGAAGTTGAGGATCATGAGCCGTCGTCGAAACGTCAAAAACGAAGAGACATTGTTCACGTCCTGCGTATGAAGCCTTACTACAACCCTGAAGAGCAGGTAGACGACAATGGCTTCTTGTTCAAGGACTCTAAGGACGCTAATGTTCCTGATGAAGCCACGACAGGAACGTGTGTCGTCGATAATCGTGGAGAAGGGAAGGACTCTCTTGAACTGTCATACAGAGGACCCATGACATGGTCAAGATCCAGGACATTGCAGCTGGCTCCACAGGGATCATAACAGCGGGTCGCTGTTTCTCTAAGAGAGGGAGCAATGCCGCGAGGGACCACGTACACTGACTGCCGGCGTGGCACAGACAGCATCACGAACTGCGGTGCTGAAGGTCGCCAGTTCAATCCCGCCCACTGGCAAAAATTTAGTAAGGGCCACTATGTGTACTTCGAAAACAATTTTCTCTTGCTGAAAGTCCTCATAAACATAAATTGACAATCTGTGTACAATCAAACTTCAGTATTCTTCTTCTTGCCATAGCAGAATGCCCATATAGTCTACAAATGCCGTATTCTGTTCTCAAATGGTTTATTGTAAAGGTACAAATGTTACTGCTCCCTCAGAGTCAATGAAATGAGCATGCTTTCAATAGATGGGGCCATAAGCAAATTCAACTACGCGTTATGAGAGTTCAAAGGACAGAGTTTTACAAATCGTGGCAATATAGCTCCCCAGGAATTTTTTTACATGCAACCATTTTCGTAAACAAACTGTATTGTTTGTGAACCAGATACAGAAAGAAAAGAAGTTTAGTGTTTAATGTCCCGTTGACAGTATGGTCATTAGAAACAGAGCTCACACTCAGATTTTTGAGTAAGAATGGGGGAAGGAAATTGGCCATGCCCTTTGAAAAGAACCATCCCAGTATTTCAAAAATGACTTAAAGTTGTGCTTAAGGCATGGAACCATCCTGGTTAATACAGTATAAGAAACCAATGCTGATTGGTTGCTGCGTGTTACATTAATAGAAGCTCTCTATTACTATTTTCAGGTGTGGCCATCATCAGACAATCTGTTAAAATACATAATCAATAATATAGTAATAAGGACAGTTTACCACTCACCCCAAAGACATGGCAATGAGCTGCAACAAGCACACACACACACACACACACACACACACACAAATAAAAAATAAAAATACCCACACATACAGCACTTTCAGCTGTCAACCAAGCCCTTCTTCAAAAAAATGGAACATTCACACAGACACACAACACAGTCACACAACCATCATCTCCGGCTGTCGCACTTTGAATTGCGCTCTGTGGTGTGTAAATAGGATGGGAGTGGCAATAGGAAGGTTGCATCACGGTGGTAGGGATGGATACAGCACGGCCTAGCAGAGCGTGTACATATTAGATGGAAGGAACGAGATGCATCTTAGGAATGGAGTGGAGAGGTGGGTGAGGGGAGGAACATAAAATAAAATAAAGGTAGGGACACAGCAACTAGGCTAAGAGAGAATGCATGCAGTTGGAGGCTGCAAAATCATGACTCCACCTTTGCTGAACATGTTCTGATTGAGGGCCATAGATACCAACCACAGTCTCACATACTTCACTTAGCTAACAAAGGCCAGAAACTCGATCTACTAGATGCCTCAAAAATAAACAAACATCTGTCTCACAGTCCAGGCTTAATATTAAATTATCAAACACTCCTCAATATGTCACCACTTCTGAACCCAACCAAATCCTCAGAATATCCAATACAACTCAACAGGCCTGTTCAATTTTATTTCTCCAATTCTTGTATCTTCTTATTTTACCTTATTCTGTTTGTGAGTCAGCATATGTTTCTAATAGTTTTCAGTACTTTTGTGTTACAATTATTTATTGGTATGAATCTGTAAATCTAATTTAAATTTGGCACAACCACTGTTTATCTATTTTTCTGTATTAATACCAGTCTAGCTTTCAAATTATCACACCAGCTTTGTATCTTTATTTGTTCGTAGTAACATTCCAAATTATTCAGTACTCTGTCCTTACAGTAATTCTTTATTCAATTGTGACCACTATAATTGAATACGTATATTTTCACCATTTTTCAGTTCGAGTGTATACCTCCAATTCTCCAATGCGCCCCACCTATGCCCTCCTATCCCACCCATCTACTTTTGTCTATTTGTTTATTATAATAGTGTCCCGCATTACTAACATTTGTTCTATATTTCTTAGGTTTTGTGTCACCTTGTCGTTTGAACAACACTTCGAACTTAAGATTTTTGTTTAATTTTATTTTATTACTGTAGTCACTTTTGTCAAGAAATTGTTACGTTTCCACCGTTTCTCGATGTACAGTATCTGTGTTGCCTTTTGCAGTACTATTAATTTACAGATTTCACTTAAATACTTATTTACACTGTAACTGCTCCATCAAAGAAGATAATTTATTTCTCTGCATGTAACACCTCTTCTGATTTGTAGACAATGCACGTTCTTTGACTAAACTTCAGTATATGTCTGATGATGGTCTAAGAAGCCAAAAATTGATTAACAAAATAAACAAACCTCTAGAACCAACACAACATTGTGTATTTTAATTTTCTTAAAAAAGGGGAAGTTATCGTAGGTTGAGGCCAGATAATTTTGGGGTCGGAGAATGTACTGTAGGGATAACTCTCACCTGTGCAGTTCAGAAAAGCTGGTGGTGGTGGGAGGATCCAGACGGCCTGCGTTGTGAAGCAGCCATTGAAATCAAGCCACTGCCAAACTGTGTCCAGAAACAATGTGGACCACCCCGTGGCACAGCACGCAGCGGAGCACGTGCTTCATTTCAGTGGCTGCTTCACAACGCAGGTCATCTGGATCCTCCCACCCACCACCAGCTTTTCTGAACTGCACAGATGAAAGTTATCCCTACAGTACATTCACTGAGCCTGAAATTATCCAGGCTCAACCTACAATAATTTCCACTTTTCTTCCACACCCAACAGGTCCTATCTCTCTATACTAAACCTCTCCTATTTTGAGTGTTGTGTGTGTGTGTGTGTGTGTGTGTGTGTGTGTGTGTGTGTGTGTGTGTGCATGCATTTCATTTTATTGCATATCACTTTACTTTATGATCTTCCCCTCACCCAACTCCCCTCTCCATTCCTAAGCTGCATCTCGTTCCTCCCATCCAATACGTACACGCTCTGCGAGGCAGTGCTGTTTCCGTCCCCACCACCGTGATGCAACCTTCCTACCCTCCCCCCTCTTCTCCCCTTACCTATTTACACACCACAGAGTGAGATTTGAAGTGCAACAGCCAGAGATGACAGTTGTGCGAATGTTCTATTTTCTGAAGAAGATCGTGGCCGTTAGCTTAAAGTGTCGTAGTACACGCGTGTCTCTTTTATCTGCCTGTCGTAGCTCGTCTTTGCGGCGAGTCGTAAACTGTCCTTATTATTATATCGTTAATTCTGACCTGGACTATCCGTTATTAAAACACGTAATCATCAGCACAGAGTTCTGCACAGTCAATCAGGAAACTACATTAAAATAAAACATACAAACCACTGTACATTGCTCATAAAATGAAAAGCACTAACATCCTAAGAAATCAGTAACTTGCATTTTAAGGTGGTTGGTACATAAGTCTGAAATTCAAAATATTTGTGGGGTGTGTTATATTTTAACGTCATTTCACGATCGACTGTGAGGAGCTCCAGTGCTCGACATCGTATATTTTAACAGATTATCCGACGACGGGCCACGCCCAAAACTACTCTTAAAGACACACGGTGACCGATCGGCATTGATTTCTTAGACTGTGTTGTGCCAGCATTTGCGTGCAGTGATTTAGGAAAATCAAGGAAAAGCTAAATCCGGATGGCCAGAGACGGATTGGAACTGCCGACTTCCCGAGAGCGAGACACTGTCCCGGCGATTACTGGAGGTACTGCAGCCGACGAGCACCTCCCACGTGAGGAACACGTGTCGCACGAGTGAGATTCCCAGCTGCGCACGTGTCAACCCCGTCCACACAAGGAAGGCTTTATGCACAGTTTGTAAAGGAACTGTAATTTACTCTTTGTCTTGTTACAGTCTTTTGCAAATACAGACCATCTGGATACTTACACACTTCTGTGCCTGGTGCATTTCCTAAGCATCCTTCAGTACTAGATGCTGTAGCATATGTTAAGATATTTTACTCAGGGGAGGGGGGCAGAAATTTGTGTGCCAATTTCTATATTCGCTGGTCAATTTTCTAATCTCATTTGTAAAGTTAGAGGGAAGAGATAATCCTCACGTCAACAATCACACTGGCCACTTAAATGTCTCTCACATTACATGTCAAAGACTATGTCTCGGTCATAGAGCTTCCAAAAGTTACGTCTCCCTTCTTGAGACGAGAACAGGCAGACACGTGCGGCCGTATTCTACCGGTGCGAGGGCAGTAGCCTTACCTCGAGCGTCGGGTCGTCGACACCCTCGGTACCGCGGTGGAAATATTCGGGCGACTCGATCCCATGTCCCTGGGCGACCTGCAACCGAAACGAAAGTGCCCTGAGACACAGTACACCACGAGCAAAAATTTTTATCTACATGCATAAAAAAGTGTTGCATTGCCCTGATTCTAGGGCTTCATGATCCTTTACAAGGAGATACACAAGAACAACATTTAAGTTCTCTTAATTGTTCATAAGAAAAGAGATTGACAAGATGTTTGACAATTTGTGTCCCAATTGCAGCATACATCATTACCCCTAATACTGGGTAAAAAGTCCTTTTGCACCGATTCGTGCTGTATTCATTGCAGCATACTGTCCACTAGATAAAGGGTCTCCAATTTACTAGGCTACAAGGGCCACATTTCAAGTTCCAAATTGCAGTGCGGGCCAGACTGCGTATTTGGCGATCCCTGAAGAAGGCGATACTAACGCCTACTTTGACCTGTGATGTCACTGATAAGGCGAAAACCCCAATTTAACCTGTATACAGTATTATCACCTTCCTATCACTCTTTACACCTGCAAACAAAATCGATAACATGTGAACTAGGTTAAAATGAAGTTTAGGTGATGGCTGCTTCTGCTTAACACGTGTATATTGTCGGTGGTAGCAGTTCAGACCACTGCAGCAGTGTACTGCACTTACGTGACGATGTCGACAGCAGCAGCCGTGCAGCGCACGGGATAGTCGTGCGGGTCAGCTGTCTGTTTACTAGCGTCAAGTGAAACAGTCGTGTTCTGTCAGAATTTATGACGACATATTAAAATTTCACCGCACACTAATGTCCACTGCAAACAACTGATATTTCAGATTCTTAGTATTTAGTAATTAAAACGTGGGTGCTCCGTATATGGATATTTGAATGTAAATGGATCAGTTTTTACTGTAGAATGTAATGATACATTTGTAAAAAGGGGAAAAAAATCTTCACTTCACTCAGTACCATTCATTTCACGGAATTGTCTGTCACGATGTCACTGAAGTATAATGGCTCACAAAAATAAACCAGACAACCGCTTCAGCTCCCGTGGTATAAACACATTCAATCGTTTCATGCCTGTCATTGGTTATAAAGAAGTGGCACGTTATTGGTCACCCACGTTGGCACTGGCTCGATGAATGATGGGAAGTGAAGGCAGCCTTCAGGAGTGGCGTTCAGGCAGACAAGATTCTTTTTCTCTCTCTCACACACACACACATGGCATGAATTAATCACAAAATTATCTGTTGTTGCAAAGAGTGTAGAACTCTGTTGGGAATGCAGAACGTAATGGAAATATTACACAAGAAACCAGCCATTACATGAATGTAACAGATTTCCTAATTAATGGAAATTGAGCACATGTGACTTTATTGGTAATTTAAAAGACTTGTTCCAACTCAGAAGCTGCAAAATTAAAGTGACGCCCATGTGGTGACTATTTCTCTATGTATTTTAAAAGTTTTTCAACGAACCTAATGACTTTTGGGTATGTTGTTAAGCAGATTCCTAATAGCAAAACTTAATATTTGCCTGTCAAACGAGCAGCAATACCACTTACAAATAAATCGTCTGAAACAATGTGTTTTCAACACGTATGTCATGATTTTGTTACTTGTTAAAAACTTGTCCGTCCACAACCCTGAATTGTTTTCAAAGTGTAAGGACATTCTTAACAGACTGAACACAACTCCTATTAGCGGCCTTTACTTCCCATCATTCATCACCCCTCTACCAAGATTCCATCAACTAGAATCGTCTGTCACCAAACCTACAAATTTACTAACTGCTACTTATTTAACTCAACACACTAGCTACAAATGCAACCTACAGAATAACTGTTTGTTGATCCCCTATTTCTCAAAACAAGAAAATAATGATTTTTTTTATTTTACAAAAACACAAGGCTAAAATTTAACCTCCGGCAGTTGTGGCGTAGTATGCTGATGTTGGTCACGACAACTGAATGTTAATTGAAAACTCAATCACACAGGAAGAATGATCTTTGTGTTGAAATAAATAATTAAAGTTCATTGTGCTGTACGGTTACCTGGTTCATTTATGTTCCCTGTTCCGGTCAATAAATTATGATTCCAAATAGAACATTTTGTTGCCAACATTAACATACTCAGCAACTGCTTCGGTAAGTAAAATTGAACCGACACGAAATTCAGTGAATTAAACAGGTATACTTCGTTGATTTTCAGTACACTTAGTGTGAAGTGTGAATTAGTTTTTTGAATCCAAAATCTTTTCAAAGTATGGCTCCAACTTCATTGTATCAACAAAATGCCTCTTACATGTTAGCCATTGAGGTTACCCCTGTATTTAGATTTGGCAAATATGAGCAATGTAAATGTTTGTTCACATCTGTGTGTAGTGACAAATACAGGGAACCAATTTCGTGAAAAGTCTTTGATGAAGGGGTGGTTTTATTTACTTATGAAACTGTACAATATTCCTTTCTTAAATTTGTCGTTCATTGACTCATCTTCTTGTAGATCAATTATTTCCATTTGAAACACTGAAGGAACATCTTCCACTTCAAAAGAGAAATATTTGTTTAAAATTCTTTCGAGTATATATCTAAATCAGAAAACCTGCAAGACAACTGTTTCTTCAGATGATCAAGAAATCGCCATGAATAAGTGTGCAGAAAATGTGAACCACATTCAGTGACTGGCAACTGGCGAAATGCGAAACAACTTACTGTTTGATATTACTTTTACAAAATATTACATTTTTGTGGAAAACTTTAATGTGCATGTAAAGCTCACAAATAATATTATTCTCCCCTTAAAGTTGTGCTTTTTTTCCCAAGTTCATGTAAATGGACCACAACATCAGCCAAGAAAGCTAATTTCTATAGCTACTCTTGACCCGACAGAACTTGCAAGAGGTTATTTTTCTTCGTTTAAGAAATATTTTTCTCTCTATTCTCAAGCAAAAGAATAGTTGACGAAATTTTATCATATGCTAATCACCTTACTGCCATGTGGTATCGGAGATCACTGGACAAAGATTCAATCTTTTTTTTTATTTGTAGGAAACACTTGAATTGGTGGTGTTTGATTGAAAAGCTTCAAAGGAAGTGCACAACAGAAATTACAGGTCTCATTACACAAGACACATCCACAGATTTTGTACACGAAGTTCTCTCTGATGAAGAACACATTGCCTGTCAATGGTTTTGGAGTACCTTTGGCTTCATAGTCAGCATTTATCCTGCCAACAAAACCTGCAAATTTGCCACACATATTTCTCCCTTCATTGGTAAAGATACATTTCAGCCAAGAAAGAGAAAGGTTGCACTTCGTGGCTGATGTTAACTGTACCTCTTTAAACATGTTATCACCCATTGTTGTGCCATAATAGAAATCAGTTCTGCTAATTCTTCAGTTACTTCAAAGTTTGACCTAATACCTATAAAGATCAACAGAACTTGGGCAGTATCACTAATATTAGTAGATTCGTCCAAGGCTATAGAATGCCAAGCAAACTTGGATGACCTTCCTCGCAACTGTTTCGTTAAATGAGAAGTGATGCCTTCTATTCGTCGTGCCACAGTATTTGCTGATAGAGAAACAATTTTACATTGTTCCATTTTGCCAGGGAACATTTCTTCAGCTGTAATCAGCATGCAGTTCTTTATAAAATCACAGTCCACGAATTGATTTCCTCGTTTGGCATTTAGTGGGCAATTCTTAAGCTTACTTTTGTAGTGGCTTCACTTTCATGAACACGTTTCCTAAAAAGTTTTGTTGCAAACACAGTCTGCGTTTTAACATATCAAATTTATGCTTTCGTACATTGTCTTCGAACGCATCAAACTGCGCGCCATGCTTTGTTTCATAATGCCAGTGGATATCAAAGTCCTTGAGCACAGCTGTAAGTTCATTGCAGATCATAAACACGGCTTTGTTGCTTTTCTCTATGACGAAGTATTCCATGTCCCACATTTTATTGAATTGTTGACACTGGGCATCAATTTTTCTCTTTTTCGTTTCAACCGACGTACTGCACATTGTCCACTTATTTGGCACAAAAATCATATAGATTTTACAAAGGAAACCTTATATAACAAGGGACACACTACAACAACAAACAAAACAAACAAGATGAAATAAGAAAAGCAAGATGCACCCAGGAATACATTTGAAACTTGTGCGCAGGCCAGATGAAAGTCCTCCATGGGCCAGATCTGGCTCGCGGGCCGTATTTTGGAGACCCTCGCACTAGATCATTAATGGACTCTCGGTTCATATTGTCGCACTCTTCAATGGCAATTCAGCGTAAACCTCTCAGATTGGTCAGTGGGTCATCTCGAACCAATGCATCCCAGCCATGTCTGAGACGGTTTATGTCTGAAGAACGTGGTGGCCATACTAATTTTGCGATGCCGTTATCGGGAAGGAATTCATTCAAGAGGAGTGCACGTCAGTCATTGAGACGAATCCCTCACCAAAATTCTGTCAATATACACTATACATCACAGGATGTCATCCTTGTACTAACACCAGTGGTGTACTGTGACCCTGCAAAATGATCAGGAAAGCACCACCTTGCAACACTCACTGGACACTGTGTCTAAGACGTTCAGGCTGACGAGGTAGCATCCAAAAACATCTTCGACAATTGTCTGGTTGAAATTAAATTGAGCACCATCTGTGAATAGCACTTGATACCAATTGAGGGTGTGTACACAGAAAAGTAAAAAAAAAATTAAATAAATAGATGAATAAAAAAAAACAATTTCCCAATCAAAAATATTCTTTTTCCAGAGGAAAATACACTTTTCTCTGGTGAAATAGACCTGATCATTAGTCAGGCACAAACAGGCAGTGAGGATGTCGTTTTCCAATACTTCTTTTTTGTAAAGGGAGCTTGTGTATGTTTCAATCTTATTGTGTTGACACAGATGTAATTTGTGTGAAAGTCTTTTATTATTTATTTTGTTTTCTATAATACTTCACTGTTTTGTACAATTATGTTACGATTTCCGGGTATTTTGTTATGCTGGAATCCAACAGAGCTTTAACTGCACTCTTACTTGTCAAAACTATTTTGCTGTTTTCTTTGTATGTGTCATGACTTTCTAATATAAGTTATAGATATATATATATATATGTCCAAAAGAACAGATGACACTTTTGATCCTGTAGTTATTATCTATTCATAACCGAGCGAGGTGGCGCAGTGCTAAGGCACTGGACTCGCATTCGAGAGGATGGTGGTTCAAATCCACCTCCAGGCATACAGTTTTAGGTTTTCCGTGATTTTCCTAAACCACTCCAAACAAATGCCGAGATGGTTCTTTTGAAAGGGCACGACCAATTTCCTTCCCCATCCCTACCCACAGACTCCAAGTGTGAGGTCTGTCTCTAATGACCGAGCTGTCGACGGAATGTTAAACTCTAAACTTACTTCCTTCCTTCCTTTTATCTATTCATATTCACAGAATGTATGACATTAACTGCGAATGGGTAAAGTTGAAAATGTGTACCCAGCCAGGATTCAAATCCGGGTCTCTTTTCTAGGCTGTTGCGCTGACCCCTACACCACTGGGGACACAGCGATCATCACACGGAATTACTCAAGCAGGCCTTCCATCAGATACAAATTTGCAACTTGACTCTGCCCACTAGAACTCAGACTTGTAGTCAGTTAGTACCAATTTCCTTAAGAGTGAGGGTCTAAGAGTGCCTCCATACTGAAGAAAGGATCATTGCCCGTCATCGGCAAATTGTATAAGTTATGTCCGAAAGAACAGACACCACATATATATATACACAATTTTCCGATGATGAGCAATGATCCTTTCTTCAGTGTGGAGGCAGTCCTAGGCCCTTACTCTTACAGGAATTAGTACAAAGTGACTATGAATTTGAGTTCTAGTGGCCAGAGTCAAGTTGCAAATTTGTATGTGACGGGAGGCGTGCTTGAGTAATCCTGTGCAGGTGTGGTGCTCCCTGTGTCCCCGATGGTGCAGGGGTCAATGCAACTACCTAGAAAGCAGGAGACCCGGGTTCGAATCCCAGCTGGGTACACATTTTCAACTTTACCCATTTGCAGTTAATGTCACTCATTCCGTGAATATGACTTTCTAGTATGTTGTAAGGCACAAACCTAATAACACAGCTAAAAACCAAATATAACATTTTATGATTTACAAACTCCTAGTTAGCTATCTTCATTTACCGCTGTTTTTTATATCGATAATAAGACTTTTGGAATCATTTTTGTCTAATTTGTAGCCGGCCGTGGTGGCCGAGGGGACTGAGGCGAACCGGGCACGGTCTGCACGGGCACTACGGTCGGGGGTTCGAATCCCCCTCGGGCACAGATATTTGTGCAGTCCTTAGGATAAGGTAGTTGATAAGTAGTTTTTAAGTTTAGGGACTGATGACCCCATAGTTAAGTCCCATAAGCTATACAAACATTTGAACATTTCTAATTTGTATGTTGTTGTGGTCTTCAGTCCAGACTGGTTTGATGCAGCTCTCCACCCTACTCTATCCTAAGCAAGCCTTTTCATTTCCTCATAAGAAAGACAACCTACATCATTAGTTACACAATCCACCCACCTAAACTTCAGCATTCTTCTGTAGCACCACACTTCAAAAGTCTCTATTCTCTTCCTGTCCACACTATTTATCGTCCATGTTTCATTCCCATACAAGGCAACACTCCACACAAATACTTTCAGAAAGGACTTTCTTACACTTAAGTTAAATATAAATTCAGAAACCCTGAGACGGTTCTTCGTCTCGTACATGTCCAAGATATTAAGATAAAGGTGAAGCTATGAATTAAAATTTGTGATGCGGCCAGGAATCGAACCCGTACCTCCATGCTTACTAGACAAACGTCTTACCGTTAGACGGCCACACCTCTAGCGACTAAGGCGCCTTGGAATAGTCTAAGTACGACTTCCCTCAATGTCAATAACTTTAATTCAGCTTCTGTGTTCCATAGATAATTGCCACTACTGCCAAGGCTCTCCATGCATCGGAATATTGGAACATTCCTGTTAAGGTGATATAAATATCAATTTAAATATAAATTCAGAAACCCTGATATATTTATATCCCCTTAACAGGAATGTTCCAATATGTCCATTGCCAAGGTGCTATTCCGCTGCATGGAGAGCCTTGGCAGTAGTGGCAATCTATGGAACACACAAGCTGAATTAAAGTTTGTGACGTGGAGGGAAGTCATACTTAGACTATTCCGAGGCGCCTTAATTGTTAGTAATGCGGTGGTCTAACGGTAAGACATCTGCCTAGTAAGCATGGAGATCCGGGTTCGAGTCCTGGTCACATCACATATTTTAATTCATTGCTTCACCTTTATCTTTTACGACTTAAATTAATATTCGATGTTAACAAATTTCTTTTTTTCAAAAGAGCTTTTCTTCGCATTACCATTCTGCATTTTATATCCTCTGTATTGCGACCATCCTGTGTTATTTTACTTAACAACAACTTTTTATTGTTTTGTTATCTAATGTAATTCCTTCAGCATTGCCCGCCTTTTTTAGACTGAACTCCATTACCTGTGTTTTGCTCTTGTTAATGTTAGACACACCTTTCAACACACTGTTCATTCCATTCAACTGTTCTTCTAGGTCTTTTGCTGTCTCTGACTGAATTACAATGTCATCGGCTAAACACAATGTTTCTATTTCGTCACCCTGAATTTTTCCTTCAAAGCTTGCTCAATGTACAAATTGAACAACATTGGAGAAAGGCTACAGCCCTGTCTTACACCCTTCCCAACCTCTGCATCCCTTTCGTGTCCTTCAACACTGATAACTGCTGTCTAGTTTTTGTACAAGTCGTAAATAACCTTCCGTTCCCTATATTTTACTCCTACTGATTTCAGAATTTGAAAGAGAGTATTCCAATCAAAATTGTCCAAAGTTTCTCCAAATCTAAAAAAGCTAGAAATGTAGGTTTGCCTTTAGTTAGTCTGTCTGCTAAGATAAGCCGTAAAGTGAGTATTGCCCCAGTGTTTCTACATTCCTCCTGAATCCAAGCTGGTCTTCCCCAAGGTTGGCTTCTACCAGCTTTTCCATCCTTCTGTAAATAAAATGCGTGTTAAAATTTTTGCAACCATGACTTATTAAACTGATGGTTCTGTAATTTTCACACCTGTCTGCACCTGCTTTCTTTGGATATTACATTTTTCTTAAAGTCTGAGGGTATTTCCCCTGTCTCATACATCTGACTCACCAGGTGAAATACTTTTGTCATGGCTGGTTCTCTCAGTTCATTTTCTTTGTAGAGCCCCTTTATATACTCTTTCCACCTTTCAGCTTTCCCTTCTCTTCTTTGCTGAGAACTGGCTTTCCGTTTCAGTTCTTTATATTCATACGGCTGCTTTTCGTGTCTCCAAATGTCTCTTTTATTTTCCCGGAAGCAGTATCAATTTTTCCCCTATTTATACATTCTTCTACAGACTTGCACTTGCCTTGTAGCCATTCCTGCTTAGCTATTTTGTACTTCCTGACAATCTCATTTCTTAGTGGTCTGTACTCCATTTTACCTGTTTCATTTACTGCATCTCTATATTTTCTCCTTTCATCGATTAAATATAGTATTTTCTGCAATATCCAAGGATTTTTTTGTAGGTCTTACCTTTCTACCTATTTTGTCCTCTGCTGCCTTTACTATTTCATCTCTCAATGCTACACATTCTTCTTCCACTCTTTTATTTCCCACTGATTCTGTCAATTGTTGCCTAAAGCTCCCTCTGAAATTATGAAGAACTTCAGGGTCCTTCAATTTATCCAGGTCCCATCTCTTTATTTTCATACCTTTTTGCAGATTTTTCAGTTTCAGCCAACAGTTTATGACTAACAAGATATGGCCAGAGTCTACATCTGCCCCTGAGTATGTTTTACAATTTAAAACCTGGTTCTTAAATCTATGTCTTACCATTATAAAATCTATCTGGTACCTTCTGGTGTCTGCTGGTTTCTTCCAAGTATACAACTTTTTTTGTGATTCTTAAACCAGGTGTTTGTTATGATTAAATTATGTTCCATGCAAAATTCTAACAGGCGGTTTCCTCTATCATTCCTTTTGCCCAGACCATATTCACCTACTATTTTTCCTTCCCTTCCCTTTCCTACTGCCAAATTCCAGTCTCCCATCACAATTAAGTTTTCCACTCTCTTGATTGTCTGAATAATTTCCTTTACCTTCTCATACATTTTTTCTATCACATCATCATCGGCAGAGCCAGTGGGGATATAAACTTGTACTATTGTGGTCAGTGTTGGCTTTGTATCTATATTGATTTTGATAATGTGATCACTGCGCTGCTCATAGTAGTTTACCCACATTCCTATTTTCTTATTCATTATCAATCCTACTCCTGTAATACCCCCAACAGATTTTGTATTTATAATCCTGTACTCGCCTGACCAGAAATCCTGTTCCTCTTTCCACCAAACTTCACTAATTCCCACTATATCTATCTTCAGCCTATCCATCTCCCTTTTTAAGTTTTCTAATTTCCCAACCCAATTAAGGGATCTAACATTCCACGCTCCGATCTGTAGAATGCCAGTGTTGTCTTTCCTGATGACCATATCCTCCTGAGTAGTTCCTGCCCAGAGATCCGAATGGGTGACTATTTTACTCCGGAATATTTTACTCTACATCTACATCTACATGGGATACTCTGCAAATCACATTTAAGTGCCTGGCAGAGGGTTCATCGATCCACAATTATACTACTTATCTCCCATTCCATTTTCGAATAGCGCGCGGGAAGAAAGAACACCTGAATCTCTCTGTTCGAGCTCTGATTACTCGTATTTTATTCTGATGATCATTTCCACCCATGTAAGTGGGAGTCAACAATATATTTTCACATTCGGAGGAGAATGTTGGTGACTGGAGTTTCGCAAGTAGACCACGCCGCAGCGATAAGTGCCTTTGTTGTAATGATTCCCATCCCAGATCCTGTATCATTTCCGAAATGCTGTCTCCCCTGTATCGTGACAGTACGAAACGAGCTGCCCTTCTTTGGACTCTTTCAATGTCCTCCGTCAAACCCACCTCATAAGGATCCCACATTGGGCTGCAATACTCCAAAAATGGATGGACAAGCGTAGTGTATGCAGTTTCTTTTGTAGTTCTGTTGCATGTTTAAGGGTTCTGCCAATAAAACGCAGTCTCTGGTTCACCTTTCCCACAATATTATCTACGTGTTCTTTCCAATTTAAGTCTGAAGTAATAGTAATTCCTAGGTATTTTGTGGAGTATACAGCCTTCACATTTGATTGATTTATCTTGTAAACAAAGTTTAACAGATTTCTTTTCGTACTCATGTGGACGACTTCACACTTCTCATTATTTAGAGTCAATTGCCAATTTTTACACCATACTGATATCTTATTCAGATCGTTCTGCAGTTGGTTTTGATCTTCAGATGATTTTACTAGACGGTAAATGATGGCGTCATCTGCAAACAACCTAAGAGAGCTACTTAGATTTTCCCCTAATTCGTTTATGTAAATATGCATACAGTACAGCTGCATGTTCTTGGGGAAAGTCATAGCTGTAGTTTCCCCTTGCTTTCAGCCGTCCACAGTAGCTGTGTGGCAAAGCCACATTAACTCATGTTACAGTCAATCATCCAGACTGTTGCCCCTGTAACTACTGAAAAGGCTGCTGCCTCTCTTCAGAAACCACACGTTTATCTGGCCTCTCCACAGATGCCCCTTCACTGTGGTTGCACGTACGGTACAGCTATCTATATTGTTGAGGCACGCAAGCCACCACACCTCGGCAGTGTCTGTGGTTCGTGGGGGTGGCTAATTTGTATATATCTGCGTAAGTACTAAAATAAATACGATAAACTAACCTTGAAGCTTAGTCCTTTTTGTATGTGCTACCTTTTTAAGACATATTAAATATAAATGTGGCATTAAAATTTATCATAAGCCATAAATGGTTGCTCTTCTGAATCAGCAATTTTTCTACATGGTTGGCCCTTAAATTATTAATTGTTGAAGTTTTATTTTGATGTTATTGTCTCATTTATGTTTTACCGCTGCAGTATTATTTCGAAGCAATGGTCTAAAGTTCTTACTGGCCAAAATTACAAATAACTTAACTGATAACTGAAACAATGATAAATTCCTGGAATTCTAAAGGTTTCCTGACTATTTCCCGCATTTCTCCCAGATGAAAAAAATTCTTAGTTGTCTCAGGGCTTATACACCATGTAATTCTAACGAGTCCATCGAACATGCTGTCGGTCACACCTCTACTACGCTGCGTGGTGTCTAGGTGTCAAACTCCGATCTCACCGTGGGCGTCGGGATTGTCGTGAAGCCTATTACGTACAGTCTGAGTTGAAACGACATCCCGTGGTGCACAAAAACCAATATTCCGTGCGGCGGCATTCCTCTCGGGGTTCCTCCGTGCTGAAATCTGTGGCACTCGTCAGCTGCCGCGGTACCCCTCGCGTGGCCAGAATGCGGCCAGTCGTTGACAGTTCCCGTACCTCTGTACCTCTTCTGTGTCCGAACGACATCTGATGGAAAATTCCATTGATGAGAGTCCTTCCTCACATAAAGTAACAATGCAGTAACACATTCCTCCTCAGTGTTACGACTGGAACTGATTGACTGTCTCATCTTACTCACTCCGTTACGCTGTCATTCCTCGTGCGTGGTTGTTTACATATCTGTGTGGGTGAGTGACATCTTTGGAAAATCTCAGAAAATGTGTTATTGCTGCAATATATACATTCAACACCAGTGTTCAAGAGTCCTTGATGCGTGACTATGCAAACCAAATGAAGAGCCAATGGTAAAGACAATAAATGTCATTTAGAATCAGTTTGTCAGAAGAAACAATTTGAACTCTGAAACACTTTGTGATCAAAGTGGTATGTAGTGCAAATTTATGTGCACTAGTAATTTATAGTATATTACTGACTCAGGCCTTTAATACATTTCATAATTTTTATCTTAATATTATAATCATTATGTCCAATTTTGTAATGTCACTACACACCATAATAAGAAACAGTGTTGAAAGTTATGCTGAAATAATATTTTTATGGCCACATCACTAATCCTCACAGCATAACCGAATACTTTGCTTTTTGTCTAACATTTGCTTTTTTGGGTCTCATAAAATAGCAGTTTTGTGTAGAAATCCCTTTCGGCTTTGCCATAGAGTGTCTGGGGTCCGTAAACTCTTCAAGTGATAGTAGTGATCTGTATCAGAGTGTAAATGATATAATTATTTTCCTGTAATGAAAGATTAACAAAACTGTGATGCCAGATATATTGTTTTATTTCAAGAGCTTGATATTAAAGAAACTGTTTTACATCTGCACAAACAATCTGGAAGGAAGAATTCTCCAGAATTTAGCTTACTGACTGTATCCTTGTCTTCATGGGGCCACGGGCCAAGGAGACGTTGCTTTATCGACGAACTTCCACGTGCTGTTGTTAAGACCTTAAGAATTGAAAAGAGGTCCCATCTCTTTTTATTAGTAAGAGCTCCTTCACTAGCTGAATGGCAGGAACACACTTCTTCTTGTACAGAAGTGATAAATAACTGGTCCAAGATCTACTACAATGACATGAATACGAGAAGGCTTCACTCTAGCTGCAGAAAAGTGGTTCAGCCAATGGTCAGGGAATTTGGGCAAGTGTCTTATTGTTAATGAAGACCGTATTATGGTCAAAGCCCATATGATAGTGACCTCTACAGGAAAACATTACTCTCGCAGAGTTCAATCTTCTGTTGCTGACAATATAATGTAAGAATGAGAATACAGTACAGTTTTCATTCATGCCTCCACATACATCGCGGAATGTGTCCAGATGCTTAACATCTGGTAGAAATATTCGTGAAACACCACTGCAGTTATGACAACCCATAACTTAAAAATTACATCCACAGGATAATAATTGCCAAACAAAACAATGACAACAATAAAAGCAGAGTTGCCAACAAAGTTTACAAGAAATACAGAATTAAAAAAACATATTCAGAAACATGCAGTAGTGATATTCATTATTTCTCCCTACACCCTATTGACATTTAACATTGCTTCCATTTATAGGTAATGTTCAGGTAATTAATACTCAAATTCATTATTAGTGTTCTTGCCACATAATGCTGTACATGCAATCAACACATCTTAAGCTATGCATTGCCACTCATAACCAAATGTCATAAAAAATGTGACTCCATCATTTTTCTCGTTGCCTCTTCAAATATTCTATCAATCAGTTAACAAATTACAGGGTAGGTAATTGTATGCAAATTTTGTATGAGAGCATGTGGGCAGTAACTGATTGCAGTGAGAGATATGTAACTAAAGCAGGTGCTGGTCACTAAATGCAGCTCAAAAAATCGATTTTTCAATTTTTAGTTTATCCACAAATCTCAAATTTCCAAAGCTACACCAGGTGCATACACTTGCCTCATAGAGTAGGATACTCTAGGCTACACAAACTCTGTATGGAGAAGACTTCCTGAATATTACTGGAAAATATATATATATATATTGCTGCTAACTTCTTAACTTCTTTGGTTTCTATAGTATGTCTGCCTAGGTGTGTTTGTGTCTGTGTAAATGTATGGGGGTGTGTGTGTATTTTTTCACCTTCCTTTTCTTCCCCCAAGGTAAGTCTCTCCTGTCCCAGGATTGGAATGGCTCCTTACCCCCTTCCTTAAAACCCTCATCATTTTCCTTTTCCCTTCTGCCTGACGAAGCATCTAGGCTGTGAAAGCTAGCGTTTGTGTGTGTGTTCTATTTATTTGTGCTGCTGTCACACCTGTGCTCCTTTGCCTGGTGAGTAATCTATTTTATAGAAAACGGATGACTTACCCAAAAGAACCGGCTCATCGATAGACACAAATAAAAAAAAATAAAATCAAATAAAAAATAAAAATAAATAAAAAAAACATACATACAAGCTTTTGCAACTGTTGGTCACTTCTTCAGGATAAGAGGAAAAAAGGGGAGGAGATAGGGAAGGATATGGGCATTAAGGAAGCGGAAAAGGAGTCATTCCAATCCCAGGAATGGAAGGACCTACCCTAGGGGAAAAAAAGGAAGGCAAACAAACACACACACACACACACACACACACACACATATCCAAATGCAAACACACCCAGACAGATATTTGCAAAAAGCAAAGAAGTTGAACAGAGACACCACTTGAGGCAGAGGCTCTGTCCACAGAACTGAGGCAAACATGCTAAAGGTGGTAGGCGGGAATTTGAATTTAGCGGAGGTTGAGACCAGGCTTTTTACACATGTCTGTCTAGGTGTGTTTGCGTTTCAATATGTGTGAGTGTGTGTGTATTTGTTTACTTCCCTTTTTTTCCCCTAAGGTAAGTCCTACCACTCCTGGGATTGGAATGACTCCTTTTCCACTCCCTTAAAACCCATATCCTTCCCTTTCTCCTCCCATTTTTTCCTCTTTTCCTGAAGAAGCGACCAACGGTTGTGAAAGCTTGTATGTCTGTTTGTGTGTAATTTTATTTGTGTCTGTCGACGAGCCTGTCCTGTGAGTAAGCCATCCGTTTTCTATATATATATATATAGGTGGTGATAGTAGCACAAATAAAACACACACATACAAACGCAAGCTTTCACAAGGAAAGACTTTCCTCTCCCAGGATTGGAATGGCTCCTTACCTCCTCCCTTAAAATCCTCATCATTTCCTTTCCCTCTCCTTCCCTTCTGCCTGAAAAAGCAACTGGGTTTCAAAAGCCCGTGTTTGTGTGTCTGTGTGTTTTATTTCTGCTACTATCACCACCTGTGTTCCTTCGCCCGGTGGGTAATCTTCATCTATTTTTTATATATATATATATTTTTTTTTTCTGCTAGGAATTTTTCATGTATAAAATAAAGATTGCTTGACTTACCCAAAGTACAGGCTCGTTGATAGAAACATAAAACACACATAAAAACACACAAACATTCAAGCTTTCGCCACCGCTGGCAGCTTCTTCAGGAAAAAGAGGAAGGAAGGAGAGGAGAAAGGGAAGGATACGGGTTTTAAGGAAGTGGAAAAGGAGTCATTCCAATTCCAGGAGTGGAAGGACTTACCTTAGGGGACAAAAAGGAAGGTAAACAAATACACACACACTCACACATATCCACACGCAAACACACCTAGGCAGACATTTGTAGAAACCAAAGAAGTTAGACAGAGATACCACTTGAGGCAGAGGCTCTGTTCACAGAACCAAGGCAAAGATGTTAAAGATGGTGGGTGGGAATTTGAATTTAGTGGAGGTTGAGACCAGGTGGGCAATGGGAAGAGAGAATTTGTTGAAGGGCAAGTTCCCATCTCCGGAGTTTTGAAAGATTGGTTTTGGTGGGAAGTATCCTTATAACCTGGACGGTGTAACACTGTGCCAAGATGTGCTGGCCGTGCACCAAGTCGTGTTTAGCCACAGGGTGATCTTCATTACCAACAAACACTGTCTGCCTGTGACCGTTCATGTGAATGGACAGTTTGTTGCCGGTCATTCCCACATAGAACGCTTCACAGTGCAGGCATATCAGTTGGTAAATCATGTGGGAGCTATCGCAAGTGGCCTTGCCCTTGATCGTATACACCTTCCGGGTTACAGGACTGGAGTAATTGGTGGTGGAAGGGTGCATAGGGCAGGTTTTACAATGGGGGCGGTTACAAGGGTAGGAGCCAGAAGGTAGGAAAGGTGGTTTGGTGATTGCATAGGGATGGACTAGGAGGTTACGGAGGTTAGGTGGTCGGCGGGAAGACACTCTCGGTGGAGTGGGAAGGATGTCATGAATGATGGATCTCATTTCGGAGCAGGATTTAAGGAAATCGTATCCTTGCTGGAGAGCCACATTCAGAGTCTGCTCCAGTCCCGGAAAGTATCTGGTGACAAGAGGGGCACTTCTGGGGTTATTCGGTGGAAGGTTGTGGATTTGGGGGGATGAGGAGGTGGCTCTGGTAATTTGCTTCTGAACCAGATCAGGAGGATAGCTGCGGGATGTGAAAGCTGTTATTAGGTTGTTGGTGTACTGGTTCAGGGATTCGGGACTGGAGCAAACTTGTTTACCATGAAGACCTATGCTGTAGGGATGGGAACATGGGTAAGGAGCCATTCCAATCCCGGGACAGGAAAGACTTATCTTGGGGAGAGGGGGGGGGGGGGGTAAACACATAAACACACACCCACACATATACACAAACACAAGCACACCTAGGCAGACATACGAGTATGTCTGCCTAGGTGTGTTTGCGTTTGTGTATACGTGTGGGTGGGTGTATATTTGTTTACCCTCCTTTTTTCTCCCCAAGGTAAGTCTTTCCTGTCCCGGGATTAGAATGGCCCCTTACCCACTCCCTTAAAACCCTCATCATTTCCTTTTTCCTTTCCTTCCCTTCTGCCTGAAGAAGCAGCTAGGCTGCAAAAGCTAGCATTTTTGTGTGTGTGTGTGTGTGGCTAAACATGCCTTGGTGCACAGCCAGCACATCTTGGCGCAGTGTTACACTGTCCGGGTTATCTGGATACTTCCCACTGACACCAACCTTTCAGAACTCCGGAGATGGGAACTTGCCCTTCAGCTTATTCTCTCCTCCCGTTGCCCACCTGGTCTCAACCTCCGCTCCACCATCGTTAGCATCTTTGCCTCGGTTCTGCGGACAGAGCCTCTGCCTCAAGTGGTATGTCTGTCCAACTTCTTCGCTTTTTACAAATGTGTGTCTATGTGTGTTTGCGTTTGGATATGTGTGAGTGTGTGTGTATTTGTTTACCTTCCTTTTTGACCCCTAAGGTAAGTCCTTCCACTCCTGGGATTGGAATGACTCCTTTTCCACTTCCTTAAAACCCATATCCTTCCCTTTCTCCTCCCCTTTTTTCCTCTTTTTCCTGAGGAAGCTGCCAGTGGTGGTGAAAGCTTGTATGTGTGTTTGTGTGTGATTATTTGTGACTATCAACGAGCCGGTCATTTTGGTAAGTCATCCGATTTCTATTTTTTATATTTGTTTATCCCACCAGTAAAGTTTCCTTCTGTATATTTTGTAGTCTACTCTAGTGAAAGTGAACGAATATAAACAGACAAGAAACATTAATTCCTGTTGTGGTCTGTTCCTATATGACAGGAGCTTTCTTTGATGTGTAAAAATTCGATATGGAATCAAATTATTCGAACATTGTTACATTTGTTTTGCCTTTGTTATAAACCCATATACTTTTGAGTATAATTACTTTTGATTACAATACAAATGTTTTGAAGATTCTTCCTGTTTGTGGTTTAGGTGTAGTAAATATTGTGGATTTGGTTTCTGCTTTGTTGGGAAACTGTGTTTTCACTTTCGATGTGTTATTGTTACGTTTGTGGGGATTTCACTTCAGCTACAGCTGTAGTGGCTGATCTGGTACATTTAATAATGTAGGTAAATGCATCTCATACAAGTTTCTTATGTTCAACACTCACTGATTTGGCTGGAATTGCAGTAAATCCTGACATTTCTAGGAAGAAAACTGCCGTCTTTCTGTAGAAGGTTGAGTCTTCTGTTGTCATTAGCAATTCTTTTTCTTTATAGAAACTGAAATTCTTGGTTAAAAAGTCGTATATTTCAAGATAATCTTAAATAAACTGTTCTGCAAAGTACCATTTCATACCTACTAATGGTTCTTAGGAAATCTCATAAAGACAAATGTGGAATAATTTTGTGGTTACTACCTATGGCACTACATACCTTTCCCATTGTAAAAAGTATGTTAAAATCAATTTAAACAACACTATTCACACTCATCCGATATAGTATTCAGAAATGTACCTCATCAGCCGCTTGGAGTGCTGCTGTGGTGGTGTATAGAAAAAAATGAGTGGAAGTGTCGTGAGTGTGTATGTTAGACTGTGCGGAGCCAGAGGAGTGGTGGCACCACCAGTGCATATGTTGACACCACATAACAAGAGTGTGTATATCCAATTGAAATTCCACTTCTTTAATTAAAGTATAAATGAACATACCTAACAGGCATAATATCTCTGTAGACCTAATAACTGAGAAAAACAACACCACTATTACATAAATCATAACTGTAGAAATATTAATCTATAATAAGATATATAAATAGAAGGGAGGTCATGAATCTATCACTACTAGGAATATACAATCTGAGGATCTTACAATACTGACAGATAAAGTGAGGACTAACAGTTTGAATTCAAAGTATCTGATATACCATTTTGTAAGGTACTTATGACAACACATGTGATGAGCAAATAATGAATATAAAATTAGTTTCTACCATATATCGAACTGCTGAGAGGGAGGTTTGTGTTGATATTCTAAAATGAATATCAGACATCGAAGCTGTTGGCCTTATTCCCCTCAGTGACGCCATTCGATATATGGTAGTTATAGTAAAGAAAAATAAATTGTAATGATGAATTTGTATATTTATTATATACAATGTACTGTGTGTACTGTTTTCCATTTTCATCTGTTTCATATGTTCGAGAACGCTGAGTCAACAACGATGACGACTGGCAACAGAAAGGTGCCATTGTTAATGTTGCAAAAACCGAAGGTGGTTGTAGTTGTAAATTGTACTGACCACATACAATTTATTAAAACAGACTGGTATGGTGAAAGATTCAGAAGTTAAAACTTCCCCTCAGTCAGGTCTCCGGGAGGGGAACACATTGAGAGTGGACGTATTTGAAAGGAAGAAACATAAGGAAAGATAAGGATTGGAACATGGAATGTGAGGATGCTACTGTAAGCAGGAAAGATAGAGAATGTGAAACAGGAGACAAAAAGGAACAGATCAGATGCACTCAGTGTTGATTCTCCTAATAGCATGTAGCTACATTCATTAAGCAACAATACTAAAATAGACCAGAAGAAGGGCACTCAAGCGTCCGAAACTGGTCGTCTAAAATACATAATTACAAGCAACTGGTTGCTGAATTCTATTAATTTATAAGACTAGATGGCCTCAGTTTGTGTGAAATGAGATGGGGAGAGAATGGAGAGATAAAAGCTATTTTACTCAGGGGAAATAAAGAGTGGTGAAAACGGAGTAGGAATACTGATAGGGTAAAAGCTGAAAAATGAGGTAATGAAGTTACAATATATTGATGGAAGACTGATGATTCGACTCAAGGGTAGTTCAAAAGATTTGGTGTTAATACAGATATATAGGCCTCTATGCCAACCAGCCAGCACAGAGATGAAGAAGTCGAAGGATATTATGAGAAAGCTGTCATCAGGTTATTCGTGTACTGGTTCAGGGATTCAGGACTGGAGCAGACTCGTCTGCCATGAAGACCTAATCTGTAGGAAAGGGACCGTTTGATATGGAAAGGATGGCAGCTGTCTTTGAAGAAAAGGAGTCATTTCAATCCCTGGAGTGGACGGACTTATCTTAGGGGGTAAAAGGGAAAGATAGACAAGCACACACACACCCACACACAGACACACGCAAACACGACAAGGTAGACATTTGTAGAAAGCAAAGAGGTTGGACAGAGATAACATCAAAGAGACCAATCACTTCCTCAATTGCCTGAAATCCTTACCCAGCCTGTTACCTCCTGAAACCATCCTTGTAAACATTGATGCCACTTCCTTATATACAAATATTCCACATGCCCAGGGCCTCACTGCGATGGAATATTTCCTTTCACGCCGACCACCCACTTCCCTACCTAAATACTGTTTCCTTAATCCCCAACCCGGTTCATCCTAACCCACAACTTCTTCACTTTTGAGAGCCAGACATACCAACAACTAAAGGGAACAGCCACGAGAACCGGGATGGCCCCCTCGTATGCAAACTTATTTATGGGACGCTTAGAGGAAGCCTTCCTGGATACCCGAGCCTGTCAACCCAAAGTTTGGTATAGATTCATTGATGACATCTTCATGATCCGGACTCTTAGTGAAGAAGAACTCCAGAATTTCCTCTCCAACCTCAACTCCTTTGGTTTCATCAGATTCACCTAGACCTATTCCAAATCCCATACCACTTTCCTTGATGATGACCCCCATTTATCCAATGGCCAGCTTTACACATCTGTTCACATCAAACCAACCAGCTTTCAGATCCCACAACTACCCTCCTTATCTGGTACAAAAGCAAATAGCCAGGGCCACTCTTCCCCCCAACCCAGAACCTCCCAAAGAGGGACCCTAGAAGTGTCCCTCTTGTCATCAGTTACATACCAGGACTGGATTGGACTCTAAATGTGGCTCTCCAGCAAGGATACGACTTCCTAAAATCCTGTCCTGAAATGAGATCCCTCCTTAATGACATACTTCCCACTCCACCGAGAGTGTCTTTCCGCCGCCCACCTAACCTCCGTAATCTCCTAGTCAATCCCTACGAAATCCCCAAACCACCTTCCCTACCCTCTGGCTCCTACCCGTGCAACTGCCCCTGGTGTAAAATCTGCCCTATGCATCCTCCCACCATCACTTATTCCAGTCCTGAAACCCAAAATGTGTACACAATTAAGGGCAGAGCCACTCGTGATAGCACCCACGTGATTTACCAACCGGCACACCTGCACTGTGAAGCATTCTATGTGGGAATGACCGGCAACAAACTGTCCATTCGCATGAACGGTCACAGGCAGACAGTATTTGTCGGTAATGAGGATCACCCTGTGGCTAAACACGCCTCGGTGCACGGCCGGCACATCTCGGCACAGTGTTACACCGTCCGGCTTATATGAATACTTCCCACTGACACCAACCTTTCAGAACTCCAGAGATGGGAACTTGCCCTTCAACATATTCTCTCTTCCTGTTGCCCACCTGCCCACCATTCTACAACATCTTTGCCTCCAATCTCAGAGCCTCTGCCTCGACTGGCATCTCTGGCCAACTTCTTTGCATTTTGCATATGTCTGCCTTTGTGTGTGTGCGCGTGTATGTGTGTGTGGGTGACTGTGTTTGTTTACCTGTCCTTGTTCCACAAAGGTAAGTCTTTCCTCTCCTGGGATAGGAATGACTCCTCACCCACTCCTTTAAACCCACATCCTTTCCTTTTCCCTCTCCTTCCCTGCTCTTTGCCTGAGGAAGCAACTAATAGTTGTGAAAGCTTGCTTTTGTGTGTGATTGTGTTTTATTTATGTTGCTGTCACATACCTGTGCTCCTTCGCACGGTAAGTAAATTTCGTGTACTTTTTATATATATCAATAAATATGAGATCGTACAAATTTTATATGTCATTTGTTTTTTGACTACTATCTCTCTTTGTTATGATACTGCACTTATAAGTTTGTATGTTATGCAAGATAGCGTTATTTCTTCCATATTCTCCAATAAATATAACATGATTTTAGAAAAAAGGAGATAGACAGAGAAGTACTAACTCAAGGCAGGAATAAATAAGTACCTGGGCAACACCGAGTTTTAGGCTAGTTTACAATAAAACTAAATAAAGGTCATTTATTGTTTTGTGATTGCTTGGGAGATAAATGAGATATTGTGTACAATTTATTAATACATAAATAAAGAATTTAAGTATGTAAAAAAATTGTGAATTTCTAGGGCCGTGTTTGGGCTGGAGCATTCAAGTGTTTTCAGTAATCAGTTATTGGAGCAAATTAGAAATTTCAGTGGCATTTTTCTGCACATTGGGTACGAAGGATTTTTGTGCTAGTAGAAATTCTTCTAGAAATCCAAATCGAGTGTAATTTTGTTGCTCGGGAAAGCTTTCTTGAAACTCATACCATTTTGTGTAGTAATTTTAAAAAGCACGAAAAAGAAATGCAGTAAAACGCAGCACAGGAAATCTGATTTTAGGTTTTGAGAAATTATCAAACTTAGCATGACATATTTACAGGCTGTTTGACTGTTGTTCAGTGCAGTGTTTGATAATGAAACAATTATGCCAGATACAGTACTGTTTGTCCACGGTAAGTTGATGATTTGTGTGCCGGCTGTTGGCAGTGGAAGTCTCCAGACAGAGTGAGTTACAATGTTTATGAATAAATCTCACAGAGTTAAAAGTCTTTCAGATTCTTATTACCTTCACACACCAAAGCTAATAATATCTTAGCCACGTAAAAATACTCCTCTTCGTTTACACCGACTAGTCAAGCTCCTCGTTACAAACCCATTTCACTCGACCCTAAGCGAAATCCGTATCGGGGATGCGATGATGTTGAAGCCAAAAAACTGGACTGCTACAGATGCAAATTATTGCCACAACCTCCCTACAGCTCAGGCACAAGCAGGAGTTAACGAGTGTTGTTCACAAAGTTGGAAAAACCAATACATTACCTATCTACGGAAGAGCTTCCTACCACCTTTACCTTGAGCCATTCGATATGTGAATGCGAGTGGTGTCCGAGAATTTGGATTGTGTAATAAAGAAGCAGGGAGACTATAGTGAAGTACAGTAAAGAGGTACTGGAAAAGAAAAATAAACAAGCTAAAACAAATAGTTGGCGTTTATTATTTATGACATGTTCCTCATATTATATGACTTGAAATTTTTTGTTTGCATGAGCAATAAAGCGAGTTGGAAAGTTTGTTTTTGTATAATTCCATTATATTTTTATGTAAAGTGTCTGCAGCAGATTTTTTTTAAGTGTGCGTATCTAATAAGCTCACCAGACAAAAGTAGTCAACACTGGAGACATTATTATAAGAATATCAATAACTACCTAGATAGGAAGTGGTCCAGAAAGTTGTACACCCAGGTTAAGCGACTCACTATCGATCCAATCGTGCAGTTTCACAGAATTGCAGGAGTGCCGCTCCGATGAGTCTCACAGATTTTGTACATGGTTTCTGTCAGGTAATTCTGCAGCCTAATCGTGATGTGATAGGACAGTGTTCAGAAAACCAGACACACATTCTTCCTGCAGGATAAATTCTGCTACTGTAATCTTGAAAAATAGGCTTATCAGTAACACACCCATCGTGTGATGTCGACCTAAAGTTTCCATCAAAATATTATCTAGCTAACAAGTCAGGATGGACCTTCGTTCGGTAACTGCAGCAATCCATCAGGATCTTTTGTAACCACAGTTCTGACGGTATCCGGCCACATGTCATGCAGTGGCTTGTAGACATGCTGAAAAGGCCATCATAAAATACCATCAAATCCACCAACTTCACACATGTATGGTGATTCTTGTCACTCTCCCACTGAGTCATTCCATGTCAACTCACCTAGCACTCCCTGCTCGACCATCGCGGATTTCGATGAAATTTAATGTGGACATTAGCACGTGTTCCCAATGAACATTGGTCAATTTTAAGGCTCGTCGAAGCAATACTGTCCGCGATATAGTCAGTTATATCACACCTTCTGCGACTTTGCGCAAGGCGAGCATAAATTTTTGGAGACTGAGTTGTTATAACTTGGGCAATATTTCATTGAAAGAGATGACATTTGTCCATTTTGTACAACTGTATACATTCTCTTGGGAATAATAATGAAAATAATTTAACGTGCCATATACAGCCAGAAAAAGTCAGCCAAAGTTGCTCAAAAAAATCGGCGCCCAAAAAAACTTCAAAGTTTGGCGTCCTATATCTCAGGGACTAAAGCTGTGATGAACGTGAAACTTGGCATGTGGTAACCTAACAATACAACGTTCTCAAATATAAAGTTTCGTTTAGGTATCACTTTAGAATAGTGAATTAATGAATTGTAAAGTTGGAGATTTTAGAAAAAGATTAAAAATGCAGCATTTTTTATCTTATTTTGCAAAAAAAATCTATGTCCTATAAAACTTTTCAAACTGGACTGACTAGAAAGACCATTATTTTAACTGCATAAAAAGTGTATTTGCTCATCCAACACAGGCTAACAATGCTAGATAATTTGAATAAAAGTTGGACATATAAATCACGATACAAAAAAAGTGTTAAACTTTGGATTTTTATGTCTGCTAAACTAAATGCATGCTGTACATGAAACTTTGTACTTAATAGGTTGATAGCACAGGGATGTGGCATAAAAAATTTCAGCCTCCTATTTCCTATATTCTACAAAATTGTCGTAAACATGACGATTTTTGTGAGAAGGTGAAAATAAGGTCTATTTGATACTTCTTTTACAAATACCGGTTCCTAGTAAAGCTTCGAAACCAGTCTCATATCAATCAACATGTTTTACGGAACGGTTTAATTCCCAACACTGATGAACAATGCTACATAAATTAAAGCAAACTAGGCGGAAAAATAGCACTGTAAATATCGTTTTACCTTTCGGTTTTTATATTCTTTAATAAAAACTACGATAAGTGTAAAATTTTGCACACAACATTTTAGTAACATAAGGTTCCCCATTGTAAAATATCATTCACATACTGCCTTCCCGATTTCTACAAAATCTGTTCAAATTTTTGATTTTCGTAAAATAACAAATGTGTATCTCATTTTAATTGCTTTTTGATCTTTTTTTTTTTTTTTTCTTTTTTTTTTTCGTAATTGAATTGAATCTATTCATAGTTGAACTGAGCATGTCATTAAGCATCCAGAAAATCACGTTCGGTTTTCCAATGTGTACTAACAAAATCTGAAGATGATGGACAAATTTGAAGGAATCGACTGCATCAACAGGCTACACTGCAGCAACCTGTTGTCCGTGTTTTGCTGCACATATTTTTTTTATTTTTGTATTGAAAAGTTGTATCGCACTTAATTGCAATATTAGACACAGTAGGTCTTCGAGTTGACCTTCCATTACTGCCTCCAGTGACATGCAAGTTTCCTAGCTCCTGTTTTGTTAATGGCTGTCCTTTCAACGTATTGTAAAAGTTGGATGAACTACTTTCCTGTATTATAAATTGTGTTTAAAATTGATATAAGTCTATCGATGAGTGATCTAATGCTTGAATGGTGATCTGAAAGAAATTATCCTCAATGCCACAAAGGCAATGTCTATTCGAAGAAAATTGGGATCGAATCTCTGACAGATGGTTAGTAGATCAAAAACTACTTGTTGCTCTATGACCAGTGATCAAGCTTAAGGATATTGTGCAAGTCTGCCTGCACCACAAGCAAAAATACCTCAACAAGTATGAGACAGCACACGGCACTGTGAGAGAAATTACTTATCAATTTAAAAATAAAAACCACATGCAACATATAACACGGGCACAGGTTGCTATATTGTAGTCTGTTAACACGGCAGATTCCCTCAAATCTGTCCGTAATTTTCAGGTTTTGTTAGCACACATAGGAAAGCCAAACATGATTTTTTGGATGATTAAAAAAAATTAAATGAGATACACATTTGTAATTTTACAAAAATCAAAAGTTTGAACAGATTTTTGTAGAAATGACGAATGAATGATATTTTACAAGGAGAAACCTTATGTTACTAAGTTGTTGTGTGCAAAATTTCACACTTATTGTAGTTTTCATTAAAGAGATATAAACACCCAAAGGTAAAAACTTTTTCGCAGCGCTATTTTTCTGCCTAATTTCATACTTATTGTAGTTTTCATTAAAGAGATATTTTACCCAAAGGTAAAAACTTTTTCACAGCGCTATTTTTCTGCCTAGTTTGCTTCAATTTATGTAGCATTGTTCATCAGTGTTGGGAATTAAATCCATGTTTCTGTGGTTCCTTAAAACATGTTGATTGATATAAGACTGGTTTCGAAGCTTTACTAGAAACCGGTATTTGTAAAAGAAATGTCGAATACACCCTATTTTCACCTTGTCACAAAAATTGTCATGTTTACGCCGATTTTATAGAATATTGGGAAATAGTATGAGGCTGAAATTAAAAACTTTTTTCATACAATGATTTATGCGTTCAACTTTGATTCAAATTTACCTAAACAAAACTTCATGTTTGAGAACCTTGTATTGTTTTACATTTGTCATAGATTTAGTCCCCGAGATATAGGACGCCAAATATTATTATTATTATTATTATTCTTTTTTTTTTTTTTTTTTTTTTTTTTTTTTTTTTTTTTTTTTTTTTTTTTTTTTTTTGTGAGCAACTTTGGCTGAATTTTTCTGGCTGTATATGGCATGTTACATTATTTTCATTATTATTCCCAAGAGAATACATACAGTTGTACAAGATGGCCAAATGTCATTTCTTTCAACGAAATATTGCCCGAGTTATAGCAACTCAAAATTTTCAAAAATTTACGCTCACTCTGCACGAATTCACACATCGTGTGAAACAACTGACTATATCTTGGACAGTATTGCTTTGACGAGTCTTAAAATTTTCCAATGTTCTTTGGGGACATGTGGGATTGTTCACTAAAAATTTCATCGAAATCCGTGATGGTCGAGCAGGAAAATGTTTCGAAATTAGGCAATTTGACATGGAATGACCCCACTTCCTTACAGTGACACAATCAGAACATTAATGTCCCATCAACTGCTGCCACCTTATGCTCACTGAAAAGTCATGTACCCCTTGCTGAGCACGTGAATCGATTTCCGGAGAATGAGTAAAAGCTTAATGATTCATATGTGCATAAGTACTTGGGGGAAGGGGGAGGAGGAGGGGCAAATGAATCTTTTGTCCAGTGAGGTTCTAAAATACTGGGTGTTTAAGGAGGAACAGTACATATTTCAGCAGATGGTGGTATAAACAAACTGCAATGAAAAAATGCCTATATATATCCAATTTTATTGAGTTCAGAGACAGAGGTGTTATATCCCCAACAAACTAAAAGCAAAGACAAATAAGGACTTTTAAAGCTTATTTTCGAAAATTCCACCACAACTTCAAGGCACTTTTGAGTTTTCTCGATAACATCATGTGAAACTCTTCTGAGGTGATCTTCATGTTTTTTTATGAGGGCTGCATTATTCATAAACCAATGAATCTTGTGTTTACTTCTTCTTTGTAGACTTCACCCATCAACCATTTCCAACAGCAAAACTCCAGGGCATGTAAGGGCCGGGGACCTAGGTGGCCAAGACATGCCCATATCTGCTGACACATCTTCCAGTGAAAATTCTGTAGGTATGAAAAATATTATTAAAATTTTTTGTGGCAATTGATGTGATGAGCTTCAGGCTCACTATTCCCGTCTGAGGATGACGCCTAAGTCACTTACAGTAAACTTCGGCATCACTGTCTCCGTATGAGAACGTCACCTACTACAGTGAATTAAATTAACCCTGGAATGCTACACTTACATTTATTGACAGGTATGCTTTGCTGGGGTACAGGTGTACCCCAGATAATAACGGACTTTTAAAATGTTTACATCTTTTTTATTTCAAAGTGATAAAATAAACACTTAAGTCATATTTAAGAAAAAAAAGTTCCACATAGAAAAAATTACAGTATTGGGAGAGAAGAAGCACACACTTTCCTTTGATAGTTCAAACAAACAAAAATTGTTTACAAATAGGACATTTAATTATGAATTTTCAGTCTCAAGCCATTGGACAGAAAACACACTTCCCAATTGTGGATTCTGGAATCCGTTGGGCTTCTTGTTCTTTGGCAGATCCAAAATACAGCTGACGGTTTGATGAAGTTCAGTTCTCGGTCTCACCAAATGTCATAACACATATGGTCGCATCATATCTTAAGTCAATCTCATTAGGTAACATCGTCAGGTTTGAAATATTTCTTTCTCATATACAGACCTCCCTCTCCATAGTAAAAGAGTCGTTTCGTCCTCCTTCTTAAAGTCGATAGAGTTTTCGACTTGTTATTTCTTTTCACCTAACAAAAATCAATTTACAGATAATTTTCAATTATCCACAAAAACAATAGGTAAGTTAAGCTACACCTTTAGCATTGTATAACCTCTTTGTTTATAATAAGTATGAATATACCACACTTGAAACCATATTTACAGGTGTAAAGAATCCTAGTCTTTATTATGCTACACTGGTGTGCACCTGTATCCAAATGTTAAATAATGCAAAAAGCATGAACACTATTGAAACTTGAAGGTCACATGCATACTGACGTGCTTAGCCAGGAAACTACATGACAGCACATGACTGCAGTGCTACCTGTTAGTCATTAGCTGCACTGTGGTACTGGTCTACCCCCAGTAGCATTCCAGGGTTAAGTAATGGCATTTTCCTCATCGTGCATGCTGCTGTGGCCTAAGGATAACAACAAATTTGTATTTTTTTATTTTTTAAATTTCTTTTATATAGTTGCCTACGACACCTTCGACAGTCGACCGTGGCAGTCTTTTGAAGAAGAATTCCACCGACTGCGACTGTGTATTGCAGAAAAGACAGCATTCGGATTCAGATTCAGAAGATTATGACGAATTGGAGCGTCTTGAAACCTTACGGACGGCACGAACACAAAAACTTCACAAAATTAGACCTAAACACTCCCATTCTTTGCAACACACAATGTTAACTCCCTGCACGAAACTGGAAAATTAAAGATTGTCACTGACATCATGAAAAAGCATAAAATTCTAATTGTGGCCCTTCAATAAATTAGAAACAGTGATCAAGACCTTTTAGAATCACAAGGATACTGACTTTACAAAGGAATCCCTGGAAAACAAGTCATGAAAAATTGCCCACAATCCAGTAATGGATTTATAATAGATCTCAAAATCATGGACTCAGTCATAAAATTTAAATCTCGGTCCCTGAGACTTGCATGTCTAACTTTGAAATCTGCAAATAAGATCTACACAATTATCAATGCACATTCTCCCAGTAATAAAAAAATAACACCTTAAAGGATAGAGAAGAAACACAAAAATTCTGGGGTCTTTTGGATCAAACCTTAAACAACATCTCTCCATCAAACAACAAAATTCTTCTCGTGATTTCAATGCGCAACTGGGGCAAGAAAAAAGATACCGAAATATCACTGGAAAATGGCAAGTGCATAAGCAAATCAACAAAAAATGGTCAAAGATTGGTTGAAATTTACAGAAATCACAACCTTATCTGAAAATCAACATGTTTTAAAAGGAAACCCCACAAATTAAAAACCTAGAAACACCCTGACTTCAGAAAAGGTGAATGGCAACTGGACCACGTCTACATGAATAAATTTTACCACCGGGAAATCTACATTGTCAAAGCCCTAAGAAGGAAAGACACAGGATCAGACCACTATGTGGTGAAGATCAAAATAGAATTAACTCCAGTAGTAAAGAAAAGACATCAAATAAAACTAGGAGAAAATTTGACCCTACCACCTTAATACAAAATAAGGAGTATTATAGGAAAACTGGGGAAGGATCTATCAAAACTAAAATGCTAGAAGAATTAACCACCACAATGCCCAAAAGTAAAAAGAATCAAACTTTATAACTCATTCAACAAAGAAAGTTGGGCCATAAAATCATCAGACAAACAAAACATACACATCTTAAAAATAGTCAAGAAAAGATAGAAAAGAATTTCAAGAAAAAACAGCCACGAGATTATTACAAAACTTTTGGCAGATGTTGTTATGGTCTTCAGTCCCGAGACTGGTTTGATGCAGCTCTCCACCCTACTCTATCCTGAGCAAGCCTCTTCATCTCCTCATAAGAACGGCATCCCACATCCATTTGAATCTGCTTACTATATGCATCTCTTGGTCTCCCTCTGCGATTTTTACCCCACACACTTCCCTCCAATGCATAATTTACAATTCCCCGATGTCTAAGAATGTGTCCTACCAAGCGATTCCTTCTTTTAGTCAAGGTATGCCAAAAATACCTTTTCTCACCAATTCTGTTCAGTACCTCTTCATTAGTTACGTAATCTACCTACCTAATCTTCAGCATTCTTCTGTAACACCACATTTTAAAAGCCTCTATTCTCTTCCTGCCCACACTGCTTATCGTCATGTTTCACTCCCGTACAAGGCAACACTCCACACAAATACCTTCAGAAAAGACTTCCTTACACTTAAATTAATATTCGATGTTAGCAAATTTCTCTTTTTCAAAAATGCTTTTCTTCCCATTGCCATTCTGCATTTTATATCCTCTGTACTGCAACTGTCAAATGTTATTTTACTAGCCAAGTAACAAAATTCATCTACCACCTTCATTGTTTCATTACCTAATCTAATTCCTTCGGCATCGCCTGATTTTCTAAGACTGCATTCCATTATCTTTGTTTTTCTCTTGTAAATGTTCATTTTATACGCTCTCTTCAACACACTGTCCATTCCATTCAACTGCTCTTCCAGGTCCTTTGCTGACTCTGACAGAATTACAATGTCATCAGCAAAACGCAATGTTTTTATTTCTTCACCCTGAACTTTAATTCCTATTCCAAATTTTTCTTTGCTCTCCTTCACCGCCTGCTCGATGTACAAATTGAATATCATCGGAAAAAGGCTACAACCCTGTCTTACTCCCTTCCCAACTAATGCTTCCCTTTCATGCCCTTCGAGTCCAATAACTGCGGTCTGGCTTTTGTACAAGTTGTAAATAATTCTCCTTTCCCGGTATTTTACCCTTGCTGACTTCAGAATTTGAAATAGTGTATTCCAGTCAACATTGTCAAAAGCTTTCTCTAAATACACAAAAGCTAAAAATGTAGGTTTGCCTTTCCTTAATTATCTTCTAAGATAAGACGTAAAGTGAGTATTTCCTCCCGGGTTCCTATGTTCTTCCTGAATCCAAACTCATCATCCCCGAGGTCAGCTTCTACCAGCTTTTCCATTCTCCTGTAGATAATTTGTGTTAAAATTTTGCAACCATGACTTACCAAACTGGTGGTTCTGTAATTTTCACATCTATCTGCAACTGATTTCTTTGGAATGGGGATTATTACATTTTTCTTAAAGTCTGAGGGTATTTCGCTTGTCTCATATATCTTACACATCGGGTGAAATAGTTTTGTCATGGCTGGCTCTCCCAGAGACTTTAGTAGCTCTGAGGGAATGTCATCTACTCCCAGGACCTTGTTCCAACCTAGGTCTTTCAGGGCTCTGTCAAATTCATCTCTCAGTGTAGTATCTCCTATTTCATCTTGATCTACTTCCTCTTCCCTTCCTACAACATTGTCTCTAAGTTCATTTCCTTTGTAGAGCTCCTCTATGTACTCTTTCCACCTTTCTACTTTCCCTTCTTTGCTGAGAACTGGTTTTCCATCTGAGTTCCTGATATTTGTAGAGCTGTCTTTCTTGTCCCCAAATGTCTCCTTTGTTCTCCTGTAGGCAGCATCCACTTTTCCCCTTCTTATACATTCTTCAACAGATTTGCATTTGGCTTCTAGCCACTCCTGTTTAGCTATTTTACACTTCCTGTCAATCTCATTTCTTAGTCATCTGTACTACATTTTGCCTGTTTCATTTACGGCATTTTTATATTTTCTCCTTTCATCAATTAACTTTAGTATTTCAAATTTATGATACGAATATTTAGAGGAAAAAATTCCTAACACAAAAAAATATATGTAAAAAATAGATGAAGTCTACTTACCAGGCGAAGGAGCACAGGCAGTGATAGTAACAAATAAACACACACACACACACACACACACACACACACACACACAAACCCACTCCCTTAAAACCCTCATCATTTCCTTTTCCCTCTCCTTCCCTTCTGCCTGACAAAGCAGCTAGGCTGCGAAAACCAGCGTTTGTGTGTGTGTGTGTGTGTGTGTTTATTTGTTACTATCACTGCCTGTGCTCCTTTGCCTGGTAAGTAGACTTCATCTATTTTTTACATATAACTTTAGTATTTCCTGTGATATCCAAGGATTTTTTGTAGGTCTTGCCTTCCTACCTATTTCGTCCTCTGCTGCCTTCACTATTTAATCTCTCAGTGCTACCCATTCCTCCTCTACTGTTTTATTCCCCCCCCCCCCCCTTTCTGTCAATTGCTGCCTAAGGTTCCCTCTGAAATTCTTAACTTGAAAAATATGAACCTCCAACATTAATGCTGACAGATAAATCAGGCTAGCTGGCCCACAGTAATAAAGAAAATGCAGAGATCCCTGCACAGACATTCAATAAACTTCTGAATTGCGATGACCCACTGGAAACGTTCCATGTAAACACTGACACGCCCATTTTAACCACCCAAAATATAATAGATCCACTGACCATCAATAAGATAGAATTTGCAGTTACGGAACTAAAAAATTAAAAAGGCATGTGACGCATTTGCGGAAATCTGGAAAAATGCACGGGAGCCTACAATCGTAAATCTCCAACATCTAGTCGAAATTTGGGTTCCGAAGAAAACTCCAGTACACTGGACCTCAGGAATAATCCATCTATTATTTAAAAGAGGAGATATTACATAGGACTAACACTTCCAGACTGCACATACAATATTTTCTCCCGCTTAACTTACAAAAACACTCTGCAACCACAACTTGGTGAATATTGAGGAGGATTTCCCCCATACAGAAGCTGCCCAGATCAGAGTCTCAGCTTGAAACTAATAATGGAATATTACAAATACGGAAATCAACAGCTATTTATTTCAGTCATAGATTTTTTGTACAATAGTATTCATAGACCCATACTTTTAAAAATTCCTACAGCATATGGCCTTCACCCAAAACTAGTAAAAGTCATTGAACCATCTGACCAACACAAGTTCCAAGGTAAAGTTCAGGGGAGAAATGTCGAACACTATCACAATAGAACTGGCCTTAGACAAGGAGATGGATAATCCCCACTGTTCTTTAATGTGGCTCTGGATTATATTATGAAGATTTGCCAAAACGAAAACAAACCTAGAATAAAAATCAGAGAAAGGCCCTCAATAAGAACAAACTGCCTGGGTTTGCAGATGATTTAGCTGTCTTTAGCTCTCTTAGCTCTTCGAGCCCACATCACCAGTCTCCAGAAAATCACTCTGCAAATAGGACTGCAAATATCCTTCAAGAAAACAGAGATCATGCCCATGAAACCTCTCGATCAAAAACTTGACGTAGTCCAACTATTTAAATATCTTGAAGAAATCATTATGCACAACTTAAATGAGAAAGCAACATGGATAAATAGAACCAACAAAATGAAAAAGGCACAGTTTCTAACCTTGTCAACATATAATAAGAAATTCCTCTCAATAGATATTAAGATCCAATACTATAAAACCGTAACTCTCCCAGAAGCCACTTACGGTTGTGAAATGCTGTTCCAGGTTAAAAATGGAAGAAGAACTGATCAGCTCCTCAAAACACCAGGTTGAAGGAGTCTGGAAAATCCTTCTCAATTCAACTATCAGAAGATTGAGCCAGTCACCAGCACAATGAAGAATAAAAGAATCTCTTACTTTTTTCACATCTTAAGACTGTCTGAGAACAGAATTTTATGGCAACTAGTGATTAGAAGTCTTGGAAAGAAGACAGGAGGGCATTGGGTCAAAGAAATTCAACAGGATTTAGAGGCGGTTGGCCTCAAAACTGCTGATGCTAAGGACAAAAGATCAACAACCTTCTTAAGAAGCATAAATTTCCAGCAGAAATGACACACAGAAAGCCAAAGACAAACTTAGGAAGGCCCCATCAGAGTGAATGAAGAGGTACTGGGTGGAAGACGAGAACCGAGCACTGCAACCTTCAAAGAAAAAGTGAACTGCAACGACCCAAGTGGTCCAATGAGGCCAATCAAGTTAATAATAATTGGGCTATGAGAGGCTTATGGACGGAGAAGGAAATTGGCCATGCCCTATGAAAGGAACCATTCAAGCATTTGCCTGGAGGGATTCAGGAAAATCATAGAAAACCTAAATGAGGATAGCCGGAGGTGGGAACCACAGACCTTCTGAATGTGAAACAGGGCAGAGTTCCCGAAAAGTCGTACGTTAGCAGAGTTGGAGAAGGAAAGACTGACTGTCAGGGACAAAGTTCTCAGCTTTTCAAATCCCTTCCCATGCAGCCCCAAAAATTAGTATTTCCTTCTCATACCATACGATGTCACCACTGACCCTGCTTTCAGGGTGATATTTTTTTCCCTATCAAATCTAATATATAAAAATTAATGTTTGTTTATTCATATTTTATGCGCAGCCATATAGTTAGTCCAATTGTAATGAAACATTGTCAACATATTGCTCGCACTTTCGCAAAATTTATAGGCACAATTGTATCACTGTACAACACACAGTTCAGATGATATGATGTCAGGAAAAACTGCCACATTATGAATATCATTTAAATGTATTACTTCTTAGCTACTTAATGTATTTGCAACATATTTTGCAAACAGTATCCATTTATTGCAATTAATGCACCTCTAAAATTATTTCATTGTACAAGTTGTAGTTCAGGAGATACGACATCACAAACACTGAGGTGCGTGGGACACGTCCGTGCGGCAAAGGATACTTTATTTACAGATGACGATGAAATCTAGAGTTTCGGTCCTACCTCCATGAAATTTTGTATGACTGACATTCAATACAAGATGATAGCCACTACTACATACTGTGCATGGCGGAGGGTACTTTCTTTACAGACTTCGACACATTTTTATTCCAATCTTGAAGAAATTTTGTACACATCACCTTCAAAACAAGAGGAAGGTCACTGATAACGTAAAATTCTGCACGTCAGAGGGTACTACGGACTTCAACAAAATCTAGATTTTTACTCTAATCTCGATGTAATTTTACACACTCGACTTTCAGAAGAAGATGACATTCATTTTCTAGAAAAAATTTCGTTTGGTACATGGCAGAGGGTACTTTACTTAGAGACTTTGACAGTAACAAACAGTTTTATTCTGATCATCAAGAAATTTTGCATACTCTACCATCAAAAGAAGAGGGAAGGTCACTGCGTAAATAATATTTTGTGCGGTGCACGGCTGAGGCCACCTTATGCCAGACTTTGACACTGTTTTACCAATTACCGTGAAAGTTGGCTCATTATGTATGTATTCATGGTAAAGGTGTTTATTAATCTGCAAGCTACTGTATGATAGGTAGCAGAGGGTACCTTGCAATAAACTCAAGTTTCACTGATCATACAAAATGTGCAGAACATGTGGCTCAGGAAGGGCATCCAGCCATCGCCTAAAATTAACCACATCAACTGCGTAGCCAACCGGGCTGTAAAAGGTACAGGAAAAAGGAGATGAGGAGAGGAACAGGAGGACTGAGGCGGCGGAGGTGGAGAGGGCAGGGAGGGTGAGGTGAACAGAGAAGGGGGAGGAAGAGCGTGGAAGGAAAAGATACCCGGCCGACATTGGGTTATCAGCTAGTTATATCACTTTTGTACCTGTGGAATCTGACCTTGGGGAAGATCAGTTTGGATTTAGGAGAAATGTAGGAACACAGGAGGCAATAAATTATGACTTATCTTAGAAGATAGGCTAAGGAAAGGCAAAGCTATGTTTTTAGCATTTGTACATTTGGAGAAAGCTTTTGATAATGTCGACTGTTGCATAATGTGTCATCCACTTCAGGCATCCTGGACTGGGATGACACATTCAACTTAATATACAAGTCTTTTTGTTTTCTGAGAGTACAGAATATCTAATGGATGACTTGAAAATGGGCTGTGGCCACCCTGAATCTAGTCGTCAATGAATGAAAGTCCTGTTTTAACAACAAGGGAAGGCCCAGTAAGAAATGTTAATAATAATATGTAGATAGGGAACAACTCACCATAAAAACGAACGTTAAGCCGCAAATAAAAGACACACAAACACAAGCACGAGACCCCGATACAAAACCTACCCAATCCACCCACCCAGCACTTCCTATTCCAGTCCCGTCACACGCTTGTCCTACCCCATCAGATGCCTAGCCACCTGTGAAAGCAGTCATGTAATATACCAACTCTGCTGCAATCACTGCTCTGCATTCTATTTATTTTTTATTTATTTATATTTTTTTTCTCCGCAGTGTAGAAAATGGCTATGACGTGCAATCCCAATGGGGCACAATTAAGTATGGGGTGCCCCAGGGATCTGTTTTGGGACCCTTGCTGTTTCTTATTTATATAAATGATATGCCTTCGAGTATAACAGGTGATTGTAAAATATTTTTGTTTGCTGATGATACCAGCTTGGTAGTGAAGGATGTTGTTCATAATATTGACACAGTATCAAACAATGCAGTTAAAGAGATAAGTTCATGGCTTGTAGAAAATAAGTTGATGTTAAATCACAGTAAAACTCAGTTTTTACAATTTCTAACACATAATTTGATGAAACCTGACATTCTGATTACACATAATGGGCATGTGATAAGTGAGACTGAACAGTTCAAATTTCTAGGTGTTCATATAAGACAGTAAGCTGTCATGGAAAGCCCATGTTCAGGATCTTGTTCCAAAACTAAATTCTGCTATATTTACCATTAGAACAATATCTGAGATAAGTGATTTTTCAACACGAAAAGTAGTCTATTACGCTTACTTTCACTCACTTATGATGTACGGCATTGTTTTTTGGGGTAACTCGCCTGATGTAAAAAGGATATTTCTGGCTCAAAAACGGGCGATTCGAGCAATATCTGGTGTAAGTTCGCGAAGTCATGTCAACCCCTTTTCAGTAGTCTGGGAATTTTGACTATGGCGTCACAATACGTTTTTTCTTTAATGTCATTTGTTGTTAATAATATCAGCTTATTCCCATGAGTTAGTAGCTTTCACTCAGTGAATACTAGACAGAAGTCGAATCTACATTTGCATCAGACCACCTTCACACTTGTGCAGAAAGGGGTACAGTATTCTGCGGCATCTTTCAATAAGCTGCCACAAGAACTAAAGAATCTTAGCACTAATCCACATGCTTTCAAATCTAAATTGAAGAGTTACCTCATGGCTCATTTCTTTTATTCTGTCGAGGAACTCCTAGAAAAGTTAAACAATTAAGCTAATTTATTTTTTCTTTATTGATTCTTTTCACTTTGTCTTAAGATTGTCGTGTGCAAAGGACTACTTAAAATTTTTCTATTACCATTCTTGTGTAACAATTAATGTATTGACTTGTTCCATGACCATGGAGTCTCACTCCTCAATTGGGTCCTATGGAACAGAAAAAAACAATAAATAAATAAATAAAACTGGAATAAACTCTTCCAAATTTTGAAAGTAACAGGGGTAAAACATAGGAAGCAAAGGATTATATTCAACTTATACAAAAACCAGACAGCGGTTATTAGAGTCGAAAGGTGTGAAAGGGAGGCAGAGGTTGGGAAGGGAGTAAGACAGGGTTGTAGCCTTTCCCCAATGTTGTTCAATTTGTACATTGAGTAACCAATGAAGGAATGCAAGGAGAAATTTGGAGAGGGAATTTTGAAGTTCGGGGAGAAGTAGTAAAAACTATGTCAATGACAGTAATTTTGTCAGAGACCAAAAAGGATCTGGAAGAGCAGTTGATTGGAATGAACAATGTCTTGAAAAGAGGGTATAGTATGAACATCAACAAGAGTAAAACAAGGATAATGGGATGTAGGTCAGAAAGTCAGGTGATGCTGAATGAATCAGATTACGTAATGAGACAATAAAAGTAGTAGATGAGTTTTGTTATTTGGGTAGCAAGATACCTTCTGACAGGTGAAGTAAAGAAGATACAAAATGCAGAATGGCTATGGGAAGAAAAGCATTTCTGAAGAAGCGAAATTTGTTGATATCCAATATTAATTTAAATGTTAGATTAGGATGCCCTTTCCAAAAGAATTTGTCTGGAGTGTAGCATTGTATGGGAGCGAAAAGTGGAAGATAAGGAGTTCAGACAAAAAAATGACAGAAGTTTTCAAAATGTGGTGCTATAGACGAATGATGAAAATTAGATGGGCAGATCATGTAACTAATGAGTCCGTGCTTAGCCGAATTGGGTGGACTGAAGACCACAACAACAACATCATCCAATACTTACATCAGTATTTCAGACGAAATTTGCCGGCAGATTAAACTGTGCCAGGCCAGAATTCAAACCTGGGACCTAGCCTTTTACGGGCAAGCACTCTACCGATTGAGCCACGGTCCATCATTACAGCTTTACTTCTGGCAGTACCTTGACAGTTTTAATCTGCTGGCAACTTTCATTGAGGATCACACTACACTGTGGAGTTAAAATATCATACCAGTATATCAAAGTCTTAACAGCCCAAGTTGTAAAAAGAGATCTTTTATTCATTGACAACTAGTCATTGGCTGCCCAGAGCCCATTTTCAAGTCATCTGTCAAACATTCAGTACTCTCCGAAAACAAAATACTGTTCCATAATGTGTCATCCACTTCAGGCATCCTGGACTGGATGACACATTCAACTTAATATACAAGTCATTTTGTTTTCTAAGAGTACAGAATATCTAATGGATGACTTGAAAATGGGCTGTGGCCACCTGAATCTAGTCGTCAATGAATGAAAGTCCTGTTTTAACAACAAGGAAAGGCCCAGTAAGAAATGTTAATAATAATATGTAGATAGGAAACAACTCACCATAAAAACGAATGTTAAGCCGCCGACAGACACAAATAAAAGACACACAAACACACACATGAGACCCCGATGCAAAACCTGCCCAATCCACCCATCCAGCATTTGCTATTCCAGGCCCGTCACACGCTTGTCCTACCCCATCAGATGCCGGGCCACCTGTGAAAGCAGCCACATAATATACCAACTCTGCTGCAATCACTGCTCTGCATTCTACATTGGAATGGCAACTAACCGGCTCTGCATCAGGATGAATGGCCACCGTCAAACTGTGGCCGAGAGGAATATGGACTATCCTGTAGCACAGCATGTGGAGGAGCACAACACCTTGGACTTTAACAGCTGCTTCACCACCTGAGCCCTCCTCCAACAGCTTTTCTGAACTACAGGGATGGGAGTTATCCCTACAGCACATCCTACGGTCCCGCAACCATCCTGGCCTCAACCTCAGATAACCTAACATCCTACATTCCACGCCCCAAAGTTCCCCTCCCCCTCACATCCTACATTTCCTTCCGATTCGTGCCCCTTTCCCTACTGAGTGCTTTCTGTTTTTAAAATTTTTAATTTTTTTCCCTATATGTATACAAAAAATTGAGATCATTTAACTTACCCAAAGCACAGGCTAGTAGACAGATACATAAACAAAAACACACACAAAAACTAAAGCTTTTGCAACTGTTTGTTGCTTCATCAGGAAGAGAGGAAAGAAGGAGGGGAAAAAGGGAAAGATGTGAGTTTTAAGGGAGTGGATGAGGAGTCATTCCAATCCCAGGAGTGAAGGGACTTACCTTAGGGAAAAAAAAGGAAAGGTAAACAAAACACACACACACACACACACACATACACGCAAACACACCGAGGCAGACATTTGTAAAAAGCAAAGAAGTTCGACAGATATGCCATTTAAGGCAGAAACTTTGTCCAGAGAACAGATGCATAGATGTTATGGAATGATGGGTGGGAATTTGAATTTAGCGGAGGTTGAGACCAGGTGAGCAATGAGAGGAAAGAATATGTTGAATGGCAAGTTCCCATCTCCGGACTTCTGAAAAATTGGTGTTGGTGGAAAGTATCCAAATAAACCGGACAGTGTAACACTGTGCCAAGACGTGCTGGCCGTGCCCCGCCCCCCCCCCCCCTTTCCCCATGCCGTGTAGTCGGACTGTGTTGGGCGGCCACAGATGGCTGACGTGTGTGGAAGAGTGTGCCTGAGTGATTGTTCTCTGTCTGAGGAAGTCTGCAGCCAAAAATTCGATGTTCGTCTTTACGGCGAGTTGTTGCCTATCTATGTATTATTATTCAAAGTCCTGTTTTAGCAACTTTGGCAGTTAAGGCATCTGAAATACAATTAATAAGCCACTGTTCCTCACAATACCCAGCATGCTGGAATTTCATACTTACATTGCCGTTTCCAGTGAGTTTCGAGGCTTCCAGACAGGTGTGCACTGACGAGAGGGTGTCGGACGTGACATCGGTTCTTTTAAGAGTGTCGTCCGACAGCAGCTCGTGAGAAGAAATGGCCACCACAGAGCTGCCGCAGTCCTGAAAACACACCCTGCGTTGCAAAAAGTAAACACTGAACCGAGTATGATAAGGCATTTTCTTTAAAAATCATTAGATTTTATGAAACTGTGAACATCATTTCTTTGCTCATGACCAGTTTTTACAAACTGATGGAAAGGCACTGTCTAAAATATATATAATATCTACCTAGCATCTCCCGGGGTAGTGTTATAGGCTCTCGGTTGTTCCTTATCTATATAAATGACTTGGAAGAAAGTTTGAACAGTCCTTTCAGGTTTGTTTACAGATGATGCTGTCATTTATCGTCAAGTAAAGTCATCTGAAGATCAAAACCAAATACAGAATGATTTAGATGAGATACCTGTATGGTGCAAAAATTCGCAATTGACTCTCAATAATAAAAAGAGTAAGGTCATTCACATGTGTACTCAAGGGAATTCACTAAAGCTCATTTACAAGATCTCAGGCCATACATTCACCAATATACCTAAACAATGAAAATTTCCCAGAATTCTAAAAAATTCCCAAGTACTTCCCAGACTTTACCTGGATGAAAAAATTTTCCCAGATTTGCTGGTTGTCCTGGAATGTCACAATCTACCCATCTGATCTTCAGCATTTGTCTGTACTGCCACATTTAAAAACTCTTTTTCCTCTTCTTGTCTGAACTGTGTATTGTCTACATTTCACTCTCATACAATGCTACACTCCAGACAAATGCTCTCAGAAAGGACTTCCTAACATTGAAATTATTGTTAGATGTCAAAGAATTTCACTTTTTTAGAAATTCTTTTTTTTTTTCCCCATACGTATTCTGCATTTAATATATTCACTACTTTGGCCATCAGAATTTACTTTGCTATCAAAATAATGAACCTTTCTACCATTTTTATTGTCTTGTTACCTAATTAATTCCTTCTACCAGAACTTCAATTCCTTCTCCAAATTTCTCCTAGCATACCTCCACAGCTTGCTTAATGTACATATTGAATAACACTGGATAAAGACTACAACCCTGTCTTACTCCCTTCCCAAATGGTCCCTTTCTTGCCTTTCAGCTCTTCTAAGGTCTGTCTGGTATTTGTAGAAGCTGAATATAACGTTTCACTCGCTACAGTTTACCCCTGCTACATTCAAAATTTTAATGAGTATAATCCGATTAATGATGGAAATTCTCTACAGAGATGATAAATTATTTTTCAAAAAATATTGGTTGGCTGGCCAGTACTTACCTATTTGCTGCACCACCGATAGTCACACACAGAAAGAAACAAGGGCGAAAATAAAACAAGCTTTCGGAACAGTGTTCCTTCTTCAAAAATGTTCAAATGTTTGTATAGTCTATGGGACTTAACTACGGGGTCATCAGTCCCTAAACTTACAAACTACTTATGAACTAACTAAGACTAAGGACGGCACAAATATCCATGCCCGAGGGGGGATTCGAACCCCCAACCGTAGTGGGCGTGCAGACCGTGACTGAAGCGCCTCAGTCCCCGTGGCCGGCTTCCTTCTTCAGGTAATAGAGAAGGGAAGAAAAAAGGAATGGGAAAGGAAGGGAAAGGTAATTCATGACCTAGGTCATGAAGATGGTGTTTGAGGATAGTGGAAGTCAGAGATAATGAATATAATCAACACTATCAGAAGCTTTCTCCAACCCCACTCTATAACTAAAATGATTTTGCAAACCGTCACCAGCTCACTGAGCCATAAACTTGTACGGCTCGCTCCTGTCTCCCTCATCTCAGTCGTGTTTGTCCCTCCCGCTCATAATATCGAGAGTGTTCCTCCTATTTGCGGATGGCGCCGGTGTGCGAAGTTGCCGTGTGCTAGGAGGCCATCCTCTGGCGGCGTGAGCTGTAGCCGGGCAGTGGCAGCGAGAGCACCAAAGTGGGCAGACGCGGAAGGGTCGTCGTCTGCGGCCGAGTACGACCGTTCGACCGACGGGGCGAGTTTCGAAACTCCTACTGCCGCTCCGGCAATTGCCGGAAGAAGCGAGGCCGGCTGTCGATCGCCGCGGCACGATTTACTGACTCTTATCGGTGCTGCCGAGTACGAAATTGCTCTGTTCCAGCTTCCCTCAAAATGAACGAGCGTCACTTTACTGGATTACGATGGGCGAGGTCAATGTTGAGGGGTGGTATTTGTTTCTCGTGCTGCTCGAAATTTTAACTTTTAACACAGCCTGCAGCTCGGTACCGCATGACGCGTAACTGCACTGTCATTTCCTGAGCTTGAGTAGTTCTGAAGATTTTTGCGGTACTTAGCGAAGTTAAGATGGTGTGCTATAGAATTTTCTACTTTTTGGCCCACATAAGTGATGATTCCCCCCCCCTTTCCATTGGGGGGAGGGAGGAAAAAAATGGATGTTATTTGATAATAGTCCTGCTAATTGTTCTTGCCTGTGCCTGGTGCTGTGTAAAGTAGTGAGTTATTCTTGGTGTGAGGTACTTGTCTCAAACCTAAGCAACTTTTGGTACTTATTGTGTATCAAGGTATTGGTGGGCCATAAACAGTGTCTCCCATGTTAAATTTTATTGTTAAGGCAGGGGCCACCTCGACTTAATTTATATTGTATGCGTTTAATGTTTGGAAGTTGTGCTAAGCAATTACTGAGTGCTTTTACTGTTCCTTGCTTATATTTTAGCCTAGCAGTAGTTGAACAGCACAGTTGTGTATGTACTGGAATAGTCTGCTTAAGTTATTCGTATTTCTCCAGCACGTCACGCTCAGTAAGAAGGACCGACGGGGGCGGGAGTGGGGCGAAGGATCGTGGTGGTACTGTGATAAACTGTGTTCGTGTGTGACTGTGGTACTTTGTCACTTCCGTGTCTCAAGTTTAGTAATCACCTTCAGTCTTGACACCTAATCCTTTGTTCCTCTCACACTATGGCCTGATAACTAGACAGAGTACTTTGGCTTTTTTAAATTGTATTCACCCCCCTGATAAACTTTAGTAATCTTGTGCTAGAAATGCTCCCCTTCCATTTAATGGTGGTTAATTTAGGCATTTCATGTTCTGTTTGGTCCCCTGCGATTCATGTCGCAAGTATATCAACAAGCTAACTTCAGTTCCTCTAATAATTGGCTCGTTAATTACTGTTGCAAGGGGCTCAGTGGCTCTAATGAAGTCTTCATGCTGCTTATTGTATTTCAAGTTAACTACCACCTGGGCACGCTGTCGTAGTTTCTTGTGGACGGGTGCTAAAGATTGTCAAGTAACCTCGGCCTCGAGCTCCGGAGGGCCTAGTATTCACTAGCGTTACTAAAGGCATCGATAAGAGACTGATTTGTATGCCGTATTTAACAATAGGTGTTTCCGTTTATTTTATTATCTGCATTATAAGTGTACAGTGCACTGTCGGAGATGTCTACCGAGTGCAAGTGATTGTTTTGTACCCCCCCCCCCAAACAGTATATTAATTATGGACATTTAAATTTTTTATCACATATTTGGTTGTGCTTTGTTTATGTACCAGGCTTTGAGCCCTGACGTGAACTGCAGGAGTACTGGGCATGTGCTGCATGCACATGATATTTTGTTAAAAACTGATGTTATTAACTTTGTAACAATGTTATTAACATTTAAGTATCTTGACTGTTTACATATATCTATCATTCTTTTAAACTAATTGTCCATTCTTTGTCACAAGCAAATTGTGGGCACTGTAGGAATATTTATTGTGTTAACTGCTGTTAAATAAAGGCTTGGATGAACAAGACGTCTTGTGGACTCACCCTTGTTTGTTCCTGTTTTCTACATTTCCACCTTGGTATCAGTCACTTCACCATAGACTATCTGAGTTTGCTCTCCAGATGGACACAAATGTCCATACACGATATATCTGTTTATTCTCATATGTGTTCAATTCATATTACCTACACCCACACATCTTACGATTCCCATGTAGGTTTCAGAATTGAAACAATGAGAAGTCGTCGGTTATCTTCGTAATTTTTATCAGAGGACCGTAACCACCTTACATCTGATGACAAACTACACTGTAGAATAACAGAATTATATTGCTGAAACTCAAAATGTAATTTTCATATGTTGTTATAGGTAGAACAGCTGTACCTTTTACGGTTTAGTTGAGTTTCTGCAACAAAATTTCTCATTATCATATGCTATAGTGTCATCAAAAAACAATATGGACACCTACACTGCTCCATATGTGTTAACACTGAGACATAACTGCAGTGCGGAACTGAAGTACAAAGTCTTTGACTTTACCTTGCAGTATATTATATTTTGTCAACAAAAACCATCAGCGAAATGCATCATCTCTCGTACTTCTAAATAGGCCAATTCCTTGATGGTCCGCAGTCAGTGGGAGAATCTGTGACCAAAATAGCTGCACTGTTTCGTGTTTCACTAGTTACAGTAACCTAAACAATGAGAAGTGTACACAAAATAAGGCAAAACATCACTAGGGTGGCAAGAAAACTCCAAGGAGTTTCCAACTCATATCAATGTCAATAGAGAATTTTCATGAAACTCTTTCTACAGCAAATTAATTGATGAAACAGAAGGTAAAGTCACTATTAATTTCCATAAAAATGCTAATTGATTTTCCTCATCTCTTTTGAGACTGGTATCTCAGTGTGGGTGTCTATCAAAATGCCGATTACATTTTCTTTTTTTGTCCTGCTATTGGTACTGTCGATCAAGATGTTTAAAAAAGAAGTAGGGGTTGCCATAGTTTGTGCACGAGACACCAGAATGGAATCTGCCTGTAAATTCCTCAAAGTGGCCCCATCCGGGACACACATTCGTAAGCCCGTCAACAAATTTAAGTATATCAGTAGTTGTGTGTGACGATCTACGCATATTGACAGTGCAACAGATTCAAATTGCTGACAATAGGAGTCGGAGGCATCAACTCGATACCTCAGTATGGAACGCAGTGAGCAACATCCTACATTTCACTCAACAAAACATCCTTATCACATTCAGGTTTTCCACCGTCTCGAGGACAAGGATTTTACTTGTTATTGACAGCCTGTTATGATCTGAAATCTGTAGAAATAGAGAGTCTAGTGGACAATATTTTATTCTCTACATTTTGAACACATAGTTTGTGATGACCTGAATGAAACATTTCCACAGACAGATAAGCAGAAAGTCAACTCGGCTGAGGACTTCCTGTTCACTGGACCTTATTCCTTTAGACTTTTTTTGCATGGAATTACATTAACTCAAAAGTGCAAAATGTACTGGCAAAGTGAATGGTCTGCCCGATCTACAGAATAGTACCAGGCAAGCAGCAGGCCATATGGTTGAAATGTTCTCTACATGTCATTCCACTACTGGAGTATATGTTTTGACTTAGATGTCGGTCACGTAAAAGAGAGGTAGAATATGTAAACAACTTCACAATAAAATTGATTTTTGAATCACTGTTATCCTTCATAGAATGGATAGTGACTTTAGGGATACCCTGTAGTTGGAATACCGTATTTGCGCAAATGTAAGCTGTGTGCGAATATAGGTGGCATCGAAATGTTTGACAAGAGATTCTTGAAACAAAAAAAAACTCGAGTTGACCCACAGTTTTTTTTATTTTATTTATTTATTCATTATTATTATTATTATTATTATTATTATTATTATTATTTTGTTTAATCAAGCATTTTTGAAATCAGAAACAAATGTTAACGAAATCATTTTCACTTTTCAACAAATTCAAAATAAATATAGAAAACTGTAAATCAATGAAAGAGAAGGTGAGATCAATTAAATAATTTGCAGTCTCTGTTGCAATATTCTTTATTACATCCAATAACACTTTTCGCACTGTTACTGCATCATCAGACTGGAAACAGACGAATGTCTTATTACAGTCCGTGTACCTGGCGGGCAGCAAATCTAGTATGGCTAAGGTGAGTAAATTATGGAAAGTCTTGAGCGGAGATGGAGCCTGTGGAAGCTGTGGTGGACGTAGCTTAACAATTTGTGTTCTGTCATTGGGCCCCTGCAAAGAGGTAAGCATACAAAGTACGTAACGGCTATTTGAATAACTAGGGACTAAAGGGGTACAATGTGGAAATTAATAGAATTATGCATAATATCTGCACTTAGCGTTTAGTCACCTGCTAGCATGTTCACAGATTAAGCTGCAATACTATAATAGACTAGAAGAAGGGCACCAAGCGCCCGAAACCAGTCGTCGCAAATAAATTATTAGAACTGTTGTAGCAATGGATAAAATACTTCAATTAATAGAATGCTTTTTGTATGATAAAACTCACCATAGCAGCAGAGGAGTCGCTGTCACGGTAGGTCCACGTTTACAACTGGTAGAAAATTATAGAGGGAAACTTTCCCCATGGGATAAACAAAAATAAAAAAGAGAAAAGAGATGACTTACCAAAAGGATCTGCTCGTCGATAGAAACAAATAAATAAATAAAATCACACACAAATACACATACAAGCTTTCGCCACCACTGGCAGCTTCTTCAGGAAAAAGAGGAAAAAAGGGGAGGAAAAAGGGAAGGATAAGGGTTTTAAGGAAGTGTGTTTGCGTTTCGATATGTGTGTGTGTGTGTATTTGTCTACCTTCCTTTTTTTCCCCTAAGGTAAGTCCTTCCACTCCTGGGATTGGAATGACTCCTTTTCCACTTCCTTAAAACCCATATCCTTCCCTTTTTCCTCCCCTTTTTTCCTCTTTTTCCTGAAGAAGCTGCCAGTGGTGGCGAAAGCTTGTATGTGTGTTTGTGTGTGATTTTATTTATTTATTTGTTTGTTTCTATCGACGAGCAGGTCCTTTACAACTGGTAGTATTGTTAATACCTGCGGAACATAAATGTGACCATTAAACAAAGCGGTATGGGCAGAGTTACCTCTACGAGAATGGGCGGCTTGCCAAGTGGCAGTGTAGTAATATCAGATGTTTGTGACATGGGGGAAATGAATCTTGTGAAATGATACATGGTGGTAGTGAAAAAGTAATAAATAAATGAAAACAAAGTTATTAGAGGCCTGGGGATGGGGTGGAAGAAAGATGTTGTGAATTGTCAGAAGGGGGGTCATTTTGGAAAAGAGGAATGATATGATAGTGTAAAAAGTCAGATATTTTGTAATACGCTGTTTGTGGAGACTGTGTTCTGGGGACCCTTTCAAAAACTTAGTGATTCCTAATTCTCCCAGAAGTGATAGTCATGCAGTGCTCCAAGTGAGGGGAGGACAAACCAAACCATGTCACTGGGCGTTTGAAGTGTTGTATAGTGTAGACATGTGCTGTGGAAATATTGAGTTTACTTGATGTGTGTGTGTGTGTGTGTGTGTGTGTGTGTGTGTGTGTGTGTGTGTACGTACGCGCACGTCATAACGTTTTGGCTTGTGTGGTAGTGAGAAAAGAATGTACGAGTTACACCGCCAAATGTAAGCTTCAGGTTGCCCTGTCACAGTACAGAACATGGAAAGTGGGAAGCTGGACGTAAATTTGACAGTGATAGAAAAAAGTTCATCACTAGCTTGTAAGTGAGGACAAACTATTAAAATGTTCAGAGTCATTGTTCATTTCGCAGGCAAAAATGTAAATATCCTGATGTAGAAAAAGACTTGCATGACTTCGTAATTCAAAACAGGAACTGTGGTTTTGCTGTTACAACAGAATAAATTCAGTTGAAAGGCTGCAAAATAGCCTGAGTTGTACATGTACATTGTTTCGTGGAAATTACCCCAACAAATGTCAAAGCAATGAATCTGGTCATGGTAAGATATGTTATTTTAAATATAGGATTTGAACTTACATTGGTATTAGCTACACAAATCAGTTGTTCCACCATCCCTCCTATCACCGTTCACGGTAGGCGTTACCAACGTAAATGTCACGGTAAGAACTCCCACGACACACACTAAATTTTTATCACGAAGATTAGCTTCACTGACCACATCAAATTGAAATCATTTCTACACTTAGGATGTATGGGCATTACGTACCGCTTTTGTTTAAGCTCTCACAGACTCATTATAAACAGTCATCTGCTACAGCTGGCTGTGGTACAGAGTGACACCAATCGATTTATATCGAAACATCGACTTTCATGAATTGCCGTGCTGTTTCTGTGAATGTGTACAAAAACATAGCTACACTTCTGCGAAAAAGTTACTGTATCATTTTTGTTTGAAGACTAAACAAACCAAAGTAAACGTGAGCACATAATTTTAACTAATGACTAACGGGAAAGGGAGAAAAGGGGGGTAGACAGAATCTCAATTATATGTCTCACCACTATTTTGCAAGCCAAAATTTGGAAAAAAGTGCAGCCTAATTCGAGCGAATACAATATCTCACACAGTAGCCAAGAGAGTTCCCAGCCGCTGACGTGCATTCGATCTGCCGATCAGAGCTGGAAACAAATGAGTGAAAAAACCAAATGAAATGCCACCGTATGCACATGTACATATAAACCCTCTGTACTGCAAACATGCCGATCCACGGCAGAGTAGAATGGCTCCTATTTCTTCACAGTGGAAAACTATGGTAAATTTGCAGTGTCATCTATTCTGCCACTATGTGGCAGGCCACATCTCAGGAGTTGTACAGTTTTTGCATTACGACGATGCACCGAAGAGCCAAAGAAACAGATACACCTGCTCAATACCGTGTACAGCACTGAGGAGCACGCAGAAGTGCCACGACACACTGCGACACCGACTAATGTCCGAAATGGCACCTGAGAGAATTGACTCGACATGTCCAGCAGGACTGTCTATAAATCTGTAAGAGTAGGAGGGGATGGAGATATCTTCTCTGCGAGGCATCCCCTGCAGAGGTGTCTAAACCCGAGAGAGTGTTCCCTGGAGCCACTTCGTAGAAATTCTGGACTTGCGGGGTGTCACATTGTCCGGCCGGAATTGCCCGAGTTCATCAGAATGCACAACGGATGCAGAAGATCAGCCAGTATGCGTACATACCTGTCACCGGTGAGAGTCTTATCTAGACATTGATCTATAAAAAAGCGGCCCTCGGTCGCAAATTAAAAATTATTTGACCCGGTTTCGGCAATGACTAAGATTGCCTTCATCGGAAATTATAAAATAAAACAAGTCACATAATAAAATATTCTACTCAGCTGTAAAGCTTACGTCACAGATTTACAGCTGAGTAGTATATTTTCTATCCATTGACATTGTAACGGTTGCTGACAATAGCAGCTACCTTTAAAATTTTAATTATCTAGACATACTGGGGCCCCCGTATCACTCCAGCTGTACACGCTTTGAGTCTCCACCGGCCCGAACAATCCCTTGCCGATATGCGGGGTTCTCGAATTTGTGAGGTCATTCTCCGTACCCGTTAGTGACCGTGTGCTCATTACAACTGGGAACGAGAGTTATCGACTGGGCAACTCGTTTCCGGTCATTAACAGACCAACGTCGACGACGGGCCCGGGCGAGGCGTAAAGCTTCGTACCATGCAGTCGGCGAGGATACGTGACCGGGCCTCCTGCTCCGAAAGCCCATATATATGGTGCCGTGTCAAACGGCTCGCACACTGACACTTGTTGATGGCCCGGCACTGAAATTTGCAGCAATTTGTAGAAGGGTTGCACTTCTGTCACATCAAACGACTTTCTTCAGCTGCTGTCAGTGCTGTTCTTGCAGGATCTTTTTCCAGCTGTAGAATGTTGGCGATTCGATGTTTTACCAAATTCCTAATATTGATGGTGCATTTGTTAACTAGTCGTTAGGAAAATCCCCACTTTGTCAGTACTTCGGAGATACTGTTACCCGTCTCTCGTGCACTGACTGTAACACAATGTTCAAACTCACTTAAATCGTGAAAATAGCAGAAGCAATCAATCTAACACCTGTTATCTTATATAAGCATTACCAAATTCAGCACATCTTCACATCTCTGTGTATGCACACGCATACGTATATCAGTTTATTTTTTAACTTTGGTGTATAAGGAGTATTTTCATCGTATATATATTTTAGTGCACTGTGCACCAAAGGACCTAAGTCAAAATGAGGACCCTGGAGTACCCGACATTCCCTCGGAGTTACCAAAGTCTCTCGAAGAGCCGGCCGTGACAAAATCGTTGCACCTCATGCGCGAGACGTGTGAAATGTGCAAAGTACCCTCAGTCGTCGAGAAAAAGGTAATCTTAATTCCATAGAAAGTGAGTTCGGACAAGTGTGAAAATTACAGAAACGTCAGTTTAATAAGTCATAGCTGCAAAACACTAACAACAGTTATTTACAGAAGAATTGAAAAACTGGCAGAAGACAATGTCAGGGAATATTATTTGAATATAGGAAAAAATCTATCTTAGATGATACATTAAGGAAAGCTTTTGTAGATTTGGAACAAGTTTTTGACAGTGTCGAATGGAATACACGCTTTTAAAATTCTGAAGTCAGCAGGGGTAAGATACAGGGAACAGAATGTTATTTACAACTTGTACAGAAACCAGACAGCAGTTATATGAGTCAAACGGCGTGAAATGGAAGCAATGATTGGAAAGGAAGTAAGAAAGACAGGTTTGTAGCCTGCCTTTCCCCAATATTATTCAATCTGTACATTGAGCAGGGTGTGAAAGAAAGTGAGGAAAACTTTGGAGAAGGAATTAAAGTTTACAGGGAAGACATAAAAATCTTGTGATATGCCAATGACACTATAATGCTAATTGGAGACAGCAAAGGACCTGGAAAGGCAATTGAACGGAATGAACAGTATCTTGAAAGGAGGTTACAAGATGAACATTAACAAGGGCAAAACGAGGGTAATCAAATGAAGTCTAAGAAAATCAGGTGATGCTGAAGCAATCAGATCGGACTGAGAAACGAATACAGCAGCCAGATGAACACACACGCCACCTTCTCCTGAGTGTGGGGTCGCAGCTCCCAGTCACAGCTGCCCAGTACACCAGCTGTATACTATCTCTTTCCAGTTTGTCGTCTTGTAAGAGAATGGATTCTTAAACCAATGAATTAATGATGAAATAATAAAAAATCAAATGTATTTGTTGGAAGTAAGTTCAGGAATGATTCATAGTCGCTAATTTTATTTTAAAATATACTCTGTTGTAGGTGTGTTTTCTTTTCTTTGTTCGAGGTGTTTTTCTGGGCACAGTGAGGCGGTGCGATCCCAGGGTGACCTGGTGTCACTACAGGTGCACTGAAGTGGTTCTGTTGTACTGGGATCCGAAGAAAGGATATATTGATATAGAGACCCTTTGTAAATAAGATGGATTATTGGTCAGTCTTGAAAATTATTTGGTATCAGAGAAACCTATAAAAGCTGTCTTTAAAAAAAGTGCTGTAAAAACTAAGTCAAACTATTGAAGAATGACTGTGTTACTGAGTCAGCATAGCTTAATAACACAGTAAGGAAGATTTATATACACCAAAAATATGAGTGTCCATACGGAATGCACAGGTTGTGGAGTCAGATGAACTTACTGTGCTTTTGTGGGTTGATTGTTCTCGTGGTCATAAGTGACTAGCACACTTATATGAAACAGTGACAACGAATAGGATTAATGGATTGTGGGGCGATCACAACCCTGAATCACAATCCACGATTGACAACAAATGCCCCATACATTACCCACATGCTTTGTTGGCTTACACGGTCACAGGCAATGACGGTTACCCCCTGTATCATTGTCGCTCTTCACAGGACAACGATAAAGGTGATAGTCAAAAATAAGGACGTCGTAGTCGACAATAGCTGGATTGTGCCTTATTCGCCACAGCTTTTGAAAAATTTTAAAGCACACTGCAATGTTTAGTACTGCAATTCTGTCAAGTCCATCATGCATGTTTGCAAGTACATCACGAATGGAAGTGACATTACTGTATTTGGTATTGCAGCTCCTGAAGTTTCACATATCAGATGGAAAGATATGTCAGCTGCAGTTAGGCGGTTTGGAGACTCTTTTCATTCTCCAAACACGAATGTCATCCCACTTTTGTCCATTTAGCTGTGCACCTGGTGAACGAATGGTGTGTTTATTTCACAGCAGCAAACCAGCAAAGAGAGCTGATAGACCACCAGCGACAACAATAACAAGCTTTATCACAACGTGCGCAAGTGATCCATTTGCAAGAACAGTTTTACTCAGAGATGGCAAAATATTTCACACGGAATTCATCATCAAACAAATTCCAATGTCGGAAACACGGAAAGCCTATCGACGGATACGCGAATGTATATTAAAATGATGCACTGGGTCACATTAACACAATTCATCTGACCTGTGACGAATGTTTTCTACTGTATTACTTTCCCCTGTTTCAGGTCATAAAAGGTGTGAAAATTAGGTGGCGAAAGATCTGGGAGTACAGAGGGGTTTTGTTTTCCAACAAAATCACCAAATGTAGCCCTCATCCGATTGGCAGAGTGGAAACAGATATTATCATACGACATAATATTCTATCTGACAGCATTCCTGGGAATTTTTATTTTATGGTGTATAAAAATTATCCCATCCACAGTTGGAGAGCTAGAATGACAAGGTTGCGCAAAATACTCTCATAGTGCTTACCAGTGACAGAACAGATAACAGGACTGGCAGCACCTGTCTCTGAAGTGTTGCCTTGTATGGGAGTGAGACATGGACAGTAAACAGTGCGGACAAGAAGAGGATGGAGGCTTTTGAAATGTGGTGTTACAGAAGAATGCTGAAGATTATGTGGGTGGATCGTGTAACTAATGAGGTACTGAACAGAATTGGGGAGAAAAAGAATTTATGGCATACCTTGACTAAAAGAAGGGATCGCTTAGCAGGACAGATTCTTAGACATCGAGGAATCATAAATTTGGCAATGGAGGGAAGTGTGTGAGGAGGATCAAGAGATGAATACAGTAAGCAAATTCAAATGGATGTAGGTTGCCGTTCTTATGAGGAGATGAAGAGGCTTACTCAGGATAGAGTAGGGTGGAGAGCTGCATCAAACCAGTGTCCGGACTGAAGACCACTACAACAATGTACATTCTGAGTTAAGAACTTTTACTGGCTTCAGAACCCTGTGTCTGTGCAGGTTCCTAAACGTCAGAAGACTCTGAGAATATAACGAGACCACAGTGGCTGGAACAACTTCTCTCTGTTGTACCATGAATAAGCAAGAAATTAGTATTCCATGAAAAAAAGAAAAAACAACATTGTTAATATAAACTAGGAACCGATCAGACTTGTATTATGTCATACTTTCATCAAATATAATATTTTCGGGCACACAGTTACTGAAACTGTAAAAAACAATTTTATTCAGTTATTTCACAAAAGCTAAGGGGATGAAACGGAATCTGCAAACAATATTAAATCTTCGAGATTTGATATTATCTATTATAAGGGGTACTGAGTAACAGGCCCTCTTGTTCACCAAGGACTACAAATCTTATTTCAGTCTAAGCTTGCAAAATAAGGTGTGAACTTCAGGGAGCTCTCAGGGATTAAACACGGTCGGTGGCTGTTGAAAGAAGCTGCAGATCCCTGGAAACATTCCATTTGGTGACACAAGGGACAGTTGGTTTCAACAAAGGATGAAATAATTACGTCAGTGAACTTCCTTCAATACAGGAAGTGACAAGAAAGTTAATTTTTTTCAAGACAGAGTACATGGACTATTGGGTAGTTACCCATAGTTGTGATAGCAAACAACCAAATACACCGACCTAAGTTTGAATGAAGGAAGAAAATATTGTGCAAATCTAGTGCAAGAAGAAAAGAAGCTTTCTGACGGTGCATTACCGGCGACTGAAGTAGGGACGTAGCGATAACTTTACGGCACGCCGCCAACTGTCGTAAATTCCGTCTCGTCATCACTACTGCCCAGCCAGCCGTCGTTCGGTATATCTTCACCGTCGATCCACGGTGAGCATATTACATACATTTTATTTCAATTGTGTCGTGTAGTGTGGTGTTGGTGACTACTGATTTATTGTTTATGCCACTAACGAGAAGCATAATTAAGAAAATGTCCTCAGTAAGTCAAGAAGAACTAAATAGAATGCTAGAAGTGCAGTTGAAATCATTCTCAACTCTGTTAAATACGAGAATGGAGCAGATACAGAGTTTTCAAAGTACTCGAGACACGTGTTGGAGATTGTAAAGCTATAAATAATACATTACGAGACAAAGTGAAAGCTTTGAAAATATTGTGAGGAAATTGTAGATTTAGTATCTCAAGTAGTTACTGAAAAGCTTAATGTGGCAAAGCAGTCATTGAAAGATGATATTTTACAAAAAGTAAGACAAACTTGTGAATCCCTAGAAAATATTCCAAATCATATTTGTCATAAGATTTCTATTTTGGGTAGACATGTTACTGAAGTGTCTGGCAAAATGGGAATTTTGGAACAAAAATCGGATTTGTAAATCTCACAATTAAAGGAGAAAATTAATAATGCAGACATTAGAAATTTTAGAAAATAATTGCAGTGAGACTTCTAATGATTTTTTTTCCCCTGAGTAATGAGACAGCTTGGGAAAAGAAGGTAGAAAACTTTATCACAAGAAAATTGGAAGAGAATTTGGGTTTTATGCAGGAAACAGACAATGAGGAAACAGATTTCAACACAACCTGTCAACAGATTCACTCCTATAGGTCTGTTACTCCAACCAACATCTGTTCTAATACACACCAAACTTGTCCAGGAGATAATACCAATTTTGCTAGTGGTATTAATTTATCTAAACACTTACCCAAGTTCAAGCTGGACCAAAAGAATGGCCAGATTTACAGGAAATTGACTTCACTCTTTGCTATTTGGAAGGGGCGGTTAGTGAGTGGGTAAGTGCTCGTGCAGACCAATTTGTAACATGGGAAAATTTTAAAATGAGGTTCAAGGAAAATTATTGGTCTAGTAATATGGAATCATTTTCTCCAGACCCACGACAGTCATCAGACCGATGCCTTTTTTTTAAACCCTTCAGTGTTCGGAACTTCTGCAAAGTGTCTCGTGCATCATGCACTGTCACAGTTCTCGTAAACAGCTTTAGAGGCATGCGCGATCCTGCACCGAGATAGTCACGGCGAACGTCTCAGACACAAAGTGAAGAAAAGCCGTGTACCCGGCATGTCTATACCAATTTCAATGGGCCGTGCACATGACAGGTGTTTTCATTTAGATATTCTGACACTTACAGCGCCATCCATCGATCGATTTTAAAACTATTTATTTTTCTTCTGCCACACATTTTCCCCCTTCTTTGATAATATTCCGTTACAATCTGATGTCACTGTGACAGGGGTTTTTATTTTCACAGCATTTTTAGAGTTTATCTTTAATTATAATTACCCCGTATGTGTGTGTGTTTTATGTGCCTGTCGTAGCTCGTCATGTCTTTGTGGTGAGTTGTAAACTGTCCTCATTTTATAGTTAAATTCCAACTTGGACTTTCCATTATTATATTTCTTTAATATTTAATATATAAACTAGATACATAAGTGACATTTTGCAATATTTAACAATGTTTCCTCATTATAAAATTTATATGGCAAATATTTTTTTAAAAACAGGTACTTTGGAACACAGATGTATAACAATGAAAAAAGTGTCAACATTTCAAAGTCTTTGGTCAAGAACTTTAGAGATATGAGATTTTGAACATAACACTAAACGAGGCTGTATGTTAATGTTAAAGAGTTGTAAGAGAGGCTAAGAGGAAGGGAGAGAAAATGACGAAGAGGGAGAGATGGGGATGGAGAGGGAGAGGCGCACAGGAAGAGGGGAAGGAAGATCAGAGGGGGAGAAGAAGGACCGGGAGGGGAGAAATGCATGCTTTCTCTTCTCTTTCTTTTGCATTTCATCTGTAAGAAGCCACAGTGACACGGTGATGCACGAGGACGGTCTTGCGGGTCAACAAATAATAGGGACGAACATTAACAAAGCCGATCGAGCACTCTCGCAAATTTAGCAGTATTTACATCTCGTTTTACTTACGTCTGCACATTCTGTCAGTTTCGAGGATTCCGGACTGCAGTTCGCCGAAGGGAGGGCCTCGAACCCGACGTCACCACCCGGAATGCCGGCATCTGGAAGGCCGGATAGCGGCGGGTGGGAAGCGACAGCCATCTCAGCAGAGCCACACTCCTGAAAACCCACCCCCTACTGCCTCAGTCGCTGCCAGCACTAATGTACTTATCTGTACACAGCTTCTAAGTGACACACAAACATGAAGGGAGTTATCAGGAATACAGACTTTCCAGCAATAAAACATCCTTTCGTTTCCCGTATTTTAAAATAAGGAGCAAAAGTAGAGTAGAGTAGATCAAAATATATCGTTCTATTCCTAAAGATGTCACCTGTGTACATTTGAAGAACTCTGAATATGTCCATAAAGTTGTGGTACAGTTTTAACTGGTCGTAACTGAGAAAGGTGACAAAATGACATGGAAATGTGGAATCTTCACCAACTCAAAGAACAACTCTCGAAGTTTATGTTACATAATGTTCACTGTTGTGGAAGCATGTGAAAATAATGACACAACAATGAAATGAAGCATATCACGTTTCTGCAACAGCTCACGCCTTATCAGTCAAGATGCAGACGGTGCAAAGAAATTTCCAATCAGTTCTTCAGCTCGCTAAATTTGAATCCGTGACACTCGTTCAGTGTGCACGCTGAAAGCCCCACAATGTAGAAATTACATTAGACGGAGGGATCAGCGACTGAAGAAAACTGGCAATTTGTTAGAGCAAAAACATTCTGGTAGACCTTTGGTTAGTAACAAAACTAAAAGCTATATAGGACACCTACCTAAGGAGCCCTATAACATCAGTCCGTACATAATCTCGAGAACTTCACTTCGAGAAGACAACAGTCCATACAGTTTTAAATAAACATTTCTATTTTACAGGGTAAAGGTTGCAAATATAGATGAAGGTGTCTTCTTCCAAGATGGTGCTCCTCACAACTGTTTTGGAGTTTGTGGATACAGCATTTCCACTGGGACGGACAGGTTGTAGTGAAAGGGTGGATATAGGCGGAGGAGGGAAGAAAAACACACACACGGCATACGGACTGGGAGGTGAGCGAGACAGAGTGGCAGGAACTGTTTGCAGTCAGTTCAAACCTACCCCCATTATGTAATAATCTTAAAAAATGCCTCACATCTCTTCTTAAATACCGCTTTTTTTGCCTTCGTGGTGTCTCACCCTCCTGTTAATTCTGCCTATCAATTCTCTCGTGCTCGGTGCCCAGTTAGTATAGCTACTCGTGCCGTGGCTACGTATTGGGCCACTAAGCATGGATTGTTGTGGCATATATACCACATTTTATGAATATTGTTCAAACGAGATAGAATGGCTGGCCAGTACTTACCTTTGTGCTGTACCGCCGATAGTAACACATATGAATGAACAAAAAAAAGGGGACAAAAAGGACAAGCTTTCGGAACACAGCGTTCACTGTTCAGCCTTTTATGTTGGTATGACTACTAACAAATTGGCTGAGTGGATGAATGGGCACTGACGGACTGTTCGCCTGGGAGACAGAACGTGGGTGGCAGAACATGCCCTTCAGCATAACTCTAGGGACCTGGGCACATGTTACACCACACGTGCCATTTGGATACTAACAACAAACACCAGTCCCTCAGAGCTACGGAGGTGGGAACTTGCCCTACAACATATCCTCTCCTCCCGCCACCCCTCTGGCCTAAATCTACTCTAACCCTTCCCCTTCCTCCATCTTCAGCTCACCTATTCATTATCCCTTCCTTACCTCTCTCTCTCTCTCTCTCTCTCTCTCTCTCTCTCTCTCTCTCTCTCTCCATGTGTGTGTGTGTGTGTGTGTGTGTCCATCCATATTTCCCTGTTAATGAAAAACGTTTTATACAAACCGCCACCCCTCCTACACCCCTCAGCATCTTCTCTTTTCTTCTCTTCTCTTCACTACTTGATCTTTCCTCTTTTGGTTATATATATCCTCTCTGGCTTGGCTCAGTACGTACATGCAGTATCTCTGACTTCCACGTTCCTGAAACATCACCTTCATGACCTAGGTCGTGAAGTACCTTTCCCTTCTGTTCCCATCCTTTCTTCTTCCCTTCTCTCCCACCTGATGAAGGAACTGTGTTCCGAAAGCTTTTCCTTTTTGTCCCCTTTTTTCTGTTCATTCATATGTGTTACTACCGACGGTACAGCACAAAGGTAAGTACTGGCCAGCCATTCTATCTCGTTTGAACAATATTCATCAGCTCTGAGGAGAATTTTCATCATTAATTGAACACCACATTTTATCACATTTAACAGTACCGTATACAAAAGATCGTGCTGCTGTAAACTAGCTTATGTGACATCTTGCAGAATGCATAATTTTTTGCGCCTCAGTTGCACAGTGGTAGAGTGCCAGACTACAAATCCAAAGGTCGTGGGTTCGATCCCCGCCAGGTCCCTCGGATTTTTATCTGTCACTTTCCACTTCTTTCACCTCTGGCAGTTTTGCTTATGTGAAAAATACCGAGTAGCACCGTGGTTCGGAACCCACGTTAAACTGTAGGTCCCCATATAACTGGCTGGGTAAGTCAGTTCGAAGGTCGGAGGAAGGCGACGGCATACCACCTCCAAACAGGGCCATGCCTAGTAAAGCACTGTGGTGTTCAAACCAATCTTGGGATTGTTGACTGCTTTACTTTTTTTTTAATAATTTATACAGCCCACAAGTAGTAAATTAGTAGAAACTGAGTTTCAAAAGTAACTAAAGATGTCTTCAGCAGAAGGAACATTTGATGAAAAATTTCATACGAACTGTTACAATCAAGCAAAAAGTGTCCATTGTGTAAATGGAACATGAGAATGGTCAGAATATAAAATATGTTGATCCACCAGACATTTTTAGTTGGTTACAAGTTATAAACCAGTACGCAACATGCCACAAAGGGCTGCAACGAGTTAAATTATGCCACTGCTGGCATCGAACTCACTGCATATTCCTCAATTTCTGAAAGGCATTTGACACAGTGCCGAACAGCAGATTGCTAACGAAAGTATGTGCATACGGCACAGGTTTTCGGATTTGTGAATGGCTCCGAGACTTCTCAAATAACAGAACACGGCACGGAGGGCCCCAGGATGCTACTATTTTCTATCTACATAAATGATGTGACGGACAGAGTGAGTAGCAATCTGTGGCTGTTTGCTGATGGTGCTGTGGCGTACAGCAGAGTGTCATTACTGAATGACTGAAGTAGGATGCAGAAAGACGTACACAAAATTTCTAGTGGATGTGAGAAATGGCAGCTAGCTCTAAATGTAGATGAAGGTGATGCTGACGGGTATAAAAACAGTCACATAATAGGCTAAATGTCGATTAACAATACAGTCCCACAATGTTCAAATATGACATTAGTACTGTGCCACTCGACACGGTCGCTTCGATTAAATATGCGGGCCTAACGTAGAGCGATATGAAGCGGAATTAGCTGTGAGGACAGTTGTGGGGAGGTAGGGTTACCACAGAAAAGAGGACCTTTCTAGATTCGTAAAAGAACTCTCCCTCTCTGGTACTGACAACTCAAGTATTTGTGATGTCTCTACTGTATTATCAGAGTCTTGTTTGTAATACATCTTACGCATCTTACGAAATTTCTTCATCTTCTTACAAATTAAGAAGCATGAAATGTTGAGACCCGTAGAACGAGTTACGTGACCACATAGCAGTGAAGCCCTAATGTTTCATCACTTCACCACTTGTAATTATCGTCTCAAGTGCTGAACATTTTTTCCCAACTTATAAGATACCTTGCCGATCACCCCTGTTTTCACTCAAAATTTTAACGATGCATCATTTACGGAAACCATAGTGCTGTTGGCTGTAAAATCATCACGAATAAAGTAACTGTAAAAATTGTGTAAGCGTTCCTTGATATAGCTGTGCTCCCATTTCGAATCAGAACAATGTGACTATATACGTGATTAGTATCTATATTCTAGACAGTGAATATAATATGTAAGCTCTAGGTGAAAAAAGCAATAAATAAAATAAACTTTTTATTTACCATACAAAGGCTCGCAATTAATTATTAAAAACTACTCAATTTTTAGGTCAAAACCTTTAAATCGATTTTTTCAATACACTGTTTATGTAGTTACGTCCCTTTGGTCCTAAACAGGCGAATGCTGAAACGGCATTGATGACTGTGGCATCTGACCTTATTTGTATGAAGTTCTGAACAAGATTTAAACATTCGTATAACGAACATTGCACTAGCTTTCGATCTTAAAGTCATAAGTGTGGTCGAGAGACAACACACAGAACTGCCGAGTCCCGACACGACAGACTGAATGTCTTATTTTTGGGTGTCACACAACACTCTGACCAGAGGAAGGGGGGGAGGGGGAGTTTCATATTATACTACGCGTATTCTACTGTCTCGCGTCCTCGCAGACGAACGTTTTTAATCGGCCACCTTGAACCTCGTATTCCGCGATAATCTCCACGTCAGTTATTTCAGTCGTTTCGAAGTAGCTCGACCTCGGAGCAGCGGCGGCACAGAAATGAGAAAATTCAAAATATCACATTGTTTCAAAAAAGGTTAAATTCTCTAGAGTTAGAGATTGTGACAGTTCAGAGAGTCGTATTTACGCACTTTCAAGTCGAAGCAGTTTCACAACATAAAAAAGAGGATATTTCCCCATTTTGTTAAAAACCCGGCCGGACCTTTTTGAGGGTCAAAAAAAGAGGACATGTCCGGGTAAAAGAGGACGTCTTCTACGGGAAGGTATATGATAGACTTTGGTTTATTGGGAGAATTTGGGAAAAATGTGGTTCACCTGTAAAGAAGACTGCGTAAAGAACAGTTTTGCGAACCTGTCTCGAGTACTGTTCAAGTATTTGGGATCCCCACAAGATTGGTTTAAAGGAAGACATAGAAGCAATTCAAAACTGGGCAGCTACAATTGCTACTGATTGGTTCAATCAATGTGCATGTATTACTGAGTTGCTTCAGGAACTCAAATGGTAATTGCTGGAGGGAACACTGTTGAGGAAATTTAGAGGGCTGGAATTTGAAGATGACTGCACAACAATTCCACTGCTGCTAATTTACCTTTCAGTTAAAGACCACAAAGCGAAGTTGAGAGTAATCGTGCTGCACTCATTATTTCCTCATTCTATTTGTGAGTGGAACAGAGGAGGAAACGGACAGTAGTCACACGAAGTGCCCTTCGCCACGCACCACGTGGAGTGCCGGCACGCGTGTCGATGTGGACGTGAGACCAGTAAACTGGAAGGAAGTCGGCAAGTATTGTTCCGGACAGAAGGGCTTTCACCTACTCCAGCGAGCAGAGCGGGGCGGGCAGTAGAAACACGTCCGGCAGGACGGCGCTCCTAGCCCACCTCCGGCCATCTCAATTTAGGTTTCCCACGATTTCCTTCAGTCTCTCCGAGTACGTGCCGGAACGGTTCCTTTCGATGGGCACACCTCGTTTCCTTTCCCGTCCTTAGCAAAAATCGATTCGAGTATTTGCTCCGCCTCTAACGACGAACATGTCAACGGGATTTTAAACCCCGGTCTTAACTTCTTCCAAAATCACTCGAGGCTAATCTTCCTACTTACTCGGCTTGCCACTGACAGCATAACTCTGATTAGTTATACTTACTGTTCAAATGTTCTATAGCTTTGTAATTGTAATTTAAATAATTATAATTTCATGCTCATACCCTTAATTAAAAAATTCAGTTCACAATGTAAATCGCTGGCAGATTGGGCTGACCTATCACTGGCAGACTGGGCCGACCTGTCGCGAGCGCACGCCGATCGGGAGAGCGTAAAACTGCTGCACTAGCTCATTACTCACCGTTTGAGTAGCTTTTCGATAAGCGATCTGAGTGTACTGTGTACAGTTCTTAAGTTTACCTAAGAGATCATTTATTCTCAACTGCCTCAAAAGACATTTGTGTAAAATGCTGTACAATCACAAAAAGCACGCGGAGATATTCTACTTTTTCAGAGTTCAATAAACGATAACTAGAATCTGTGAATTCGAAGCACAAATCGTGTTTACGAGGGTTCGTACGGAGTCGTTGAGAAAAAATACGAGGACTATTAAAGGAGTCTGTGACCTACACTGACAGTGCCACGGGGTCACTATTCGCTGCGCCACTTCTAGAAGAGCGCTGAGTCACTCCACAGTACTTGGGCAGCCGGGTGCGCCCGCAGTCTCGGCACCTCTTCGCTTACCTCGCACGCCGGCCGATAGGAAGAGGGGGCTCGACTACGTAGGCCGGCACACCGCACCGATGATAGACGGTACGGGACAGTTACAGTTAGTAGACTGGATATCCGAGAGTTCGACAGTTCCGGGAAGTTCGACAGAAGAACAGCGTCTACGAGAGCTGGCAGTTATCTTAGCACGAGGAGGAACGACATTCCATTGCTAGGACTCTTTAAGTGATACATAGCAGAACTTTGTACCATCACAAACACATCAAGAGTTAAGTATTTATTTCGTGTTATCTATAAACTTCTCGTGGACTAATCGATGCTTTCAGTTACGGATCCACGTCCGCAACCTCGCCCGCCACGGAACACGTCCCGAATCCGTCGCTCGTGCCGCTACCTACCGGAGACACGACAGACGGCGATACCGAAAATATAATTTTCGTTAGTGTCTTTCTAAACTATATTACTAGCTGAAATAGGTGTGGAATTAAATGCATATCAGCCGAAAGAGTCCTCGGCCACCTGTGCGTATTTCGTCTGCTGACCGAGTTGAAGACATTGACGAGCAGAAAGCTGTGTGCTACACGTGCACATATAAACGTTCTCTACTAGACTCGTGTAGATCCATGACAGAATACGAGAGGTGTTCAAATGAAAAGGTACAAAACAACACTGTGGGTATAACTGAAGTAACAAAAGTAATCACCAGAGGCCACAGCACAACTATCCCACCGTTTAACGAGCCCAAGGATTCCCTGTTCCCACAACTCCTGGGGCTGTGACAAGAGCCAGACCTCTACTGTGTCCTTCGGTTCGTCGTCCGAGTTGAAGCGCTACCCTCTGAGATGTTTGTTTAGTGAACCAAACAGATGGAAGTCACAGGACGACACGTCCGGGCTGTAGGGTGGATCCGAACTGATCCCACCTGACATCGGCCAGTAGGTGCGGCACTGGAGACGTGTGGACGCGCAGTATTATGCAGCAGAACTACTCCCTCTGTGAGCAGCCCAGGCCGTCAGCTCTCAATGATGGACTTGCGTAGGCTGCAGAGTATCTCACAGTACATCTATATCTACATCCATACTCCGCAAGCCACCCAACGGTGTGTGGCAGAGGGTACCTCGAATACCACTATCGGTTCTCCCTCCTATTCCAGTCACGTATTGTTCGCAGAATGAAAGATTGTCGGTATGCCTCTGTGTGGGCTCTAATCTCTCTCATTTTATCTTCATCATCTCTTCGCGAGATATAGGTAGGAGTGAGCAGTATACTGCCAGACTCCTAGGTAATGGTACGTTCTCAAAACTTCAACAAAAGCCCGTACTAAGCGACAGAGCGTCTCTCCTGCAGAGTCTTCCACTGGAGTTTATCGATCGTCTCCGTAACGCTTTCTCGATTACCGAATGATCCTGTAATGGAGGGCGGCGCTCTCCGTTGGATCTTTCCTACTTCCTCTATCGACCCCACCTGGTACAGATCCCATACCATTGAGCAGTATTCGAGCTGTGGGTGAACAAGTGTACTGTAACCTACTTCCTTTGTTTTTGGACCGCATTTCCTTAGGATTCTTCTAATGAATCTAAATCTGGCATCTGCTTTTCCAATGATTGATTTTATATGGTCATTCCATTTTAAATCACTCCTAATGCCTACTCCCAGATAATTTATGAAATTAACTGCTTCCAGTTGCTGACCTGCTATAGTGTAGCTAAATGATACAGGATCTTTCTTTCTATGTATTCGCAGCACATTACAATTTTCTACATAGAGATTCAATTGCCATTCCCTGCACCATGTGTCAATTCGATGCAGCTCCTCCTGCATTTCAATACAATTTTCTATTGTTGGAACCTCTGTATATACTACAGCATCATCCGCAAAAGCCTCAGTAAACTTCCGATGTTATCCGCAAGGTCATTTATATATACCGTGAACAGCAACGGACCCACGACACTCCCCTGTGGCACCTCCCTGACATCACTCTTACTTCGGAAGACTTCTCTCCACTGAGAATGAAACGCTGCATACTGTTGTCTAGGAACTTCTCAATCCAATCACACAACTGGTCTGATAGACTATATGCTCTTACTTTGTTCATTAAACATCTGTGGGGAACTGTATCAAACGTCTTGCAGAAGTCAGGAAACACAGCAGCTACCTGAGAACTCGTGTCTATGGCCCTCTGAGTCTCGTGGACGAATAGCGCGAGCTGGGTTTCACACGATCACCTTTATCGAAAGCCATGGTGATTCCTACAGAGCTGATTACTAATCTCCAGAAATGTCATTATACTCGAACATAATACATGTTCCAAAATTCTACAACTGACCGACGTTAGACATATAGGCCTATAGTTCTGCACATCTGTTTGATGTCCCTTCTTAAAAATGGGGATGACCTGTGCCATTTTCCAATCTTTTGGAACACTACACTCTTCTAGAGACATACGGTACACCACTGCAAGAAGGGGAGCAAGATCCTTCGCGTACTCTGTGTGAAAACAAACTGGTATCCCATCTGGTCCTGTGGTCTTTCCTCTTTCGAGCAATATTAATTGTTTTTCTATCCCTCACACGTCACTGTTAACGGTTTTCCCGGCTCAAGGAATTCGATGAGTATCGGAACAGACATAAAAAACAACGGTGAGCGTCACCTCACTCGCTGAGGGCACAGTGTCGAATTTTTTAAGGGGAGGTGATGATGCATGCCTCACATCCTTACATGTCCTTATCCGAAGCGGCATATTCAAATTTGAACTTGTTTGGTTGTTAAGATATCTTGTACCTCTCATAGAACGGTTCCTATTGCTCTGTGATGAAACAGTCTGGTAAATTTGCAGTGTCACTCATTCTGTTGCTATGTGGCAAGCTATCTACACATAGCTTGTATACATTTGTGTTGGGATGGTTATCTGCAGTACTCAACATGGTGCTCTGATTTTAAGAGACAATTTGCAATTAATAATAATAATAACAATAAAAACTAAAACATAAAAAAACTGAGTGAAAGTACATGTGTTAGAAGCATTATAACTTTTGTATTATTATATACTGAGTATTTTGTTCATATAAGAAGTTAAGCAATCTCCTTGGTAACTTTTTTACAACTAAGTATAAGTAGTCTGTACGCATCCTGTATTACACTTACTGTTAGGAGATTTATTATTATCACAATTTGTTTTCCTTATTCTGAGATTGAGAGTAATTAAAATCAATCTCTAATATAGTAAGGACAGTTTACAACTCACCGCAAAGACGTGGCGACGAGCTGCAACAGGCACATACAAAAGACAAACACATTCAACACTTTTGTATGTGCCTGTCGCAGCTCGTCGCCAAGTCTTTGTGGTGAGTTGTAAACTGTCTTTACTGTATTATTAATTCCAACCTAGACTTTCCATTATTATAAAATCAATCTCTTTATTTTGAGTCTTTCATTGTAGTGGCTTGGAAATATCACACATCAAGTTCTGCAGACAGATGAGAAGAAAACGAACAGGAACAGGGAGATGATTTGAGAATGCACGAGATTGGACAACTTCCCGTTCTATGAAACTGGTGAAGAACGAATAGTCTTTATTGTCAACTGCTCAATGTAGACCTTCATTTGCAAAAACTTGAAAAGAACGCCTCACACTGTTAGTATGACCGATAGAATGATGTTTCACAACAGAAAATTTGTATGTCTCATCCTAATAAGAATGGGAAAGGATTTGCATGCAGGTGTCATCTGTTTTGCTTCTATAACAGAACACATTTATTTCAACCAAACAAGGAGTTATATGAAATTCATAAGGTTTTCTCTCACTATAAATTTTACATTGCAAACACTAATTTCATTTGTAAGGGAACCGTACAGTTTTGGTATTTAATAAGTTAAGAAAACATTTGGAAAACAACTGCACCATAATTGAGAAATCCTTTATTATCAATTGTAGGTATTAGTAAATTCATCTCGTTTTTAATGTTTCAGGTGTTCCTGTACACCACGCACCATCAAAGACTTGAAATAAACATATTTATGTCAAATCTGGTACCCTCTCAGAGTCTACAGCGCTGTGAGCTGTGCCACGGAGCCCCCCTCCCTCTCCACAGAAATTCTGTGGCTTTGGCTTCTCATTTTTAAATAAACGTTGAGAAACAAGAAGAGTTTGTTAGAAATCTGGCAGACTGCAAACAATATTGTATAAAATATCTGGAGTTGCTCAGAAGTTTATTTTAACTGCTCAATCAATTGCAAATTTCTTCAGTCTAAAAAATCGTTCTGTTTATTACTGAAGTGTCAGAGTGAGAAGTAAAGCTGGAAGTATAGAGAGTTCCGATCGGTATAACAAAAAAACTCACACAAAGATAGATGGAACCCTCAAACAAACAAGGTGGTTAACTGTACCCTTCAGTTGGAAACAATCAGAGTGCAGATAGCAAGTGCCTCACAGGACAAGTTTCTACATGAAGTAAGTACAGTTAAGTACAGATGCTAGATTTGTAACATTATAATTCCTATTTTATTCCTTCTTCTTCTTCTTCCTTCGTATTTGTCCCGTATTCCTGCAGGTTTCGCTATTTTGACTCGCTTTTCTCACCACGATCTCGTGCCCGGTCAGGCTGGTGGCATCAGATCTCGAAGTCTTCGTGCAGGGTGCCGAGCCTATTTTTCCACTTACTTTCAAATTAAAACCAGTCTTTGACACTGTTATTTCGCCTACTCTTAGGACATGCCTTTATTAATATAGACAGCTTTTTCTCATCTTGTGTACTACTGGAGATAGTCTGTATCACCTATGAACTTCATCATTTGTAACATAGTCTTGTAGTGTTAATACAGATGCCCACCAGAGCATCTTTGTTTTCATAATATTGAGTCTTTGCTTCTTTTGTTGAGGGCCAGCATTCAGCCCCATACAGTGCCACTGAATGGATTACCTGTCGGTATACATTTGACTTCATGCTGTCACAGAGAACACGGTCACAGAATCCCATTTGAACCATAGGCTACTCAGGTGGTTGGAGGTTTCTACACAGAGATTTCCAGCAACAGAAATTGTTGAGTCCAGGTAATTGAAACTGCATACTGTTGGAAGGTTAACGTGAGTGATTTTGATAGTAACAGAGGATTCAACAACATTTTTGAGAAGGATCGGTTGCTTACTCACCACAGAGATCTGGTAGTTAAAGCGGCTGGAAATATCAGAATGTTTCTATCCTGTACAGGTAACTTCAGTATTTTAAGATTTTGGTGGAACTACTCATAACCATGACTTTCAGCTTTTTAATTTTCACTCACTCATGGACTGCCTGGAATGCAGTTATACAAACAATAGACATACAGTCATTATATATATAAATGGACTTTGACGCCCAGTATTCAGAAGCCTCGACGCTTTGAACACTTGCGTGAACCGGGTCATTCATTGTACAGGCTTCGAGCACTATTGGGCGATCTAATAGGTGATGAAGTCTTGTAGTTCTCCACATTCACGTGTCTGCGTAAGTGTGTCTACATTTGTGTCTCTCTAACCGACGAAGGCCTCAACTGCCTAAAGCTCTATTGTTATATTCTATTATTTGTGCCTTTCTGCGGCTCATGGTACGTCACTGTGGTGAGAAAGAAATCTGTCCTTCTTTAAAATATTGACAGTAAAAGAAACATTTAAAACTACGATGAGGTAATGGACTTTCAGTAAAATTAGTTGTATTCCTATTCCTTTTCCTTTTTCCTCTTTGACAATTCTTTATTTATCAGATGGGGTTTCTATAAAAAGTCAAAACTCGTAACACTGGTGTGACCTGTGATACAATTATATAAAAAAATCAACATCATCATAATAATGACTATTTTAATAATACGAGGCTTGGAAGTTAAATAATGGCAACACTTCCATGGAGACACTACACAATGGAATGCACTATTGTCACTGCCAGCACACACCGTTGACGCCTCTACCTTACCTCCGAGCAAATGCCCCCCCCCCCCCCTCCCGCATCACCAGCATGCGCACAATCGAGGAGTCTAATGTAACGGTGTTACTATGTTTTCAAAACAGAAACAATGGAGCCCTTCAATGCACAGTATTACAGTTCATTTTTGGAGCATAACCTGCGATCAGCTTCACAAAAGAAACGGCGACAATTTCTGTGCGACTCACCCGTCATTTTGTACGACAGTGCGTGGGCGCATACAGTGCGAGCTTCGGCTACTTCATCACGTCGACGGGACTGGGAAGTACTGTACCGTCCACTGTACTCAACTGACTTCAATCTGGAAGATGAAGGAACCACTTTGTGGCATTCGCTTCAGAACTGTTCCAGAGATACGACAGGTAGTAGACCACTCCATTCGCACCGTCTACAGAACTGTGCCTACACTAGTGTGGCAACAATAATACATGAAATTACAAATTACAGACAGGCACAACAAAAATACTGCTCAGCAATTTAGCTTTGGTCAAAACAAACATCTTTCAGAAATAAAACAACACACACAAATATACATATAGATATATGTTAGAAGGTTCAGGTCGAAAATGCTATTATTCCACTCAGCAAAATGCAGGGGCACTGGCATATATAAAATGGGATGAAACATTTGAGAGCTTTCGGATTGCTATTGTTTAACTACGAGGAGCACAAACATGAATGCAGAGCCAGCAGAAATTCCAGGTAACACAACTGGTTGGAAGGAGTGGTGGAGGGGAAGGCAGGAGGACCACGTAATGGGACAGGACACGAGACAAACACATTACATTTATTTTACCTTACAGTTCCTACCTCTGTATCCCAAACCTCGCCTGATTTGAGTGGTGTGTGAATGTGTGATCATGTGTGTGTATATGTATGTATGTATGTGTGTGTGTGTGTGTGTGTGTGTGTGTGTGCGTGCGTGCGTGCGTGCATATGTGTGTGTATGTGGTCTTGTGCACTTGCAGTGTGCATGAATTTTCATATATATATATATATATATATATATATATATATATATATATATATATATATATATATATATATATATATTATTTTACTTTATTTTATTTTATTTTTTCCCCTCACCCGCCTCCCCACTCCATTCCTAAGCTGCATCTCGTTATTCCCATCTAACCCATCCCCACCACCGTGACGTAACCTTTCTATCCCCTCCCCCTCCCCTCCCCTCCCCTCCCGTCCCCGATTCGCTGCAGAGCGTGATTCGAAGTGTGGCAGTCGGAGGTGATGGTTGTATGACTGTGTTGTGTGCCTGTGTGATTGCGTGAGTGCTCTATTTCTGAAGAAGGCCATGGCCGATAGCTGAATGTGTTGTATGTGTGTGTCTTTTGTATGTGCCTGTCGCATCTCGTCGCCACGTCTTTGCGGTGAGTTGTAACTGTCCTCACTATATTATTTATTCCAACCTGGACTTTCCATTATTACATTTATTTTTCCTTTTTTCCCCCTCAAGTCATGCATTGATATATACTGAGATGTGAATGTCAGAGATGTAAAATACTGATTTACAATAGATAACTACTGTAACACATTCAATTTTTTTGCCTTTCACTAGTTTCTAAAAGAACAAGTAAGACTTCACTTCTCCACTATACTAGCTGCTGGACGGAATAATTCTACATCGCACCGTCTGTCGGACAGAAAGCTTCCGTATTGCACCGTATAGGCCTATCGGATGGAAGGGCTACGGAAGTCCATCGGTGTAAAATTACTTATGTGCAAGTGAAATAACATTTATTTCAAAATGAGACAATGTGAGTGTTAAATGTTAAATTGTCCACCCGTACACACCGGCAATTTTAAGGTACCGACCGAGTTACTGTCGATAATATGGTAGTAACATTTTGCTCTGACTCGTATTTATAATATAATAAAATTATTTACATTGCAAGTGACACAAATATTGTCATCTGTTAGCACCGCCACCAGATAAAGCTTCATCACTACCATCGATATACGTAAAACAGAAGAATCGTCCTTTTTCATATGTTTATTTTCTTAAAATAAGAAAATGAATAAAAAATCACACTTTAAGTTATATACACTATGTGGTGTCTGTTCTTTTGGACACGCCAGAAAAAAGGGACACTACTCATATTACTTATAATTGGACGACGACACCCGACGAGCCTTTCTCCGGTGCAGATACACGCCCGACAGTGGTGTGTGGATAAGTGTGGGAGGCGAGCAGGGGTAATCTGCACGGCCACAGTGATTGCTGCGCTCCAAAAGGCACAGTGGTCGACGCGACTACCTACTGAGCACGAGGACAGAGGTTTGCAACAAGCTGGGGCACATATTTTCAACTTTCTCCATTGAACTATTTCAATGCCCATTAGCAGTTAATGTCATAAATTCTTTGTGTCTAAAGCAGGGGTTCCCAAACTTTTTCGTCTTGTAGACTCCTTTCCAACTTTTTTCGCCCTGTGTAGACATCCTGCCTTTTGTGTACATAATTTTTTTACGAATTCCTAACTTCAAATGTGTTTTCGCACCTGATTTGGTGCTAATAACTTTGATAAATTTAACTGTAAAAGAATGGAGTGAAAAAAATGCTTTACAAGTTATATATGTAACAATTGTCTGATCCCCTCAACTCCCACAAAACAAAACAAAATCTGACTTCAGGCCTGCAGCAAGAGACCGAAAATAGAGAATCGCTCAAATCTTTCAATTAGCCAATGAAGTGAACAGGAGCAAGCATCATCATTGTGAGAATAATTCTGAATTTTTATTGCAACCTTCCTAAATGTGAACCACTATCATGGGCCCCCATTTACAACAAATAGACCACCCAATTATTTTTCGCTGACAAGGACCCCTGGGGGTCTATATAGAACACATTGGTAATTACTGGTCTGAAGTAACACTTTAGTGAGAAGCAAGAAAAGTGACCAGGTGTGGGTGACTAGCAATTCAGAAAAAGAGAGGGGAGGGGGAACGAGTTATCTGGGAACACCGATGGCGAGCCGGTCGGCACCGTCTGCACCTCGGTCCACACTGATCCCACCAACAATACTTGCACTTAGGTAGCTGCCGCCACTTCTGCAACATCGAATCTCTCCCGTACTGTGACAATTCTGCCCTCGCCTTATGAAGTCCCGTAGCCGCGTGACACTCGGTAGCAGAATCTCTGTCAAAAATTACCCCGATATTTGGGGTCTAACTATTCTTGTACGTCGATGTTGGCGACACTTCGATTAAGTTAAAGTCACTTTTATTGCACTGTTCTTAGATGAAATAAATGTTTTAAGCAGTTCGGATCTCACGAGTTTTATTCGCAGGTACAGTAAAAACCACATACTACAGCAGTTCGTAGAATGTTCCCGACAGTTTCAGTGCAGCACGACGGTTCGTAAGCAGTTACGTGTAGTAACGAGAGCAGTAGAAACGGTGACATAATGGCACTTTTGACACGGTTAACGACAGAAAATAATGTCAAAACAATTTCTAGACTATTCAGTAAGTGGTGGTTTGTAGTAAAGAGTCACTACTTAAGACGAATAGCCGCAGGTCACAGTTTGTATGTACAATGTCCAGGTTAAAACACTTGAAAACCGGCATGCTAACTATAAGTCTACAGTACACTGCCAACATTAAGAGGCTCAGTTGTTGCTCCTAATATAGGCCACTGCAGGCTTCACAATTCTGAGTCAGTTTTGACTGTTTATAGACACATAAATGTGACATTAAGTCACAGACGAGGCAGGCAACCGGGATGAATAATGAATGAAATCTGTTTTTAGCTGCATAGGTCCCTGTATTGATAAAAGTCATTAGTTGGCTACAAAATCATTTTATTTGACATGTTTTGGCCTCACGCAACATACAAAACCTGTTACGATGGGGGTTATCACTGGAGATGCAACCAGTGAATGTGGAGAACTACAAGACTTCGTCACCTACTAGATTGCCCAATACTGCTCAAAGACTGTACAATGAATTACCTGGTTCATGCAAGTGTTTAAAATGTCAAGGCTTCTGAATACCGGGTGTCAAAGTCGATTTAAAAATGTACATATATCTGCAATTACTGTATGTATAGTGTTTATATAACTGCATTCCAGGCATTCCATGAGTTAGTGAAAATTAAAAATCTGAAAGTCATGGTTATGAGTAATTCCACCAAAATCTTAAGGCACTGAAGTAACATGTACAGGATAGAAACATTCTGAAATTTCCTCCTCCCCCCCTTTTAATTTATCACCATCAACTTAGAGAAGTTACAATCATGGGTGGTAGCGGTAAAATAGGTTATCAAACTGTGACGGGCTGGACATTGTGCTTGTGTCGGATCGAACAATTTTGTATGAGATAACTAAGTTAAGGCCTAACTCCTAAAGCATCAAATCATGACATCCTTTCTTCACTGGTGCCTCTGAGGAGTTTTTCATGAAGTATCCTGAGTTAATTAAGTTAAACTTTAAAATTTTAATTCTTCACTCTATTTTATTTTTATAGTGTTCATCTGGAATTATCTGTAAAATGCTACTTAATATTATTAATACTTTACTATTAATGTAGACTTTTTTAACAGTGCTATTATTGGTCTTATTTAAAGAATGAAAATGTAACAAGGTGAGATTGCTTGAAATTGGATGAGGTTAGAAGAAGTGAATATTTGAAAAAGGACAGAGAAAGAAAGAAAATAGCAAGAATTAAGGAGCAGCAGGCTTTGTTAAATAACAAGAACGCTTTGAAAATACAAAATGGAGAAAGAGACATTAAGAAAACAGAAATAACAATTGAAAAAGAAAGCAGAAAAGTCTTCTGGAAACAGTAGCTCACCCCCTTCAAGTTTAGGATCATATAAGTGTCCTCAAAGGCTTGGGAAGGCTGTAAAAAGAATAGAATCAAAATTGCCAGTGAGTCCCAAAATAAACGGAGTACTTCTGAAAAAAATAATCCAGAATCATATTCCAAAATCAGCAAAGAAATTAAACACATCAAACTGAGGATCATTGAGGAAATAAATCAAACTATTCTAAATTTTTATCTTAATAATAATATTAGTGTGCAATCAACAGGGAAACAAGAACTGAAATCTGTAAAGAAGAAAGTAGGCAAACATGAGGTTCACCATAAGAGGTGCATGATACTTACCACTAAAGAATCATACAAAGTCTTCAAACAAGAAACAAAAATTGCCACAAAGAAGTCTCTATATAAATTAATAAAGCAAACCAAAGCAAACAACCAGTTGCTTGTGATTATTTATTTTAGACGACCAGTTTCAGGCGCTTGAGTGCCCTTCTTGTGCATTGCATAATTTCTGCACTTAGTGTTGATTCTCCTAATAGCATGTACATTAATTAAGCAACAATACTAAAATAGACCACAAGAAGGGCACTCAAGCGCCTGAAACTGGGTCGTCTAAAATAAATAATCACAAGCAACTGGTTGCTGAATTTTATTAATTTATAATCTGAACAGTTGCTGAAATGGATAAATTACTTCAAAGAAGTCTCTCTTTTACCAGCTTCGTCCCAAATATGTACTGCCTGTTTCAGAAACTCCAAATAATGTGTGTTTGCCAGTATCATGCTAACTTTAATTACTCGCTGGAAGTTTTCAACAGTGTGTGAACTTTCCTAGTAGGGGGAAAGACTTGCTTCCTTTTGTTTCTTGTGACACAGAGAGAGTCCTGTATGTTAGGCAGTTGTGATAACGTCGGTGACCTTTATCAGTTTCTCCCTAAAGGCATTGACAAGAATCAGTCTGTGGAGTGAAAGCAGTCAAAAAGGGAAAATAAAAAGCCAGTCCTATCAAAACAAATTGGTCCTCTCCTTGAAGTGATTTCTGAAATTAAAGATCAGGTTCCAGTATTCAAGAAACACTCTTTTATTTTATTTATTTATTTATTTTTATTTTATTTTATTCTATTTTTTATGTTCAAGCTGCTGAATTTGAGAAGAAAAAGCTGAACGCCAGTGCTATAGAATGTGTTTTGCAAGTAGATTTTGCAGAAAATTATTTGTTGGTCTCCCAGGATGAAATACAGTCAGCATACTGGTGTTATGAACAAGTTACTAAATAATATTTTCACTGCATGAGCTTGAACTGATACAAGAGTGCAATCTTTTGTGATAGTGACCACTTTGCATGTGACAAATATGAAGTCTGGACATTCTTGCACCACATAATAGATCAGCTTGAACATCTGAAAACAATCTACATCTTCTCCAATGGGGCAGCATTCTCAATTTAAAAATATATTTATTATGAGCTCATTACGTTATTCAAAGGATGACTTTGATGTAAAGCTCCAGTGGTCAATTTTTTGCAACATCCCAGGGAAAAGGCTGTTGATGGAATTGGTGGGAATGTCAAAACAAAGGTTTGGACCTGTGTGAAGTCTCGTCTGTACATAGTGTCGAATCCAAATGAAGTTTTTGATTGTGCAAAAGAAGAAATAAAGGCTGTATCAATTCTTTTCATAAGTACAGAATCAATACTCGAAAATGAAAAGATTGTTTACAGGGCACGATTAACAGTGTCAGATGTGCCCGGAATCCAGTCCAGCCACTTTTTCAGACTGTATGACATGGATCATTTAATAGTTGCTAAAACAAATTAATCCGAAATGGTCAAGTACAGAATAAAGAAAAAGATAAAAACACAGAAGAGGCTGAGAGTACATGAAGTTTATTCTTCAGCTTCAGGTAGTTTAGGATGTGATGTTACTGAGATTCAAAGTAGCAGTCACATGAATGACGCTGTTCAATTTGTTTCAGATATTACACTGGGGTAAATGGCTTGCTGTGTCATATGAAGGAACACTTTATCCTGGTAAAGTAATCATCCCCAAACAAATCTGAAGTATCGGTAATGACAGAGACATGCATACCAGTATAAATGGTCTCAGACCGCTGACTGTATATGGTATATCAATATGAAGTGTTGAAAATTATTTCTCCTCCTGTTGTTGTGAATAATCACAGTGTTTTCAAATTTGGAGACTTTTAAAGCAAATTTTGTGTATGTTGTTTAATGTTTGTAATATTTTAAGACACCTTCATTTCAATTAAGCATTATTCCTGTTGCCACCATTTTGTTTAAAGTTATCTCTCTCAAAGGTGTAAAATATAATTTTGGAAGTCAGGTCATTGGACATGTCCCGTCTATCACATAACATTTATTGCTTCAGAAACTTAAATTTATTAATGGTCATATAATGTGCACCACATATGTTAATTTTTGCAGTTTGAAGTTTATGTACTTGTTACTTATAGTTTCATGTGTATACATAAGTCACAGAAATAATGCAATATTTTGCAAGCTGCAACACCTGAGGCTCATTTTTTTATACGGTCCTCACACCAGTATTTTTCCACATTGCAGACAAAAATAATGATGGACTACTGAAATTTCCCATTAATCTTCTGTACTAAATAATGAATGTTTCGATTTTAGAGAGAAACCACAGAAGTTAATAATAATAACAATAACAATAAACATTATTTTGATTTCTCTACATCTGAATGTCCCATCCGTCACTCATGGAATGCCTAATTTGTCCCAGACATGAAAATAATAATAATAATAATAATAATAATAATCTTAACCAATATGCCACATACACTCTTTGCTCTATAATTGTTTACAGCCAATCAAAACATTGCATTTGAAAAAATTAGTTTCACATAAATTCTACAAAGCCCTTCAAATACAAGCAATCTCTGTGATGATAATAACTGCATATGTTATGGAAAATTCCAGCTTGTGCTAAAGGAGCAGATCTGTTTCTGTATCAAAACACATCACAAAAGAGAGCAGGACAAGGGATTGAAGGAGAACTGACCAGTAGTAGGGCAACAGTGAACAATTCGAACACGACACTTACTGCCCCACTGAAGGAAATCAGCTCCATTGCATGAAGTGTCAACTATAGAGTAATTTTAATTGGACAGCAGAAGATATTAAGGCTGAGGGGCTGGAATGTAGGATATACAGGACTTCTCTAAAGTCACTACCCATTCCCATGAAAATGCTAAAATCTCTGTAGATACTGTTACCGTCACGCAAGACATTTAGCGCACAAGAACAGTTTACCAGACTGTCCCAAGAAGATGCCAGAGAGGAATTTGCTGGTAAATTCCACAAACTGTCCCCATCCGGGGCACGCATTCATCTGCTCGTCAACAAATTCTATTGTACCAGCAGTGTGCTAGATGAGGCACACTTATCGGCATAAACAGTGCAGCAGGTTCAAACTGTCAAGGTTAGGAGCCCGACAACATAGCCTCAGTAGGGAATCGAACATACCACACGACGAGGTGCGCAAAATCCTTCATTTCACTCTACGAAAATGTCCTTATCACATTCAGCTTCTGCACTTTCTCGAGGATGAGGATTCCACCTGTTGTTGGGAAATGCGTTATGACCTTCTGGAATCTGTAGAGAATGATAATTTAATGGACATTATTTTATTCCTATTAACAGAATATATGACATCAACTGCGAATGGGCAAAGCTGAAAATGTGTACCCAGCCACATTCCACATTTGTGCAAAAGTGCACAGACACAACTGCCAAATATAGTCATATGAAGAAGCACGTTAGATATTGAGTAGGAATACGATACACTGAAAGTAAAAGTTTGGTTCGGTACGGCAAAAGCAAAACTGCACGGCCCATTTTTCTTAGCCGTAAGGGCAATGACACTTAACATCCACCTCATCGTATTAGAACTGTTCCTCGAACTGCCACTTCGAGACGGCATACGAGGTACAGTGGTGTTTTGAGGCTCCACAATTTGCAAACAGTGTCTACGATAACCCAAACTTTCTGGAGAAATAAGGGAGATTAGGGTTTAACGTTCTGTCAACACGGCGGTCATTAGAGTCGGAGCACAATCTCGCATAGTTTTTGTCGGGCTTCCTTTGAAAGGAACCATTCTGGCATTTCATTTGCCTGGAGTGATTTGGGGAAATTGTGGAAAACCTGAATCAGGGTGGCCAGAGATGGATTTGAACTGTCATCCTTCCAAATGCGTTACCACTGCACCACGTCACTCGCTTTTCCGAGGAGACGGATTAGCTGGTCTCCTCAGCTGTGGGCTTCGTGTTCACCAGACCTTACTCCTTTATACTCCTTGCCTTGGGGCTACATAACTCCAAAGTGTGTAAGATACCAACAAGTGAACAGTCTGGCTAATCTACAGAATCGTATCAGGGAAGCGGCAGGCCATTTAAAGGTTGAAATGTTGTCTACAATTTCAATCTGCTACTGGAAAATCTGAGTATGTGATTTGACCTAGATGTCAGTCAAGTAGAAGTGCAGTAGAGTATGCATAAAACTTCACAATAAACTCGATTTTTCAATCGGCCTCTCTGCAGTGAAATGGATAGTGACTTTAGAGACAGCCTGTACTGCAGGGAGTGCTCTCACCTTCATAATTCAGAAAGTCTGGTGTCAGTAGGAAGCGCCTAGATGGCACCGGCTGTGGTTATCGAAGAAAACCGTATCGTGCGAACCGCATGTTCTACAACTGGGTGTTCCGGCTGTCTCTCGGCCCACACTGAATTCTGACGGTAGTATTAAAAAATGGCGTCTGCGAGGTCCGCAACTGTAGCTGTAATTTTCCGTGGTGAATGAATCTGCCCAATTGTAATTACAGAGATCCTTCATTTTACACAATCATTCACAACTGGTTTAGGAATATAGAGCCCTTCTTTGTACACTATAAATGAGTAGGGAGACTGACCGAGGTACTAAGTAAAATAATAATATTAAATGGATCCTTGTAAATGAAAATACCGTATCTGACTGAATATCCGAGAATCCCACAGCAGCCATAAAATTTTATATTGAGAATCCATGTGGGAGAGGTGTGTGCACCGCCGAGGTTAAGATTGATGCCACACCCCCACTTTTCTTAATATTTTATGCATTAATAGCACTAAAATAATAGCACAGACATTTCATTTTTCTCTTCAGAGTTCCAGTATACAGTCCATACTCAGTTATCATCATTTATGCTGTAATGGGTCTAACTACAATAATGTAATGTCCGTACTATTATTTTTGTGCTATTAAATATTATGTAACATATTGATAAAAGAGGGAACGCAGCAGCGATCTCAAATACAATTTCTTTGTTCCTCCTGCTCTCTGTAATACTTAGGGCAGTGGCCTCTCAATGATGCCGGCATCTCGAGGCTGTTTGCTATTAGTGTTAGTGTGTTGGCCGTGACGTGCTGCACACTGAGCACTTATACAGTAAGAAACTTCTGAGCTTTTAAAAAACGGCATTTTATGACATTTTGACTGCTATTTTGTCAAGTGAGAGTTGCCAGGCTCCCTACAGTGATCAGTGGTTACAAAGTCAGTCAATGAGCATTTCTTTGTACTGCCTTCATTTTCTCATTTTGTAACTTTTTTGTACTTAGTGCCCCACTCAGTCTCCCTCCTTATTTACAGCACTTGAAGATGGGATCTATATCCCAAGATAGGTCATTAACAATTGAGTCAAATAAAGGACCTCTGTAATTGCAACTGGTGTGGATTCATTCGTGGTATGCAGAAGGTCAATTGGCACAACATTAAAAAATATGATACGGCAAGGCCCCAGTGCGATTCACCGAACATTAATTTGTTCCGAGAGATGTCAGTACAGAAAATTACAACCTGTTTTTACTATGAGGGAAGTGTTTCGACAAACGTCTTCCTGAACAGAGCTAAGTAATGGCCGACGCCACAGCTCGACCTGCATTCCACAGATTACACCTTTTGAAAAACACAGTATCCCCACTCAGATATGGAGCTTCATACATTTTTAATTTGGACATACAGGACACAGCAATGCTGTGTTTTCCTCTGGGGCACCTAGATCTCTGGATCTGGCAGGACTGCGTGAACACCTCTCGTAGGAGGCGTGCCTCCCTAGCCGTAAACAATTTCAGAACTCAAACTGAGCGTCAGTGATTCCACCTATACTCCACAACGTACGGCGCAAAATTAATTACGGCTCAGAAATTGTCTTTGTGACCGTGGGGAGGCATGTACAAAATATGTAAAATATTAAAAAATAAGAATAATAATAAAATTAAGTTTCCTTTACATTGTCCATTATTCTTATTGCTGTATCTGCCTGTATTAAATAATCAGTAACTCATTTAAAATTGTGTATTTTAGTGCATCCTTATTTACATCATTTGGCACTGCCCCATTTCCAAGTAGCCTAACATAATTTTAGTTTTCTTTTAACAGTGCTACACATATATTTGAATGTCATAAGATTTATTTATTTATTTATTTACATCTTGACCTTCCATATGAATTATTATATTTCTAAGATACTGTACTTACAACTTTTTACTTGTGTTGCCTTTGCATATATCTTTATAACAGTGTAACTTGGACAGACAAGCAGTCACATGAAGCAGACCGATGTGTGGCCACGGCAACACGAGACAGGAACAGCAGTCGCCTCAGTTTGGAGCATTTCGGTTTAGAAAAGTAGCTGCACGAATATCACGAGCTCAGATGGAAAACCAGTACTGGGCAAAGAAGAGAAAGCTGAAAAAATATAGAGGGGCTATGCAAGGGAAATACCCTCAAAAAGAATGCTTACGATAATGCCGAATGGAATTCACTTTTTCAAATTCTGGAAGTCATCAGGGGTAAAATATATGTAACGGGAAGTAATATAAAATAATATAGTGAGGACAGTTACAACTCACCGCAAAGACGTGGCGACGAGATGCGACAGGCACATACAAAAGACACACACATACAACACATTCAGCTATCGGCCATGGCCTTCTTCAGAAATAGAGCACTCACGCAATCACACAGGCACACAACACAGTCATACAACCATCACCTCCGACTGCCACACTTCGAATCACGCTCTGCAGCGAATCGGGGACGGGAGAGGAGGGGAGGGGGAGGGGATAGAAAGGTTATGTCACGGTGGTGGGGATGGGTTAGATGGGAATAACGAGATGCAGCTTAGGAATGGAGTGGGGAGGCGGGTGAGGGGAGAAAATAATATATATATATATATATATATATATATATATATATATATATATATATATATATATACGTAAAAAATAGATGAAGTACACTTACCAGGCGAAGGGGCAACAGAGAGAGAGAGAGAGAGAGAGAGAGAGAAAATTCATGCACACTGCAAGTGCACAAGACCACATACACACACATACACATGCACACACACACACACACACACACACACACACACACACACAGACATATACACACACACGATCACACATTCACATACCACTCAAATCAGGCGAGGTTTGGGATACAGAGGTAGGAACTGTAAGGTAAGGAAAAAAATATATATAGGGAAATTATCGTAGGTTGAGGCCTGGTTGATTTCGGGATCGGAGAATGTATTGTAGGGATAACTCCCATCTGTGCAGTTCAGAAAAGCTGGTGGTGGATGGGAGGATCCAGATGGCCCGGGTTGTGAAGCAGCCATTGAAATCAAGCATGTGCTCCGCTGCATGCTGTGCCACAGGGTGGTCCACCTTGTTTTTGGCCACAGTTTGGCGGTGGCCATTCATCCTAATGGACAGCTGGTTGGTGGTCATGCCAATATATAAAGCTGTACAGTGCTTGCAGCACAGTTGGTAAATTACGTGGCTGCTTTCACAAGTGGCCTGGCCTCTGATAGGGTAGGATAAGCCTGTGACAGGACTGGAATAGGAAGTGCTGGGTGGGTGGATTGGACAGGTCTTGCAGCGGGGTCTTCCACAAGGATATGATCCCTGTGGCAGTGAGCTGGGTTTCGGGGTGGCATAAGGATGAACTAGGATGTTGTGAAGGTTGGGAGGGCGACGGAACACCACTTGTGCAGCAACCAGACAGCAGTTACAATAGTCAAAAAGCTCAAAAGGGACACAGTGGTTGGGAAGAGAGTAAGACAGCCTTGTCTCCCCAAAGTTATTCAATCTGTACATTAACCAAGTCAGGAGAAATTTGAAAAAGGAACTAGCCTAAATTTCTGGGAGAAAAGGGGACAAAATACACACCTTTGCAGTTTGCTGGGGGCCTTGTCATTTTGTCAGAGATAGCGAAGCAACTGGAACAGCAGTTGAACAGAATGACCATTAATAAGAGAAAAACGAGGGCAATGAAATGTAGTCTAAGAAAACGAGCTGATGCTGACGGAATCAGATTAGGAAACAAGACAATAAATATAATTAATAGATTACTTCTGTTATCAATGAGTCAAATAACTTACAGTGGTTGGAGGACACATTTAAAGTACATTGTTTCCTTGTGGCACAACACACTTTCTCTAACATTGAACTGTCATTTGAATGTCAATCAATGACATGCAAATACTAACTTTCATTGTTTTAGCACATTATTCTATGTTAGTCACCTTTGAAGATAGGGATTCAGAACCAACGTATCAGTTAACTCACGATTTTGGGTGTGTAAGTTGTCAATTTTATTTTTATTATTCAGAAACATATGGATAGCTTTACAATGAAAATGTCACATCTAACAAGTAATATTAGTATTTTCATTTTTACTTCATTCCCAAAGGACGGCCTATTAGGCCGATATTAAGAGTGCAGTTAGTGTAAAATCAATGTTGCAACATTTTAACAATCTATTACCGGGTACAGATGTAATAAACTATCTTTTAAACCAGAAGTAACAGAAAAAAATAATAATACAGGAAAATCTGGAAAGTCTTGCCCAGAGTGAAGTCTTGTACGTTACGAGTGAAATGCAGATGATAAGCATTTCAGCAAGACGATGCAAGTTTTTGAAATGTGGTGTTACAAATGAATGCTTTAAATTGGGTGAGTACATCACATAACTGAAGTGAATTGGGGACAAAAGGAATTTCTGGCATACCTCGATTTAAAACAAGGAGTCCGAGACGTCAAAGAATCGTCAATTTATCACTGCTGGGAAGTGCACACGGAGACCGAAAGCGAATACAGAGAGCAGGTTCAAACGGATGTGAGTTGCCATCCTTATTCGGAGATGAAGAGGCCTGCATGCAATAGAGTGGGGGTGTAAGCTGCAGCGAACCAGTGTCCGGACCGAAGACCGCGACGACAATAGCAGCAGCTCTTCTTCTATGTAGAGGAGAAGAAAATGTAGCAATGTTAAGGGATAAAGAATGGACAGAGATAAGTATAGAGAGCTAGTAACAAGGGTATACAGCTAAATGCTCAAAAGCTAGTGAATGTGTCACTTGTTGCTGTGCTCAACACATCAATCTGTTTTAGGTGAGTGGCTGTCTGTCCCTTATTTTGCTAATTACAATCATACACGGGTGTCGCATTCATTTCTACAATTGTTAACAGAGCAAACTCGACACAATTACAGGCTGCAGGCAGTATTTTCACCAGTCCTTCAAACCTGATCAATATTATGAAACTCATGACAATGAACCACATTTCAAAAACAATATATAGACTCCAGAATGATATTTTCACTCTGCAGCGAACTGTGTGCCGATAGCAAACTCTTAATCTGCCAGGAAAGTTTATATAGACTACCTTGTGTGCCAGTAACAACATTAGATGAGCAACACTAAAATCACATTACAGAAGCCAGTACTGTGGAGTAAACTGTTTACGGCTTACCTCGGGATCTGGAATTACACGAAACATTTCCATCCTGCGCCAAAACTGTCAGCGACAACTCGGGGGTCACAGCCTGAAGAAGAAAAATAACTTGGTACAAAAATTTGAACAAGACTGTAAATCTTTGATGGGTAGTGCCATTATCAAATGAGTGATTTGGCCGTGCCCTCAGTTCAGTTTTAACATCAGCTCTCCCCTATTAGCAGCTGCTCGGGGCTGGGTCAGGCGCACTTTCAGATTCTACCTGGTCCACAGATGAAATCTCTCACACTGCACTTCGCCCGGCACACGTATTTTTGATATTTCTGGTGAAACTTGTCTCCTATCAAATTAGAAGCTCACGTTGTAAACTGGTGAAAAGTTTTCGGATATCATCACAGTCGATAAAATGCTCCAGAATGTGACACGGCACTGTAAATCATTAAAACTGGTGAAAAGTTTGAGGCCATCATCACAGTCAATAAAATGTTCCAGGATGTGACAGCACACTGTAAATCATTAAAACTGTCCGACATTGTAGCCACTGTCAAAAGCGGCCTTCTCGGCATCACCGAACGTGTAGGCAAAATTCTCCGTCGGCACCGATCCGATCTACCGGTGTGACGACTACATAAAGGATGTCGTCAGCTCGATAGAGGGTGTAGTAAATAAACTAAATAATGCCAGTGTCTACAAAATTGAGTGTGAACCGGCATAAGCAGGTGAAACCAGCGATCGAAGAGCACAAACGATACGTCCGACTCGGACAGCACGAGTCGGTAGTGGCAGAACACCGGGACGAGTGCAGAATACTTCCATTTTTCCGTATCGACAAAATGACGGATCGTGACGAGGAGGAAGACTGGAGAGGCCACTGAAATAACTGAGCCACTCACTGACACAAATACAGAAGATGGGTACAGGCTTATAATGTGCCAGGTGCAAAGTGACTCAGCAGCCGTGTGGGAGATCACGGCAGCCGTACCTACAGTACACGGAGCAGCGGCTCGCCGCTTACGTCAATTGTAGATGTCTATTTCCACCTACGAGACAAAATATTTCATATATATGTCAATCGTGGATGCCCATTTCCACCGATGACATGAAATAAAAGGAGACACAACACCCTCCTCCTCTTTCTCAAAACACTGTTTCGCACTATTATACGAGTACCGAGCTCTCGCTCATTTGGGAGTCGGACAAATGCCCAGAAGAAGGCACTCGAAACAGTGGCCGAAACGTCAGATTGTTTGAAAGAATGGGGTTTCGTATCCTGAAGAGTTTTATTGGCAGTGAAAGGTTTGCTTATACCACAAATGTGATATGCCACTGTGATGCTGCAGGATTAGAACTACATACAGAAACAAGTTTCCTGTCCGAGAATAAAGTTCCGGTGAGTGTGATGCAGAGAGGAAACATCTCACTGCCTTGAAGGGATGCAGGAGTATCGTCATCTCGGGATCGCTGCTGATAACCTACAAAAATTATTTACTGCGTACTGTCTACGTATGTACTACAGACTGATGGTAGTAGGTGAAATGGCACAAAAATTATAGACTACTTGTAAATGACAGCACGGGACATAACTGGCTGAACTAACTAGTTATGTTGCTTCACGCACATACTTTTCCAGGAAAACATTTTGAGATTTCTGAGTTGCATCTTTAGATGTTTACATTCATTAATGTGTGCAGTGCTTCTTTGGCAGTAGAATTACATAATTTTGCAATGTGTGTTTTAATACATCTGTTGTAAAGTGTTGTAAATAAAGCAAAAATTGTAAATGAAGGCTTCCACACCCACTGTCACTGTCAATAAAATTCTTCTGGGCATCGGTCCCCATATATTGACGATAATATGTGTTTTTTATATATTGATGATGCAGTCCAAAACTGAGAAGAATTTCACTGCAATGTACAGCATGTACATAAATGTAAATATGTGAAGCTTAGATGAACACGAATCAATGTACTCTCAGAAATGCATGCTTCAAAGACTAATTTGTCAACACGTGTCGAGAAAGGATTACTGTTCGTGTCGAGAGTGCATTACCCGTGTAAACATTAATGTCACGGATGCTGCAGTTTTGACTTTATGCGCTAGGAGTACCGATGTCACTTCAAATGAGGACGAGGTCAGAGAGTTGCTCAGGATGTTTCCAGACTGATATTTTCACTCTGCAGAGCAGTTTGCAACGATACAAACGACACAAAACTTCCCGGCGATTAAAACCGTGTGCCAGACAGGGATCCGATTGCGAGATGTCAGCCATTCTACCGGCAGAGCTGCCCCGGTACTCCTGCCCTTCCACCAGTACCTCGCCTCCTGCCGACAGTTGCGCTGTAGAGCAGTGTTTTTCTGCCCGCAGCATGCGACCTCCTGGAAGGTCGCAAAGTCTCGCCGGGGGTCACTGTCACAGGAGCACGTGCTTGCACCGTAAAACGACTGGTCCAGTGGACTGTACACACTTAATCTTTATCTTAAGGAGGATACAAAAATTATACAAGCCATACCACTGCTGTACAAATAAGATGGGTTGGAGATGTCAGGATGGAAGGCGAAGCGGTGAAGGCTTAGGAAAGGGTGGCGGATCGGCAAATAAAAGATAGGATTCACGTTAATACTTTGTATATTCTGAAGTACGGAATACGTGGTGGGACTCGCCGCGGGGTCGGATGCGATGAATGAGTGCCAGTCTAAGTTAGCAGATGAAAAAATGGAAAAGGTAATGGTTACAGTTCACACAGCTGGTGGCCGATAGCGAACAGCCGCGAGGCAGGAGTGGATGGCGTGCAGTCGTTCGCCCTGCACCGAGTCTGAGTCTCTGGAGTGCATCTGTTCTGTACGACAACTAAAACTGAAGAGAGCGAAGGAACTGATTCTCGCACCTCAGAGTCCTGCAGCAGTAGCACACGTGATCGAAAGTGGGTGCCTGCTATTGGCTCCACGGTAGCATGGAAATGTCAGTAGTTTCAGCACGGATGCCACAAGGGTGGCGTGATTTTAGTATCGGCAGTCAATTCTGGTTCTGGCCGGTTCGGTCCAGGAAGGTGGACTGCCTCGGTCACGTTGTCAAGGCATATGTTGCAGTGAAAGAACACTTGTAAAACCTAGGCGAAGTATTGGAATAAAATTTTTGAATTATTTCCCTAAACTTTTTTAGACTAGCTGGTGATCTTGTACAGTACTTTGAATACCAGCAGTTACAAAAACTTAGGCCCATTTTCTGTTAACCATGTGTCGCATAGCGTCCGCTGTAGTGGCCGGCTGTTACTGGTCGTATTTCTCTGTGTTTGTGTTCCTTTTTGAACTCGTAATTGATCGGATCCAATCCAGGGGACCCTTGGGCTAGGTACTGCACTGTAAGTGCGCCAGATGAACTTCTAAGCGTCAATTTTTAATTCCGAGGCGGCAGCGTGACAGGACGGTGAGCGTGAAATTGCAGCGAGTGGTTTTGAAATGCACTTCACCATTTCACTATCAAGAGGCGTAGAAAACTGGTACTAAAATCAGCTATTCTATACGTGCAAAGTTATTCGAAAGTTTCCACAGAAAAATCGAGGAAAGAACACTGGAGGTGTCAAATGCACAGTGTCCTATTCAGTGTTATGATAGTAGATATTAATCTTTACTATGCAAACACCATTTCAAAGGTATCTCCTGGTTTATTGGTAATTCATGCATCACAGGAGTTACATAATTCCTGGTTTAAAATTAATTCCTAATTCTTTTGTTCTCAATGCACGTGTATAATCTTTTTCATGCTATAGGCCAGTGTTTCCCAACCTTTTTCACAGCACGAACCCCCCCCCCCCTCCCTCTCTTTCCGAGAATACATTATCGACCCTGTCCCCGAGCCTCAACGCTAGTATTTGAGAGATTTTTAAACCGACGAAGGTAATTTGCTTTCCATTTATATTACTTTCTTGTAAAAAATAATGCACAGTATTATATTTTATAGACTGAGTATCTGTCATATTTTTTGGAATAGAAGATATTCTACTTTTACAGGTTTTCCAACAGAGAAGTACGTTTTGTATAATAAGTGTTTATCACTTCAGGTAAGACATATAATGAAATCGTAATAGTTAAAGGATATCCCACTGTGGTCGATTTGTAAAATGTTTTTAGTTCAAATTTATTAAGTATTACTCATTGTAACTTATGCAGTTAGCTATCAATCGATTCCTGAAAATGGTCTCGAGGCTTTGCATTTATTCATCGTTAACACTTTATTCCTTATAAACGATCTACTATATTCTATTCAGTTTAAAATTAATCTTAACAAGGAATTACAAAATGCTAATGCAAAATACATGGACATTCATTGGGCCGTTTGTTCTACAGTTCAACTACTTCCTACAGTGAAGGCAACACCCCGAGCAGTATTTTGCGAACCCCTTGAGGCTCGCGACCAGCAGGTTGGAAAAACACTGCTATAGGCCATAACTAATGAACACATTTCTCTAGGTATAGATTGGACATCTTTTGTTAGATGTTTTGCATGGTCACAAATATCAGTAGGTCTTGTAGAATAGATGTGTTCTTAACCACTTGCTGTAGCCAAAATTCACAGGTAGTAAAAACGGGGCATCACATGGCTACACCAAAAGTCCACCTCTTCAAATCTAGCATCTGCGAAATGTATCATCCAGGTAACGTCAAACCTTTTAAGAAATAATCTGGCTGTGCACCATTGCTGCTAAAACAAAAAGTGTTTTCATCTGACATAAAGTACATAAAAAACAGGTCTTTATGTGTTATTTGTAATAAAACGTCTGCATGTCATACACAAGCAATTGTTATCGATGACTTCCCTAGACCCCTAAACATCGTGGGTTGAATATTCAGCCATCCTTCACACACGCCATCAAAACAGGTGCAGATGATTTGGGTACTATGAACGATTTTAAATTTTTTTACAGAATACTGAGTAACTGGGAAATTAATTGTAATAAGATTCATTACAATTAAAATTACACACACGAAGTGAGAATTGAAACTAGGAAAGCAATAAAGCATAATTAATTTATTTTGCTTCAGATTGTAATAGCAAATCTCCCGTGGATGATCAGTGTCCTGCAGTCTAAGCTTAATACTTCAGCACACGCGGATAGAACAGAATCTACAAGTTTAGGCAATTACACTCGATGAATATCCTTCCGCTGCTCCTAAGTTTTTTGCAGAAAGCCACCTTCCCAGTACAGTTGTTGGCGAATAGGTCTATCCACCTTAGTCCAAAGATGTTCTGGGTTTGGCCTTTAATTTGTGATACTTCAGAACTGTCTTCACATGACCATAACTGTGGTTAACTTTATTCTCGTGCGATAACTGACAATTGTAAGTGATATTTCATCTTCCCGGAGAGATCGTACGGTGTGTTAATTTCCACCATAACCCCTTAAATTTCAATGAGAGGACCCACACCACTTCGTGGGAAGTAGCCCCACAGCAAGGTACTTCCTTCTTTGTGAGCGTAGGCTTCCACAGCCATTGTCACAATCAACAAAATTCTTCCGGTTGTGAGACCCCTTTTCAATCTTTAAGAATTTGAAAGATGTTTTGGGCACTTTCACACATGGTCTTCTTCTGGTTATTTGTTTGACAGCTGAATGAGTGAAGACTTTGTTATTACATCATATTGCAAATAGTGGTTTGAGGAAGGGGGACGTTGCAATTTATTTACTGGTATTTGCAATATTGCACGGCACGGGTGGAAATGGACGCTGATAATTGTTGTCTACGTCGAGTATTTTTCTTGCCAATGGTGGCTGCATTAGTCATTTCATCCGTGGAAGCACATGTCGTTAATTGGTATTTGCATAGTTCCTTTCCATTGGTGAATGTGGGGAGTGGGTGGCAGTTACGGGGCATACCGTAGTTTGGCTGGTGCAGTCATCAGACTGTACATGTCAGTTTCCACTGTAAATGATCAATGTTTCAACCAATTTGTATCATTTAATTAAGTCAGGTGAGTGAGTGACAGTAAACAGATTAATTAACATCGTAAAAAGTAACGACACGTTCTCAACAAAACACTCCAAGGGTAAAATTTTACAATCCGTGTTGCGACGCTGTGTCGAATGTTGACATGTTGGCAGTGGCCGTAGAGGGCTAATAGTAGCACAGACGATAATAGCCAATATTGTAATCGCGAACAAACACAATCACAAGAAGAATTCTTGCGGTATCCTGTGAACAAAAAACGTAGTACGACCGCTATTATTTACATGTCACGACGCTGAAGGAATAATTTTCACTTAAGCAGAGTAACATTGAGAAGGAAGCACTAAAATATTTGCGTAAATTGGTCATAATTGAAGACGAGATACAACTCATTGGCTATGAAACATAATGTCAACATATGTCGAAAAACCCGTATACCTCAATACTTACGTATCGTAGATAGTAAATAATATTTGGTTATCCTAGTAAATTACAGATTACAAGAACAGAATGCACCATCGATCGATCTCTCAGCCCAAAAATTCGCGCCTTCAGCGCTCACTTGCAAAAAAAGAGAAAAATTTTGTTTAATTTATTTATACCTTACATCAGAGTGGAGCTAAAAATCACTTTTTAAACACAAAATCGTTATCTATATTCTGGGTGTAACCAAGCCATTACATCTTTTAACTCACATATGAAGTCATTGGTCAAAGCCGACGAGTTGAATCCCGGTCTTTAATGGACCCGTAAATTGACCTTATTTATTCGTAATAAATGATAATTTTTTTGCGCTGAGGATGAAGTAAGTAATTAATGCTGTTTCTGCTCTATGTACCTTTGTCCGCTGAGTAAATTGACTGTAATCGTCACCTTTTATACCAAAACATTTGCGTTAATGTGCAAGAAACGACAAGAAAACTCAAAACTAATACATTCCAATATTCCGCCCATAAAAAACAGCGAATTTCATTGGCTGCCGTATACTATCACCTGATTGGCTGGTCACATGCAGAGGCCGTAGCCAACGCCTGAATACTGTACACTACGCCGCGACACGGATCAAACTTAAGCCCACTGCAAGCTATCAATGTTTGAAATGATTAGTGTCTTTATACTGGATCAATGGGTTCAGTAGGTGTATGGGGAAATGTAAATAGATCGTGTTGTACTGTATAAAGTAATGGCACGTTCAGTAACATCGTCGCGCAACACCACTTCACAAAAGCTCCTTTCATTTAAATGACTGGCCTGCCATAAAGACGCGAAAGTTTTAACAGACCCAAGAAAACAACTAGCAAAAACAATCGGACGGTCGAGTTAAATTCGGCGGTATTAATACATCCCACCGTCCTCACCTGTCATTGATTGCGGACTTCAAAGTGGCATTCCATTGGCTACGCAGTATTTGGTGCGTTGCCAACCTCAGCGTGCTACAAAGCGCCGCCGACGTGTCTCCTGACGGAATGTGATATACTAACGCAAGCTTGTAGACTCACTTACGAACTGAATAGTTATTTGTCACGTCCAGGGGTAGAATAACTTGCTATTACACTATGCCTGTATTGATTTCTCAGGAGGAGACGATGTTTTTTTTTCTTTTGAGCTTACAAATCTTTTTATTTTTTTTTTTATTTTTTTTTTTTTTTTTTTTTTTTTTTTTTTTTTGAGGTTACCAGACACACAGTTTCAAATGAACAATGAACACAGAATTTTATCCTCGAGACGCTATTTACTTAAAACCTTTTCTTCATTTCACAAGCTTTAATACAGTTATTACATTGTGTTAAAATTAAAACGATGCAGATCACAAATTTATAATTTTATTTTGTAACTGGTTGCAATCAACATAGAAATAATGACTGCATGAATGTGAGTTTTATTATTACAACGATGTCACTGTTGAATTCCAGTGTTTTCAGAAATTAGATTTTGTGTTTCCACTATATATGTACCTACAATTCGAATATGAAGAACAGTTGGTAAACCAAAAACAGGTGGAATAAATAAAATCTAATCACTGGGTAAACAATTTGAAACCAGTTGTGAAACGAACACTGGTAACAGTTATGTAGAACTCCAATTACATTTTTCATAGTTTAGGATTTAGAACATGTTTAGTAATGAAAGGGGGTATCTGTAACAAAAACACCATATGTACGTAATGTTTTGTAAAAAAATCATAGCACAAAATAGTACATCTTTTGATTCTCCTGTATTCAACATCTTATTCATTATACTGACATGTCTCAGTTGGGGGGGGGGGGGGGGGGGGACACGAAGAGGGTGTGCGGAAATTAACACATTTACTGCCCGGATTCCGCATTCGAAAAGACTAGAGTTGGGAATAGCAAAAATAAATAAATTCCTTACAGTTATCATGTACACATCTGGTATATTCCACATTTAGTAGGGATTACATAGTAATAAGTTTTATGCCTTTTACAGTGTGAATATTCTTGAGATAAATTGCTTTTTCTGACCAATTCCAGAACCATAAGGGCAATAACATTTGGAATCTATGGAAGGCATATAAGACATATGCTTTTATTTTGAAAGTAGGCATATTTATTTTGTAGTTTGTTCTGATATGTTCTACATCCTAGTGGATTTCCCCAATTTCGATCTAATGGAACGAAAAGTACATCTAACCTAATCTCCAGAGTTGTCAGTGGGTACAGCAGTAATGAAGAGGGAAACTGTGCTTTATCAAGCAGTACTGCACAGCATGAGTCAACTGAATGAGGCAAAACACCTAGTAAGATACCGATCTCAAATTCAGGAGGGCGGAGTGAGCACAATCCAGCCGTCCTGAATTAGGTTTCTGCAAATTATTTCAGAAACATGCCGCAACTGATCCTTCGTTGAGGCCTTGGCCACCCACCTATCTTATCCTCATAAAGTCAACTCTCTGGTCTATCCTCAGAAAGCACCGTAGTTAAATAGCAAACAGTCCAGGAAGAATTACAATAAAATTTTGTAAATGATAGATTACTACTCACCAAACAGACGACATGATGAGCTGCAGAAAGGCACATTTAAAAGACTTGTCAATAATATTCAGTGTTCGGCTCACAGAGCCTCCGTCAGAAACAAACTTGGAAGCTATCTCTGACAATGGCTCTATGAACTGAAAGCTCAATATTTTCCTGACTTCTGCAACTCATTATGACACCAATGTGGTGAGCAGTAATCTATACTTTTCAAAACATAATTGATATATATTTTATATAGGCACTTTTTTTCTTCATTATATTATGACAACAATTCCAATATTATTGTAAGATGATCCCTGGATGAATGAATAGATAAAATAATAAATAAAATGTAAAATAATGTAGGCCTACAGTAAAATACTCACTGAAAGTAAATTTAATATTGGTTTTTTGAAAATACCTTGCAATTTTAGGCTACTTATTATGTCAGAAGGCTATTTTCAAGCTCCAATCGAAAGTTTCAACAAATCTAATGGAAAAAAGCCACACAGTCATTTAAGTCACTGGTAAATTTTATTTATGGCAGCTCAATATGCTAACGTTGGCAACAAAATGTTCACTTTGTGATGATAATTTACTTACTGACAGGGCAAGGATAATACAAAAACTGGTCAACATTTACACCATGAATAGCATTAATTATTTATGTCATGTTAAGCACAAAATATTATTGCTGTCATTCTATGTGAAGGTGGTTTCACAGAGTATTCAGTGGACGTAGCCAAGATCAGCATGCTATGCTGCCCTATAGTTGTGATGCTCTTGTGTTCACATACCATTCGCACATATTGCATAATCTTCACCTTTTATAAACACAAACATACAAAAATTGTGTATCATGAGGTAATGAATGCAAGTAGATGAGAGCTTAAAATTGGTTGTTCTGCTTTACAATACAAGCAAAATTTTATGTTGGCAGATTAAGTTGTTAAATAGTGTGTATTGTAAAAGATTTGGCAAAGATAACTGCAACCTCTAAATTGTATTTTTATGGTCAGTTGCCTATATTCATACACTCATTGAGATCCATGGATTGTAGGCCTATTGAAAAGTAGTTTTATAATGAGTCAAAATATACATTAACACGAGACATCATACAAACATAAACTGCATACTTGTACTATTTTAATAGTCAAATATCACTATATTGCTTAATGCTATTCATGATCATGCCACCTAAATTTGAGTAACTATAAAGTAAAAGTCCCTACTTTTAAAAATAACTACAGCTTATCAGATTCACTAGGTCTTACAGTGTTTTGTTATCTGCTGTTAATAGTTTAATGTATACTAGAGAAAAAGTATTTTTCCAAAAAATATTTACTTGGGCTATAACTGGTCTATTAACGTTCCAGTAGTTTTATTCATAAATGTCGTTAACACACAATTTTCACTCCTTACATTTAAACAATTGCAGAAAAAGTGGTTAATGATGTAAAATTGTACATTCTTTTAAATTGGTGGGAATTTCCAATTTCCCACACAACGCCACTGTTAATATCTTCTCACCAGTCACTTAATTCTGAGCCCTATGCGTCAGGTGGGTTAAATTTTACTCACGGTCTCGGCAGAGTAAAGTGCTAATGTTGGCAACAACATGTTCGCTTTACGAGGATAATTAATTTTCTAACCGGACAAGGGTAAATACAAAAACCTGTCATCCACAGAGCAGAAATGGCGTTAATTATTTATTTCACAGACAGTAAGAAGAATTATTCCTCTCATTCTATGTGATCTAGTTTGCAATGAGCATTAAAAGGTCGTTGCAAACATCAGCACACTACATCGCCTCGACGGTATGTAAACTTTTATCCTTCGGGTGACACTTATGTTATCAACAATAAAGGCCATCAAAAATAAATATGGTACGGTAACTCTTAAGAAAACTTTTCTTCTACATTCAACTCTAATACCGTAACTCAAAACTTTTTTTCACCGCGAATCATTTCATCATACAACTTCAATAAACTTCAGTGGTAGTTGTTAGGAACTTCACGCACTATTACGCATATTAAGAATAATGTGACAATTTTGATGTCGCCCAGAACCTGATTTTCGAAATCATTTGTACTTACGATCTCTTATGATAACATCAGCCAACAAAATAGGCCTAAATCGGAAAGATCTGTCATTATATTCATAAATACCCGTATTTCCTATGAACTAATTAAAAAAACTTTAATTCGGAGGACGGAACAGGGGTTTCAACGCATTAACTGTCCGGGGAGGACAACACTAGACGTAAACAAGTTCGCATAACTAAGGAAATGTTAACGGCAACAGAAAACCATCGCAGTTATTTGAACAGAAAACATGTATTCAGTTAACCAAAACGCGGCAATCCGCAATCACCGAAATAACTGCTGCTTAATTTCAACATGTCCTGTATGTAATCGGCGCGAGAATGAATATACAAAAATTTTACTACGCACGGTAATTCAATTTCATTAAGTTTGTATGTTGTATCTTTCTATTTTTGGTTGGATATTTTTTAATAAAGGAATATTTTGAAAAGGAAAGTATGGGAGGAATTCAAGATACGTAACAAACGATTATTAAGAGTACAGTAGGTTGACTGAAGTAATGAATTTTTTTTACCAAAATATATCAAAAATTGCAAATCTTGTTAAATTGGACACACTAAGCAGGCGATCTTCCGATCGGTCTAGTCCCATTACAAACAAAAAAACCGCAATTTGGTGAATTCTACGGCACAATATAATTCACATCCCCACTATCACTATGATCTTTTACAAAGCAGACATATCATTGTTGCCGGGAGCCAAAGCACGCCCCCACTCAATGTTGGAAAAAAAAACCGGTACTGAATTCAATAACCCATTGTTTTTATTTAGAGTCGATACTCAATAGTGGTCGAATGGCACCTGTCTGTGTCAGATAATGGCCACCCAGGTCCGCTGCTGACTTTCCTGCGTCAAATAAACACAAACGAGTTAATGTGCAATATCGCCTCTAAAACTTTTCACGGGCTCATAAGCTGATTACTGGCATAATTTCTTCGTTTAAGATACTATATGCAGCGTTACTTCGTTCGCATAAATTGTAATTTTTAGTTTCAATTAATCTCTACTGTTTACCCGGTGACCGGCATTACACTTTACCAAAATTACTTTAAATGTGACATATACACAACAGCAACATATACTGTCAATTTAGTATGTTGTAAGAGAACAATTACCTGTTCTGCAACGTGTATTTTGCATCCTGTGTGCTTCAAGGTATCATTCCGGCGGAAAACTGTATCCGAGTAAAACACGACACACACAAAACAATCTAGTGACATTTATTTACTCGCGCATTGTTCGCGAACTTCCCACATCCGCGACTACGATAATTTCAGTAGAGAAACCGACTAGATTAAAGTATTACGTCTCCCGCACGTTCTCTGTACGTGAACTGTTGCGTCAATAAATTTGTTAAACAAACTGCCATATTTTCACCGGCCCAAAGCGAAGTGATATGGCGCAGGTGGGGGAGGGGTGAAGGTGGGGGCGGGTCGAGTGGGGGTGGGAAACAAATGAAAAACATTTACGGCAGTCTGATGGCACCCAATCTCTACAGCTTGTGTTCCGCTTACTGCGACTGTGGCGCTCCGTCGGAGGTTAAATGAACTACATAGTTGATTCACAAGCCGCCTGGCGGCAGAGTTCTCCAATAAAGCGAGCCTAAACGCATTACGTCACCACTCGCGCCCCATTTGGATGTATTGATGTTAGAATTACAACATCTCATCGCGCCCCATTTGGATGTAACAACATCTCATTACGTACATAATCGCTGAATTAATTATAGGAAATTTGTCAGTTATGCAACGTGATATGTTTACAACGTATATTAAATTGTGCAGTAGAATGTGTCGCTATATATATATATATACGCATTTTAGCAATGTGTATTACCAGGCGGCAGGGAGGGGAGATGTTGCCTGAACCTCTTAAAAATAATTATTAAAAAAATTCGTTAATAGTTGTTGTTTTACATTAACAACATATTTTTTAAAGAGGTACCAATGTGCAACTAAGCTCCAGGCATGCACCTAACAATAACAGCGCACGTTTAAGTTTCGTGCACTGTCAAGTGAAGGATACTTTATGTTCAGCACAAAAAAATTAAAAATACAAATTGAGTAAGTGTTGTTGATTTTCATACGAAACATTTTTAAGGTATACTGGTGTGCTCATGTGGTCCTGAAATTGAAAATATGCAATACTAGCTGAAAACCCGGCGTTGCCTAGTAGGGGACAGTAGTACACAGTGAAACAAAAATTACTGTTTTGATTGTTTCGTATAAAATACTACTCACAAAACAAATTTTCTTTATTTACTTGAAAGAACAATACTTTGTCAATATTCTGGAACAAATAATAATAATTTTGCTACTAATTAGTAAGTGTTTAAACAACCTCCGCAAATGTTTCACTGTGTACTGTGTATAGTACACAGTGAAACAGCTGCTATTTTTTGTATTTATTACTTCTGAGTGACTTATGAAACATAAATATGTTTGTTAAATACAAGTACAAACATTAACAGATACTAAATTTTGTTCAGTGTATATTAAATCCACCTAAATTGATTGGAAAACGAATATACTGGTGGTTGGAGAGTCTCTTCGTAGCCATAGGCAACACAGGTGGCAAAATCATTGAAATGTCCTTATGCGAAACGCAAACTATGTCTTCTGCAACTGGGAATAAAATACATGTAATTTTTCCCCCGAAGGGATGAGACTTCATACTGAGTCCCAGGGCCGGATCTAGAGGGGGCAAAGTGGGCAGAATTTAGAGGGCGGCAAATTTTGACTGACTCTTTTTTTGAATGTATCTTTCTGGTATAAATTAATAAAATTAACTGACACAGATTATTAAAGTAAAATGACTGCAAGAAATACCGAAATCATTTAATGAAACTAAAATGCCTGGTTGCTGACTTCAAAGTTGCCCTGTCACAGGTACTTCAGCTAATCAAACTTTAAAAATCTACTAGATATTAGCCAGAATGAGGGAGATGTTATTGCGTAAGTAAATGCACAATGTTTATTAATTTGCATAGATTTCCTTTTTCAGATAAATGAATATTCATCTTTCATATCAAGGTAATATTTGTAGAACAGGTGATTTTGAATAACGTTCCAGTCCTTATAAAAAAAATTTAAAAAAAAGTATTTCTTATTGAAAGTCAAAAGCATTAAGGATCTAGAGTCCTCTCTCGGTAGCGGTGGAATTGATAGACATCTACACAGGATACTGTGTAAATCACATTTAACTGCCTGGCAGAGGATTCATCGGACCACTTTTGCCGGCCGCGGTGGCCGAGAGGACTGAGGCGCTCCAGTCACGGTCTGCACGGCCACTACTGTCGAGGATTTGAATCCCCCCTCGGGCATGGATATTTCTGCCGGACTTAGTATAATGTAGTTGATAAGTAGTTTGTAAGTTTAGGGACTGATGACCCCGTAGTTAAGCCCCATAAGCTATACAACCATTTGAACATTTGGACCACTTTTATACTACTTATCCCCCATTCCATTCTCGAATAGCGCGCGGGAAGAAAGAACATCTGAATCTCTCTGTTCGAGCTCTGATTTCACGTATTTATTCAGATGATCTTTTCCACTTATGTAAGTGGGAGGCAACAATATCTTTTCGCATTCGGAGGAGAATGTTGACGATTGTAATTTCGTAAGTAGCCCCCGTCGCAGCGATAAGAGCCTTTGTTCTAATGATTCCCATCCCAGATCCTGTATCATTTCCGTGACGCTATCTCCCCTGTATTACGACAATACAAAACAAGGTGCCCTTCTTTCAACTCTTTCGATGTCCTGCGACAAACCCACCTAATAAGTATCTCACACTGGGCACAAGACCAGATAAAACAGGAGGAATCTCACTGTATTATTGATGCTGTCCCTTTTCTAGCTAAGCAAGGAAGTCCGTTTAGAGGAACAAAAGAATATAGTGATTTTGGTGATCCACAGAGCGGCAAATTTATAAATACAATTGATCTCATATGATGCTATAGTGTTCCCCTTCGTCTGTGTATTGAACGTCACAAGAAAGGCCAGATTCGCTATTTTTACAAAAATATACAAGATGAGTTCCGTGACTTGATTGCTGACAAAATAAAACAAGATATAATGAAAGATATTTTAGCTGCTAAATACTTTTCACTGATGTTTGACTGCAGTCCAGATATCAGCGACAATGCGTAGTTGACACAAGTAATTCGATATGTCAAGTCGAATGATATAGAGGTTGTGGAAAGTTTTACTGACTTTTTTACAATTACAGTCAAAACAGGAGAAGGCCTTAGTCAAGAGATACTGCAAAAATTGGAACAAGATGGGTTGAACATTAAGTACTGCAGGGGGCAGTCTCATGACAATGGGGCAAACAGAGCTGGAAAGTACAAAGTGGTCCAGTCAAGAATACCTCAGATGAATGAACTGGCCTATTTCTTACTATGTGCTGCTCACAATTTAAATTTAGTAGGAGCAAATTCAGAAAGACTAGGTGATCTGCAAGAGTATATGCGGTTGAAGCTGTTTACAAGCATTTTCATAAAGTTTTGAAGGCCCTGGAAGAAACAAACTTATAAATTGTCAACACCAGAAACGAAATCAGAGACAAGATCTATTTTAAAAAATATGAGAAAACTCAAATTCATTACTTTAACTTGTTTCTGGTAGCAATATTAAAATAAGTTGCTCATGTTAATCAGTTTCTGCGAAGTTAATACTTTACAATTGATAAAGCTGTTCGAAACATTCACGGACTTTTGGGCTTTCTCAACGGTTCTCCGAAAAAAGGATTTGAAGAAAACGGTCGATGAGCTTTGTGAAAATGAAGTATCCAACATTCAAAGAAAAAATAAGAAATAATTGATCGAACATAGTACCAGGTTTACCGCACTTGATAAAATTGGTGCAAAAATTAGTGTTCTGTGTGGTGTGCAAATTCGAGAAATGGAAGTGGAGGACTTTAAGGCCAAAGCAGCGTAACTGGCAGAAGATCTAAGCGAGGAGGAAATTGAAGTTGAATGTTTCAGACAATATGCGCTGGCAGTAGACAGAGCCTTGCAAGATTCCACTGCACCATCAACATTAAGTTTAATTTATAAAAATAAATTGGTAGAGGGGCATCCCAACCTTACTACAGCGTTAAAATATATCTTACCATTCATGTTTCTGTTTCGTCTGGAGAAAGAAGTTTCAGCAAGCTGAAACTAATTAAATATACTTGAGGAGCACGACTACTTACAAATCTGAGAATAATATCCATAGAGCACAAACGAGCTGCTTCTCTAAACCATGATGATATCAAAAACAGTTTTGCAGCAAAAAAGTTCGAAAAGCGAAATTTTGAATTGATTTTTGTACGATGAGTAATCTTGTAATATTTTTGTATGTATTAACATTGTTCTGTTTTCCTTTCATCTTAATTCAGTCAATAAAATAAGTTCGTGTTGTGAGATTGTGACATTTATTTAGAAATATGTAAACCAATTAGCGTCAAAAAGTCGATTCTTACGGGGAGGGGGGGTGAAAGAAGGGGCGGCAAATTGAAGCTTGCCCCCCTTGGCAAATGTCCTAGATCCGGCCCTGCTCAGTACCACAAACTACTGACTTCAAGACGTTAGCTACAAAATATACATTGTTTTGGAATTTCTCCTTTTCTTCCAGCTCTGTCCTTTTCCTCAAAGCTGTTTGCTCTGGTGTTCATGTTAATATTATGCCTCTACCTTTGGAACAACTACTTGTTTATCTGGAAGGTGCTTTGGGCAAACTACGAAACTCTCTTGGCGAGATGTATGTGTTGCTGTTGTTACTGCAATGGCTTCCTCAACATCTTCCACAGTACCCTCCAAATTGTTAGGAGTAGTCATACATCCGTCTGAGGCCAATGGTTCTGTTTCACTGTGTACCAAAGTCAACACAAACTAAAACGTTAGACACAACTCTTAAACTACGTATCTACCAAACCTACAACTGGTCAATATATAGCTAAAGATGTGTATCTTATCACAAAACATAATATTTCTTTTAGCTTTAAGTTATATCGAAAAAGAGGCGTTAACTGTAACTTCTGCCCAATAAGTTAGTAGCGTATAAAAACAAGAATAATCAACCACAGTGTCCACCATTACAGTCAGAGATGTATTTTATCAAAATAAACATACTGTGATACCACAAAGTAGAAAAAATACTAAAAACAACTGAGATGGAATGTTTGATTGTGTACCGTGTTTCACTGTGTTCTACTGCCCCCTATTTATGTAGCCCAGTCGTGTGTTACTCCCTTTCCTCTTCCCCCTCCCCCTCCACGCCCATCTCTCCTGCGTCATTTTCGTTCATCTCCATACGATGTTACATTTCTGTGAAAAGTACTTTCTGCTATACGCCTTACGGTGGCTTGCCGAGAGTAAAAGCCTTCTCAATGAAAACATACATACATACATACCAAACAGTATGTAGAAAGCGATTTCTCTTTTTCGAAGGGCATAAGTCCAAAATTTCACCCATATCGGAATAAAACTGTTGCCAAAATCTGTTGTCAAGTACCCTCCGCTATGCACCGCACGAAATGTGTAGACAAAGTTCTTTCTCTTGATTTGAAAGCCAAATGTGCAAAATTTCATCAAGATTGGAATAAAACCGTCAATTTGTTGTTGTTACAGAGTATCCTACTCCATGCACCGAACGAAATCTTTGTATTAATTATGAACAAACGCGCACTCTTTTTGATATTCAGGGAGGAATCTATACATGTTATAAAATAGGCTGTATGTGGGTATGAATGTAAACTACTGGACCGATTTCAACCAAACGTGGTACTCATGTTCCGTATTATCAGGCAACAATCGCTGTCGGGGAAGAACAACCTACGACACATACGTAAGCAGATATGACGTCATAAACAACGACATCGTGGCACCGACATAAACGGCCGCATAATGCGATAATATTCTACATCTGCTCCTAAACTAATAGACCGATTTCAACCAAATTTAGTACAAATATTCCTTACGGTCAGGAATTATTTGCTATGGTTGTAAAAACCACCCACGACACTTAGTTCATACGATATCAAGTCATAAACAATGAAAACTGCTCCGTCTTGTGGCGTGTTATTTTATTCTCAACTATTTGACAATGAGAGCTCTTAGCGACTTGCAATATACTTTGAACGTAATTTAAAATCTTTACGAAACTTTTTCTCGCTGACAACCTCAACAAAATAATGAAAGGAAAAAAGTTTATCGCTTACTACCTTTCCGATGTTCATGATCTATAACTACGGCATTTAGCATGACGTTGCATGTTCTTACTTCTACACTATACATTGTATTCGCGAGACATTTGACGTACAGTACACATACATACCGCTGAATGTTCCTTCGATATTATATTACAGTTCGACATATAGTTCATGAGATATGAAGTCATAAACAATTTGGTTCATGAAAAACCGCAACATCACACACGAGGTTTCGATTTTTTACGTCTTTGCTACCAACAACATTCACACATTTTGTAGACAATAAGCACATATACCACTGAATGTGCCTTCAAATTTACACCATAGTGCGACACAAATTGCAAGAGATATGTCGTCATAAGCAATGAAATTACCGAATAACTGCTACATCATTCACTATTTTTCCAAGTCTCCTCCTAAAATAATGGACCGATTTCAACTAAACTTGGCACACATATTGCTTGCTATGATACGACAATCGTTGTGTGGTTAAAAAGTACCTACGACACATAGTTCACGAGATATGACGTCATAAACAATGAGTCACAAAAACTTTCCCATCGCGCGACGCGTCATTTACGAAACTTTATTCGTCTACTATTTATTCATCGCAGACATTTGCAATGTTACACTGCAGAAATTTGTTTCTCCTTAGCCACGTTCCAGCACATGTGGGGTCGGCTTTGTGGAATTCTGATTTGGCGAGAGTTAATATTGACGGGCTGGCCGGATGCCCTTCCTGTCGCCAGGGAGGAAATGTGTACCACAAATCGCTACGTATAGTGTCAAAGTGTAGAGTGTTACGAAATATTTGCGAATCGTGTAACTGAGACGGCACTTGGGGACCAGCCCGTTATTCACCTAGGGGGATGTGGGAAACCGCCTAAAAACCACATCCAGGCTGGCTGGTACTCCGACCCCCTTCTGTTATAAAAAAGTTCAAATAATGTTTGGTTGTGTGGCCATATTCCGCAGCAGCTGTTAAAATTGATTATAGAGGTAATCTGTCTTATGCTGACTGCAATTAAGAGGTTTATTTTTAAACCAGACGCGTTTCGCTTTTTTATTTTAAAGCATCTTCTGTGGTCTGTAAATGATACAAAGGTTTGTACAATCTGTTTTTGATAAATAGATTAAAAACAGTTTTTAAAGGCATTTTTAACGTTAGGCCTAAGTGTTTTTAATTTTATATTCTGTCTACTCACGGTGTTGATGTCTCTTCTCTACATGTAACTACTGCTTCTCCGTCTTGTTGGCTGGGTATTCGGGTATTCGGTGTTTCGTAGCCATTTTTCTATTTTAATAGTAATTTAAATTATTTAGTATAACCCTGTGGGTTACAAGATAACAGTAAATAAACTGTACCGTAATGTACCGTTTCCAACCTTGTCAGTGATCTTAGGAGACGTAAGGAAGACAAAGGTGGAGCTATTTTTAAGTTATTATCTATTTTATGATACTACATACGTTCTCTAACGTAAAAAAAGTGTTAAAATCGATATAAACGATACTATTCGCACTCATCCACTATCGTATTCATTGCAGTAGCTTGCCCTCCGCTTGGAGCGCTGCTGTCTCAGTGTATAACAAAAATCCGCGGAAGTGTCGTGACTGTATGTGTTAGGCTGTGCCCATGCCCCAGGGACGACTCACTCGAACCTCCACGGCGAGCAACCGCGCGTTCCGCAGCGAGGCGCTTTAGAGCGCTCGGCTACTCCACCGCGGCCTTCGTTAATCCGCCGGGTGGAATCGAACCTGGCCGGTACGCCTCCCCGACTCGGAAAGTGGCGCGTTAGACCACACGGCCAATCGAGCGGTTACGCTGTACAAATCTGGAAAATTATATTATTGTAGGACATTTAGTCAAGGGTATATGATGTCATAAGTATTGAACTGCACGAAAACGAAACGTAAATGGACTGAGACTGAGATAGAAGCCGATGGCCGCGGTGGAGTAGCCGAGCGCTCTAAAGCGCCTCGCTGCGGAGCGCGCGGTTGCTCGGTGGAGGTTTGAGTCCTCCCGGGGCATTGGTGTGTGTGTGTGTGTGTGATTGTCCTTAGGTTAATTTACCTAGGTTTAAGTAGTTTGTAAGCTACGGACTGATGACCACGCAGTTTGGTCCGATAGATTTACAAACATTTTAGAAGCCTATGGATAGAAAGGAAAGAACTAGATGCAGTAAATATTGTTTATAGTCAAATTTTGAATTAAGTTAATTGTGTACTTCATTTGTATTTTATTAATTTTTTTTAATTCTGCATTTATAATTTAGAAATTGACTTGTTTTCCATCGTATTTTATGTATTATTTACTGTTGAAGTGACGAGGTCAACATTTTTCAATTTTTCAAATTCTGAAGTCAGCAGGGGTAAAATATAGGGAAAGGAGAGTTATTTACAACTTGTACAAAAGCCAGACCGCAGTTATTAGACTCGAAGGGCATGAAAGGGAAGCATCAGTTGGGAAGGGAGTAAGACGGGGTTGTAGCCTTTCTCCGATGTTATTCAATTTATACATCGAGCAAGCGGTGAAGGAAAGCAAGGAAAAATTTGGAATAGGGATTAAAGTCCAGGGGAAAGAAATAAAAGCATTGCGTTTTGCTGATGACATTGTAATTCTGTCAGAGACAGCAAAGGACCTGGAAGAGCAGTTGAATGGAATGGACAGCGTGTTGAAGAGAGCGTATAAAATGAACATTAACAAGAGCAAAACAAAAATAATGGAATGCGGTCTTAGAAAAACAGGCGATGCTGAAGGAATTAGATTAGGTAACGAAACAATGAAGGTGGTAGATGAGTTTTGTTACTTGGGTAGTAAAATAACATGCGATGGTCGTAGTACAGAGGATACAAAATGCAGAATGGCAATGGGAAGAAAAGCATTTTTGAAAAAGAGAAATTTGCTAACATCGAATATTAATTTAAGTGTAAGGAAGTCTTTTCTGAAGGCATTTGTGTGGAGTGTTGCCTTGTATGGGAGTGAAACATGGACGATAAGCAGTGCGGACAGGAAGAGAATAGATGCTTTTGAAATGTGGTGCTACAGAAGAATGCTGAAGATTAGGTGGGTAGATCGCATAACTAATGAAGAGGTACTGAACAGAATTGGTGAGAAAAGGAATTTTTGGCATACCCTGACTAAAAGAAGGGATCGCTTGGTAGGACACATTCTTAGACATCGGGGAATCGTAAATTTAGCATTGGAGGGAAGTGTGTGGGGTAAAAATCGCAGAGGGAGACCAAGATACGCGTATAGTAAGCAGATTCAAGTGGATGTGGGTTGTCGTTCTTATTAGGAGATGAAAAGGCTTGCTCAGGATAGAGTAGGGTGGAGGGCTGCATCAAACCAGTCTCCGGACTGAAGACCATAACAACAACAATCTTTTTATTGAGGGTTATATATGATTTGGTGTTTTTTTGCGCCTGTGTTGCGTGGGTGTGTGTGTGTTGTCTTGTCGGGAGGTAACGCTGATATCTTGTTTGACGGACTGTGTCTTTTATCCAGGTGTGGTGGTTAAGGGTTCCGTGACTGGTGTAGCGTGCCACTGTCCGCGTTGTTTGTGGGGCTCGTGGCGCCTCTGGTCCTTGTAGTCAGTATATGTTCCACGTCTGACCGTTCCGTAAGTGTGCGTCGTCCGTATCGTGCTGTTAGCTCGGTCTGTCTCGCCTGTACGGGTTGATCCCCAGTGATGTGGTATAGCCTACCTCATCTCCGGAGCTGACCGCGGTAGCAGCGAGCACAGGATACCTCAGAGGGGCCTCGCAGTGACAGTGAGTGAAGCCGGCCGAGAGCAGAGCGACACCCAACCAAGATGGCGGCCACAGCTGCAGCACGCGGCACTTCACTGAGTTCCTGTCTGTTCAGTGGCGGGAATATCGATCCGATTGAGCGGGGTACCAACGTATCACGTGACTCACCACAACCGGAAGCCACCTACCGAAATAGGTTTGTTGTTCTCGAACTTAAATAAATAAACCGAAAAAGTGAAGAATGGATTCAGAGAAAACAGTGGAAGACTTAAGGGAATTCTGAAAACACGTAAGATTAACAAATTTCAATGTGCATCACAATCCAAAAGGATTATTAGATGTTAAGCATTCCGTAAGTTTTGGACCGTATCGAGCTGTATACTGTTTCGTTTAGTGCACTAATGGGAAATGTTACTTAGTGCGAATTAATTCCCTGTTTGTTGCGCTGGGAAATTGTTTGCCGTTTTGTAGGGAATTCGATTTGCTTTCGAAGGGCGAAGTGACAAATTTCGTAGCCTGTGGCTAGGAACAGTGAGAGGGACTTGTGCGGAAAACTAAGAGCTGTGACTACCCCTTGCAGTTATGTCTGCAGGTGCAGGAAGACAACGAGAGCAACTGCTTTACTTGTCGGACAAGGTTACACACAAGAACCTGTCAACCGCAGAGCAGGAACACCAATAATTATTTACTTCGTGGTCAGCGCAAAAATGTATTCCCGTGTTCCTATAGGATTCAGTTTTCAAATAATATTAGCTGAATCTTATAGAATTACAAGAATACTTTTTGGTGCTGAAGATGAAGGAAATAATTTATCCCACTACTGCTCAACGGTTGTATATACCCTTGGGCGCTCAGTAGCTAGCAAACAGAATTCTCCACAGAACGGCAAACAATTTTCCAACTCACTCGAGCAGCCACCGTCTCATATTCAAACACAGGACGACGATAGTCCGTCACCATCTACTTCGTGAAAATGAGCTGAACACCTTCAGACGCCTGCAGGTTGTCTGCCTGTACTGTAGCGGCGACGCTTCCGTTCAGCGATATGCAGCCAACTTGCGGTTCCGATGCGTCACGTGATACATTTGTACCCTGCTCAGTCCGATATGCCTGTCTCCGGGGGCGGGCCTCCACATACCTCGAAAGCCGCGCTTGGCATGTGCTAGGGATGGCAAAAACCGATACAGGTATTTTACTTTTGAATAACCGGTCTTTTTCGGTATTTATTTGGTGTCGGTTGTAACCGGTTTTTTTAGTTATTCATATAATTTAATTAAAAAAAAATTAAAACCAGTAGACCCTAATATTTAGGGCTATTCCTAAAATTTTCACTGCTGTGAAATATTAGGTCATCGCAGTAACTAAGAAAAGCGGTCGCCGGTCGCGGTGGCCGAGGGGACTGAGGCGCTTCAGTCACGGTCTGCACGGCCACTATGGTCGGGGGTTCGAATCCCCCCTCGGGCATGGATATTTGTGCCGTCCTTAGGATTAGTTAGTTCATAAGTAGTTAGTAAGTTTAGGGACTGACGACCCCGTAGTTAAGTCCCATAGACTATACAAACATTTGAACATTTTTTTGAAAAGTGGTCAGTGATAATTTAAGAACAATCCCGTCAGTTAGAAACGCGCAACAAACGCGTGGCATAAGAACTGATACAGACAGCTATTGAGGCATCGATGCACCAGTTGTGTGGCGTGGCCTATTAGACGACGCGCGTGCACCGGCAGTGTACGAGACTTGCCTCCGTCTGGTCACGCGGCAGTTCCTTGCTGTCGTCGCCAGACATCGGTTGTGTCTTAAACGGCACCATCCCGAGCGTGGAAGTACTTCACGAAGTACGGTAGCAGTGAGGTACAATGCTCCATTTGCTTTAAAAAGCTGAAAACGGGTGGAGGTACTACAAACATGCTGTGCCATTTAAGGAGAAAGCATCCAAAAATGTTTCTTTGAAGGGAAGGTAAACTCGATTCATATACCTATTATGTAAGTCATGTACTATAAGCTTGGTATAATAACTTCTAATGTATTATCACATTCTATACTAACAAGTTTTATTAATGTGATTCCTTGAAAGCGATGGGCTCTTTTACTAACCAATACGGGTTTAAGTAATATTGAACATGTCGTGCCTCGCGAGGTAGCCGTGCGGTCTGAGGCTCCATGTTACGGACTGCGCGGCTGCTGTAGTCGGAGATTAGAGTCCTCCCTGCTCCCTCGGTCATGGGTGTGTATGTTGTCCTTAGCGTAACTTAGTTTTAGTTAGATTAAGTAGTTTTTAAGTCTAGGGACCGATGACGTAAGCAGTTAGGTTTCATAAGAACTCACACCCATTTGAACATTCTTTCATCATATGGTACTCAGCTTTCCTAATTCAATTTGCGTGAATTTACACTGACAACAATCATACTGTTAGTCGGAACTGTGACATTACTTTTCGAAATACTTCTGATTGAAGTTCATTTACTGACTGTAACTATATTCGTATGCGCTATCTCACAAGTCCAACTTACGGAGTGGTTGGCTCAATATTCGCAACTGACGGATGGAAATACTAGGCCAGTAAATCTGTATGCTTCGTATATCGTCTTCTACGGACTACTGGCTACGCTTATACACACTCAAGACGGCGTAGTATTGGGAGGAGATCTTGCAAAATATGGAAAGACTAGTGATTAGTCGTAGAACGTAAATTTACCTAAATTTTAACCAAATTTCGGAGAACCAAAAATTCGATTACGGTTTCTGTTTCGGCCGCAAAATACGTTTCGGTCGAACTATACTGGAAATAATAGCAATAAAATACCGAAAACCGGTTATCTTGAGCAATTTTTACAGTGCGGTTAAACTGGAGATGAAAACAACCGGTATAACTGAAAACCGGTTGTATCAGCAATAACCGCCATCCCTAGCATGCAGTTCTGCTGGGGCCTGCAAGTCTCGGAAGCTATTCTTATTTTTCCAGACTGTCCTGTGCCTCTCGTCCTGGAAGGGGAGGAGCTCCTTTCCTTTAAGGCGTACCTTCTTAGATAATGTTTTTTGCCATAAATAATTACAACCTTCAGCTAGGCATATCAAATCATCATACTATTACATAAAATAGAAGCACATTTTCCCTCTGTCTGCCGCTTTAGCCTGTTATAACTCGAGGAGTAACGAACGTATCGTCATGCGGTTTCTTTTAATTTCTTCTTTATAATCCTGGGATAATCTTCAGCTATATTTAATGTCAACACGAATATTTGAAAATAAAAACTAGAATCGTTTACCGCTTCTGCACTTAACTCAGCTCAAGAGCCTAGGCGAGTGTACTTAGCATAAACTTGCAGAACTCACAAACATCTACAAAAAAACACGCGACAGCATGTGTCTCACTTTTACGAGTAAAGCATATTTATCACTTTTATTTTCTAAAGTGCTGGCGGCAGATGTCTAGAGACTACACATGTAGTGATTGAGGGAGATCTGTAAAAGTCAGACATATGATGTCGCAGTCTTTTCTTTTTTTAAATCTTCGTTTGTTCTAGAATTCTGTACTGTCTTTGGCGCACGTTTCTTAGTTTAGGCTACGCTATAAAGGTCACGAAGTGGTAAACCATTCTGCGTTATTATTCTTATTTCGATTTTTTCTGATTTTCATATTGGCATTTAATATAGCCTGTGTTGAACACAGGATTATACCGAAGAAATTGAAAGCAACAGCTTCACGATACGTTCTGCAGTTCTCGAGTTAAAATAGTTTAAAGATTACCCGTGTAAAGCCTAGTAAGTAATAAAATAAATAAAGTCATAATTATTCTACACCGAAAATTGTGACCAATGTTCATAAACATTTGTAATTGTTGATACGAAGTACAAGGTGAGTGGGCAACAGACTCTGCGCTCACTGGTGGGCAAGCTCGCTGAAAGTAACGACCAGAATTTGAAACGTTCCACCGCTCTGTTGTATCCAAATACGTGAGAAAACCAGGGGAGCTATAGAAAAGTTGTTTCAACAAAAAGAAAAGTTCATTTCATTATCTGCAACTTTCTGGCTGACGAAAATTTCGTGACCACAAAACAAAACAAAACAAAAGTGCTAAGCGACTAACTTTTTCATGTCGCAATTTCAATTTCATATAAAAGAAATATTTTCAATTCCACCCCCACGAAGCACAGACATTGCGGAGGTGGGGTGGTTTGCGTGCCTCAACGATACAGATAGCCGTACTGTAGGTGCAACCACAGCGGAGGGGTATCTGTGGAGAGGCCGGACAAACGTGTGGTTCCTGAAGAGGGGCAGCAGCCTTTTCAGTAGTTACAGGGGCAACAGTCTGGATGATTGACTGAGCTGGCCTTGTAACATCAGCTAATGTGGCTTTGCGACACAGTTACTGCGAACGGCTGAAAGCAAGGGGAAACTACAGCCGTTACCTTTCCCGAGGACATGCAGCTCTACTGTATGAACATATGATGATGGCATCCTCTCGGGTAAAATATTCCGGAGGTAAAATAGTCCCCCCATTCGATCTCCGGGCGTGGACTACTCAGGAGGATGCGATCATCAGGAAAGACAATACTGACATTCTACGGGTCGGAGCGTGGAATGTTAGATCCCTTAATCGAGTAGGAAAATTAGAAAATTTAAAAAGGGAAATGGATAGGTTGAAGTTAGATATAGTGGGGATTAGTGAAGTTCGGTGGCAGGAACAGGATTTCTGGTCAGGTGAGTACAGGATTTTAAACACAAAATCAGTTGGGGGTATCACAGGAGTAGGACTGATAATGAATAAGAAAATAGTAATGCGGGTAAACTACTATGACCAGCACAGTGATCGCATTATCATTGTCAAGATAGATAAGAAGCCAACACCGACAACAGTAGTACAGGTTTATATGCCAACGAGCTCTGCCGATATGAGGAGCTAAAGGAAAATATTCAGACAGTTAAGGGAGAGGAAAACTTAATTGTTATGGGAGACTGGAATTCGGTAGTAGGAAAAGGAAGAGAAGGAAAAATAATAGGTGAATATGGACTGGACAGGAGGAATGAAAGAGGAAGTCGCCTGATAGAATTTTGCACGGAACATGATTTAATCGTAACAAACACGTGGTTTAAGAATCACAAAAGAAGGTTATATACTTGGAAGAGACCAGGAGACACCGGAAGGTATCAGATAGATTTTATAATGGTAAGACATAGATTTCGGAACCAGGTTTTACAGTGTAAGACCTACCCAGGGGCAGATATAGACTCTAACCATAACTTGTTGGTTATGAACTGTAGGATGAAACTGAAAAAACTGCAGAAAGGTAAGAAAATAAGGAGATGGGACCTAGATAAATTGAAGGAACGTGAAGTTCTGGAGAATTTCAGAGGGAGATTTAGGCAACAATTGACAGAAACAGGGGGAAATAAAACAGTAGAAGAGGAATGGGTAGCATTGAGAGATGAAATAGTGAAGGCAGCAGAGGACAAAACAGGTAGAAAGGCAAGACCTACAAAAAATCCTTGGATATCACAGGAAACAGTAAATTTAATTGATGAAAGGAGAAAATATAAAAATGCAGTAAATGAAACAGGCAAAATGGAGTACAGACGTCTAAGAAATGAGATTGACAGGAAGTGCAAAATGGCTAAGCAGGAGTGGCTAGAAGCCACATGCAAATCTGTAGAAGATTGTATAAATAGGGGAAAATAGATACTGCCTACAGGAAAATAAAAGAGATATTTGGAGATAAGAAAAACAGCACTATGAATATCAAGAACGCAGGTGGAAAGCCAGTTGTCAGCAAAGAAGGGAAAGCTGAAAGGTGGAAAGAGTATATAGAGAGGCTCTACGAAGTAAATGAACTTAGAGGAAGGGGAGAAGAAGTAGATGAGGATGAAATAGGAGATATTATACTGAGAGATGAATTTGACAAGGCACTGAAGGACCTAAGTCGAAACAAGCTCCGTCAGAGCTATTGAAGTCTTTGGGAGAACCAGCCATGACAAAACTATTTGAACTGGTGTGTAAGATGTATGAGACCGGAGAAGTACCCTCAGACTTTAAGAAAAATTTTGTAATCCCCATTCCAAAGAAAGCAGGCGCAGACAGGTGTGAAAACTACAGAGCCATCTGTTTAATAAGTCATGGTTGCAAAATATTAACACGAATTATCTACAGGAGAATGGAAAAGCTGGTAGAAGCTGACATCGGGGAAGATCAGTTTGGATTCAGGAGGAACGTAGGAACCCGGGAGGCAATACTCACTTTACGTCTTATCTTAGAAGATAGATTAAGGAAAGGCAAACCTACATTTTTAGCTTTTGTAGATTTGGAGAAAGCGTTTGACAATGTTGACTGGAATACACTGTTTCAAATTCTGAAGTTAGCAGGGGTAAAACACAGGGAAAGGAGAGTTATTTACAACTTGTACAAAAGCCAGACCGCAGTTATTAGACTCGAAGGGCATGAAAGGGAAGCATCCGTTGGGAAGGGAGTATGACAGGGTTGTAGCATTTCTCTGATGTTTGTACATCGAGCAGGCGGTGAAGGAAAGCAAGGAAAAATTTGGAATAGGGATTAAAGTTCAGGGGGAAGAAACAAAAACATTGCGTTTTGCTGATGACATTGTAATTCTGTCAGAGACAGCAAAGGACCTGGAAGAGCAGTTGAATGGAATGGACAGTGTGTTGAAGAGAGCGTATAAAATGAACATTAACAAGAGCAAAACAAACATAATGGAATGCAGTCTTAGAAAATCAGGCGATGCCGAAGGAATTAGATTAGTTAATGAAACAATAAAGGTGGTAGATGAGTTTTGTTACTTGGGTAGTAAAATAACATATGACGGTTGCAGTACAGAGGATATAAAATGCAGAATTTCAATGCGAAGAAAAGCGTTTGTTTGTAAAAGAGAAATTTGCTAACATCGAATATTAATTTAAGTCTTTTCTGAAGGCATTTGTGTGGAGTGTTGCCTTCTACGGGAGTGAAACATGACGATAAGCAGTGTGGACAGGAAGAGAATAGAGGCTTTTAAAATGTGGTACTATAGAAGAATTCTGAAAATTAGGTGGGTAGATCATATAACTAATGAAGAGGTACTGAACAGAATTGGCGAGAAAAGGAATTTTTGTCATACATTGACTAAAAGAAGGGATCGCTTGGTAGGACACATTCTTAGACATCGGGGAATCGTAAATTTAGCATTGGAGGGGTAAAAATCGCAGAGGGAGACCAAGAGACACATATAGTAAGCAGATTCAAGCGGATGTGGGTTGCCGTTCTTATGAGGAGATGAAAAGGCTTGCTCAGGATAGAGTAGGGTGGAGAGCTGCATCAAACCAGTCTCCGGACTGAAGACCATTACAACAACAGTTTCAATTATTATTTTTATACAAACAGAATATGTACTGTACTTGCTACGAACACTGTTACATTCCTTCAGTATTCACCTGTCTGGGTGAAAAGTTTGTTAATTTTTTTCTTATCCTTAGGGATTCAAATGGCAATGTGATTGAGCCGAGCGCCACTTGAAGAAGTACGCATTTATCGGCCCAACTCCGTTTGTACACCCATCCAAGATGGCTGCCGGGCTCGACTGGCTGTACGGCAGCTGATGTAGGCGGTACATCATTACAGCCCCTCTGTGTTGATCTGAGCTCGCTGCGCAGGTACTTATAAGAAGGCGTCGTTCCGAAGAGTAAATTCTTTCGGCAATGGATTTATGTATGCCTCCTAGGGGCGCAGCTGCGTATTCTGTTATTGGTGTAGTGTAAGTTTTGTAAGTGTGTATGGCTCTGTGATGGAATGCCGGACACTTGCCACGCCTGACCCTTCGCCAGGTGGTTGGATTAGCGGCCCCTCAGGGCAAGGGACGCCTTCCCCGTACTGCTGCTGTTTGCTTCCAAACCTCCGTCTCCGTATCTTACTCGATATAGCCAATACGGAAGAGATATTTTTGTTCGACATCTTGCCGAAATGTACAACTTCTTTTCAACATCCAGAAATCAAAATATTTATAGCTTTTGGGAAACGAAAGCAATACCATCGGCTATGTCATGTTGTAATTAGTTCTTCGAACCACAAATATAGATCCATTCTCCCTCCGTTTGTACGGTAGCTTTCTTCCACACTTACTGATTACGATAGAAACAGCCCATTGCCATGGAAGGAACACGAAAGGAACGATATAAGGATAATTCGAATGTTCGCTGATCATTCAAGTGTGATCACTGCATTTGTACATATATTAATTGCTACAACTGCATAACAATAAAAAAAGAGAGGGCAAAGAATAACGATATACTTCGTAAATGTACTCTCTTGCGACGAAACATTAGTTCGTAAAGTGTATTGGGACAATGTTCAAAACAATGACAGAAAATACGTCTACAAAATATAGATAAGTGAGTGTTTGACAGATCAACTAAAGTCGACATACAATTTTAAAATATTTGAAATAAGGAAATAAAGGAATATAGAATGCTATGCTTGTTGCGTACACTTTTGTTCTACATTGTTTAGCTGAGTCGCAGAGGAAACACTCTAGTGTTTTAATGGAAAAGCCATAATTCCTACGATGTGCACTACAAAAGAAACAAAAAGCACAACTTAAGGAAATCGTAATGTAATATGTGTACTAGAACACAAGCGAAACTGAAGTCGGTAGTCCCTGTGAGTAGTATGAGCAGATGTTATTCTCGACTACCGGAATAAATTAATAACTGCCGCGGCAGAGCGCACTGAGGCGCTATGCTACGATGCGCGCTTCTAACTGGAAGAGACTGTAGTTTCCATTGAGACTTGCATTTACTATTACGATTAATAAACCACAGGGCAATCTATTGCATAACGTGGAGTCGATTTCCCATGCCCTTGTTTCTCACACGGACAGCTTAAATGTCTCTTGCTCAGGGATGGCCTCACCAAAGAAATAATTCATATTAGATACTGGACAAGTCACAAGAAATACTGTTTATAGTAAAGTTGTGACTTAAGTTAATGTATTAAGGTTACATTTCATTTGTATTTTTATGACTATCTTTTTTTCTTGGTATACTGTTCTTAAAATTTTGTATATTGCGCAAGACAGCCTTATTTCTTATATATTCGTCGATAAATACAACATGTTTTTAGAAAAAAAAAAAAAAAAAAAAAAAAAAAAAAAAAAAAAAAAAAGATGGGCAGAGAGAGAAGGGATAGGAGAAGTACTAACTGAAGGCAGGAATAAATAAATAAATAAATACCCAAATCCGGATTTTCAGCTAGTCTTATATATAAAGCAAAGTGTCCGTATGTTTGTATGTACATGTGGCATACAAATCTACAGCTTTGATCCAACCTTTATGAAATTTTGTACACGCAACCTTCAATCGATGAGGACGGTCGCCGTAAGTGTAAGAATCACATACGATATGTAGTTCACGAGATGAGACGTCATAAACAATGAGATGCGCAAAAAACTGCTTTATTTAGCGATAATGCTGCTCATTTTCTCCTAAACCACTGGACCGATTTCAACCAAATTTGGTACACACATTCCTTACCATGAGGTAACAATTGCTACATGGCTAATAATTACATACGACACATGGTTCAGAAGATATGACGTCATAAAAATAGGAATCGCAAAAAACTGCCACATAATGCGGCGAGACTTTAAAAATACGCTATATGAGAATGAGAGTACTTATCGACTTGCAACGAAGTTTAAACATAATTACAAACCTTTATTAAGCTTTTTCTCGCTGACAATCGTATCAAAATGATGGAAGGAAAAAAGTTTCTCGCTTACTACTTTTCCGCTGTTTGTGCAGTAAAACTATGGCATTCGATATGACTTTATAATTTGTAGTTTGTACACTACAAATTGTAACCTCAGGAAATTTTACAGACAGTATACACACATGTAGTTAAATGTACCTTCTAAATTGTATCACAGTACGACGCGTAGTTCATGAGATATGAGCACATAAACAGTAGCGTTCATGGAAAACCGCCCCATCACGCGCCAAGTTTTAATCTATTACTTCTGTACTACTAATTGTATTCCCAAGAGATTTTACAGCCATACAGCCCTTATACAAATGACTATACAGCTGAAAAATGGCAGGAATAATTAAGTAAATACCCGGGCAACGCCGGGATTTCAGCTAGGACATTATAGATTCAAGATTTCCTTCTTCTACCTTCCCCTCCTTCTGTAATGAATTACTGGCAGCCGGCCGCGGTGGCCGAGGGGACTGAGGCGCTCCAGTCACGGTCAGCACGGCCACTACGGTCGGGGGTTCGAATCCCCCCTCGGGCATGGATATTTGTGCCGTCCTAGTTCGTAAGTAGTTTGTAAGTTTAGGGACTGATGACCCCGTAGTTAAGTCCCATAAGCTTAACAAACATTTGAACATTTGAATTACTGGCAACAATTGGAGTCAGTCATTATTGTCTGAAGGAGCGACCTCGTGAGGGGCGAGTCTAAGACCGCGTACGTGCATTCTTGTGTCGCAGTTCTATCGTCAGTTCTTTTCGAAAAAATATTCATGAAATTCTTCCATTTATGACAGTAACGTCGTCCTGTGGAATCTAGCATTTTTGCGTCTTCGAAGTGCGGCAGCCGGAGGTGACGGTTGTGTGACTGTGCTGTGTGATTGCCTGAGTGTTCTGTTTCCTGAAGAAGGCCGTGGCCGATAGCTGAGAGTGTTGTAGGTGTGTGTCTTTTGTACGTGCCTGTCGCAGCTCGTCGCCACGTCTTCGCGGTGAGTTGGAAACTGTCCTCACTATATTATTAATTCCAACTTGGCCTTTCCATTATTATATATTTGCATTTTGGAAGTATTTGACACTTGTTTCACCGCGCGGGAGTAGCCGAGCGGTCTGGAGCGCCACTACAAATCGCGCGGCCTCACGCGTCGGAGGTTCGTATCCCCCCTCGGGCATGGATGTTTGTGTCGTCTTTAGTATCAGCCAGTTCATAAGTAGTTTGTATGTTTACGCACTGATGACCCCGTAGTTAAGTCCCGTAAGCTCTATAAACATTTGAACATTTGACACTTGTTTCACATGAAGCTCGTGGCACGGCCCGCCTTACATGATGCAGTATTGACAGTGCTGCGGAAAACTGGATGTCGGAAATTATAACTTTCTACAACGAGACAACATCTGGTGTGGAGGACATTGGTGGGTGAAATGTACAAGAATTACCGGAACACACCCATTCATAATTTCTTTCCTCTCTTCTAAATATTGCAGGAATCAATTGATATGGTATTTACAAGACGAATTCAGACTCAACACTTCTCAGAAAAGACTCCGTAAAAGTTCTTGCCAAAGAATTGTTGCATGATTATATGGCAATACTCCAGCGAACATCAAGAATCGTATCGCATAAATTTTGGGAGTAGCAACGGCTGAAGCTGTTCCTACAGCTCCAGAAACAACTCAAGGAACTTCCGTGATCCACACAGACCGACGAAATTTTCCTGCAATCTGTGCAATAAATTTGCATGTCTGAAACATGTCGGTGCGTATCTGTGCAATGAGTGCTGTGAAAATAGCAACCACGCCGAATGATTTGTCTAACTTGACAGGCCGACAACTACAATTTTCTGATGTAATTTACGTTAGATAACTGATGGTTGAAGTACTTTATCCATGTCAGCAACTGTTCAGATTATGAATTAATAAAATTCAGCAAGCAGTTGCTTGTAATTATTTATTTTAGACGACCGGTTTCGGACGCTTGAGTGCCCTTCTTCTGGCCTCTATACAGACAAACAAGTGGATTGGTATACAGTAAAGGCTATAAATGTACAAAAGTCGGGTATAGAAATTTGAAGCAGTTTGGAACCAAATCGATTGTAATAAAACGTATGTTCATATAATGGGATAAAATTAACACTTAAATGGGATAAAATTAAGTGTTAATTTTATCCCATTACATGGACATATCTTATTACAATCTATTTGGTTCCAAACTGCTTCAAATTTCTATAACCGACTTTTTTTTATTAATTTATAACTGTTGGTTGGTACTGATTTGTAAAAACAGCGAAAAACCCGAATGAACATGAATTTCAGTGAGTTTAAGGGTAAATTATGAGTTAAAATATTTTATGTACAGGGACGCTCAAATATATGTTTACGAATTCAGTGTCTTATTCATGAATCTCGATCTATATAAAAGCGAATAGACACTCACTCAATCAATCACTGATTAAACCAGAAATCTCGAAAATTACTTCACATATGACGCTGAAATTTAACAGGAATATAGTTTATAGGTAGAAGACGTCAGCTAAGAAAGAATTTTGCGATAGGGCCGATAGTTCAGGTGAAATGACGTCATAAACAATGAAACCTTCCCCGTCATGCGGCACGTGATAGTGTGACTATCAGTCCACTATTTGAGGAGGAGAGCACTTATCGACTTGCAACAAACTTTAAACGTAATTTCAAACCTTTAGGAAACTTTTTCTCGCTGACAACCCCAGTAAAATGATGAAAGGAAAAATGTTTGTCGCCCACTACTTTTTCGGCATGTGGCATGACGTTACAATTTATTGCTCGTACACTATTAATTGTAATCGCGAGAAATGTTACAGACGGTATACACACATACCACTGAACGTACGTTCGAAATTTTATCATAGTACGACACACAGTTCATGGAGTCATAGACAATTAGGTTCATGAAAAACCACTTCATCACGTACGACGTTTCATTACGTCTTTCATACGCTATTCGCGACGTATTTTGCAGAAATTTTACATATACACCACTGGATGAAATAATATCGTATTACGACATATAGCTCAGGTGCTGTGTTGTCAAAGGCAATGAAATGCGTGAAAATTCGTCCTAATAAGCAGGAGGTTGTAATTTACTATGTCTTTACTAACAACTCCATTTACAACACATTTCGCAGGCAGTTTCCTAATATTCCACTCTACGAATCTGGTAAACAATGTTTTTTAGAACACATAATTCAGGAGAATAAATATGACATAAATATGACATTCCTAAACAGGTTCTGCATTATGTTTGACATTTTGTTGAGTCTCCATTACTCTGTTCGCAGCTCATTCCGCAAACAATATCCAAATATACCAGTGAAAGGAGGTATAATATTATATCACTGGATGACACATTGATGAACAGATACGATGTCGTAACCACTGAGCTGTTTGAGAACGAAACTACAGGGCGAACTTCGCGGTAGATTGAAGCGAATCGTGTGTACAGCTGGCGCAGATGTCTTCATGACGGCGAACGTCTGCTACCCGGCGACCTCACCGGCTTCATCGCATGTGAGCCTCTGCAGCTCACTCATCTTCACTAGTTTAATTAATTATGCAGTACAACATGGACAAACAAACACGAGATATTAATAGTATCCTGGAGAAACGTGGGTTTTGTAGAGATAAAAGGAGGCAAAACGAAGAGTTACACGTTTCACGAATTGGCATGATTTGTGGCATTTCCAACTCACAACCGTTTTGTAGCGATTATTTCTTTCCTGCTTTCAATGATTTACGGACACACGAATGTTTTGTAAACACGATAAGTTAATTTCCTGCTGATTCGCCGCGAACGATCTCAGTAGTTGATAATAACACCATTCTGATGAGTTGACACAACTGCCAGGATGTATGTATGAACTGAACTGTATTTCTCCCATAAATGTAACATGTTTTTAGAAAAGAGGAGATGGACAGAAGGGCTGGAATAAAGAAAAAAAAATACCTGAGCAACGGCGGGCTTTCAGCCATTATAGTGTATTATATTTTCAAACTGTAATGTCAATAAAGCAGAGTGTCCGCGTGTTAGTGTGTACGTGTTGCATACAAATCTACAGTTTTCTTCCGATCTGTATCAAATTTTGTACACGTAAGCTTCAATCCATGAGGACGGTCGCCGTAAGTGTAACAATTACTTACAACACATTGTTCACGAGATATTACGTCATAAACAATGAGATGCGCGAAAAACTGATGCATTAAGCGACAATGCTGCTCATTTGCTCCTAAACCACTGGACCGATTTCAACCAAATTTGGTACGCACATTCCTTACCGTGAGGTAACTATTACTACAGAGTTAAGAATCACATACGACACAGGGTTCAGGAGATAAAACGTCATAAATAATAGGAATCACAAAAAACTGCCACATAATGCGGCGATGCACTGTATGAGACTGAGAGTATTTAGCGACTTGCAACAAAGTTCAAGTATAATTGCAAACCTTTATTAATTTTTTTCTCGGTGACTACTATAGCAAAATAATGAAAGGAAATAAGTTTCTCGCTTACTACTTTTCTGCTGTTTATGGAGCAAAACTACGGCATTCTGTATCACGTTGCAGTTTATAATTTCTACACGACAAATTGTAAATAAATGTTTGTAAAGCTTATGGGTCTTAACTGCGGGTCATCAGTCCCCAAACTTACAAACTACTTATGAAGTAACTTACACTAAAGACGGCACAAACATCGATGCTCGTGGCGGGATTCGAACCCCCGACGGGGAACGGCCTCGCGCATCGCAGCATAGCGCCTCAATGCGCTCGGCCGCTCCGCCGTGCTACAAACTGTAACCGCAGGAAATGTTACGGACATGTGGTTGAATGTACCTTCTAAGTTGTATCACACAACGGCACGTAGTTCAAGAGCTATGAGCACACAAACATTTACGTTCGCCGCGGCGGAGGGGACGAGCGCTTTGAGGCGCTATTCTTCGATGCGCGGGGTCGTTCCCCATCGGGGGTTCGAATCCCTCCTCGGGCATGGATGTTTGTGCCGTCTTTAGTATAAGCTAGTTCGTAAGTAGTTTATAAGTTCAGGGACTGATGACCATGCAGTTAAATCGCATAAGATTTACAAACATTTGTTTTTATTTTATTTACATGTTCAAATGTTTGTAATTCTATGGGACCAAACTACGTCGGTCATCAGTCCCTAGACTTAAAAACTACTTAATCTAAGTTAAAGTAACCTACGGACAGCAAACGTATCCATGCCCGAGGAAGGATTCGAACCTCCCACGCGGAAGAAAGCGCGATCCGTTTTATTTACATTCTGCGAGTTTGAAAAATATGAATGTTTTTCTGTAACATGAAGATCTTTCCACACCGCTCGGTTTTTTTGTGCCAAGATCACAGACTGCCGCGACAATACTGTTGCCAAAATCTTGAATGTAGCAGATAATACTGTTCAACAGATCAACAGTACCTTAGTCTCTCAAAATCATAGTCAACTGGTTGCTTCCGCCCAGAAAAAAACCGCGAACCATAAGAAATAACAGGTTAGTGTGCGGCCCTACTACGGTCGGGGGTTCGAATCCCCCCTCGGGCATGGATATTTGTGCCGTCCTTAGTTGTAGGTAGTTGATAAGTAGTTTGTAAGTTTAGGGACTGATGACCCCGTAGTTAAGTCCCTTAAGCTTAACAAAGATTTGAACATTTTGCGGCCCTACAACGCGATCTTGGACAGAATCATACGTAACAATATTGTCCACGTTTATTTCATCGAATGAGAGCACACACTCACGTTCAGATGGCTGGGCTTTCATCAAGAGCGAAACATCTGCAAGCGGGCCAGGACAGCGCCTCAACGAGCGTCACGGCCAGCTGCTGAATGTCGACAGTCGTGGGAGTGTCACTCAGTCTTCTGGCAACCTCTCAACTCCGACCCGTGAACTGAAGAAGACGTTTCACCGCCGGAACTGCTCTTTTCAGCAGCCGGTCAACAGCGCAGTCCACGAATGCATGCCAGTGCCACGTTGTTCGGTCTCCTTTTGTGACGCGTCGTCACATGCTACCAGCGCTCGGCAGTGACGTGTGGCAGAGCTTCGCGCTTTAACTGAAGGGCGTCTGCTAGCTTAAAAGTTGTATTGTTTGGTGTGACACAGCCTTTCACTTGGCTCCAAACTAGTTCTGTGGGGTTGAGATTGCAGCGGCAAGGCGCTAACCTACCCGGCAGACCGCACAGTTCCATCAATAACTTACTGATCTGTAACGTAAGCTTCAGCCTGTATCAGGAATTCAACCTCGACCGCAGTAGGATCGACGTGTGCTCCCTTTCCCATCAGGCAGTTTACGTCGTCTCGCTTTCTCCGTGATTGTTCTGGCCTACGCTGAACTTTAAGCCTGTGATAATTATGAAGCATTGTCCATAATGATAACAATGTTGCGGTCTAGCTTACGTAGAATTTCTTTGAACCAGTGTAGGAATACTTCACCATTCGTGTTTTCATGATATACGCCAGACTTTTTTGATTCAAATATCAATTCAGCACTATCCATAAAACGACAGTTGCTTCCTACTAGGGTTGCAACTTAAAAAGTGGCCATACTGCTATGCAGTGGAATCTACTATTGTTGCTGGTAGCACACGTTGTCGACACACCTCCCTCACCGCCGACCAGATGGACTCGACCGTCCCACGTCACAGCCCAGGGAAACACAGCCACTTGTGAGCGAGCGGTCCAACGCAACGGTGCCACTGTGTTTTAGAAACACCAACAACGGGGTTTGATCGAGACTGATTGCGCCAGAGGTGGTACAGCACGACAGTGTCATCGAGGTCTTCAGGAGGCGTCGTAAGTGCGTCACAGCCCCAGTATGGTGATCCTCGTGTACGACTGAGATGGTGCTATCCTGACGCATTTCGTCCCTCCACTGCAGACCACCAATGCACAGTATCTGTTCGTTTCTGGAGCAAAACCTGCGACCAGCTTTGCGAAAGAAGCGGCAACACTGTCTGCGCAACCCGGCCACCATTTAGCACGACAATGCGCGGGCGCATACAGCGCAAGCTGTGGCTGCTCTGTTCGGTCGATGCGGCTGAGAAGTACTGTACCGTCCACCATACTCCCCAGACCTAAGTCCTTGTGACTTTGTTTTGATTCCGACGATGGAGGAACCACTTCGTGGCATGCGCTTCAGAACTGTTCAGATATTCGACAGGCAGTAGACCGCTCCATTCCCACCATCAACAGAACAGGCTCTCCTAACGGTATACTAGGCCTTCCACATCGCTGACAACTGGTTCTACACAACGCTGGTGACTACTTTGAAGGACAGTAACAGGTGCAAACTTGAAACGCTTTAGTAAAGGTAAAGCAGTCAACATTCCGAAGATTGATATAATTACGTAGGCTTCCGCGGCCAGAGTCAGATGACATAAAAGTTTTCTGTGTGTTGTACTGCGTCATGATGTAAGGCTGTTACTTAAATAACCAACGTTTCGGCCAACGTTACAGTGGCCTTCATCTGGGTAACTGGTAGTCTGGGTAACTGGTACCCAGATGAAGGCCACTGTAACGTTGGCCGAAACGTTGGTTATTTAAGTAATAGCCTTACATCATGACGCGGTACCATTCCGAAGATTGGTTTGAAAACCACAGTGCTTTACTAGGCACGGTCCTGTTTGGAGGTGGTATGCCGTTGCCTTCCTCCAACCTTAAAACTGACTTACCCAGCCAGTTATAGGGGGACCTACAGATTAACGTGGGTTCCGAATCACGGTGCTACTCGATATTTTCCACATTAGCAACACTACCAGTGGTGAAAGAAGTGCAAAGTGACAGATAAAAATCCTAAGTCCTGGCGGGGATCGAACCCGCGACCTTTGGATTGGTAGTCTGGCACTCTACCTCTGTGCTATCGTGCCGCAATAACGTTCTTCTATCGGCTGTGAATAAATAGGTGCCACTAATTAAGTTCCAACCCTCGTATATGCACCATTATCAGCCTTTTTCCTTTTACCGCCGATTTTTTTAACCTTCAACGAAAGCTCGCCTCCTGTCAGTCACTGTTTTGTCAATACACACTTTCTAACTCCTACAACTTATATTTCGTCAAGGTAATAGGTCTTCCGTTTCTCGCGCCTGAACCGCTTAACCTGCCGAAGATAACGCATCCTCAACAAAGCAGTATCCTCCCTGTCTGTAATTACGTTGTTTCTTTTCCTGTTTATGGAATGAAAACTCTGTCTTTCATCAGTTTGTAAAACACCGTTCTTTTACAAGCGGGCAGCTGATGGTCGTTGTGTACCGCCTGTAGCGCCCTGTTTATTGTTTGCGTCTCGTTCCTGAAGAGAAGTGCGCCAACCTTTGACCGCGCAGCATTTCTCACAGAATCGTCACATTTTCCAAAAACGCGCGATGCACGTTTTCTCGTCTTTGCTGAAGTGGACAGCTTACCAATACCGGCTCTCTCCTTACGCGCACGCACTACACTTGACGCAGAAACACCGGCGGATTCTGATGTTGTTGCTGCAAGTTGTCTGACCGGTAACGACGGATGTTTTTCCAACAACTACTCAAAAACATTCAGAGGTATCACTTTTTAGCCGTTTTTTGACGGTTTCCTCTTCTATGTTTCACAAAAGAACACAACGGAGTTTCAGCCATTTTCCCCGAACACTAACGACTGAGAAGCATAACAATAAATGTTGTAAGGTGGGGAAGGGCGGAATTGCTATAGTTTCCTTCAGTACTCAAATCGATATAGGTACTTTGTACCCTCCTACCTTTCGGATGAGTCTTCAAAATAACGTGTATAACTAAAAGTTTGTGAACATTAAGATCACTTTTTACTACAAGCAGAGGAATGGTGAACGCTGCATTGTCACATTGTCTCTGTAAAACGAGGATTGATTTTTCTCCCCACACTAAATTTACTATGAAGTGTGCAGTACAGAATTTTTATACAAGAATAAGACATTTCAGGGACAGAAAATAAAGTTGAAACCACTGCGCGATTTTATAGTTTGCAATGAGATGAAACCACAGTTCATAGTGATAGAACATTTCACAATGTTGGGAGTATGATTGGAACAAACTCCATAAAATAAAAATTAAGTATTATACCAAGAAATGAAACTGAGTTGTAAATAATCAACGGTTTTGGGTGTGACGGAACTAGGAAAAAAACCTATTAAACAGGACAGTGCCACTAGCGCGGCACTCACAATGCTTAAATAGTTTACATATTATACATGGACAATTCATTCTCGTCCTGTCATTAAACACTTAGTTCAAAACTTCAATTTTTAAAAAAATGGTTCAGACGGGTATCGAACTCACAACCTACCAGACCAGAGTCTTTCACGATAGCCGTGGCGAAGCGGCCGAAGGCATTGAGACGCTATGCTCCGATGCGCGAGGACGTTCCCCGACGGGGATTCCAATTCCCCTTTGGGCATGAATGTTTGTGCTGTCTTTAGTATACCTGAAGGTAGTTTATAAAAAGTTTGTAAGTTTATGGACTGATGACCCCGCAGTCCCATAAGCTTAACAAACATTTGAACTTTTTTTTCTTTCGAGAAATTTTTTTTTGTTTTTTTTTTTTTTTGTTTTTTTTTTTTTTTTTTGTTTAATTTAATTTCTTTTTTGCCAAAAAAAACTTTTATTGAAAGATTAAAGTAAAAATTTTGGCAGTTCGGCTCAAGCAATTCAACGGCTAGCAGATCAGCACACAGCAAGAGGTCGCTTCGGTATACTACAGCATCTGTGAAAGTAAAACAGCGTCCCGCAAAACATTGTCCGCAATTAAAACTGGTGATCGGAGGGAGCTGACGAAGAATACTGAGACTAAAGAGGCAATAATACACCATTTTACCTCCCCACTGTGTAACGAACCAGTTGATGAACAGCTACAGGTTGAATCATTTAGTAACATTCAAGGCAGTATAAGCCAGGCAGAAACGCAAGCATTATTGGGAAATGACTGTAGAAGACGTCGAAGAGGCTATGTATGGAAGCTGGAATAATAGCACTCCGCGAGCAGAAGAAATTCTGGCAGAATTTTACCAAAAATTCCGTGTACTATTAAAATCCGACTTGACATTAATCTGTAATGAACTCTTAAACCTGGAGAATGAAATCCCCAAAGAATTTCGAGAGGGAATAACGGTGTTACTGCCCAGAATACCGGAACCAGAAATGTAGGCAATCTTACACTGTTGGGCAGCGTTTACAAAATCTACGGACGTGTCCTTGCGTACAGGCTGAAAACCACAATGACTTACCAAACAAGTGTGGGGAAAGGTAGGAAAATCCTACAGACTGTTTGCGAGTCCAGCGACATAATTTCAACGGCCAATGTCTACAAAATAAAATGCCCAATCGTGTCACTGGATTCTGATAAAGGTTTTGACGAGGTCGATCACAATTTGCGAGATGTCTTGCCCGTGATTTCTTTGACGCCATTGGTTCTCATTTCACGACAGTCCCAATCTCTTATGGGTGACCTCCGATCATGTGCGGAAATGTGTTCTCGTTTTTCAATTCAGTGAGTTGTGAAGAGTTTGAGGAGTACGAGGCGGTCAGCTGGGGCCCTTCAGCGGTAGTTGCCCACACAGAACACGCAGCTAAATGGTGCGGAACGGCATATGCTGCACGCTAGAATACCGGGAATCCGGGAGTGCCGAACAGTATGTAAATAGTCTTCAGCTGTCTATGTGATCATTCAAGTTAAGTGTTCGTTTCGAATAAGGTATGCGCAAACGTGTGAGTTGGGAACTTCAATCGCCTAACCCAGCGACATATACGTGTTAATTATATATATTTTTGACGAATTACAGCGTTCAAATGAATGAAATAAATCGCAATTTGCGATGTTATGGCTTCACTGTATGAGGTTTAGATGGAATACCAAACTGTGGCGAATGAAAATTTGTGCCCGGCCGGGTTTCGAACCCGGGATCTCCTGCTTACTAGGCAGACGCGTTGACCACTGTGGCGGAGTGGTCAACGCGTCTGCCTAGTAAGCAGGAGATCCCGGGTTCGAAACCCGGCCGGGCACAAATTTTCATTCGCCACAGTTTGGTATTCCATCTAAACCTCATAGAGTGAAGCCATAACATCGCAAATTGCGATTTATTTCATATACGTGTTAGGATAACTTCGTCATAGTGGCAGTGTACACAGTATCCTCGCTGACGAATCGACGCCGTACCCCGAGAGCGACTACACAGGTAAGAAACTGCAAAATATCCTCGTCTTACCGATTTATTTACCTTGATTGAAGGCAAGGTCTTTACTTAAAAGACAATAGAGGTACATTTTTTGGTCTCGCCATGCTACGCTATTTCTTTCTAGTGGATTAATTTCGATGTTTAAGTACAGCAAAATGTTCAATTGTTTGTATAGTCTATGGGACTTAACTACGTCGTCATCAGTCCCTAAACTTACAAACTACTTATGATCTACTTACGAACTAGGACGGCACAAATATCCATGCCCGAGGGGGGATTCGAACCCCCGACCGTAGTGGCCGTGCTGACCGTGACTGGAGCGCCTTAGTCCCCTCGGCCACCGCGGCTGGCTTAAGTACAGCATATTACCATCACCTAAACACATAAAGTACTGTTAAATATTTCGGGTTGAGGATAATTCTTCTCTATATAGATTTACGTAGAGAATTTACAGACTACTGTATCACATAAGATTCTAGCGCCCTTTATAAACGTAATTTTGTGCACAGAGTAAATCGAGATCCAACTAATGTCTCGTGGTTTACAGTTTAAACTAACAAACACGATTCAGAATATTGTTGAGGCATTTTATTGAGCCTCGAAAAAGTATTTCAGGACAAAGATAGCAAGTAGTAAATAATATGCACTACTTTATTATTTTCGACCAAGATGTCACAATTTTAAACGAGTAGATATTATGTATTTTTCTGCTCCTTTAATAGATATACACTGTCGGCGCTAGAAAGAAAGCGATACCAAACTGGCGCACAGAAAAAAAAGCAACAAGAAATAGCGCATAAAGTTCGCGAACAAATAAGAAAAACACCCAGCCTTTACCATCTTGGTTTTACTCGTAATTCAACAGGAGATAAACCCGAATTCCCTTCAGCTACGCCTGCGTCCGCCTGACCGCATTGCTGTCGAGTTAGCGAGTCAAATTGGCGTTAAGTTGGAAGTTGAGTTATTTCCCAATAATATTACAAACCTGGGACCAGAATATCCAAGTGACATTCGGTTGTGGCGATCTATTACCAATCAAGTGCAGAATATTGGTGTAAGAGAGACCCCACTTTGACTGTGATTTTTTGGCTTCAAGCAGACGGTACGAAGATTACGAAAGAAAGTTTTCTCGCCACATGGTACATCGGAAACACGTTAGTGGCGAACAAATCGAGAGAGAATGGCTCATGTATTCTCCTTCCACGGGAAATGTGTACTGTTTCCCATGCGCTTTAACTGGTGAAACACATAAATGCAAATCTCAGTTTTCATGCATGAAGACAGTGCAGCGCATCGGACGTGTGTGCAGACACTGATCAGTAGGAGACGCAGTCGTGGCGTAATGAGCAGTTCTTCGGAAATGGAGATAAATATAGAACAGGAATACTGGAAACAAGTTCTCCAGAGTGTGGACTTGATATAGAACATGATGGCAACCATTTGGGAATTTTAGAGTCGATGTCAGTAGTTTTAAAAAGAGAGACTAGCACAAGGCGGTGTGCAAGAGCTGATGCAGCGAAGGCCTTATCCCGAAGCTTAAGTCTCTCCAAGACATCGCTCAAGATAGCAATCAGAAGCTTGGGACAATTCACGAAGCTGGCTGTTTACTAAAGGAAACCGTCATCCTGGTAGACTTCTGGACTGCAATACCAGACCGGATAAATCAAATGTTCAAATGTTTGTACAACTTATGGGACTTAACTACGGGGTCATCAGTCCCTAAGCTTACAAACGACTTATGAACTAGCTAAGACTAAAGACGGCACAAATATCCATGCCCGAGGGGGGATTCGAATCCCCGACCGTAGTGGCCGTGCAGACCGTGACTGGAGCGCCTCAGTCACCTCGGCCACCGACGGTGGAACTCTTGAAATCGCTTCTCAGTTTCAAGGGATTTGTTTGATGACTACGAGAAAAAGGCAGATGAGAAAGATGACATAAAAGTTTTCTGGGTATTGTACCGCGTCATGATGTAAGACTATTACTTAAATAACCGACGTTTCGGCCAAAACTTTTATGTCATCTGACTCTGACCGCAGAAACCTACGTAATTATAGCAGATGAGTAAATCTGTGCATAATACACCGATGGAGGCAAGCGTCTTCGCAAAAGACCAAAATGTTAAGACGATGGTCATACAGAAGAGATTGTGCTTCAAGGAAAAGACAAATTCAAAACTGAAACTTGGATAAATTATGTACAGAGCTTTCTCGTCGTATAAATGCTTATAATAAAGTTCATTGTCGTTTTGGATTCCTTGATGAGTTCCCACTGATGTCTGATGATGAAATTAAAGAAGCTGCCCAGAGATTTAGAGACACTTATTCTGAGGTCATCGAAGAGGAATTTGTGCACGAAATTATTCATTTTAAATTCTTCGCATCGCAACTATAAGATTTTAAAGCTGACCAAGCATCACGATCATACAAACTCATTTTTGAAAATATGGTGCAAGCAACGTTCCCAAGTGTTATGACTGCGTTAATAATTTACAGGCGACTCATGATTACGAATGTAACAGGCGAGCGAAGCTTTTCAAAACTACAAGTTATAAAAAATTGTCATCGGTCTTAATTGTCCCATGAACGTTTGAACTTACTTGCCATTATTGCCACAGAATATGATATCTTGTAGGATATAGACTTTAAAGATATTTTGAAATATTTTGCTGGTAATAAATTGAGGAAAGTAAGTGTTTAATGTGTTTTAATGATTAATAATTTTCATATTTATATTACATAATTTCTGGAATATTTCTGTATTAATCAAAGTATATTGATCTATTGATAATTGTTTGGTTTATTGAATAAATACATTTACATGTTGCACGGAAATATCTCATTTCACTTTGCTATCATTATTCTTATATCCAAATTTGAGTTTACTGTAGCTTGTAAGTGGTTATCTTAGACGATGGGTGAACATGTTAATTACTTAAACGAATGTTTCGGTTGTCAAATACCGCAATTTTATTATTACTATGCATTACCTATATTTTATTATTATTCCAATATATTGTTGTTGTTTGGTGGAATATTAACTCATTAAGGGATGAGTTTGGATTGGGGCCCCAAGACAGGGGTTGCCTAGGGGCCTACACACGGCTTAATCCGACGTTGGCTGCGATGCGCGAGGCCGTGTCCTGTACGAGGTTCGAATCCCCCCTCGAGCATGGACGTTTGTGCTGTCTTTAGTATAAGCTAGTTCATAAGTAGTTTAATAAGTCATGGTTGCAAAATACTAACACGAATTATTTTATAGACGGATCGAAAAACCTGTGGCATCTGACCTCAGGGCAGATCAGTTTGGATTTAGAAGAAATGTACCAACACGGCAGGAATACTCACATTACGACTTATTTTACAAGATAGGCTAAGGAAGGGCAAACCTACGTTTTTGGCGTTTGTAGATTTGGAGAAAGCTTTTGACAAAGTCAACTAGAATATGCTCTTCCAAATTCTGAAGGTAACAGCAGTAAAATATAGGGAGCGAAGAGTTATATTCAACCTGTACAAAAACCAGACAGCGGTTATTAGAGTCGAAGAGCAAGAAAGGGACGCAGAGGTTGGGAAGGGAGTAAGACAGGGTTGTAGCCTTTCCCCATTGTTGTTCAATCTGTACATTGAGCAGGCAGTGAAGGAATGGAAGGAGAAATTTGGAGAGGGAATTAAAGTGCAGGGAGAATAAATAAAAACAAAGCGGTTTAGCGATGACATAGTAATTCTGTCAGAGACCGCAAAAGATCTGGAAGAGCAATTGAATGGAATGTACAGTGTCCTGAAAGGAAGATATAAGATGAACATTAACAAGAGTAAAACGAAGGTAATGGAATTGAATGTCAGAAAATCAGGCGATGCTGAAGGAATTAGATTAGGTAATGAGACAATAAAAGTAGTAGATGAATTTTGTTATTTGGGTGGCATCATAACTTCTGATGGCCGAAGTAAAGAAGATATAAAATGCAGAATGGCTATGGGGAGAAAAGCTTTTCTAAAGAAGCGAAACTTGTTAACATCCAATATTGCCGCGAGAGACCACGAACACCAACTGTTGGCGTGGCGCAGGGGATAGCGTCACGGACTGCGGAGCAGAAGGTCGCCGGTTCAATCCCGCCCACCGGCACAAATTTATTTCTTTGTAATTTACAATTCCAGAAGGTTCTACATCATTCATATGTTCACTTGTAAATTCTACTTGTTTCTTATGTTAACTGTTCTTCTAATTTCTGGTAAATTCTATCTGTGTATAAATAGCAGAGCACTCTGCCTGAGAGGCAGTCAGTACTGCGTGTATGTTGAGTTCGTAATAAACGTGCTTTCAGTATAAGTGCTGTGTTTAGTTGCCTTAGAAGTCAAGCCTGCTTCCATTGCAACGCGACAATATTAATTTAAATGTTAGGAAGTCCTTTCTGAAAGCATTTGTCTGGAGTGTAGCATTGTATGGCTGTGAAACGTGGACGATAACGAATTCAGACAAAAAGATTATAGAAGCTTTCGAAATGTGGTGCTACAGACGAATGATGGAGTTTAGATGGGTAGATTACGTGACTAATGAGGAGGTGCTTAACCGAATCGGGGAGAAAAGGAGTTTCTGGCATACCCTTACTAAGAGAAGGGATAGATTGGTAGGACACATTCTGAGACATCAAGGAATTGTCAACTTAGCATTAGAAGAAAGCGTGTGGAGGGAGACCGAGGGACGAATACAGTAAGCAGATTCAAAAGGATGTAGGTTGCCGAACGTATTCTCAGATGAAGAGACTTCCACATGACACGGTAGAGTGGAGAGCTGCATCAAACCAAACCAGTCTGCGGACTGAAGACCACAACAACAACGTAAGTAGTTCGTACGTTTAGGGGACTGATGACACCGTAGTAAAGTCCCACAAGCTCTACAAACATTTGAACATTTTTGAAGCAGGAAAGGACTTTCCAAACTATGTATCTTTGCTGTTGTCGAGCCTATACGTCGACACACACTACAGGAACGGGCCAGGACGAAGCATTCAGCTTAGTTGCAGTGACGTGCGACATGTCAGCTGCCCACAGATACTTGCAACAGTAAGTAGAGTTTCAGCCTGTTACGCTATTGTTATGGCCCTGTTTTTCGGGGAAAATCCTTCCCCCTCCCTCCCCCCTCCCGCGAGAACGGTTCGCTGCTTGGTTTACGCGCAGACTGATCCCCTATACCCTTCCCAGGATTTTCTGTCCAGTTCTCTTCCGTGAGTGGAGTACTGTATTAGTAAACATTGACTTACATACATTGTAGCGTACCAAATTTAGTTGCTGCACGAAGAGCGTTGCTTTTACTCTTCCTGTGTCGGAAAAAAAAAAAAAAAAAAAAAAAAAAAAAAAAAAAAAAAAAAAAAAAAAAACCATATCTGCGATCCACAGTGAATCAAGAGAGACTTCTGAAGTTGTCTTGTCAATTGAACGAGAAACAGCAGACTCAATTTATTTAAAGGTGATCGTCTCAGATTTTGCAAAAGCCAAGGCAATGAAAATGAAAGTTGTGTGATTGTTTCTATAATGGAGCTTATAATTGTATCAATTATTGTAAACTATCAACCAAAACCTTTTTAAAAGACAAACGATGAAAACGTAACATTGTTGTATAAAAGTGTATGATGTGTCGCCGGCCGCGGTAACCGAGGTAACTGAGGCGCTTCAGTCACGGTCTGCACGGCCACTACGGTCGGGGGTTCGAATCCCCCCCTCGGGCTTGGATATTTGTGCCGTCCTAGTTTGTAAGTAGTTCATAAGTAGTTTGTAAGTTTAAGTCCCATAAGCTTAACAAACATTTGAACATTTTATGATGTGTCCCATTTTAATGGGGAAATATGTTTATGTAATATATGTGTTGTGATTATGTATGTGAATAACAGAAGATGCAATGTATATATGACATTGATGTTTTATGGCGATTTTATTCAATGGGGCGCCATTAAAATAATTTGCCCAGGGCGCCGAATTTGTTCGTGCCGGCCCTGCATCTACAGGAAACTACACGTGATGAAGGAAACCAATTTAATTCACAGTAATCTAAGTCGCCATTTTAATAATGAAAAACTCAGTCTAGTTCGCAACAAAATTGTGCACTTTATTTTACCGGTTTCGATCTTATACTAACAGCATCCTCAGGATCGCAAATGGTCACCTTATTGTAAAAAAAAAGGCATAAGATTTTTTTAATTTTTTTCTTTCTTTATCCCCCCCCCCTCCGAACCAGTCTGATATTATCATTATTGAAAAATTATACCAGTTCGTTGTCTTCCAAAAGGAAACATTGTTCTCCAAACTCGATCAAATTTTTGTTGTTTTAAAATTGCAGGAAAATGTAGCTGTCCCCGGGAGTTGTGACTGCCTTGTCCTGATTCCTGCATTCAGCACCCAGCCAGACGGTCCACATAACGTCATTTACGGCAGCGTTACATCTAGGGTTACCAGGCGTCCGCGTTTATACCGTCATGTCCGCATGTTCAACGTTTAATCTGCCATCTGGCGTGCGCATAAATCTCCACGATTTCTGCTAATGTCCGCATTTTTTTGTTTAGGGAAATAATACTTCCAATTTTGTTTTCGTCTCGTATCGTCAACAATGTATATGCCTTTTACTTCGCCTATTGATTTTCATAATTTATTATTTGCGTCTAATTCTCAATCTGGCATGCTTCGAAAACTAGATTGAAACGTAAAATATCGATTTATATTGCTTACAATCGACGTTTCCGTCTGCGTGTCGGATTACGTCGACAGATCGAATGGAAGGTATGCACTAAGATGTGGACGCAAACCATGTAATGAATTTTCTTGTTTGAGAGACCTTAATTTTAACATGTGTTCTGCACTTACATGGAAGAATATATATCTATATATATCACTGTCTATTCTGTTCGATAAAATATTGCAGTTGATGGTGATAAGTGTTTCGGCAAATTTTCTGATTTGGAAGGAAAAAAAATAGCCACTTACTGTAGGAAATGTGAAGTAAGGCAACACAAGTGTTTACAGTTTAGTGAACTGGTTAAGACCGTACAGTTCTCTGTAATGCCGGCCCAAACATTTGAGTGTTTGGAATGTTGAAGGCACTCAACAGTAGAATCTTCCGTCCCCTGGACAAAAGAGGGAAAATAGACTTGACTCTGTAAAAGGGATAGCAAATGTAAAAGTATGTTTAGACATTTCAAGTGTTTCAACAAAAGCAACTTTAGGGAAAAAAAGAAAAAGATCCGGTGCAGTGAAAAAATACAGAGGACAAACGTCCTGATGTAGATATGTTTGGTGTGAACGAAGGCTTTCGCAGCCGTTGTCATTTGTTGTAATAAATTTAAGATAGAAAAGTGTCCTCATTTTTCGTCCTAAAATATGTAAAGCGTCCTCATTTTTGAATCTGGAATATGGAAAGTGTACTCATTTTTGCGTTCCAAAAATCTGTTAACGCTAGTTGAGGAGAAAACGCTCGGGTGAGGAGAGGTGAAGTTATGGGGGGGGGGCACCTCAGGAATGCAGCCGTGACGTCACACACAGAGCCGCAGCCCAAGCCAAGCATCTGCCGAAAACACAATACAAGTAACACTGACAGTCGCATCGTTCCTCTCAACTGCGGCCACTAACTTTTGTTCACGGATTTAAGGGAGATGATCGATAATCTATAGCTATAAATGTGAATTTCTGCTCGGTGTACGTTTATCACGTCTGAACCACAAGACGAAAAGAGCTAAATATTTGGACAGTTACTAATGTCTATCCGGGGAAGGCTTTAGGGACGGTTTTATGGCGATATTGACAATGTCTGTTAGGTATACGCTTATCACGTACGAACGACAAGACGCAGAGACTTAAATATTTGTAAATTTACTAATTTATCCCTCAGGAAGGTTTTAGGCCTAACCAGCGATCTGTTAGATATTTAGTAATTTGAAGAATATAACGCGAAATGCGGAGCTATAATTACTCTTTGAAAATTATATTTACTCTTTGAAAATGGTTATATTGGTTGCATTGTTGCTTGAGCGTTGATAATGATAAAACGTTGGAGCATATTGGGATGGAAAGTTATCGGTGTATATAAAATTCTACGAGTGTGTGTGTCAATATTTCTAATTGTTATCCGAAGTCTCCCGTTGTACACCATAGCAGTTCCATGTTGATTGCTATAAGGGGGTGGAAGATATGGTGGTGCCAATAGCTATAAGGGGGTGGAAGATATGGTGATTGAAAGTCATCAAATTATATATACATAGAAAAAAAATCGGACTGAAGGCCAGCGATGACGTATGCGACTCTATAGCAAGGAGGTTACAAACTGCGAAACGTGATGCCACAGACAATATCTTTGGTCTATGCGTGCTACAATGTCTTCAGCTCTTTCTCTGAAAGGATAAGCATTCGAATAAGGAAATATAAGACTGAATGAGTAAAGCAGTAAATAAGAAATTTCTTTTAATACATCTCTTTAAAAAATCGATTTGTCGTTTCGCGCATTACATCAAGTGATCGATCTGTGATATTATTACAATCATTATTGTTGAATTTCGTGATTGGATTCTTCGAAACGAGTGCATTTTTATGTGTGATTTGATGTACACTACTTACTTTCCTGATAAATGGTAAGTGCATAGACTTCCGCAATCTGACAGGAGTATTTTTCAGTTCCGCTTTATCAGCGACATTTCCTCAAAAATGACTGAAATTAATTACATTAATTTATTTGTTATTCGATCCTTCATAGCACACTCTGAAAGATAGCTTATCTACCATAATCAACCGACACGCGAGCGGAGCCGCGGGTTTAAGCAAGTAGAGAATGACACAACTAAAAGTATGAATGACAGTGGGAATGTATAAACGGTGATCTTTAGTCAGAAAGCTGTCAGTATATCTAAGAAAGATCAACATTTTGAAACCTTTCATCCAGAGTTAGTATAACGTCACAGGGAAATATATTGATTATACCTAAAAGCCATTCGTTACTTGGCTATTGTAACCAAGAAGGAACAGAAACTGAATGGATGTTTACAGGAAAACTCTACAGTAAAGTTGACCAATAACAAAATATCTCCTTCTTTTTTTAAATCCGTGCTTTGTTGAAACTCAAGCACTTAATGGCTACTAGGAACTTATGAATAACGGACCCCTTGTTTACAAAGATTGTCTGCAGATTGTTTTTATTCCTAGTATTCATGTGTGTACTGAGATCTTAGCTGGGAAAGGAGTCTTAGTTAAATATATTGTGGAGTCGCAGTTAGTAGGTAGACTGGGTACGGGTGTGACAATTTTCATTTGATTCCCTGTATTGTTGCTACTATGCGAGTGAGATGGAGTAAAAATGTTTTTCATAGTACAGTGTACATTTGTCTAAACGAAACTATTAAAAGTTTGTCACTAATTACAATGGTTATCTCATAGGAGCAAATTAGAAAACAAAATTAAAAAGTCACAACCGACCACACCCCAGCGGCGGTTGTGACAGTACGTGGGGTCGCCAGTGCCACGTTAAATATTGCATCAAAATAATATAAAATCAGTTTTATTGCAGCTAATATGTAACATAATATTCTTCTGTAAAAATTTAACTTTTATGCGACGAAAGAAATATTCTTAAAATGTTGGAGAAATGCTAAGAACGATTCATGTTGCATCCATCCTGAAGGATTTGCAGTCCCAGTTGATCCTACAGACCCGTCCCTAATAAAATGATGACGATAACGGTCCCGTGGAAATATAAACAGAGCAGGCGTAGTATTCCCCAAGGCATTTACTGCAGAAGCGACTGTCACTAATGACGTAAGAGCTTACACTTGGCACCTTGTCAGGCTTTAGGACAGAAGTGACGCCACATTGTATACATCCTGTGGTTCATATCTCTGTCTGTCCGTAACAGTTTGCAAATCGTTATAAAAAGCTTTTACATTTGCGTTATTAAAGCTCGTTGCTCTCGAAAGGCTAGTTGCTTGAGCTACGCGAACGGGGAGTGAAGGACTTCTATTCATGAATTCCGTCTCGTTAGAAAGCTAGCCTCCGCACCTCTTTCGGAGAAAGACCAAAACATATTTCTGCGCACCAAGTTATGTAGGTGGGCCAAATAAGGCCATAGTCCCCAATAAGGCCACCCCCCTTTATTTCTGAAACTTCCATTCAAATCCGTCGGGTGGCAGCACCTACATGACCGGAAACGGCGTCCTTGTAACAAAAGAAAAACAGTATCGCCATGTTGTACGTTATTCAGTTTATAGTTGTGTATCTTTGGTTTTGGAGGTTTTTGTTAAGCTACTAAGGTAAGTGTTTCCTAAGCATCTGCAGTAATTAATTTTTGTGACTGCTTTATGAACTGGTGATTCTCTTGAAGCCTATTTATGGTAGATTTGAAACCTTTAAGCCATTTTAAGATGAGCTACTTAGAAATTGCAGAAAAATGACCGGGAAGGACTAAAAACTGTGTGTAGACCAATAAGGCCAGGGTGGCCTTATTAGGGCCAGGGTGGCCTTATTCGGCTCTCATGCCTGTTTTTCCCACCGATGACTTGTTAATTAAATTTTCATTCACTTAATTCGTCTCCTATGATTACTGTAGTATCTTTGACTGTGAGTTTTTATTATTTCATTGCTTACTGTTATGTTTCAAGGTGATGGCTCCTACTAGAGGTGGAACAGGAGGGAAAAAAGATCCTTCAAAAAGAGGACTATGGTCCGAGGAACAACTGACGCGAGCTATGACTGCTGTCAGGAATGGAATAAGTGTCAAACGTGCCCTCTTCGTTTACAACATTCCTCGCAGAACCATAAGAAATCACCTGAGTTCAGGATCTGAGGTGAAAAGAGCAGGCCGCTTACCTTATACCTCACTCTCGCCCAAGAAAGTGAATTAAGTTCGCGAATTATCAGGATAGCTCATGTCGGAATGTCCATTACACCGAAGTTTGTTCGACGGTCAGTGTTCACTTTCTGTGCAGCAAATAACATTCCTCAGCCATTTTCACTTGTAAAGGGTTTAGCTGGGAGGAAATGACTTCGTGGGTTCATGATTCGCAATCCAGAAATATCCAAGAGAAAGGCACAGAACTTGAACCCTGCACGTGCAATGAAATTGAATCGATGGATAGTTCATGATCGTTTTAACAAATTACGCGAGGTGATGAAAGAAACAGATGTTATGGACAAGCCACAATGCATTTAAAATATGGATGAAAAAGTGTGCCGATTAGCACTATACCATGCACCAATGGTTCTGGCGAGAATAGGATCAAAAACTGTGCATTTATTGGCTCCAGAACACGGAGATAATGTAACAATTGTGGCTTGTGCGAATGCTATTGGTCAATCCATCCCTCCCATGATATTGTTCAAAGGACAGAGACTAAAACCTGAATGGACAGCAAACTTACCAGCTGGATCAGTGGCCTTGATGACACCTAAAGGCCCTATGACGTCCATGATTTTCATTGAATGGGTTAAAGATTTTGCCAAGTATAAAACGGCTGGTAGGGCTTTGCTAATTTTTGATGGTGCATCTCGATGCAAACATTGTTGATACAGCAAAAGAGAATGATATTACTGTTTACTGTCTTCCAAGCAACACAACCCATGCCCTCCAGCCAATGGACAGATCTGGGTTCAAACTCTTCGGTCATTTTGGAATGACGAAGTTTTTAGATACTGGGAAAATAACCCTGACAGAAGAATAACGAAAGCATCATTCAGAAAACTTTTCTCAAAAGTGTGGCCAAGAGCTTTCACGCCAAGCAACGTAACTGCTGGGTTCCGAATGTCATTACTCCTGAATTTTTTGCTCTCAGTGAAATCAATGAGAAAGAAATACCGGAACTTTCACAGACAGTAACCCAAGGCATGGAAGATTTCATGACGAGGGTAATGGAGGATGATGACTCCATAGATGGTGATGAAAACGCTACTGATCTGGCTTGCGGATCTGAGATGCAAGCTATGCCTGCGATGGCTCCTGGAGAAACCAATATAGCTGATGTAGTGAAAGTCAAAGAACTGAACTCACAAGACAAATGTGAGACGCCTCCTGAAACGGAACTGTCAGCTCGCCTTTCATCATCTGCTGGAAAATCCTTTACCGACATCTTAAAAACCCCTAAAATTAAGAAGAGCCGCACCGAAAGGAGAAAAAGTTTGAATTATGTAGGGAACAAAGTAACCCGAAGTTTATTCCAAGAGAAACCTCAAACATCAGCATGGGGCCCACAGAACACGACGTTAAAAACTATGAAGAAAACCTCTCCAGCAGCCCCCAGGTCCTCAAAAGTCGATGCGTCTTCGTCTTGGTATCGTTTTATCTGCACTGAGGACTTGGTAGAAGATATGATTCGCTGCTCACTCTGTGGACTATACGTTCATGAGCTTTGTGCCAGAATCGACAAAAGAGACACTGTTGAGAAATATTTTTGCCCCAATTGTGAAATAGAATAATTAGTCTATGTCTGAAAATCTGAATTTTTCTTTTCTTGTACTACGTAATAAAAGTTTTTTTTGACTGTTTATTCAGCATTTTACTGTCCCAAAAGCCACCTTTTCTAGATGTGGCCTTGTTGGGGTAGATGGGGCGGCGTTATTGGGTACCCCGTATATCCCAAAAAGGCCATTTGCTATGTTTTTTAAAATTCATTTTAGAACATACTTCCACTTCTTTGAATGGTGTGAATTTATTTTTCTTAGTAGGTAAAGGGCTATTCCTAAGGAATGTGAAGTTTCAAGTTAATCGGCTGACTAGTTTGGTGGTGAAAAATTGCCAAACCTTAAGGTGGCGTTATTTGGCGCACCTACCTTATCGAGTGCCAGCTGCTGTCCCTTTACTAAGTGCGACATATCCCGTGCTGACGCTGTCTCCATTCTGGCCTGCAGTGACTGCGTCGCGTTTACGAATGTATCGTAGCAAAAGACATGCGACTAACTGCGTGCAATTCCGTGGCTCTCCACATAGAACTCCCGTTTTTCAATTCTTTAACAGCATCTTCACATTTTGTAATGCCACACTGCCCTCTGTCAGTCTTCCTAGACCTCTTTCTGGGAATCTAGAAAAATAATTTACTTGTGGCTAAAAAAAGAAAAAAAAAACTCCATCGCAATATCAATACAAAATTATCTACATGCAAACTAATGACTGATATTAAACTACTAATGTTTAACTTTTGACGAGAAGAAACTCTCATTACTTTATCAGTACACATACAGCAACAATCAATAAAAGATATCGAATCGAGAAACTTACTTTTGATTGTTAGGACGTTATGTAGACTGCTAGCGCCATTGTAGCGCGACGGCTAACGCACTACTGTGAAATAAGGCTTCTATAAACCCGAGCTGAACTGTCCGCCATTTTTCCCGCAAGCTGTAGCAGTCGCCACGTTCCGGACGAGCTCACGCGTTACCTCGCGTTTCATTCAACTCGCTCACACTCGCAAATTACTCACTGTATCAACGTGGAATTTTCATCAATGTCTTCGTTAAGAACTACACTCCTTTTTCATTTTAGTCTTATTTACGGCAATAATTTATAAATGGCATATACTGATAGTTTACGAACATGCACTTTCTGACGACTTACGGAATTTTCGACATGCGAGGAACTTTTTTTCTGTTGAAGTTAGGTGAACACATAAAGCGAATGAAATTTTAAAATTCATCAAATTTTCATCCTCTCCCAACAGCAACTCTGCGAGAAGTATGTAATTTGAGATAATGTCAGTTAAATATGACGCACTGGGATCCGCCCGCCCGTCTAGTAGTAACACGTCTTCCGTATTAGAGCTCCTAATAATTAGGCACATGTTGTTACTGCATAACGTTCATACTTGAAGATACTGGTACTGACTTCTTTTAACCCATTAAATTTAATAGTTGCAAACTACAAAAGTGCTGTGTCTCTATATAATATTCAATTTCAACTTTTCAGTTATATGAAAAGGATATTCTAAATATCTCAATACAGAGTGCTTCATTATGTGAGAAAATGAGAACAAGTCAGTTCATTAGCTAGTGAAGAGATCCTTGCTATCTGTCATTTTTAAGTATTCTCACATAAAATCCTCATTACATCTAGTAACTTCCGTTCTGTTACTGCTAGGCGATAAACTGAAGGAAATGTAACTCCTATTAGGTTTTGGAAACTGAGTAGTGGCTCTGAAACACATTCGACAAGAAGCAAAGAAATAAACATTTGTGAGTGACGGAGGAATATCTGAAAATCGAATAATAAATCACTAACTTTACTCTTTTTCATTCTACAACTATATTTCTTTGAATAACGTGACAATGAAGCTTTGCGTAGTAACCATGTGGCAAAATACTCCCCTCTTTGCATGTTATCATTTGTCAAAATAGCATTTTTTTACCTCTAACCGTGTATGAGATACGCAATGATTCATTTTGGCCTTATCGCCATCGGAAATGAGTGCGCTAAATAAAATAAAGTTGAGCGGTATGAGTGAAAGGTAAAGATCTGCTCCTAAGTCGAAAATAAAATTCAATCCATTAGGAAAGTTTCATCCGCAGCGACATATGGTGCAACAAGCTCCAAACGGAATATCATAGCAGCCTCTATTTTTTACTGCGAACTTTTCCTAACGTGGCGCAGTCTCTTATTTCGAAGCCAATATCTTATTAATTATGACTATTAAGGAAATGATGAGCATTTCGTCACAATGCTGAAATATAAAGATCTAAGTAGCGGAAAAATGAAATATTTCTAGCAATTAGTTTTTGCGAAATCGTTTGTGAAAGACGGCAGGGCGTGCGCCTGTACGCTGTTAGTGCAGCGCGATTGCAACCGTGCTGGGGGAACATGGCCTGGGTATGTGGCGGCTGACACAACCGTACTGCAGAGGATCTGGCACAAATGAGTGACATTTCACTCTTATAAAACTGTCTCACTGTTTGCAGAGATACTCCAAAGTATGATAGGCGAGTAAAAGTAAGCCAGGCATGTAGAGTGGCCGAGCGTTCCAAGGCGCCTTGCTGCGGAGCGCGCGGTTGCTCCCATCGGAGATTCGAGACCCCCTTGGGCATACACGCGCGCGCGCGTGTGTGTGTCCTTAGGTTAGTTAAAGTAGTTTGTAAGCCTAGGGACTGATAACCAGAGTGGTTAGTAATCCTTTAAGTCACTCGCTTAATACAACATTTCGCAACGCCTCAGTACTGACAGATGCTTGTAGGCAGGGCCGGCGCAAGCCCAAGTGCCGCTCCGTGCGAGCTGCTAAATTGCCACCCCACATTTTTTTCTGTTTTTCGAGACGTTTGTTGAATTTTATTTAAACAAATCTGTAGGAAATGTCAGTAATCAATCGCAATTGCCGGCCGCAGTGGCAGAGCGGTCTGCGGCATGTCAGTCACGGTCTGCACGGCCGCTGCGGTCGGAGGTTCGAATTCCCCTCGGGCATGAATGTTTGTTCTGTCTTTAGTATAAGGTAGTTCATAAGTAGTTTGTAAGTTTAGGGACTGATGATCCAGTAGTTAAGTCCCATAAGCTATACAAACATTTGAAAATCGCAATTTTTGTTTTTACTTTTCAGATGTACCTAGGTTTCGGCCACTGAGTGGCCAGTCTCAAAGCTTTTAATATGTGCTTACATCTAAACCGTCATGTTGACAGTTACGTTCAGCACGACGATATAGATGTAAACATAAAATATTGAGAATAGCTACACTGTGCCCGAAATCTATGTAGATCTGGGAAATAAAAACAAAAATTTCGACTCATTGGTGACATTCTCTACAGATTCGTACAAAACAGTTGCTGGGCCCTAGCTCAAAAATGGAGTCAAACTTGACTGAAGATATCTAACTAATTTTAATAAGCCTTGTGAATTTACGAAAATATTCAAATATGTATGAAATCTTACGGGTCTTCACTGATAATGTCATCAGCCCTTAAGCTTACACACTATTCAACCTAAATTATCATAAGGACAAATACAGACACCCACGTCCGAGAGAGGACTCGAACCTCTGCGGGGCTAGCCGCACAGTCTATGACTGCAGCGCCTTAGACCGCTCGGCTAATCTCGCGCGGCATGAACTTACAATTAACCTAAATAAACATTTTTCAATGGTTGTTAACAGATAATGTATTCAACGTTAAACTGTATACAGTAAATAAATGTTGGAGAAGTGATATTATAGTATTGTCAAACAAAAGTGCTGGTCAGAATTTAATTGCTGTTCATGCAGGCGCAGACAGGTTTTTCATGGCACAAAAACCAAAACGTCCGACTATCACCCAGAAACGGATAGAAAACGTTTTGAAAAAAAATGCGTCGAAACCCAACTTATGCCAGGCTTAGAACCAATGTCTTTCTCCCTTGTAATTACTCGCAGCGTATTTACCCATTCGGTATACTTCTAGCCATTGTAGGTTTTGGATATGTTTGATGTAGTAATGTTCAACGATTTTTTCCCATAAAGCGGGAAGAATAAAACACTCGAAAACTGCCTTTGAAGTATTTAACAAAATTGCTTCAGGCTTAACATGTAACCGCAGTATTGAATATTCCATTCGAATAACCAAATTAGATTTCGACTTCTGCAAAATTAGTTGTGAGTAAACGCACGGCGCGTAACAGACAGGCAGCGCTCCACTCATAAGAACACTGGCGTGTATCCCCCTAACCACGTGCAGTTCCAAGGCCGCAGAATCACGAACAGTAATCGAGAATGTTGTTTTTGTTGTTATGGTCTTCAGTCCGGAGATTGGTTTGATGCAGCTCTCCACCCTACTCTATCCTGAGCAAGCCTTTTCATCTCCTCATAAGAACGGCAACCCACATCCACTTGAATCTGCTTACTATACGCGTCTCTTGGTCTCCCTCTGCGATTTTTACCCCACTCACTTCCCTCCAATGCTAAATTTACGATTCCCCGATGTCTAAGAATGTGTCCTACCAAGCGATCCCTCCTTTTAGTCAGGGTATGCCAAAAATTCCTTTTCTCACCAATTATGTTCAGTACCTCTTCATTAGTTATGCGATCTACCCACCTAATCTTCGGTATTCTTCTGTAGCACCACATTTCAAAAGTCTCTATTCTTTTCTTGTCCGCATTGCTTATTGTACATGTTTCACTCCCGTACAAGGCAACACTCCACACAAATGCCTTCAGAAAAGACTTCCTTACCCTTAAATAAATATTATCGATTATTATGAGAATAGTTTTTCGAGACGACTCGATGAGAGGATTTCAACGTATCGATAGTACCTTAGAAGCGATCACAGACGGAATAATATTATCTGGGAGAACCAGGCGGTTAATAAGGCAGAGGGGAGATTTCAGAATAAATACGGGAGAACCCGTATAATATGGGAGCTGTGGTCACCCTACTCCGAACTGATATACATACAAAATCGACCATTTGACATGCTGAACATTGCTTTGTATCGAATACAGAGAAAGAAAGATCCTGTATCATTTGGCTACACTATAGCAGGGCAGCAACTGGAAGCAGTTAATTCCATAAATTATCTGGGAGTAGGCATTAGGAGTGATTTAAAATGGAACGACCATATAAAATCAATCGTTCGTAGAGCAGATGCCAGACTTAGATTCATTGGAAGAATCCTAAGCAAATGCTGTCCGAAAACAAAGGAAGTAGGTTACAGTACACTTGTTCGCCCACAGCTTGAATACTGCTCACCGGTGTGGGATCCGTACCATGTAGGATTGATAGAGGAAGTGGAGAAGATCCAACGGAGAGCAGCGCGCTTCGTTACATGATCATTTGGTAGTCGAGAAAGCGTTACGGAGATGATCGCTAAACTCCAGTGGAAGACTCTGCAGGAGAGACGCTCTGTCGCTCGGTACGGGCTTTTGTGGAAGTTTCGAGAACTTACCTTCACCGAGGAGTCTAGCAGTATATTGCTCCCTCCTACGTATATCTCGCGAAGAGATCATGAGGATAAAATCAGAGAGATTAGAGCCCACCCAGAGGCATACCGACAATCTTGAAAAATACGAGACTGGAATAGGTGGGAGAACCGATAGTGGTGCTCGAGGTACCCTCCGCCACACACCGTCGGGTGGCTTGCGGAGTATGGATGTAGATGTAGAATGGAACATACGAGCTAAATATGTAATTTATTGTTTTTACTAATCGGTTTTCGGCTGTTACGCCATCATAGTATTTCAATACTATAAAACAAATTGAGTCCATAATACACAAAAAACAGGAAAAAAAGTCACTTCTCTTATTTATCCTGTTGTTAACACCTTAGCACCCCAAGTCCCTACTAAATGTTTTCAAAATCCTATATTTAGGAAAAGAATCTCTGCATGAATGGAATGAAAATTAACACAAAGAAAACAAAAGTATTGGCAGTAGGAAAAAATAAAGAAATAAAAATCATGCTGAATGGAGAAATATTAGAACAGGTGCAAAATTTAAATATCTTGGAAACAAGATAGACACCGACTGGAAGTGCAGTACAGAAAATAAAACGAGGATAGCAACGGCAAAAGAGGCATTTTATAAGAAAAGGAGAATTTTCTGTGGCATTCTGGACAGAGAACTGAGGAAAAGACTCGTAAAATGTTTTGTATGGAGTGTTCATGTGTATGAAACATGGAAGACAGACAGGGAAAAGCTGGAGCTTTTGAGATGTGGACATGGCGGAGGTTGGAAACAATAAGTTGGATGGGCAGAGTAAAAAATGAAGAGGTAGGAGGAGAGTGCGAGAAAAAAGACAGTTACTAGATGTAAGAAAAAGAAGAAAAACAAAATAGACGGCCGAGGGGACTGAGTCACGGTCTGCACGGCCACTTCGGTCGGGGGGTTCGAATCACCCCTCGGGCATGGATATTTGTACCGTCCTTAGTCTTAGCAAGTTCATAAGTAGTTTGTAAGTTTAGGAACGGATGACCCCGTAGCTAAGTCCCATAAGTTCTACAAACATTGAACATTTTTTTGAAAAACAAAATAATATTAAGAAAGAATGACAAACTGATAAAAACAGTTTTAGGAGGTTATGTAGAAGGGAAAAGGAAGGGGGCGATTTGAGGTACTGGCTGATTTGACGGGAGGTAAAACATACATAAGCCTTAATAAGGAAGCAATGGATCGCAGAAGATGGAGAGGAGAAGGACCTGGAAATGGTCGATGATCTCTGCATGTGGCCAGAAAATTTAAACCCACAAATTTCAGAAAGCGAGCAAAAGCAACTGCTTTGAGATATTTGAAATTAGTAAACACATGTCAACGTCCCCAGGCCTCAACTAAGTGACCAGAACTTCTGTCTGCAGGCCACATAAACCACCCACAGCTATTAAGCTACCTCAAGTCCCTACTGCTGATCCGTAGCCTAATTACTTTCTGTAATCACTGACGTTTAGCTACTTGCCAATTACCAATTGAAATTTATTATTTTGGTAGTAATATTAAATATTTAAGCCAGTAACTACAGTTTAACCATTTAAATTTTTACCTATATATATTCAGAGAAGTTTGACTCAGTTTATTCTCAACCTTCTATGTTCCAATTGTTTCACCTGTTAAACTTAAAACCATTTGTTCAGCCAATTTCTATTGTTCAGTTTATTTTCTTAGGACAAGTGTTTTACTTTATATCTTGTCATATTTTATCAATGTTAATTGTCTCACTAGTCCTCTTTGAAAATTAATGTACATGTACTACCTACACAGCAACTTAAGATGTATGGATGTAAACTGTCAGCTGCATCGCTATGCCTCTGAAGTGTTTACTTAATGATGGCGTAACAGCCGAAAACCGATAAGGAGAAACAATAAATTTGCAGAATATTACATATTTATCTCGCGTATTCATTCAATCGTGAGACTGTGTAACTTGTTTTCCAGAACTATAAAGAAATATTATCACGACATTTGACATTTGGAACTTGGATGACACCGGAATGTCAACAGTCCAATGTTCCCAACAAAATTCAGACCCCAAAGTGGTTTAAGCAAATTGGAGTTGTCACATCAGGGGAAAGAGGTGCAAATGTGACAATGATTGCTGCAGGAAACTCAATACCACCGATAATAATTTTTCAAAGAGTTCACTTTAAGCAATTTGTTGCATGGTGCACCACCCAGGTCCATTGGAGGAGCATCTCGTTCAGGATGGTCCAATGAAGAGGTTTTTTTGGAGTTTTTGAAGCACTTCATTCAAAATGTCAAGCCCAAACCAGAAAGACCTGTGGCTTTACTGATGGACAATCATGAAAGCCATATTAGTATCCCAGCAATAATATTAGCAAAGAATTCAGGAATTTGCATGATGACTTTTCACCCTCACACAAACCATAAGATGCAGCCTCTTGATAGGACAGTATTTGGCGCTTACAAAAGTTACTTCAATACTGCAATGAATGACTGGATGTTGTCACCTGGGAATGCTGAGAAACCTATCACAGTTTATCAGATTGCAGCCCTCGTAGGAAAGCATTTTGTCCAGACAACATTATTAATGGCTTTCGTATTTCGGGACTTTTTCCCCTGAATGAAAATGTATTTCGCGTTGATGAATTTGCTGCCTCAAGCGTCAGTGATAGATGAGTTGATAATGCAAGCTTGAGTGGTGTAATTCAGAAGAACCACTACTTGAAGCACAATCTTCCACAGAGTGTAACAAGCATGTTACTCCAGAAATGATTTGTCCCTTCCCAAGAAGCTGACCGAACAAAAGAAAACAGTAAATGTCGGAGGAGAGGAAAATCTCCCTGAAAAGGAAGACATTGAGATAATAAAAAACTACTGCCCCCAGTCTGAAGAAAACTGCAGCTCGAAAACTTCTCTTCAATGACTCTTCTGACTCCGAAACCCTGAATGCTGTGACCTGTGTGATGACGAGTCATCGCTGGATTTGGAAGAAGAATTAAATGAAACAGAAGACCAAGATGAAGTAGATGTAACTAACAAAGTTTTTCACCCAACCTTGAGCAAAGAAGACATTAAAGAACAAGACTACGCTTGGGTTAAAGCTCTATTGATGTAGGAAAAGGTGTTAAATATTTCGCAACTCAAGTGTTAAAAACAGTTGGGAAAATAAATTTGAAGTGAAATTTATGAGACAGTACAGAAATCATATCAACATTTTCACAATGCCACTTGTGGATGACATGAATGTTGTGTTAAAAGAAGGAATTGTTGGGAAGTTCACATGAGTGCAACCACAATGTCGTGGTCAAATAAAATTTTTATAATTTTTCATTAAAGTGATAATACAACAATAAAACAAGTTATATTTTTGTAATATTTCTGTATTGTTAAAGAAAAAAGGATAATTTAAGGTCACATGTCATAGCAGTGTTCTATTTTCTTCAGGTGGTCAAAGGTACGACACGAGATGGTTAAAGATACAACGACTGCATTGTACCTTTGACAAATTGCAGAATTCTACTGAAAATAATATTTCTACGAAATTGTTTAACACAAATAAAATTAAAGAGCTTTATAATATGACATAAGGTTTGTACTGTCAAGTAACATAATAAAAATAATGTTTGAAATATTTATGGGTTATTTACAATTAAAATATCAAAAGTGGTCAAAGGTACACAACCTTCCCCTAATCCTCTAAATTAAATTTTATTATTTTTTAAATTAAATTTTACACATACAGATCCACACTTCCATATTAATCTACACTACAGTAAATTGTCAGTATTGATTTGCGTATTTTGCATTACATTATATAATACCACACAATTATTCCTGCCTCTTTTGTGTAGTTTTGACAACACGACCTATTGGGCCCTGAATGACAAAGAAATGTAAAGAATCATTACTGCTCACCGATTTATTTGTATCTAGCCTAAACCTTTTACATAGGAGCTTCACACAGATAATTGACTCTCTCCACTTTGCACGTTTTAGAGTTTTCCACTAATTTTTATATGGTACGCTTATTTTAGTAGACGGTCTCGTTTCTTTTGTAAGTCCATATTCAGTTTCACTGGGACTAGGAGTTGGTTCCCTTTTCTTCCTTAAAACAAATTTATTCATTACTTGTTAAAAGACACAAACATATACTGTCTGCATTTGACAAGAATAAAGAAACCACACAGACCAGATCAGTAATGAGATACAGTAGCTGTGAGGGAAAAACTGAGTGGCACATTGTTAGGGCCTTATAAAATCTGTAAGTTGTGTTTTCAGCCTCTATTCTTTGGTTTTGTGGGATATTATTTTCGTATTCTGGAAGGGAAGGCGGCATTTCGTTTGTTAAGGCTAGTTTGCACTTACAGTGTAAGTGGTATCCCCTCGCCACATTTCCAGCTGTCGCGAAGCTCAAAAGAACAAGCTCTACCCACGCTCGGCCTTTCCTCTTGAAGAGGGGGTGACAGGTGAGATTTAAAAAAAATCTTTTGTCTCTGTGGCACAATATTGTCGCATTTTTGCAAATACTATTCTAAACTTTCTCGCATTCTTAGACCTCGAGTAGCATAAAGCGACTGTAACTTAAACCCTGCTTGGAAGTTTTATGTTTCCTACTCCAAATGCACTACAGTACTTTCCAAATAAGTAACGATCCAGCTTTTCCATTAGCCGAGGTTTAGACATTTCATGTGTAATATATTCGTTTTTATCTAAGTAGCGGTAAAATTTTACTTAATATTCTTAGAGTTCCACATGGAATTACATTATTAGTGAAGATGAAATTAATAAATAATGCTCTTACTGTTCTTTGGTTGACAGGTCCTTTACGTATCCTTGTTCGCTCAGTTAAAGTCATTGCCCTCGTAAAAAGAAGAGCTGATGACAAAACATTATTAAGTCGGTAATTTCCAAGAAAGCTTACACTCGAAGTTGTAGCGTCAAAATCGATACATATTGAATGTCGATTACGTCATTATTGGCACGCGACTTATTGTGTCTTCTAATTAAGAAAGTGCATATGCAACTGATGACGTACTTCAAGACGAATACTTCGCTCATTAATAAAGTATATGAAGTAGCTCCTTTGTTATCAGTAGATTTCTAGCAATAAAAAGTATTTGTACATTATGATACATTAATAAATATCGGTATTTCCTTATCTCGCGATTGAAGTAACTTCTTTGTTATCGGTAGATTCCTAGTAATAAAAATGTATTTGTAGGTTATGATACATGAGTAAATATTCCTATTTACACATCTCGGGAGTGAAGTGACTTTTTTTTTATTATCGGTAGATTTCTTGTAGGAAAATGTATTCATGTAAATGAAGACACGTATTTACACATCCTGCACCTGAACAGCCGCGTAATCGGCATTCAGTATACATCGATTTCGGCCGTACAACTTCGAGTGTAAGCTTTCTTGGAAATTTCCGTTAATACCTTTTTGTTCTATCTTTCCACAAAACATTATTAATTCCTTATTGTTGTGTCTTTCCACAGTTGCTTTTGATATTGTAATGTGAATGTTTATGTAAACCTTCTATGCTACTGAATAATGAAGGTTTTATATTTCCATATGCATTTCGCCTTTATTTGAAAAGCATCATCAGTGGCCTGTAATATACGCATGATTATGTTTTACAATATTTCGTTTTTGGTATTTTAGGTTATAATCATTTCTGGTGCGATATCTAAGTATAATTAATGATATTTTGATGTTGTTACTTACAATATTTGGTGGATGGTGGTTTACATTTAGTGCTGTTGGCGACTTCAGTTTGTTTTCTTTCCAAATATATTATCTTGGCGTTCCTGTTTTTACCACTTCTCCACTAGCACCAGTAAGCACACGGCATTTTGCTTGTGTTATGTTTTTTGTTTTGCGTGGCATTGCTAACTATTGAATGTCTATTTGTCCTATCTTTGCTTTATGTCAGCGTGTATCTGTGTGTTTTTCCTATGTAATTGCATAAAGAACTGCACCAGTATTTTTTTATGTGACTCTTGCTCGTGAACGGAAGGGGGGGGGGGGAGAGGGGGGGAGACAGAGTTAGAGAGAGAGAAACAGAGAGACAGAGACAGAGACGGGATTGGAGAAAGACAGATATGTGGGTTTGTTTATCTGAGAAAAAGCCATACACACGCAGACATAAAGCAAAGATAGGACAAACACACATGCAACAGTTGGCAACGCCACCCAAAACAAACGAAAATGGCATGCGCAGAGAATATAATTGAAAAGAAAACAACCTGTCGCCACCAAGCAGCATTAAATGTAAACCACCATCCACCAAATATTGTAACATCCAAATATCATTAATTATACTTAGATAACGCACCGGAACTGTTTATAACCTAAAATGGTAAAATTTTACGACGCTTCTCGCCGGGCTCCAGTGCTTATGTTGGCAACAGATGAACAATGAAGTGTAAAATTGCGCTAATATTTTTCACGAGCTACAGAGTATATGTTATTGCTTTTCGTTTCACTCGCAGCAAAATTGAAACTGTACCTGCATTATGGTCGACAGGTTATTGTATGTACCATTGTCCGTTCAGAAAAAAAAAATTCGTTTTAATTGAAGTTGTCATGGAAAAACATTTATTGGTCATCTGCGTTGCCGTCATTACCATTGGTGCCAACATAACCACCGCAGCCCGGCGAGAAGCGTCGTACAATTTAACCACCTAAAATACTAAAAACGTAATAAACTACGGTAATTTGGAAGAATCCGTGTACATCGTAGGAAACGGCATTGCGATCGATGTATATCGAACGTTCGACTCTCGCTTCGCTACCAATGACAGAAAACTGACATGGCGCAACAGCTGATTTATATAGCTAATTAAGATGTTTTTTGACGTATTGATTTTATGAAGTTTTGGCTTACCTGAAGACTGGGATATCACCCGTTAGATTTGGCCCGTGGCAATGGCATTGGCATGTTGTCGTGTATTTGTAGGTGGAGTCAGTAATTATGTTGTAGGCGAGGGTATGTCATGGATGGTGCATTCTGTTGAAAATGAAATATGTAATTTACGAGGATAACCAAAGATTATTTATTATCTACAATACGTAAGTATTTAGATATTATCCCGTATAAGTGTTTTCCGAAATTGTGATTACATCATGGATAAAAGCTGACGAGTGGTATCCCTGTCTTCAGTTATGCCGATATTTCGGTAATTTCCAAGAATTCTTGCTCTCGAAGATCCTTGACAGGAAATGATATATATCTAACGTACAACTGTAAATCGATTGAGTGTTTCTTAAACGGAGATGCAGCGCTACGCGCCCTCACGTGCTAAAAAAATTTATTGTTTAACCTATACCTAACCTAACTTTCACTTTAAAAGAAAGTGATCTGTAGCGTAGCCTTGAGAAGGTTAGGTATATGTCAAACAAGACGTTTTTTTTTAGTACGTGACGGCGCGTAGTCCCCGAATCTCCGGTTCAGAAACACTAAATCCTTTAAAGTTGCAGTTCGATATATACCATTCTTGGAAATTACTGTCATTTCTATCAGTATTTCAAATGAAAACCACATATTGAGTCAGAAAGTACAAGAAAATGTCACCAATTCAACGCACTCAAAAATACAATTGAAATGAGTTGCTTCGCGTTTGTCATATCGAATGTGGAGCAAGACTCGAACGTTGGATATATATCGATCGCAATGCCGTTTCCTTCGATGTACACGAGTTCTTCAAAATTACCAAAACTAAATATTGTAAAACATAATCATGTATATATTTCAGGCCACTGATGATGCCTCCCAAAAAAGGCGAAATGGATATGGCAATAAAATATTTTATTATTCAGTTGCATAGACGGTTTACATAAATATTCAGATTACAATATCGTAACAAAACATTTGCGTTGTCACATGATTGCCAACATTATCACACAAGGCCGCTAGGACGGTAAGTAAAATTTAACCCAAAGAAGCTGTATTTAATACATTTTGCTTTCCACTATTGTAGTGCCTACTTTTGATATATATTGTGTGCTAACCTACATGTGATATTGTAAAGGCATATTGTCACATAAATTAATGAGCTAACAATTTGCGAAGGATTAAGTTCTTATACGACGTTATCACATTGCTTAGTACTTCACTAAAATAAACCTTTACCTTAAATTCGACTTTTGGAGGTATCCTTATTACGTCAAAACTTTAAAATGTTTGTAAAGCTTAAGGGACTTAACTGCGGGGTCATCAGTCCCTAAACTTACACTTGTACTAAAGACTACACAAACATCCATGCGCGAGAGGGGATTCGAACCCCCGACGGGGACGGCCGCGCGCACCGCAGCACGGCGCTCCAGCACGCGCGGCTGATCCGCCGCGGCTCAAAACTTTCGTATTGTAAATACATACTTCGTCAAATACGGCACATAATATTGTTGTGTGTATAGCTTATGGGACTTAACTACGAGGTCACCAGTCCCTAAAATTACAAACTACTTATTAACTAGCTAATACCAAGGACGGCACAAATATCCATGCCCGAGGGGGGGGGGGATTCGAACTCCCGACCGTAGTGGCCGTGCAGACCGTGACTGGATCGCCTCAGTCCCCTCGGTCACCGCGGCCAGCAGACACATAATGTTAGATTTGCATGTATTTATATATTTTAAGAAATGTCTTTTCTTTTACATGAGTTTCTAGGCAAAATTGTGATGATGGTACGTAATTTCGGTTACGCTCGAAAGAAACTAACGGTATGGGAAGAAATTCTTACTCTTTAACGTGAGATTAAATTTGCGATCTCTTTTTATTAATACAAAAGCTGTCATTTCAGGCTTTATGTTGTTGCTTATTTTATAAAAAGTAAGTTGTAGGTTTAATCAGATTAACATAGAATTTTTACTGGATTTTTCAATGCAAATAGTGAGCGTTCTTTTATTGTTCATTTACGTTTATAAAGTAGACATTATGTCATTTCGGAATACAGCAGTCACTTTAGAAACACGGCGGTTTCGATACCGTGAAACATGGCTGTTTTGAAATACTGAAACAATGGTGCATATCTAAACATCGTTTCGAATTAATGAAACGGTGGCCAATTCTAGGGTACACGAAGACGAAAGTCGTGGCGTTGGCTGTACTTTACGGAAAATGGAGATGACGTCCATTGGAACATATGTCTTTTTTAAGCTCCGTAATGTAGCAAACATGCGACAGGCATGATGAGCAGTGGCTGCGCTTCCTGTGTGTTCACTGGTTCAGTGAACCCCAGAAAGTAACCTCGTCAGGAAAAAACTAAATCAAATAAAAAATGTTTTCAAACATTCCGAACTCTGACGGTTACACACGAATGGTACCGAAGCAAGAGAATGGAGCGGTAATTTCCTAGACCTCGTGTACATCGAAGAAAACGGCGTTGCGATCGAAATATATCGAATGTTCGATATGGTGTTAACGTTCAATTTAACGTTTCTGAACCGGAGATTCGGGCGCTACAAGCCCTCACATACTTAAAAAAAAAAAAAAAAAAAAAAAAACTTGTTTAACCTATACCTACCCTACCTTTTACTTTAAAACAGTGATCTGTAGCGCAGCCTTAAGAAGGTTAGGTATAGGTTAAACGAGAAGTTTTTTTTTTTTTTTTTTTTTTTTTTTTTTTTTTTTTTTTTTTTTTTTTTTTTTTTTAGTACGTGAGGGCGCGTAACGCCCGAATCTCCGGTTCAGAAACACTAAATCATCCATGGTAGCGAATCCATTTATTATAACTTTCTCAGGATTATAAAGGATGTGGTTAGGCAGGAACCTAAGAGTACAGCATGAATAGCACAACGAAATATCACTCAGTAAACACTACACAAGATACGATTCAAAACCAGCGCTTCCATCTGTCGCCACATCAACCATGGCGTAAGAATCGAACATTCAATATATATCGATCGCAACGCCGTTTTCTTCGATGTACACGAGGTCTAGGAAATTACCAATGGAGCTTCTGCGCACCTTGCCTTGCGCATGCGTAAATCATCTGTGACGGCAACATCCGCCATTCATATTTGTTTTTAGCGCATAGAAGATTCATTAGAAACACGTCATATTTGGTAAAATATCTTATAATCACAAATTATAGATACGTCAACTGTAAAAGCCTTCAGAAGATTTCAACATGACTAATAACGAAGTCACTAAAACTCCACCCGGCAAGAAAAGCTGTGTGGTTAGCGGCATCGTTCTGCGCTGGCGAAGGTAGTGGGTTCGAGACCGCCTGCGGGCAATTTTTTTTAAACCCGATCTTGTTCTTAACAGATACGGGAACAACTATGACTGTTCTATTGTTATTTCCCACATATCTTTGGACGTTTTAGCAAGTGTGTCGCCATTTTGAAGGTAAATGATATTTATACTGTTCATTTTAACAAACATTTACCTATTTGTGCATGCGTGTGGTTAGGAGGGGTGCTGCTTACAGTGTCACTGATGCGAAGGTAGCGTGTCTCTTCATCGTAACAGATGCATTTTGTTAGTCACTTAACAGTAAAATCAGTTACTTACTGTGTTTTAGTGTTCATATGTTTTTGGTGTTTATTATCAAAGAAAAATGAGCAACTTTCAGCATCTTTTAGAAACGAATTACTCGGCTTTAAGGTTGTAAGATGTGGCACTCAAAGAAGTGAACTCCCCTCCCCCGGTCATCTGAATCACCAGCCACCATTAATGATAAAGAGTTTAAAAGTACAGAAAATAACTCATGCAGCAATAGAGGAGCGCATTTTTCTATTGACGAAAGTTAGACCAAATGCCCAAGGTTTTATGTATGTTATCCATTCATATTACATGAACAGGAAATTCGGTAGAAGAGTTGGATAGTTCCGTAGACAGTCGGCCAGTACTGGAAAACTTTAATTTTGAATCTAGCTCCGACAGCATAAAACATGCATCAGAATTAACACTATCCAAACTTATGGGGATAGAACACCCAACATTCGCTGTTGTAGTTGTAAACTGTGGGAGCCGGCCGCGGTGGCCGAGGGGACTGAGGCGCTCCAGTCACGGTCTGCACGGCCACTACGGTCGGGGGTTCGAATCTCCCCTCGGGCATGGATATTTGTGCCGTCCTTAGTATAAGGTAGTAGATAAGTAGTTCGTAAGTTTAGGGGCTGATGACCCCGTACTTAAGTCCCATAAGCTTAACAAACATTTGAACATTTTTTGTCCTGCTTTTGATTATTCTGAGTTGGTAACACTGAAGTTGCACGCGCGGAAGGCAACGATTGCGACTGCTCTGGATCAGTAGTGCAGTGTTGGCAATCGTGGGAACATGTCCCTACACGTTGGCATTTTTTACTCTTTTTTTACAAACTGTAGTGGCGGATTTCCATTCTCTGTGCAAAACGTTAGAACTTTTCTCAGAGACGATGGAGAATGAAAGTACCTGTCTTTTTATTTTATTTTTTATTCCTAACGTAACAGGTCACTGTGCAGTAACGTCAATAAAGGAGAAATATTACTACCCGGTACGTAAGTAGCATCTTTGTTAAGAAAAGAACTCGTAGGCCATTTCTAGTATTTTGCTGCTTCGGTGTAAAGTAGCCACAGCCCAATATTTAGAGTTGTATGCTTTGCGTTGTTGTCTTGTTAAAAAATGCAATTCCCTTGGAGACCCACTTTTTCGGCGCAAACATGTAGACTTTCCTTTAAGATGTTGATACAAGCCCTGCCGCCGCGATGGAGTAGCCGAGCGGTCTAAGGCGCCTCGCTGCGGAGCGCGCGGTTGCTCGTCGTCGGAGGTTCGAGTCCTCCCTAAGGCATGGGTGTGTGTGTGTTGTCCTTAGGTTAGTTTACCTAGGTTTAAGTAGTTTGTAAGCTACGGACTGATGACCACGCAGTTTGGGCCGATAGAGTTACAAACATTTGAACACACCGTGCCCTCTTTGTGGGACAGCTGCAGCCACATCACCAGGGAGCAGCGTTCTGCGGCGTCTACACGTCTTTCTTACGCCACAACATTTGCCTGACACCCGAAAAATGTCCAAATGTTTGTTATGCTTATGGGATTTAACTGCGGGGTTATCAGTCCCTAAACTTACAAACTATTTATTAACTAATTTATACTAAAGACAACACAAACACCCATGCCCGAAGCATGATTCGAACTCCCGTCGGGGAACGGCCTCGCTCATCGCAGTGTAGCGCCTCAATGCGCTCGGCCACTCCACCGCGGCCCTGCCATCCGACTCGAATACGTTAAATTTAATTTCGTCGTAAAATATTCCTTTGTTCGAGAAGTCTCCCCTTTAGAATCTATGTTCCTGAGCAAATTCAAAATGATTTTTCCAATTCTGTTTGCTAACCCAAAATTTGTTGCGAGCTACCTTGCCGAGATACCCATACTCGTTGATGGTGTCTCTGACTGTGCTGGCACATACTTACTGTGTTTCCCCTACATTCTAACTCGCAGTCAACTTAGGAGCGCCAATTTAATTCTTTTGTTTGGTATCTGTTTTTTTTTCTTTTTTGGTAAAGCGTTCTACTAGAGACTGAATCGACGGTCTGGGTGGTGTACCGTCTGCTTAAGACATCTCGTTAGAGGATCTGCATTTATTGTGCAAGCGCAGAGTTAGTTTCCCTTCAGTCGCTACCAGCGAGCCCTGAATAGCACAGAGGCGTTACAGTGACAGGGAAATCAAGCCGGCTGAGAGCAGAGCGACACCCAACCAAGATGGCGGCCACAGCTGCAGCACGCGGCACTTCACTGACTTCCTGTCTGTCAATTCCTTTTTCATATATTTTAAGGCGGTCCTTTACTGACAGTCTACTTTTGCCATAAATAATTACAAATTTCAGCTAGGGGTAGCAAATAACATTATTATATAAAATAGGACATTTTTCTTCTGTCTGTCCCTTTAACCTTTGATAATCGAGGAGTACCAAACGTATCGATGCTATTTAATTAATTTCTTCTTTACACTCGTGGGGTAATCTTTGACTATATTTAATGTCAATACTAATATATGAAAAAAAAACTAGAATAAGAATCATAACGTAGAATCGCTTACCGCTTCTGCACTTTAGTGGGCTCTGGAGCCTAAACCATAAGAGCTAGGCCAGCGTTCATAGTATAAACTTGCAGAACTCACAAACATCTACAAATTGAAAGAAAGAAAAAAAGGACCACGTTTATCATTTTGGTTTCTAAAGCGCAGGCGCCAGATGGCTTCACACTACAGATACAGTGATTGTGGGAGATCCGTAAAAGTTAGACATGTGATCTCGCGGTCTTTTAATTTAATTTTCTTATTTTTATCGTCTTGAGTTCTATAACTCTATACTATGTACTTTGGCGCAGGTCTCATGGTTTACTTTACAGAGGTCGTGGAAGTGGTAAAGCATACTGTGTAATTATTCTTATTTCAATTATTTCTCATTTTCGTATTGGTGTTTAACATAGCCTACGCTGAACACAGGATTGTACCGAAGCAGTTAAAAGAAACCGCATCACGATACGTTCTCGATTTAATGTAGTTTGAAGATTACCCGTGCAAAGTCGGAGCAGCTCAGCTAGTTAGTAATAAAATCAACAAAAAGTGTCAAGTCATAATTATTGGATACCGAAAATTGTATTCAAGATTACAAATTTTTATAAATATTAGTCTCAAAGTACAAGGTGAGTGGGCAATAGAATCTGTGCTCGCTGGTGGGCAAGCTAGGTGAAAGTAACGACCAGAATTCGAAACGTTCCACCGCTCTGTTGTATCCAAATACGTGAGAAAACCAGGGGAGCTATAAAAAAGTTGTTACAATAAAAAGAAAAGTTCATTTCATTATCTGTAACTTTCTCGCTGACGAAAATTTCCTGACCACAAAACAAAAAAAGTGGCTGGCGACTAACTTTTTCATGTCGCAATTTTAATTTCATGTAAAAGTAGTAGTTTCAATTATTATTTTTATACAAATACAATACGTATTGTACTTGCCAAGAACACTGTTGCTTCAGTATTCACCTGTCTGCATAAAAAAGTTGGAGGGGTGTTTATTTTTATTATTATTATTTTTTAATCCTAAGCTGTTCAAATGACAATGTGAGTGAGGCGAGCGCCACTTGCAGAAGTAGGCATTGATCGGCCCAGCTCCTTTTCTGCAGCCATCCAAGACGCCTGCCGGGTTGGCTGCGTCTGATCTGATCAGCGTTAGTGCTGTCACTGGCCGAAGGTTTTACGCACGTTGCTATGGTGGACGAATGCTTTGTCGAGTATCTCTTATATCATATTTTCTATTTTGTTAATCTCGTTATCGATTAGAATGTATTTGTTCTTTGCTTTTCAATAAAAGATGTATGGAGATAATTTTTGCAGGACTAGCTCTTCAGATTTTGTATTCATTTCGTTTCAAATAACACAGACTTGGCACGTTTAAATAAAATGAGCTAGAGCAATTATGTTAGCACTCGCTGTATATAATGAAAATGTGTGGTATTGCCAGATGTATGTACCTCCATACAGGTCAGTGAACGCAGCAGCACTTGCACAACTCGCTTTCAGGTCCCGTTCCGTTACTGCTGTGGTCTTCTCCGCGCCACCCTGTCATGTGCAAGTCTCTCCGTCTGACGAGCAGAGGACGCCCACATGTGTGGCACGTGTAGGGCGTCGTGGGACACGAAAGTGGGGACTGCAGACGGCCGAGCGTTTAGCAAGTAGTAGCGAGTTTGACACCGTATGCGCCTTATCAGCTGTCCCTGCGACGGCGTGTTTGGCTCAGCAGTAAAAGATCGCATTCGTATTGAGAAGGTCGCGGGCTCAACTCCACCCGCAGGCTAATTTTTTCTGCTCCTTGGCAGTCAGTACACATACATATTGTTCCCGTCGGGTCGTGAGGACAAGATTAGGTTAATCACAGCGCGCACGGAGGCATTTAAACAATCATTCTTCGGACGCTCAAAACGTGAATGGAACGGGAAAGAATCCTAATAACTGGTGCAGAGGGATGTACCCTCTGCCATGCACTTCACATTAGTTTGCAGAGTATTTATGTAGATATAGATGTCCACTGACGTCGCAATTAACCGCAACATCATATAGGTTATTTCATTAATTTATATAAGCAAAAAAATCAAGGGAATTGGATGTAATTCGGGACTACAAACATTTTAAAAGGGACTGCAGTTAACGCGTACTTGGGGACGTCCTGTATGTAAATCGATACTTGCATTCTTTTGCAATTGATCAATTACATGTACCGGGGTGATATTCATCAAACAAACAGGGGAAACAATTATTTCAACGCATCTTGCGCACGTTATGAACGCCACTCTTTTCCAGTTACATGTCTTTTTTTTTTTAATGCCTCCATAGAAAACAAACTTGATTGACATTTTGAAAACAGCTTCTTTCTTTCATCGCACAGTCCAGCAGCGAACCAGGCGCGACGCAGGACAGCTGCTGGTGTATAGTGGAATATTGCTTGATGCGAGCTTCTCGGGAAGTGATTTGTTCTTCTTTCTCGATTAGGTAAGTGCAGTTTGGAAAGCTCATGGTTGCACTAGTGGCGTACATTTGGAGGGAATTACTTTGATACTGCATGTTGGCAATCCTTCTTCATTTTGGAACAGTTCGTCATATATTTGTGGATTCGTTTGTTCTCCCACGAGTCAATCAACAGAAGACATTTATTCTCTTGCAAGTAGGGCTTCATCACATCAGTTAAATATTTTCTGTACAAGCCTGTTGTCAGTTTACCTGATTTTGAAGAAGTGATGATAACTTTTGTATATTTTGCCGCGTACTCATCTACTGATATGTGGACTGTCGGTCCAAAATATCCAGTACTCTGCTGAAGGCGTATGTAAACGCGTGGCAGACGTCTCAGCATATTGTGCTGTATGGGAGACTGTTCCTTTGTTCACACACTTTCGTCTCACGCACACCACTTTTGACCGTTGGTGTTCTAGGGTTCGGTCATACGTCGTCTGCTAATGGCAGCCTGGGAAGAGAAGAATACAAATGTCAACCTATTATACGAGACATTCCCAAGAGTCTTGCGCTTGACGTATACAAATGAAACGTATTGCTTACTTGTCTGGTCGGTGTTGATAACAAAGTGCTTGTCGTATTGCCGGCCGCGGTGGCCGAGCGGACTGAGGGACGACAGTCACGGTCTGCACGGCCACTGCAGTCGGGAGTTCGAATCCCCCCTCGGGCTTGGATATTTGTGCCGTCCTTAGTGTTAGCTAGTTCCTAAGTAGTTTGTAAGTTTAGGGACTGATGACCCCGCAGTTACGTCCCATAAGCTCTACAAATATTTGAACATTTTTTGCTTGTCGTCTTCTGGGATAAGAGTTCGAGTCTGGCCTCTAAAACTCTCTGCCACAGCAAGGGTCTCTTCAGTAGTGGCAGTCTCTCTTTCCGATACAAATATCGTGTCCTTCCTCTGTCGTATGTTACGCCTTTGTTTAAACTGCTTGAAACTGAGTCGCAGCAGCTTTGTAGCAAGTCTCTAGTGGTGACTCGCTGGTTACAGCTCCGTGCTTCTACGAAGCGATCATACGCCCCAGAATCAACTGTGTGATATTTATCGTTCCGAGCTCCACCCTTTTTAATATGATCTTCCCACATTTTCAACTCTCGGATATGCTTCAAGCGAGATGCACCATTCGTTTGCGGTCTCTTCAACTCCCACTTTGGGTGTGTTTTTGCAACATTAGCCGCAATTACTAGTGGAACGAATTCTGTATCATCTTTCACATTATTATTATTATTACTATTTTTTCTTTTTTGCGTTGGATTCGTAGTAGTAATCACCTGACGAAATGCCATCCTTCACTTCTGCATATTCACCTTCTTCATCGACGTCTTCGGACTGAATGAACTCATCGTCGCACACAAGCGTGTATTCGGATAAGACTTCCAGTATTGGTCCACTTCAGGTTACAGTAGTAAAACTAAGAGTGGGCCTTTGCGATCGTCTTTTGACAGCTCGAAATTTAAATGAAAATAACTGTTTAACCATTCATCTCAGACGAAAATTGAATAACCGAATTTATACACGAGAAAATTCTCTACAACTTTGCTCTCTTATGTTTTTTTCATATCTCGTATCGTTTGAGAGATATTTGGAAAAATAACAGCGATTTTGGGATGTCTGTCTGTCTGTCTGTCCGTAACATGTTCCCTGTTTTTAAGACGAACCGTTCAACCAATCACCACCAAATTTTACAGACATAATTGTTGGCTACCAGAGACCAGAACCTCGCTTTTTTCAAATATTTCAGACAAGAAATACGAATTTGTAGAGGAGAAAATTCTCTACAACTTTGTTCCCTTATGGTTTTTTTTCATATTGTTTCAGAGATATTTGCAAAAATAACAGAGTTTTGACACCGTGCACTGAATTAACGAAAACCAGCCGTTCGCAGATGTCACGCGACATTCATCGCCCAGAACTCTCTATGGCGTACGCCATCTTGCGTTGCGTATTTCATGATTTTCTTATTGTAACTTACACGTTGTCATTTCAAAGCAATGGCGCACTGAAGAATTAACAAAAAGACGTCGTTCTTCGTATAATAAATAATAAACTAGTGTCTACAAGTGCCATATTAGCATCAGTTAACAACGGCCATCAACAGTATAAAATTAAAGAACGCAACTTCTAACTGTTATCTGTAGCGTAGTGGGCAATGCGTTGGACTGTGAAGCTGAAGGGCAGTGGCTCGAAACCTACGACTACCTAAATTTTTTTCCCTAAAAGGGTTACAGACACTCTTAGTAATTAATTTTTTATTATTAGTTTTGTCCAAAATGTTTGTAAAAACTTATAAAACAACAAATCTAAAGTGGGCCGTAAAACACGCCAGTGCGATTTTTTTCTGATGTATTTTATTTTCGATTTGAATGTGTTCTTCTGTTATTGCCGTGGCACTTTCTGGTGTAGTCATATCCTGTTCGGTGAAATGACGTAAACGCTAATCGGGCGCTGTCTGCAGTCGCAGCTTTGACGCTTCGCTGTGCAGGCGGTTATCTCGTGGCTCCTGTTCTCTAAAGTCTGCGCCACTCGCCGATCGTGCAGAAGCGCGAAAAGAGAGAAGAACAGATGGAAGTTGAGTACCTTTCTACAGTTCAGCAAATAAAAGTTACATTAATAATCTGTAAAGCTGTCGTAGCCGAGTACGCATCCGGCACACAACTTTTCCTGAAAGCCAGCCCGGGAAACACAAAACACAGGCTGACCGAGACGCAAAACAAATGGCGACGAGAAGTCAACACTTCATCCACTGACGTTCCAGGAATGTTAACATTTTCACTTTTGGTCGACATTTTATATCTTTCCACACAATTTTCCTCGACAATGATTACCATATTTGTCAGAATATTCGCGCACACTAATCTCGCAATATTCACGTTACCGGCACAAGAGTGAGCATATAAATGAGTTAACTTGCTAGCGATCTCCCTTATTAACTTCTGTAAATCAATAGAACAACAAGTTGTCCGGCGATTAAGGAACACACCAATGGCAAAGTTCACAACACGAACAGCAATTCCAGTCCAAAGTACCGTCGCGGTAAGCGTCAGCATCCACGAGAGAGTCCAGTACTCGTGGCACAGTGTACGACCGGCGGCCGTGACTGGTGACCTGTTTTCTGGTAGCGGCCTTTGTATACACTACTGGCCATTAACCAGAAATGTATGCGATAAATGGGTATTCACTGGACAAATATACTAGAAATGACATGTGATTACATTTTCACGCACTTTCGGTGCATACATTCTAAGAAATCTGTACCCAGAACAACCACTTCTGGCCGTAATAACGGCCTCGATACGCCTGGGCATTGAGTCAAACTGAGCTTGAGTGGCGTGTACAGGTACAGATGCCCGTGCAGCTTCAACACGACACCACAGTTCATCAAGAGTAGTAACTGGTATATTGTGACGAGCCAATTGCTCGGCCACCGTTGACCGGACTTTTTCAATTCGTAAGGCATCTCGATAATGTGCTGGCCAGGACAGCAGACGAACATTTACCGCATTTACAGCATCCGTACAGGACCTGCAACGTGCGGTCGTGCATTATCCGCTGAAATGTAGGGTTTCGATGGAATCGAATGAAGGGCAGAGCCACGGGTCGTAACACATCTGAAATGTAACGGTCACTGTTCAAAGTGCCGTCGATGCGAACAAGAGGTGACCGAGACGTGTAACCAATGGCACCCCATACCATCACGCCTGGTGATACGGCAGTATGGCGATGACGAATACACGCTTCCAATGTGCGTTCACCGCGATGTCGCCAAACACTGATGCGACCATCATGATGCTGTAAACAGAACCTGGATTCATCCGAAAAAATGACGTTTTGCCATTCGTGCAGCCAGGTTCGCCGTTGCGTACACCATCGCAGGCGCTCCTGTCTGTGATGCAGCGTCAAGGGTAACCGCAGCCACGGTCTCCGAGCTGATAGTCCATGCTGCTGCAAACGTCGTCGAACTGTTCGTGCAGATGGTTGTTGTCTTGCAAACGTCCCCATCTTTTGAATCAGGGATCGAGACGTGGCTGCACGATCCGTTACAGCCATGCGGATAAGGTGACTGTCATCTCGACTACTAGTGATACGAGGCCGTTGGGATCCAGCATGGCTTTCCGTATTGCCCTCCAGAACCCACCGATTCCATATTCTGCTAACAGTCATTAGATCGCGACCAACGCGAGCAGCAATGTCGCGATACGATAAACCACCACTGCGATAGGCTACAATCGGACCTCCTTACACAAGGCATCACAACAACGTTTCACCAGGCAACGCCGGTCAACTGCTGTTGGAAATGGGTTCGAAACTTTCGTCATGTCAGCACGTTGTAGGTACTGTGAAAAACTAAGCATTTGCATAGCACAGTATCTTCTCCCTGTCGGTTAAATTAGGCGTCTGTAGCACGTCGTCTTCGTGGTGTGGCACTTGTAATGGCCAGGAGCGTAGCTGCCGTCGCTCAGGCCGGTGTCGATGGGGCAGGTGTTGTGCCGCCGGCGCCTCCAGGGTCAAAGTAGACTCACGATTGTTCGTGTTTGTATCTTATGGACCGTCCACAACCCCAAGTTTGTAAGATAATATGCTTGCTTTAAATAATCACTTCCCATGCTGATGTTGTGCTCATATAAATACAAAATAACATACAGGGTGTTACAAAAAGTTACGGCCAAACTGTCAGGAAACATTCCTCACACACAAAGAAAGAAAATATGTTATGTGGACATGTGTCAGGAAACGCTTAATTTCCATATTAGAGCTCATTTTATTACTTCTCTTCAAATCACATTAATCATGGAATGGAAACACACAGCAACAGAACGTACCAGCGTGACTTCAAACACTTTGTTACAGGAAATGTTCAAAATGTCCTCCGTTAGCGAGGATACACGCATCCACCCTCCGACGCACGGAATCCTTGATGCAGTCCTGGAGAATGGCGTATTGTATCACAGCCGTCCACAATACGAGCACGAAGAGTCTCTACATTTGGTACTGGGGTTGCGTAGACAAGAGCTTTCAAATGCCCCCATAAATGAAAATCGAGAGGGTTGCGGTCAGGAGAGCGTGGAGGCCATGGAATTGGTCCGCCTCTACCAATCCATCGGTCACCGAATCTGTTGTTGAGAAGCGTACGAACACGTCGACTGAAATGTGCAGGAGCTCCATCGTGGATGAACCACATGTTGTGTCGTACTTGTAGAGGCACATGTTCTAGCAGCACAGGTAGAGTATCCCGTATGAAATCATGATAACGTGCTCCAGTGAGCGTAGGTGGAAGAACGTGAGGCCCAATCAAGACATCACCAACAATTCCTAACCAAACGTTCACACAAAATCTGTGTTGATGACGTAATTGCACAATTGTGTGCGGATTCTCGTCAGCCCGCACATGTTGATTGTCAAAATTTACCATTTGATAACGTTGGAATGAGGCCTCATCCGTAAATAGGACATTTGCACTGAAATGAGGAGTGACACATTGTTGGATGAACCAATCGCAGAAGGTACCCGTGGAGGCCAATCAGCCGCTGATACTGCCTGCACACGCTGTACATGGTACGGAAACAACTGGTTCTCCCGTAGCACTCTCCATACAGTGACGTGCTCAACGTTACCTTGTACAGCAGCAACTTCTCTGACGCTGACATTAGGGTTACCCTCAACTGCACGAAGAATTGCTTCGTCCATTGCAGGTATCCTCGTCGTTCTAGGTCTTCCCCAGTCGCGAGTCATAGGCTGGAATGTTCCGTGCTCCCTAAGACGCCGATCAATTGCTTCGAACGTCTTCCTGTCGGGACACCTTCGTTCTGGAAATCTGTCTCGATACAAATGTACCGCGCCACGGCTATTGCCCCGTGCTAATCCATACATCAAATGGGCATCTGCCAACTCCGCATTTGTAAACATTGCACTGACTGCAAAACCACGTTCGTGATGAACACTAACCAGTTGATGCTGCGTACTGATGTGCTTGATGCTAGTACTGTAGAGAAATGAGTCACATGTCAACACAAGCACTGAAGTCAACATCACCTTCCTTCAATTGGGCCAACTGGCGGTGAATCGAGGAAGTACAGTACATACTAACGAAACAATTGGGTATTTTGACAATTGTCTGCACGAATCATTTCAATTTACATTTAAAGAGAAATACTAAAATATGCTCTAACATGGAAATTAAGCATTTCCGGACACATGTCCACATAACATATTTTCTTTCTTTGTGTGTGAGGAATGTTTCCTGAAAGTTTGGCCGTACCTTTTTGTAACCCCCTGTATATGAGGTTGCAGTTAATTGTGAAGTCAGTAGTGTACGCATTGACGTGGAGCAAACGTATATATGCCGCCAGGCGGAATCGAACCAGTCAACCTTTGAATAAAAATACGATCTCTTACCGTTGAGCGTCATACGTGCTACCTGTTGAGTTTCAAGATGAGTGCTGAACTGAATATTGATTGTCAACTTTTGATTGAGTCGGTGGAGGAACGAGTAGTCGTGTGGGGTAAAACAACAGAAGAATATAAGGGTGGGCGGCTGGCTCTGGAAGCGTAGAAGGATGCGTCAAGATAAGGAAAGAAGTGGTATAGGTATGTCCTTCATCTCAAATTTATTTTGTTTCATTTTCATTACACACACATTCCTTCTCTCTACACTTATTGTTATTTCACATAAAATATGAATACATTAGGCGAACTTGTGTTGCCCCGGAATTTTCCCATTTTCAGAAACAAAGTGATTAGCGAACTGGTTTCTGGTGGTGTTGGCTGCCAGCTCGTGTACAAGGCAGTTCGGAGTGCACGCCTGCACACAGAGTATTAAGACCCTCTTCTTTATGGATGACATATTGTAGAACAGTACAAACCGTAACTATGTCAGTCGCAAAATCAGTGGAGACATTTAAATGTCGCTAAAAAAAATCCTCCATTTATTGGCCATTATGCCAAATGCACACTGTACAAATCGTCTTGCTTTGCTTAGGCGATAGTTAAAAATACTCTTCTTTAAATCCATATCTCACCCACAATATGGACGAACTAAATCATTATGCAATGGAAACGCTTCATCTGCAACGAAAACGTAAGGCAATTCCCCTGGAATATTTTGAAATACTCTACGAGGAGGTAGGTTCGGTGTGTTTGTCTTGAACGTTTTCCGTAAAGATGTTTCTTTCAAAAAATTTTAGTCACAATCTTTACCATAAGCAACGACATCCTCAAAAATAAAATTATAATTTGTATCCACTTCCGACATAAGGACTAACGAATAACAGCCTTTATAACTGAAAAACATTGATCCACTTTCTTCTGGTTCGATATGTTTACGCAGTTTGGAAATTTTGCAGTAATTTCAAACTGACGGGCTATATTCATCCAGTCATTTTCCTCCAGAATGTGCATATACGTGTTATACAATAACAACATTCAAACCTCACGTACAGTTCTATTAATCTTCTTTATTCCTACTCTGAAACTGTGATGCAGATCGGTGAAAGTATTTCCTGTTGCAAGATACCTGAAGTGAGAAAAACATATAGGTTTCATTCTAATCTGGCTTTCTTTTCGTTTCAGGAAACATGGTAGTAAGAAAATGGGCAAACATAGCAGATAAGTCAATGAAATGCCACAGGAAATTAAACGAACTAAATGAGAGCGGTTCTGGAGCAAGGTAGAAGCGGAAATGTGTATTTTATGAGCAGCTGCAATTTCTACAAAAAACAGCAGACGGACGAGAAAGTTCATCAAATACGCCGGATAGTAGTGACGACGTAAGCCCCGCTGACAATCAGTCTGGAAAACATTGTCGCCAAATTAAAGAAAAGCCGCAGAAAAACAAAACAGCTACAAATGAGTTGGACAGAAAGATGATGAGTGTCATCGAGGCCTCTGTCTGTTTTTAGAGGGATTGCCCCAACTGTAGATGAATTTAACGATGATGATATTGTAGTAGACTTGCAGTACGAAGTCACGAAACCTATAAAAAGAATTATGTTGAAACCACAATACAGAAACATGCATCAGCAATCTGCCCAAGATTCCTGTAATTATGCACCACGGGAATACGAAACGTTTGGTGATACATCATGGCACCACACACCAAGGCCAAATCGAGATAGCGCCTATTCGCCGTACACCTCAGCAGAAGACTATCAACGTGTACAAGGCCACCTGATGAAGACATGTCTGTCGAAACGTATGCAAGTCCTGCATCCACCGTATCCAACATTTCCGACACATTTGATTTTTCAAACTAATTCTGAATCAAACATTCTATAATTTACAGATTTGAAAATAATTTTTATTGTATTCAAGGGTTTAGTGTCGATGAGGATACCACCCTTCAGCTTTGTACAACGACATCTTATCGTAAGTAATCAGGAGTGGCGTCCCAGAGGACAATAAGTGTTGCGGCAGGGATTTAAAAGCACACTTGTATCACGCGAACACCGTTACAAAATTCGGATAACGGAACTGCGAGTAACTTTTAAAGACGGGACCAAGCGTTTACCGCCGTAAGAAGCAAAACTGGCAGTGTTACCAACAGCTGAACATGTACACATACAGACGGCTGAAGAAGCATTCGTCAAAGACATTAAAATCCACTTCTATTTTAGTTCCTACTAGTGCTGCGACACACTGTTTTATAATCTTAAACTGACTGCCGTGCGAGAAAGACGGTTAAGTAAACATAATAGCCGCGGTGGAATAGCCGAGTGGTCTAAGGCGCCTAGCTGCGCGCGGTTGCTCGCCGTGGAGGTTCGAGTCCTCCCTGGGGGCCGGCCGCGGTGGCCGATGGGACTGAGGCGCTCCAGTCACGGTCTGCACGGCCACTACGGTCGGGGGTTCGAATCCCCCCTCGGGCATGGATATTTGTGCCGTCCTAGTTGATAAGTAGTTTGTAAGTTTAGGGACTGATAACCCCGTAGTTAAGTCCCATAAGCTTAACAAACATTTTTGAACCTCACTGGGTCAAGGATGTATGTGTTGTCCTTAGGTTAGTTTGCCTAGGTTTAAGTAGTTTGTAGCTACGGACTGATGACCACGCAGTTTGGTCCGATAGATTTACAGACATTTGAACATTTAAACATAATATTTACGGTAAATATTTTATCTTGACAGTGACTCGTTCTCGAAACGTGTCGTTCTAAGCATGAAAGCATACGTATCTCGTGCAGTGTTTCATGATTCAATCAATGGAAATTAAGTCAAAATGTTGTGATGTACTGTTCCTTAAATTTTTAAAAGAATTGCCGGAATTTCGCACTTGCTTTCTTCAACTAATTGACGACGATATTGCATACAAAAGACTTTGCATATGTAGTGGCTTATCTCTGTTGAGCAAGGTTCGTAAACGCTCTGGAGTCGGTGAGAAGCATTCCCTCTGTCTCGGTTCAGACCAGTGCTGCCATGTCTAGTTGTTTACAAGGAGTTCCTGTTCTTTTTTCTTTTTCTTTTTGTTTTTCTTTATTTTTTTTTCGGCATCTACTTTCCTACTTTCGACTAGTTACAAAAATGCAAAACTCCTTATTTTTTAACATCCGTGAAAATCTACTTTCTTTTTAGAGTTAATCTTAGTCGATAAGGAATGCAGTCAGTCATTTTCATTATTACGATGCTTTTCATTTGGTCTGTCTCTCTGTTGAGAATCTCACTGCGTAGCACCTCTACGCGTTGAAGAATGAAAGAGGATTCCCGTAAGAGACATGGGGCAAGTCACTCTTGCTACGTGGACATATCTTCCACCACCTCATCGTTATCAACCCTCTACCACCGTAGTGCACTGATTCCTGCTACCACATACAAAAACTATTCGTTTGCGATGTGTGGTTGTGCCCGCACAAATATAGGCACAAACACCTCAATTTTTATTGTTGTTGTTTTTTTTTGAGGGGACTAAACAGCTAGGTCATCAGTCCTGCTGTTGCGTAGCAGTGTGCGTTTGTACCGCCCTACAGTACGCACGAGGTGCCGTAGTTGCTGACCAAAACTTTATGGAAAGCATAGAGTTCTGACTAACCTGTTGTCTTCTATAGTTGTGTCCCCAGCGCAGAAGACAGCACACAGGTCGTTGGTTCTTCTACAGCATACAAGTGAGGCTAAAATAAGTTCTGTATGATGGAAGCATAAGAAGCGACTCGCGAGATTTTTAATTGTCAGGGATGCCATTTATTAAATAAATAATAAAATATGATGAGCAACTATTGTTAATACGACACGGCCTATGCTGCCCATAGTTCATGTTGAGACCTCGACTGTTATTACAATAATTATACAAATCTTTACTCATGACCGGCGCGGTCCGGCGCGTATAGTGGTCATCTCGAGACTGAAACTGCGGCGCGTTGCGAGACTAGAGGTAGACTAGAGGTAGAGGGCACCTGACGCTCTGTTTAGCGCCAAAACATGGCCGTCGCGCGCCTTCTGCAAAATCGCTCTTCTCTTGTTACAATAAGAGAAGGCACCTTAAACTTTTTAAACTGTCAAAACCTAGCCTGTCCTTGAGAGATATTTATCAGAAATCCTGAGCTCTGAATTATTAATATTTAGTATATAATAAACAAAAGTAATTTCGAAAGAAATCACGTGACGTGGAATGCAGCAGCCAATGCGAGGAGAGCACCAGTAACATAGGCGGGCTTTCCCACGGGAACCAGCACCTACTGCGCCATATGCTACTGCTCCCCACCCGACATTTCAACATATGCTGCACTTCTTTCTTCCGCGTTTAAGACATGTACGATGTTAGCAAAGAAACGGCCAGCGGCCAGAAATATGAAGTGGCCACAGGCCAGGAATATCACAACCGCATGTACTCGGTACTGAGTACCGAACGCTTTGGCTGATACGAAGTACCGAATCGTTACTCGTGGATACATTTCGTTACTCGCAGCTTTCGCATCGACACGAATTTACTGTTGAGTACATTTTGTTATTCGCATCTACCACATCGATACGAACTCTCTAATAAAAACCGATACGGAAAATGTATATATTCTGTGATACTATTTATTATTAGATGAATAATTTATATAGACATCCGTGACGGACTTTAAGTGCATATTGCGTAGCTCTCCGATTTTGATTGGTTGTTTTTGTTTTTAAACATTTCGGATTACAGTTGTTGGCCGTGTTTGCAGGTTAATCCTGGGTGGCCGCGGCCGAGCGCACTGAGGCGCTATGCTGCGATGCGCGAGGCCGTTCCCCGTCGGGGGTTCGAATCCCCCTTGGGGCATGGATGTTAGTGCCGCCTTTAGCACAGTCTAACACATACGGTCGCTACACTGCTGAATACGATATTGAACGAGTGCGAATACTATCGTTCATATTGATTTTAACATACTATTTACATTAGGAAACGCATAAAGTGCCATAAAATAGGTAATCACTTAAAAATTTCACCACATATGTCTTTCCTAAGTTTCCTAAGATCCGTGATAGGATACGAAACGGTACAGTACATGACAGTTTATTTAGAACTAGCTGAACCCCAGCTGCTTCGCATGCGTCGGCTGGTTGGTCTGCGCCAGTTGTTTCTTTTTAATCCTGATGAAGAATCCATATCTTAAGCTTCGTAGTTATAGCTTGAAATTTGCGTTAACAACACCATATTTTTGAAAGTCAATTTTTTGCGTCACCTATTTTACCCCCTTATTTGTCGAATTTCAAAATATGCCGAAACACGTGTCTTTTAAATTCGAACCCTGAAATAAAATCCGAAATTTTGTAGTTCTAGCTTCAAAATTGCCTAAATAGCTACGTATTTAAAAAAAAAGTTTCATCCCTATATCACCCCTTTACGGACGGAATATCGAAAAATCGCTTCTTAAATGACGCCTACAGAGTAAGATCAACACCCTCAAAAATGTTCAAATGTTTGTAAGGCTTATGGGACTTAACTACGGGGTCATCAGTCCCTAAACTTACAAACTACTTATGAACTACTTACGAACTAGGACGGCACAAATATCCATGCCCGAGGGGGGATTCGAACCCCCGACCGTAGTGGCCGTGAAGACCGTGACTGGAGCGCCTTAGTCTCCTCGGCCACTGCGGCCGGCTTGGGCTGGGCGATGATGAGTCAGTCAGTCAATCAATCAGTCAGTCAGTCAATCGGGACACTTCCTTTTATATATAATAAATATTAGCTTGTAACCTACAGACTTTTACTGAATAATTTCATTTACTCTTAAAAATAGAAAAATGGCTAGGAAACATTAGAAGACCTGACCTTTGGCAGAAAGACGTCGGTTTCTACACAAGAACGTTAACGTTTCTTCACAACAATTCCAGCAAAATCGGTGAGGGTGGAACGTAGGAAACGCATACAGAATGCAATACGTACGGTATTTATCGTACCAAACGAACCACCGAAGCTGTAGCTGAAGGAAAAACATGACAGACGCCGCAATAAAACGACAAATGCAGTAAAAACTGTTTTCCAACAAAGAAGAGCCCAATTCCACAATTGTTGCTACATATGAATCACAGACGGCAAGAATATTCAAAACATTCGCTTTTGAAGCTAAAGTAATAACTCAAAAGAATATGCGCGTATAAGAAAGACTAGTGAGGTGTAAAAATGGGCGAATGATTATAGACTCCACATCTCATCGAAACATGTCAAAAAAGTGCCTGTCATATTAATAACAGACCATAACAGAAATTTACGTCTGTCGTATGTTTATATTCTGCTTACTTTCAGCGGAATAAGCTTCAAGTATAGAAATATTCGTACGTACAGTATTTGTTCATGACGAAGTTGTCCAATGAATGTTCGAATGTTTGTAGAGTCTATGGGACTTAACTACGGGGTCATCAGTCCCTAAACTTACAAACTACTTATGAACTACTTACAACTAAGGACGACACAAATATCCATGCCCGAGGGGGGATTCGAACCCCCGACCGTAGTGGTCGTGCAGACCGTGACTGGAGCGCCTCAGTCTCCTCGGCCACCGCGGCCGGCCCGAAGTTGTCGTTTATAGCACTGAATGTGGTAAATTCGGCTGTTTTTACATAAATTTCCGTCTTGATATTTTACTAATCGTTGTACCACAGAATTGTGCCATTTGTTCAAACAGCCGGTCCCAGCCGTGACAGGCAGCAGTGAGGTGAGGGTCGCGGCCAGCCAGCCTGCACGACGTGGAGTGAGCTGCGCGCCGCCGCCGCCGCTGCTGCTGCTGGTTCCGTGTGTGTCTGCCGCCACTACTGCTGTATAATACACTTTTGTGGGTGCCGTAGTCAGGCCCGGCGCAAGGCTCGTGCGAAACGTGCGGCACTTTCCGGGGGGCGGCAAATCTGACGCCCCCCACCCCCCTTTTAATTTTATTTTTTACAGGGCACACTCAACATTCCTTCTGAAGAGGGGATTCGAACCCAAACCTCGGAGGGAGCGGCTTCGGGAACTGTGGCATGGCGCCTCGACTACCTGCCGGCCCCCCTGTTGAACAGGGCAGGGAGGGGGACAGAGTTCTGCTCGCCACTGTGGCAGCGCCGCCGTGTTTACGCCGGAGGAACAGAGAGGGGGAAGCAGTCTGGCGTACACACAGACGCCGGTGTTCTCATGAGTGGAGCTGCCAGCCTGTTACGCGCCGTGCGTTTACTCACAACTAATTTTGCAGAACACGAAATCTAATTTGGAAATCCGAATGCAATGTTCGATACTGCGGTTATATATTAAGCCTGAACCAATTTTGCTAAGCCCTTCAATAGCAGTTTCCGAGTGTTTTATTCTTCCCGCATTGAGGAAAAATGTTTTTGAACATTACTAGTCAAACATGTCCAAAACCTACAATGGCTAGAAGTATTCCGAATGGGTAAATACGCAGCGAGTAATTACAAGGGATAAAGACATTTTTAGTAAGCCTGGCATAAGTTGGGTTTCGACGTATTTTTCAAAAATTTGGCTATCCGTTTGAGAGTAATAGTCGGACGTTTTGGTTCTTGAGCCATGAAACACCTGTCTCCGCCTGCATGAACAACAATTAAACTCTGACCGGCACTTTTGTTTGTCAATACTACTCGCACACTATCACTTTTCCGACATTTATTTACTGTATACGGTTTTCCGTTGAATACAATATCTGTCCACAACAGCTGATAAATGTTTATTTACGTTAATTTTGTAAGTTCATGTCGCGCGGAATTAACCGAGCGGTCTAAGGCACTGCAGTCACGGACTGTGCGGCTGCTCCCGGCGGAGCATCGTGTCCTCCCTCCGGCATGAGTGTGTGTTTTTGTCCTTAGGATAATTTAGGTTGAGTAGTGTGTGTGTGCGTGAGCTTAGGGACTGATGACCTTAGCACTTAACAAGATTTCATACACATTTGAACATTTTCGTAAATTCACAAGGTTTGTTAAATTAGCTATATTTCTTCAATCATATTTTTGAGCTGTTTTGTACAAATCTGTAGAGAATGTCACATATCAGTCGCGTTTTTTGTTTTTATTTTCCCGATCTACATGTATTTCGGGTACAGTGCGGCTATGGTCAATGCTTTATGTTTACATCTATTCCGTCATGCTGAACGTAACTGTCAACCTGGCGGTTTACATGTAAACCTAGGTATATCTCAAAAGTAGAAACAAAAATTGCGATTGATTGCTGACATTTGCTACAGATTTGTTTAAATGAAATTCCACGAACGTTTCGCGGCAGTCGAGCAGCTGCAGCTGGCACGGGGCGGCACCTGCGCCTGCGCCGGCCTGCCCGTAGTCGCCGCACAACGAAAGGAAAGCTTTTCTAGCCGTAACGGTTGTGGCGGGGCTATTGCTTCTCTGTGTGGAGTCGCTGCATAAGACTAGACATAAGGAGAATAAGACACGTGTTTGGGGTACGCGACTGCAATAGAAAAAGACGTCAGCTCGTTTGCTCAGCGACCTTGCTGCAAGAAATTCTGATTGAAGCCCCTAGAAGTAATTTTAATCAACTTAGAACGTCACGTTAGTAATGCAATAAAGAAACAAGATACTGTTATGTGTGAAGCATTGTTACCAGAACTGAAATTAATTTCATTGCATGACGTTTCTTGTCATGCAGATATTCGTCTCTGCAGTACCTGTACCGTGATCAGAAATCCACAATTGCAGTAGTTCGTTTGTACAAGTATTTCGAATTGAATGTATTTTAGTCTGCAATTCATTAATCGTCAACCCATCAATATTTAATTCACGAACAATTGCTTGAAAAACACCAATACGCCTCTGCTTATTCCTCAAATTTTCATCGCTGAAATCGCACAAACCACTACGCATCGCATATCTGCTCAAAAACCGAATTATTTCTTCCGTTCCCCCTTTATGTTGTACTTTGTTCTGTATTCGTTATCACGTAACCTCAAAACACACGCAGTTTCGCCAAAGTTGGAAGGAGCCGGAACTGTTTAGTTTCGCCAACGAGCTGCGCGAACGCCTGCCGCGCATGCGCACTGGCCAGTAGCGCAATTTCATCAAACCTAGTGGCCCCATGTGAACTAGCGTTTAGGCCGTGTCTTTAGCATAGCGACTGATGACACAGCAGCTGAGTGCATAAAAAAAGAAAAAAAAACTATCCCAGAAGAGTGACTGACGTTCGCTTTTAACGCAAACGTAAGTTTTGTGGTATTTTTTAACTATAAAGGTTTCAGTTTAGCAATACTTAGAGTGGAGATCGCGGGTGACTCTCGCTAATGTTGATCAATTTGTATGGCAGATGTGTTTTAATCACGAGGGCAATGGGCTGTAATGATCTTTCCTCAGTAGTATAATTGCCTCAAAAACAAATCATGCGGTATCTACGTGGCAAATTTATGCTTTAAAGTAATATTCCAGATTTCGAATTACGAACAGATGCCGTAGAAGTAGATATCATCGGAGTAGTGTAGCAACTAAAACCACTTAACAAGAACAAGTCTTCTGGTCCGGACAGTACATCCATTAGAGTACTATCTGATCATGCTGAAGCGATAGCTCCTTACTTAACAGCCACATAGAACCGCTCTCTCGAAGAAGGATCTGAACCAAAAGATTGGAAAGTTGCACAGGTCACACCTATATTCAAGAAAGGCAGTAGGAGTAACCCACTAAACTACAGGCCTATTTCACTGACGACAATTTGCAGCAGGGTTTTGGAACATATGCTGCATTCAAATATTATGAATTACCTCGAACTGAACGATCTATTGACCCAAGGTCAACACGGATTTAGAAAATATCGTTCATGCGAAATACAACTAGCTCTTTATTCACACGAAGTGATGGGTGCTATCGACAAAGGTTCGCAAATCGATTCCGTATTTCTTGATTTCCAGAAAGCTTTTGACACCGTACCTTACAAACGGCTTTTAATCAAATTGCGTGGTTATGCTATATCGCCCCAAATTTGCGATTGGATAGGGGATTTCTTGTCAGAGAGGACACAGTTCGTAGTAATCGGTGGTAAGAGATCGACTAAAACACATGTGGTATGGGACGTTGCACAGTCTAGTGTAATTGGTCCTCTGCTATTCCTTATTTACATACACGATTTAGGGGAAAATGTAAGTAGCTCTCTTAGGTTGTTTGCAGATGACGCCATCATTTAACGTCTAGTAAAATCATCTGAAGATCAAAACCAACTGCAGAACGATCTAAAATAAAATATCAGTATGGTGTAAAAATTGGTAATTGACTCTAAATAATGAGAAGTGTGAAGTCGTCCACATGAGTACGAAAAGAAATCCGTTAAGCTTTGTTTACAAGATAAATCAATCGAAAGTGAAGGCCGTAAACTCCACAAAACACCTAGGAATTGCTATTACTTCAGACTTAAACTGGAAAGAACACGTACATAATGTCGTGGGAAAGGCGAACCAGAGACTGCGTTTTATTGGCAGAACCCTTGAAAGATGCAACAGAACTACAAAAGAAACTGCATACACTACGCTTGTCCGTCCTTATTTGGAGTATTGCAGCCCAGTGTGGGATCCTTATCAGGTGGGTTTGACGGAGGACATCGAAAGAGTCCAAAGAAGGGCAGCTCGTTCTGTATTGTCACGATACAGGGGAGACAGCGTTACGGAAATGATACAGGATCTGCGATGGGAATCATTACAACAACGGCGCTTATCGCTGCGGCGTGGGCTACTTACGAAACTCCAATCGCCAACATTCTCCTCTGAATACGAAAATATATTGTTGACTACCACTTACATAGGTAGAAATGATCATCAGAGTAAAATACGAGAAATCAGAGCCCGAACGGAGAGATTCAGGTGTTCTTTCTTCCCGCGCGCTATTCGAGAATGGAATGGGAGATGAACCCTCTGCCAGGCACTTAAATGTGATTTGCAGAGTATCCCATGTAGATGTAGATTATGAGTAAGAGTTAAAAAAAGTTGTCGGTTTGAGAGAGTGTGTAGCGGCCGTATTGGTGGGAGTCAGTGGTGACGGGAGTATCGACAGTTTAGCAGCGAGCAGTGAGGGAGCCAGGGCAGCAGCTGTATGTAGCAGGGAGTGTCGCGCTATCAGGGCTGCGCTGTGGTGTGGTGTGGTGCTAGCAGTGGGCGGTGAGCAGCAGGCAGTGGGCGGTGGCGGCGATCGATGCTGGCTGCAGGGGCTGCACATGCCTCTGCCTCTGCCTCTGCACATGCCGCACACTGGCCAGCGAGAGCTAAGCGCTGCACAGAGGTACATTTCATGAAAGCTATCCTAATTAACACGTGTCTAATCAAGTAGTTTAAGGAAACACGTCTATATAAGTAAACATTAAAAAGAAAAATCCCTCTCTAGATATTACATTTCTTTCGATATGCAACAAATTCGCGTTTATTAAAATGTTTCTTTTTTGTAAAATCGGTTTCTTTCAGGAAAGCTGATGACAAAAAAACCAAAGTGGTGAAAAAGATTTTTATACATAAAAAGAATATTTCTTTAATCGAGTTTTTACAAAAACTACAACTACGTAGACGAACTGGAAAAGTTTAAACCTCTCTAAACACAAAATATAATCGAAATCGTTACAGCCATTTCCGGGATACGTGAAATATAAATGTGTGAGGATTGCTCGTTTAAATACATAATATGCAAACTGTTTAAAACACGTATATTCGTATGTAGGCCTATTGGCAGCTGTGTATTTCGCTGCGTTTTGTTTCTGTCATCTGTAATTCGTGAATAGGCTAATAATTAACGGCTCACGATCTTCGTTCTGTGCTTCCTTTGTTCACACGCTTTCTGGCTTTCGTAATTATTCGGCTCGATTCGCCACTTGCTTTCGAATCATGGATCGTAGGATCATGGAATCGTCACGAGACAGACGATACTTTTGAACGACGATTCGTCCGGATCACGATTCGATTCTTACGTTTCTTAATTTGTATTCGTTCAAATGAACGACTCATTGACGAATCGCCACAAGTCTGCTATAGAGGACAGCTCTGGACGCTAGGGACCACACACGTGGCAGCCTGCTTGACAAGCATTCTGGAGACAAATTGTCTACGACAAATTTCATCAATCAGGGGCGTAGATAAGATGGAGGGGGGTTCAAAGCCCTCCCCAGAACTGTTTTATCACGCTTGCTAAAAATAAAAAAAATGTAAATAATTTGTGTAATGAATATCAGAGTTAGACTGAAAACTTTGACAAATAAGAGAGCTACCAGGGTGTCTGTAAGTTAATCAAAGCAAGACTTATTAGTCTCGAGGGAGTTATTGCGATCGTTATATGAATAAAATTCTTGAATATCCGTCTCCAGATCGCTTATATTTTCTAAAACATGACCGGTTTCGGGACAGCTGCCCATCTTCAGATCTGTTAAATAAATGTTACAATTGAATATAAGCTACTATTTATAAAGTATGATATCAAAAAAAGTTAAAGGAAAAACATTAAAAAACATTAAAAACATACCAAAATTTTGAAGTTACAGAGTAACCTGTCCTGTAATGAACGAATGTTCACAGTCGTTACTAAAACATAGTAGCTGCCTGAGGCTTTATATAAACTACTTGAAATCATCTGATTGGTTGGGATCCTTTTGTTAAAATTATTCTCAGTAAGTAATTACTGACTTACATATAAAAGCAGTTCTGAGGTCAAGGTGTAAGATAGTAGTCAAGTTATAAAATAACAGTTACAAATGAGATACACAGCTGTCAAACTATAAAAGGACGTAGAAATAAGATAAAATTGGGTTCTGGATAAATATAATAACATTTTAAATGAAAATAAAATAGTATAAGAAATAAAAAAAATATTGTGAAATATTAAGATCTCTTAAAAAGGATTAAAAACAAATATTGTGGACAATGTGTTGTTTCCTGCCTGCGGATGAGGCTTCCGTGTGTCAGCCAGCAGTAGCGTCTCCTCCGCCTCAGCGCGTTCCATTCCAGGCAAGGCTACAAAACGTCTTTAAATATTTCAAAACAGAACAGAACAGACATTTAGAAGTTTGTCCGGGTCTTTCTCCTTGTGCACATATACTGCGAGTTCTTCGAGTACGTTTAAATGAAAGCTTTTCGGTGCCCTGTGCAACACTTCCATTTGTTCGCTTATAGTGCTGACTTGGTGTTTTTGTCTTTAGCATGCGCTCCAAATGCTGTGCGGTTGCCGTTATTGCACATTGGGTAGAAGTATGCTCTATTGTGCTGTGCTGCTATAATGCTATCAGAGCATGTCTCTTTTCTGTACACACTGAATGCGTGTCTCCCTCCGTCATTTCTTATAGTCAAGTCAAGAAAATTGATTGCCCCATTCCGCTCCAATTCCAAAGTAAACTGCATTTTTGGGTGTTGATCGTTTAAAACTTTTGACATTTCCACAACTTCATCTTTCTTCCCTTTATACAGTAAAATAGAGTCATCAACGTACGGTCTGTAATAAATTAGTTTCCCTTTGATTTCGGGATAAGAGGCGAAAAATTTGCTTTCAAAGTCGTTCACAAAAATTTCAGCTAAAATACCCGACAGGCAATTTCCCATCGCTAAACCATAATCTTGTATAAAAACTTCGTCATTGAAGGTAAAATAGTTGAAGGCTAATGTGAATTCTAACAAGTCTAAAAATTCAATGATTTCACCCACAGTCATAGACTTGTTTTTTATGAGATTATGCTTGATGATTGTTAATGTTTCTGAAATTGGTACGTTAGTGTACAGGTTCACAATATCTGTAAGTTGTAATTGATGCTTCGTTGGGCTTTGGTTTCTTACTTTGCCTCCAGTGTCTTACCAGTGCATTCGTTAGGCCTACACAAGCGTCGCGCACGGCTTGCACCTCAGAAAATGTGACCAATTAAAAAATAAAAATAATAAAAATAAAAAATACAATTGCTCAGGTAACCACCACCTAACAGTTGAGTAACAGGGAACCAGTGTTGCTGAATTCCAGCCGGAAACCCGCTGCACAGGCTGTTTAAAGCATTGCGCGAGGCTTGCAACGAACAAGGCCACCGTGTCTTATGTTCACTGCTGCTACCAACTTCAGTTATCCACAAACTCTATTACTACAGTAGGGTGGCGAACTTGTACGTGACACAGACAGATATATTTTTTAGCGAGTCATGTTCCCATCCACTGCTTACAAGAAGCAGCCTTCACTTCGTCGCAGTACTGTAAATGCACACCGGTATCACGTTGTGATATCTGAGGTGTCATTTCGCGTGAGTCGTATTACAAAGCAGCGACGGATGTCTATGGCAGGAGGCGACAGTGGACTCTGTCAGTAACTGCCGCCTGTCGCCTGCTCATGTCGCTCAGCTCTGCGACCTCAGCACGGCAATCTGGGTCTCCAAAGGCCGATGTATCTGCAGGGCCAGTGTTGACTCAGAATTATCGTACATCAAAAAAAAAAAAAAAAAAAAAAAAAAAAAAAAAAAAAAAAAAAAAAAAAAAAAAAAAAAATTAATCAAGAGGAAAAATAATGGTAATTTCCAAGGAACGGTGTACATCGAAGTAGCGGCATCACTTATTTATTTATGTATTTAGCGTATGTGGTTTTCAAGTACAAATGGTTTACATGCTTACATAGATACATATAGATGTATACAATGAGATTCGAAATCAGATTAACAATTTAGTAAGCAAACGATATTAAAGTTGTATGTCCAGCTTTTCCATCCACTCGACGGCTCTAGGGCAGGCTTCATACAGTTCTCCAGTAGTTCCTGCGAGTGCGCGTTTTGGGCCTTCCAGAATGACGTGCTGGATCGTTGGTTCAGTACTGGGGAGTACCTCGCACGCCCCGTCGGAAGAGCAGCTCCTCACTTCCGCCACGGCCTGTGCGGAGTCTGTCGAGCGTGACCCAGGTCTGTATCAGGCGCATTTCTGCCAGCTGATATTTCCCTATGATTCCTGGCTAGGCCACAATTGGACCAATCATTTTTCCAGGTTGTCATGGCATCGGAAGGGACGGATATAAGAGTTTCAACTGTTCTCCACGGTGGTCTTCTGGATCTCAGGCGACGATTGTTCGGAGTAGTGTCTTGGCGGATAGGGAGATTAATATTGCCGGAAATTTTATTCCACCCATTGACTAGCGCAGCTTGCCGTCTGAGATGTGTGGAGCTACATTGCAGAGAATGGAGAGCCAGGGCAGTGGGGTCGATTGTATGGTCCCAGCCGGCATAGTGCCGGCGATACATATCGCACGTTTGACTAACACTTCATACAATAACAACTCGTCCATTTACATTGGCGCATCCATATATCACCCCGTGAGATTTTTCTTAAACAAACAGGAACAGAAAGTATTACGCTACACTGATGCCGCTTCTTCGATGTACAACGTTCCTCGCAAATTACCAAAATATTAGGAAAACTGACACTTTAGTTTATTAAGTAATCGCGCCACAGACATACGTGAAGTAGTGGTGGTGGTAGTAGTACTAGTAGTAGTAGTGACTAGTAGTTGTGGTGTCGCACAAGTCCAAAGTGCGCGCCACCTACTTTCGCCGCGCGCCGCCATGCACGCACGGCGCGGCGTTCTTACGACGACAGCCACGAGCGCCCTCTGCTGCAACTCCGCTCGTGGCCACCACTGAACGACATCGTTCACTTGCGACTGAGTTAGGAACCAGTAAAGACTTCGGAATCCGATAGGCACCAGTGAAGACTTGGCTATCAGTTAGGCACTAGGCAGACCTCTAGCTCATCTATGTATCAGCATTCTGCAGTACTATGTAAAAGTTAAGTATTGTATAAATTCTGTGCAAATATATCTCGTTCTAATTTACTCTAGTGTTTCTAGTTTCTGGCTGCTCCCCTCCGTACCTGCACCGGCGTGCTATCTTTATTCCTGTGTCGGTCTCATTCCACTCGGCCACCGACACCTACGACGGAAACGAGACACAAAAGAGGCGACGAGGCTGGGACACAAAAGTAGTAGTCTTTATTATAGTAACGTAAGCCGTATGATGAGTTTAATGTAATTGCACTTACCTCAGTTCCATCGACAATTCGTATTGCCTTAAGTGTACCTGATATGCGCGGTGTGAATGGTACCTCCAGCCGGAAATCAATTATCGTACATTTGGCCAGTATCGTACGAGGTACTATCGTACATCGTACGAGCACTGAAATTCTCGTATGCCCCCATCATTATCGCACGAGTTGGCAACCCTGGCAGGTGCTGAAACATAGCGGAGACCAGGGTAATCGCGCCACCCAGTTCTGTGAGCAGCGGTCGGCAGTGCAGTAGAGTTCGCTTGCCGGCGTTCTGCCTCCGTTAGGCTACCTACCGCCAAACTAATTCCTGTGGTCGCCGTCCAGGATTGTCGACAGGTATTAATCGTGTGAAAGAAATTGTTACTTTCTACGTTTTGGAACTAATTTTCGAGCCTGTATTTTATTAAAATAAGTCCTTCTATAGGCTGTCAGTGCTTTTTAATAATCGTATTAACATAATCTGTAGATATTTAGCTTCGATGTCGTGTCTCTAACCTAAATGTCTCGCAAAATCTTAGGCTCTAAATTGACGTTCTTAGCCATATTTTGCAATTGGGCCATGGCGAGGAATTTAGGCAAAAATGAAGTGTAACACAGATGTATACATTTTGTGAAATGGGCACTTGCAGAATGTAGTACTTTTGAAGTGCCAAAAATTGTATTTCTGACTTTTGCGGTGTCTTAATCAAATATAAATTATAAAACTTCGTTTCATTGCAATTTTACATCGACAAGTACATGAAGCCTTCTAAATGTCTAATACAGTAGAGTCATAACTACAAATTAGAACAGTTGTAATACTTATTTACTACTATTGATTCATCGTGTAGGTTTACCCTCGATATTAAAATCTATGGCGTCACAACCCCGCCGGCCGCGGTGGCCGAGGGGACTACGGCGCTCCAGTCACGGTCTGCACGGCCACTATGGTCGGGGGTTCGAATCCCCCCTCGGGCATGGATATTTGTGCCGTCCTAGTTCGTAAGTAGTTGGTAAGTTTAGGGACTGATGACCCCGTAGTTAAGTCCCATAGACTTTACAAACATTTTATTTTCATAACCCCGAAACCCAGGGTACTGGCGCCACTGCGTATACTTTCGCAATATATTTTTAACAATAAAACCTAACAAATTACATGGCTGGAAAAAATTATAGTAAAGTTGCATTAGCTGGCGAAGCTGTGGCATTATTCTGTACGAAAAAGACACACTTTTAACGAGGTAAACAGACTGGTTTCCCTTAAGGGAGCGCCAATCCCCTAGTCTTCCCTGTATGTCATTTGTCTGAAGGCTTTCGATTTTTAACGATTGCTGACAACTTACGACTTGAGCCAGATGTGGTAGTGTGGAAGGTATTTCTAATTTACTATCCCTACAGCGATTACTTTCACTGTGAAAATTGGGCTTATTCAGTATGTAACGATAAAATAATTTACGGGAATATAGTTGGGCAACGTCTTCGTCGACAGCCAGTATTTCGGCAGGTGAACTCCCGTCACTTTGAAGGTATACCAGGAAAGACTGCTCTCCACGAGTACAATCTTTTTCAATAACGCTTCATTCTCTTATCAATTATTCGCATTATTTTCCAAATTCATAGAAAAAATCGCAAGTTTGTTGTGGGGGAGTTGGGGGGGGCGTCACAGCTTTGGCAGCTGTCAACTGTGCGAGGGCAACCAATATGCGTCTGGCTGTCAACACCCGCAGAGCAAAGATTCGTCTACGCCCTGTCGTCAATCATCAGGCATGTAGAAGCAGCTCCATGCTGGATCTAATTTAGATTACGCATGCTCGTGCAAGCGTTCAGGCGTATGCGTGCCTGAGCGTGTGTGGACGATACAGATGCTTGTGCAAGCATCTGGCAGTCTGAGTGAGGCTGCACCCTTCGCTTTCGATAAGTTTCAAGTAGTGCTGTAGTAGCAGTGTCTGATTAAGAGACACAAACCACGACCACTTAGAGGAATCTGTTAGGCTGCGTGAAACCCGTCCCTGCTTGTGGAATGTTAAATGTAAGGTCTACCTCGATAAAAATAAGAGGCGCTGCATCATAAACTACTCGCGAAATATAAACATTTAGATCCAGCAGCAACAAAAGACACTGTTGTGAAGAAAACAAATTCCTTAAGAAATCGCAATGCTGCTGTTAGACCTTCACGTGGTGTTATTGTATCCTGCTTCTTCATCAAAGGCGTAGCGAGAGACAGAAGATTCAAATACGCGTCTTCATCCATCCTGAGATAATTGTGCCAATCATGAGGCTATATCTTCAGTGCAGTGAAAACTTTTTTTTTTTTTTTTTTTTTTTTTTTTTTTTTTTTTTTTTAACACAAGCAAAAAGCTTGCAGCACGTTGTCGACTGAGCTGGACGTTTTGAGATGTGAGCGAAGTGCCGGTTGTGTAGTGTCGGTGCACGCTGCTTGTGTTGGTGGGTGTGTGCCGCCTTGTGGAGCCGACATTTTGAATGTAGAGCGGGCCACGCCGCCAGGGAAAATAGCCGCTTGTTGTTATTCTGCAGCCAGTTAGCGTACCGTCCTAGTCACAAATCATTTTCTTGCGTTTACTAGCAATATACTCGCCGGAAGATGTCACGAGACGATTGTCACAGATATGACTCTAACTGTGTGACGAGAACCGACTAGCTGAACATTTCAAATTTCTGAAATGTGTCGCCTGATTGGACCGTAAGAAAGGAAAACCCCCATGAAAGAATTCCGATTTCAGAATACAAGAAGTATAAGAACGTTTGGATGAAGAAGTACGTTTTGCACTAAAGCATTTTTTTGGGAGAAAAAAAATTGTAAATACTTTTTTCAGCGGGCACTTCACCAAATAGTGAAAATGGTTTGACTACATTAATGACCACATTCAAAGCAGTTATAACAAACTAATACATTGATTTTACATAAATAAATTTCAGTTTCGTAATTTCCCAGTTGACACAATGACTTTCTTGGACTTTTTCCGATATCTCTTACCTCTTCCAACTTAATTTCCATTGACACATTTGGATCTGACCTGACCCAGACGCTGTCTCTCGAAATTTCTTCCAGTTCCGTAATGTCGCATCACTGGAAACACGCCCGCCATGAAAATTCCATGCGAATGCAAGCCGACACCCTGTGTGAGATGCTGCTCTCGGGTAGTTCAGCGCCGGCCGCAGTGGCCGAGCGGTCTGCGGCGCGCCAGGCACGGTCTGCACGGCCGCTACGGTCGGGGGTTCGAATCCCCCATCGGGCACGGATGTTTGCGTCGTCTTTAGTATAAGGTAGTTCATAAGTATTTTGTAAGTTTAGGGACTGATGACCCCGCACTTAAGTCCCTTAAGCTAAACAAAGATTTGAACATATTTGATAGTTCAACACAAGAAACTTGTCCTTCGCCTATACCATACTGACTGGAAACATGACAATATATACTTTATACACGAGAAGAAAACGCATACAGCGTTATGTTACACAGGTACGATTGGGGGAGGGCAAAATTCTGACAATGAAAAGGTTAGTTTTTCCTCATAATTGTGGTTGCATCGTTAGTCATATCACATACACTTTGCAATGAGAATGGGTACAGCCAGATTCTCTGTAGCCTGCATACCGTGGCAGCCACAGCACTGTCATTTGTTTCCAGAACTCCAGCGCATGCAGGCACACCACGGAAAGCAGCAGTCAGTGCAGCTGTGAAAAGGCACTACGCTATGGTTCATAGGAGTCCATTAACATCGAATGTTTGTGACTTAGTGACTCGTCTACAGCAATTAAGAGATCGTGCAGTGCGAGCACTGCACTCGTGAAGAATGCTCTAACATTAGAGCGCCACCCAGTGCTGCTACTTAAACTCACACGCCAGTAATTGTCAGCTAGAGTCGGCTGCAGGGCTTATGTTTTCATGGCTGAACAGTTGTACAAATGGCGACACTAGCTCACTAACCCGTACATAACAAACCTTTAAACGTTTCCACATGCAGACCATCACAAACAACAGTGGATGAATACAATCCAAAATGATCAGAAATGTTCAAATGTTTGTTAAGCTTACGGGACTTAACTACGGGGTCATCAGTTCCTAAACTACTTATCAACTAGCTTATACTAAAGACGGCACAAATATCCATGCCCGAGGGGGGATTCGAACCCCGACCGTAGTGGGCGTGCAGACCGAGACTAGAGCGCCTCAGTCCCCTCGGCCACCGCGGCCGGCCAAAATGATCGTCACACGAATAAATACACCAAGTGACCGCTATCTTATTTGAAAACCCGGCGTTGCCCGCATTTATTTATTCCTGCCATTTTTCAGGTTTATATTCATTTAAATAAGGGCTGTATGTCTTGGGAATACAGTCAGTAGTAAAGAAGTAATAGATTAAAACTTGGTGTGGGAAGGAGCTGTTTTCTGTGAACATTCGGTTTACGTGCTCATATCTCATGAACCACGTGTCGTACTGTGATACAATTTAGAAGGTACCTTCAACTATATGTGTGTATACTGTCTGTAAAATTTCCTGTCGCTACAATTTATAAATTAGAAATTGAAACGTCATACCGAGAACCGTAGTTTTACTCCATAAACAGCGGAAACGTTTTTCCTTTCATCATTTTACTATGGTTGCCAGCGAGAAAAAGTTCAATAAAGGTTTCAAATTATGTTTAAAGTTTGTTGCAAGTCGCTAAGTACTGTCATTCTCGTACAGTGCATTTCGAAAGTCTCGCCGCATTATATGGCATTTTTTCCGATTTTTGTTGGTTATGACGTAATATCTTTGAAGCATGTGCCGTATGTGATTCTTAACCACGGAGCAATTGTTACCTCACGGTAAGGAATGTGTGTACCAAATTTGGTTGAAATCGGTCAAATGGTTTAAGAGAAAATGAGCAGCATTGTTGCAAAATGCAGCAGTTTTTCGCGCATCTCATTGTTTATGACGTCATATCTCGTGAACTATATATCGTATGTGACTCTTACACTTACGGCGACCGTCCTCATGGATTGAAGCTTACGTGTAGAAAATTTCATAAAGATTGGAACAAAATTGTAGATTTGTATTAAAACAATTTAATATATTGTTAGTAATTAGTTTCATTCTACCGATACTCAGCTTTTCAACGTTACGTTGTATGGGGGTCCTGCTCGCTGTAACATTATTCTCCTGGGGCGTCGTGGTGGAAATAAATACCCGATATGTACAATTTTTCACTTCTTCTTTAATTTGAAATCAAACTGCTTCTCCACCACAACATTACAACTTCATAACACGCGTAAACAAGGGAACAGAACTTAGCTGACAGTACTTCCATTTAAAACGCATACTGACACAGCTTCCAGGGCACATTGGAAACGCCGGAACTCGAACTCCCCATGCAAGGCGGTGAGGCAGATATATAACATCGACAATAATGACATTACATCATGCATTGTTCATAACAATTGAATATACTGATTTACAATTACCGATAATACAAATAAAACATTTTATGTACACAAAAATAATCACAATATAAAATGAAAAGTATGCATACAATAATTTTACATGGCACATGTATTTTAAGACGAAATTTCCGATCTTTCTGTTAACAACAAAGTGCGATGTTAAATATCAATTAATTAGTTAACGAGTACATCATACATGTTCCTAACATATATTGAACTATCAAATGTCATGACCATTCACAAAATACACTCCAAATCTCAAGTCATTCAATTGATACAAAGAATTCAATATTAATAATTAATGTAATAGTCGATATAACACAATTAGCTGATCAACACGACTTGTTTATGAGCCTAACATATATACAATGCTATTTATTTTCATTTCTTTATGTTTTACAAAAGTTTTTACCCTTCGTCTGTCTATTTATTTGAAATAATGAATAATAACAAAAGTATTGTTTATAGAAATGTCTGGAAAGAAACTATATGAATCTCTTAATTAATGAAATCTATCACTTATTTTAATCACAGTACCATCGAGACACTGTCCTACACTGATTCCTAGGCTGGCTATTTCGTTTGTAACTTGACACGCAACATACATCACTAATGAACCACACGATTCCGGATCCGACGCAGACGGTATCGTAGGATGACATTGAGATGAGAGAAGCAGGCAGACGGTATCGTACGATAATATTGAGATGAGGGGGCCGGCAGTATCGTCACAGCATGCAACACGTACACACAAACGGACACTCTGCTCTCTGCTTTATATATTAGATCTACTAGTGTGTTTCAGCCACATTTTATGCATACTCTTGTAGTTTGGAAAATGCGAAAACAATTTATCTGCAGCTTTTTGTAGACGTATTCGTTCAGTGCTGTACTGTGCAATATTTTTTGACAATTTTCCGTATCACGAACGCCCAAACAACATACCACTGCTGTACTGAGCGTTACCATAGCGGGAGCATTAAACTTAACAGTGCCGTGACAGGAAACACTCATCTCAAACATAGTTTTACATCGCATTCAGTTCACATTTTACGGACTTTATTGCAAACATGATCCTATATATACTGCATTTATAAAATAGTCAAATTCACGAGAAAAAGAAACGTATTACGTGGAGTAGTTGAGAAGCATTTACCAGCGGAATGCCTTGGTGGCCAGGTTCTCTGTTTACGTAATGGAGGCCGCCTGCTCAGCCGTCAGTCTTGTGGGTCCAGAGGAGTGTCCTCGCGACATTCCAGCCTACTGCCTACTGCAGACGGCTCTGCGGTACCTGCCGTCCAGATTGTTACGAGCAATACGGTTGTTATTCTGAATGATTATAACATTCAGACAGCATTTTCGCTCATAATTCTTACAAAACATCTGTTATTTTTACGTAATTAAAGCTTAAAAAAATCATCAAATTTCACGATTACATCACGTGATCGAAAACGCTCAGTTATTGGCTGAAGTACTGGTGACGTCATAGAACACATGCAGCGCGGCAACTAGAAGTCGGAGCTGTATTATTGTACGCGTTTCCTCCATTTCGCAGCTTTAAGTTCAGTTTTTTCGTGATCTAAACGCGTTTACAGTTTTTATGCCACAATGGAAGATGGTTATGTGAAGGCTGACAGAGGAAACCTCCCTAAAGTTGATGCAATTATTGTGTCTTCATGCCGGCCGCGGTGGCCGAGGGGACTGAGGCGCTTCAGTCACGGTCTGCACGGCCACTACGGTCGGGGGTTCGAATCCCCCCTCGGGCATGGATATTTGTGTCGTCCTAGTTCGTAAGTAGTTCATAAGTAGTTTGTACGTTTAGGGACTGATGACCCCGTAGTTAAGTCCCATAAGCTTTACAAACATTTCATTGTGTCTTCATTCTTTAGAAACAATCCAAATTTTTATGTGCCAGAAATAAGAATCGTGAAAACTGCATTGTAAGTAACGCATACCTACATTTTAAAGCTAATTATTTCGAGAGATATTTTATGCCATTGGAAAAATGTACCCTATTTGTTGATGTCCGCAGACTTAATCTGAAGTCACCATATTATGCAATAAAGGGTGAAATTTTATCTTCTATCCAAGCGGCCTTGAGTGATTATGTTGGCAACATCAACAACACGATAGAAAATCTTTGTCCAGATGTTCAGACAACCTAGAATGACTAGTGTATCGTACAGACCATGAAGTAAATAAATAATGCTGTTCCTGCTCTATGATTCTTGTATGTACCCTTGCCCGGTCAGTAAAAGTAACTGCCCTCGTAAATCAAAGGTTTCACGACAAAATATTTGCGCTGTCACGCGATTGGCTAATGGCGACGTTTCATGATTTTCGCTATACAGCATCTGTTGCCAACATAGTCACAGGAAGCCGCCGGGATAGTTAGTACAATTTAACCCAGTAAAGCACGCAGTTAAGGGAGTAATTTTATTTAACTACTTCAATACTGGTGCAAAGTGAAACATCAAAACCTGTCAAATACAGCAGAAATGTCTTGTGTATAATTATACAACATATCTATATTCTAGAACAGAGACAGCGGGTAGCTTCGGCGGTGTTTTCATATCGCTCGTAGGTTGGCAACGCACATTTCGCGTAGCCAAAGGCATGTCAGTTTCACGTAAACATTGCGAGCGAGACAGGAGGGAATAAATTTATAGCGCCGAAATTACGGCGCTTTTCTGGTTTGTTGTTTTTGTGAGAGAATGTTTGCGATTGTGTGTGAACTTTCTGCCATGCAAATCAGTATTTCCCTTACATATTGGTTTGATATGAATGTGTCACTACTTTTCACACTACAAACTAATCCATTTACGTTTACTCGTCCACATACGAAGCCCCATCCTTTAATTAAAAAAAAAAAAAAAAAAAAAGACGCTAATCAGTTGAAACGTTATTTACTTGCAATGAAAATTGCTTGGTAGAGCCCTGTGGAGAAGAAAAGGCTTAAGTTATTTTATCTAAGATCTATTGGTGATAAAATTGCACTTAATGGAGATCAATAATCAGTGCTATACTTTTATAGTGGGCTGCAACAGTATTCATGTCGTTCTTTCACCAAATATATTAGGAAACGGCTTTAATTACACATACATCGTAGGCGTGTAACATTATGAAGTTTTACTTCGCAAATGTAAACATCAGGTCATTAACCTACACATAAAGACTACTTTACACCTTTGCAGAAAAAGAGAACGATACTAAAAAGTTTAGTTTACCAATGGAATAATATTGTTTACTTAGATCAAAATGATCCTCACAGAAACACACACATGAAGTAGCCGCTATTTCATTTGGATCTCTTCGCGCCGGTGTCAACCACTTTCTGCGCATCTTCTCATTTTTTGGTACTTGCAAGAACAATTTTTCTGGAGTCTTGACAGATGTATTGGTACAGTGCGGAACTAAGCAATATTAGGCAAACGTTAACGCCCAAACACGAGGCCTCGGCCCAAACAATATACAGGTATTTGTTTATCTTACGATAGCAGCAGCAGCGTGTTGTATGACGTCACAGGCATCACGTGACTAATGTAGCGTTTTAGGAGGCTTTCAAATTATTTGAATTTCATTTTTTTTTTTTTTTTTTTTTTTTAAATAGTGCTGTAATCCACGAGGTAAAAAAGCATGTTTGGACCATAATATGACATAATTAACAATTTAAAACGATTTCCAGAAAACAGTCAAATACCCTATTGTAGGCAGCAATCGTTGTTGCGAGCTGCTGTTATGTTGACTTGGTAAGCAGAATACCTTGGTTGGGGCACAGAATAGGGAATATACAGACAGGAAACTCCCGCTGCAGTCTGTCGTCCAAAATTTAGTGCGCATGCGCGGAATCGGCCATCTTGAAAAGCAGTAAACGTGTGATCACTCCCTACTCTGTGGCTTGGTAATGCGCCGTCTTTGTTTGTTGATTCTGTATTTTAACTGCCTGAATCGCATAAAAGTAAACAAGTATTTGGTGCAGTGAAAAGAAAGAACTGTGCGTCATTAGGTCTACCTGTTCCGTTTGTATTGTCAGCAGCAATAAAAGAAAAGGCGGCCGATGGTGTTCAGCACCTAATTGCCGCATAATTCGAATACAAATAAGGATATAAGTTTCTTCACCTTCCCAAAAGATGCTGAGCAGTAAGTGAACGTCGCTAGATGTGTAGTGAAAGTTAAATGTTATCAGTTTCGAATGAGAGCAATGTGTGCATAATTATTAAAAGTAGCCTCGCTTCTTCTCTTGACGATAACTCTCGCTGTTGCTGCAGCAGTTCAACAGCATCGAAATGTTGAAGTACATTTATATTTTATAAGTTTAACGTTGCAGGGAATAATATAAAATGAATGACAAAGAATAGTGCGTAAATAGGCAGATAAAATTTTACTTACGACATTGGAGGCGTAGTGTGCTAATGTTAGCAATGAATGCTATTCGGATACTCAAACAAATAGATTAAGGGGAATAATTATTTTATGCTGTTCCTGCTCTGTGGTTGACAGATTCCTCTATATGCCCTTCTCTGATCAATAAATTAATGATACTCCTAAAGCAAATACAACTTTTATATATGCCCAGACGTCATTAGTTCTGTGCAATCACGTTGTACTGCTAAGTCTGACTTAATATTTTGTGCGAATTTATTCGTGTCAAATAAAACCTGGCTAAGTCTGACTCGATATTTTGTGCGAATTTATTCGTGTCAAATAAAACCTGGCAGTTGTAAAGTCACTTTCTTGTTTATAACGAATTTCCCACACGTAACTCCGCGTTATTTGGAATTTTTCTAGAGATAAGCACCAAATAATACGATCATCGATTCCACTGTAAATTTTCGTAGTTGTATTAAAATTTAGGCCCATTTTTTTCTTTCGATTACAATTAGGTGCAAGAAGATGGCGCAAAATAGATGAAAGCCGTTTCCTTTCGTAAAAGTCGGTGAGATTAGCTGCAGTTCGTAAAAAGTCCATTTCCAGCCAATGTACTAAGTGGCTATAGTTCCGGGTTTACTGCTTTTCAATATGGCGTCGAGCGCAACGCTTGGTAACATACAAATCAAAGGCGCCGCCCCCAGCTTTCCCTTCTGTATGCTCCCTATTCTGTGCTTGGGGCGTGATGCGACCCCACCAGACAGTTCACGTAACGAGCTCAGTAGTTTAAAACACTTCACGTTTCGCATTCTCTGGAGAAATATCAGTCAGCGTGGCTACAGCGGCAGAGTGGCTGTTTCTGGTCCATATGTTCTGGCTCTGACCACCCAGTCGTTGTATAACGTGGACGACACTGAAGTCAGTGCTGAAAGAGATCGTGAACGCAAAAGTGAACACGATACGGGGTACTCGAGATTCGATTACCTACAGGATCTTTGAATGTAACTGTGAGACATGCCATTTAATGGATGCGTTAGTCAGTACAAAATTACCTAGAGAACGCAGTGGTACTTCGGGACCTGTTATCAGTAAACAATTGCCTTCTTCCACTGCGAAATGGCGGTGCATTGAAACGGAAGAGGTGCTTCCTGTGCCGTCCGTCGTCGAATAAGAAGACCAAAATGTTCTGTATCAACTGCAAATAATATATTTTTCAATCCACCAGGCACTCGACCTCTTTCGTGTGTGTGAATGAATCAGAATTTTCTCGTGCTCATGATTTGTAAAATTACGCAAAATTTTACCTTACGTAATTAATCTCTGTTTTATTTTATACTTTGGACACAAACGCACATAATTAAAGTGCTATTAATTACCAGATTAAAGTTTTAAAGATTTTTCAGTAATTGAGAAATACATTGGAAACTGAAGATGGTGCGCTAGCGCGATATTAATATCGAATTAATTAACTTTGTTATGTTTAAATTTTGTAAAGTTGTTTCGATGTCAATAAAAACCAAAATGGCAGTGGGTGTATTCTGTATTTATGACTTTATATTCAGATGCCCGTCTAGAAGCTGCGATAGTAGTGTGGAGCACGTAAACAGCCCACGACGCAGTTGATTGCACAAAACATTCAGGACACCGACTGAGGGCTGAGCAGCGCACAACTGCACGGAATGAGCACCTCTGTATGCTGAATCACCAGACACAACTCGAGCACACCAACCGCTTTCTGCACCATACGGCTCATCAAAGAAAGTTAACTGAAAAACTGGCTCGTCATTCGAAAATACTTTGTGAAATTAATACCTTCAGTTATATATACAGTGTGTGAAATTTGCCTTCAAACATTCTCTTCAAAAGCATTTTCTCAACGCCTATTCGTTTAGCTTGCCTTATGCGAATTGCTGCTCTCTCTTCTCGTCATCTAAGGCAAGTGCAGTTATAATTAAAGCTTCGACACTCTAGTAAACGTGTGCCCTTCTCTTTTGTGAACATATACAGCCGCTATTGCGTGCAAATGGTGCTTTGTTTGTGACGTCACGTGACTGGTGGTGACGCGACGTCGCCCCCCCCCTCCCCCCCCCCCCCCCCCCCGTTATTTACTGAATGTCCGAAATGTAGCGACCTTCTAGGCATTTTTCAGGTTCAAACCAGCGACAATTTAAGCTCTCAAGCTGGTCATCCTGTTCTGCATTTAAATTATCGTCACTTGACAGTTGGTATTGTAGATATCGTGTCGTGCACGTATGAATTGTGAGTGTATATTGCTGTTTATTGTAACCGAGTGAGATCCATAAGAAATCCGGCGATGCCTAAAAGGGAGTGTACATTCTCAGGTGAGCTTTCCTGCCTACAAAAAACTAGAATGTCAAATAAGTGGAGCTGCCACTTAGGCCTCAGTGCCCAGTAAGAAGTAGCTCGAGAGACTGTATTACTGCCGTCGTTAAAAAAAAAAAATAAAAAATAAAAAAAAAATGTTCAAATGTCTGTAAAGCTATGGGCGCAAACTGCTTGGTCATCAGTCTGTAGACTTAGAAGCTACTTAAAGGACAGCACACCCGTGACCGAGGGAGGACTCGGACTCCAATTGTTTTAATTGACGTTTACTTAGTTATTCAACTTACATTTGTTCCACGTCTGCAGCTGCTGTTTGATTTGTAGTTGGTGGTAGTGGCGCATCAATGACGCGAGGTGAATGGTCGTTTTACGGTTTTCGCTTTGTAAACACTTCATTCTGGTGACGTAATTATTTTTTACGATTAATATTGGAAAACTGCAAAGAAATCGTGAATTGAAAAAAGTACATCCAGAACCAGTCACTACGTGAGTGTAACAGTTCGTTCGATATAGAAATACCTCGTTAAGAAGCCGTGTCTTCGATACGTTTCGCAGCCAACATTACAACACGAACGTGCCGCCCGCCGTAACTAAAATTTAACGCCGAATTGTTTACAAAGCGAAAAAGACGTATAGTCTCCGCTACGTATGTTTTGTGTATTAATGATGAACGTATTTTTTAAACTTGATCGTATGTATTCTGCGTCCTAGTTTTTCTTACTTTGTCCTCCAGTTTGAAGCTGTTTGTCCTGTTTTTTTTTTTTAGTTATTTATTTTTATTATTATTACACGATTGTTTATGGTCACCCTACTTGCTATTGTGTATTATTTTCATAAATAACGCACTTATACAGCTAAAATGTCATACTAAAATTGTTGTGCCTGCGGATTTTTTTATATTGTTTTTGAACGTTTCTACTTGTTTACAGTAGCGAATCGTCGTGTATTTTGTGTTCAAATGTGAAGTTCCAGTTGTGTAGCGTACTATTTGCAACTGATGTCTAACAGTCTGGCAAAGAATGTGTTTGACATTTAATGCATTTCACTGCCATTTTTTTACGTCTTTAAAATATAACGAAAATTTTTTTTAACCGGAACGTACTCAAATGTAATGTTGGTCGTGAGGAGATGGTGTACCTTTTACGTTAGAATTTTTAGGTGTATCAGTGAGGGGTTAATATGACCTCAGTCTAACATAGACAGTCGCGACCACAGACATACACTGCTTTGAAAGTTGTTCCTAACCAAGGAGGTTAGAAGACTCTGGTTAGAATTTCCCAACTGACATTTGCAACGGTGGGCAAACCACCAAGAGAGTGATGTTTGCTTGTAATTATTTGTCTACGTTACAAGCATTAGTAAAATATCAAGAGACATAGATAATACGGAAATTAATGTAAAAACAGCCCAACTTAACAGATTCAGTGGTACAGCGAAAAACTTGGTCATGAACCGATACTTGAGAATGTGCGTCGGCCCACATTTGCAGCTTATTCTGCTGAAAGTAAGTGGAATATAAACATAAGTATATATATATAAATGAGTTGCTGTTCGTTAGTCTCGCTAAAACTCGAGAACGGCTGAACCGACATGGCTAATTTTAGTCTTGAAATATTCGTGCAAGTTCAGAGAAGGTTTAAACCAGCCAAATTCAACCTTATTCGTCCTCGGGCAAAATTCTCGAAAGTTTTAATTCAAGTGGTCAAGTGGGCCACAAGATTATCACAAGACAAAATGACACTGTGAAATAAATGCACCCATTTGTTTTATCATCAAAATCTATTTTAATATAGAATTGTTAATAGAAGAGTACGTTGCTTTATCAAATATAGCTGAACGTATTGTTAATTAATATTTTCTTAGTTTTTTAGAATTTGTGAACTCGTTCTTTAGACAAATCATAATTAATGTCAAAGAAAGATAGGTAGGAAGAACTTAAAAAGTTTCAGTGGCCATCTGAAAGACGGCTCTAACGTTCTGACTGTCATTTCCAAGCAGTTGCGTTTTTGTTAAATGCCTTTGTTCGTAACGTATGTTAATCAATGAAATATGGTATTTAGCGGTTTTCTTTTCAAGGCAGACAGGGCGAGTGATTAGTGATTAGTGTGAACTGCCACTACGGTGCTTGCCAGAGCTGGATAGCGTCAACCCAAAAGTTACTTTTGTTAATCATTAACCCATTACTAAAATAAGTTAACTTAGCTAAACGTTAAAGCGCGGCCTCACGGACAATTTAACGAAGAGTAACGTTGATCGTTAACCCGGAACCGTATCGTGCAGCCACGAAAGCTCGCCTTCAGTCTCTGAATTTATATTCGTGAATTGTCGTACCATTGAAATAGAGCAAATTAAGTGGAACATATTACCCTAACTGATACAAGAAAACTGAAACGTTTTAAGATAAGATTAACGTTCATTAGTGCACCCTGTGATGTTAGTGCTGGACAGAACTGAAGATAAGATGTGACGTCGATGTGTGTTGATCGCTTAGAAACAGCAGCCGCGTTAACTTCTCTCGCCTGCAGACCGCCCATGATTCTCAGCAGTCCCACACCAACCACACCACGCTACTAAAGCAGCGACCCTCCACCATAAGTCCCCAGTGTTCACCACCAGGGATTGCCACACGAGCTCCAACGATTTCATCGCATTAGCGACGGAGACTGGAACCCAGAACGCCATCGTCGCATGTGAATACTACTTATACTTTGGTGTGATGTCTGTTCCTTCAGAACGCATCGCACTAATAAGTATTTAAATTATTGCTGAATGTGTGAAAGAGTGTTGCAGAAATAATAATTATGGTAGGCAAACTGGCAGACTGACTTCTCCAATTTTTTCTTCCAATAATTGCCTGTTAAGGTGATCATATTTACAAAGGTGGGGCTGATTTTATAACTACTCACTGCTCAGAATGCAGCAATGCCCTGTGATTGCTAAACATTATTGAAGCTTACCATGAAATGAGCAACAGACATCAAATCATAATATAGCAAATATAAAACATCACAGCTATTGTGTAAGACACACTCAAGCATTAAAAATTAGTAAAAATCTTGCTTAGGTAACTTCGTACAGCTTTTGACAGTCACCTGCTCATGTTTCAAAAGTAAATAAATGACAGTGTTTGAGAGTACTGCACCTTGTGACATGGCGTTTTGTTGTTGCACCAAACAACTTTTAAAAGCTATCAGTTTCTTACGTCTTACGATGGATCCCCGACGAAAAGTATCACTAAACGATCGGTGTTTTGTTGTGAAATGGCGATCAATATTATATTTCTTTAGTGCAACAGTTTGTCGGTAAATTAAACAAGTTGCTGATCCATGTTAATTTCGCACTACAAAATAGAAATTTCCTACTGATATTGCAACAGTCTTCTTTGATGCTGAACGCTCGCAGTGTCGCACTTGACAGGTAGTTGAGCGCGCGGCAAAGAGGCGGCCGCGAGACGCGACAGCTGTGTGCTAGGGGGCGCTGTGCAGCACAGAGTCAGCAGGCAGCAGGCAGCAGTAGCTTCGTCCGAGTGGCGCTGCTGACGGTCAGGAACAGTTTGAGGCGTTCGAGTGGCACTTCTGACTCTTGCTGACGATATCTGACTGGCCAATCTGGTGATCGAGTGGCGGAGCTGATGGTTGGCGACCGAAAGTTTAAGTCAGCGGATTTTCGTCAAACTGTTTTCTGACTGACTCCAAAGCGTTTAACAAGCCTCGGCCAAAAGACAAGCCTGCACATTTACGAAGAGGTTTGTGTTCCAAGTCTTCCATTTTCTCTTGATTGAGGCCGAGTTTGTATATTAGACAGGCATTCTTTCAACTTATGTGGCCTTCTAATACAGTACGTCCCCTTTTTATTACACCCATACATACTATAAATGAAAGGTGTGGAAATTTTCATAACACGAATTTAAAGATGAATGCGTATGTTTTTACAGTTTGGATTGTGATATATTCGCCTGAAAATGAAGTAAAAATAGTCCTACTGAGATTTTCTGTGCCATCTGTAAATGAAGTGATTGACACATAAGAATAATATAGTTCACAACAGGCATTAGCACTGATAGATTTTTATAACCGAGATATGTGCCACTATAGCGTCTCACAATTACTGTTCCGTGTTTCTCCTTGTGGTTATATATTATAGAAATCTATTAGTGCCAATGTGGGCGTTTCTACACGAAATGTGTAACTTCTGGGAAAATCATGTACGATGATAATTCTTGCAAAACACCTGCAAATTTTTGTATGTTTCATTTTTTTAATTTTATTGTAACTCATAATAATGGGATAAAATGCATATGAAGTTGTATGTTACCAAATATTCCTTTCACACACAACTATCCTAATTTACCTCATTTTTGTGTGAGGTTTTGTCAGGTTGAATTGGCTACATTATTTATAAATGGGGGGATATGTTTACGTATATTTTGCGTTTTGTCGAAGTTTATGATCAAAGTGTATTGCACGATGTATTTCTGATGGCGGAATTCACACTGTCCGTCGCCGGTCCGTCACCTCACGTCAACGTGAGCTTTCTCAAGAAGAATGTTCTAATGGAACGGTCGTCTGGTAACATCGCGACTCGCAAGTTAACCTAGTTTCGTCACACGAATTTTATACTCGACAGATACACGGTTTGCAGACAAATGTGTCTTGTTAATCTTTATTATTATACTTTGGTTTAACGGTAAATACAAATGTTTCATGACGACTTAGATAGTTTTCTCAATTGAGAAATGCATAACATATCGCCAGTCATAACTTCACTTTCAACATAGGTATTTGGTAGAGAGAAAAGATGCCAACTAGCGCTATGGGTGGCCAAACTGCGAAACAGGTGAAATAAGCGTTCGAGTTGGCTTCGGAGTTGGCAACTGTCAGAAAGCGCGCATGCGCAGTAGAGGCCTTCCAAATCGTCAGCAACTGTCAGGAGCTATCAGCTTTTGGGCCACTCGAACGAACCTAGTGTCAGCGGTCAGCAGTCAGCAGCGGCGTCCTCCTGCATTCCGCTGCACGCACCCCGCCCAGTGTGACCAGTCAGTCAGTCAGCCAGTCAGTCAGTAAGCCAGTCATTAGGGTTGAGCACTGGACGACTAGGTTGCTGGGCTACTCACAAAAGGTCGGCGGGCCGCACATTTAAACGGTGATAAAATATGGAAAAGTGCAAAACCGGGAAAAACTGAAACAGCTTTCTCCCAGTGAGCTATCAATACCGGTCGTCCAATTGTGATACAATTTTCTACATTCCGTGTTGAAGGCAAGAGTAAGGTTCGCATCAAATTAAAATGTGGACAAGTCGCCCGGAAAGTAGGAAAATTTAGGAAAAACGGAAAGCGATTTTTATATGATCAAAAATCAAATGCCACACGGTTATAAGAGCATCACATGAGTACGGTTGGTTTGACAGGACAAGGTTCGTAAGAAATAAACTTTATAGAAAATCTACCGGAAAATTGAAAAATTTTAGCAAAACTGAAAGTGCGTTTTTCTATGTGTTTTGATCGAATTCAACACTATAACTAACTATTCGCACAACGGAGACGGGTATTTTTTTTTTCTTTTTTCATCATGGTCTTGGAACAGTTTTCAGTAAAAAAAAAAAAAAAAAAAAAAAAAAAAAAAAAAAAAAAAAAAAAAAGACAGTTAAAAAGGAAAGTCGCAAAATTCCAATCAAATTTCTTTTTCAATGTGGTATTCAATAATGTAAGTTGAGAACCGTACATCCGATTGCGGTAAAATTTTAATCATTTGACGTTAAACGGAAGATGAACCTTTTTATGGACTAAAATTTTCGGGTCGGCCGCGGTGGCCGTGGGGAATGAGGCGCTTCAGTCACGGTCTGCACGGTCACTACGGTCAGGGGTTCGAATCCCCCCTCGGGCATGGATATTTGTGCCGTCGTTAGTTGTAGCTAGTTCATAAATAGTTTGTAAGTTTAGGGACTGATGACCCCGTAGTTAAGTCCCATAAGCTCTGCAAACATTTGAACATTTTTGAAAAGTTTCGGAAAGTTACCTGGAAAATTTGAAAATTCTCGAGAAAGTGAAAGAGCTTCTTTCAATGGCAAATCAATATCATTCGTACGATTGCGAAAAAATTTTGCACATTTGACATTCAAAGCAAGCATACATGCACATCAGTAATTGCGAAGCACTGCCGGGTCGACTAGATGACCCGCTGAACTTCGTATCACTTACCTCTTAATATAAACCATATTAATTTAAATCATATGTATTTTAGATCTAGTAGCTTTATAAAGACACCATCAGGTAGTCTTAACTATCGGCTCAATAGTGGGCGGAAAGAGTGGGCAAATCACGCACACATGTCCAGGATAATGTTCACGTTTCATTCGTGGAATTCCAGGGGAGGTTTAAACGGTGATAAAATATGGAAAAACTGCGAGGAAAAATTTAGATTTATAACATGTAAAATAATGACTTGGTTGCTGTGTTGGATGCGTACAGAAATATACTTTGAAACAGTAAAGTTCGCTTTACACGACCTGAACCCGTATATGAACTGTCAAAGATAAAAATGAATTGCTGTTCGTTAGTGTCGCTAAAACTAGAGAACCTGGTAAATAATGTTTTTGTAGGACACATAGTTCACGAGATACGACGTCATAAACAATGAGATGCGAGAAAAACTGCAGTATTAAGCGACAATGCTGCTCATGTTTTCCTAAACCACTGCACCGATTTCAACAAAAATCAAAAAGTTCAAATGTTTGTACAGCTTAAGGGACTTAACTACGGGGTCATCAGCCCCTAAACTTACAAACTACTTATGAACTACTTACGAACTAGGACGGCACAAATATCCATGCCCTAGGGGGGATTCGAACCCCCGACCGTAGTGGCCGTGCAGACCGTGACTGGAGCGCCTCAGTCCCCTCGGCCACCGCGGCCGGCTGTGAATTAACTGAGAATCGTACTCGGCTGCAGGTGAAAGTTAAGAGACTTCTGCAGAGCTGCAGGGAAAGGAAGAGCAGGGAACAGTGTACGTCCAGCCAATACCCGTTACTGCCGGCAGACATAACTTTCAACTTCAAGAGGCGGCAGTTTCCGCTGAGACTTGCATCTTCTGTTACGATTAATAAACCGCAAGGAAATCTATTAAATACCGCATCGCATACATACCTGCCAACCTTCAAAACTTAAAAATCAGGAGATCCAGTTTAAAAAATTGGGAGATTCTTAAAAAAAAATCAGGAGATACGTTCTGTCAAAAACTGCGGCGCACTTTACTATAAACCTTAAGATAACTGAATTTAGCCTTTTCCTGTCATCTCAGAACACTACATAATGACTACAAAAAGACACATGTATTAACCCAAATGTTGAATACCTTTTTATTTGTAGCCAGTCCAGGTAAAGTGAGCGATTTTTTTTTCTTTTTCCTAAAACAAAAAAGTTCACAGCTGTATTTTTGTACTATACTGCTACCAGGGAACATTTTATGGAACAAGTGATCCACATGTTCATCGCATTTAGTTGGTAAATGGTACTCTAAAATAAACAACGCAAATAAGCACTCTGCATGTATCACATGATCACTTTCACGTTTCTCAGCAATTTCAGTCTGTTACTGTTACTCTCAAACTTTTCATTTTCTTTGCACGTATTCCGTTACATCGCTTTTTCTACCATGTGATGTGCATATATAACTTTGACAAACAGTACAAAATACAAAAAATGTTCCGAAAACTGCTTAAAAAAGGGATCATATTTTTTGCCATCCCAGAACACATACCACAAAATTGAAATCCCATAATCGCGTAAACTAGCTGTTAACACAAAAGTTGACTTTCTGCAATATGCGTATCAACCTGATGCTCCTAACTAGCCACTCGAGCCGCGGTGGAGTAGCCGAGCGGTCTAAAGCGCCTCGCTGCGGAGCGCGCGGTTGCTCGCCGTGGAGGTTCGAGTCCTCCCTGGGGCATGTGTGTGTGTGTGTGTGTGTGTGTGTGTGTTGTCCTTAGGTTAGTTTACCTAGGTTTAAGTAGTTTGTAAGCTACGGACTGATGACCACGCAGTTTGGTCCGATAGACTTACAAACATTTGAACATTTTATCCACTCGAAAGGTTTCCATCGATTATAAACCACTGAAGTGATTTCACTTATGTACAAAGACAAAACAAAACATTCAAAAAGAGCACATCGAAACAAGTGTATTTGCAAACAAGCGGAAAGAGCAGAAATAATCGTTATACAAGTCAAGCGCAACTCCTAATTTCTATGAATTTCTATACGCATTTATATTAAAGTGATAAATGAACAAAGGAATTTTGACCATTGGCCAGAAAACGAAAATTGGGTTTCAGGATATAAGCTAAAAATCAGGAGGCGGGAGAAAAAGTGAAAAATCAGGAGACTCCTGCCTAAATTGGGAGAGTTGGCAGGTATGCGCATAGTTCTCCATGTTTGTCATATGGACAACTACATGTCGCTTGCTCGGGGATGGGTCCCTGAAGAATTTATTCGTAATGGATTTTGGACAAATTACCAGAACTATTGTTTATAATCAAGTTTTGAATTAAATGAATGTATTAAGGTTACATATCGTTTGCATCTTGATGCCTACATAGGGGGCGAGGTACTGGCAGAATTGGAGCTGTGAGGACGGTCCGTGAGTCGTGTCGGGATAGCTCAGTGGTTGTCGGGCACCCGGTCAGGGGGCTAAACGCCCTCTGTACTAAAAAAAAAAAAAAAAAAAGAAGCTGAGCCAAGTGTGGAACGAACAAACACGAGCGGATCGAATCAACGACCGCACGCCAGAGATCTACCTGAAGCACAAAAGGTCCCAGGTTCGAGTGCCGGCTCCGGTTCACAATTTTAATCTGCCCGGAAATTTCATATCAGCACACACTCCGTACTACATTTCTTTGTTTGCATACTAAAGCTTCAGGGTGTCCAGAAAAGGATTCCCTGATCTCAAAATTAAATATTTCGAAACAAAGAGCGATAGAGGAATGCAGTAAACGGTATGTTTATTGTGAAAGCTGTAAGAAGTTTATACAGCAGTTGGAAATAATAGTTACAAAAGCTGCTAACAGATGGCGCTGTACAGCTCATATCAGCATACATAAGTGAAATAATCGTATGAAAACACTCTTTGCAAACAATCACATCACAATGTTTTCAAAATGTTCGCCATTGGCACTACAGAGGTGGCGCAAACGAAGAATGAAATTCGCCATCACATTTCGTAGTGTCAACCGAAATGGACTCACATGCCACAGAGATCGCCGATTCAAGCTCGTCCAGCGTGGCGGGATGCTTCGGGTAGACCATGTCTTTCACTGTGCCCCACAAAAAAAGTCACAGGGAGTCAAATCCGGCGAATATGGAGGCAATCCATGCCTACAGCAGTAAATTTGAGATATTCCAAAGCAATGACTCGATTCCCGAAGTATTCCTCAAGAGAGCGAAACACTTGTTCGGTCCGATGTGGTCGAGCTCCATCTTGCATAAACCATTCAGTACCTGATCGATCCTCTAACGCTTGCTGTGTGGCGACAAATTGTTCCAAAATTGCAACGTAACTTGCACCAGTGACCGTTTCTCGAATGCAAAAAGGGCCAATAATGCCTCTGCTGCATACTGCAGCCCACACAGTAACTGTAGGAGAATACAGGGGTTTCGCTTCACACCAATATGGCTTTTCGGAACCCCAAAATCGCCAGTTCTGCTTATTCACGTATCCATTCAGGTGGAAGTGTGCTTCATCTGTAAACCAGATGCAACCAACATCAAATCCTTCACTATCAATGATTGTGAGCATCTGATTAGCAAAGGCAACCCTTTGTTGCACAGCTCGTACGGGTATGGCCTGGTACGTTTGAATTTTGAATGGCAACATGTGTAGGCTCTTTCTCAGTATTTTCTGCGTGCTGGAACGCTTCAAACCAGTCTCAGATACAATTCTACGGACGGATTACATTGGAGTTCGCTGAATAATTCCAGAAACTGTGGCGATATTTTCAGGCTGCCTGTTGGTTGAAATTTTGTGAAGAGCGTGCGAATGGTTTTCGCATCGGGTCCTTCTGGAACATTAAATCGTGCTTGAAAACTTGGCCTTGTTACCGTAGGACTCTCTTCTAACCTGTGATACTCTAGCACCAGAAAAACGCGTTGTTCAATGGAGTTCATGGTTTTAATGTCTTCCTTCGGTACGCTTATCTCCTTTCACGTTTCAATGGTGGAACTGATCGCTCTGGGCTTCGGATCACTATTTATACTATGCATTACGTATGGCGATTAGAGCGCCATCTGTTAGCAGCTTTTGTAACTATTATTTGAAACTGCTGTATAAACTTCTTACAGGTTTTACAATAAACATACCGTTTACTGCATTCCTCTATCGATCTTTGTTTTCGAGATGCTTAGTTTTGAAAGCAGGGAGTCCTTTTCCGGACACCCTGTATTATTTTGTACATTATGCAAGACGGCCTTATTCCTTTAATACTCTGACATAAATGTGACATGCTATTTTTTAATAAAAAAAAAAAAAGAAGAAAAAAAAGAGAGAGAGAGAGAGAGAGAGAGAGAGGGAGAGAGAGAGGGGGGGGGGGATATGATAACTACACACTCAAAGCTTGAATAACCCGGGCAACGACGAGTTTTGAGCTAGTTGAAACGTAAATTTCTATTATGGTGTGCTCTTATTGTGACAGAGTTTTTGGTAGGCATTAATTCGGTATGGAGTCTCATGATTCGCACATTTTGAGGCTTCACTCGCGTTTCTTATAAGCACATCTGCTTTTGAGTGTGATTAGCTTAAGAAGACAATGTGTTGAAGGTTCTTGCCATTTGTGGTTGAGCTGTAGCAACAATTGTGGAATTGGGTTCTTCTTTGTTTGGAAACAGTTTGCTTTATCCGTTTTCTTGCCACGTCTGTGGCTACAGCTGTGGTGGCTGATTTGGTACGATAACTACTGCACTTATTAACTGATAAATCCCGTTTATGTCACGTCAGGAAATACTGTACTTACTGCATTCTAATATTCGTTTCCTACGTACCGCCCTCACCGATCTTACTGGAACTGCAGTGAATAAACTTTAAACGTTCATGAGTATAAAAGCGACGTGTTTCTGCCAATGGGCAGGTCTTTTGGTGTTTCCTAGCCATTTTTATATTTGTAACTGTCAATGAAATTATTCAGTAAAAGCCTGTAGGTAAGAACATAATGGTAAATAAACTCTGCTGCTGTTTATTTCGTACCTCGTGACGGATCTTAGGAAACCTATGATAGACAAACGTGGACCTACTTTTAAGCTGTCACCTATTTTATGACACTTGATGCGTTCCCTAATGTGAAAAGTGTGTTAAAATGAATGTAAACGATACTATTCGCACTCGTACAGTGCCGTATTGAGAAGTGTAGCTTGCCGGCCGCTTGGTGCGCTGCTGTCGCAGTGTATAACAAAAAATCGCACTGACCTGTTTTACGGACCACTTTGGAATTGTGGTTTTATAAGTTTTTCCAAACATTTTGGACCAAAATAATAATCTAATTAATTAAAAATTAATAAAGCGTCTGAAACGCTTTTAGGAAAAAAAATTAGGTAGTGGCGGGTTTCGAACTACTGACCTTATCATAGTCTAACGCCTTGCCCACTACGCTACGGCTATGAATCAGTGGATGAGTCCTTTAATCTCATATTATTGATGGCCGTTGTTAACTGATGCTAATATGACATTGTAGACACTAGACACTAGATTATCATTTATCGTACGAAGAACGATGTGTTTTTGTTAATTCCTCAGTGTGCCGTTGCTTTGAAATGACAACGTGTAAGTTACAATAAGGAAATCATCAAATGCGCAACGCAAGATGGCGTATGCCAGACAGAGTTCTGGGCGAGGAATGTGATGTAGCATCTCCGAACGGCTGGTTTTCGCGAACCGTTCATCTGACACAAAAATTGAATAACCTAATATGGTAGAGGAGAAAATGCTCTACAACTTAGCTCCCTTATGTTTTTTTTTCTTTTTTTTTCACATCTCGTATCGTTTGAGACATATTTACAAAAATAACAGATATTTGACACCCTCCACTGAATTAAAGGTATGACCGCACTGAGCGGAACTGCACTGCAGCGGAGCGGCGCGGCACGACGCGGCCAAATATTCTTTACACGGAATTGAATGGGGCAGCACGCACTACGCGGCTGCGGGACTGCGCAGCGCTGCACTGCGCGCCAAAGTTGATCAACTGGCCGACTCTGCCGCGCCGTGTCGCGCTGCGTAGTTCCGCTGCCGCTAGTGCGGTCTAGGAAGCGTCGCGCCACTGCACGTCATTCGCGTCCTAACTCTGTTGCGAGCAAAATTAAATTTGTTTACAACAATGGCATTAGACGAGGAAAAGTTAATTGTATGTGTAAGTGAATACCCAGAGTTATATGACCTTCAAAATGAACATTATATGAATAGCACAAGAAAAAGCAACATTTGGAAAGAAATTGCCAAGGAATTGGGAGTACAGGGTAAGTGAATTTCATATTTTTTTATGTTGGTGCAAGACATTTATTTTTGGTCAAACATTACGTACAATTAACGACAAGTTATTTTAATTTTGTGAAAGTGACAAATAGGTACTTATTTATGACTACACATGTGTTATAACATTTTTTTACTATTCGTTGTCTCTTCGACGACATCCCCTGTTAACCATGTTGTTTTGCCAGACCAAACTACCTTGAGGGGAATTGAAATAATCTTTGAAAGCATCCCGTATCTGAATAGCATTATTTACGAAGTTGCCTCCTATATGTGGAAGGTCTCGTAATTGTATCTCGTCAGTCTCTTCGGTATCCAACATCACCGTATCATGTCTGAGAAAATTGTGCAAGACACAAGTGGCAAGAATCACGTTGTCTACGTGTTCTGGACTCAGACAGATCTTGCGATAATAAATCCTAAATTTTTGACACAATATTCCAAAAGCATTTTCTGAAACTCTTCGAGCTCTATTATGTCTATAACAGTATACTTTTTTCAGTGGGTCGTCTAATTGTACAGCAGGGTAAGGTCTCATTAAATAGGTTTTTAATGGAAATGCTTCGTCCCCAACAATCACGTGAGGCACCCGAACTCTCATTCCTGGTAATTCTTTTGGGCCTGGTACATTCAGAGTATTTGTTTCTAGTTTTGCTGCTAAATCGGACCGTGAAAAAATCCCTGCATCGCTATTCTTTCCGAGGTCACCAACGTTTACATATATAAATTTATAATCTGCATCTACTAAGGCAAGTAACACTATAGAGAAAAACTTCTTGTAATTAAAATATAGCGAGCCACTTTTTGGCGGTGAGAAAATTTGTATGTGCATTCCATCTAGTGCACCAATACAGTTGGGATAATGCCATTTTTCAGAAAATTCTTTTTCAATCTTCTTCCATTTTTCTTCATCTGGTATGGGCATTACTGTCTTGGATAACACTTCCCACAATGCTGCGCATGTAGTGTGTACGATTTCTTGTACGGTTGTATATCCCAGACGAAAAGATTCTGCTATAGTCTTGAATGAATCTCCAGTAGCAAGAAATCTAAAACAAATAAAATAACATTTTATTTGCAGATATTCACTGCAAGGAGAAATGGAAAACTTTGAGGGACGGCTATCATAGAAGTATAAAGAAACGTAAATGCAAGAGTGGAGATGGTGCTACCAAAAGTAAAAAAATGGAAATACGAGAGTCAAATGGAGTTCTTACGGCCGTATCTTCAGGAGAGAGCTACAAAGACTAACATCGAAAACGCCGAGTCAGCTTTTAGTGACGATGAAACTACTAGCGACAAATCTGTTCCAGATGCATTGGCAGTATCTCCTGAGCCAGTAGACTCACCGTTATCTTCCTCATCGGGAACATCACAAATGTTCAAAAATATTACAGCGAGGAAAAAGAACCGAACGCATCAGCTATCAGTAGCCAGTGTTCTACAGAATTATTTGAATTCACGGCCATCTACAAGTACACCGGCAACAACGGAAAGTGGAGACCCTATATATTCCTTTTTCAGAGCTATGGCTGACTCTGTCAAAGCCTTGTCTCCAGATCTACAACTAAAAGCAAAAAATAAAATTTATACTATAGTATCAGATTTAGAATACGAGAATCTACTTGGGAACTCTACAGGACAAGCCAAACCAGTAACAAAGGAAACAGCTCCACCTACATCTTATGATTTAAATAATCAATTTGCCGAATCAGTTCCATCTACATCTGACTTAAGTAAGCAGTTCCTCAAAACGCAGACTACATCAGGACCTCAGAATATTCAGATCCAGAAAGTTCCGACTGCTTCTACTACTGTTCAACAGAATACTTCTAATACAGCCAACTGTGACTATCCCAGGGGAATGAACGACGACTCGCAAAGCATTCGTGAGAGAAATCCCAGCAAACAAATCACATATATCATAACTTCAGATGGCTTTCTACAGCCACAAAATGTTACATATGATTAAAAAAGCCTGTATTTATGGAAGTATGTCATAAATAAAAAAATACTTACGTAATAGTCACCATGAGTTTTTCTTCTACGCCTATCGCTTTTCGGAATAGTGTATCTGCTTTTGCTATATGGGGCTCCATAGTTTGTACTAACACGCTGAATTTTTCTTGAGACATTCTAAAGTACGTATGAAATCTCTTTGGAGCCTTTTTAAGCCGTGGCAAAAGTGTGTGATATTCTCCTTCTTCGCATCGCGAATCCGAAATGTTATGCAGCCATATTCTTCGCCTTTTTGTTGACTGCTTTTGCTTCAACCTTTCTTCTTCCTCACATAACAAAGAAATTATTACTACATCCATTTCACTGTCGTCCATTGTACTCGGAAGTTGGCCAACGACTGGCATACAAAATTTGCCGCGTGCTGTCGCGCCGTTGCAGTTCAGATGCGGTATACCAAACAGAGCCGCGTCGCGCCGCGCCGCTCCGCTCAGTGCGGTCATACCTTTACAATTACATTACAAACGGCTGTTTTTGGTATTACTACCGTCTTTTTTGTCCGAAAATTTGAAAAAGAGAGGTTCTGGTCTCTGGCAGCCTACAATCGTGTCTCTAAAAATTGGTGCTGTTAGGTTGAACGGTTCGTCTTAAAAACAGGGCCGGCCGCGGTGGCCGAGGTGACTGAGGCGCTCCAGTCACGGTCAGCACGGCCACTACGGTCGGGGGTTCGAATCCCCCCTCGGGCATGGATATTTGTGCCGTCCTTAGGATAAGCTAGTTCATAAGTAGTTTGTAAGCTTAGGGACTGATGACCCAGTAGTTAAGTCCCATAAGCTTGACAAACATTTGAACATTTTTTTAAAAACAGGGAACACGTTACGGACAGACAGACATACATCCCAAAATCGCCGTTATTTTTGCAAATATATTTGAAACGCTACGAGATATTAAAAAAACATAACAGAGCAAAGTTGTAGAGAATTTTCTCCTCTACCGTATTAGGTTATTCAATTTTTGTGTCAGATGAATAGTTAAACCGTTATTTTCATTTAAATTTCGAGCTGTCAAAAGACGATCGTAACCTAAAGTAGGCCAAAATCTGCGGGAGTGTCGTGGCTGTATACGTTAGGCTGTAGAAAGAAACGTCAGTCGATACGCAATGAGGGGCCGAGTGTCAGGACTGGATTCCTGCAGACTGCAGAGTGCAGAGAGCGGTCGATGGAGCGCGCACGGCACAACTGGGCCGCGTGTGTGTGTGTGCGTGCGCTGTGGCCGCTTCGCGCCGCGCATGCGCAGACGCCGCCGGCGGCCTTGCCAAGGTCGCGTGACGTCACCGGCTGCAGCTGCAGCCGAGCGGCTCTCCCTTTCTGTTCCACGGCCGTGGTGGGGGAGACCGGTCAGGTCAGTAGCGGGCGACACGACGTAACTACAGCTACTGCCGGGGACCCCACCTCCAAAGCTGCCTGCTAACGTAAGGCGGGCAGCTTCTTAAAAACTCCATGCGGGCGACTCGAGGCTGTGGAGGATGACTGACGTCACGTCACTGACTGTGCCAGTTATTCTGAAACCAGAGCGGGCCAGCACCGGGTCTAGGACATTTGCCAAGGGCGGCTAGCTTAAATTTGCCGCCCCTTCTTTCAACCCCCTCCCCCCGTAAGAAACGACTTTTTGATGCTAATTGGGTTATATATTTCTAAATAAATGTTACAATCTCACAACGTGAACTTATTTTATCGACTGAATTAAGATCAAAGGAAAACAGAACAATTTTAATACATACAAAAATATTACAACATTACTCATCGAACAAAAATCAATTAAAAATTTCGCTTTTCGATCTTTTATTGCTGCAAAGCTGTTTTTGATATCATAGTTAGAGAAGCAGCTCGTCTGTGCTCTATGGATATTATACTCGGATTTGTTAAGCAGTCGTGCTCCTCAAGTGTATTTAATTAGTTTCAGCTTGCTGAAACTTCTTTCTCCAGACCAAAAAGAAACTATAATGGTAAGATATATTTTAACTCTGTAGTAAAGTTGGGATACCCCTCTACCAAATTATTTTTATAAATTAAACTTAACGTTGATGATACAGTGGAATCATGCAAGGCTCTGTCTACTGCCAGCGCATGTTGCCTGAAACTTTCAACTTCAAGTTCTTCCTCGCTAATATCTTCTGCCAGTTCCACTGCTTTGGCCTTCAAGTCCTCCACTACCATTTCTCGAATTTGCACACCACAGAGAAAACTAATTTTTGCACCAATTTTCTCAAGTGCGGTAAACCTCATCAATTATTCCTTATTTTTTCTGCGAATGTTGGATACTTCATCCTCACAAAGCTCATCGGCCATTTTCTTCTTTCTACGAATCCTTTTTTTTTCTCTGATTTTGTTTGTGGTGTTGACAATTTAAGTTTCAGTTTCTTCCAGGGCCTTCAAAACTTTATCAAAATGCTTGTAAACATCTTCAACCGCATCTGGTCTTGCTGCCCAGTGTGCGATACTTATTGGGTGGGTTTGTCGGAGGACATCGAAAGAGTCGAAAGAAGGGCAGCTTGTTTTGTATTGATACAGGGGAGACAGCGTCACGGAAATGATACAGGATCTGGGATGGGAATCATTACAACAAAGGCGTTTATCGCTGCGACGTGGCCTACTTACGAAACTCCAATCGCCAACATTCTCCTCCGAATGCGAAAATATATTGTTGCCTCCCACTTACATAAGTACAAAAGATCATCTGAATAAATACGTGAAATCAGAGCTCGAACAGAGAGATTCAGATGTTCTTTCTTCCCGCGCGCTATTCGAGAATGGAATGGGAGATAAATAGTATAAAAGTGGTCCGATGAATCCTCTGTCAGGCAGTTAAATGTGGTTTGCAGAGTATCCTGTGTAGATAGATGTCTGTCAATTCCACCGCTACCGAGAGAGGACTCTAGATCCTTAATGCTTTTGACTTTCAATAAGAAGTGTGCGCACCTGAAATACTTTTATACCTTGATATGAAATATGAATATTCATTTATCTGAAAAAGGAAATCTATGCAAATTAATAAACATTGTGCATTTACTTATGCAACAACGCAAACATCTCCCTCATTCTGGCTAATACGTAGCAGATTTTTAAAGTTTGATTACCTGAAGTATCTATGACAGGGCAACACTGAAGTCAGCAACCAGGAATTTTAGTTTTATTAAATGATTTCGGTATTTCTTGCAGTCATTTTACTTGTAATAATTTTGTGTCAGTTAATCATATCAAACATGAATGACATTTTACTTTTAATTTTCAGTCTTCATTTACAGTTCATAAATATTTTCTCATACTCCTATTTTGAATTTCAGAGTCTGACAATTTTTACACACTCTTTCTCTATTACTCCGCCCAAAGAATTAAAGACCTCGGGGGTAAATAATGATAACCCTCAACTTTCGTATTCTTAATGTATTTGGTGTAAGCAATCACATCCGACGTATAGTACATGAATCTGCAGAGAACTGGCAAATATAAATATTAAAACATGTAGTAGAAACTATTTTTGAAACATACAAGTCGTCAAATCGCAGCACTTTATAAATGAGGGTTATCATTATTTTCCCCCGAGGTCTTCAATTATGATTTGCAATAACTTCGAATTAAATCTGATACAAACTACTTTTAAAAACCATTTGAACTACTGTATTACAGAAGTTCTTTCGATGAAGTGCAGAGTTTAATTGTGGCTTACTACCTGCAACGCTGACTCACTTTCGTTGTTGCATTTTCAGAACTTCATCACCTTTTAATTCCTGAAGGTAAGGTGAATACAGATATTGTATTTGCATGCCGGATTATATACAGAATGTGATAATATTACATCACGTTTGTCACTTTGAACACCGAAAAATATTCCATTACACTTATTGAAACGTCCTTAAGAAGCCACAGAAAACATGCCAAAAACATCATTTTTTAATAAGTCATCCGTACCAGCTTACAACAAAAACAACTTCCACTGCTAGCGAATTTGTCGTTTTAAAATAGTCATATGACGTGTATCGTTTTTTTCCCTTTGTATTTAATGTAATAATATATAATTATATATATATTGTGTGTTGTTTATCAAATTACTTACTACATTAGTTGATAAATATCTTTAAAATATGACAAGTGCATTTGTATAACACTATGTTTGTCTGCTGACATAAAAAATATAAAAAATGCAAGCGGTTATCTGTGTCCATTCTTAAATGTTTGAAATTAGTTCACTAATTGCTTTCAAATTTTGACCGAATGCTGTATATGTGTTTATATGTAATAATGACGATACAAATGTTTAATAGCAAATTTGAGTGTATTCAGGAAATCATCTGAAATTTCATGAATCAGAGACCATCTTGGCTGCAAAATTTTTAAACACATACGAAGCCACAATAATGGAATGGGAAGATTTATCATGTTACATTGTTAATTACATTATATTATACTCATAGTAAGCTGTTTTTCTCATGACTGCAAGTATTAACAAAAACATTCTTTCTTCTTATGCAACAATAATCAATGAAAATGAAAAATTATGAACATGGTGAAATTTAATATTAAATTCAGTGTACACAATATCGCTCTTAAATGTTAAATTCTAATCTCCTTCTACGGCCAGTTTTTGAAAATCTTGCAATTACTTTTTCTATATCTGTAGGAATCTGGTAATGAATATGCATAAGTGCAAGACCTTGGAGGCGGTTTTCTTTCATCGATGTCCTTAAATACGTTTGCAGCCGCCGCAACGCCGAGAATGATCCTTCGGCAGATGCAGTTGTTACTGGAAGTGTTGCCAGTACTAATAAAAGCCTGTGTATTATAGGATATGCATCCTTGTCACATGTAGCCAATATATCAAGAGCTACGGTTGGAAGATCTTTTTATCGTTCCCTTTCTTGATTCCATTTCTCTCGCCACAACAACATTTCATCAGTTAACATGTGAGAAGCAATGTTTTTGCCTACGTCAAGCAGGGAACCAAAGCGATTGATGAGTGAAATTTTTTCAGTTTCACCTGCAGCGATCTTCACAATACTTTCTGGACCGAAAACAGAAAGCTTAAAAACATCCAAAGTGTCAGCAGAGAATCTTTCTCGTAAATCACTTATAATGAAGTCCAGTAGGGGACATAGACTGTTACTCTGTAATGTTCTTCTGCCGAATTTATTTGGCGTCGACCGTGGCGAGGTATGCGAGCAATATCGAGCTCGACGCCGACTTGGTCCGCAAGACTCTCTGCACGTATCCACGTGCTACTGAAGCTAGTGGCCAAAGTTTCTCGACGGCTGACTAGAATGTTAAGTGTGTTCTTCAGTGTGAAGCACTGACATTGAGGTCAGTTGCAGGTTTCTGCAAAAGTTTGCTAAGAGGCTGCGTTAGCGACAGCACGTCGCTCAGAAACTGTGAGCTGCACAAGCTTAAGATCAGAGAAGCAGCCTTACCAGCTGTGCTCTCTCCGAGAGGCTCCACAATTTTTCAAGATCAGCTGAAAACTGGAGAACACTTTCATGCCTCTGTACCCACCGGGTGTGAGTGCACAAGCCAAAATGTTCATTAAGACACTTTTTCTTTTAGGATGCGTCTTGAAGAAATTAATAACTTTTTTCATGACAGATACAGCGTCCCGGATAGCAGGCACCTTGGAACTACGGGATTTAGAATTATTTAGTTTGTGTCTTAACAGCGTTCTTGGCCTCCTTCTGCACTTCAGTGGCAGCACCTCGAACTTCGGAAAGTATAACCGCACATCCGTCAGTTCCAATTCTAACACGACGTTCCAGTGGAAGATTGGGCCTATTCTTCAGCTGGTACAGGACAATTTTACCAAGAGCCTTTAACGTTTCTGCTATGTTGCACACTCCTAAAAATCAGTTGCCAACATAGAAACACGAAATATTTGACACCTAAAGTAAAACTTCATTGCCGGACATGTAAAATATCAAATTTTCGCCTTTTGTTTGAAATTGTATTAACACTATTAGTAAAATACCTTTAAGAAATAGTACGTTGATTTAAATGTAACTTTGGCTGGCCTTTTACGTAATTTTCAGTTTTTAATACTTTCGTAAATAATAGCTGCAAACACTAAAAATGCTTTACACTCAGTTTCGGAAATTGCTGAACCTATATAGATACTAATGTGTATAAAAACAACAATGCTACATGTTATAACTATTGCACAACATGATTTCATATATACCTTTTGTTTAAATAAATTAGGGCAGACCATGTTTTATATATCACTAGATCCTAAATTAAATACTGATAATTTTTCATGCACTAAAATTAATAATCCATTTGGTACTAAGAAACTATCTTCGAAATTAACAAAACTACGACAACCATATACAAATCCGTATTAATAAATAATTTAACTGCAAAATGAAACACATTAAAATTACATGTCACAATAATATTACGCATACACAATATTGGCAAAACAAATATGTGTGCACTTCGAAAACACACATAATGTAAATAATTTGAGCACTGTAAACACTAGTCAAAGGATGACTTTAAATTTGTGTACCACATTAAATACAAATTTCATGAAACAAGTACATACATTGAGATAAATAGTCAAAGCTTAAATGTAAGGTTTTAATTTCTGTATTTTGGCATATTTAATGTAAAAGAATATTGTTTAACTGTAAATTACAAAACTTTGTCATCAATCTTATTACGCGGTTATGTAGAAAGATGTTTGAGAGAAACCATGTTTATTTAATCTTCGAGGAGTCTTTAGAGAGTCTTCTAGCAGCCACAAGCCTGTAAGCAGTTTTGTTGGCTTGCCGCTGCATTTTTTTTTTTATTATGCAATAATGTGATTGATTTGAACGTTGTTTAAGTGGAAATAAAATCGGTTCCATATCATCTGACATGTTTCTAATTTACGAAAAGATCCTGTAACATCAAATCTTTTTGTGAATGCCGAAGACAGCTCACAACGCAATGGACTTCAGCCAGCATATAAGTTCAACTTCACCTACAGTGGAACGACTTTGTTATAGACTGTGAACCAATAAACTTTCCGTGATTCAGGAAAACATTAGGGCTCAGTTTGAGGGGAGAGGGCGTTAGAGCCTTACCAGTTAGCGGTAACTCTTCAGCTGTGGGAGTGCCGCCTACCTGCTGTGCTGCGTTAACTAGCTGCCTGGCTTCTTTGCACTCTTCATCAGGCTGGTAGCCATCTCCGAGATTCGAATGAGCGACTTCTGGAAACGCCTCGAGGAAACTGATGAAGTCCTCACGGATATTACCGTTATGTTTGTATCGTAACGTAAGGCTTAGCCGAGATGAGTAAGAAGCACCTGTTGTCTCGTCAAAAAGTATGGAATAAAACTGGGATGAGCGTACGCTGCTCAAAATTTGCTCAGAAATCCCTTTCCCACGACAGGAAATGAGAGCATTTTGAGTTGTCTTACTTATATACGTAGCATTTGAAGAAGCTGACTGCAGGCGTTTTATCCCCAGCAGACACCCCAAGTCTCAGTAATTCTCTAAAATTTTCTTCGTGCACAGCAGCAATGCAGCTCTCGGAACTTGCATGTTTAGGAAAAATCTGACCATCATCTCTGTGTCCACGGAATGCTAGATTTTGCCGCCCAGGGAAAATAACTGTTTCGACTATAGGGCGAAGTCGTTCCCTGTTTTCTTCCACTTCTTTGCTGCGCTGCTGGTGTACACGGTTTATTACCTCCAACTGAAGTTTACTAAATGTGTTGAGGAATGCCTTCCCCTGTTCTACAGCTCTTTTGTGATAAATGTGACTAGCACGTGCTTCCAAATCGCCATTCTGCCCTGAAATATCCTTGAAGTTAGTGAGCGGTTTGGTCACAAGTTTTTGTAATGGCACAGTTTTTTGACCTCCACCAACACCTCCAGTAGCAAAAGACGGACAATATTTACAAAATAAACCTTTACGTGCATGTGAGAAGACAAGCCAAGGGTATTTGCTGAGGTATTTATGCCCAAAATATCGCGTCACCTCTTTACCTTTCATCACGTGTAAGGAAAATGGCAATTCATACTCATTCGGTTGCCAGGGGTTCGATAATAGTTGATATTTTGTGTAGTCATCAACACTTTTATCTAAGAAATTTCCAATATCATAGGGGACACTAGACTCAGCACACGAATTAGACTCAGGAGAAGTAGGCGTCAGCGACACGTCACTAAAACTGACACACGCGGTAGACTGGACGGGTTGGGAAGAAGCTGCAGTGACAGGAATGACATCCTCACGTGATGTACGCTCTTCCACGTCAAGCTGACACCCAGAAGTTGCACTACGCTTATGGACAGGCATAAAAAATGAGTCGATGCTTCGGGTTCGCTTCACTGACGATGTTGGTCGTTGATTTGCCTGAGGGATGAAGGGAAGTAAGAGGTAAGTAGGTCCATAATCTGGAAGAAAAACGAAAGACACACGGGCTACATAAGCAGAATGATATTCGCAGCAGTAAAAGTTGCGGGTTTCTTATTTAATATTATTAAATTTTCATTTTATGATGACCAATGTAATGAAACAAAAATATGAGTAAACGAGTTACCAATTTAACACAATATGCTACTAATTGATTTCAGGAATATAAGGGGTAATGTGTCCCTTTTATTTCACTTTGGAGCTATTACAGTAACGACAATTTCCTAGATCATAACAACTGAAGTAAACCACTAGCAGTAACATAAAATGCATTTTTATTTAAGTTAAATGAAAATGTAAATGCAACACAACGTGCTGTCGATAACACGTACGGAATATGTTATATACAAGGGTTGAAGTTGATTCGCTTTTGCTTAAAATTTGTTGCATTTGCATTTAAAACTAAAGATAATCGACGGGACGTTAAACTCCAAGCTTCCTTCCTTTCTTCCACTAAAGATGAATGTTTCCTGATGTATGTAATATATTATTATTCTTACACGTGGATTGCTTTTTCTTAAAATTTGTTGCGTTTATGTAACCTATAAGCTGTTGCCGAAGACAGGGAGATTCTTTTTATTTTTTTCTTTGTCTCTTCTTATCTCTCGTTTTTGGCTTGAATGTTTGTACAGAGACTCGTGAGGCATCCACCCTTTGTTGTGCAGATTTTGACGTCTAACTTATATACGGTAAAATTTTTGTGAATGCTTAGTGAAACAGGTGTTTTGAAACTAGAAAATTTCGACATGCTGACTTCAAGCTCTCAATATATTGAAAGTTGGAAACTTTCACTGAAAAGGAAACTATAATAGGCTTAATGTTTTCCTTCTTGTCAAAAGTTGTGGTTACCAGAGGAAGAACTTTTGATCTGCGTTTTTTGTTATTGGAGAGGAAAGAAATGGCCGTGGAATATTCAAAGAAACATTTCAGAATTTGCCTGGTGCGATCGGGGTAACCACAGAAATCCTAATTTTGATGGCCCGACTGAGGACTAACCCAGGTCTCCCGAAGGCCTCATTCCGTGTTTCATCACGTTGTAAGGGTTTGCTATAGAAAAATGAAGTAGTTGTTCTGCGCGGGGGTGGCAGCACGGTCTACGGCACCATATCGTCGGGGTCTGCGCGGCCGCTTTCACTGGAGGCTCAAAATTGTATCACCTATGTCGAGGGTAAGAAATTTGAGTTTCAGATTCAAGTGACAAAACGAAAATGTGCAGAAGATTTAAATTATTTTTAAACGTTCGATCATATTATGAGATAGCCGAGTAAAAACAGCTTTTGTTTCAATTAATCGACAATACTGGTTATAAAACTGAAACATCGGGTCCTTGACAAATCTTTGCCATTACGGTAATTTAATTTCATACGTTTTGGTACAATTACATAAGGGGGCATCCAAAAATCATAAATTACGTGAAGTACTTGAGGGGGAGGGGAGGGGAGGGGGAATAGAAGCGAACCTCAGAAAATCTCACGTGGTGGTGAGGAGAGAGGGCGTCTCGGCAAATATCACGTAATTTTTTCCGCAAGAAACAGTGTAAAACTGAAAGAAAATTTGGTTGAATTAAGTAAAACATGTTTCACTTCTAAAATATGCCAGAATCCAACACAATAATATTTATCGCGGCTGTGCACAGTAGCCCCTCGAATGTTTCTCTGCAGATACTCGACTTTTTTTTTCACGCGCGATTCTGTAGGAAGGAACTGGATCACAACAAGCGTGGCAGCATAAATGCTGTTCAGAGGGAAATCTCGCAACACTTTTTTTATTAGTGTGTGTGTGTGTGTGTGTGGATGGGGGGGGGGGATGACCGACGATGGCAAAGCTGAATGATGGGACAAGCCAAGCTATTATCGAAGTCGGTGTTCAGCCTCATGGCCCCTGACTGAACAGTTATGATCGATAAGCGTCGTTAAACTTCGTGCCGTGTGTCAAGTCCTATGGGAGTTACTGCAGTCATCAGTCCCTAGTCTTACACACTAATTAAACTGACTTATGCTAAGGACAACACTAACAACTATACCCGAGGGAGGACTCGAACCTCCGCCGGGCTCGGCCGCCCGATCCATGGTATGAAGCCTTAGACCATGCAGGCAACCCCACGTGGTAAAACTTGGTGCTCTAACCGTACACTGTCGACATGATTGATTTAATATTGTATTACTACAAATAAGTACCATATTTGATCACGGAGGTTTGGAGGAATGAGTCGTGAGTCACAGGGAATTAACTCTCTCTCCAAGATTGGTGTCGCGTGACCAGCTCATATATCCTAAATAAATACCTTCATCAAGTTGTGGGCAAACTGAAGATCGATATCGAAAGTAGAAGTTCCAAATTCTTTGAGTATTTCGAGAATTGTAAAGCATGGAGTATTTATCTTCAGGAATTTTCACAACTGAATGTAAGAAATTGTTGCACAAGAGTAAAACAGTATGGTCATTATTACGTTCGGGGATAAAAACACTTAAACATTCACGTGTTCCCTGAACTGAAGTCGTACTTTCCCTCACGCTGTAACGCAGATACGATCATTAAGGAGCTCAAGGAAAAACGTCTACGAACATTACTTGACATATTTCATGTATCCACTCCAGAACTTCAAAAAGAAAGTAAATTGTTTGTTGAAGGTCTTGGAATCCTAACATTCATTACTAGGAGGTCACAGATTGTGAGCGTAATAAATTTATGTGTAGGCCTATATAAATATCAAAGCTCTGGTAGAAGGCAAATATGAAACTGGGTGGCTGCCGCATGCAGCTGTAGTTGAAAGATGTACAAAGATATCTTGAAAAGCGGCTGACTGCTCTGCAAGAGTTCGTGTGTTTTATGTTCACAATCTTGAGAAGTGCGCTTTACTAGAAAATGTCGTGGAATGAACCGGCGAAGTCAATAAACTAGTGCAGTATAAAGGTTAACGAGGTATTCCCATAATGTTAGAAGCTAATATTGAATGTCATGCCAAGTAAAATGACTGCTTTATTTTCTGTGGGATTCTCGAATAAATTATGAAATATAAAAGTGCGAAATGAAGCTAGAAACCAAGGCGCAAACTAAATTTAAAAGTATTATTTTTACAGCATCACATTACGACTTTGTAACTTCTCCTCCCCTGAGCTTCGTGTTAACTGTATTATTATTGTACGGTATGTCAATGTCCTGGGGAGCCTACAAAATAATGTCTCCTGATAAAAATAGCACTGACGAACGCTTCTAAAACAGTACTAAAATATTACTAATATTTGCTTCAGCCTGGTATGAAATTTTTCCAATGAGTGGACAGATATTCTGAACTGTATGAGATTAGACTGGAAGTTTAGTATCAGTGAAGAATTATGGTATGTTCTTTTCAAATTATCCCTCACTCATCTAAAATTTTCTGTATTGAGAAGCCCGACTGAAATTTATAGGTAACCATAAAGAACCAGAATGTTTTTGTGATGTCGCACAAGTACAAAGTGTGCGCCACCTACTTTCGCCGCGCGCCGCCATGCACGCACGGCGCGGCGTTCTTACGACGACAGCCACGAGCGCCCTCTGCTGCAACTCCGCTCGTGGCCACCGCTGAACGACATTGTTCACTTGGGACTGAGATAGGAACCAGCTAACACTTCTTCGGAATCAGATAGGCACCAGTGAAGACTTTGCTATCGAATAGGCACTAGGCAGGCCTCTAGCTCAACTATGTATCAGCCTTCTGCAGTACAGAACTATGTAAAAGTTAAGTATTGTATAAATTCTGTGCAATATATATCTCGTTCTAATTTACTCTAGTGTTTCTAGTTTCTGGCTGCTCCCCTCCGTACCTGCACCAGCGTGCTATCTTTATTCCTGTGTCGGTCTCATTCCACTCGGCCACCGACACCTACGACGGAAACGAGACACAAAAGCGGCGACGAGGCTGGGACACAAAACTCTTTTGGCCACTTAAGCGGAGCGATACATTGTTTCCAGCCGAATGCCCAAAACAAGTCACGCTCGGTCATCGTTGATCGGTGTGTTCGAGTGGAGCTGATGCGGAAGTTGCTTACGCCGCGATTTCAAAGGTACTCAAGTAATTAACCCTCAACCCGACACATCGGTCTCTCGGACCCCTCGTTTATTTTAAAGGTCGAGTGTGGCAACACTGCAGAAAAGCGCCCCCCCCCCCCCCCCTTCCCAGTACCTTCGCCGCAGTACTTGCCGCGTCTAAAGCAACAGCCAACAGCCAGTTGTGCTTCGCCACTGAAGAGATGCAGAGTACTGTGTAGAGGAGGGCGCCAAGCTGTGTGCCTGAGATGCCGCATGTTTCGTATTACGTACCAGAATTTGGTGGGTCCAGTAGACCGCATGTTTCTGATTATGACATAGTCTGATTTCATTGGTTGTTATTTTGTAGCATTTTCTTCTATCCGTGAATATATGTTATATTTCAGGTATAATATGGGTCGACTTTCTAAGAAGAGGAACATATCTGCAGCTAATCCGGATTTGGAAGCTTGGGTGCGAGCGCAATTAGATGAAGAGGGAAATGTGAACGATGATGACACATTTGATGATGATTCAGATTTCGTGATAGGTGATGGCCACCATGAATCAGAGAGTGACACCAGTGAAGAAAATGTTTTATTGGAAGAAGAGCCTGGATTGGTCTGTACTACAGACAATACCTCACAGGAAACACAGTTCTTTTATGGTAAAAATAATTTCAAGTGGGAACGTTCTGAGCCTGTTAGGACAAGAAGAACGCCCGAGCACAACATTCTGGAAGGAGGAATGCCTCGACTAACAGCCAAAAGTCGAAGTTTGGGACGAAGTCCTACTAAATGTCAAATATGGAAGAACTTATTTGATGATGACATGGCAGATGAAATAGTTTAACATACAAACGTGAAACTGAATACTATAAGGGCAAAGCTGCAGACAACAACTAATCCATCCAATTACAGAAATACTGACAACCCTGAGATCAAAGCTTTCATAGGTCTTCTAATGATGACATCAGTATTCAAATCGCCTCATGAAGATATGTTTTGTCTTTTAGAAAAAGACCTGACCGGACGTCCTATATTTGTGGCGACAATGTCGGCAAAGCGCTTTGAAATACTTCTAAGCAGCCTGAGATTTGACGATGTGACTACCAGGGAGGAAAGAAAAAAGTCAGATCGCACGTACTTGTGATATGTCATGTTTATTTTGTATAATGTAAACAACAAAGTGTTAATATCGACTAGAAAGTATTAAATTTACTTAGAATATGAATTAACTGACTCTTTACTTAATTTCTGTGAACTAAGGTGGAGGTCGGTGACATAATAACATTAGTTGGTCTGAGAGACCGCATGTTTCTAGTTACGCACATTTCTGAGATGTTTCGGATTAAGGGTTAATCGAAAGGATAATCGATTTCGTAAAATTAATTGACGTGAAAGAAATGTCGATTATTACATAGGGGAGAGTTGCCAAAGATGAACCGTTGCCTAAGTTGGATCACCTACGAAGTTCACTGTATGTTGCTAACTTAAAGTTCCAAGTTCGCTCACCCGCTGAGAAACATTGTCGACGTCACGTGGGTCAGTCGCCAGTCGACGATAGTCATTGGGGTGAGAACAGTTTCCGTTGTTGCGTTTTCTTCGATGTCGCTGTAAGTTCTGCTACATATCATAAGCTTTCCTCTGCTCTAAAAGTAAGTAAAAATATCATCAGCACTATAGTTCAAAGTGCCATTCATTAGCTAATAATTCAATATCGTGAAACTAGAGTTTAGCGTTTTTTGTTCTTACAACGTTATCTCTACTTGTATGGCGTCGAGTTGCCGACGTTGGACCAACGGCTGTTTCCTAATTTGGACCGGACAAATTTAGGGATCACTCGTAACAAGTAATACTTAATGTCATTTAACAATAGGTAATAATAGGTAGATGTTACATTTTTACGTTTATTTTTCTAGTCTGCAAAACAATTTAAAAGATAAGGAGTAAGTATGGTAACCTGTTTAGATTTGGAAGATTCAATAAGAGGAATGTATGGGAAATGGACAGAAGATGAACTGAAGGTAGCTGTGGAAGCATGCAGAAACGGTAACCATGAACTGACCGAGTGTGCTCGTATCTACCGAGTACCAAAAGCTACAATTAAAGAGAGATGCTGAAGGTAAAAGCATGTTCTGAAATGAAGTTGAGTTATTCGGAAGACAATCAACCTTTACAATTGAGATGGAAAAAATTGTCGCAGATCACCTTTTATTAGAAGAGAGTTTTTTTAGTATTCTCAATCAAAGATGTTCGTAAACTTGCATTCGACATAGCACAGAATATGAACTGCTTCACACATAGAAAACAAATGGCTGATAAAAGGTGTTTTCTTCATTTATGAGACGAAGTACACAGCTTTCCCTCCGTCAGCCAGAAGGAATATCAATGGCGAGATGTTGAAATGAAGCTCTTCTTAATATTACGGGACTTATTTCCTCGTTAGTCATTGTTTTACCTTGTGGTTCAATTTCAGCAAGTGAAGGTCCAAATTAGGCAACCGGTTTCCTAATTCGGACCGTTTATACATTTTTAAATTTTAAATAATAACCATTTATGTTTTGTGTTTATCAGTGCGGCGCTAGACAAAAACTGGGCGTCGGCGAAGTCGTCTTTGCGAGGCCCCTTTCGTTTTTTAATTAATGAAGAAACTGTTAAACGAGCTGAATTATGCATCAATAATCATTATACTAAAATTCAATTAGTATAATATACTAGTAGTATTGCAATGACAAACATAACAATAAACAAACACAAATTGGAGAAACTTTTTACCTTTTCGTCTCACTGAATTTTTTAATAATAAATAATAATAATAAATAATCTTAATACTAGCCGCTATTTCGACTTCAGTTGATAGTACTGACAACGCAGATAGTCTTTCTTGGATCATTTTGCTTCTCAAGTTAGTCTTAATCATTTAACTTTGTGAAGCTTCTCTCGGTCGAAGCTGTACTGACTGGAACGGGGATGATTCTAATTGTTATATAAATATTTCGATATAATTCTTCCGAATCGTTTTCTAAATTGTACTGAAGGAACTTTTATGTAAGTATTTAACTAAAAATTGCATCACTACCGCAGTCATACGGAAATGGCCGAGCGCACTAAGGCATCATACCACGGTGAGCGAAACCGCTCTCGCCGGGGGTCGAATCCCACCCTTGGGTAAGAATGTTGTGTTCGTCCGTTGGTTAAGCTAGTGTAAATTAGATGTAGGTCGTCGCTATATAACCTAGCTGTTGGAAACCACCGTTAAACATAAAATTTTTAAAAAAAAGAAAAGATGGAAAAAAAAAACTAAAATGTTAACAATGTTTTGCGAGGCCCTCACAGGCGCGAGGCCGTCGGCGGTGGCCGACGTCGCCGACGCCTAGCGCCGCCGCTGGTGTTTATTGACAGTATAAAAGTGGCAGGTGAAAGTGTACAACATATAGCTTCTTTTAAAGCATATTTCGTTTCGATTAGACAGGTAATGTAGACTTTGGATCCCAAAATAAAGAAGTGGGCCAATGTCGGCAACGTTCCGCCAATAGTTTAGGGAAGTAGTGACGATTAATCGATTGATCGATTAATCGCGAGTGATCGGCCGTGGCTGCTGCTCCCGCGGACGTCGCGAGTCGACATGGCGCGTCCAGCACGTTAACGCTGGCTGCCAGACCCGGGAGTACGTGCATTCTTCCAGTCTTATATTGGGAACGAAAATAAAAATTGAAGTATTCATGAAAACAGCTTAGGAGTTATGAAACAGCAAAACAAAGAAGTATACATAATGTACAAAATTACTAATGTAGTGTCCAGAGAAAGAAAAATAGTGCTAAAATACCAATGATGTACAACATTAATTTAATTAAAAAACTGACCATGAACGATACTCCAGGAGCTAGGGTGCACAGGTTCTGTGGGGAGCGCAAACAGCGGTCCGTGCGAGGCACGCGGAGGCGACAAGTCCACTCCGCAGTGATTTGTCACTCGTAGTGGAAAACTCAGGTCTCACTGCAAACTGCAGTCTGTCCAAGGTAAAAGCTACCTCTGTCGGAATAAGGGGTATTCGTGAGCTGTACACAGTTTCATTCTCTCCCTATCCGTGTAGGATGATTGCCTCGATCACGTTATTCATCATGGCCTTGCAGCATTGCAAAGTTTTGACAGACGGCCGTTTCGTAGTAAAGTACCAGGTGACCAGAGTTGCAGCAAACCAGCTCAGTCCATCTCGTCCTTCCCTTTCTGTCGGTGGCTTCTACCTTACTCTCTGTCCATTTAAGATTCGTCTTCATTCAGCTCAATACTTACGACGTCATATACCCTTCACTATGTGTCCTGCAATGTCTTTTTTTTCCAGATGTGTAGAGTAAAATATTAGCAAACTGTATGTGATGAATGAAAAGTGGATGAATGAAGTCTCGTAAATCACGAGTCGTGTGATACAAAAGTTATATGACTGATTGTTTACGTCACAACTCATGAAATGTGTGACGTAGGTAGTTGTTAACGCCACAGCGATTGTCGTTTGGAAGTAAGAAATACGTGTATCAAGTTCCGCTGGAAACGATCCATTATTTTACGAGGCGTGGAAAAACGGCGTGTGTTGCAGTAGTTATTCGGAAGTTTCATTGTTTTTGACGTCCTGTCTCATGAAATGTGAGTCGTACTATGATGTAAATTTGAAAGTACATTCAGTTGTATATGTGCGTAGTGTCTGCAAAATATGTCGTGAATTGTGTTAGCCGTAAAGACGTAATAAATCGAAACCTGATGTGTGATGATGTGGTTTTAGATGAACTAAACTCTTTATGACTTGAAATCTCGTGGACTGTATGTAGAACTCTGATATAATATCGAAGGAACATCCACTGGTATGTATGCGTACTGTCCGTGAAATGTGTCGCGAATACAATTTTCAGTGTAGAGGTAATAATTGTAGCGTCATGCCAGATGTCGTAGATATACGTCATGGACATCAGAAAAGTAGTTAGCTAAGCGATAAAGTTTTCTGCTTTCATCATTTTGTTGTGGTTTCCACCGAGAAAAATTTTCGTAAAGATTTGAAATTATGTTTAAAGTTTATTGCAGGTGTGGTTGGCGGCCAGCACACAGCAGGCGCCAGCCGCTCCCTGGCCTCTTGCGGGCTCTGCTGGTGAGCGCTTGTCGAACAGCCGGGCAGCGTCCGCCGCTGTCTGCGCCACACGGTGGCCGCTAGTCGCCCCACAGCGGCCACCCTTCTTCAGCTGGATACAAACCATTCATGTGTGGTTTCCTGCTGCGTCATGTGCCTGCTTTGACGCTGAAACCAGTGAGCGATACTAGGTGGGAGAGCAGCATCGATGCATTGCGTCCTTTTCCTTATCAGTTAGCCGATGTGCATTATGCACTCGTGGATATTTATCACTGGTTCAGCTGGAAATAAAACGAGAATTGAGACTCAGTCCGTTGCAAAAATAAATAAATAAACAAAAATAAAAAATAAAAAAAAATATTTAAAAAAATTAAAAAAATAAAATAAAAATACAACTTCGAGTTTATTGTTTCACTTGTTGCATGGTACAATATGTTGTTCGAAGTAAATTTGACTAGCAGACTTCTTCAATCAAAACAACCTGATATTGACGCTGCTAAAACCAAAAACCTTTCTTGTTGAAGATTGTACAAGTGCTCTGGGATTTGAAGCAATGCTGGTAGAAGCTGGTAGAAGCAACAGAAATTTCAGAGGCAGCCAACATTTCCGCGACACTTTCATCAGATAGGGAACCAGTCCGTTTGAGACAAAAGAAGACACAGTTTGGTTATCAAGCCGAAGATTGACCTATTAGTCCGAGATCCGGTGCAAGAAATATATCCCCTCATCTGTTATTTAATTTTGATCACGTATATATGGTAGACAATGTACAGATTGATATATCGCTAATAGGTTGCCTGGCTAAATCTGGTGCCGATGATGTTAAACAATAAAATGTTTCATTACATTTTCTCGATCAACTTCCCCCATCTGTTATTTATGAAAGTCAAGCTTCAGCTGATAGAATATACCCCAATGAACTGAAAAAATAAGGGTTGCCTACTGTTACAAGTTGCCAACTATAGGGTTGCCTAGTATGAAGACGTTATTAAGAATTTCAGAGGGAGCTCTAGGCAACAATTGACAGAAACACAGGGAAATAAAACAGTAGAGGAGGAATGGGTAAAATTGAGAGATGAAATAGTGAAGGTAGCAGAGGACAAAATAGGTAGGAATGAAAGACCTACAAAAAATCCTTGCATATCACAGGAGATACTAAATTTAATTGATGAAAGGAGAAAATATAGAAATGCAGTAACTGAAACAGGCAAAATGGAGTACAGACGACTATGAAGTGAGATTGACAGGAAGTGCTAAATGGCTAAGCAGGAGTGGCTGGAGGGCAAATGCAGGGATGTGGAGGAATGTATAAACAGGGGAAAAATAGATACAGCCTACAGGAAAATAAAAGAAAGCCGGCCGCGGTGGCCGAGGAGACTGAGGCGCTCCAGTCACGGTCTGCACGGCCACTACGGTCGGGGGTTCGAATCCCCCTCGGGCATGGATATTTGTGCCGTCCTAGTTCGTACGTAGTTCATAAGTAGTTTGTAAGTTTAGGGACTGATAACCCGTAGTTAAGTCCCCTAAGCTTAACAAACATTTGAACATTTTTAAAAAAATAAAAGAAACATTTGGAGATAAGAAAAACAGCTCTATGAATATCAAGGACACTGATGGAAAACCAGTTCTCAGCAAAGAAGGGAAAGCTGAAAGGTGGAAAGAATATATAGAAGGGGCTCTACAAAGGAAATGAATTTCGAGACAATATTGTAGGAAGGCAAGAGGATGTAGATGAAGATGAAATAGGAGATACTGTACTGAGAGAAGAATTTGACAGAGCCCTGAAAGACCTAAGTCGAAACAAGGCCCCAGGAGTAGATGATATTCCCTCAGAGCTACTGAAGTCTCTGGGAGAACCAGCCATGACAAACCTGTTTCACCTGGTGTATAAGATGTATGAAAAAGGCGAAGTACCCTCAGACTTTAAGAAAAATGTTATAATCCCCATTCCAAAAGCTTGTGCAGACAGGTGTGAAAACTACAGAACCATCAGTTTAATAAGTCATGGTTGCAAAATATTAACACGAATTATATACAGAAGGATGGAAAAGCTGGTAGAAGCCGACCTCGGGGAAGATCAGTTTGGGTTCAGGAGAAATGTAGGAACACGGGAGGCAATACTCACTTTACGGCTTATCCTAGAAGATAGATTAAGAAAAGGCAAACCTACATTTCTAGCTTTTGTAGATTTGGAGAAGGCTTTTGACAATGTTAATTGGAATAAACTCTTTCAAGTTCTGAAGCAAGCAGGAGTAAAATATAGGGAGCGTAAGGTTATTTACAACTTGTACAAAAACCAGACAGCGGTTGTCAGAGTTGAAGGGCATGAAAGGGATGCAGTGGTTGGAAAGGGAGTAAGACAGGGTTGTAGTCTTTCTCCATTGTTGTTCAATTTGTACACTGAGCAAGCTATAAAGGAAAGCAAGGAGAAATTTGGTGAAGGAATTAAAGTTCAGGGGGAAGAATTAAAAACATTGCGTTTTGCCGACGACATAGTAATTCTGTCAGAGGCAGCAAAGGACCTGGAAGAGCAATTGAACGGAATGGACAGTGTGCAGAAAGGTGCATATAAGATGAACATTAACAAGAGCAAAACTAGGGTAATGGAGTGCAGAGTAAGAAAATCAGGTGATGCTGAAGGAATTAGATTGGGAAACGAAGCAATAAAGGAGGTAGATGAGTTTTGTTACTTGGGCAGTAAAATAACAAATGATGGTCGCAGTACAGAGGATATAAAATGCAGAATGGCAATGGGTAGAAAAGCGTTTTTGAAAAAGAGAAATTTGTTAACGTCGAATATTGATTTAAGCCTAAGGAAGTCCTTTCTGAAAGTATTTGTATGGAGTGTTGCCCTGTATGGGAGTGAGACATGGACGATAAACAGTGCGGACAGGAAGAGGATTGAGGCTTTTGAAATATGGTGCTACAGAAGAATGCTGAAGATTAGGTGGGTGGATCACGTAACTAATGAGGAGGTACTGAACAGAATTGGGGGGAAAAGGAATTTCTGGCATATCTTGACTAAAAGAAGGGATAGATTGGTAGGACACATTCTTAGACATCAAGGAATTGTGAATTTAGCGTTGGAGGGAAGTGTGTGGGGAAAAAATCGCAGGGGAAGACCAAGAGACGGATACAGTAAGCAGATTCAGACAGATGTAGGTTGTCGTTCTTATGTGGAGATGAAGAGGCTTGCTCAGGATAGGGTATTGTGGAGAGCTGCATCAAACCAGTCTTTGGACTGAAGATCACAACAATAACAACAACAGTAGGAAGACGTAAGTAAGCGTAGTTAATATACCATCATACGTTATTTAATCGAATTACGTTGCAAATGAAAGGTTATTTTATTCCAAATCCAACTGTAATAGGTTGCCTTTTCAAAAAGTTTGCTGAATCCAATGTTGCCTAGATTAAAGATGATAACTTTTAGTCAAATTACGTTTAGAGGAAAAAATTACTAATAGTTGGATTTTTGTACAGATGATCCTTATGCCTTTGTAAACAACATACTAAAAGTCCCCAACGATTAGGCTGAAGCATCATCCGCCATATTGGAAATATGCAGAAGAGAAATACATTTTCGCATTTTTCAAGGAAAACGGTTGGATTTATGAGAAAATTGCTTCAGTATAAAATTAAAGAGGAAAACATAATTTACAAAAAAGGTCCTATGTACTTTTCTCATAGGATTAATGATTCGCCTTCAAAACTATGCTTATTTGTCTATACTGACCGTATAATAATGCGAATTCCATTTCTGACTGTAGGTGTCAGTAAAATAGCTTCAGAAAAGTATGATATGACACAGAGTTTTATTTCACATTTATTGATGAAGTAAACATACATTGCACAATATTACATACATTCACAGCACTGTTAGCAGTCATCGTCCTGTGACTCACTATTGCAACCGCCCTGACCGTCTGGATCCTGGTCTGATGTTCCACTGCTTCCTTCAGCAGTAGGTGTTTCCCTATCTTCTTCTTGAAGTGAAGGTGTGAAGCACTTGTTTAGTCAAGGGACACCCCGACAGGAGTTGCATATTTCGGAGCCTTGCTACAACGACACGTAGATCCACGTCGTGTTACACATTTGCAGCTCATCAGCTTCAGCAGGCAGTGCAGACGTGTCGGCAGATTGTCTGCACCCCCACTTCCACTCCTCAGGGGACTTTTTCAGCAGCCGTCCACAACTGCAGCGGACGGTACACTCTGCTGGGCTGTTGCCAGCGGCCTCTTCTGTTCTCGGGAGTGATGACAGACAGCTTCTCTTTATTTCTGGTGACACAACGTGTGATGATGATGATGATCGTGTGGCATTTATGGCCGTTAGACCCCAACTGGGGTCGTGTTCAGCCTGCCTGGTGCAAGTCTCTTTATCTGACGCCACTTCGGCGACTTGCATGTCAATGATGATGGAATGATGATGAGGACGACACAACACCCAGTCCCCGAGTGGAGAAAATCTCCTACCCGACCGGGAATCGAACCCGGGCCCCCTGCGTGGCAACCAACCACGCTGTCCACTGGACTACGGAGGCGGACACAAAACGTGTTAAGAGACATTTCATTGACTCGACCTCAAATATGGCGTTATGTGATGCACTCGGAACCTTCAAAACACAGACGCAGCAGATATTAAATATTTGCTTTTTCTTCAGTATTTCCATGATTTTCTCTTTTCCTTTCATGAATACTGACGATGTGGTTTCAGATCCGCTGAAGGCATTTAGGAGCAATGTAATTTATGGTCTTGTAGGTCCTCATTTCCTTGCAATTCCTGTGATGAGTATAATGTTTGTGGCTTGTTTTCTTTTCCTGGTTTAAGGAAGATAATATCTTTATGAGGCGAAGTTAATGCCACAATCAAAACCAATAAGTCAACATACTCTCCTACAACTACAACTTGATCAGTTGGGCTGGAACTTATTATCTCAATTGCTGTCTGCTCTATTAAAGTATCGGCATCATCCTTAGCTTGTCTCACTTTGATCCCATCCTGTTGAACTTTTTTTAGATACCGAGGATATGAGTTGCATTATTTGCTGAGAACTTGTCCTGACTAATTGGGATGATCATAGACTACCAGTTCCTGCCACCGGCTGCAACTGCAAACTGACACTCATTACTATTTTAGATTATATTGCAGATTCTCTACTGCCTACTTCCAAATCAGGAGGGCTACCTGCCCGTTCGTTTCCACCAGTTGGTTCCCTAAAAAACTCAGCAAAACATCTCTCATGGCGCTCCATCTGCAGCTGCTAGGTCACTGATGTTATCAAGACGTTTCTTAACACTTTTAGCCTACTCATCGTTCCTCTTTTCACCTGCTGCAATTATTGAGTCTACATTTTACACTTTTTACTTTGGTTAATTTCTGTAGTCTTTGTACTGGTTTCTTGTTCTCCTTTTGAAATGTTTCCCCGTTTATTTCATCCAGGCAAAACGAACATTTGTCTTTAATAGCTAATTCTTGGTTGGTGAAAAGAGTAGACATGTGTTGATCGTACTAAAGGAAGATTGTCTCCCACGCTTCTTTATACTACTCTCTCCTGTATAATCTTTCCGGCAACGTACGTGCAGTTTCACACTCAACGATCTATTAAGAGCTTCACGTTTTCCATCACCACGTCTCACACTGGCATTTATCGATGTATGAAGGCCTTTATCTGAACTGTACAAGCAGTCCCTTCATAAAGTAGTCCATCACGAATCGAACACTTTTCGTAATTCTCCGTTTCAAATACTGTTATTTTTCACCCACAACCATTTTCACAGTAAAAGGTCAGTACTGAAGCACCTAGAAAGTGCAATGAAATCGTTATCTGCACTCTGCGTTCAATTCCTACAAAATAGACATAGAGGAAAAATTAGTGGTGCATCTCTCAACAAAACACTATATACACGTAAATATTGAAATCTGACATTTTAGTTTTTGTGGGATACCGTACGAATAGATTTGCAAAATGCTGCGAGGCGGTGTTTCTTAACGTGTGAATACAGGGCAATTGTGACAAAACCGTTAATCCTATGAAGAAAGTGCATGGGACCTCTTTTTTAGACAATTTTGTAGTCTTTAATTTTGTATAGAAGTAATTTTCTCATAAATCCAACCGTTTTCCTTAAAAATGCGAAAATGTGATTCTCTGCCGCCATTTTCCAATATGGCGGATGATGCTCCAGCCTAATCGTTGGGGACTTTTAGTATGTTGTTTACAAAGCCATAAGGATCATCTGTGCAAAAATACAGCTTATTCGTAATTTTTTCCTGTAAACGTCAAAATTGAGCATAATTTGACTGGACTAAAAGTTAACATCTTTAATCTAGGCAACCATGGATTAGCACAATTTTTGAAAAGGCAACCTATTACAGTTGGATTTGGAATAAAATAACCTATCATTTGAAATGTAATTCGATTAAATAAGGTATGAGGGTATATTAACTACGCTTACTTACCTCTTCATACTAGACAACCCTATAGTTGGCAACTTGTGACAGTAGGCAACCTTCATTTTTTCAGTTCATTGGGGTATATTCTCTCAGCTGAAGCTTGATTTTCATAAATAACAGATGGGGAAGTTGATCGATAAAATTTAATGACATTTTATTGTTAAACGTCATGGGCACGAGATTTAGCTAGGCAACCTATTAGCGATATATCAATCTGTACATTGTCTACCATATATACGTGATCAAAATTAAATAACAGATGAGGGGATATATTTCTTATTGCTGATCTTAAACTATATCGTGACGAGAAAAATCATTTCAAAATTAATTTTTATTTTGCGCTGTCGCATACTGCAGTGAATTCAATTGACGAGAGATTTGATTAGTTTAACAATCTACATCGTGTATTTGGCTGTCTGCACAACATACAAAATGTACAAAATAAAATTTCAAAGCTGTTCTTGAAAAATGTGTTAATTTGGAAGAGTGTCTAAGTCGCAAAGACTCTAACGATATTGATGGCACTGATGTCTGCAAGGTGAATTACAAGCCATTGCTAGAAGAGTACCCAGTGACTCAGGGCCACCGGACGTTCTGAGTTATATCTGGGACAACGGACTTGTTGACACTGTACCTAATTTAGTTGCTGCGCGAAGAGCCTTGCTTTTACTCTTCCTGTGTCTGTAGCCAGTGGTGAGAGCAGCTTCTCGAAATTAGAAGCCATAAAAACAAATCTGTGGTCCACAGTGACTCGAGAGAGACTTGTGCGGTTGTCTTGTCAATTGAACGAGAAACAGCAGACTCAATTGATTTATAAAGGAGATCGTCTTAGATTTTGCAAAAGCCAAGACAAGATAAATGAAGTTTGTATGATCCTTTGTATAACGAAGCTTATAATTGAATAAATTATTGTAAACTATCAACCAAAACATTTTTAAAAGACAAAATATAAAGAACGACGAAAAAGTAACATGGTTGTATAATAGTGTATGATGTGTCCCATTTTAATGGGGAAATGTGATTACGTAATGTATTGGTTGTAATTATGTATTTGAACGATAAAAGACGCAATATATATGTCACATTGACGTTTTGTTGTGATTTTATTAAATGGGGCGCCGTTACAACAATTTGCCCAGGGCGCTGGCCCTGTGGAGGCATTCATTGTTCTAAAACAATAAACCACACCACTGCCAGCACTCGGCTTGTTTCCAACACTCAAAAATATTACCAACTGAAGTCAGTTCTATCCTTGCACCCATATAATACGGAGGGCCTTCTACAGAAACAATGTTTCACGTTAAGTCTGTCTGGCTGTTTTAACGCCGTCTCCTTTATTACAACCTCCTTGGCGTCTTCGTTCGCTCCGTTACAGCGTTTCGTCGCTAGGAGAGTAGCGGATGAATAAGCTGATTGTTGGGCAATCTAGAAAATTAGAGCTCGTAGCGTACTTTTAGTTTTTTTCAAATTTCGATATTTTCCGGTAGATTTTGAAAACATGGCCCTGGTCGATGTGTCTTGTAAACTAACGCAGGTAAGCAACATATGCTGCGGAGGCGATGACTTTGTTCAGAACATGAGGGCTGTCGGTACTTGAATGAATCACGGAGGGTGTGTCTAGTTCTATGGAGGGCGGTCGGCTAGTCTGACCGCGTGGCCTCTGGCCGGCAGGCGGAAGGGGGTTGGATCACTTGCGCGGGACGCGGGACCCTTGGGGCGGCTGATGGCTTTTCCTGGGTACAGGCACACCAACAAGTCTAGCACTGCTGTTGTCAAGTGTCCACACTGTCAACATAACACGAAACTCAGTGAAATTGCACAACCCTTTCAAAGCTGAAGAGCAATATAGTAACTTGTTCTAACTACATATAAATTCGTTGAGTGTTCCTCCTGAAAACAAAAAGGTATTTTAATACTGATAATGTTTGGAGAGTTATTAAGACATTCTTTGCTACTACAAGACGATGACTTTCCACAGTCATACCTCCTAAAAGCATATTATTCAGAACACTAAGCATATCAAGACACCTGCGCAAGCAATAAATATATTAGGCATCCTGCACAGATACGTTGATGCAATTGACCGCTATGTAGTAAACCCCGCTATCACGCAACTTCCATCTCTTTAAAAATTGCTACTATGCTTTTTAATAGGAGACGCAACCTTAAACCTTCAATTAAGAAACGTTAATAATAAGTCAATGAGTATTTTACATACTTGAAGCGTTTATTCGTAGACCCCAAAACGATTTGGCTGTATTCGAATTAGAAATACATCTAAGAAATGTATGAAATACGGAATGTGTAAGGGAATGTCACACACAGAAAAATGCTAAAGATAAATTCTATTTTCCATCACCGTCATATAGAACCATTTTTACTCCAAACTTGGCATAAACCAACAGGGAGAAACAAGTTGCAAGACTTCCAGGAAAAATGAAGCGAAATTGACAGCCAATGGTTGGTTATAAATTACATTGCTTGTTAACTGTATAAATATAAATTACGGAATACGCGGAACTCCTGTTCAGTACAGTCAAAAAGGTCTAAGGTAATAGGCAGTGGTTTACAATCAGATATCCGTATCACTCTCCTCCTCAAGAAGTCTGTGTGAAGATTTATATTCAGAACATTCAAGAAAAATGTGTTGAAACTACAAGAAGCAGCTCATTTACTCAGGAAGGGAAAACGTTATGGTGCCCGTAAATTTGAATGGCTGTATCTCTTGTAGTAACATTCATTTTTTGATAAAATGTTAAAATCCAATATACCAGAATTTTGTTTTTCTAAACTCAGTGCCAACTTTTTTGTCGAACTTTTTGCAGGAAGTAGTGTTGACGTGATTTCATACTTCTATGCATTAATATTATCAAACATGTAATTTGTGTCACAAATTGCGCGGCCGGTGCGGTCGGATGTTCGAGTCGTTCCTCGGACATGGGTATGTTTGTTTGTACTTTGCCTAAGTCATTTTAAGTAAGATTAAGTAGTGTGTAACTCTAGCGACCAATGATCTAAGTAGTTTGGCCGCATAAGACTACACATATACACGTAATTTATTTATTTCATAACCACATTTAAGTACTAATAATTAAAGAAACTTAAATGTAGAAATTTGAAATAAACACTGAAAACAAATGATTGATATTTCTCATAAGATGAATGCACACAACCGTTGAATTATGTCTTGTGAATGTACCTACAAAATCTGCCATATGAAAATTGTAGTGTGAGTCCCAAATTTGTTTTTTATGTAATAACATTAAAAACATATTAAATATTGAGAACTCGAAAACCAGTGAAGTTATGGACTTGAAGCGTTTTGTGTTGCTAAATCTTTACATAGTAGACACGATTTTAAAATTTGGTTGCTATCGCCAAAGTAGACGAAACGTTAAATTTTTTGGTGCAATCTTCGCCGTGTAGACTGTATGTTGTAGAAGTCTACGTCGAACCTAATTAGAATCATACCTCTGAGGAGAGAACGTTGTTTGCACTTCTCCTGCGTTTCCAGTCGCCGTGCTGTGCTACGTAACGACATCGTACCGTTCCACTTTACCGAGAGCTATGTATGTATTGGTGTGATGTTTGTTCTTTCGAAATAAGACATCACACCAATATATGTATCATTTAGACGCAAAGATTCTGGGTTCTGTTTTCATCGCTAACGCGACTAACAACGTTAGACCTCGTGTGTAAATAGTTGAAGGTTATGACTACCACTGGAAAAATGCATAAGTAACACCTGTTGTTTGAGACTTGAAGATGACCTGAAATTAGCCGAAATCGATATCTCATAATAAACATAAGGTGTAGCTGTTTATATTTCATAATGCTATTCCTAACATATTTAAAAGCTGCTGAAAAGCACCCACAAAAAACCTTTATAATGAGATTGTATATAATTCCACGATCAAATTGTGTTTTAGTTATTTGTAGTAATACACCCAAAGATCTGCCCTTGCTTTTAGTGCCTTGATCAGCTGATTATTTTTAGATGTATTACTAGGGACAGGAAAAATTCGCATTTGCGATAAATGCGAATATAGATGCGAATTCTGACTCAAAATGCAGTAAATCCGAAATTGTGGTTAGCAACGGTTGCGCTCAATTCCGATTTCATCACATTGCTCTTCACATGGTGCTGTATTGTAAATCGAGTGATATTTGTATGACGTGTTATCTCCCTGTTGAATGAGGCTGTGATATCTCCGGGCCGTTACTACAGCTCCACCTCGCTCGGTGGGCCTTTCCCTGAATACGGCACAGGTAGCGGCTGGAGGGCGTGGAGTAGGGGTGGTGTATCGCTACTTCTGGAACACCCTGTCCACTACCTGCAGCGTCGGGTCTCCGCGCAAGTGTCTACACATTCCCTTTCCGCGCAAGTGTCACTCCGCGCAAGTGTCACAAACTCGGCGGAAGAGCCGAGGGCTGTGAAGAAGCACTGACACAATGCCTGGGCGCAATAGCAATGCTGCGGTTTATAACGGAAGCGAGGCATAGTCACACGATTTGTGACCTGGTAAAAGCCTGCGATATGTAAGGTGCTGTAGGATGTTCGTAGCCGGCCGCGGTGGCCGAGGGGGCTGCGGCGCGCCAGTCACGGTCTGCACGGCCGTTTTGCCAAAAGCGTCGACTTTAACGCTGCTGTTTTGAACAGCGATATATCGCCGATGTATCGGTGATCTAATTCGAAAACTATAGACACCGTTAAACCCTGGTTCTAAGCCTTTTTACTGTATATTACAAGGATGTTCTACAACATTGAATGTTATTTGCATTTCCATCTGATTAGAAAACTAAGGAAGAAATAAATATTTAGGTGTTTATTTCCGAATAAGTGACAATTTTCGAATGTTTCGTTAGGTTACAAAATAACAAATGTTCAAATGTTTGTTAAGCTTAAGGGACTTAACTGCGGGGTCATCAGTCCCTAAACTTACAAACATGAACTAACTTATACAACACAAACATCCTTGCCAGAGGGAGGATTCGAACCCCCGACGCGGAAAGCCGCGCAATCCGTAACGTGGCGCTCCAGACCGCTCGGCTATTCCCGTGCGGCACAAAATAACAGTTAATAATAAATGACTGTCCTCAAAACGAACCACTAATTATCTTCTCAGATGGGTAGAGTCGGACAACGAAGTACATTGACACGGATAAGTATTTCTGTATTTAAGACATAAAAAAAATGTTCGAATGTTTTTAAATCTATCAGACTCAACTGCTTGGTCATTAGTCCGTAGCATACCAGCTACTTCAACTAAGGTAAACTATGAAATAAATCGCAATTTGCGATAGTTACGGCTTCACTGTACTAGGTTTAGATGGAATACCAAACTGCGGCGAATGAAACTTTGAGCGCTGCCGGGATTCGAACCCGGGCTCAAATTTTCATTCTCCGCACTTTGGTATTCCATCTAAACCTAGTACAGTGAAGCCGCAACTACCGCAAATTGCGATTTATTTCATTAAATGAACTCTGTAACGTCGTCAAAAATATATAAATGTAAGGTAAACTAACGTAAGGACAACACAAATACCCGTGCCCTAGGGGGGACTCGAACCCCCGCCGGCGAACGGCCGCGCGCACCGCAGCACGGCGGCCCAGTGCACACGGCTAATCCGCCGCGGCATTTGAGGCATAATGACAGACATTATCCGTAGACCAAGTCTTTACTAAACAAAAATGTTTCCAGCCTAATCGAATTACTATTATTTTTTTATTTTATTTATTTATTGATTTTTTAAAATTTCTTTTAGAGCTTATGGGACTTAACTACGGGGTCATCAGTCCCTAAACTTGCAAACTACTTACAAACTAGCTAATACTAAGGACGGCACAAATATCCATGCCCGAGGGGGGATTTGAACCCCCGACCGTAGTGGCCGTGCAGACCGTGACTGGTGCGCCGCAGACCGCTCGGCCACTGCGGCCGGCTATCGATTTTTGTCTAAATAGTATGTGCATAAGGGGATTTTATATGCTGCTTTCGGTGGACTAAAAAATAGCACTTAATTGAAACTCTGAATGAAATGGTGCACATTAAAAGTTTTTTCTTGTACAGTACCAGTAATATTATATACATGACTGTAGAAGTTATTGGACCTTTACGACACTGGAGAATGCAGCAATTGCAAAGACATATCCCAAATCCTTATCTGCAACAAAATTATTAAATCCTTTATGGATACTATTTGACTTACTGCCTGCTGGCGTCTGTCTCTCTCTCCCTCTCCCTCTCTCTCTCTCTCTCTCTCTCTCTCTCTCTCTCTCTCTCTCTCTCTCTCTCTTTTTTATCGGCGTTGGATTATTAATTACATGTCTCGTCCACATTGTCGGTTGGCATTGCCGAAATTTCTTCTTCCAACAGCAGTGGGATCGAAACTTCAACAGTGTTACATCATACAAACATCGGCCGAAAAATTCGAGACAGAAGAAAAGAAATTTTAAGCACGTATAACACACAGATCTCCATTTCTGCTACGTACATGTTTTTGTAAACGTAATAGATGAATAGTCATATTCGCTTTAAAAATACATGCATGATTAAATAATAAATTATAGATAACTAATGTTTGTTTAATTCTTCCCCACATCGACAACTAAGAGAACATGCAATACGTAAGGAAAACGCAAGTTATTTCACACGTAATCAACACATCGATTTAAATCCCAACTCATTCAGCACAATACGTTGCGAAACGTCATTTCCAACTTCAAAAATGTTCAAATGTTTGTACAGCTTATGGGACCCAACTACAGGGTCATCAGTCCCCAAACTTACAAACTACTTACTAACTAGGACGGCACAAATATCCATGCCCGAGGGGGGATTCGAACCCCCGACCGTAGTGGCCGTGCAGACCGTGACTGGAGCGCCTCAGTCTCCTCGGCCACCGCGGCCGGCATTTCCAACTTCAGTATCATTCAGATATGCCATTTTGCTGTGTATTCCTAGCCTAGACAAAGAACATATTGAGGCACATATTTGACATTTTAATACCAAATTACAAACACCTCACCGCTAACGTCATGTGTAAGTCGGGTTGTGTAAAGAAACAGGGTATTGTTTCCAGTTCGTTTGAGTTTCATAATGTCTCTGAAAACACAATTTACTTTCAGTTATTATGATGACAAATAAAATCATTTCAGTGCGCTTTCCATGATAGTTATGAAAAGTATGAAACCATCGATGTTATTTAACATCGATGTTTTTCCGTCTGAACATCGATGTATTTCAGAGCAATGTTGCATCCTCACTGATGACTCAAAAAATTCTGTATTGTTTCCACAGATGATTGGCTTGTCCTGAAGCTGATCATGAATAAAAAGTTGTGACTGCGTCAGAGAGACCATGTGCTGTGTACCGACTATTGGTAATGAATCTACTCCCATCACACTTTTATCCAGGCTTCGGACTGGCTAAAAGGCAGAAGTAAATTGTTATTTAAACGTGTTTAAAATCGGTTTATTTTTATGTTTATATACCTTTTTATTTTTATTCTTGTTGTAATGTTTTTATTTCATGTCTATTAACCTTTTTCCACGTTCTCTTGTCTAACAAGACACCCGTCTCTCCCTTGTTGGTCGTCGATATCTCCATATCGGTCCTATAAGCTGCACCAACCGAACACTACGATATTAAGAATGGTAGTGACGGTTAGCAGCCACCCGCAGAGGTGGACGAGGACCTCGGGACTGCAGGCAGCCTGGGGTGACGGTGAGGGAGCCGCGGACACAGGGCGGCTTGGCTGCAGCACACAGTGACGCATACGTCTGTGGCTGCGGGTACGGCGGGACGCGGTAAGCGGGTAGCTTCCACTCACTGGCTGCCAATGTCGCAGATTTTCGGTTGGCTGCAGTTGTCACTGGCTGCAGTTGTCACATATCCGTATGAGCACAGACAAATATATGTTACTCTGTGGTATGAGCGATGTCCGGACACTTGCCACTTGCCCCCCGCCCCCCTAACACCCGGCGCGAGAACTCGGTGGACGGTGTCCCGATGTAAGCACACTGGTCGCTTCCGCACTTCGTAGTACGACCGTCAGTATGGAAGTTATTACAACGGCCAAGGGCAGGCCTTTTGCCCACTACAATGGTTACGCGAGAATAAGGTGTGGATGTGCTTACTCCGAAAACAGGACCATTGCAAGGGAAAGCTGCTTTCGAAGAACGGAGACGTATTGAACGTAGAGGACACATGTGAGGACCACCTAACGATGCGACCTTTATTAATTGTAAAAATAACAATAATGAAGCTACCTAGTCACAGTTCGGTTCACTGGCGTTTAATCAATACTTGGTGAAATATGACTCAACGAAACAATTACATTTAACATCACTCAAATGATCCTCCTGCAACCAGAACTTATAGTTAAATCTACCGGTTTTTAATTTGCAATTTCCTATTTAGGTAAAAGCTCCTACAGTTGACACGTTAAGAGAACTTTTTCTACCTTCTGATATTATGGCCATACCGTCAAAGATTGTGAGTTCTAAAATTATTCCTGTAACTTCAGAGCCGCAATTAGCTCCTTAAACTGATAAGGTATACTTTAGGTTTTAAAAAGAATCTGAACTTTAGAATTGTGTTTAAAATACACGCCCTAAAACAGATCTGCTCGTAAGATTGAAAAATTCGGCAGCTATAGAATTGAAATAATGTCCGTATCTCCAAAATTAGACAAGGATAGAAATATAATAGCAGACGTAGATCTCATGAAGTACATTTAGATGTAGTCCTTAAAAATGATTGTTTCTCACCATGTTGTTGATTATCTTTAATCAGGCCAGTAAAAGCTATGGAAACAAGGTAAGGAGCTTACTATTCAAAAATAATTGTTACAAAACAATATCATAAACAAATGTATTAGACGTATTTTTCTTATGCATTAGAAACTTTTGAAAACATAGTTTATCATTTCGTCTGCAACATCACTTATTTGATAGGGTAATTTGCTTTGCATTACGAAGGGTATCTACTTGTATGTTATGTTTGCAGCATTCTCATTTCGAATTATGGCATATTTACATCGTGTTATTTGATGAAAGCATTTCTGAAAACCGCATTTAATAACTCCGCTTTAGTGGCACTGTGTTCAGCAACATTACCAGTAAAGGCGTTCACTCAGTCTCTCCGCTGCTGTACATAACACAGGTCCAGCATCTCTTTGGATTCTCCGCCTCGTTTCTACAAACAGTTTCGTTCTGAAAAATATTAAACGTTGTCGCATTGAAGGTCGCGCTAAATTTCGAGCTTTAGTAAAACATCTGCAATCTTGAGGATTTTGAATTCGTCTAAATTTTCTGCAAAAGCTTTGTTCTGTTTTATGTACCGTGGGGAACAAGTTCAGTCTCTTATTCATTTATTTGGTAGGAATGCTGTTGATACTATTTCTTTGAATGTAAGCCACATATGGTCTTCACTTACATAGTTAATTTAGAATAAATGGAGACTGTCTCCTAGGAAGATGTCAACCAAATTTTTTTTTCTTTTTTTTAATAGACGCATTTAGCGTTTAGTTTTGGTGAATATTTTTTGTTACAGATTTCAGCTCGCTACTTGTCCCTGTATCCGTCGTGATGCTCAGGAGATTTGTGACTAAGAGCTCAAGTGTGGTTCCGAAACCATTTACAATTTTAATGGGTTCGTGAACTAATTGTTCAAAATAATTTTTAAAAAAGCATTTAGAACAATATCGGAAAATGTATCTGCCACCCTGTCAGGTGTATTTTTGTCAACATTCGGATGGTAGATTTACGTTACCGCTAACCTAGTAGTGTACCTGTGTGTGTTGAGACTCAAGTTTTCTATGAACTGTTCAGCGGCTGCATCATGAGAGTGCCGGGGTCGGTAAATTAAAATGTTCAAATGTTTGTTAAGCTCAAGGGACTTAACTGCGGGGTCATCAGTCAAACTTACAAACTACTTATGAGCTACCTTATACTAAAGACGACACAAACATCCATTCCCGATGGGGGATTCGAACCCCCGACGGGGAACGGCCTCGCGCATCGCAGCATAGCGCCTCAATGCGCTTGGCCGCTCCGCCGCGGCAGTTATTAATTTATTCCGAAAGTCGAGTGTAACATCTGCTCCCAATAACTGACAGGAGCTATCGACTTCAGTTTCGCTTGTGAGCTAGTACACATATTACATTGTGCTTTCTGTTTATTCTGTAGTGCTGATCATGGGAATTATGGCATTTCCATTAAAAAAACTAGAGTGTTTCTCCTCCGCGACTCAGCTAAACAACAACAGTATACTTTACAGGTATAGCATTCTGTATTCTTTCCTTTCTTTATTTCAAATTTGTAAGTCGACTTTAGGTGATCTGTCAAATATAGACGCTCTTATCTATATTTTGTAACGTATTTTCTGTCATTGATTTGAACATTGCCCCAGTTCACTTTATTAACTAATATTTCGCCGCAAAAGAGTAAATTTATGAAGTGTATCGTTTTTTTTTCCTCGTTTTTTCTCACGCAGTTGTAGCAAATAATATATGTACAAATGCATTGATCAAACTTGAATGATCAGCGAACATTCGAATTATCTTTATACCGTTCCTTTCGTGTTCCTTCCATGGCGATGGACTGTTTCTATTGCAATCAGTAAATGTGAAAGAAAGCTGCCGTACAGACGGAGGGAGAATGGATCCATATTTGTGGTTGGAAGAATTAATTACATAGTGACATAGACTATGGTATTGCTTTCGTTTTCGAAAAGTTATAAATATTTAGATTTCGGGATATTGAAAAGAAGCTGTTGGCTATATCGAGTAAGATACGGAGACGGAGGTTTGCAAGCAAACAGCAGCAGTACGGGGAAGGCGTCCCTTGCCTGAGCTGAGGGGCCGCTAATCCGACCACCTGGCGAAGGGTCAGGCGAGGCAAGTGTCCGGCATCCCGTCGTGACGCAGTAAACAGGTAGCTTCCACTCAGACTGGGTGCAAATGTTACAGACTTTTGGTTGGGTGCATATGTCACTGGCTGCAGTTGTCACATATCCCTAGCTGATGTGGCACAAAAGATTGGACTAAATATGGCATATAATGAGACCGAGACATTGAACACTGAGACAGGCGGAAGTCAAGAGTTTTCGTTATTTGGGAGAGAAGGTGACTGCTGGAGGACAGGGCAGCGGTAGCGCAGCGGACGGGAGCTCCGGTACACTCTGAGGCAACGTGCGGCGAGAATAATAGGTAGAGGAATGCCGACTGCGACACTACGCAGCGACTGTAAGAAATGCTGCACTGTACTTACCACACTCGGTAAGAGAGCTTGTATACAGTCGGAGAAGGGGGAGAGATATAGGGATATCTGGATACGCAGAACACGAGCCGAAATGTTTGACAATTTTGAACCTGTGTCGAGTGAGGTACGGAAAAGGAGATTACGATTTGTTAGGCACATCGTGAGGGTGGACGTGAGAGGTTGACTAAGAAGATATGGAGTGCAGCACGTGATGCGGAAAACAAGTGGGAGAAGGAAGTCAGAGATGACTGGAAGACTGTAGGATAAAAGAATGTCCAGGCACTGGTGCAGGACAGGGAGAAGTGTAAAGGGCTGGTGGACGGACACCAAAATCAGAGTCACCACAGCACAAGAAGCGACACAATGAAGAGGTACTGGGAAGAAAAAACGTGGTAAACCATCCACATGTGATCCTGAAGGCTCCTAGCGAAGCAGCAGAAGAAATTAATTGGGGGGGGGGGGGGGAACTATAGTCGACATTGGAGATGTGAAAGGCGTCTGCGCTGTGAGCGGCGCCGTTCTGCTGCTGACTGCTGACTGCTGACAGCTGACAGCTGAGGGACTAGCAGCGCTCCAGGAGGGACTGCGCCTCAGGCAGCCGGCAGCTGTTTCTCGCGTGGGCGCTGACTGGTCTAGGCAGCCGGCGACTGCACCTGCATAGGCTTGTGTATGTTCTGACACTTCGCTTATTTGTCCACCTATTGCGCTTTGTGGATGATTTGATTTGATTTTTCCAGGGAAGCCAAAACAGACTTGGTCCAACCCGCCACTGCCCGCACCGAAACTAAGTTTATTGTCCGATATCGCTCCCTGTATATCTAGTAAAGCCAACCGATGCCCTTGAACAGTGCAAGGAGTCCCTTTACCAGTTCTTTATTAGACACAATTTCTTCTGGTCTGGTTGTCCCAAATGTTCTGTGCCTTTCCCTCTCCAATGCAATGCATTCGAAGATTAGATGTGATGCAGTTTCATCACAGATCCTACATTTAGGGTCCTCTTCTGTTATTCCCATTGTACGTAGGTGTTTTTTGTAATTCCCATGGCCTGTCAGCAATCCAACCATTAGTCTAATGTCTCTCCTGTTCAGACCCAGGATTGCATATCTAGTAAAGCCAACCGATGCCCTTGAACAGTGCAAGGAGTCCCTTTACCAGTTCTTTATTAGACACAATTTCTTCTGGTCTGGTTGTCCCAAATGTTCTGTGCCTTTCCCTCTCCAATGCAATGCATTCGAAGATTAGATGTGATGCAGTTTCATCACAGATCCTACATTTAGGGTCCTCTTCTGTTATTCCCATTGTACGTAGGTGTTTTTTGTAATTCCCATGGCCTGTCAGCAATCCAACCATTAGTCTAATGTCTCTCCTGTTCAGACCCAGGATTGCAGAGCTTCTTTTAAAACTAGGCTTTGGCATCATTACCTTGCCATGGTTTTGTTGATGGACTTTGGTCCAATATTCTACGTGCTCTCTTCTGAGCCAGTTACGTAGCTCCAATTTAATCACTGCCTTGGAGATTGTCAGGACAGGTTCCGGTCCAATAAATGGAGTCTCTGCCCCCATCCTGGCTAATCTGTCGGCATGTTCGTTGCCACTGATCCCCGAGTGGCCAGGGACCCACAATAGGTTTACTCTATTGCTTTCCCCTAGCTGCACCAGAACCCTGTGACATTCTGCAACGATTTTAGACCTTGTTGCAGGAGCTGCCAGTGATCTCAGGGCTGCCTGGCTGTCTGAATAGATATAGATGCTAAGGTCTTTGTAGCACCCACGCAAATTCTCCTCCACACACGCCCTGATGGCAGTGATTTCGGCCTGGAATACTGAGGCCAGTTTCCCTAGAGAGATGACGCCCTCCAGTCTTGGCTGCACCCCATATACCCCGGCCCCAACACCTCGGTCCGATTTTGACCTGTCAGTGAACCAGATAATATCCCCCGTACGGTGTTGAACTATTTTCTTCCACTGCTCCCAACTTCCAATTGTTATATGAAAGGCTTGTTGAAGCAGTATGGGGTTATAATATAGTCGGCTGGCATTTTCCCAACCTTTCCTATATTTACCTCATTCACTAATTTAGTGTGTGATTCTGGATATCCCAAAGAGTTCCAGTTGTTGCCAGTTTTGAGTCTGTATACACCAGCCACTGCCTCCATCTTGACCCAAAGGAGTAATGGGGGCATATCCAGCATGGTTTCCATCCCAGCAGTTGGTGTGCTGCTAATTCCGCCTGTTATGGCTAAGCAGGCTAATCTCTCCACCTTACCAAGCTCCTTAGCAGCAACCTGCTGTTCTACCTTCTTCCACCACACGACCGCCCCATGTGATCCTGGGTCTAATCATCGTGGTGCATATCCAGTGCATACCCTTGGGGCTCAGGCCCCAATTTTTGCCACAAGCTCTCCTGATACTTACTGAAGTACCTTTTGCCTTGGAGCAAATATTCCTAATGTGAGGGCTTTCGCGCTTTGTGGACTTGGAGTTTCAGATTCAGCGTCTGAAACTTGTCTCTGTGGACCTGAATGTCGCATGGTGAGCCAGATTGAATGAGCAGCGGCGACGCGCCGATAGCGCTGTTGCCAGCTGCGGTGTGAGTCGCGCAGCGCACTCGACAGTCTCGTGTGCAGGACACGTGTGCAGCACGCGTGGCCCGAGGTGTCGAGACGTGGCCGAGCCCGCGGTTTGGCTGGGCACTGCGTGCTCGCCGTGCACGCACAGGCGGCAGTGGGCAGCAGCTGCACAAGCTTTAGGGCACGGTACTGACGCTGAAACTGGGCCTCTGCGGTCGTCTTTCGACAGCTCGAAATTTAAATGAAAATAGCGGCTTAACCGTTCACCTGACACGAAAATGGAATAACCGAATTTGTAGACGAGAAACTTCTCTACAACTTTGCTCCCTTATGTTTTTTTTTCATACCTTGTTTGGAAAAATAACGGAGTTTTCACACCCTCCATTGAATTAACGAAAACCAGTCGTTCGGAGATGTCACGTGACATTCCTCGCCCAGAACTCTCTCTGGCATACGCCATCTTGCGTTGCCTATTTGTCGATTTTCTTATTGTAACTTACACCTTGTCATTCCGAAGCAATAGCGCACTGAAGAATTAACAAAAACACGTCGTTCTTCGTACGATAAATGATAATCTAGTGTCTACAAATGCCACATTAGCATCAGTCAACAACGGCCATCAATAGTATGAGATTGTAGAACGTAATATCTAGATATTAACCCTAGCGTAGTGGGCAATGCGTGGGACCGAGACACTGAAGATCAGTGGTTCGGAACCCGGCACTACTTAATTTTTTCCCCTTAAAGGGTTTCACACACTGTTATAAATTAATGTTTTATTATTCAGATTATTATTCTGGTCCAAAATGTTCGCAAAAACGTATAGAACTAGCAATGTGAAGTGCGCCGTTGATCACGTGGGTGGGAGTTTTTCCTTTTCTCTTTTCTCTTCCTTCGGTGGGACGGCGACTTGCAGCGCTGCAGGCACCAGACCCACCTGCACCTGCACCTGCACCTGCACCTGCAGCTGCAGCTGCGGCAGCGTCGGTCGAGTGCTGCTCGCCTGGGCCAGCCTTCCTGTGGCGGTTCTCCTCACAGCGCTCGCAGTTACAGCACGCTCCCTCCGTCTCATCTGCGTCGTCAGTTATTGGCCCCTCTTACAAACTACACGTACACCAGGAACTCCTAAGTCATTTATTAGTCTCATTTTTCTATCTGTTCATGTACTGTAATCTGAAATTGTTTGACATTTGTGAATTCTCAGAACTGTTCCTATTTTCTTCAATTAATGGACCTTACCCTAATACTTACTGTTTTTGGCACATAAATTACGTACATTTTTAGCTTAACCTGCATCTCCTTCCCAGTTAGAGTCCCCATCGTTCATTGTATTTTTGGTGACTACCTGTTGGACTCTGCTAGGGCAGACCTCAGTAGCTGTCAGGCTCTGCCAGTCCACCCCCTACCCTTTGCGTTTTCTGGGCCTCACATTTCACTGTAAGCCTACTTGGTCGCCGCATCTTGAAGACTTGAAGAGACGGTGCCTCACAGCACTAAGTACTTCAAAGTGTCGTAGTCACTCCTCCTGGGGAGCTGACAGGACTCGTATGCTTCAGTTTTATAGAGCCTTTGTACGGTCCCGACTCGATTACGGCTGCACGGTGTATGGCTCTGCAAGACCTTCCTACCTCAAAATGTTGGACGTGGGGCACTATGAAGGGATTCGGTTGGCTACCGGGGCATTTCGAACCAGCCCTACACCGAGCCTTTATGCCGAGGCTGCTGAGCCAACACTTTCTATGTGGCGACAGCTCCTCGTGGTGCGACACACGTATGCCACCTTGTCTATTCCATATACACCTGCTTACAATATGTTGCTCGGCCGCCTATGGAAAGGCTGTTTTGTAATCGGATTTGAGCTGTGAGGCCTATTGGGATTCGTGCTAAGGACTGTCTTTTAGATATGGGTGTTTCAGATTTTACTGTTTTGCGGCGAGGTTGGTTATTACAGAGGCCCAGCCTCCTTTTAGATTTAACCTGTTTTAAAAAAGGTTGCACCCCAGATACAACGTTTCAGTCCGAATTTTACAACATTTTAAATGAGCATCGTGATTGTACAGTGGTGTACACTGACGGATCAAAACAACTCGGTGGGGTGTTGTGCAGAGTTTCCGGGTCACATCGTAGGGACTTGCCTGCCCGCTGCCTAGTCAGTTTTCTCGGCAGAGCTGCATGCTATGCTCCAGGCACTGGAACACATCCAGCGTGTTCCAAGTACTAGATTTCTACTCTGCTCGGATTCCCTTAGTCCCCTCCAATCACTGCAGGTCATGTACCCGGCTGAAACTATAATACAACTGATCCGTGCAACTGCACCTCCTCCCATGGCGGGGTGAAGAGGTGTCACTTCTCTGGGTAGCTGGGCACGTTGGGATATGCGGAAACGAAGCGGCTGATGTGGCTGCCAAGGCGGCCTGCGGTGACCCCAATGTCACGGAGTGTGCCACTCCCTCGTGGAACGTCTACTCTGTGCTGCGCCAGAGGTCCCTTCAGTTGTGGGAGGAGACAGGTAATAAACTGCGGTCGGTTAAACCACAGAGAAATACATACAGACGGGAAACCTCCTTGTGGGCCCTGTCCCTCGCTCAGGGGCGCGGGAAGGGAAGGTTCTGTGAGATGTCCCGTGATGGCGCTGCGGTCAGAAGCAGGCGGCAGGTAGCGGCTGCCCCCATCACCACCTCCCCTCACAGCCGTATCCTCGTGGCTGGCGGCACGAGCTCTCCCCTCAGCCTCCCCTCCACGCTACCCTGTGATGCTGCGGTCAGAAGCAGCCCTTTAAACTGGCCAGGGCAGGCGGCAGGTAGCGGCTGCCCCCACCACCACCTCCCCTCACAGCCGTATCCTCGTGGCTGGCGGCACGAGCTCTCCCCTCAGCCTCCCCTCCACGCTACCCTGTGATGCTGCGGTCAGAAGCAGCCCTTTAAACTGGCCAGGGCAGGCGGCAGGTAGCGGCTGCCCCCACCACCACCTCCCCTCAGAGCCGTATCCTCGTGGCTGGCGGCACGAGCTCTCCCCTCAGCCTCCCCTCCACGCTACCCTGTGATGCTGCGGTCAGAAGCAGCCCTTTAAACTGGCCAGGGCAGGCGGCAGGTAGCGGCTGCCCCCACCACCACCTGCCCTCAGAGCCATATCCTCGTGGCTGGCGGCACGAGCTCTCCCCTCAGCCTCCCCTCCACGCTACCCTGTGATGCTGCGGTCAGAAGCAGCCCTTTAAACTGGCCAGGGCAGGCGGCAGGTAGCGGCTGCCCCCACCACCACCTCCCCTCAGAGCCGTATCCTCGTGGCTGGCGGCACGAGCTCTCCCCTCAAACTCCCCTCCACGCTACCCTGTGATGCTGCGGTCAGAAGCAGCCCTTTAAACTGGCCAGGGCAGGCGGCAGGTAGCAGCTGCCCCCACCACCACCTCCCCTCAGAGCCGTATCCTCGTGGCTGGCGGCACGAGCTCTCCCCTCAGCCTCCCCTCCACGCTACCCTGTGATGCTGCGGTCAGAAGCAGCCCTTTAAACTGGCCAGGGCAGGCGGCAGGTAGCGGCTGCCCCCACCACCACCTCCCCTCAGAGCCGTATCCTCGTGGCTGGCGGCACGAGCTCTCCCCTCAGCCTCCCCTCCACGCTACCCTGTGATGCTGCGGTCAGAAGCAGCCCTTTAAACTGGCCAGGGCAGGCGGCAGGTAGCGGCTGCCCCCACCACCACCTCCCCTCAGAGCCGTATCCTCGTGGCTGGCGGCACGAGCTCTCCCCTCAGCCTCCCCTCCACGCTACCCTGTGATGCTGCGGTCAGAAGCAGCCCTTTAAACTGGCCAGGGCAGGCGGCAGGTAGCGGCTGCCCCCACCACCACCTCCCCTCAGAGCCGTATCCTCGTGGCTGGCGGCACGAGCTCTCCCCTCAGCCTCCCCTCCACGCTACCCTGTGATGCTGCGGTCAGGAGCAGCCCTTTAAACTGGCCAGGGCAGGCGGCAAGTAGCGGCTGCCCCCACCACCACTTCCCCTCAGAGCCGTATCCTCGTGGCTGGCGGCACGAGCTCTCCCCTCAAACTCCCCTCCACGCTACCCTGTGATGCTGCGGTCAGAAGCAGCCCTTTAAACTGGCCAGGGCAGGCGGCAGGTAGCGGCTGCCCCCACCACCACCTCCCCTCAGAGCCGTATCCTCGTGGCTGGCGGCACGAGCTCTCCCCTCAGCCTCCCCTCCACGCTACCCTGTGATGCTGCGGTCAGAAGCAGCCCTTTAAACTGGCCAGGGCAGGCGGCAGGTAGCGGCTGCCCCCACCACCACCTCCCCTCAGAGCCGTATCCTCGTGGCTGGCGGCACGAGCTCTCCCCTCAGCCTCCCCTCCACGCTACCCTGTGATGCTGCGGTCAGAAGCAGCCCTTTAAACTGGCCAGGGCAGGCGGCAGGTAGCGGCTGCCCCCACCACCACCTCCCCTCAGAGCCGTATCCTCGTGGCTGGCGGCACGAGCTCTCCCCTCAGCCTCCCCTCCACGCTACCCTGTGATGCTGCGGTCAGAAGCAGCCCTTTAAACTGGCCAGGGCAGGCGGCAGGTAGCGGCTGCCCCCACCACCACCTCCCCTCAGAGCCGTATCCTCGTGGCTGGCGGCACGAGCTCTCCCCTCAGCCTCCCCTCCACGCTACCCTGTGATGCTGCGATCAGAAGCAGCCCTTTAAACTGGCCAGGGCAGGCGGCAGGTAGCGGCTGCCCCCACCACCACCTCCCCTCAGAGCCGTATCCTCGTGGCTGGTGGCACGAGCTCTCCCCTCAGCCTCCCCTCCACGCTACCCTGTGATGCTGCGGTCAGAAGCAGCCCTTTAAACTGGCCAGGGCAGGCGGCAGGTAGCGGCTGCCCCCACCACCACCTCCCCTCAGAGCCGTATCCTCGTGGCTGGCGGCACGAGCTCTCCCCTCAGCCTCCCCTCCACGCTACCCTGTGATGCTGCGGTCAGAAGCAGCCCTTTAAACTGGCCAGGGCAGGTGGCAGGTAGCGGCTGCCCCCACCATCACCTCCCCTCAGAGCCGTATCCTCGTGGCTGGCGGCACGAGCTCTCCCCTCAGCCTCCCCTCCACGCTACCCTGTGATGCTGCGGTCAGAAGCAGCCCTTTAAACTGGCCAGGGCAGGCGGCAGGTAGCGGCTGCCCCCACCACCACCTCCCCTCAGAGCCGTATCCTCGTGGCTGGCGGCACGAGCTCTCCCCTCAGCCTCCCCTCCACGCTACCCTGTGATGCTGCGGTCAGAAGCAGCCCTTTAAACTGGCCAGGGCAGGCGGCAGGTAGCGGCTGCCCCCACCACCACCTCCCCTCAGAGCCGTATCCTCGTGGCTGGCGGCACGAGCTCTCCCCTCAGCCTCCCCTCCACCCTACCCTGTGATGCTGCGGTCAGAAGCAGCCCTTTAAACTGGCGAGGGCAGGCGGCAGGTAGCGGCTGCCCCCACCACCACCTCCCCTCACAGCCGTGGCATCGTGGCAGGCGGCACGAGCTCTCCCCTCAGGCTCCCCTCCACGCTACCCTGTGATGCTGCGGTCAGAAGCAGCCCTTTAAACTGGCCAGGGCAGGTGGCAGGTAGCGGCTGCCCCCACCACCACCTCCCCTCAGAGCCGTATCCTCGTGGCTGGCGGCACGAGCTCTCCCCTCAGCCTCCCCTCCACGCTACCCTGTGATGCTGCGGTCAGAAGCAGCCCTTTAAACTGGCCAGGGCAGGTGGCAGGTAGCTGCTGCCCCCACCACCACCTCCCCTCAGAGCCGTATCCTCGTGGCTGGCGGCACGAGCTCTCCCCTCAGCCTCCCCTCCACGCTACCCTGTGATGCTGCGGTCAGAAGCAGCCCTTTAAACTGGCCAGGGCAGGTGGCAGGTAGCGGCTGCCCCCACCACCACCTCCCCTCAGAGCCGTATCCTCGTGGCTGCCGGCACGAGCTCTCCCCTCAGCCTCCCCTCCACGCTACCCTGTGATGCTGCGGTCAGAAGCAGCCCTTTAAACTGGCCAGGGCAGGCGGCAGGTAGCGGCTGCCCCCACCACCACCTCCCCTCAGAGCCGTATCCTCGTGGCTGGCGGCACGAGCTCTCCCCTCAGCCTCCCCTCCACGCTACCCTGTGATGCTGCGGTCAGAAGCAGCCCTTTAAACTGGCCAGGGCAGGCGGCAGGTAGCGGCTGCCCCCACCACCACCTCCCCTCAGAGCCGTATCCTCGTGGCTGGCGGCACGAGCTCTCCCCTCAGCCTCCCCTCCACCCTACCCTGTGATGCTGCGGTCAGAAGCAGCCCTTTAAACTGGCCAGGGCAGGCGGCAGGTAGCGGCTGCCCCCACCACCACCTCCCCTCACAGCCGTGGCATCGTGGCAGGCGGCACGAGCTCTCCCCTCAGGCTCCCCTCCACGCTACCCTGTGATGCTGCGGTCAGAAGCAGCCCTTTAAACTGGCCAGGGCAGGTGGCAGGTAGCGGCTGCCCCCACCACCACCTCCCCTCAGAGCCGTATCCTCGTGGCTGGCGGCACGAGCTCTCCCCTCAGCCTCCCCTCCACGCTACCCTGTGATGCTGCGGTCAGAAACAGCCCTTTAAACTGGCCAGGGCAGGTGGCAGGTAGCGGCTGCCCCCACCACCACCTCCCCTCAGAGCCGTATCCTCGTGGCTGGCGGCACGAGCTCTCCCCTCAGCCTCCCCTCCACGCTACCCTGTGATGCTGCGGTCAGAAGCAGCCCTTTAAACTGGCCAGGGCAGGCGGCAGGTAGCGGCTGCCCCCACCACCACCTCCCCTCACAGCCGTATCCTCGTGGCTGGCAGCACGAGCTCTCCCCTCAGCCTCCCCTCCACGCTACCCTGTGATGCTGCGGTCAGAAGCAGCCCTTTAAACTGGCCAGGGCAGGCGGCAGGTAGCGGCTGCCCCCACCACCACCTCCCCTCACAGCCGTATCCTCGTGGCTGGCGGCACGAGCTCTCCCCTCAGCCTCCCCTCCACGCTACCCTGTGATGCTGCGGTCAGAAGCAGCCCTTTAAACTGGCCAGGGCAGGTGGCAGGTAGCGGCTGCCCCCACCACCACCTCCCCTCAGAGCCATATCCTCGTGGCTGGCGGCACGAGCTCTCCCCTCAGCCTCCCCTCCACGCTACCCTGTGATGCTGCGGTCAGAAGCAGCCCTTTAAACTGGCCAGAGCAGGCGGCAGGTAGCGGCTGTCCCCACCACCACCTCCCCTCAGAGCCGTATCGTCGTGGCTGGCGGCACGAGCTCTCCCCTCAGCCTCCCCTCCACGCTACCCTGTGATGCTGCGGTCAGAAGCAGCCCTTTAAACTGGCCAGGGCAGGTGGCAGGTAGCGGCTGCCCCCACCACCACCTCCCCTCAGAGCCGTATCCTCGTGGCTGGCGGCACGAGCTCTCCCCTCAGCCTCCCCTCCACGCTACCCTGTGATGCTGCGGTCAGAAGCAGCCCTTTAAACTGGCCAGAGCAGGCAGCAGGTAGCGGCTGTCCCCACCACCACCTCCCCTCAGAGCCGTATCCTCGTGGCTGGCGGCACGAGCTCTCCCCTCAGCCTCCCCTCCACGCTACCCTGTGATGCTGCGGTCAGAAGCAGCCCTTTAAACTGGCCAGGGCAGGTGGCAGGTAGCGGCTGCCCCCACCACCACCTCCCCTCAGAGCCGTATCCTCGTGGCTGGCGGCACGAGCTCTCCCCTCAGCCTCCCCTCCATGCTACCCTGTGATGCTGCGGTCAGAAGCAGCCCTTTAAACTGGCCAGAGCAGGCGGCAGGTAGCGGCTGCCCCCACCACCACCTCCCCTCAGAGCCGTATCCTCGTGGCTGGCGGCACGAGCTCTCCCCTCAGCCTCCCCTCCACGCTACCCTGTGATGCTGCGGTCAGAAGCAGTCCTTTAAACTGGCCAGGGCAGGTGGCAGGTAGCGGCTGCCCCCACCACCACCTCCCCTCAGAGCCGTATCCTCGTGGCTGGCGGCACGAGCTCTCCCCTCAGCCTCCCCTCCACGCTACCCTGTGATGCTGCGGTCAGAAGCAGCCCTTTAAACTGGCCAGGGCAGGCGGCAGGTAGCGGCTGCCCCCACCACCACCTCCCCTCAGAGCCGTATCCTCGTGGCTGGCGGCACGAGCTCTCCCCTCAGCCTCCCCTCCACGCTACCCTGTGATGCTGCGGTCAGAAGCAGCCCTTTAAACTGGCCAGGGCAGGTGGCAGGTAGCGGCTGCCCCCACCACCACCTCCCCTCAGAGCCGTATCCTCGTGGCTGGCGGCACGAGCTCTCCCCTCAGCCTCCCCTCCACGCTACCCTGTGATGCTGCGGTCAGAAGCAGCCCTTTAAACTGGCCAGGGCAGGTGGCAGGTAGCGGCTGCCCCCACCACCACCTCCCCTCAGAGCCGTATCCTCGTGGCTGGCGGCACGAGCTCTCCCCTCAGCCTCCCCTCCACGCTACCCTGTGATGCTGCGGTCAGAAGCAGCCCTTTAAACTGGCCAGAGCAGGCGGCAGGTAGCGGCTGCCCCCACCACCACCTCCCCTCAGAGCCGTATCCTCGTGGCAGGCGGCACGAGCTCTCCCCTCAGCCTCCCTCCACGCTACCCTGTGATGCTGCGGTCAGAAGCAGCCCTTTAAACTGGCCAGGGCAGGTGGCAGGTAGCGGCTGCCCCCACCACCACCTCCCCTCAGAGCCGTATCCTCGTGGCTGGCGGCACGAGCTCTCCCCTCAGCCTCCCCTCCACGCTACCCTGTGATGCTGCGGTCAGAAGCAGCCCTTTAAACTGGCCAGGGCAGGTGGCAGGTAGCGGCTGCCCCCACCACCACCTCCCCTCAGAGCCGTATCCTCGTGGCTGGCGGCACGAGCTCTCCCCTCAGCCTCCCCTCCACGCTACCCTGTGATGCTGCGGTCAGAAGCAGCCCTTTAAACTGGCCAGGGCAGGTGGCAGGTAGCGGCTGCCCCCACCACCACCTCCCCTCAGAGCCGTATCCTCGTGGCTGGCGGCACGAGCTCTCCCCTCAGCCTCCCCTCCACGCTACCCTGTGATGCTGCGGTCAGAAGCAGCCCTTTAAACTGGCCAGGGCAGGCGGCAGGTAGCGGCTGCCCCCACCACCACCTCCCCTCAGAGCCGTATCCTCGTGGCTGGCGGCACGAGCTCTCCCCTCAGCCTCCCCTCCACGCTACCCTGTGATGCTGCGGTCAGAAGCAGCCCTTTAAACTGGCCAGGGCAGGTGGCAGGTAGCGGCTGCCCCCACCACCACCTCCCCTCAGAGCCGTATCCTCGTGGCTGGCGGCACGAGCTCTCCCCTCAGCCTCCCCTCCACGCTACCCTGTGATGCTGCGGTCAGAAGCAGCCCTTTAAACTGGCCAGAGCAGGCGGCAGGTAGCGGCTGCACCCACCACCACCTCCCCTCAGAGCCGTATCCTCGTGGCAGGCGGCACGAGCTCTCCCCTCAGCCTCCCCTCCACGCTACCCTGTGATGCTGCGGTCAGAAGCAGCCCTTTAAACTGGCCAGGGCAGGTGGCAGGTAGCGGCTGCCCCCACCACCACCTCCCCTCAGAGCCGTATCCTCGTGGCTGGCGGCACGAGCTCTCCCCTCAGCCTCCCCTCCAGGCTACCCTGTGATGCTGCGGTCAGAAGCAGCCCTTTAAACTGGCCAGGGCAGGTGGCAGGTAGCGGCTGCCCCCACCACCACCTCCCCTCAGAGCCGTATCCTCGTGGCTGGCGGCACGAGGTCTCCCCTCAGCCTCCCCTCCACGCTACCCTGTGATGCTGCGGTCAGAAGCAGCCCTTTAAACTGGCCAGGGCAGGTGGCAGGTAGCGGCTGCCCCCACCACCACCTCCCCTCAGAGCCGTATCCTCGTGGCTGGCGGCACGAGCTCTCCCCTCAGCCTCCCCTCCACGCTACCCTGTGATGCTGCGGTCAGAAGCAGCCCTTTAAACTGGCCAGAGCAGGCGGCAGGTAGCGGCTGCCCCCCCCACCACCTCCCCTCAGAGCCGTATCCTCGTGGCAGGCGGCACGAGCTCTCCCCTCAGCCTCCCCTCCACGCTACCCTGTGATGCTGCGGTCAGAAGCAGCCCTTTAAACTGGCCAGGGCAGGTGGCAGGTAGCGGCTGCCCCCACCACCACCTCCCCTCAGAGCCGTATCCTCGTGGCTGGCGGCACGAGCTCTCCCCTCAGCCTCCCCTCCACGCTACCCTGTGATGCTGCGGTCAGAAGCAGCCCTTTAAACTGGCCAGAGCAGGCGGCAGGTAGCGGCTGCCCCCACCACCACCTCCCCTCAGAGCCGTATCCTCGTGGCTGGCGGCACGAGCTCTCCCCTCAGCCTCCCCTCCACGCTACCCTGTGATGCTGCGGTCAGAAGCAGCCCTTTAAACTGGCCAGGGCAGGTGGCAGGTAGCGGCTGCCCCCACCACCACCTCCCCTCAGAGCCGTATCCTCGTGGCTGGCGGCACGAGCTCTCCCCTCAGCCTCCCCTCCACGCTACCCTGTGATGCTGCGGTCAGAAGCAGCCCTTTAAACTGGCCAGAGCAGGCGGCAGGTAGCGGCTGCCCCCACCACCACCTCCCCTCAGAGCCGTATCCTCGTGGCAGGCGGCACGAGCTCTCCCCTCAGCCTCCCCTCCACGCTACCCTGTGATGCTGCGGTCAGAAGCAGCCCTTTAAACTGGCCAGGGCAGGTGGCAGGTAGCGGCTGCCCCCACCACCACCTCCCCTCAGAGCCGTATCCTCGTGGCTGGCGGCACGAGCTCTCCCCTCAGCCTCCCCTCCACGCTACCCTGTGATGCTGCGGTCAGAAGCAGCCCTTTAAACTGGCCAGGGCAGGTGGCAGGTAGCGGCTGCCCCCACCACCACCTCCCCTCAGAGCCGTATCCTCGTGGCTGGCGGCACGAGCTCTCCCCTCAGCCTCCCCTCCACGCTACCCTGTGATGCTGCGGTCAGAAGCAGCCCTTTAAACTGGCCAGGGCAGGCGGCAGGTAGCGGCTGCCCCCACCACCACCTCCCCTCAGAGCCGTATCCTCGTGGCTGGCGGCACGAGCTCTCCCCTCAGCCTCCCCTCCACGCTACCCTGTGATGCTGTGGTCAGAAGCAGCCCTTTAAACTGGCCAGGGCAGGCGGCAGGTAGCGGCTGCCCCCACCACCACCTCCCCTCAGAGCCGTATCCTCGTGGCTGGCGGCACGAGCTCTCCCCTCAGCCTCCCCTCCACGCTACCCTGTGATGCTGCGGTCAGAAGCAGCCCTTTAAACTGGCCAGGGCAGGTGGCAGGTAGCGGCTGCCCCCACCACCACCTCCCCTCAGAGCCGTATCCTCGTGGCTGGCGGCACGAGCTCTCCCCTCAGCCTCCCCTCCACGCTACCCTGTGATGCTGCGGTCAGAAGCAGCCCTTTAAACTGGCCAGGGCAGGTGGCAGGTAGCGGCTGCCCCCACCACCACCTCCCCTCAGAGCCGTATCCTCGTGGCTGGCGGCACGAGCTCTCCCCTCAGCCTCCCCTCCACGCTACCCTGTGATGCTGCGGTCAGAAGCAGCCCTTTAAACTGGCCAGGGCAGGTGGCAGGTAGCGGCTGCCCCCACCACCACCTCCCCTCAGAGCCGTATCCTCGTGGCTGGCGGCACGAGCTCTCCCCTCAGCCTCCCCTCCACGCTACCCTGTGATGCTGCGGTCAGAAGCAGCCCTTTAAACTGGCCAGAGCAGGCGGCAGGTAGCGGCTGCCCCCACCACCACCTCCCCTCAGAGCCGTATCCTCGTGGCAGGCGGCACGAGCTCTCCCCTCAGCCTCCCCTCCACGCTACCCTGTGATGCTGCGGTCAGAAGCAGCCCTTTAAACTGGCCAGGGCAGGTGGCAGGTAGCGGCTGCCCCCACCACCACCTCCCCTCAGAGCCGTATCCTCGTGGCTGGCGGCACGAGCTCTCCCCTCAGCCTCCCCTCCACGCTACCCTGTGATGCTGCGGTCAGAAGCAGCCCTTTAAACTGGCCAGGGCAGGTGGCAGGTAGCGGCTGCCCCCACCACCACCTCCCCTCAGAGCCGTATCCTCGTGGCTGGCGGCACGAGCTCTCCCCTCAGCCTCCCCTCCACGCTACCCTGTGATGCTGCGGTCAGAAGCAGCCCTTTAAACTGGCCAGGGCAGGCGGCAGGTAGCGGCTGCCCCCACCACCACCTCCCCTCAGAGCCGTATCCTCGTGGCTGGCGGCACGAGCTCTCCCCTCAGCCTCCCCTCCACGCTACCCTGTGATGCTGCGGTCAGAAGCAGCCCTTTAAACTGGCCAGGGCAGGCGGCAGGTAGCGGCTGCCCCCACCACCACCTCCCCTCAGAGCCGTATCCTCGTGGCTGGCGGCACGAGCTCTCCCCTCAGCCTCCCCTCCACGCTACCCTGTGATGCTGCGGTCAGAAGCAGCCCTTTAAACTGGCCAGGGCAGGTGGCAGGTAGCGGCTGCCCCCACCACCACCTCCCCTCAGAGCCGTATCCTCGTGGCTGGCGGCACGAGCTCTCCCCTCAGCCTCCCCTCCACGCTACCCTGTGATGCTGCGGTCAGAAGCAGCCCTTTAAACTGGCCAGAGCAGGCGGCAGGTAGCGGCTGCCCCCACCACCACCTCCCCTCAGAGCCGTATCCTCGTGGCAGGCGGCACGAGCTCTCCCCTCAGCCTCCCCTCCACGCTACCCTGTGATGCTGCGGTCAGAAGCAGCCCTTTAAACTGGCCAGGGCAGGTGGCAGGTAGCGGCTGCCCCCACCACCACCTCCCCTCAGAGCCGTATCCTCGTGGCTGGCGGCACGAGCTCTCCCCTCAGCCTCCCCTCCACGCTACCCTGTGATGCTGCGGTCAGAAGCAGCCCTTTAAACTGGCCAGGGCAGGTGGCAGGTAGCGGCTGCCCCCACCACCACCTCCCCTCAGAGCCGTATCCTCGTGGCTGGCGGCACGAGCTCTCCCCTCAGCCTCCCCTCCACGCTACCCTGTGATGCTGCGGTCAGAAGCAGCCCTTTAAACTGGCCAGGGCAGGTGGCAGGTAGCGGCTGCCCCCACCACCACCTCCCCTCAGAGCCGTATCCTCGTGGCTGGCGGCACGAGCTCTCCCCTCAGCCTCCCCTCCACGCTACCCTGTGATGCTGCGGTCAGAAGCAGCCCTTTAAACTGGCCAGAGCAGGCGGCAGGTAGCGGCTGCCCCCACCACCACCTCCCCTCAGAGCCGTATCCTCGTGGCTGGCGGCACGAGCTCTCCCCTCAGCCTCCCCTCCACGCTACCCTGTGATGCTGCGGTCAGAAGCAGCCCTTTAAACTGGCCAGGGCAGGTGGCAGGTAGCGGCTGCCCCCACCACCACCTCCCCTCAGAGCCGTATCCTCGTGGCTGGCGGCACGAGCTCTCCCCTCAGCCTCCCCTCCACGCTACCCTGTGATGCTGCGGTCAGAAGCAGCCCTTTAAACTGGCCAGGGCAGGTGGCAGGTAGCGGCTGCCCCCACCACCACCTCCCCTCAGAGCCGTATCCTCGTGGCAGGCGGCACGAGCTCTCCCCTCAGCCTCCCCTCCACGCTACCCTGTGATGCTGCGGTCAGAAGCAGCCCTTTAAACTGGCCAGGGCAGGTGGCAGGTAGCGGCTGCCCCCACCACCACCTCCCCTCAGAGCCGTATCCTCGTGGCTGGCGGCACGAGCTCTCCCCTCAGCCTCCCCTCCACGCTACCCTGTGATGCTGCGGTCAGAAGCAGCCCTTTAAACTGGCCAGGGCAGGTGGCAGGTAGCGGCTGCCCCCACCACCACCTCCCCTCAGAGCCGTATCCTCGTGGCTGGCGGCACGAGCTCTCCCCTCAGCCTCCCCTCCACGCTACCCTGTGATGCTGCGGTCAGAAGCAGCCCTTTAAACTGGCCAGAGCAGGCGGCAGGTAGCGGCTGCCCCCACCACCACCTCCCCTCAGAGCCGTATCCTCGTGGCTGGCGGCACGAGCTCTCCCCTCAGCCTCCCCTCCACGCTACCCTGTGATGCTGCGGTCAGAAGCAGCCCTTTAAACTGGCCAGAGCAGGCGGCAGGTAGCGGCTGCCCCCACCACCACCTCCCCTCAGAGCCGTATCCTCGTGGCTGGCGGCACGAGCTCTCCCCTCAGCCTCCCCTCCACGCTACCCTCTGACGTGCGAGAGGCACCCTAAGCCAGCGATCCGCCTGACACCTGCTAGCATCTTACGGAACTACGAGGGGAGCACAGGACAGTGTTTTAGGGGGGACTGCTCCTCTGTATGTGTTACTCTGTGCTTAAACCAACTGTCCGACCGTGGCGAAACTCCTGCCAGCCATTCAGGCGTTTCGGAGTGACACTGCCGCGCCTTCGCATTGGACACAGCCCTTTGACCCACGGCTTTTTATTCCGTCGAGAGGTTCCACCGATTTGTGATGCTTGTGGCGTGCAAATCACTATACGCCACATTTTGATTCAGTGTATTTTACATCGTGCTGAGGGGGCAGCGGCTAATATTGGTGGTGCCCTGCCCACTATTTTAGCTGACGACGAGGCGAGTGTGACGAACGTTTCACAATTTTCTGAACGTTCCCGACTCTGGCCTAAGCTCTTAAGGTTTCAGTGTGTTACAGGAGGGCTCTCTGATGCCTCTAACACCAGCGATCAGCGTCCCTCCATACTCGGACATTTTCTTTTAAGGACTTGTAAGGTTGGGTACTTCAGTCGGCCAACTTCCACCGCTAATTGGCAATATGTGTTCTCGTTGTTGCGAATACCTACTTTAGTTACTGTTGTCTAATTCTTTTGTCAGGGCGCTAAGACCGTTGCTGTTGTGCGGCCAAAACATCCTATCCTATCGTATCCTATCGTATCGTATCCTGCCCTGTGCTTCCCGCTCACTACACGGAAGGCCCGGGCAGTCGGCCGTGACGTCACTGCCCCGCCCACACGGTCGGCTGTCGCACAGCGACACGACACGACAGCGCGGTGTCAACCGCTGCCTCACACGCCGTCTCTGGTAATCAGACAAAGTAATCAAACGTACACTACGGCTCCCCTTGACATACGTGTCCCTTGATGCAAACGTTTGTTCCAGCTAACTCATCCTTCAGCCCGCTTTTAAACATTGTACAATTCTCATCAGCACTAGAAACGCGACACTCACAATATATCCGCGTTTCGTATAGCGTTCTGTGCGGCACAATCGACATTATTGTACAGTCTTACATTTAATTCGTACGTGCAGATTATTTGTGTCTTACAGTTTCCAATTCGGTGCTATTCTTGGGTTTAAGGAGAAATTTTTGTATGTGTTTTTTTTTGTAAAACTTTGTGCTTCTTACTCGTCAATTTAGCATTTTATAGATACTGAAGATTTTTGCATTGTTCCCCCCTCTCCGTAATGAAGGAGCCAGTAATATGTTGCTCGTTCAGAGAGTACTATTTTCACTTATTGAACGCTGATAATCTTTCAGTAGTGATAATTGTTTAGAAACTCTCTTCATCTCATCATCGATACAAACTTGCTATGCTCCTATACTCTCATCTACTTTTTTTTCGTTGGTGACAGTGAAGGCAGCTCGTTAAGTGCACATTTACAACCTCGCGATCTTCTGTCTTTTTTTCTTTTCTTTTCTTTTCTTTTCTTTTTGTTGGCTAAGTCGATACAGCAACCGAAGCGGCTGTAATAAGAAGCAATATAGGAAGTGGCTGTATGGAGTTTGTCGACAGTGGCGTAATGCGCAGATAGGAGAAAAGAGTCTGTCCTGACCCCCCCCCCTGCCTCCAGGAGGCGGGTGCTGGCGTCTGATTGGCTGCCGGTCGTCCGCTGCCTTCTGCACGGTCGTTCTCTGCGTCTGGCGTGTGGCGCTGACGTCACGCCACAGCAGACAGACTGAATGTGTGTCATTGCAACACGAGGACGAAGGGACAAACCCTTCAAAGAATCTTAACGGGAGAGCGACCGAGTGTCGTACTTCTGCGAGAGACCCACCTCGCAGACGAAACTATCGACCGACTCGAAACGCCGGCTCCGTTGACCACGAGGAGCGCGGTGCGGCCGCCCTAGTGGAGAATGAAGTCCTGAGGGGAGTATACACAATAATGGGACAACGGACACTGTATAATGTCTACAAACGTCTGTCACAGAAATGGTCCATAGATATCTTACCCAACGCTAACCACCCAGCAGTTTATGCTGGTGATTTCGACTCCAAATCAAATGTTCAAGTGTTTGTAGAACTTATGGGACTTAGCTACGGGGTCATCAGTCCCGAAGCTTACAAACTACTTATGAAGTAGCTAACACTAAGGATGGCACAAATATCCGTGCCCGAGGGGGGATTCGAACCCCCGACCGTAGTGGCCGTGCAGACCGTGACTGGAGCGCCTCAGTCCCCTCGGCCACCGCGGCCGGCTTTTGACTCCCAACATAGCAGATGGGGTTACCCGAGGCCCTCAGCTGAAGCCCTTGGACTAAATGACTGGGCAGACAACCGGGACCTGCACCTCACCTACTGTTCGACGAAGCCAGCTTCACATCGAAGGCTCGGGGCACAACCTCCACACCTGACCTGACCCTCGTCTCACGTGCAGCTACCAGATTACCCGTGCAAGGAACGGGGAGGGTCCTAGCGGCTTTCCCGCGATGCCAACACCGCCCAGTAAGAGTAGAGGTCGGACTATCAATCGCAGTCATAAAAAGTCCTCCAATCCCCCGCTGGAATCTCAGGAAAGCTGACTGGATGAAATACAGATGCCTCGTCGAGAAGACGATAAATCCAGTGCCGGGTTAAGCCAGCGCGGGGCCGCTATCAGAAACTGACAAACAGCCCGTGGGTTGACAGGACTTTAGGAAATGTGGTTTAGGATATAAAATAAAACACGATTATTACAAATAAACTTTTCTCGATTTAATTTCGGCAAAATTAGAAATGATGCAAGTTACATCAATTTCTCTGAGCAAATCGTATTCTATATTCATTATACTGAGGTCATTTAGACGTTCCTGTGCCATCGTATTTCTTAATTCATTTTTAATGCGCTTTAACGTTGAAAAAGAACGTTCTCCACCGCAGTTGGTGATCATCAAAGATAAGTAAATGCGTAAGGCTAGTTCTACATTTGGAAAAAACGATCCTAATGAATTTTCCATTAACAATTTGTAAATTTGCAGTTCTAAAGCTTCGTTCTTTTCTCTGTCAATGGCAGCAGCGACATCCGTTTTCAGGAGCTCAGCGAACTGTACCAGCTCGTCGCCAAGCGACTCTTCCGAATCATCTGGGTAAGCATTCACGACATTGGGAGTTCATTTCGAGATCTCTTCTGCTGTAAGAGATTTAAAGTCCCGTAATATTCCAAAAATATTAGTCAAGTGAAGGTATTTTTCCATGCGTGTAGCTAATGCAGTCAGCACATTGTCAATTATCACAATAAACACCTGAAATTCAAAATGTTCTCCACGTGTCTGCTTTTCTACAACTTAATCGAGTGTAGTCGACCCACTAAAATGGTCGTACTCTTTAATTCGCGTGTGTCGTCTTTAAGTTTCTTACTGATATTGTTCACAGTTAGTCAGGGATTTGACTTTAGTCTCAGTTTATGAAAATGCGAACCTGATTGATTGGATATATTCATGTAAGGATTTATAAAGTGCTCATATCTTGATCAGACGACTGCAGCGAAACTCCAGTCGCTTGCAAGCGTTCTGGGGTTCTGCTCCATGCGACACACATCACTCCCGTTCCAACTCACTCGTTTTCAAAAACAGCCCCTCAGCCTGACTGCGGCACTCTACCTTTTGATGCACATTAGCAGACGTGTCATTCAAAACTTGTTTGACGGTATTAAAACCAAATAGAAGCCCCTTTGTAGCATCATCTCTGGCCGACCACCTAGTGTCTGATAACCTTTTCAAAATTTTAGTGCTTTCATTTTTCAGTGCTTTCAAAAGAAGGCTCCATCGATAGGTAGAAGTGGAAAAAATGTATAGAGGCTTTCAAGGAAATAAAAGAAACTGGATGCTTCTGTACAACATTCTACAGCACACTTGGCGACCAAATTTAGCGAATGTGAAAAACAGGGAATATATTCAGCACACTTATTTATATCTTTAATTCGTGCTCCTAAGCCGGTATACCTGCCACTCATATTACTGGCATTGTCATAGCTTCAAAAAATGTTCAAATGTTTGTAGAACTTATGGGACTTAACTGCGGGGTCATCAGTCCCTAAACTTACAAACTACTTACGAACTAGCTAAGTCTAAGGACGGCACTAATATCCATGCCCGAGGGGGGATTCGAACCCCCGACCGTAGTGGCCGTGCAGACCGTGACTGGAGCGCCTCAGTCCCCTCGGCCACCGCGGCCGACTGCCATAGCTTTGTCCACGGCAATCTTTGATATTAATTCCATTCTCTACTAAAGAAGGTTATAAGCTTAGGGAGAGTTGTTCAGCAGTATGACCCTCCATGTCCAAAAACTTCACAAATCTTTCCACTGGTCCAGATGGTAGGACATAGCGCACTACCAGTCAGTTGATCTACGTGAGATATATCAGTAGAATCCAGTCAGACTGAATGGTATCTGAATCTCTTAATTTTGCAAATAATATGAATCAGTAAGGCTGATGCAATTAGATGGGTAAATTCCTCGCACGTTGTTTTCGACAAGTATGTCCTTTTCCTTTATTTGCATGAATACGCATATGTGTTGGGTCAGAAACACATCAAACTTGGCTAGTAACTGTAATACCCTAAATAATTTTCATTATGGGGTGAACCAACAATTTCGTCACTACCTCAGCTGCAAAAACTAACTGCAACTATTCGCTCTAAGAGTGTTCGCCAAGACTTTCGTTCGCTCTCAGTTTGGCTTACAAGTTGAGAATCGACACGTGCGTTCTTGTTTTTACGAACTAACATACAAAACAGAACAGTCGCCCTTTGCTTTCTGGAAAGCACAACCAAACTCTCATGTAAGTTTTATTCGTTTGTTTATGTTTATATGTGAAAAACGACTTTCTACAGAATCTTGGCTTATTTCCCTTCTCGTTTATTTTCTTTGAAGCCAAATAAACTACTGTTTATGTGCTGAATTTCAGTCCTTTCTTTCATAATCAAATAATCTCTGTCAAAGTTGCTTGGCCTCTCACCAATCGTTAGAATACGTTTTACTTTCACTTTGTGTTCCACTTGCACAACATGCAGTAACTTCACAAGCCTGTATTATGTTTTCGACTGCTCTGTCTTGAAGACCAGGTCTCTGGGCCGTAGGACTTCCCACGCTTTTCATTTCAGTTTGGCTTGGAGATGATGTGGCTGAACTGGGAAGACTTGCCGTCTGTTCAGTTGGTGCATCACTTGTGGAAAACGTTGCACATTCTGATGAATCTTCTGTAGTGTAACTATCATCCTTCCAATCAACTACAGCTTTTGTATTTTGTACTTCATTTTCTGTATATTCGGCAAAATCATTCTGAACATCAAAAAGCTCAGACAGTTTACGTGTTTTAGATACAACAGCATCCGTCTCTCTCTCCTTTTCGCCCCTTGCTTTACGCTCTGCACTTCCAGAAGTGTAGTGGCGTCCAGTATCTCTGTCTGCTGCCCATGGTGGTTAGCCAAATCTATGCAGAACGGAAAATAAATTACAAAATAAAATGGAACACTACTTTTTAATCGGACTGCTTAACACGTAAGTATCATAAATAACACGAGGGTTGGAACTTTAATAGTGGCAACTATTTATTTGTAATTCATATCAAATAGCTTCACGTTTCAAAGCTTTACTGTCTTTCAAAGTAGTCACCAGCATTGTGTACAAGCCGTTACCAGCGATGTGGAAGTCGTGGGATACTGTTAGTGTGGTGTCGCACAAGTCCAAAGTGCGCGCCACCTACTTTCGCCGCGCGCCGCCATGCACGCACGGCGCGGCGTTCTTGCGACGACAGCCACGAGCGCCCTCTGCTGCAACTCCGCTCGTGGCCACCACTGAACGACATCGTTCACTTGGGACTCAGATAGAAACCAGTTAGCACTTCGGAATCAGATAGGCACCAGTAAAGACTTGACTATCGGACAGGCACTAGGCAGACCTCTAACTCAACTACGTATCAGCATTCTGCAGTACTGAGCAATGTAAAAGTATTGTATAAATTCTGTGCAATATATATCTCGTTCTAATTTACTCTAGTGTTTCTAGTTTCTGGCTGCTCCCCTCCGTACCTGCACAAGCGTGCGTCCTTTATTCCTGTGTCGGTCTCATTCCACTCGGCCACCGACACCTACGACGGAAACGAGACACAAAAGCGGCGAAGAGGCTGGGACACAAAAGTTAGCAACACCGGCTGCGTTTAAAGTTCGAGCGCAGCGGTTTATCGTCCAACGAAGCTCTGCTACAGTTGAAGCGAATGCCATGAACTGCTTCCTTCATCTTAGTTGAAGTGACAGGGCTTAAGTTGTGGGAGTGTGGCGGTTGGTACAACACTGGTGAGACCGGCAGTCGAACAAAGCCGTCGCCACTCGCGACATGGGCGGCCGTGCATCGCCCTGCAGCTGATGACTGGATCCCGCGGGAAGCGCCACCGCTCCCTCCCATAAGTCGCTCATTCTGTTAACACAGTGGCGACCAGCCTGGTGCTGCTAAGACTGTCCTACGACTTGCACATCGCTGGTAACGGCTCTGGGGCACACTTCCAGGGGAGTGCAGTTCTGTTGTGGTTAAGTGTTAGCAGCTGTTTTTAGCGAAAATGGCAGAATTGCAAGCGACGCGGATATCCGCATGTTTTGTGCGCCTAAAGAGCGACGTATCTGCCCAGTAACTTGTAATTTGGGGCTGTTTGCTGATGATGCTGTGCTGTATGGGAGGGTGTCCTCTGTAGCTGACTGTAATAGCGTACAGGATGACTGGACAAAATTTATAGTTGGTGTAAAGAATGGCGGCTAGAAAAATGTAAGGTGATGCGCATGAGTAGGAGTAACAATCCCATAATGTTCGAATACAGCATTAGTAGTGAGCTTCTTGATGCTGTCGCGTCGTTCATATATCTAGGCGTAACTTTGCAGAGCGATATGAAATGGAACGAGCATGTAAGGACAGTTGTGAGTAAGGAGGACAGCCGACTTCGGTTTATTGGGAGAAGTTTGGGAAGATGTACTTCACCTGTAAAGGAGACCGCGTATGAAACGCTTGTACGACCACGTCTTGAGTATTGCTCAAGTGTTTGGGACCCGCAGCAGATCGGTTTGAAGGAAGACATAGAGGCGGTTCAGAGGCGAGCAGCTAGATTTGTTACCGGTAGGTTCGACCAATGCGCGAGTGTCACGGAAATGCTCCGGAAACTCAATTGGGAATCGCTGGAGTAAAGATGCCGTTCTTTTCGTGAATTTCTGTTGAGGAAATTTAGAGGCCCGGAATTTGAAGCTGAGTGTAGTACGATCTTGCTGCCGCCTACTTACATTTCGCGTAGTGATCACAAAGACAAGATAAGAGAAATTAGGGCTCTTACGGAGACATAAACGCATTCTTTTTTCCTCGTTGTATTTGGGAGTGGAATAGGATAAGAAATGCCTAGTAGTGGTACAGTGTACCCTCCGCCACGCACCTTACGGTGGATTGCGGAGTATGTATGTAGATGCAGATGTAGAACGTCTGTAGAAATGTCAGACGAAAACTTGAAGACAGCGGAAGTGTGTTCTCATCTCCTTGCCTCATCCGCATAGAAAACTGATCATTTCTTTCACGTATGAAATATCGTCTCCCGCTATGGTCACGTTTTGCATTGCCTCTTGAGTCATAAGGTAGGTTTTGATTTATGCCGATTTTTTTTTTTTTAATTTGTACAATTTTATTTTCCACTTCAGTTTTATGTGTGCGCTCAGCACCCCCCGGAGCAGCACAGAGTGTGCGCCGCTGGTGTTTAGAACACACGAGAGTTAAGACATCCCGCATACTGGCTTTCCGACATCTCGATGACGTCATGGGTCAAAGCAGACCGGTGGTATCCCAGTCTACAGTTATGCCTGTTTGTTTTATCGATTGTACATTGCGCTTTTTTTATTAATTAATGTTTAAAAATATAATATATTTGTCAATTTTTAATTGCATGTTGATAATTTCTCTGTTTTTGATCAACAATATTAATGTAGCATTCTATGTAAAGATAAGGTAAAAAGGTAAAGCAGTCAACAATTCGAAGATTGGTTTGAACACCACAGTGCTTTACTAGGCATGGTCCTGTTTGGAGGTGGTATGCCGTTGCCTTCCTCCGACCTTTGAACTGACTTACCCAGCCAGTTATAGGGGGACCTACAGTTTAACGTGGGTTCCGAACCACGGTGCTACTCCGTATTTTTCACATCAGCAATACTGCCAGAGGTGAAAGAAGTGGAAAGTGACAGATAAAAATCCTAGGACCTGGCCGGGATCGAACCCGGGACCCTTGGATTTGTAGTCTGACACTCAACCACTGTGCAACCGAGGCGCACCGCAATAATCGAAATATCGATATTTTTCTTAGGATTATATGGATATTCTTTATAAATATTGCTACGATATATATTGGTATTTTTTAAAATTTTGCTCATGCCTAAGCTCAGTGGCGGCTGGTGATAATGTCCTAATATGCTGCAGCACACTGTACATATATTTCTAAAATTATGCCGTTTCTCTTCGAATGCAAGCGAGAAATCGCTATAAAATTACATCCTTTCTCTTGGAATACGAGCCGGATATCACAATAAAATTATGCCAATTCCTTTCCAATGCGTATTAGAACGCTAGTAATAAGGATGAAAACGCATTTTGCAGTGCTCTCGCCGCGACAGCTGAAAACCAGCTCCGTGTGCTGGAGTGGGACTCAGCCGCGCTGGTACGTGCGCAGAGAGGCGGCGCAGTCGTCTGCTCGCTAGTGCGCATGCGCAGACGTGACGTCAGGCCTGGCGGCTCGTGTGTGCCGAGACCGACTGCAGCACCAGACCAATATTTCTCTTCGCACTGCGTGTGACGGCTGCGGAAGAATAGTGTATGACGAATACTGCGGCACACAGAGTCAAACAGCGCGCTGGCTCAGGCGTCTTGCGCGTTGTCTCTCAAACCTACCTGCGTGAGGCTCGTATTCAAACACCTCTGAGTCTAAATTTTTAATTTCTGTGAATAAAATTAATATTTTTAAACGTTATATTTACTCAATTCAATTCAATTGTTTGTAAATCTATCGGACCAAACTGCGTGGTCATCAGTCCGTAGCTTACAAACTACTTACACCTAGGTAAACTAACCTAAGGACAAACACACACACCCATGCCCTAGGGAGGACTTGAACCTCCACGGCGTTTATCACCCCGTTTACATGGGCTCCCAAAACCGGATTTCGTAAACCGATTTCCCAGTTCCGCTTTCGGTTGGTCATGTAAACTCTCCAAAATCGATTCTGGAAATCCGCTTCTCTAAAGCGGTTTTCCAGTTCCACAATCGATTTTCGTGCCCATGTAAACGCAACCGTTTTTGAAGCGTTCTTGGCTTGTCACATTGTGTTTTCTTGTGAAGAATTTTCGGCACATATCGAAAGAGTGATATTTTCTAATGTGAAATAAAAGTGTAAATATTAGAGTGAACATAAATATGTGTATTTAAATAAAGAAAAATAGCGATTGTGGAGACTAAATAAGGAACTGAATCAGCTGTTTTCAGGCCGCCATTTTAAGTGAGCTTCGAAATCCGATTCAGGCTATGCCATGTAAACACGACAGCGAAAATCGGTTTTCGTCTTCCGGAAGATGTGTTGCATGTAAACGTAGTGTATATTTACTACCTGCAGTGAATACGTGCAGTTGGCAGCGCTGTTATAGTCCTGTGAAGTTGGCACCCCTTTTTTGGAAAATGTACATTTTTTTCAGAGTTCTAGACAGATATACAATAGTTCTGGAGTTCTCTGTACAAAATTTAAATAGTTCTGCAGAATTTCGTGAAATATCGCAATTCTGAATAGTGGGAGAGCTGTGAAGTTGGCACCCCTTTTTTCAAAATTGTAATTTTTTTTTTCAGAGTTCCAGACTGTTTATTTTCGTAATGTTGTAGCAGACTGCGTAAGCTAGTGTAGCGATGTAGTGTGCGCCTGCACGGCGGCGGGTATGCAGCCTGCAGGGCGCGCGCGCTCTGCGGGAAGTCGGCCGGCAGGCGCGCGCCAGTGGGCAGTGGCAGGGGCAGGGGCAGGGGCGAGGTCGTCTGCACAGTGGACTACAGTGGACTAGACGCAGCCGGCGGCCTTGCGGCTGGCTGGCGGCCTTGCCAGCTCCCGCCGCCGCCTGCTCTGCTCTGCTCAACACAGCGCCGGCGCGTGCCCGCTTCTCACTCTTCTCTACAAACTGTCAGCACGCATTCCCCATCTCTTCGCAATACATAGCGACTTCTATACGAGGCCACTACTGCTTATTTGCTGGTTCCGTGCTGCAGGTTTCGGTTGTAAACCACTTTCAAATGTTCAAATGCCTGCCAAGCTTAAGGGACGTAACTGCGAGGTCATCACTCCCTAATAATATATATTAATGACTTGCCATTCTACATACATGAAGATGCTAAGCTAGTACTTTTTGCTGATGATACAAGTATAGCTATCACACCTGACAAACAGGAATTAACTGATGAAATTGTAAATGATATCTTCCAGAAAGTCATTAAGTGGTTCTCTACAAATGGACTCTCATTAAACTTTGATAAAACCCAGTATATACAGTTTCATACAGTAAATGGCATGACACCATTAATAAATTTAGACTTTGAACATAAATCTGTAGCTAAGGTAGAATATTCAAAATTTTTAGGTGTTTGCATTGACGAGGGACTGAATTGGAAGAAACATATTGAAGATCTCCTGAAACGTCTGAGTTCAGCTACTTATGCTATCAGACTCATTGCAAAATTTGGTTATATAAATCTCAGTAAATTAGCTTACTACGCCTATTTTCATTCACTGCTTTCATATGGGATCATATTCTGGGGCAATTCAACTTTGAGTAAAAAGTATTCATTGCACAAAAGCGTGTAATCAGAATAATTGCTGGAGCCCACCCAAGAGCATCCTGCAGACATTTATTTAGGGATCTAGGGATACTCACTGTAGCTTCACAATATATATATATTCACTCATGAAATTTGTTATTAACAATCCGACTCAATTCAAAAGTAATAGTTGTGTGCATAGCTACGACACTAGGAGAAAGGATGATATTCACTATTCAAGGTTAAATCTAACTTTGGCTCAAAAAGGGGTGAATTATGCTGCCACAAAAGTCTTTGGTCACTTACCAAGTAGCATCAAAAGCCTGACAGATAGCCAACTAGTATTTAAAAAGAAATTAAAGGAATTTCTGAATGGCAACTCCTTCTACAATGTAGATGAATTTTTAGATAAAACATAAAAAATATATATAAAAAAATAAAAATAAATAAAAACAATTTACAAAAAAATTCTTAAAATATAGATTGTCAAGTATAGACAAAATTTAATAGACTGACACGTTCCACATCATTACGAAATGTCGTAAACATGATCTAAGGAACAAGTATTAATCTAATCTAATCTAATCTCACAAACTACTTACCAACTATTTTATACAGCGTGTCGCACGGAAACGGGAAATTTCGAAATAACGTCATTGTCGTGAATAAATTCATAAAACTAGTAATTTATTAGCGAAAGTGAATGTATTCAGTGTGTCATTATTCAGTATGTCTTTACAACCAAAATGTCCATACGTGTCTCTTTATTGTATAAAGATGACATCGGAAAGATGTGCTCCCATTCGGCGTTCACACTCTAGCAGCCTGTTACGAAATCTCTGGAATGCGCGGTGTAGCAAATCTTGGGGAATGGCAGTGATTTCGTTTTCAATGTTCTCCTCCAGTTCGTGGATTGTTGCAGGACATGTACGGTACACCTCGCCTTTAAGTTATCCCCACAGGAAGAAGTCGCACACGCTAAGATCAGGGATCTCGCAGGCCATGCAGTGTCACCATCACGTGAAATAATGCGTCTTCCAAACAGTTGACGAACTGCTGGCATCGATTGTCGAGCAGTGTGTGACGTGCCTCCGTCCTGCTGGAACCACATGTTTCCGACGTTAAGATGGAGCTCGTGCAGTCTCCGTGTAAAGATAGTTTGAAACATTTCAACATATCGAGCGGATGTTACTGTCACTGCACTACCATCCTCACGTTCAAAAAAAATAAAGGCCGATAACACCGTGACATGATACAGCACACCGTATTGTGACCTTGGCGCTATGTAGTGGTCGCTGGTGCAACTCACAAGGATTGTCCTGTGCCCAACAACGAAAATTCTGTTTGTTCGCGAATCCGTTCAGGTGGAAATAGGCTTCGTCAAGTTACCAAGGTGAATTCGCGTCCTCGTTGATTTTAGCCAACATCTGGCTACTAAACTCTATACGTGACTCTGGGTCTCGTTCATGTAAGTGTTGCACAATCTGCAGCTTGTAGGGATGGAAGTCTAATTGGTGCAGTATTCTTCGTAAGCTTCGTCGCTTAACCCCTAGTGAAGATGGATGCGGCGAGGACTTGTCTCGATTGCAGCTCTAGCAGCTGCAATGTTCTCTGCGGTACGTACCGTTGGAATGCCACCTGGAGGTTCCTTTTCCAAGGCAGATCCTGTTTCTTCAGAATTACGCACCCACGTTGTGATCGCATGCGCAGATGGGACCCGAACACGTCCACGACGTCCCAGCTGGTAACGCTGTCGAAATGTTCTCTGCGCCGCAGTCGCACCGTCACCATTTTTGTAAAACGCTCTCACAGCTACTGCACCTTCCGCACCAGTCCAACTCTCCGTGATTACTACATGGCAATGCGTTCACATCAATTGTTCAAAGTTTCGAACATCTGCCGTCGCTACAGCCCCGCCAACTGTAACGTTCAAAAATTCCCGTTCGGCTGCGCCACGCTGTACTAAAGACGCCACAAAGAGCCATGCGCGAGAGGCGGACTCGAACCCCCGACGGGGACGGCGTGGCGCCTGAGTGCGCGCGGCCGCGGCCAACCAGCGCGGCTTGGGAGTGGTTGAGCAGCCGCAGCCGCAGCCGCAGCTAGGCCAGGCCAGCCAACACACGGACAGCCTCAGCCTGTCTGCAGCAGCGGCGGGGACACTCCAATCAAACACAACCGATTCAGTCGGCTGCACTAGTCATTCGCTCTTTTGAGTGAAACCAGTCGGTTGTAGTTTTACGCGCATGTTGCATTAATATTCGTTTATTTTTTCGAATGAAAGTAGTCTGTCGGAACAACCGAATGAAAGCATGCGACACCATTTGCAGTTTTGTACATTGACAGAATTACTCAGGGCGCCTCGGTTGCACAGTGGTAGAGTGCCAGACTACAAATCCAAAGGTCACGGGTTCGATCCCCGCCAGGTCTCTAGGATTTTTATCTGCCACTTTCCACTTCTTTCACCTCTGGCAGTATTGCTCATGTGAAAAATACCGAGTAGCACCGTGGTTCGGAACCCACGTCAAACTGTAGGTCCCCCTATAACTGGCTGGGTAAGTCAGTTCGAAGGTCGGAGGAAGGCAACGGCATACCACCTCCAAACAGGACCATGCCTAGTAAAGCACTGTGGTGTTCAAACCAATCTTCGGATTGTTGACTGCTTTACCTTTATCTTTTCAAGTGAAAAGAGGCAGTAAGTTTTTCTGTCGGTTCAAACATGTAATCATTATCCCGACTGAAACGACTCATTAGTGTTTTAGCTTACAGAGCTATCCATTTATTTCTATGAATGAAACTGACATGCGTATCCGATAACTACAGCAGTGCTGCATTATACCGCCATGTAAAAGGGGTATGCCAAAGTTAAAATGCGTATTACAGTGTTCATTTAATTATGTACTGAATGAAGTAACTTTTCGTTTTATAATACACAGTAACAGTGATTCATATTTTGTTGTAGATTAAATTGTTCGAGGTGCTATCGACGGGTAACTAATTAGATGTCATATCGCTGGAGCAGGCCTGCGATCACTTTAATTGCCCACCCCAGACTTCAGAAACGCCGATCATGTGGGCCCGATCAGATCACTTTCGCAGACAGCCACAGTCTGTAGAAGATAAGTGCGCGATGACCGCGAAGTACCGCGGGCAGCGGGGACACCACAGGGGGTGCTGCTGCCGCCTCGCCTGTGTTGTCACTGCTGGCAGCGCTATTATTTGTAGTCCAGCAGGCGCGCGCCTTACCGGCCAAACTGCACACAGCACGGTCTGGCCACACGTGCCACCGGCGCTTCTACTGTCTCAACAAAGACACTACACTACACTACACTACACTACACTACACGCTGTTCAAGTTTAACCTCGCGTACTGTATCTCCAAAGTGGGAACGGGTACAAACGTGCGGTTTGCGGCTTACTGTTCATATGTATGTAAGGTTCTAGCAAGACAGAGTTCCTATGTTAACTTTGAGCATATTTGCTAGATCCAAATTCGAAGATCACTAAAACATCAGGTACGGTAATAAAAAAGCCTTCATTAAAGAATTTTGTATAAAAATATTTTTTTAAAAAAGTATTTTTATTAATTCCTTCTAATTTGGAGTACAGAAGACATACAACATTTATCAGTGCTGTAAATTTTCTTCAGCGTATCTGTATTCGTCATGGGCGTGTGTGTGTGTGTGTGTGTGTGTGTGTGTGTGTGTGTGTGTGTGTGTGTGTGTGTGTGTGTGTGTTTGTCCTTAGGTTAGATTACCTAGGATTAAGTAGTTTGTAAGCTACCGACTGATGACCACGCAGTTTGGTCCGATAGATTCACAAACATTTGGATTTTTTTTTTGTCAATAGTATATGAAAATATTCATCTTATGTTTCATCATTGTTCATTCTTGTCATAGATATTTCTTTAGTTGATGCTACTCCCGTTTTATCACTACCTCATACTTCATCCACTCTCTAGAATTGTCTTTCACTATCAGCATACTGATGCAGGTGAAGTGAATATATAATTTCAGATTAATCATTTCATAATTATTAAATGGAGGACTAACTGCAGTCACGAATTACTTTCGAAGGAATTCGAGACAGAGCTAGAAAAATAGCGACCGTCTTGAAAAAAGAGTTGGGATAGGGAGGGGGGTTACCTTAAATTTGTGTAACGCGAGACATCTAAGCGACGTTGCAGTTTCACGTCCGCCGTTAACGCTGCTCCTGCTGCTCACAACTGTTCCAGACACCGCACCAGCCGCTGACACGTGGTAGGCAAGTAACTGACGTGGGAAGATAACAAGGAGAAGGAAACACACGTGTGTGTCGACATCACGCCACTAGCCTAGCCTTTCCGCCTATCCCCATACCTCCAATATAAGTGGTCAAAAATAAAATTGTTTTGGAATAACCTGTATGTGCACAGGGCAGCGTCTAAACGTGCTTGCCGCTTTTTTTTAATAACCTGTAATGAAGAAATTAGCTCTGGGGCGTCACTCATTTTATTATTATTATTATTATCTAAGAATCTATTTATAATCACTTGACTTTCCTTCGTATATCTTGCGCACAGAGCTCGAAAGTAAAAATTAGGGAGAATCAAGGCCTGCAAGAATCTTTCTTAATTCTGAACATTCGCTAAGTACCATCCACCGCACAGCAGAACGAAAGGTAACTACTGTTACATTGTCTTCCATTTCTGAATACTGCTGGAAGTCTCACGTCTTTTACTAGTCGTGATATTGGTTTGTAATTAATTACAAAATTTGTCATCAACAGATAAACGAGTATCCTCCGCCACACATCATACACGAAAGCAAGCTACTATGGCCTTATCATAGATTTATGGACTATTTTGAAAGCACCCTTGGAAGTTTCAAAACTTGAATCAACAATAAAGGTCCCTCCGTCACACAGCTGACACGAAAGCAAGCTACTCTTTCATTGTAATCCATTTCTGAGTGAAGCAGAAAGTTTCCAGTCTCTAGCTCACCAGGAAGTTGGTTTCTAATCAACTGCAAAATTTGTACCGCAGAAAACGAAGTATCCTCCGCCACACACCGAGACGAAAGCGAGATAATACTTCAGGGTCAGAGCTGAACTGATAGTTTTACGTCTGTAGCTTATAAGAAAGCTAGTTTAAAATCAACTGCAAAATTATTGGTGAACACAAACCTAATAAAAACGTATAAAAAAGTAGATGATAATTTATAAAACCACAAATTAACAGTGCAGTACCAGATATTAAACCAACCAAAAATGAAATTATAGTGCGTAAGTAAATCAATAAATACATATTTGAAATACTTTATTTTTAGAAACAATGTCGGGTTGAAATGGAAGCAGGCTTGACTTCGAAGGCAAGCTTGTCGAGTGAACACAGCACTTATACTGAAAGCACGTTTATTACGAACTCAACATACACGTAGCACTGACTGCCTCTCAGGCAGAGTGCTCTGCTATTTATACACAGACAGAATTTACCAGAAGTTAGAAGAACAGTTAACATAAGAAACATGTAGAATTTGCAAGTGAACATAAGAAAGATGTAGAACCTTCTGGAATTGTCAATTACAAAGAGATAAATTTTTGCCGGTGGGCGGGACTGAACCGGCGACCTCCAGCACCGCAATCGGCGACGCTGTCCCCTGCGCCACGCCGGCAGTCGGTGTTCGTGGTGTCTCGCTGCAATATTCTTTTTATTCACACTTTTTTAAAATAAACACTTTACTAGCCGAAACCCCGGCGTTGCCTAGCTGTTTATTAACCCTTCGTTTCAGAAAGTCATCATCTTCCCTCTCTCTGTGCCGGCCGCAGTGGCCGAGCAGTCTGCGGCGCGCCAGTCACGGTCTGCACGGCCACTGCGGTCGGAGGTTCGAATCCCCCCTCGGGAATGGATGGTTGTGTCGCCTTTAGTATAAGCTAGTTCATAAGTAGTTTGTAAGTTTAGGGACTGATGACCCCGTAGTTAAGTCCCATAAGCTTAACAAACATTTGAACGTTTTTGATTTCTCTCTCTCTGTTCCTTCCCCTCTCTCGGTCCATCTCCCTCCACCTTCAATTTCCTGCTCTCCTCTCTATTTCCTCCTCAGCTTTCTCGTGCCATCGACTCTTCCCTTGCCTATGAAAAAGTTTATCGGTGAAATGGTGTGGAGGTTTATTCCATCCCTCCGCCATGTACCATACAAAATTTTAGATGAGCAGTGAACTGCCACTTGTTTTGAAAGTCAAGTGTGCAAAATTTCATCAAGATCGGAATAAAACTCTATATTGGCGTGAAAGGGTGGAATACCTTCTGTCATGCACCAAACGAAAGTAGAAGTAAAGACTATTCTCTCTCTGTTACGGAATTTGTCAAAGTCAGTAGGCAAAGTACCCTCCGCCGTGCACCTACGAAATTTATTGTACACACTTACCTTCGCCTTGTTTTAAATGTCAAGTGTGCAAAATTTCATCAAGATCGCAGCCAAATTGTAGTTTTTGTCTCTAAGTCAGTATGTAAAGTACTCTCCGCCATGCACCAAACGAAAGTTGATGCAAACAATGAATTTTCTCTTGATTTGAAGGTCGTTGTTGTTGTGGTCTTCAGTCCAGAGACTGGTTTGATGCAGCTCTCCACCCTACTCTATCCTGAGCAAGTCTTTTCATCTCCTCATAAGAACGACAACACACATCGACTTGAATCTGCTTACTATACGCGTCTCTTGGTCTCCCTCTGCGATTTTTACCCCACACACTTCCCTCCAATGCTAAATTTACAATTCCTTGATGTCTAAGAATGTGTCCTACCAATCTATCCCTTCTTTTAGTCAAGGTATGCCAGAAATTTCTTTTCTCCCCAATTCGGTTCAGTACCTCCTCATTAGTTACGCGATCCACCCACCTAATCTTCAGCATTCTTCTGTAGCACCACATTTCAAAAGCCTTTATCCTCTTTCTGTCCACACTGCTTATCGTCCATGTTTCACTCCCATACGAGGCAACACTCCATACAAATGCCTTCAGAAAGGACTTCCTTAGGCTTAAATCAATATTCGACGTTAACAAATTTCTCTTTTTCAAAAACGCTTTTCTACCCATTGCCATTCTGCATTTTATATCATCTGTACTGCGACCATCATTTGTTATTTTACTGCCCAAGTAACAAAACTCATCTACCTCCTTTATTGCTTCGTTTCCCAATCTAATTCCTTCAGCATCACCTGATTTTCTTACACTGCACTCCATTACCCTAGTTTTACTCTTGTTAATGTTCATCTTATATGCACCTTTCAGCACACTGTCCATTCCGTTCAATTGCTCTTCCAGGTCCTTTGCTGTATCTGACAGAATTACTATGTCGTCGGCAAAACGCAATGTTTTTAATTCTTCATCCTGAACATTAATTCCTTCTCCAAATTTCTCTTTGCTTTCCTTTATAGCTTGCTCAATGTACAAATTGAACAACATTGGGGAAACGCTACAACCCTGTCTTACTCCCTTTCCAACCAATGCATCCCTTTCATGCCCTTCAACTCTGACAACCGCTGTCTGGTTTTTGTACAAGTTGTAAATAACCTTACGTTCCCTATATTTTACTCCTGCTTGCTTCAGAACTTTAAAGAGTTTATTCCAATCAACATTGTCAAAAGCCTTCTCCAAATCTACAAAAGCTAGAAATGTTGGTTTGCCTTTTCTTAATCTATCTTCTAGGATAAGCCGTAAAGTGAGTATTGCCTCCCGTGTTCCTACATTTCTCCTGAACCCAAACTGATCTTCCCCGAGGTCGGCTTCTACCAGCTTTTCCATCCTTCTGTATATAATTCGTGTTAATATTTTGCAACCATGACTTATTAAACTGATGGTTCTGTAGTTTTCACACCTGTCTGCACCCGCTTTCTTTGGAATGGGGATTATAACATTTTTCTTAAAGTCTGAGGGTACTTCACCTGTCTCATACATCTTACACACAATGTGAAACAATTTTGTCATGGCTGGTTCTCCCAGAGACTTCAGTAGCTCTGACGGGATATCATCTACTCCAGGGGCCTTGTTTCGACTTAGATCATTCAGTGCTCTGTCAAATTCATCTCTCAGTATAGTATCTCCTATTTCATCATCATCTACATCCTCTTCCCTTCCTACAATAGTGTCTCGAAGTTCATTTCCTTTGTAGAGCCCCTCTATATACTCTTTCCACCTTTCAGCTTTCCCTTCTTTGCTGAGAACTGGTTTTCCATCAGTGTCCTTGATATTCATAGAGTTGTTATTCTTATCGCCAAATGTTTCTTTTATTTTCCTGTAGGCTGTATCTATTTTTCCCCTATTTATACATTCTTCTACATCCTTGCATTTGCCTTCTAGCCATTCCTGCTTAGCCATTTTGCACTTCCTGTCAATCTCATTTCTTAGTCGTCTGTACTCCATTTTGCCTGTTTCATTTACTGCATTTTTATACTTTCTCCTTTCATCGATTAAATTTAGTATCTCCTGTGATATTCAAGGATTCTTTGTAGGTCTTGCCTTCCTACCTATTTTGTCCTCTGCTGCCTTCACTATTTCATCTCTCAATTTTACCCATTCCTCCTCAACTGTTTTATTTTCCCCTGTTTCTGTCAATTGTTGCCTGAAGCTCCCTCTGAAATTCTTAAGAACTTCAGGTTCCTTCAATTTATCTAGGTCCCATCTCCTTATTTTCCTACCTTTCTGTAGTTTCTTCAGTTTCAGCCTACAGTTCATAACCAACAAGTTATGGTCAGAGTCTATGTCTGCCCCTGGGTACGTCCTACACTTCAAAAGCTGGTTCCGAAATCTATGTCTTACCATTATAAAATCTATCTGGTATCTCCCGGTGTCTCCTGGTCTCTTCCACGTATACAACCTTCTTTTGTGATTCTTAAACCAGGTGTTTGTTATAACTAAATTATATTCCGTGCAAAATTCTACCAGGCGGCTTCCTCTTTCATTCCTTTTGCCCAGACCATATTCACCTACTATCCTCCCTTCCCTTCCTTGTCCTACTACCGAATTCCAGTCTCCCATAACAATTAAGTTTTCCTCTCCCTTAATTGTCTGAATAATTTCGTTTAGCTCCTCATATATTTCTTCGATCTCCTCATCATCGGCAGAGCTAGTTGGCATATAAACCTGTACTACTGTTGTCGGTGTTGGCTTCGTATCTATCTTGACAATGATAATGCGATCGCTGTGCTGGTCATAGTAGTTTACCCGCATTCCTATTTTCTTATTCATTATAAATCCTACTCCTGTGATACCCCCAACTGATTTTGTATTTATAATCCTGTACTCACCTGACCAGAAATCCTGTTCATCCTGCCACCGAACTTCACTAATCCCCACTATATCTAACTTCAACCTATCCATTTCCCTTTTTAAATTTTCTAATTTTCCTACTCGATTAAGGGATCTAACATTCCACGCTCCGACCCGTAGAATGCCAGTATTGTCTTTCCTGATGATCACATCCTCCTGAGTAGTCCCCGCCCGGAGATCCGAATGGGGGACTATTTTACCTCCGGAATATTTTACCCGAGAGGATGCCATCATCATATGTTCATACAGTAGAGCTGCATGTCCTCGGGAAAAATAACGGCTGTAGTTTCCCCTTGCTTTCAGCCGTTCGCAGTAGCTGTGTGGCAAAGCCGCATTAGCTGATGTTACAAGGCCAGCTCAGTCAATCATCCAGACTGTTGCCCCTGTAACTACTGAAAAGGCTGCTGCCCCTCTTCAGGAACCACATGTTTGTCTGGCCTCTCCACAGATACCCCTCCGCTGTGGTTGCACCTACGGTACGGCTATCTGTATCGTTGAGGCACGCAAGCCACCCCACCTCGGCAATGTCTGTGGTTCATGGGAGTGGGATTTGAAGGTCAAATGTGAAAAATTTCAAGATCGGAGACAAATTGTGGTTTTTGTCGAACTTATTGAGTAAAGTACCCTCCGCCATGTACCATACAAAATTTATTGTAAGTCACCTCCGTCTTCTTTTGAAAATGAAGTGCGTAAAATTTCATCAAGATGATAGCAAACGGTGGGTTTTGTCGAAGTCAGTAAGTAAAGTACCCTCTACCATGCACCGAATGAAGTTTGATGTAGACAGTGACTTTCCTCTTGCTTTGAAGGTCAAGTGTGCAAAATTTCATCAAGATTGGTACAAAACTGTAGATTTGCATGCTACAAAAACACACACACTGCTATATTTATAAGACTTGTCTCTAAGAAAGTTTAAAGCTTAATCACGGTTGATTTATGCCTGAAGAAGTATGCAAATAAATCTCACAAACGCGGTGAATGAATGAGAAGATTCACATAACTGCAGAAACAGACAGGGAATTATTCGAGACGGTTGTATCGCATCAAGTGAAACCACTCAATGCCGAGAACTTTCATATAAAGGACAGACTTGTTTCATTCGGTGGTCGCGCATCGACTGACACCACTCAAACCCACTGAATGAGTCAAAACATTCATATAGCGGCTGCAACCGACAGAGGCTGGTTTCATTCGACTGACAACACCGCGTGACCAATCGGTTGCTAGAAGCAGCCTGTTGTCCCAGCGCTGCTCACGCTGTGTCACGCCTATTGCTGCGTGCTTGTCGCGTCGCCGCGCCTGCTATAAAGTTGGCTCTCACCTACCACAGAGCGGCCGTGAACCCGGCGTTGCGCGGGTGTTTATCTGTCCTACACTCTGGTAGTCCCCCTCCCCTTCCCCCCCTCTCCCTGCATCCACCTCTTTCTCTGCCATCTCTCTTTTCCTCCCCACCTTTCCCTGTCTCAGCAAAGTTTTCTGTCATGTGTGCAAAATTTCATCAACATCGGAACAAAACCATAAACTTCTACGCAATAGAAACGTACGGTCACATTAAAAAACGCACGTTGTTGTTCTCATTTATTCCAGTTTATTTCATTGCAGCCCTTCTTCTGAGAATAACGAAAACAGGATCTGTGGAATCGGTCGAGCTGTTCTCAAGTTACGGCGCGACCAAGGTGTTTGGGGATCCATTTATGTTGCGAAGTACCCTCCTCCATGCACCGTATCAGACTTAGGTAGACGGTGACGTTCCTCTTGTTTTGAAGGTGAAGCGTGCGAAATTTCGTGAAGATCGGAATGAAACTGTAGATTTCGTGAGTCTGTAGGAGAAGTATGCTCCGCCATGCACCTGTCACAAAATACTTTCTTAGCTGACATTTTCTACGTATAAACTACATTCCTGCCAAATTTCAGCTTCCTAGGTGAAGTAGTTTTCGCGATTTCGTGTTTAGTCAGTGAGTGATTGAGTGTCTTTCGCTTTTATAAAAGAAGGGATCGCTTGGTAGGACACATTCTTAGACATGGAGGAATCGTAAATTTAGCATTGGAGGGAAGTGTGTGGGGTAAAAATCGCAGAGGGAGACCAAGAGACGCGTATAGTAAGCAGATTCAAGTGGATGTGGGTTGCCGTTCTTATGAGGAGATGAAAAGGCTTGCTCAGGATAGAGTAGGGTGGAGAGCTGCATCAAACCAGTCTCGGGGCTGAAGACCACAACAGCAACATAGATGGCGATTAAGAAAACAGATTGCTTAATTTTGGCTGGAAGAGAATTAATGGAGACTTGCAGACACAAATAAAGAGTAACATACAAATCTGTAATGTTAACTTTATTTGATACCAGGGCATGCCTGATGCGACACTTTTACGGCATGTACAGAGAAACTGTTGTGAGCGATAGACTTCTTTTCCTTTCATAATTTTATGGGTTGGTGGTGAGGGGGTTCACTTACAAAACGCTTGATATTCGTCTGAAATTACCATGCCCCCTTTCTTGCAGGTCTCTAACTACTCCCATTTTGCAATAACTGACGCATAAATCCGGGTATTCTCACGCGGTGGCCTCTCATTATTTATGACGTCATATCTCCTGAGCTGTGTGTCGTGCTCTTTTGTTTTTGGGTCAGGAACCTTCGTGCTCGTACGGTGGACAGCTCACCAAAGTTTCATTGCAATCGAGTGAATGATTTATGAAAGCATACAGGACGTACAGACAAATATATTTGAGACGTTGGTCAGCTATTTTGTGATTTTTATAACCTATTTTAGGTCCGTAATTTAAGACTTTTAGGAGCCAGAAGAGCGAGGCCTGGTGGTGAGTGCTCCGTCGCTGGTGGACGCTGCGGTACCAACTGCCCTGCCCTGCCCTGCAGGCCCTGCACGCACTGCGCCTCCGTGGTACGCGGGGGCCGCGCTATTGATTTAAACGACGCTCTCGACATTGCCCTAACCGCAGGAGCAGACGCAAACGTCTGCAAGAAGATACATCCACTTGTGTACACTTTGCACACTGAAGGTGCCAAATACTCGCTCGTGTCGTCTGTTATCTGACTACAGGAAGGGCCCGGTTGGTGGGAGACAAAGAAATCGAGAATTTAGCGCCGGACCGAAGTGTGTGGGGGAAAACCGCAGAGACGAATACAGTAAGCAGATTCACACGGATGTGGGTTGCCGTTCTTATGTGGAGTTGAAGAGGCTCGCTCAGGATAGGATATTGTGGAGAGCTGCATCGAACCAGGCTCCGGACTGAAGACCACAACGACAAGCAGAGTACTTGTTTAGCGACACACTCGCTCCTCTCGTCGGTTTACACTTTATCGCTGAACCTCGACGTAGAAACGTTGCAGTTGCAGTTGCAGCGGAAACACGTCAGGCAGGTGAGAGGCCGCGCGCCTCGACATACTGGACGGCGCGGCGTGCAGCCGCGGACACTGCGGAGTGCAGAGTGCAGTCAGTGCAGGACAGCGCGGTGTTTCGCGGAGCCGCCGCGGGGCGCGCTCTCCGGCTGCGGGGCGCTCTGCCCGCCATCTGTCCGCCAGCGGGAGAACTAGTTGACAGCCGCGGCGCACAGATGGCGCCGACTGCATCGATCGCCTCCCCTCCCCTCCCCATCCCTCCTTGCCACCCCTCCTCGTCAGAAGTCGATGCTGCAGCACTTTCGCCCAAAAGCAGAGAGAGAGAGAGAGAGAGAGAGAGAGAGAGAGAGAGAGAGCACCAATATCATATAGGCGGCCCGCACACGTTCAATATTCATCGACAATACTAGTTTGTCAATACTTCAATATATTGAAGCGTCCACACACCATCAACAACACTGACAAATTCCTTCAGTTGGTGGACAGGTAGTTGCACAGTGTTAACATGTTTACTTACCAAAGGAAACCGAAAGCTGCGCTTACGTTACAAACTATCTGTAAACCCGGCGTTGCCCTGGTGTTTGTTTATCCTGCACTCTGGTAGTCCCCCTCCCCTTCCCCCCTCTCTCTGCATCCACCTCTCTCTCTCTCCCATCTCTCTGTTCGTTTCCACGTTTCGTTCTCTCGGCAACGTTTTCTGCAAGGTACCCTCTGTCATGTATCATACAAACATTTATGTACCCAGTCATCTTCCTCTTGGTCATGTGTGCAAAAATTCATAAAGACTGCAGAAAAACTTTGTATTTTGTAAAATTCCGTAAGTTAAGTACCCTCCATCACGCACTGAACGAAACTTTATACAGACAGTGACATTCCTTTTGTTTTTAAGGTAGAGCGGGGAAAATATCAATATCGGAACAAAACTGTAGAAACGGAGGGTGACATTGAAAAACGCACTTTGTTTTTCTCAAATATTCCAGTTTTATTTCATACAACCCTTGCTCTGAGAATACAACAAAAACAACAAAAACAGGACCTGTGAAATCGGTCGAGCCGTTCTCAAGCTATGGCGCGACCAAGGTATTTAGGGATCCATCTAACTTGCAAAGTACCCTCCCCCACGCACCGCATCAAACTTAAGGTAGACAGTGACCATCTTGTTTGGAAGGTCAAGAGCGCGAAATTTCGTCAAGATTGGAATGAAACTGTAGATTTCGTAGGTCTGTAGGAGAAGTATACTATACTTTGTTAGATGACGTTTTCCACCTATAAACTACCTTCCTGCCAAATTTCAGCTTCATAGTTGAAGTATTTTTCGAGATTTCGTGTTTAGTCAGTGAGTGACCGACTCTTCTTTCACTTTTATATAGATAGAGATTACGAAAACAGATTGCTTAATTTTGGCTGCAAGAGAATTAATGGAGACTTGCAGACAACAATAAATAGTAACATGCAAATGTTTAATGCTAAGTTTATTTGATACAAGGTCATGCCTGATGCGACAGTTTTACGGCATCTACAGCGAAACTGTTGTGAGCGCTAGACTTCTTTTCGTTTCATCATTTTACGGGGGTGGTGGTGAGGGGGTTCAGTTTCAGACCGCTTCATAAACGTCGGAAATGGCCTGCACACTTTGTTGCAGGTTCCTAACTGCTCCCATTTTCCAGTAATTGACTCATAAATCTGGGTATTCTCACGCGGTGGCCTCTCATTATTTATGACGTCATATCTCCTGAGATATGTGTCGTGCTCTTTTCTTTTTGGGTCAGGAACCTTCGTGGCTGTACGGTAAACACTTCACCAAAGTTTGATTGCAATCGAATGAATGGTTTATGAACACATACAGGACACACATACAAACATTCATTTACATATATGTAGATTGCTTGCAAACCACAGGAACAAATGGCAATGGGTCCAAGAATGGTTGGAAAAAAAAGAAAAATGTCATTAATTACTTTCGGTTGAGTCCCGCATCTTACGACGACGATACGGGATGAAATAGAGAGACAAAAGACTGCAAGGAGGGAGGCATTCGGAGTGGACTTGAGGCTGGCCGCTACGTCGATATTCTCTGCGACAGGAAGGGCGTTTCAATGTCCGCAAATACCACCAGCAAAGCTGCGATGGAAGCCTGTGAGGCCATTGTGTGAGTCCTGCAGCAATATATTGAGGTAATAAATTACAAGTCCACTACATTTTGTTTGCATTTAATTTGCTGAGACATGTCGCAGTAACCCAACTGAGGAATGCTAGAAAGTCGCCCGCAATATATTTTATTTAACGTCTTCCAATTTGGCTTCTGCGTAACACGAAAGACATACTGCAAGAAGCTCTTCGTACGCTGCATTTTTTTTTTTAACTTCTTTCCATACATTGTTTTGAACATTGATTCCATAGCGCTTCATTATGTTCTTAGAAGTCATTACAATCTATCACCATAGGTCTACTCATTTTCAAAACCCCTACAAGCAGGACTCAACCAAGCATAACAAAACGCTACACACACGTGACGAAATGAAAACAAACATTGGCAAGACAATAAAAACAACACCAAGGCACACTTTGATGAAGTGAATATTGTCAAACTGTCGATATTCGACCTCACGTGCTGAATATATTTTTTGTGTCCCAGCCTCGTCGCCGCTTTTGTGTCTCGTTTCCGTCGTAGGTGTCGGTGGCCGAGTAGACAGACCGACACAGGAATAAAGGTAGCACGCTTGTGCAGGTAGGAGGTGAGCAGTCAGTGGGACAGCAGAAACTAGAAACACTAGAGTAAATTAGAACGAGATATATATTGCACAGAATTTATACAATACTCAACTTTTACATAGCTCAGTACTGCAGAAGGCTGATACATAGTTGAGCTAGAGTCCTGCCTAGTGCCTATCTGATAGCCAAGTCTTCACTGGTGCCTATCTGATTCCCAAGTGTTGACTGGTTCCTATCTCAGTCCCAAGTGAACGATGTCGTTCAGTGGTGGCCACGAGCGGAGTTGCAGCAGAGGGCGCTCGTGGCTGTCGTCGTAAGAACGCCGCGCCGTGCGTGCATGGCGGCGCGCGGCGAAAGTAGGTGGCGCGCATTTTGTACTTGTGCGACACCACAATATTGACCGTATGCGCGTAGGCATTGACGTATTGTCAATGCCGTAAATATTGACAGAGCAGTATTGATGCACCCGAATATATTTTCCGGTTTGACAATATTCGTTGTTCAGGTGGTTACAGAGTTTTGCGAAGCAGCCTCAGAACGCAAGCGTCTATCGCACCACTACTGCTTTTTACTGTTTACGTTTGCCGTTTTTGTCTCGACACGCTTTGAATGAATCTGAATCGGGCACGAAATAAGAGTAAAAAAGTAGTGGCGCAGTTAATCGAATGTTATAGGAGCAATCCGTATCTCTGAACCCTCCCGGATGCCACGAAGGGTAGGGGGTGCAGCCAGCTGCAGGTCGTTGGAAGAGCGCCTATCTGAGATGGTGAAGACTGCAGAGCTCACCATCTGCAGCATAGTCGACAGGACCGACTGCGGACCTCTGGTACAGAGCCGAGTGGAGGGTCTGAATCAGAGGCTCAGGCGGTTCTGCGACCGTGTGGGCTGCAGATTCCTCGACTTGCGCCATCGGGTGGTGGGTTCCCGGGTTCTGCTGAATAGGTCAGGAGTCCACCATACGCAGGAAGCGGCTACACGGGTAGCGGGGGCTGTGTGGCGTGGACTGGGCGGTTTTATAGGATAGAGGGCTTCGGGGAAATAGAAAATGGGCAATCTCAAAGGGTGCAGGTGGATCACAGGAGAAATGTAGATCCGGAAACTATCGGTATAACAGTTGTTAATTGTTGTAGTTGTGTCGGAAAAGTACCAGAACTCCAAGCGTTAATAGAAAGCACCGAAACACACATCATTATAGGCAGTGAAAGTTGGCTCAAGCCGGAAATAAGTTCAGCAGAAGTTTTTGCAAAAGATCTGACGATGTTCAGAAAGGAGAGATTAAAAAAAAATAGTTGGTGGGGTGTCTGTCGCCGTCAAAAGTAGTATTTCATGTAGCGAAGTTGAAGTTGATAGTTCGTGCGAGCTATTATGGGTAGAGGTTGTACCTGAAAATCGTAATAAGTTAATAATTGGTTCCTTTTGCCGGCCTCCCGATTCTGACGATACAATAGCAGAAAGGTTCAAAGGAAACCTGAGTCTAATTACATATACGTACCCGACTCACACGATAATAGTAGGTGCTGATTTTAATTTACCCTCGATCTGTTGGCGAAATTATATTTACAAATCAGCTGGTAGGCATAAAACATCGTCCGAAATTGTACTCAACGCATTCTCTGAGAATTACTTCGAACAATTAGTTCATGAGCCAACTAGAATTGTAAATGGATGTCAAAACACTCTTGATCTCTTAGCAACAAACAATCCTGAGCTCATAACGAGCATCGAAACGGATACAGGTATAAGTGAACACAGAGCTGTCGTAGCGAGATTGAATATTGAAAGTCCCAAAGTTACCAAAAATAAACGCAAAGTATATTTGTTCAGAAAATCAGATACAAATATATTAAACTGCCTCTTGAAAGACAGCTTCCACTCGTTTCTAACACTAAACGTAGGTGTAGACCAGATGTGGCTCAAATTCAAACAAGTGCTATCGACAGCAATTGACATTTTTATACCAAATAAATTAATAAAAGAAGGAGGTGATCCCCCTTGGTACACAAAACAGGTCAGGGCACTGTTGCAAAAGCAACGGAAAAGACATGCTAAATTTAAACGAACACAAAATCCCCAGGATTGGCGATCCTACACAGAGCTCGAAATTTAGCGAGGACTTCAATGCGAGATGCCTACAATACTTATCACAATGAAACTCTTTCTCGAAATTTGACTGAAAATCCTAAAAGATTTTGGACATATGGTGAATATATAGGTTCGAGTCCTCCCTGGGGCATGGGTGTGTGTGTTTGTCCGTAGGTTAGTTTACCTAGGTTTAAGTAGTTTGTAAGCTACGGACTGATGACCACGCAGTTTGGTCCCATAGATTAATATATATATATATATATATATATATATATATATATATATATATATATATATATATATATATATATATATATATATGGGGCAAAACACAAACAATACCCTCACTACACGATAGTAATGGCGATCCTGCCGATGACAGCGCTACTAAAGCAGTGTTACTGAACATAGCTTTTAGAAACTCATTCACCAAAGAAGACGAAACCAATATTCCAGATTTCGAATTACGAACAGAGGCCGTAATGAGTAACGTAGAAGTAGATATCATCGGAGTAGTGCAGCAACTAAAGTCACTTAACAGGAACAAGTCTTCTGGTCCGGATTGTATACCCATTAGATTTCTATCTGATCATGCTGAAGCGATAGCTCCTTACTTAGCAGTCATATACAACCGCTGACTCAAAGAAGGATCTGTACCAAAAGATTGGAACGTTGCACAGGTCACACCTATATTCAAGAAAGGCAGTAGGAGTAACCCTCTAAACTACAGGCCTATTTCATTGACGTCAATTTGCAGCAGGGTTTTGGAACATATCCTGTATTCAAATATTATGAATTATGTCGAACAGAATGACCTATTGACCCAAGGTCAACACGGATTCAGAAAATATCGTTCATGCAAAACACAAATAGCTCTTTACTCACACGAAGTGATGTGTGCTATCGACAAAGGTTTGCAAATTGATTCCGTATTCCTTGATTTCCAGAAGGCTTTTGACACCGTACCTCACAAACGGCTTTTAATCAAATTGCGTGGTTATGGTATATCGCCCCAAATTTGCGACTGGATAGGGGATTTCTTGTCAGAGAGGACACAGTTCGTAGTAATCGATGGTAAGGCATCGACTAAGAGGTTTTATCGGGTGTTCCACAGGGTAGTGTTATTGGTCCTCTGCTGTTCGTTATTTACATAAACGATTTAGGGGAAATCTAAGTAGCTCTCTTAGGGTGTTTGCAGATGACGCCGTCATTTACCGTCTAGTAAAATCATCTGAAGATCAAAACCAACCGCAGAACGATCTGAATAAGATATCAGTATGGTGCAAAAATTGGCAATTGACTCTAAATAACGAGAAGTGTGAATTCGTCCACATGAGTACGAAAAGAAATCCGTTAAACTTTGTTTACAATATAAATTAGTCAAAAGTGAATTCCGTAAACTCCACAAAATACCTAGGAATTACTATTACTTCAGACTTAAACTGGAAACAACATGTAGATAATGTCGGGGGTAAGGCGAACCAGAGACTGCATTTTATTGGCAGAATCCTTAAAAGATGCAACAACTACAAAAGAAACTGCATACACTACGCTTGTCCGTCATTTTTGGAGTATTGCTGCCCAGTGTCGGATCCTTTATCAGTTGGGTTTGACGGAGGACATCGAAAGAATCCAAAGAAGGGCAGCTCGTTTTGAATTGTCACGATACACGGGAGATAGTGTTACGGAAAATGATACACGATGTGGAATGGGAATCATTACAACAACGGCACTTATCGCTGCGGCGTGGTCTACTTACGAAACTCCAATCGCCAACATTCTCCTCCGAATGCGTAAATATATTATTGGCTCCCACTTATATAGATAGAAATGACCATCAGAATAAAATACGAGAAATCAGAGCTCGAACGGAGAGATTCAGGTGTTCTTTCTTCCCGCGCGCTATTCGAGAATGGAATGGGAGATAAATAGTATAACGGTGGTTCGATGAACCCTCTGCCAGGCACTTAAATGTGATTTGCAGAGTATCCCATGTAGATGTAGTACTGTTGATGACATGCAAATAATCATAATGGTTTTAAGCAGTTGCTTGAAATTTATCACTTTCAGTATCCGGCAAGAAAATAAGTGGATGTTAAAAAGAGAAATTATGTGATTGCTTTGCATGTTTCAACGAGAATTTCACTAATCGTGTTAGCGGACATGACTTCATTGAGCTTTAAATGTTTGAATGACCACCTTGTGGCCAACATTCGTAAAGTCGCACGCGATCCTTCACCGACTGGGATGCGGTCTGTTAATTACGCCTTGTTATGTCGTAAGCGTGCCGTCAGTAGTTTGTCGTAGGATTCTAGGCTCATTCGAAAATATTTTAAGAAATCTTTCATTTCAATTGTTCGGATTTCCGTCGGCCGGTTCGCTTGCGAAAAATCATTCCTTTTGTTTAACCGCTCAGGGACCCAGTTACTATTTTCGCAGCTCGGTTGTCTTTCCCTTTTTATTATTATTTTAGTTTTTGCTAGCCAACCCTATATGACTAAGGCTGTGGTCACAGTGGCTGCGATGTCGGTGGGTTTCACCGACGACAGACATCGGCGGAAAACGGCCGACCGTTTCAGACCAGCAGCAGTAGCCTACTCCACCATGGGCTCGATCACAGTGTAGCCGACCTCATCGCCCGAACGTAGAGACTTCGGACGACAGTCGGTGAAATTCAGCTCAGTTTGTTTTCTTCGGTCACATCGACCGACGTTATCACAAGCTAGCCATAGACGGCGAGAAACTGATATACCTAGTGAAAGAAAGAAAGAGACTGTGGCACCCACAAGACGACAAATATCAGAATCGGGATATAATTCGTAATCTGTGGGCTGATATTACAGTTTATTGGGAATCTCAGGTTGGTTACATCCTTTATCAGAAATTTTGGGCGTTAATTATAACCCCAAAAATTTGTTCTGTTCGGGATTGTGGCGTATCTTAATGTTATTGCAGTGGCTCTCTTACGTTGTTTTGCACAGTGATAATCGGGTATTAGCTGTCCACAAATTATTCTTACGGGTTCTGGCGTTCTTTAACGAGGTGATGAGTCTGTTCTGGAAAGTCACCTGCAAATGTGGTGCAGGCCTACGTGTGCTTCCGCTTTTCAGTGGTTTCTGGGTTCAAAGTTATTCTTAATTTCACACTTGTCTTTCACAAATATATTGAATGACAGTCATTGAAATTCAATGTACCGTAACTTCATTTCCTTCATCATAATCGAATGTTTCTGGGTGGCCTATAACTACCGGCTTGAAGTTAGCTTCGGATTCGTTTACAGAAAACCATGCGGGCGATATAACTCTCAGGCGCAAGCGAGCCAAGAGAGAGTAGTGCCAACCTCCACGCTAAAAACCGACTATACGGCCAACAAATAAAGCGATGCGCGTTATTTTAGTGAAATGTAGCTTGCAGAATATTCAGAATCTTATTACCTGAACTACATAGACGAATCAGTAACCTAGTGTAAAATATGAATTCAAAATAAACAATAAACCAACCACCACTATTAAGTAAATGGATACAAGAACAGTACATATACATTGCTTCCTTTCGAAGCACCAAAAATACATCCTCTTGTATATTTGATAAAACATAAAATATATTCGAAGCTCATAAGCCTATTAAAAATCGGCAAACTTCGGTTCGCACAATTCTCCCGTTTCCTACAACACAAGCACACAAATCCAATGTGGTGTTTACTGTCGTCATTTAACAGTCTGTAGTAGTGCAGCATACACATCCATGTATTGCCTGACAACATACCGACGCACATTAAAGAGACGATCTGAAGGTACAGTACATAGAAAATCGGAAGAAGTTCTTTTTGTCACCGAAGTGCCGTTCATAGTATGCTCAAACGTAAGTAACGAAACAATTGTTAGACGTCGCTCATGACACTCTACCTGAGACATACCAGAAACACACACGTCCTAAGTGACAAAGTAAGGCGGATTACCGAGCAGATTACGACATAAGACTCTTAGACATTCGTCAAAATTTCCGGCGTGGAAAGGAATTGCCTTTGCGTCCTATACTTAAGGGCGTGTAACTACAGAACTACTAGCCGTCGCCACATGACACTCTGTATAGGTATAGCACACACCTCCAAATACTACTTGAGAAAGTTTGAAAGCAGATTAACGAGCCGATTATGAGATATGATTTTTCGAATATCGTTAAAATTTCCGGCCTCGCTCAGAAATGCCTTTCCGTCCTATATTTAAGGGCGTGTAACTACAGAACTACTAGCCGTCGCCACATGACACTCTGTATAGGTATAGCACACACTTCCAAATACTACTTGAAAAAGTTTAAAGGCAGATTAACGAGCCGATTATGAGATATGATTTTTCGAATATCGTTAAAATTTCCGGCCTCGCTCAGAAATGCCTTTCCGTCCTATATTTAAGGGCGTGTAACTACAGAACTACTAGCCGTCGCCACATGACACTCTGGATAGGTATAGCACACACTTCCAAATACTACTTGAAAAAGTTTAAAGGCAGATTAACGAGCCGATTATGAGATATGATTTTTCGAATATCGTTAAAATTTCCGGCCTCGCTCAGAAATGCCTTTCCGTCCTATATTTAAGGGCGTGTAACTACAGAACTACTAGCCGTCGCCACATGACACTCTGTATAGGTATAGCACACACTTCCAAATACTACTTGAAAAAGTTTAAAGGCAGATTAACGAGCCGATTATGAGATATGATTTTTCGAATATCGTTAAAATTTCCGGCCTCGCTCAGAAATGCCTTTCCGTCCTATATTTAAGGGCGTGTAACTACAGAACTACTAGCCGTCGCCACATGACACTCTGTATAGGTATAGCACACACTTCCAAATACTACTTGAAAAAGTTTAAAGGCAGATTAACGAGCCGATTATGAGATATGATTTTTCGAATATCGTTAAAATTTCCGGCCTCGCTCAGAAATTCCTTTCCGTCCTATATTTAAGGGATTGTAACTACAGAACTACTAGCCGTCGCCACATGACACTCTGTATAGGTATAGCACACACTTCCAAATACTACTTGAAAAAGTTTAAAGGCAGATTAACGAGCCGATTATGAGATATGATTTTTCGAATATCGTTAAAATTTCCGGCCTCGCTCAGAAATTCCTTTCCGTCCTATATTTAAGGGATTGTAACTACAGAACTACTAGCCGTCGCCACATGACACTCTGTATAGGTATAGCACACACTTCCAAATACTACTTGAAAAAGTTTAAAGGCAGATTAACGAGCCGATTATGAGATATGATTTTTCGAATATCGTTAAAATTTCCGGCCTCGCTCAGAAATGCCTTTCCGTCCTATATTTAAGGGCGTGTAACTACAGAACTACTAGCCGTCGCCACATGACAATCTGTGTAGGTATAGCACACACATCCAAATACTACTTGAAAAAGTTTAAAGGCAGATTAACGAGCCGATTATCAGATATGATTTTTCGAATAACGTTAAAATTTCCGGCCTCGCTACGAAATGCCTTTCCTTTCTATATTTAAGGGCTTGTAACTACAGAACTACTAGCCGTCGCCACATGACAATCTGTGTAGGTATAGCACACACATCCAAATACTACTTGAAAAAGTTTAAAGGCAGATTAACGAGCAGATTATGAGATATGATTTTTCGAATATCGTTAAAATTTCCGGCGGCGCTGCGCAATGCCTTTCCGACATAATTTCAAGGGTTTGTGACTAAAGAACTACTAGTCGAATTCGTGTAGCACACACATCCAATTACTACTTGACAAAAAATGAAGGCAGATTAACGAGCCGATTATGAGATATGAACAAAAACATATACACCAAAATCGTATGAGAGACAATGTAGAGGTCCCTTATTGCACTAGTGATACTCCGCATCTGCAAAACTCTGCAGTCGTCCCTTAGAGGCTTCTGCGTGTACCATGCCGCATTGCACTTTGACCTGTCGGTTCGCCAGTAGGGATGGTGCAGTGTGTCTCCGAAGTTGAGTTTTGTGACGTTATTTGTATGTTGAAGCGTCAGATGGGGTGGCGATTGGTAATCAATCCTGCTAATGTATTGCGATTGATTGAGTTAAAGTTACTAAGAACCCTTCTTCGTGAAGATGGTATTAGTGTAGAAGATGAATCATTCGTATGCTTTCTTGTATCCGCTATGGTACAGTAATATGAGCGTAAGTGAAATACTGTTGTAACACTAACACATAATGATGATAATAGGGATGATAATGACGAACAACTATTGCAAGCGGTAGTGCTACGGTAAGTGCGGGAAGAGGCGATGGAAGCAGTGGCAGTGAATACCAACAGTCTTTCGAGAAGAAGGTTAAAGCTGCAACTATCATCACGGCTTCTGAAGACAATACGCTAGAGAACATGTACGATGATTATTACATAAGTTATAGTTAAGATATCTGCATGACGTATGGTGTCTACAGTTACATCTACAGTGCCATCTGGAGCATGATTGCAGAATTTTGAATAAAAACGACACCCTCCAGCACATTGAGGTGTACGTAGAGATCCTGTAAAAAAAACGTCATACAGATATGTTTGTTCTAGCCCACGTACTTTCCTTTATGACGAACACACAACACCGCGATTGCAATCCTTAACAACCACTGTTTATTTCTCAGAGCAAAATACATCACAGAATACATAACATAAATCATGGAACATTAATATATATAAAAAGATTTATAAATATATCTAAAGTTAGTCCGCAACATCCTTATTAGACATAAATCGATTGCCGTCCGCGGTGGCCGAGCGTTCTGTGGCGCGCCAGTGGCAGTCTGCACGGCCACTGCGGGGGTTCGAATCAAAAATGTTCAAATGTTTGTTAAGCTTAAGGGACTTAACTACGGGGTCATCAGTCCCTAAGGGGTTCGAATCTCCCCTCGGGCATGGATACACGCAGTCGCATAAGTATTCGGACAGTGGGAAGTTTCACAATGAATACTCGAGAAATACTGACTATGAAACCCAAACATATTTATTAGCAACGTATATGCGTAACAACATCAATTACAAAAGAATTATTGTATTATTCCGTTTCCAAAAAATAAATAACAGAAAAATGAACAACAAAAATGAAACAACCTGCACACCCTGCTGCTACAAAAGTATTCGGACACTGTCCAATAAATGTTCATAAGTTGTACGACGAAAATGTCAATACATTGTGGGTCCACCTTTCATTTTCAGTACCTCTTCCAATCTACTAGGCATACTTACCATGAATTTTTTCGTGAAATCTGGGCCTATATTTGTCCATTCTTGGCGCTTTTCTCTTTCAAGGTCTCCTTTGTATAGAGGTTGTCCGCGCGGAGGGTTCGTTTCAATTTATCCCACAAATGATGGATTGGGTTAAGGTCTAGTGATTGGGGAAGGGGGTGCAATACTTTCGGGCAATTGAAGAGCAACCACATTTGTACAATTTGCGCGGTATGCTTGGGATCGTGATCCTGATAAAAATGAAAGTTGTTCGCCATACCTAGATGTCGTGAACTCTTCTTCAAATGTCCTCGCAGTATATTCAAATACGATTCCTTGTTCATCGTATCGTCAATGAACACTACATCACCCACAGCACTGCTGGACATGCACCCCCACACCATGATGCTCCAACTTCCAAACTTTACTGGCGGTTTGAGGTTCCTGGGATTCAGCTCTTCATTGGTATTTTGGCACATGTTTGCCTTTCCGTCGCTTTGCCATAATGTAAATTTACATTCGTCGCAAAATATCACCCGATTCCACCAAGCCTGATCGTATTCGGCGTATTCCCTCGCAAACTGCATACGTTGCATCTGGTTCACTGCATTTATGAATGGCTTTTGTTGTGCCACTCGACCACGGTACTGTGATCGTCGGAGTACTCTCAGCACGGTTTCGGGATGAACTTTTATGCCGAGGTCTCCCTCCACCTCACTTGCAATTCGTGTGGCAGATATTTTCGGATTCTGTTGTACCTTTCGCACAATCACGCGTTCATCTCTCTGTGAAAATGTCCGTGGCCGTCCTGTACTGCACCGGAATTCCAATCGGTCTTCTTTTTCGAACCGTTTAATAATGTCGTGAACTGTACTTTTCTTCGTGTTCACTATTGCGGCAATTTCCCTGCAGGTTTTCCCCTTCGCGTGATGATAAACGACAAGTTGCCTTTGATTGAACGTAGAACACGTGCCGCTGCGCCACAGTGTCGCCCTGCACAGGCTCGCGACACGTGTTTACTAATCAAGGCTATCGTCTCGCGGAAATGCCGGACACACTGCAGTCGCTTCACCCTCTGTGCGTCTCGGAATGAACTATTCTCTCACGTTGTCCGCCTTTGTCCGAATACTTTTGTTGCGCCTTCCCATGCCGTTTTCAGGAAATATTATGTAACAGACCCATGTCCAACAACAATTCTTCGTATTTGACGCGTGTTTCACGTTGCGACATCGTACCCGGAGTCCCAAATACATTACAAAGTGCCATTTCTGTATTTCTTCATGCGGAAAACTCCAAAATTATGCGCATTCACGGGCTGTCCGAATACTTTTGCGACTGAGTGTATTTGTGCCGTCCTTATTATTAGCTAGTTCATAAGTAGTTTGTAAGTCCCATAAGCGCTACAAAAAAAAAAAAAAAATAAAATAAAAAAAATAAAATCGATTAAGTTGGAATCATTTTTGTTTACTAAAGATTTTGTCTACGGATAATGTCTATTATTATGTCTTAAATGCCGCGGCGGATTAGCCGTGTGCACTGGGCCGCCGTGCTGCGGTGCGCGCGGCCGTTCGCCGTCGGGAGCTCGAGTCCCCCCCTCGGGCACGGGTATTTGTGTTGTTCTTAGGTTAGTCCACCTTACAATTATATATTTTTACGACGTTACAGAGTTCATTTAATGAAATAAATCGCCATTTGCGATAGTTATGGCTTCACTGTACTAGGTTCAGATGGAATACCAAAGTGCGGCGAATGAAAATTTGAGCCCGGGTTCGAATCTCGGCCGGGCTCAAATTTTCATTCGCCGCACTTTGGTATTCCATCTAAACCTAGTACAGTGAAGCCATAAATTTCGCAAATTACGATTTATTTCATAGTTTACCTTAGTTGAAGAAGTTGGTAAGGTACGGACTAATGACCAAGTAGTTGAGCCGGCCGCGGTGGCCGAGGTGACTGAGGCGCTCCAGTCACGGTCAGCACGGCCACTACGGTCGGGGGTTCGAATCCCCCCTCGGGCATGGATATTTGTGCCGTCCTAGTTCGTAAGTAGTTCATAAGTAGTTTGTAAGTTTAGGGACTGATGACCCCGTAGTTAAGTCCCATAAGCTCAACAAACATTTGAACATTTTGAACAAGTAGTTGAGTCCGATAGATTTACAAACATTCGAACATTTTTTTTTTATGTCTCAAATACAGAAATACTTGTACGTGTGAATGTACTTCGTTCTCCGACTATACCCATCTGAGAAGATAATTAGTGGTTTGGTTTGAGGACAGTAATTTATTATTAACTGTTAGTTTGTGCCGCAGGGGAATAGCCGAGCGCTCTGGAGCGCCACGTTACGGATCGTGTGCCTTCCCTCGTCGGCATGGATGTTTCTGTTGTCTTTAGTATAAGTTAGTTCATGTTTGTAAGTTTATAGACTGATGACCCCGCAGTTAAGTCCCTTAAGCTTAACAAACATTTGAGCATTTGTTATTTTGTAACCTAACCAAGCATTCTAAAATTGTCACTTATTCGGAAATAAACACCCAAACATTTGTTTCTTCCTTAGTTTTCTAATCATATGGAAATGTAAATAACATACAATGTAACATCCTTGTAATATACAGTAAAAAGGCTTAGAACCAGAGTTTAACGGTGTCTAAAGTTTTCGAATTAGATCACCGATACATCGGCGATATCTCGATGTTCAAAACAGCAGTGTTAAAGTCGACGTTTTTCGGCAAAACATCTATGTTTTCAGAACATCGATGTATAGTTTGCATCCCTAGTCATCAGTATTCTGACTGATTTGATGCGACTTGTCACCAACTCCTTTTCTTTGCCAACCGTTTCATTTCAACTCGGCTATAGGTTATTAGTCCGTAGCTTACAAACTACTTCAACTAAGTTCAACTAACCTAAGGACAACACACACATCCACACCCAAAGGAGGATTCGAACCTCCGACGTGGGAGGTCTCACATTCCGCAACGCTGTGCCCCAGACCGCTCAGCTACTCCCGCGCGGCCAGTTGGAGCAAATACCTAGAATGAATGTCTGTGCAAGTGCACAAAATTCATTAATGCCTAGGTATTTATGAATTAAAAAGATAAACTTACAAGCAGTACATTAGAAAAAAAAGGGAAAAAAACGTGATATCATGTACTACTTTACAAACTACATCTCAAATTATTCAATTCTCTTCTGTTCACATTTCCCAGCAGTCCAAGTTTCGCAAACATACAATGTTGTGCTGCAAACGTATGTTCCGAGATATTTCTGCCTCAAGTTTCAAATGTTTCAAATGTTTGTATAGCTTATGGGACTTAACTACGGGGTCATCAGTCCCTAAACTTACAAACTACTTATGAACTAACTAACACTAAGGACGGCACAAATATCCATGCCCGAGGGGGGATTCGAACCCCCGACCGTAGTGGCCGTGCAGACCGTGACTGTAGCGCCTCAGTCCCCTCGGCCACCGCGGCCGGCTCTGCCTCAAGTCCAGAGTGATATTTGACAGCAGTAGATTTCTCTTTCCCATGAATGCCCTCTTTGCTCCCGCTACTCTGCTTTTTATGACCCCCTTGACTCGTCCGTCGTGGGTTAGTTTACTGTGGAGGTAGCAGAATTCCTTGTCTTCGTGTACATTGTGATCGGCAATTCGGATTTATTTTCTCGCTACTTTTATTTCCGTTACTTATCATAACTTTCGTCTTTCTTTGGTTTACCTTCAATCCATGGTCTGTGGTCATTAGTCTTTCATTCTATGCAACAGATCCTGTAATTTTCCTTCACTTCCACAGACGATAGCAATGTCATCAGCAAATCTTATCACTGATATCCTTTTACCCAGAACTTTTATCACAGCCTTGAACCTCTTCTTTATTTCCGACATTACGTCTTCATTGCGCAAATTAAAATGTGATGGCGACAGTCCACAGCCTTTTCTTACGCCCTTTTTAATCGGAGCACTTTGTTCTTGACTTTCGACGCTTATTGTATCCACTTGGTTCGTATACAAACAATGTAATACCCGCTTTTTTTCCTACAGCTTACTCCTATTTTTCTCAGAATTACGAACACCATAAATGTTTCAAATGTTTGTATAGCTTATGGGACTTAACTACGGGGTCATCAGTCCCTAAACTTACAAACTACTTATGAACTACCTAACACTAAGGACGGTCAAATATCCATGCCCCCGACCGTAGTGGCCGTGCAGACCGCGTGACTGACGCGCCGTAGTTCCCTCGGCCACCGCGGCCGGCTACGAACATCATACAGCACCTTACATTATGGAAGGCATTTTCCGGGTCACAAATCGTATGTGTCTCGGTAATTCTTTACTCTCGCTTCCATTATAAATTGCAGTAATGCTATCGCGGCCACGCATTGCAGTAAAGGACGGCCCGTGTCAATGCCGCCTCACAGCCCTCGGCTCTTCTACCTGCCGGGCAGAGATCGGACGGGGAGATAAGCGGACCGCCCCTCGACTCGAACTGGGTGCTAATGTCACTGCGTGCTTTTGTCATTTTGTCAATTAAACATACCGAATGTAGTCGGCTCGGCGTGAGCCGGCTGAAGCGGAGTCGTCTCGGCTCGGCCGGCAGTGTGAACAGAGCAATTGAAGACAATGTGAACACGGCCTAAGATACTGAACGAAGCTCGGTCGCTCAGGTAATTAAGTAAAGGTACAGCAGTCAACAATCCGAAGATTGGTTTGAACACCACAGTGCTTTACTAGGCACGGTCCTGTTTGGAGGTGGTATGCCGTTGCCTTCCTCCAACCTTGGAACTGACTTACCCAGCCAGTTATAGGGGGACCTACAGTTTAACGTGGGTTCCGAACCACGGTGCTACTCGGTATTTTTCACATCAGCAATACTGCCAGAGGTGAAAGAAGTGGAAAGTGACAGATAAAAATCCTAGGACCTGGCGGGGATCGAACCCGCGACCTTTGGATTTGTAGTCTGGCACTCTACCACTGTGCAACCGAGGCGCGTAGGTCCCGGTATATTTGATATTGGCGAGGTTACAATGTATTACAATTATTCAACAATAAAGTTATTGATCCCTGGATGTACATTACATCGAGAACCAAAGAGGGGGGGGGGGGGGGAGCTCAAGGATGCAACAAATGGAACAAAAAGTAACGCTGGCCGCGGGGCGTTGCCAGGTGTCGCTATCTTCAGGGGTCTGTTGACACGTCCCGATTCACCCTCGATCGGGTCGCCGAATATTCCGATTTTGGGTCAATCGAAAATTAAAGAAGTTCCAAAGCTAACACGATGGTGCGATACAGGCATCTCGTTCTTTTCGCTGACCTGCCGTAGCGCTTTGCGGCGATCAACATTTTACTCACTGAGGCAGCCACGTTGTGTTCGCTTTTTACGCCTTCCAGGTTTTTTTATGCGGAAACTAACGTTATAGTTGTACCCACGCAATAATTTTACATATGTTTTAGAAGTTGTATTGCCATCAATGTATCTTCTTAAAGTTGTGTTATGCTTTTACCTGTACATTTAAGGTTATCCATTATAGGTAAAGCGACCAATTTTATGAAGAAAATTGAGGAAGGAAGGAAAAACCAGTACGGCACATTTCTGTGGTTGTGTATGATGACTGAAGATACAGCAAGTTACAGCGATTTAATAGTTAGCAATTGTGTTGAAAAGTACTATAGCGGCCATTACCAAAATAGGCAGATCAAGGCCATCCTGCAGTCTTACAGCAATTGCCACTTACAGGTGATTTCAGGTGTTAGTAAAAATTCCGAAAAAATGGGACATCTCTATTTGTAGCAAAGAGTATGATGGACTACTTTATAAAAGAACATTCTCGTCAGCCATTATGAAAAAAAAAACAACATAAAAACTTCTGTTGCAAGAAATTTTCAAGAAAAATACTTTCTTATTTCAGCCTGTGGAAAAAAAATAGAACCAGTAGTAACTGTGTGTTTTGACATATTCAACAACTGATGACAGTGATCGTAAAATGTTTTGCCTATAACAAGGTGATCGACTTGTTGAGCCAGGCTCGGAAACATTTTTTGATTTATGTTTTTTTTTTTTTTTTTTTTTTTTTTTTTTTTTTTTTTTTTTTTTTTGGATAACTTATTTCAGCCAAGCATTGGCTGATGCGAAGATGGCCAATACTTGGTTGAAACTAGTTATCCAAAAATAAAGTAAATCAAAAAATATTTGGTATCCTGACTCAACAAGTCAATAACCTTGTTATAAATAACAACCAGATACATATTTTGACTGAAAAAATATATGGACATTCTCAAAGTTTCATGTGACACATATTTTATCTTGAAAACATAAAAATATTCCGAGATAAAGAATAAAATACCGTGAAAGGTGTGAAATCGTTTCGCAGGTGTAACGAAAACTGTTGTCGCTGATGAATTTGCGTTTGTTGGACTTGTAGGCCGCCGACAGGATTTTTGTTGCAACGGCTGTAGTTTTTTTTTATTTGTAGCTGTTACATACACTTCGTCACTGCACCCATCACCTTAACGCCGATATACGCTGTAAAAAATTAACTGTAGGTACATTCAGACCACTATTTCCGTTGAAGTCAAGCAAAATATATTTACCCGTATCGTTTTTCGAAAAACAAGTTTCGTCTAAGTATACTACAGGCCTATTGTCCTCAGCATGAATTAAGTGCATTGCACGCAAAAACATTGCTCTCCCTGCTGCCATGTCTCTGAATACCATTAAAAATGTTGGTCCGTCATTAGACTTTCTGAACTGAAAACCAAATGAGCGTGAAGACTGAGCCAGAATAATTAATTTTTCTCGGAGATTACCCTGCATTTTTCTTGAAAATGACCGACTGAGAGATTCGCAAAATGTAATGTAAACAATCAAATAAACGTTCCTGCACCTACACATACTATGTCATATACTTGCTTATATGCCCGTGCTTCGCAAAGGTTGTTAAATAAGGGCCTGTGTGTATCATGGCTTTTTAGGGTTCCGTACCTCAGTCAGTTTTAAACAAACTATACGTAAACCCGTGTGCTTACTTATCCTACACTCTCTGCATCCAATTCTTCTCTCCCATGTCTCTGTTCGTTTCCACCTTTCTCTCTCGGCAAAGTTTTTTACAAGGTTCCCTGTGTCATGTACCATACCAACATTTATGTCCCAAGTGACCTTCCTCTTGGTTTGAAGGTCATGTGTGCAAAAATTAATCAAGATCGAAGTAAAACTATGCATTTTATTGAAGTCTGTAAGTTAAGTACCCTCCATCATGCAACATCCGATATTTTATACAGACAGTGACATTCCTTCTTGTCTTTAAGCTCAGATATACCAAATTTTATCAGTATGCAATAGAAACAGAGTCATTATTAAAAGACGCACTTCGCTGTTTTCAAATTTTCCAGTTTTAATTCATACAACCCCTGCTCTGAGAATAACGAAAACAACCCAAAAAGATCTGTAAAATCGGTCGAGCTGTTCTCAAGTTATGGCGCGACCAAGGTATTCAGGGATACATTTTTATGTTGCAAGATACCCTCCCCCATGCACCGTATGAAACTTTAGGTAGACGCTGGCCTTCCTCTTGTATTGAACGTCACGCGTGCAAAATTTTGTGAAGATCGGAATGAAACAGTAGCTTTCGTCAGTCTGTAGGAAAAGTATCCTCCCCCTTGCACCTTAATTCTGTCCTATCGAAAGTACTTTCTTAGCTGACGTCTTCTACCTATAAACTACGTGCCGGCAAAATTTCAGCTTCATAGGTTCATTAGTTTTACAGATTTTGTGTTTAGTCAGTGAGTGAGTGCGTGACTGACCTTTCGCTTTTATATATACAGAATACCTCCTGAATTGTGTGTCCTACAAAAAAATTATTTACCAGATTCGTATAGTAAAATATTAGAAACCTGACTACGAAATGTGTTGTTAATGGAGTTGGTTGTAAATATGTAGTAAATTACAATCTCATGTATATTAGAGCGAATTTTCACGCAATTAATTGCCTTTGACGTCATAGCACCTGAACTATATGTCGTAATACGATATTATTTCGAAGGTACATCCAGTGGCGTATATGTAAAATGTCTGCAAAATACGTCGCGAACGGAGATAGTAGGAAAGACGCAATAAATCAAGACGTCATGCCTGATGAGGCAGTTTTTCATGATCCTAATTGTTTATGACTCCATATCTCATGAACAGCGTGTCGTACTACGACAAAATTTTGAACGTACCTTCAGTGGTATGTGTGTATACTGTCTGTCTTGCGCCACATTCATCAGATGTTGTAACAGTACCACCTGTTTCAAGAACGGATGAAAATCTTTCAGAATCTCATGAATCAGAAAATGAGAGAGAGAAAAAAGGACGCTTTAGCAACACGTTGTCTGGAGGAAAATGATTATCGTCCATTTGTGCATGCATTTGACGATTCAATTTCAGGACAGAAATGACCACATTCATATAGTCTGTCATTTTTCCTTGTATTCTTAACGGAAGGTCTGACGAAATATGTTGCAGACGAAACAAACAGATTTCATTTATATACCAAAGATGGGAAGAAACGGGATTTGAAGAATTGTAATCTTTCGTTGCTGTTTGTCTGCTGATGGCTCGAGTGAAGAAACTGAAAGTTAGTGACTATTGGTCCAGATACATACTCTTCAATACTCCAATTTTCAGCGAAATAATGTCCAGGAATCGATTTCTCTTAATTTTAAGAATGCTTCATTTTAGTGAAAACTTTCCCATTAATGAAGGAGACAGATTATTTAAGATTAGAAATATTGCTGATACGGTCCGCACAACATTCCACAGCACATTTTATGCTTACCAAAAGCTTTACATCGACGAAAGTCTGTTGGTTTTCAAAGGGCAATTGTCTTTCAAAGAATATATTACATCCAAACGAATTAGGTTTGAAATAAAAACGTTTGTGCTGTGCGACTGGTTACATACTGGACTTTATTGTATATACAGACACCACGACTGAAATTAGCTTTCACAATCTGGGGAAAAGTGGCGACATAGTAGCCACACTGCTAAACCATACTTACAACGACTTCACACGCTTTATGTCGAGAACTGATATTCGAGACCAGACCTGTTCTTCTTGCTTCATAACCACGGTACGAATGCCTGTGGTACTGTTCATAAAAACAGGCGTAACTTGCCAAAATTGCAGGACAAACTGAAACGAGGAGAAGTACAGTTTATATCAACTAATACAATTTTTGGCATGAAGTGGTGTGATAAGAGAGAAGTGTGGATGTTGACCACCTGTAATACTGCAGAAACGTGTGATACGGAGAAGACAGACAGGAAGACTAGTGAAAGACGCAGGAAACTACAGTGCGTTGCAGATTACATCGCTAGTACGGGGGCAGTTGACCGTACCAACATGCTACTGAGCTCAGTCGAATCAATGCCGAAGACAGTAAAGTGGTACAAGAAGTTCAGAAGTTCTTCTTCCATGTATCAGATCTGTGCGTTTTAAACGCCCATGCTCTCCATAGAGAAGTAACAGGGCGAAAGATGCCAATAGCAGAATTTCACCTGTCTCTGGTAAGAGAACTTGTTGAGACTTAAGTCACAGAACGGAGGAAAGCTGGCAGAGGAAGGCGCTCTGATGACGAGAATCCTCTGCGATTTACCGGGAGGCATTTTCCGAATATAACTGAGAGTGAAAACTCGAAGAAAAGTAGGCCAATGCGAAGATGTGCCGTTTGTTCCAAGCAGAAAGTGCGCCAAGAGACCAGGTACGAATGCAGAACATGCAATATACCACTGTGTGTGGTTTCGAGGCTTATCAAATAAATAAATAAACAAATAAAATTTAACTGTCGATAATCGCACAGCAAAATGTTATTCGTAATTTTTGAAAGTAATTGAAACCAAAAATAAATAAAAAATATAAAATGAAGGGAATAAAAAAAGTTTTTAACTTCGCCAGTGTCGCTCTAAAGCCCGGATCCAAAAGAAGGACGGGAAATATATAGGAAAGATGTAAAAGGCATTCGAACACAACAGTTCCTAGCTTTGAAACGCGTCTCAAGTTGTATGCTGTGCTGACAAAAAGACAAATTTTGTACGTTTCAGACGCTTTAATTATCTGCTTAGTATGGAAGCTTAAAAAAAATTGCACAACACGTATTGCACCAATGAAACATAATTATACATATTATTCTATATAGGTTTCAGAAATTACTGCAACCAGTCGCCTTTTGTTTCTTCTTAATGAAGATTTATTTAGACCATTAACGGTTTCAAGCTGCCTAGCAGCTCATCTTCAGATGGTATGCAATTATTACAAGTTACATTTGAATTTGTGGTAGGGCAGAAAACGAGAAAATGGTAAACACTAATTTTGGTAGGCTATACTTAATAATTAATAAATGTAAAGTGCATAAATGTAAGTAATGTCTTGAAGACAAACTTATATTGTAATTATTAAGTATAGCCTACCAAAATTAGTGTTTACCATTTTCTCGTTTTCTGCCCTACCACAAATTCAAATGTAACTTGTAATAATTGTATGCCATCTGAAGATGAGCTGCTAGGCAGATTGAAACCGGTAATGGTCTAAATAAATCTTCATTAAGAAGAAACAAAAGGCGACTGGTTGCAGTAATTTCTGAAACTTATTTCAATAAACAGTCGCAGGTTCCTACACAATAGATAAAAGTTACATATTATTCTCATTAAGTGGAGGAACAAATATTCAGGCATCAATATTAGGAATCATTGATTATTTGACTTTGATAAACGCGTAGGGGAATTACATAAGGTTTATACGGTCGAATTATAATTAGTAAACGTCCATAGTGCTTCCCGACATTCCGTGAAAGTGGTTCAGAGATATTGTGTTACCATAGACGCACAAGAGCTGCAGGGCATTTCGGATCCTGCAGTAAGTTGAGCACAAAAAATTAAAAATCAGTCGTAGATCGTCAACCACTTTCGGCTAGCAAGAAGCTATTCCAAATAAACACGAAAAACCGTATTTCCTGTCCACTCTTCTGTAAATGTCCAGATTTCTTGCGGAGTAGTTCGGTTTTCTGTATGTTACCTGTGACGGTTTCTCCTTGCAGTTGTTTACATCATTTTGAAGCTGATTATTAGTAGGGGTTTACACTGTAAACTGTTCTGTTCTATGCAGAGAAGACTGCAGAAATGACGAAATCTTGTAGATACTGGAAGGGGCAGTAAGGATGAATTCCTCGATGATGTATTAGTGATGACTCCTCAGCAATATCTGACACGAATATTCCTGAGCTCTGAACACAGCAGGTATAGCACACAAGCCTGATACTTCTTCGAGGGCTGCAGTGAACAATAACTCAGCATCCGAAGAACCTGAAGATATAAACAAACTCTTCAAAAAATAGTATGGTTTAAAGATGTATTCCACTGGAAGAACAGTGGTCTTCGAACCCTTTCTTTATCAGTTTCACATAAGGTCAGATAGAAATTAGAAGTATTCTAAAAGTTTCAAGACCTTTTAACAGAAAAGTGGATGAATCAGACAACCAGTTCGGTAACTATCAACTAGAAAAGAGTAGATTGTGAGTGGGTAGCTAACAATGAAGACCGAACTACTCGACGCATGAAAATCGTTTTTACAAGTAACTAATAAAATCTTGTCGAAAATTATGGAAAATACACAATTCTTAGCGCAGTAATAATTTTAATGTCTCTTTGAAGAAGCTACCAAGCAGAGAAAATATAAAAGCGATATTATTATGTGCCAGTGTGAGAATTCACTTCACCTCAGTGGCAACCAGAATCAGATCTGCAGGGTGTGGTCGCTGCCGCACGCCTGAGCACCCGGCGGAGCTGACCGCGCTGGCCTTTCAGGCGTGGGGTGGCCCAGCCGGAAACCGCTTAGCACAGGTAGACGGATTAGTGCCCGACAAAGCAGGCCGCGGTGTCCCATACAGTAAGCAGGCCACCAGCAGTCAAACGGTTAATGCAGATTTGTATATAATCAGAATCAGTGTAGCCAGTTCGCAACCCACTAGCTCATGGACCAACAGTTGGACTCGTCCAACAACAGGTGCATACAATTGTCAGCAGAAGCAATTAATGCTGTCAATCATCATTGCAGCCTGCACTTTGTTGTCGCTGTCGTCAGTAGTACTGTCCTATCGATATTTTAAGTATTATACGACAAAGCAAAGTGGGAATCTAACCGCGGTGGCAACACCGCCTGTTTACGCCCAAGAAAAAAGGAGGCAGAAGCAATACAAGCATACATTTCTGCAGAGGTGTCCCCAACCCCTTTGGTATATGACTCATTACAGCCCAAATTGCGACCAACGCCCCCCCCCCCCCTCACCCAACGAGATATTAGGTGCTGGATTAGGAAGATCAATTCATTTTCTATATAAACATTCCTTTATCGTTAACACAACTATAAAGCCAATTCTCTAGCTACACGCCCTTCAATGTAGGACAGAATGGCAATTCCGAGATACGAAGGAACTTTTAACGATATTTCAAAAATCATATCTCATAATCGGCTCGTTAATCTGCCTTTAAACTTTTTCAAGTAGTATTTGGAAGTGTGTGCTATACCTATACAGAGTGTCATGTGGCGACGGCTAGTAGTTCTGTAGTTACACGCCCTTAAATATAGGACGGAAAGGCATTTCTGAGCGAGGCCGGAAATTTTAACAATATTCGAAAAATCATATCTCATAATCGCCTCGTAAATCTGCCTTTAAACTTTTCCAAGTAGTATTTGGAGGTGTGTGCTATACCTATACAGAGTGTCATGTGGCGACGGCTAGTAGTTCTGTAGTTACACGCCCTTAAATATAGGACGGAAAGGCATTTCTGAGCGAGGCCGGAAATTTTAACGATATTCGAAAAATCATATCTCATAATCGGCTCGTTAATCTGCTTTCAAACTTTCTCAAGTAGTATTTGGAGGTGTGTGCTATACCTATACAGAGTGTCATGTGGCGACGGCTAGTAGTTCTGTAGTTACAAGCCCTTAAATATAGGACGGAAAGGCATTTCTGAGCGAGGCCGGAAATTTTAACGATATTCGAAAAATCATATCTCATAATCGGCTCGTTAATCTGCTTTCAAACTTTCTCAAGTAGTATTTGGAGGTGTGTGCTATACCTATACAGAGTGTCATGTGGCGACGGCTAGTAGTTCTGTAGTTACACGCCCTTAAATATAGGACGGAAAGGCATTTCTGAGCGAGGCCGGAAATTTTAACGATATTCGAAAAATCATATCTCATAATCGGCTCGTTAATCTGCTTTCAAACTTTCTCAAGTAGTATTTGGAGGTGTGTGCTATACCTATACAGAGTGTCATGTGGCGACGGCTAGTAGTTCTGTAGTTACAAGCCCTTAAATATAGGACGGAAAGGCATTTCTGAGCGAGGCCGGAAATTTTAACGATATTCGAAAAATCATATCTCATAATCGGCTCGTTAATCTGCCTTTAAACTTTTTCAAGTAGTATTTGGAAGTGTGTGCTATACCTATACAGAGTGTCATGTGGCGACGGCTAGTAGTTCTGTAGTTACACGCCCTTAAGTATAGGACGGAAAGGCATTTCTGAGCGAGGCCGGAAATTTTAACGATATTCGAAAAATCATATCTCATAATCGGCTCGTTAATCTGCCTTTAAACTTTTTCAAGTAGTATTTGGAAGTGTGTGCTATACCTATACAGAGTGTCATGTGGCGACGGCTAGTAGTTCTGTAGTTACACGCCCTTAAATATAGGACGGAAAGGCATTTCTGAGCGAGGCCGGAAATTTTAACGATATTCGACAAATCATATCTCATAATCGGCTCGTTAATCTGCTTTCAAACTTTCTCAAGTAGTATTTGGAGGTGTGTGCTATACCTATACAGAGTGTCATGTGGCGACGGCTAGTAGTTCTGTAGTTACAAGCCCTTAAATATAGGACGGAAAGGCATTTCTGAGCGAGGCCGGAAATTTTAACGATATTCGAAAAATCATATCTCATAATCGGCTCGTTAATCTGCCTTTAAACTTTTTCAAGTAGTATTTGGAAGTGTGTGCTATACCTATACAGAGTGTCATGTGGCGACGGCTAGTAGTTCTGTAGTTACACGCCCTTAAATATAGGACGGAAAGGCATTTCTGAGCGAGGCCGGAAATTTTAACGATATTCGAAAAATCATATCTCATAATCGGCTCGTTAATCTGCTTTCAAACTTTCTCAAGTAGTATTTGGAGGTGTGTGCTATACCTATACAGAGTGTCATGTGGCGACGGCTAGTAGTTCTGTAGTTACAAGCCCTTAAATATAGGACGGAAAGGCATTTCTGAGCGAGGCCGGAAATTTTAACGATATTCGAAAAATCATATCTCATAATCGGCTCGTTAATCTGCCTTTAAACTTTTTCAAGTAGTATTTGGAAGTGTGTGCTATACCTATACAGAGTGTCATGTGGCGACGGCTAGTAGTTCTGTAGTTACACGCCCTTAAGTATAGGACGGAAAGGCATTTCTGAGCGAGGCCGGAAATTTTAACGATATTCGAAAAATCATATCTCATAATCGGCTCGTTAATCTGCCTTTAAACTTTTTCAAGTAGTATTTGGAAGTGTGTGCTATACCTATACAGAGTGTCATGTGGCGACGGCTAGTAGTTCTGTAGTTACACGCCCTTAAATATAGGACGGAAAGGCATTTCTGAGCGAGGCCGGAAATTTTAACGATATTCGAAAAATCATATCTCATAATCGGCTCGTTAATCTGCCTTTAAATTTTTTCAAGTAGTATTTGGAAGTGTGTGCTATACCTATACAGAGTGTCATGTGGCGACGGCTAGTAGTTCTGTAGTTACACGCCCTTAAATATAGGACGGAAAGGCATTTCTGAGCGAGGCCGGAAATTTTAACGATATTCGAAAAATCATATCTCATAATCGGCTCGTTAATCTGCTTTCAAACTTTCTCAAGTAGTATTTGGAGGTGTGTGCTATACCTATACAGAGTGTCATGTGGCGACGGCTAGTAGTTCTGTAGTTACAAGCCCTTAAATATAGGACGGAAAGGCATTTCTGAGCGAGGCCGGAAATTTTAACGATATTCGAAAAATCATATCTCATAATCGGCTCGTTAATCTGCCTTTAAACTTTTTCAAGTAGTATTTGGAAGTGTGTGCTATACCTATACAGAGTGTCATGTGGCGACGGCTAGTAGTTCTGTAGTTACACGCCCTTAAGTATAGGACGGAAAGGCATTTCTGAGCGAGGCCGGAAATTTTAACGATATTCGAAAAATCATATCTCATAATCGGCTCGTTAATCTGCCTTTAAACTTTTTCAAGTAGTATTTGGAAGTGTGTGCTATACCTATACAGAGTGTCATGTGGCGACGGCTAGTAGTTCTGTAGTTACACGCCCTTAAATATAGGACGGAAAGGCATTTCTGAGCGAGGCCGGAAATTTTAACGATATTCGAAAAATCATATCTCATAATCGGCTCGTTAATCTGCCTTTAAACTTTTTCAAGTAGTATTTGGAAGTGTGTGCTATACCTATACAGAGTGTCATGTGGCGACGGCTAGTAGTTCTGTAGTTACACGCCCTTAAATATAGGACGGAAAGGCATTTCTGAGCGAGGCCGGAAATTTTAACGATATTCGAAAAATCATATCTCATAATCGGCTCGTTAATCTGCCTTTAAACTTTTTCAAGTAGTATTTGGAAGTGTGTGCTATACCTATACAGAGTGTCATGTGGCGACGGCTAGTAGTTCTGTAGTTACACGCCCTTAAATATAGGACGGAAAGGCATTTCTGAGCGAGGCCGGAAATTTTAACGATATTCGAAAAATCATATCTCATAATCGGCTCGTTAATCTGCCTTTAAACTTTTTCAAGTAGTATTTGGAAGTGTGTGCTATACCTATACAGAGTGTCATGTGGCGACGGCTAGTAGTTCTGTAGTTACACGCCCTTAAATATAGGACGGAAAGGCATTTCTGAGCGAGGCCGGAAATTTTAACGATATTCGAAAAATCATATCTCATAATCGGCTCGTTAATCTGCCTTTAAACTTTTTCAAGTAGTATTTGGAAGTGTGTGCTATACCTATACAGAGTGTCATGTGGCGACGGCTAGTAGTTCTGTAGTTACACGCCCTTAAATATAGGACGGAAAGGCATTTCTGAGCGAGGCCGGAAATTTTAACGATATTCGAAAAATCATATCTCATAATCGGCTCGTTAATCTGCCTTTAAACTTTTTCAAGTAGTATTTGGAAGTGTGTGCTATACCTATACAGAGTGTCATGTGGCGACGGCTAGTAGTTCTGTAGTTACACGCCCTTAAATATAGGACGGAAAGGCATTTCTGAGCGAGGCCGGAAATTTTAACGATATTCGAAAAATCATATCTCATAATCGGCTCGTTAATCTGCCTTTAAACTTTTTCAAGTAGTATTTGGAAGTGTGTGCTATACCTATACAGAGTGTCATGTGGCGACGGCTAGTAGTTCTGTAGTTACACGCCCTTAAATATAGGACGGAAAGGCATTTCTGAGCGAGGCCGGAAATTTTAACGATATTCGAAAAATCATATCTCATAATCGGCTCGTTAATCTGCCTTTAAACTTTTTCAAGTAGTATTTGGAAGTGTGTGCTATACCTATACAGAGTGTCATGTGGCGACGGCTAGTAGTTCTGTAGTTACACGCCCTTAAATATAGGACGGAAAGGCATTTCTGAGCGAGGCCGGAAATTTTAACGATATTCGAAAAATCATATCTCATAATCGGCTCGTTAATCTGCCTTTAAACTTTTTCAAGTAGTATTTGGAAGTGTGTGCTATACCTATACAGAGTGTCATGTGGCGACGGCTAGTAGTTCTGTAGTTACACGCCCTTAAATATAGGACGGAAAGGCATTTCTGAGCGAGGCCGGAAATTTTAACGATATTCGAAAAATCATATCTCATAATCGGCTCGTTAATCTGCCTTTAAATTTTTTCAAGTAGTATTTGGAAGTGTGTGCTATACCTATACAGAGTGTCATGTGGCGACGGCTAGTAGTTCTGTAGTTACACGCCCTTAAATATAGGACGGAAAGGCATTTCTGAGCGAGGCCGGAAATTTTAACGATATTCGAAAAATCATATCTCATAATCGGCTCGTTAATCTGCCTTTAAATTTTTTCAAGTAGTATTTGGAAGTGTGTGCTATACCTATACAGAGTGTCATGTGGCGACGGCTAGTAGTTCTGTAGTTACACGCCCTTAAATATAGGACGGAAAGGCATTTCTGAGCGAGGCCGGAAATTTTAACGATATTCGAAAAATCATATCTCATAATCGGCTCGTTAATCTGCCTTTAAATTTTTTCAAGTAGTATTTGGAAGTGTGTGCTATACCTATACAGAGTGTCATGTGGCGACGGCTAGTAGTTCTGTAGTTACACGCCCTTAAATATAGGACGGAAAGGCATTTCTGAGCGAGGCCGGAAATTTTAACGATATTCGAAAAATCATATCTCATAATCGGCTCGTTAATCTGCCTTTAAATTTTTTCAAGTAGTATTTGGAAGTGTGTGCTATACCTATACAGAGTGTCATGTGGCGACGGCTAGTAGTTCTGTAGTTACACGCCCTTAAATATAGGACGGAAAGGCATTTCTGAGCGAGGCCGGAAATTTTAACGATATTCGAAAAATCATATCTCATAATCGGCTCGTTAATCTGCCTTTAAATTTTTTCAAGTAGTATTTGGAAGTGTGTGCTATACCTATACAGAGTGTCATGTGGCGACGGCTAGTAGTTCTGTAGTTACACGCCCTTAAATATAGGACGGAAAGGCATTTCTGAGCGAGGCCGGAAATTTTAACGATATTCGAAAAATCATATCTCATAATCGGCTCGTTAATCTGCCTTTAAACTTTTTCAAGTAGTATTTGGAAGTGTGTGCTATACCTATACAGAGTGTCATGTGGCGACAGCTAGTAGTTCTGTAGTTACACTCCCTTAAATATAGGACGGAAAGGCATTTCTGAGCGAGGCCGGAAATTTTAACGATATTCGAAAAATCATATCTCATAATCGGCTCGTTAATCTGCCTTTAAACTTTTTCAAGTAGTATTTGGAAGTGTGTGCTATACCTATACAGAGTGTCATGTGGCGACGGCTAGTAGTTCTGTAGTTACACGCCCTTAAATATAGGACGGAAAGGCATTTCTGAGCGAGGCCGGAAATTTTAACGATATTCGAAAAATCATATCTCATAATCGGCTCGTTAATCTGCCTTTAAACTTTTTCAAGTAGTATTTGGAAGTGTGTGCTATACCTATACAGAGTGTCATGTGGCGACAGCTAGTAGTTCTGTAGTTACACTCCCTTAAATATAGGACGGAAAGGCATTTCTGAGCGAGGCCGGAAATTTTAACGATATTCGAAAAATCATATCTCATAATCGGCTCGTTAATCTGCCTTTAAATTTTTTCAAGTAGTATTTGGAAGTGTGTGCTATACCTATACAGAGTGTCATGTGGCGACGGCTAGTAGTTCTGTAGTTACACGCCCTTAAATATAGGACGGAAAGGCATTTCTGAGCGAGGCCGGAAATTTTAACGATATTCGAAAAATCATATCTCATAATCGGCTCGTTAATCTGCCTTTAAATTTTTTCAAGTAGTATTTGGAAGTGTGTGCTATACCTATACAGAGTGTCATGTGGCGACGGCTAGTAGTTCTGTAGTTACACGCCCTTAAATATAGGACGGAAAGGCATTTCTGAGCGAGGCCGGAAATTTTAACGATATTCGAAAAATCATATCTCATAATCGGCTCGTTAATCTGCCTTTAAATTTTTTCAAGTAGTATTTGGAAGTGTGTGCTATACCTATACAGAGTGTCATGTGGCGACGGCTAGTAGTTCTGTAGTTACACGCCCTTAAATATAGGACGGAAAGGCATTTCTGAGCGAGGCCGGAAATTTTAACGATATTCGAAAAATCATATCTCATAATCGGCTCGTTAATCTGCCTTTAAATTTTTTCAAGTAGTATTTGGAAGTGTGTGCTATACCTATACAGAGTGTCATGTGGCGACGGCTAGTAGTTCTGTAGTTACACGCCCTTAAATATAGGACGGAAAGGCATTTCTGAGCGAGGCCGGAAATTTTAACGATATTCGAAAAATCATATCTCATAATCGGCTCGTTAATCTGCCTTTAAACTTTTTCAAGTAGTATTTGGAGGTGTGTGCTATACCTATACAGAGTGTCATGTGGCGACGGCTAGTAGTTCTGTAGTTACACGCCCTTAAATATAGGACGGAAAGGCATTTCTGAGCGAGGACGGAAATTTTAACGATATTCGAAAAATCATATCTCATAATCGGCTCGTTAATCTGCCTTTAAACTTTTTCAAGTAGTATTTGGAAGTGTGTGCTATACCTATACAGAGTGTCATGTGGCGACGGCTAGTAGTTCTGTAGTTACACGCCCTTAAATATAGGACGGAAAGGCATTTCTGAGCGAGGCCGGAAATTTTAACGATATTCGAAAAATCATATCTCATAATCGGCTCGTTAATCTGCCTTTAAACTTTTTCAAGTAGTATTTGGAAGTGTGTGCTATACCTATACAGAGTGTCATGTGGCGACGGCTAGTAGTTCTGTAGTTACACGCCCTTAAATATAGGACGGAAAGGCATTTCTGAGCGAGGCCGGAAATTTTAACGATATTCGAAAAATCATATCTCATAATCGGCTCGTTAATCTGCCTTTAAATTTTTTCAAGTAGTATTTGGAAGTGTGTGCTATACCTATACAGAGTGTCATGTGGCGACGGCTAGTAGTTCTGTAGTTACACGCCCTTAAATATAGGACGGAAAGGCATTTCTGAGCGAGGCCGGAAATTTTAACGATATTCGAAAAATCATATCTCATAATCGGCTCGTTAATCTGCCTTTAAATTTTTTCAAGTAGTATTTGGAAGTGTGTGCTATACCTATACAGAGTGTCATGTGGCGACGGCTAGTAGTTCTGTAGTTACACGCCCTTAAATATAGGACGGAAAGGCATTTCTGAGCGAGGCCGGAAATTTTAACGATATTCGAAAAATCATATCTCATAATCGGCTCGTTAATCTGCCTTTAAACTTTTTCAAGTAGTATTTGGAAGTGTGTGCTATACCTATACAGAGTGTCATGTGGCGACAGCTAGTAGTTCTGTAGTTACACTCCCTTAAATATAGGACGGAAAGGCATTTCTGAGCGAGGCCGGAAATTTTAACGATATTCGAAAAATCATATCTCATAATCGGCTCGTTAATCTGCCTTTAAACTTTTTCAAGTAGTATTTGGAAGTGTGTGCTATACCTATACAGAGCGTCATGTGGTGACGGCTAGTAGTTCTGTAGTTGCACGCCCTTAAATATAGGACGGAAAGGCATTTCTGAGCGAGGCCGGAAATTTTAACGATATTCGAAAAATCATATCTCATAATCGGCTCGTTAATCTGCCTTTAAACTTTTTCAAGTAGTATTTGGAAGTGTGTGCTATACCTATACAGAGCGTCATGTGGTGACGGCTAGTAGTTCTGTAGTTGCACGCCCTTAAATATAGGACGGAAAGGCATTTCGTAGCGGGGCTGGAAATTTTAACGATATTCGAAAACTCATATCTCATAATCGGCTCGTTAATCTGCCTTTAAACTTTTTCAAGTAGTATTTGGAAGTGTGTGCTATACCTATCCAGAGTGTCATGTGGCGACGGCTAGTAGTTCTGTAGTTACACGCCCTTAAATATAGGACGGAAAGGCATTTCTGAGCGAGGCCGGAAATTTTAACGATATTCGAAAAATCATATCTCATAATCGGCTCGTTAATCTGCCTTTAAACTTTTTCAAGTAGTATTTGGAAGTGTGTGCTATACCTATACAGAGTGTCATGTGGCGACGGCTAGTAGTTCTGTAGTTACACGCCCTTAAATATAGGACGGAAAGGCATTTCTGAGCGAGGCCGGAAATTTTAACGATATTCGAAAAATCATATCTCATAATCGGCTCGTTAATCTGCCTTTAAACTTTTTCAAGTAGTATTTGGAAGTGTGTGCTATACCTATACAGAGTGTCATGTGGCGACGGCTAGTAGTTCTGTAGTTACACGCCCTTAAATATAGGACGGAAAGGCATTTCTGAGCGAGGCCGGAAATTTTAACGATATTCGAAAAATCATATCTCATAATCGGCTCGTTAATCTGCCTTTAAACTTTTTCAAGTAGTATTTGGAAGTGTGTGCTATACCTATCCAGAGTGTCATGTGGCGACGGCTAGTAGTTCTGTAGTTACACGCCCTTAAATATAGGACGGAAAGGCATTTCTGAGCGAGGCCGGAAATTTTAACGATATTCGAAAAATCATATCTCATAATCGGCTCGTTAATCTGCCTTTAAACTTTTTCAAGTAGTATTTGGAAGTGTGTGCTATACCTATACAGAGTGTCATGTGGCGACGGCTAGTAGTTCTGTAGTTACACGCCCTTAAATATAGGACGGGTAGGCATTTCTGAGCGAGGCCGGAAATTTTAACGATATTCGAAAAATCATATCTCATAATCGGCTCGTTAATCTGCCTTTAAACTTTTTCAAGTAGTATTTGGAAGTGTGTGCTATACCTATACAGAGCGTCATGTGGTGACGGCTAGTAGTTCTGTAGTTGCACGCCCTTAAATATAGGACGGAAAGGCATTTCGTAGCGGGGCTGGAAATTTTAACGATATTCGAAAAATCATATCTCATAATCGGCTCGTTAATCTGCCTTTAAACTTTTTCAAGTAGTATTTGGAAGTGTGTGCTATACCTATCCAGAGTGTCATGTGGCGACGGCTAGTAGTTCTGTAGTTACACGCCCTTAAATATAGGACGGAAAGGCATTTCTGAGCGAGGCCGGAAATTTTAACGATATTCGAAAAATCATAACTCATAATCGGCTCGTTAATATGCCTTTAAACTTTTTCAAGTAGTATTTGGAAGTGTGTGCTATACCTATACAGAGTGTCATGTGGCGACGGCTAGTAGTTCTGTAGTTACACGCCCTTAAATATAGGACGGAAAGGCATTTCTGAGCGAGGCCGGAAATTTTAACGATATTCGAAAAATCATATCTCATAATCGGCTCGTTAATCTGCCTTTAAACTTTTTCAAGTAGTATTTGGAAGTGTGTGCTATACCTATACAGAGTGTCATGTAGCGACGGCTAGTAGTTCTTTAGTTACAGGACCCTTAAGTATAGTACGGAAAGGCAATTCCTTTCCACGCCGGAAATTTTGACGAATGTCTAAGAGTCTTATGTCGTAATCTGCTCGGTAATACGCCTTACTTTGTCACTTAGGACGTGTATGTTTCTGGTATGTCTCAGGTAGAGTGTCATGAGCGACGTCTAACAATTGTTTCGTTACTTATGTTTGAGCATACTACGAACGGCACTTCGGTGACAAAAAGAACTTCTTCCGATTTTCTATGTACTGTACCTTCAGATCGTCTCTTTAATGTGCGTCGGTATGTTGTCAGGCAATACATGGATGTGTATGCTGCACTACTACAGACTGTTAAATGACGACAGTAAACACCACATTGGATTTGTGTGCTTGTGTTGTAGGAAACGGGAGAATTGTGCGAACCGAAGTTTGCCGATTTTTAATAGGCTTATGAGCTTTGAATATCTTTTATGTCAAATATACAATCAGGTAATACGATTCTGAATATTCTGCAAGCTACATTTCACTAAAATAACGCGCATCGCTTTATTTGTTGGCCGTATAGTCGGTTTTTAGCGTGGAGGTTGGCACTACTCTCTCTTGGCTCGCTTGCGCCTGAGAGTTATATCGCCCGCATGGTTTTCTGGAAACGAATCCGAAGCTAACTTCAAGCCGGTCCTATAACTGTCTTCTTTGTGGATTTAAATACTGAAAGACTGCACCCATTATGTGTTTTTATGCTTAGCACAACTCATTTCGATAATTTTTCTCGCTTTTAGTGCATTTCTTTACATAAATACATCGTGACGTTCCCGTGTGTGATTTTATGCAGCTCTTACAGAGATGTAGTCTTTTTGAGGTTACTGTAATGAGGGAAATCGTAGCATACATAATAAAATCTTGGCGACTTTTTCACATACTAAATAGTACGCCTGTCTATATTTCCAGGTATTGTGTGTGCTCAATTAAACTGGATATCACAACAAAAATCGTCACTTACTCTTGTTTTTGTACACAGGTAGGCAGAAGTTGGTTGAGTTGTTTGGTTGGGATAGGGGGACTAAACTACTGAGGTTGTCAGTCCCCCGGTGGGGAGGGGAATGAGTGAGGATGGGAAAGGAGGGGAGGGGGAAAGGAAATGCAGTGGGGGAAGTAAAGAAGGGAGGAAGGCTGCATTAGCTCGGGGCACAGACAAATATATGTTACTCTGTGCTCGGGGCCTCCTGGGAGGGGGGAGGGTGTAGGCCGAGGTAGCGATTATTATGTTGCATGTTCTGAGTAATGGAAGAGGCACAATACCTTCAGGAGACAGATAAAGTTGTGATTTCTAACATTAGGATAAAACACACACCTCAATATTTATTCTGTCCGATTTTCCGAACTTCAGTAAACTAAAAGAGACAACTGCAGTGCAAGAGTGTCAGGAAATCGCACACAGAAACGTTGGAAAGGTACCGTACTTAAAAAAGAAATTCACTAGAAGATGCAAAAAATAAATAAATAAATTAATTACATTAAATAAAAATAGAATAAATTTATGAAGGTTTTGTTTGCTGTTACTGACACCTCAGACAAATAAGTCGCATAAATAATCTTCAGATAGCATTTGTTGATGAGCATCACGTAAAAAGTAGAAGAAACAAAAATTATTTAGGGAAAATAAATTGCAGCGTTCCTATTTTATTTTGATAAACACTGAAACAATATTGGTACTTACTGCCAAAGTTTCAGTTTTTGTTGTTAAGTTCCGAAAATATGATTTTTTTTCTTTTTTTGGAGGGGGGGAGGGGGGGGGGTCCGGCACGGGGCGGCAGAGAGCCGCTGCCAGTCTGCAGTATAACAGAACAAACAGTCAGGAGTGGACGCCGTGGACAGCTGGGCAGAACGTACGCCACAAGCAGGGTGGGCAGAAGATCTTACGACATGATTGATATCAGCGCGCTGAATGCATTTATCGTATGGCTAGGGTTACCAGACGTCCTATTTTACCCGGACATGTCCTCTTTTTTGGACCCTAAAATTGGTCCGGCCGGGTTTTTAACAAAATGGGGAAATGTCCTCTTTTTTGCGTTGTGCAACTGATTCATCTTGAAAGTGCGTAAATACAACTCTCTGAACTGTCACAATCACTAACTCTAGAGAATTTAACCTTTCTTGAAACAATATGATATTTTAAATTTTCTCGTTTCTGTGCCGTCGCTGCTACTTCGGAAGTATTGAAATAATTGGCGTCGCAGTTGTCGCGGAATACGAGCTTCGAGGCGGCCAATTAAAACCATACGTCTGCAACAACGCAAGACAATGCAGTACACGTAGTATGTATAATATGAAACTCCCCCCCCCCCCCCTTTCTCTGGTGGAAGTGTTGTGCCGACACAAAAATAAGACGTTCAGCCTTCGTGCTGGGACTCGGCAGTTCTGTGTGTTGTCTGTCAAGGACACTTATGACTAAGATCAAAAGCCAGTGCAATGTTAGTTATACGTAAGTTGAAACCTTGTTCAAACCTTCATACAAATAAGGTCACATGCCACAGTCACTATTCGTCTGTTTAGGACGAAAGTGACGTAACTACATAAACAGTGTTTTGAAAGAAATCGAGTTAAAGCTTTTGTCCAAAAAAGCTAGTAGCTTTAAATAATTAATTGCGAGCCTTTGTACGGCAAATACAAAGTTTATTTTATTCATTGCTTTCTTCACCTAGGCCTTACATATTCCATTCACTCACTAGAATCTAGATGTTAATCATGTATATAGTCACGTCGGTCTGATCCGAAATGGGAGCATAGCTATATCAAGGAAAGCTTAAATAATTTTATTCATTATCAGGTAAAAACGGGGGTGGGGTGGGAGAGGGGAGGCGAGGTATAAGTATGGAAAAAATGTTCAGCACTTAAGACAATAATTACAAGTGGTGACGTGATGAAATATTATGGCTTCACTGCTATGTAGTCATGTAATTCGTTCTACGGGTCTCAACATTTCGTTTCTTTAATTTGTAAGAAGGTGAACAAATTTCGTAAGATTTATTGCAAACAAGACTCTGATAATACAGTAGAGACATCACTAATACTTGAGTTGTCAATACGAGAGAGAAAGACAAGTTTCTTTTATTACTCTAGAAATGTCCTCTTTTCTGAAGACGGACATATGGTAACCCTATCATGTATGGTAGTTACTTCTTGGGTTTGGGGTATAACAGCGATCCCTGACGAAATATACGGGAGAAACAGACGGACAATAAGAGAGACGGGAGAATTAAAGAAAAAAATGTTAAAATACGGGAGAGCCCGTATAATAAGGGAGAGTTAGTCGCCCTACAGTAGACACACTTCAAACAGAACATTGCTGCGGGCTTTCACAAAACTTTTAGAGGTAGTGTAAAGAAAATAATTCTACCAAAGTTTATTTTTCACAGATCCAAAAAGTCAGAAACCTGCATGTAATAGCCAAGAGAACTGCAGAATAGTTTGAAGAACTACATAATTGCAATACCGGTAATTAAATTTTGATAACATAAACCCAACGCCACCAGACTCACAGCCACCAACAACAGAAAAAAAAAAAAAAAAATAAAAGAACTTGAAAATAAAAGCCTTTGGAGAAGGTAATATAGTTGCTCAACTAGTGACGACGTGATACTACGTTTAATAATAATAGTCAAAAGAAACCTGGAAAACACATACCTTGTGACCTCACCATCTGAAGTACCCAAGAATAAAGGGAACGATGCTCTCAAAGGATGATTTCCCCTCTCGGTTGGGAAGGAAGGAAGGCGGGACGCGATCGGCCTCAATAAGTTTGTTTGTACTTACTTCAAACATCCTTCCAGTTTAACAAAAATTTACACACCACTGAAAGTAAAAACACATACCTACTCATTTCGTGACAAGGGGTAATTAGCCGCGCGGGAGTATTCGAGCGGTCTGGAGCGCCACGTTACGGTTCGCGCGGCCTCCCTCGTCGGAGGTTCAAATCCTCCATCGGGTATGGATGTGTGTCTTGTCTTTAGGTTAGTTTAACATAAGTATTTTGTAAGATTAGGGACTGATGACATCTGAATTTGAACAAGATGTAATTAATTTGAATAATAATTGTTATCAGCTGCTAACATGGAGTTCTCCATTACACGAGAAAAATTAAGAAAACGGGTAGTAATTAAAATAGTAAAAGATCCATATATTTAAAATACATTTAAATAGAGCGATTCATACGCGGATTGTAGGCAACAACAAATATCTGCTGAACGCTATGCGACGAAACCACGTTCTTTCTTATACACGAAATACAAACAAATGTTAACACTGTGTGTAAACATTGAGCCGTGCCGGAACCGGGTTCGGACCACTCGAGGCCTCACATCTTGGATCTTTCTTCCGTGTACAGTACACAAAATCTTAATCAGATGGACGGTGTAAGCACCTCTCTTCTCTTGTAAGATCAGAGCTCCTCCTTGAACTTTCTAATTGAATGTAAGTCTTTCGGTTTCGAAATGTCAAATGTCAATGCGCTTCGTGTGAAGTGCTACCAGTTTCCCATCACTGTAAGAAAACAAAGCACTATCAAGATGCGTCCGATGAAAACTTAATTTAAAATTAAGAAGAATGACTCTCCTTATTGTTTTCATTATTCATTAAATGTGTTGAATACAGAGAATAATTCAAAAGAAACAAAGCACAATATTTTTACGATTTTTTTCCTGATTTTTAATTTGTATTTACAACAGCTGCAATGCACAGTGCACTACTTAAGCATCTTCATTGTGAGATCTTTGGTTATATTCAAGTTGGTTATTGTGTGTTCGAAAATGTCTGAAGAACTGAATGACAACGTTAAACAGTATGCCAAACTAAAGGTATATGACAACTATTTTAAATTATTTACCAAATATTCCAGTGGTTCTCTAAAGGTTGATTTGTCGACGTCTTGAGTTTATTGATTATGCACATCTTGTATACTCTAACCTCATGTATTTGGTATCGGCGTCACTAAAATGAAGACACATTGCAGTATACTCTATGATTTTATTGGATAATTACTTTAATAATTGAGGCCGTCCCATCTTGAGCTCTGCCAGAGCATCCCATTTTGTTGCATAAATATTTGAATCTGAGGGATAGTTACTTAATCCGAAATTTGCAATATTATCAATAAGTTTCTCCTACTAATTTCGTAATTTAAAACTAGGCCTATATTGTGAACTTTATTTAACCTAATTAGCTAAGTATCCACTCCTCTGTAAGGTTTTCTTGTGTGTTTGTGTATATATAGTAATAGTTAATATTCGGTAAATCTTTACGAAATCAATAGGGTTTAAGTGTCGAAACGGATACCACTTCCTTTAAGAGGAATGTGTGTAACGTAAACTTTATTTGTTTAATGTTTCACATCGATTACCGACAATATACGGTCTAAAGTGTACAATTTTTCATGACCGCCCAGAGCTATTAGTCATTGAAATATGTAGGCTAATTACATGTTGTTACCGTACCTTACGCAAAAAGTGATAACCTAAGGGACTAAACTGCTGAGGCCCCCTGACAAAAAGCTAATTATTATTGATATGAAGGAAACGAAAAGTATGAAAGTAACGTATAAACGACTATAGTGTAAACAAAGGCTTGGTGACGTAGGCCATTGTTATGCTCAACTCAAAAAGATATTGTTATTTGAACACTTATGAGTGATTTATAAATCATCAATTGTGAAATAATTCAGCTTTCATAGTTAGCTTATAATGAGTTGGATCCATTAATATGACAGGTAACAAGAAGATTGTTAAATGAGACTTGACATCTTGGAGAAGATTCCTTTGCTGTCTTATTGACCCTTAAAAAGTTCTACATTCTTTCACAAATCAAGATGTTGAATGAAGTCACTCAATTACAATTGTCTCTTTCAAAATTTCTATTGGTATCAGTGAACAACAGTTGCAACATGTATAAATAAGGGGGTCAATTGAGGTCCGAGATACGACTTGTTGGCTTTGGCCAACGATGTCATATCTGAGTTAAAGATGATAGTTTGTTTATAAGCAGAAGATTATAGATTACGATTTTGTGTTTAAAAAGTGATCTGTAGTTTCTCTCTGATGGTCAGGTATAGGTTAACCAAGAGTTTTTTTTTTTTTAAATTTGTGTTCGTAAGTGAGTGGTGGAGGCATGAAATTTTGGGCCGAGACCTGTGGTCGAGTGTATGTATGTATGTATGTATGTATGTATGTGTGTGTGTATATATATATAAAATCACTTATGTTATATTCGTGGATAGTGTTTGTTATGCTAATTGGTATATCTACATAGTGTAGCTTGTGAGACTGTCATTGGTCAAAGCTGACAGGTTGTATTGTGGTCTTCAATTATGGTATAATTGTAGACTGGGATACCACCAGTCTGCTTTGACCCTTGACGTCATAAAGATGTCGGAAAACCAGTATACGGGATATCTTAATACTTCTGTATTGTAGATATAAATAATCTGTAGTTATTATAGATAACAGAATGTACCATCGATCACAGATCTTAGCCCAAAAATTCGGGCCTTCGCCACTTGCGTACGGATCAAAAATCTCTCAGTTAACCTATACCTAACCATCAGAGAGAAGCAACAGATCACCTTTTAAATGCATAATATTAATCTGTTTTGGTTGTAAACAAACTAGTCTATCGTCTTTAACTCAACCACCACATAATCACTCACGCCTTTTACGAACATGCAAGCTCCTCAAAACACCACGCTGCGATGTCATCATGGGTCAAAGCAGACGGGTGGTATCGCAGTCTACAGCTATGTCGTGTGAGGTATCACTGTTCTTTTATGTGTTAGTTTGTTGCACTTTGCTGTATTTAGTACTATTTACTTTCCTTGCAGCGTGTGCATGTAATTGCTGCAACTGGCCATTTTTTACAAGCAGATTCCTCCCGTCTGCTTCGACCCATGACGTCATCAAGATGGCAGAAATTACATATATCACTTGCAGCCAATATGGCAACCAAAACAATCACAAAAAAACATTCACACACACACACACACACACACACACACACACACACACACACACACACACACACACACCAACACACACAAATTGCCAGAAAAACAATAAAATGAAACTAGTGGGACCGCTGTTTCTAATTAGGGGAACAATATAAGTGGGGGAAAAATGATAAAAAGCCAACTGAAAACTCACAAAAATGTGATAAAAACACAAATATGCAAAATAAAAACGAAATTGACCAAAAACACTATACACTGAATTTTGTTTTATTAACCTATAGTACTTATCAAATGTAGACAGTGGTATCAATTAACTCTTGCACAAAATCAGTAGCATAAAACAATATATAATCCTTCAGTTGATCTATACAAAACCTAAAATCGAGGAAACAATACCAATCAACTCCCTCCCAAATCCCATCAAAAGTAAAATGGCATTGAATACTTTAAATTGACCTATAATGCACATCAAATGAAGCCAGTGATATCAATTCAACCCCCTCTCCCCAAGCAACAAACCACAAAGAAATATACGAGTGCATGCTTTTTGCGGCGATATCCATTAATGAAATCTTCTCGGGTTACAAGCCGCGTCAAGTGGTTTATTGCCCACGAGCTTTCGACAGAGAACTCCTCTGCCATTGTCAAGTGGATGACTGTCAATTCGCAGCCGCTGCCGTGCTTATATAGCCGCGCCGCCGCCAGTGATGTCACTGGTGCCCAGTTCCTTGACTGTATAAGGCAATGTTTTGGTCGCGTGTCGCCGCACCTGCTTCAACTCCGCAATTACAGGATCCCAAGCCATACTGAGCTGCAAACCGCCGTCTTTATTGAGGGTGTTTACAGAAATTTTGATCTGTACTGCCTCGTTTATTATTCTGCCCCAGAAGCTGTTGGTCCGTTTAATAATAGATGTCTCGTCAAAAGCAATTCGGTGTCCGTTTTCTGAAGCATGTTCCACCACAGCTGATTTTTCGGGATAGCATAATCGAAAGCACCGCTCGTGTTCTATGTGTCGCTGTGCGAACAGTCTGGCCGACATAAAACTGCCCACACTCACATGGAATTTTATAAATGCCTGGTGTTGTGAGACCTACATCATATTTCACAGGCTTCATTAGCTTTTGGATCTTTGCTGGACGTCTGAAGATTGTGTCAATTTCATGTCTCTTCAGGAGCTGGCTGATTTTTCCCTGTTGTGGAGCCACAAAACGGCAAAAATGCAGTCTTCTTGACTTCTTCTTCAGATGTCTTCTGATTTCGTGCTTTACATGACACTGCTTGAGATATGTCTCTTGCTGTAGCCGTTATCCTTGAAAACTTTGCGTAAGTGGCTAAGCTCCTTTGACGGGTTATCAGCATCTGATACGGTTACGGCTCTGTGTACTAAGGTCTTCCGAACAGATTGTTTCTGTGCTGGGTGACGGAAGCTGGTGGCGTGCAAATACTGGTCCATGTGAGTGGGCTTCCAGTAAACGCTTGACCCAGACTTCCATCGGGCTTAAGACGGACAAGAACGTCCAGGAATGGCAAGGAACCGTCCTTCTCTACTTCCATCATGAATTTAATGCGGCCATGGATACTGTTGATGTGCTTCAGGAACTCTTCTAGTTTTTTCTGTCCATGAGACCAGATGACGAAGGTGTCGTCGACGTAAAAATAAAAGCAGCTAGGCTTTGCAGGAGCCATGTCCAAGGCAATTTATTCAAAATGCTCCATGTAGAGGTTGGCTACAACTGGAGCTAAAGGGCTTCCCATCGCAACGCCGTCTGTATGGTTAAAATAATCTCGCCGGCCGCGGTGGCCGAGGTGACTGAGGCGCTCCAGTCACGGTCAGCCCAGCCACTACGGTCGGGGGTTCGAATCCCCCCTCGGGCATGGATATTTGTGCCGTCCTAGTTCGTAAGTAGTTCATAAGTAGTTTGTAAGTTTAGGGACTGATGACCCCATAGTTAAGTCCCATAAGCTTAACAAACATTTGAACATTTTTTTTGTTAAAATAATCTCCATCATATAAGAAATATGATCACGTCAGGGTGTGCTTAAATAAATCCACGATGGTGTCTTCAAACAACTGGGCCAATAAATCAATAGAGTCTGTAATGGGAACAGACGTGAAAAGGGAGACCAAATCGAAGCTAACCATATCATCTTCTTCCCTTCGGCGCAATGACTTCTTATTCTTCTTCTTCTACTTTACCCTTTACCCACAAAAGGAAACTCGATGAATCAAAGTCCAAGAAAATTTTGCCTAACTTGCCAAAGTTCCTTGTCGTTTCATGCACTGATGGCCACGATTTCTCGTCAGTGAATCCCTTTGTAATACAACGGGGTGTCGATATGATTGCAGGTCCTGTCAAAACTTATTGTGTTATAATGATAACACAATAAAAGCAAAATCCAAGCTTTCAACAATTTATTTACACAGCACTTTCACAAACGCACAGTTTAGACAAGTCATACGTCGGTACGGCACGCCAAATCTCGTAGAAATGCCCCAGGAATCTAGAGCTGGAAGTGGGCAGCTCACTATTGAAGTCTTCATAGCACTACGTTCGGCACGTCAATAAACGATAAGCGAAGGTATCACTGGCGAAGGCGAGAGTACACTGGGTTGCTTAGGCAGGTGCGGCCACCTATACTTGGTTCTGGTAGTTCAGGTGTGAGCCAGGCAGTGGCGCCATGGACGTCTAGCGTAGACTCGCTTCCATCTCGCAAAACTAGCCCTCTAGCGGTTCAGTCGAACTGTACAGTGCGGCCGGCCGGTGAGCCTTCGGTCTGCGCGCCTTACTTCCTCGTGTGGCTTGTGCTGTAGGCCGTCTACTCGGCGTGGTGCCAGCTGCTGGGTTGTCGGCCGGCGGCGGCGTGGTAGCAGATACCAGGTATTCCTGCCAACGTAATGGAACACTGTTGCTGCAAACCGAAGGTGCCTTCCGAGTTCAAAAGTTGCTTCGCAGTACACTGTTGCACACCTTTCCTGTCACGATCCCTTGACGATGAGGAACTACAGGTGTACCTTTCCGACCAGGGTGTAACAGCTGTACACTGTGTGATGAAAAGAGCTAACAACCACCTAGTACTGACCCAGTGTTCCTGACCTTTAACAAAGTTGACCTTCCTTCAAAGATAAAAGCAGGCTATGAAATCATCTCCGTTTGGCCGTATGTTTCAAATCCCACTCGCTGTTATCAGTGTCGGCATTTCAAACATACCCGTCAGTTGTGCCCCGATGCAGAGAAATGTGTCATCTTTGGTAGGGACGCCCCCGAGGGTGACTGACCACCTCCGTCTCTTCGTTGCATCAACTGCACGGGTGACCATCCTGCTAATTCTCGCAAATACCCTGTATATAAAAACGAGCGGACCATGCAGGAAATCGGAGTCGAGGAAAAAGTATCCACCGCTGTAGCCTGGAAATTACTAGCGAGTAGAAAGACTGCTGTGCTCCCTGCGGGTACCTACAGCAATGTCCTTCCTCTCCTCGATCGACAAAGGAGACGGGTACGCAGACGTGTGACTTTACCTTCGGTGACAGTTGACAGATCAGCCAGCACAAAGATTGCCCGCTCGACATCCACGATGCCTTCTGCTCACTCTAAATCCCAGTCCACATCAGTTTCACAGAAATCACGGGCCACTAAGTCGGAAGCCCGTACTCCGAAAAACGATCCTGTTTGCGAGGATTTTCTAAAAACGTCATCTTCCCGACCGTCAGCTGCTCATTCTTCAAACAGAACTGCCTCCGAAATGGTACACAAAAAGAGAAGTTCCTCTGCTTCCCTGCCACGGCGTGACTCTTCGGTCGCACCGACCGGCAGTAGACGGCCCCGGCCGTCCTCTGTCTCACCGGGACGCTCTACTGCTTGCCGATCTGCCGGCATTTCACTGGCGGAGGAAGCTGCCCCCCTTCCGATCACTCCAGGAAGTGGCATCCCCGAGGGGGGGCCCACAGCTCTTTTGTGGGTACGTGCGTGGTGCACACGGGTCCCCGAGCCATTGCAGCCTTTTTTCCTACTTTCCCCAGGCTGCATTACCTCTCCTACCTACCCTTCCTTCCCATCCCAATCGCTCCCTCCCACCCTCTCCAACCCCGTCTCTCGGCGTTTCTCTAGATGACAGTTTGGCTATCCCATGGTACCGATTGTACTGAAATTTAGGTTTTGTCTGCTGTTTACAGCGGTTTTCAGCCCAGTTTGTTCCCCCGTCGGGGTTTGGCCTTCCATAGCAAAATTATCTGATAACGTGTGAGCCAATTGGGAAAGAACTCCCGACCCAGCCCCTACGGCGCAGGTCCCATCCTTTCCTTTCCACTTCCTTTCCTCGCTGTAGCCCCTTTCCCCCGCTAGGTCCCCAGCACGTATAGCCATTCAGTGTGTGTGTGTGTGGGGGGGGGGGGGGGACTGTTATGTACCCTTTGGCTGAGCCCCCTGACAGCACAGGGATCACACTACTGGTGTCTGAGCTGCGACCTCTCTGTGCAAGCCGAGGAGTTGATGCCTGTCCTCGGGGGCATCAGAAATCCCGGCAATGGCCATCGTGTCAGGTGGCCTTTGCTGAGGCTGGGTGGCACCCATGGAGAGAGCCCCTGTTTCGAAGTGGGTGACACCAGGGCGGACGTCTAGCACTATGAAAAGAGTTAGACTTCAAAATGGGCGTGCATCAGCCGCCTCTCAAGACAAGAACAGGTCTTTCAGTGCTGCTACTGCAGATACGAGGATGTTTCCCTCCCTCGCTACCCCTTGGGAGGAAGGCCAGGCTCGCCGGTTAGGAGCAAAACCTTTTCCTCGCTACCTCGTTTGCAGAAGGACTGACGGAGGAACTTTGACTACCACTAAACTACTGTTCTTTGTTGAGACCATAGAGGACAAGTCTGGTGAAGTGGAATCCACGAGTAAACTAAGATCTGGCTCATTGCTTATTAAAACAGTCTCGGCAGCCCAGTCTGAGACTTTGCGCGCCTGCACCACTCTCGGTGTCATCCCAGTGGCGATACTCCCGCGCAAATCTCTGAGTATGGTACAGGGTGTAATATTCCACCGGGACCTCCTCCTTCAAACTGATGAGGAGCTTAGGGCAACCTCGAGCAGCGTGTTGTACATTTTGTTTGCCGCATTCGGAGGGGACCTAAAGACAACCGCGTTGATACCGGGGCCTTTATCTTGGCCTTGGAGGGGGACACACTCCCAGAGAAGATCGAGATAATGATATATCGATGTGATGTGAAGCCCTACATTCCACCTCCCATGTGATGTTTTTGATGCATGCAGTTTGGCCATATGTCCTCTCGCTGCACAACAGTCCCAGTCCCCCCAGGGGGGCCCACAGTTCTTTTGTGGGTACGTATGAGGCGCGCACGGGGCCCCGAGCCGGAGTAGCCTTTCTTCTGCCTCAGGCTGCTTCACTTTCCCTCCCGGTTTATGCCTTCGCCCGGAGACGGGCGTATTTCGTGAGTTACGGTGGTTCTTATTGTCGTTTCTCTTATTCCTTGATTCCTTCCTTTCTTCCCCTTTGTTTTCTGTCTTTCTCTCCTTGTACTCTCCTAGCCTTCTTCTCCTCATTAGTCTCCGCCTCGGCGTTTGAGACACTTCTTTCCTTATTTCTCTTCACTTCCTCTATTCTTCTTCTTTCCTCCCTGTGCGTGTCTGAAGGTCGACCCACGCATTATCATGCGTAGCAGGTGACGGGGGTAACGCGTAATTCCCTGCCCCGGGTAGACAAGTAGGGCACGTACGTACCCGCTGGTAAAGGCCAGGCCCAGGGAGGGGTGATGACCCGAGCTGGTACCTTCCGAACATGCCGATTGGTCCCTCCGTCAGTTCTCGTGAGGTGTGACCTGAGGTGTGAACAATCACCTAAGGCGGGTAAGCCCTCGGAGAGGGCCCCCACTAGGAAGGAGCGCGCCATCGAAGATGCCGGTAATCACGGGGGACACTTCCGCGATAACTTCCTTCTCTTCTTCAGTGACGTTGACCCAGAAACGAAAGATAGATTCACCTCAACAAAAGAAGACTCTGCCTAATCTACTGAGATTTCTTGTTGTCTCTTGCACTGATGGAAAAGATTTCACGTCTGTAAATCCTTTCGTCATCCAGAAAGGTGTAGATGAAATTGCTGGCCCTGTTAAAACCTGTTCGCGTCAGCGCAATGGCACATTGTTGCTGGAAGTGGACAGTGCCTTCCAAGCTCAGAAACTAATCCGGACTACATTGTTACACACATTTCCTGTCAAGGTAGAAGCGCATCGCACACTCAACTCGTCACGGGGGGTAGTCTTCACGAGATCCCTTGATGGGTTGTCTGATGAAGACATACAAACCTACATGTCCGATCAGGGTGTCACAGCCGTGCATAGGGTTTTGAAGCAGGTAGATAACTAACTGACACCGACTCGTACTGTGTTTTTGACGTTCGACAGGGTTGAACTCCCGTCGAAGGTCAAAGCAGGGTACGAAGTTATCTCTGTCCGCCCTTATATTCCAAACCCAACGCGCTGCTTCCAGTGCCACAGGTACAACCATACCCATGAATCTTGCCCAAATGCAGCAAAATGTGTCACTTGCGGTAGGGACGCCCATAAGGGGGATTGCCCACCTCCGTCCCCTCACTGCCTTAACTGCAACGGTGACTATGCGGCTTCCTCTCGTGACTGCCCTGTATACAAGGATGAGAAGGTCATCTAGCAAATTCGGTTTACGGAAAAGGTATCAACATCTGCCGCTCGAAAGTTGTTGGCGAGTCGAAAGCCCACTGTCCTCCCAGCAGGCACATACAGTAAGGTCCTCACCTCAACTCGACCTACTAAGGATTCCAGTACCCAGACTTGTGATTTTACTTTCGCTGACACAGTTGTGCGATCCGCCAGCCCGAAGATTGCCCGTTCCACGTCCCCCCTTCCTCCTGCTGCTCCTAAAGTAGAGTCTTCGTCAACCTCTAGTAAACCGCGGGCACCTAAACAAGATGCCCGGACTTTGAAAAAGGAACCCGTCCGTGAGGATTTTCTGCGTTCTCAGGCTTCCCAACCGTCGACTGCCTCTTCTCACCGTCACTCTTCGAGAAGAGCCAACAAGAAAAAGAGTTCCTCTCCTCCCCCGCCGAGGCGTGACCCATCCGTCACGCCGTCCAACAGTTGCCGGCCTCGGCCGTCTTCTGTTTCATCGGGACGCTCCGTCTGCCGGGCACCCGGCCCTTTACCGGCAGTGGAAACTGCCCCTCCTGATCAACTCAGGGAGGTTGCAGGCGCGTCGGTCGAACCTGTGGACCACGACCCTTTGCCCCTAGACAGCGACAGCAGTGCTCCTTCGAAATCCGGTCCTCAGCGGCTGTCGAGGTGACCCCGCTTGCTAGTTGGTTTTTATCCTTATTTCTTATCTCATTTTTTTATCATGGCGCTCCTTCAATGGAATATTCGCGGCATTCGTTCCAATCGGGAGGAGTTAAAACTACTCCTTCGGTTGCACTGCCTGCTTCTAGTCTGTCTCCAAGAAACTAAGTTGCGTCCAAGTGATCGTGCAGACTTTCCACACACCTCTGTGCGTTTCGACCTGCCACCCGTCGAAGGTATCCCAGCCCATGGAGGGGTTCTGATGCTCCCTCGAGACGACGTCTATTTCCATCCCATTTCATTGCATACTCACCTACAGGCAGTTGCCGTCCGCATCACTTTATCCACATTTACCTTTTCCCTCTGTAATATCTATTCGTCATCGTCATCTGCCCTTACTAGGGCAGATGTGCTACACCTTGTTGACCAGCTCCCTTCACCTTTCGTGTTGGTAGGCGTCTTTAATGCCCACCACCCCCTATGGGGCTCTCCGGCACCTTGACCGAGAGGCTCCCTTTTGGTGGACCTTCTCCAACACTTCGATCTTGTCTGCCTCAACACAGGTGCACCTACCTTCCTTTCATACACAACACACACTTATTCCCACATAGATCTCGCAATATGCACTCCTCAGCTTGCTGGTCGGTTTGAGTGGTATGCACTTTCTGACACGTACTCGAGTGACCATTTCCCTTGTATCATCCACTTCCTGCATCATTCCCCATCTCCTCGTCCCACCAGTTGGAACATTTCTAAAGCTGACTGGGGGCTTTATTCTTCCATGGCTGTTTTTCACGATCAGAATTTTCCCAACTGTGACAGTCAGGTCGACTACCTCACAGAGGTTATTCTCACCGCTGCTGAACGTTCCATACCTCATACATCCTCTTCTCCACGTCGTGTCCAGGTCCCTTGGTGGACTGCAGCCTGCCGCGACGCGCTTAGAGCCCGGCGCCGTGCTTTACGCACCTTCCGCCGCCACCCAACTTTGGAGAATTGCATAAATTATAAACGTATGAGAGCGCAATGTCGTCATATCATAAACGACAGCAAGAAAGCTTGCTGGACTGCTTTTACTAGTTCTTTTAACCGTTTTACTCCCTCCACGGTTGTTTGGTGTGGCCTACGCCATTTATCCGGCGTTAAGGTCCATTCCCCGATTCCTGTCCTGACCGTGGACAACGCAGTCCTCGTGGACCCCGCTGATGTTTCCAACACATTGGGCCGTTTCTTTGCGGAGGTTTCGAGCTCTGCCCATTACCACCCTGCCTTTCTCCCTCGCAAACAGATAGAGGAGACACAGCCGCCTTCTTTCCACTCTTTTAATCGTGAAAATTATAATGTCACCTTTACCATGCAGGGGCTAGACCGTGCTCTCGCCCTGTCCCGATCTTCTGCTCCCGGGCCCAATTCAATCCATATTGAGATACTGAAGAACCTCTCTCCTGCAGGCAAGTGTTTTCTTCTTAGTACCTACAATCGCATATGGACTGAAGGTCATGTTCCCACAACTTGGCGTGAAGCCATTGTTGTCCCCATCCCCAAACCAGGGAAGGACAAACACCTTCCTTCCAGTTATCGCCCCATTTCTCTGACGAGCTGCGTCTGTAAGGTGATGGAACGCATGGTTAACTCTCGGTTGGTCTGGTTCCTCGAATCTCGCCGCCTCCTGATTAATATCCAATGCGGTTTTCGTTGACACCACTCTGCTGCTGATCACCTCGTTACGTTGTCGTCCTTCGTTATGAATAACTTTCTAAAGAAGCGTCAAACAGTAGCAGTGTTCTTCGACTTGGAGAAGGCATACGATACCTGTTGGAGAGCGGCCATTCTCCACACATTGCACACATGGGGCCTTCGGGGCCGCCTTCCTCTTTTCATTCAAGCGTTTTTGGTGGATCGCAAGTTCCGGGTACAGGTGGGCTCTGTTTTGTCCGATACCTTTTGCCAGGAGAATGGGGTACTACAGGGCTCTGTCTTGAGTGTGGCGCTCTTTGCCATTGCAATCAATCCGATCGTAGATTGCCTTTCACCCGACATTTCTGGATCCCTTTTTGTAGACGACTTCGCAATTTATTGCAGTGCCCAGCGGACGTGTCTCTTGGAGCGTTGTCTTCAACGCTTTCTTGACCGTCTATATTCCTGGAGCATCGCGAACGGCTTCTGATCCTCAACTGAGAAAACGGTGTGTATAAACTTCTGGAGAAACAAGGAATTTCTTCCTCCTTCTCTACGTCTCGGCCCTGTTGCTCTCCCTTTCATGGAGACACAAATTCTTGTGAATCATGTTGGATCGTAAACTTTGCTGGTCCACACACGTGTCCTACCTGGCTGCCCGCTGTGCCCAATCCCTCAATGTCCTTCGTGTCCTCAGTGGCACGTCATGGGGAGCGTATCGTACCGTCCTGCTTCACCTTTACCAGGCCATTGTTCAGTCGAAGCTCGACTATGGAAGCTTTGTATTCTCTTCTGCACGGCCGTCGATTCTCCGTCGTCTCAACTCTATTAACCATCGGGGATTACGTCTGGCGACCGGTGCATTTTATACCAGCCCTGTTGACTCACTCGATTGCCAATATCAGTTGTCTGCGATTGCCTTGCTTCCACCTGGAGTTCGGTTTCGCCGCCTGCTACAGCGGCTTGATTTTACCCTTCCTTCCACCTTTAGGTTGAGCGACAGCCCATTGCCACCGTGGCATCAGGCCCAGGTTCACACTCAGCTTGAACTTAGTTCGCTCGCCAAGGAGACCACTTCGGATTTGGTATACCGTTAGAGGCTTGTCGAACTCTGTTCGCGGTTCGATAATGCCATATTTATTTACACTGATGGTTCCAAGAGCACTGCCGGTGTCGGATCTGCTTTCGTCGTCGGGGACAACCGTTTCCAATACAAGCTCCCTGACCGGTGCTCGAATTTCACGGCTGAGCTTTTTGCCTTCCACCAGGCCGTTTTGTATACCTGCCGCCACCGCCAACCCTTCTATGCCATATGTTCGGACTCCCTTAGTGCCCTGCAGAGTCTTAAGGACCCTTTCTCGAACCATCCTCTCGTGTATCGGATCCAACGCTCCCTCCAGTTGCTAACAGATGACAGCTGTCACGTTTCTTTCCTGTGGGTCCCTTGCCACGTGGGTGTGCCCGGGAATGAGACCGCTGACATAGCAGCCAAGGCCGCAGCTCTTTTGCCTCGCATGGCTACCTTTTGCATCACATCGGACGATGTCCAACGGGCTCTTGGCCGGAGTATTGTGTCGTCATGGCACAGTGCGTGGCTTTCACTGTATAACAATAAATTGGGAACTGTAAAACCGATCCCGACCGCTTGGAGGACCTCCTCACGCCCCTCTCGGCGGGAGGAGGTCATCCTGGCCCGGTTGCGGATCGGTCACTGCCGTTTCAGCCACCGTCATTTGCTAACCGCCGATCCTGCACCGCTGTGCTCCTGCGGTGAATTGCTGACGGTGCGACATGTTTTATTGTCTTGCGTTAATATTCATTATCTCCGTGTAGCCCTTCACTTTCCGTCTACTCTGGAGGAAATTTTAGCTGATGACACACGAGCAGCTGCTCGAGTTTTGTGTTTTATCAACTTGGCCAACTTATCAAAGGATATTTAACTATTTTGATTGTCTTTTATCTTTCGTTTTTAGCCTCTTCTTGATGTTCTATCTGGCAGTTACCAAATTTTTTGAGATCTAGCGAATTTCTGTTCTTGTCTGGGCGCTAATGACCGTAGAAGTTGTGCACAAAAAAAAAAAAAAAAAAAGGGGGGGGGCAGTCCCAGTATGCAGTGATTGTGGACGCCCACTACATAACGGGAGCCTCTGTGTTCCTCCGCCTCAGTGTGTCAACTGTCAAAACCACTCTTCACGGTCACCATATTGCCCTATGTTCAAGAAAGAAAAGAAAATACAAGAGTACAAATCACTGGAGCGTTTGACATACTCTGAGGCCCGCAATAAGTATGAACGTCTGCATCCTGTGCAGATGGCGACTACCTTCACTATGACGTTATCTTCTAACCTTTCACCCTCCCCTTCCCACTCCCATCTCCCCCCTACACCCCGTTCCCACCCCTCCCTCACATCTCCTTCTCCTGTAGCTCCTGTAGCTCTCCATCTGTGTCCCACCCCTTCCCAACCGGAGAAGTGCACCCCTTCTCCCCCATCTCAGGGCCTTTCGTCCCGGCATTCCTCAGATCGGAGATCTTCGACCTCCAGTCGTCCATCGGACTCGCAGTCGGTGAGTTCGAAGGTCGCCCGATCTTCGTCAGTACCAGACCATACTGACAAAATTTCTCTCTCTGGGACTGGTCCTCCCCGTCCCGCAAGTGAGAAGGGAAGGAAAAGAAGAAAAAGAAACCAAAGTTGCAAGATAAAGCCCCTCTGGTACCACCGGAGGTGCCGACTGTGCTTTCGCAACTCGCTCATCCCATTGAGCCTGAGGCTCATCAGCTGTTTGTGGATGTCGTCCCTTCTTCTTTGGTGACGGACACTGACAAAGCAGCGTGACGGATGTTACCACATTCTCTTCCCGCCTAAATCCTTGTGATATGATCATCCAATGGAATTGTAATGGCTGCTACCGTCACATCTTGGAGATTAAACAGCTAATGTCTCTTTCTACTGCGGCCTGTGTCGTCCTGCAGGAATCGCGGTTTATGAATGCACATTCACCGACCCTCAGTGGGTTCCGTGCCTTTTGTTGGAACTGGGTTGGTCCCCTCCAGGCGTCTGGTGGGGTTTGTACATAGGTCCGGACAGATATTGTCAGTACCTGGATTCCTCTCCAAACGCCATTGGAAGTGGTTGCTGTCCGGGTTCACTTGGTCACCATTTGCAACCTCTACCTTCCCTCTGACAGGCCACGTACACTCGCGTCCCTAGTTGCCCTCCTTCAGCAACTCCCCCTCCTTACCTAGTCCTTGGGAACCTCAATGCCCACCATCCTTTGTGGGGCAGTGTTTGTACATCTAGCCAGGGCCACCTGATAGACCAGTTTCTTGCTGACCACGACCTGTGCCTTCTCAATGATTGTTCCCCAACCCTTTTTGTGCCCCTCACGGCACCTTTTCTGCCATAGATCTCTCTCTCACTTCTCCTCTCCTCCCTTCATTTAACTGGTCGGCACATGACGACCTCTGCGATAGTGACCACTTTCCGTTGATCCTTTCACTTCCCTCACACCTACCACGAGCCAGGGTATCTCGTTGGGTTTTCTGTCATGCTAATTGGGCGCTATATACATCCCAGGTTGTATTCCCATCTTCCCTCTCAGGCTGTATTGATGATATTATAAGCTGTATAACCAACATGATTACTCAAGCTGCCAACGCCGCTGTTCCCCGGTCGACAGGCCCTCCTACTCGCTGGCCGGTCCCGTGGTGGAACGCAACTGTTGCCGCAGCCATTCGCGAGAGCCGTAGGGCCTTGCAACATCTTAAGCCCCACCCATCCCTCGCTGGTCTCATAAATTTTAAACGTCTGCGTGCCAGAGCTGGTTACTTAATCAAAGTAAGTAAGCAGGCATGCTGGGTGCATTTTGTCTCCTACTTGGGCTCTTCTGTCCCTTTGACACGAGTGTGGGGCTATGCTCCGATCTATCCCAGGTAGCTGGTGGCCGTCTTCCATCCCTGGCCTTGCCCTGCCTGATGGGGTCTGTACAGAGCCATCTGTCCTTGCAGAACACCTTGCAGCTCACTTCGCCAATGTATCAGCGACAATTCATATCCTGCGAACATTCTCCTTAAGAAACACCAGGCCAAAACCTTCAAATTAGGTTTTACTTCTCACCAGGTGGAACCATGTAATGAACCTTTTACTGACTGGGAACTATCGCTGGCCCTCTCCTCTTCTCGTGATTCAGCACCTGGCCCCGACAATATCGATAATCAATTGCTGAAACACCTCAACCCTTCACAACGACAATTTCTCCTCAAAGTTTACCACCGTATTTGGCTTCAACGGGTCTTCCCCTCCCAGTGGAGGGAGAGTATTGTGGTCCCTGCCCTCAAGCCTGGCAAGGACCCTTCGGCGCTGGACAGTTATCGGCCAATAAGCCTGACAAATGTCCCCTGTAAATTACTTGAAAAGGATTGTAGCCCGCAGATTATGCTGGGTTCTCAAATCCTGGGGACTTCTCTCACCTTACCAGTGTGGGTTCTGGGAGGGACAATCCCCTATTGACCATTTACTTCAAATGGAGATGGCGATCAGACAGGCCTTCTCTAAACGACATCATCTTGTTGCAGTCTTCTTCTATCTTCATAAGGCACACGACACTGCTTGGCGTCATCATATTTTACGTTCTCTTCATGACTGGGGCCTCAGAGGCTCCTTACCAATTTTTATCCGTCAGTTTTTATCCCACCGCCTGTTCCGTTTCAGAGTTGGCTCTTCATTCAGCTCCCCTTGAATACAGGAGAACAGTGTCCCCCAGGGCTCAGTGTTGAGTGTTACACTATTTCTAATCGCCATCAATGGGTTGGTGAGCTCTGTTGGGTCGTTGGTAACCCCGACACTGTATTTCGACGAATTTTGCATATGGTACAGCTCCTCCTCGGTAGTCATTCAGCGGGCTTCAACGTGGGCTACGTCCCATGGTTTCCAGTTTTCCTTGTCAAAAAAGAAGGTGATGCATTTTTGTCGTTGTACTACAGTTCACCCTGATCCAGAATTGTTCTTGGGTACTCAGCGCCCGGAAGTTGTAGAACAGCATCGTTTTCTGGGTCTTCTATTCAACAAAACATTGACTTGGGTGCTCCATATTCGTCACCTAAAGATTAGTTGTATGAGGAAACTTAATGCCCTACGTTTCATTGCTCATTTATCTTGGGGTGCAGACCGAGCAACTATCCTTCGTATCTCTCGGGCTCTAATCTTGTCCCGATTGGGCTATGGGTGTCAAGTTTATGGCTCAGCAGCTCCTTCTGCCCTCAAATTATTAGATCTGGTACACCATTATGGTGTACGCTTGGCTACAGGTGCGTTCCGGACTAGCCCGGTCATCGGTCTCCTTGTTGAGGCAGGAATCTGCCCTTTTCAGGTCAGGGGGCATCAGCTTTTGGTGTCTTATGACATCGCCATCCGGCAATATCCTGTTCATACCCCATACCAGGTTCTTTTTGCATACGAGGAGCTTCGACCACCTGATACCCGGCCGCGGACAGGATTGCCGATCGGACTGCGGCTTGCCTCTCTTTGCCGAGATTTCCACTTCCCTACCCTGGATTGTTCCCCGTGTTTCACTGCACGCATACACCCGTGGATGGTACCGTGACCTCTAATTTGGGCGGATCTCTTCCAGGGCCCAAAAGCTTTAATTTCCCCCATGGTCTTTTGGCGGTTGGTGTGCCCAGTACTAGAAGAGTTTCAGGGAGCCTCTATTTTCTACACTGATGGCTCGAACACTGTGGGCCACTCCGGATATGCGTTTACATCTCCCGTTGGGGCAGAATGCCATTCTCTGCCAGAGGCATGCAGTGTGTTCACGGGAGAGCTGACGTCGATTTATACAGCCCTCTGTTTTATTAAACAGACTGCCGTGGAATGTGGTTTAATCTATGTTGACTCCATGAGCAGTCTGCAAGCCATTGATGGATGTTTCCCCTCCTATCCTTCGGTTATTTCCATCCACGATCTCCTTGCTGACCTCCATCGTGCTGCCTGCTCTGTTACCTTTCTCTGGGTGCCAAGCCATGTTGGTATTACCGTCAAAGATACGACTGCAGCTTGGAGTTCATCTTTACGCCCTTCCTGGAGAGTGGAGAGAATCGACTGTCCTCTGTCGCCTCCGTATTGGACATTGTAGGCTGACCCACGGATTTCTTCTACACAATGACAATCCACCACATTGTGATTGTGGAGCCGTACAATCCGTGGCTGATATTCTGGTTGAATGTCCCCTCTATTTGACACTTAGTGGCGACTATGGCCTACCGCCTTTGTTGCCTCTAGTTTTGGCGGATGACCCACGGATTATTAATCGCGTCCTTGCCTTCCTCTGTGAAAGTAGGTTTTATTCTCAGCTCTAGGACTCGCTTGGTTGGGGTGAGTGGGTTTGTGACTCTTTGCTGTTTGCAGGGTTTAGAGCCCCCCCCCCCCCCCTCCCAGTCCTCCACTCTTTTACTTTTTAATGTTGTTTTATTTCTCCCTACTCTGAAGCTGTGATCTGTTGACCACTGTGCCATTAATAACTTGTGGTTTAAAAAGTTTTTTGAGTCACATTTGTAAATTTAATGCATATGGAACACCACACTTTACATGCGATTTCTCTGTTGTCTGCAGGTGGCAGAACTGAAGAAGGAGCTGAAGGCACGAGGTCTGAACACTACAGGCAACAAGAATGAACTGGTGGAGCGGCTCATAACTGCCACTGGTGGCGTGCCCGGGACAGCCGTCTCTGGTGAGTCTCGCTCTGTAGTGCTGTGGTGCGAGAGGAAGCACATGACGAAAGTATTAACACTAGAAAGACCTTTCTGAACTTCTTGCTTGTTTCTTGTGGAAACTGTAAACTGGATTTGGACTTACTTGATATTTTATGACTTTACATCAGTTATACGTAATATTAACCACTGATTTTTGGAGTGTTCTATTTTTATTTGGTTCTTAAGGACTGTGGGGTCAGTTTGGCCTCTTGAAACATATCTATCTATTTTTAGGCTTCTTCTCTCCAGTCCTGCATATGAAATCATATTGACTGTAATCCATCTGTTGAAATATGCAACTCCGGTACCGTTCGATTCAGTGTCGATTGTCAGTTACTTGTTGCTAAGACAATATCTGATGGTTCTCCCCACAATTGTGAGCTACGAATACAGGAAACATCTAACAGATGCTGAAATACTAGAACTGAGAAAAGTAGAAGATAAAAACTCAGTTGAAGAATTTGAATTTCCTAACAGCAGTCTGAAGTTCCGTCTGCAGATGATGAAAGTGATCTTTGGACACGGTCCAGGATAGTTTTCCACCAAGAAGTGGTAGTGTTGTCGGTGTGAAAATTGCCAACTTGCACTGCCGTTTGGAATCCACATTAAACTGTAGGCCCCCTGTATGACTGGCTGTGTAAGTCAGTTCAAAGGTCGAAGCCGAGCATTAGCAGTTGATCACTGTGTACTTTCAGATATCCCAGACGAAATAAACTTGTGCTTGAAAGATATTTAATGTCTGAAGCAGACATAACTCTATTTCATTGTGAAATAGAGCTGTTTGAAGCATGCTTCCGCGGTGGCCGAGGGGACTGCGACGCTTCAGTCAGTCTGCACGGCCACTACGGTCGGGGTTTTGAACTCCCCCTCGGGCACGGATATTTGTGCCGTCCTCAGTTGTAGCTAGTTCATAAGTAGTTTGTAAGTTTAGGGATTGATGACCTCGTAGTTAAGTCCCAGAAGCTGTACAAACATTTGAACATTTGAAGCATAAAGGAGAGTATTGGAACAGACAGAATGGGGGGGGAAGGGGGGGTGGAGGAGTAAAAAAAAAAAAAAAAAAAAAAAAAAAAAAAAAAAAACCCACCACCCAGATCATTGTTTTAATTAAACTAACTGCTGTAAGGAAGCTAGCCACACATAAAAAAGTACAGTCGGAACTAGTGATGTTCCATGACATGAAGTAAACAGAATATCTGCAGAGAAGCAATAAAGTAATGAGAATACTACATGCTCGGTAAGTAGCATTTGTTGGTACTGTCATCTGAATTTAAAGATGTGAAGCATCAGCATGTTTATCTTTGTACATAGTCCGCAATCCACTCAGAGGTGCATGACAAAGGGTACTCGGTACTGCTATCAGTGATTCCTCTTGTGATCTACTCTGAAACAGAACAAGGGAAAAAGGAATGCTCGTATACCCGCACAAGAGCCTCCACGTTCTCCTTCCCCCGATCCTGCGGGGAGGGTGGATCGGCCGCATCCGGTAGACGTGGAGGCGTTGCGGCAGCAGTGGGCAGTGGGCGAGGCACGCCCGACTCTCCACCACCTGCAGTAGCCTGAAGGTGGCTGACAGCACGTTCAGCTCAGTGTGACTGTAGACCAGTTCCTCCTGCGCCCTCACACCTCAGGAGCTCGGCATTAATTTGCCGAGTACGGGCTTGGCGAACCCGGGGTCCTGAGCCGTGGACTGTGTCGCGCCAACAGTCCGCTACACCGTAAGCTCTGTGCGTGCTTAGACGACCGTCGATTGGTGCGATGGTGGAACGTTGTACGTTTCAGAGCCTGGGGATCTTGGCTTAATCGCCCGGTTTGCGAGGACGGTACAAACCTCTATAAAAAATCTCTCAATCTCGTGGTGTGCTATGTGCTGAGGAGATGCGTGGTTGTTGAGGTAGAACAGTTGCCAGCGAGCAACCTCTGTGGAACCTGCCGCACCTCAGTTGTATAATGCTTACCCGGGCAAGTGAGGTCTGCCTGGGTGGACCTATAAATCCCTAGCTGCTTGTGGGACCACAATGAAACGAGCCAATAATAGCGTTGCCGGATGCAAAACCGGCGTCTCTAAGTGTGGGACAACAGAATTTAATGCTGCTATGTATGACCCCCAAGTGTTTCCCTCCATGGCCGCACCGTGGGAAGAATGCAGGGCCCGTCAACAAGCTGAGACGTATGCCCCTTGATATCTGGTGTGTACTAGAACAGACGATGAATTGTTTACAACCACGAAGCCTCTGTTTTATTTTATTTATTTATTTATTAATTTTTGTGGAAAACTTCGAAGATAAGTTTGGGGAAGTGGATGGCATGTCTAAGATGAGATCTGGGGCTGTACTGATAACGATGTCGCCCACAGCCCAGTCACGGGCACTGCTTGTCTGTGACAAACTGGGTGACGTTCCCGTTAGCATCACTCCCCATAAGAGCTTGAACGTATTCGTGGGAATTACATTTCAGAAGCACCTTTTATTGCAGTCTGATGAACAGTTACGGAAGAACCTAGAGAGGTGAAGAGTGCAGTTCATCCGGTGCATTTATAGGGGTCCGAAGGATTAAAGGGTAGCCACCGGTGCATTTGTCTTGGCTTTTGAAGGCGATTCATTGCCGGAGAAAGTCGAGGTAATGATCTACCGGTGTGACGTATAGCCCTACTTTCCTCCCTCCCCCTGTGCGCTGCTTCAAATGCTGGAGGTTTGGGCACGTGTCCTCCGGATGTGATGCCAATCCTACACGTCGGGAGTGCGGATGTGCCTCACATCCGGACGCCCCTTGTGTCCTTCCTCCAGTATGTGTTAACTGCAAGCAGCACCGCTCTACTTGCTCGCCAGACTGCACGGTTCTTCATAAGGAACGAAAAATCGTGGAACGTAAGACCCAGGATCGGTTGTCGTACTCGGAGGCAAAGAAAAAGTATGCTAAACTCCATCCAGCAAGCACGAAATCATCTTACGCCACAGTTATATTGTCGTCGCCTCTGCCATCTCTGTTAAAACCTTCCACCGACTCATTTTCCATAGTGGGCTCTTCGGCCCAACTGCTAACATCTGCCCGCTTCGTGATTGGGGGTACTTCAACTTCAGTTGTCCCCAAGGTCACTACTTTAAGGGCAATGACACCTCCACCTTTGGAGACATTGGTCCCCAACCCTGAGCCAGAGGACCGACAGCTACCTCTGGCTCCCCTCGCCAGGAAGGGGTCCCTCGGAACTCTTTCCCCACAAAGTTTCTCTCACTGATACATTGGATACCAGTTAGTGGCTGAAAGAGCCACGAACTGCTGGTCGCAGGGCCTCGAGGGCGTCCTCAGTCCCTGAGACTGAGCCTGCAAAGCCCTCCCAGCGGGAGCGGCCTAAGGATCAGCGAGATAAAACGAAAAAGAACAAAAATGAGAATGAATCGGAGGTGGCTACTGTGCTACCCCTTCCTACCTCTGCGTCAGAGGACGAGGCTGAGAAACTCGCGTCCCCTGTGGACTCGGCTATTGTCGGGGCCTCAGAAACCGTGGACGTCGAGGCTCGACCTCGACATCCGGCGACGTAGTCACGTTTAGTTCGAGAACGAACTAGTTCGGAGGAGCACTCCCACAAGTGAACTACGTGAACTAGTTTGCAGATTCCTCGCCTCTTAGTTCGTCCGCTCCTTTTCCGAAGACTGACGGGTAACAGCGAGAGGATGCGAGAGAGCGTAGAATCGCGCGATTCCCTTCTGCCAGTTGCCGTCATTTCGAGCTGAGATGCAGCTCGGCTGTAGTTTTAGTAGTGGTAGCAAGTGCCAAAACGAGCATACGAAGGAAAAGAGTGACCTACTTCGCGGCCGAACTACGAATTAAAAGGAGAGCTACCGGTTGCAAACTAAAATATGCGCGACAGGTTGTGAACAGAAGTAAAAATTGTGTTTGCCTTCTGCCGATGAGAGCCATTTCGAGGTTAGCATCTGCCTACTAGTTTACATAGTTCAGTGTTACAAAATTTCTACTTTGAAGTCTTCTGCACTCTGCAGTATCTGACTAATAAATTCCATAATGGCAAGATATAGAGACGAACATCTCCCTCCACCTGCACGCGCAGACCGCGCCGTTCGGCCGTCACTGGGAGTGGACGAACTAAAAGGACGAACTAGTTCGCGGCAGAGATGTGAACTGAAATGAGGGCTCCCGATTGTGAACTGTTATGCGCAATTCTACAGTGATGACAGATGGTTCTGAAACCGATTCTCCACCTCCTCCTTCAGCATGCCATGCATCTCGGATAACTGCTCGATCCTAAAATGGAACTGTGGCGGTTTCTTCCGCCACTTGTCAGAGTTGCAACAGATACTGTGCCGCTTTCCAGCTCTCTGTGTTGTACTGCAGGAAAGTCGGTTTCCCTTTCAGCAGTCCCCTGCCCTTCGTGGCTATCGGGGCTATTATAAAAACTGCTCGATCTACGACAGGGTATCCAGGGGTGTACATGTGTGTGCCCTCGCATCTGTACCCAGTACTCCCGTGCCTCTCCACACGCTAGAGGCAGTGGTGGTCAGTATCCGTACGGTTCGGGACATCACCGTCTGCTCTGTCTACCTCCCCCAGATAGGGTTTAGGGTTATTACTACCGCTGACCTCAGTGCATCGGTTACTCGACTTCCCACACTGTTTATCATTCTGGAGGACTTAATTGCTCACCGTCCCTTGTGGGGTGCCACCCGGATATCGGTTCGCGGTAGGGATGTCGAGAAACTGTTAACGCAGCAGGATATATGTCTCCAGAATACTGGTGCTCCCACACACTTCAGTACGACACGTGGCACATTCTCGGGCATAGCCCACGCCTTCTTCCCCACCTCAGCTGGAGTGTACGCGGTGACCTGTGCGGCAGCGACCACTTTCCTGTCCCCCTCTCTCTGCTGCAGCCTCAACCGACAGCTGACCTGCAGAGCCGACTGGACAGCTTATACCTCGGCTGCTGTGGTTTCTGCTCCACTTGATGCAGCAGTCCACCAGCTTACTGCAGCCACTGTTTCCACTGCCGAGGAAACTATTCCGTGCTCCCCAGGTACGTTAAGGTGCGAGTCGGTGGACGCGAGAGACTGCCGAGTTCGTCCGGGATTGTCGACGGGCAATGTGGCGTCGACGACGCCACCCGTGTGTTGAGTACCTGATAACTTTCGAACGTCTTCGGGTTCGTGCTCGACAACTGATCCGGCAGAGTAAAAAGGACTGTTAGGAGCGATATGTTGCCACTATCGGTTCTCACACCTCCACGTCTCGGGTGTCGTCACAAGTCCGGCGACTCTTTGGTTACCACCCGGCTGTAGAAATCCCTTGTCTTCTCATTCGGGGAACCGTCTGTACAGACGCCAGTGCTATTGCCAAACATGTGGCAGTGCATTTCGCTCGTATTTCTGCGACAGAAGCGTACAGTGTGGGCTTCCGTACCCTTAAGGAGCGAGTTGAGCGAATGCCGTTATCGTTCCGCATGCACCGCCAGGAGACGTACATTATTGTTATTGTTGTTTTTGTTGTGGTCTTCAGTCCGGAGACTGGTTTGATGCAGCTCTCCACAATACCCTATGCTGAGCAAGCCTCTTCAACTCCACATAAGAACGGCAACCTACGTCTGTCTGAATCTGCTTACTGTATCCATCTCTTGGTCTTCCTCTGCGGTTTTTACCCCACACACTTAACTCCGATACTAAATTCATAATTCCTTGATGTCTCAGAATGTGTCCAACCAATCTATCCCTTCTCTTAGTCAGGATATGCCACAAGCTCCTTTTCTTCCCGATTCGGTTAAGCACCTCCTCATTAGTTACGTGATCTACCCATCTAATTTTCATCATTCGTCTGTAGCACCACATTTCAAAAGCTTCTATCACCTTTTTATCTGAACTCATTATTGTCCACGTTTCACTCCCATACAATGCTACCCTCCAGAAAGATGCTTTCAGAAAAGACTTCCTAACATTTAAATTAATATTGGATGTTAACAAGTTTCGCTTCTTTAGAAACGCTTTTCTTCCCAAAGCCATTCTGCATTTTATATCTTCTTTACTTCGGCCATCAGAAGTTTTCTTGCTACCCAAATAACAAAATTCATCTACTACTTTTATTGTTTCATTACCTAATCTAATTCCTTCCGCATCGCCTGATTTTCTGACATTACATTCCATTACCTTCGTTTTACTCTTGTTAATGTTCATCTTCCTTTCAAGACACTGTCCATCCCTTTCATTGCTCTTCGAGATCTTTTGCGGTCTCTGACAGAATTACTATGTCATTGGCAAACCGCAATGTTTTTATTTCCTCTCCCTGCACTTTAATGCCCTCTCCAAATTTCTCCTTCCATTCCTTCACTGCTTGCTCAATGTACAAACTGAACAACATTGGGGAAAGGCTACAACCCTGTCTTACTCCCTTCCCAACTGATGCTTTCCTTTCATGCCCTTTGCCTCTAATAACCGCTGTCTGGTTTTTGTATAGGTCGAATATAACTCTTCACTCCCTATATTTTACTCCTGCTTGCTTCAGAACTTTGAAAGAGTTTATTCCAGTCAACATTGTCAAAAGCCTTCTCCAAATCTACAAAAGCTAGAAATGTAGATTTGCCTTTCCTTAATCTGTTTTCTAAGATAAGCCGTAAATTTTAGGATTGCCTTCAGAGTTCTTACATTTGTCCTGAATCCAAACTAGTCTTCTCCGAGGTTGGCTTCTACCAGCTTTTCCATCCTTCTGTAAATAATTCGTGTTAATATTTTACAACCATGACTTATTGAACTGATGGTTCTGTGTTTTCTCACCTGTCTGCACGTGCTTTCTTTGGAATGGGGATTATAACATTTTTCTTAAAGTCTGAGGGTACTTCGCCTGTCTCATACATCGTACACACCAGGTGAAACAGTTTTGTCATGGCTGGTTCTCCCAGAGACTTCAGTAGCTCTGAGGGAATATCATCTACTCCAGAGGCCTTGTTTCGACTTAGGTCCTTCAGTGCTATGTCAAATTCATCTCTCAGTATAGTATCTCCTATTTCATTCTCATCTACTTCTTCTCCCCCTTCTACAATATTGCCTCTAAGTTCATTTCCTTCGTAGAGCCTCTCTACATACTCTTTCCACGTTTTAGCTTTTCCTTCTTTGCTGAGAATTGGTTTTCCATCTGTGTTCGTGATATCCATAGAGCTGTTTTTTCTTATCTCCAAATATCACTTTTATTTTCCTGTAGGCTGTATCTATTTTTCCTGTAATTATACATTCTTCTACTGACTTGCATTTGCCTTCTAGCCACTCCTGCTTAGCTATTTTGCACTTCCTGTCAGTCTCATTTCTTAGTCGTCTGTACTCCATTTTGCCTGTTTCATTTACTGCATTTTTCCATTTTCTCCTTTCATCAATCAAATTTAATATGTCCTGTGATATCCAAGGATTTTTTGTAGTCTTGCCTTCCTGCCTTCACTATTTCATCTCTCAATGTTACTCATTCCTACTCTACTGTTGTATTTTCCTCCGTTTCTGTCAGTTATTGCCTAAAGCTCCCTCTGAAATTCTCCAGAACTTCGGGTTCCTTCTGTTTATCCCCATCCCATCTCCTTATTTTTCTACCTTTCTGCAGTTTTTTCAGTTTCAGCCTACAATTCATGACCAAGAAGTTATGGACAGAGTTTATATCTGCCCCTGGGTATGTCTTACAGTTTAAAACCTGGTTCCGAAATCTGTCTTACCATTAAAAAACCTATCTGGTACCTCCCGGTGTCTCCTGGTCTCTTCTACGTATACAACCTTCTTTTGTGATTCTTAAACCAGGTGTTTGTTATAACTAAATTAGGTTCCGTGCAAAATTCTACCATGCGGCTTCTTCTTTCATTTCTTTTGCCCAGACCATATTCACCTGCTATCTTCTCTACCCTTCCTTGTTCTACTGTCGAATTCCAGTCTCCCGTAACAATTATGTTTTCCTCTCCCTTAAGTGTGTGAATAATTTCCTTTAGCTCCTTATATATTTCTTTGATCTCATCATCAGCAGAGCTAGTTGGTATATAAACCTGTACTACTGTGGTCGGTTTTGGCTTTGTATCTCTCTTTACAATAATGTGTTCACTGTTTTGCTCGTAGTAGTTTACCCGCATTCCTATTTTCATTTTCATTATTAGACGACCTACTCCTGTAATACCCCCAACTGATTTTGTTTTTATAATCCTGTAATCACCTGACCAGAAATCCTGTTCATCCTGCCACCGAACTTCACTAATCCCCACTATATCTAACTTCATCCTATCCATTTCCCTTTTTAAATTTTCTAATTTTCTTACTCGATTAAGGGATCTAACATTCCACGCTCCGACCCGTAGAATGCCAGTATTGTCTTTCCTGATGATCACATCCTCCTGAGTAGTCCCCGCCCGGAGATCCGAATGGGGGACTATTTTACCTCCGGAATATTTTACCCGAGAGGATGTCATCATCATATGTTCATACAGTAGAGCTGCATGTCCTCGGGAAAGGCAATGGCTGTAGTATCCCCTTGCTTTCAGCCGTTCACAGTAACTGTGTGGCAAAGCCACATTAGCTGATGTTACAAGGCCAGCTGAGTCAATCATCCAGACTGTTGCCCCTGTAACTACTGAAAAGGCTGCTGCCCCTCTTCAGGAACCACATGTTTGTCTGGCCACTCCTCAGATACCCCTCCGCTGTGGTTGCACCTTTTGCCTCTTTTTGGTGGCAATTAACAGACTAGCAACAGCAATAGGTGCATCTTTCTCTTGCTCTTTATTTGCTGATGACTTCTGCCTATATTATAGCTCCACAAGCATCAGTGTCACTGGACGACGGCTACAGGGTGCAATCTGAAAGGAGCAATCTTGGGCATCTACCCACGATTTTCAATTCACAGCATCCGAGACCGGCGTGATGCACTTTTGTCGCTGTCGGACGGCTCGTCTGCATCCGGAGCTCTATCTTGCTGACTGACTGCTTCAGGTAAAGGAGACGCACAGCTTTCTGGGCACGCTATTCGATGCCCGCCTTACTCAAACGCCTCACCTTCGTCGGCTCGAACGACGGTGCTGACGACACGTCGACATTCTCCGCTGCCTCGGCCGCACCGATTGGGGGGGGGGGGGGGGCTGCACAGACGACACTCTTGCAACTGTACGAGGCCTCGGACCGGTCCCGCCTCGACTACGGAAGCGTAATATAAGACTTGGCAGCGCCTTCGTCTCTGCACGTACTTGACCCGATACTCCGTTGTGGCATTAGGCTGTTGACGGGAGCCTTTATCGCTAGCCCGGTGACGAGCCTTCTCGACGGAGCGGGAATTCCTCCTCTCCAATTCCATCGCCAACACTCGCTAGCGTCGTACACCGCCCGCGTTCGCGCCGTGCCGAATCGTCCCGACCGCAGGCTTCTCTTTCCGTCTTTTGTTCCCCTTTCCCGACGATGGCGACCCGTGTCCGGTCTTCCGATTGCGGCCCGGGTTCGCTCTCTCCTGTCTTTCTTAGAGTCTCTTCCCCACCCTTCCACCTTGCTTCCGATGCCCACTCCAGTCGCCTCCTCGGTCTCGTCCCCACTTGCGGCTCTCGGACTCGGCACGTCATTCCGAGGCTCGAGTTTCACCGGCGACACGTCGTCGCCAGTTTGCACCACTTACGGACTCGTTTGGTGGTGTGGAAATGATCTACACTTACGGTACTGTGATGGATGGCCGTTCCGGATTTGTTTATGTCCACAGAGACCTGCCTCGCGGTACCAGAATTTTCGCTGCAGAGCTGCTCGCCATATATTGTGCTCTAGAGCACCTCCGATCGAGCCCCGGGGAGTCCTTTGTTGTCTGCAGTGAGTCCCCGAGTGGATTGCGAGCACTCGAACAGTGTTTTAGCGAACAACTTTTGGTGCAGAGTATCCGAGACTGTTGCCTCTCTCGATAGATCTGGTCGCTCAGTGGTTTTTGTTTGGACTCCGGGGTACATTGGCATTCCTGGCAATGAACGTGTAGATCGGTTGGCTGAACGGGCCACCATCTCGCGCCGTCTCAAATTTGGTCTCGTGGAAACGGACCTTAGGTGGACGCTACACCAGAAGATGCGAGACGCCCGGAGTTCGGAACGGTCTGCATTGAGTGCGCAAAATGAGCTCCGCACGATCGAACCGTCCACATCCACATGGAAAATTTTACTGAGGCCCAGTCGTCGAGATTCTGTTGTGCTCTGCTGTCTCTGTATTGGGCACACTTGCTTGACTCACGGCTATTTAATTCGCTGTGAGCCACCCGTGTGTGTCGCTGTGGTGTTACTTTGAGAGTAGTTCATCTCCTGATGGACTGTAACATTTTAGCTCCCTTGTGTCAGTTTTTTAATCTTCCCTCTACCCTATCCTTAGTGCTAGGGGACGATGCCTCCATGGCTGAGTCTGTGCTTTTTTTTTTTTTTTTTTTTTAAATAATCCATGCAGCCGGTTTTTAACATTCCATTTAATGGAGGGTGCTATATCCTGACTTTAAACGGTTTTTTAGTGTTTTATGTCTTCTGACTAGCAGATATTAGTGTATGCCACGTAACTGGCTCGTCCATTATTATCCCAGTGACCAGCCAGCCACGGATTTCCATTGTCGAACTTCAGTATGATTGAACGCTCTGTTTTATTTTCACTATTTGTGCTGTTGGTGAAAGTTCATTGTTGACATGTACTCCTCTTGGGTATTCATTCTATGTCTCCAGGTCCATACTACCATTGTTTTCACTCCACTGCATGCTCTTTGTTAGGAACAGGGGACTGATGACTAAGTAGTTTAGTCCCCTCTAAACAACAACAACAACAACAACAACAACAACAATGAGCTTTGACTGATTTATTGATTTTGTTTCTTTGACTTCTCAATTTGTGACAACAGTTAAAGTATTGAAAATGTTGGTATATCTATTCCATTGGCGTCATTCTTGTTTTTGATCTTCTATGTTAACTTTATACAAAATATTAATTTTTTTTTAATACAGTGTTACTTCTCACCTGACATGTTCTTAAATACTGTGTGGGAGAAGAAGTAAAAACTTGCTGTTAAGATTTGAGGTAATTTCTCAATAACACAGAAATATATTCACTAAAAATGAGTTTTAGTTACATACACAACTTACCTGTATACCTGTATCACTTGTTCAGAAATACAGAAGTGCTGTAGCAATATTTTTGTTTTTGTGATTTTACCCTTAAGTTCTCAGAAATTGCCAGGGAGAAAAATACTATAACTGCGTCTGAAAATTGGGAATTTCACTTTCAGGAATTTGTGACAACACTGCTTTTGCAACTCACTAAGAGGTTATATAAATTCTTGACTCAAAATGGTGGTTCTGCATAGAAGAAATTTAAAGGTGTAATTTTTAAGGGTTTGTAGTAAATTTGCACACTTTATGCTGGTAACTCCAACAGGGGAGCATGTTACGTCCAGTGCCCGAGGATATTTTCACTTACTTTCCTCATTCACTTCATAACTTCTCTGTGTAGTCTTTCACAGTTTAACAGTTTCGTTTGGAAAAATATCACTTTCTGCTATATCTTCCACTTTTATTTGATTATTTTATATTTTATTCTTCTTCACGTAAAAGTTGGTAAATTTCATCAAAGTTTCTTAATTTCCAAACTTACGTGTTGCTTATTGGACCTAAATCTTCTTACATGTCAGGGTTTTGTTGTCATATTATTTCCCATTTATGGACAAAGTCGGACTGGAATATCCAAGAGGGAATAACTTTTCTATTTACTATATAATTGAGGTTCTTTTTTCCTGTTAACCCTCATAGTTCAGTGTACAATTATTACGCTGGTCACTGTAGCTTCCTGTCTTTTTCAAGTATAGTTGCACTCTCCTTTCACGTTTTGAACTTGACCTATTGAAATCATTTATTACACTCGGTGTTTGCTCTCGACTGTTGCAGGAATTGACGGTGATGTCGATGCGGAGGACATCCTGGGCCATGACGATGAAGACGATGATGTGGATTCTGGTGTAGGTATTTATCTGTACCATTATTTCTGTTAATGGGACAGGACATCTGTTTGTAATGCTGTAGTCAATGGCAGCTACCTTTCCTAGTCTGCAATCTATTTAGTTATCCGAGTGTGTCAAGAGATAAGGAGTGCTCTGTGTGAAGTGAAATTAATGGCGGACATTGTGGAACAGAATGTGAAAACATTTCTCATTTACTTTCAAATAGTTGCATTCACTCAGATTGTTTTAATGCCTCATAATCTCGTGTATGAAGTTACTAGCAGTGTGCCAATCCAATGAATTCTTCACTCCTTTCTCATCACACTGTTTTTCAGAAAGGCGTTGCACCTGGTGACACAATAGTCTGGGATTTGTAGAACTCCTGCTTTTGTCCACAGTCCATTGTAGAAGCTACGCCATAACTGAGATCTGTCAGCAGCTGGAGAATTGCGATTGAAGTGAGATACCATTTTTGCTCGAATATAGGCCGCAAATTTTGGAGTACAAAATCGTGGTGCAGCCTATAATCGAGATTCTATCTCCCCCCCCCCCCCCCCCCCAACCACTCCTTTTCCCAAAGTCGTTAGTTTCAAAAATTACACGTTAACTTTTATTTTGGTTTGAGAAATGTAATAAACTAGATAGTCTTCAAACATGCTACAGTAACAGCATCGCAGAATTGCATATACCTCCTTTTTAAACGTTTACGGAAACGGTGCGGGAATTCGTGGAAGTCGATATTTCTATATAAATCGAATTGTCTCATTCTGTACCACAGCATACAAAAGCCGACAATTGCTTTTTAACACGTCTGCGCAGCCTTAAAGGTAAATAGTAATTAACACACACACACTTCCTAAGCACACAAATGATTTTAATTTGATGTAGTCAACGAAGCTAGTCTTTGCGATAACAGTTTAGGGTATGTCGCGAGAGATTTTATTGTGACGTTTACGTCGGTACGTTAACACCTACTGCGAGCGGTGACGGGAGGTTAAAGGCACCTACACACATTCCGATTTATCGTACGACTGACGAGATGTCCAATGTACCAACCAATTGGTAGCCACCAGCACACGTTCCGACCAAATGTACGCAGCGCCACCCTGTTCTGGTGTCTGTCTGTCGAACTGTTTCTGTTTTCGCATGTTCTCTGTGCAGACACACTCAGGCATGGAAGTTGTTTGGGAAGCGTGACACACCGTACAATTTGTCGGGTTAAGTGGTGGGGGAATCGGAGATCGGGCGGTCGGGCACAACCGACCGGCCGACAAGGAAAGTTAGTCGGGTAGCGCCTAAAACTGCCCAATTTATCGGGTGACCGACGAATTGGTCCAATAAATGACATCGTGTGTAGTGTCCTTAAGATAGCGGAACAACTGATTTGTGTAGCTAATGCTGATTTCTTATGTTACGTTTTAAAATAACATATTTTACTATGACCAGATTCACTGGTTTCACATTCGTTGGGGATTATTTCCATGAAACGATGTACATGGAACTCTAGGCTTTTTTGCAACCTTGCAACTGAATAATTTCTGTTGTAACAGCAAACCCACAATTCCTGTTTCGAATTATGAAGTCAAGCAAACGTGGGGATATATACGTTTTAGCCCTTGAAATGGATGACGACTCTTCGAACATTTTAATAGTTTGTCCTCACACATTAGCGTCGAACTTTTTTTTTTTTCACGTCAAATTTATGTTGAACTTCCCGTTCTCCATGTCCGTTACTGTGACGGCGGTGTAACTCCTAGTACGTTCATTTCCCACTACAAACTTAAAAGCCAAAACATCGTCTCTCTCTCTCTCTCTCTCTCTCTCTCACACACACACACACACACACACACACACACACACACACACACACACCGATAAAACTATATTTTCGCCACACATGCATAGTCTATATAACACTTGAAATGCCCGGTAACATGCCTTGGTTCGGCGTCCCCTCACTTGGGTCACCCGGATCGGCCTGTCGTCTTGCTTTTGATTTATGTTTTGCATATTTGTTTTGAGTTTATTGAATAGATAACATTATTTTGTTAACATTGTGTTTCTGATTACGAGAAAGTTCGATTATACAAAAATAAATAAATTAAAAATTAAAAACCTGCGGCCTATACTCGAGATGTTCTTTTCTAAAATCTCGTGTGAAAAGTTTATGTGCGGCCTATATTCGCACGTGGCCTATATTCGCGCAAATGCGCTACATCTGAAGGGGTGCCTAGTCATGTTTTGTTGAAATTCGGTATTGCAGTGACACAATCCAGCTAGCAATATTTCACAAAGTTCCATCGGTCTCAGTTCTGGTGAGCTGGGATTGCAGAAAGGCTACTTACTCTTTCAATCTACTGACGAAGTGCCAACATTTCACAGTATGTCTGCGTATAGATCTTGACAGTGACATTTAAATTTCGTTGTGGCCGCTCCACAACTGTTTGACAGCATTGCTGTCAATTGTTTACAGAAAGACTGACAGCTGTAATTTGATATCGACTTATTGTAGGCTACTGGTTTCAGTGCTTAAGCATGCCATCTATCGACCCTACTATTCTGGATTGAGTGCAGAGTTTTCTTTGACAGTCTGTGCTGCCTATCAAGTGTTAAAAATAACAGGTCCTTCACCAGAGTATGAAAGTCAGATTAAAGTACATGTCAGTGCTTGGAAATTGTCATATTCTTGAGTCTGACATTTGTACACTGATCTGATGGCCAGTTATTTCTCATGTGGCAGTGCATAGTTGCATCAGAACTGCTGACGGCGTTTGAGGTATATAAAGGCTCGCTGGTACAGTGGTCGTATCTGTTTTGATCTGTCGTGCATGCGAATACAAAGTTTATTTGGAAGATGGTACAGACACTACTGAAGTACGGCGTTTTGGAATTGACCGTAGTCTTGCTTTCAAGTTCAGTTTTCTAAGAGAGAAACTTCAGAAAGTATTCCCATCATTGCAAAATAGGGACTTCACTGTTTCCTGGAAAGATGTGGAAGGTGACATTATTATGATTTCGTCTGATGAAGAGCTCACATTAGCACTGAGTGAGATGAATACAGATGTCAGAAAGTTGTATGTTGCAGTAAAGCCCGAAGAAAATTTAGTTCCTGATTCAGAAATGCCTGAAGTGGAACGCCCAACAGAGGGTCCTGCAATTCACGAGGGAGTGACTTGTGATGGTTGCAACAAGCAAATTATCGGTTTCAGATACAAGTGTGCTGTTTGTCCTGATTTTGATCTCTGCTCTACATGCGAGGGATTAGGAATGCATGATGAACATTTCATGATACGTATTTCAAAACCGATTAAATGGTGTTCAGCTTACAGCCGACGTTTGGCTCATCATATGGCTAAGTGGACTCGCCTGTCCGAAACTCATAGACATCATCATCAGCGTCGCACGAGCAATGTGAAATGTGCTGCTGGTCAGCCAGCTAATGAAAGAAATCCACAGTGCTCGTACAACAGGTCATACAGTGAACATCCTGGCTGGCTGGAATATCTCTGCAGCCAACTAGGTGAATGGGTCAATCTTCCAGGAGAGGTTGAAATTCCCCCAAAAGCTGGCAATACCACAGTGCCAGGAGATACGCCAAAACCTTCAACTTCAAGTGGAGAAGAGAGTGCAAAAGATACACAGGAAACAGAAACACCAGGAAATTCTCATCAGCCAAGAGATGTAACTTATTTACAGAATGTGGGTGAGACTGTTGCAGCACTGCTTAGTCCACTGGGAATTGATGTTGAGATTCAGGTTAAGGACAAGAACCAGAAGCAGGCAGCTGAAAAGCAGGGTCCACCTCAGGCTTCTGCCCAGGCTAAAGAAGCAGAGAAGACTGTTGGGGACAAGAAAGGAGAGAACACCATCCAGCCCAGGGAGGTAGAGACGGCAGTGGCCAAGGAGGCGGTGAAGCCTGTCCAACTTTCAGAGGCAGAGGTGACAGTGCTCAAGGAAATGGTAAATCCTGTCCAACTCAGAGAGGCAGAGATCCCAGCAATGGCTACAGCATCTTCAGTGTCAGAGCCTATGGAAGCGAGTCCAGAGAATCCATCAGCTCCACCAGAACGTAATCCCTTTGAAATAGAAGAGTGGGCTTTGCTACCAGATCCAAAAATTAAAAAAGTACTTCAGCAACTGCTAGCAATGGGATTCACAAATGAAGGAGGCTGGCTCACACAGTTAATTCACATAAAGGATGGAGATATTGACAAAGTATTGGATGTTCTGCTCCATGTTAGGAAGTAGAATTTTGGAATAATTGAGGTTGAAATATTTGTAAATATGTGTTCTTTTCAGAATATAAGAAAAACGTTGTGTGTACAGCACATTTATCCTATTGATGTTCCTTTTTCTTTCCAAATGACTTGTAAACACAGTTTACATTTTTCTATGTAAAATTAATATTTTATTAGTAAAACATTTTACCATTCCTGTACTATTTTAAGATAGCAGCTGTGCCCTTCTTCACAGTGTAGTTAGTTACTGTAATAGGTTTACTTCGTTAATGCTTTAGTTACCTAGAATGTTAATTCCATTAGTAACTAAAGCATAATAGACTCTATTAAATCATATAGGTGACTCATCTGTGTTGTGCTGGCAAATTGTCTACTTAGGTGCTTTTTTATGGTACGGTTAGTTTATTATTTTGCACAAATAGAAAATAAGATTATTGTATTATTGTTGACTTTTATTCATTTGTAGTATTGGCATATCATTTTATATATGTCAATTTAGTACAGACTGCTAATGTGAATATGGTACCATACTTGACGGTATTTGACTTTCATTGTTTTAATTGTAATTAATGTATAGTTTCTGACATACTATATATAAAAAAATAGATGAAGTACACTTACCAGGCGAAGGGGCACAGGCAGTAATAGCAACAAATACACACACACACACACACACACACACACACACACACACACACACACACAAAAATGCTAGCTTTCGCAGACTAGCTGCTTCATCAGGCAGAAGGGAAGGAGAGGGAAAAGGAAATAAGGGTTTTAAGGAAGGGGGTAAGGAGCCATTCCAATCCCGGGCCAGGAAAGACTTACCTTGGGGGAAAAAATGGAGGGTAAATAAATGCACATACACCCACACATTTACACAGACACAAGTACACTTAGGCAGACATACTGTAGAACTGTCGAAGTGCCTAAGTGTATTTGTGTCTGTGTAAATGTGTGGGTGTATGTGCATTTATTTACCCTCCATTTTTTCCCCCAAGGTAAGTCTTTCCTGTCCCGGGATTGGAATGGCTCCTTACCCCCTTCCTTAAAACCCTCATCATTTCCTTTTCCCTCTCCTTCCCTTCTGCCTGATGAAGCAGCTAGGCTGTGAAAGCTAGCATTTTTGTGTGTGTGTGTGTGTGTGTGTGTGTGTGTGTGTGTGTGTGTGTGTTATTTGTTGCTATTACTGCCTGTGCCCCTTCGCCTGGTAAGTGTACTTCATCTATTTTTTTCGTATATCACACACACATGGTCAAGCATAAAAAGAATTCTCTCGCTATCCGTCATAGGGGTCTCAAAGATGGTACAGAAGTACTGAAACTGGTAGATAAAATTAGAATGAAACTACAGCTGACAGCCTTTTTGTCATTTATTGCACATTTAAAAGTCGTCGTCTCTCCATTCACCATAAAAATGGATGCTGCCAAATAATTTATGTAGCTGGCAACTCGTGCGCACTGGTCTCTGCATTGTAATATTGCTTCAGTGGCTGGTTTCCAATTTGACCCAGAATGAGAAGGATAAATGTTGGGATGACTTCACCTCCAAATTACAAGTAGACTGCCAAGGCAATAAAAAAACTGTTATATAAGGTAGTCAAGGATAAAAGATATAGGTGTACCAACATCTTTGCTTGGGAAACAGGAAGGGAAGCTATTGAAACCAGAATTCTAAATTAGGAATGAAATGAGGAACCATTTCAACTTGCTGTTGAATGGAAATGTTGACATCGGTGATGATAGTGATTGTTCAGCTGGAGAAACACGAGAGGTTCGAGAACCGTTAACTTGGCTGGAAGTTGAGTCTGCTCTGAAAAATATGCGAAAAGGAAAGTCTCCAGGGTTTGATGAGCTAAGCTCAGATATGATGAAGGCAGCCGGAACACCTGGCCTACAATGGATCTGCAGAGTCATGTCAGTCATCTGGACAACAACAAAATTCCAGATGACTGGACAAAAGGAATCATCATTCCACTGTTTAAAAAAGGAAACTGAAAGAAGTGTGAATACTATAGAGGTATCACCCTACTTTCACTTACCCTAAAGCTGTTGGGAAAAAATATAGAAACCAGACAGATAGTTGAACCCTTATTAGAAGAAGAACAGTTTCAGGAAAGGGTGAAGTACTATAGATCTCATCTTTGCGGTAAGGGCTTTGGCTGAGAAGTACTGGGAACACGGATAGAACTTGGCGATGGTATTCTTGGACATTGAGAAGGCGTACGATAGTGCCCCTCATAATAAAATATGAAAATACTGCAAGATCTGAACGTGCCCAATTACTTGATTGACAAAGTGAAGATGCTGTATCAACCTTGCAATAGTAGTGTACAAATAGGAAATGGTCGCTCTGAATGGTTTGAGACGAAGAGGGGAGTCCAGCAGGGAAGTGCTCTATCACCACTCCTGTTTATTATTGTAATGGACAGAATGCTAAAATCTATTAAGGAAACTGCAAATGAGTCGGGATCACTGGTATTTGCAAAACTGCAAATGAGTCGAGATCACTGGTATTTGCAGATGATGTTGTAATATGGGGAGAAACAGAAAAAGAAGTGCAGAAGAGCCTGACTGTTTGGAACAATAAATTTAAAGAATTTAACCTGAAAATCAGCAAGACCAAGACGGTTGAGATGACCCTAAACAGAGAGGAAACCAGTTCAAACGTCTACTTGGAGGGAACAAAAATGGAATCGGTTTCCCAATTTTGGTACCTCGGAAGTATTTTCTCTGAGGACAACACCATCCAGCAAGAAATCCTAAACAGGACACAAAAAGCATCAAATTTTTACATGCAAGTTCGGAACCTATTCTGGGACCAAAAAGTGCCCCAGGCAGCAAAGTTAACTTCGTAGCACACTCACTTTACTCTAATCCTTATATATGGCATGGAACTTGTACATTGTTAAAAAAGCATTACAGCAGAATCCAAGCAACAGAAATGAGGTTTATCAGGACTACGAATCAAAGTACCAGGAGACACAAGATCAGAAATGAGGTACATAGACAAACAGCTGGTATAAGGGTTCCTATTGCCAACATCCTGGGGATACGAAGACTGCAGTGGTATAGCCATGTATTGAGAATGGATAGCACAAGAACAGCAAAAAAGTAGCTCAGAATGGACATGGGAGGCAGAAGACCAAGGAGGAGGCCAAGGAGAAGACGGATAGAGGCAGTACAGTCAGACGCAGAGGAGAACGCTTTTAACTGGGAGGATGTCCAAGACCAAATGCTATATCAAGATGGGATGAGATGGAGAGCACTTGTTAGCCACACCTGGGAAATTGGAGATGATGATGATGATGATGACGACGGAAGGTAAAACTCTTAATCTTAGGGAACAAGATTTGTCGCCATTTATGTAATAAACCAAGTGAAATTTAGAGGGACATGATGGTGTGTATGGGGAGGACTGTATCGAGTGCATCAGAGCCTCTGTACGGTGTGCGTACTACTTAGGGGGCCGTGTGAACCTTAGCGATTTGTCACACTTTGCGTGGCCTGAAACAGCACTACGAAATTTGGACTCGTCGACTACAGTGTTGTATACCACACAGTATAAAATGTTAAACATCTGTGATAAGGTTCACAGTGGCAAGCACTGGCCTTCAAAATAGCTTCCTCGAGGTTTCCTCCCCTTCTTTTCCCTCCCCTTCTCCTCTGCCACCTACAATGCTCGTTCTTAATATTTTCTTTTGCAGTTCTGGTGGGTAGTCCCCTGACGGAATGTGCTAACCTAGTATGCCAGTACCTACAAACCGATAAGATGGGAGCAGCATCAGTCCGCACCAAAAATGGCTCCGACTGGACGGTATTGCAGACTGTCTAAGGAGTAGTAGGCACTGTAACTGTACTCGGGTTCCCACTAGAAATCAGATGATGCTGTCAGTCCAAAGTTTCTTTTTTTGCAATTAACTCGGATAGATTGATTGGATACATATTCCTGACTATCACTGCAGTCTCTGACAGCTAAATATTTATCAGATATTAGTATATTGTTGAAAAATATGTAGTGTTTGTAATTCCAATTTAGTTAAGTGCTTTTCACTTTGCAGTTGTTTATACAAATTTTCCTTGGTTGGAAGTGCTTGTACCTAGCTGTTGTCCACAGTCAGGCTGTCTTTTGAAGTCTGCACATGCATACGTATTCTAGAAATTGCATTTAAGTTCGAGCTGCTTTCGTAATATTTCTATACCGTTCCATTCTCTAATAGCGCGAAGGAAAATGTAATGACTAAATCTTTCCATTTTAGAGTCGATTTTTCTTATTGTTTTATTATTATGATTGTGTCCCCCTATGTAGGTAGGTGCTAACAAAATATATTCACATTCGGAGGACAAAGTTACCGAAAGTAATTGCGCGATAAAGCTCACATCACAATGAATAATGCCTTTCTCTTAGAGATTTCCATCCCAACTCTTGCATCATTTCTCTTCCCTGTATTGTGATAATATAAAACAAGAGCTGCCCTACCTTTTCTATGTCCTCCGTTAATCCCAACTGGTTATGATCTGATAATACGCAGCAATACTCCAAAATAGGGTGGATAAGTGCACTGCAGGCAGTTTCTTTAGTAGAACTGTTGCATCTTCAGCAATGATACATAACCTTTGGTTTCCATTTTCAATTATATTTTCCATGTGTTCTGTTGAATTAAAATTGTTTGTAAGTGTAATTACAGTACTAGGTATTTAGTTGAATTTATAGCATTTATATTTGACTGATTTTTCATGTAAATGGAGTTAATTGGATTCTTTTCGAGCTCACAAGGATGACTTCACCCCGTTCATTGTGTAGGCATGGTGCATATGCCCTGGGACAACTGGAAGATCCGGGAAAACCTGGGAATTTTTTCACCAAGGAGAAATCCATTAAATTACTGTAATTTTTTTAAAATTCCTGGTATCTTACATTGTTTCACCTATTAGTTTTTTTATGCATTTTAGCTGATTCTTTAGTCCTCTACTGCAGCAATAAAATGTAAAAACAAGACAAAATATCAAAATTTATTTTCAGTTAAAAAATGCACAATTTACAACAATGAAACATGGTGCACACAAAAGCGCTTGCCGATAGTTTCGGCCATAGGCTGATAGCTGAATGCCCAGAGGCGCTAGGACGAAGACTATGCAGTACTTCGTAACAACCAACTGCTTTCTATGAGTGTGATGTCTCATTGGTTTATAGTTCTAACACATCGGCGAAAATAGCGAATAGTTGTTCCAGAAATGTTACTTTCAAAAGAATTTACAGTATCTTTTGCACAAGACAGACTGTGTTAGTAGTGAGAATGTGCTATGAATTTCATAAATGACGAACTGTTTGACTCCCGTTCAAAACTTAACTAGCAACTTTTGTGTCCCAGCCTCGTCGCCGCTTTTGTGTCTCGTTTCCGTCGTAGGTGTCGGTGGCTGAGTAGAATGAGACCGACACAGGAATAAGGAAGCACGCTTGTGCAGGTACGGAGGTGAGCAGCCAGTGGGACAGCAGAAACTAGAAACACTAGAGTAAATTAGAACGAGATATATATTGCACAGAATGTATACAATACTTAACTTTTACATAGCTCAGTACTGCAGAATGCTGATACATAGTTGAGCTAGAGGTCTGCCTAGTGCCTATCTGATAGCCAAGTCTTCACTGGTGCCTATCTGATTCCGAAGGTCTTAACTGGTTCCTATCTCAGTCCCAAGTGAACGATGTCGTTCAGTGGTGGCCACGAGCGGAGTTGTAGCAGAGGGCGCTTGTGGCTGACGTCATGAGAACGCCGCCCCGTGCGTGCTTGGCGGCGCGCGGCGAAAGTAGGTGGCGCGTACTTTGGACTTGTGTGACACCACAGCCACTAAGAAAAATTTCTTGCTCAGAAGACCAGACATTTATACCATTTTTAAACATTGTAATGCACATTTATTTTAATGAAAGTCCAGCTCCAGGTGCATTTATTGGTGCTTTATTTAAGCCCACACTACTGGTTTCGGCCTCCATGTTAGGCCATTTTCAAGTGTGACAGACGTTATGCCATAGAGAAAGCAACGTCAAGACTTGACGTTGCTAAATAAAGCACCAATAAATGCAACTGGAGCTGGACTTTCATTAAAATTTGAACCACAGTTGCGGCAACAGCAAGCATCCAGTGATGGAGAAACTAATAAATGCACATTTATGTTTGATATGTCTTAAAGGGTAGCAGACACTAGAAGGACCATACTTAATTTTTCATATTTATTGTAGTTATTTCATAGATAGATTACTAATTATGCAATAATGATGGTAAAGAAGTATAATTATGATTAAAAAATATTGGAACTGTAGAAAGGAAATAAAGAGTTTATAAATAATTGTGTGTTGTGGTCATACTTTCGCAGTGTTTTTACAATTGTGCCTGACAACCATCTCTAAAACCATGACACATTCAAAGAAAATAGTGAAATATTCTTTACATGTAAGAGTATAACTGTGTATATAAATTAGTCTATGGTGTTCCATCCAGAGCTGGGTACCGTTAATCAAAATGTTAACTTCCTTAATCATTAATCCGTTACTAAAAAGTTAACTTCGTTAATCGTTAAAGCATTACTCTGCGGACAAATTAACAGAAGTTAACGTTAATGATTAAGTATTGTGCAGCCACGAAAAATTGCCTTCAGTCTCCAAATTTATATATTTATGTTGCTATATTATTGAAATCGGGGTTGGGGGGGGGGGGGACGTATTACCCTACCTGATATTTAAGAAAAATGTTTCGGATACGCAAGTTTAAATACGGCTTGGAGTATAAAACTAGTATTACTTGGCCACTCTACCACGGTGCTCGGCCATGAGCGTAAACAAATGATGTCTAATCACAAACGTAGTGTAAAATAGCCTCTGCCAGAGTCATTTGCTTTGGAGGAAAAGTTGTTTGTTCTTTGAAATGTTTATCTTCTTGTATAAATAGAAAAATGTTTGTTTGTCATTTGTTTACACTCACGGCCGTCTGCCACAATATAGTGTCCCAGTAATATATAAATCTTAATTTTTAGTAAATACAAAAAATAGAAAACTGATGACTTACCCGAAGGACAGGCTCGTCAACAGACACAAATAAAATCACACACAAACTAATTTTTAGTAATAAATATAGCAGTAAAATTGGGATACACTGCTGCAAATAGATGCAATGCTGAAAGACTCCCCAATGCTTATGTCATATTTTTTTAGTGGGAGTACTGCTGCTGACACCACCGTCGATATTGGAATGCAAAATAGTAACATTCCTTTTGGACTTTCCTCGACTGTAACCTGCCTCGACTCTTTCTTCAGACTATACGGACTGCGATTTATGCCATCTCCTCGTGTGCTGTTTAAGATTATTATGGCTCGAGGTGTTGATGTTTTTTGAAAGGCACAAATTACAGTTGAAAAGTATTTCTTCTCTTGATCTAGATATAAAATCAACAAAATCAATTAGGTGTGGCCACAGATTTTCATCAACCGTTGAGCCCACGATAACGTTCTCTCACACACACACACACACACACACACCTCCTTCGACACTCGGATCACTTCCACTGGCAAAAGGTGCACTTAACGCAAACTTAACAAGCGACAACCTACTGCCGGCGAGCACAGACCACTGAGGAGGATGTTATACTCTTAATCTTCCTTCCTTCCTAGACTCACTTAGAGTAGGTATACACAGTCGTGGTTTTCCCTCCGTTAGAGCAGACTTACACCAAGTTGTGAGATTCCCCTGGGCATTCCATTTCTGCTGTTCGGGGCTCGGTGCCACCATTCAGAGGATAAACTGCACACTTCTGGGGAATGATTCGACCCGTAGCCTGGGCATAGCGGTGTACAGAAGGGACTTCCACCAAAATGAGCATAACTTACGCGGCTAGACTTTTGTCATCAGAAGTGGGTACTACAAAACTAACGGATTAACAGACTAATGGCAAATTAATGGAACTTAGAGACACTGTTAACTCTTCTTAAAATTAACTCAATGTTAACTACGTTAATTAACGATTAACGGATTTATGCCCAGCTCTGGTTCCCTCCTAACAACATAATGGAAAATCGTAACATATAAAAAAGAAGTTTTTACAAAATGAAGTGCTTATAAATGACAACATCCAAGCCTTCATAAAAATACATTTTACGAAACAGAAGTAGTGAAAATAGAAATTCTCACAGACTGTCTGCATCTGACTTGCCTTTGATTTTCAACGATAGTCACATCGTTGCCAACATCTACACGTCAGGAAAACATCGCTGACACCATAAGTGGCTTATAACTACAGGAAGTTTTACACCTGTGTATAAAACATTTAACTTATAAAGGACTAGGCAATGCTTCACAGTCCTAATGTGTATGGGGATATATACCTTAATCTCTTCTCCTCTTCTTCTTCTTCTTCTTCTCCCGATGTCTATCTCTTCCTCCCTCGTCTACTTCTCCATTGCCTCCTCTCACCTTCCTTTGTCCACCTCCTACTCCCCGTATCTTCACACCACTCCCTCTTACCCCACACCATATCCATCTCCTCCCCCCTCTCCTATCATTCCCCTAAATCCATTTCATTCCCCCATTCTCTATCTCCTCCTCTCCCTCACTCTGATCTTATTTATTATTATTGCAATCGGGACCCGGATTGGGAATAGAAGTAGCTTTAATGTCAGCACTCTTAATGGTTTTATTGCACGAACATACATATCAACAGTGAACTGATAAAACAATCTGCGGCATTTCAGTATGTGATTGTACTCGTTTTGGTGAATCGTTGAACGGTAGGCATAAAAATACATACAGTTGACCTTCTTGTTAGTTACTTTACCTGTAAGTGAACAATGAACTCTTATTAGGAATCTAATTGAAACACAATTAACAACATTGCTACATACCGGTAAAATTTTACATTCTGCGACACAGGCAACAGCTATTGGCCCGTGGGAATGAAGCCGACCAATCGTGGCAAAACTTGAGACAGTCAATGAAATTTTAGTTGGCGACTGTTGTTTTCTCTTCATACTAAACGATATTATTTTGAGAATCCGCATAATAATTTAGTTTCAGACACATTAAACTTACGAAGATGATGTTTTTCATGTATAAGAGTGAAATGAACTTCTCTTATGGAAACAGTCTTACAAATGCTAATCACTTACAATCACGAGAACAATCAGTAGTGTGTCCATGAATGAAAAACGTAGTCCTGGTAAGAAATCAGCAAATCTAATTGGATATTTTGTGTCCCAGCCTCGTCACCACTTTTGTGTGTCTCGTTTCCGTCGTAGGTGTCGGTGGCCGAGTACGAAGACCGACACAGGAATAAAGGTAGCACGCTTGTGCAGGTACGGAGGTGAGCAGCCAATGGGACAGTGGAAACTAGAAACACTAGAGTAAATTAGAACGAGATATATATTGCACAGAATGTATACAATACTTAACTTTTACATAGATCAGTACTGCAGAATGCTGATACATAGTTGAGCTAGAGGCCTGCCTAGTGCCTGTCCGATAGCCAAGTCTTCACTGGTGCCTATCTGATTCCGAAGTGTTAACTGGTTCCTATCTCAGTCCCAAGTGAACGATGTCGTTCAGTGGTGGCCACGAGCGGAGTTGCAGCAGAGGGCGCTCGTGGCTGTCGTCGTAAGAACGCCGCGCCATGCGTGCATGGTGGCACGCGGCGAAAGTAGGTGGCGCGCACTTTGGACTTGTGCAACACCACAGGATATTGTATACTATCACTCGATTGGCTAACAGCGACGTAACGCAATTTCTCGGAATTGACGGCTGTTGCCAACATTGCCCACCAGGTCTGTGTAGCAGATTTAAAATTAAACCCTACGTACAAGTTAATCCCTGCCTTCAAGCAATGCCCTCCCTTTCTTCTAACCTCCTCGGTGTATTTGTTTGCTCCGTTACAGCGTATTTGGTCGCTAAACCGATTGGTGGAGAATCTAGAAAATGATCTGAGCTGGAAGCGTACATTCAGTTACTCTCAAATTCTAATATTACTGCGAGACTCCAAGCTAACCAACTGCTGGTGTGGCGCAATGCGTAGCATCACAGATTGCTGTGCTGAAGGTCATCGGTTCAATCCTGTCCACCGGCAAAAATTTCTTTGTAATAATCATTTCCAGAATATTCTACATGTTTCTTATGTTAACTATTCTTCTAATTTCTGGTACATTCTGTCTGTGTACAAATAGCAGAGCACTCTGCGTGTGTTATGTTTGCAATAAACCTGCTTTCAGTATAGGTGCTGTGTTCAGTTGACAACCCTGCCTTCGAAGTGAAGCCTGCTTCCATTTCAACGCAACAATATTATCTGGTAGATTTTACATAAATTTTCTTTCATACAAACCTTGTTCTGAGAATTACAAACAGAACAAAGAAAAGATCAGCCAAATTGGTGAGGCCATTCTCAAGTGATGCACTTTCATACATGCAGCAATTCATTTTTATTAATATAGATAGATGTCATACATAAAATATTAAATAAATAGGTATCTGAAAACCTTCCTATGTCCGGCTTCTGCTTCTAAGCTACCTCCCCACCAATTTTGAGCCAAATCACTTCAGACGTTCTTTAGTTATAAATAGTGTAACTAACACGACTTTCTTTTATATATATAGATATTGTGCAATTTTAGTACTAGGTATTAAATTCTAATGGAATAAATTTTGTTTCAAATCATTTTTCTCAATAACGTAGGGCAGAGGTACAGGTGACTTTTTTTCCTCCTTCCATGTTGCATACTGAAAAAATATGCATTTGGAGACCGATATATCTTTCGAACTCTTTATGTACTGTGGGCCTGTCTGTGAAAGCCTTTACTGGTCGTGGGGTAAGTTTTTATTGTCGTCACAGATACACCGTTGACGGGTGGCTAAACTGTATGGTAGGGATTTTATGGTGTGGAAGAGAGAGTAACTGTCAAAATGCAGGTACTGTTGGTGGGATTAATGTGGACAGATGTATGTATGGAGTCATCAGAGGGGGTAGAGGTGAACATCCAGGAAGATTGCATGCCGGGTTTTGATTGTTTACGTTTTATTTAAAGGGAAAGTTCAGTGGAATCTTGTTGGAATATTTTTTGAAAGGACCACAAATTTCAAATGTCGCAAGTGGAAAAATGTATTATTGAAAAATACCTAATTTAATAATGATTGACATTTGATTGTACCTGCAACATATTTGCTGTAACATGTGATCTCAAACACGTCACTTCCGGTCTCATCAATATTTTGTAATTCAGAATAGCCCTATTTTAAAACATTATTAGACTATAAGACAAAGTCTCAAAATTGTGTGTCGATATACGACTACAGTATGTAAAACTGGATTTGACACACTGATGACGGCTAAATTCAGTATATCAGACGTGTACACTTCCATCGTCAGCAAATTTGAATGCAGAAAAGTCATATGGAGTGAAATAGTAAAATGCATTTTAATCTGATGCCAAATCACACCCTCAAATTTGGCCTGCTTGAAGCAGAAGATTAAGATTGCTTTGTGGCTTTCCAGACGAGCCCCACCTCCCAGAGTAGCCAGCTTACAACTTATAAAAGAAAATAACGTTTAATGTGAGAGACGTGGTGTCGCTAGATGGTAAAGCGTCTTCCCCGAGTTTTTTTGAAATACTCTAGAGTGTCACCGTGCACAAATCTGCACAAAAATTGACAACATTCACTCTACGGCTTCTCTCTACGGCGGGCAATAATGTAATGTAGCTAAAGTCGGCACAGACTGATAACGTTTTGGAGTGTGGCTCGAAAACGAGAGGCTTTTGTCGGGAGAGAGGGATCGAGTACAAGTGTGCAATTAGGTGATTACCAAATGGCACTTGACACAGAAGAAATAAAAATATGCCAAAATTTGAATCGGCTGTAATGTTAGAAGCACGAGCTCTTATTATACTTCAAATAAAAATTTTCCATCTCTGTAAACTGGCTGTGGCCCACTAATTTTTGTTTGCCATATCCTCCTGTGTAACGAGCTGCTCGAATTAGTTTTTGTCTGTTCACTATTGTATTTAATATTGACAGAAGACTGTTCAATATTGACACAATTTTAGTGTGAATTTTTGCCCACTTCCTGAAGTTATCAACCGGGCTGCTCCTTTACAAATAAGTCTTTAAGTTTGTTTCCGTCAATATTAAAACTTCATTTAAGTGTCTGTCAGCAGTGCTCGAGATTCCTCTTCCTCGAGGTGAAGTCCGATCCGGCCGTCCGGCCTCCTCTCGGCCGTTTGGTCCGGAGTGAAATTTGCTAACGAGCTTCTCTTTCCGACCGCAGGGCGACGAGATAGCCGGCGACGAAGAAGATGCGGTGCTCGGCCGTGAGGAGGAAGAGGAAGTTCTGGGTGGCGGCACCGGCGCACTGCCCGACGTGGTGGGCGCGAGCTCCGTGCCGGGGGCGGGGGCCGCGGGGGCGGCTCCGCCGATGGCTGCGGCCTCGCCGGCGGGAGGGGTGGGGGCAGGGGAGCAGCCCCAGGCCGCACAGAAGGTAAGCCGGCTGTAAAGCCTGGCTACACAGATACACACATTTTCACAGGGAAGTGCTGTTGTCTGTAGCCACAGTATGGCTACAAGTTACATTTGAACACACTCATCATTACTGGAATCTGATATAATGTACAAGGAGTGTTCCGAAAATAGTGCCTCCTAATATTTTTTTTATTAATTTTTTTATTTTTTATTTTTATTTTTTATTTTTTTTTTATTTTGTGAAGAGAGTGGATTTTCTTAGCAGATGTCGTCGGTGAGTGCTAACCTCATTCATTTGCAGGTGGTTCTGTTGTTGTGTGGTAGTTGGCACCAGCAGAGAAGTGTTCTGAAATGTAGTCAGATACGGACAAGGGTATAAAAGTGCGTCATTGATTAAATTTCCCACTGCCGAAGAAATTGCGCCGATCGAAATTTGTCGACGCTTGCTGTAGGTGTACGGCTACTACACAATAGACGTGAGCAATGTGAGGTGACGGGTACAAATTTTTGAGTCAGTGGAAATGGTGTGACCTTGCACAGCTACCGTCCTTCACGACGGAAAGCATCTCGACCGACACGTGGATAACGACCGGAGAGTCGTGTGGAAACGTGAATGTCGACTGTAGTGCCTCTGAATCAATTTCGGAACATCTCGGTTCTCTCACAGTCGATGTGAGCTGGACCCATTTGTTTTTGTAAGATCGAGACTTGTCGAAATTTGCCTGGGACTCGATGGACCGATATGGAGCTGAAGGTGACAATTTTCTGAATAGCAGAGTCACGGAAGATAAGTCTTAGTTACATTATTACGATTCAGAATCCAAAAGGCATTGCACAGAAAGGCAAAATGCAAATTCTTCATTAAAGAAGAAATTATAGATACAGCTGTCTGGAGGCAAAGTGATATGCAGTATTCTGGGACAGCTAGGGTGTCGTTCTCTTGAATCTCCTGGAGACTGGAGAAACTGTCAACTTAGCACACTACAAATGACATTGACAAAGCTGGAATCACAGATTTCCAGTGTAAGACCAGAAAAGACCACCTTTCACCTGTGACACGATAACATCGGGCCCCACACCAGTTATGCTACCACGCGACTTGTTACAAAATTTGGCTGGAGCGTCTTACCACATCCTCTGCACAGCCTCAGTTGATCGTCTTCAATCTCTTTGGGCCTCTAAAAGATGGAATATGCGGCACAAGCTTTGGGCAGTGCTGGAAGGAAGTGGTTAGCCTCAGCTGAATCTGATTTTTACAAATGTGGCATGTAGACTCTGCTTTGTTGTTGGCAAAAGTGCACGATGAGCGGTGGTGACTGGAAAAATGGCAGTCTGTAGCTGAAATATTGCTTTATTTGGCTTGTCTGTACTGTTGTGTTTTACATATCTCCTGCTGTTCCCTGAATAAAAGTAGGAAGCATTACTTTTGGAACAACCCTCATATTTACTTATTACACTTAAAACACATTGAGAATCTTGTCACCTGTTTTTCTTTCAGGAAGTTGTCTACTTTTGTTTCTGTTCTCATACAATATTTAGTAGATAAATGTTCTAGTATTCTGGGGAGTGAAGACATTGCTGTGATTGGACAAATTTTGTTCTGCATAGTCTGATAACAGATGTAACCTCACACTCAATTTTCAAAATACTACTACACATTAATTTGAAGGCAATCATATTTCCAAATGGAGGCAGCTTAAAAACAGATCACATTACATAAAATGAGGAATTGTGCCACAAATAAATTAATGATCATTGATGATGCGGATCCCCTGCTGTAAAAGACTATGTTTGATGACTTCTTAATACTGAAACCACAGAACGCACCTAACGGTGTCATTCTTGCTCCTACTGATGTAATTACACAAAACAGAGTTCATTTATTACAGAGCAGTCACAGTTCATTTAAATTGGGTCAGTACACGTCTGCTTGTAAGTATCATAAGGTCATATATATGTTATCCCTCGTCTTGGTATCCACAGTAACATTTGGCCCAAATTACTGAAGTGAACATCTGTTCCTGTAAAATTAGTACTGTTCAGTATCAGATTATCCAGTTCACATCTTCTAATGATTCTTTGTATATCAAATAACATACGCCTCAGTGGAGTTGCTTATTTGGGATACAGAAAATTTAAATTGTTCAACACCCAAATGCTGAACGACTTCATTTGTCCAGTGCACAGATTCCCGGTTGCATTTGTGTTTAATAGATTTCTGCAGGGAGAACCACAAACATCCTTTATAGTAATTGCATACAGCCGAATGGAGTAATAATAATCAGTAATGTCACTCACACGTAACTTGCCATAAGTTATTTCATAGTGTTGTGTGAATGTGTGTGTCTCTTTTTTTTCTAGTGAAGGCCACGGCCAAAAATTTAAGTTGTGTGAATGTGATTGTTTATTTTACTTGTGTCTCAGTGATTCAAATATGGTCTTGATGGCGAGTTGTTATCTGTACTCTTATTATTTATTTATTCCATTTAGCTGTATGTACCTATTATGGAGCATGTTTGAGAGTCTTGTTGTAAAAATCCGTTAAACACAAATGTAACGGACATTACATGCACTGGATATGTGATGTAGTTCAGCATTTGGGTGTTGAACAACTTAAATATTCATGTATTTCAAATAACACTGTGTCAGAACTGTCAAAGCATCACACACAACTGGCTTGAAACTAACATTAACCCTTCGACTGTGTTCGACTTCACGAATTCGTGCTGCCTGGTGGCGCTGCACTGTGTGCTCGACGAGCTGTGTTTGGACGTGTGTATACAGATGTGTATTAGTCAAAAGAGTCCACTTAACATATTCTCAAAAGTTTTTGACATTACATTGTTAACAAGTTGAGCTGAACAAATATGTTGCACAGTTTGAAAGTTCACAGAATGAAGCCCCATTCACACTGTTTGTCATGTGTACGTCAACGTCACGCCGCAACACCGTCACGTCGAGTTGTATTCACACTGTTCGTTACATCAATTTGCTTATCCCAATACCTACTGTTGAAAGTGAGTTTACGAGTGACGATCTGTTATGTCGGAAGTCGTAGATTTGGGCTACCTTAGTGTTGTAAAGTACTGGGAAGTGATACAACAGTTCAAAATAACCACATCTATTTTAAGTGAAAAAATAAACATGTACAAATAAATCAAACAAAATTTATAAGAGCATAAATAGAGCCTGTTTTCTTTAGCCATTACCATTCATCAGTGTCGTGGGGGTTCACGTCCAGGAAAGTAGGGTGCCAGATTCTAGAAGACAAGATGAAGCATATGGGAAAGGAGTAATTGAGTTTGTGAAGAAACGAGTCCAAATTGTGAAAATATCGTTAGAAAACTCAAACCGAACCGGGATTTGGGAGAGGCTAGATAGGCTTCCTTTAGACGGCACACAAACAGATTGCCATATGAGGGTACCGTGACCGTGTCAAGGATTTGATTGTACTAATGTCACATGTGCTTCAATTTCGACCAATTGTTTTGTGTCCCAGCCTCGTCGCTGCTTTTGTGTCTCGTTTCCGTCGTAGGTGTCGGTGGCCGAGTAGAAAGACCGACATAGGAATAAAGGATGCACGCTTGTGCAGGTAGGAGGTGACCAGCCAGTGGGACAGCAGAAACTAGAAACACTAGAGTAAATTAGAAAAAGATATATATTTCGTAGAGACTTAGTAATACTTAACTTTTACATAGCTCAATACTGCAGAATGCTGATACATAGTTGAGCTAGAGGCCTGTCTAGTGCCTATCCAATAGCCAAGTATTCACTGGTGCCTATCAGATTCCGAAGTGTTAGCTGGTTCCTATTTCAGTCCCAAGTGAACGATGTCATTCAGTGGTGGCCACAAGCGAAGTTGCAGCATAGGGCGCTCGTGGCTGACGTCGTAAGAACGCCGCACTGTGCGTGCATGGCGGCGCGCGGCGAAAGTAGGTGGCGCGCACTTTGGACTTGTGCGACACCACACCCCTCCCCCCCAAACCACCGCTCTGTCGTGGCGTAGGGCTGAGGGCCACGGCGACGGCACTGGGCGGGGGCGTTACTGATGGGACGGGCGTCGTAGCAGAGCCTGGGATCGAGACACCGTCCGCGCCCCAGCATACATCTTGCGATCCCCCGGGAAACCCACCAAAACCAGGGGAAAGGTGCACGCCTCCGCCCAGAGGGAGCAGGTCATCATCTTCTGAGGGGCGTGGCCCAAGCTGGGGGGGGGGGTCCCGCACGGTCCCGGAGTCCTTCTTGGTGATGCTGTCATCTGCGGCTGCGACAGTGGCGGCGACGACTGCGTTGGAGGCGCGTCGACATCCATGGGGATCTCGTAGTCCGGGGACGCTGTGCCCGGCAGCGAATGATGTGGCTGTGCTCCCTGGCGGTGAACTAGGTCTGGAATCAAGAAACCTGAGACAGGATTGCGCGGCCTGTGCAGGCGCAATTGGTTTGCGTGGCGCCGCCTCTCCGACCCTGTGGAAGAACGTACGACATACACCGAGCGCGCGCTGAATGGCGCCCGGCAACCAACGTTTCTTCCCAGCAAACACCTTGTACAGCACCGGCGTAGAAACCTGAAAACGCGTAGCGCTATACGAACCGACTCGGTGCGTGGGAGGCTGCAACAGGTGAAGGAGAGTGCGGTGACGGCGGCCGTGTAGCAGCTCGGCAGGAGACGGGCCGTCACGTGGCATGCACCGATACGTAGACAGGAAAATTTGAAGAGCTTGCTGCCTGGAGTGCTGACCTTTCATCTTTTCCATGTGAGACTTGAATGTTCGAATGAAACCAATTGTTTTGTGTCCCAGCCTCGTCGCAGCTTTTGTGTCTCGTTTCCATCATAGGTGTCGGTGGCCGAGTAGAAAGACCGACACAGGGATAAAGGATGCACATTTGTGCAGGTAGGAGGTGACCAGCCAGTGGGACAGCAGAAACTAGAAACACTAGAGTAAATTAGAACAAGATATATATTTCGTAGAGACTTAGTAATACTTAACTTTTACATAGCTCAGTACTGCAGAATGCTGATACATAGTTGAGCTAGAGGCCTGCCTAGTGCCTATCCAATAGCCAAGTCTTCACTGGTGCCTATCTGATTCCGAAGTGTTAGCTGTTTCCTATCTCAGTCCGAAGTGAACGATGTCGTCCAGTGGTGGCCACGAGTGGAGTTGAAGCAGAGGGCGCTCGTCGTGGCTGACGTCGTAAGAACGCCGCGCCGTGCGTGCGTGGCGGCGCGCGGCGAGAGTAGGTGGCACGCACTTTAGACTTGTGCGACACCACAAATTGTGTTTACAAACTAAGAAAACTCGAATAAGAACAAGAAAGAAAAAAAAGTAATTGTAATTTAGTGCTGCATAGATTATTTGTGCATACCTGAATTCTGCGTTTCCTATAACAAAGGAAGTAGAAAGACATAGCTATTCAAAATAAGGTACCGTAATTAAAAATTACAGACTTTCTTGAATTCTTTGTTACCAGCAGTAGATGACTACAAAGTTTCTTTCAGAATAATACATAAAATACTGACATTGAGAAATAACATTATTCTGTTATCACAAAATATCTATATCCATTGCTGACAACACGCTCGACCTCGACTTCCAGCGATTCTACTGCTAGATTGCTCTCACACTAGCCCTGTGCCTTTTGCAACGTGTCAGTGACTGATGCCCCCCCTTTAGTTATGGAAATATCCACTTCCTTTAACCACTTTAGCAGCTCCATTCATGATTTGTGTTTTATGCACCTCTATGGTAAAGCCCCTCCTGAATTATACAAGTTTCGTAGCCTCGTTGCATAATTAATATTGAAAAAGTGTTCCTCAGGTTTTTTTTTTTTTTTTTTTTTTTTTTTTTTTTTTCTTTTAATTATAATACCGAGAAATACAGTTATTTTGTTAGTGTGATATTTTGATTTTCGCTGCTGACAATACAGATGATCTACCACTGGTGGCTCTCATAATGGACCTGTAACTCTTGCTGTGGATCGCTGTCTAATATCCCCTTTACGTATAGAGTCTGAAGGATTTTGGAAGATGTAGTATTAGAGAGAGATACGAGGGACGCCATTGTAGAGGAAAGAGACATCGGTAGTGACAAGTAAGGATCCAAGAGGTAAACAGGTGGAGATGGTGATAAGACAGGGAAAGATGTGATTTGTGTCCTTAATGTCAAAGGGTAAATTTTGGATAGTCAGATGGAGGTGTCTGTCAGTTTGACTGAAATTGTCAATTTGGGTGCACGGTAACCGGCTGCAATTTAGCGTCCGGGATTGTTAGATTTGTAGAGTTTGTGGTGTGTGTAGTGACTGTGGGAAGGAGCGTAGGATGTTAGCAGACATTGGACTTCTGGAAAGGCATCATCCTGGCACAACTTGCAGGTGAAGAATCAGACAGTTAGCAGAGTCCTCCTGGCAGATAGTCACTGAGGTTCGTCGCAACAGTGGTGGAATTGGATTGTCGTGGGACAATCGCCCGTTCGTAACCTCGGAACAGATCCCGATATAATCGTCCTCCCTGCAGACGAAGGTCCCACCACTGTGACTAGTCGCAAATGGGGTGAGGGGGAAATGCCTGACGATATCAGAGGTGTGTTTCTGTTGTCTCCCACATGCCGGCATCGTACGAAATTCGTGGCTTCCGATAGGTCGCCTCGCTGCGGGCTGACCTCTGCCTCGGTTTGCAGCCGGTATCGGGCACGTTTCCTCGTGTTGTCCGTGTATTTGTGCACGTACTGTCGTAGTTTCAGCTGGGCCAGTGCAGCCAGCATTTTTATTTTTTATTTGTGTATACGACATGAAAATATAAAAATATGGTACGAGTGACCTTGTATCCTGGAATTTTTTCATAAATTCTGCATCTAAATTGTCGAGATAATGCATGATGGCTTGAGGAGGTCATTATTACTAAATTGTGGTGTTTGGATCAAATTTCTCCGTCTCGTTTTATTTGCATTTAGAAGATACGGACCGTTAATTGACATTTTCCCTATATAGCTGTTATTGCAGTGAGGTGACCAATTAGCCCAAGTCAGTAACATGTGCATCTCTGCACGCTTACTGCCTGTACAAATATTTTAGCAGCTGGAGGGATAGATAAATTGCAATAAAAATGACATACAATGTGTCTCAAATTTTTATACAGTACAGAGATACAGCTATTAGTAACACACATGAACATAAAAGCAAAGGCAAATGAGAACATTTTCCTTATTTCTTCTGTCGGTGCAAGCTAGAATATTGTTGTATTGAATTAAAAACACAAGTTTTGTGTGTGTTCTTCTGGTTCATTTTTATTTAGTTGACTGGTTTTTGGCTTATGCGACCTCAAGACTTTAAAGTCTTGTAAGTCGAAAACCAGTTTACTTGCAGAACATAAAAGTTGTGTTTTTAATTCAGTAAGATGATGATCTACCAAGAACTGATGGAAGAATAATTGAAAATGTTCTCATTTGTCTCTGCTTTAAGTTTGTTTAGGTTATATACTGGCAGCTGTACTAAATAAAAATTGGAAACATGTTGTATGGCATTTTTATTGCAATTCATACATACTTCCACCACCCAAAATGTTTACTATTCTTCGTGAAACACGGATTGAGCTTCCGTAGGGGACCTAATTTCTTATTTCTTTTTCTGAGATGCACGTTACGGCCAGTTCCTTACACTTTCTCAATAGTGTTGTGTGACAGTCTTCCTTACAGTGATTCCCACAGAGCATTTCTGTAATGCTCGTGTGTCAATCTCAACCTACCACCAAGAAACCTTCATTCGTCAACATCTAACTTGAAAACAATAATATAGTAAGGACAAGATTACGTGACATAGTTGTGTTTGGAGGCGATCTGATCGTTTTATAGTTTTCAGAATAAAAAGCCAAGATTGCATATTAATGATTTATTAAATGACGACCGGTTCCAGTGCACTCTGTCACCGTCGTCTGGTCTCATATATGTTATAAGCTGATCATCTGTCAAAAATATAAAAGACATGCAACAAATAATGTAAAAACATAAAAAATAACATACATTTGGGGTTAAGAGGCACTTATCCTACCTTGTTAAAAAATTGGGTATAAAATAACAAGTGCAACATTGCACTTAGTCACTATATAAAAATACACAAATTAAAAACATGACAGCTTACAAAATACTGACAGCTCTGAAGTTTTCTTTCAAGGTGGCAGCACCATAGGTGGATAGTGTTTGTAAGCTGGTTTCACAGAAGTCAATTATTGCATAAAAACAAATTGTCACATAATTTTAGTCTAAGATGAAACCCATATTCTATGTATGGGTGACATTACAATTACATATTACATTATTATTATTTTTGTATTAATAATAATACATATGGTATACCTTATATAGTAGTTCAGTTTTTAATTAAAGTTTACAATTCGCTGAAAGGGTATAATAAGATGGATGGTGCAAACCAATACAAGTTGCAGTGCTGATGGTCTACTAGAATGAACAGAGGGGTATTGGATGGGAGACAGCACACTTCCTAAGATGATAATCTTTAAAAAAATATGTAAATCTTGCATTTAAATGAGCTAAAATTTGCCCCCCTCAATAAAATTAAATTCAGGCATCACAAGTTAAGCATATACATTTATAATAAAGAAAATTGTTCTTATAACAAAAGGTTTATCTATTTGGAATTACCAATGTCTAAGTTATGAAGCTGACAAAATGTCTATGTTGCAAATGTCGTGGAAATGTTTAGATTGACGTAGGTATCTTCCAAGCTCTAGGTGCATTGTAACCCAATATCTAGGTTCATATAAGCTACCTATAATTGCTAAGGTCTAGGTGTAGGAATGACTCAGTGTTTATGTTGAAGCTGATCCAATGTCTTAGCTGTGATGTCTCGTGTCTAAGCTGTATTAAGTTCAATATGATTGCTAAGCTCTCATTTATACAAAGAACACAATGTCTGTGTTGCTGATACAATTGAATGTCTAGATTACTCCAGATGTAAATAGACATGATATAAGGATAAAATTGATACATAAAATGTACATATTTGTAATTAAAATATGATTGGTCATCAGTGGTCAAAAATGTTCTAATCTATACTAATAATAAATCTGTAAATGTAGGCCTGTCGGTGTTCCCTTCAATCTTCAAAACTACTGGATGAATCTTCATGCAGTTTTCACAGGAAACATGAGAAAAGTTTGGGTCAACATATAGGCATAACTTTATCCAAATCAGATCATGAAAACAAAATATATCATAATATTAAGTGTTTTTAGTAACCGTCTTGTCTGTTAAATCTCGCTCAGGCACATTTTTCGATGGTTATGTTTTTCTGCGTGTCGCCTAGCTATGAAAGGGGGGGGGGGGAGACTGATGGCCATAGTAGTCTAGTCCCCCTAAAACCCCCCATACCAACAACAACAACTGTTAAAAACTTCTTATCTTCAAAACTACTTCACAAATTTGCTTGGGGTTTTTACAGGTAACTTCAGCTTAACTGGACAGTGTATAGACTTGGTTTCATAAAAGTCGGATCATGGAAAAAAAGAATATCATAATTTCAATTTCTTTATCTTTGTCCGTTATGTCTGTCCGTCTCTTCGAACACGTATATCTCCAAACCTACTTGACGAATTTTCACGGGGTTTTCACACGTAACTTTAGAACATCGCGCGGTTACATAAAGGCTTCAATAATTAAAATCGGATCACAGAAAATAAATATATCATTATTTGCTTAAAAACCATCATGTATGCCTATTTGTTGAAGGTAATCTCCAAAAGTACTACACAAACTTTCATGGGTTTCCACAGGTAAATTGAGAATAGTTCGGAGAGTAACATAGGCTTAGTATCATCAAAATCGGATCAGAGGAAGGAAAGATAATTTGAAGTTTTTGTGTATACTATGCTTATAAGTATGGTGTAGTACAGCAAATCTCCAACAGTACTCCACGTACTGTCATGGGGTTTCATAGGTCAACTAAGAGTACTTTGGGGCAACATATAAGCTTTATTTCATTAAAATCGGATCAGGGGAAGAAAAGATATCATAATTTGTAGTTTCTTGTGTGTGCTATACTTGAATTGCAGTGTAGTATAGCAAAGATCCTATAGAGGCTCTGCTACTGACATAGTATAACAAATAACTAATAAATGGCGCTGCTGCTTGTTTATTCTCATAACTGAAGTGTAATACACTGAAACAAGGGCTATGATTTTCCTTATGACAGCAGTGTAGTGTATTGATGTTGGCAACGGCCATTAAATCCTTTTCGAAAAATCAAGAAGGGAATAATTCTTAGTGTTGATAATGAAGTAAATAATTAATGTTGTTCCAATCAGTAAATTAATGATCCCCTTAAAGCGAATATTTCATTGCCAATGTTAACATACTAAACCGCTTCACTGCAAGTAAAATTTAACCCTGGTAAGGCACAAAAAAATAATTTTTTTACTAGAGGTATCCCTCAAGCCTTGCATTGCCATGGAAAGAAGTGCTTATTTCCGCGGTTATCATTTGAATTTAAAACATAACGACATTCCTTCGTGTCTATCGATGCTCTACTTTACATAGTAATTCTTTGCAAGGAAAATGGAATTTATGTGGTTCCCTTTCTGATTTAGTTTTATCCTCATTATATTTTGAGTGTGTTCTGTTTAGGTATGTCTCGAAAACATCACAGTACAGGACAGGACAAAGTGAGGCGACATTAGTTACATAGTACAACAAATAACTAATTATGGTGTTGCTGAGTTTTTTTCATTCTCATAACTATGGTGTAATACTACAAGAAGGGGTACAATTTTACATACGGCGGCGGCATTGTGCGCTGATGTTGGCAACGGTCATCGAATGCTTTTTCAATAATCAGTCACGTTGAATAAGGGGAATAATTCTTTATGTTCACGATGAAATAATAATTTACGCTGTTCTGGTCAGTAAATTAATCCTCCTCCTAAAGCGAATAGTTTGTTGCCAACAATAGCAAACTAAACCGCTGCCACTGAAAATAAAGTTTAGTCTAGGTAGGACCAAAAAAAAATTTTTTTTTCCTAGCTGTAACCCATATGCTCTGCAATGTCATGGAAAGAAAAGAAGTGCGTCTTTCGACAAGTATAACCACTAAATTATACATAGACTAGAAATATCTTTGGAGTGAGCATAGGCTTCTGTGCATCTTCTCAACATTAAGCTGTAATTACCAAGTGCTACTGAGACAAATCCACTCTTTCCACACATTTATTTGCTGTTAGGATTGGTTTGTACCGCATTGACTGCAAAGAAGCCCCACCTCTTTTTTGCAGAGCAACCACATAACATGAAATAATATCTAAATAATTGTGTCACAGAAGCAACAAGAAAATTGAGGAAGCGTTGTTAAAAGGGCCATTTACACAAAGTCATCCGTCTTAACCGAACAAAAAAGGACCAAGTTGAAGTAATCAATTAGTAGATTTTTTCCCCAATATCAGGTGATATTTCCACCTTAATGTTTAGGACAGAAAATCTGAGAAAAGCGTTTCTAAAGAAGTGAAACTTGTTAAGATCCAGTATTAATTTAAATGTTAGGAAGTCCTTTCTGAAAGTATTTGTCTGGAGTGTGGCATTGTATGGGAGTGAAACGTGGACAATAAGGAGTTCAGATAAAAAGGTGATAGAAGCTTTTGAAATGTGGTGCTACAGACGAATGATGAAAATTAGAAGGGTAGATCACGTAACTAATGAGGAGGTGCTTAACCGAATCGGGGAGAAAGGAGTTCGTGGCATATCCTGACTAAGAGAAGGGATAAATTGGTTGGACAGATTCTGAGACATCAAGGAATTGTCAACTTAGCATTAGAAGGAAGCGTGTGGGGTAAAAATTGTAGAGGGAGACCGAGGGACGAATACAGTAAGCAGATTCAAAAGGATGTAGGTTGCCAAACGTATTCTCAAATAAAGAGGCTTGCCCAGGACAGGGTAGCTTGGAGAGCTGCATCAAACCAGTATGCAGACTGAAGACGACGACGACAACAACAACAACAACAACAACAACAATAATATAGAAATAATGTATCTTATAATATAGTAGTGTCCAACTATTTTAGTTCACAATTTACTAAAAGCATATAATAATATTATAAATGAATGGTGAAAATCATTACAAGATGCAGTGCTAATAATTTTACATCAAGAGAATAGTGGGTAATGGCGAGAAGGGGAGACACAGCCTAGGTTGCAATGTTTAAGAAAATCAAATGTAAAGTTTGTACTTCAGGTAAGCGTCTATATAAGTGCATTCATTAATAACACTGATGGTGCATTCATCTAAGAGGATGAGCACAACTGAATTTCTAAGTGAGTATACATGGCATACATTTAAAATTCTTACATAAAATGAACATAATTAATTTGTTTTTCATTAATCATACCAAATTAACAAAACGTATGTATGATTATTAATATAAGTGACACATACACAAGTCAACAGTATACAGTGAAACAAGTGACTATTATATCATTTCAGATGCTTATTTAAGTTACAGTTGTGCATCCAGTATATCTTATAGCACAGTATCTAATTATTTAAGTTCACAGTTATTTTTGAAAGGATATAGAAGTATAATAAGATGTATGGTGGGAATCAGTACCCAATGCAGTGATAATGGTTTCATAGGAGGAATAGAGAGGTGTATTGGAGGAGAGGGGGAAGACAGCATTAGTGTTGCTGTTACAGGATATATATAGAAAATCAGTGTTTAAAACAAGTTACTATGTATGTTTTTACGTTATTTCTTGCATGTCTTTTATATTTTTGACAGATGACCAGCTTTTAACATATGAGACCAGATGATGGCGACACAGTGCACCGAAACCAGTCGTCATGTAATAAATTATTAATATGCGATCTTGGCTTTTTATTCTTAAAACTATAATGACAGTTTACAACTCACCGCAAAGACATAGCAACGAACTGTGACAGGCGCATACGTTATTATATTCTAACTTGTAAACGCTACATACAAACTCGTAATGACAGATCAATTAAATTATTCCTATGTCTTACATACACTAGAGCCACTGTCATATTTTCTCACATTTATTCTGGGTATAGAAATCCTGTCTGCTGAACACTGCCAATTTGTGTAGTTGTGTATTGGACCCACACAGGTCTCTCCCCTTGCAAAGTTACTGTGATTGCTATCAAATTTGAAGACACACGTCATCCTTTAGCCTTGTTTTCCATGTGCATGGAAAGCAATAAGACTAGACAATAGTTATCCCCTTTAATAATTAGATTTTTATTCTTTCATTCTCGAGTATCATTTTACTGTAAGGAATATGTGGGGATGCACATCACTCTTCCGGATCAATATGTAACACCTTACTATGTTGCGCCAATAAAAAGACAAACCATTTTGTAACTGTTTACAAATTATAATTTAAAGAAATTTATCCAACATCTATCTATATACAAATGAATGTCTGTGTGTTAGTTCTCTGTGCATTTCTAAACCTTTTTTACATTTGCTATGAAACGTGGGCGAGTTTTGTCCTGCAGCTTAGGTTCTTGGCCCAAAAACAAATGTATGTGGCACATAGTTGAGGGGAGATGTCATCATAAACAGTGGCATGCCAAAGTGTAGAAATACCCACATCTTTGCTTGTGTTATTTGAGAATGAGGCACATAGTGACCTGAAACATACTTTACATTATAATTTAAACCTTTACAAAAGAAAATCATTTTTGAGAACACCCACTCACTATTACTTTTAGTGTCAAAATAAACTGAGGGGTCAAAGAAACTGGCATACCTGCCAAATATCTGGTAGAGCCTCCGCGAGCACGCAGAAGTGCCACATCATTTTGCAGCATTAATTTGACTAATGTGTGAAGTAATGTTGTAGGGAATTGACACAGTGTATTCTGCAGGGCTGTCCATAATACTTGTATGATGGGTGGAGATCTCTTCTGAATTGTATGTTGCAAGGCACCCTAGGTATGCTCAATAATCTTTGAGTCTGGGGAGTTTTGTGGTCAACAGAGTTGTTTAACTCGGAGGAGTGTTCTGGAGCCACTGTTTAACAATTCTGGATGTCACATTGGTCTGCTGGAATTGCCCAAGTCTGTCAGAATGCACAATGGACACGAACAGATGCAGTCGATCAGTCAGGATGCGTACGTGCGTTTTACCTTTGGAGTTGTATCTAGACGTATCGGGGGTCCCGTATCACACGCCCCGCACCATTCCGGACCCCCCACCTTCTTCACCGGTCTCCTGCCGATATGCGGGGTCCACGGTCCACGTGTCCATCAGCTCGATACAGTCGGAAATGAGACTCGTCGGACCGGGCAACACGTTTCCAGTAATCGACACTCTGGTGTCGGTGTCGGCGGGACCGGTAAAGGCGTAAAGCCTCGTTTAAAGTCGGCAAGTGTCCACGACTGGGCCTTCTGCTCCGAAAGCCCGTATCGGTGATGTTTTGTCGAACGCTACACGAGCTGACACTCGTTGACGGCCGAGCATTAAAGTCTGCAGCAATTTGTGGTACGGTTGCACTTCTGTCACACTGAAACAATTCTCTTCAATCATTGTCGGTCCCGTTCTCACGGGATATTTTTCAGACTACAGCGACGTACAGAGATTTACCACGTACCCGATATTCGTGGTGCGCTAGTTTAATGGTCGTACAGGAATATCCTCACTCCGTTGCTAACTCGGAGATGCTGTCCCGTCTATTGTGCTCTAACTATAACACCACATTGGAACTAACTTAACTGGTGATAACTTGGCATTGTAACAGCAGTAATGCCTGTGTGAGGCACCTGTTGCCAGCTGCAGCCTCATCCTCTGTGTTTACATACGTCTTTGTTTCTTTGGCTCTTCAGAGTACTGTGCGTACAGTATTGACATATATCGTTAAATGTGCTTCAAATTACACTGTAGGAGACATAGTTAGGAAGTTAAGAGGTCATAAACATTGCGAAATTGAAAACTGCGGTGCCAGTAATGTCAGTTAGTTTTTAATACTTCTTTACCAGTAAAGCTATTCCCAACTCATTTCACAAACTAATTAATGACATGACACTCACCAGTGAATTCTAAAGCAATGTCGTATCAAAATTTAATAGGAATTGGTCAAAAAGTTTAGGAGATTTGCGGTTACGAACATTTACATTTTCTGTTAGTTTCGAATAGCAAATGTCTGAATTTGTTGACGTCTCAATTTGAAATTTTAACACAACATTGCATTCTAATATGAGCATTGCAACACGGCCATGTCCAGCTAAGGTTTTATACACGAAGTACTCATTATACTACGAAGTCGGCAAAGGTGTCAATGTGACGAAATAGCCTATTCTCTTGTGCTACAGTATGTTAGCTGTACGTTACATACGTTATTAGTCTACATATTACTCTTTATGTATGTTGTACTTTTGATCATTTCTGACAAAATAGATAAAATGTGCCCCACACCTTTCCCAGCAGGACGCGACACCCAGCTCGGGCACTCCGCGGCGCGTCGTCCTGAAACGGCGGCCGTCTACTCCGCCCGATACGGGCAGCGGCACGGGGGCGGAGGCATCGTCCACCGGCGGGGGAGTCAGCACCACGACGGGGGCGGCGGCGGGAGCTGAGGAACGGCCCGGTGGCACAACCGGGAGTTCTGCCAAGAGGGTCCGCATCACGGCACTCGGCCCTGCCGAGGTGAGGCTCGCGGCTCGAGTTTCGGAGCACATCTCCACAATATCCTTTTTTTCAGAAGTGTTGGTGCTGTAAGGTTCGCAGGAGAATACGTGTGAAGTTTGGCAGGAAGAAGTCGAGGTACTGGCAGAACTAAAGCTATGAGGGTGTGACGTGAGGTGTGCCAGGGTAGACAACTGGCCCAGGAGCTGCACAAGTTCTGGCCCTGCTCACAGTTTTAATCTGGCGTGCACACTGTGCTGCAGAGTGAAAATAGGAACTACATCTGAAAACTTTAATAAAATGATGAAAGTTACACGACACTTAAAAGGAGACTGCATAGGTACGGCATTTTAGAATTTATTGATATCTATGGTACTGCAAGAACTGTAGCGAATCGTGATGTTAGCATGCGTGTATCTCGTTTAATTTCACAGTGAGGTTAAAAGAAACATAAATGATTATGATAGAAACTTAAACAATAATGTTTATAGTAAAAGTTGAACGAAAATATAGGAGTCTATAAAACATCTAATGCCAGCAGCCCCCTGTCTCTCGCCTGCAGATCATCATGTTACGTAATTTCTCTTGCGTGTCGTAATTCTGAAACTGTATGCATGTTTTTGTTTTTAAGAGCTTTATTCTCGCCTATTTGTTAGATGCTATAAATTGAAGCTGTCTGCGAAGTTGTCGTCTGTAATTTGTTTATTTGAACAGTCAGATACCGTTACTTTACCTAGTCAAACAGTCTACTCAGAAAATCAGCTTCATGTTGTTGTGGTCTTCAGTCCGGAGACTGGTTTGATGCAGCTCACTACAATACCTTATCCTGAGCAAGCCTCTTCATTTCCACATAAGAACGGCAACCTACATCTGTCAGAATCTGCTTACTGTATTCATCTCTTGGTCTTCCTCTTTTTACCCCACATACTTCCCTCCAACGCTGAATTCACAATTCCTTGACGTCTAAGAATGTGCCGTACCAATCTATCCCTTCTTTTAGTCAAGGTATGCTAGAAATTTCTTTTCTCCCCAATTCTGTTCAGTACCTCCTCATTAGTTACGCGATCCACCCACCTAATCTTCAGCATTCTTCTGTAGACCACATTTCAAAAGCCTCAATCCTCTTCCTGTCCGCACTATTTATCGTCGATGTTTCACTCCCATACAAGGCAACAGTCCATAGAAAAGCCTTCAGAAAGGACGTCCTTAGGCTTAAATCAATATTCGATATTAACAAATTTCTCTTTTTCAAGAACGCTTTTCTACCCATTGCCATTCTGCGTTTTATATCCTCTGTACTGCGACCATCATTTGTTATTTAACTGCCCAAGTAACAAAACTCATCTACCTCCTTTATTGCTTCGTTACCTAATCTAATTCCTTCAGCATCACCTGATTTTCACCAACTTCAATAAAAATTTAAATGTTCGTTTATGCAAAAACGTTTAATCTTCGAAAGTTCTTGAGCAATTGCTTTGAAAAAATTGACACAGCGTTGCATTGTGATGAAGGATGGTTTTTATATAGCTACTTATTTAATATACGATATGTAGGACCATGGCTAGTAAAGCACTGTGGTGTTCGGGCCGGTCTTCGGATTGTTGACTGCTTTTAACCTAGACATATGTAATTATTTGCATATTTAACAACTTATCCCTTACATAAAATTTATATAAATGCAATTTTGACACATATTAAAAATTTAATAATATAACATGCACATATTTAAGTGCAACATTCGTCCAAGTTTAATAGCATTCGGTCAAGAACCTTCTATGTTTTGCGGTCAAGAACTTTCACATTTTCTATATAACTACAAATGTATATGTTCAAAATCTAAAATATCCGAAAGTACTTCACATACCGCGTTGAAATTTTAACGCAGTGTTGCATCGATTTCACACAGGTTTGTAGTATGCACCGGATCGCCATCTTGTATATGTATAACATATACATTACTGGAAGCAGTTAGGGGATCAGATAAGATATCATACACAATATACATAAGCTAACTTATTTTATTCCGATATTGGTTAGAATTGTAATTTGTTTGTCACAGAGTTCGATATTTTCTTGTCTCAACACTTTACTTGAGGTTTCATTTAGAGCAAGGCACCATGTGGCTACAATAATAGTGAAAACGTCGTTCTCGTTGCCGTCTAATATGGTGTGTGATCATCTCGCACTGCCAGTAGAGTAGCACATCTGTTTGGTATGAGATTATAAATCAGCTCTTGATGGATATTAGAGCATTCTTCCATGAGAGCAGTATAAAGCTCTGCAAGCATTGTGAGAAGTCCTGGTCTGGCTGCAATGCTTCTACCAAATGCATCCCAGACATGCTCAATTGGGTTTAAGTCCGATGATCAAGCTGGACACTCCATTCGTTCAATTACCTCGGCTTCTGAAATCAGTCGTGAGAAAGACTAATTGTCGGTACAAATTTGGTTCAAAATGGTTCAAATGTTTGTACAGCTTATGGGACTTAATTACGGGGTCATCAGTTCCTAAACTTACAAACTACTTATGAACTACTTACGAACTAGGACGGCACAAATATCCATGCCCGAGGGGGGATTCGAACCCCCGACAGTAGTGGCCGTGCTGACCGTGACTGTAGCGCCTCAGTCACCTCGGCCACCGCGGTCGGCGTGATGGCAGACATTCTGTGCGCGAGGCAGGGAGGGATCGCTTTGCCACATCACAAACTACATCTCAACAAATTCGGCCTATTGCGCGTACCATTAGACGACATCTGCAGCAGAATGGATGGTCCGAAAGGCGCCCATTACTGATTCACCGCCACAAGCGTTTTCAGCGGAAATGGAATGCTTAGCGATAGACATGGACAACCGAATGGAAAGACGTTGTTTTCACCGAAGAATTCGGAACCTGGTCGGATTCAAATGTTCGAATATTTGTAAATCTGTGTTACTTAACTACTACGGTTTTCAGCCCCTGTGCTTACAAAGAACTTAAATTAACTTAAACTAACCTAAGGACAACACACACACACACACCTATGTCCGAGGGAGAATTCGAACCTCCGCACGAAGGCGCCTTAGAGTGCTCGGACACTCCACCGCGATATCGTCGGATTCGAGTCTGGAGTAACCTGTTGAGAAAACGTAGAATTTGAAGCGGTTTCTTAAGCGTTTCCCTCTTTTCATCTGGATAAGACATTGCCGAGGTGGGGTGGCTTGCGTGCCTCAACGATACAGATAGCCGTACCGTAGGTGCAACCACAGCGGAGGGGTATCTGTGGAGAGGCCAGACAAACGTGTGGTTCCTGAAGAGGGGCAGCAGCCTTTTCAGTAGTTACAGGGGCAACAGTCTGGATGATTGACTGAGCTGGCCTTGTAACATTAGCTCGTGTGGCTTTGCCACACAGCTACTGCGAACGGCTGAAAGCAAGGGGAAACTACAGCCGTTACTTTTCCCGAGGACATGCAGCTCTACTGTATGAACATATGATGATGGCATCCTCTCGGGTAAAATATTCCGGAGGTAAAATAGTCCCCCATTCGGGTCTCCGGGCGGGGACTACTCAGGAGGATGTTGTCATCAGGAAAGACAATACTGGCATTCTACGGACCGGAGCGTGGAATGTTAGATCCCTTAATCGGGTAGGAAAATTAGAAAATTTAAAAAGGGAAATGGATAGGTTGAGGTTAGATATAGTGGGGATTAGTGAAGTTCGGTGGCAGGATGGACAGGATTTCTGGTCAGGTGAGTACAGGATTATAAATACAAAATCAATTGGGGGTATCACAGGAGTAGGGCTGATAATGAATAAGAAAATAGGAATGTGGGTAAACTACTATGAGCAGCACAGTGATCGCATTATCATTGTCAAGATAGATACGAAGCCAACACCAACAACAGTAGTACAGGTTTATATGCCAACTAGCTCTGCTGATGATGAGGAGATCGAAGAAATATATGAGGAGCTAAAGGAAATTATTCAGACAGTTAAGGGAGAGGAAAACTTAATTGTGATGGGAGACTGGAATTCGGTTGTAGGAAAAGGAAGAGAAGGAAAAATAGTAGGTGAATATGGACTGGGCAGGAGGAATGAAAGAGGAAGTCGCCTGGTAGAATTTTGCACGGAACATGATTTAATCGTAACAAACACCTGGTTTAAGAATCACAAAAGAAGGTTGTATACATGGAAGAGACCAGGAGACACCGGAAGGTATCAGATAGATTTTATAATGGTAAGAAATAGATTCCGGAACCAGGTTATAAACTGCAAGACGTATCCAGGGGCAGATATAGACTCTGACCATAACTTGTTAGTCATGAACTGTAGGCTGAAACTGAAAAAATTGCAGAAACGTAGGAAAATACAGAGATGGGACTTAGATAAATTGAAGGAAAGTGAAGTTCTGGAGAATTTCAGAGGGAGATTTAGGCAACAATTGACAGAAACAGGGGGAAATAAAACAGTAGAAGAGGAATGGATAGCACTGAGAGATGAAATAGTGAAGGCAGCAGATGACAAAATAGGTAGAAAGGCAAGACCTACAAAAAATCCTTGGATATCACAGGAAATACTAGATTTAATCGATGAAAGGAGAAAATATAAAAATGCAGTAAATGAAACAGGCAAAATGGAGTACAGATGACTAAAAAATTCGATTGACAGGAAGTGCAAAATGGCTAAGCAGGAGTGGCTAGAAGCCAAATGCAAATCTGTAGAAGAATGTATAAGAAGGGGAAAAGTAGATACCGCCTACAGGAAAATAAAAGAGACATTTGGGGACAAGAAAAGCAACTCTACGAATATCAAGAACTCAGATGGGAAGCCGGCTCTCAGCAAAGAAGGGAAAGCTGAAAGGTGGAAAGAGTACATAGAGCAGCACTACAAAGGAAATGAACTTACAGACAATGTGGTAGGAAGGGAAGAGGACGTAGATCAAGATGAAATAGGAGATGCTATACTGAGAGATGAATTTGACAGAGCCTTGAAAGACCTAGGTCGGAACAAGGCCCCAGGAGTAGATGATATACCCTCAGAGCTACTAAAGTCTCTGGGAGAGCCAGCCACGACAAGACTATTTGAACTGGTGTGTAGGATTTATGAGACAGGCGAAATACCCTCAGACTTTAAGAAAAATGTAATAATCCCCATTCCAAAGAAATCAGGCTCAGACAGGTGTGAAAATTACAGAACCATTAGTTTGATAAGTCATCGTTGCAAAATTTTAACACGAATTATCTACAGGAGAATGGAAAAGCTGGTAGAAGCTGACCTTGGGGAAGATCAGTTTGGATTCAGGAGGAACGTAGGAACCAGGGAGGCAATACTCACTTTACGTCTTATCTTAGAAGATAGATTAAGGAAAGGCAAACCTACATTTTTAGCTTTTGTAGATTTGGAGAAAGCATTTGACACTGTTGACTGGAATACACTGTTTCAAATTCTGAAGTCAGCAGGGGTAAAATTTAGGGAAAGGAGAGTTATTTATAACTTGTACAAAAGCCAGACCTCAGTTATTAGACTCGAAGGGCATGAAAGGGAAGCATCAGTTGGGAAGGGAGTAAGACAGGGTTGTAGCCTTTCTCCGATGTTATTCAATTTGTACATCGAGCAGGCGGTGAAGGAAAGCAAGGAAAAATTTGGAATAGGGATTAAAGTTCAGGGGGAGGAAATAAAAACATTGCGTTTTGCTGATGACATTGTAATTCTGTCAGAGACAGCAAAGGACCTGGAAGAGCAGTTGAATGGAATGGACAGTGTGTTGAAGAGAGCGTATAAAATGAACATTAACAAGAGCAAAACAAAAATAATGGAATGCGGTCTTAGAAAATCGGGCGATGCTGAAGGAATTAGATTAGGTAACGAAACAATGGAGGTGGTAGATGAGTTTTGTTACTTGGGTAGTAAAATAACATGTGATGGTCGCAGTACAGAGGATATAAAATGCAGAATGGCAATGGGAAGAAAAGCATTTTTGAAAAAGAGAAATTTGCTAACATCGAACATTAATTTAAGTGTAAGGAAGTCTTTTCTGAAGGCATTTGTGTGGAGTGTTGCCTTGTACGGGAGTGAAACATGGACGATAAGCAGTGCGGACAGGAAAAGAATAGAGGCTTTTGAAATGTGGTGCTACAGAAGAATGCTGAAGATTAGGTGGGTGGATCGCATAACCAATGAAGAGGTACTGAACAGAATTGGTGAGAAAAGGAATTTTTGGCATACCCTGGCTAAAAGGAGGGATCGCTTGGTAGGACACATTCTTAGACATCGAGGAATCGTAAATTTAGCATTGGAGGGAAGTGTGTGGGGTAAAAATCGCAGAGGGAGACCAAGAGACGCGTATAGTAAGCAGATTCAAGTGGATGTGGGTTGCCGTTCTTATGAGGAGATGAAAAGGCTTGCTCAGGATAGAGTAGGGTGGAGAGCTGCATCAAACCAGTCTCCGGACTGAAGACCATAACAACAACATGGTACTTGAAGTTCAGAACTTAAATAACAATCGGCCAAAGCAATTTGACGCAACTCTCAAAACTTCTCGAGAAAATCGACTTTGAATTTTTGCAAGTACACGTAAGTGCCAATAATTAACACTTCCAGCATCTGTCATTGTAGATTAGGTGGTAGCTCTGACCCTTTTCAACCATAGGGTTGGTGATTCGAATCCCCCTGTGACAGAATTTTTATTTGTTTTCAAATTCAGTTCCATAAAACATTTTGGGATCTGTGATTCTGTGTGTTCTGTTTTGTTTATGCATATGTAGACGAGCTGAATGCCTTGTCGTCACCTGAAACAATAGTTGAGTAAGCTAGCTGCTTGGAAAGCAATTAGTAGCTAAGGAGGTGACTTCCCGAAAAAGTGTCAGAACTCTTCACAAACTGAACAATCAGAGACTACTGTTGTCAACTAATAGTGAAGCCCAAACTTTAATAATGTAACTTATGTTTGTAATGTAACTTATATTATTAACAACCTTTAATGAAATATAGGAAATTATGATTATACAAAAACACGTGCATTTTTCGTAAAAGTTACCATTAGGTACTAAAATTGTGAAAGTATTTGAACACACACACACACACACACACACACACACACACACACACACACACAAAGAGTGTCCCCTCTTTTACGACAGGATTCGAACCGTGGACCCTTTGGTTGGAAGGCCACAACACTATCACCTTAGCTACACTGACAGATGGTGCAACTGACATAATTTTTGGTACTTAACTGTACTTGTGTTGAATAGCTTTGACTGTTTGTTATAAAAAAATTCTAAAATCTGATATCCATGTGGTCTCCTTGTTAGTTAATTTGAAGTTTATGGTCAATGAGACAATTGGTATATTTTATTTGCAACATTATTTTTAATGGAATGATGTAATAGTTCTCAATTTGTTAAGACTACTGCTTAGAAAAGGAGGCTATCTATCAGCATTGAATGTAAGCACACTTTCTGCAACCCCATTTAAAATTGAGTGAAAATGTCTGCAAAATACTTAGGTTTATAATCACGTATCTACATCTACATAGATACTCTGCAAATCACATTTAAGTGCCTGGCAGAGGGTTTATTAACCACCTTCATAACTTTTCTCTACCGTGCCATTCTCTAATACCGCGCGGGAAGAAAGAACACCTAAATCGTTCCGTTTTCGATCTGATTTCTCTTATTTTTATTGGGATGGTCATGTCTCCCTAAGTAGGTGGGTGCTAGCAAAATATTTTCACATTCAGAACTAAAAGTCGGTGATTGAAACAGATCACGCCGCAATGAATAACGTCTTTCTTTTAATGATTTCCACCCCAATTCGTGCAACATTTCCGTGACGCTTTCCCCCCCGTAACGTGATAAAACAAAACGAGCTGCCCTTCTCTGAACCTTCTCAATATCTTCCGTCAGTCCCACCTGGTGAGGGTCCCACAAGGGGCAACAGTACTCCAAGAGAGGACGCACAAGTGTGATGTAGGCAGTCTCTTTGGTGGAGCTGGTGCATCGTCTAAGCGTTCTGCCAATGAAACGTAACCTTTGGTTCGCCTTCCCCACAATATTTTCTATGTGTTCTCTCCAGTCAAAGTTGTTCGTAATTGTAACTCCTAGGTATTTGGTAGAATTTACGACCTTAAGGTTTGACTGATTTATCGCGTAATTGAAGTTCAGCGGATTTCTTTTACTGGTCATGTGTATTATTCACACTTTTCTTTATTTAGTGTCAATTGCCAATTTTCGCACCAAGTAGAAATTTTGTCTAAATCGCTTTGCAGTTGCTTTTGATCCTCTGTTGACTTCACTAACCGATAAACGACAGCATCATCCGCGAACAGTCTAAGGGAGCTATTCAGATTATCTCCTAAATCGTTTATAAACACGAGGAAGAGTAGGAGACCAATAATGCTTCCCTGTGGAACGCCAGATATCACTTCTGTTTTACTCGATGACTTACCGTCAATTACAACGAACTGTGTCCTTTCTGATAGGAAATCGTGAATCCAATCGCACAATTGGGGAGATATTCCATAAGCACGCAATTTCATTAGAAGCCGCTTGTGGGGTACAGTATCAAAAGCCTTCCGGAAATCCAGAAATATGGAATCGATGTGAGATCCCTTGTCGATGGCACTTAACACTTCATGTGAATAAAGGGCAAGCTGTGTTTCGCAAGAGTGATTGCTGGAATTTCTGAACTGGAGAAACTGGGTAAATCTAACGGGTGTGGAGATTGTTTGCACATACATCCTTTAACAATTCTCAGAAGAATCACACCTACACCTACATCTACATACATACTCTGGAATCCACCGTAAGGTGCGTGGTGGAGGGTACACTGTACCACTACTAGGCATTTCCTTTCCTGTTCCACTCCCAAGTAGAATGAGGAAAAAAAGAATGCCGATATGCCTCCATACGAGCCCTAATTTCTTAGCTTGTCCTTGTGATCACTACATGAAATGTAAGTAGGCGGCAGCAAGATCGTACTACACTCAGCTTCAAATTCCGGCCCACTAAATTTCCTCAACAGAAATTCACGAAAAGTACGCCGTTTTTTCTCCAGTGATCACCAATTGAGTTCCCGGAGCATTTCCGTGACACTCGCACATTGGTCGAACCTAGCTGCTCGCTTCGGAACTGATTCTATGTCTTCCTTTAAACTGATCTGCTGCGGGTCCCAAACACTTGAGCAATACTCAAGACGTGGTCGTACAAGCGTCCTATACGCGGTCTCCTTTACAGATGAAGTACATCTTCCCAAAATTCTCCCAATAAACTGAAGTCGGCTGTGCGACTTACAGACAACTGTCCTTACATTTTCATTCCATTTCATATCGCTCTGGAATGTTACGCCTTGATATTTGAACGACGCGACAGCATCAAGAAGCTCACTACTAACTCTGTATTCGAATATTATGGGATTGTTTTTCCTACTCATGAGCATCACCTTACATTTTTCTACATTGAGAGCTAGCTGCCATTCTTCGCACCAACTAGAAATTTTGTCTAAGTCTTCCTGTATGCTATTACAGTCAGTTAAAGACGACACCCTCCCATACACCACAGCATCATCAGCAAACAGCTGCAAATTACAAGTTACTCTGTCCATCAGATCATTTATATAGATAGAAAATAATAGCGGTCCTATCACACTCCCCTGGGGCACGCCTGATGATACACTAGTCTCTGATAAACACTCGCCATCGAGAACAACATACTGCGTTCTGTTACTTAGGAAGTCTTCCAGCCAATCACAAATCGTGGACCCCGCTGATGTTTCCAACGCATTGGGCCATTTCTTTGCGGAGGTTTCGAGCTCTGCCCATTATCACCCTGCCTTTCTCCCTCGCAAACAGGTAGAGGAGGCACGGCCGCCTTCTTTCAACTATTTTAATCGTGAAAATTATAACTTCGCCTTCACCATGCAAGAGCTAGACTGTGCTCTCGCCCTGTCCCAATCTTCTGCTCCCGGGCCCGATTCCATTCATATTGGAATGCTGAAGAACCTCTCTCCTGAGGGCAAGTGTTTCCTTATTAGTACCTACAATCGCATATGGACTGAAGGTCATGTTCCCACAAGTTGGCCTGAAGCCATTGTTGTCCCCATCCCCAAACCAGGGAAGGACAAACATCTTCCTTCCAGTTATCGCCCCATTTCTCTGACGAGCTGCGTCTGTAAGGTAATGGTACGCATGGTTAACGCTTGGTTGGTCTGGCTCCTCGAATCTCGCTGCCTCCTGACAATATCCAATGCGTTTTTCGTCGACACCGCTCTGCTGCTGATCACCTCGTTACGTTGTCGACCTTCGTTATGAATAACTATCTAAAGAAGCGTCAAACAGTAGCAGTGTTCTTTGACTTGGAGAAGGTATACGATACCTGTTGGAGAGCGGGCATTCTCCGCACATTGCACACGTGGGGCCTTCGGGGCCGCCTCCCTCTTTTCATTCAAGCGTTTTTGGCGGATCGCAAGTTCCGGGTACGGGTGGGCTCTGTTTTGTCAGATACCTTTTGCCAGGAAAATGGGGTACTGCAGGGCTCCGTCTTGGGTGTGGCTCTCTTTGCCATTGCAATCAATCTGATCGTAGATTGCCTTTCAGCCGAAGTTTCCGGATCCCTTTTTGTAGCCGATTTCGCAATTTATTGCAGCGCCCAGCAGACGTGTCTCTTGGAGCGTTGTCTTCAACGCTGTCTTGACCGTCTATATTCCTGGAGCATTGCGAACGGCTTCCGATTCTCCACTGAGAAAACGGTGTGTATAAACTTCTGGAGATACAAGGAATTCTTTCCACCTTCTCTACGTCTCGGCCCTGTTGCTCTCGCTTTCGTGGAGACTACGAAATTCTTGGGACTCATGTTGGATCGTAAACTTTGCTGGTCCACACACGTGTCCTACATGGCTGCCCGTTGTGCCCGATCCCTTAATGTCCATCATGTCCTCAGTGGCACGTCACAGGGAGCGGATCGTACCGTCCTGCTTCACCTTTACCAGGCCATTGTTCAGTCGAAGCTCGACTACGGAAGACTTGTATACTCTTCTGCACGGCCTTCGATTCTCCTCCATCTGAACTCTATTCACCATCAGTGATTACGTCTGACGACCGGTGCATTTTCTACCAGCCCTGTTGAAAGTCTGTATGCTGAGGCTGCTGTATTACCCTTGACCACTCTGCGTGTCATACTCTTGTGTCGGTACGCATGCCGCCTGCGGTCGATGCCCACCCATCCATCTTACTGATTATTTTGTGACGACTCACTTGATCGCCAATATCAGTTGTCTGCGATTGCCTTGCTTCCACCTGGAGTTCGGTTTCGCCGCCTGCTACAGTGGCTCGATTTTACCCTTCCTTCCACCCTTCGGTTGAGCGAAAGCCCATTGCCACCGTGGCATCAGGCCCAGGTTCACACTCACCTTGAACTTAGTTCGCTCCCCAAGGAGATCACTCCGGATTTGGTATGCCGCTCGAGGCTTGTCGAACTCCGTTTGCGGTTCGATAATGCCATATTTATTTACACTGATGGTTCCAAGAGCACTGCCGGTGTCGGATCTGCCATCGTAGTCGGGGACAACCGTTTCCAATACAAGCTCCCTGACGGGTGTTCGAACTTCACGGCTGAGCTTTTTGCCCTCCACCAAGGCCGTTTTGTATACCTGCCGCCACCGCCAACCTTTCTATGCCATCTGTTCGGACTCCCTTAGTGCCCTGCAGAGTCTTAAGCTCTCCATGATTATTAAATATTGTAGGGACAATAAATATTGATATATAGTTATCTGGTATGTGTCTCGCCATTTTTGAATATGGGAAACATGAGTGTAATTTTAAGGCAATGAGGAAAATTGTAATCATTGAGAATTTCATTTACCAGCTAGAACAGTGAAACCCTAATTTCTTTAATTATTAATTTCTAGCATAGTTATTGAACCCACAGCCCTCCGTTCTGGAGGTGTTTAGCTTGTTTACCCAATTAGTAATGTTAGTTGTAATACATGTTTTTTTGCCTACAGGAGTTACACAGAGTAGATGTATCTTATATTTTCTGCAAATTTCTCTGTAAGGCTCTCTTAGCTATCACACTCATTGCCTTGTTTTGTTGTATAAAGAGCTGTTTGGTATAGAGTGCAGGGAGGGGGGGGGGGGCAACCCTCAACTCGATACGAAGCTGAAGATGTGCAGCCGGTCGCGGTGGCCGAGGGGAGTGAGGCACACCAGTCACAGTCTGCACGGCCACTACGGTCGGGGGTTCGAATCCCCCCTCGGGCGTGGATATTTGTGCCGTCCTTAGTATTAGTTATTTCATAAGTAGTTTGTAAGTTTAGGGACTGATGAACCCATAGTTAAGTCCCATAAGCTATAAAAACATTTGAACATTTGATTTTTGAAGATGTGCAAATGTATTTAGCTGTAGTTGTCAAGGTCCATGAAGGTTGAGATCTATGTTAGTAAATACATTTTTGTACTGACTGTCTTACAAAGGTGACCCACATGCTCCTTCCACGACAGGTCTAAGTCAGTAAAAACTCCATTCTGTTCAGAGAGAGAGAGAGAGAGAGAGAGAGAGAGAGAGAGGGCGGGGGGGGGGGGGGGGGGGGGGGGAGGAACTTGGGGTGTTTTACCATAAGCTTTCATTGGAAGGGAGTGAATTAGTTTCTTCAATGGGAGTGGTAGATGGTAGTCAGTTTGGAAACTGACTAAAATTTTGTTCGTCAAGCAGATCCATCTCCTCCCCCCCCCCCCCCCCATCCTCAAAGCCAAGTCCTAGTTACGCCACTGCGTACAGGCGCACTAGAAGCTTTACTTTTGAATATGAGCTGACTTTCTGTATAATATTCTGTCTTCGCCCAATTGGACATGAGAAACACTTGTCAAACCTTTGTGTATACCATAGCAATTGAAAACTTGACTGAAAAATCTCAAAATAAGAAACTAATGCTCTCAGTTAGACAATGCAGCAAACGCGTACCCAGCTTTTCTTTCCCAGCTGGCGATGTACTGGGTGACAGAGGACCAGCCGGCAGCCAGTAAGTGTGTCGCACGTGCGACGTTCGCCCCGACCGACTCATTTGCTGACCAACTGTGCCCCAGCCCAAATCTCACATCTGGATGATGTGGTGGTGTTATACTGCTGGCATCTTTCAAGAAGGGATTTTTCAAAACTTCAGCACCTTAGAGTATTAAATAGGAGGAGGAAGTTGTTTTTGTTCGATGTATGTCACATTTACACCAATTTTGAAGCTAGAACTATGAAAATTGGTATGTGGTTTCAGTCGGGAGGAAAAGTTTTCGTAACTTCTCTCCCGATGTCAATTGAAATCCGAACCTCTATCTCATTCCTCATAAAGTGTACTAACTTTATCCTAACAGACAACAACCTTTCCTGTGAAGGGGAAAGTATACAATTAAATCTGAGCCATAGCGTGTGGCAGTCTCCTATGCCGACCTGTTTGTGGGCTCTCTAGTTTCCCAAAACCGCAAACCTCTGGTCTGGTTCAGATTGATTGATGATTTTTCAAGATCTGGGCTTAAGGACAGGGCACCTTAGCCTCCTTTCTTCCTATTGAACAGTCTGGGATAAATTGAAAGTAGCCGTTTTATGACGATACGACCCACCAGCCAATCCGAGAGATCTACAATGATTCGGTATTGAGGAGTGGGACAATCTGGACCAACAGTTCCGTCATTACCCCCCCCCCCCCCCCTCCGGTGGCTCACAGTTCTTTCGTAAGCGCGTGCTTGGCGAGTGTGGGGCTCTGAGCTAATGCAGTCCTCCTTCCTTCCTTCTTTCCTTAGTCCCCCTATCCCAACCAAACCAACCCCTTGATTATCTAGTGGACAGTATGCCACAACAAATACAGGCATACATCATTGCAAGAGGACATGTTACTGGGTATTAGGGGTACTGGTGTATCCTGTGATTTGGTACCCAAATTTAGAATGTCTAGGTTAGTGTCGTGCAACTGGGCAGTTTCTGTTTTCATCAGCAATAAAGCGAACTGAAATGTTTTTTTTTTTTTTTTTTTTAAATATATATATATATATCTATTCCATTTTATGCAAAGGTCGTAAATCCCTAGAATTGTAGTAATGCAACACTTTTTTTGATGTGCGTAAAAATAAAAAAAAAATAAAAAAAGAATGTCTTGGTTTGTTGTTGGAATTTGGAGGTAAATTGTTAGCATTCAAGTGATTTAGTGTTGCCATTTTGTTGAAGTATAGCAACCACAATAATAGACAGTTTTTACAGTTTAATTGTACTTCCAAACAATTTTTGTATCTTACTTTTGCATGTTTGTATGCTTCCATTACCTGCTTAATATACTGTGACAGTGTGACGTTTTTTACAGCGAATGGAGATCAGGAAACAGAAATTTGGAGTCGTGTCTGACGAAGCGAAGAAAGAGATCCGGGCGCTCAGATTTGGAATTACTCCGAAGGTAGGTCTTTGTGCTCACTGCTGAGGCGTGCTGTCGTGATCAGTTGTATGGCTTGAAAATTAATTCATTATTGAGGTTATTCGAATGAATGCTGAAGTCGTATGACGTATCATGCAGCCTATTAAAAAAAGTGAGTGATTGCATAGTGTACCCTTTAACCCATTGCATAAGAAAGTGTTTACTTGAGGGATACTTTTCTGATGAACTAAAACTGTCTAGGACAAAAAGGGTGATAAAAACTGTCTAGTTACAGACCAATTTCTATAGTACTTGCACTCTCCAAGGTAATAGAATGTATCATATACCAACAATTATCAACTCAGTTTGAAAATCTGTGCCTAATCAATGGTGCACAATATGAGTTTAGAAAGAAAATCTCGACTGTGGATGCAATTGAAACTGTAGTCAGATACATCCTCGAGGTTTTTGAGGACAGAGGCTTTGCTCAGGTCTCATTTTGTGACCTGAGCGAGGCATTCGACTGTGTCAAACACATTACACTACTAGGAAAAATGGAATTCTATGGCATCAAGGAAAACAGTCTCAAACTATTAAAATCCTCTTAAAAAACCGTAAACAGGTAGTTTGTGTTGGCAAGGAAATGTCAAACATAGAAAATGTTAAAGTAGGTGCGCCTCAGGAATCTGTACTGGGCCCCTTCCTGTTCCTGATTATGATCAATGATCTGCCCCCATTTATTAGATACACCACTGTATTATATGCTGATGATACTACTTTTCTACATAACAGTAACAATTTTTGTGAACTTAAAACTTGTACTGAAAATACACTCTCTCATGCAGCACACTGGTTGAGAGCAAATGGATTCTTACTTAACGAAAACAAAACACAGCAGTCTCTCTTCACTGTAAGTTCCTAGGTGTTTATTTACATGACAAGTTATCCTGGAGCCAACATATAAATTACATTAGTGCTAAGCTATCTAGAGTAATTTATTTATTAAGACAACTTAGAAATTGTGTACCTGAAACATATGTCAGATAATCTTATTTCGCATTTTTCCAAAGTATATTAACCTATGGCGTAATCTTGTGGGGTAATTGTAGCCATATACATGACATACTAATATTGCAGAAGAGAGCCATTAGGATAATTACAAATTTGTCACACAAGGCTCACTGCAAACCCTTGTGTACTGAACATAAAATTATGACAGTAATAAACCTGTATATATACTATGTCTTAATCTATACGAAGAAGAACTTACAAGATGTGAAACGCAGAGAAAATGTTCACAGTTACAATACAAGAATCATCAGACATATATATTCGCCTTACCACAGGCTGTCAAAATCAATGAATAGCTATGAGGTCATAGGGCACAAAACTATTTAATAAGCTGCCACATGCTATACAGGATCTTCCTGAACTAACATTCAAAGAAAGACTGCAGGATTGGTTATCTGCCCACCCATTCTATCACATTAATGAATTCCTCAACCGTAAAAAATTAGTAATTCAGTAGCTGACCTACTGTGTATTGTTTGAATAAACTAAAATATGCTAATTAGTCAATACTTTATCATACTATATTATTAAATGTATTTTCATTTGACTTTGTCTATTGCTACAATGGCCTAATGACAATAAAATCTTTATTATTTATTATTATTATTATTATTATTAGATGGATTATGTGAATCTGGCTATTGATACTATAACAACTGCTTACCTCTTTTGCAAATTAAGCTGCTGTAGCATACCTGGTAGTACTTGTGAATGTATAAACTTGTGCTGTTTCGGAATATTGATATATTACAATTCTGGACCTCTGCTTCTTGATTTGATCTTTTGTTTATTTATTCATCCTTTAATCGCTGTTTAGAGCAATATTGGATATGTCAGTATTTTACTATTACAATGTACAATGCAGTAACAATATGTAACGTAACACCATATAAATGTAATATGCAGTACAAAACAATAATCATAGGTATCTATTATCTATTTCTGCCTTAAATTTAGCATGTTGCTAAACATATTTCATGTGAAATTTTAATTACAAGTACTTGTAGACTCTTTTTGATATTTCCTTAGAACTATTAGTTTATCATACCGTGCACGGCAGTGCGCAGTATTAATATGTTCGTAAGCAGTGCGTGTGTATTTACGATTCCTTAGGGGCCCATATCTCAGGTTCTATTCATCTCGGAGTGAAGGGGTAAAATGTTCTGGATAGATCTTGGCCTAGTGATCATTTGTGTACATATTAGAAAAATGGGTATACTATAGCTACCCTACAGTACATCAAATTTTCAAATTTACACACTTCCTGGAGCCCATCCTAATTGAGCAAATCAGTTGGCTTTTGTACATGACATGTAGTCTATATGGGCTTTAAACGGCTTACAAAAGCACCATCACCATCCATTCATAGGCGGTTCCTGAGAAAATCTCAAGAAACTATGATTTTTTGGGTACCAAAATATCGAATTGTATGGATGGTCACTTCGATACCTTCTATTCATTGCAAATCTTCAAAATTTTTACCATGTGTTCTTATGAAGATATTCTCAAGGCCGTTTTTAAATTTTTTCGTTACAGTTATCCGTTACCGAGATCCAGAGGTTGAAACTTATCACAGTTTTGCACAAAATCTCAAAACCCGATTTTGCCGTTTTAGCACCGTGAATCGCAAATATCTAAATAACTAACCATAGAAAATTGTTCAAATATTTACAACACATCCTGTAGAGATTTATCTATAAACAGCATTTTTCAGTTTTTGTAAATATTGGTCCAGTAGCAAGATATGGCCGAAAAACCACGATATTTTGCTAGAAAAGTGTGTATTGTGCCATAAGACGGTGTTCTAACAGCTCTGAAACTTACCATGTGATTTGATTTTATACATCTGAAAGATTGAAATCTTTGGTCGATGAAGGGGTGATTTTTGTTTTCTTTTACAGTTAATATGCAGCATCTGCTTTAGTGAACTATTGCAACATATTTTAAAGAGTTTGCAGGGGTAAAAACACATTGTTTAGACTTCTCGTATGGTTGATTTTAGGTTACACATATCTGCGTATGAAGTGTAGATAACATCTCGAAATTTTATATAAAGTTTAGAGCAGAATATCATCTTATGTGGTTCTTAAGATAGCGGTCCGTGAATGATAGCATGCAACAGTAATAGGTTCAAAAATGCTATTTCTGAGTGCGAGGTAACATATCTTGAGGAATAGGAAATGACTAAAATGTTGTGTGTATGTTTAGGTGTTTATCTGGAAAATCCGTTCCCGTTTTTGGAAATGTGTATTCATTATATCAATACACTACAAAAATTATAATTTTTGGTACCAAAAGATCCAACTGCATGCATTGACAAATCTACACTTCTATTCATGACTAATCATCAAAATTTTTTACGATGCTTTTTAATATTATTATTCCGGAAAGCTTTCAAAGTTTTTCTGATAATATTGTCCATTACCGAGATCTGTAGATTCCAAGTTACCGCCCTTGTTCGTGACAAATATGCATGTAATATCTGGTCTGACATGTAATTATGGTTTTAACTAATGTAGCGAATGTACAGCAAGGGTTCTTGGTTTGGAGGTCACGTACCTGTGTTTATAGTCGCCATTTGTTCACCAATAAAATTTGTAAAAGTTACAAATCATCATAAATTTTTAGAAAGTAACTGCTACATAGTCAATTTGGTTTGACGTTTGTACAAATGTATCAAGGTATATAAAATACTATCCAATTTTACTCACCATTGATTTCATGTTATATAAGTAGTAAACTCTGATGTAACAGGAAAAAGACGGGAACCAGCTGAAAAATGCTCCTGCCGGAGCACAGAAAAGGCGAATATGTTCTCTGACCAAAAGTGTGGAACCAGCTGCCTCAATCCTCAAATTCTGGCATGCGAACATAGTCACGCTTTTTTCGGCTGAATGTGAGTAGGACAGTGCAACAGGCAGTGAGAGCTATATATGAGGGAACAGGGAAAGTGTCAGTTCAGGAGAAAGGCATATGCATGAAAACAACAGTTGGAAGCAAAACGAGATGTCGGAAGTCAGGAACAGTGGCAACAACAAACTAAGACATGCAGATAGTAGCAATTGGAGCAAAAGAGAAAACAGTGGGAAATTGAGACGAATGGAGACCATACATAAAGCTTGAGTGTACGGCTCTCCAGTACTATAGCACGAAACAATTTGTTCAATTTTTCCCATCCCCAGTACCCGTGTGCTATTTTCTGGTCTACTGGTCAAACCCCAAGCTAACAATCCCCATGGACATGTGTAAAGGAAACAATCGTGATTGAAGACAATGAAAGCCGACTCTATGTGAGAAAGAAAGGATACGGGCAACAGACAGGAAATGAATGGGATATCGTCAGTGGGGCAGAGAGACGATGAAAGTGGCAGAAGCAGTTAGCGGTGAGGAATCGCGAGGGAAAGGGATGAAGACATTGAAAGTTTGACACGGACAGAAAGTGGCAGTGGGAAAAACAGCAAACAAACGGACAGAGACATATATAGACACTGACAGTGAGACGACATTGCTGACTATGATGGCTTAACTGGGCAAAAGTATTTACAAAGTTATGCACTAAAAGTGTGCAAAATTTTTGCTGAGGAAGTCGGAATGAGAATTGAGTCAGCAGGTTCCACACTTTTGTGTCGGAGAACATATTCACCGTTTCTGTGCTCCGGCAGGAGCATTTTTCATCTGGTTTGGTATTTGTCTCAAAATGTTCACTGACACTGTAAAAACATCTTGCATTGAAATATTCTGTTAGTTTTGTTTTGAATGTTGACCGGCTTCAATAGGATCTCCTTCAGCCAGTATTATTCGTGTTCAGTTGATGTGATAATCATCTTTAATTCTTGTATTGTAATTGTGTATTTGGTTGTTTACTGTTGTTGTACAGTTTAATTTAAGATACATGATGGTTTCGTAAACATACAAGGTTAGTATTGTCAAAATTTTAAATTATTTGATTATACAGGACACTCTTGGTGATAGCCGGCCACGGTGGCTGAGGGGACTGAGGCGCTCCAGTCACTGTCTGCACGGCCACTACGGTCGGGGGTTCGAATCCCCCCTCGGGCATGGATATTTGTGCCCTCCTAGTTCGTAAGTAGTGGATAAGTAGTTTGTAAGTTTAGGGACTGATGACCCCGTAGTTAAGTCCCATAAACTATACAAACATTTGAACATTTCTCTTGGTGATAGTCCAGGGCCGGTGCAAGGCATGTGCGAAACGTGCGGCCGCACGGGGCAGCACTTTCCGAAGGGCGGCAAATCTGCCGCCCCCACCTTTTTTTTTTTGTAGGACAAACTCATCTTCATGCCAAAGAGGGGATTCGAAAGCAAACCTCTGAAGGAGCGGCTTCGGGAACTGTGACAAGGCGCTTCGACTACCTGCCGGCAGTCGCTGTTGTATAAGGGGAGGGAGGCAGACTAATTTCTTCCTCGCCACTGTGGCAGCACCGTCATGTTTACGCCGTAGGAACACAGGAGGTGGGGGGGAGGGGAAGGAGTCTGGCGAACACACCAGTATTCTTATAGAGCGTTGCCAGTCTGTTATGCGCCTTGCGTTTACTCACAACTAATATTGCAGAAGACGAAATCTAATTTGGAAATTCAAATGCAATGTTCAATATTGCAATTATGTGTTAAGCCTCAAGCAATTTTGCTAAGCCCTTCAATCGCAGTTTCCGAGTGTTTTATTCTTCCCGCATTATGGATAAAAATGGTTTAACATTAGTAGCCAAACATGTCCAACATCTACAATGGCTATAAGTATTCAGAGTGGGTAAATACGCAGCGAGTAATTACAAGGGATGAAGACAGTGGTAGTAAGGCTAACATAAGTTGGGTTTCGACGTATTTTTCAAAATTTTCGCCATCCGTTTCTGAGTGATAGTCAAACGTTTTGGTTTTTGAGCCATGAAACACATGTCTGCGCCTGCATAAACAACAATTAAACTCTGAGCGGCACTTTAGTTTGACAATACTACTCGCACACTATCACTTTGCCAACATTTATTTACTGTATACTGTTTTCCGTTGAATACATTATCTGTTCTCAAAAACTGAAAAATGTGTATTTACGTAAATTTGTAAGTTCATATTGTGCGGGATTAACTGAGCGGTCTTAGGTGCTGCAGTCGTGGAGTGTGCGGCTGGTTGCGATGGTGGTTCGAGTCCTCTCTCCGGTATGAGTGTGTTTTTTTGTCCCTAGGATAATTTAGGTTGAGAAGAGTGTGTGTGTGTGTGTGTGTGTGTGTGTGTGTGTGTGTGTGTGTGAGCTTAGGGACTGATGACCTTAGCAGTTAAGTCCCACAAGATTTCACACACATTTTAACATTTTCGTAAATTCACAAGGCTTATTAAAATTTCTTTAATCAGGTTTAACTCTATTTTTGGGCTGGTGCCCAGCGACTGTTTTGTACAAATCTGTAGAGAATGTCACATATCAGTAGCAATTTTTGTTTTCATTTTCCAGATCTACATATAATTCGGGGTGGCTATTATCAATGCTGTATGTTTACATCTATACCGTCATGATGAACTTAACTATCAACCTGGCGGTTTACATGTAAGCACATATTAAAAGCTTTTGAGATTGGCCACTCAGCGGCCAAAACCTAGATAGATCTGAAAAGTAAAAACAAAAATTGCGATTGATTGCTAACATATCCTATAGATTTGTTTAAATGAAATTCCACAAACTTTTTGAAAAACAAAAAATCGTGGGGTTGGAGGAGGGGTGGCAATTTAGCAACTCGCACTGGGCGGCACTTGGGCTTGCGCCGGCCCTGTGATACTCTGTCAAAACATGTGATTGCCCCCTCCCCCCTTTTTTTCCCCTTCTTTTTTGCAGCTTCGGCATTATATTTATATACACATTAGATGCTCTTCCCCATATTATTATGCCATACAACAAATGTGGGTGAATGAGTCCATGTTACATTTTTCTTAGAGTATCTGCATCAACTGTATGTGACATTTTCTTCATTACAAATATACTGCTGCTATTTTTTGAGCAGATCTGATCTATATGGTTTTCCAAGTCACTAATCTGTCTAGCGTTCATTCCAGGAACTTGGTACAGTCAACTTCTGTTATTTGCACGCCCTTGAGTCTTATATTTAATTCCTCTTCATTTGTTCGTCTCTTAGATAGTAGTTTCGTGAATGTTGTTTTCTTTTGATTTATAAATAGGTTGTTTTCACTTAAATATTCATTTGACCTTTCCATGTCCAGGATTGTTCATGTTTCTAAATCGGACACTGTGGTGCTACTTACTATGAGGGATGTCTGCATACATCATGTAAGGGTACAGACTTTTTTTTGTTTTCTCTTTTCAATGCCTCTCTTTGTAATCTACTCTTAATATTTGTTGTAAGTGTCAATTGGTTAGTCTTACTTTCTTTTGGCCATTCTATCCATCGCAAGAAATATTCGCCTGTTAATTTAGTTCCTACTACTTCGAGAGGCGAGACCTTTGTGACTGTGTGTGGTAATTCATTAAGCACTTGTTCGAATTCCCCTATTTTGATATTAAAACATGATTAATTTTTTCTTTAGCCAGAAACACTGTAAATTTTTCAGAAGTAAATTGTGTTCCATCATCAGAAATTAGGTTTTTTGGTCTTCCCACATTTTGAAAGTAATTATTTAATTTATTAATTACTGTTTTTGTAGTGGCTCTTTTTAATGTATAAAGTTTTAGTAATTTAGATCAGCGTTCAACTACTACAAAAATGTCCAGAACCGACAACAAAGAAACAATTAAAATCTTATTTAGGAATGGTCGGATATTACAGGAAATTTTTGCCAGAACCAGTACTAAATGCACCCAATTTAATGAAATTACTACAAAACAAGACTGGTTGACAATGGGATAGTACATGTACATATGAATTCAACAGAATTAAAGAAGCTTTAGCACAAGCACCTCTCCTTGCTCATCCAGATTTTAACTATCCTTTTCACCTTGCAGTAGACGCATCGGATTATGGGTTAGGTTGCCATATATTTCAACAATATGGGACAGAAAATACAACAAACAATAAACCAATTGCTTTTGCAAGTAGAATACTCACAAAACATGAGAGGAATTATACAATCACAGAAAAAGAAACTCTTTCAGTTGTATGGGCTTTCAAAACATTCAAGTATTTATTAGCTGGCAATTACACAATAATTCATACAGACCACAGTGCATTAACTTTTCTATTGAGAAGTAAATTACAGCATGACAGGTTAACAAGATGGGCACTTTTCCTTCAACAATTTACCTTTTCAATTAAGTATGTGAGGGCGGAAGGATAACATCATTCCGGATGCATTATTGAGAAAGCCTGTTGGGTTGAAACCAGATCAGGACTTTAAAGAAAGAGGGAATTTTGCTACAATATACAATATATACAATATACAATATATATACAATATATACAATATATATATATATATATATATATATATATATATATATATATATATATATATACAATATACAAAATGAACAGGCACAAGATATGCATCTACAACGACAAATTGAAAGACTAAGAATAAATGATATGAGTGAAAATGCTAACTGGAAATTACATAAAGGGATCTTATTTCATAAAAGTAATATTTCTGACAACTGGCTATTGTGCATACCACAAGATAAGGTCAAGCTACTAACTTGGTACATTCATACACACAAAAAAGTGTGTCATGCACATGAAAAACTTTTACTACTTTAAAAAATGATAAGATTGGTAAAGAAATATTTACGATCTTGTGAGGTTTGCCAGAAAGTTAAAGTGAAAACAGCTACAACATACACAACATTGTATCCCATTTTGGCTGCATTTCCCCTGATACCATATCTGTGCAATTTATGTAGAGAGTGGAGTGACAAACACAGTCAAAAACTTTAGACAGATCCAGGAAAACACTGCATACTTTCTTTTGTTCTTCTAATGCTGTGTATACGTGTGTCATGAAACGTGCTACTGCTGTTTTGGTCGATTTTCCTCTCCTAAATCCATGCTGTGCTTCATCAAAGATATCTTTTTCTTGTGTGAAATATATAGTTCTGTTTTTAATAGCTGTTTCAACAATTTTTGATAAGGTTGGTGTAATCATCATTGGTTTATATTTTCCAGGATCACCTTTGTCACCACCTTTATAGATCATTTTCAGGCATGTTGGGAAATGGCCCTTCTCCATTACCAAGTTTATTAGGAATGTCAAAGGCTTTGCCAGACACGGTGAGCAGTGTTTAATTACTTTTGCAGATATCCCATCTAGGCCCTCCATTTCTTTGTTTTTCAGTGATTATAAATGTGCAATATAACTTTTATCAAAAGCTGACCCGGCTCAAACTCATCAAATAAGTCACTCAAATACCACTCGTATATGCTACTATTTGACACGGTTGCCATAGGATTCTTGATTGGATGATTTGAGGAACCCGCTAGTCGGTTTCCTCGATCCACTCAAGTGCATAGGACCTCATATCTTCATGCAGGGACGATATCACCTTGAAAAAATATATGTACTGACACTGATATTGATTCAACACTTTTTTTCCATTTTAAGAAAAAAAATATATCTTTAGATCATTCATACAATGAAGAATGAAAAACTACATTTGAGTAATTATAGTTCTTAATTCGATACCGCCAACTTCCACGATATCTCACTTAACAACAATAAAAACCGAAACAACCTCCGCAAAGAGGTTACATCATTTCTCATGAAATGTCTGTGCAGCGGCCTAATTATTCTTAGGCTGCGCACTGTTATTCACTGTGTGTTGTTTCTGCTTCCAAAGCCAGCACTTGCATTCTTCGTTTAACATTTTCTTGCACCCTACAAACAATATTACAGGCCCACGGTTTTCTTTTTCGTTAATAAATGACTAATAGCAACTATCTTCTGTCGGGAATCTATAACTTATATAACGACCATTTCATCGTTCCATTACAACTATTAAGTATGGGAATTCCCTAATAGATCCCCTCAGGGGCTCAGCATTAATTTGCTGAGTACGGGCTTTGTGAACCCGGGGTTCTGAGCCGTGGGCTGTGTCGCGCCAACAGTCAGCTACACCCTAAGCTCTGTGTGCACTTCAACACCCATCGTTTGACGCGAAGGTGGAACGTTGTACGTTTCAGAGCCCAGGGATCTTGGCTTAATTGCCCGGGTCGCGAGGGCGGTACAAACCTCTATAAAAAAAACCTCGATCTCAAGGTGTGCTACGTGCCGAGGAGATGCATGGCTGTTGAGGTTGAACAGCCGCCAGCGAGCAACCTCTGAGGAACCTGCCGCGCCTTAGTTGTATAAGGCTTACCCAGGCAAGTGGGGCTCTGCCTGGGTGGATGTCTTTTCCCTAGCTAATCGTGGGACGAAAATGAAACGAGCAATTAATAGCGTTGCCACACGCAAACCTGGCGTCTCTGAGAGGAAGAAACGACTACAATGCTGCAGAGTATGAGTCCCAAACGCTCCTTCCCTGGCTACACCATGGGAGGAATGTTGGCAAGACAGATGAAATGGAATAACCTGCTCCTCAGCTATTATTTATGGCTTTTCAGCTAGGAGACACAGTTATCCTACAATGGAATTGCTGCAGTTTCTTCAACTGCATAGCTGAGTTGTAGCAGTTATTGTGCCACATCCCAGTGTTTTGTCTAGCACTGCAGGAAATGTGGTTTCCTGTTCGGAGGACCCCAGCCCTTCCCGGCTATCGGGGCTATTACCGTAACCGGGCTACGTGCGATAGAGCTTCAGGTGGTGTCACTGTTTACGTCCTCGCAACTGTCCTTAGTGCTGCTGTGCGTCTCCAAATGATCCTACAGGCAGTCGCTGTTCGCATCCGGGCGGGGCAGGAATTCACAGTCTGTTCCATTTACCTTGCCCCGGATGCAACTGTCTCCACTACTGATGTTGCTGCAGTGATAGCGCAACTGCCCCCACCATTTCTCCTCTTGGGGGATTTTAATGCCCACCAACCATTACGGGGTGGGACGCAGACGACGGTTCGCGGTAGGGACGTCGAGACACTTATGTCACAGCAGGACGTCTGTCTTTTAAACACTGGGGCCCCCACGCATTTCTGCGTGGTGCGAGACACTTACTCGGCAATTGACCTCTCTCTATGTAGTCAGAGTTTGCTCCCACATTTTCGCTGGAGGACCCATGATGACCTTTGCGGCAGCGACCATTTTCCTATCCTTGTGTCGCACCTGCACTTCTGACCTGCAGGCAGCCCACCTCGATGGTCCCTCTGTCGAGCTAATTGGCGGGATTACACCTCCACTGCTACTTTTCCTGTACCAGTGCCTGCCAATGTGGACATGGCGGTTGGTCAAGTCACTGCCGCTATCGTTTCCGCCGCTGAGGCCACTGTTTCCACCACTTCTGGCACTCCTCGGCACAAGTCCGTGCCCTGGTGGACGCCAGAGATCGCTGCAGCCATTCGGGATCGCTGGCAGGCGCTCCGGCGCCACCCCACCTTGGACGACCCGATAGCCTTCAAACGGCTTCGTGCCCGAGCTCGACACCTCGTTCGGCAGAGCAAGCAGGACAGCTGGGAGAAGTATGTCGCCATCATCGGCTCTCGTGCTTCACCGTCTAAGGTACGGTCCCAAGTTAGACGCCTCTTTGGGTACCGCACATCAGCAGCGATCCCCAGCTTACGGATCCAGGGTACTGTATGCACTGACGCCACTGCTATCACTGAGCATATGGCGGAGCATTATGCTCGCAATTCCGCAACTGCGGCATACAGTGCAGACTTCCGTGCACTGAAAGAGCGGGTAGAACAGTGACGGCTGTCATTTTAAACGCGTCGAGCAGAATCGTACAACTCTGCTTTCAGTGAATGGGAATTCCAAACTGCCCTTGCCGCACGCCCCGACACCTGTGCGGGACCGGACAGGATCCACAGCCAGTTCATCTGGCACCTTTCCGAGGAGTTTAAACACCAGCTTCTCGCCCTGTTTAACCGATCATGGGTGGACGGAGCTTTCCCGCCACAATGGCGAGAAAGCATCATTATTCCGGTGATCAAACCTGGTGCTGATCCGCAGGTGGCTGATAGTTACCGCCCAATCAGCCTCAGCAAAGTTCTGTGCAAGCTATTCGAACGTATGGTGAGCCGGCTGCTTATGTGGATACTTAAACATTGTGGTCTGTTGTCCCCACATCAGGGGGGTTTCCGCCAAGGCTGCTCCACTGTTGGCTCTGGAGTCTGCCATTCGTAGCAGGCGTGAGCACCTCGTTGCCGTCTTTTTCAATCTCAGAAAGGCATACGAGACCACTTGGCGCCACCATATTCTGGCTACACTGCACAGTTGGGGGCTTGAGGGGTCCGCTCCAACTTTTTCTTCAAAACTTTCTTTCTTTCCAAACCCGGATACAGGTTGGCACTTCCCTCAGCTCCCCCTGCATCCAGGAGAACGGTGTCCCACAGGGCTCCGTCCTTAGTGTCCTCCTCTTTTTAATGGCCTTCAATGGACTTAACCGGCAACCCATGCGCAATGCAAATATTCTAGACCTTATAGCCACAAACAGGCCTGACCTTATTAACGATGTCTGTGTAGAGACAGGAATTAGTGATCATGATATCGTCATAGCGTCGATGGTGACCAAAGTTCATAAACCAATCAAGAAGGCTAGGAGCGTGTTTTTGTTGGGAAGAGCCGATAAGCAAATGTTACTATCGCACTTAGAAAACAAATGGGCGTCGTTTAAATCCGGGACTATGGATGTAGAGGAATTGTGGACTAAATTTAATTGCATTGTTAATAAAGGGTTAGAGAAATATGTGCCAGTAAAGACGATTAAGGATGGAAAAGATCCACCGTGGTATAATAATAATGTTAGAAAGCTGCTGAGAAAGCAAAAGAACTTTCCGAGAACCCGAAAAAATTCTGGTCTTATGTAAAATCGATAAGCGGGTCAAAGCGCACTGTCCAGTCACTCGTTGATCATTCCGGGGCAGTAATAGAAGAAAGCAAACGGAAAGCTGAAGTTCTAAATTTAACCTTTAAGAAATCTTTCACGCAGGAGGACCGCACAAATGTACCATCATTTGATCCGAAATGGGGGACATAGCAATAGGTATTTCCGGTGTCGAGAAGCAGCTGAGAGAGCTAAATACGAAAAAGTCTGCTGGTTTTACAAAGACTATTCTGTGGCGTTGGCTCCCCTACTTAACTTGCATTTATCGCAAATCTTTAATTCAGCGCAAAGTTCCTAGTGATTGGAAAAAAGCGCAGGTGACTCCGGTTTATAAGAAAGGAAAGAGAACTGACCCATATAATTACAGGCCAATATCGTTGACATCAATTTCATGTAGAATTTTAGAACAAATTCTCAGTTCGAATATAATAAATTTCCTTGAAACAGAAAAGCTTCTTTCCATAAATCAGCATGGGTTTAGGAAACATTGTTCATGTGAAATTCAGCTTGTCCTTTTCTCACATGACATCTTGCGAGCCATGGATGTGAAATTCAGCTTGTCCTTTTCTCACATGACATCTTGCGAGCCATGGATGAAGGGCAACAGGCGGATTGTGTTCTTCTCGACTTCAAAAGGCTTTCGATGCGGTGCCACACTACAGACTGCTAACGAAGATAAGAGCTTATGGAATAGGTTCACAGATTTGTGACTAGCTGGAAGACTTCCTAAGTAATAGAACGCAGTACGTTGTTCTCGACGGCGAGTGTTTATCAGAGACGAGTGTATCGTCAGGCGTGCCACAGTGGAGTGTGATAGGACCGCTATTATTTTCTATCTATATAAATGATCTGATGGACAGAGTAAGTTGTAATTTGTGGCTGTTTGCTGATGATGCTGTGGTGTATGGGAGGGTGTCATCTGTAACTGACTTTAATAGCAAACAAGATGACTTAGACAAAATTTGTAGTTGGTGCAAAGAATGGCAGCTAGCTCTCAATGTAGAAAAATGTAAGGTGATGTGCATGAGTAGAAAAAGCAATCCCATAATGTTCGAATATAGCATTAGTAGTGAGCTTCTTGATGCTGTCGCGTCGTTAAAATACCTAGGCGTAACATTGCAGAGCGATATGAAATGGAACGAGCATGTAAGGACAGTTGTGAATAAGGCGGACAGCCGACTCCGGTTTATTGGGAGAATTTTGGGAAGATGTGCTTCACCTGTAAAGGAGACTGCATATAAAACGCTTGTACGACCACGTCTTGAGTATTGCTCAAGTGTTTGGGACCCGCATCAGATCAGTTTAAAGGAACACATAGAGGCGCTTCAGAAGTGAGCAGCTAGATTTGTTACCGGTAGGTTCGACCAATGCGCGAGTGTCACGGAAATGCTTCGGCAACTCAATTGGGGATCACTGGAAGAAAGACGACGTTCTTTTCGTGAATTTCTGTTAAGTAAATTTAGAGGGCCGGAATTTGAAGCTGAGTGTAGTACGATCTTTCTGCCTCCTACTTACATTTCGCGTAAAGATCACAAAGACAAGAGAAGAGAAATTAGGGCTCGTATGGAGGCATATATAGGCATTCTTTTTTTCCTCGTTCTATTTGGGAGTGGAATAGGAAAGGAAATGCCTAGTATTGGTACAGTGTACCCTCCGCCACGCACCTTACGGTGAATTGCGGAGTATGTATGTAGATGTAGACTTGCTGAGGCAGTGGGGTCATCGGTTTCTTCCTCCTTGTTTGCTGATGACTTCTGCTTATACCTCAGCTCAGCTAGCATCAGTGTAGCTGAACGGCGGCTGCAGGGTGCCATCCAAAAGGCCCACCCATGGTCCTCTATCCACGGATTCCAGTTCTCCACACAGAAAACCCACATGATGCACTTCTGTCGCTGTTGGGTAGTTCACTGTGACCCAGAGCTCTACCTGGGTGGTGTACTACTTCAGGTCGAGTACACCCATAGCTTTCTGGGCACGGTTTTCGATGCCCGGCTGACTTGGGTGCCATACCTACACCAGCTAAGACAGACGTGTTTGCGGCATTTAAATATTCTCCGATGCCTCAGCCATACTGTTTGGGGAGCAGCCTGTTCCTCCCTCCTTCAGCTCTACAAGACACTTATTCAGTCACAGCTTGATTACAGGAGCTTGGTTTATGACTCAGTAGCCCTTTCTGCCTTGCCGGTCTTAGACCCCATTCACCATGCTGGTGTGCGTCTCGCGCCAGGGGCTTTTCGCACCAGTCAAATACTGAGTCTCCTAGCCGAAGCTAGGGTTCCCCCTCTGCGGTATTGCCAGCAATGGTTGTTGGTGTGTTACATTGCCCGGGTACGTGCTTCACCCCACCATCCGAACCACGGACTTCTCTTTCCACTTTCTGCACTCCCTTCCCCACGACATCGGCCCAGGTCGGGTCTTCCGATTGCGGTCCTTGTCCGTTCCCTTCTCTCCTCACTTGGTTCCCTTCCTCTCCGTCCTCCTTTCCACTACTCCCTCCGTATAGCCCCCTGAAAAATTCCTCGCCCGGAGCTTCGGTCGGATTTGTCCCGGGATTCGAAAGCCGGCATTCCGCCACTGATTCTCCGTCGCCGGTTCCGAGCACAGCTTGACATATTTCACGGTGCAACCATTATTTACACGGACGGTTCTTTGGTGGATGGTCATGCCGCATATGCCTTTGTCTGTGGTGAGGACATCGAATAGCGATCATTGCCTTGTGGAAGCAGCATCTTCACTGCGGAACTGGTCAGTATTTTGAGAGCCCTCGAACACCTCAGAGCTCCCTCCAGGGGGTCGTTTGTCATTTGCAGCGACTTCCTGAGCGGCTTACAGGCCCTTGACCAGTTTCTCCCCAAACACACTGTGGTGCGAGCATTTCAAGATGCCGTCTTCGCCCTTGGCGAGTCGGGCCATTCTGTCGTTTCTGTCTGGATGCTGGGCCACATAGGTATACCGGGCAATGAACGCATCGATGAGCTGGCCAAGCAGGCCACCACTTCCGGCCCCTGGATATTGGCCTCCCAGTCTCAAACCTCCGATCCCAGTTGACCCGCAATGTCCTTGGGGTTTGGAATTCTGAATGAGCAGACTCGACCGAACCCAATAACCTCACGCGTGGTCACCTTTTGCGTTAAGAGGACCCTCCTCAGTGTCGATGTGGTGCCCCTTTGTCAGTTGCCCACATCTTACTTGAATGTCGCAATTTAGCCGAAAAGCGGCACAATTTTAATATCCCTGACATTTTGCAGCTTGCTTTAGCCGAAAATGCCTCCGTGGTTGATTCTGTTTTAAATTTTATCCGTGAGTGTAGATTTTACAAGTCCATTTAAAGTTTGTGTGTGTTTGTCCTTACTCTGTCCTCCACCTGCCTAAGTCTTCTAGGTAGGTGTTTTTAATGTGCCCCAAAGTGGCTGGATGTGTTACATTTCTGTGATCACCCAGCAACAAAACTCTTGTACTGTTTCCGCCCTTTTATCTCTTCTTCGTTTTAACTTGTATCCCTTCTTCATATTTACCTGTTCCTTTTAAACTGTGACATGTTAACGCCTTTACTTAGGAACGCTTAACACAATGTTTTATCTCTCGGACTGGAACGAGGGACTGATAACCGTTGCAGTTTAGTCCCTTCCAAAAACTAACAACCACCAACCAACCTTAATAGCTTCGTCAGGTAACACTTCAAGTTCTATTAAGAAATATTTTATACTAGAACTTGGAGAGCGATATAGCCCAAGTACTACACACTTTTCCCCTTGAAAATTTATTTGAATTGCTGCTGCTTCAAAAAACATTTCTTTACTCTTTGTAATTGGCAATTGAACACATTCATTATACTGTTATCAACATACAAAGCTACACTACCACTCTTATGTTCATACCTACAGAAATATGACACACTATTATAACCCTATCAATTGTAAGACTTCATTTCATTATCCTAGAATCCAAGTTCAGTCATTATGAAAATATGTGGTACCTCAGCAGTAAGTAACACTTGAATTTCCACTGCTTTTTGTGAAGTATACTGAACATTTTGATGCAATATTTGGAAATTAAGGTCATTTTCTATATCTATACTTGGCTTAACTCTATTTTCTTCGTTTCTGATGTAGTACTTGCCTGAGCATTGACCTAAAGGGGAGTTTCTGCAAGTCTGGTCTCACGAAAAATCCTGATTTCTCTGTTGTGGCTTCTTACTGCATGCTGACCTATGTACACAGCCAGTTGGAATTTTGTTTATTCCTTCTTGATTGTTGCTTTTCCTTTTATCTGACTGCGGAGTTGTTTGCTTATAGGATGTCTTCTTTGCAGTTGCTCCTGGTTTATTTACTATACATAGTCTTGTTTCCATTTCTGCTGGGCTGAAGCCTGTCAACCCAAAGTTTGGTATATATTCATTGACGACATCTTTATGATCTGGACTCACAGTGAAGAAGAACTCCAGAATTTCCTCTTCAACCTCAACTCCTTTGGTCCCATCAAATTCACCTGGTCCTATCCCATACCACTTTCCTTGATGTTGACCTCCATCTGTCCAACAGCCAACTTCACACATCCGTCCACATCAAACCAACCAACAAACAACAGTACCTCAATTATGACAGCTGCCATCCATATCACATCAAACGTTACCTTCCTTACAGCTTAGGTCTTCGTGGCAAATGAGTCTGCTCCAGTCCCGAATCCCTGAACCAGTACACCAATAACCTAATAACAGCTTTCACATCCCGCGACTATCCTCCTGATCTGGTACAGAAGCAAATTGCCAGAGCTACTTCCTCATACCCCCAAATTCAGAACCTTCCACAGAAGAACCCCCGAAGTGCCCCTCTTGTCACCGGATACGTTCCGGGACTGGAGCGGACTCTGAATGTGGCTCTCCAGCAAGGATACGACTTACTTAAATCTTGCCCCGAAATGAGATCCATTCTTCATGACATCCTTCCCACTCCACTGAGAGTGTCTTTCCGCCGACCACCTAACCTCCGTAACCTCCTAGTCCATCCATATGAAATCCCCAAACCACCTTCCCTACCCTCTGGCTCCTACCCTTGTAACTGCCCCCGTTGTAAAACTTGCCCTATGCACCCTTCCACCACCACTTACTCCAGTCCTGTAACCCGGAAGGTGTACACGATCAAGGACAGAGCCACTTGCGATGGCACCCACGTGATTTACCAACTGACATGCCTGCACTGTGAAGCATTCTATGTGGGAATGATCGTCAACAAACTGTCCATTCGCATGAACGGTCACAGGCAGACAGTGTTTGTTGGTAATGAGGATCACCCTGTGGCTAAACACACCTTGTTACACCGTCCGGGTTATCTGGATACTTCCCACCAACACCAATCTTTCAGAACTCCAGAGATGGGAACTTGCCCTTCAACACATTCTCTCTTCCCGTTGCCCACCTGGTCTCAACCTCCGCTAAATTCAAATTCCTGCCCACCATCTTTAACATCTCTCTGCCTCAAGTGGTATCTCTGTCCAACTTCTTTGGTTTCTACAAATGTCTTCCTAGGTGTGTTTGCTTGTGGATATGTGCGAGTGTGTGTGTATTTGTTTACCTTCCTTTTTGTCCCCTAAGGTAAGTCTTTCCAATCCTGGGATTGGAATGACTCCTTTTCCACTTCATTAAAATCCCATATCCTTCCCTTTCTCCTCTCCTTTCTTCCTCTGTTGCTGAAGAAGCGACCAACAGTTGGGAAAGCTTGTATATGTGGTTTTGTGGGATTTTATTTGTCTGTCAACAAGCCTGTCCTTTGGGTAAGTCATCCGTTTTCTATTTTTTATATTTGTTTATACCACCAGGAAAGTTTCCTTCTATAATTTTCGTACAAATGACTTATCCAAAGGGCAGGCTCGTCGACAGACACAAATAAAATCACACACACACACACACACACACACACACACACACACACACACACACACACACCCCTAGGCAGACATATTGTAGAAAGCAAAATAAATAAACCTCACTTATTTTGAGTGGTGTGTAAATGTGTGTGTGTGTGTGTGTGTGTGTGTGTGTGTGTGTGTGTGTGTGTGTGTGTGTGTGTGTGTGTGTGTGTGTATGTGGTATTGGGTACTTGCAATGTGCACATATATTTATTTTATATTGTTTATTTTATTTTGTTCTCCTCACCCGCGTCCCCATTTCCATTCCTAAGCTGCATCTCGTTATTCCCATCTAACCCATTCCCACCATTGTGACGTAACCTTCCTATCCCCTCTCCCCGCCCATCTTTGATTTACTCGCCACAGAGCCCGATTCGAAGTGCGTCAGCCGGAGGTATGACTATGTCATGTGCCTGTGTGATTGCGTGAGTTTTCTATTTTCTGAAGAAGGCCGTGGCCGATAGCTGAAGTGTTGTACGTGTGTGTCTTTTGTATGCACCTGTCGCAGCTCGTGGCCACGTCTTTGTGTTATGTATGTCAGAAATAACTTGCCCGCCAACACGTACCAAATGTAGTTCGGATGTCGGGCGACCCGGTAAGTGTGCACCGCAGCTGCCGTCACCGGCAAGTCGCACAACCGCAAAGGAGGTTGCGCTGATGATTGATCGCCCTGAAGTTGCATAAGGTTTGCAGAAAAAAAACAGATTTTTTGAGGTGGGGTAAAGGCAGGGTGCGTAGAGACTCTTTAAAAACTCCTTCATTGTCAAAAAATTTCTGAGGAGTGCTTTACAGCGTTACCCACCTCATATCAGAATACTCCTCAGGAACTACATACATCGGCACGATGCAAAAACTGCAGCCTTATACCATGTGTATTGTCGCTACAGTTTCGCTTTTGCAATGTATCTTGATTGCCATTTGATTGATTGAAGCTTTCTGTGCTTGTTATTATTTTAAAACTGTTTCAGTAGATGAAATGTACTTGTATGGCTGAGAACTCTTCTGGCTACTGTGGATATTCCACACACATTTCAGCCGTTGATATGGGTTGTGTATATCTCAGTCTGTCTGTACGCACTGGAAGGTTCTGAATATGGACACATTTTACAGTAGTGTGTGTCGTGTACAGTAGAGAAAACAGTTTGGAGACGGCAGTATTAGGATGACAGTGCAGTATGCGCGAAGGAACACGTGGCGATGCGAGCGCTGTATCCGGTCGACCGCCGACATACCGAGCCCAGATTGCACAATGTTATTGATATAAGTAAATGTTATTGTAACTTCCTAAAAGCTTGTAGATGGGTAGAGATGTAAGCGAGAGGTGTCGTGGTAACGTTTTGTAATGACACCCCTGGTATTTTGGCCTTAAATCCAAGATTATCGAAGTTTTCAATCCGTGTGGTAGGATGGCTAAAACCCTGGAAATTTGCATGTAGAGTTCGATAGATATAAAAACAATGCACTGAGGGCAAGTTAGCGATATTTCTAATAGTTTTTGATATTCAACAAAAACTGCTTTTGGCCTAAAATCTTCCAGAATGTTCTAGATTAAGTATTGTTAATAATTACTGTACAATATTGAAATGTCTTTACTAAGATCAACATAATAAACAAGGCAGATATGCTAATTTTGAAAGTGATCTGATTAGTAACAGAAAGTACAGAAGCCAGAAATGAAGCAATTCAGAGGCTACCCCAGACGAGTGGTTCCAATTTAAAAATTCTAGAAGAAAAAGTTTTAAGAACATCAACTTTATATGTTTTTTGTGGATACTATTCACCAAGACTTATTTCAAGAAAAGTTGTCAAACTGGTAGGCTGTATAGAAAAGACAAAATAAATTTTTAAGTAGTCAAAGCACGAGCCAGCTGAGGCCCGAGTTGAGGATTTTTCGGCGAGGAACTGTGCGGCGACCCCCCCCCCAGGGGGCCCACAGTTCTTTTGTGGGTACGTGTGTGGCGCGCACGGGGCCCCGAGCCGGAGCAGCCTTTCTTCTGCCCCAGGCTGCTTCACTTTCCCTCCCGGTTTATGCCTTCGCCCGGAGACGGGCGTATTTCACGAGTTCAGGTGTTTTCTTGTTGTCGTTTCTCTTATTCCTTGGTTCCTTCCTTTCTTACCCTTTGTTTCTGTCTCTCTCTCCTTGTCCTCTCCTCGCCTTCTTCTCCTCATTAGTCTCCGCCTCGGCGTTTGAGACACCTTTCCTCCTTTCTCTTCACTTCCTCTATTCTTCTTCTTTCCTCCCTGTGCGTGTCTGAAGGCCGACCCACGCATTATCATGCGTAGCAGGTGACGGGGTAACACGTAATTCCCCGCCCCGGGTAGACAAGTAGGGCACGTACGTACCCCCTGGTAAAGGCCAGGCCCAGGGAGGGGTGATTACCCGAGCTGGTACCTTCCGAACATGCCAATTGGTCCCTCCGTCAGTTCTCGGGAGGTGTGACCTGAGGTGTGAACAATCACCTAAGGCGGGTAAGCCCTCGGAGAGGGCCCCCACTAGGAAGGAGCGCGCCATCGGAGACGCCGGTAATCACGGGGGACACTTTCGCAATGACTTCCTTCTCTTCTTCACTGACATTGACCCAGAAACGTAAGATAGATTCGCCTCAGCAAAAGAAGACTCTGCCTAATTTGCCGAAATTTCTTGTTGTGTCGCGCACTGATGGAAAAGATTTCACTTCTGTCAATCCTTTCGTTATACAGAAAGGTGTTGATGCAATTGCTGGCCCTGTTAAAACCTGTTCACGTCAGCGCAATGGCTCATTGTTGCTGGAAGTGGACAGTGCTTTCCAAGCCCAGAAACTTATCCGGACTACGTTATTACACACGTTTCCAGTCAAAGTAGAAGCGCACCGCACACTCAACTCGTCATGTGGGGTAGTTTTTACGAGATCCCTTGACGGGTTGTCTGATGACGACATCCGGTCCTATATGTCCGATCAGGGTGTGACAGCCGTCCACAGGGTGATGAAAAAGGTAGATAACCAGCTGACACCGACTCGTACTGTGTTTTTGACATTCGACAGAGTTGACCTCCCGTCGAAGGTCAAAGCAGGGTACGAAGTTATCTCAGTCCGCCCTTATATTCCAAACCCAACACGCTGCTACCAATGCCACAGGTACAACCATACCCGTGAACATAGCCCACATGCAGCAAAATGTGTCACTTGTGGTAGGGACGCCCATGAGGGGGATTGCCCACCTCCGTCCCCTCACTGCCTTAACTGCAACGGCGACCATGTGGCTTCCTCTCGCGACTGCCCTGTATATAAGGATGAAAAAATCATTCAGCAAATTCGGGTCACGGAGAAGGTATCAACATCTGCCGCTCGAAAGTTGTTAGCGAGTCAAAAGCCCACTGTCCTCTCAGCGGGTACATACAGTAAGGTCCTCACCTCAACTCGACCTACTAAGGATTCCAGTACCCAGACTTGTGATTTCACTTTCGCTGACACAGTTGTGCGATCCGCCAGCCCGAAGATTGCCCGTTCCACGTCCCCGCTTCCTCCTGCTGCTTCTAAGGTACAGTCTTCGTCAACCTCTAGTAAACCGCGGGCACCTAAACAAGATGCCCGGACCTTGAAAAAGGAACCCGTCCGTGAGGATTTTCTGCGTTCTCAGGCTTCCCAACCGTCAACTGCCTCTTCCCGCCGTCACTCTTCCAGAAGAGCTGACAAGAAAAAGAGTTCCTCTCCTTCCCCGCCGAGGCGTGACCCATCTGTCGCGCCGTCCAACACTTGCCGGCCTCGGCCGTCTTCTGTTTCACCGGGACGCTCCGTTTGCCGGGCGCCCGGCCCTTTACCGGCGGTGGAAACTGCCCCTCCTGATCAACTCAGGGAGGTGGCAGGCGCGTCGGTCGAACCAATGGAACATGACCCTTTGCCCCCAGACAGCGATAGCAGTGCTCCCTCGAAATCCGGTCCTCAGCGGCCGTCAAGGTGACCCCGCTCGCTACTTGGTTTTTATCCTTATTTCTTCTCGCATTTTTATCATGGCGCTCCTTCAATGGAACATTCGCGGCATTCGTTCTAATCGGGAGGAGTTGAAACTACTCCTTTGATTGCACTGCCCGCTTCTAGTCTGCCTCCAGGAAACTAAGTTGCGTCCACGTGATCGTGCAGACTTTCCACACTACACCTCTGTGCGGTTCGACCTGCCACCCGTGGAAGGTGTCCCAGCCCATGGAGGGGTTCTGATGCTCCTTCGAGACGACGTCTATTTCCATCCCATTTCCTTGCACACTCACCTACAGGCAGTTGCCGTCCGCATCACCTTATCCACACTTACCTTCCCCCTCTGTAATATATATTCGCCATTGTCATCTGCCCTTACTAGGGCAGATGTGCTAAACCTTGTTGACCAGCTCCCTTCACCTTTCGTGTTGGTAGGCGACTTTAATGCCCACCACCCCCTATGGGGCTCTCCGGCACCTTGTCCGAGAGGCTCCCTTTTGGTGGACCTTCTCCACCACCTCGATCTTGTCTGCCTCAACACCGGTGCACCGACCTTCCTTTCGGACACAACACACACTTATTCCCATATAGACCTCGCAATATGCACTCCTCAGCTTGCCGGTCGGTTTGAGTGGTATGCACTTTCTGACACGTACTCGAGTGACCATTTCCCTTGTATCATCCACTTCCTACATCATTCCCCATCTCCACGTCCCACCAGTTGGAACATTTCTAAAGCCGACTGGGGGCTTTATTCTTCCATGGCTGTCTTTCACGATCAGAATTTTCCCAACTGTGACAGTCAGGTCGCATACCTCACAGAGGTTATTCTCACTGCTGCTGAACGTTCCATACCTCGTACATCCTCTTCTCCACGTCGTGTCCAGGTCCCTTGGTGGACTGCAGCCTGCCGCGACGCGCTTCGAGCCCGACGCCGTGCCTTACGCACCTTCCGCCGCCATCCAACTTTGGAGAATTGCATCAATTACAAACGTATGAGAGCGCAGTGCCGTCGTATCATAAACGACAGCAAGAAAGCTTGCTGGACAGCTTTTACTAGTTCTTTTAACCGTTTTACTCCCTCCACGGTTGTCTGGGGTGGCCTACGCCGTTTGTCCGGCATCAAGGTCCACTCCCCGATTCCTGGCCTGACCGTGGAGAACGCGGTCCTCGTGGACCCAGCTGATGTTTCAAACGCATTGGGTCGTTTCTTTGCGGAGGTTTCGAGCTCTGCCCATTACCACCCTGCCTTTCTCCCTCGCAAACAGGTAGAGGAGGCGCGGCCGCCTTCTTTCAGCTCTTTTAATCGTGAAAATTATAACGTCGCCTTTACCATGCAGGAGCTAGATCGTGCTCTCGCCCTGTCTCGGTCTTCTGCTCCCGGGCCCGATTCCATTCATATTGAGATGCTGAAGAACATCTCTCCTGCGGGCAAGTGCTTTCTTCTTAGTACCTACAATCGCATATGGACTGAAGGTCATGTTCCCACAAGTTGGCGTGAAGCCATTGTTGTCCCCATCCCCAAACCAGGGAAGGACAAACACCTTCCTTCCAGTTATCGTCCCATTTCTCTGACGAGCTGCGTCTGTAAGGTGATGGAACGCATGGTTAACGCTCGGTTGGTCTGGCTCCTCGAATCTCGCCGCCTCCTGACTAATATCCAATGCGGTTTTTGTTGACATCGCTCTGCTGCTGACCACCTCGTTACGTTGTCGACCTTCATTATGAACAACTTTCTAAAGAAGCGTCAAACAGTAGCCGTGTTCTTCGACTTGGAGAAGGCATACGATACCTGTTGGAGAGCGGGCATTCTCCGCACATTGCACACGTGGGGCCTTCGGGGCCGCCTTCCTCTTTTCATTCAAGCGTTTTTGGCGGATCGCGAGTTCCGGGTACGGGTGGGCTCTGTTTTGTCAGATACCTTTTGCCAGGAGAATGGGGTACCACAGGGCTCCGTCTTGAGTGTGGCGCTCTTTGCCATTGCAATCAATCCGATCGTGGACTGCCTTTCAGCCGATGTCTCCGGATCTCTTTTTGTTGACGATTTCGCAATTTATTGTAGCGCCCAGCGGACGTGTCTCTTGGAGCGTTCTCTCCAACGCTGTCTTGACCGTCTATATTCCTGGAGCATCGCAAACGGCTTCCGATTCTCCACTGAGAAAACTGTGTGTATCAATTTTTGGAGATACAAGGAATTTCTTCCACCTTCTCTACGTCTCGGCCCTGTTGCTCTCCCTTTCATGGAGACTACGAAATTCTTGGGACTCACGTTGGATCGTAAACTTTGCTGGTCCACACACGTGTCCTACCTGGCTGCCCGTTGTGCCCGATCCCTTAACGTTCTTCGTGTCCTCAGTGGCACGTCATGGGGAGCGGATCGTACCGTCCTGCTTCACCTTTACCAGGCCATTGTTCAGTCGAAGCTCGACTATGGAAGCCTTGTGTACTCTTCAGCACGGCCGTCGATTCTCCGCCGTCTCAACTCTATCCACCATCGTGGATTACGTCTGGCGAACGGTGCATTTTCTACCAGCCCTGTTGAAAGTCTGTATGCCGAGGCTGCTGTATTACCCTTGACCACTCGACGTGACATACTCTTGTGTCGGTATGCATGCCGCCTACGGTCGATGCCCAACCATCCATCTTACAGATTATTTTTTGACGACTCACTCGATCGCCAATATCAGTTGTCTGCGATTGCCTTGCTTCCACCGGGAGTTCGGTTTCGCCGCCTGCTACAACGGCTCGATTTTACCCTTCCTTCCACCCTTCGGTTGAGCGAAAGCCCATTGCCACCGTGGCATCAGGCCCTGGTTCACACACACCTCGAACTTAGTTCGCTCCCCAAGGAGAGCACTCCGGATTTGGTATTCCGCTCGAGGCTTGTCGAACTCCGTTCGCGGTTCGGATCTGCCTTCGTCGTCGGGGACAACCGGTTCCAATACAAGCTCCCTGACTGGTGCTCGAACTTCACGGCTGAGCTTTTTGCCCTCCACCAGGCCGTTTTGTATACCTGCCATCACCGCCAACCTTTCTATGCCATATGTTCAGACTCCCTTAGTGCCCTGCAGAGTCTTAAGGACCCTTTCTCGAACCATCCTCTCGTGTATCGGATCCAACGCTCCCTCCAGTTGCTGGCGGATGACAGCTGTCACGTTTCTTTCCTGTGGGTCCCTGGCCATGTGGGTGTGCCCGGGAATGAGGCCGCCGACACAGCAGCCAAGGCAGCAGCTCTTTTGCCGCGCATGGCTACCTTTTGCGTCCCATCGGACGATGTTCAACGGGCTCTTCGCCGGAGTATCGTGTCGCAATGGCACAGTGTGTGGCTTTCACTGTACAACAATAAATTGCGAACTGTCAAACCGATCCCGACCGCTTGGAGGACATCCTCACGCCCCTCTCGGCGGGAGGAGGTCATCCTGGCTCGGTTGCGGATCGGTCATTGCCGTTTCAGCCACCGTCACTTGCTATCTGCCGAACCTGCACCGCTATGCTCCTGCGGTGAACTGCTGACAGTACGACATGTTTTACTGACTTGTGTTAATTTTAATCATCTCCGTGTAGCCCTTCACTTTCCGTCTACTCTGGAGGAAATTTTAGCTGATGACACACGAGCAGCTGCTCGGGTTTTGCGTTTTATGAACTTGGCCAACCTATCCAAGGATATTTAACCCTTTTAATTGTCTTTTATCTATCGTTTTTAGCCTCTTGTTGATGTTCTGACAGTCACCATTTTTTTGAGATCATAGCGAATCAATGTTCTTGGCTGGGCGCTAATGACCATAGAAGTTGTGCGCCCTAAAACCACAAAAAAATAATGTGCAGCGACAGTGGCGGGGGTACGTAAAGCCCACTGCTGTGGCAGCTCGGGGCCGAGCTACGCCGAATCCACCTGGCTCTGCAGAATGCTCGGCAACTTGACGGCGTCACCCGTTTAACCTCAGAAGTGATAGTTTTCCCGAATCGACACGACGTCCGGGGACGGAAGCGCGAGTGTACGTACAGTGAAAAGAGAAGTGATTTCGCGAGGGATGTACACCGCCCCGGATCGCCTAATTGACTGAAATACCAGTCTCGTGTGCTGTCCGTACGAATGTTTGAACAAAAAGGCATAGGAAGTGGGTCGATAATTCCTCACTTTAAAGGCGAGCGTAACTAAATTGTCTTGATTAGTTTACTTGGAACTTGGGGTAAACATTGCCTTTGAACTGCATCTGTGGCACAATTAGGGACCTTTTAGAAACCGATCTGCCACCCCACATATCTTGCAGACTGTGGAAACAATTACAACAGATTAGCAGAACAAATACAAAAGTTCCGACCAAAACCCACCCTGCCATACCACAAACAGTTTGTGGAAAACTGTATTCCCGAATTGCACGGGCCTGCCGGAGCCCCTACCTGGCCTGGCAGGCCACTCTGGAGGCAGAATGCCAGCTCTGCTCCGGATTACAGCCTCAGACATTGCTGTGTTCTGTGGTATTGGCTCTCAGGGCAGAATGGGTTGCTGTTTCTCTGCAGCCTTTCAGACCCCTCATTGAAAATGTCTGCAGCAGGGGTCCAACTGTTAATAAGGGGGAAGTGGACACTTGCTGTAAAAATGTCCACTAATAAAGCTGAAGTATTAGAAGTTACAGTGAATTCCTGCAGTTTTATGGATCAAGTAACGAGGGTCATTCAGAATCGTGCCAGTTTTGTTACATCAAATTGTGGTCTGAATTTGTTCAAAATACACTAACGGAGGTTGTTACTCTGCCGGCATACGAGTAAAGAACTCTGGGAAATTGCTGCAACCGCCTGACAAATTTTCATTTAGATTTTGCTGACAATGGGTGCACCAACAATTTGAAAGAACCTCAAAAAATCAGAGAGAGATAAGTTGCACAAACATGGGGGTTGTTCCGGACAGCATTATGTGAAAAAAGTCTATCAGGGATCTGCTGTGGAGCAGTCACATCGTTTTGCAGGCACCGTGCCCTGCTGCTGAAGTAGCAGCACTCTCAGCGTCACACATTGGCAATGCTCGTCTCGTCTCATCTGCAAAAAAAGACAACCGGTGGTGTCGCCCATCTGAAAGCCACAACAAACTGTCACCTGTGGCCGCATTACGTTTTCTCAAATTGTGCGAGTAATTTTCCGACCCCCAATACAGCAGTGTTGCTTATTCACAAATCCACTAAAGTGGTAATGCGAATCGGCACCGAAGCTGATTCTGCCTGCATAGTGATCATCCTCCTGTTCTCCTGTCATCTCCTCAGAAACCGGTCTATAAAATTTCACCTCTTTCTGCCTCTTTCTGACTGCCACTTCAGTTGGATGATGGAGATTGTGTTGGAGAATTCCCGTTACCGAAGGACATCTAATGCCAATTCTCGGGAATGGCGTAGGACCAATTTTGTCAGACTAATGGCCACACTTTCACGAACAACAGTGTTTTGTTCAGATTGACCACTGTTACACCCCCACACTTATAATGATAGCTCTTCTTAAACTTTTATTTATTTATCTTTACGTCATTTGGTACTTCATTCCCTAGTATTACTCAACAACTGCTGCATAACTTTCTCTTCCATGACAAAGTATTTTCACGACTGTGACATGTCGTGCAGTAGTAGACTGTTCTGTCACGGCCCAAGAATAATATTTGCAAGCGACAAACCAAAAGCAGTGTGCTTATTGAATGATCTACCTGTGAAAATGTGCAGATTCACAACTGGCAAGGGGACTTAGACCCCAGACTTCAGCACTGCAGAAAATTGTGTTTAGAATAACACCCAAAGAAGGAGGAAACTGTAGTAGACTGTCATGTAATGCAAAATGTAGAATTCTACCATAAGTGTAAAAAAAAAAACCTCTGTTTAAAGTGATTAAAATGTAGCAAAGCTCACACATCCTACACACCCGACAGTTCCCGGAGTGCAGATGAAGTGTTTAAAACGAATTGGAAGAGAACAATGTGCACACCTCACAAAAGCCACATTTTTACATTTAAAATCACTTTTGCATTCAAGCACTTCAGTATTGAAAGTAACATTAATTAATTTCCAAATTACAGTACACATTTGTCATTGTTATAACTTGTCTTCCTCCAAACATATTTCAATATGCAATACTTTGTTTCAGAAAGTATACCACTGAGGGAAGTGTGGTGATGAAATAACTACTGTCTATCCATTTTGTTGTAATCACAATTGAAATCCACAGCTGCACTTTTGATGGCTATTGTAAGGACGGACAGACACGTTGGATGTGTGGGTTTTGTACTGTTATAATTACTTTAAGCAGGCGATTTTTCGCACTGCTGGTGAAAATGGAATGATACATTAGTGTCATTGAAGTTTGTGTAATTTCTCTCTCTAATTTTTTCTTGTCTTATCACATTTTATCGAAGTCATAAACACGGTGTTATGAATCCATCATTTCTTTTCAACAAAATCAAAACGAATTTGGAAAATTGTAAATCAACTGATAAGAAAGCGAGATGACAGGCTGGTAGACTTGTAGCACTCCAAGTAAGATAAGGACGAATCAAAGTGCGTTACTGGGAGTTTAAAGTGCTGTGAGAAAAGACCTATTTGTGTTCGCGTGCACTTGTGTGTGTGTGTGTGTGTGTGTGTGTGTGTGTGTGTCATGGTATTTAGGTTTGTGAGTGATAATGGGAAAAGAACATACAAGGTACTCTGCCGAATTTAAGCTTCAGATTCCCCACTGTGCTAAGGAACATGGATGTAACTTTGACATTGATTTTAAAAAATTAAAAAAAAGTTTGTAGCTGGTGGGCATGTGAGGATAAACTATTAAATTGAGAAGTCGTCGTCCATTTAGAGGACAAAAATGTAAATACCCCACTGTAGAAAATGTCTTACCTTCATAATTCAAAACAGTGAATGTAGTTTTGCTGTTACATCAGGAATGATTTAGGTGCAAGGCTACAAAATAGTCTCGAGTGTCTAGGACATTATCGCAACAAATGTGAAAGCAGTGAATCTGGTCATGCTATAGGGCATTATTTTAAGATTTAACATTTGAACCCCAGCTCTTGTGGGGTGTTTTATGCCTCGTAGATTGACAGCTAGGCACCAGTAACTATTAACACATTACGGTTTTGTTTCAGACGCCGGACTCGGACGTTCTCAAGAAACGAGCAGAGCGCTTCGGTATCACCCCTGAGACGGTATGTGAAGTTGACGAGTATTGTTTTCTGAGTAGTTATGTGGGGTAACTCACTTTATAAAATCTTCTAAGTCTTTATCAGATCATCTGTTTAAAAAAGTAACAGTAGATAGGATACATAATGTACAATGGAGAACAAAAAGTTTAAATTATTCAGCCCGGTGTGAAGTCCAAGAACAGTTTTGTGCATGCCCAAGCTCGTAAGAGCGAGTGTCACCAACTCCAGTGTTTTAGTGTGGCTTCAGTTTGCTGTGTACATCGTCAAATAGAAGCAATCCAGTATTTAAGATACACTATATGTCGAGGTTCATTGCACATTAACTCTGGTATCATTTATTTCGGATAACATTATTTGAGCATGTAGAAACTGTTGACGTATAAGAATTCCACACGGGTACATTTATTACAACGAACCACTTCTCACATATTGTATATTTCCGCAGATAAGACGACCTTCGGATAAGATGAGGTACAAATTTTCATCAAAATTTTATAGTTTAAGCATATATCTGGCCTATAAGACGACCCCCAAGTTATTGTATTTACCCGAATGCAAGCCACACTTTTTTCCACTTTTCGGGATCTAAAAATACACATGAGACTTAGATTCGGAGGCAAAGCTTCGGGAAGTTCCAAAAAATGCCATAAGTAGTTTTCGTGATTGGTACACCAGGATTTCATCTTTTTGTTGCAGTGTTTTCAGCCTGCTTTTAAACTTCCGTGCTTGTAGTGTTATGTTGTATCCTATCATGAAGCCGTTTTTTTTTAACGAAGTTTTTTTAAAAAAGTAATTTCTTCCGCTGAGACAACATTTAATTGTGCCGATGCACATATTACGCGGGTGAAAACACACAAAATTGTCAGAGAACAGAAGATAAAGGATTTTAAAGAAAACCACAGTTATTGCTTATAGATCCGAAATATTTTAACCCTTTCACTGCTCTGGAAGTAAATATACTTTTAATTGTTTCAGTGCGACTCTGGATATATTGAGAAATTATTTTGACAAGCGACATTGTAAAATCAAACTGTTTTGTAAATAATTCTGTTCCTGCTTCATGGCATATAGGTTATCGTATACACTCTTGTCCACTCAATAAATTAGTAAAGCTTGAAAAACAAATATTTTTTAAAAAATTGCACAAAACTTTTTGTATATCTTTCTCCACAATGTAAATTTCATCAGGGTAATATCTCAGATATGCTGCATAGCACAGATATAGCGAGGCTTCAACCTCCAAATGATATATATCGAATTGATACGTTTCGAAACAATTTGTATGGAATAAGCGAATTTCTGAACCGGAGATACGCACTCTATGCTTTCTAACGTACTAAAAAAAGTTTCTTGTTTGTCCTATACCTAACCTAACATTCATATTTATAAAAGGAAGGGCGTGTAATGTCCTAATCTGCGGTTCAGGAACACTAAATCAATTTACAGTTTTACATTTGATATATATCATTTCAGCCCAAGCTACTAAGAGTGTAAGCTTTCTTGTAAATTACCCAGAAAGCTGTACTCTTAGGTTCCTGCCTAACCACATCCTTTAAAATCATGACATATTCATAAAAATCATAACATTTGCATGTTTGATACATATCATTTCCTTACTTAACCACTTCGATATGTATTGTTTGGAGGTCGAAGCCCCATTATTATGCAGCACAACTGTGAAATTACCAAATTAAAATTTCAATCAATTTTTTGTGCAGTTGTATAAGACGACTTTGTATTTTGGGGCCCTTTTTTATAATCATTCAGCCATTATCTTATCTGCGGAAATATATGGTATGGTTCATTGGGCGAGTGGATATGCTGACTGTTTATGAATCCCACTGGAGTCAATTTTTTATTTTTTATTTTTATTTTTTAGACCTCTTGCTGGTAATATTTTAAATATTAATGCAAAAAAATTATGCCAATTTGAAACATTCTCCCAAATTCTTAAAATTTTAGAGATGATTTTTTATTTAAATAATGTGTGTATACAATTATCCTTGATATGGAATAACTCCCTCAAATGAAACTGTTCCATGATTTTAATAAAGAAAAAATTTTGAAAATCACTTTAAAAGCCAGACTATTTTTTTTCTTTTTTTTTTTTTTTTTTTTTTTTTTTTGAAGAGCTATCACTGATGGCGCTATAAAGATTGAATGGGAGAAATATTTCAAATTGGCATCATAGTATTTACATGAGTCATGAAAGGTGTGTCTGTTTTTAAAAGAATGGAGAAAATGGAACACTAAAAAAATAGGCAAGCTATACACTAAGAAATTAAAAACCTGTTGTTGATGGAAAACCGCAGTGAACCAAACTGTTGGAGGCATCATTTACTATCACTATCATTTACTAACGAAGTCTACGGTTAGCTCAATTTTTTAAAACTGAAATTTAATAATAAATTTAAATCTCTGGATCATATTCAGAACAGTTATTTACTGAAGGAATGGAATGAAAATGACTAATACTCCGATCATATCTCGAACAATTGGTTTCATAATTAGATGTAATGGCGGAATCCATTGTGCTGAAAAATAAATTGCATCACAGTTAATAATGTTGAGAAGGAAAAAACTAAAGGAATCAGTTTTCTACTAAATGAGAACACATTCAAAGTTCAGTTAAACTCCAGTGCTTATAATTGAATTTAAAAAAAGCAACATATCTACATAAAACTTACATCGACAAATATAAAAAATAGAAAATGGATGACTTACCCAAAAAACAGGCTCATCGACAGACACAAATTAAATCACAGACAAACACACATACAAGCTTTCACCACTGCTGGCAGCTTCTTCAGGAAAAAGAGGAAGGACAGAGAGGAGAAAGGGAAGGATACAGGTTTTAAGGAAGTGGAAAAGGAGTCATTCCAATCCCAGGAGTGGAAGGACTTACCTTAGGAGACAAAAAGGAAGGTAGACAAATACACACACACTCAAACATATCCACACGCAAACACACCTAGACAGACATTTGTAAAAAGCAAAGAAGGTGGACAGAGATACCACTTGAGGCAGAGGATCTGTCCATATAACCGAGGCAAAGATGCTAAAGATGTTGGGCGGGAATTTGAATTTAGCGGAGGTTGAGACCAGGTGGGCAACGGGAGGAGAGAATAACCTGAAGGGCAAGTTCCCATCTCCGGAGTTCTGAAAGGTCGGTGTCGGTGGGAAGTATCCAGATAACCCAGACGGTGTAACACTGCGCCAAGATGTGCTGGCCGTGCACCAAGGCGTGTTTAGCCACAGGGTGAACCTCATTACCAACAAACACTGTCTGCCTGTGTCCGTCCATGTGAAGACAATTTGCTGCTGGTCATTCCCACATAGAACGCTTCACAGTGCAGGCATGTCAGTTGATAAATCACACGGGTGCTATCACAAGTCACTCTGCCCTTGATTGTGTACACCTTCCGGGTTACAGGACTGGAGTAGGTGGTGGTGGAAGGGTGCATAGGGCAAGTTTTACAACGGGGCCGGTTACAAGGGTAGGAGCCAGAGGGTAGGGAAGGGGATTTCATAGGGATGGACTAGGAGGTTACGGAGGTTAGGTGGGCTGCGGAAAGATACTCTCGGTGGAGTGGAAAGGATGTCTTGAAGGATGAATCTCATTTCGGGGCAGGATTCGTATCTTTGCTGTAGTGCCACATTCAGAGTCCGCTCCAGTCCTGGAAAGTATCCGGTGACAAGAGGGGCACTTCTGGGGTTCTTCTGTGGAAGGTTCTTAATTTGGGGGGATGAGGAAGTGGCTCTGGCAGTTTGCTTCTGTACCAGGTCAGGAGGATAGTTGTGGGATGTGTAAGCTGGGAACGTTTGATGTGGAATGGATGGCAGCTGTCATAATGGAGGTACTGTTGTTTATTGGTTGATAAATAAAAATAAAAAAAAAAATAAAATAAAAATAGAAAACGGATGACTTACCCAAAGGACAGGCTCATCGACAGACACAAATAAAATCACTCACAAACACACATACAAGCTTTTGCAACCGTTGGTCGCTTCTTCAGGAAAAGAGGAAAGAAGGAGAGGAGAAAGGAAAGGATATGGGTTTTAAGGAAGTGGAAAAGGAGTCATTCCAATCCCAGGAGTGTAAGGACTTACCTTAGGGGAAAAAAAGGAAGGGAAACAAATACACACACACTCACACATATCCAAACACAAACACACCTAGACAGACATTTGTGTATATTATAGACGAAAAATTCCTAGCAAGAAAAATTATCTCACACACACACACACACAAATACAAGCTTTCGCAATCTAGTTGCTTCTTGAGGCAGAAGGGAAAGAGAGGGAAAAAATTTGATCAGGGCTTTAAGGGATTGGGTAAGGAGCCATTCCAATCCTGGTAGAGGAAAGACTTACCTGGGAAAAAAGCAATATGTCTGCCTCGTGCGTTTGTTTTTGTGTATATGTGTGTGTGTGTGTGTGTGTGTGTGTTTGTTTACCTCCCCCCCCCCCCCCCCCAAAGGTGAGTCTTTCCTCTCCCGGGATTGGAATGGCTCCTTAACCCACTCCCTTAAAACCTTCATCATTTCCTTTTCCCACCTCCTTCCCTTTTGCCTGAAGAAGCAGCTAGGCTGCAAAAGCTACAAAAAGAAGGAAAAAAATAGGGAAGTTATCATAGGTTAGGCCTGGTTGATTTCGGGATCGGAGAATGTATTGTAGGGATAACTCCCATCTGTGCAGTTCAGAAAAGCTGGTGGTGGATGGGAGGATCCAGATGGCCCGGGTTGTGAAGCAGCCATTGAAATAAAGCATGTGCTCCGTTGCATGCTGTGCCACAGGGTGGTCCACCTTGTTTTTGACCGCAGTTTGGCGATGACCATTCATCCTAATGGATAGCTGGTTTGTGGTCATGCCAATATAGAAAGCTGTACAGTGTTTGCAGCACAGTTGGTAAATTATGTGGCTGCTTTCACAGGTGGCCCGGCCTCTGATAGGGTAGAATAAGCCTGTGACAGGACTGGTATAGGAAGTGCTGGGTGGGTGGATTGGACAGGTCTTGCAGCGGGGTCTTCCCCAAGGATATGATCCCTGTGGCAGTGAGCTGGGTTTCGGGGTGGCATAAGGATGAACTAGGATGTTGAAGTTGGGAGGGTGACAGAACATCACTTTAGGAGGGGTGAGAGGGATCTTGGGCAGGATGTCTCTCAGTTCTGGGCACGAGGATAGAAAATGAAAACTTTGGCGAAGGATGGAATTTAGTTGTTGAGTCAGGGTAGTATTGGGTGACAAGAGGAGCGCTATTTTGTGGATGGTTACTGGTGTTAGGAGGAGGATTTAGGGTGTGTGAGTATATAGCACAGGAGGTCTGTTTGCGGACTAGGTCTGTGGGGTAGGTTCTGTCTGTGAAGGCCTTTGTGAGACCTTCAACATATTTAGAAAGGGAGTTCTTGTCACTGCAGATATGCCGTTCATAGGTGGCCAGGCTGTAAGGGATGGATTTTTGATGTGGAAGGGTTGGCAACTGTCAAAATGAAGTTACTTTGGTGGTTGGTAGGTTTAATATGGACGGAAGTGTGGATGGAGCCATCAGTGAGGTGGAGGTTGACATTCAGGAATGTGGTATGGTAGGTTGAGAAAGACCAGGCGAAGTGGATGGTGGAGAAGGAATTGAGGTTCCGAAAAAAGGAGGATAGGGTGTCCTGGCCTTGAGTCCAGATCATGAAAATATCATCAATGAACCTGAACTAGGGCAGAGGTTTGAGCTTTTGGGATGCTAGGAAGGATTTCTCCAGATGACCCATAAACGGGCTGGCAAAGGAGGGTGCCATGTGGGTGCCCATGGCTGTGCCTATGGTAAACTTTCCCCACAAAGGAAAAGTAGTTCTTAAGTAGGACGAAATTGGTGAGGGTTATGAGGAATGCGGTATGAGGCTTGAGTTCAGAGGGACATTGGGAGAGATAGTGTTCCAGCGCGGCAAGGGAATGGGCATGTGGTTATTGACATAACCTTCCTATCCCCTCTCCTCTCCCCTCCCCTCCCCGATTCGCCGCAGAGCGTGATTCGAAGTGCGGCAGTCGGAGGTGATTGTTGTATGACTGTCTTGCGTGAGTTCTATTATCTTTAGCTATGGCCGATACTGAAAGTGTTGTATTTGTGTCTTTTGTATGTGCCTGTCGCTGCTCGTCACCACGTCTTTGCGGTGAGTTGTAAACTGTCCTTACGATATTATTAATCTCCCCCCCCCCAGGGCGCCCTGGGCTCTTTTGTGGGTACGTGTGTGGCACGCACAGGGCCCCGAGCCGGAGCAGCCTTTCTTCTGCCCCAGGCTACTTCACTTTTCCTCCCGGTTCATGCCTTCACCTGGAGACGGGCGTCCTTTGCGAGTTACGGTGGTTTCTTGTCTGTTTCTCTTATTACTTGGTTTCTTCCTTTCCTAACATTTGCTTCTGTCTATCTCTCCTTGATGTACTTTCCTAGCCTTCCTCTCCTCCTCATTAGTCTCCGCTTCGGCGTTTGAGACACTTCTTTCTCTCCACTTCCTCTATTCTTCTTCTTTCCTCCCTGTGCGTGTCTGAAGGCCGACCCACGCATTATCATGCGTACCAGGTGACGGGGTAACGCGTAATTCCCCGCCCCGGGTAGACAAGTAGGGCACTTACGTACCCCCTGGTAAAGGCCAGGCCCAGGGAGGGGTGATTACCCAAGCTGGTACCTTCCGAATATGCCAATGGGCCCCTCCGTCAGTTCTCGTGAGGTGTGACCTGAGGTGTGAACAATCACCTAAGGCCGGTAAGCTCTCAGAGAGGGCACCCACAAGGAAGGAGCGCGCCATCGGAGACGCCGGTAATCACAGGGGACACTTCCACAATTTCCTTCTCTTCTACTGTGACTTTGACCCAGAAACGAAAGATAGATTCGCCTCAGCAAAAGAAAACCTTGCCCAATCTCCCGAAATTCCTTGTTGTCTTTCGAACCGACGGTAATGATTTCAATTCTATAAATCCTATTGTCATTCAGAAAGGTGTTGATGCAATTGCTGGCCCTGTTAAAGCCTGTTTGCGTCAACGCAATGGGACATTGTTGCTCGAAGCGGACAGTGCCTTCCAGGCCCAAAAACTAATACGGATTTGTTGTTACACACGTTTCCAGTCAAGGTAGAAGCGCACCGCACACTAAACTCGTCACGGGGGGTAGTCTTCAAGAGATCACTTGACGGGTTGTCTGATGAAGACATACAAACCTATATGTCCGATCAGGGTGTAACAGCCGTGCATAGGGTGTTTAAAAGGTAGATAACCAGCTGACACCAACTCGTACAGAGTTGAACTCCTGTCGAAGGTCAAAGCAGGGTACGAAGTTATCTCCATCCGCCCTTATATACCAAACCCAACGTGCTGTTTCCAATGCCACAGATATAACCATACCCGTCAATCTTGCCCTAATGCAGCAAAATGTGTCACTTGTGGTAGGGACGCCCATGAGGGGGATTGCCCACCTCCGTCCCCTCACTGCCTTAATTGCAAAGGTGACCATGCGGCTTCCGCTCGGGACAGCCGTGTATATAAGGATGAAAAGGTCATTCAGCAAATTCAGGTTACGGAAAAGGTATCAACATCTGCCGCTCGAAAGTTGTTGGCGAGTCGAAAGCCCACTGTCCTCCCAGCGGGCACATACAGTAAGGTCCTCACCTCCACTCGACCTTCTAAGGATTCAGGTACCCAGACCTGTGACTTCACTTTCGCTGACACATTTGTGCAATCCGCCAGCCTGAAGATTTCCCGTTCCACGTCCCCGCTTCCTCCTGCTGCTTCTAAAGTTCAGTCTTCATCAACCTCTAATAAACCGCGGGCACCTAAACAAGATGTCAGGACTTTGAAAAAGGAACCTGTCTGTGAAGATTTTCTGCGTTCTCAGGCTTCCCAACCATCAACTGCCTCTTCTCACCGTCACTCTTCCAGAAGAGCCTACAGAAAAAAAAAAAAAAAAAAAAGAGTTCCTCTCCTTCCCCGCCGAGGCATGACCCACCCGTCACGCCGTCCAATGGTAGTCGGCCCCGATCATCTTCTGTCTCGCCGGGACACACTACTGTTAGCCGGGCAACCGGCATTTTACCTGGGGCGGAAGCTGCCCCTCCTGATAAAGTCGGGAAGGTGGCAGATGAATCGTTAGAACCTATGGAACATGACCCTCTGCATCTAGATGGCGACAGTAGTGCTCCCTCGAAGTCAGGTCCTCAGCGGCCGTCGAAGTGACCCCACCTGCTTCTTCCTTTTTATCTTTTCTTCTCATTTTTTATCATTGCGCTCCTTCAAGCGAATATTCGCGGCTTTCGTTCCAATCGGGAGGAATTAAAACTACTCCTTCGATTGCACTGCCCGCTTCTAGTTTGTGTCCAAGAAACTAAGTTATGTCCAAGTGATCGTGCAGACTTACCCCACTACACTTCTGTGCGTTTCAACCTGCCACCTGTGGAAGGTAACCCAGCCCATGGAGGGGTTCTGATGCTCATTCGGGACGACGTCTATCACCATCCCATTTCATTGCATACTCACCTACAGGCAGTTGCCGTCCGCATCATTCACCTTTCGTGTTGGTAGGCGACTTTAATGCCCACCACCCCCTATGGGGCTCTCTGGCACCTTGACCGAGAGGCTCCCTTTTGGTGGACCTTCTCCAACACCTCGATCTTGTCTGCCTCAACACAGGTGCATCTACCTTCCTTTCAGACACTACACACACTTATTCCTATATAGACCTCGCAATATGCACTCCTCAGCTTGCTGGTCGGTTTGAGTGGTATGCACTTTCTGACACGTACTCGAGTGACCATTTCCCTTGTATCATCCACTTCCTGCATCATTCCCCATCTCCTCGTCCCACCAGTTGGAACATTTCTAAAGCCGACTGGGGGCTTTATTCTTCCATGGCAGTTTTTCACGATCAGAATTTTCCCAGCTGTGACAGTCAGGTCGAATACCTCACAGAGGTTATTCTCACAGCTGCTGAACATTCCATACCTCGTACATCCTCTTCTCCACATCGTGTCCTGGTTCCTTGGTGGACTGCAGCCTGCCGCGACGCTCTTAGAGCCCCGATTCCATCCATATTGAGATGCTGAAGAACCTTTCTCCCGCGGGCAAGTGTTTCCTTATTAGTACCTATAGTCGCATATGGACTGAAGGTCATGTTCCCACAAGTTGGCGTGAAGCCATTGTTGTCCCCATCCCCAAACCAGGGAAGGACAAACATCTTCCTTCCAGTTATTGCCCCATTTGTCTGCTGAGCTGCGTCTGTAAGGTGATGGAACGCATGGTTAACGCTCGGTTGGTCTGGCTCCTCGAATCTCGCCGCCTCCTAACAAATGTCCAATGCGGTTTTCGTCGACACCGCTCTGCTGCTGATCACCTCGTTACATTGTCGACCTTCATTATGAATAACTTTCTAAAGAAGCGTCAAACAGTAGCAGTGTTCTTCGACTTGTAGAAGGCATACGATACCTGTTGGAGAGCGGGCATTCTCCGCACATTGCACACATGGGGCCTTCGGAGCCACCTCCCTCTTTTTATTCAACCATTTTTGGCGGATTGCACATTTTGGGTACGGGTGGGCTCTGTTTTGTCAGATACCTTTCGCCAGGAGAATGGGGTACCGCAGGGCTCCATCTTGAGTGTGGCTCGCTTTGCCATTGCAATCAATCCGATCCTAGATTGCCTTTCAGCCGACGTTTCCGGATCCCTTTTTGTAGACGATGTCGCAATTTATTGCAGCGCCCAGCGGACGTGTCTCTTGGAGCGTTGTCTTCAACGCTGTCTTGACCGTCTATATTCCTGGAGCATCGTGAACAGCTTCCGATTCTCCTCTGAGAAAACGGTGTGTATAAACTTCTGGAGATACAAGGAATTTCTTCCACCATCCCTACGTCTTGGCCCCGTTGCTCTCCCTTTCGTGGAGACAACAAAATTCTTGTGGCTAATGTTGGATCGGAAACTTTGCTGGTCCACACAGGTGTCCTACCTGGCTGCCCGTTGTGCCCGATCCCTTAATGATCTTCGTGTTCTCAGTGGCACGTCATGGGGAGCGGATCGTACCGTCCTGCTTCACCTTTACCAGGCCATTGTTCAGTCGAAGCTCAACTACGGAAGCCTTGTATACTCTTCTGCACAGCCGTCGATTCTCCGCCGTCTCAACTCTATTCACCATCGGGGATTACGTCTGGCGACCGGTGCGTTTTATACCAGCCCCGTTGAGTGTCTGTATGCCAAGGCTGCTGTGTTACCCTTGACCACTCGGCGTGACATACTCTTTGTGTCGGTACGTATGCCGCCTGCGGTCGATGCCCAACAATCAATCTTACCGATTATTTTTTGACGACTTACTCAATCGCCAATATCAGTTGTCCGCAATAGCCTTGCTTCCACCTGAAGTTCAGTTTTGCCGCCTGCTTCAGCGGCTCGATTTTACCCTTCCTTCCATCTTTCGGTTGAGTGACAGCCCATTGCCACCGTGGCATCAGGTCCAGGTTCACAATCACCTTGAATTTAGTTCACTCCCCAAGGAGAGCACTCCGGATTTGGTATACCGCTCGAGGTTTTTCGAACTCCGTTCGCGGTTCAATAATGCCTTATTTATTTACACTGATGGTTCCAAAGCACTGACGGTGTCGGATCTGCCTTCATCGTCGGGGACAACCGTTTCCAATACAAGCTCCCTGACTGGTGCTCGAATTTCACGACTGAGCTTTTTGCCCTCCACCAGGTTGTTTTATATACCTGCCGCCGCCGCCATCCTTTTTATGCCATCTGTTCGGACTTTAGTGCTCTGCAGAGTCTTAAGGACCCTCTCTCGACCCATCCTCTCGTGTATCGGATCCAACGCTCCCTCCAGATGCTAGCAGATGACAGCTGTCACGTTTCTTTCCTGTGGGCCCTGGCCACGTGGGTGTGCCCGGGAATGAGACCGCCGACATAGCAGCCAAGGCCGCAGCTCTTTTGCCTCGCATGGCTACCTTTTGCGTCCCATTGGACGATGTTCAACGGGCTCTTCGCCAGATTATCGTGTCGTCCTAGCACAGTGCGTGGTTCTCACTGTACGACAATAAATTGAGAACTGTAAAACCGATCCCGACCACTTGGGGGACCTCATCCTGGCCCGGTTGCGGATCGGTCACTGCCGTTTCAGCCACCGTCATTTGCTAACCGCCAATCATGCACCGCTGTACTCCTGCGGTGAATTGCTGACGGTGCGACATGTTTTACTGTCTTGTGTTAATTTTAATTATCTCCGTGTAGCCCTTTACTTCCCGTCTACTCTGGAGGAACTTTTAGCTGATGACACACGAGCAGCTGCTAGAGTTTTGCGTTTATCAACTTGGCCAATTTATCAAAAGATATTTAACCCTTATAATTCTTTTTATCTATCGTTTTTAGCCTTCTCTTGATACTCTAACTGGCAGTTACCAATTTTTTTGAGATCTAGTGAATCTCTGTTCTTGTCTGGGCGCTAATGACGTTAGCAGTTGTGCGCCCTAAAACCACAAAACAAAACAAAAAAGGAAGCTGCCCCTCCTGATAAAGTCAGGAAGGTGGCAGATGTATTGTTTGAACCTCAGCGGCCGTCGAGGTGACCTAGCTTGCTTGTTCCTCTTTATCTTCTTTTCTTTCTAATTTTTTTATCATGGCGCTCCTTCAATGGAATATTCGCGGCATTCGTTCCAACAGAGATGAATTGATACTTTTACTCAGACTGCACCATCCATTTGTGGTCGGACTTCAAGACACGAAGTTACGCCTGCGCGTTTTTTCCCAATATACCTCTGTGCTCTTTGACCTGCCCCCTTTGGAGGGTATTGCAGCCCATGGAGGGGTTATGTTGCTCATTAGAGATGACATCTACTACCATCCTATTCCACTGCACACTCAACTACAGGCAGTTGCCGTCCGCATCATTCTTCCCACCTTGTCCTTTTCCCTTTGTAACATCTATACCCCATCGTCTTCTGCCTTTACTAGGGCAGATGTGCTGCACCTTGTTGCCCAACTTCCTTTCCCCTTTTTGTTGATAGGCGATTTCAACGCCCACCACCCCCTATGGGTTTATCCAGCCTCTTGCCAGAGAGGCTCCCTTTTAGCGGACATTCTCAACCATCTTAATCTTGTCTGCCTAAACACAGGTGCACCAACCTTTCTTTCAGATACGACACGTACCTACTCTCACTTGGACATCTCGATATGTACTGCTCAGCTTGCGCGTCGGTTTGAGTGGTATGCTCTCTCTGATAGGTACTCGAGCGACCATTTCCCCTGTATCATTCATCTCCTTCATCATACCCTACCTCCGGGTTCCACTAGTTGGAACATCTCGAAAGCCGACTGGGGACTGTTCTCCTCACTGGGAGTTTTCCATGATGAGAACTTCCCCACCTGTGACAGTCAGGTCGAATACCTCACGGAAGTCATTCTCAATGCTGCCGAATATTCAGTTCTACGCACTTCGTCTTCTCCACGTCGAGTCCCAGTCCCCTGGTGGACTGTGGCATGTCGCGATGCTGTTAATGCCCGAAGATGTGCTCTATGCACCTTTCGCCGCCACCCAATGTTGGCGAACTGTATTAACTACAAATGTCTACGAGCGCAATGCCGTCGAGTCATCAAGGAAAGCAAAGGGGCCTGCTGGATTGCTTTTACTAGTTCATTTAACAAACTTACTCCTTCTTCTATTGTCTGGGGAGGCCTGCGCCGGTTATCTGTCACAAGGGTCCACTCACCAGTTCCTGGCTTGACCGTCGCAAATGAAGTCTTCATAGACCCAACCGATATATCCAACGCTTTGGGTCAATCTTTTGCAGAAGTCTCGAGCTCCGCACATTATCACCCCACCTTTCTCCCTCGAAAACAGATAGAAGAGGCACGGCCACCTTCCTTCCAATCTCTCAATTGGGAAAGTTACAATGCCATCTTCACCATGCAGGAGTTTGAATGTGCTCTCTCTGTGTCCCGATCTTCTTCTCCAGGGCCTGATGCAATTCATATACAGATGCTGAAAGACCTTTCTCTTGCGGGTAAATGTTTTCTCCTACGCACTTATAATCGCATATGGATTGAAGGTCAGGTCCCCACATGCTGGTATGAAGCAATTGTTGTTCCCATACCAAAACCAGGGAAGGACAAACATCTTCCTTAGAGTTTCCGTCCCATTTCTCTTATCAGCTGCGTTTGCAACATGATGGAACGTATGGTTAATGCTCGGCTGATTTGGCTACTCGAATCTAGCCGTCTCCTTACCAACGTCCAGTGCGGATTTCGTAGGCATCGTTCTGCTATCGACCACCTCGTTACATTGTCGACATATATTATGGATAACTTTTTGCATAAGTGCCAGATGGTGGCTGTGTTTTTTGATTTAGAGTAGGCTTATGACTCCTGTTGGAGGGCGGGTATTCTCCGCACACTAAATACATGGGGCATTCGTGGCCGCCTCCCCATTTTTATCCAAGCATTTTTACTAGATCGATGGTTCCGTGTACGGGTGGGCTCTGTTTTGTCGGACACCTTCCGCCAGGAGAATGGGGTGCCACAAGGATCTGTGTTGAGCGTGGCACTTTTCGCCTTAGCAATTAACCCAATTATGGATTGTCTTCCGGCCGACATATCTGGCTCCCTTTTTGTGGACGACTTTGCGATATACTGCAGTGCCCAGAGAACGTGTCTCCTGGAACGCTGTCTTCAGCGTTGTCTCGACCGTCTGTACTCTTGGAGTGTCGCCAGTGGTTTCCGATTCTCCAGTGAGAAAACAGTCTGTATAAATTTCTGGAGATACAAAGAGTTCCTTCCACCGTCTCTCCATCTTGGCCCCGTTACTCTGCCTTTCGTGGAGACGACGAAATTTTTAGGGCTTATATTGGACAGGAAACACTGCAGGTCCCCGCATGTGTCCTATCTGGCTGGCCGGTGTATTCGTTCCCTTAACGTCCTCCGTGTTCTTAGCAGTACGTCATGGGGAGTGGATCGAACCATCCTACTTCATCTCTACCGGTCCACTGTCCACTCAAAATTGGATTACGGAAGCTTAGTTTATTCTTCCACCCGGCCATCCATTTTACGCCGCCTAAACTCGATTCACCATCGGGGGCTACGCCTGGCGATAGGAGCTTTTTACACAAGTCCTGTTGACAGCCTCTATGCCGAAGCTGCCGAATTCCTTTACCATATCGCCGCGACATATTACTGTGTCGGTATGCATGCCGTTTGCTTTCGATGCCTCACCATCCTTCCCATCCATCGTTCTTTAACGACTCCCTCGATAGCCGATATGGCTGTCTGCGATTGCCCTGCTTCCTCCTGGAGTCCGTTTTCGTGACTTGCTTTGGCAGCTCAATTTTACTCTCCTTTCCACATTTCAAATAGTTAGGGCCCAGTGCCACATTGGCTTCAGGCTCAAGTTCGCGTTCACCTTGAACTCGCCTCACTCCCGAAGGAGAGCACTTTGGATGCTTCATACTGCTCGCGGTTTCTTGAACTTTGTGCACGGCTCGAAAATTCAGTTTTCATATATACGGATGGCTCAAAGACCAATGACGGTGTCGGATGTGCGTTTGTCGTTGGGGTTGACTGTTATCAGTACAGGCTTAATGCCCACTGCTCGAATTTCACAGCGGAGCTTTTTGCCCTCTATCAGGCTGTACTCTTCATCTGTCCACACCGTTCTCCTTCTTATGTTATCTGCTCTGACTCCCTCAGTGCCATCCAGAGTCTGAGCGACCCCTTTTCAGCCCATCCTATTGTGCACCGAATAAACCGCTCCCTTCAGTTATTAGCTTCTGACGGCCCTCGCGTTCTCCTCCTGTGGGTACCTGGCCATGCAGGCTGCAACTCTCTTACGTCGGACAGCTACGTACTGTGTCCCATCACACGATATTCGAGGGGCATAATGTGTGGTCTTCACTTACTAATAATAAGCTCCGGACCGTTAAACCGCTCCCCGTGGCTTGGATAACCTCATCACGCCGCTCGCGATGAGAAGAGATCATCTTGGCCCGGCTGCAGATCAGACATTGCCCGGTTCAGCCACCGCCACTTGCTCACTGGTGACCCCGCACCGTTATGTTCTGTGGCCACCCGCTGTCAGTGCGCCATATTTTATTGTTGTGTTCAAATTTTACTCCTGTTCGGCTTGCACTACATCTGCTGGACACATTGGAAGAAATTTTAGCTGATGATGTGCGGGCTGTTGCTCGAGTATTGGATTTTATCAATTTGACCAATTTGTCAAGGGACATTTAGCTCTTCGCTTTGTTGTTTTTTATTCTATGTTTTTTACCTGTTTTTATATAGTCTTATTATCCTTGGGTATATCCCAGTTTTGATTCAGGCGCTAATGACCTTAGTAGTTGTGCACCCTAAAAAAAAAAAAAAAAAAAAAAAAAAAAAAATCAAACACATTTATTAATTCCAACCTGTACTTTTCATTATTATATTTTGACCTTTAGCTTTTATATATAGAGAGATATCTCCCGAATTATGGGTGCTACAAAGACATCGTGTACCAGGTTTGTAGAGGGGAATATTAGGAAACTGCCCGCGAAATGTGTTGTAAATTGATTTGGTAGGAAAGACGTAGTAAATTACAACCTCATGCTTTTTAGGGCGAAGTTTCATGTATTTCGACGTCTTTGATGTTATAGCACCTGAACTATGTCATAATACCATATTATTTCGAAGGTACATTCAGTGGTGCATATGGAAAAGTTTGCAAAATACATCACAAATAGAGTTAGGATAGACGTAACAAATCAAAACGTCATGCGTGATGTGGTGGTTTTTCATTAACGTAATTGTTTATTACTTCATACCTCATGAGCTGTATGTCGTACTATGATAATATTTTGAATGTTCGTTCAGTGGTATGTGTGTATACTGTCTGTAACATTTCTCGCAAATACATTTAATAGTGGTCAATCCATATGAAGTGGTACAGGGATGGTTGCTTGACCATTTTTAAATATTTTAATTTTTTTATATGTGATTGCCCTATATTTGAGAGGTTCAAAACAGTTTTTTAAAGTAATTTATCTTGCACCTTTACTGAATGGAGGCCATTTTTATTTGTCGGCACGCGCCGATTTTTCAGTCTGGAGACATTAGCAAAAATTTGAATATCTCGGCACTGGGTTAAGTTACAACATTGTCTATTACACAAACTACCCTAAATTCAAAAATAACCAGTCAAAATGACCTCCAAAATTTGGTATCCAAATTTTCAAAAATCCACTTTTTAGGCCCAATAATAACATGCAAGGAGTAACTTATGAGAGTCTATTTTTTTCTGTAGTTAGATATCATACACTACTAGCCTTATATAGAGCAAGAATACTTACAAATGTTTCCTTAATTTCTTATGAATTTTTGAAATTTAAAAATTTTCATTTTTTGTAAAGTTTGAGGCTAGTTATCTCGGATGGGACTGAATATAAAAATATGATTTTTGTACAGTTTGTACACCTATATGATAGCAATGTACTTTAAAAAATTCGACATTGATATCCGAGTTTGAACAAAGATATGAATTTTTGAAAATGAGGAAATAATTCATATGACACTACAACAGTTATTATGACTGTTGCCTATTTAAATGGTTTATTTTTTCATTGTAATAAAATTTAATTGTGACACAGTGTTAACTAAATATATCACACAATATTCATTTAGTTTATTTATTTTTAATAATATAATATTAAACAGGAGCTTTCAGTTGTGTTCTATTGTAATAAAAATGCCCATTTTTGTTTAGGTTTATTGACAATAAAGAATTACATTATTTCTGGGTGTGGTATTGTAGAAGTACATTACTGCTGGGTGTGACATTGTTGTAGTCAGTTGTTCTGAAACCTCTGTTAGAATGGATGTACATACTTCATCAAGAGTGTAGAATGTGTTATGTGCTTTGTTTTGTGTGTAATTTGTAATTAATTTTGCGAGATTAACCAGAATGTAATAACATGTATGAACAGTGCGCTGTTGGACAGATAACAAGTGAAGTGTGTCACAAAACAGTTTATGGTTCAGTTACAAAAAAACTTGAAAAAAATACTATGTAACATCAGAAAAGGAAATTTGAGGATCATTGTGTCAGTAAAATTACATCTCTCTCTTTAACGTTGAATGACATAGTATCATTTGTTTATGATGGGCAGTGGTGGCTTGCCGAGGTTGAAACAATAAGTTTGGAAAACAATGTCGTTTTTTGTGTATTTTTACCACCCTGCTGGCCCAAGAACATCATTCAAGAAATCTAATAGTGACGAAGTTTGGATACCAATGAAAAAGGTTTTAAGGAAACTTTCAGTGCTTGAACTTACCACAGCAACTGGGAGGTCTTATTCTACATCACAGAAGCTGTCAGAAAAAATAAGCGTTCTTAACATTCACCACCAGGTTCAGTCACATCTCGAAGGATGTTAATTTCTCAATTTATTTATTTTAAATACTGTATGTCAAAATAACAATGTTAATTTCAGCGATGTTTCCACTTTTTGTATATAATTCAGTACCTTGCTTCAATAATAATTGATTATATTCCACCAATATCACACATGAATAGGTAACAGCCATAAGATCAGTTGTATAGTAATGATTTTCTCAACTTCAGTAACCTAGAAACAAACAACTGCAGTACAAGAGTTGCATCGAAGCATTAAAAAAGTACCATACTTGTGTAAACAAGTGCACTATAAGATGCGAATAAATTCTCGAAACTCATTGTGATAAGCAATAAACTTACCTAACTGGTGACTTTTTTCATTGTTTAAAGCATGGAGGTTAACTGCACAACTTACAAACAATTTCAGAAAAACTGTTATATCGCTTGTCAATGACACCGCGAAAAGTCACAAGTATGTAATATGAAATTTCTCTATACTGCTACCTCATATATTCGTAATGCTTGTCTGGTAGTAGTAATAACTGAGGACAGTACACAATCCTCGCCACTCTTTTGAGACAGATGCAGCTCATTCGTACGCATTTGATGTCTTTATTAATAGCGAAAGCCACATTGCAGCACTCATTTCCAAATATAAAAGTGCCGGTGGAATACATTGCATCCCAGGAAATTGAAATCAAATACACTTCACACACAGAATAGATTCTAACCTAACCTTCTCCTTAACCTGACCTAGTGACAAAGTATATCGGATGCAATATGACCGCACGTCGGCCAGTGTTCTCAGTCAAACTTGGGCAACGGTGTTTGATGATGGTTTGTCGGTGCACTGTGAACGCAGCCTAAATCAACAAATGAGAAAGTGAGATGACAGGCCGGATAGCCTTCAACGCTCCAAGTATAAACCAAGGCATGTTATCGGGAATTTAAAGTGCTATATAACATAGACATGTCCTGCGGATTATCGAGTTTTTTCGGACTTCAGTACAAGAGTAATGTGTGTGTGTGTGTGTGTGTGTGTGTGTGTGTGTGTGTGTGTGTGTGTGTGCGCGCGTGTCAGTCTTTTGGCTTGTGAGTAATAATGGAAATTGGGGAAAGAACATACAAGCTACACCACTAAATTTAAGCTTAAAGTTGCCCATTAACAGTATGGAACATGGAAAGCAGGAAGCAGGACGTAAATTTGATGTAGATGAAAAAATTGCACTGGCATGTTTATGGCCCACTAGGTTTTCCTGTGTTTTTCAAAAATAATGAAAATATAAAAAGCTCTAATAAAATATCATGGACAATATGATTACAACTGATGTCTATACATTCAGCACATAATATTCTTTATGACCGACTAAATTATTTGATATTTGCGTTTAGCTTTGACAAACATTCACTATCACTGAACTTTTACCTCTTTAAACTTATTATTTTAATTTCTCTTCCATATTTTCACAATCTTTTTCCGTTAAAATATCATCACCTGTCTTGCCGTGGTTGTTTGTCATCTGGTTTATGTAAAATCAAGTGGCAATGTCTAATCGCTATTATTTTTGCAAATATCTCTGAAATGGTTTCCAGTTATGGAAATGGAAACTTGTTGAGAATTTTCTCTCTATGTTTATTCAATTTTCGTTTCAGATGAATGGTTAAGGTGTTATTTGCAATTAAATTTCCTGCTGTCAAAAGACCACCACAAACGGCTATTTTTAATTTTTCTAACCTATGTTTTGCCCAAAATATTTGAAAAGGGGGGTTCTGATCTCTGGCAGCCAACAATAACATCTGTAAAATTCGGTTGCTGATCATTTAAACGGTCCGACCTAAAAAATAGGAACACGTTACAGGGAGGGGGAGAGAGAGAGAGAGAGAGAGAGAGAGAGAGAGAGAGAGAGAGAGTTTCAAATCACCATTATTTTTGCAAATATCTCTGAAACTATGCGAGATACGAAGAAAAAGACCATTTGTAGAGAATGTCTCCTCTACAAATGTGTTTATTCAATTTTTGTGTCTGATGAATGGTTTAGCCGTTATTTTCGTTTAAATTTTGAGCTGTCAAAAGACAATCTCAATGGCCCACTTTTAATGTTACTACTGTAACCTAAAGTGGATCAAAACATTCATTGCTAGTGTACAAGTGAGGATAAACTATTAAATTCTTCAAATAGTCATTGTGCATTGTAAGAACAAAACTGTAAATATCCCAATATAGAAAAGAACTTGCTTGATGGCGGGAGGAAGGGCATCCGGCCACCCCGTCAATCCTAACATGCCAAATCTGCAATAACAAAGCCGAGCCCGCATGTGCGGGAAAAGGGCTGAAGAGAAAGAAACGAAGAAAAAGTTTTGCTTGACTTGGTAATTCAAAGCAGCAACTGTGGTTTTGCTGTTACAATAGAAATGGTTCAGTTGCAAGGTTGCAATATAGCCTCGAGTTCAAAGTACATAATTTCTTGGAAATTACTCCCAATGAATGTGAAAGCAGTGAATCTGGTCATGGGAAAATACATTGTTGTTTCTAACGGACACTCTGTATAAACCATGAGTGTCTCCAGCTATTCTGTTGACTTCACTTCAGGCTTTCTCCTTTCCAACTTTGTTGTCCCCTTCAGCGTTTCAGTAATGCAACAGGCAGTAGTATTAATGAGCTTGCTGTTGAACATCAGCACCTTTCTCTGCACTATTAGACCACCATGCTCTCTTTTCTCATGAATTAAATGACTAATGTATTTGTTGCATTAAAGTTCTGTTAACTGTCTTTGTCTTTAGCCATAATTTGGGTGCAAAAATATTCAGTTTCTTTCCAGTTCCATGTAATGCTCTTGCACCATATTCTGCTGTTACGTCTTTTTCAGCAGTCCTCATAAAGTCTATATGGTGCTTCCAACTTCTTGTTCATCAGAACAACCACTATCTTTCAATTTGATGAAATGTCAGTCATACCCACTCGTAACAGAGGTGCAAAAGAGCAACTTCTTAACTCTCCTAGATACAGACCCTCACAGACTGCCTGACTGCTGTATAAGAACAAGGCCAGCAGTCTCAATGTAACAGCTATACTGTACAACCCTATATAATATCCATTTTCGTGGGCCGGGGGGGGGGGGGGGGGATCAAGATAAATCGATATCTGGATTGTGAGGGGTAGGTAAATAAGGTTTTGTGTACTTTATTGTTCTCTTTCTCTCCTTCTCCATTTCTTTAAACTCTGCTATTATTGTTATCTTTATATCATAAATAATGAAATGTTTAAATAAGACAAGCTTTGCTTGTCCTTTTGATTTTGTTAAGTCTCCCCTTTATTATGTACATTATTGGCTGACCGAGCATTGCTCGTTTTTTCTTTTTCCCCTCCTGTGATTGCTAATTAAATATTTTGCAACACTATGTATGCAGGAATTGCAATCTTTAAATGAAAATAACCATAAATGTACCTAGTTCAGTGTGACAATAAATATTTTTGTTCAAAATTTTGTAGATATTTTGAAGTGCACAGTTCGGTTACAAATGCAGCTGAAGAAACCCATATCTAAAATCTATTGTAGTGCCCCAGTGGTGACAGTGCTAATCGCCACAGTTTTGAGGATAACATGACTTCTGTGATTTGAAAAACACAAAACTAAATGTTTAACATAGATATATATAATTTTGGAAAAATAGTTTTTACGAAATATACAACTATGTAGGTGAACTTCAAAAGAAAAAACCAGTGTAAATAAAAAATTTCATCAAAATTATTAGAGCCGTTTCCAAGGCAGCTAATATGTGTATGTATTGCTCGTTTAAAGATGTAAGATTCCTACTGTCTTGAGCTATTTTTCTAATTGCCTACCTTTCACGTTTCTAGCTTCTGCTTAAATTAGTATTTTATCCATCATTAATTGTTGCAATTGTTGTAGTTCACGACTATTGTACTTCTTTTGCTGCACATACTTTCTTAGTTTTCGTGTGTTTAATTCATTTCCCTCCTTTTTCCAGGCTCCAAGTTCTGACGTGTTGAAGAAGCGGGCCGAGCGATTCGGAACTACGGTCTCAAGTGTTCTCACAAAGGTACAGTTGGTCTACCTCCCAGTGTTAGCAGTGACATTAAATTTGAAATAATTTTCTGAGCAAGTATACCTTAATTTTGTTAAGCAATTGCTAGTTTCTTTGGACATAGTCCACTGCTATGCAGCTTTCTGCACATTGAGATGGTTTACAAATGTAATACTTTTTGTGTGCATATTTTCTCATGCCATTTTGCATCTGACTAATAATCCACAATTTCTGATTCAGTTCTAGTGGGCCCCAGGAATTTTATTTATATCTTCTCCACTCATCATTTCTGTCATCTCTATTAATGATCTGTTTACATGAAAAAAGCACCTTGGTTTGGTGTCCATTTTAAACTGTAGGTTTTCAAGTATAACATGCTGCTTCTGTCAATTCAGAGCGTGAAGAAAGGCAATGGTGTACCACCTCCAGCAGGGCTGTGAGCAGTAAATACTACTCTGTAGTGCAGCTGTAGTCGTGCACCAACAAGCTTCTCACCGCCACAGTTTCTGTTTTAGAAAATACCTTGCCATAATTATGGAACTTCAGAAAAATTAAACCATTAAGTACATGCACGTCTAAAGTTAAGCGAACTCACACGTATTGTGGTATCGAGGTGGGAAGCACCGCGTTGTCGGCAGAGGAGCGTTAGCAGCAGGTCGTGTCGGCCACGAGAGCCCGTTGGCATCGAACGGCGAAGAGTCTCCTAACTGACAAATTGATTAGGGGCATTTTGACTGGCAGCAACGTGAAGGAACATCTACTGGTAAATGTAGACACGGCAGACTTGTGTACTAATGAACAGGGATGTGCAGGTGGATGGTCCTAGAAAACTCGTGCTGGCAGCCCAGTGCAGAGCCGCACCCCTCAATCTCAGCATAAGTGGCACTATGATTTTGTTGGAGCGTATTTTCCACGAGAAATGAGTGTACCTCAACTTGACCGTGTGAGGCTCCTTTTCCTGAGTGGCACGCCACAACAAAGTTGAACTATTTTGAGGTTCTGTAAGCCTGCACCTAAAGAGAAAGAATTCCAATAATTTTTGCTTAACAACCACAAAAATACAACAAAACACCACATTTGTATGTTCCAAAGGGTTTACCAAAGTTAACTGTTATCTGTGATCCTGACTTTAAGGTATCTGTTGTTGTCTTGCTTCAAAAGTCAACAACTTAAAAAAAAATGCTTATTTCGCATTTATCATTTGTAGACGATAGAAAAATTTAGAATTATTTTTCAAAATGTTCAATTAATGTAAATTCTCAAATGACAAGCAAAGAATTTTTATGTTCAGTGCTTTATTTCAGCAAGATACATTGTACATTACCATAGATGTTCATTAGACATTATAACATTTACTAGCTTTTTAAGTAATTACAGTTCATTCTACCGATACTCAGCTTTTAAACTTTACGATGTATGGGGGTTCTGCTTGCTGCAAAATTATTGACCTGGGGCGTCGTGGTAGAAATAAATACTCGTATGTACAATTTTCACTACTTCTTTAATTTGTAATCAAACTACTTGTTAATCCACCAAATCATTACATCTTCAAAACATACACAATGCTACTGAACTTAGCTGATAGTACTTCCATTTTAAAACGCAGACTGACATAGCTTCCAGAGCACTTCAGAAATGGCAAAACTCGAACTCCCCCACGCGAGGCGGTGAGGCAAATATACAACATTGACAATAATGGCATTACATTATGCATCGTTCATAACAATTGAATATACTAATTTACAATTAAGAAACACTCAAGTAAAACATTTCATGTACACAAAAATAATCACGATATCAAATGAAAACTATACATACAATAATTTTAGATGGCGCATATCTTTTTAAGACTTAATATCGGTTCTTTTTCTATGACAACAAACATCAATGGTAAATGTCAATTAATTTGTTAATGAGTACATCATACATGTTCCAAACATATATTGAACTATCAAATATCTTGGCCATTCTTAAAATAGGTTCAAAATCTCACGTCAGTTAATATATACAAAGAATTTACAATATTGACATCTCGACTGTTACATTAATTAACACAATTAGCTGGTCAACACAACTTGTTTATGAGCCTAACGTATATACAATGCTATTTATTCTCATGACTTTTTGTTTTACATGTCTTTTCTCTCTAGTTCTTGAAATAATGTACAATGATAAAACTATTGTTTATAGAACTGTCTGGAAAGCATCTAAACGAATCTCTTAATGAAATCTATCACTTGTTAACTAATCACAGTATCACCGAGACACTGTCCTACACCGATTCCTAGGCTGGCTATTTCGCTTGTAACTTCACAAGCAACGTATATTACTATTAGACGACACGATTCCGGCTCCGACACAGACGGTATCGTACGATAACATTGAGATGGGAGGGCCAGCAGTAGCATCACAACATCCAAGCATTGTATACTGAAAATATTATCGCATTTTCATTTGCTCATCCATTGTTATGTTTATTAAAATTCATTACTTCAGTTTATTGTGACAGGAATTGTCTTTCTGACGGTGGTGTTCACTCAATGCAGTCATCTCTCTGTTGTCGGCAGTGTCGAAGGGGCTGCCGACATTGTCTCGAGGCGCTCTCATTCGACACGAAACAGATAAATGACAACGTTGACACCATTTAAGTACCCAATTCAAAGTGGACAGTTCAAACATCAGTAACAATTATCATATTAAGCAATGTACATCATCTACACATCTGCAAAAGTGAGTGGTAGGGGATGTAGCGTAAAAGCCCAGATATTTTGTTATGCTACACCAAGTAGCCCAGTGACTGTGTGTGGCAACCTACTAAGAATGCAGTACAGTGCCGGAGCAGCTCTGCACGTGCCAAGTGACGCTCGCAGTGGTGTCGAGTGCAACAGAGTCGGGTAGCGGACTGACAAATCGTGCCAACCGTTCGCACGGCAAAGTGTGGGAGTAGGTGTACGTGCGGACAACAGCGCCGCCTGCCATGTGTAGAGAGAGAGCAGGTGAAGCTGTGGTGCGGGTTTCTTTCTGCAGTTGGAGTGTGAGCCTGTCAGCACACCCAGGGCAGCTGCGAATGTCTGAGGACCTCCCAGCTCTGTGTGCAGTGTGGAGGCAGGGACTGCCCTCACAGAAAGCCACAGCTGGCCGTCAGTGCTTTGCGGGCAGCGGGCTTCCTGAAGAGTAGTGCGTGCCCGGAGCTCTGACTTGAGAACATCTGGCATCCGACATCACCAGACTGTCTGGTTTCAGCAATCGAGGAAGAATGCTGTCTTCTTTGTCTGTAGACATTTGATTGAGTGTGTCACTGGCAGAGTTGAAGGCATCGTAAAGCCGGAGGGTGAAATAGTCCCACTAATCGGATGCAGTAGAACCCCCCTTACACAATTTTCGAGGGATTAAAAAAATATGCTGTAAAATGTGGGAAATAACGTTTTAAGCAGTAAATTTCGCTTATAAAATGCTATTTGCATTTTCATAATTTGTGTGGTATATTTACATAATAGGCCATAGAGTTTTATTTACTATTTAATTTTGCTTATCTTAATTTTTAATGTTTTAGTGCAAAGTGTAACAAATTTCATTCGTCATAATTGATGTTTTCAGCAAACTTTTTTGAATACTGAAACATCACTTGCTTGAATAATATTGTTGTGGGGTGGGAACTATTGATTTGAGTTCAGTTTATTACCATTCATTATATACTCATAGATCAATATGACTGAACAGTCCAAAAAACTCGGTCTAATGTAGACCGAATGGTGGCAGAGTTTGTGAAAATGCCGAGTTATTGAGAATGGTTTTAAAAAAAGGGATAGATGAGGTTGTTTTGTTATAAAATACTTTCTCATTGTTACTTTAGAGTACAATACAAATGATGGAACAGAAACATGAAATAAATGTAAGACAATATCTTACAAATGATAATTGTTACTTACACTCTCGCGGACTTCACAAAATGCGGTTACGAAAAGAAAGGCTGTAGGCAGACTGAGGGGCAGAGGGCGTTCGGCCGCGTCACGTGTGTCATTGTCGTCGACTGTAACAGAGTTCATTATTAGTCCATCACGCCTAAGCTGATTTTAAAAAGACAGTGTAAAAAAAATAATGCACTCCCGTAGTTTTCATCACGATTGTTTTTAGTATGAAAACGCATCTGAAACACAAAAATTTCTTAAATAGAGTGTATGTGGCACAGTAAAAGGTAATGTCTTGGCTCATACATAGCATAGCCTGTAACTGCCATACACTACGATTTATCTCGTATCCTGCATTATGTGCACAGAGAATAATTCCATGGGCTGCGGCCAAGTTATCTGGACTGCTGGGTTACCGAGAGAAGAGTTTTCGTGACTCTTCAATATTGCACAAGTAACAAAAAAGGTAATCCACAGTGCTCGAATTGGTATCCACTTAAAATCGCCTTTCCCCATGGTAATCTAGCCGCTCCTCTATACATACAACTAAAATTGGGTACGTAACTAAATATTCTTAACAATAGCTACCCACGGGGCGTAGCTTAAATTAGGAAACAAATATTACAGCTCAAGCAAGGTTCTACAAAGACACAACCAAGTCGGACAATGTTGTAATTAGAGCCCAGCAACCTTTGGTCCTATGACAGGTCCGATCAAATACATAAATACAAAATCAGCATCTGCACAGGCACAGCAGAATGTCAACATAATAGCAGGAATCGGTGGGAACGCTCATTACCCGAGTCCAGTATATGTGTAATAGCAGCACCAAATAAACCAGGAGTATGTAATCATATGCCACAATTTCCACTGTAGCAATCATGTTAGAAACCTTCCTTCCATTTGTATGTCCAATCTTCCTCGGCTGCCACGACAGGATCCCTTTGGTCAAACTCGCCACCTCTCATCTGGTGTAGTCCACTCGCTACCCTGGAACAGCATCAACAATGGCCGCACGTCAGTTGTTGTCATGTGATCCAAAATATTGCAGAACGACCCCAGTGTCCGTGCGACTGCCTGCGCTGTCTCTCTGCCCGTACACCCATAAAAATGCTTCGTTCCACGACTCGTAGACCAGTGAGGTACCTTTCTGGGGCACAGTTGACACAGTTACAAGGATGGTAACCATTGATGCCAGTTCCTTATACACAAATATCCCACATGCCCAGGGCCTTGCTGCGATGGAGTATTTACTTTCACGCCGACCACCCACTTCCCTACCTAAAACCTCTTTCCTTGTTACCCTCGCCAGCTTCATCATAACCCACAACTTCTTCACCTTTGAGGGCAAAAAATTCCAACAACTAAAGGGAACAGCCATGAGAACCAGGATGGCCCCCTCGTATGCAAACTTATTTATGGGACGCTTAGAAGAAGCCTTCCTGGATACCCAAGCCTGTCAACCCAAAGTTTGGTACAGATTCATTGATGACATCTTCATGATCTGGACTAACAGTGAAGAAGAACTCCAGAATTTTCTCTCCAACGTCAACTCCTTTGGTCCCATCAGATTCACCTGGTCCTATTCCAAATCCCATGCCACTTTCCTCGATGTCAACCTCCATCCGTCCAATGGCCAACTTCACACATCCGTCCACATCCAACCAACCAACAAACAACAGTACCTCCATTATGACAGCTGCCATCCATTCCACATCAAATGTTCCCTTCCTTACAGCTTAGTTCTTCGTTGCAAAAACGTCTCCTCCAGTCCTGAATCCCTGTACCAGTACACCAATAACCTAATAACAGCTTTCACATCTCGCAGCTATCCTACTGATCTGGTTCTGAAGCAAATTACCAGATCCACCTCCTCATCCTCCCAAATCCAGAACCTTGCACCGAATAACCCCAGAAGTACCCCTTTTGTCACAGGATACTCTCCGGGACTGGAACGGACTCTGAATGTGGGTCTCCAGCAAGGATATGACTTCCTTAAATCCTGCCCTGAAATGAGTTCCATCCTTAATGACATCCTTCCCTGTGTCTTCCGCTGCCCACCTAATCTTTGTAATCCCTATGAAATCGCCAAACCACCTTCCCTACCCTCTGGCTCCTACCCAAGCAACCGCCCCCATTGTATAACCTGCCCTATGCACCCTTACACCATCACCTACTCCAGTCCTATAACTCGGAAGGTGTTCACGATCAAGGGCAGAGCCACTTGCGATAGCACCCACGTGATTTACCAACTCACATGCCTGCACTGTGAAGCGTTCTATGTGGGAATGACCAGCAAAAAACCGTCCATTCGCATGAACGGTCACAGACAGACAGTGTTTGTTGGTAATGAGGATCATCCTGTGGCTAAACACGCCTTGACGCCTTGGTGCACGGCCAGCACATCTTGGCACAGTGTTACACCATCTGAGTTATCTGGATACTTCCCACCGACACCAACCTTTCAGAACTCCGTAGATGGGAACTTGCCCTTCAGCTTATTCTCTCCTCCCGTTGCCCACCTGGTCTCACCCTCCGCTAAATTCAAATTCCCGCCCACCATCTTTAGCATCTTTGCCTCAGTTCTGTGGACAGAGCCTCTGCCTCAAGTGGTATCTCTGTCCAACTTCTTTGCTTTTTACAAATGGCTGTCTAGGTGTGTTTGCGTTTGGATATGTTTGAGTGTGTGTGTATTTGTTTACCTTCCTTTTTTCCCCTAAGGTAAGTTCTTCCATTCCTGGGATTGGCATGACTCCTTTTCCACTTACTTAAATCCCATATCCTTCCCTTTCTCCTCTCCTTTTTACCTCTGTTCCTGAAGAAACGACCAACGATTGGAAAAGCTTGTATGTGTGTGATTTTATTTGTGTCTGTCGACGAGCCTGTCCTTTGGGTAAGTCATCCGTTTTCTATTTTTTATATTTGTTTAAACCACCAGCAACGTTTCCTTCTATAATTATCGTACAAATGACTTACCCAAAAGGCAGGCTCGTTGACAGACACAAATAAAATCACACACACATTATATATATATATATATATATATATATATATATATATATATATATATATATAATGAAACGATTATTAAGACGAAAAATTCCTAGCAGGAAAAATAAAATATAAAAAATAGACGAAGATTACTCACCAGGCGAAGGAGCACAGGTGTGACAGCATCACAAATAAATAAATGAATACACACACACACACACACACACACACAATCGCAAGCTTTCGCAACCCAGTTGCGTCTTCAGGCAGTAGGGAAGAAGAGGGAAAAGGAAATGATGAGGGTTTTAAGGAAGGGGGTAAGGAGCCATTCCAATCCCGGGAGAGGAAAGACTTACCTTGGGGGAAAAAATGGTGGGTAAACAAATGCACACATGCCCACACATTCACACAGACACAAGTACACCTAGGCAGACATACTGTAGCTACAGGCAAATGTCTGCCTAAGTGTGTTTGGATGTGGATATGTGTGAGTGTGTGTGTATTTGTTTACCTTCCTTTTTGTCCCCTAAGGTAAGTCCTTCCACTCCTGGGATTGGAATGGCTCCTTTTCCACTTCCTTAAAACCCGTATCCTTCCCTTTCTCCTCTCCTTCCTCCCTCTTTTTCCCGAAGAAGCCACCACTGGTGGCGAAAGCTCGAATGGTTGTGTGTTTTTGTGTGTGTTTAGTGTTCCTATCGACCAGCCTGTACTTTAGGTAAGTCAAAAATCTTTATTTTATACTATATATATATATATATATATATATATATATATATATATTTTATAGAGGAAAAATTCCTAACAGGAAAACTATACGTAAAAAATAGATGAAGTACACTTACCAGGCGAAGGGGCACAGGCAGTAATAGCAACAAATAAACACACACACACACACACACACACACACACACACACACACACACACAAATGCTAGCTTTCGCAGCCTAGCTGCTTCATCAGGCAGAAGGAAAGGAGAGGGAAAAGGAAATGATGAGGGTTTTAAGGAAGGGGGTAAGGAGCCATTCCAATCCCGGGACAGGAAAGACTTACCTTGGGGGAAAAAATGGAAGGTAAATAAATGCACATACACCCACACATTTACACAGACACAAGTACACTTAGGCAGACATACTGTAGAACTGTAGAAAGCAAAGAAGTTAGAAGTTAGACAGAGATGCCACTTGAGGCAGAGGCTCTGTCCAGAGAACCAAGGCAAAGATGTTAAGATGGTGGGTGGGAATTCGAATTTAGCGGAGGTTGAGACCAGGTGGGCAACGGGAAGAGAGAATATGCTGAAGGGCTAGTTCCCATCTCCGGAGTTCTGAAGGATTGGTGTCAGTGGGAAGTATCCAGATAACCCGGACGGTGTAGCACTGTGCCAAGATGTGCTGGCCATGCACCAAGGCATGTTTAGCCACAGGGTGATCCTCGTTACCAACAAACACTGTCTGCCTGTGTCCATTCATGCGAATGGACAGTTTGTTGCTGGTCATTCCCACATAGAACGCTTCACAGTGCAGGCATGTCAGTTGGTAGATCACGTGGGTACTATCGCAAGTGGCTCTGCCTTTGATCGTGTACACCTTCCGGGTTACGGGACTGGAGTAAGTGGTGGTGGAAGGGTGCATAGGGCAGGTTTTACAACGGGGGCGGTTACAAGGGTAGGAGCCAGAAGGTAGGGAAGGTGGTTTGGGGATTTCATAGGGGTGGACTAGGAGGTTACGGAGGTTAGGTGGGCGGCGGACACCGAGAGTGTCTTCCCGCCGCTTTACCTTTACTTTCCAGGACTGAAGCAGACTCTGAATGTGGCTCTCCAGCATGGATACGATTTCCTTAAATCCTACCCTGAAATGAGATCTATCCTTCGTGACATCCTTCCCACTCCACCAAGTGTGTCTTTCTGCCGCCCACCTAACCTTTGTGATCTCCTAGTCCATCCCTATGAAATCCCCAAACCACCTTCCCTACCCTCCTGGCTCCTACCCATCTAAACGCACCGCCACCGTTGTAAAACCTGCCCTATGCACCCTTCCACCACCACTTACTCCAGGCCCGTAACCTGGAAGGTGTACATGATCAGGGGCAGAGCCACTTGCGATAGCACCCACGTGATTTACCAACTGACATGCCTGCACTGTGAAGCGTTCTATGTGGGAATGACCAGCAACAAACTGACCATTCGCATGAATGGTCACAGGCAGTCAGTGTTTGTTGGTAATGAGTATCACCCTGTGGCTAAACACGCCTTGGTGCACGGCCAGAACATCTTGGTGCAGTGCTACACCGTCTGGGTTATCTGGATACTTCCCACTGACACCAACCTTTCAGAACTCCGGAGATGGGAACTTGCCCTTCAGCTTATTCTCTCCTCCCGTTGCCCACCTGGTCTCAACCTCCTCCTAAATTAAAATTCCCGCCCACCATCTAGCATCTTTGCCTCGGTTCTTTGGACAGAGCCTCTGCCTCAAGTGGTATCTCTATCCAACTTCTTTGCTTTCTAAAAATGTCTGGCTAGGTGTGTTTGTGTTTGGATATGTGTGAGTGTGTGTGTATTTATCTACCTTCCTTTTTGTCCCCTAAGGTAAGTCCTTCCACTCCTGGGATTGGAATGACTCCTTTTCCACTTCCTTAAAACCCATATCCTTCCCTTCCTCCTCCCCTTTTTTCCTCTTTTTCCTGAAGAAGCTGTATGTGTGTTTGAGTGTGATTTTTATTTTTGTGTCTATCGACGAGCCGGTCCTTTTGGGTAAGTCATCCGTTTTCTATTTTATATAAGACCAAAAATTCCTAGCAGGAAAAATTAAATATAAAAAATAGACGTAGATTACTCACCAGGACAAATATAAAAAAATAGAAAACGGATGACTTACCCAAAGGACAGGCTCGTCGACAGACACAAATAAAATCACACACATATAAGCTTTCCCAACCGTTGGTCGTTTCTTCAGGAACAGAGGTAAAAAGGAGAGGAGAAAGGGAAGGATATGGGATTTAAGGAAGTGGAAAAGGAGTCATGCCAATCCCAGGAATGGAAGAACTTACCTTAGGGGAAAAAAGGAAGGTAAACAAATACACACACACTCAAACATATCCAAACGCAAACACACTTAGACAGCCATTTGTAAAAAGCAAAGAAGTTGGACAGAGATATCATTTGAGGCAGAGGTTCTGTCCACAGAACACCTGTGCTCCTTCGCCTGGTGAGTAATCTACATCTCCAAAACTGCATTGTGCTCTCACTTCATCTTTTTGACATAACATATTGTGCCCCCTCCAATAACCAAAAGAGCATACTTGCATAAACCGTAATTCTAACGTTTTATAAAACATTTCAAAAAATACTTCCGTACATATTTGGACTGTGCAATAAAAATAAATTCTCGAAATGTGTCAATTTAAGCAGGCCAAACTAAGCTGACTCTCAGCGCAGTGGCTGATGGGAGTGATCGTAAATGGACAAATCCTTTACTTTACAATGCTCCTAACAGTATCATTTTTTTTCACCAGGAACAAAGTTTCTTAAACCGTAAATCGTAGGGAAAATGTAAGTACGTTAATGCGAAACTAGGGTTAGTGGACATTGTGAGGATAGGAAATTTGATGGGATTGACAGAAAATGTTGAAAATGGGAGGAGAACATTAATTCTGGAGACCTGACAGTAAGCTGGAGAGCAGCGCATGGCAGCTGCAGCCCTCCGGCTCTGTCCTCCTGCTGCTGCCCCAGCCCCAGCCCCTCTGTCCTCTGAACTCTTCTGTTACCTTGATTCTGATATCCTTTGTGCTTTTGTTTACGTTTTTCTCCCCCCTCCTCCGTTCTGTGTGTCTGAAAGAACAGCCGTAACACTATGTTTATATGAAACAAGTTCCCTGATAAGAAAAATTGAAGCTGTAAACCGTTTTCTCTGTCATGTTTACATGTTAAAGCCAGAAGTGTATTTGCAAGTCCTATCAGTTGTGGCATCTGGATAACAGATGCTTTTATTTTTGGTTTAATTGGAACAGTTTGCTGTTTTCCTTTACCTAACCCTCAGGGGGCACACCGTTGTTAGTAATACGAGTGGGCATTCGGCGTACTTCCTAGGCCTCTGAGGAATAGCTGTTGTCGCGGTAGAAAGGTAAACGTTTGTGAGTTAAATTACAGTTTCTTTTAATTGGGCAAAGTTGAAATACAAAAGTAGTACTGCAATCGCAACAGTTATTTCGCACCTTGGAATGTCTTTAGCATCCCTTTCCCAGGAATATTATAAAGTGTCATTCTTAGAATGAATATGGAAATTTGTGTATTTTACCGTTTCGTTAACCGTTTCTGGGCTATGTATTGTCAATAGAGCCTCTCTCTTTCACTTGACCCCTAGGTGACACGTGTAGACCTCGTGAATGATTTTACAATTTTTAGTCACATTTGGACATATTTTATTTCATTTACACGTATTACGAATCCGCCGGCTGCAGTGGCCGAGGGGCTGAGGCGCTCCGGTCACGGTCTGCACGGCCACTACGGTCGGGGGTTCGAATCCCCCCTCGGGCGTGGATATTTGTGCCGTCCTTAGTATTAGCTAGTTTATAAGTAGTTTGTAAGTTTAGGGACTGATGACCCCGTAGTTAAGTCCCATAAGCTATACAAACATTTGAACATTTGATATTTTGAATCCCAATAAAATATCAGCAGTGGACACATGTTGATTCACCATCTGAATTGTGTTCTTGTTCAAAATCTGAAACAGTCACTTTATGTGACGACTGCTCTCAGGAAGAAGAGAAGTTACCTCTTTTGTTCTCTATTACGGTGTCGAGCCTCGAATCCTCGTCGAGTAGGTAATCGGGCTCATTGTCGGTCAGTTTTGATCGAATCGTGCACAGAGTGGCGAGAAGCAGATTTTTAGGATGTGCTACATTACACAGCATGTAAAAGACCATTAAATAAACGTGAAGGAACTATTACTTATTATAATGACACACTCGCTGTCTATTTTATTACTGCTCCTCATCTGGACACGTGACAACAAATTACCATTGTGTCAATTGAACCAGTAATGAAGGATCGGTTCAGGCTCGCGATAGTAATAAGACAGTAGAACACAGTGATGTCTATGATTGGTGCATTTTACACACAAGTGCACGAGCTCGAGGGTTAAAGACAGATTCGTGGTCAGTCTGTTATTTATACTTATCTTTCACTGAGGGAAAATGTTGTTGTGTCCATATTACCTGAAAATTTTTAACACCATGAAAAGCTGAACACTTTTAAAAAACTGTCACGTTTACTCTGCCATGAAAATCAATCGTGTTAGTGGAAAATTGCTTTATAGAAGAAGATTTCCAGAACCAGTTTTGGAGTGTTTACACCACCAACAAAAAGTGGATTCGGAAAATCTGTTTATGAAATCTGGCTTTAGGGGGCTGTGTAAATGGGAGAAAGGAATTAAAGGCATTAGCTTTCTATGGGGCCCCGAGTTACATTAGTGAGGAAAGTTAGGAACTAACTTATTTGAATTCTGTGGTAGCACCAGCGGATGACTACAAAGTTACTCTTTCGGGTTAATAAGCGCAGTAGTGATGCCAAGAAATGATGATATTCTGCTACCGTGAAATTTAGAGTTCCACATCTGACAACACAGTCGACCTCACAGTTCCACCCGTTCTACCACTAGATGGCTCTTGCGGTAGACCTGTACCTTTTGCAGCAGATTGCCGTCTAATACCCACTTTACATGTGAAAACCCCTAATTGCTTCAATCACTCTTAACAACTATGTACACATATGGTTTTTATTTGTGTACATCTCTGGAAATGCCCTTTTTGAGTTATATGTTTCATTGGCCACCTTGTATAATTAATGTTAAAATTGGCACTTCAATTTCCGTGTTCAGGAATTTATATAATGGTTTTCTGAAATATTATTTTCATTCAAAACTTAACTGCACTATGAAAAACAACTGTATAAATATGGTACATTAATTAATTAAAGTAAATGTTAAGTATCAGTTTTATGTATATGAACTGAGATATTTATATTATGAAATTTAAATTTATTTAATGTGTAATGCTGCTTGAAATAAAATGGAAAAAATTAAGTAGTAGTGGTAATAGTTATCGGGTCGCAAAATTTGCTTAACCCCCCCCCCTCCCCGGTTCGTGCCTTTGCCCAGAGACGGGTGTCTGAGTAACTGTAGGTCATCCCCTTTTTTACGCTTTTCTTTTCCTACTGGTCCTTCCTTCCTTTCACTCGCTTTTTCCGCTCATTCTTCTTACTCTGTTGTTCCTACCTTGGAGCCATCCATACCATCTCCACTTCAGCGTTTGAGATTCTCCCTTTTCTATCTCCCTCTCTCCATCCTCTATTCTTCTTCCTTCCTCCCTGTGCGTATCTGAAGGCCGACCCACGCATCCCCATGCGTAGCAGGTGACGGGGTAACGCGTAATTCCCCGCCTCGAGTAGACAAGTACGGCATGTACGTACCCCCTGGTAGAGGCCGGGCCCAGGGAGGGGTGATTACCCAATCTGGTATCTTCTGACCATGCCGATTGGTCCCTCTGTCTGTTTCTCGGCAGGTGTGAACAATAACCTAAGGCGGGGTAGCCCTCAGTGAGGGTCCCCATTAGGAAGGTGCGCCCCATCGGAGACGCCGGTAATCATGAGGGACACTTCCGCAGTGACGTCTCTCTCTTCCCTTTTGACTTCGACCCAAAAACGAAAGTTGGATGCCCCTCAAACAAAGAAAATATTACCAAACGTTCCTAAGTTTCTGATTGTTACCCGTACTGATGGTCATGATTTCTCTAAGGTCAATCCCTTCATAATTCAGAAGGGTGTAGATGCCATTGCAGGTCCGTTGAAGAAATGTTCTCTACAACGTAATGGGAGTTTGCTGTTAGAAACAGATAATGCCTTTCAGGCTCAAAAACTGATCCGAGCTACGCTTTTGCATACCTTCCCGGTAAAAGTCGAAGCCCACCGTATCCTTAACTCGTCACGTGGGGGTGGTCTACTCTCGATCACTCGAAGGGTTATCGGACAAGGAAATATAGGACTATTTGACTGATCAGGGCGTCATAGCTGTCCATAGGGTTAAGAAAAAGGCTGATACAGGTTTGATACCAACCCAAACCGTATTTTTGACTTTTGACAAGGTGGATCTCCCTTCCAAAATCAAAGCAGGCTATGAAATCATATCAGTTCGCCCCTATATCCCGAGTCCCACACGATGTTACCGGTGCCACAGGTATAATCATACCCGTGAGTCTTGCCCTCATGCAGCCAAATGTGACACCTACGGCAGGGACGCTCGTGAGGAGGACTATCTGCATACATCGCCTCACTGCATCAACTGCATGGGCAACCATGCTGCTTCATCCAGAGACTGCCCTCTTTACAAGGAGGAGCGGGTAATCCAAGAAATAAGAGTACGTGAAAAAGTTTCGAACTCTGCTGCGCGGAACATACTAGCCGGTCGAAAGCCCGCTGAACTCCCAGTGGGTAAATACAGCGCTGTGCTTGCCTCTCCTCGCCCTACTAAGGAGGTTGGCACACAAACGTGTGACCTTACTTTTAGCGACACGGTTGTCAGATCGGCCAGTCCAAAGATTGCCCGATCAACCTCTCCACTCACTTCCTCTCACCGAAAATCAGTCATCAGCAACTCCTACCATTTAACGGGCATCTGCATCGAATGTCCAGACTTCCAGGAAAGAGCCTTCCCATGAAGATTCCTTAAGATCCGAGCCTGCACAACCTACGTCTGCGCACACAACTCATCGTCATTCCTCCAAGAAGGCAAACAGAAAAGAGAGTTCCTCTCTTTCCCCGCCACGGCGCGACTCGACTGTCACGCCATCTAGCAGTGGCACCCCTCGGTCTTCCTCTGTCTCTCCAGGGCACGCTATTGCTGGCCGATCATCCGGCCCTCGACTGGCGGAGGAAGCTGCCCCTGCCATTAAATCCAGGCAGGCGGCGGAAACTCCAGATGAAGCGATGGAACATGACCCTTTACCTACAGATTCCAGTAGCAGTGTTCCCTTGAAGTCAGACCCTCAGTGGCCAGCGAGGTGATCTCCTCTAGCTTTTCTTCTCTATCTTCTCACCTTATGGATCTCCTTCAATGGAATATTTGCGGCATTCATTCGAATAGAGAAGAATTGAAACTCCTACTCAGACTGCACCGTCCATTCGTGGTCGGACTTCAAGAAATGAAGTTACGCCCGTGCGACAACATAGTTTTTACAGAATACACCTCCGTGCTCTTTGACCTGCCCCCTGTGCAGGGTATTGCGGCCCATGGAGGGGTTATGTTGCTCATTAGACATCACATCTACTACCATCCTATTCCACTGCACACTCAACTACAGGCAGTTGCCGACCGCATCATTCTTCCCACCTTTTCCTTCTCCCTTTGTAACACCTATACCGCATCGTCTTCTGCCTTTACTAGGGCAGATGTGCTGCACCTTGTTGCCCAACTTCCTTCCCCATTTTTGTTGATAGGCGATTTCAACGCCCACCACCTCCTATGGGGTTCTCCGGCCTCTTGCCAGAGAGACTCCCTTTTAGCAGACATTCTCAACCATCTTAATCTTGTTTGCCTAAACACAGGTGCACCAATCTTTTTTTCAGATACGACGCATACCTACTCTCACTTGGACCTCTCGATATGTACTGCTCAACTTGCGTTTCGGTTTGAGTGGTATTCTCTCTCTGATACATACTCGAGCGACCATTTCCCCTAAATCATTCATCTCCTTCATCATACCCTACCTCCGGGTTCCACTAGTTGGAACATCTCGAAAGCCGACCGGGGACTGTTCTCCTCACTGGCGGTTTTCCATGATGAGAACTTCCCCACCTGTGACAGTCAGGTCGAATACCTCACGGAAGTCATTCTCAATGCTGCCGAATATTCAGTTCTACGCACTTCGTCTTCTCCACGTTGAGTCCCAGTCCCCTGGTGGACTGTGGCATGTCGCGATGCTGTTAATGCCCGAAGATGTGCTCTATGCACCTTTTGCCGCCACCCAATGTTGGCGAACTGTATTAACTACAAATGTCTACGAGCACAATGCCGTCGAGTCATCAAGGAAAGCAAACGGGCCTGATGGATTGCTTTTACTAGTTCATTTAAGAAACTTACTCCTTCTTCTGTTTTCTGGGGGGGGGGGGGGGCCGCTGCGCTGGTTATCCGGAACTAAGGTCCACTCCCCAATTCCTGGCTTGACCGTCGCAAATGAAGTCATTGTGGACCCAACCTATATATCCAACGCTTTAGGTCAATCTTTTGCAGAAGTCTCGAGCTCCACACACTACCACCCCACCTTTCTCCCTCGAAAACAGACAGAAGAGACGTGGCCACCTTCCTTCCAATCTCTGGATCGTTAAAGTTACAATGTCACCTTCACCATGCAGGAGCTTGAACATGCTCTCTCCGTGTCCCAATCTTCTGCTCCAGGGCCTGATGCAATTCATATACAGATGCTGAAAGACCTTTCTCTTTGCGGGTAAATGTTTTGTCCTCCGCACTTATAATCGCATATGGATTGAAGGTCAGGTCCCCACAGGCTGGTGTGAAGCAATTGTTGTTCCCATACCAAAACCAGGGAAGGACAAACATCTTCCTTAGAGTTATCGCCCCATTTCTCTTATCAGCTGCGTTTGCAACGTGATGGAACGCATGGATAATGCTCGCCTGATTTGGCTACTCGAATCTCGCCGTCTCCTTACCAACGTCCAATGCGAATTTCGTAGGCATCGTTCTGCTATCGACAACCTCGTTACCTTGTCGATCTATATTGTGGATAACTTTTTGCATAAGCGCCAGACAGTGGCTGTGTGGTTTTTTTTTTTGGAGAAGGCTTATGACACCTGTTGGAGGGCAGGTATTCTCCGCACGCTCCATACATGAGGCTTTTGCGGCCGCCTCCCCAATTTTATTCAAGCATTTTTACTAGATCGGCTGTCCATTTTATGCCGCTTAAACTCGATTCACCATCGGGGGTTGCACCTGGCAATAAGAGCTTTTTACACAAGCCCTGTTGACAGCCTCTATGCCGAAGCTGCTGAATTCCTTTACCATATCGACGAGACATATTATTATGTCGGTACGCGGACATTGCCGGTTCAGCCACCGCCACTTGGTCACTGGTGACCCCGCACCGTTATGTTCTGTGGCCACCCGCTGTCGGTGTGCCATATTTTATTGTCGTGTTCCAATTTTACTCCTGTTCGGCTTGCACTAAATCTACCGGACACACTGGAACAAATTTTAGCTGATAACGCGCGGGCTGTTGCTCGAGTATTGAATTTTATCACCTTGACCAATTTGTCAAAGGACATTTAGCTTTTCCCTTTGTTGTTTTTTATTCTATGTTTTAGCTGTTTTCTATAGTCTTATTATCCTTGGTTATATCCCAGTTTTGTTTCGGGCGCTAATGACCTCGGCAGTTGTGCGCCCTGAAACCACAATACACCCCCTTCACACAATATCCCTCCTCCTCTCCTCCTCCTCCTGTTGACGAGGCACTAACATTGTACATAAATTTGGGACAAGAATTTCTGCCCATAGGTAATCTTTTATGGTTTTCATTGGTGGGGTAAATTTATTGATGTAAATATAAAAATTGTTTTTGTAAGGGTACATAATAGATTCTGAACACCCACATTATTATTTCTCATTTTCTAAATTTCTATTTTATGTTTACATAACGGGTCCTGAAAACCAGCTTGTACTACCAAACACAGTCACATTAATTACAAGCTTTCTGAAACATACTTTGTCCCCTTATTTGTATTCACTTTCAGGCTGTCTACTGCTCACTGAAGGCCAATGGTAGAGTGCTCTATACCTGAAGAGCACACAAACTTTCATAAACAACGCCAATTTCTTGAGACCAGCTATTTTCTTCTCACTTAACACAGATTTTGTATGCTGCTGCAGTTGATTTTGGATTAATCATTATGTAAACAAGATGTATGGATCGTTATGCTTCCAATGAGCAGTTTTTCTATCACATTTCCATTGCACACACTGTTGTATTCAAAGTCCATAAATTCTAATACATTCCTTGTTTCCAAAAATAAGACATTCCATTTGTAAAATTTTGTCCACCAATTTTTGACGTCTATTTTACATTCTGTTGAAACAACTGCTACCTGTTATTTTTGTTGTTGTTGTTTGGATGTTTTAGGGGGACAAAACTATGAAGTTTGATTCCATTACTTTGAGGAGCTCCACGACCACACAATGATGAACTCACAAGATGTAATTAGCAGCATTGGCCGTTAATGTTTTATTTTAAAAAACCACAGATCGATTTCGATCACATAATGATCATCTTCAGTGTCCTTCCAACGAGCATATGCATGCCCTGAACGCAACTGCAACGGTAATTTGCAGTCAAATTGCAAATTACCGTTGCAGTTGTGTTCAGGGCATGCATATGCTCGTTGGAAGGACACTGAAGATGATCATTATGTGATCGAAATCGATCTGTGGTTTTTTAAAATAAAACATTAACGGCCAATGCTGCTAATTACATCTGGTGAGTTCAAAACTATGAAGGTCATCAGTCCCCCATGTTGTTTTTGTAAGGTGCTTGAACAACAAGAAATTGTTAAAATCTGCTTGATGCTGTACGTTCTATCAACAGTTCGACTTTAATCACTGCAATGTCCCTGTCACTGGGATAAAAGTGATAAATTGTGACTAAGCACTGAGATCCTGTAACTGGTAAGATTCTTCAAGGCAAAGTATTATTCTTATTCTGCTCTGGACGTGTATTTTATGTTTCATGCAAACTCGGTCGTATATAAACCGGCAGAAAGCGCAAACTTCTTCACGACTCTATTGTGTTTAACAATGAAAAATTTGTGTGCGTACAGCTATGATATTTTTTGATATCAAAAAACACTACCCAATGTTGGCTGCAAAAATAGCATTAGTTCTGGACTAGTGTTGTTTCTCCTTTCACTTAGGTATGTCATTTTTCCTTTGAGGAAGCATCAAAATATGGCTTTCAACTCTTAACTTGATGTAGCCAAAATGTGGACTATTGTTTCTGCAATCAGTATTTCAATTTAACAATGAAATGTTCAGGTCGGGATCTCAGTAATACGAGGATAGGTGGCAACTCACCGTGAAGATGACAGGCACGTAGGAAACACAATGAAATTCACACAACTTGAATTTTTTAGCCACAGTCTTCATCAGCAAAAGAGCATTCATATCTTCACACCATCACTTGAGCACAAGTCGTTCACGTATTACCAGTGTCTCTGGCCATTACAACATCTTAACAGTGAATGGGAAGGGGAGGGCGAGGGGAGGATGTGTGGCAAGGATGGGGATGGAACGTTGCACACTGCATAAAGGCAGTGATTAGTTGTATTCAATAAAGTGTTAGTGCCCACCTGAGCTCTCGCTCAGACTTGCATGTGCACACGCATCCCCCCCCCCCCCCAACTCTCTCTCTCTCTCTCTCTCTCTCTCTCTCTCTCTCTCTCTCTCTCTCTCTCTCTCTCTCTCTCACACACACACATATATATATTACAAAAATAATAATACAAAAAGGTGTCACATAATACAATGTGAGTTGGTTGGGGGATATAGGATAGTGAGTGGTAGAGGGGGGGGGGGGGGCTGTTAGACATGGGGTGTAGAGAGATCAGTTATCTTAGCTTGAGGCCAGGGATGGTGTTGGACCGCAGAATGTGTTGTAGGTACGACTCCTACCTGTACTGTTCAGGGGAGGTGCTGGTGGGGGAGGAGCCAGATGGCGTGGGTTGTAAAGCAGCCATTGAAATAGTGTGTTGTGTTCAGTTGTGTGCTGTGTCACAGGATGTCCATCTTGCTATTTGCCACCATTTGGCAGTGGCCATTCATCCTGGACAGCTGGTTTCTTGTCATACCAATGTAAAACACAGTACAATGATTGCAGCAGAGTTGGTAAATCACATGGCTGTTTTCAGAGGTAGCCCTTCCTCTGGTGGGGGTAGAGTAAGTTCAAATGTTTGTATAGTCTATGGGACTTAACTACGGGGCCATCAGTCCATAAACTTACAAACTACTTATGAACTATCTTATACTAAGGACGGCACAAATATCCGTGCTCGAGGGGGGGGGGGATTCGAACCCCCGACCGTAGTGGCCGCGCAGACCGTGACTGGAGCTCCTCAGTCCCCTCGGCCACCGCGGCCGGCGGTAGAGTAAGTCCGTGACGGGACTGGAATAGGAAGTGCCGAGTGGATGGGTCGGTAAGCATTTGGGATTAGCAGGGCACGGGGATGGTTTCGGATGTTATGGAGGTTGGGTGTGGGACAGAACTCCAATTTAGGGATGAGTGATGAGTCGGAAGGACCTAGAGCAGGATGTCCCTTATTTCAGGGCCCTGCCCTGGTGGAGGATGTGGTTTAGTTGTTCCAGTTCAGGGTGGTACTGGGTGACAAGAGGGACACTCCTTTGAATCTGATTATTGGAAGTGGAGCGATTGGTGGTGTGTGGCGATATGATATGGAATACCTGTTTGCCCTCAGCATGTGGAATAAAGGGCTTGTCATCACTGCAAATTTGCCATCCATGAGTGGCAGGACTGTGAGAGAGTGAACTTTTGATGCTAATAGGATGGTATCTGTCAAAGTGCAGGTACTGTTGGTAATTAGTAGGTTTAATGTGGACAGAGGTGTGGATTTAGTCATCAGTGAGTTGGTATTACAGGAAGGTGGCATGCTGTTGAGGAGGACTAAGTGAAATTGATGGGAGAGGGGGAGTTTAGGTAGTGAAGGAATAAGGATAGGGTGAAGTGAACCTGAACCTGACTAGGGGTTTGGAGTTTTGTAAGGTTTCAAGGCAGCTTATAAATAGGCTGATATAGGAGGGTGTACCACAGATTTGATTGTAAACTTTCCTTCAGCAAAAATAGTTGTTTATTAGGGCAATTGGTCAGGGTTATGAGGAATGAGATATTGGGCTCGGAGTCTTGAAAGAGTGGTTTTTAAGTAGTGTTCGAAAGTGGCAACACTGTGGTACTGTGGGTTGGGGTGGGAAAGGGGGCGTGGTGGATATGTGTAGGGAACTGGTGCGAACAGTTTGTAACCATACAGCTAAGCCAGAGGCAGAACAGTCAGTGAAGATGTGGGAAGTAAGTTGTGTAGTTGCACACTTTTGAGAAGTGGCATGAGGGAATACCATGAAAAACACACTAAAGAACCTGACCAATTTTTGGGCGGGGGGGGAGTATGGGGTCTGGGAGCATTCTAAGGTCACTTTAGAGTGATTTCCTCCAATATCTGTAAAACAGTGGCCTCTAGGAAAAAATATTCTTGTAAAAGATCAAACATTAGTTTAAATTTCTTACTAATTGATGCACGAAGACTGAGTGTAGAAAAGTTCTCACAAGGTGCACCTGCTGTTCAAGTTCACATAGATTTAGATTGGCAGAATGAGGACACCAGTCTACTTTTGCATCATTAATAACATGTCCTATTACTGTCATAAAAGCACTAGTTGTTTTTGGGCAAAGAGAAGCAAGTATTTATGTTCAGAGGTTTTTTTTAAGCGAGGGAACTTTTTTTTTTTTTTAAATAATGAATGCTGCAGCAGTCACTTTTATTCTGTTTCACCCATACAAGATCTTGTACATAATGCTTTCTCGTTCTGCCTGCCTTGTCAAAAGTAATTTTGTGACGTCCTCTCACCACAGGCGGAGCTGGAGGAGAAGAAGCGGAAGAGGCAGGAGCGCTTCGGCCCGGTGACGTCAGAACCTGCACCTGCAATCAGTCCAGTGACGGTCGACAAGAAGTTGACGAGTGTCAGTGTAGAGGAGCGCAAACGGCTGCGCGCACTGCGCTTCCAGGCCAAGTGAGGGGCGAGCGGCCGACTCGTAAACGTACCTGATGCCGGGGGATTCGTTTCTGACTGTACCGACCAGTGACTGTACAAATAAATACATTTCTATTGTTAACTATCACATTTCTATTGCTTGAAAATCCCTCACCTGGCAACTACCACAGGAGTTTGCTGTTAATTGTGTTCCGTATTGACTCGACAAGTGTATTATGAATATTAGAAGAACCCCCTCTTCTTATTTCTATTTATTTTTTAATATAGAAAAGATCAGACTCCTTGCAATATTTCTATATCTAATGTAATCTGACTTCTCAAATTTACAAACTCTGTTATTTATGTTAATATTTGTGGTATGTTCTTAGATTACTTAAATCTGATAACCAACTAGTTTGTTGTCAAAAGCTGCAGGAAGTAACCGACTAGTGTTCTGCTTTGTAATATAAGCTCCACTGTCTTTGTCACCATTGTACATCAACTTGTATTCTTTTTGAGTAGGTGACGCCTGCAGATGCTAAATTCCTTCATTTCCAGGACCTTTGACTGGATAATTTCCCTAGTTATTGGGAAGCCTTAATTAAGTTTCTTTCAAACTAACTAACCGACCTGCTGCTCCAGTTCCTTACAATCTTTTCTAATTGTGCCCCCTGAATGTTTGGCGTGTACAACTGGTGATCTATAATTTTTCATCTTCACCACTTACGAACATATGCTTCCGAGGCATAGAATGTTCTTTTTGCTTGACCATTGTTTGTGACTCTGCTCCATAGATAGTGCAATATTAATTTTAAGGTAGCAATTGTCTGCATGGACATGAATCGGTAATGAACTGCGAACTTGTAGGTCCATCATAGGTTCACTACTGTGATTTGCATCTATTACCATTCATTACAATCTACTTTTTTACAGTATCAATATACGTAAAAAATAGATGAAGAACACTTACCAGGCGAAGGGGCACAGGCAGTAATAGCAACAAATAAACACACAGACACACACACACTCAAAAATGCTAGCTTTCGCAGCCTAGCTGCTTCATCAGGCAGAAGGGAAGGAGAGGGAAAAGGAAATGATGAGGGATTTAAGGAAGGGGGTAAGGAGCCATTCCAATCCCGGGACAGGAAAGACTTACCTTGGGGGAAAAAATGGAAGGTAAATAAATGCACATAAACCCACACATTTACACAGACACAAGTACACTTAGGCAGACATACTGCCTAAGTGTACTTGTGTCTGTGTAAATGTGTGGGTGTATGTGCATTTATTTACCTTCCATTTTTTCCCCCAAGGTAAGTCTTTCCTGTCCCGGGATTGGAATGGCTCCTTACCCCCTTCCTTAAATCCCTCATCATTTCCTTTTCCCTCTCCTTCCCTTCTGCCTGATGAAGCAGCTAGGCTGCGAAAGCTAGCATTTTTGAGTGTGTGTGTGTCTGTGTGTTTATTTGTTGCTATTACTGCCTGTGCCCCTTCGCCTGGTAAGTGTTCTTCATCTATTTTTTACGTATATTTTTTCCTGTTAGGAATTTTTCCTCTATAATATTTTTACAGTATCAACTATATAAGAAACATGAATAACAATATTATATTGTTCTCTTTGTTCCGTGGTGCTACATTAGTAGAAATAGAACCAATTTGGGCTAACAGTACACTTCATACTTTATTACCAACATTGCAAGTCAACAGTGCTGTGAAGTTGTAACTATTTTACTGCCATTGTTAGAACTAGTGTTTAATGTGTTATGGTCTTTTATGGTGTTCTGTGTGAACATATTTATTATAATTTTTCATCCCTACCCCTGTGAACCTGTTGTATTGTCCAAAGGACATGCAACTCTACTGTATGGTTATGTGATGGTGTCGTCCTCTCAGGTAAAACATTCCAGAGGTAAAATAGTTGCCCTTTTGTTCTACTTGGGGAATGTTCTCATTAGAAAAAATAAAACTGACCTCCTACAGATTGGAGTTCTTAATCAGAAAGGTAAGTAACAAATTTTGTAAAGGAAAATGGATAGGTTCAAGTTAGATGTAGTGGGGATGAGTGAAGTTTGATGTTAGGATGAACAGGCTTCTGGTGAGGTCACGGTGGTGATTGTGGTGGTGGTGGTGGTGGTGGTGGTGGTGACGATTAAGATTGACGACGGTGTAGCATTTGTGGCTGGGATCATGTTTGGTGTGCTTGGTGCAAGTCTTTTTAGGTGACCCAACTCAGTGACTGACATGTCGATGATGACAGAAAGGTGATGAGGACTACACAACCCCAGTCCCCGAGCAGAGAAAATCTCCAACCAACCAGGGATCTAACTTAGTGCTCCTCCCCCCCCCCCACACGGTAAACTACCACGCTTTCCTCTGGGCTTCTGGTGAGGTGAGTATATGGTTACAAGTACAAAATTGGTCGAAGATAATGAAGGAGAAGATCCGACAACGAGTAAGGTGATCGGAATGTCGGTGAGCTATTACAAAAAATGCAGTGAATGCACGATGATACGAGATATCATCGTAAGGCGTGACTACAAAATCGCAGCTAGAATGAAAGGTGATATTTATTTGTACTACATTTAGCAATTTTCGTAATTGATTGGATTGGGCAGGTTTTTCATCAGGGTCTTCCACAGGGATACAATACCTGTGGTAAGGGGTTGGTTTTGGGAGTGGCATAGAGATGGACTAGGATGTTGTGGAGGTCGGATGGGCGTCGGAACACCACTTTAGGAGGGGTCGTAAGGCTCTCGGGGTAGGATGTCTCTCATTTCAGGGCACGATGACAGATAATCGAAGCCCTGACGAAGGATGTGATTAAGTTGTTCCAGTCCAGGGTGGTACTGGGTGACGAGGAGGACACTCCGTTGAGACTGGTTACTGGGGTTGCGGGGAGGATTGTTGGTGTGTGGGGATATGGCATGGAAAATCTGTTTGCGGACTAAGTCAGGTGGGTAATGTCTGTCTGTGAAGACCTATGTGAGGCCTTCGGCATATTGGGTAAGGGACTTCTCATCACTGCAGATTTGCCGTCCATGGGTCGCAAGGCTGTATGGGAGGGATTTTTTGATGTGGAATGGATGGCAGCTATCAAAGTGCAGGTACTGTTGGTAATTAGTAGGTTTAATGTGGACGGAGCTGTGGATGGAGCCATCAGAGAGGTGAAGGTTAACATCCAGAACCAAGAAAGGACCAAGTGAAACTGATGGGGGAGAAGGAATTGAGGTTTTGAAGCAATGAGGATTGGGTGTCCTGGCTCTGAGACCAAATCATAAAAATATCATCGACGAACCTGAACCAGAACAGGGGTTTGGGGTTTTGGGAAGCTAGGAAGACCCATAAACAGGTTGGCATAGGAGTCTGCCATACGGGTGCCCGTGGATGTGCCGCAGATTTGATTGTATACTTTTCTTTCAAAGGAAAAGTAATTGTTTGTTAGGATGTAAGTGGTGAGGGTTATATGGAATGAGGTATGGGGCTTGGAGTCTGAAGGATGTCGAGAAAGGTAGTGCTTGAGAGCAGCAAGACCGTGGGCATGAGGGATATTGGTGTACAGCAAAGTGGCATCAATAGTGATAAGTAAGGCTCTGGAGGTAAAGAGATGGGGATGGTGGAGAGTCTGTGAAGGAAGTGGTCGGTATCTCGGATGTGAGAGGCTAGGTTTCGTACAATAGGTTGGAGGTGCTGGTCAACGAGGGCTGAAATTCTCTCTGTGGGCATGGTTACCAGCCACAATTGGGTGTCTGGGATTGTTAAGTATATCGATTTTTGGACAATGTAAAATGTAGGTGAGCGAGGTTTTGTCGGGGTGAGGAGGGAGATTGATTCGGGGGAGAGGTTCTGGGAACGGCCGTAAGATTTTAGCAGGGATTGTTGGTCATTTTGGACATTTGGGATGGTGTCATGTGGCACAACACATAGGTGGAGGAATTGGACAAATGACGTAGACCTTATTTCACGTAATCACTGTGGTTCATTACGACAGTGGTGGAACCCTTGTCTCCGGTGAGGATGATTAGGTTCGAGTCTGTTTTGAGGTTGTGTGAGGCTGTCCTTTCTTCTGCTGAAAGGTTGGTGTTCTTAGGAAGGGACTTGGGGAATGTAACTACCCTTACTCTCGTATCAAATTATACCTTCTATATGCATCTGATTGCGAATAATAATTATTTTTTAATCAGAAAATACCAAGTCCTGTAGACTAATTATACTGTACCAGAATTCCAATCACTGCAGACAGGTTCTTATTTGTTGTTGTTGTTGTTGTTGTTGTTGTATGCATTCTGATGTGCTTACTAAGCAAAGATAAACAGCGAGTTGCGTTCTCTTGTGAAAAGTATTAATGTTACTTTCACACCGGTAGCTGTTCCAACTACAGCAATATATGATCTCTGGTGTTTAAAAACTTCGTCGTAATTATTGGTAGTATTTGCATCAAAATTCCTTTTAGATAAAATACAAGTGGCCAATATGTCAAGTTTGTGCTAGAAAAGATCCACCTTTTCATCTATATAAATACTTCAGCATGTAGGATAATTTTAAAAAAATTATAAATATCGATCGCTTGAACTTTAATTTAATGTCCAAAGCCCGAACGACCGATATTAATTTCTACAGAGTAAGTACACCCAGTTCTCAACCAATGAACTATTTTATTATTTATGATATATAAATATATTCCCATCAGGATAATTTATGACTGATTTGTGTACATTTATTATTTCTTCTTTAATTTTTTTTTTTAAACTTGAGCGTGCATCCACTATTGAGGTTTTGTAAAGAACAGTAATAGAAGGAATTATGACAGAAAAAGAATTTCTTTTGAGTTATCTACCAACGGCATGGCTACTTCAATACAATCAATCATTTTTACATCAAGCAGGTTTAACATTAATATTGAGAAGAAAGAAAAAGGGGAAGCATTTGTTGTAATTGATTGCTCAAGTACAGTCTTTATTATTTAATAAATTTATTATGAGCAGTTAAAGTCATCCTTCACCTACGCAGCACCCTATGTCCCTGAATACAGTTAAATTGAACTATCTTTCAAAGTAGGTCTTATTTTAAGATTCAACTACAAGCCATCAGTCCAGTAAAATTAATCTGTCTTACACGTACGTCACAATTGAGTTACCTAATCTTTTTGTCCAAAATTGGAATATCAGTCTCTGTCCCTATCGAAGTTTACCAGAATCCAAGGGTCCTGTGGACATACTCCAGCACCGTTTGAATAAAGAATAATGTTTAGGTACCTTTATAAATCTCTCAGCCTGAAACTTCGTCAGTAACCGACGGTATTCCACCAATACCCCACTTTATATGAACCAAAGCGTACCAATAACAACTGCAACTCTCACAAAAGCTCCACACATAAACAGCAAATTACGATATGATGAACACAGGAACCCTTGAATAATTTCTTTTACCTCTTTTACTCGATATTACAATAACATGGACAGTTTAACTTCTCTCAAATCTCGATCAGACCTCAATAGGACAATCAGCATTAAAAAAAAAAAAAAAAAAAAAAAAATAGCATCTCTCCAACACATTACCGAATTCTCTCCAGGTGTGTATCGACTCAGTACGAATGCACTGCGGCACAGTGTGCTGAATTCAGGCCCAAATGCTGCATTACTTCCACAGCCAGACGACATGTAACTTGGATGACATACTTTCTTCGTTTTTGCCAAAAATTGAATGAAGTATTCCCCAGCAGATACGCTATGTAGCCTCGGACTGACTTCAGCTACTCATAATTAACAATCAATATAATTTTCCGTGTTTTTCTTCGATCTCTGTGACCGCTGGATTACTCCTAGCAGCCATAATGAAGCCCGCTTCAGAACGTATATTTGCATCTATGGCAGCCATTTTGGTTAGACCCGCATCAAGCCATGAGTCCCGCACATTTCACAGCAAAATTTTACATGCAACAAATTAACAAAAATAATTAATATACTATAAGAATACAATTTTACAATAAATCTTTCAATAAAGTTTCAAATCTGTACACAAATCAGGCAATAAACTTTGACCGAGTTAGCAGCGAAAAATTGACTGTAACATAACGTTACGGAAATATTCCGTACCACTACAGAAAGGATGGTGATGCCAAGTTGGATATGAGGGTGGTTAAGGGGGAGTGAGGGGGGGGGGGTCACGGTTGGATGGTGGTATGAATTGGAAGAGGCAGGGTTCAATGTTGGAATTAGATTGGCTTTGATTTGAAGGATTGGTGTCAAAGTAGTTTTTCCACCTTGTTTCTATGTTCTGGAACAACTTTAACAATTTGTGCTTACCTCAGTTGCAATTTCAGTTTCTGGAAAGACAAACATTACCATCATCAATTTTCTTTTTCAGAAATGTAATTTAACAGGTGTCATTAGAGATGTTTTCAATTTTACCAATAAAAAACCTGAACCTTTTTTTGTAGGAAATTTTATTATGGTGAAATAATTTCTTTATAAATTCATGCAAATCTTTACCCCTCTCCTTGTCCATTTCTTCATTTTCATTTGACACTGGCTGTTCGGGATCAGTGTTAGATGTTGTGGATAGGGACTCTCTGCTTGCAACCCCATCCCTGTCATTTTCATTGAAGTCACTGATAACAATTTCTGTTCCTGGAATTAATGCTAAATGCTTTGCTTTGTGTGACTTTTCTGTGCAATTTCTTTAACATCATTACTCCTCAAAGGAAACGCCCCCTCCTTTTTATACAACCCAATGAACTTTTAACCAGGCTTTCTTCTTCACAGTCGGTTTACACTGGCTGCCGCCTATTTTGTATTTGCACCTTTTCTTGAGAGTGTCATTTAATGTGGTATATAGAACTCCATATTGCTCTGAAGCTTTCCAGGTGCTTAATGTTTTCGATTTGACAGCTTGCACTGCATTTAGAAGAAATCTGGTTTGTAGTTAGATTTCTATATTGGTCCCAGAACCATTTGGTATACTTGCACGATTGGATTCACCCTACGAAAATGTAATTTTTAAATTATGACTAATCAGTATTAGCATAAAGAAACTGTATCGCTTAAGAAGTTCTTTGCAAGGAATAATATTGCAATGTACCAGTTATACCTCGAAAGTAACAGGCGCGAGCAGAAGTTTCCGCACTGTTGTGTTGACTACACAAGTGTAAAACAAGAAACACACACCTACTGACAGTGCGATTTGCTGATTGCGTGCACTTGAACATGCAATTGTTGTTTACAGACCGGTCAAGAATTCCAACAATGGTCAGCTGAAGTGCCATTGTTAAAATGGTACACTCAGTCGTAGAAAAGTGGAAAAAGACGTTAATGACTGGATTTACATCACCTGATCAAATTCACCTCATTTTATGGTAGATTATAGCCAGTGGACTTTATTCTGCAGGAAATACTGATTGAAACTGTTTTCAAGTATTGGAGGAGAGTCACATCTCACTAAGATGTGGAGTACTGGTAAATATAATTTATGTACTCACATTGTGGTTGTTGTGCACCACAGTTGACGTTCATTTATGTTTTTATCATGGTATGTTTTGTATGTCGTCAACTAGATCCATAATATAAATTTGTTCTACAGTTACAGAGTACTAATGGAAGGGCTGCAAATTAAAACACTCATTAAAAACTTAAAAAGTTAAGATAGTGGTGTTTGTCACAGTACTGCAGTCATAAAATTAATGGCTCTCATTTTAGTTTCATCCATCAATATAAAAATTTGAGAATTTATATGAAATTATTATATGTTAAAGGACACAGATTTGGATTTGTGAATCATTGTGCAGCTCATGTTGAAATTAGCTATCAAAACATTAAATTAACTTTCATTATCATATTAGGACAACCACATTGTCTGACTACTCTTGCGCAGTACAACACTTACCAGGAACAACAGCACCCACAATTTTCCTGACACTACTGACAGATGATGGCAACAGTTAGGAAACTGACTTTTACTCCTTTGATGCATGGGCAACTGCTGATTGTGTAAGCATGTGGGGTGTTGGGTAAGAGCTGGCATCTCTGCTCCTACCCCTCTACCATCTTCCAATTACAAAGAAGTTCTAATCAGATTATAGCTCTATAAAAGATGAGGAGATAAAGAAAAACGTAGGATGAGACAAAAGAAATTCTTGGTTAAAGAAGAGGAAAATGTGATTATGATGGGAAACAAATTCAGTTGTGAGGATGGAAAGAGGAGGACAATTAGTAGGTGAGTATGGTGTGGTGAAAAGGAATGAAAGAGGAAACTGGAAGAATTTGGCATGGAGCTTAATTTTACCACCACCAACATTTGGTTGAAGAATAAAAAAGAGGTTGTCTTTGTGGAAGAGACCAAGATACACTGCAACGTTTCAAATTCATTTTATATTCATAATACAAAGTTTTTGGAACCAGGATTTTAACTGTTCGACATTCAGAAGTAGATACAGACTCTGGTAGTATCGTATTGGTCATATATATGTCTGTCTAGGTGTGTTTTCGTTTCGATATGTCTGAGTGTGTGTATTTGTTTACCTTCCTTTTTTGCCCCTAAGGTAAGTCCTTCCACTCCCGGGATTGGAATGACTCCTTTTCCACTTCCTTAAAACCCATATCCTTCCCTTTTTCCGCCCCTTTTTTCCTCTTTTTCCTGAAGAAGCTGCCAGTGGTGGCGAAAGCTTGTATGTGTGTTTGTGTGTGATTTTATTTGTTTCTATCGACGAGCCGGTCCTTTTGGTAAGTCATCTCTTTTCTATTTTATATATATATATATATATATATATATATATATATATATATATATAAGAAATGTATTTCTGTCAATGCAAAACTAAGGCATTACAACACAGGAGTCCTACCAGAGAGAGGCACTCTATGCTGCAGAAACTACAGTGATTCATGGTCATATGAAGATCAGAGAGATTTAAAAGCAGGAAAGAAAAATTTTGAGGAAAATATATGGTTTAGTGCTTCGGGAAGGAATTTGGATAAAGCGACCAACTAGAGAGATTTACAAAGACATGGAAACAATAACGGACACCATCAGAAAGAGAAGGATGAAATTTTATGGACATATCACCAGGATGAATGAAACCAGGCTCACAAGGCAAATATTTGAGATAGCAAACAAAAGCAAAAACAAGACGAAGTGGATCACTGAAACAGAAGAGGATATTAAAGAATTGGGAATCACACAAGACAACATAAACAATAGAGAACAGTTCAGGAACATTATAAAGAAACAAACTTAAACAAGAACACACAGAGAACAGAACAGGAAAAAAGTGGTCAGAAGAACGCAAGAGAGAACACAGTGAACACATGAAGAGAATTTGCGAACGAAGGAAGAAGAAGAAATCATAATTATTCAAGTTCAATCGCTCTCTTTAAAGGGAATAATCGAAAATAATAATATAATATACGAAAAAATCCTAGCCGAAAAAATTATATATAAAAAATAGACGAAGATTACTCACCAGGCGAAGGAGCACAGGTGTGACAGCAACACAAATAAATAAATACACACACACACACACACAAACCAGTTGCTTCTTCAGGTAGAAGGGAAGGAGAGGGAAAAGGAAATGATGAGGGTTTTAAGGAATGGGGTAAGGAGCCATTCCAATCCCGGGAGAGGAAAGACTTACCTTGGGGGAAGAAAAGGAAGGTGAACAAATACACACCCATACAGACGCAAACACACCTAGGCAGACATACTAGAAACCTCAAAAATCCTAATCCACACAATCCTGAACCACAACATCCCAATTCAGTAGTCAACCTCTCTTCTAAACCTCTCTCCCAATCTGAAACCTCTGTCCTTTCTAAAGGCCTCACCTTTAGCCCCACTACCAAATTCAACCAAACAGCCCTTGTCAAAGATTTACTATCCTATACTCGTAGTCTTTGCTGGAGACATCTTTTTGCCAAGAAGAAAAATAATCATACTTCTAATGATCCCATTTCCCAAGACATCATTCAAATTGAACCCTGCCTAGAACGTTCTGTCCTCCGTCACAGTGAGACCCACCCCCTCTTCCTCAAAATCCCCTCTTCAAACCTTCCAGGAATTCCTTACTTTCAACCTTGCCTATCAGTCTTTTCTGAAAAACCTTAATCCTACTCCCAACATTACCGTAGTTGAATCCCGAGCTATTCGTGATCTGAAGGCTGACCATTCCAACGTCATTCTCTTGGCCGACAAGGGATCCACAACTGTGGTACTTGATCGGCGCAAATATGTGGCTGAGGGACTGCGCCAGTTTTCAGACAACACTACCTACAAAGCTTGTCAAGACAATCCCATTCCTGATGTCCAGACAGAGTTCCAAGGAATCGTCAAATCCTTAGGCCCCCCCTACAAAACCTTTCACCTGAGTCCATCAACCTCATGACCCCACCTCACACCCCTACCTTCAACCTACTTCCTAAGATTCATCCAGGCCAGCCCATTGAGGCCGGTTACCAAGCCCCCGCAGAACAAAGCTCTGCTACATAGACCAACACCTTCAACCCTTATGTGCAGTCTCCCATCCTTCATCAGACACCAACCACTTTCTAGACCGCCTGAAATCCTTACACAACCTGTTACTTTTGGAAACCATCCTTGTAACCATTGATGCTACTTCCTTACACACAAACATCCCACACGCCCAGGACTTCACTGTGATGGAGTACTTCCTTTCACGCCAATCACCTACAACTCCACCTAAAACCTCTTTCCTTATTACCCTAGCCAGCTTCATCCTAACCCACAACTTCTTCACCTTTGAGGGCCAGACATACCAACAACTAAAGGGAAAGCCATGGGAACCAGAATGGCCCCCTCGTATAGAAACTTATTTATGGGACGCTTAGAAGAAGCCTTCCTGGATACCCAAGCCTGTCAACCCAAAGTTTGGTATATATTCATTGATGACTTCATGATCTGGACACACAGTGAAGAACAACTCCAGAATAACGTCTTCGACCTCAACTCCTTTGGTCCCATCACATTCACCTGGTCCTATTCCAAATCCCATGCCACTATCCTCGATGTTGACCTCCATTTGTCCAACGGCCAACTTCACACATCCGTCCACATCAAACCAACCAATAAACAACAGTACCTCCATTATGAGAGCTGCCATCCATTCAACATCAAACGTTCCCTTTCCTGCAGCTAAGGTCTTTGTGGCAAACGAGTTTGCTCCAGTCCCAAATCCCTGAACCAGTACACCAATAACCTAATAATAGCTTTCACATCCCGCAGCTATCCTCCTGATCTGGTACAGAAGCAAATTGCTAGAGCCACTTCCTCATCCCCCGCAAACCCAGGACCTTCCAAAGAACCACCCCAGAAGTGTCCCTTTTGTCACTGGATACTTTCCAGGAGTGCGCCTCGGTTGCACAGTGGTAGAGTGCCAGACTATAAATCCAAAGGTCACAGGTTCGATCCCCACCAGGTCCTAGGATTTTTATCTGTCACTTTCCACTTATTTCACCTCTGGCTGTATTGCTCATGTGAAAAATACCGAGTAGCATCGTGGTTCGGAACCCACGTTAAACTGTAGGTCCCCCTATAGCTGGCTGGGTAAGTCGGTTCGAAGGTCAGAGGAAGGCAACGGCATACCACCTCCAAACAGGACCATGCCTAGTAAAGCACTGTGGTGTTCAAACCAATCTTCGGATTGTTGACTGCTTTACCTTTACTTTCCAGGACTGAAGCAGACTCTGAATGTGGCTCTCCAGCATGGATACGATTTCCTTAAATCCTACCCTGAAATGAGATCTATCCTTCGTGACATCCTTCCCACTCCACCAAGTGTGTCTTTCTGCCGCCCACCTAACCTTTGTGACCTCCTAGTCCATCCCTATGAAATCCCCAAACCACCTTCCCTACCCTCCTGGCTCCTACCCATCTAAACGCACCGCCACCGTTGTAAAACCTGCCCTATGCACCCTTCCACCACCACTTACTCCAGGCCCGTAACCTGGAAGGTGTACATGATCAGGGGCAGAGCCACTTGCGATAGCACCCACGTGATTTACCAACTGACATGCCTGCACTGTGAAGCGTTCTATGCGGGAACGACCAGCAACAAACTGTCCATTCGCACGAACGGTCATAGGCAGACAGTGTTTGTTGGTAATGAGGATCACCCTGTGCCTAAACATGCCTCGGTGCACGGCCAGCACATATTGGCAAAGTGCTACACTGTCCTGGTTATCTGGAGATTTCCCACCGACACCAGTCTTTCAGAACTCTGGAGATGGGAACTTGCCCTTCAGCATATTCTCTCTTCCCATTGCCCACCTGGTCTCAACCTCTGCTAAATTCAAATTCCCGCCCGCCATTTAACATATTTGCCTCTGTTCTCTGGATGGGGCCTCTGTCTCAAGTGTTATCTCTGTCCAACATCTTTGCTTTCTGCAAATGTCTACCTCGGTGCGTTTGCGGGTGTATGTACGTGGGTATGTGCACGCTTATTTGCCTTTCCTTTTTTCCCCTTAAGGTACGTCTTCCACTCTTGGGATTGGAAATACTCCTCTTCCACTCACTTAAAACCCACATTCTTTCCTTCTTTTTCCTCCTTCCTTCCTCTTTTACTGAAGAAAAGGCTAATGGTTGCAAAAGCTTGAATGTTGTGTTTGTGTGTTTTTTTGTGATTATCTATGGGCCTGTGCTTTGGGTAAGTTATTCGATTTCAACATATTTACCCCACTGGGACAGTTTTCTTCTACATTATTAGCAATACCTTTTTTTTGTTCTAATAACACCCCATATCATTCCAAGCATGTGTGTCAATTTTTACCTCTCTATGTACATTATTCCATAATTTATTAAGTTTTCAAATTTATACTGACCTTTTAATCGCCAGGTATATCAGGAACCTGAGGTTGTTGAATGTTTCAGAGGAAACATTAGGCAGCAATAGACTCATATGGGTAAAAGTATAACATTAAAAGATGAGTGAGTAGCTTAGAGAGATGAAGTAGTGAAGGCAATAGAGGATCGTATTGGTAGCAAGATAATGCCTAGCACAAATCTTCAGATGTCCCAGGAGATACTAATGTAATTGACAAAAGGAGAAAATTTGAAAGTTAAGAAGGCAAAAGTTAGTACAGATTGTTAAAAAATGAGCTCAATGTGAAGTACAAAATGGCTAAGCAGGAGTCGCTAGAGGAGAAATCCACGTCCGTAGAAGCCTGTGTTCTAAAATAAGCAGTGAATAACACGTGATAACAAACATTGACAGTCCCAGGACGTATCAGCAGACATACAGTCGCTACATGTCACTGGACGGAGCTGGCTGTGTGTCTAAATACTGTCCACTGGCCACTGTGTGCGCGTCTTTGAATGGAGGCCTCTGACGGTCGTTGCATTTCTTAGTGGCATCTGGTTCTCATTGTTGCTTGTCGTTGCACCCTCTGCGATGTCTGTGAGTTGTGTGAATAACTAAAGCTCAGCTGTAAACCAGTACTAGCAAAGAAAGGAAAGCAGAAAGGTGGGAGCTTCAGAGGAATTCTGAAAATTAGATAAGTAGATTGTGTGACTAATGTGGTGGTACTAAATAGATTTGGGGAGGACAGAAATATGTGGCAAAACTTGACTAAAATGAGGCACTGATGGTGACAGACATTCTGAGACATCATGTAATTGGAGGGAGATGTGAGGGGTAAAAATTGCAGAGGAAATGTTTGTCCATTTGTAAAGTTAGTTAATTACTTCTACTGGCCACGGTGGTGGCCCTAGCGGGATATTAAAATATTGCCCTTGGTCGATACGATTATCCGTAAGTTGTCTGTTAGTGATCAGTGACTAAGTTATTTTTACTAACAAATATAAATGTTCTGTGGTAACTGGAGACCAGTAAAGCACCACTTAAGTACATAATCACTTCGCCCAGTCTTTCGAAAAGTATTTGCGAAAGTGACCTCTGTCAGAATACTGACTCTTTTACGTGAGCAGAACTCGACCAGTTTTTAGTTTGGCTTTGTAAATAATGTTTCATATATATTACTGGCCATGCGAACAACATCACTAAGAAGGACCGGAGATGTTACAGCCAAAAATATTTCAAGATAACATGTTGCACACAGATCACACGATTGATAATGTAGCCCAGTGTCAAACGAGAAAGATGATGAAATTGGTATTGAGTGTTGATGATGTAATGACTGCTGTACACTTCAACATTGAATCAAAGATTCTCTGGCTGTGACGTAGGGTATAACAGTGCAGTCCGCTTTCACGTAATGCCAAAGTTGACGCGGTGTGGGAACAGCCGGTGTATACTGGGCCAGTGCCAGCTGCCGCCACTGTGCTATCCTAATTTAATTTGCCACTGAATCTCGACGTTTTCATTAGTATTTCTGTTTTAAGAGGTTTATTCTTGCATATTTGATAAGTAGTGTCGGGCGCCAGGTACAGAGTGAGCAGCACCGGCAGAATTACAGCTAAGTATAGGCGAACTATTGTGATTTATTTGTGGGCCGAATGGCGTCAAATTCTTATAAACGCAAGCTGGTGACGAGTCGATACTTAACTCTCTACAGACAATTGTTGATTTGTCAGGACGGGTAGGACGTGTGACTGCCGCGTAGGGACGTGGGAGGAGCCGGCCGGGCGTGCCGTCGCGTGCGGTCGGCCGTCTTCGGGCCGCCGCCTCGGAGTGTCGAGGCAGTCGGGAGTCCGGTGCATTGCGCGGTACGCCTCAGGTGTTACGTACTTCACCCCCGGTCCCTGTCGTCGGGACGCCTTCGCGTGTGCCGTATATGGTCGAGCGACTCTCTCTGCTAGGGGTGTGGCAGGTTCGACGGCGGCCGCAGCTCTCGGGGCTGAGCGTCTGTGTGGAGGCTGGCCGTGAGGCTTCGCCCGTTCTGCCTGTCGGCGGACGTGTGGCCGCTCCTGGGGCAGGATCCGAGCGGGCACACGGGGGAGGGACATAGTAGTGATCGGGACCTCCAGTGTTAGGTGGGTGATGGAGCCCCTTGGGGAAATAGCAGAAAGGTCGAGGAAGGAGGCCAGTGTGCACTCTGTTTGCTTGCGGGGGATCTCGTCCGAGATGTGGAGGAGGCCCTTCCGCCGACAATAGAGACCACTGGGTGCACCTGACTGAAAATTGTCGCTCGTGTCGACACCAGTGACTCCTGCCGTCTGAGTTCGGAGGTCGTCCTCAGTTCGTACGGTCAGTCGGCACAGTAGGTGAAGGCCGAAAGCCTCACTCGCGGAGTGGAATCTGAGCTAACTATTTGAGGTGCCGTTCCCAGAACTGATCGCGGTTCTCCGGTTTCGAGCCGAGTGGAAGGCTCGAACCGGAGGCTCGGACGATTCTGCAGAGATCTGGGGTGCAAATTTCTCGACCTCCGCTATCGGGTGGAGAAATGTAGGATTCCCGTGAATACGTCAGGCGTGCACTGCGGCAGTGAGGGTAGCGGAGTACGTGTGGAGTCACAACAGTGTAGCAGTAGGCAGAACGCGACAGGGAATAACGTCAATGTAGTGCTAGTTAACTGCAGGAGCATCTATAGAAAGGTCCCTGAACTGTTCACATAGTACTAGGGACGCAAAGTTGGCTGCAACCAGACGTAAACAGTACTAAAATTTTAAACACAGATTGGAATGTATACCGCAGAAACAGGCTGGACAGTGAAGGGGTAGGTGTGTTTATAGCGATAAAAAGTGCAATAGTATCGAAGGAAATTGACGGAGACCTGAAATGTGAAATAATTTGGGTGAAGGTCACGGTTAAAGCAGGCTTGAACATGATAATTGGATGTTTCTGTAGGCCTCCTGGCTCAGCAGCTGGTGTGGCAGAACACATGGAGAATAATTTGGAAAATATTTCGAGTACATTTCTCGATCAGGTTACAGTTTTTGGTGGAGATTTGTGGCCTGGCAGGCTCACTGCCAGGCCACAGAAATGGTTATGTTTCAAAAACTTTCGTAAGAACTGTTACTGTAAAAAAAAAGTGTAAAATAGTGTAAATATATGCAGTGACAGCAAGTGACAATGTGCTACAAACCACACATGAAGACAAAAACATAAAAAATTCCTGACCACTGAAGATGCTTTAAAATAAAGCGAAACGCGTCTGGTCTAAAGTAGACTAATTTACAGTTGCAAAAGACGGTCCCACAACCTATACAAATTGTATAACTGCAACTGCGGAAGACAAGGCAAAAAAAAAAAAAAAAAAAAAAAAAAAAAAAAACACACACACACACACACACACACACACACACAGAAATATGTCCAGTGGAAGATTCTGCAGGAGAGAAGCTCTGTCGCTCGGCACGGGCTTTTGTCAAAGTTTCGAGACCGTACCTTTACCGAGTGTAGCAGTATATTGCTCCCTCCTATGTATATCTCGCAATGAGCTCATGAATATAAAATCATAGAGATTAGAGCCCACACAGAGGTATACTGACAATCTTTCCCTCCGCGAACAATATGAGACTGGAATAGGAGGTACCCTCCGTCACACACTGTCAGGGGCTTGTGGAGTACAGATGTGGATTCAGTCTACAGTTTTCGACCAGGCATTTTCAATAGGGAGGTCGAGACAGTGCAATCTGATGGCGATAAAGATGTCTCGTAACACTGTGTGCCACATGTGATCGTGCCTTATCCAGTACGGAAGGACAGCAGTTTCCAACACTTGGCTCCATGTGTAGTGGAGCGGCCGAGGGGGGGGGGGGGTGCAAGTGGATTAAAAATCATAATACTGGCTGCAGGTTATGACAATACTACTTCAGCTAAAATAAATCAAAACTTGTAACAGCTACAAACCCTTAGTTAGACTGCCAAAGAAGCATGCCATGTATGAAATGATTACTCGAGACTCATCCTAAATTATTGTTGATTTCCAGGGGTATCTTTCCCAGTCCAGCCTGATTTTTTTAGTGTAAAAGAAGTTTGTATTCTAATAAAGAAACTATCTGGAGGACTTCTGCTGTTGCAGTTTAATGCCTTCCATTCACAGTATCAACACATCGAACAATTTTGTCACATTTGCAGACATCCCATAGACAAGAAATGACACAAGACTAAATCTCTCTCTCTCTCTCTCTCTCTCTCTCTCTGACCAAGACTTAAGGCTCCCTGGTTAGTCCTATGCTTATCCCGGGGGGGTTAATGTTTTGGAAAAGTAGACACTTGGCGGTGTACGTACGTAAGCAGTTGGTTCCTATTATTGCCCACTGTGTGTATTATCACAAGCGTGAATCATAAACACGTAGGTAAGTACGGCCATAGTGGCTGCGTCATTGTAATACTCCGGGTGACAGCAGTTGTCGAGTAACCTGTGGAGATGTCATTGCAACTCTCTTAATTGTTACAATGGAAGGGAGATTTACTATCACTGAACTATGCAATATTCATTTAATTTATGGCGAGGCAAAAGGTGTGAGGGCAGCTGTACGAATTTACCGAGAATGTGTCCCACAACGACGATTTCCTGCACGAGAGAGATTTGCTGCTGTTCATCAAAGGTTTGTGTCATTGTAATTCCCTATTGTACATGATTATTATGTATTTACTTCTTAATAAAGTACAGTAGTTATCCATACCCTTTTACATTTTCAGAAAGAGCAGACATTGCATATAGGGGAAAGCGACTGTTGGAATTAAATTTGATTTTTAATAAAACAGCCATAAGTTGCTATAATTATTTATTATATCAGCTTTTAAAATTCATCTAGCTGTCCAGCTGTCATACTACAGCTTTTGTACATTACTATTTTGAAATATGATTATATAAATTGACAGCTATCAATTTTTATCGAACTGTACATTCTGACTATGCTCTTGTTCATAAAATGATACTGGTAAAATTCAATACTTAATTGTAGCAACTTGTGACTGTTTTATAAAATCCAATTTTAAATTTCCATTTGTATGTGAAATGTATCTTCTGTTCTGATATTCTTTCCTTTTTTGTTACATCATGACAGAAAGAAAAAAAATAAAAAAATAAAGAGTACTTATTTAATTTCCTTGGATTAAGAGATAACGGCTCTTTACTGCCCTGCGCAAAAGGCAGAGGCCCATAATGTGCCGGTTGTAAGTTGGACGTTGGAAGCTGAGGAAAAAATTCAGGACCGCATCCAGGAGAATCCTGTTCAGTGTACTAGAAGCATCGCCCGCCGAGTGGGCATCACACATTGTTTTTCATTTCATTTTGTAAGAGGAACTGCGGCCTTACCATATTCGATGCGTACAAGCACTGGAAGAACAAGATTTCCCTCCGTGACATGAATTCTAATAGTGGTTTTTGTTACACAGTGCACAGCTTGATTTTGGCAACTAAATACTTGTCACAGGTGAAGCATGTTTCACTCGGAATAACTAATTTCCATAACGTGACATGTGGCTGTACTCAAGCCTCTGCATGTAGTGCCAACACATTTTCAGTGACAATTTTCCGTAAACGTGTGGGTAGGTATGCTAGATGATGACACTATTGGGCCTTATGTTTTACCGGCACGTTTGACAGGTAACGATTGCAGGACGTTTCTAGAGCAAAAATTACTAGAAATGTTGTTACAAGACGTTCAGTTAGGCATACGTCATAACATATTGTTCTTCCACGATGGTGCTACTCCCCACATTGGTCACAGAGTATGCAGATTTTTGAATAGAAAAATCTTCTGGACGACGGTTCGAGTGTTTGGGTCCACGTCAATGGTTAGCACACAGGCCTGATTTAAATCCACAGGATTTTTGCTTCTGGCACCAATGAATGAAACTGTTTATGCTTAGCAAGTTAAAAATGCGTGCAAACTTACACGGAGATTTTTTGCTGCTGCCAGTACCGTTAAGCCACTCTCACACTGAGCATGGTTCGCGAGAAGTTTCCTGGATGGTGCGAACGTCAGTCGGCTGCCGAGTAGGAATGCGGCCGAAACACACCGCGTCTCTCTCACACGGTGTAACATTGGGCGCGGAAGCGTGCAGGGTGGCTTCGCTGGGTGCACGCCAAGACGCGCAACACGGCAGAGCTGCTTTATTTATCAAACGATTGTGAAGAAACTATTCGGTAAAATAATTTGATTCTCGCACATCTTATAGCTGCATTCTTCAGCTTCATGAAGAGCTATCTACTATTTTGTTTGTGGTTATAGTTCTTGTGATATTAACGGATTCAGTATAGTACTGCAAGAAATCCGAAAATTTTGCATTGAAAAATAGAGGTCGCTATGAATTTGCGTTTGGTGCAAGTTAGGTCATATGTTGCTGCAGATGAAATGTAGCTAAAATATTGAATTATTCTTTGAAGTTGGTAGGATGTCGCTATCTATCACCAATCTCGAGATAATGGGTTGTATGTAAGGCCCTTGTTCCGTATCACGCGCGTCAGCGAAGAAAACAGAAAGAAATTTTCATAAAATCCCTTATATATTTTAAATGATTGGAGGTATCGAAGCAAGATTTTATCAAACGATAGCACGCAAAGGGGAGATTATTTTTTCATATGATCAATTTACGAAACTTTCACATGAATCCCAATATTTAACAAAGTACAGATATTAATGAATGGAGTAGTGGGATTTTTAAGGGCCATCAATAGCTGGTGAAACGAAAATTGCTGTTTTTCTATGTAAGTGAAGAAGCTACTCATTTAATTTTGGAATGGACAGTTTCATGAAGTACAAACTATCTTGTCCTCAGTATTATTAGTTTAAATATTCTGGACGTCTGATTACCCTGCCGTTTAGTCCCCTTACAAATCGGAACACTCAATGTTCTGTTGCTATTTTATCTGCTTAAAAATGTTAGTGAAAATAATATTTGTTAGGTCTGCTACACAAAAAGAAACGGATTTTAACATCGCAACACGGGAAGTTACGTTGTCAGGGACAGGATGTGAAAATATGTTTGTCAGAAGAAGAAGAAGAAAAGTCTGGTAGGGCACATAAATGTGTAGTTACATTGAAACTTGGTGGGAAATCAGTGAAAGTGTTTTATTTTATACTGTTTGTAGCTCGTATACGAAATATGTATATATTGGAACTCTCGTAGAATCCGCTACCCTAGTATATTTTAATGATGAAAATTGTGTTTGAAAACCGGCGAAAAAATCTATTTTTTGTATCTCAATCTTAGAAATACAAAAACGTTTAACTTACTGGAGTCCTGTAAACCAGCCACGATGGTCTAAACTGAATTCTTTTGCAAGCTGAAAGATGTTTGCGATAAAAAAACACATCAGTCTGTGTTGGCACACTAACTAAAATGATTTTCCTTATTTCTCAGAAATTTGAATGTATACATATAAAATCATTTCATCAGTTTGTTCTATATCATATAAAAACATACTGCGATATCGAATTCCTCTGTAATTTCAAATCAACAAGCAATTTATTTCACAGCACTACTTTTTTTCCTTTTTTTTCAGAGTAATATTTCAGTGATGAGATTTTGTTAATATGTAGACACTTTCGTTGTAATGCTAAAATCCGCTTCATTTGTCAAAACAATAGAGTTCACAAATATTCCTCACACTAATGTTTTTTATGCATTTGCAGTTACCACCATAGGCGCAACTAGCTATGGGCCCACCGGGCCCTGGCCCCTCCCGAAATGTCATATGTGTGTGCCTCAGCACTCAATGTCAAATATATCATTATATATGAGTGGACCCCCTCCAAAAAAAAAAAAATTCTGGTTGCGCCACTGGTTACCACATAATATTAAACTGTATTTAGTAATACTGAGAGCAAGACAAGTTAGTAGTATATGAAAATAATCATAAGCGGTATAAAATTAAACAAATTGCTTACTGACATTGTAAAAATAAAGACAAAGCAAATTTAGTTTTACTAGGTATCCGTGACTCCTTAAAAGTCCATTACTTCATTGAATTAAATGTGTAGTTGCTCGAAGAACGCGCTTCATATGCAAGTTTCGTAAATTAATAATGTGACAAAATAAACTTCACTTTGCGTATTATCATTTCATAAAATCTTGCTTCGATACCTCCAATCATTATGAGATATAAGGGATTATATGAAAATTTCGCCCCGTGTTCTTCGCTGACACACGCGATCGGGAACAAGTGCTTTACATACAACCCATTATCTCGAGATTGGTGATAGATAGCGACATACTTCCAACTTCGAAGAATAATTCAATATTTCAGTTACATTTCATCCGCAGCAACATATGACCTGACGTGTACCAAACGCAAATTCATAGCGACCTCTATTTTTCAATGTAAAATTTTCGGATTCCTCGTAGTACTGTACTAAATACGTAAATATCACAAGAACTATCACTACTAACAAAATAATATTCATTTTATCATGAAGCAGAAGAATGCATCTAGAAGTTGTGCGAGAATCACATTTTTTTAACGAATAGTTCCTTTGTAATCGATTGAGAAAGACCGCACTTCGCTGGCGGGCGCGTGGCACTGCGTTCCACCTGGAGTGCTCTCTTCGAGTTCCCGCCTTGCTGGCCGCAAGGTCACACGCCATACGCGACTTCTGATTGGCCAGCGCAGGTAACATTCCGAAAACATGCGAGAATAATAGGACACGCGCTATATCCAGAATCCTGCAGCAAACACCCCTCCAGCAGGCCGCAGGGCCGGGGCTAGCCCGCCCTGTGTGCTGCTCGGCATGCTTTCGGCAAATCTTGCTCCGTGTGAGAGAGGCTTTAGGCAAATACACGTGTGTGAATGACTGTGAGGCAACTGTTTGCTGACATGCAGGTGTATAGGATCGAATGCTATTGTGTAAGAGGAAACAAATTTGGGTTTCGTTTTTGTTAGTGTTGTATAAAAGAAAAATAAATGGAATTTAATTTTGGATAAGGTTGTGTTGTAAAAAGAAGAAATGGTTGTAGTAAGAAGTCACAATTACTAGGTAACTGGTTGATTTTGTACTAAGGGAAACATTTCCTTTGATATTAGTTTTTCTTCACTACCGTGACCTTTAAATGGTTCTGGAAAAGAGAAAAGTCTGGTTGTACATAATTGATTGTTTATGAAAAATGAATTACACTTTCTTGAGAAGCCAACGGCTGTCGTTTAAGCAGCACCTAGCCGCCGTGCTGCGTCGTCGTACGTGTCCGATGTTTACATTTCTTGTCGCACACTGCATTTGCGAGCACACTTTGCACCGCCAGACGTGTGCTGGCATTTGGATAGGCCACGCGGTTACAGGGCTGTCTCGTGTACTGTTAGTTCACAATGTAAAAAGAAGTATGCCTATCATCAGTCCTACAAATATTGGTTTTTACGAATACAAAAATAAAGTATGTGATACAACAATATTTTATTATGCTTTTTTGTCAAGCACACAGATATGTACCATCTGTATAATTTTGGTGGCTTCCACTGTTTACACCCTGTATATATTCTCACAAACAATAGAAATGTTTTAGTATATTAATAACACAATCACAGTTTCTTAATTACAATTAAAAGTCATCACATTAGAAGTTATCATGTGAATATATACAGAGGTAATCAGTGAAATTTGTACATACCATAATATACATTTCTTTCTTTTATATTATCCTTACATTAACAGTGTTAATTACAGAGGGTAGGTTTGTGGATTAAGAACACCGATAAAGTATATGCTAGTACTTACAGTTAAACATATTGCAGTATTCCATTTAGATGTCCATGCTCTACAATGTAGCTAACTGTAATTGTCATACGATGATCTTACTATTGTTTTGTTAATCAACATATATTTTCTCAGCCTAATATTTAGGTTTGCTTTATTAATTTGATCTTTAATAATATTTTGATGTGGTTATGTTTATATTGTAAATAGTTGTATTTATTCATAATCTGATGCACAAAACAATAATTGGTTCTTCCACTAATTATGTCTGTTTTCATTCTTATTCATGTCAAACTCTTGTGATAACATTTACATAATGAATCACTCTGCCTTCTCGGGATGTATGGTATGCAAAAATTGTATTGGAGTATACAACGGAGACCTCTAATTTAACAATTAGAGGAAAAGAAAAGGGCTGTGGAAGGCTGAGGGGGGAGACAACTGAAGTCAATTGCTACTTAAACAACAGTTTATTAAAATAAATTGCTTTGAGGGATCCAATTTCAAACTAACCAGATACTGAAAAATTAAAATTTCAGAAACAGTCAAAATAGTTTAAAGGATAAGGAGAGGCACTGAATTAAAATTTGTGCTGTGGCCAGGATTTGAGCCTGGGACCTCCTACGGGTTCAAATCCCGGCCACAGCACAAATTATAATTCGATGCATCTCCTTCTGTTTAATAACTTTGGTGTAATGCGACTATATTGTCTAACAGAAATGTATTATTGTTGATAGTATAAAAGAATCCTAAAATAAGAGATATGTCAGCCCTGGTTTTAAATGAGCAAATACGTAAAGTTTTCAGAGAGATTTAAACTTAGATTGCAGTTTAAAAACACAGATAATGAATAGATTCTTAAAAGGGCCAATTTTTTTTAAAGCAGCAGGAAATATTACAGTATGACAGATAAAGCAGCAAATTAAATTAAATTTAAAGGCCCAGAAATTGCATTTTTTTCCTTTTTCGTTAAAAGGAGTACCTTAAAGAGGCAACCTCCTTGTAAATCAACAACCGTATTAGCAGGTACAAAATTTTAAAAATACTTTTTTATGAATTTAATATAGAATAACGACACTGTCTTTTCAAATTTTAGTCAGCTAAACTGTTTTATATCTTATTTCGTAACACTGTTATGTACACACTAATGGATATGTAGTAACATACTTCCCCCAACCATTCTTTTCTAACTTTCACGAGACACAACGGTTACGCACTGACCCCAACGATATTCTGAGAACACCTGCCCTGAGAATGAAACATTTGTGGCAAGAAAGGTTGTAACACTGCACGTGATAAGCAGTGACAGCGATTAAAGACCAACAGGTAATGTGCCTTTGGTGGTAGACACATCTAACGTTTACATATACAGAGACATAAGTCTGACTGCAGCCGGCCAAACCCACACACAAAATAACAACGACCCCTAATGAAGTCCACTCCAACTTCAGTTACGGTAGGCACATTTAAAAATACACAGCTGTATACCAAAACGACAACCCCGATTACGATTACACTGCCAAATTACACCCTCTCGCTGGGCAGTATTGGGCGAGGGAAGGAAAATGACTCTGCCACAGTTTACTGTGGCGCCCAGGGCAGACTGAGCAGACTGTACCCTGGTTGCATTTGACAAAGAAAAACAATAGTGTGAACAGATAGAACTGCAAATATTACAGCCGACAGCAACACGACAACAACACCGACAAGAGACCTACTATCGGCAGAAGTAATTCTGGAGGGGAAAGTACCTCAAAAGATGTAACTACGAGGCAACTTACATTATAATAGGTTCCACCGCAGTGAAGAAGCTCGCATTCCTCTACCGGTTACGCCGTATCGGTCGACCGGACGAGGATGCCGGTGTGACGCCGTGAAGGGTACGAGCTGTCACTCTCCTCTCTCCGCATCCGGCGTCCGATCGCCGGCAGTAGCTCGGGCCGAATACGGTGTACGACGACTACGAAAACTGCCACCGGTGGCAAAAGCCCGACGCTACCGAGATGCCGGCGGCTTACGAGCCCAGAAGCGCGAGACGGTCTGCAGTTACTTGTGACGAGTAACTGCACCGCTCACGGCTGACCCCTCTACACGGCGCCGATTGGGGCCTTACGGGCGTGCACACGTTAACGACTGAGCATCGAGGACAACTGCGTGTAACTGCAATCGGTGCTAACAAATGACGAAACTTTACACGTGCAAACGGTAACCGTAGAAGGTGCCGTAAAATGGATCGCCGTAAGAGGTGCGTACCGACCCGCTCGTCAAAAATGCGACTTACGTAGAAGTCACCAGGTAGATGTAGTAACCGGATGAGATGAAATAAGGAGGGAGACATATTTTAAAACGAAAGTTTCATCAACAGAACAACCGAGGTGGAGTACCTAGCGCCAGCAACAGGGCGACGTCGAGCGGGAAGGACTCGTCGAATCGGAACCGGTAGTCGCCACGGCTCGACCTCCCCGGCCTCGAGCCTCGACGACGGGTTATAAAACTGCACGATCTTTGTGTCGGAGACCGCATTAGGCACTAGAACGAGCCCAAATGACTTGATCTCACACCCAAAGAGATTTAAAATATATAAAATCGCCAATTGGAAATTTAAAAACAGTAGGACCTGTTAACGGCTTCTTCTGTATGTCAAAACGTGAGCGCTGGAGGAGCTAATCCCATTATAAGGACAGTAAGGATATGCTCCAGGCAAATGTTCGGCAGTCGCTCATCACGATATCTTCAGAATAGAAGTGGTGCAGGCAGAATTGGGACCGGAATGACACTTTACTGACTAATTCCAGTTCTACCTGTAATGTCCCGATAGTCGGATGCTCGGATTGGAGAGAAATTGTGAAAGGCTGCCCAAAGTATACAATACAGGTATACGGTGTGGTACAGTACAGGATTTCACTCCTGTTATTTCAGTCCCGCCTGACAAAAAGTGCGGTCAACGATTGCAGAACATTCCTTGCCTCACATGGGGCTGTGTGATCTTTGTACAAAGTGTTGCCTCGAAAAAAAAATTGGCTGTCTTATCTCTGTTCCCTCTTGTTGTTGCATTTAGGATAACCACCAGTGTAGAAAATAATACAAGAACTCACATTAGAGATAATAAAACAGCTAAAGGAAACCACCTAGATTAATCTGTGCTCTTGCCAAAGACTCTAATTGCGTGGCTCACAAAATTTTGCCTGCACATGTCACATTAATAGCATCTCTGTCATAGGCATAGAATCTTACGTCTGTAACAGAACAAAGGGTCTCTCTCTCTCTCTCTCTATCTCTCTCTCTCTCTCTCTCTCTCTCTCTCTCTCTCTCTCTCTCTCTCTCTCTCTCTCTCTCTCTCTCACACACACACACACACACACACACAGTATCTGATATCTGAAAATAACCACATAATTGAAATGAAATAAGTAAGATTTTGTTTTTGAAAAATACATGTTCTCAACTTTGTGAACTATATCTGTCTCAGTATTACACTGAGCAGTGTGACTATAATTCTGTATGCAAACTGTAGGTATATGAGTGTGTTAAGGATAAGAATGCTGATTATTCTAGTCACCTAAATGGATGATTTTGAAAAAGCATCGGCATTGGTGAATAAAAATTAGGATATCTGAAGTGGTTAATGTGATGGAGAAGAATAAATGGAATGAATTCCAAAAATAGATACTCCTGTAATATTTTACACACTTGATATCTAAAAATAAAAATGTTTGAACTAAAGACATTTTTTGCTCGGGGGGGGGGGGGGGGGGGGTCATGATCCTCTCCTTGGGTTCGCCACTGCTTTTAAGATAAACTGTAAGGTGAGTATTGCCTTATTTGTTCCTCCATTTGTCCTAGAACCAAACAGATCTTAGTATTCGGCAACCACAAATATTGAACTGTAAATTTCCATTTGTCTGCACTTGCTTTTTCAGGTATTGGAATTATTATATTTTTCTTAGATTCTGATAGTAGATAAGTGGGACAGTTTCTTCATAAGTGGCTTTTTCGAGGATACCAGCAGTTTATCTGCTCCGGGGGCCATTTTTGGACTTATTTATTTCAGTACTCTAACAAATTCTTTTTTCATTACAGTATTTCCAATGTCCTCTTCATTTACTTCCTCTTCCATATCTACAATACTGCCTTCAAGTTCCTGTGTGCTAATTCAGTCTATAAACTGTCTCCAAGTCTGCCCAGCTGTTCCATTATGAATGGCATCTTTGTAACTTAGCAATATGAAACATCTGTCAAACTCAGAGAAGAAAGAAAGGAAAATTTGCAGCCAAATGATCAGTGCTCGACACACCAGAAGAGGTGAGGGCCGTAGAATGCTTTGTCTGGTGTATCGGCAGCAAATATTACCGGAACAGCAGCGGTTGGTCTCTTAACACGCAAACGTAAATTAATCGGGATGTAACTACCACAACTGTCAAGTTATAATGTGCTGTTATCTACTTCACAGCAGCAGCTTATAATGCCTGTGAATGCACTTTCCTAAAACCCAATGTTCCCCAGGTATTTAAATGTTCCCATCTTCTGTTAGCCCATATCTTCCTTCTCCCTTTATCAAACCCCCACCGGTTTCTGTCACTCTTGTACTTTCCCAGTATACAAAAAAATACATATATCTGCCAATTTTATAGAAATCAGAGAAACAACGTCAGTCTTTTGTAAGGTATCCTCTGCCATGCACTTTATGGTGTCTTATGAAGTTACAATGTGTGCTCATTCAGACTATAAGCAACTTTTATCTGAGACTGTCCAGATGTTCCAGTGTGAAGTTAAGTCTTACTTTATCACACGCTCCTCTGTTTATATATGGGGGCATATCGGAAAGTTAGCAGCAGTGGCCCCAGTCGCACAAATATGTGGCGTCGGCCCTGCTGACCTCGTTCCGCCACCTAGCTAAGTTCGGTTCGCTCCCGGCAATGTAACTGTCAGGTTGATGTCTGACATTTCTCTCGTAGATTCAGGTACTTGTGTGCAACAGGTGTGAGATATGTGGAGCATTGCAGTTTCTGTAGGAAAAACATTTGACTCCAGCAATTGTGAGATTACCGGAGTGCACAGGAACATTACGAGCAGGGGCGCCAACTCTGTGGGTACTCGCACACCCCCAGGAAATAGTTATGGGTGTTCGGCACCCGCACAAAATGAGAGAGCAAAATAAAGTAGAATAAAATAGTAAGAAAGTGGAAACATTGGTGAAATTCAAAATTATAAGTTCGGAATATTTTGACGTCTCAGTCTCGCGAGCACGACCTAGCCGGCAGTCCGGTCCGTCGGCGCCCCACGGGGTGCTCGGCAGCAGGTCGGTTCTGTCTGGCGGAAGTCAGTAGGGGGGGAGAGGTACAACTCACTGACCCTAACCGCCAAAAGACGTGACTGATACAACAGAGTTTACTGGCATCCGTGGTGAGTTGTGGAAGGTCCATTAGTTCTAATGATAGAGATGGATCGCATCAGCACTGTCGTGTATGTCATAATTATGAGAGGAAGTACAACGTAAGTCATTACACACGTCTTCCGACAGAAGATCACAGGTAGGTAAGAGACGAAGCACTTAGAGAGCTACAGTCGTATAATAGCCAGGCTTAATGACACAGATACAAAATAATATGAAAAGTGAATTTGGTATAGACGTTGTGACTATTATTGCTCTCTGTCAGCTGAAGCAGAGCAATGAGGTACTTTAATGAAAGACGTTAAGTGTGTGGATTTTTTTGCCGTGTCCAGGTATAACTAACCACCACTTCAAAGGGTTCCTGAAAGCACAGAGTAACTATAAAGAGAGGAAGGGCCCCCCTAAACCACTGTCCTACGCTCACCTCGTAGTTCCGTAAGATGCAAACAGGTGTCAGGCAGTTCCCCGGCTTAGACCACATTAGAGGCACTTCTGAGGGCGCCTCTCGCACATCGGAGGGTAGCGTGGAGGGGAGGCCGAGGGGAGAGCTCGTGCCGCCTGCCACGAGGCCACGTATGTGTCCGGTATGCCGACTTTTGAGGGGAAGTGGTGGTGGGGACAGCCGCTACCTGCCGCCTGCTCTGACCACTTTTAAACGGCTGTTTCTGACACACAATGCGAGTCGGAGAACTTCCAGCAACCGAAGACGTAGTCAACGGATGCAGGAAGCGTGGGAGAAGCGTGGAAGGCCGAACGTCGGGCACTTCAAACGACCGGTCGACGACGGATCGATCCAGACTTACAAGAAAGGAGGACGATTGGGAAATTGCCTGTCCGAGAGGATAACGGACAGAAGGCAGCTCTGGTACAGGTTTCTGTGGTTTCCTGTTGGCTGTAAGGTGAATACCGAAGCTGTCCCCTTGCCCACGGAATATTCCCAATTGAGACAAATATTCCTCCCACAATTCCCCTTGCAACACAAATAATAAAAAATAGAGTCCCAGCAGAATAAACATAAAACCCAATGGCTGCTATAACAGCCCAACTTTCCTCCTAAGGAAGGGAAAAAAACCCTGAGCACCTTCATGGGACATCTTACAGAACTGCTTAAACCCCCCTGCCCCGCACCTCTGCGCCTGTGACCGGGTCCTTACGGTGGTTTCCCGTGTGTATATTTTTGTCTGTGCCGAAAGTCACGGAATCGGAGCACGGCACAACACAGCACAGTTTGATGGCTTAATCGCGAAACAGTTTTTGAGAATTTCTTTGCCATTTGTGAGAAAATCTCTCTCTCTCTCTCTCTCTCTCTCTCTCTCTCTCTCTCTCTCTCTCTCTCTCTCTTTTTTTAAATGAAAGGGGTAGAAAAGATTAAAGTTGTTTATCAAACATAACGTTCCTAGCTGACATAATTATGCACTTTAACACCTTAAATGTATCATTGCAGGGCAAACAGCACCTAATACTAGATGTGCACCACCAAATCAAAGCATTAATGGAAGAGTTTGTCTGTGACGCAAATTAGTTACGAAATGTTATTCTTCAGTCGTCTGACTATTAAAACATTGTTAAAATGTGCTGAACGTACCAGTGATCATAATTTTCAAATGAGTTAATTATTATTTGGTTTATATAATACTGAATCGACTATCGCAGAAGTACTGTTAATATTTGGAATGGATTTTCTCTCTCGTTTTTCTCTAGATAATGAGTCACGCGAAGTTATTGCTACTGTTGCTCTTTCTAGGTTTCATACAAAATATCAGAGAAATTAAGCACCGAGTTATGTATGTTCACTGCTTGGCTCATTCTTTGAGCATTGTAACCCAAGAGGTAATGCAAAATGAAACCACGAGAATCCACACTGATTTTTAAAAGTCGGCGCCCCTGATTATGAGTGACAGAGTGTTGTTCAATGTCGATGTTATACGTTTTGTGAGTAACACTGACATCCGTAATGAAGAACCAGTCAGCTGACAATCATCTTGCTACAGTGCTTGAAGTGTATAATACTAAAGTGCTTATTGACAATTAGCGTAATATTATTTGACATTAAAATTGTATATGTCTATCACATTTGAACAAAATGGTACTCATCTGGGTTACAGTTATGGGTGTAATCTGCTATCACGTAAGATAGACCGACAAAAGGCCGGCAATTCGTGAGCAATATTGTAGGGGAGGATAATCTTCAAAGACTGCACAATTTGAACTTAACATTTATTCCTTCTTTACACAGCTTCATCCAACAAACTAAGAACTCCAGACTGTTCCAGGTTGACCATCACATTGATAATTTGAAGAACAATAGACAGTTACTTCCAACAACAACAATACTACTATTATAAATACTTTGGTGCTGAAAGCTCACCAGAATACATAACACAGCAAACAATATTTCTTCTTACAACAATTATCGGTTACCGTACAAAATATTACCCACAATTAAAACTTGTGGAATCAGTAAAAGTTACAATAATCAAGAAATACTTAGTTACTAGTTGAACATCTACATAAGATAAGATTGCACATATCTTCTTATTTGCTTTGTGAAATACAAAAACTTGTTTACCCTAACAATACAAATCACATTTTGTTATTTAACTAATAACATAAATGATGGACTCAATTGCTAACATGTAATCACAGAATATTCACAAAGATCTACCAATTATAATAACTGATGTTTACCACTGATTTGTATTTGTTTTATTACTGAAAGTCATTACATTTAATTAATTGATTTATCTACTAATAATGTTCCTTGGGCTACAAAATGATTTGGTAAGTTGTTTTACAGTGTCCTTTGACCACAACATGTAGTTATTTACACCATATCATGATTTATATGCAATTGTCTATATGGAGGTTTATAAAATGTTCTAGAACTGTTTTTGTTAAACAACAATTGTGGCATCTCGATTAGTCTGGCAATTGCCTGCACTATGTGCCACATAGTTGATTAGCGTAAACACTGTAATTAACCTGTACAGTGTCCTATGTGACATCACCTACTTTAGAACATGTCTGTACAGACTGGATGTGGATATAACATAACTGGTATCCCATTCTGCAGTTGCCCACCAGTGATATCCCATTCTTGTCTCTGCAACCGGTATTGTGTTATTCAGAGGGCCAATATTATAATAATTTCCCCCATCCCGCAGCCCGACTGAGCCCTCGTAGACCAGCTGCTGCACAAAGAACTGCTGAAGAAATGTAAATTGTTACTAACTTGCATTTCAGGATCACTGTAGATGGTGCACAGGCAGCTCACCAGCTTGCAGGCTCTAGGCTGTATCTCTGTATTGGTCTACACACCACCACCAATGCACTATCACCTGAAACTTGTAAGTGCAGCAAGACACGGCCAATGTACTTGTATGTCCAAAGGCAGCGCGGCAGTGACAGAGACCGAACAATGCTTGTGGTACATAACCTAATGCCTTTGTCAGAGATGAATAAAGTAAAAAGAATACATATACATAAACAAATGATATTTATATAAATCTTCTGTAACTAATGCGGAACTTAATTTTGATTATTGAAATTACAAATTAGTGAAATTTCAAAGTACCTAGGTAACTGGTGGTGGTTTTGTGAGGCAGTTTTGGCCAGCAGACCCCACCTGGGATCGTGTTTGGCCTGCCAGGTGCAAGTCTTTAGTGACGCCCCCGGGATTGACTTATGCGTCGACGATGAAGAAATGACGACGGGGGCAATACGACAGCCAGTCACTGAGTGGAAAAACTCTCCAACTCGACCGGGAATCGAACCCGGAACCTCGTGCACTCCACTACACTTTGTAGGCGGTCACATAGATAACTGATATTGATATCATCACATGACAATTATCATATTTACATGAACTTACAACTGATATCCACATCATTAGGAATTAGAGAGAAAATACCATGACATACTAGGACTATTGTTGTGTCTTCAGGATGGAGACTGATTTGATGCAGCTCTCCACCCTACTCTATCCTGAGCAAGCCACTTCATCTCCTCATAAGAATGGCAACCTACATCCATTCGAATCTACTTACTGTATTCATCTCTTGGTCTCCCTCTGTGATTTTTACCCCACACACTTTCTTCCAATGCTGAATTTATGATTCCTTGATGTCTAAGAATGTTTCCTACCAATCAATCCCTTCTTTTAGTCAAGGTATGCAAGAAATTGCTTTTTTCTCCAATTCTATCGAGTACGTCCTCATTAGTTAATGCGAGCCACCCATCTAATCTTCAGCATTCTTCTGTAATGCCACATTTCAAAAGCCTCTATCCTCTTTCTGTCCGCACTGTTTGTCGTCCATGTTTCAATCTCATACAAGGCAACACTCCACACAACTGACTTAAGAAAGTTCTTCCTTAGGATTAAATCAATATTCAATGTAAACAGAGTTATATTTTTCAAAAACACTTTTCTTCCCATTGCCATTTTGCATTTTATATCCTCTTTACTGCGACCATCATTTGTTATTTTACTGCCGAAGTAATAAAACTCGTATACCACCTTTATTGTTTCGTTACCTAATCTAATTCCTTCAGCATCGCCTGATTTTCTTAGACTGCACTCCATTACCTTCATTTTGCTCTTGTTAACGTTCATCTTGTATGCACCTTTCAACAATCTGTTCTTCCAGGTTCTTTGCTGTCTCTGCCAGATTTACAATGTCACTGGCAAAATGCAATGTCTTTATTTCTTCATCCTTAACGTTAATTCCTCATCCAATTTTTTCCTTGCTTTCCTTCATAGCTTCAGTGTAGAAACTGAATAACACTGGAGAAAGGTTACAACCCAGCCTTACTCTCTTCCCAACATCTGCATCCCTTTCATGACCTTCAACTCTGATAACTGCTGTCTTGGTTTTGTAAATAACACTCTGTTTCCTATATTTTACTCCTGCTGATTTCAGAATTTGAAAGAGTGTATTCCAGTCAACATTATCAAAACCTTTTTCCAAATCTACAAAAGCTAGAAATGTAGGTTTGCCTTTCCTTAATCTATCTTCTAAGATAGACCATAAAGTGAGGATTGCCTCCCATGTTTCTACATTTCTCCTTATTCCAAACTCGTCTTTCCCGAGGTCAGGTTCTACCGGCTTTTCCATCCTACTGTAAATTATTCATGTCAAAACTTTGCAACCATGACTTATTAAACTGATGGTTCCATATTTTTCACATCTGTCTGCACCTGCTCTCTTTGGAATGGGGATTATTACATTTTTCTTAAAGAGCGGAGGTATTTCCCTTTTATCATACATCTTATGCAAGAGCTCATCAGATTGGAAAAAAGCGCAGGTGACTCCTGTGTATAAGAAAGGAAAGAGAACTGACCCATACAATTACAGGCCAATATCGTTAACATCAGTTTCATGTTGAATTTTGGAGCATATTCTCAGTTCGAATATAGCAAATTTCCTTGAAACGGAAAAGCTTCTTTCCATGAATCAGCAGGGGTTTAGGAAACATCATTCATGTGAAACTCAGCTTGCCATTTTCTCACATGACATCTTGCAAGCCATGGACAAAGGGCAACAGGCGGATTGTGTTTTTCTCGACTTCAAAAAGGCGTTCGGTGCCACACTATTTAGGCGTAACATTGCAGAGCGATATGAAATGGAACGAGCATGTAAGGACAGTTGTGAGTAAGGCGGACAGCCGACTTCGGTTTATTGGGAGAATTTTGGGAAGATGTATTTTACCTGTAAAGGAGACTGTGTATGAAACGCTTGTACGACCATGTCTTGAGTATTGCTCAAGTGTTTGGGACCCACAGCAGATCAGTTTAAAGGAAGACATAGAGGTGGTTCAGAGACGAGCAGCTAGATTTGTTACCGGTAGGTTTGACCTATGTGCGAGTGTCACGGAAATGCTCCGGCAACTCAATTGGGGATCGCTGGAAGAAAGACGATGTTCTTTTCATGAATTTCTGTTAAGTAAATTTAGAGGGCCGGAATTTGAAGCTGAGTGTAGTACGATCTTACTGCTGCCTACTTACATTTCGGGTAAAGATCTCAAAGACAAGATAAGAGAAATTAGGGCTTGTGCGGAGGCATATAGGCATTCTTGTTTTCCTCGTTCAATTTGGGAGTGGAATAGGAAAGAAAATGCCTAGTAGTGGTACAGTGTACCCTCTGCCACGCACCTTACGGTGAATTGCGGAGTATGTATGTAGATGTAGATATGCACCAGGTGATATAGTTTTGTCATGGCTGGCTCTCCCAGAGACTTCAGTAGTTTGAGGGAATGTCATTCACTTCAGAGGCTTTGTTTCGACTTAGGTCTTTCAGTGCTCTGTGAAATTCTTCACTCAGTATAGTATCTCCTAATTCACCTTCATTGACTTTTTCTACTCTTCCTACAATATTGTCTAGACGTTTATTTCCTTTATAGAGCCCCTCTATATATTGTTTCTACCTTTCAGCTTTCCCTTCTTTGCTGAGAACTGGTTTTCCATCTTGATATTCATAGAACTGTTTTTCCTGTCTCTTTTATTTTCGTGTAGATGGTATATATTTTTCCATTGCCACTCCTGCTTAGATATTTTGCACTTCCTGTCAATCTCATTTTTTAATCTTCTGTACTCCATTTTGCCTGTTGCACTTACTGCATTTTTATATTTTCTCCTTTCATCAATTAAATTTAGTATATCCTGTGATATCCAAGGATTCTTTTTAGGTCTTGCCTTTCTACCTATTTTGTCCTCTGCTGCCTTCACTATTTCATTTCTAAATGCTACCCATTCGTCTTCTACTGTTTTCTTTCCCCCGTTTCAGTCAATTGTTGCCTAAAACTCTCTCTGAAATTCTCAAGAACTTCAGGTTCCTTCAATTTATCCAGGTTCCATCTCCTTATTTACCCACCTTTCTGAAGTTTTTTATTTTTATTTATTTATTTCAGTTCAGCCTACAGTTCATGACCAATAAGATATGGTCAGAGTCTATATCTGCCCCTGGATTGGTTATTACAGTTTAAGACCTGATTTCGAAATTTCTATCTTACCGTTCTAAAATCTATCTGGTATCTCCTGGTCTCTTCCTCGTATACAACCTTTTTTCGTGATTCTTGAACCAGGTGTTTGTTATGTAACTTCGTAAGCATTCCTGGCATGACAAATCTTCAAAGTCTCTGTGGGTTTTGTGCTGGATAATAAAATCCGCCCCTAATTGTGCCCTGTTCCACTAGTGGCGGCACCACCAGCTCTGGCAACTGTGACGGCCGGCGCATGCACCGTGCACGCGACCGATGCGTATATAGGACACGGTACTTCGATCTTGCACCAGTATTCAGCGGGACTCGGTAGTAGCTTTGAATCGGTTTGATTTTATTATCTGGCACAAAACCCACAGAGATTTTAAAGACAGGTGTATGTTATGATTAAATTATATTCCGTGCAAAATTCTACCAGGCGGCTTCCCCTTTCATTCCTTTTGCCCGGACCATATTCACCTACTATCTTTCCTTCCCTTCCTTTTCCTACTACCAAATTCCAGTCTCCCATAACAATTAAGTATTCCTCTCCCTTAATTGTCAGAATAATTTCCTTTATCTCCTCATACATTTCTTCAATCTCCTCATCATCGGCAGATCTAGTTGGCATATAAACCTGTACTACTGTTGTCGGTGTTGGCTTCGTATCTATCTTAACAGTGATAATGCAATCACTGTGCTGCTCGTAGTAGCGCACCCATATTCCTATTTTCATATTCATTATTAGACGTACTCCTGTAATACCCCCAACTGATTTTGTATTTATAATCCTCTACTCACCTGACCAGAAATCCTGTTCCTCTTTCCACTGAACTTCACTAATCCCCACTATACCTAACGTCAACCTATCCACTTCTATTTTTAAATTCTCTAACTTCCCTACCCAATTAAGGGAGCTAACATTTGACACTCCGATCCGTAGAATGCCAGTGTTGTCTTTTGTAACATGAATATTGTTTTCCCTTCTCTCAGTTTTCCTGTTAAATTAAATGAGTAGACACACAACTTATATTCTTGTGGTTTATTTTGTTGATGTTAAATTCACACTACCATGCCAAACAAATAAACAAATCACATAACACTTTGACAAAGATAGCACTGTAATTCCATAACTGAGATTGACAGGCTGTAACTCTACTTGGAACTCTCTTGGAACTAACTTGGACCTCGGCACCAACTGTACTCGACTTGAACTAACTGCGGTGCTGGAGTGCGCTTCTATATATATCTTATTAACAATAATGATGATGTGGAGTGATTGTTATAACAATTACAGATGTTGATTTACAATTACAAAAGTTAGCATTAATTAAAACATACAATATAACAGCAAATATAAAGCACACAGTATTTAAACAAAATTACAGCCTCTCGTATTTACCTTCATTAGTAATTTTATACTATTCTATTTACAAACAGTCAAATGCTTTTAGAGCTGGTTATATAATTAAATACTGAATGAATGATCTTGCTAACATTTACACAGCTTTTGGACAAACATCGGTAAGTTTTTATAATAGTTTTCGATTTTACAGTTTACAAATGTACAAATACAAAATCAAGCATTTAGCTTTCTACTCATATTTCTATACTTAATTAGTGAAATATTAGTGACCACGAAAGTAATGCTGTTTAACACTGTTTGTCTAGTTTAACAGTCATGTCTGTAATTAAATTTTAATTTTTCTAGTTTTCGTTTATCCTTAGTGGCATAATTGTTATTGTGCTATCTAGAAGCTTCTATGTACCATTTCTCGTAAGTACTCCACAATTAACATTTCTTATTATCAGAATCACAAGTAATGTTTGTAGCCACGCTTTATATTTAAAGTACACCCAATCTAGTCTTTTTCTATTCGCAGTTGTCTGGACTTTAATTCCACTGAAGCAGCTGATACTGTCGTCGGTATATGCGAGTCTGGGTAGCATGTGCTTCACTTCACCACCGATTTGTATCGATCGCTGCATTAAAGTTGGGGGAGGGGAGGGAATGTTCCGTTACACAACCCCCCCCCCCTCCCAGCAGCGTGACTGAGACCTCAGAGACCAGCTGCTGCCCGAAGAATAAGTGAATATATGGTGTTACTAACTCGTATTCTCCAGGAGCGTTGTGGACGATGTGTGGAGGATGGAAGTCTGCTTAGCATCTTGCAGTCCCTGCGCTGTCCATGGTACTAGTTCTGCACATCACACCAATCACACGATCACCTGAAACTTTCAAGAGAGTAAGCCACAGTTCATACACTTGTCAGTCCAAAGGCAGGGACAGAGACTAGATAATGCTCGTGCTTCACAAGCCTGAACAACAACATGTGCTGATCAAAACTAACACAACTTGTCACATAATTCTTACAGACTACACTGTGGTTAATATGACAAAATTTACATAGTATGCAAAATTATCAAACTAAAATGGTAATATGTTAATATATCTATTCCCATTACTGAACAACAAAATAAAAACCTTTGAAAAGATTCCATTATCATATATTTTATAGAAAATACTATTTACACAAGCTATTATTGTTTATATATACATGTGGTGTCTGTTCCGAAAGAATAGACGCCACTTCTGATCCTGCAGTTTTTATTATTTAATATTCATAGAATATATGACATCAACTGCGATTGGGCAAAGCTGAAAATGTGTACCCAGCCAGGATTCAAACCCGGTCTCCTGCTTTTTAGGCAGTTGTGCTGACCCCTACACCACTGGGAACACAGCGATCACCGCACCTGCAAGGACTACCTAGGCACGCCTCCCGTCAGATACAAATTCCCAGCTTCGCCCTGCCCACAGTACTCAAACTCGTAGTTATGAAACTAATTCCTGTAAGAGTAAGGGCTTCAAACTTGCCCACTCCTCCCATTAACGATGGGATCATTGCCTGTCACTGGCATATTATATATATACATGTGGCGTCTGTTCCGAAAGAATAGACGCCACTTCTGATCCTGCAGTTGTTATTATTTAATATTCATAGAATATATGACATCAACTGCAATATCATTAGTGGGGAGGGGTGGGCAAGTTTGAAGCCCTTCTCTTACGGACATTAGTTTCATAACTATGAGTTTGAGTACTGTGGGCAGGGCGAAGCTGGGAATTTGTATCTGACGGGAGGCGTGCCTAGGTAGTCCTTGCAGGTGCGGTGATCACTGTGTCCCTAGTGGTGTAGGGGTCAGCGCAACTGCCTAGAAAGCAGGAGACCCGGGTTCGAATCCCAGCTGGGTACACATTTTCAGCTTTGCACAATCACAGTTGATGTCATATATTCTGTGAATATTATATTATTGTTTGTCTGTGACATTTCGTAATCTTCCCACATTTTGGGTAAGCTTGCCTGTAAACATTGGGGTGTGGTATCTCGACCACTCTGAATGGACCTATATATATATGTCAAAAAATTTCTTCAATTCATTGCTAATTGCTCTTGATCTCTCTTGCGATCTGACTAGTAGGAGCATTTCGTAATCTTCCCACATTTTGGGTAAGCTTGCCTGTAAACATTGGGGTGTGGTATCTCGACCACTCTGAATGGACCTATATATATATGTCAAAAAATTTCTTCAATTCATTGCTAATTGCTCTTGATCTCTCTTGCGATCTGACTAGTAGGAGGTCACCAATGCTAAACTGCGTTGGCTTCAATCGTCTGCCATGTCTTCTCTTCCTTATCTCACGTTGCTCCTTCAGGTTTCTCCTCACAATTTCTTCCCTTTCTTGACTGCATAACTCCTTACATTCAGGAAATTGGATAAGCTCATTAATTCTGGCAGTTTCTTTCCATGTACTATTTCATACGGACAGAATACCGTAGATCCGAGGTCGGCAAGTAATCTTGGATGGGGTCCGGATACTTTTGAAAATTTTTATTGAGGTCCAGAAGTAAAACCACATATTTTTTATCAATTTTTTATTTTAATTTTAAGTCTCTAATATGAAGTCAAAAGATGCTAAGTAAAGATGTATAATAATCCAGTAAAACTTATATTATTTCCTATTTATTTATTTTTATTTCCACTCACAAAAAATATTACATAAAATGTGGACAAAATTACAAAAATTTCCAGACTATTATGTCGTGGTCTTGTGGATTTATTACGGAAACCCAACATTTTGTCCCCGACTGCGGAGGACATTTTCAAAGAGGATCGTGGCACTTTTGAATGTCTGATGCACACCCTGGCTCACTACCGAATGACAGTAGCGAGCCAGGGTGTGCATCGGACATTCAAAGTGCCACGGCCCCCCTCAAAAATTTCCTCTGCAGTCGGGGACAAAATGTTGGGTGTCCGTAATAAATCCACAAGACCACAGCATAACAGCCCAGAAATTTTTAGTAATTTTGACCATTCCGGCCTTGAAAGTTTACATTTTACATAAAATGTGGAGTCAAACTTCTACTGAAAAATCCAGTAACAGGTAATACATTAAACATACTATTTTTTGCTCAATTTTCACAAAAAATTATGAAATACTATGAACTGTGGATATTTGTATTTAAAAAATCAATGCAAGAAATTACATTTGCCGTCTTCACTCAGTTTCTTAAAGTTAAGTTCACATGTGCAGAAGCTTATGCAAAGAGTGTCTCCAAAGTGGGCTGCTGTTAACCTTGAGCCATACTTATTCTTCAACAAATTAGTTTTTTTAATTAAATTTGACAAATATATGTGGGGCCATATAGAAGCCAGGGAGATGGCAATTTTCATATTTTTCTGGGACACGTTCCCTCCACAATTCGCCAGTGATTCATTTTTAAATGTTTGCAAGGAAATGTCATCCTGCCAGTCTGTTATCTCCATTTGGGGTAAAGGCTTTGAAAGGTGGAACAAATTGGCAGCCACAACCGTCCATTCTGCTGCTGGAGAAACCTCAAAAGGTGATTTTTAAGAGCCAAAAAATGGTGTTTAAGTGGATATGTCTTGACCGCTTAAGCAGAGGTTTCAGAGACTGAGTATGAAGTCTATCTGTGGAATTTCCTCGTCCTTGACCATTCTCGTGCTGCATTCGTGTGTACCGGCCTTTTATGTGGATCACCGTCCAGCTTGCTGCCTTTTGCAGCTGCTTTTTCTCCAGCGTCGCACGTCGTACCTGTAATTATCGTTAAGGGTTCTAATTATTTGGCAGATAACTGTAAGATTCTAGAAAAAATATAACGGTGGCTTTCATATGAATTGTTATCCACAGAAAAAAGTTTTCTTAATAATTTGTGTATGTAAGTTATACTTTCAAAATATTTTTGGCGGTCCAGTTTTTGGCCTCCCACGGTCTGGACCTGGACTGCGGTCCGCCAGTTGCCACCGCTGCCGTAGATGAATGTTGTAGGCTATTTGTTATGTCTTCAAATTTTTCTGCATGTTCAATCCGTGGCACGTGATTCTTGTTGCAATATGTTCTGAATAATCTTACAATATCTCTCGTATATCTTTCCGCTGGATTACTTGAAGGGTGGTAAGCTAAAATCAGGATATGCTTTATATTTTCCTCTTCTGTGAACCTTTTCCCTGACTTTGATGTGAGTTGTGTACCACTGTCAGACAGTATGCATTTTGGAGTTCCAACAGTTTGAAAGTAATCATGCCTAATTTTATTAATAATCCTTTTGCTAGTAGCTTTCTTTAAAGGATACAATTTGACAAATTTTAAAAACAAATCTACCATTACAAAAAATGTAGCAGTATACCCCTCGAGATTTAGGTAGACATCTGTATAAATCTACAGCAGTTAATTCTAATGGTCCTTTAGGCAAGATGTTTTGCATATATCCTCTGCTCGTTTGTTTTGTGACCTTAACTCTGTGACATCTATCGCATGTTGCTAATAACTTGTTTACTCTTCTGGACGTGTTGTAAAAATATAAGTTTTCCTGAATCTTTTGGATACACTTTTGTGGCCGAAACTTTCGTGCACGTACTTTATCGATACAATCTTCAGGCCGACATAACTTGCACTGACCACTGCCTGTGCTCAACCTTGTAGTATTGTCCCACTTTCTCTTCTCCTTTCTTCCCTATTAAGCTCTTAACTAGTCTCTAGTTGGAATCATGATTTTGATATCTTCTGATGGTGTTACATATCTTCCTGACTTCTGTTTCTTCCCTCACTCCTTTTAAGTATGTCACCCAGAATTCTTTTTTACATTCTCCACTAATGTCTTCAAAGTCACCCCCCACTGGAAGTTGAGAGAGTGAATCTGCAACTAGATTATCCTTCCCATTAATATACTGAACCGAGTAATCAAATTGATGAGGAAACAGTGCCCATCTGGTGATTCTGTTGTGAAACAGTTTACATTCTCCATGACCTGTGTATACAATCACATTATGGCCTAAGATAATTTTTTAATTTAGTGAACGCCCAAAAGAGTGACAAAAGTCCCTTTTCTGTAACAGTATAAGCTGTTTCATGTTTCTGGAGTGTTCTACTTATGAAGACGATGGATCTCTGCTCAGTTTTGCCCCCATTTATTTTTACTTGGAAGAGATGTGCATCAAGACCATAATCACTGCTATCTATGGCTAAGCAGAAAGGTTGTGACAAATCTGGCCTAAACAACATTTTACTATCACAAAGCTCAGTCTTATAGTTTCAAAAGCTTTCACACATTCTTCAGTGTGTGCCTAAATAGCATTCTTCTTCAACAGATGGTTCAAACAGCGTGTATTCAAAGCTTCCGGTAATATCCGCAGATTCCGAAGAATGATTTCAACTGCTTTTTTGTCTTAAGTACTGGGAATTTCATCAGGTAATATTCCATCCTCTGTGTCCTAAAAAGCTCAACTGTTTCACTACAGATTTACATTTTCCTAGTTTTAAAGACATTCCTCCTAGTCTTTATTTCTCACATACTTCCTTCAGGGTACTCAGATGTTCGTCCCATGCCCTACCAGTAATGAAGATATCATCAACATACACTGTTAACTTACTCAGGGGTTCTTTGCCTAGTACCGTGTCAAGGGCTCTTATGAATTCTGCTACAGATACATTTGAGCCAAATGGTACAACACAATATTGATAACATCTGCCATTGTACAGGAAGGCAGTGTATTTCCAAGAATTTTTTGCTAAACGTACTTGGTGAAAATCAGATGTCAATTCTAAACTTGTCATGTACTTGATGTGTTAAAATTTGTGCAATAAATCAAAATGCTTTATGGATGATCTGTTTCCCTTTCCAAATATTTGTTGGGATGTCTTGAATCTATAACAATTCTCACATCACCACTCTTCTTAGAAATGACCACGATTAGATTATTGTATTGGTTCCTACTCCTTTCAATAATGTTCCAATTCTCCATTTTGTCTTGTGCTTTTTCAACAGCTTTCCTCTTTGCTGTTGGTACTCCATAGAATGGCTCATGTGGCTTAACTTTCACTGTCCACTCATACTTCTTTACTCTTCCTGGTTGGTAATCAATTACAACACATTCTTCAGTTCCTCTTTCTGTTTGTAAGTTAATTTATGAGTTTCCTGAAGTTTGTCTTCCACCAATTCATTGTAATCCACATCTGATACATCTTCATGTACGCTATCTACTTCCACTATACCTCTTCTGGTGTCTGTCAATTTTAATTCCAAGCTTCGTTGGTTGAAGTTACCACTATCTTGGATGATCATTGAAGTGCAATGTAACATGCCTGTCTTAGGATTATTGAACATGATTTACTTATCTCCTCAATCAAATGCTACATTAGTTTTCATAATCCAGTCATTGCTTAGTAATATAGCTTCATTCAATCCAGGAATAACTAAACATCCTTGTTTTAAGCAAGCATCGCCTATTATAAATGATAACAGCACCTGTCTGTTCAACAACATGCTGTGTCTTCCAGTAGCTCCTTTAATCTTGATTCCTACTACTGGCATTTCATTGAAATCAGAACCCTGCTTGATTATTTCTCTAAATTTTCCCGACATTCCACTAATTGGACTTCCTGTGTCAATAAGTGCCACACCTTCCCAATTTCCAGTGTTTACTCTCACATAAGGGCATCCAGTCACATCACAGTCTTCAGCTTTATCTTCTTCTTGCAGCAGGTCATTCACAATATCATCAGATTTTATATCATCAGTCTCTTCATTGGTTTGCACACTAGTCAAGGATACACATGGCCTTTCTTCACACTTGGTTTGACTTTTGTCAGGAATATCCTTTTTCTCACATTCTACTTATGGAATCCCAATCTTCTTTCTCAGTTCATCACACTTGCTCCTTATCTCCTTCCTGAATCTACCTTTAGTTTCGTGGTCCTTGTAACTGTCTGATACTGTCTGCAAAATTTCACTTTCTACAACTTTCTTGTTGTCAAGTCCAAGACTGCTTGATTAGTTGCCAAGTTTCACTGATACAATCTGACTCTCAAGTTGCTCCATTTCCCTATCTCCAATTCTTGCATCACAAGAATCTTCATCAACAAAATTCTCTTCATTCATTTCTACATACACAATACCATCTAATTCGTACTCATAGTCATCTTCACAAAATTCTTCACAATAATCCTCAACTTCACTGTCCTCATCTTCACACACTGCTACATTATTCTTCAGAGCATCTTCCTGATTGTCTGATTCTTCAGCTCCCTGGGCAACAACATCTTCACTGTCTTTGTCCTCTTCAAAATTGTCTTCCAGTAATTTGCACAGACCAAATTCATCAAAGGTGTCATCCATTGTGGCAGTATCTTCATTCACAGTATTACAAATGCTGTATAGAACAGATACAGTCTCATGATCTAAGGCTACATCTTCTTGTTGTTTATTCATTTTATCTACTCAGCTTGTTTCTTGACTCTTCCCAAAACTTTGTCACACCTGGGTTTATTCACCGTATATGAGTCCCTGTAGTTCTGTCTATTTGACTCTGTTTTATTTTTTCTTCCAAGTCATGTCCGGTTATTCATGGCCTGGTTTTGTGTCCGTTTCTTCAACCCCACTTGACAGACCTCCAAAGGGGCTGTCTTCAGTTTTCCTGCCTATTGCCTTTACCATTGTGTCTTCTGTCATCTCTGTCTTTATCATATTTCCAAGAATTCCCCTTGTGGTGACTTCCACCATTGTTTTGTCTGTGTCTATCTCCTTCGTTATAGTCTCTTCTGTCTCTGTCTCACGATACTCCTTTCGGTAGCTTTTATAGTTCCTGCTATAGCTACTATCCAATTTTTCAACAAACTTTAAAAACTGATCTACTGATTCATCAGGCCCATAATTCAATCCTCCTTGTAGTCTACCTGGTAATCTCCTTTTGAGAGCATTGATTTGTGTCATTTTGTCAAGAGGTGCATCTAAATGTACCAGCTTTCTGAGCTTTGCCTCACAGAAATCCTTCATTGAGCCACGATTCTATATGTACTTGGGATCATTCAAGAATTAACTTTTTACTCTACCTTGTGTAATGTAGTGGTAGACCAAAACTTATTCAGAAAACATTTCTCAAATTCACTGTATGTCATTCCTGTACTAATACACTGATTTGCCCAATTTGACTTCCCGGCCGGCAATGGCCCCACCGATTACGTATCACTCCGCCGCTCACGTGCTTCCCGCACCGCACCGAAGTGTTGCACCGAACTTTCTGAACAATTTTGTGGCTAGTGCTACGTTCGTCCCGAATGTTACTCAGGACTCTTCGAGTGTTACTTTCATTACCTCCAGCTCACCCTCGAGACTTTCGAGCACGCCTGCGAGTGTTGCCGCGCATCCGGACACTACCTTTTCTCCGCACATGAACTACGCTCAGACGAAAAACAATTTTTTAGTGAGGACAATTTTTTTTTCTTTTTTGAAGTGACAATACGCACTTCGTGCAACAGCAGATTGTGCCGTTTCAGCTGCGCGAGTGAGCAGTTTTGCCGTGTGCCAGCCGGTTTCCCAAGCTACCCACCTTTTCGCGCGAGCATCCGCGAACCCGGTTCGCTCTCGCCGAGCACCTTCTATTGGTACACGGTGTTACGAGTGACTCTTCCCGCTTCACGTGTATTGTGTCGGCTCTGCACAAACATCTGGATTTTCTCGGGGACTTCATTTCCAACCCACCGATGGAGAACACGTACCGCCACGTTAAATGAGTCATCACGCAAAGGCTCTCATTTCCCACCGACCGGTCTCCGTTCTCTCCGTGTCGACGCAGAACAAACGGCCGTCGGACCTGTGGCGCACCCCGAGGTGTTGAATCGACCCAGCAGTCACTCCGAACGTCGCTCTCCGGCCTCTCTGGCTTGTTAAAATGCCAGTCGAGATCCAACTCCAACTTCGGCCACACTCCGGCACCCCCACAGACAGGCGTCTACGCCTCGGCGTTGCTCCGAGCGCGGCCCCTCCGCCACTTCTCAGCTTACTGCAGCAACCTGAGCCGCGGTCCCCGTTCTGCTACTACCGCACACAGGTTGGTCCCGCTGCCGAGAAGTGCTGCCAGCCGTGCAGTCACCCGAGCGCGTCCAGCGGGCCGGCTCAGGTGCCGCTGCCTTCTCCGACACCACCGAGCGCCACCCTGTGCCGCACTCCGTTTGTGACTCGCAATCCGATGGAGCTCGCCTCTACGTAACTGACACCACGTCGGGCACATACTTCCCGTTGACACTGGCGCCGACGTTTCTCTTGTACCGCCCACTCTGGTTTCCAGCGAAGTCTGCCCTCGCGACGCTTTACTTCGGGCTGTCGGTCGAACGAACCTCGAATGTCTGGGCTCCACGAGTTTCTGCATCACGGTTGCTCCCGAGTGTTCTTTCGACTGGAATTTTTTAGTTGCCGGTGTACCCGAACCGATTGTGCGCATCGACTTCCTGACCTCTCACAAACTTTCACCCGATTTACTTTGCCGGGCTCTGTATCGTCATACGTCAAAAACATTCGTTCGCAGTGCTTCGTCGAGCCGGCCTACGTACGGTGAACATTTAAGTGCCATTCACGAGTGCGTCGCCGCCGTCAACAGACTCGACTGCTCATTCGACCTGCTGCGCAACTGACGAGCTGATGTCGCGCACCTTCGCGAGGAGCGACCGGACGTCTCGCCCGCCGACACGGAAGCTGCGCTCGCCGCCGCTCGCCTGGGCGTCGCCACGTCTCACACCGCCTCTCTGACGGGACTTCGGGTTAGTCAAAGTGTCACCTCGTGTTGCTCGGCTGTTCCACTTGCCTCGAGTGTCCCTATCTCTCATTGCTGCTTCTACGCGGATGTTTGTGGTACTGATGTGTCAGAACTTTCAAAACTGTCAAACTCCTGTTCGAGTGTTCTCATAAAACAAGTTCACTTCTCGTTGCCAACATCGCGGCACTCGAACCGCGCCACTCGCGACACGACTAGTAAACTTTTTTCTGTCAGTCACCCTTTTGTGCCAGTCAAAAACAGCAAGTGGAAAAACCTTTCGACCTCTCTGCCAAATTCGCAACAAACTGTAGTTTTGTGCACGTGGCGCTTTCGCGACGAGGTTGCCCCTCCTGTATGTGTAACTGCCACTCTGGGGCCTGAGCCCTAAGGGTATGCACTGGATATACACCATGGTGATTAGACCCAGGATCACCTATGGGGCGGTCGTGTGGTGGAACAAGGTAGAACAGCAGGTTGCTGCTAAGGAGCTTGGTAAGGTGCAGAGATTAGCCTGCTTAGCCATAACAGGTGGAATTAGCAGCACACCAACTGCTGGGATGGAAACCGTGCTGGATATGCCCCCATTACACCTTTGGGTCAAGATGGAGGCAGCGGCTGGTGCATACAGACTTGAAACTGGCAAAAACTGGCCTCTTTGGGATATCCAGAATCACACACTAAAATAGTGTGTGAGGTAAATATAGGAAAGGTTAGGGAAAAGCCAGTCGACTATATTATAACCCCATAATGCTTCAACAAGCCTTTCAATATAGCAATTGGAAGTAGGGAGCAGTGGGAGAAAATAGTTCGACACCGCACAAGGGATATTGTCTGGTTAACTGATGGGTCAAAATCAGACCAAGGCGTTGGGACCAGGATATACGGGGTGCAGCCAAGACTGGAGGGTGTCATCTCTCTAGGGAAACTGGCCTCAGTATTCCAGGCCGAAATCACTGCCGTCAGGGCATGTGTGGAGGAGAATTTGCGTAGGTACTACAAAGATCGTAGCATCTATATCTATTCAGACAGCCAGGCAGCCCTGATATCACTGGCAGCTTCTGCAACAAGGTCCACATTTGTGTATTGCCGGTCTATAGTGTCCAACGGGCACAATATTTCGGCAATCATACATGTCGCCATCATCAGGTGAACTGACGCACTGAGCTCCTGGAAACACGCCGGCACGGAGATCCGCATGCTACGCCTGCTCGAAGGGACCTGGGTTCTAGCCAGTAGCAGGTGATTTAAATTCCTTCAGCCCGCGCCGCGACCTCTCCGTGGTCTGCGCCCCGCGCCGCGACCGCGCAGTGGAACTGATTGCGGCGGCGTCTGAAATGATGTCGGTGTGAGGGCTCTGTCCACCGTGGTCGTTACTTCGTTATGTTTGCTAGATTTACTCTTAATTAACCCGATCGCTGGTTCCCAAGCTTTGCTAAGATTATAGCCACAGTCACGGTTTATGAGGTCGTCACTTGTGCGAATTTCAATTGCCTCTCTAACGACACAGTCCCAGTATCTCGACGTCTGTAGCAGAATCCTAGTGCATTCATACTCAATCGCATGATTCTCCGACAAACAATGTTCAGCGACCGCCCACTTGCTCGGATACATCAATCGTGTGTGCCTCTGGTGTTCAACGCATCGATCCTTGACGGTATGCATCGTCTGTCCAATATATGACTTGCCACACTGACACGGAATCTGGTACATGTTGGCCTTCCTCAACCCGAGATCATCTTTAGCGAACCCAACCAGTGCACGAATTTCATTCGGCAGACAAAATACAGTTCCAACCTGGTGTTTTTTCAAAATGCAGATGATCTTCCCCAAGAGTGTGTCTGTATATGGAATGAACACAGTGCCTACATCCTCCCTCGTGTTTTCATCCGTTTTCCGTGGTGTAGGGTGCGGACCGTGGAGGGGTCGCTCTGCGGGCCGAGGGTATTTAAATGGCCTGCTACCGGGCCAGAACCCAGGTCCCTTCGAGCCGCCGTAGCATGCACATCTCCGTGCCGGCGCGTTTCCAGGAGCTCAGTCTGTCACTTCACCTGATAATGGCGACATGTATGATCGCCAAAATATTGTGCCCGTTGGACACTATAGACCGGCAGTACACCCGTGGATATTTTGATTATCAAATACGCCGGGAGAAACTTAAGAATCAGGTCTAAAATTGTTGCAGAATGTCACAGGGTTCTGGTGGAGCTAGGGGAAAGCAATAGAGTAAACCTATTGTGGGTCCCTGGACACTCAGAGATTAGCCAGGATGGGGGCAGAGACTCCATTTATTGTACCGGAACCTGTAATGACAATCACCAAGGCAATAATTAAATTGGAGATACGTAACTAGCTCAGAAGACAGCATGTAGAATATTGGACCAAAGTCCATCAACAAAAACATGGCAAGGTAATGATGCGAAAGCTACGTTTTAAAAGAAGCTCTGCAATCCTGGGTCTGAACAGGAGAGAGATTAGACTCATGGTTGTATTGCTGACAGGCCATGGGAATTTCAAAAAACACCTACATACAATGGGAATAACAGAAGAGGACCTTAAATGTAGGATCTGTGATGACGGTGATGAAACTGCATCACATTTAATCTTTGAATGCATTGCATTGGAGAGTAAAAGGCACAGAACATTTGGGACAACCAGACCTGAAGAAATTGTGGCTAATAAAGAACTGGTAAAGGGACTCCTTGCATTGTTCAAGGGCATCGGTTGGCTTTACTTGATATACAGGGAGCGATACCGCACAATAAACTTAGTTTCGGTGCGGGCAGTGGCGGGTTGGACCGAGACTGTTTTGGCTTCCCTGAGAAAATCAAATCAACTGCCACTCCGGCCACCATCACGACACCGGCGCCACCACTGCCTTCGCCGGTGGTTCCCTCGACTTCACGAGTGACAGCCGCGGAAGCTCATCCCGGTGCCGCAGCCTCGCCTCCGTCTCGCACTCCCATGTCTCCTCGCTCGGCCGCCACCAAAACACCATCGCCACCGCTGCCTGCGCCGGTAGCGCCCTCGGTTCTGCGAGTGGCAGCCACAGAAGTTTGGCCGTGTGCCACAGCCCCGCAGCCGTCTCGCGTGCTCGCGCCGCCTCACTCGGCCACCACCACATCTACGGCACCGCCGCGCCGCTCGGTGCACCTGTGCTGCCCACCAGCGTGCCACCGGCTGGCAAAGCAACTCCACTGACCTCGGGTCGGCCAGCTGCGGCCCGGTAACCACTTTCACGACACTGCCTGCCTCGGCTGACAATCGCACTCCTCTCTCCTCGCCTCGCATCGTGGTCGTACGAAAGGGCACCTGATGGACACCGTTCCAATCCATTCAAAGACTTGTCGTCTTTGCCCTGACAAATACGCCGCGGTGGGAAAACAAATTAGCGATGTCCTCGCCGCCGGCATTATCGAGCCTTCCTCTAGCTGTTGGTCTTCTCCTATTCGTCTCGCAAAGAAACACGACAACTCCTGGCACGTGTGCTGTGATTACAGGAAACTAGATGTGAAAACAATCGTCGCTAGGTATCCGATCCCGTCGTAACCAATTTCTCTCAGTTGCTCGCCGGTTCCACGATCTTCTCGGTCATGGACTGCACACGTGCGTACCACCAGATACCGATGGCGTTCGAAGACATAAAAAAAACAGCAATTGTGACACCCATTGGCCTATTTCAATACAGATACACGCCTTTCGGGCTTGAAAAGGTGACAAAAACTTGGAAAGGTTCATCAACGACCTGATTCACGAGCTTAGTTTCTGCTTCGCCTATCTTGACGATATTCTCTTATTCAGCTCCTCTGTTGAGGAAATCAAATCTAATCTTGAAGTGCTATTACGCACCCTCACAGTTGCGGGTATCGAACTTAATAGTGAAAAACAACAATTACACTTGCCCTCCGTCCTCTTCTTAGGATACACTGTTTTTGCGGACGGGATCTCACCCCCCCGCAGACGAGATTGACTCGATCAGAGACCTGCCATGGCCCACCACTTGTGACACTTCCTCAGCACGATTAACTTTTATCGTAGGCACCTGCTGAACGCGTCCAAAGTACGAGCCCCCCTCACTGACGCCCTTGCCGGAAAACAAACATCAGGCTCGCGTCCTGTTCCGTGGACACCAAATACGGACAATGCTTTCACGGCACTGAAAGGCTGACTCATGCGAGCCGTTACAATCTGACGTCCGCATCCCGATGCGGAGATTTTCCTCACGACCGACACGACCGACAACGTGGTTGGCGCAGTCCTTAGCCAGTCTGTCGATGGCGTTGTCTCGCCTCTCCAATTTTATTCAAATAAGCTAAGCCACTCGCAGCAAAAATATTTAGCGCTCAACTGCAAACTGCTCGTGATCTATCAAGCTATCAAACACTTCCACGCCGAGCTTTTGAAGGTCGAGCATTCCACATGTCCACTGACCACGAGCCTTTTGTGGCAGCGATACAGAACCCTCCTGCCAATCCCCCGACCCGTTGCTTCCGTTACCTCAACTATATATCCCAGTTCACCACCAACATCCACCACATTAAAGGCGCGGTCAATATCGTGGTGAACTTCCTTTCCCGTATTGACGCCGTGTCAATGGTCATTGACCAGGCTGACCTCTCCATCCTGCAGGACGATGACCCTGACACCCTAACACTCATCTCGGACCAGTCCTCCTCCCTCCACTGCAGCCGAACCTCCTTCCCGGGAGTCACCGGCCCTGCCTGGTGGGATGACTCCACGGGGAAGCTCTGCCCCCTCATCCCTCACTCCCTCCACTGTGTAATATTCGAAACGTTACACGAGCTTTCCCACCCCGGTATCTGTGTCTCCACCTGCCCAGTCACCGAGCGGTTTGTCTGGCGAGACACGAAGCGGGACTACCGGGCCCGGACCCACGCCCTTCTCGCCTGCCAGCGCCGCAAAGTGACTACGCACACTTCCGCACCCCTCAGTTCCTTTCCCGCTCCTGCACGCAGATTCGTGCACGTCCGTATCGACCTCGTCGGGCCTCTGCCACCCGTCGACATCTGTCGCTACATCCTCTCCTGCATCGACTGCACCACCCGCCAGGTGGAAGCCACCCCCCTCCTCAATATCGCTGCCGAAACTGCGGCAAGAGCTTTCGTCTCGTCGTGGGTTTCTCGGCTCGGTTGTCCCCTGGTTATCGGTACAGACCAGGGCCGCCAATTCGAGAGCTCACTCTTCAACGAGATCTGTGCCGTGTGTGGAATCGCACGTATTCACACAACCACCTACCACCCGCAGAGCAACGGCTCGGTACAGCGATGGCACCGAACCCTCAAAGCGGCCCTACGGTGACAGGATTCTCTTCCGCTAGAATCACTACCATTTGTCCTCCTCGCCCTTCGCGCCACGTACAAAGAGTATCTCAGTGGCACCGTAGCAGTATTTGTTTACGGGCAACAACTCACCCTGCCTGGCGAGTTGCTAACTTCTTCTTTTCCGCCTCCAGTCGACGAGCTTCCTCATCGGTGGACCGGGTTCTCCTGATTTTCTCTAAGATTGGACCTCCACCTCCCTCTAGCCACTCCCCTCCTGTCGACCACATGCCACGCTAACTCGCAGACTGCAAATTTGTATTCGCGTGTGTTGCCACTGTGCGTCACCCCCCTCGCACCTCCCTATACGTGTCCGCAAGAAGTGCTTCTCCGCTCGGAAAGCACTTTCGCAATCCACTTCGGCCACAGAACGGTCACGGTTTCAGTTGACCAGCTGAAACCGGCTCGCATTGAGCCCTCTCTTCCCTCGGTGGATTTGCAGTCCGCCCCTCCCTCTCCTCTCCCCGGCTCTCTCGCCATCCTCTCCGACTACGGCGTCGTCCGCGCCCGCTCCCCTGCCCCCCTCTAGCCCCCTCCCCCTCCCCACCTTTCCTCGGGTTCGCTCGCCTCACTCTACCCGCAACAGCGGTCTACCAGTTCTTAATTGACAGTGCCTCTACTGACGTCACGGACCTGTCACTCGTACTTCGCTACCGATGCGTTTCTATATTTGACACGAGCCGACTTCACACTCCCAGCCCGACTGCCTCCGAAGTCACCGCTCTCAGATTTGTGGAGCTTCTGCCGACACAAACACCGGTGACGTTCGAGCATTTCTTCTACCTCCGTCCGAGGTCCCGCTCGTCGCCCCCGTCACCTCTCCCACGCTCGGCCGAGCGGACGACTCGACCGGCAGGTCGTGCAAACGCGTCGCCTGCACGATTACCACCTCGACGGCCCGGTGGCACGCCGCCTATCTCCGCCACCGGTCCCGCCTGCCGACGCCGTCGAGCTGTCCGCGGTGCCGGTCCCCTCGCCGGTCGCCACACCGCTGCCGGCGGTATCCGCCCCCTCCCCCCGGCAACTTACTCCGAGTACTCCGTACTGCGGGGGGGGGGGGGGGGGGGAGGGGGGATAAATCGACGCCATTGATACGAACTATCTTTAAGGTTAAAGCTAGTTTCTTTGGCGCGGCTGCTCACCGACCACTATGAATTAGTGTAATTTGTGTCTTTTTGCACTGTTATCTCAACTGTGTGGGAATAAATGTGAGTTTCAATGTATATGCGTGTTTTCTGTGACTACGAAACTACCAGAAATCCCATACATGAATGCATAATAGGCACTCATTACAGTTTCTTTGTTGCAGCAATTTTTGAGCATTCTCAAAACATAACAACATTTACTTAGTTTTTTGTTTAGAGAAGCAATATGTTCGTCCCATTTTAAAAACTCATCTAACCACATTCCTAAAAAATTTTGTGTTCAGTGTTTGTAGTATTTCCTTTCCATGTAACTTTACAATCATCTACTAGCAGACTGTTTTCTTTAAGCCACTTACTTGCTTCTTCTGTTTTTTTTCGTAAGTCAGATATATTTTTAGCTTTGATAAAGAGGCTAGTATCATCAGCAAATAATACAGAATCAGCTTGTGTTAAATTAATTGGCAAGGCGTAATTGGGCCCTTGACACAGAGCTTGGAAAATGCAGATACATATTTCAGAAGAAACAACCTGTTTATAAATGACAGTGAAACGAAGTACATGCAGATCCAGGCTATAAAAACAGCACAACTCAAAACTTAAGTCTCAAGTTGGGTGACTCACTGCTGGAGGAGGTTGATAGTTACAAATTTTTAGGTGTGCAAATAGATAAATATATGACTTGGGAACATCACACACAGAAAATATGCTCAAAAATATTTTTAATGAGAAAAATGACCACCACAATGAACAAAGATATGTTGCTGAAAATGTACTATGGGTTGATCTTCCCATATATATCATACTGCATTGTGATATGGGGAGGTGCTGCAGATGTGCATATCAGAAGACTTTTGATACTGCAAAAGAAGGCCATTAGATGTATCACTGGAATCCCATCAGGGCAATCCTGCAGAAACAAATTTATGGAACTGAATGTAATGACAGTGCCATCATTATACATTTATGAAACCATTATGTTCATAAAGTTAAACTGCAGTGCAACATTAAATAGGAACATCCATGAATATAATACAAGGAAAAGAAATGATTACCACATAGAAAGTAAATGTTACAATTAAGTGACAAAGATCCAATAAACACTGGTAAAATTCTATACAACAGGTTGCAACAGTGCATCAAAAATATCAACAAAATACAGGACTTTAGGAAAAAATTAAAGTCACATCTAATTCTGGCCAGTCCATATAGTGTTAAGGAATACATAGAAAATTGTCAGGTAGACTACCGTTAATTATAGGATGTACTTTCGTAACGGTAAATTATAAAATATATATTATTAAACTAAACAAAGAATATATATATAAGAATATGTTGCAATAAGGATGACTTGTGAACTTAAGAAATACTATGTAAGTTCAATTGTACTGGAGAGCCCTATGTATTGTATTGAATGAGTATAACAAATTGTAACCTCTGTAAATACATATACTTTATTTTTCAGTAATGTGTAAATATGCAAGTACTGAGTATGCTCTGTGTTAGTATGAAAAGATTGTAGCCTGATTTGTACAATGATGCAGTGTAATGAAGATAAAAATATGTAATGTAGGGGATGCCTTATGCAGATAGTAAGCTGTCCAAGGGCTAATAAATAAATAAATAAAAATTTCTTCATGAAGCTGCTGGCTTCATTTTCGTAGACGTTGTTAGATCCTCCAACCGACACTACACAGTCGTATTTTGTGAGATTTGAGTATTCACTGTTTACACCAGCAGTAACTGAGTCAAAATTTCCCCATGGTTTTATTTCACTGTAAACACTTGTATTGTTTCTGGTATCTAGTGCAATTTGTTTTGAAATGTCACGTGCATGGCTGTCTCCAAATAATTTTACCTCATGTTTATGAAACGACTGCTGAATTTTCATGTCGGTTTTTACGCATTCCTTTGTTTTATTTGTCACGATTTCATTGCTTACACTTATGTTGTTCTCCTGTAGATTGCTCGAAAAGACGGTGGCGTGTATCCATACTTTACCGTACAGTCTCTTTTCCAAGTCCCTATATTTTTCATTGAGAGCACTGTAACTATTATTTAAAGCATGAATATCGTTCTGAAGCACTTTTATTATTGCGTCTTTGTCCCTGATGACATTCTTGTGGTTTATTTTGTTGATGTTAACTTCACAGTACCATGCCAAACAAATAAGCAAATCATCTAACACTTTGACAAAGATGGCACTGTAATTCCGTAACTGAGACTGACAGGATGTAACTTTACTTGGAACTCTCTGCAACTAACTTGGAACTCAGCACTAACTGTATTCGACGTGAACTAACTGTCGTGCTGGAGTTTGCTTCTATATATATCTTATTAACAATAATGATGTAGAGTGATTGTTGTAACAATTACAGATGTTGATTTACAATTACAAAAGTTAGCATTAATTAAAACATACAATATAACATCAAATATAAAGCACACTGTATTTAAACAAAATTACAGCCTCTCTTATTTACCTTCATTGGTAATTTTGTACTATTCTATTTACAAACAGTCAAATGCTTTAAGATGTGGTTATATAATTAAATACTGAATGAATGATCTTGCCAACATTTACACAGCTTTTGGACAAACATTGGTAAGTTTTTATAATAATAGTTTTCAATTTTACAGCTTATAAATCTACAAATACAAGATCGAGTATTTAGCTTTCTACACCTATTTCTATATTTAATTAGTGAAATCTTAGATACAATGAAAGTAATGCTGTTTAACACTGTTTATTTAGTTTAACAGTCATGTCTGTAATTAAATTTTATTTTTTCTAGTTTTCATTTATCCTTAGTGGCGTAATTGTTCTTCTGCTATGTAGAAGCTTCTATGTACTGTCTTTCAAAAGTACGCCACAATTAATGTTTCTTATTATCAGATTCACAAGTAATGTTTGTAGCCACACTTTATATTTAACGTGCACCCAATTTAGTCTTTTCTATTCGCGTTTGTCCGAACTTCAATTCTACTGACGCAGCCGATACTGCCGTCGGAATATGCAAGTTTGGGTGCCATGTGCTTCACTTCACCACTGGTTTGTATTGATCGCTGCATTCAAGCTGGGGGGAGGATTGTTACATTACACTTTCCTGATGATCACATCCCCCTGAGTAATCCCCGCCTTGAGATCTGAATGGGGGGACTATTTTACCTCCTGAATATTATACCTGAGAGGATGCCATCATCATATATTCGTACAGTAGAGCTGCACGTTCTCGGGAAAAGTAACAGCTGTAGTTTCCTCTCGCTTTCAGCCGTGCGCTGTAACTGTGTGGCAAAGCCACATTAGCTGATGTTACAAGGCCAGCTCAGTCAATCGTCCAGACTGTTGCCCCTGTAACTACTGAAAAGGCTGCTGCCTCTCTTCAGGAACCACATGTTCATCTGGCCGCTCCACAGATACCCCTCTGCTGTGGTTGCACCTACGGTACGGCTATTCGTTTTGTCGAGGCACGAAGCTAGCCCACCTCGTCAATGTCTGTGGTTCACGGGGGTGAATAACACTTCATATTCTTACCAGGCAACATAAGGTGCGGCACCAGCAACTAAAAACAGAAGCCTGATGTTACATATCTAAGAGACTTAGTGTGTGCCACACTCTTGATATACAAATGGTTCATACTATTCTGTGGTGTACAAATTGCATTGTACAATAGATACAATGTGGTAAACAACATAATAAATATTGGTGTAAATACAATACAAAATTCTGGGCATACACAATAGAATATAGTGTTCACCACTAACCAGCTGCCCATTATAATGAACGGCCACCGCCAAACTGCACAAAAACGAGGAGGGCCACCATGTGGCACAGCATGCAGTGGAACATATGTTTGATTTCAATGGCTGCTTCACAACCCAGGCCATCTGGATCCTCCCACCACCAGCTTTTCTGAACTGCACAGACGGGAGTTATCCCCGCAGTACATTCTCCGATCCCAAAATTGGCCGGGCCTCAACCTACGATAACTTCCCTTCCTGAACTGCAGTTCGTTCCTCCCGTCCGATACGTGTACACTCTGCGAGGCCATGCCATACTCATCCCCCCCACCGTGACCCGCCTTCCTGTCCCCCCTGCCCTCTCCCGGTTTCCATGCCTCAGAGGGCGGCAGCTGGAGGTGACGGTTGTGTGATTGCGTGAATGTTCCTATTTTCTTTAGAAGGCCACACCCGAGCCGGTCGCGGTAGCCGAGGGGACCGAGGCGCTCCTGTCGCGGTCTGCACGGCCACTACGGTCGGGGGTTCGAATCCCCCCTTGGGCACGGATATTTGTACTGCCCTCAGTGTTAGCTCATTCGTAAGTAGTTTGTAAGTTTAGGGACTGATGACCCCGTAGTTAAGTCCCGTAATCTCTACAAACATTTGAACATTTTGCCGTGCCCAATAGCTGAAATGTGTATATGTGTGTCTTTTTTTGTGCCTGTCACAGCTCGTCACCACATATTTGCAGTGAGTCGTAAATTGTCCGTACAGTAGAGCCCCGAAAACTCCACCCTCGGTAACTCGGCAGTCCGGATAACTCGGCCGCACCCCGAGCCACCCGCTGGAATTATTCTGTGCTCACAGAATGGAGGATAGAATTGAAATTGTAGCATGTAGTGGTTACAGGCTACGCTTTATATGGGCCCAGACATCAGCTTTTCTTGTGCCACCTACAATCTATTTAGCAATTCGTTGAGCTGTATTAATGCAGTATGTAGATGCGTTTTCTTACTAAAAAAACAGTTGTTGTCCAACTTGCGGGAATGCATTTTTTCACAGTACTTTTATAATCGGCTTAGGTTTGACGGGCAAACTATGAACTTAGTTTCAGCAGACAACAATGACACATGTGCGAGACGGGCACAAACACTGTGCCACTCGATCTTCCTTATGTCTTTGTCTCTTCTTAACCGTGTTTTGTGAAGTCCATGTGGGTGAATATGGTTCAGGGCTGTTTCACAGGTTTTGCATGTGTTACAAATCAGTATTCTGTGATGGCATCTTCCCTCAAAATAAAACAGGTAAACTTATCTATGTAGCATAAACTGTGTGCATTAAAGAGACTGGATAATGGAGAAAGTGTCAGTGCTTTGGCTAAGGATTTGGGAGTTGGAAAAAGTACGATTGGAGACTGGTAGAAGAAGCGAACGGAAATTGAGTCTCGGAGTGTTAAGTGAATGAGCACAGAAACACTGAAAGAAATTAAAAGTATGAAGAACAGTGTGTCGAATGAGGTAAGTAAAGCACTTTACGTTTTGTTTTTGACAAACAAGAGATAAAGGGACGCCCGTTAGTGGACCGATTTTGCAAGAAAATGTCACGAAGTTTTACGAGGAATTAAAAAAGGGCAACGACCCTAAATTTGTCGCCAGCTCTGACTGGCTCGATTGCTGAAAAAGGTACTATTTGTGGGGACATAAACCGTCTGGTGACACAAATGCTATATCTCAGTTTAAGAAGACGTTTCAGAAATTTATCGAAGTTGCAGGATTGACTGGAGATCAGTTGTACAGTTGTGATGAAACGGGGTTAAATTATAAACTGTTGCCATCTACAAGTCTTGCTTTCAAGGAAGAACAGTCAGCAGTAACACCCTGTGTTTCAATCAGTTTCAAACAACAGTCACAGTAAAGCCTTACCAAAATGTTTTCATTTAAAGAACAGTCAGCCCCTGGTTTTAAAAGGACTAAGCAGAGGGTCATCATCCTAGCATGCAGCAGTGCAACAGGTGAGCACAAATTAAAACTTGATCTCATTGGAAAATTAAGGGAGTCACATGCTTTTAAGCACACTGACATGGAAAAACTTCCAGTTTGGTACCAAACGAGTCTAATGCCTGAATGAGCAGTGAAATTTTCAAATGACGGTTTGATGAAATATTTGTCCCATTGGTTTTTAACATCTAAAAACCTGCCAAGGAACGCTATTCTAATTCTGGACAGCTTATCTTCATTACCTGACATTGAAGAGTTAAAAAGTGGGGACATTGGAGTGATCTTTCTACCACACAGTGTTACAGCATTATGCCAGCCCACGGACCGAGGAGAGTCGGTTGGTCTTAAGGTAAGGCGTAGGCGCAAGCTGTTGTCCGCCCTTCTTTCTTCAAATGCTAATGACAAAGAACGTATCCAGAAGTTGAAGAAAGTAGATCTGTTAGATGTCGTCGGATTGGTGGCGGATTCCTGGAATGAGTTTCCCAGAGAAAACTCCTCGATTACGAGGGGAATGATTCGTCAAACATCGTAACGAAGAAAATGTGAACTTCTGATCTCGTCGACAAAGTTCCTGGCTGTGAAAAAGTCAGTGAAAATGAAGTTGAAGACTGTTTCCAGACTGACATAGGGCCAGATATTATGTCTGGTGAAGAAATTATTTCTGCTGTCACAGCTAATGAAGAATGCCAGAAAATGATGACGGTACTGATGATTTGGAATCCACTGTACTACAAACTAAAATATCACACGGTGAGAGCCAGCCGAGGGGACTGCGGCATGCCAGTCACGGTCAGCACGGCCACTACGGTCGAGGGTTCGAATCCCCTCTCGGGCACGGATATTTGTGCCGTCCTTAAGGTATGCTAGTTCATAAGTAGTTTGTAAGTTTAAGGACTGATGACCCCGTAGTTAAGTCCCGTAAGCTATACAAACATTTTAACAACACACAGTGAGGGACTACAGGCTGCTGAAACTGCCCTTCAGTAATTTGAGCAACAAGGAGCACCACTAATCGACTTACCGTTCCTTCGACGTATTTGTGACGAAGCATCGAGACACAAAACGATGTGCGAAAAGCGACAAGACGTTACACACTTAATATATATCAGTTTCTAAAGCGTGTAGGCTAGCTAATTTTCATAACTATTAGTGGAATATGCTTTATGAAGTGAGCCACTGTAGTCAATACTTTTCATTGTTAAAGGTTATATGCCTTCCTAAAGTAGTTTTTGAGTGTAAATTGAAAAACATACTCATAAATAACAAATATCATTTATTAGATAGTTTCTCAAATTTATTTTGTGTTACTGTATGCAATCATTTGTAATGTATTCTAAAGCAACAATAGAAAGTATTTTATAATAAAAAAATCTTACCTATTCTCGTATTAACACCGTTTCCAATAAACTGGTATTTTCACAAACTCGGCCAGCCTTCGGTCCACATTAGACAGTGTTTTTGGGACTCTACTGTATTACTATATTGTTAATTCCAACCTGGACATAATGGAGGATAGATAACAACTCACTGAGCTGCTGTCAGAAAGGAAAATAGATAATCACCTTCACACAAGTTAAATAATTTTTGGTTATGGCCTTTGTCAGACAACTGCACACACACACAACCACCACGTCCGGCCACTCCAGCACTGTCTGAGTGATTGCGTGCATGAGTGTGTTTCTTTGTCTGACAAAGGCCATAACCGAAAATTATTTAACTTGTGTGAACGTGATTATCTTTTTCTGTGTCCGACAGCAGCTCGGCGAGCCTTTTCACAGTGAGTTGTTATCTATCCTCCATTATTGGTATTCCTATCAGATTTGCCATTGTTTATATATAATCACATTTGAACAAAATGATACTCATCCGGTTCTCAGTTATAGGTGCATTCTGCTAGCGTGCGAGATAGACCGACAACACGCTGGAAATTTGTGAGCGATATTGTAGGCGAGGATAATCTTCGAAGAATGCACGATTTGAATTTAATGTTTATTTCTTCTTTACACAGACCCGTACAACAAACTAATAAGTCCAGAATGTTTCAGATTGACCATTGCAATGATAACCTTACAATTCCAAGAACAATTCCAGAATACATAACACAGCAAACAATGTTTCTCCTTACAACAATTATTAGTTATCATACAAAATATTACAATTAAAAGCTGTGGAATAAATAAAAGTTACAATAGTCAAGAAATACTTAATTACTAGTTGATCATCTACATCTTCTTATTTTCTTTTTTGAAAATATGAAAAATTGTTTACCAAGCAATACAAGTAAGATTTTGTTATTTAACTAAGTACAGAAATGATGAAATCAGTTGCTAACATGGAATCACTGAATATTGACAAAGATCTACAAAATTATAATAATTGATATTTACTACCATCGATTTCCATTTGTTTTATTACAAAAAGTCATTACATTTAATTAATTGATTTCTCTACTAATAAAGTTACTTGGCCTAGAAAAAGATTTGCTACGTTATGTCACAATGTCCTTTGACCGTAACAGGTAGTTATTTATACCGTATTGTGATTTATATCCAATTGTCTATAATGGAAATTTATAGAATGTTCTAGAAACGCTTTTGTGGCGTATTGATTAGTCTGGCAATTGTCCGTGCCATATTTATTGGCCTACATCACATCACTTAATTCAGAACATGTTTGTGTGGACATAACTGGTATCCCACACTGCAGTTGCCCACCAACTGATATCTCATTCTTCAGTTGCCTGTCAACTGAGTTAATGCTGGGAGATCCGATATTATTATAAGTGACAATACAATTGTCATTTTTCTCTCGAAGCAACAGAACTTGTGACGTACTTGGTTGTAGATTGATGATTCTCAAAGTTCTTGATGATCGGCTCTGGCATCAGGTAGCTGGAATTTCATGGGGTGAGAACTAATTCACTACAAATGACTAAGGCAACACATAATTGCAGTTCATTGACACTTTTCATGATTTATTATTAGTGCCCACTTGTCCCCATTTATGGCCAGCTCACAAGTCTCATTAATTAAAACCAGGCACACACAATCCACACATCAATAATATGATTTTGTAACACAGTTCATGTGTGGAATATAAAAGTTCTAGCTACATAATAATGTGTCACAAATATTAATTAATCATGGTAGATGCACTTTCTGCAATGAAGAATGTTTACATAATTAGTCAAATTTAAAGTCCAAACTGATGTGACTCGTGCATCAGATCGCAGCCAAAACAATAACCGATACTTTGAACCGACACAGGTTCTGTATCCGATAACTCGCTAAACGATCCACCGATACTTGCCGTCCGACGTGCCGTGCGCATCCTGTTTATATTATTCGAACATTACATTAATTGTAATGGAAAAAGTAAATAATTACATACAACTGGCTATAGTAAAAGATACCGTAAATAATACTGAGTAAATTAATATACAAATCTCTGTTACGTGAATAGTATTTCCTTTACATATCTAACAAAATAGATTCATCAACAACATTTTCGTAATTAACAGTAATTACACAAACTAAAGAGAGCAAAACTTTTCTAACATTACTTGTGAAACACAGTAATTCCCACTTTAATATTATGAGAAAAAAAATTTACCTAGTTTTCATAGAAACACTAATAAGTACAGTTTATGAAATTTAACGATTTGCTTCAGGCACGAATCAATTAATATTTACTAATTGAACAAACTTCTCTGGCATCAGATAATAGAAAATGACTTCATCTAGTTACATTATAAAAAAAGTATAACAAAAGAAAATGATTATAGACTAATTATTTTAATATCTATTATTATGCAACAGTGGTATCGGGAGGTTCAGTAATGCAAGCAGATGGGAGTAAATCCTAACACGCTCCGTTTCACGCTTTCAAAAGCACCGATTGTGTGAAATGCAGCTCGCGTCATTCATTCGGGAGACCCGAGGGCAGACGATACGGGCTGCCGGGTAGACGCCGACTTCGGGAAGGTTTCGAATGTGGTTCCACACCGTCACCTGATGAACAAACACGTCAAACATCATACAAACTGTGCGACTGGGTTGAAGAGTCTCTAGCTAACAGAATGCAGTATGTAATTCTTAATGGAGAGAAATCTTCAGACACTAATTTAATGTCAGGTGTACCAATAAACTTCACGTATACTCACATCCGAGAATTAATCGTACAGGATTATATAGTACTGTCAGAACATATTAGAAATACACGGTAACATTACAATATAAAAGATCACTCGTTTTACATAAACACAGCCCTTTACATATTGAGGGGCGACTTGCACCCCCTGTAAACTGCAGATCCTCCTGCTCCCACTACCTTTGTCCAGTGTTGCAACTTCTCCATAAGCCACACCATCATCTGCAGAAAGCCTAATTGAACTTCCTATGTTATCTGTGAGATCATTTGTGTGTAATTTGAAAAGCAATTGTACTGTAAGACTTCCCTGTCGTGAAGGTGATCGGGACACTGCAAGAGATATTCTCTACGACTGCACGGGCTTCTGTCAAAGTTACGGGAGCGTACATTTCTCGAGGAGTCGACCGGTGTATTGCCCGGGAGATCCTGCACCGAAGTGGTGCCTAGAAGGTTACAGTATGACAAGTTTTGCGCTTGTCGGGTGCTGAAAGTTCTGTCCGAAGCTGCAAAAGAGCACTAGGATGACGTCAGCATCGACGACTTCCCAGCACGACCAAATTTGAAACGTTTCTTGATTGGACAGTCTCAGGAAGTGCGACACAACAAAACAACAATCCGTGGTGTAGGGAAGAAAGCTGTCCCCGCTCTCCCACTAGGCAGTCAGGGTGCGTGCCTGCACATTACAGATGTCTGGGCGTAGCGTGCCAGCCTCACAATAGGCGTACTTTAGAAGAACTGTGCATAACATTCAGTCCCCACAATGTTAATGGTACAAAACAGAAATTTTAGATTTAAGTCTGGATTAATGTAGCACAGTGGGGGAATTGATTTATGATAATAGTTTATTGACAACACAAATTATCATCAAAACAAAACTACTCGTTTTTTGAAAGTATTGCCGCGAGAGAACACGTACGCCACCTACCGGCGTGGCGCAGGGGATAGCGTCACGGACTGCGGTGTTGAGGGGTCGCCGGTTCAATCCCGCCCACCGGCAAAAATTTATTTCTTTGTAATTAACAATTCCAGAATGTTCTACATCTTTCTTATGTTCACTTGTAAATTCTACTTGTTTCTTATGTTAACTGTTCTTCTAATTTCTAGTAAATTCTGTCTGTGTATAAATAGCAGAGCACTCTGCCCGAGAGGCAGTCAGTGCTGCGTGTATGTAAAGTTCGGAATAAACGTGCGTTCAGTATAAGTACTGTGTTCTGTTGCCTTCGAAGTTGAGCCTGTTTCCATTGCAACGCGACATTGTTTGGTAGAGGCGCCGGGTAACCTGTGAAAGTGCTGCATCACCGTGGCTCCGAGTAGGCAACGTAAAAGCCGTCGCTTACACGAACTGGATCCGGAATACGAGGGATACACCGAGTACATCCTTCCAAAAGTCCGTATCATCAGAAGACACGAAACCAGCAGTAAGCCGGCTGCACATCAGACATCTGTCGGTGTTCTCTGGAGACGCTGGACAGGACCCCAACAAATGGCTAAAATGGTTCGACAGAGTTGCCAAGTACAACAGGTGGGATCATACGATGTGCTTGGCCAACGTTTATTTCTACCTGGACGGAACAGCCCAGCAATGGTTCGAAAACAACGAAGACAAGTTGAATGACTGGGAGACGTTCCAGGAGGAACTTAAGAAGACGTTTGGAGACCGCTCGGTGGAAAAACATCTGAAGAACCGGGCCCAACGACATGGTGAGCCAACACAGTCTTACATACAGAATGTTTTGGCCCTGTGTAACATAGTGAATCCGAATATGACTGAGGCCGATAAAATCACGCACCTGATTCAGGGTATTGAAGAAGACATGTACCAAGCTCTTCTAATAAAAGACGTCACTACGATAGAAGAGTTCATCAAGTGGTGCCAGCGTATTGAAGAGATGCAACAAAGGAGGGTTGGACGCAAGAAGTATGACAGACTCCCCAATGTAGTCCCTTTGGCCGTTGTGGAAGACCAGCATCACTTCGCTTCTCTCATACGACAAATTGTGAGAGAAAAATTACAACAGTTCATGGCAGCAGGGACTATTAGACCGAGCGAGCATCAGATTATGGCCATGGATGTGAGCCCTGTAAGTCACGAGGGAGCCGACGCCACTGAGGACGAGGTATTTCAGACATCAGCTCCTGTCTGCTCCGCCAATCGCACTCAACATGAAGAACGGCGTTGCCCTGCTATGACTTACGCTGCAGCCGCCAAATGGCAGCCCATGAACCGGCGACCACAACCAGCTCCCTCAGCAATAATGACGCCCCGCAGAAGAACAGACGTCTGGAGAACAGAAGACAACACACCACTGTGTTTCCACTGTGGACGCCCTGGACATGTTGTACCTTACTGCAGAGAGAGGAGGCGGATATTCAACGATTATTTTGCCACAAGACGTCAGCCACCAGAGCAGTTCTATCCCAGGCAGTCACCTGCTGATGTGTTCAGTCGTCCTATTGGAAGAAGCCCATCGCCTTACCCTAGACAAGGTCACTCCCTGACGCGCTGCAGCCGTTCATCGTCACCATACCAGAGGTACCAGCCGCTCCCCTAGCCGCCGCACCCAGGAAAACTCAGCGAGGCGACCATCTACGGAGGTGAGGCGGCCGCAGATGAAAATCCTCCATGGACGACAGTCACTAAGATGTCGGGGAATCTCATTGATGTCATAATCGACGGCCAACCTGTCCAGGCACTTGTTGATTCAGGAGCGTCTTTTTCTGTATTGTCGGATAATTACCGCTGCACACTAAAGAAGACAATGTTCTGTGATATGGAGGCCACTGTGCTGAAGGTGGCAAATGTAAAGTACGTCCAGACAGCAGGAACTTGTGTCGCAAGAATAATCATCAACAGCAGGACCCAGCCGTTTGAATTTGTCGTGTTAACAGAATGTAGTCACAATGTCATCCTCGGATGAGACTTCCTTCAAGCATCCCAAGCTATCATTGACTGTGGAAGATCTGAGCAGCAAATTGAGGAAGTCTTTCCGATGAATACACGTAATACAGAATTTTCTGGGAAGTTATTTGTCGTTGACAATGTGATGATATCGCCGTCGACAATGAGAAGAGTTGTAGTCACAAACAAAGATGACCGGTTAAACTGTGAAGTTATTGTTGATAGTAAAAAGTTTATCAGGCTGACAAAAGAAATTTACACACCAGCGGCTATCATAAGCATTACCGGTGGTCAAGGAGAGATTTGGATCACAAATTGTCACGAGCAGTCACAACTTATCCCCAAAGGAATGTGTGTCGGGACAGCTGAACCAATCCAGGACAGTGAGCTCAGCGTCATCAATGAAGACCCATGCCCTGCTGTTAGTACACACAACACGCTAGAGGAAACAAACGTGGAACTGCCAATAGGGCCTGGACTGGCCAAGAAACAATGCCAGCGGGTGTTAGGTATACTACACCAATTTTCGGGTGCATTCACACCTAAGCAGGGGAAAAGTCAGACGAAACGGCCCACGAGAAAGCACCGTATCAATACTGGGATCATCGGCCAATTAGCAAGCGTTCGTATAGAGTGTCACCAGCTGAAAGACGGATAATTCGGGAGGAAGTGGAGAAGATGTTGCAAGATGACATTATTCAACCTTCGGAAATTCCTTGGTCGTCTCCGGTGGTCCTCATAAAGAAGAAGGATGGCACGTGGCAATTCTGTGTCGACTATCGGTAGCTGAACAGAATCACAAAGAAAGATGTCTACCCACTGCCGCGCATTGACAACACCTTAGGCTGCTTGAAAGGAGCTACATACTTCTCAACTATGGACATGCAGACAGATTACTGGCAAAATCGAGGTTGACAAAGCTGACAGGGAGAAGACGGCTTTTATTACACCTGATGGCCTCTATGAATTTAAAGTAATGACATTTGGATTATGTAATGCTCCAGCCACATTCGAATGCATGATGGACAACTTGCTTCGACACCTTAAGTGGACAATGTGTCTTTGCTATTTAGATGACATTTTCGTTTTCTCTAAAACATCTGAAGAACATCTGAGTCACCTGTCAACTGTGTTGAAGTGCGCTCAGACTGCAGGACTCTGCCTCAATCCAAAGAAGTGCCTCTTCATCGCCAAAGAGATAAAAATCCTGGGGCACCTAGTCAACGGAGATGGTGTCTGTCCTGATCCAGATAAAGTAAGGGCAGTCACAGAATTTCCAACTCCTCAGCACATCCGTGATGAGAGAAGTTTTGTTGGGTTGTGCTCATACTACCGATGTTTCATAAAAGGATTTTCTAACAAGGCACGTCCATTACAAGAACTTCTGCAGGGAGACGCCAAGTTTTACTGGGATGAGACAAAAGAAAGAGCTTTACTGTCACTAAAGGAGGCTCTAACTTCTGCACCAGTGCTAGCCTAGTACGACGAGAATGCAGAAACGGAACTTCACACAGACGCCAGTGGTTATGAGATTGGTGCAGTGCTTGTACAAGTTCAGGAAGGTGCCGAAAAAGTGATAGCCTATGCGTCAAGAGTACTCTCAAAGTCCGAGATAAACTACTCTACAACTGAAAAAGAATGTCTCGTGGTTATCTGGGCTATCAACAAGTTCCGGCCGTATTTATTCGGCAAACCATTCACCATCGTGACAGATCACCATTCTTTGTGTTGGCTGACTAGCTTGAGGGATCCATCAGGTTGACTAGCAAGATGGGCACTAAGACTCCAAGAGTACGATGTCAAAAAATTCAAAAATGGGCGCAAACTCAAGGATTCCGACTGCCTTTCGAGGAATCCATTTGTGGAACAGAACAGCATGAATGAAATTTCAGCCCTCATTGAATTAGATGACGTTACAGCTGAACAGAGGAAAGACCCAGCACTATTAAAAACAATAGAGGCCTTGGAGAAAGGAGAACCGACCAATGTAGAGTTCCAACTTATAAACGGAACATTGTATAAGAGCAACTACGATCCACTGGGCCCCAACTGGCTACTGGTCATTCCAGTTCATCACCAGCCAGCTATTCTCAAATATTTCCACGATGCTCCAATATCTGGTTATCTGGGATTCGTGAAGACCCTAGACAGAATCAGACGCAGGTATTACTGGAAAGGTCTCTACCGATCTATCAAGCACTATGTGAATCACTGTAAAGAGTGCCAGCGACGGAAGCATGTGCCGCAATTACCTCCAGGACATCTCGTACCGATTCCACCGGTAGCAGCTCCATTCCACCAAGTTGTGATCGATCTTTTAGGGAGGTTCCCGAAGTCGACAACCGGTAACCGATGGATAGTAGTGTGCACTGACTACCTCACACACTACGCTGTCACCAGACCTGTGCCGACTGCAGGTGCTCCAGAGATCGCAAAATTCCTTGTAGAAGACATTATTTTGAAGCATGGAACACCACGTGTGATGATATCTGATCGTGGAAAAGTATTCCAATCAAAACTAGTATCAGAGGTAATGTCACGGTGTGACATTGTCCACAGAATGACAACTGCATACCATCCTGAGACAAATGGTCCTATGGAACATTTTAATAAGACGTTAGCCGATATGCTGTCAATGTACGTCAATGTTGAGCAGAAGGATTGGGATACAATTCTGCCAGTTGTGACATTTGCTTACAATACCGCAAGACAAGACACCACAGGTTTCACGCCGTTTTTCCTGCTCCATGGCCGTGAAGCTGAGATGACAATGGATACGCTGTTTCCTTTCCAACCGGACAACACTCACGATGATTATGTTAAACAGCTCATCACCAGGGTCGAAGAAGCAAGACAGCTGGCTCGCATACAGACACTGGACGCCCAGGAGAAGGACCGTCAGCGGTATAACGACAAGCACCGACCAGTTGTATACAACCCAGGAGATCTGGTATGGATTTTTACCCCTGTACGGAAGGTTGGACTGTCAGAAAAGTTACTGAAGCGATACTTTGGTCCGTATCGTGTCATACGCCGCCTGTCAGATGTCACATATGAAGTTGAGGATTATGAGCCATCATCGAAACAACAAAAATGAAGAGACATTGTTCACATCCTGTGCATGAAGCCTTACTATGATCCTGAAGACCTGGTAGACAACAATGGCTTCTTGTTCAAGGACTCTAAGGACAGTAATGTTACTGATGAAGCCACGACAGGAACATCTGTCATCGATAATCGTGGAGAAGGGAAGGACTCCCTTGAACTGCCATACACAGGACCCCATGACAAGATCAAGATCCAGGACATTGCAGCTGGCTCCACCGGGAACATTACAGCGGGTCGCTGTTTTTCCAGGAGAGGGAGCAATGCCGTGAGAGACCACTTACACTGACTGCCGGCGTGGCGCAGCGGATAGCGTCACAGACTGCAGTGCTGAAGGTCGGCGGTTCAATCCTGCCCACCGGCAAAAATTTATTTCTTTGTAATTAACAATTCCAGGATGTTCTACATCTTTCTTATGTTCTCTTGTAAATTCTACTTGTTTCTTGTGTTAACTGTTCTAATTTCTGGTAAATTCTGTCTGTGTATAAATAGCAGAGCACTCTGCCCGAGAGACAGTCAGTGCTGTGTGTATGTTAAGTTCGGAATAAACATGCATTCAGTATAAGTGCTGTGTTCAGTTGCCTTCGAAGTCAAGCCTGTTTCCATTGCCACGTGACAGTATAAAAGCGTTGTTGATTAAGGAAGAAGGTTAGTGCCACAGGACTTTAGTTATTAAGGAAGATTGGGTACATAGGAGAAGTTCAGAAAGTTTGTATTTGAGCACACGTAATCCACAATATTTCGCTGTCTCAACTCTTTGCTTAAGTTTTGTTTACTTCGAGTTAGGCATCGTGGGGCTACCATAATAGAGGTCCACATTTCCGCCAATACTGACTTCTGTCCACACTGTATGTTCACCACAACAATATGGTGATGTTTCCTGGACACAAGCGGGTTGTTCAGAATTCCACGTTCCAGCTGAACATGAAATCTTGACTCATCTGTGAACAGAACCTAGCACCGTTCATTACGATTTCAATTGTAATGTTCCTCTGCCCAGTTTCTGTGGGTTAAATAATGTGGTTTTCAAGGGACACGCACGGTAGGCCTCCGTGCATAGATGCCACATTCCCAAAGACAATTTTGGACAGTTTGTGTCGATACTGCACATCCTGTCGTGCCCTGCGGCTGAGTTGCATTCGGCCTTCTGTCTTGACGGGCTGTTAACAAGAGATAATGGTCATCTGTTACTTATGTTACCCATGGATGACCTTGGCCTTGCCTTCTTTTAACGTTTTCTATTGTCTGAAATCGCTTCTAGGTCCTGGAAATCACACTTTGGGACACTCCAGTATCTGCAGCCACCTCCCTCGGTGTCGGTCCAACTTTGAACCCTCTTATGGCTCTCCATAACATAACTCCGGGCAAGTCGTGTCGCTGTTGCATTGCACTACCTGAATCCAACTGTCCGTGTAATTCGTTTAGTAGAGCAAACACGAGTCAGCGCCAACCCCCTCTGTGTCACCTTTCTGTTATAACCACTAACTCGATTGCCGTGATGTTGTCTCCACTCTGTAGAACCGACAGAAGGATGAGGAACCACTTTAGTTCATTCTACTGGTGACAATTACATCAGAATGTAGTTATCTCAACTGATACCCTAATTATTTTGAACAGTGTAGTAGGTACAATGATTTCTGCCAAAGTGTATTATTTTTAATATCTTACTGTTAAAAATATTTGAACTCTCTTGCATAACTACTGTTGCATTTTTTTTGCATTTGGAACTTAAGAATGCTTCAGTTACCAAGACTAAGAAAAGCATTTCCAATGAGAAGAAGCAAAACCATGCAAAGATTATTAATCTACCTACAGCTAAATGGAATAAGCAAATAAATAATTGTAATTATGTTATACTGTAAAAAATTTTTCTGTCCTATTCATTACTGCACCATTATTTGTAAGGCTGGCCATCACGTATAACTACCAGTATGGGTAGCGAAACCAGTGTAGTAATTAGTAATTACTACTTAATTTTTCATTGTAATTGATATTAATGCACCTCACTTGCACAGTGGTAGAGTGCCAGACTACAAATCCAAAGGTCGCAGGTTCGATCCCCGCCAGGTCCTAGGATTTTTATCTGTCACTTTCCACTTCTTTCACCTCTGGCAGTATTGTTCATGTGAAAAATACTGAGTAGCACCGTGGTTCGGAATCCACGTTAAACTGCAGGTCCCCCTATAACTGGCTGGGTAAGTCAGTTCGAAGGTCGGAGGAAGGCAACGGCATACCATCTCCAAACAGGACCGTGCCTAGTAAAGCACTGTGGTGTTCAAACCAATCTTCGGATTGTTGACTGCTTTACCTTTTTTTAATTAATATTAAATCAGAATCAGTGAGACACTTAGTGAATGTACATAGTAAAATGATTTACTAGATTCTTAAGTAATTACGGTTCATTCTTCTACCACTTCCAGATGATACTCATCTTTTCAACATTATGATGGATGGAGGTTCTGCTTGCTGCAACACTATTCTCCTGGGGCATCGTGGTAGAAATAAATACTCGGTATGTACAATTTTTCACTTCTTCTTTAATTTGAAATCAAACTGCGTCTCCACCAAAACATTTCAACTTTATAACATGCGTAAACAATTTACCACAACAAACAGACTGACATAGATTCGAAAGTGCTTTACAACCGCCAAAACTCCAACTCCCCCATGCAAGGTGGTGAGGCAAATATATAACATCGGCAATAGTGACCTTACATTATGTGTTGTTCATAACAATTGAATATACTAATTTACAATTAACAAATAAACAAAGAAAACATTTTTTGTACACAAAAATAATCACAATATAAAATGAAAACTATACATACAATAATTTTAGATGGCACATCTCTTTTTAAGACGAAATCGCGGTACTTATCGTTTGACAACAAACAGCTATGTTAAATGTCAATTAGTTAATGAGTACATCATACATGTTCCTAGCATATACTGAACTATCAAATATATTACCAATTCTCAAAATAAGTTCAAAATCTCATGTCAGTCAATATATACAAAGAATACAATATTGTAAATCTTGACTATTATATTAATTAACACAATTAGCTGGTCAACACAACTTGTTTATGAGCCTAACTTATATATAATGCTATTTATTTTCATTTACATAAAGTTTCTAAAATTCGTCTATCTAGTTCTTGAAATAAGGTACAATGATGAAACTATTGTTTATAGAACTGTCTGGAAAGCATCTAAGCAAATATCTTAATTAATGAAATCTGTTTTAATCACAGTATCACCGGGACACTGTCCTATACTGATTCCTAGGCTGGCTATTTCGTCTGTAACTAACTTCACACGCAACATGTATCACTATTGAACCACATGATTCCGGGTCCAACGCAGACGGTATCGTACGATAACCGATAACAATGAGATGAGAGGGTCAGCAGTATCGTTACAATACCCCCCCCCCCCCCCCATCAGCTCGACGATGCCCTCATAAGTCGAGATGATGTAAGAGTAGAGTACCTACTTTGGACGGCTTGGACCCGGTGGCTGGCTTGGCTGCATCAGTGCCTCACTTAGTCCTGTCTGGGGTTGGCACAGCACAGTCCACATATGCAGCATCACCAGATCCTGAAAGTTCCAAGTGCAGTAAGTAGGTGTCAAGGATATGGCCTCCCAAGAGCAGAGGGCAGAATCGGGAACAGCTGACACTCAAGAATCTGCCACACTGAACTTGTCTGATCTTTTTAAGCATCAAAACAAAATTCACAAGAAACATATGAAAAAATATCCACATAACAATACTGTAAAATTTACTATTCTCTCACTTTCTGTTCTGATTTTTTGTTTTTACTTTGAGGACATGAAACTTCGTATCTTACAAAATCATTAGACACTAACATTAATTAACTGATTCTAGCATGACTTCTATCAATATCTCAAATACTTTAGCTCTTTAATACTCAGGCAACAATTTGAATTCAAATTTTAACTGTGACTTAATACATTAAAAAGCCTAACTGAACAAACTCTACTGAAATCAATATTCTTATAAACATAAAAAAATTACATACACATATTTCATACCTTAACACTAAAGAAGAAAGATAGAATGATAGATATGAGATAATTTGAACAGGTTAAAGAATGAGATGAGATGTGGCACCAGAAACCGAAATCAGAAGTATGCTACCACATAGCTAGAAACCCAGTGCTTGCCAACACACTTAGCACACACAGAATGTGTACTTTCCCGAGGTTTACAAAAGTTTATTACAATACAAGTTGCAAGATATTTCATCAAAGAATACATATAAACAAAACTCTTATGGCTGCAATAAATTTTACAAAAATAGCTCCTGTAGGATGTCTTAGTATTACCCAATTGAGTTTTGTTATATTCCGCAGCCCAAATGCTTTTCTTGACTTGGGATACTCTGAATTCCTTTTCACAGGCTCCACTGCTATCTTCAAATTCACCCCCCCCCCCCCACTGGCAAATGAGACAATGAATCAGCAACTAGTTTGTCCTTGACCTTAATGTATTCCACAGAGAAATCAAACTGTTGCAAGAACAGTGCCCATCTGGTAATCCGGTTATGGTAAAGTTTGCACTCCTCGATGTAGGTCAAAGCCTTATGGTCTGTGAATACAATAGTTTTGTGGCGTAACAAGTAGTTTCCGAATTTTGTGAAAGCCAAAAAAATTGCTAAAAGTTCCTTTTCTGTAACGGTGTATGCCTTCTCGTTTTTCTGTAATGTCCTGCTTGCAAATGCAATGGTCCGGTGTTCTGGCTGGTTATCAATTATTTTCACTTGAAACAAATGAGCACCAATTCCAAAATCACTACTGTCAGTACTTAAACAAAACGGTTTTTTTTTTTTTTTTTTTTTTTTTTTTTTTTTTTTTTTTTTTTTTTTTTTTTTTTTTGTGGTTTTAGGGCGCACAACTTCTATGGTCATTAGCGCCCAGCCAAGAACATAGATTCGCTATGATCTAAAAAATGTAGACTGTCAGAACATCAACAAGAGGCTAAAAACGAAAGATAAAAGACAATTAAAAGAGTTAAATATCCTTGGATAAGTTGGCCAAGTTGATAAAACGCAAAACTCGAGCAGCTGCTCGTGTGTCATCAGCTAAAATTTCCTCCAGAGTAGACAGAAAGTGAAGGGCTACACGGAGATGATTAAAATTAACACAAGTCAGTAAAACATGTCGCACTGTCAGCAGTTCACCGCAGGAGCATAGCGGTGCAGGTTCGGCGGATAGCAAGTGACGGTGGCTGAAACGGCAATGACCGATCCGCAACCGAGCCAGGATGACCTCCTCCCGCCGAGAGGGGCGTAAGGATGTCCTCCAAGCGGTCGGGATCGGTTTGACAGTTTGCAATTTATTGTTGTACAGTGAAAGCTACACACTGTGCCATTGCGACACGATACTCCGGCGAAGAGCCCGTTGAACATCGTCCGATGGGACGCAAAAGGTAGCCATGCGAGGCAAAAGAGCTGCTGCCTTGGCTGCTGTGTCGGCGGCCTCATTCCCGGGCACACCCACATGGCCAGGGACCCACAGGAAAGAAACGTGACAGCTGTCATCCGCCAGCAACTGGAGGGAGCGTTGGATCCGATACACGAGAGGATGGTTCGAGAAAGGGTCCTTAAGACTCTGCAGGGCACTAAGGGAGTCAGAACATATGGCATAGAAAGGGTGGCGGTGGCGGCAGGTATACAAAACGGCCTGGTGGAGGGCGAAAAGCTCAGCCGTGAAGTTTGAGCACCGGTCAGGGAGCTTGTATTGGAAACGGTTGTCCCCGACGACGAAGGCAGATCCGACACCGGCAGTGCTCTTGGAACCATCAGTGTAAATAAATACGGCATTATCGAACCGCGAACGGAGTTCGACAAGCCTCGAGTGGAATACAAAATCCGGAGTGCTCTCCTTGGGGAGCGAACTAAGTTCGAGGTGAGTGTGAACCTGGGCCTGATGCCACGGTGGCAATGGGCTTTCGCTCAACCGAAGGGTGGAAGAAAGGGTAAAATCGAGCCGTTGTAGCAGGCGGCGAAACCGAACTCCCGGTGGAAGCAAGGCAATCGCAGACATCTGATATTGGCGATCGAGTGAGTCGTCAAAAAATAATTTGTAAGATGGATGGTTGGGCATCGACCGTAGGCGGCATGCGTACCGACACAAGAGTATGTCACGTCGATTGGTCAAGGGTAATACAGCAGCCTCGGCATACAGACTTTCAACAGGGCTGGTATAAAATGCACCGGTCGCCAGACGTAATCCACGATGGTGGATAGAGTTGAGACGGCGGAGAATCGACGGCCGTGCAGAAGAGTATACAAGGCTTCCATAGTCGAGCTTCGACTGAACAATGGCCTGGTAAAGGTGAAGCAGGACGGTACGATCCGCTCCCCATGACGTGCCACTGAGGACACGAAGAACGTTAAGGGATCGGGCACAACGGGCAGCCAGGTAGGACACATGTGTGGACCAGCAAAGTTTCCGATCCAACATGAGTCCCAAGAATTTTGTAGTCTCCACGAAAGGGAGAGCAACAGGGCCGAGACGTAGAGAAGGTGGAAGAAATTCCTTGTATCTCCAGAAATTGATACACACAGTTTTCTCAGTGGAGAATTGGAAGCCGTTTGCGATGCTCCAGGAATATAGACGGTCAAGACAGCGTTGGAGAGAACGCTCCAAGAGACACGTCCGTTGGGCGCTACAATAAATTGCGAAATCGTCAACAAAAAGAGATCCGGAGACGTCGGCTGAAAGGCAATCTACGATCGGATTGATTGCAATGGCAAAGAGCGCCACACTCAAGACAGAGCCCTGTGGTACCCCATTCTCCTGGCAAAAGGTATCTGACAAAAAAGAGCCCACCCGTACCCGGAACTTGCGATCCGCCAAAAACGCTTGAATGAAAAGAGGAAGGCGGCCCCGAAGGCCCCATGTGTGCAATGTGCGGAGAATGCCCGCTCTCCAACAGGTATCGTATGCCTTCTCCAAGTCGAAGAACACTGCTACTGTTTGACGCTTCTTTAGAAAGTTGTTCATAACGAAGGTCGACAACGTAACGAGGTGGTCAGCAGCAGAGCGGTGTCGACGAAAACCGCATTGGATATTAGTCAGGAGGCGGCGAGATTCGAGGAGCCAGACCAACCGAGCGTTAACCATGCGTTCCATCACCTTACAGACGCAGCTCGTCAGAGAAATAGGACGATAACTGGAAGGAAGGTGTTTGTCCTTCCCTGGTTTGGGGATGGGGACAACAATGGCTTCACGCCAACTTGTGGGAACATGACCTTCAGTCCATATGCGATTGTATGTACTAAGAAGAAAGCACTTGCCCGCTGGAGAGAGGTTCTTCAGCATTTCAATGTGAATGGAATCGGGCCCGGGAGCAGAAGACCGGGACAGGGCGAGAGCACGATCTAGCTCCTGCATGGTGAAGGCGACGTTATAATTTTCCCGATTAAAAGAGCGGAAAGAAGGCGGCCGTGCCTCCTCTACCTGTTTGCGAGGGAGAAAGGCAGGGTGGTAATGGGCAGAGCTCGAAACCTCCGCAAAGAAACGACCCAATGCGTTTGAAACATCAGCTGGGTCCACGAGGACCGCGTTCTCCACGGTCAGGCCAGGAATCGGGGAGTGGACCTTGATGCCGGACAAACGGCGTAGGCCACCCCAGACAACCGTGGAGGGAGTAAAACGGTTAAAAGAACTAGTAAAAGCTGTCCAGCAAGCTTTCTTGCTGTCGTTTATGATACGACGGCACTGCGCTCTCATACGTTTGTAATTGATGCAATTCTCCAAAGTTGGGTGGTGGCGGAAGGTGCGTAAGGCACGGCGTCGGGCTCGAAGCGCGTCGCGGCAGGCTGCAGTCCACCAAGGGACCTGGACACGACGTGGAGAAGAGGACGTACGAGGTATGGAACGTTCAGCAGCAGTGAGAATAACCTCTGTGAGGTATTCGACCTGACTGTCACAGTTGGGAAAATGCTGATTGTGAAAAATAGCCATGGAAGAATAAAGCCCCCAGTCGGCTTTAGAAATGTTCCAACTTGTGGGACGTGGAGATGGGGAATGATGTAGGAAGTGGATGATACAAGGGAAATGGTCACTCGAGTACGTGTCAGAAAGAGCATACCACTCAAACCGACCGGCAAGCTGAGGAGTGCATATTGCGAGGTCTATATGGGAATAAGTGTGTGTTGTGTCAGAAAGGAAGGTCGGTGCACCAGTGTTGAGGCAGACAAGATCGAGGTGTTGGAGAAGGTCCACCAAAAGGGAGCCTCTCGGACAAGGTGCCGGAGAGCCCCATAGGGGGTGGTGGGCATTAAAGTCGCCTACCAACACGAAAGGTGAAGGGAGCTGGTCAACAAGGTTTAGCACATCTGCCCTAGTAAGGGCAGATGACGATGGCGAATATATATTACAGAGGGAGAAGGTAAATGTGGATAAGGTGATGCGGACGGCAACTGCCTGTAGGTGAGTGTGCAAGGAAATGGGATGGAAATAGACGTCGTCTCGAAGGAGCATCATAACCCCTCCATGGGCTGGGACACCTTCCACGGGTGGCAGGTCGAACCGCACAGAGGTGTAATGTGGAAAGTCTGCACGATCACGTGGACGCAACTTAGTTTCCTGGAGGCAGACTAGAAGCGGGCAGTGCAATCGAAGGAGTAGTTTTAACTCCTCCCGATTAGAACGAATGCCGCGAATGTTCCATTGAAGGAGCGCCATGATAAAAATGAGAGAAGAAATAAGGATAAAAACCAAGTAGCGAGCGGGGTCACCTCGACGGCCGCTGAGGACCGGATTTCGAGGGAGCACTGCTATCGCTGTCTGGGGGCAAAGGGTCATGTTCCATTGGTTCGACCGACGCGCCTGCCACCTCCCCGAGTTGATCAGGAGGGGCAGTTTCCACCGCCGGTAAAGGGCCGGGCGCCCGGCAAACGGAGCGTCCCGGTGAAACAGAAGACGGCCGAGGCCGGCAACTGTTGGACGGCGCGACAGATGGGTCACGCCTCGGCGGGGAAGGAGAGGAACTCTTTTTCTTGTCAGTTCTTCTGGAAGAGTGACGGCGGGAAGAGGCAGTTGACGGTTGGGAAGCCTGAGAACGAAGAAAATCCTCACGGACGGGTTCCTTTTTCAAGGTCCGGGCATCTTGTTTAGGTGCCCGCGGTTTACTAGAGTTGGACGAAGACTGTACCCTAGAAGCAGCAGGAGGAAGCGGGGACGTGGAACGGGCAATCTTCGGGCTGGCGGATCGCACAACTGTGTCAGCGAAAGTCAAGTCACATGTCTGGGTACTGGAATCCTTGGTAGGTCGAGTTGAGGTGAGTACCTTACTGTATGTACCCGCTGGGAGGACAGTGGGCTTTCGACTCGCCAACAACTTTCGAGCGGCAGATGTTGATACCTTCTCCGTAACCCGAATTTGCTGGATTACCTTCTCATCCTTGTATACAGGGCAGTCGCGAGAGGAAGCCGCATGGTCACCGTTGCAGTTGAGGCAGTGAGGGGACGGAGGTGGGCAATCCCCCTCATGGGCGTCCCTACCACAAGTGACACACTTTGCTGCATTTGGGCAATGTTCACGGGTATGGTTGTACCTGTGGCACTGAAAACAGCGCGTTGGGTTAGGTACATAAGGTCGGACGGAGATGACCTCATACCCTGCTTTGACCTTCGACGGGAGGTCAACTCTGTCGAACGTCAAAAACACAGTACGAGTCGGTGTCAATTGGTTATCGACCTTTTTCATCACCCTGTGGACGGCTGTCACACCCTGATCGGACATATACGATTGGATGTCTTCATCAGACAACCCGTCAAGGGATCTCGTAAAAACTACCCCCCGTGACGAGTTGAGTGTGCGGTGCGCTTCTACCTTAACTGGAAACGTGTGCAACAACGTAGTACGTATCAGTTTTTGGGCTTGGAAGGCACTTTCCACTTCCAGCAACAATGTGCCGTTGCGCTGACGTGAACAGGTTTTAACAGGGCCAGCAATTGCATCTACACCTTTCTGTATAACGAAAGGATTGACAGAATTGAAATCCTTTCCGTCGGTGCGAGAGACAACCAGAAATTTAGGTACATTAGGCAGAGTCTTTTTAGGCTGAGGCGAGTCTAACTTACGTTTCTGGGTCAATGTCACGAACGAAGATAAGGAAGTCATCGCGGAAGTGTCCCCCGTGATTACCGGCGTCTCCGATGGCGCGCTCCTTCCTAGTGGGGGCCCTCTCCGAGGGCTTACCCGCCTTAGGTGATTGTTCACACCTCAGGTCACACCTCCCGAGAACTGACGGAGGGACCAATCGGCACGTTCGGAAGGTACCAGCTCGGGTAATCACCCCTCCCTGGGCCTGGCCTTTACCAGGGGGTACGTACGTGCCCTACTTGTCTACCCGGGGCGGGGAATTACGCGTTACCCCGTCACCTGCTACGCATGATAATGCGTGGGTCGGCCTTCAGACACGCACAGGGAGGAAAAGAAGAAGAGGATAGGAAATGAAGAGAAAGAAGGAAATAAGTGTCTCAAACGCCGAAGCGGAGACTAATGAGGAGAAGAAGGCTAGGAGAAGACAAGGAGAGAAAGACAGAAAACAAAGGGTAAGAAAGGAAGGAACGAAGGAAGGAAAAACCACAACAAGAACCACCGTAGCTCACGAAAATGCCCGTCTCCGGGCGAAGGCAGAAACCGGGAGGGACAGTGAAGCAGCCTGGGGCAGAAGAAAGGCTGCTCCGGCTCGGGGCCCCGTGCGCGCCACACACGTACCCACAAAAGAACTGTGGGCCCCCTGGGGGGAAACAAAACGGTAATGACAAGTCCGGTCTGTATAAAATATTGCTGTTACAAAGTTGCTTTTTTACCTCCTCAAAGGCTTGTATGCATTCTTCTGACCAATTCCAAACGGTATTTTTTGTCAGCAGGTTGTTCAAACATGGGGCATACGAGGCTTGAGTACTTATATATTTACAGAAAAATCCACACATGCCAAAAAATGATTTGAGTTGTTTCTTAGTCTTGGGCACAGGAAACTTTGCTACGGCTTCAATTTTATCATTGTCTGGGAGTATACCTTCTTCAGTTACAATGTGACCAAGAAATTTTAACTGTTCCACAGCAAATTTACATTTTTCTAGCTTAAGAGACATCCCCCCTGCTCTTAATCTTCTGCACACGTCTTCCAGTAAGCTTACGTGTTCTTCCCAGGTTTGACCAGTGACAAGGATATCGTCCACATACACAGTTAACTTTTCAACAAGATCTTTGCCTAATACCAAATCCAAAGCTCTGATAAATTCAGCTACAGAAACATTTAATCCGAATGATAGCTTCTTCCGTTATACAAGAAAGCATTGTACTTCCTTGAGTCTCTGTCAAGTGGCACCTGATGAAAACCAGAAGTCAAGTCCAGGCTAGTCATATATTTTATATTTTCAAATTTATACAATAGTTCGTCGATGCTCTCTGGATGGTCAGTTTCCCTTTCTAAAAACTTGTTCAGATGTCTGGAGTCAATACAATTCTCACATCTCCATTCTTTTTGGATATCACGATGATCGGGTTGTTGTATTCACTAGTACTCCTCTCAATTATGTTCCAGTTTTCCATCTTTTCAAGTTCTCTCTCTACAGCTTTCCTTTTTGCAATGGGGACACCGTATGGTTTGATGTAAAATGGTTTGTGTAGTTTGACTCGCAAGGTATACTGGTAGTTTTTCACTCTCCCCGGTTTGTCATCGAACACATCATGATAGTTCCACAAGACTCTTCTTAGCTCTTCTTTTTGTTCTTCGTCTAATTTGTTGGCTTCCTCCACCTTGGTATTTACAAGTTCATGATAATGAATCAGTCAGTGTGCGAGAACAACCAAACAGCAATGGTCAGCCAAGCAGTACATGTGAGGATATCAAGTGCCCAGTCCCAGGGAACCGGCTACTGTATGCATGTCTCCTAGAACGAGAAGAGTACCAGTGATTTTTTACGGGACAAATCACTTCGAGGGCGGCATCTGGATCCACTGAGATCGAGAAACTAGCCACAGATGTGAGTACGGCCTACACAGTCTTCAAGAAACCACAAGCAACGTGAGAAAACTGATATGCTGCAACAGAAAAATCCAGAACTTGCCCTTTATGAAGATGACTCACAGCTACTTATACATGTCAATATCAGGTCTTTAAAGAAAAAAGCTGATGATCTCAGCATACTCTTAGACGTTGTTGTTATGGTCTTCAGTCCGGAGACTGGTTTGATGCAGCTCTCTACCCTACTCTATTCTGAGCAAGTCTTTTCATCTCCTCATAAGAACGGCAACCCACATCCACTTGAATCTGCTTACTGTACGCGTCTCTTGGTCTCCCTCTGCGATTTTTACCCCACACACTTCCCTCCAATGCTAAATTTACGATTCCCCGATGTCTAAGAATGTGTCCTACTAAGCGATCCCTTCTTTTAGTCAGGGTATGCCAAAAATTCCTTTTCTCACCAATTCTGTTCAGTACCTCTTCATTAGTTATGCGATCCACCCACCTAATCTTCAGCATTCTACTGTAGCACCACATTTCAAAAGCCTCTATCCTCTTCTTGTCTGCACTGCTTATCGTCCATGTTTCACTCCCGTACAAAGCAACACTCCACACAAATGCCTTCAGAAAAGACTTCCTTACACTTAAATTAATATTCGATGTAAGCAAATTTCTCTTTTTCAAAAATGCTTTTCTTCCCATTGCCATTCTGCATTTTATATCCTCTGTATTTCGACCATCGCATGTTATTTTACTATCCAAGTAACAAAACTCATCTACCACCTTCATTGTTTCGTTACCTAATCCAATTACGTCAGCATCGCCTGATTTTCTAAGACCACATTCCATTATTTTTGTTTTGCTCTTGTTCATTTTATACGCTCTCTTCAACACACTGTCCATTCCATTCAACTGCTCTTCCAAGTCCTTTGCTGTCTCTGACAGAATTACATGTCATCAGCAAAACACAATGTTTTTATTTCTTCCCCCTGAACTTTAATCCCTATTCCAAATTTTTCCTTGCTTTCCTTCACCGCCTGCTCGATGTACAAATTGAATAACATCGGTGAAAGACTACAACACTGTCTTACTCCCTTCCCAACTGATGCTTCCCTTTCATGCCCTTCTAGTCTAATAACTGCGGTCTGGCTTTTGTACAAGTTGTAAATAACTCTCCTTTCCCAGTATTTTACCCCTGCTGACTTCAGAATTTGAAAGAGTGTATTCCAGTCAACATTGTCAAAAGCTTTCTCCAAATCTACAAAAGCTAAAAATGTAGGTTTGCCTTTCTTTAATCTATCTTCTAAGATAAGACGGAAAGTGGATATTGCCTCCCGGGTTCCTACGTTCCTCGTGAATCCAAACTGAACTCTTAGGGTAAACAAGGATATTAGTATATTAATGAACATCAACTGCAATTACTTGTATCACAACTTGGTAGCAGCTCATTGAAGATAAACACAAAACTATACTCAATGTATGTTAGCAGTGACACAGACTTGTCATTAGTGTGAAGGATTACTGTATAGATGAAGTACTGGAAACAGCCACAAGGTTGCTACCCACCTTAAAAATTATAATTGTGTCTGTTTACTGCACACCAGACAGTAAAATTGAAGTATTTGTGCTGGTCTTACAGAAATTAATTTGACACTTTGAGAAATGGCCTAAATAAAAAAATTTAATTTTTGGTGACATAAATATTGATATAAGCAAAGGACATCTAAATAATAAATCTAATCAATGTGTTTAGATCACATGATTTGTACTGTATTAATGATAAGCCAACAAGACATATCTTGATAATGTAATTACTAATGTTTTGACTAATCAGTATAGACTAGGATTATACAGTACACATTTTTATCAGACCATAAAAAAGGCATTTGCTTAAAACTAAAAGCTAAAGGACCTTTATCCAACACCAATCAATTTGTGTATATTAGGCTTTTCAATAAGGAGAATCTTGATAACTTCAGAACACAGCTAAAGTTGATAAACTGGAATCACATTCTTCTTGACAGTACTGAGGTTGAAATGCATTTACACTATTTATCACTACACTAAAACTTGCTGTCCTAAAGTAGTTAGGAAAACTAAAGACCTGCCAAGAAACATAATCTTCATAGCTAGTTCACAGATGATCTAAAAAGAGAACTCTTTTAATGATTTCCTTTCGCAAATCAAGGAATAGCTAAGCAGGAGGAGCAAACTACATAAGGTTAAAGAATAGTTATAAGGCAGAGATAAGGTCAATAAAGTGTAAAGCAAACGGTGACTATACTGAAGCTCCCCAAAATAATTGTGAAGCACCAGGACTGTTATCAAGACTCATTGAAGTAGAAATGCAGATAATACAAAATTTACTCAAGTGATGTTGGTGTCACCCCAGACGAATGCAACACATACTTCTTCATTTAAGATGGGAATATGAAGAAGTTGCATTCAAATAAACATAGAATTAAATAAGACAACCCAAATCATAAAATTTTGAAGTTTTAGTTTCCATCTTTAAATGGGAAGAGGTAACAGTAATTGATATTAAAATTGCAACAGCACAATTGAGTCATTCTAAATCAGAAGATATATATGGACTGTCGAATTTTGTGATCAAAGAAATTGTGGATGTAATAGTCGATCCATTATGTTTACATATAAACTGGATATTTATCTGTGGCTATTTCCCTTCATTGTTAAAACTGATTGTTGTTACTCATTTGCACAAAAAAGGTGATAAGTATTCTCCTAATAATTACAGCCCAATATCAGAAATTTTTGTGCAGCTCCAGGTTAATCAACATATTTCTACAAATAACATTCTTTGTAAGTCACAGGTGTGGCTTGTCAACAATAAAAGCAGTTGAAAATATGGTTTCATTTATACTTTTATCATTCGAATCGAAAGTATCTGTTAATGCTACGCTCGAGGATCTCGGTGGAGCATTTGACTCTGTCGGCCACAGAATTCTCCTAGAGAAACTCTACTGCTATTGATTGAGAGACTCAGAACTATCTCTGACCAGTTCCTATCTGAGTGACAGAAAACAAATTGTGCAGTTTAACAAAATCAGATCAAATGCCTTAGATGTCACACAGGGTTCTGTAATTGGCCCTCTTCTCTTCATTTTACATGTAAACGACTTGCCCAGTCTTATGTCATGGAAATCCACAATTTATGCAGATGATAATAACTTTTGTTATTTCTGGAAAAGACATAGGAGCAATAAAGCGACAAAGCAGGGATCATCTCCGTGCAGCCAACAAGTGGTTCAAAATGAATGAATTGAGCATTAACTATGAGTAACCTGTAAATATTCTCTCCAGTTTGTGTGTTATAGAAGGTGACAATGGTTGTTCTTCAGCTTAACTTGTTGGTTTACGGTACATCTATGATCTAAATTAACGTGTAAAAGTGATACGGAATATATGTGTACTAAGTTAGCACGAGTCTAATTTTTATTAGATAAACTAATGATCTGTGTTAGTAATAAACTTTTTCTCAATGATTACTACGCCTTTTTTTCACGGTGTTTTACTATGGGGAAACTCCCATAGAACTGACCATATTTCAAGAAACTAAAAATACCAACATTTACGCCCCTGTTTACGTCAAGTTGTCTGATAGCCTGCACACAAAAGCAAAGCTACACAGTCTCAAACTGCGACACTGTCCATCACCACAACACACGCAAACAGCCGCACGTTGACGTCACAGTTGCTAGACTTGGAAATATACGACATAGTTGCGATTACATTGGTATAAAATTATTTAACATGTTGCCAGAAGAAACACGCAATGTGTCGTTAAGTATGGTATGTTTAAAAACACCATGCAGTAATAAGCTAAAAGAAAAAGTATTTTGTAGCTACAACAATTCTCATCATGCCCTAAAGATGATCTAAAGTTCTAACACGATTCGATTATGATTAAGGCCGTATATATATAACATATAACATTGTAAAAAAAAAATAATAAATAAAAAGAAACCTCATGGTAACCAAAATTGATCTGAACTCTTTCACAATATGAATGCCACTTATGTAACTGCATGTTTAAGCATTAAATATTTATGTAATTGTACATTTAAGTGAGTATGTATACAAATGACGACATCGATTGCGTTTTTAATGCTTAAAGATGGATAATAAACATCAGAAATGGGGAACCGCGGACTTGCCAAGGCTGGCGGTAGCGTGACCGCAGAGACATCTATTGGGTCGATCGGAAGTTGCTGGGAGGAATTATAGGGCGGCCATAGTTTCGCGGCAGCGCGTCGTCCTGCCATCTGTCGGCTGTTTTAAGTAACACTGAAGCATACGTGCCACGCTGGAAGCCTATTGTGTCTCACAATTCACACTTGAATGTTAGAAATCATTAGCGCCCGCTGTCGCAAATCAGTTACCTATATTTGTGGTGTCATGAACATTATTGCATCCGCGTCTTTTGTCTGTTCGTAAAAAAAATTACTTCATACTCTGTACCTTTCGTGTTAAAGAGTTTTATATTAATCACCTTCGCAGGTAACTGAGGAAATCCACACAAGTTAAACAATCTATTTTTGGAAGGCTCGGATCTCAGATTCCGAGCCATGAATGCAACACCAAACTCACTTCAACGTCCACCTCCCAGGAGCCCATCTCATAAAAAGAGGCAGATGAGGTCTACCGTGCTGGCCCGAACAAAATTAAAATCTTGCACTCGATACTTTTCTCCCCCGGAGCGACTTTAACTGCTGTATATAATTATCGACGTTAGATTTCAGGCAAATCCCTCCCTCATATCGCACAGGGAGAGGGAAACAAGAGTGATGAGCTGATGCGACTGACTTGTGAATGCTGGGCTGGATACCATCGGTGGGTGTCAGAGACGTCAAAAATCCATGCGCATTCCCACGTTTTTAATAAACCAAAATAACCAATTTTAAAACTGTTCTCTATGAAAAAACTTACATATAAACGTTGGAAATTCCTCCATACTGGTTCATATCCTAATAACAGAAAGCTGCCATAAAATTAGTATCCCTCGGCTTCATATATCATCATTAGATAATATCCAAGGCTTTTGAACAATACTGGCAGATGTCAATCCCAGAGTTAATTTAGGTGAGTCTTTGTGTACTTTGATTGCAGTTATGTTTTCCCCATATCCCACATACTTGTAGACTATCATATCGAATTACTGTTGACATTTAAATTTAATCTAACAATAAAGACTTTAGCTGATTATTGTTCTAATTGCTCCATCTGTTACAAATTCTTATTTTCTCTCCGTTTATATTTTGTAATGAGAATGCGTAAATTCCGTTGGCAGTTTATTTCATTTCTTTTTTGTAATATGCACCTACTGTCATTATCATAATGTACTCAGTGTAAACGTCTCAAGGCCAATTCACACTGTCCGTCACGTCACGTCACCGTCCGTCAGAACATTCCGCAATGTATTTCTAATGGTGGCATTCACACTGTCCGTCCCCGGACCGTCACGTCACGGCAACGTCCGTCAAGCTTTCTCGAGAAGAATGTTTTGACGGAACGGCCGTCTGCTAACATCGGAAGTTAACCTATTTTCGTCACGCGAATTACGTGTTGCAGTCGACGATTGCACTGTTTATATGCAAATGTGTATTATTCGTCTTTGTGTTGTTGTTTTACCTCGTTTTAGGGGTAAATCTCAAATGTTTCATGACGACTTAAATATTTTTGTCAATTGAGTGCCCCCCTGAAATCGAGGTCGGATATCTGAAACCAAAAAATGGTTTATGTTACGTAACATTGTAACAGAAACGACTGAAGCAAACTGTTTATTTGAATAAGATTGTAATTTGATTACGCATTTCTCATTAAATAACACTTTAAATGAAAATGTGTTCTAATGAAAGACAAAAATTCACTTGTTTACGACAATATTAACAATGTCAGCGAGCAAATCGTAATGGTTAAACTATACAGGCGCTATTTATGCTCTTACAAGTATGTATGGTTTGATGTCTTCATTTTTTTTTTTATTTTTTTGCTTGAAAATAGATGTCGATGTCTTTAAATGTTGTTTCAGCTCCCAGTAAGTTGGCCATAAACATACACTGTAAAGTTTTCTTTGGCCGTTAATAACTTTTAGCGTTGTTGTTCCCCCTTTCTAGTATTAAACTATGACTTTCTAGAGTACATAACAGATCGCCACTCATAACCTCACTTTCAACATCGCGTATTGAGATGGACGAATTGACGTGACGGACACGGACGGACAATGTGAATACAACTAAGCCGTAGCAACAATTGTGGAATTGGGTTCTCCTTTGTTGAAAACACTTCATTGCTTTTTTTCGATTTCTTCCCACGTCTGTGGCGTTTCTCCTTCGGCTACAGTTGTGGTGACTGATTTGGTAAGTTAAATACTATAGTTATTGCATTCTATATACGTTTCCTACGTTCCACCCTCACCGATTGTATTGGAATTTAAGTGAAGAAACGTTAACTATCTGGAGTAGATAAGCGAAGACCTTCTGCTGAAGGTAAACGTGCAGTTTGACCCCGCGAGTTATGGTTCATGCGTAGACGTTGGTAACGGCGCGGTGAATGACGCAGGTGAAGGCGGCCAATCAGATTCCGCGTTTCATGTGTTGGAAATTTGGCCTTTCTACACAAGCTTTTTCGTGCAGATTTAATAATTCAGTCAAGTGTTTCTCTCTGAAGTAATACGACTGGCGATTTTTCCAGTGAATTGCAATACGTGAATAATGAAAGTTATTAAAATTAGTGGTGACTTCCGTAAGAAAAAACTAGATGTTGGTTAATTGGGAAGATTCCGTGTATCTCGAATTTCCGGTTCTGAGCCGGAGATTCGGGCGCTACGCGACCTCACGTAAAAAAAAAAAAAAAAAAAAAAAAAAAAAAAAAATATATATATATATATATATATATATATATATATATATATATATATATATATATATATATATATATATATATATATATATATTAGATCACTTTTTCAAATGAAACGATGTTTCCAACACTTTTAGACGACTCTTTTAAAACAACAGGCCAGCGCAGCTCACTATAAGTAATTGCGCTCGTAAAGGCTGCGAAAGTCATGCAATCACCACGACTAAAATCACTGGTGAACATAATTTTGACTACATAGTATAGCCAGTACGCTCAGTCTCCATTACAGAACGTAAATATAAATCCCACATTTATTGCAATTCAATATGTTGATCTAAAGATCCACTACGCAGATTTGTTTACAAACCATAAAGAGAAAGCTATTTGTTATCGGCCGCGCGAAGGCCTCTGCTGATTGGCTCCGGCGCCGTTGCCAACGTCCAAACATGAAACGCCACTCGCGGACTCATAAACTGCACTTCAGCCCTGCTAAATGTCAGTTCTTCTAGTGTTTCCTAGCTATTTTTCTATTTCAATAGTAAATTAAATTATTCAGTAAAAGCCTGTATGTTACAATTGTAAATGAATTGTGCGGCACTGTACTATTTCGTACCTTGTCAGGGATCTCCGGAAACCCAAGAAAGACAAAGCTGGAGTTATTTTTAAATTATTACCTATTTAATGACACTGCATACGTTCCTCAATGTAAAAAGTATGTTAAAATCAATATAAACGTTACTATTCACACTCATCTAAATCGTATTCAGAAATGTCTTGCCGGCCGCTTGGAGCGCCGCTGTCTCAGTGCATAACAAAAATCTACAACCATACTCCGCAAGCCACCCGACGGTGTGTGGCAGAGCGTGCCTCAGCGACTGTTTCATGTGGCGATTGAGTTAAAGGTGATACTTTGTGTACAAACAAAACATTAATATTTTGTGTTTAAAAAGTGATCTGTAGCTTCTCTCTGATGGTTAGGTGTAGGTTAACCGAGAGATTTTCTCTTCGTATGTGAGCGCCGAAGGCGCAAATTTTTGGGATAAGAGCTGTGAACGATGGTATATTTTGTATATATCTATAATAACCACAGATTATTTGTATCTACAAAGCAGAATTATTAAGATATCCCGTATACATTTTGACGAGGTCATAGGTCAAAGCAGACGGGTGGTATCCCAGTCTACAGTTATGCCAAATTTTGAAAAGTGTCAAGTTTTTTATTCTGTTCAGTAATTTGAGCCTTCATGCTAATTAAATCTATTTCAGTATTAAATTTTAGGATTTGTAAACTTTCGTGAACTTCAATTTTGTGGTTATCTACATATCTGAAAGTTGGGTTATTGTATCTTTAATTTTACTTAGTTCAGTTTTGTGTTGCAAAAGTTCCATTTTTATTTCAACAGTTTCATTTGACACTTTTCAGAATGTTCAGCATTTTCATTGGAGATATTTTCTGAAATTTCCTTAGTCGTATTTACTAAAACTTTTGATAACGCTCACCACTATGAACTGTTGCCCCTTTTCTGGAATAAAGCAACGTTCCTAACCATGCAGCGTAACTCTCTTTAAATAATGATAAGTCAAACGCCAGATAATGATGACTTATGAAATCTCCAGACTCTTGAAGCATGTGGGTTAATACTATTAAAAGTTAAATATGACTGAGGTATTGAACAACTTTGGAGATCCAGGTTATGTTGTGCCTCTATAAGTTCCACTGCCTTTGATGTCAATATAATAATAAAATGAGAGTATCTTGACGTCACATTTCACTGCACATATAAATTAAAGAGTCAAACTCGTAAACATATTTCAACTCTTAACATGTAAGACACACACATTTGTCAAGATATTTATGTAGTAATTAACATGAGTTACTTCAGAAACATAGAACAATGACTTTTATTTCACTTGTTTTTTTCAACATCACTTATTCAGGTTGCACAGAGTAATATTCCATGACTATGTTACATTCAGTTTCTGACCACTGTGCTCTTGCAGCCTCTTCCAGAATCTGCAACAAACAGATTCTAGGGGCAGCCACTACTCCAAATGTGCCTAAATGTAATTTAACAAATAAGCTAGGCCTAATAAATATTTAGATAGCTCAAGGTGAGTAAAAATGGAGTGTAGTGGCTTGTCACTACAATGTGTGAATTACTTTTCTATGAATCATATAAAAAAGAGTGCCAAGAACCAGTCACTACATGGGGTAACATTTAACTACATGACTTTGAGAAAACATTCTTTTAATTGATGACTAAAGAAGTAATTGCTGTATGAATGCACTCGATTTACGTAAAAATACTACAGCCTGCTACTAGTGGCCTGTTGTCGATTTACTTTTTCGATTAACAATTTATTAGTTATAACAAGTAGTTAAATCTGTAACACCAATTTTTTTACAGAATGAGGAATTTAAAGGTGCTTTCTTTTTGACTGTCTTCTCCTCCCATCGTTCGTTATGCTGCTACTGGTATCTATGAATCATGCAGCAGCTGTGGAGGGTCATTTATAGGACGTGATTCCACCTGTCAGCTTTGACACATGACATTTATGTGTTGTCTTGTGTTAGGTCATCGCTGTGTGGTAGTTTTGAGGTGCGTGTGTGTTTGTAGGCGCCGTGAATAATTATGTGGTGGTAGAGTTAAAGATGATACTTCATTTTCAAGCAGAACATAGATTATAGTTTAACATTTTGTGTTTAAGAATGATCTGTATCTTCACTCCGATAATGGGGTGTGGGTTAAGAGAGGTTTTTTTTTCTTCTGCAAGTGAGTGCCAAAGGTGATAACTTTTGATCTGAGACCTGTGATCAATAGTGTGTTCTGCTATAATTGGCAATTTATGAGGATAACCACAGATTTTATTATCTACAATACACAAGTATATAGATATTATGCCGTATATGGATTTTCCAACATGTTGATGACAGGGGTCAAAGGGTAAAACTTTATGAAGCTTCTCGCCGGCTCCAGTGCTTATGTTGGCAACAGATGAACAATGAAGTGTAGAATTGCGTTAATGTTTTTCACGAGCTACTGAGTAAATATTACTACTCGTTTCACTAGCAGCAACATTAATACTGTACCTGCTCTATGGTTGACAGGTTCTTGTATGTACCCTTGTCCGTTCAGAAAAAATAATGTTCGTTTTAATTGAAGTTGTCAAGACAAAACATTTATTGGTTATCAGAGCTGACGCCAGTACCATTGGTGCCAACATAACCACTGGAGCCCGGCGAGAAACGTCGTAAACTTTAACCGGTCAAAGTGTATGGGTGGAATAGCGTCATAATATAATGCTGCTGCCGTAACATATACTCCATATTAACTGCTACCAGATACGTGTCTGCTGTTTTCCATCTGGCCAATAAAATTGGCACATATAACATCTGTGACTTCATAAAAGTAACACCAGGGTTAATAATGTGTTGTCTAAAGCTTTCCCTCTACGTTGTGATAATCAGAAAGTGTATGTGTATGCTCATCAAGTGTTTTACTTGCATGAAAATGTTAGTGATGTCCAAAAATTAGATGTTATTTTGCTGAGTTCTCGTTTCCACAGCAGACAGTAGTGTAAGGAGTTAAATCAAAATGTTCAGTACTTTGGATTCAAGTTACCACGATTACAACTTCATTTTGAATGTTTGCATGAAGGAAAAAAATCAGTTTTTACAGAAATATCTTTGTGATACTCGAGGGCCACAAATTTAACGATGTATTGTATATACTACTGTACGGTATGTTTTTTCTTTAATGTGTGTATAAAGATTTCATTATTTTGACAGTAATTTCTCGAGATAGATAACACAATCATGAATGAAAGTGGATGAAGATTGTTTTGATTAACTTTTTTTATTGTCTTATAAAAATATCTTTCATGTATGTGATCAATCTGTATTGCTGGATTTGGTTCAATTGAATCATGTGATACCGTCAGTTGGCTTTGACTACTTACTTCTGCTTGTTATGTTGTATGCCTTGAAGCATTGATCATTTGTGTCTATTACAAATATAACATCACTTTTTATGATACAAATTGATCAATTTACATTTACCCATCCACCTACCCAATCCCCATGTTTTAATTAAAAAACACTAATTACTTGAATCGTTCATCATTTGTAATAGCAACTGCTTGACAGAACACTATTGCAAAGGAAAGTTCCTTAATGAATAATGGAAAATTTTATTTTATGTGTACTTTTCTGTTTTGAAAGGTTGCTTTCTGAATATTCTTCATTTTAGTATATCCCCACCAATGTTGTCAGAGCAGTCGGTGGGTATAGTGTCCTTCAGTATAGCACTGGATTTCAGTTTTGTGCCAATCCAGAAATTCAGTAATATAATGAATAAGGTGTGTAATGAGGATGGGTTCAGAGGTTAAGGATTTCAAAATAAATGAGGTACTTTCAAGATCATTGTCTTTCTACTTTCGTAGTGGGAACATAATTATAAAGCTCTTGGGATGTATGCATTTACAGATCCCACAATAAATTCATAAGCATTGATGTGGCAGAATACAAGCTGTTCTTTAGCTTAGTCTGTAAACATCAGACCAGTCAAAGAAACTCTTTTTTTTTGTGATTTCATTTTACTTTACATGCTTTGGTCATGAATCTGAAGTTGGTATTCATCCAATAGAAAAGATTCATTTTTTATAGTGCTCACTCAAGCATAGAATATCACAAGCCAGCAGCAATCGTTACTCACTTGCTTCCATTTCAAACGATTATGTGATTGTGTTGTATCTCCCCATAACCTGAGAACTGTAAATCAGTTCACGATATCAATCGATGTGTTCTGAGCCAAGTATGAAATTTATTATGTGCGTAATCTCTTATTTGCTGTGGCAAAAATATTGTCTTTGAGTGTACATAGTAGAACAATAGAAACTGAGTGATTGTACTTATGATTGCTTGATTTGCAGAGCTGTAGCCATGGACCATCAAGAAACTATTTGGATAAAGAAAGAGGAACCAGATGTTCTCCCTGATGAGCCAGGGCTAGTGGTAAGCTGCTTCCTTGTCATTCTTTTTACCATCTTGTGTGAGCAGTATGGATTGTGAATGAAGTTAACTCATGTAATCTTGTTGCTTGCATGAATAATTCAGTCTAATAATAATAAAAAAAAAAAGATTTCTCTTACTCTGTGCAAGTCAAATATGACATTACACATGTTTCCATTATTAAAATATTGGTAAATGTTATGTAAGATGAAAGGAAGAGGTCAAATTCAGTACCGTATTCAATAAATGTTGTAAATGTCCTTCCCTTTGCTGCTCCGTATAGTAGATCCAGAGAAACTGTGTCTGAACGACAAGATACAGTTTTATTAGGAAGACGTGCGGAATTGGTGGGACTCACTTGTATTAAAAGTATACTTAACTTATTTGTTGGCCCATTACATTAAAAAACCACCGATGCAGGATCTTGCAGCTGTACAGTTCACTTTGTACAAGGAAATTGAAGGTGATAGATGTTAAATGATAATTTACCAGTTTTTCTTCTTCTTATATATTTATTTCCATTTAAAACATTTCTGTACTTGTTGCACAATCACTTAGCAGGCAACAAAACAAAAACCAACTGCTTGTCAGCATAGCCTAAACTTTACTGCCACAATATGGCTTCTCTCCAAACATTTCCAGCTATACCACCGTGGTCATAAATTAATTGCATTATTCATTTTTATACACATACTAAACTAACATTTGGAATAGGTTATAAATATTGTTTTTATGTCTTATTTGTAATAATTACTTATTGTGACAACATGAATGCACATAGTTACAGTAATTTCATTTAAATTAATCGCATACATACAAGTCTTCATTTGACTTTATAAGTTTAAATGTCTTGTGTACTCAAATTATTGGTTCTACTTATGATTTTTTATGCGTGTAAGTCAATAGTTTATAATTATTGTGTGGTGTACTGTTGTTTAGACACACAATTGTAATGTTGCTTAATTTTTTATAAATACGGATTTGCTTATTGGTGAAGTACTGTAGTTAATTTCGGCAATGACTTCTTAATATCAGACAGATAGTTGAAATGAGTACCAAAATCGTAATAAATATATGATTTAGGATCCAGTGATATACGAAATATGATCTGCCCTAATTTATTTAAAAACAAGGTAAATAGGTAATAATGTTGTGCAACATGTAATGTATAACGTTGCCCTTGCTTCGTATGATGCCATAATTGTTAAAGCAGATTCTGCGATTATATTTTGGACAAGGAATTGATGGTACCGAATTTTTGAATTTAAAATAATTTAGTTAAAGTACAAAACAAAATGAAAATTATAGCAAATAAACCGCGGGTTGCATATTAAAGTCGGGCACCATACAAGCAACAGCACATTATAAGACTTACGGAAAGTATCTAGCTGGATCCTGCGCTTTGGATTGTAAAAGCTGGAAATTGTAACTTTTATTTATTTAATACATGAATGCTGGAGATACTTTCCATAAGAGATCAATGTTCAGACTGTTCACTTCGCTTTTCGTTGTTGTGTGACTGTGGGTGGAACATGAAGTTACTGGTAATGATAGAATAATAAAAACAAAATGATCGGACTTCACGAAATTACAAAAGAAATGACTGCAGGTTCTAAAATCAAGCAAAGTATAGTATAATGATGATTGATTGATTGAAATTTTGCAGACAATGCGAAGCAATTGTAATGGCGTCTGAACATTAAACTATTACCGATGTTGAGGAGCTGAAAACATTAAGAAATTAAATATTTGACGTGAACGAGTTTGATTTAAATGAAAACCAAGGAGAAGGAATGATTTTAAATGTAAATAATATATTTTCAGCAACAGCTTGCATTATTCTTACTTACATGAGTGGATACAGGTATGAAAGACGTGTTGTCACATCGGATACAGACCAGAGAGTGAGTATAACTACAATCACGGTTCCGTCTTCACACTTGTTCGGAAGTAAAAAATGACGAATGGAAATTAAATTTGTTGCATTGCGAGTCAGAGGGAACCAAAGGCAATGAGCATCGCTGATCAAAGATAACCAAAAAAATAAATAAATAAAAATTTTAGTGTATCGTTACAAATGTTACATTTATGTGGGTACATGAATTTATGGATTCTGTAACTATGTGTAATGTATTCCTAATGGTTGAAGTTATTTACGAAAGCATCAAAACTTAATATTACATAATGAAATAGTAAAGATTAGTGTGTTTTTCAATTAAACTTTACAGTATTATGCACTTCAATGTGAAATGTAGTAATTTAAACAGAATATGAGAAAATTTGATATTTTACATGTCCGGTGGTAATCTTTTATTTACTATTCCTAAAAGGTTGTGTCTGTAACGTTGGCAGTGCTAAATAACTCGTGATGTATGGGATGTGCGACATGCAGAAACATTGCAATGTCTAGGGGTTCTTAGTCATCACCATATAATTTTTATAGTGTGCCATCAGTTCTCCTACTTACGAGTTAGCCAAGTACCTAAGCAGGTTAATGACTCCAATAGTTGGCCACTGAACAACACATTAAAAACTCTCAGATGGTCATAGAGAAAATCACAGATTTGTGTCAGACCAAATGATATTTTAGTTAGCCTGGATGTGGTATCACTGTTCACAAAAGTTCCTGTGGAGGACACATTGAAACTCTCGGCAGAGAATTTTCCTCCAGAAACAGTAAAGCTGTTCCGCCTTGTGATGAGAACCATGTACTTTTGTATGGCGGTAAATTTTATGAAATGTCATATGGTATGGATATGGGTTCCCCATTGTCTCCAGCAATGGCAAATTTTTCTATGGAGAACTTTGAAGAGTATGCATTAAATTCAGCTCCCCTTCGTCCATTCGTCCACCTTCATTTTTTCATTATGTTGATGACATTTTCATGCTGTGGCCATATGGCATGGAAGAACTTGACAACACAAATGGTATCCACTGTAGCATGCAGTTTAGTGTCGAGTTGGAGAAAGAAGGGAGGCTGCCTTTCCTAGATGTTTTAGTATAACTGAAAACTGATGGGCGTCTCGGCCACTCTGTATACCGCAGACCAACACACATGGATTTGTATCTCAGCACACACAGTTTCCATCACCCATTTCAGAAAAGAGCCATTCTAAACACATTAATATACAGAGAAAGCTGATTCGTTTCTGACGAGGACCATTTGGAACCAGAAATTCATCATCTAAAGTATGTGTTCCATAAAAACGGCTATGGTGCATGTGATATAAAGACGGCGTTTACAAAGAAACGGAAACAGGATAATGCTGAAGATCCAAGTGAAGGGCAACAGACGGCATTCCTGCCTTTCTGTGGAGCCACATCGAGCAAAATAGGCAGTGTTCTGGGGAGGCAAGGTATAAGATGGATTTTCCGGCCACCTGGAAAAAATAAGGAGATGCTGCGCCCTGTTAGGGACAGCTTCGGCCTTAGGATCCCTGGAATATACAATGTACCGCGTGAGTGCAGAAGTAATTATATTGGCCACTCAAATTGTACCGTTTCCGAACGGTGTACAGAACATCGGCAGCATATTAAAAACCGAGAACTGGGGAAATCAGTGGATGCTGAGCACAGCCTCACAAACAAACATAAAATTTTGTTCAACAAAACAAAAATTTTGTCCCAGGCCTCCACATACTAAGAATCTGTAATCAAAGAGGCTGTCGAAATAAGAATGTGTGAGAACAGCTTTAACTGTGATAGCAGGTATAATCTTAGCTGTACTTGGAAAAGAGTGCTCAATACAGAAATGCAGCAGAGACATTTCGCATAACGTCTCTGATACTACGCGAGGGGTGGCGCCACCAGTGCAGACAAAGACAGCATCTGTGACATCATTAATTGGCGGCCGACCAGTCAGAAGCCGACCAATCGTAAGCCGTCCACGGGCTATTTAAGGTCACCACAGCACCAGCACTGTCAGTCAGTGGCTCCTGACGAAGAAGATGGAGGATATCTTTGAAAGCTTGAGATTTTATCAAGAATTGATGTGGCAAGAAGTCCGAGAAAGTTTTATACACAATGTTTATAGTGTGTTTGTATAAAATTGGGCTTATTGTTACGTGATACACATGTTGCAAAAAATATTAAAAATCTAGAACAGTTACAATCACAATTAAGTTTCCTTTGATATGTTTCACTCAACCAACAAAAACACCTTCCCAAGTTTTTTAGAACCATATATTACTGAAATTGAGCTGTGTATAACAAGGCCATGATTGGGACTATACATGGCTTGATACAAATGTTGCCTATGGCTATGTCATTTTAGAAGATTGTCATGGCAAAATAAAATCACTAGAATGTATAACATAACAATGATTTTATAGTTACTTATGGCAAGTCCAGGTTGGACTTAATAAGGACTGTTTACAATTTACTGCAAAGATGTAGCGACGAGCTGCGACAGGCACATACAAAAGACACACACATACAACACTTTGAGCTGTTGGCCATGGCCTTCTTCAGAAAATAGAACATTCGCGAAATCAAACAGGCACACAGCACAGTTATACAACCATCTCCTCCGGCTGCTGCACTTCGAATTTCGGAAGCAGGGAATGAAAGAATTAAAAACAGCTGATACTACATATAGTTAGTGCGTGACATAAAGTTTTGTAAAAGGAAAGTGAATCTAGTTATAAATTTGAGTAGACAAATAATGATGCAAGAATGCTACTGTCTGTTGTGAAATTAGGGAAAATTTATTCTGTGTCTTAATTTAAGTCAGTAGATAATCTACGTTAAGACATAGCTGGGTCATTTAATTTTGTATATATATGTATGTATTTATATCTTACATCACTGTGTTTTTTATTGCCTTCTGTGCTATATTTTGTGATATACTGTATGTTGTTTATTATGATATTGAAGGTAAATACTTCAACGCATTTTATTTACTTCTTTATGAACTTGATAGAAATCTAACATACCTTATATACTCGAGTAATCCACCCCCTCAAGTAATCCGTGCACCCCAAATGATCACAAAAACCAACCCAGGCGGATTTGTGTAGATCAGGATCCCACCAGTCGGATTTGAACAAGTACGTGAGGACAGGTTAGGTTAGTTTGGGTTTGCCACTTGGGATGTCACGTCTATTAAATTTCAAAATGACATGTAAATATCAAAACAATTGATGCTGCACACACACACACACACACACACACACACACACACACACACACACACACACACACACAGAGAGAGAGAGAGAGAGAGAGAGAGAGAGAGAGAGAGAGAGAGAGAGAGAGAGAGAGGTGCACAATGTTGTCATATCCAGAGCGTGCGAATCTCGCACCAACCCCATACAATTATCATATTTTACCTACTAAATATTCTCATACAAACTAAAAATATTTCATTTGTAACATATTACTGTAAAAATGTGCTCACAGTAACACACTTAAATTATAACACTTATAGAATTTGAACAGTAATATAAATGGAGCTGAGACTGGTATTACACGGTCATGTATCTTTGTAAAAGTCTATATGCCATGTATTTACATCAAAGATATTTCATAGCATAATAAGGAGCTTTGACATACATGTACTTTTCATCAAAGAAATGTCATCAAATATAGCGTCTCGTTGTACATTTGATTATAAAAGTTGCTTGTCTTCTCTTTGCTGCAAATGTATCCGCTCTAAGCACTAGCATCGCTGTTGCTAATCGACGTGTGCGTGCGTTTGAACATAAGTGCAGTGCCACGCCGTAATCAGCATTTAAACACAGTTGCAAGAAATCACTGTAACCCTGTCTTCTCCAGATACAGTCGTTGTCATGTCCCGATACCGATGTGGGTAATATGGTGGTACTGAACCGAATAATACCTAACTTAAGTAGATAACGTAGCTTATTACTCAGAAAGATGGTACCATAAACTACTCATTCTTACATCAATAATGCAACTCTTTGTATGTGCCAGCTGCACTGGCAAAGAAGCTGCCCGAAAGATACGCTACTCCACCATGTTTGTGACTGGCTAAGGCAGCACACAATAAAACATTATTATTATCCGCTATCTTGAATTATGACGACAATAATAGCCTTATTAAAATAATGTCGGGCGTACAGTCGGATGTCACTGCTAACTTCGCACAATATTTTGGCCAATAACCCCTTGGACATCTTCAGGTGCTGCGTACTAAAGACTAGCGATAGCTGCGTCTGACCATCACTTATATACCGTAGAGTAGGGCGTGTCTCATGTTCAGCACAGTGATCTGCCACTGTTCATGTAGTTTGTCCTATGTATGCCAGGCCGCATTCCCAAACAGTGGCAGATCGTTGTGCTGAACATGAGACACACCAGCCTTATTGGCCGAAATATTGTACGAAGTTAGCAGTTATATTGGGCTGTACACCCGACATTATTTTGATCAAGAAAATTGCTGGGAAAATTTTAAAGTACACGCCTTTTTAACACCATGTTGAAGATGTATGTCTTGGAAATATTACGAATATTTGATAATATTTCTTTGCCAAAGATTTGATCGAAAATATTACCATGTAAAACCGGCCTAAAGGGATGTTCTTTAAAGCGGGGTAATCCCCGCCTGGTGTGGTTTGTTGTTGCAGATGGAGTAATACCAACCTAAATTCGAATAATCCGCACACCCCAGCTTTTTTTTCATAAATTCGGGAAAAAATGTGCGCGGATTACTCGAGTGTATGTGTTACATTGATACTGAACACTGTTGTTCCATAGAGAGCTGACAAAAGCCTTGGCCAACTTTCAGTTGTACAATGCTTTCGGGGGAGTATTGAGATTTAACAGACCACTTAGGAAAACACCTAAAATACAGCATGTAACTCTTATAAGAAAATCCCTGTGTATTGGCCCTATGCTGAACTACAGATATCTGATAACTTTCGTTTAAGAATATTACCAGATTGTAAACCCACGACAAAAAACTAATAGCTGCTCGGTTAATGTTCATCCATTGGTAGGAAACAAAGATATAGCATATTAAAGCTGTATTCTGAAATATAAAATAAGCACATGTAGCAATAATAGGTTGTAATAGAAAGCAAATTAAATGATATTAGATCTACATTAAACTCAGTACATGGACTTGAAATGCCACCTAATGGAATTAATGTAATACTGGCAATAATTTATTATATGAATTCAGAAGAATTAATCTGAAACTGACATGCCCAAATGGTCAGCATTTAAGCATTCCTTGAAAACTATAATATCTAAAGAACTAGAAAGACTGTCAAAAGTAAAGCTTGCTAAAACATAGCTATGTATACATGTTACGAATTGTATCCCTAACATAATTCTCACATTATTAACTTCTTTATTAATTCTATTGTTTGTATACATATACCACCATATATTGCTTAATTGTAGCAATTATTCTAAAAATGATACACTTTAAAGAACAAACATTTTATGCTCTACTTACCAATATGAAGTATATCATGTAACAAATCTGTTGTCCATAACAAATGTACAGCTTCCTGTTTCTAACAATAGTTAGTATTGTTGTTGAAATAGTACATAAGAATCCAAGCAGAGAGACTCGGGGCATTATTAAGGCTGACTTTGGGCAGTCACTATGTCAGTATGTGGATTAATACCAACAATGTAATGTTCTGTTGAATACAGTTTTATGAAAAGTGCGGCTTGTCGTTTGAGTTTACATCAAGTAATGTAGGTCTTTAAGATACCACCCAGCACACAACCTTTAACCAGAATTTCAGGCATTTGAAGAACTTTGCAAACAAAGCAGATTTTACAAGATACGCCCAACCTATGACACTCTGGTACGTTACACACCATCCCTTTCCACTCCCTTGAAGACAGTTTTGTGCCTACCTCAGGAAACCAAAGTTTATAAAATATATTTGTTCTGTCTGTATCTTTCCTTTTTGTTGTCTATTTCCTCTTTCACTTGTCTCCCTCCACCTTGGCATTTGGAGTCTCTCTTCTTTTTCTTTTTTCCTCTGTGTGCATTCCTGCAGGCCACACGCACGCACTGTTTTGGTAAAAGGTGACTGGGTAATACACAAGTTCCAGCCCCGGGTCAACATGTAAGGCTCCCACGTACACCCTGTTAAAGACCAGGCCCAGGGAGGGTTGATTACCTGAGCTGAAACCTCCCTGGAATGCCACTTGGTCCCTCCGTCTTAAGTTCAGGAGGTGTGAGCAGACATGTAAGGGGGGCTGACCTGCCTTCGAGGTGGCCCCCAGTAGGAAGGAGCATGTCGTTGGAGACTATGGCAATCATTGGGGATTCCATTGCAATGGGTTCCTCCTCTAAAGGAAAATGAGGAGATAAGGCTCCGAGGGAGACACAGCCTTGACTACTCTACTTCAGCACCTCGCTAGCTTGTTGTGTCCAGGACTGAGGAAGGATTTTTTTTCGTAAAACTATTTGCCCTCCAAAAAGGGATCTTTGCCATCGCATGCCTGGTGCTAAATTCCTAATCTAACACGTTTCTACCAATGCCAACATTTTATACATACTTGCCAGTCCTACATAAATACTGCTAAAAGCGCCACCTGTGGCAGGCGTGCTCATGAGGGTGACTGTCCACCCCTGTCCCCTTGCAGCGCCAACAGTATGGGTAATCGTGCAGCCTCATCACCCAACAGGCCAATATATCTCAAAGAACGAGCTACCCAGGAGATCATAGTGAAGGGGAAAGTGTTGACATCTGTGGCCTGAAAAAACCAACACTATTCGCGAACCTAGTGCACCACCTTTTGGTTTTTTCAGCTCCGCTGTTGCCACAACTCGACAAATGAGAGAAATGGCAACACAGACTTGCGACCTGCAGTTCTGAGCTGGAGTTATGTCGAAACCCAAATCCACAACAGCATCATCTTGTATTGTGAAGGTTGTGCACTGCAGTACCAAATCTCCACTTGCACCACCAAAAACACAATCCTGCTCACACCTACCCAACAGTCATCTGAGTCCTCATCTGTGACCCATTAGGGTTCAAAAAAGTCAAATAAATTGGTACACTGCTCCCGTTCACCTTCTCGGCATTCATCCTCGACGACGTCACCTAGCGATGACCTGCCCTAGATACCTTCCGTGCCACAGGGGCATTCCACTGATAGCCAATTAGGAGCCCCCCCCTCCCCCTGAACCTCAAGGTGGATCCTGACATCAAAGTGGAACTAATGGCCAAATATCCTCCAGACATTGATGCATGCATCTCTGAGCATACACACAGAGGAAGTCAGTAGTCACTTGAATAACTGCTCTTCTTTTGATCCATTTTAGTGATTTCAATTCTCATTTTAACTTCCCACACTTCAACTTTATCCATTTTGACCTCCCTCCCTCCACACACACACACACACACACACACACACACACACACACACACAGCAGGCGTTCTGGGGACGCGCCATGCTGCACGTACGAGACGACAGTTGCATTATTCCCCTAGATACACAGCTCCAAGCTGTGCGACGTCTATACACCTTCAACATCCACTATCTCCAGGGCAGACCTTCCGCACCTCATCAATCTGCTACCCTCCCTATTTTTGCTGGTTGGTGGCTTCATTGTCTACCATTTCTTTTGAGGGCTGTCCACACACCTGTAACAGAGGCATCCTCTTGGTGGACATCTTTAACAACTTTAATATCATTTTGTCTCAATACTGGTGAACCAACATTTCTTTTGGACTCCGCACGTACTCTATCCCATTTGGATCTTGCAATTTTTACCTCCCAGGTTCCCACCAGGGGGACCTCAGCTCTTTTGTGGGTCTGTGTGTGGTGCACACGGGTCCACAAGCCATTGCAGCCTTCCTTCTTACTTTTACAGGATGCATTACCTTCCCCCGTTCCTCTCCCCACCCCCCAACCCCCCGTCCTAACCCTCCCTCCCCGCCGCCTCATTCCATTTCCCCCTCTCTTGTGGTTACCTTTGGGACGGCCTGGCTAATCGTATGGTTCCAAATTTGGTTTTAGCAATTTTGATTTTAGTTGTTTACCTCAGTTTTTGACACAGTTTGGTTCCCCCCTCGGGGTTTGATCACCACATAATTACCGTTACCAGTGTGAACCATTTGGGGAAGAACTCCCGACCTAGCCATTTAAGGCATGGATCCTTACCCTTCCTTTCCCACTTCCCTCCTCACTCAAGCCCCCCTACCCCCACTAGGTCCCCGGCCCATGTAGCTAGTCTGTGTGGGGGGGCAGTTATGTACCCTTACGGCTGAGCCCCCTGACAATGCAGGGATCACACTGCTGGTACCAGAGCTGCAACCTCCCCATGCAGGCTGAGGAGTCGATACCTGTGCTCGTGGGGTATCAGGACTCCTGGCAATGACCGTGGGGCCGGGTGGCCTTTGCTGTGGCTGGGTTGGGGTGGTGTCCGTCGGGACAGCCCCTGATCAGAGTGGGTGGTACCAGGGTGGAGGTTTTGCACAATGAAACGTGTTAAATGAGGAAATGGTTGTACAATGGCTGTCTGTGAAGGCAGGAAAGGTACTTTCAATGCTGCTACTTGCGATAAGAGAACCTTCCCCTCCCAGCTACCCGTTGTGAGGAAGACCAGGCACGCCGGCTTGGGGTGAAACCCTTTCCGCGCTACCTGGTCTGCAACAGGGCGTACGGAGGAACATTCACTGCAACCAAGCTGCTGCTCTTTGTGGAACAGATTGGGGAAAACTTTGGCGTAGTAGACTCCACGACTAAGGTGCGCTCTGGCTCTCTCATAAAAATGGTATCTGCTGCCCAATCTGCCGCGCTCTGCGCCTGTCAATGTCTTGGCGACAGTTCAGTCTCCGCAACACATCACCAGTTCCTGAACATGATTCAGGGAGTGTTTTTCCATCGGTAGTCCTCCTTCAAACTGACGAGAAACTCCGGCTTAATGTGGAACTTGAAATGTATATCTTCACCCTGACAGGCCACCTGCATCTGCTGCCTTAACAGTCCTCCTTCAGCAACTTCCCCCTCCTGTCCTCTTCCTTGGGGACTTCATTCCTCATCATCCATTGTAGGGCAGTGCTTATACATGTAGCTGGGTTGCCTCATAGAACAGATCCTTGTATACCATGACCTGCGCCTTCTCAATGACGGTTATCCAACCCATTTTAGTTCCGCTCACGGAACTTCCTCTGCTATAGATCTTTCACTTACTTCTCCCCCTCTTCTCCCTTCACTTCACTGGTGTGTGCATGATGACCTCTGCGATAGTGGTCTCTGTCTACTGATTCTTTTGCTGCCCTCCCACATAATGGGTGATTGACTAACCCATTTGGTTTTCTGTCGTGCTAATTGGCCTTTGTACACATCCCAGGTTGTTTTCACACCATCCCTGTCTGATTGTATAGATGATGTCCGAGCTGCTAGCATTGCTGTTCCCCGGTCGACAGGCCCTCCTAGCTGCCGCCCAGTTGTGTGGTGGAACACAACCGTTGTTGCAACCATTGGTGAGCACCGGTGAGCCTTGCCACCCATATCCCACACTGCCCTGATCAACTTTAAATGCTTTTGTGCTAAGGCTCGTTATATAATCAAATAGAGAAAGCAGGTGTGCCCTGGGTGTTTTGGCTCTTCTGTACCCTTGTCTAGAGTGTGAACTACCCTCCGCTCCATTCAAGGTTGCCAGTGGCTGCCTTCAATCCCTGGCCTTGCCTGAACACCCCTCAGGGGCTCAGCATTAATTTGCTGAGTACGGGCTTGGCGAACCCGGGGTCCTGAGCCGTCGGCTGTGTCGCGCCAACAGTCTGCTATACCGTAAGCTCTGCGTGCTTCAACGACCATCGTTCGGCGCGACAGTGGAACGTTGTACGTCTCTCTGGTATCCCGGAACGATATGTTTGAGAGCCCGCCAGACCACATGGACTGTGACAGCAGCCGTTAGGCGGCGCGCACAACCTACTAGTGCTGCCATTGCCACTAGAGCGCTGCACGCCGTGGCGCGCCTTCCGCGCCGGTCATCTGCGCAGAGAGCCGCACTATGTAGGGCCGGAGCCACAGCTCGCTCCTCAGTCTTGTGTTGACTGCGCTCCGTTTACCTTCGATATTCATTGGTTATCTGGCTTCGTACTCTGCTCTGTCACGGTTCCGATTTGGCTTTCGTTTGGATCTTTGTTTTCGATTAGTTGTTGTTATTGTCGTCTCTGTGGTTTCGTGGAGTGTTTCTCGTTAGCGGCGATGCTTGATCGGTCGGTCGTCGCTAGTCGCTCCCAACCCAGTCCGGTCTTCGGTCACTATAGTCTCAGAGCCCCGGGGTCTTGGCTTAATCGCTCAGGTCGCGAGGACGGTACAAACCTCTATAAAAAAAAATCTCAATCTCAAGGTGTGCTACGTGCCGAGGAGATGTTGAGGTAGAACAGCCGCTAGCGAGCAACCTCTGAGGAACCTGCCGCACCTCGGTTGTATAAGGCTTACCCAGGCAAGTGGGGCTCCGCCTGGGTGGACCTTTAGTTCCCTAGCTGCTCGTGGGACGAAAATGAAACGAGCTAATAAAAATGTGGCTGGTCGAAAAAACGGCATCTCCAAGCGTAATAAAGGAGATTTCAATGCTGCTGGTTATAACCCCCGTTCGTTCCCTTCCTTGGCCACGCCATGGGAGGAACGCAGGGCCTTAAACAGATCAGAAAAATACTCGCCGCAATATCTCGTTTGCTTCTGTACTGATGGTGAATCTTTCTCGTCCACCAAACCACAGTTCTTCGTCAACCAGCTCGAAGACAAGTATGGTGAGGTGGCGTCTTTCTCCAAAATGAGGAGTGGGGCAGTCTTGATACAGACGGCATCCCCAGCCCAGTCTAAGGCATTACTTGACTGTGACAAGCTGGGTGATATTCCCGTCTCTGTCACACCCCACAAGACGCTCAACATGGTCCAGGGTCTCATTTATCACCGGGATCTCCTGTCACAGTCAGATGATGAGCTGCCCTAAGTGCAGAGAATGTGGGCGTCTGTGACATCCAGACGCTTCGTGCACCCCACCTCCCGTATGCGTGAACTGTGGGCAATTACATCTGCCTTGCTCGGCTGACTGTACTCTCCTGCACAAGGAACGGAAGATAATGGGGATAAAGACTCTGGACCGTCTTACATATTCTGAGGCGAGAAGAAAGTATGAACAGCTCCATCCAGTGCGCCTAACTACATGTTTTGCTGCCGTTGTATCTTCACCACCTACTCCGAATATGACTCCTAAAGTACCGCCTCCCTCTTTGGGCCCTAGGGGCCACCACTCTGCTGCTGTTCCATCAATGGGTGGGGGCACTCCTCCATCCGCTCCTGTAACACCTGCTGTGGGGGCAACCTCCCCACAACCATCGGGGACACTAGTCCCCACCTCCCAGCCGGAGAAGGAACAGCCTCCTCCGGCACCTCTTGCTCGTAAAGGGTCCCTCAGGACAGCCCCTTCCGAGACTTCTCACAGTGCTCAGAGGATCCTGGCCGGAGGCTGAAGGATCCCCAAACTGTTGGTCGAAGGGCTTCCCGCTCTTCCTTCCTCAGCAGAGGCAGACTGGTTGACAGCAGATGTTCCCATGGAATAACCTGCTCTACATCTTTATCATTGCCCATCAGCTCAAAGACACTGTAATTCTCCAGTGGAACTGCGGTGGTTTTTTTCTCACCTGACTGAGTTGCGTCAACGTTTGAGCATAACACCAGCTCTCTGCATTGCTCTCCAGGAGACCTGGTTTCCAGCAATGCGGACCCCTGCCCTTCGTGGGTACAGGGGATATTATTGTAATTGGCGTGTGTATAACAGAATCTCAGGTGGCGTCTGTGTGTATATCCTTAAGTCTGTGTACAGTGAACATGTGCCCCTTCAGACATCCTTAGAAGCTGTGGCTGTCAGGGTAAGAATACCACAAGACATAACCATCTGCAGCCTGTATCTTCCGCCAGATGGCGCTGTAGCATCGCACACATTGGCTACGCTGATCTCGCAGCTCCTGCTGCCTTTTCTACTTCTGGGTGATTTTAATGCCCACAACACCTTGTGGGGTGATGCAGTAGTCAATGGTTGCGGCAGAGAGGTCGAGAACTTGATATCCCAGCTCGACCTCTGTCTTTTAAACACCGGAGCCCCCACGCATTTCAGTGTGGCGCATGGCTCTTTCTTGGCTATTGACCTGTCAGTCTACAGCCCTAGCCTCTTGCCATCTGTCCATTGGAGGACGCATGACGATCTGTGTGGTAGTGCTCACTTTCCTATCTTCATATCACTACCCCATCGTCGCTGCCCTGGCTGCCTTCCTAGATGGGCCTTAAACAGGGCTAATTGGGATCAATTCATTCCTGTCGCCACTGTTGGACCTCTCCCAGATGACTGGATTGACGTGGTGGTTGCGACTGTCACCCAGAACATTTTATCTGCTGCAGAGCACGCAATTCCCTTTAATTAGGATGCTCCCGGCGAAAGTCAGTGCCTTGGTGGTTGTCGGAAGTCGCAGACTCCATTTGAGACTGTCGGCGTGCTCTTCAGTGCTATAAGCGACACCCGTTGCTTGAGAATTTTATCACTTTTAAAAAACTCCGTGCTCGTGCTCGCCAGACGATACGGAGGAAAAAACAGGAATGCTGGGAACGTTATGTGTCCACCATCGGTTCAAATACCTCTCCTTCTCGGGTCTGGACAAGATCAGATGCCCTTTTGTCTACCATTCCCAGGCAGTAATTCCTGGGATCTCTATCCAAGGGGCTGTATGTACGGATCCAGGCACTGTCGCTGAGGCTTTTGCCGAGCACTGCGCTCGCGCCGCTGCATCCGAAAATTACTGACCTACCTTCCGCACATTAAAACAGCGAATGGAATGCAAAAACCTCTCATTCACCTCAAGGCCACCCTGAAGTATATAACGCTCCGTTTAGCGAGTAGGAGCTTCTCAGTTCCCTTGCCCACTGCCCTGACACTGCCCCTGGACCAGACAGACTGCACAATCATGTTAAAACATCTATCTGATAACTCCAAGCGCCAAATTCTTGCAGTATTTAACTGTGTCTGGAGCGACGGTGTCTTTCCATCACAGTGGCATACAAGCACCATCGTCCCAGTGCTCAAGCTGGGTAAAGACCCGTTAGTTGTAGACAGTTATCGGCCCATCAGTCTTACGAACGTTCTGTGCAAACTGCTAGAATGCATGGTCAGCCGGCAGTTGTATTGGCTTCTTGAATCTCAGGGCCTGCTGGCTCCATGCCAAGGGGGTTTTCGGGGTGCTCAACCTTGGACAACTTAGTCCATCTTGAGACTGCCATCTGGACAGCGGTCTCGATGTCACCATCTGGTGGCCATATTTTTTGACTTGTCGAAGGCGTATGATACGACCTGGTGACATCACATTTTAACCACATTACATGGGTGGGGTCTCCGGGGCTCACTCCCAATTTTTATCCAAAACTTTTTAGCTGTCCGTACCTTTCATGTTCAAGTTGGTGCGTCCTCTAGCAGCCTGCATGTCCAGGAGAATGGGGTGTCTCAGGGCTCTGTTTTAAGCGTTCTGTTGTTTTTAGTGGCCATCAATGGCTTTGTGGCAGCAGTTGGGTCGTCAGTATCCCCTTCATTGTATGCTGACGACTTCTGCATCTATTTTAGCTTGTCTAGCATGTGTGTTGCAGAACGACAGCTGCAGGGAGCCATTCATAAGGCGCAGACATGGGCTCTCTCTCATGGGTTCCAATTTTCTGCTGTCAAAACGTGCGTTATGCACTTCTGTCGTCGACGGCCAGTCCACCCACATCCAGAGTTGTATCTGGACGGCCAACTACTCAATGTAGTTGACACGCATCAATTTCTTGGAATGGTCTTTGACGACCGGCTCGCATGGCAACCGCATATTCACCAGCTGAAACAGAAGTGCTGGCGGAACCTCAACGCCCTCCGGTGCCTTAGCAGTACCACTTGGGGTGCAGATCGTAGTACCCTGTTGCGTTGTTACAAAGCCCTTATTCTGTCACGTTTGGACTATGGGAGCGTAGTATATGGTTCCGCATTGCCATCGGCGCTGCAGAAGTTAGATCCTATCCACCACTGTGGTGTTAAGCTCGCGACAGGGGCTTTCCGAACCAGCCCTGTGGATAGTCTCCTTGTGGAGGCTGAGGTGCCTCCATTGCGAATCAAGCAGCAACATATGCTGGCGAATTACGCAGCCCATGTGTATGGTATCCCCAATCAACTCAACTACCGCCAACTTTTTCTGAACGCCGTACTCCATATCCCACAACGGCAGCCGAGGTCGGGTTTGACAGTTAGTGCCCGTGTCCAGTCTCTCCTGAGTGACCTGGAGTCTCTTCCTTTGCCATCTCTGGTAAAATTCCAGTCGCATATGCCACCATGGTGTATTCCCCGACCTGTTATTCGACTGGACTTGTTGCAGAGCTCCAAACACTCTGTCCACCCTGAGATCCTTCGCCGCCAATTTCTGTCAATTATTGACGGGTATCGGGGATCCACGGTCATCTACATGGATGGTTTGATGACTGAAGGTCTTGTTGGCTTTGCCTATATACATGCAGGACACAACGAACAGCGCTCCTTTCCGAAGGGCTGCAGTGTGTTCACAGCAGATCTGGTGGCCATACTTTGTGCACTCGAGCATATTTCTGCCTGCTCTGGGGAGTCCTTCCTCATTTGCAGTGACTCCCTGAGTGGCCTACAGGCGCTCGATCAGTGCTTCCCTCGCTTCAGGCCATCCAAGAATCCCTGCATGCCATCGACCGACGTTGGCGCTCGGTGGTCTTTATTTGGACTCCAGGACATGTTGGGATTGACGGGAACAAGCTAGCTGACAAGTTAGCTAAGGAGGCTCTCCATAAACCTACCTTGGCTATAGGTATCACAGTTCATGACCTCCGTTCGCAGTTGCACAGCCGACTTCTTGGACTGTGGTACACATAATGGCGCTCGTCCAAACACCCAACAAGTTTCGGGCAATTAAGGAGACCACGCACGTGTGGAGGTCCTCTATACGGACTCCCCGCAGGGACTCTGTTGTTCTCTGCCGGCTGCGTATCGGCCATACTTTGCTTACGCACGGCCACCTTCTTCGTCGTGAGGGTTCTCCCGAGTGTCGATGTGGTGCGCATCTGACAGTCGTCCACACCGTCTTGGAATGCCCGGATTTAGCCACTCAGAGAAGGAATTTTAATCTCCCTGACGATTTAAAACTTGTTTTAGCTGACAATGCCTCTATGGCTGACGCTGTTTTAAATTTTATTCGTGTGAGTGGGTTGTACCGATCTATTTGATTTTTAGCACTGTGTTCATTATGCATTTGTTCTTCGCTCGCCTACTGCTTTTAGGCAGGTGGTTTTAATGTGCAAAAGTGGGCAGATGCCCTACTATCTTGGCTGTGGTTACTTGGCCAGGACACTCTGGAATCGTCTTTCCACCTTTCTCTTTTATCAGTTTTTACTTTGATTCTGTTACTTCTTGACGTGTTACACCCTTTGCTTGGTGAGTTTTAACACATCGTTTTCTACTACATTGTAGTGCTTTTTATTCTACTCTCTACGGTTGGAACAAGGGACTGATAACCGTAGACGTTTAGTCCCTTTCAAATCAAACCATCCATCCATCCATCCTTGCCTGAACAGATGGAGCCTGTACTGAACCATCAGTTCTCGCAGAGCACCTTGCGGCTCACTTTGTGAAGGCATCAGTGACGGATTCCTACCTGGTAGCTTTTCTTCTCAAGAAACAACAGCTTACATTTATGTTTCACAACTCACCAGGACGAATCTTATAACAAACCCTTCACTGATGGGGGAACTACTTCAGGCACTTTCCTCTTCAGCTGATTCCGGACCTGACCTTGATACCATACATAATCAACTTCTCCAACATCTCAGCCCACCTCAACAGCAATATCTCCTCCAGGTATTTAACCGTATTTGGCTCCAAGGTGTTTTCTCCTCACAGTGGAGGGGCAGTATAGCAGTTCTTGTCCTTAAGCCTGGCAAGAATCCGTCATCCCTGGACCTTACTGGCCTATTAGCTTTACAAACTTCCCATGTAAATTACTTGAAAGAATGGTTACCCGTAGATTATGCTGGGTACTCAAATCACATTGACTTCTGTCACCTTATCAGTGTGGGTTTCGGGTGGGACGGTCTATTACAGACCATCTACTTTGTCTGGAAACAGCAATCTGACAGGCCTTCTTAAAACGTCGACATATTGTTGCTGTTATCTTTTATTTACGTAAGGCATACGACACCATTTGGCATCTTCATATCTTATTTACTCTTCGTGACTGGTGCCTACGAGCCTCCCTACTGATTTTTGTCACTTTTTATCCCACCGCATATTCCAAATAAGGGTCGGCGCTTCCTTCAGCTCCCCACAGATTCAGTAGAATTGTGTTCCTCAGGGCTCTGTTTTAAGTGTTCTACTCTTCCTAATCACCATCAATGGGCTGGTGAGCTCTGTCGGGCCACTTGTCATCTGTGTGCTGGGCGTCAATGACTTCTGCATATGGCACAGTTCCCACTCGGTAGCCTCGGCTGAACTCCAGCTCCGAGGTGCCATTTGACGGGCTTCCACATGGACTGTCTCGCATTGTTTCCAGTTTTCTCCTTCTAAAATGCGGCTAATGCATTTCTGCCATCGTACCACGGTCCACCCTGATCCTGAATTCTTCTTGGGAACTCAACGTCTGGAAGTTGTGGCACAGCACCATTTCTTGGGCGTCCTATTTGATAAAAAACTGACTCGTCTGCCCCATATCCATCTGCTGAAGATAAGCTGTATGCGGAATCTTAATGCCCTCCGTCTCGTAGTCCACTCATTCGTGCAACACTCCTTCATATCTACCAGGCTCTGATTCAGTCCTGATTAGACTACGGGTGCCAGGTTTATAGCTTGGCAGCAGCTTTTGCCCTGAAATTGTTGGACCCAGTCAACCACTATGGTTCCGCTTGGCTACGGGTGCCTTCCAGACCGGCCCTGTTGATAGTCTACTTGCCGAAGCACGAATCCATCCTCTTCAGACTAAGCGGCATCAACTGTTGGTGTCGTATGCCATTGCCATTCGAACACTCCCTGGTCATATCACATTCTTTTTGAGGGAAATGGTTTTAGACCTCCTGATACCCTCGAGTGGGCTTACTCATCAGATTGCGGCTTGCTTCTATTTGTAGGGACTTCCATCTCCCTTCCTTCGACTGTATGTGCCATACTATACCACACACACAGCCCTTTGGATGGTGCCTCGGCCACAAATACGATTGGATCTCTACCAAGGTCCCAAAGCTTGAGTGTCCTCCATGATCTTCCGGCATTTGTTGCACACATTCCTTGCAGAATTTCATGGTGCCACGATTTTCTACACCGATGGATCGAAATTTGCTGCTCGTACAGGATATACATTTGTCAGAATCGTACAGTGTGTCTATGGCATAACTGACAGCTATTAGTAGGGCACTTCATTTTATCAGACATGCAGCCTTGGGCTGTGTTCTATTCTGTTCAAATTCAATGAGCAACCTGCAGGCCATAGACCAGTGCTACTCTTCACATCCTTTGGCCATTGGTGTCCACGATCTCCTTGCTGACCATCACACCGCTTGCTCCGTTGCTTTTCTCTGGGTCCCCAGTCAAGTGGGAAATTAACAGGCTGACCAGGTGGCTAGAGTCACCATAACTCCCTGCCCCTTCTCCTGGGCAATCCCGGGTGTAGATTTGCGGGTGCAGATGAGATCACTACTCGTACAATACTGGAACACCAACTAGCAGGCTACTGCCGCATCTAATAAACTCTGCTCCATAAAGTCGACCACTGCAGCTTGGAGTTCTTCCTTATGCCCTTCTTGAAGGGAATCCACTGTCCTTTGCTGTCTCCGCATTGCTCATTCGGGGCTGGCCTATGGTTTTATTTTGCATAATGAGCCGCCCCCACATTGTGCTTGTGGAGCCCTACAATCTGTGGCCCATGTCTTAGTGGAATGTCCGCTCTTCTTGGCGCACCATGCCAAAGAAGGAATTGGCACTCATTCTCCTCGGTTTTGGCAGATGATTCACAGATGGCTGACAGTCCTTGGATTTCTCCATGAAACCGGTTTTTACTCTCAACTATAAGATTTTATCTTTGACGCTTAGACAGGATAGGTGGGTTTGTGTTCTGCCCTGCGAGCAGCAGGGTTTGGAGTGCGCCCCCCCCCCCCACATGACAACTTCCATTTCTCCTTTTAATCTGGTTTTAATTCATGTTGTCTCCCTATTTTATATTTTTAGGCTTCTGCTGTAGGACCATACACTGTTCTCTTGTACCTGCTCATCGTTAATAAATGGCTGTTCTAGATCTCCTTGCAGAATTCTGCTTATTCTGTTGGTTTGGTCCTGTTCTAATTGATATTAACTCCCCTTTTAGTTCCTCTATTTTACTATTGCTAAGGCCATAGCCGACCACACCCATGCTTGTATTTCATTCGGAGGTCATGGGACTGATAATTTAGCTGTTTGGTCCCATCCACCCATCAACCAACCAACCAACCTCCCAGCTTGCCTGACATTTAGAGCGGCCTGTTCTCTCAGATACACACTTGAGTGACCACTTCCCATGTGTCATTAGTGCACTTGTGCCTGATCCATCAGTGTATCCATGAAAATAGCAGTATGTCAAAGCAGACTGGCAGCTTCATTCCTCAGTGGCAACTTTCCAAGCACACCAATTATTCAGTATAGATGAGCAGGTCATCTATCAAACGGCTACAATCCTCACTCCCACAGAATTTTCTATTCCTTATGTTGCTGCAGTGTACCCCTGTCTTTCGGTGAGCTGAGGCGTGCCGTGATGCGCTCAGAGCGTGGAGATTTGCCCTCCGCATCTTCTAAAGCCATTTCACATTAGAGAACTGTATCTGGTACAAAAAGATGCAAGCTGAGTGTTGCCGTTACTTTAGAGAGAATAAAGGGCTAGTTAGATTGCGTTTACTAGATCTTCCAACAGTTCTATTCCCTCTTCAGTTGTTTGGGGCAACCTCTGACAACTTTCCACAGCTTCGGTTCACTCGCCGATTACCAGTCTGATTGTGGAGAATGAAGTAATTGTAGACCCCACATTCTGGGCCACCATTTTCCTCGGATTTCTATTTCCACACTCTGCCCTTCCACTTTCCTCCCTCGTAAACAAGCGATGGAAGTGAGGGCGATACCTTTCTCCTCTCAGAATGATGAATGCTTTTACAATGCCTAGTTTACTGTGAGGGAGGTTGATCACGCACTTTCTTACCTACCAACTTCTACAGTTTATCCTCAAAATGTAAAGAAATTGTAGCATTTTACAGATGTAAAATGTTATTTTATGACGTTGCTTGCAGTGGCCATTTTGAGCAGCAGCTGAATTGTATTTCACTGTAAGGTTTTAAAATAAATGCCTTTTGCTACTGCAACTGAAGGGTTTTATTTTTATATTTTTAATCACCCATACGCGTTTCGCCCTGCTCTCAAGGCATCATCAGTGGGTGTCCTGAAATATTTACATCTTTTTGTTTGCACATATAGGTTAAGTCTCTTACATATCTACAAAACATTTCATTTCAGATTTAAAACAGTTCGTTTTTTGGTATAAAATGGTGTACTTACAGCACTTGTTACTCCACTTCAGTCTTATTCTGGCAACCAGGTCAAAAGGTTACACTGTTTTTCGAACCACATTGCAGTTCTCTGATTCTGCTGTCACCTGCTGCCATATTGTGTCTACTGCTGTTTGTTTTGTAGTGTTGCCAACCTTAGCTTATTTGAAATTCAACTGTTTCATTGAAAATGTGTTGAAGGTATCTTTGTGTGTGTGTGTGTGTTTGTGTGCATGAGTGTGTGTGGGTGTGGGTGTGTATGTGGGTGGGTAGGTGGTTTTTTTTTTTTTTTTTTTTTTTTTTTCCTCCTCTCTTTTTGAATGAGTGTGTGTGTGTGTGTATGTGAGTGTGTGTGGTGGGGGGGGGGGTTGTGACTATGTGTTGGGGTTTGTGTCTACCATATGGTCAATCAGTGAGAACAGTGATTGATTGGTCAGGTTTATTTGGTCATTTAGTAGCATCTTTTTCTCAGCTTTTGTTTTATATATGTGATAATTTTCTTGTAATGTTAGGAGATGTTTTTCATTATTTATTCTAATTACCTTCATGTCTTTTTCTATTGTGGTGGGTTTGTGGTTATATGCTATTAGATGTTCTGCAAAAGTGGAGTGGTTTGTTCTGTATTTCCATGCCCTGATGTGTTCCTTGTATCGGGTATCGAACAAACCAGCAGAACATTCGATACCCGATACAAGGAACACATCAGGGCATGGAAATACAGAACAAACCACTCCACTTTTGCAGAACATCTAATAGCATATAACCACAAACCCACCACAATAGAAAAAGACATGAAGGTAATTAGAATAAATAATGAAAAACATCTCCTAACATTACAAGAAAATTATCACATATATAAAACAAAAGCTGAGAAAAAGATGCTACTAAATGACCAAATAAACCTGACCAATCAATCACTGTTCTCACTGATTGACCATATGGTAGACACAAACCCCAACACATAGTCACAACCCCCCCCCCCCCCACCACACACACTCACATACACACACACACACACTCATTCAAAAAGAGAGGAGGAAAAAAAAAACCACCTACCCACCCACATACACACCCACACCCACACACACTCATGCACACAAACACACACACACACACAAAGATACCTTCAACACATTTTCAATGAAACAGTTGAATTTCAAATAAGCTAAGGTTGGCAACACTACAAAACAAACAGCAGTAGACACAATATGGCAGCAGGTGACAGCAGAATCAGAGAACTGCAATGTGGTTCGAAAAACAGTGTAACCTTTCGACCTGGTTGCCAGAATAAGACTGAAGTGGAGTAACAAGTGCTGTAAGTACACCATTTTATACCAAAAACGAACTGTTTTAAATCTGAAATGAAATGTTTTGTAGATATGTAAGAGACTTAACCTATATGTGCAAACAAAAAGATGTAAATATTTCAGGACACCCACTGATGATGCCTTGAGAGAAAGGGCGAAACGCGTATGGGTGATTAAAAATATAAAAATAAAACCCTTCAGTTGCAGTAGCAAAAGGCATTTATTTTAAAACCTTACAGTGAGTTATTTTATGACTTCACAGTCTAAAATTTGTAATGTTAACATTTCATAGTTACCGACATTTCGGTACAATCGATTGTTTGCTTGGGTATTTTAATGTGTGAAATTTGTGTCGTCATTGGAATTGAATTTAAATCCGCGATATCAGTTCTTCCGTGTGAATCTAGGTGTCGACAGGCTCTGCTTCACAAATTCTTTGTTCGTTCCTATTCTTTGACCACATTTGTGATGTTTTTTGTTCACCAAGTTAGCATTCTCAGAATGTATTTGCCTTTTAAGCTTAAGGCGTATTTTAAGGAAGTGTTGAAGATTTTGTGTTATAACTTGTACATTTCAAATTTCCTGAATTCCTTGTATGTTCATCTCGTGTGTGTGTGTGTGTGTGTGTGTGTGTGTGTGTGTGTGTGTGTGTGTGTGTGATTGTTACCATGTGCACGTTCTTTGTTCACGGTGTTGGCGACTTTTTCATTTCATGTTTCAAGACTGTGTGGCTTAACAAAGTGTTTGACTGCCTTGAGTTTTATAATTTTAAGTGATTCGAAGTGTGGCAGCCGGAGGTGATGGTTGTATGACTGTGTTGTCTGACTGTGATTGCGTGAATGTTCTATTTTCTGTAGAATGCCATGGCCGATACCTGAAAGTGTTGTATGTGTGTGAATGTGCCTGTCGCAGCTCGTTACTACGTCTTAGCGGTTAGTTGTAAAATGTCCTTATTACTATATAATTAATTTTAAGTGACATTCAGTGATCCAGGTTCCTTTCTCTGCACATAGTGAGAGGTTGTCGGCTATATTTATTCACTATATTGCTAATTATAAGAGTCGTGAATAAAAGTTTAAAATTCTAACATTCCTTAGCGAGATGTTTTGTTTATATATTTTATGGGATGTTTTATGTGGAGTACTTGAGTCCTCGTGACTAAATATCAGCACTAATGTTCCATCATGTAAATGAAATCTATATGTGTGTGGTTTTTCTTTTTCTTTTATTTTTATAGTATAATTTTGTCAAGTAGGGATATGTACAAATTTTTGTTACGCGTGAATTTTATTGATAGCTCTTTCCAAAAGTTGGCAGGTATGCACTCTCTTCATCTCGACCCTCCTCTCTGGGCCTGGATGGCATCCACATAGAAATGTTAAGACACCTTTCACTTGAGAGTCTGCATTTTCTTCTTCAAACCTATAACCGCATCTGGACGGACGGTACGTTTCCTAGTCTCTGGCGTGAAGCCATAGTCATTCCCATACCTAAGCCTTGGAAAGACAAACATCTTCCTTCCAGCTACAATCCATTTTCCCTCACCAGTAGCATCTGCAAAGTGATGGAACAAATGATCATCAGTCATATTTGGTATGATGGCTGGAATCTCAGAATGTCCTTCCTAATGCTCAGTTTGGTTTTCGCAGGCACTGCTCCGCGGTTGACCACCATGCCACCCTTTTAACCCATCTTAGGAACATTATTGCATAAGCGCCAAACAGTGGTTATGTTTTTTGATTTGGAGAAGGCGTAAGATACCTGCTGGAGAACAGGTATCCTCGAAACATTACATGCTTGGGTATTCCAGGGTCACTTACCAATTTTTATTTAGGGATTTTTACAAGATAGCATTTTTAATGTACATGTGGGTTTGGCGCTGTCACACTTTCTCTCAAGAGAACGGTTTACATCAGGGTTCAGTGTTAAGCATAGTTCTTTTTGCCATCGCAATTAACCCTATCGCGGACGGTCGTGTGCCAGGTATTTCTGCTTCCTTCATTGATGACTTTGCAATTTACTGTAGCTCTCAACAAACTTGTCTACTTGAGCTTCATCTTCAGCATTGCCTCAACCGTCTCTTTTCGTAGAGCATGAGAAATGGCTTTCATTTTTCTGCTGACAAGACAGTGTGTGTGAATTTCTGGCATTTCACTGAATTTCATCTGCCATCCCTTCATCTTGGTCCAGTCACCCTTCAGTTTTATACAACTAAATTCCTGGGGCTAGAGTTTGACAGGAAACTCTGTTGGTTCTCCCACGTTTCTTGCCTGGCAGCTGACTGTACCTGCTCTGTCAATGCACTACATGCACTGTGTGGTACTTCTTGGGGAGCACACCAGGCCACCCTTCTCGGCTTGTACCTATTCATTGTCTGTTTAAAACTGGACTACACTTGTATTGTCTACTCATTTGCACGCTCTTCCCTTTTATGTCATCTTAACACGATCCACCATCATGGGATTCTAGCCACAGAGGATTTTTATACCAGTCCTTTTGAGAGACTCTATTGTGAAGCTGCTGAATTGCTGCTGTCCTATCAATGGGAAATCCTCCTCAATCGTTACATGTGGAGGGTATCATCTATGTAGCATCATACATCTTGTGCTGTATTTTTCTATGACTGTGGACCATCGGTATGCGGCTAGTTCGTCTTCGTCTGTCCCCTGGAGTTAGCTTTCGGTTGCTGCTTCGGCAGCTAGACTACACACTTCCTGTCATATTTTCGATGGGTGTGGATCCTTCTCCTCCTTGGCTCCATCGTGAAGTCTGTGTTAACCTTACATTCCATTCACTTCTCAAAGACACTGATGTTCGATGTTTTGCAACCAGTTTCATGCCCTTAGCACACAGCTTTGGTAAAATTTCTTTTTCTACACCGATATCCCCCAGACCGACCATGGTGTTGGGTGTGTTTTCATATTCGGTGATGCTTCTTTCCAATATCGTCTTCCTGGCCAGTGTTCAATCTTTACTGTGGATCTCTTTGCTCCTTATCAGGCCATACAATACATCAGGTGAAGTGAACTCTCTAATTGTTTCATCTGCTCAGATTCTCTGAGTGCTCTACAGATGCTGTGTGTGGTACACTCCTTGGTTCAAAGAATCCAGGCATGCCTTCACTCCCTCCGTAACAGTGGAACCAGTGTGGAGTTCCTGTGGATTTCTGGCCACATCAGTGTGCCGGGGAATGAGATGGCGGATTCTGCTGCAAAGGTTGTAGCCCCTCTCACTCGGTTTGTTACATATTCCCTTGGATGATGTTCACGTCAGCATCTTTGGGTGAGTGATATCGCTCTGGCGCTGCTATTGGTCTTCTTTTGAAGGGAACAAAGTCCAGGATATTAATCTCTTCCAACTGTTTGGCTGACCACTTCTCCGCCCCTTCGTCTCTAGGCGGTCATTCTCACCCAGTTAAGTACAGGACACTGTCGTTTCGGCCATCACCTTGGTTCTAGTTTGGTCACTGTTCTCTACAACTGAATGTTCGCCACATTCTTGCTGAATGCTCATTTTTAACTGTCTATGTCACAGTCTGTTTTCCCCCATCTGAGTTGCCTTATATCTAAGCAGATGACACGCGCTGTGCAGATTGCATTTTACTTTTTATATGCCTTAGCAATATGGCAAATGAAATGTAACATTTCCCAAATGGGGACTCCATACATGTTCCAACAGCAATGAGAAGTCTATGTAGGGATTGTCTTGTTTTTACCTATTCCTTTTACAAAGTTGACTGACTGTGAAGAGGCATTCTCCTTTTATTTCCCTTTGCTAATTACATTTTGACATGAGCAATTATGACCTCATTAGTTTTGTTCTCTAAAACCACAAAAAAGAAAAAAATTGCACTTTGGCTTTGTCCTTTAATGTAATGATTATTTGGCACATATCAAGCAAATGCAATGCATATTATTTGTAGATCTTGTTTTTTTATTTGCTCTGATAGACTGATATGAATCATAGCCTAATTAAGTTGACAGGTGACTTACTTTTTTTCTGCTTGGGTAATGTTAACAATAGGGATGTGTGAGAAAAACTATAATTCTTATTGCATTTTTTATTTTGTGGCGATGATGTTCCAGGTTTGGGATTGATCCCCAAATTGAGGCACATTTCTTTAAAACTCGATCCTTGCAATAGGTACAGTTATGCATAAAATGAGTTGGGTCATTTATAGGGTGCAATTTCATCCGTTGCCTTTGGCCCCTGATGTCGGCTTCTTGTGAGGTCTTCGTTGCACGATAATTTTGAGTTGTCTGTGCTTGAGGTGTTTGTTTTACGAGAGCCATTTTTTTTATTGAGTGGACAATATGAACATCTTTGCTAATCAGGTGTGACCGTTGGGATGGGAAGTAAAATTTTAACTAGCCCCCCGATTTTATTAGATACACTGATAGGATCATTTATAGGATGCGATTCCACCCGTCAGTTGTGACCCATGGTATCAGCATGTTGCCATGTGTGACGTCATCACTGCAAGGTAGCTTTAAGGTGTGTGTGTTTTTGTAGTTGGCTTGAGAAATTATGTAGTGGCTGAGCTAAAGACAATAGTTTGTTTTCAAGCGGAACATAAATTATAGGTTAAGTTGGCATGTTTAAAAAGTTCTCTGATAGTGAGGTATAGGTTAACAAAGAGATTTCTTTTTTCCCAAGCGAGCGTTTAAGGCATGAATTTTTGGGTCGAGACCTGTGATTGATTGTACATTCTGTTGTTGTAACCTGTAATTTACAAGGTATAACCAAAGATTATTTATTATCTACAATCCATAATTATCAAGATATTATTCCGTATACAGGTTTCCAACATGTTGATGACATGTATCAAAGCGGACGGGTGGAACTGAATTATAAAAAAATGTCCACTAATCAATTGAAACATTGATTATTTGCAGTTGACTACACCTAAAATAATGATTTTCCACCATGCTGGAGAATGTTGTGGGTCAAGGTGATGAATGGAATCGCATCTTACAGTTGTGTCAATGAGTTTTTCTATTTTCACCTAGATACATCTGTTTGAGCATTTGAATGTTTACATCTCATTTATAAAGAGCTGGAACGAAATATGTTAAAATGTAATTTCTTTAACAGTATATTAAGGTGTAATATTTCCACTTTCTTTTTGTTTTAGTAAAAAAAAAAAAAAGTCAATAAATGCTTGCTGGTGTGTTATGATACCTTCTTTAATTTGACGTTTTTCTTTCTGTTTTTTCCTTTTCCATAAATAATTTATAAAATGCTTACATTGCTGTAAAATACATATTTCTGCATAAATTATTGCATATAGCTTTTTTAAATTGATAGTTTCTTACTCTCTTGAGAATACAAACAACAACAATGATGATGATGATAAAAATGCAGTGTTATAATACAATAACAGCAATGATAACTATTCTATAGTGACTGTCTAACTTATATTATTATTATCAATACTACATGGAGTGTTGGATGAATAACACCAAAAGTATTGGATTTTACAATGAGATTGTTACTGTCAAGTTCTCCCTCTTACAACTGTGGATTATTCGTTTAGGAATTCTTTGGAAAACTCCTTTGTCTCATCAGGAACTTGAAAATGAATCAGCAAAACAGACAAATCTTTCTGTTCTTTGCTTAAAACATTTTGTTTTTAATATTGTTGGATATCAAGCTTCTGTCCTGAGCTTAGGATGGCAACTTGTATTGGATTGCCAGAGTATGTGTCACTTATTGACACATTAACCACTAACGGAGTTAGAAAACTGCTACAGAAGCAAAAGAACATAAACCTAACCAAAGCCTTGCTGACAAACAAAAATTACACAAAGCGAAATGTAACATGAGGAGGGCTCTGCGAAGCACATTCAACAAATAATAAATTAAAGTTCTATTTACTGACTTGGCTGAAAATCCTAATAAATTTTGGTCTTACGTCAAAGTGGTAGGTGGATCAAACCAAAATTTCCAGATACTCTGTGACAAAAATGGTACTGAAACAGAGTGACACACTAAAGGCTGAAATACTAAATGTCTTTTTTCCAAATCTGTTTCATAGAGGAGACTGCACTGCAGTTCCTTCTCTAGATTGTTGCACTGATGACAATGGCAGATATCAAAATAAATGACAGAGGGATAGAAAGACAATTAAAATCGCTCTAAAGAATAAAGGCCACTGGACCTGATGGGATTTCACACAGGGTAACCAAAGGAACTTGTCCCCCTTCTTGCAGTGGTGTACTGTAGGTCTCTAAAAGATTGGAAAATGGCACAGGTCATCTCTGTTTTCAAGAAGGGACATTGAACAGATGTGTAGAACTGTAGGTCTATATCTCTAACGTAGGTCAGTTGTAGAATTGTGGAACTCATATTTTCTGGAGACTAGAAATCTACTCTGTGGGAATCAGGTTTAAAAAAAGGCGATTTGTGAAACCCTGCTCGCACTATTCGTCCACGAGACTCTGGGGGCCATACACACGCGTTCTCAGGTAGATGCCATGTTTCTTCACTTCCACAAGGCATTTGGTACAGTTCTCCACAGTTTTTAATGAACAAAGTAAGATCATGTGGACTATTGTGATTGTATCGAAGACAAAACGCAGCATGTCATTTTCAATGGAGAGAAATCTTCTGAAGTAAGAGTGATGTCAGGTGTGCAACAGGGGAGTTTCATAATACCATTGCTATTCATATATAAATAAAGATTGTTTGACTTACCCAAAGCACTGGCTCACTGATGGAAACAAAAAAACACAAATAAAAACACACACAAACATTCAAGCTTTCGCCACCGCTGGCAGCTTCTTCAGGAAAAGAGGAAGGAAGGAGAGGAGAAAGGAAAGGATACGGGTTTTAAGGAAGTGAAAAGGAGTCATTCCAATCCCAGTAGTGGAAGGACTTACCTTAGGGAAAAAAGGAAGCCAAGAAGGCACACACACACACCTAGGCAGACATTTGTAAAAAGCAAAGAAGTTGGACAGAGATACCACTTGAGGCAGAGGCTCTGTCCAGAGAACCGAGGCAAAGATGTTAAAGATGATGGGTGGGAATTTGAATTTAGCGGAGTTTGAGACCAGGTGGGCAACGGGAAGAGAGAATATGCTGAAGGGCAAGTTCCCATCTCTGGAGTTCTGAAAGATTGGTGTTGGTGGGAAGTATCCAGATAACCTGGACAGTATAACACTGTGCCAAGATGTGCTGGCTGTGCACCAAGGCGTGTTTAGCCACAGGGTGATTCTCATTACCAACAAACACTTCTGCCTGTGACTGTTAATACAAATGGACAGTTTGTTGCTGGTAATTCCCACATAGAACGCTTCACAGTGTAGGCATGTCAGTTGGTAAATCACGTGGGTGCCATCACAAGTGCCTTGATCGTGTACACCTTCCGGTTTACAGGACTGGAGTAAGTGGTGGTGGAAGGATGCATAGGGCAGGTTTTACAATGGGGACGGTTATATGGGTAGAGCCAGAGGGTAGGGAAGGGGGTTTAGGGATATCATAGGGATGGACTAGGAGATTATGGAGGTTAGGTGGGCGGCACTCTCGGTGTAGCGGGAAAGATATCATGAAGGATGGATCTCATTTCAGGGCAGGATTTAAGGAAATCGTATCCTTGCTGAAGAGCCACAATCAGAGTCCTCGCCAGTCCCAGAAAGTATCTGGTGACAAGAGGGACACTTCTGGGGTTGTCTTGTGGAAGGTTCTGAATTTGTAGGGTTGAGGAAGTGGCCCTGGCAATTTGCTTCTGTAGCAGATCAGGAGGATAGCTGCGCGATGTGAAAGCTGTTATCAGGTTATTGGTGTATTGGTTCAGGGATTCGGGACTGGAGCAGACTCGTTTGCCACGAAGACCTAAGCTGTAGGGAAGGGAACGTTTGATGTGGAATGGATGGCAGTTGTCATAATGGAGGTACCATTGGTTGGTTTGATGTAGACGGATGTGTGAAGTTAGCCGTTGGACAGATGGAGATCGACATCAAAGAAGTGGCATGGGATTTGGAATAGGACCAGGTGAATTTGATGGGACCAAAGGAGTTGAGGTTGGAGAGGAAATTCTGGAGTTCTTCACTGTGAACCAGATCATGAAGATGTCATCAATAAATCTGTACCAAACCTTGGGTTGATAGGCTTGGGTTTCCAAGAAGGCCTCCTCTAAGCGTCCCATAAATAATTTTGTGTACGAGGGGGCCATCCTGGTTCCCATTGCTCCCCCCTTCCCCCAAACCTTTAAATCCTACACCACACAATCTGGAACCACAACATCCCAATTAAGTAGTCAACCTCTCCTCTAAACCTCTCTCCCAATCTGAAACCTCTGTCCTATTCAAAGGCCTCACCTTTAGCCCTACTTCCAAATTCAACCAAACAGCCCTTGTCAAAGATTTACTATTCTATACTCGTAGTCTTTGCTGGAGATATCACTTTGCCACGAAGAAAAATAATCCTACTCCTAATGATCCAACTCCCCAAGACATCACTCAAATAGAACCTTGCCTGGAACAGTTTCGTCCTCCATCACAACAAGACCCACCCCGCTCTTCCTCAAAATCGCCCTCTTCAAACCTTCCACGAATTCCTTACTTCCAACCTTGCCTCTCAGTTTTTCCTGAGAAACCTTCATCCTACTCCCAACATCACCACAGCTAAATTCCGAGCGATCCATGATCTGCAGGCTGACCATTCCATCGTCATTCTCCCAGCTGACAAGGGATCCACAACCGTGTTACTTGATTGGCAGGAGTACATGGCTGAGGGACTGCATCAGCATTCAGACAACACAACCTACAAAGTTTGTCAAGACAATCCTATCCCTGATGTCCAGGCAGAGCTTCAAGAAATCCTCAAAACCTTAGCCCCCTACAAAACCTTTCACCTGACTCCATTAACCTCATGTCTCCACAAACACCCTGCACCCCCACCTTCTACCTATTTCCCAAGATCCACAAACCCAATCATCCCGGCCGCCCAATTGTGGCCAGTTACCAAGCCCCTACAAATCGAATCTCTGCCTACGGAGACCAACACCTTCAACCAACCATCATATGCAGTCTCCCATCCTTCATCAAAGACACCAACCACTTACTTGATCGCCTGAAATCCTTACCCAGCCTGTTACCTCCAGAAACCATCCTTGTAACCATAGATGCCACTTCCTTATACACAAACATCCCACACGCCCATGGCCTCGCTGTGATATAGTATTTCTTTTCTCACCGACCACCCACTTCCCTACCTAAAACCTCTTTCCTCAATACCCTAGCCAGCTTCATCCTAACCCACAACTTCTTCACTTTTGAGGGCCGAACATACCAACAAGTAAAGGGAACAGCCATGGGAACCATGATGGCCTCCTTGTACGCAAACTTATTTATGGAACGCTTAGAGGAAACCTTCCTGGATACACAGGCCTGCCAACCCAAAGTTTGGTATATATTCGTTGATGAGATCTTCATGATCTGGACTCACAGTGAAGAAGAACTACAGAATTTTCTCTTCAACCTCAACTCCTTTGGCCCCATCAAATTCACCTGGTCGTATACCAAATCCCATGCCTCTGTCCTCGATGTCGACCTCCATCTGTTCAATGGCCAACTTCACACATCCGTCCAGATCAAACCAAACAACAAACAACAGTACCTGCATTATGACAGCTGCCATCCATTCCACCTCAAACGATCCCTTTCCTACAGATTAGGTCCTCGTGGCAAACGAATCTGCTCCAGTCCCAAATCCCAGTCCCTGAATCAGTACACCAATAACCTAATAACAGCTTTTACATCCCGCAGCTATCCTCCTGATATGGTACAGAAGCAAATTTCCAGAGCCACTTCCTCATCCTCCCAGAACCTTCGACAGAAGAACCACAGAAGTGCCCCTTTTGTCAACGGATACTCTCCGGGACTGGATCTGACTCTGAATGTGGCTCTTAAGCAAGGATACGACTTCCTTAAATCCTGCCCTGAAATGAGATACATCCTTTTTGACATACTTCCCACTCTGAGAGTGTCTTTCCGCCACCCAACTAACCAACGTAATCTCCTAGTCCATCCCTATGAAATCCCCAAACCACCTTCCCTACCCTCTGGCTCCTACCCATGTAACCGTCCCTGTTGTAAAACCTGCCCTATGCACTCTTCCACCACCACTTACTCCAGTCCTGTCATCCGGAAGGTGTATACGATCAAGGCACTTGTAATATTACCCAAGTGATTTACCAGCTGACATGCCTGCACTGTGAAGCGTTCTATGTGGGAATTACCAGCAACAAACTGTCCATTTGTATGAACGGTCACAGGCAGACAGTGTTTGTTGGTAATGAGGATCACCCTGTGGTTAAACACGCCTTGGTGCACAGCCAGCACATCTTTGCACAGTGTTATACCATCCGGGTTATCTGGATACTTCCCACCAACACCAGTCTTTCAGAACTCCGGATACGGGAACTTGCCCTTCAACATATTCTCTCCTCCCATTGCCCAACTGGTCTCAACCTCCGCTAAATTCAAATTCCCGCCCACCATCTTTAACATCTTTGCCTCAGTTCTGTGGACAGAGCCTCTGCCTCAAGTGGTATCTCTGTCCAACTTCTTTGCTTTTTACAAATGTCTGCCTTGTGTGTGTGTGTGTGTGTGTGTGTGTGTGTGTGTGTGTGTGTGTGTTTTATTTCTTTGTGCTACTAGCACTACCTGTGCTCCTTCGCCTGGTAAGTAATCTTCCTCTGAAGTTCACTGAGGTGTTTTGTGGATGATGGTGTAGTATATCGAGAGATTGTAACAATGGAAAATTGTATTGAAATGCAGGAGGATCTGAAATGAATTGACGCATGGTGTAGGGAAGGGCAATTTAATCTCAATGTAGACAAGCATAGTATACTGTGAATATGTAGAGAGAAAGAACCTTTCTCATTTAGCTACCCTATAGCAGGTCAGCAACTGGAATCAATTAATTCTGTAAATTATCTGGGAGTAGTCATTAGGTATGATTTTAAAATGTATCGACCATATAAAATTAATCATTTATAAAACAGATGCTTGACCGAGATTCATTTGAAGAAACCTAAGGAACTGTAGTCCAAAAACAAAGGAAGTAGGTTACAGTACACTTGTTCGCCCACTGCTTGAATACTGCTCACTGATGTGGGATCCGTACCAGGTGGGGTTGACATAGGAGATAGAGAAGATCCAACGGAGAGCAGTGTGGTTCATTACAGGATCATTTAGTAATTGTGAAAGTGTAATGAAAATGATCGATAAATTCCAGTGGAAGACTGCAGGATAGACGCTCTGTAGTTCAGTCGGGCTTTTGTCGAAGTTTCGAGAACATACCTTTACCAAGGAGTCGAGCAGTATATTGCTCTCTCGTATGTATATCTCTGCAAGGGATCATGAGGATAAAATCAGAGAGATTGGAGCCCACATAGAGGCATACCGACAATCTTTCTTTTCGCAACCAGTAAAAGACTGGAATAGGAGGGAAAACCGATAGTGGTACTCAAGGTACCCTCCGCCACACACTCAGGTGGCTTGCGGAATATGGATGTAGATGTAGGTATCTTTGCTTTATGGTGTGATATGACATGCTTGGTGATCATTTTGAATGGTAGCATGGATTTTACCACTTTCTTTTACAATTTTGACAGTCCAGTCCGTGTTCAGAACTTTGAAAGTACTATGCTCTTGTAAAATAGCATAATAATCTTTAGGAGACTAGATGCTTTCATTGTTTCTATAAGACTCCTCAATTCTACCGAAATCTCAGTCTGGAGCAAGTATCTGTGGCCACGAACAGGGAAGAAGTGACGAATTTTATTGAAACATTTTATTGACTGTGCGATCTGAAAGCAAATAACCTCTTGTAGACTTTCCCGTTCCATGATGGCTCTATCTGAATTTATATATTTTTGCGTCATTGATAGTGTCAATAATTACCTCCTTGTGATCCTTTCCTGATCTCGTGCCCCCTCTCCTCCCCTTTCATTTGGCAAACTGCCTTCTTCATGGAACCTGTTTGTTAGATAGGAATACCTAGCCTCTCACATGCCAAATACTCCTTGGAAAGTGGCAGCACAATCAGGTACTACCTTATCATTTGAATTATTAATGGTGTACTTCTCTGTCACTGTTTTCTTTCATTTTGCAAACTGGGCGTCCACTACTCTGCACTGAGGTGAAGAAATGTTAAGAAATTTTAACAGAAACTTATCTTGATCCCTTTTGTTTAATCATGTCACATGCTGATGAAAATGAGAAATATTTTCACAGGAGAGTTCAGCAGATTTGCAGTCATTCTGTTTTGTCGTCCTGGTCAGCCTCTGTTTAGTTCTTTCTGGACTGTCGTTCAGGAAAGGTTGTATGTAGATGCGTGCACAGCTAACACAGCTACATAGATAAATAATACAAGTTTTATTTACTGAAGATTACAATTACTTAACTTTTGAACATATGTCTCTTTTCTCTTCTTTCTTCTCGCATCATTGTCATCTGCTAGCTGAGCTGAGTCCTAGTGACTGCCTAGTTTTGGAGCCTAGTTCAGACGGGTCGTCCAGACACATGTCAGCCTAGGTATAGCTGCTTGTAGAGGGCGCGCTTCTAGCTTACTCCCTCCAGGATGCGCGGCGCCTGCGTGTCACTGGCTGCCGGTCGTCCGCTGCCTTCTGCACGATCGTTCTCGAGCGTCTGGCACTGACTTTATGCCACTGCTCTCGCCCTGTCCCGATCTTCTGCTCCCGGCCCCGATTCCATGCATATTGAGATGCTGAAGAACCTCTCTCTGCGGGCAAGTGTTTCCTTCTTAGTACCTATAATCGCGTATGGACTGAAGGTCATGCTCCCACAAGTTGGCGTGAAGCCATTGTTGTCCCCATCCCCAAAACCAGGGAATGACAAACATCTTCCTTCCAGTTATCGCCCCATTTCTCTGACGAGCTGCATCTGTAAGGTGATGGAACTCAACTCATGGTTAACGCTCGGTTGGTCTGGCTCCTCGAATCTCGCGCCTCCTGACAAATATCCAATGTGGTTTTCGTCGACACCGCTCTGCTGCTGATCACCTCGTTACCTTGTTGACCTTCATTATGAATAACTTTCTAAACAAGCGTCAAACAGTAGCAGTGTTCTTTGACTTGGAGAAGGCATACGATACCTGTTGGAGAGCGGGCGTTCTCCGCACATTGCACACATGGGGCCTTCGGGGCCGTCTCCCTCTTTTTATTCAAGCGTTTTTGGCGGATCGCAAGTTCAGGGTAAGGGTGGGCTCCGCTCTGTCCGATACCTTTCGCCAGGAGAATGGGGTGCCACAGGGCTCAGTCTTGAGTGTGGCTCTCTTTGCCATTGCAATCAATCCGATCGTAGATTGCCTTTCAGCCGACGTTTCTGGATCCCTTTTTGTAGACGATTTCGCAATTTATTGCAGCGCCCAGCGGATGTGTCTCTTGGAGCGTTGTCTTCAATGCTGTCTTGACCGTCTATATTCCTGGTGCATTGCGAACGGCTTCCGATTCTCCACTGAGAAAACTGTGTGTATAAACTTCTGGAGATACATGGAATTTCTTCCACCATCTCTACGTCTCAGCCCCGTTGCTCTCCCTTTCGTGGAGACAACAAAATTCTTGGGGCTAATGTTGGATCGGAAACTTTGCTGGTCCCCACACGTGTCCTACCTGGCTGCCCGTTGTGCCCGATCCCTTAATGTTCTTCGTGTCCTCAGTGGCACGTCATGGGGAGCAGATTGTACCGTCCTGTTTCACCTTTACCAGGCCATTGTTCAGTCGAAGCTCGACTATGGGTGCCTTGTATACTCTTCTGCACGGCCGTCGATTCTCCGCCGTCTCAACTCTATTCACCATCGGGGATTACGTCAGGCAACCGGTGCATTTTATACCAGCCCTGTTGAAAGTCTATATGCCGAGGCTGCTGTATTATCCTTGACCACTCGGCGTGACATACTCCTGTGTCGGTACGCATGCCGTCTGCAGTCGATGCCCCACCATCCGTCTTACAGATTATTTTTTGACGACTCACTTGATCGCCAATATCAGTTGTCTGTGATAGCCTTGCTTCCACCTGGAGTTCGGTTTCGCCGCCTGCTTCAGCGGCTCTATTTTACCCTTCCTTCCACCTTTCGGTTGAGCAAAAGCCCATTGCCACCGTGGCATCAGGCCCAGGTTGACACCCACCTTGAACTTAGTTCGCTGCCCAAGGAGAGCACTCCCGATTGTCGGGGCTTGTCGAACTCCGTTCACGGTTCGATAATGCCATATTTATTTACATTGATGGTTCCAAGAGCACTGACGGTGTCGGATCTGCCTTCGTCGTCGGGGACAACCATTTACAATACAAGCTTCCTGACCGGTGCTCGATTTTCATGGCTGAGCTTTTTGCCCTCCACCTGGCTGTTTTGTATACCTGACGCCGCCGCCAACCTTTTTATGTCATCTGTTCGGACTCCCTTAGTGCCCTACAGAGTCTTAAGGATCCTTTCTTGAACCATCCTCTTGTGTATCAGATCCAACGCTCCCTCCAGTTGGTAGCAGTTGACAGCTGTCACGTTTCTTTTCTGTGGATCCCTGGCCACGTGGGTGTGCCCAGGAATGAGACCGCTGACATAGTAGCCAAGGCAGCAGCTCTTTTGCCTCGTGTGGCTACCTTTTGCGTCCCATCGGACGATGTTCAACAGGCTCTTCGCCGGAGTATTGTGTCATCCTGGCACAGTGCATGGTTTTCACTTACGGACAATAATTTGAGAACTGTAAAACCGATCCCGACCGCTTGGGGGACCTCCTCACGCCCCTCTCGGCGAGAGGAGGTCATCCTGGCCCGGTTGCGGATCGGTCACTGCCGTTTCAGCCACCGTCATTTGCTAACCGCCGACCCTGCACCGCTGTGCTCCTGCGGTGAATTGCTGACGGTGCGACATGTTTTACTGTCTTGTCCCAATTTTAATCATCTTCGTTTAGCCCTTCACTTTCCGTCTACTCTGGAGGAACTTTTAGCTGATGACACGCGAGCAGCTGCTCGAGTTTTGCATTTTATCAACATGGCCAATCTATCAAAATATATTTAACCCTTTTAATTGTTTTTATCTTTCGTTCTTAGCCTTCTTTTAATACTCTATCTGGTAGTTAGCAATCTTTTTGAGATCTAGCGAATCTCTGTTCTTGTCTGGGCGCTAATGACCTTAGCAGTTGTGCGCCCTAAAACCACAAAAAAAAAAAAAAAAGTATGCCACAAAACATTCATTCCTTTACACCATGAAGGCGAAACGTCAATTTCATGAGTGAATTTAATGATAGGTACCAATGTACACTTCATTCTGTCTATCAGGTTGATGTAAGCACTTCTTGAATTGGGATTTACTCCCATCAGAACATTCTTTGACCTGTATGCTGTTTTCAGAATCACATGAATCATCATCCATGGTGCTACTGCTTGGAATACTTCTTTGCATGTATACACGTGAAAGTCAAGTAAATACTTGTAAGCTGATGTTCTAATTACAATGAAGTCTGGTCACAACACTATTCCCACTACTAAATATTCTTAAAGCAACCAGTATACTCCATTATTGTCAACTGCTTGCTGCAGAAAGTTTCAAGACATTATAGAGAAATATTTTATTGCATTTGTTGACTTTTGCTGTAAGTGTGAGAATACATATATCGTGTTTTGCTAAATCTTTCTGATACGCAAGTACCATGAGTAGCGGCCATTTGCTAAAACTTCGTTCAGATATTGATATAAAAGGTCAACATTGTTATTACCATGCATTACTCGGTATCCAATTTTTTCATATATTTGATACAAAAGAAGGAAAAATAATACTAAGAAGTCTAGGTTGGAATTAACAATATATTGATTCGAAGTGCGGCAGTCGGAGATGATGGTTGTGAGGCTGTGTTGTGCCCTGTGTGGTTGCATGAATGTTCCTAATTCTGAAGAAGGCCAGGGCCGATGGCTGAAAGTGTTGTGTGTGTCTTTTAGCTCGTCATCACTTACTTTGCAGTGAGTAGTAAACTGTCCTATTACTATATTATTTAAAAAGAAAAAATAAACTTAATAAACTTAATTGGATGTCATAGGTCTATTCAGGAGATTGGTACTGCCAGATTAAATATTTGCCAGTATATATATTTGTAATAGCAGCCATATTACATTTTGATAGCTTAAAGTAAAATTTTTGTAATTAGTTTAAAAGAGCTACTCCTGCACACCTTCCCTGTCAAAGTGGAAGCCCATCAACACCCTTAACTCATCACAGGGATAGTCTACACTCGATCCCTTGACGGGTTATTGGACGAAGAAATCAAAGAGTACTTGAATGATCTGGCAGGCACAGCCATCCATAGAGTAATGGAAAATGCTGACAAAGAATTCGTACCGACCCATACTGTATTTTTGACATTTGACAGAGTGGATCTTCCTTCCAAGGTAAAATGCAGCATATGAGATAATATCAGTTTGATCATATGTACCGAATACCATGCGCTGTTACCAATGTTATAGTTTAATCATACCTCCCAGTCTTTCCCTAATGCAGCCAAATGTGTCATCTGTGGCAGAGATGCTCATGAGTGTGACTGTCCACCTCCATCAACTCGCTGCATCAATTGCATGGGTGACCATGCTGCTTCTTCGAGGGACTGCCCCGTCTACAAAGACGAGTGGGTTATCGAAGAGATCAGAGTCAAGGAAAAAGTGTCAACCTCTGCTGCTCATAAGATACTATCTGGTAGGGAGCCCGCTGTTCCCCCAGCGGGTAAATACAGTGTGGTCCGTGCCTCTCCTTGACCTACTAAGGGGGCAGGCACACAGGCATGTGACTTTACTTTTAGCTACACAGTTGTAAGATCGGCCAGCCCCAAGATTGCCCGTTCAACCTCTCCACTCTCTTCCTCACACCAAAAAAAGCAGCGCCTTCTCACAAATCATGGGTGTGGAAACCAGATGCCAGGAATTCCAAAGATGAGCCTGTCTGTGAAGACTTCTTATGATCTGAGCTTTCACAACCATCACGTGCATACGTCTCACCATCATTCCTCTAAAAAGGCAATCAAAAAGAATAATTCCTCTCCTTCCCCGCCATGGCGTGACTCATCTGTCACGCCACTCGGCAGTAGCAACCCCCGGTCTTCCTCTGTCTCGCTGGGGCGTGCTACTGCTAGCCAGTTAGCCGGACCTTCACTGGTGGAGGAAGCAGCACCTGCCGATAAACTGAGGAAGGTGGCAGAAACTCCAGACAAACCAATGGAACGTGGCTCTCCACCCGTCGGTTGCAGTAGCAGTGCTGCCTCGAAGTCTGGCCCTCATTGGCCATCGAGGTAATGTCCTCTAGTTTTTTCCTTCTTTTTCTACTCTCACTTCCTTTGTGGATCTCCTTCAAAGGAAGATTTGAAGAATTGGATCTAACAGGTAGGAATTACAACTACTCCTTAGATTGCACCGCCCGTTCCTAGTCAGTCTTAAAGAAACAAAATTACACCCACGCGACGACATAGATTTCTCACAATATATCTATGTGCCCTTTGACCTGCCCCTGTGGAAGGTATTCCACCTCATGGAGGGGTTAAGTTGCTCGTTCTAGAAGACATCTATTACCATTACATCTCAGTGCACACTCACCTACAGGCAGTTGCTGTCCACATAACTCTTCCTGCCTTTTCCTTTGCACTTTGTAATATCTATACCCCAATGTTGTCTGCCTTTACTAGGGCAGATGTGCTGCAACTCTTTGCTCAGCTTCCTATACCTTTTCTGTTGATTGGCGACGTGAACACCCACCACCCCCTATGGGGTTCTCCAGCCTCTAGCCAGAGGGCTCCCTTGTAGTAGACCTTTTCAACCACCTTAATCTTGTCTGCCTAAACACGATTGCCCGAACACTTCTTTCAGACACATTGCATACCTATTCTCACTTGGAGCTCGCGATATGTACTGCTCAAGTTGCACGTCAGTTTGAGTGGTATGCTCTCTCTGATACGTACTCGAGCGAAAATTTCCCCTGTATAATCCATATCTTCCTCATACCCAATCTCCGTGTTCCACTAGCTGGAACATTTCAAAAGCTGACTGGGGACGTTTTTCCTCCATGGCAGTTTTCATCGATCAGAATTTCTCCAGCTGCGACAGTCAGGTCGAATACCTCACAGAAGTTATTCTCACTGCTGCCGAATATTCCTTACCACGTACTCCCTCTTCTCCACATCGAGTCCCTGTCCCCTGGTGGACTGTGGCATGTGGCGACGCTATTAGAGCACAGCGACTTGCTCTATTCACCTTGCAATGCCACCCAACGATGGCGAACTGTATCAATTACAAATGTCTAAGAGTGCAATGCCATAGTGTCATCAAGGAAAGCAAAAATGCTTTCTGGACTGATTTCACTGGATTGTTTAACCAATTTACTCCTTCGGTTGTCTGGGCGCAGGTTATCTGGCACTAAGATCTACTTTCTGATTTCCGGCCTGAATGTAGCAAAAGAAGTCTTTGTGGATCCTGCTGATATAACGCTTTAGGCCGATCTTTCATGGAGGTTTAAAGCTCTGCTCATTACTACCCTGCCTTCCTCCCTCGAAAACAGAGGATGCACGGCTGTCTTCCTTCTAATCTGTAAATTGTGAAAGTTATAATACCACCTTCACCATGCAGGTGCTCGAACGTGCTCTCGCCCTGTTCCGGTCTTCTGCTCTGGGGCCCGATGCCATTCATATTCAGATGCTTACGTTCCTGTGTCCTGTGGGTAAACATTTTCTTCTCCACACCTATAATCACATATGGACTGAGGGTCAGGTTCCTACACGCTGGCATGAAGCAATTGTTGTTGCTATACCAAAACCAGGAAAGGACAAACATCTTCCTTCCAGTTATCGCCCAAGTTCTGTCACCAGCTGTCTTTGCAAGGTAATGGAATGCATGGTTAATGCTCTGTTGGTTTGGCTTCTTGAATGTCGCCACCTTCTCTCCAATGTCCAATCCGGATTTCATAGGCAGTGTTCTGCTATCGCCCACCTTGTTATCTTGTCGACCTATATTATGAATAACTTTTTGTGAAAGCACTAGGTGGTGGGTGTATTCTTTGATTTGGAAAAGGCCTGTGATACCTGTTGGCAGGCTGGCATTCCCCGCACGCTCCATACATGGGGCTTTTGCGGCTGCCTCCCCCTTTTTGTTTGAGCATTTTTAATGGATCAAAGGTTCAGCATACAAGTGGGCTCTTTTTTTGTCAGACACAGGAGAGAGGAGATAGGAAGGTTATGTCGTGGTGGGGATCGGTTACATGGGAATAAAGAGATGCAGCTTAGGAATGGAGTGAGGAGACGGGTGAGGGGAGAAACATAAAATAAGATAAAGCGCGCGCACGCGCGCACACACACACACACACACACACACACACACACACACACACACACACACACACACATACATACAATTGCACATTCACCCACCACTCAAAATAGGTGAGGTTTTGGATAGAGAGGAAAGAACTGTAAGGTATGGAGAAAAATAAGGAAATTATCGTAGGTTGAGGCCTGGTTGATTTCGGTATTGGAGAATGTATTATACGGATAACTCCCATCTGTACAGTTCAGAAAAGCTGGTGGTGGATTGGAGGATCCAAATGGCCTGGGTTGTGAAGAAGCCATTGAAATAAAGCATGTGCTCCGCTACATGCTGTGCCACAGGGTGGTCCACCTTGTTTTTGGCCACAGTTTGGCGGTGGCCATTCATCCTAATGGACAGTTGGTTGGTGGTCATGCCAATATAGAAAGCTGTACAGTGTTTGCAGCACAGTTAGTAAATTATGTGGCTGCTTTCACAGGTGGCCTGGCCTCGGATAGGGTAGGATAAGCCTGTGACAGGAATGGAATAGGAAGTGCTGGGTGGGTGTATTGGACAGGTCTTGCAGTGGGGTCTTCCACAAGGATGGTTACTGGTGTCAGGAGGAGGATTTGGAATGAGTGAGGATATGGCACGGGAGATCTGTTTGCGGACTAGGTCTATGGGCCTTTGTCAGACCCTCAGCATATTCAGAAAGGGAGTTCTTGTCACTGCAGATATGCCGTCAATGGGTGGCCAGGCTTTAAGGGAGGGATATTTTGATGTGGAAGGGATGGCAACTGTCAAGTGTAGGTACTGTTGTTGGTTGGTAGGTTTAATATGGACAGAAGTGTGGATGGAGCCATCAGTGAGGTGGAGGTTGACATCCAGGAATGTGGCATGGTAGGTTGAGGAAGACCAGATGAAGTGGATGGGGGAGAAGGAATTGAGATTCTGAAGAAAGGAGGATAGGGTGTCCTGGCCCTGAGTCCAGATCATGAAAATATCATCAATGAACCTGAACTAGGGCAGAGGTTTGAGGTTTTGGGATGCTAGGAAGGATTTCTCCAGATGGCCCATAAACAGGTTGGCAGAGGAGGGTGCCATGCGGGAGCCCATGGCTGTGCCTTGGATTTGATGGTAAACTTTCCCCTCAAAGGAAAAGTAGTTGTTAAGTAGGATGAAAATGGCCAGGGTTATGAGGAATGACGTATCAGGCTTGAGTTCAGAGGGACGTTGGGAAAGGTAGTGTTCCAGAGCGGCAAGGCCATGGGCATGTGGGATGTTGGTGTATAGAGAGGTGGCATCCACTGTGACAAGTAAGGATCCAGGAGGCAAAGGGGTGGGAATGGTGGACAGTCGGTGAAGGAAGTGGTTGGTATCCTTGATGTGGGAGGATAGATTTTGCACAATTGGTTGGAGGTGTTGGTCAACTGGGGCTGAAATGCGTTCGGTAGGAGCACACTAGCCAGCCACAATAGGGCATCCAGGATTATTAGGTTTGTGGATTTTGGGGAGCATGTAGAAGGTGGGTGTGTGGGGTGCTGCTGGGATGAGGAGGGAGATGGATACAGGGGAGAGTTTCTGGGAGGGGCCATAGGATTTTAGTAGGGATTCGAGATCTTGTTGGACTATGGGGATGGGGTCAATCCGGCACAACTTGTAAGTGGAGTATTCAGAGAGTTGACTACCTGGCAGAAGGGCTGTCCATTCCACCCACCCAGCACTTCCTATTCCAGTCCTGTCACAGGTTTATCCTAGCCTATCAGAGGCCGGACCACCTGTGAAAGCAGCCATGTAATTTACCAACTATGCTGCAATCACTGTGCAGCTTTCTATATTGGCACGACCACCAACCAGCTATCCATTAGGATGAATGGCCGCCGCCAAACTGTGGGCAAAAACAAGGTGGACCACCCTGTGGCTCAGCATGCAGTGGAGCACATGCTTTATTTCAATGGCTGATTCACGACCCAGGCCATTTGGATCCTCCAATCCACCACCAGCTATTCTGAACTGCACAGATGGGAGTTATCCCTACAATACATTCTCCGATCCTGAAATCAACCAGGCCTCAACCTACGATAATTTCCTTATTTTTTTCCATACCTTACAGTTCTTACCTCTCTATCCCAAACCTCACTTATTTTGAGTGGTGCGTGAATGTGTGATCAGAAAATAGAACACTCACGCATTCTCACAGGCACACAACAAAGTCATACAACTATCACCTCCGGCTGCCGCACTTCGAGTCACGCTCTGTGGCAAATTAGGGATGGGAGGGGAGGGGATGGGAGGGGAGCGAAGGGAAGGGAAGGGGAGAAGGGATAGGAAGGTTACATCATGGTGGAGGGGATCGGTTACATGGGAATAACGAGATGCAGCTTAGGAATGGAGTGGGGAGGCGAGTGAGGGGAGAAAAATAAAATAAATAAAATAAAATAAATATACTAGATGCATGCGCGCACGTGTGTGTGTGTGTGTGTGTGTGTGTGTGTGTGTGTGTGTGTGTGTGTGTGTGGTCTTGTGTACTTGCAGTGTGCACGCATTTAGTATATTTATTTTAATTTATTTTGTTTATTTTACTTTTCTCCCCTCACTCGCCTCCCCACTCCATTCCTAAGCTGCATCTCGTTATTCCCATGTAACCGATCTCCGCCACAGTGATGTAACCTTCCTATCCCTCCTTCCCTTCCCTTCCCTTCCCTTCCCTTCCCTCCCCTCCCTGATTTGACACAGAGCGTGATTCGAAGTGCAGCAGCCGGAGGTGATGGTTGTATGACTGTGTTGTGTGATTGCGTGGGTGTTCTGTTTTCTGAAGAAGGCCATGGCCAATAGCTGAAAGTGTTGTATGTGTATGCCACAGCTCGTCGCCATGTCTTTTCGGTGAGTTTTAAACTGACCTTACTATATTATTAATAACTGTTCTTCCTTACTTAGGTACATGAGAAATCAAGGTGATGTGTTTGGTGAATGCATACATCGATGTTCCAACTTTTTGTCCATGGGAAGGCAAGAAAGGTGCCGGAATTTCCTTTCGGTTCTTTCGCATATTTCCTCCTATGGTCAAAACATATTTCCGTAGTACGTCTCCAAGTTCAATTGACACATACCAATTATCAGTGGTAATGTTCCGGTTACTACGTGCTATTGGGTGGCACAATCTGAGAACAGCCTGAGTGGGAATGGCAATATTTCTTCTCATCTGGTGAAAGTCGTGCTCCATCGGTACCTTTTGCACAGTATATATAGGTGTTGAAGACCAAATTTGTTTTGGAATCGGTGAGGCATTGAAGCTTCAGGACATACTTCGCCAGGTTAGATGGATTATACATTTTGAACTTACAGCATGCTCTAAATCCAATTAGCATTTCATCAACCATAGCATTAGCTTAATAGGACCGCTGCGAAATTTCATTGAATTTATGTAGAATGTTTGTTATAGCAGATGCTAGCTCCCTTTCATGAGGATTGTCAAATCTCAGGCAGCTGAGAATTACAGAAAATCTTGCTGATAACATATTGATACAAAATATATCATGGCCAGTTCCATTAGTACAAAAGAGAATGTGTCTTCATTACTCGATTTGAACACAGCAGTGTAGATTAGAAGACCGAAAAATCTCTTCAATTCACACATTGTACAAGGTCTAATTTCTGTTCTCTCCATATACTTGTGCTTTCCACAATTTTTTTTTCAAGTTTTACGTTTGTCCATGTGAGTATTTTGTTCAGCATATCTTCATCACAGAAGATATAACTCCAAGCATTGAGTGGATCGACATGTGATTGTCTTCTGAGATCATGCCAAAGTGCTGGTACCTTCAATATATTATTAGCAGGAATTCTGACATTTCTGTTTGGATCTACTGCTGACCACTTGAACCTGTTTCTACCATAGAAGTAGTTCTTAGCTCATTCATCTTCTCCACTTTCTGATTTTTCTTCAGCCATTACCGCGCCACTTTCAGTCCCACCAAACACATTGGATTCCGAATCGTGTTCGCTGTGTATAAAATCTTTATCTTCAATGTCAGTAAAGTGGGATATCTCACTCCCCTCTTCATTGATATTTCTTGAAAGCTTTTCTTCAAAATGTGGATCGTCTGTTCTCACATACAATAGACCCGGGTCACCTGACTTAGTTTCAGTGCTATTGATGCAAAGAACAAAACAAAGACAATGAATGCAGTGAACAAGACAAATATTCCATCTGTCTGAGACTTACACGAACACAGTTGTGCTGCCCCAGGACGTCGTTTCAACGAAACAAAAGCAGAGTACTTTCAACAATGACCACCATGGCAACAATCATCAGACTGAGAATATGGAAGCTACCGGCCAGCTCAGCTCTCAAAGGTCAGTAGCATTCCTAGAAACAGGGCTGTCAAAAGTAGTGCAGTGCCAGGGACCACACGACTGTAGTTGGGGGTTAAATGTCATTTTCAAATGTATTGAGATTAATGTGCAATAGCACTTTCCTATCGATAACACGAAGGTGTGTTTCTGATCAGTCTGATTCAGACCTTGAACCTTGATGCAGTGAATTGACAACTGCATCAGCACAACAAACATTTGCAATGTATGTTGAAACTATTTACATGAGAATACAACAATAATAATAATAAATTCAGTCATTGGCTTGAATACTATATGGTGTCACAAATTTTCCCAAAACGAATTTTCACTCGCACTCCGAAAGGACAATTCTCCATACATAAAACAATAAAAATATACTTACTAACCAAAGCCAGTAGCCATACATCTGCTGCAAGCTAGTGACCAACGGGGAAAAAAGATAATTATCAACACAGTCTTTAAATGCCTAGCCTAGACAATTCAAACCGGGAACCACTCCAGGTATTGTGCAATACAATTATTAATGAAAGTGAAACAAAGAATATTTGAAACTGTATATAATACACTGTGCTAATACATACACACCCAGAAACACACCCCATAATAAACTGCTAAACACTAGTTTGAAATCATTCTTACAAACAATAGAGACGTTCAAAGAGTTACTAACTGCAGTCACTATCTATTTACAAGTGTAAACATGATGTCGTAGTGTCATCACCTGGTTAAACATGCTCTCTGTAGAGATGATTCCTTTCAAATCTACTGGACTACCATAATATACTGTAACAAAACAATTACTTTGCAGGTCAGTGCAGACAGATAGTACTGCAAACTTTACAGGACACAAAGATCTTCATATTGAATCCATATTTGGCAGTTCACTATTTATATTCTTCTTATTCCACTCCCATGAACCACAGACATGGCCGAGGTGGGGTGGCTTGCGTGCCTCAACGATACAGATAGCCGTACCGTAGGTGCAACCACAGCGGAGGGGTATCTGTGGAGAGGCCAGACAAATGTGTGGTTCCTGAAGAGGGGCAGCAGCCTTTTCAGTAGTTACAGGGGCAACAGTCTGGATGATTGACTGAGCTGGCCTCGTAACATCAGCTAATGTGGCTTTGCCACACAGCTACTGCGAACGGCTGAAAGCAAGGGGAAACTACAGTCATTGCCTTTCCCGAGGACATGCAGCTCTACTGTATGAACATATGATGATGGCATCCTCTCGGGTAAAATATTCCGGAGGTAAAATAGTCCCCAATTTGGATCTCCGGGCGGGGACTACTCAGGAGGATGTGATCATCAGGAAAGACAATACTGGCATTCTACGGGTCGGAGCGTGGAATGTTAGATCCCTTATTCGAGTAGGAAAATTAGAAAATTTAAAAACGAAAATGGATAGGTTGAAGTTAGATATAGTGGGGATTAGTGAAGTTCGGTGGCAGGATGAACAGGATTTCTGGTCAGGTGAGTACAGGATTATAAATACAAAATCAATTGGGGGTATCATAGGAATAGCATTGATAATGAATAAGAAAATAGGAATGCGGGTAAACTACTATGAGCAGCACAGTGATCGCATTATCATTGTCAAGATAGATACGAAGCCAACACAGACAACAGTAGTACAGGTTTATATACCAACTAGCTCTGCCGATTATGAGGAAATCAAAGAAATATATGAGGAGCTAAAGGAAATTATTCAGACAATTAAGGGAGAGGAAAACTTAATTGTTATGGGAGACTGGAATTCGGTAGTAGGACAAGGAAGGGAAGGGAAGGTAGTAGGTGAATATGGTCTGGGCAAAAGGAATGAAAGAGGAAGCTACCTGGTAGAATTTTGCACAGAACATAATTTAGTTATTACAAACACTTGGTTTAAGAATCACAAAAGAAGGTTGTATACGTGGAAGAGACCAGGAGACACCGGGAGATACCAGATAGATTTTATAATGGTAAGACATAGATTTCAGAACCAGGTTTTACAGTGTAAGACATACCCAGGGGCAGATATAGACTCTGACCATAACTTATTCGTTATGAACTGTTGGCTGAAACTAAAGAAGCTACAAAAAGGTAGGAAAATAAGGAGATGGGACCTGGATAAATTGAAGGAACCTGAGGTTCTTAAGAATTTCAGAGGGAGCTTTAGGCAACAATTGACAGAAACTGGGGAAAATAAAACATTAGAGGAGGAATGGGTAAAATTGAGAGATTAAATAGTGAAGGTAGCAGAGGACAAAATAGGTAGGAAGGAAAGACCTACAAAAAATCCTTGGATATCACAGGAGATACTAAATTTAATCGATGAAAGGACAAAATATAAAAATGCAGTAAATGAAACAGGCAAAATAGAGTACAGACGACTGAGAAATAAGATTGACAGGAAGTGCAAAATGGCTAAGCAGGAGTGGCTAGAAGTCAAATGCAAGGATGTAGAAGAATGTATAAATACGGGAAAAATAGATACAGCCTACAGGAAAATAAAAGAAACACTTGGAGATAAGAAAAACAGTTCTATGAATATCAAGGACACTGATGGAAAACCAGTTCTCAGCAAAGAAGGGAAAGCTGAAAGGTGGAAAGAGTATATAGAGAGGCTATACAAAGGAAATGAACTTCGAACCAATATTGTAGGAAGGGAAGAGGATGTAGATGAAGATGAAGTAGGAGATACTGTACTGAGAGAAGAATTTGACAGAGCCCTGAAAGACCTAAGTCGAAACAAGGCCCCTGGAGTAGATGATATTCCCTCAGAGCTACTGAAGTCTTTGGGAGAACCAGCCATGACAAACCTGTTTCACCTGGTGTGTAAGATGTATGAGACAGGCGAAGTACCCTCTGACTTTAAGAAAAATGTTATAATCCCCATCTCTAAGAAAGCAGGTGCAGACAGGTGTGAAAACTACAGAACCATCAGTTTAATAAGTCATGGTTGCAAAATATTAACACGAATTATATACAGAAGGATGGAAAAGCTGGTAGAAGCCGACCTCGGGGAAGATCAGTTTGGGTTCAGGAGAAATGTAGGAACACGGGAGGCAATACTCACTTTACGGCTTATCTTAGAAGATAGATTAAGAAAAGGCAAACCTACATTTCTAGCTTTTGTAGATTTGGAGAAGGCTTTTGGCAATGTTGATTGGAATAAACTATTTCAAGTTCTGAAGCAAGCAGGAGTAAAATATAGGGAGCGTAAGGTTATTTACAACTTGTACAAAAACCAGACAGCAGTTGTCAGAGTTGAAGGGCATGAAAGGGGTGCAGTGGTTGGAAAGGGAGTAAGACAGGGTTGTAGCCTTTCTCCAATGTTATTCAATTTGTACATTGAGCAAGCTATAAAGGAAAGCAAGGAGAAATTTGGGGAAGAAATTAAAGTTCAGGGGGAAGAATTAAAAACATTGCGTTTTGCCGACGAGATAGTAATTCTGTCAGATACAGCAAAGGACCTGGAAGAGCAGTTGAACGGAATGGACAATGTGCTGAAAGGCGCATATAAGATGAACATTAACAAGAGCAAAACTAGGGTAATGGAATGCAGTGTAAGAAAATCAGGTGATGCTGAAGTAATTAGATTGGGAAACAAAGCAATAAAGGAGGTAGATGAGTTTTGTTACTTGGGCAGTAAAACAACAAATGATGGTCGCAGTACAGAGGATATAAAATGCAGAATGGCAATGGGTAGAAAAGCGTTTTTGAAAAAGAGAAATTTGTTAACATCGAATATTGATTTAAGCCAAAGGAAGGCCTTTCTGAAGGCATTTGTATGGAGTGTTGCCTTGTATGGGAGTGAGACATGAACGATAAACAGTGCTGACAGGAAGAGGATAGAGGCTTTTGAAATGTGGTGCTACAGAAGAATGCTGAAGATTAGGTGGGTGGATCATGTAACTAATGAGGAGGTACTGAACAGAATTGGGGAGAAAAGAAATTTCTGGCATACCTTGACTAAAAGAAGGGATAGATTGATAGGACACATTCTTAGACATCAAGGAATTGTGAATTTAGCGTTGGAGGGAAGTGTGTGGGGAAAAAATCGCAGGGGAAGACCAAGAGATGGATACAGTAAGCAGATTCAGACAGATTTAGGTTGCCGTTCTTCTGTGGAGATGAAAAGGCTTACTCGGGATAGGGTATTGTGGAGAGCTGCATCAAACCAGTCTCCGGACTGAAGACCACAACAACAACAACAACAACAACAACAACAACAACAACAACAACAATAATTCTTCTTATTATTATTTTGTGTAGATGATGAACAGAAATATCACTTTGTCACAGAACTAGATTTCAGTCACAGTGTGACAATTATCATTGCTTACAATGAAGTTTAAAACGTAGAACAATTAATGTATTGACTTGTTCCATGACCATGGAGTCTTACTCCTGAAGTGGGTCCTATGGAACAGAAAAAACAAATAAATAAATAAATAAATAAAGAAAATTTGTAAGTCATTATATTGAAGATTGTGAATGTAGTTTTCAGCAAGAACATGGAAATTTCCTGTCTGTTCTAAACTACATTTTAAGCATTGATACTGATCACAGAATGACCGAAATCTAGATTTTTGACAATGTTGTTAATTGGAAACATATTATAAAAGTCGCTGAGCATATGGATACTAGGTTCACCATGGAATCAAATTTGATTGTTATTTTGTTCTTAGTACTCAAGAATATCAATAATAAGGTAAATTAATAGCAACGGTTAACTGCATTGTTGTTAGGTTCCCAGCCCTCTCTATTCAGAACATACTCCTTGTGTGTACTGTGATGCTACATTATTTCATTTATAAGGTCTTTCCAAGAACATAGAGTGCTGATTTTTATCTGATAGGTTAGTGCCATGAAAATTTTTCTTCTGCACTGCAGATCTGTTACTCAACTGTGTGTTCATACTAATGCTATCACATTAAATTTTAATTTAATCTCTTACTTCGCCAGCTTGATATCCTTGCATACCTTTGTAGATATTAAAGTTTGACAGATACCGCTTTTCATTTGAAATCATAATTTAAAATCCTTTCTTCTTATCTGTGGTACAGAACAGATTCAAACGTCTGTGCACCTTCTCATTTTTAGTTGATAATGTGGAATGCTAAGTTGACAATTCCTTGATGTTTCAGAATGTGTCCCACCAACCTATCCTTTCCCTAGTCAGGATATGCCAGAAACTCCTTTTCTCCCCAATTCTGTTGAGCACCTCATTAGTTACGTCATCTACCCATTTAATCTGCATCATTTGTCTGTAACACCACATTTTGAAAGCTTCTATCATCATTTTGTCTGAACTCCTTATCATCTACATTTCACTCCCATACATTGCTACACCCCAGACAAATGCGTTCAGAAAGGACTTCCTGTTGTTGTTGTTGTGGTCTTCAGTCCAGAGACTGGTTTGATGCAGCTCTCCACCCTACTCTATCCTGAGCAAGCCTTTTCATCTCCTCATAAGAACAACAACCCACATCCACTTGAATCTGCTTATTATACGCGTCTCTTGGTCTCCCTCTGCGATTTTTACCCCACACACTTCCCTCCAATGCTAAATTCACAATTCCTTGATGTCTAAGAATGTGTCCTACCAATCTATCCCTTCTTTTAGTCAAGGTATGCCAGAAATTTCTTTTCTCCCCAATTCTGTTCAGTACCTCCTCATTAGTTACGCAATCCACCCACCTAATCTTCAGCATTCTTCTGTAGCACCACATTTCAAAAGCCTCTATCCTCTTTCTGTCCACACTGCTTATCGTCCATGTTTCACTCCCATACAAGGCAACACTCCATACAAATGCCTTCAGAAAGGACTTCCTTAGGCTTAAATCAATATTCGATGTTAACAAATTTCTCTTTTTCAAAAACGCCTTTCTACCCATTGCCATTCTGCATTTTATATCATCTGTACTGCGACCATCATTTGTTATTTTACTGCCCAACTAACAAAACTCATCTACCTCCTTTATTGTTTCGTTACCTAATCTAATTCCTTCAGCATCACCTGATTTTCTTACACTGCACTCCATTACCCTAGTTTTACTCTTGTTAATGTTCATCTTATATGCACCTTTCAGCACACTGTCCATTCCGTTCAATTGCTCTTGCAGGTCATTTGCTGTCTCTGACAGAATTACTATGTCGTCGGCAAAACGCAATGTTTTTAATTCTTCACCCTGAACTTTAATTCCTTCTCCAAATTTCTCCTTGCTTTCCTTTATAGCTTGCTCAATGTACAAATTGAACAACATTGGGGAAAGGCTACAACCCTGTCTTACTCCCTTTCCAACCACTGCATCCCTTTCATGCCCTTCAACTCTGACAACCGCTGTCTGGTTTTTGTACAAGTTGTAAATAACCTTACGCTCCCTATATTTTACTCCTGCTTGCTTCAGAACTTGAAATAGTTTGTTCCAATCAACATTGTCAAAAGCCTTCTCCAAATCTACAAAAGCTAGAAATGTTGGTTTGCCTTTTCTTAGTCTATCTTCTAGGATAAGCCGTAAAGTGAGTATTGCCTCCCGTGTTCCTACATTTCTCCTGAACCCAAACTGATCTTCCCCGAGGTCGGCTTCTACCAGCTTTTCCATCCTTCTGTATATAATTCATGTTAATATTTTGCAACCATGACTTATCAAACTGATGGTTCTGTAGTTTTCACACCTGTCTACACCCGCTTTCCTTGGAATGGGGATTATTACATTTTTCTTAATGTCTGAGGGTACTTCACCTGTCTCATACATCTTACACACAATGTGAAACAATTTTGTCATGGCTGGTTCTCCCAGAGACTTCAGTAGCTCTGACGGGATATCATCTACTCCAGGGGCCTTGTTTCGACTTAGATCTTTCAGTGCTCTGTCAAATTCATCTCTCAGTATAATATCTCCTATTTCATCATCATCTACATCCTCTTCCCTTCCTACAATAGTGTCTTGAAGTTCATTTCCTTTGTAGAGCCCCTCTATATACTCTTTCCACCTTTCAGCTTTCCCTTCTTTGCTGAGAACTGGTTTTCCATCAGTGTCCTTGATATTCATAGAGCTGTTTTTCTTATCGCCAAATGTTTCTTTTATTTTCCGGTAGGCTGTATCTATTTTTCCTCTATTTATACATTCTTCTACATCCTTGCATTTGCCTTCTAGCCATTCCTGCTTAGCCATTTTGCACTTCCTGTCAATCTCATTTCTTAGTCGTCTGTACTCCATTTTGCCTGTTTCATTTACTGCATTTTTATATTTTCTCCTTTCATCGATTAAATTTAGTATCTCCTGTGATATCCAAGGATTTTTTGTAGGTCTTGCCTTCCTACCTATTTTGTCCTCTGCTGCCTTCACTATTTCATCTCTCAATTTTACCCATTCCTCCTCAACTGTTTTATTTTCCCCTGTTTCTGTCAATTGTTGCCTGAAGCTCCCTCTGAAATTCTTAAGAACTTCAGGTTCCTTCAATTTATCCAGGTCCCATCTCCTTATTTTCCTACCTTTCTGTAGTTTCTTCAGTTTCAGCCTACAGTTGATAACCAACAAGTTATGGTCAGAGTCTATGTCTGCCCCTGGGTATGTCCTACACGTCAAAACCTGTTTCCGAAATCTATGTCTTACCATTATAAAATCTATCTGGTATCTCCCGGTGTCTCCTGGTCTCTTCCACGTATACAACCTTCTTTTGTGATTCTTAAACCAGGTGTTTGTTATAACTAAATTATGTTCCGTGCAAAATTCTACCAGGCGGCTTCCTCTTTCATTCCTTTTGCCCAGACCATATTCACCCACTATCTTCCCTTCCCTTCCTTGTCCTACTACCGAATTCCAGTCTCCCATAACAACTAAGTTTTCCTTTTCCTTTATTGTCTGAATAATTTCCTTTAGCTCCTCATATATTTCTTCGATCTCCTCATCATCGGCAGAGCTAGTTGGCATATAAACCTGTAATACTGTTGTCGGTGTTGGCTTCATATCTATCTTGACAATGATAATGCGATCGCTGTGCTGGTCATAGTAGTTTACCCGCATTCCTATTTTCTTATTCATTATCAATCCTACTCCTGTGATACCCCCAACTGATTTTGTATTTATAATCCTGTAGTCACCTGACCAGAAATCCTGTTCATCCTGCCACCGAACTTCACTAATCCCCACTATATCTAACTTCAACCTATCCATTTCCCTTCTTAAATTTTCTAATTTTCGTACTCTATTAAGGGATCTAACATTCCACGCTCCGACCCGTAGAATGCCAGTATTGTCTTTCCTGATGATCACATCCTCTTGAGTAGTCCCCGCCCGGAGATCCGAATGGGGGACTATTTTACCTCCGGAATATTCAACCCGAGAGGATGCCATCATCATATGTTCATACAGTAGAGCTGCATGTCCTCGGGAAAAATAACGGCTGTAGTTTCCCCTTGCTTTCAGCCGTTCGCAGTAGCTGTGTGGCAAAGCCGCATTAGCTGATGTTACAAGGCCAGCTCAGTCAATCATCCAGACTGTTGCCCCTGTAACTACTGAAAAGGCTGCTGCCCCTCTTCAGGAACCACACGTTTGTCTGGCCTCTCCACAGATACCCCTCCGCTGTGGTTGCACCTACGGTACGGCTATCTGTATCGTTGAGGCACGCAAGCCACCCCACCTCGGCAATGTCTGTGGTTCATGGAAGTGGTAAATTAATATTGGTTGTCAAGAAGTTTCGCTTCTTCAGAAACGCTTTTCCTCCCATAGCCATTCTGAATTTTGTATCTTCTTTACTTTGGCCATAAGAAGTTATCTTGCTAACCAGATAACAAAACTCATATACTACTTTGTCTCGTTACCTAATCTAATTCCTTCAGTATTGTCTGATTTTCTGACACTAAATTCCGTTACCCTCGTTTTACTCTTCTTAATGTTCATCTTATACCTTCCTTTCAAGACACTGTTGAATATGTTTAATTGCTCTTCTAGGTCCTTTACTCTCTGTGACAGAATTACTATGTTGTAAGTAAACTGCAAGGTTTTTATTCCCTCTCCCTGGACTTCAATGCCTTCTCCAAATTTTTCCTTCATAGCTTGTTCAATATACAGATTGTACAACATTGTGGAAAGGCTACAACCCTGTCTTACTCCCTTCCCAACACTGTGGCCCTTTAATGACCTTCAACTCTAATAATTGCTGTCTGGTTTTTGTAAAAGTTTAATATAGCTTTTCTCTTCCTATATTTTACCCCTGCTATCTTCAAAATCTGAAAAAGTGCATTCCAGTCAACATTCTCAAAGACTTTCTCCAGATCCACAAATGCTAAAAATTTATGTTTCCCTTTGCTTGATCTATCTTCTAAGACAGGTCGTAATGTATTGCCTTATGTGACCCCACTCCTGCTTGGCCAGTGGGCAGTTCCTGTAAACCTCATTTTTTCAAATGTCTGTACTCCCTTTTGCCTGCTTCACTTGATGCATTAAATTATATTTTCTCCTTTCATCCATTAAGTTCAATATCTTCATTGTTACTTCCTTTCCTACTACAGAGTTCCAGTCCCCCATCACAATTAACTTTTCCCCTCCTTTAATGGTCTGAATAATTTCTTTTATCTCCTCATACATTTCTTCAATCTCCTCATCAGCAGAAGTAGTTGGCATATAAACTTGTACTACTGTGGTTGGTGTTGGCTTTGTGTCAATCTTTGCTATAATAAAGCGTTCACTCTGCTGTTCATAGTAACTCACCTGATTTCCTATTTTCTTAATCATTATCACACCTACTCCTGCATTACCACCAACTGATTTTCCATTTATAAGCCTGTACTCGCCTGACCAAAAATCCTGTTCATCCTACCACTGAACTTCATTAAACCCCACCATATCTAACCTATCCATTTCTCTTTCCTAATTTTCTAACTTACCTACCCAGTTGAGGGCTAGAATATTCCACACTCTGATCCTTAGAATGCCTGTTTTGTTTGAAAAAGGTTTGTCTCCAAATAAATAATGAAAATGCAATACACTTCTGGTTTCTACTACTGCATATCTTGTGAAAGTCAGTTGTTGTTGTTGCTGTCTTCAGTCCGCAGACTGGTTTGCTGCAGCTTTCCATACTACCCTGGCCTGTGCAAGTATCTTCATCTGAGAATACATTCAGCAACCTACATCCTTTTGAATCTGCTTACTATATTCGTCCCTCGGTCTCCCTCTACGATTTTTACCCCACACGCTTCCTTCTAATGCTAAGATGAAAATTCCTTGATGTCTCAGAATGTGTCCAACCAATCTAGCCCTTCTCTGTCAGGATATGCCTGAAACTCCTTTTCGCCCGATTTGGTTAAGTACTACCTCATTAGTTACATGATCTACCCATCTAATTTTCATCATTCGTCTATAGCAACACATTTCAAAAGCTTCTATCATCTTTTTATCTGAACTCCTTATCGTCCATGTTTCACTCCCATACAATGCTACACTCGAGACAAATGCTTTCAGAAAGGACTTCCTAACATTTAAATTAATATTGGATGATAATAAGTTTCGCTTCTTTAGAAACACTTTTCTTCCCATACCCATTCTGCATTTTCTATCTTCTTTACTTCGGTCATCAGAAGTTATCTTGCTACCCAAATAACAAAATTCATCTACTACTTTTATTGACTCATTACCTAATCCAATTCCTTCAGCATTGCCTGATTTTCTGACATTTCATTTCATTGCCTTCAATTTTTCTTGTTAATGTTCATCTTATATCTTCCCTTCAAGACACTGTACATCCCGTTCAACTGCTCTTTCAGATCTTTTGCGGTCTCTGACAGAATTACTATGTCATCAGTAAACCGCAATGTCTTCATTTTTCCCCCTGCACTTTTAATGCCCTCTCCAAATTTCTCCTTCCATTCCTTCTCTGTCTGCTCAATGTACAGATTGAACAACATTGGGGAAAGGCTACAACCCTATCTTACTCTCTTTCCAACCTCTGCATCCCTTTCTTGCCCTTAGACTCTAATAACTGTTGTCTGGTTTCTGTAGAGGTTTAATATAACTCTTTGCTCCCTATATTTTAGCCCTGATACCTTCAGAATTTGGAAGAGTCTATTCCAGTTGACATTGTCAATAGCTTTCTCCAAGTTGACAAATGCTAAAAACATAGGTTTCCCTTTCCTTAGCCTAGGATTAATGAAACTTGAAACCCACCCATGAGAACCGACAAAACAAAACAGAGGAACCTGCACTATTGTCTACTTGTCAAAGCTAAACATTTTAATTTTTTGTTGAGCATTTAATATAAGTGTTGTAGGCTGTGATTGTGAAATATTCATAAGAATTGGGCCTGAACTTCCTTGTTCCCCATCATCGGCAAGTAATTGCACAATGACCATTACAATAAGCATAGTAGTGGTTGTCAATCATTTTCGTTTGATATTTTTAAATGAGTGTAGAGGCTGATCTGGGGAACTATTGTTTGTTTATAACACTCGCAACCACATGATGGCATGGTGATCCATGTGAACCTTTAATAACCTGTTCAGTGACCCTTTGACAGATCTGCTTTCACAAAAACACAAAACAGGTGTAGGATGGGCTGTTTTGTGAGTGGAATGGGTTCATGTTTCCCTGAATCTGCCCTGTCCTTTCTGGTGGTTGTAATTCTAGTCTGTTCTGTTCATGGGGAAATGATCATTTATGATGTCCACAGTGTACAGACTATGGAAAGAAAACAAGAATTGTCAACATATTTCAAACTTGCTGGAAGTAGTTCCCTAATATACAAATAGAGTTAATTTTGGATCTAGTTCTAAACTGATTTTTATGTTGGTTGTATATCCAGTGTTGTCACATACAGGCTGCACAGCTGGTAGTGTCAATTAAGGGCCAAAACGAGTCTAAATTACACTACTGGCCATTAAAAGTGCTACACCAAGAAGAAATGCAGCTGACAAATGAGTATTTGTTGGACAAATATATTATACTAAAACTGACATGTTATTACATTTTCACGCAATTTGTGTGCATAGATCTTGAGAAATCAATACCCAGAACAACCACCTGTGGCCGTAATAACTGCCTTGATACGTCTGGGCATTGAGTCAAACAGAGAATGGATGGCGTGTACAGGTACAGATGCCCATGCAGCTTCAACACGATACCACAGTTCATCAAGAGTAGTTACTGGCGTATTGTGACGAGTCAGTTGCTCGGCCACAGTTGACCAGATATTTTTAATTCGTGGGAGATCTGGAGAATGTCCTGGCCAGGGCAGCAGTCGAACATTTTCTGTATTCAGAAAGGCCCGTACAGGACCAGCAACATGCGGTCGTGCATTATCCTGCTGAAATGTAGGGTTTCGCAAGAATCGAATGAAGGGTAGAGCCACGGGTCATAACACATCTGAAATGTTATGGCCACTGTTCAATGTGCCGTCGATGCAAACAAGAGGTGACCGAGACGTATAAACAGTGGCACGCCATACCATCATGCCGGGTGATATGCCAGTATGGCGATGACAAATACACGCTTCCCATGTGCGTTCACCGCGATGTCGCCAAACACGGATACGACCATCATGATGCTGTAAACAACCTGGATTCATCCAAAAAATGAAGTTGTGCCATTCGTGCACCCAGGTTCGTCGTTGCGTACACCATCGCAGGTGCTGATACTGCTGTCTGTGATGCAGCTTCAAGTGTAACTGCAGCCATGGTCTCTGAGCTGATAGTCCATGCTGCTGCAAATGTCATTGAACAGTTTGTGCAGATGGTTGTTGTCTTGCAAACTTCCCCATCTGTTGACTCGGGGATCGAGATGTGGCTGCACGATCCGTTACAGTCATGTGGATAAGTTGCCTGTCATCTCGACTGGTAGTGATACAAGGCCATTGGGATCCAGTACGATATTCCATATTGCCCTTGTGAACCCACCCATTCCATATTCTGCTAACAGTCATCGGATCACGACCAATGCGAGCAGCAGTGTTGTGATATGATAAAGTGCAATCGCGATAGGCTACAATCTGACCTTTATCAAAGTCGGAAATGTGATGGTACGCATTTCTCCTCCTTACACGAGGCATCACAGCAACGTTTCACCAGGCAATGTCAGTCAGTTGCTGTTTGTGTATGAGAAATCGGTTGTAAACTTTCCTCATGTCAGCACATTGTAGGTGTCGCCACTGGTACCAACCTTGTGTGAATGCTCTGAAAAGCTAATCATTTGCATATCACAGCATCTTCCTGTCGGTAAAATTTTGTGTCTGTAGCACATCATCTTCGTGGTGTAGCAATTTTAATGGCCAGGAGTGTATTAGAACACCAAAAAAGTTAAATACTGGGATGATAACTTTGAAAGTACATGGATGAATTTTCTTCCACGTCTTTATGAAAAACAAGCAGATCTTGTGCTTAACCCTCCTGATGATAAAGTGGCCATTAGAGACCAAGTCCTAATCTTCCTTTCATCCTACTATATTACGCAATTGTCCCTGTTTGTTCAGAAGTTTCTTAAGAAATTTTATGGTATACAGGAATCTTCCTTTCATCCTACTATATTACACAATTTTCCCTGTTTGTTCAGAAGTTTCTTAAGATATTTTATGGTATATAGGTAATGAAGATCGTGATTAATGAAAAGTGCAGTGACGCAAAGTTCGTAAAAAGTGAAAAATTAAACAGTTCATCATGTAGAAGATGTCTAAAACGTGTTGTGAAAGGAATCCTGTGTGTGAAGTGCAACTTCTGGCTACATGAAAAGTGCGCAAAAGTTGGCTTAAAATTTATTGGCGACGATTTCCACTGGTCATGCCTAGACTGCCTGCAGGATGAAAACAAAAGCTTGGCTTCCACTGTGAGAACACAGGAAGAAATTATAAAAGTGTTACGTAGCGACATTGGCGCGTTGAGGGAAGAATTATTAATGCAGAAACAAGTAAAACGAGGAAAAAATGTTTTGTGCAAGCTAGAGGTGACTGAAAAGGAAAACTTGCGGAAGGATACACAAGAGGAAATTATTCAGGTTCTTCGTGGTGACATTGATGTATTAAAAGCAGAATTATTAGTGCAGAAGCAAGAAAATAGCGAACTTAAACGTAGTGGAAAATGTTTCTGCAAGGTAGCAGAAATGCGGAAGGAATCATCTACTCAAGAAAATGACGCCCAAAAAGCGGGGAAGGATACATCTGCTCGTGTTGACAAGTATTCAGTATCTACCGAAGAGAATTGCGCGGAATTTTCAAACACCGAAAATAGGTATAAGTGGACAAGTGTAACGTACAGAAAAAGGAACACGAAACATGTTACCATTGAAAAACATGAAAAAGACGATGAAAACGATTTCCTAGTTATAGGCGATTCCTTGGTAGTGGTAGTGCCAAATGCCACTATTGACGTTCGCCCAGGTATTAGGCTTCATCAGCTTAAGAAACACTTTAAGAATATCACAAGTATGTAGGATGATTCAGCAAGGGAAATGCAGAAGAATTACAAAGGAGTCTTCATACATGAAGGCACGAATTCTCTTAAGAGCAGCACTGAAGAGGAAATCGTCAATGAAAAGCAAAATTTAATTCGATCTGCCAAAAACGTGATCAAAACATCGAGAATAGTGGTGAGTGGCATTGTTTATAGATGATCCGTCAGTGATTGACATATAGAAAGAATCTGTCGAGGCAGCTGAAGCAGAACTGTCCGACGTTTTATTAGCATGTATCTTTCAAGCCACTAGAACGCTGAATTATTCTCTGCAGAAACCATTTTTGAAATAATTTATTTAGTAGATCTGTGACTGTAGATATAATACATTAAACACAAATGAGAGACGTTTTAAGTTAAAGTATAATCGTCACATCAAAAGCACAATGTTTCAAACAGAAGATTACAGTCGTAATTATGTACTAAACAAAAAACAGGAGACTCGCAAAAAGAAAGACTAAACAGTCTCGCTGCGGCAACGTCATCTGTGGCGGCGCGCGAATCCTCTTTATAAACACGACGACGACGTACAGTAAACGATGATTAGTCGCCACATCAGCCCCCGCGGTGGAAGCGGAGCGTTATCTTCTAAAACGTGCAGGAAAATGTACCTGCCGTCCGGAATGGGTTGTGCGTGCCGTCCGGAATGGGTTGTGCGTGCCGGTTGTGGAACAGAGGTGGGCTGTTGTTGAGTTGTCGATTGTGACCGAGTTTGAGACGCTGACTTTGTCGACTTGAGCTGTTCTCTTGAAGCCTCAGCCGGTGATGCGTCCTGATGTACGCCGGCTTGATGCGGTCAATGGAGACAATCGTGGCCTTGCCATTTATGACAATATCAAATGTCCGTTCACCTCGTTGTAACACGCGATGTGGACCTATGTATGGAGCTTGCAGAGCAGGTTTCACACCGTCTGTCCGAAGCATCACGTGCGTACATTTGTCCAAGTCTTGTTGAATATAACAGTATGGAGTGCCATGTCTGGAACCCTGTTGTGGGCAAAAACATGCGATATGTTAGCGCAAGCGACGTAGTAAATCAGGTTGGTCTTGCACAATGGATTGAAAGGAACTGACGTCAACGAATTAACCTGGAAGACGTAACGCTTCTCCGAAAACCAGTTCTGCCGAGGAAGCGTCTATGTCAGGTTTGTAGGCATTTCATAGACCCAGTAACACAATTGGTAGCGCGGTTGTCCAGGCTGTGTCATGGCACATTAGAGCAGACTTGAGCGATCGGTGCCATCGTTCAGTTAAACCATTGCTTGCAGGATGGTAACTTGTGGTCTTGTGATGAACATACCCACAGAATTGTGCAAGCTTGGCGAATAAGTCTGACTCAAACTGCCTGCCTCGGTCTGTTGTTATATGCAGTGGACATCCAAATCTTGACAGCCATGTGGACACAAAGGCTGAGGCTAGTGTTTCTGCTGTAATGTTGTCCAGCGGTACCGCCTCCGGCCATCTAGTGAAACGATCCATAATAGTAAGTAAGTAACGTTGACCATTTGATGGACTTAATGGACCTACTACGTCAAGATGCACATGTGCAAAACGTGAGGAGACGTCGGGAAAATTGCCCACTGGAGCATGTACGTGACGAGACACTTTACTGCGTTGACATGGAACACATGAACGCGTCCACTCACGGCAGTTCTTTTTCATTCCTGGCCAGACAAAACGCTTTGATATGATGCGGAACGTAGGGCTAATTCCGGGATGAGATAAACCATGGCAATTGTCGAAAGCTTGTCTGCGAAATTGAGTAGGAAGGAATGGTCTTGGTCTTCCAGTCGAGACTTCACAGTACAGTTTAGCATCTGTGCCGGGAACGCTAACGAGCTGCATCTGTAATGCTGTGTTGTCATCCTTCAGCAATACCTGGAGCTCTTGGTCAGATTGTTGTGCCTGAGCAAGTGCAGTGAAGTCGATTGGGCTTCAGATACTGTTTATTCGAGAGAGACAGTCGGCCACCACATTATCTAATCCAGAGACGTGCTCTATTTTAGTGGTAAAATATGCAATAAACTCTAAATGATTGTATTGCCTAGGTGAACAGTTGTTACTATTGTGTCGGAATGCATACGTCAGTGGCTTATGATCCGTGTAGATAACAAAATCCCTCGCTTCTATCTGAGGCCGGAAATATTTAATAGCATTGTATATAGCGAGAAGTTCCCGGTCATAAGTACTCCACTTTTGTTGTGAAGGTGACAGCTTATGCGAAAAAACGCTAGAGGTTGCCATGAGCCATTCGTCCATTGTTGTAAGACAGCACCTGTAGCCTTTAAACTTGCATCAACTACTACCGCTAATGGTGCGTCAAGGTTAGGATGGGCCAACAATGCAGCGTCTGCCAAGCAACGTTTCGCGGCCTCGAAAGCAGAATTCATTGCTTCAGTCCACTGTACTAATGAATTTCTCTTAATCATGGGTCTGGAAAGCGCTGTTGTCAAGGGTTCTTGTAATTCTGCTGCTCGTGGCAGATGTTGACGATAAAAATTCAGCATCCCGAGAAACCTACGTAATTCTTTGATGGTATTTGGTTTCTGTATTTCTAGGATAGCTTGAACCTTCTCTGGTAAGGGAGGGGAGCCCGCAGCCGAAATACGATGGCCGAGAAAATCAATTTCAGATTGCCCAAATATGCATTTGGCTATGTTCAAAACTACGCCATACTGTTCCAAGCGTTCAAACACTGATTTGAGGTGTTGATGATGTTGTTCTTCAGTGGCCGAAAATATCAAGATATCATCAAGGTAAGAGAAACAAAAAGGTAGTCCTTGTAATACTGAATCAATAAACCTTTGCCAAGTCTGAGCTGCATTGCGTAATCCGTATGTCATAAACATGCTTTCAAATAAGCCAAATGGCGTGATAATTGCCGTTTTAGGTATATCTTTCTCCGCCACCGGTATTTGAGTCTAAGCTTTGGCACAATCTAGCACAGTAAAGATCGTTGCACCATGTAAGGCATGATTATAATCTCGCAACAGTGGAACTGGATAACGGTCTAGTATTGTTCTTGCATTAAGTGCTCTATAATCGCCGCAGGGGCGCCATGCTCCACTCTTTTTAGGGACGAGATGAAGCGCTGAAGACCATGGGCTACTCGAGGGGCGAATAATGCCTTCCTTTAACATTGTGGCAAACTCTGCCTTTGCTAGTCGGTCTGGTGCCAGCCTTCTGGGCCTACATGACACTGGAGGGCCATCTGTGGTATTAATGTAATGCACAGTCTTATGTTGCACTTGTTTTGGAGCTCCAGGGGGCCTAGTCAAGGTCGGTAATTGACATAATAGAGATGAGTACTTACAGTTTTTCGCTTGTACGAGCTTGGCGCTGGGTGTGTTGGTGCTACGGCGAAAACCAGTTGAAGGTAGGCCACTCACGTTGTCCACGAGCCGGGAATTCGCTACATCAGGCAACAGTCGGTAATATGCCAAGAAATCCGCACCGATGATTGGCTCAGCGACGTCTGCTATGGTGAAATTCCAATTCAGGGCGCGACGTAGTCGTAAGTCCAGCTCAATACTCTGCATTCCATAAGTCCGTATCGTTGAATTATTAGCGGCTGATAAACAGAATGCAGTCGGTGGACGGCAGCGATATATTGCAGTTCGTGGTAATATACTCAAATCAGAACCTGTGTCTATCAGAAATTTCATTCCAGACTTCCTGTCGCTGATAAACAGGCGCTGTGATCCTGTTTGGCAGTCTGCTGCGCCTAAGGTCGACCGCCGCTGGCATTTGGGAACGAGCAAGGACTAGTACATTTATGTGCCTGTTCCCCAAATTTACGGTGATACCAGCACATCGAATGTTCTGCATCAGGAGACGAAGTGCCTTTCGAAGATCTACTTCTGGACCTTCATAGATAACAGTTTCTGCCTTTGTTGACGCTTTGTCAAGACATCAGTTCACTGAGCTGGTTACAAAGAGCGTCTACCTTCGCTGCTAATGAATCATAGTCGTTACGCGCAACTCCCGACGTTGCCGCCGTACTGCTGCCGGCTTCTGACACGGCGCAGACACGCACTGGTGTGATTTATTCTTGAATACGATCAGCGAGTTCCGCTACAGCGTCAAGAGACATCTCTGTTTTGAGACACTATAATCGCCTTAACTTGTGGTGGCAGGCGGTTGCTCCAGATTGTGCGTAACAAGTTGTCAGGAAGCATACCGACGTCTACCTTCCTTCGCAAATGCCTTAGATACTGAGAAAGTTTGCGATCACCAACATCTTCTTGTGTGAGCATTTGCCGTATGCGTTCCTCCTGTGAAGCGGCTACTCTTCGAATCAGCTCTGTTTTCAGCTTCTTGTATGCATCTGCTGTCGGCGGTGCGGTTATAATGTCTTCAATTTCCGCGGCATATTGTTGATCTAACTGGCTCACGACCTAAGAAAACATCGTCGAGTCGGCGGTAATTCTGCACAACGGAAACTTGCCTCTACTTGGGCGAACCATAAAACAGGATTATTTGGCCAGAACGGCGGCAAACGTACGGCAATTCTTGAAACTCTAGGTTCTTCCTCCGACATCTTGCTAGTATCTTCTCGCGTTTTCTGCAGGCTTGTATCACATTGGGATCACCATTTGTGAGGCAGCTGAAGCAGAACTGTCCGACGTTTTATTAGCGTGTATCTTTCAAGCAACTAGAACGCGGAATTATTCTCTGCAGAAACCATTTTTGAAATAATTTATTTAGTTGATCTGTGACTGTAGATATAATACATTAAACACAAATGAGAGACGTTTTACGTTAAAGTATAATCGTCACATCAAAAGCACAATGTTTCAAACAGAAGATTACAGTCGTAATTATGTACTAAACAAAAAACAGGAGACTCGCAAAAACAAAGAATAAACAGTCTCGCTGCAGCAACAACATCTCTGGCGGCGCGCGAATCCTCTTTATAAACATGACGACGACGTACAGTAAACGATGATTAGTTGCCACAAATCAATAGTGAAATAAATGAAAGATGTAACAATCTTGGTGCGGTTTTTATAAACCCGAATAAATTTTTAAGCTACAAATGCTTGGGAAAAGACGGTCTGCATTTAAACAGGTTTGAGTCAAAAATATTGAGTAAAATGATCACAGATACATGCAGAATTGTACGGAATAAGGGAAACTAGTAAGGAAAAAAGGGGATGATAGGCATTGTATGGCCACAAAACAGACAACTCAAAAAGAATGTAATGTTCTGACCATAATGCAAGTCAACATTTGTAGCATTAGGAATAATCTGTTAGAGTTAGAACACTATTGTAACATAAAAAAAAAATTGATGTATTGTGTGTGTCTGAACATTGGCTTTCAGAACACCAAGTAGATTTTTTCATACCTAATGAGTTCACTGTAGCAGATATAATGTGCAGAAATGTCAGAAAAAATGGGGAGGGGGGGTGTTAGCAATATTTACAAGACAGAATATTAAATTTGAAAAAATAGATGTAAGCTCATATTCTTCTGAACTAAACTGTGAATTTAGTTGTATAAGGCTGACTGAGCAAAGTATTATAATTATTAGTTTGTATAGATCTCCAAATGGGAATGTTGAGTTATTTTTTGAGAACTTCGTACAATTAGGAAAATCTTAAAACTCAAAACAAATGTGGCAATATGTGGTGATTTCAGTATAGACCTACTAAGGAGTAATGAAATTAACACAAAAACATTTTTAAACCTACTTAGAACATTAAATTTATATAGTACAAATAATAGTCCTACTCGGGGAACTGCCTGCTTGGACAATGTTATTGTTAATTATTCTAGAGATCTATACAATATTAGCAAAGTAGAAGAATGTTTTGCAGATCATGATCCTCTAATCCTCACATATCATTCTGCACAGTCAGATAAGGTTTATATAGCTACAGATAAAAAGCCAACCAATACATGGGTCAGGGGTCAGAAAGAAGAATGTGTGAACTTATTTGTAGACTACGTTAGCAATGTTAACTGGGACTTTGTTTATGATTACGGTTCAGACACAGATAAATCAAATGCTGAAATTCTCTTTAATAACTTTTTTAATACATATACTGAAGTATGGTACTCCTGCTCACCCCTGAAGGTAAACAGTACCAAACGGAACAAAAAGGGTAAAAAGTTAAATTGGTACACGGATGATCTTGCTGGCATCAGGGAAAATATACTATCACTATATAAAATAATAGCAGACATGACACAGAGCAATATGATAAGGATTATAAAGTTTACCTAGTATATCAAAAAAACATTATAAAGCTAACCTTAAACTAGCAAAACAAGCTATGTATGAGAACTATATAGAAGGAGCACCGAACAAGTGCAGGGCTGCCTGGGACATTATAAAACAACACACTTCCACCCAACCTCAAGATGTATTACTTGAACCTGAAGATCAGAATCGGTACTTTACAACTGTAGTAAAAGAATTAAGTTCAAAAATTAAACAGTCAACATTAACAGCAACTGACATACTTGCTGGTCAAGTTACTAGGGGACATGAATTTCACTGGGATACAGTCACACCCACAGATATAATGAATACAATTAAAAAATTTTCAAATTAAAAAAGCATGGATTACTACTGGCTATCTAATTACATTATAAAAAGGACAATACACCAGATTTGTGTACCACTTGCTTACATTATTAATAAATGCCTAACTGTGAGAGTTTTCCCTGATCAACTCAAAGTTTCTAAAGTTATACCCATATACAAAAAGGGGAAAAAACATCTCCTTGAAAAACTACAGACCGGTGACCATTGTTCCAATATTTTCCAAAATATTTGAAGCAATTTTACACAAACAGCTTAGTAACCATTTTGAAAAAAAAAAAAAAATGACCTTCTCAGTGATAAGCAGCATGGTTTTAGAAAAGATAAAAATACAACTTCTGTATGAAAATAAACACACAGTCTCACTTGAACAATAAGATCTGAGTAAAGCATTTGACTGTATCCCCTTTGATATTCTACTAGCGAAACTGCAGCATTATGGAGTAAAAAATAAAACATTAGAAATAATAAGGTCATATTTAGAAAATAGGAGACAATCTGTGTCAGTTCAGCATAGACATTCCTCTATGCAGATAGTCATGTCTGGTGTGCCTCAGGGTTCTGTTCTTGGCTCTTTCCTCTTCATTGTGGCAATCAATGATCTACCACTATACGTTGGGCCTGAGTCAGTCATCTGCTATGCAGATGATACGACTATAATCACCGCTGATCAGGATTTAACAAGGTTACACCAGAATTCACAAGACTCTCTCTCTCTCTCTCTAACATTAAACTGGTTTTCGGCTAACAAATTAATATGCAATCCTGAGAAAACAACAATTAATGATGGAATTAGCTAAACAGGTAGAACATAAAAGCATGAAACTGTTAGGAATACACAATGACTCCAAACTTAACTGGCAAGCCCATATCGATCATATCTGCAAAAAAGTATCACGGGTGTCGTATCATCTATGGAAATTAGCTGACTTTGTGAGTTACAAGTATCTTAGGACAGCCTACTTTGGACTTTTTCAGTCACACACAACTTATGGGGTATTAATTTAGGGCAACTCATGTCATATCACTGATGTATTAATGATACAAAAAAAGGTTATAAGAATAATGTGCATATGCATCACTGACATATGCTAAAATCAACATTAAGGAATATAATACCAGAGAGGATATACATGATCATAATACCAGAAACAAAAAGAGTATTGACGTTCCCAGACATATACTGGCAAAAACAGGCAACTTCTACAAAATAAACTGTTTAAAATTATTTAATAAGTTACCACTCTCTGCAACCAATATGTCTTTTAACAATTTCAAAAACAAATTGTACAAGTGGCTTACAGGCAACCCATTTTACAGTGTAAAAGAATTCTTAGATAGTTGTAGCATAGAAATAGAATTTTGATAATATAATTGTATTGCTGTAAAACTGCTTAATTAAGGACAAAAAAATTGTACATGAATTATAAACATCAATGAATATGGTGAATACTATTCTATGTATGTAAAACTTTGTAAAGCCTATTCCGCTACGTGTGGTCAGCGGTAAATAAAGAATCTGAATCTTCCTCCCGTCATCAGCCATTCTCCATATCATCTGTCAAATCACTGTAAGTCTCAGCACTGCAATTTTGTTTTTTGACTTTTTTATGCATGTATGTGCAGCTTGTCAGATTTCACACATGCCTACAACCTGCAATACATTGACATGACATCACTAGTAATATGTCGTGAGGAGGTTGTCGTTAATTTACACTATGTGATCAAAACTAGCCAGAAACCCCCCAAAACATATATTTTTTGGCTCATTGTGCTGCTACCTACTTCCAGGTACTCTATATCACTGACCTCAATAGTCATTAGACACTGTAAGAATGCGGAAGGGGGTGCTCCACGGAACTCAATAATTTCAAATGTGGGCAGGTGATAGTGTGTTACTTGTGTCAGAGGTCTTTATGCTAGATATCCACACTGATAATCATCCATGGGTCCATTATTTTTGATGTGATAGTGAGGTGGAAATATGAAGGGACAACTACAGGTCAAAAGTGAACAGGCTGACCTCGTCTGTTGACCGACAGAAACTGCTGACAGTTGAAGAGGATCGTACATAGTAGGCAGGCATCTATTGTAACCATTACACAGGTATTCCAAACTACATCTGGATCCACTCCAAGTATATGACAGTTAGGTGGGAGGTGAGGAAACTTAGATTTCATGGTCGTGCGGCTGCCCGTAAGCCACACATCGTGCAGGTTAATGCCAAATGATACCATGCTTGTTGTAAGGAGCGTAAACATTGGATGGCTGAATAGTGGAAAAATGTGTGGTGTGATGAATCAGGGTACACAATGTGGGAATCCGATGGCATGGTATGCCTGGTGAACGTCGTGTGCCAGTGTATGTGGTGCCGACAGAACTCTTTCAGAACACCGGAGATGGGAACTTGCCCTTCAGCACATTCTCTCTTCCCGATGCCCACCTGGTCTCAACCTCCGATAAATTCAAATTCCCGCCCACCATCTTTAACATCTTTGCCTTGGTTCTGTGGACAGAGCCTCTGCCTGAAGTGGTGTCTGTCCAACTTCTTTGGTTTCTACAAATGTCTGCCTAGGTATGTTTGCATGTGGATATGTGTGTGTGTGTGTGTATTTGTTTACCTTCCTTTTTGTCCCCTAAGGTAAGTCCTTCCGTTCCTGAGATTGGAATGACTCCTTTTCCACTTCCTTAAAACCCGTATCCTTCCCTTTCTCCTCTCCTTCCTTCCTCTTTTTCCTGAAGAAGCTGCCAGTGGTGGCGAAAGCTAGAATGTTTGTGTGTTTTTATGTTTCTATTGACAAGCCTGTACTTTAAGTAAGTCAAAAATCTTTATTTTATATGATCAAGATTACTCACCAGGTGAAGGAGCACAGGTGTGACAGCAGCACGTGTGTTCTATTTATTTGTGCTGCTGTCACACCTGTGCTCTTTCACCTGGTGAGTAATCTTCATCTATTTTTTATATATAATTTTTCCTGGTAGAAATTTTTCGTCTATAATATTCGTATCATAAATTTTAAATACTAAATTTAATTGATGAAAGGAGAAAATATAAAAATGCGGTAAATGAAACACGCAAAATAAGAGTACAGAGGACTAAGAAATGAGATCGACAGGAAGTGCAAAATGACTAAGCAGGAATGGCTAGGAACCAAATACAAATCTTTAGAAGAATGTATAAGAAGGGGAAAAGTAGGTACTGCCTACAGGAAAATAAGAGACATTTGGGGACAAGAAAAACAGCTCTACGAATATCAAGAACTTGCATGGAAAACCAGATCTAGGCAAAGAAGGAAAAGCTGAAAGGTGGAAAGAGTACATAGAGAAGCTCTACAAAGGAAATGAACTTAGAGACAATGTTGTAGGAAGGGAAGAGGAAGTAGATCAAGATGAAATAGAAGATACTACACTGAGAGATGAATTTGACAAGCCCTGAAAGACCTAAGTCGGAACAAGGCCCCAGGAGTAGATGACATTCCCACAGGGCTACTAAAATCTCTGGGAGAGTCACCCATGACAAAACTGTTTCACCTGGTGTGTAAGACGTATGAGACAGGCGAAATAACCTCAGACTTTAAGAAAAATGTAATAATCCCCATTCCAAAGAAATCAGGTGCAGACAGGTGTGAAAATTACAGAATCATCAGTCTGATAAGTCATGGTTGCAAAATTTTAACCCGAATTATCTACATGAGAATGGAAAAGCTGGTAGAAGCTGACCCCGGGGAAGATCAGTTTGGATTCAGGAGGTACGTAGGAACAAAGAGGGGCAACACTCACTTTACGACATATATTAGAAGAGAGATTAAGGAAAGGCAAACCTACATTTTTAGCTTTTGTAGATTTGGAGAAAGCTTTTCACAATGTTAACTGGAATACACTCTTTCAAATTCTGAAGTCATCTGGGGTAAAGCACAGGGAAAGGATAGTTATTTACAACTTGTACAAAAGCCAGACCACAGTTATTAGACTTGAAGGGCATAAAAGGGAAGAATTTGTTGCGAAGGGCGTAAGACAGGTTAGAACACTTTCTTTGATGTTACTCAATTTGTACATCGAGCAGGCGGTGAAGGAAAGCAAGGAAAAGTTTGGAATAGGGATAAAAGTTCAGGGTGAAGAAATAAAAACACTGTGTTTTGCTGATAACATAGTAATTCTGCCAGAGACAGCAAAAGACCTTGAAGAGCAGTTGAATGGAATGGATAGTGTGTTGAAGAGAGCGTATAAAATGAACATGAACAATAGCAAAACAAAGATAATGGAATGCAGTCTCAGAAAATCAGGCGATGCCGAAGGAATTAGATTAGGTAACGAAACAATGAAGGTGGTAGAAGAGTTTTGCTACTTGGAAGTTTGGCTATATGTCTTCTCGTTGTACCTTTAGGCCGACATGCAGAGATTGTGGACGTCCACCCATCTGGACACTGTGTACTCCCCCACCCGTATGTGTTAAATATGGGCAGCCGGCCGCGGTGGCCGAGGTGACTGAGGCGCTCCAGTCACAGTCTGCACGGCCACTACGGTTGGGGGTTCGAATCCCCCCTCGGACATGGATGTTTGTGCCGTCCTTAGTCTTAGTTAGTTCATAAGTAGTTTGTAAGTTTAGGGACTGATGACCCCGTAGTTAAGTCCCATAAGCTATACAAACATTTTTGAAACTGTGGGCAACACCATCCGCCCTGTTCTCTGGACTGCACAGTACTCCACAAAGAAAGGAAAATAATGGAGTACAAGGCGCTGGACAAAGTGTCTTATACTGAAGCCAAGAAAAAGTATGAGCGCCTTCACCATGTAGTATTGAAATAGTCGTTCGCTACTCCTGTGGGCCCCCAGGGCCATCCAACTCCTTCTGCCCCCATAATGGTTGGGGATCTTTATCTGCTGTTCCCGCACTACCTTCTGTGGGAGCACTCTGCTGGATTCCTTATTGAGGTTTTAATTTCCGATAGGCAGAAATCAAAGTCTCTCCTATAGGACTCCCAGGCTGTTTTCATGGGATTCCTATAGACCATGGTCTGTTTCCCATTTTGACCATGAATTTAATATACATGTGATCTGATGAGGATGGCTTCAAGACCACATGCCACTGTTTGAAATAACTGTCCATCATCATGGAACCAAAGTTATGTCAATTACTTCTTCCATTCTACTATTCCTGAATGTAGGTTCATCACCCCTATTTGAGATCTCCAAGTTGTTAGATAGGAAAAATTAAAGAATATGCTCACCTCTACTGTTGGTGTCCCTGCTGCCCCACACTAGATCATGGGCATTGGCGTCACATCTCGCTAACAGTTGGTCACCTTGCCAATGGCAGGCTTCTGTCAGCCTCCTCACTTCCAAAGGAGGAGAGCTTTCTTCTTAAGGAAGGTATGCCGATGCCAAAACAATTTCCTTCATGATACCTTCCTCACATTGCTGCATCCTGATGGTCACCAGATCCCCAGAGCAAAAATCCGTCATTGGCATGAAAGGAATTCCATTTCTAACATAAATGCATGTTCTGGAGTTTCTTAGCTTTATAGCATAAATCAGCTTACCTCCAGTTCCACCGAGACCCGATACACCCGCTTTGTATAAATAGGGTTCTCGTATCAGGGCCACGTCCACTTCCTCTCTCCCCAGGTGACAGCTCAGGGCAGCAGTGGCCTATTTACTGTACTGCAGGTTTATCTGCAGCACTTCCAGTCCCCATCTTGCTGCCATTATTGCCTTTAAGGTCTTTGATATCCCTGACGGCAACTTGCGAGGACTCTAAAAAACAGTTCCAGGCCTTGCTCTCGCATGCCTCAGGGACTTCTCTCCGACCTCCACCACTACGGTTCGTCCTTCCAGAACGACCTTTTGTTTGATTACCCTCCAATCATCTGTTGAGAGTTTTGGGTTCTGGACCTTCATTTTCTCAAACAGAGTCTTTGGAAGAAAATACTTAAGGATCTTTGGTACCCATACCTATGCAGTCTTTAGGAGTTCGGCTGATGTCTTGACCATCCTACCACGGGGATATCATGAGCACCCTGTCGTTAAGCCACTCTGCTGAGGGCTCCCCTCACAGACAAAAATGAGAGCAGCGTGATGTAGATAGACCCTCCTAAAACTGGGTCCTGGACCAGCGTCCCCCCCCCCCCTCCCAATCTTTACAAAGAGGGCCATCTGCACGAGCTCCTCCTGCTGTGAGGTGATGCTCACCAGTTGATATCCTTCTTAGAAAAAGCCCAACCTAAAGTCTGAGATGCAGTACTATAGGCCTGTTTCCATATTTCCTGCCTTGGCTTTTCTGGACCACGCTTGTCCAGAGAGGAGGGAGTCTTAGATTCCTTCCTAACCCTCTTGCCACCTGTATTTGACGTCGAAGGGTCTGTGTATCCCCTTCAACCTGAGGCAGTTTCTTTTTGGGGGTTTGGGCTCAAGCCCTTTTAATTCCCTCCATTTATGCATAGGAAGCCATTCTTTTCCATCCTTTTGTTTTGTTAATTGAAAAGTTTCCTCCTCTGAGCTTGTTGTTGTTGTTGTTTATAGGGGACCAAACCCTCCTCTGAGCCCCAGACAACTAGTCCAACTTCTCTGTTACAGTTCACACATCTTGCTTAGGTGTAGACCCTGATTCAGAAGTGGGAGTGCCCTATTATCAGTCCTGATTCCGATGTTTGAGTATCTGAGGTCTCAAATTGCGCCTCAGTTTCTTTTAAAATAATTTCTATTTTCGTGTCCATCTTGGTCCCACGAGCTTTGGGGATGTTCGTGGTCCACACCACAATAGCCCCGCGTGGTGTAAGGCTACTTACTCAGGGAGGTTGTCTGGTATCCCTGAGGCTCCTTTTGAGACACATCTACCCATGTGCCATGCACCCCTCGGCATGGATCGCATCACACCTTGGGTTGGGAAGGGTATTGGGAAAGGACTGGGTCCAGCAATAGGTTCTCTACCTTCGGTATAGCCCTCAGCTTCCCTCGGATGCGCAAGCTTCTCCATCCACACGGACAGTGCTTCGTCAAGGTGGTGTCCCTTGGAGAGGCAGCCACATTTGCAGCCGAAGGCATTTTGTTTAATAAAGATGACCCTTAGTGTTCGGAAACAATTAGCTTCTACATAATATATGTGTAAAAGCAGTCTCCCCTCCTAGTACTCCCCTCTCCTAGTACTCCACCAGTCTCTTCAAAGAGATCGAAGTAAGAACAAAAGACAAAAGCTTTGATTGCCTCATTATTTTTCTTTTTTCAGTTTCTTGAAGATCCTTTAAAGACGGAAGTGCCTGGTCTTTCAATAAAGGCAGATCCAGAACTGAAATCGTGTATGGATAGCTCGGAGACTAATGTAAGTTCCTACACCATTGATGCATTATGCATTATGTATATTGGGGTTATCATGACGTGTAATGAGTGTATTGTAGGACAGTCATCATAGATAGTGAAATATTGTAACCTATGAAATAAACAATTTTCAAAAGTTTTTTTTAGAATTTTGACTATGTTGTTCTAACAGACAAATATTAACAGGCCATAAGCCGAACCTAATGGGTATAGCTTTCAATATTTCTAGTCACTGCCTGTATAACCAGATTAATGTATTAGCTGTACATACAAAATATGGTTTTATGTAGTTCACATGGCAATACTATCTATTGTAGTGGAGAAATGGCTTTGCTTAACTTGAACAGAGAAGACACTGAGTCAATGTAAGATAGTATGTAAATAGCATGAAATTTTATAACATAGCTGATATGCTATGGAATGCTATATTCAATTGATTAATTGGAAGGTACTTTTCCTTTTTATCGTTATCTGCTGACAGACATATTTACATATCTTCATTGTCTCAGTTTAACTTTAATATACAAATAAACCTGAAATTCTTCCTTGATGTGCCACATTCTCGCTGGACTGCCTGTTCTGTAGATGCAGGCAGCGCCTTGGGTAGTGTGGGTTGTGGTTTCAACAATCCTTCTCACGTCCTGCCCCGCCCTTCACAAGTGTAGCTTGTCATCACAAAGTATTTTTATTTCGAATATTGTACTTGTTACCAACATACTAAAATTTGATTAGTTGATGTAAATATTGGAATTATTTCTGGTTAGACAGCTGTAAAATGGAAATGAAGACAACTGAATCATGTGAAATGCAATACAACAAAAGTAGTGCTGAAAATCAGGTGAATGGGTTAGATTAGTTTTAAATATTGTTGAAATGAGATAGAATGGCTGGCCAGTACTTACCATTGTGCTGTACCGCCGATAGTAACACAAAATGAAAAAACAGAAAAAAAAGGGATAAAGGGACAAGCTTTCGGAACAGAATTCCTTCGTCAGGTGGGAGAGAAGGGAAGAATAAAGGATGGGAATAGAAGGGAAAGGTGGTTCACGACCTAGGTCATGAAGGTGGTGTTTCGGAAGTGTGGGCGTCAGAGATACTGCATGTATGTACTGAGCCAAGCCAGAGAGGATAAATATAACTAAAAAGGAAAGATCAAGTAGTAAAGAGAAGAGAAGAGAGTGAAATTAATGATGCTGAGGGGTGTAGGAGGGGCGGGGGGGGGTGTCTAAAACGTTTTTCATAAACAGGGAAATATGGATGGATACACACACACACACACACACACACACGGAGAGAGATAGAGAGAATGACAGAGAGAGCGAGAGGGCGGTAGAGAGAGAGAGGGGGGGGGGGGGGGTAAGGAACGGATAATGAATAGGTGAGCTGAGGATGGAGGAAGGGGAGGGGTTAGCGTAGATTTAGGCCAGGGGGGTGGCGGGAGGAGAGGATATGTTGGAGGGCAAGTTCCCACCTCCGTAGCTCTGAGGGACTGGTGTTGGTTGGTACTATCCAAATGGCACGTGTGGTGTAACACGTGCCCAGGTCCCTGGAGTTATGCTGGAGGGCATGTTCTGCCACAGGATATTGGGTGTCCCCCAGGCGAACAGTTCGTCTATGCCCATTCATCCGCTCAGCCAATTTGTTGGTAGTCATACCAACATAAAAGGCTGAACAGTGGACACATGTCAGCTGGTATATGACATGCGTTGTCTCACATGTGGCCCTGCCTTGAATTGGGTAGGTTTTTCCTGTGGTGGGGCTGGAGTATGTGGTAGTGGGAGGATGCATTGGACAGGTTTTGCAGCGGGATCGGTTGCAGGGGTAGGAACCATTAGGTAGGGAGGGTGGTTTTGGGATGTTGTTGGGATGTTTTAGGTAGTATGTATGCAGAATTAGTGAAGTAAGGAATATCATTCAAAACACCAACAATAAGCATTCACAGTATGAGAGTATGTTTTAATATACATGGTAATTAACAGCTTGGCACTAGAGGCAACTATAAAAAACAAAACCCATGGGGATGACCGAGATTGAATTATGTCAGTAAACAGCTGCTCATGACAAGCATTGGAATGAACATGGCTAAATTTTCAAATTGGTTGGCAAAGGATTTTGCAATGTTATCTATGAAAAATGGAACAGAAAATGTAAGTGTTTGTAATCACAAATCTTCAAAAGTTATTCACCGATTGCTTAGAAATGTTGATATAATTTTACATTGGAATACATCTGGTGCAGTTATTTATTTTTATTTTCAATATGTTTGCAATATTATTTTATGCAGCTTTGAGGTGTCAGTTGTGATATCATTTCTCCTCAAATATGAACTGTACAGTGTTCTATACTTCTTGCAACATTTATTGATATATTCTGATATGCAAAATTTGTTGTAAAAAGAACCAGAATTATCAAGCTAATACATTATAATTTAGGAATACATTTCTGGAGAAACAGTGAGCAATAATGAAATTATATTTTTTTTTTAAACACAGTCTCGATCCCAAGAGAATTCTCATAGTTCATAGGCAATCGGTTTCAGTCTGCTTGTGAGACCATCTTCATGCTGACCATGGCAGCTGATTGTGGGCAGGTCTGGAACAGTTGGCTGTGAAATCAACTGAAGATGGTCTCACAAGCAGACTTAAACCGGTTGCCTGATAACAATAAAAATTCTCTTGCATTCAAGACTGTTTTTTTTTAAAATATTCTACATTATAATGTCATGGCTAAGGCGACCTGCGAAAATGGTAGGGCAGTTGTATTCTTTTGTAAAGATTTGAAGTTATGTATCAAGTTTGTAGCTAATTGTTAAGAGCTCACATTCTCAAATGGTGTATGCAGGACTCTGTGAATTTTTGTGTGATGGATTCTCATTGTTTATGATGTTATATTTCCAAAACTGTGTGTCGCAACCTTGTGATTTTTGGTCAGGAACCTTTGCGGGTGTGCAGACAATAATTCACCAAATGTCACACACACACACACACACACACACACACACACACGTAATTAAGAACATTTAGTGCCATTCCTACACTGCCATGCATGTTGCGGAAGGAGAGCAAGTCATGGTGGTGTAAACGAACTTAAATGTAAATAATGCAAAAGGAAATGAGGGACTGTAAATGCATTGTAGGAAATTTTTATGTTTGTAATGTAGTGTATAGTACTGATTCTCCAGGTCTCACAATTGGTCCTGCATGAGACACTGTGTGGTGCTGATGGCACACGAAGCTATTGTTGCTGTTCTTCGTTATTGGACTGCATTACATTACCCTTGCCCCTCCCTTGCTTTCCCTGTTTCTGTCGCTCAGCAGGGTGTCCTGTGTCCTGGAAAACTGGGAAACCTAGGGGAATATTTTTGTTCTGAAAAACTTAGGGAATTTTTCTATTTTTCCCAAAAACCCTGGAAAAGTTGTGGTACTCAATATGCTTTTCGGCAGAAACATTTGTTTGCCTTCTACTTGGTTGGGTGCATTTCCTCAAAGATGATTTACGTCATCAGTCTCTTATTACCTTTAACACATTGGCTGCTGTGATGACGTCAGAAGCACGCCAGAGCCGCCTGCTGTGGTCGCCGGTGGCCACACGCAGCCAACGAGCTACTGCGCATGTGTGGCCTCTGCCAGTTGCAGCTGCAAATGCCAACTCGAACGCCTGTTTCTCGTGCTTTGTCCACATGTAGCACTAGTTTACTCGTTTACTCTCTAACCTTAATTGATGAACAGTTTACAGGAGCCTTTATTTGTAGAATGGTTTTCAAGTGGTACTGCGCCTCTCACCTCACGTGTATTGTGTAATGCGGCCTAATATCATATATTCATAGAAAACGGCAAAGTACTTTTGACAAGCTACACTGTAGATAGATGTCTATTCTGACTGACAAAAGTACTTTTTTTATCAATACAAAGGATGTCGTTGGGCAGGAACCTAGGAGGACAGCTTAAAATTAATTCAAGTGAACAAGCAGCAATGTCATCTACGGTCTAGCTCTTCAAAAGTACTTTGCCCCTTTCTACAACTATCTGATTTTAGACGTCATTTTACGATACACCTGAGGGAGATCTGTGGTACCAGTCGAAAACTGTTCTATGAATACAGGGATGTAAGGTTTATGGCTTAACTCTACACTGCATGATGTTGCCGTTTGGCAACACAAGTTTTTGTTGGCAAGATGGCAACACTGTGCATATTGAATACAGTGAGGTCTGTTCTAAGCATTTAGATGATCGTCTCCTCCATAGATGGAAGCGCATCATGAATTGAGGAGAAATGCAACAAAGAGCACTCCAATGGATTTTACTCACTGTTGGCCCTAAGTTGCTTAATGTAATTACAAAATGTTAAGACTTCTGTCAAGTAAAAGAATTTTATGTTACTGACATCTGATAGGAGTAAAAAAATGTTAGATACCAATATTTCCCTTGAAAGAAAGTTTCTGTGTAAAGAAAATTACGTGTTGCCGTTTGGCAACACTATGCACTCAGTCATAGTATTGTTGCGTACTTGCTTAGGAAGCTTGCACTCAGCGCTGGCGAAATTTCTGCCATTTCAGTGAACTAGTGCTGCTTCTTTTGTAAAATAAGGTATCATGAGTGCTGAAAAAGTTTATTTTGTGGATGATGATGGACGGTTGAAGGAGTTGACAGAACAAATTTGGTTTTCAATACCAGTTCCGAGTGAAAGTGAAGATGACAGTGGTGATGAAAGTGAAATATGTAATAACAGCAATAAATTCGTGAAATCACACAGTCAAACTTTTGATCTTATTGATTCCAAAGTGTCGTCAAATGATTCTAATTGCGCTGGGCAGTCAATGGACACCTCGTTAGCTGCAGCAGGAACTACAACTGCAAGTACGAGTGGAGGTTGTGCTTCAATATCTGCGCAAGGTAAGAACAGTACATCACAGAAAAAGAAAATACGAGATGTGTTGTGAAAGAAAGAAGAGATGAAGTATGTAGAGCAACCTTTTCTTGGAAAAGAAGTTTTACCAGATGAGATATTAGCTAAGGAAACTCCATATGACTTTTTTTCGTATTTTTTAAATGAAAATATTTTGGAGTTGATTTCACGTGAATCTAAGCTTTATAGCACCCAGATGACTTTGTCTAAGCCCAGCAATGTTACTGTAGACGATATTCAGAAGTTTTTAGGTGTTTGTATCCTTTCTTCTGTTGTAACACTGAAGAATGTGAGGATGTTTTGGAATAACATTGTGGGCCCATAAGTTGTACAGGGCAATATTGCTGTCAATAAATTTGAGTAATGAGGCGCTTCTTACACTTTCAAGACAATTTATCAAATGCTAATGCAGAAGACAAGCTCAAAAAGATACGACCTATTTTTACACATCTGAATGAAATATTTGGTTCTGTTCCGATGGAGGAGTCGTTAACTGTAGATGAACAAATGTGTGCTACCAAAACCAGGCACCGTATCAAAATGTACATGCCAGATAAACCCCATAAATATGGCTATAAACTGTTTCTACTTTGTGGTGTATATGGGTTTGCTTACAAAATGGAGATGTATACAGGACGTGAACATCAATGGGACAAGAATGATGCACAGCCAGATCTTGGAGCCAGGAGCAATGTGGTAGTTCGATTATGCCGGAATGTACCAGAAAATGTTAATCATAAAATTTACTTTGATAATTATTACACATCAATACCGCCAATGCATTATTTGAAGGAAAGAGGCATTTTATCTCTGGGAACTGTTAGAAGAAATACAGTTCACAACAAGAAACTTCCAGACAAGTACCCGAGTAAAGAGGAAAGGGGTAAAATACTTGAGTGTATTGGAAATTATGAAGGAACAGAGATCTCAAATGTAATCTGGAAATACAACAAGACAGTTATGTTGTTATCCACGTTTGTAGGAAGTGACTCTGTAAGCAACGTAAAGAGGTATGATAGAAGTAGGAAGCAACATATTTTTGTATCATGTCCAAAAATTGTGCCAATTTATAATAAGCATATGGGAGGAGTGGATCTCCTAGAGAGTCTCATTGGCAGATACAAAATCGTAATGCGGAGTAAGAAGTGGTACTTTAGAATATTATACCATCTTATTGATGTAGCCATAATCAACAGCTGGATTTTGTACCGCAGAGTTAACAGCATCCGCATCCCAGTGTCTCAAGCTAAGGAGCTCCAGTTAGCAAATTTTAGAATTGAACTGGCTGAAACTTTGCTCAAAATTGGTTACAGGTTATGATGATACTGCTGGCCCTCTCATCTCAATGTTATTGTACGATACCGTCTGCGTTGGACCCGGAATTGTGTGGTGTAATAGTGATATATTTTGCGTGTGAAGTTAAAATGAAATAGCTAGTCTAGGAATCAGTGTAGGACAATGTCTCTGTGATACTGTGATCAAAACAAGTGATAGATTTCATTAATTAAGAGATTCATATATTTTCTTTCCAGACAGTTCTATAAACAATAGTTTCGTCATTGTATATTATTTAAAGACTTAAACAGACGAATTGTAAAAACTTTTGTGACAAACGAAAAGAAATGAAAATAAATAGCATTGTATATATGTTAGGCTCATAAACAAGTTGTGTTGACCAGTTAATCGTGTTAATTAATGTAATAGTCAAGATTTGTATATTGTATTTCTTTGTATATATTGACTGATGTGAGATTTTGAACCTATTTTCAGATTTGCGAAGTTAATTGATAGTTCAATATATGTTAGGAACTTGTATGATGTATGACGTACTCATTAACTAATTAATTGACATTTGATGATGATGATGATGATAATTGATCATTTTTCCAGGGAAGCCAAAACAGTCTTGGTCCAACCTGCCACTACCCGCACCGAAACTAAGTTTATTGTGCGGTATCGCTCCCTGTATATCGCTCCCTGTAGATCTAGTAAAGCCCTTGAACAGTGCAAGGAGTCCCTTGACCTGTTCTTTATTAGACACAATTTCGTACGGTCTGGTTGTCCCAAATATTCTGTGCCTTTTATTCTCCAATGCAATGCATTCGAAGATTAGATGTGATGCAGTTTCGTCACCATCATCACAGAACCTACATTTAGGGTCCTCTTCTGTTATTCCCATTGTATGTAGGTGTTTTCTGAAATTCCCATGGCCTGTCAGCAATCCAACCATGAGTCTAATCTCTCTCCTGTTCAGACCCAGGATTGCAGAGCGTCTTTTAAAACATGGCTTTGGCATCATTACCTTGCCATGTTCTTGTTGATGGACTTTGGTCCAATATTCTACGTGCTCTCTTCTGAGCCAGTTACGTAGCTCCAATTTGATCATTGCCTTGGTGATTGTCAGGACAGGTTCCGGTCCAATAAATGGAGTCTCTGCCCCCATCCTGGCTAATCTGTCGGCATGTTCGTTGCCACTGATCCCCGAGTGGCCAGGGACCCACAATAGGTTTACTCTATTGCTTTCCCCGAGCTCCACCAGAACCCTGTGACATTCTGCAACAATTTTAGACCTTGTTGCAGGAGCAGCCAGTGATCTCAGGGCTGCCTGGCTGTCTGAATAGATATAGATGCTACGATCTTTGTAGCACCTACACAAATTCTCCTCCACACACGCCCTGATGGCAGTGATTTTGGCCTGGAACACTGAGGCCAGTTTCCCTAGAGAGATGATGCCCTCCAGTCTTGGCTGCACCCCGTATACCCCTGGCTCCAACACCTTGGTCTGATTTTGACCTGTCAGTGAACCAGACAATATCTCCCGAATGGTGTCAACTATTTTCTCCCACTGCTCCCTACTTCCAATTGTTATATTGAAAGGCTTGTTGAAGCAGTATGGGGTTATAATATAGTCTGCTGGCATTTCCCCAGCCTTTCCTATATGTACCTCACTCACTATTTTAGTTTGTGATTCTGGATATCCCAAAGAGTTCCATTTGTTGCCAGTTTTGATTCTGTATTCACCAGCCGCAGCCTCCATCTTGACCCAAAGGTGTAATGGGGGCATACCCAGCATGGTTTCCATCCCAGCAGTTGGTGTGCTGCTAATTCCGCCTGTTATGGCTAAGCAGGCTAATCTCTGCACCTTACCAAGCTCCTTAGCAGCAACCTGCTGTTCTACCTTCTTCCACCACACGACCGCCCCATAGGTGATCCTGGGTCTAATCACTGTGGTGTATATCCAGTGCAAACCCTTGGGGCTCAGGCCCCAATTTTTGCCACAAGCTCTCCTGGTACTCACAAGAGTACCTTTTGCCTTGGAGCAAATTTTCCTGATGTGAGGGGTCCATTTCAGTTTCTCATCTAGGGTAACCCCTAGATATTTCATTGTCCCCTTCACAGGTAGCGCTTCATTTAAAAGCTTTAGATTCCAACTTGAATGTTGTATATTCTTCTTTGTGACTGGTACAACAACAGTATTCTTAGGACTAACCCCCAGATCCTGTTTTCTGCACCAGTCTTGCACAATGTCCAACACACCTTGTGCCATATTCTTTACTGTGTCTGCAAATTTGTCAAGTATTACTATGACAAGATCATCTGCGTATCCTTGGCAAAAGTACTGTCGAGAGTTCAATTCTCCAATGAGATCATTCACCACTAGATTCCACAATAAATGGGAATGAACTCCTCCTTGCGGGCAACCCCTAGTGGTGTTGATTACCATTTTTTCATTCATCATGGTAACCTCTACCTTTCTTCCACTGAGCATGGCCCTAATCGACCTACATATAGTGGTCCCTAGGTCATGCACCTCTGCTGCCCTAACCATGGAATCGAAGGTCGTGTTGCTAAAAGCCCCCTCGATGTCCAGGAAGATACAGAGGGCTATTTCCTGAAGTGTAGTGCTTTCTCCACCTTCCCAACGAATTGGTGGAGAGCTGTCTCACATCATTTACCTGGCTTATATGCATGTTGGTTTGAATGTAGAGGAGCCCTACTTAACCTCCTTTCTCCAACATGCACATTATCCAGCTTTTCCAATGTCTTAAGAATGAAGGAGGACAGGCTGATTGGTCTCATATCGTTGGCCTTGGTATGATCAATTCTCCCTTGTTTTGGAATGAAGACAACCTTCACTGCCCTCCAGGCATTGGGAATGATTCCTGCTGATAGGCTAACCCTGAATAACCTGCATAGGAATCTAATAAGATTTTCTCCCGCTTAATGCAGGAGAGCTGGAAAGATTCCATCGGGGCCAGGTGACTTGAACAGTTGAAATGTTCCCACCACCCATCTGACCTTACTGAGATCGACACACTCCTTGGCCAAATTCCAGTCCTCTTTGCGAATACCTGAGAACCGTTGTCTCTCAGGAATCACATTCTGGTCTGAGTTATCCGCCAGAGTATATTGAGGAAAGTGAATCTTGAGGAGCAGTTCCAGCGTTTCATGTGCTGTCTTAGTATACTACCCATCCTCCTTCCTCAATGTTCCTCTTGGATTAGTTGGTACCCTAGTGAGGATTTTATGAAGCCTCGCTTGAGCAGCCGTGCCTTCCACTTCCTCACAGAATACCTTCCAGGATGCCTCCTTTGCCCGTCTCATGGCAAGGTTGTAATTGACAAGGGCCTTAAGATACTTTGCCCATTGTCCTTTGCGCCTCGCAAGGTTAAACAGTCTTCGTACCTGTTTCCTTTGCATTTCCAGGTTATTATTCCACCAAGGCACACTCCTATTTGTGCACTTCTTGGTGATTGAGCAGTTGTCCTGGTATGAGGTCACTATAGCAGAGGTTACGGCCTCTGCTACTTCCTCAAACTCTGCTGGATTCCTTATCAGAGTTTTAATTTCCGATAGGCTGAAGTCAAGGTCTTTCCTATATGTCTACCAGTCCGTTTTCTTGGGGTTCCTATAGGCCATGGTCTGTCTGGTTCCTATTTCAACCTTGAATTTAATATACATGTGATCTGATGAGGATGGCTCCATGACCACATGCCACTGTTTGACGTAACTTCCCATCATCATGGAACCAAAAGTTATGTCAATTACTTCTTCCCTTCTACTATTCCTGAATGTAGGTTCATCACCCCTATTCAGGATCTCCAAGTTGTTAGATATGAGAAATTCAAGAAGGTGCTCACCTCTACTGTTGGTGTCCTTGCTGCCCCATGATAGATTGTGGGCATTGGCATCACATCCCACCAAAAGTTCATCACCTTGCCGATGGCAGGCTTCCGTCAGTCTCCTCACTTCCAGAGGAGGAGGAGAGCTGTCTTCGTAAGGAAGGTATGCTGAGGCCAAAACAATTTCCCTCGTGATACCTTCCCCACGTTGCTGCATCCTGATGGGCACCAGGTCCCTGGAACAAAAATCCATCATTGGTATGAAAGGTATTCCATTTCTAACATAAATACATGTTCTGGTGTTTTTTAGATTTCTGGCATAAATCAGCTTACCTCCAGTACCACCGAGGCCCGATACACCCCCTTTGTATAAATAGGGTTCTTGTATCAGGGCCACGTCCACCTCCTGTCTCCCTGGACGATGGATCAAGGCAGCAGTGGCCTATTTACTGTGCTGCAGGTTTATCTGCAGCACTTCCAGTCCCCATCTTGCTGCCATTATTGCCTTTAAGATCTTTTATTACCCTGACGCCGACCTGCGAGAACCCTAAAAACAGTTTCAGGCCTTGCTCTCGCAATGCCTTCAGGGACTTCTCTCCGACCTCCACTACCAGGGTTCGTCCTTCCGGAATGATCTTTTGGTTAATTACCCTCCAATCCTCTGTCGAGACTTTTGGGTTCTGGACCCTTATTTTCTCGAAGAGAATCTTTGGAGAGACATCCTTAAGGATCTTTGGTACCCATATTGATACGTTTGCGGTCTTCAGAAGTTCGGCTGCTATCTTGACCAGCAGCTTCGCATCCTCCCATGGGGATATCATGTGCACCTTGTCCTTAAGCCATACTGCTGAGTGGCCCCCCCTCACAGACAAAAATGAGGGCACCGCGATCTAGATAGACCCTCCTGAATTTGGGTCCTGGACCAGCGTCCCCCCCCCCAATCTCTTCAAAGAGGGCCATCTGCACGAGCTCCTCCTGCTGCGAGGTGATGCTCACCAGTGGGTATCCTTCTTGGACAACCGCCATTCTAAAGACCGAGACTGCAGTACTATAGTTCTGTTTCCCTATTTCCTGCCTCAGCCTTTTAGGATCACGCTTGTCCAGAGAGGAGGGAGTCTTAGATTCCTCCCTAACCCTCTTGCCACCTGTCTTTGACGTCGAGGGGGTCTGACTATCCCCTTCGACCTGAGGCAGTTTCTTTTTGGGGGTCTTGGGCTCAAGCCCTTTTTTTCCCTCCACTTATGCTTAGGAAGCCATTCTTTTCCTTCCTTTTGCTTCTGTTCCTTGAGAAGTTTCCTCCTCTGAGTCCCAGACAAGGCCTTAATCCTAATCTGGTCCAACTTCTCTGTTACAGTTTCCACTTCTTGCTCAGGTCTAGACCATGACTGAGAAGTAGAAGTGCACTCCATCATTCCTGATCCCGATGTCTGAGTATCTGAGGTCTCAGATTGCCCCTCGGATTCTTTGAAAATAATTTTTTTCTCCGTGTTCATCCTAGTCCCACGAGACTTGGGGATTCATACGGTCCACACCATGATAACTCCGCGCAGTGCAAGGCCACTCACTCAGGGAGGTCGCCCGGTATCCCTGAGGCTCCGTTCGAGACACATCCACCCATGTGCCACACACCCCTCGGCACAGGTCGTACCACACCTTCGGTTGGGGGGCAGTTTAACCTTGTGCCCGGGACAAAATTGACATTTAACATCGTACTTGTTGTCAACAGAAAGATCAGAGCTTTCGATTAAAAAAAAAAAAAAAAAAAAATGTGCAATGTAAAATTATTGTATGTCTAGTTTTCGTTTTATATTGTGATTATTTTTGTGTACATAAAATTTTTTCTTTGCGTGTTTGTTAATTGTAAATTAGTATATTCAATTGTTTTGAACAATGCATAATGTAAGGTCATTATTGCCAATGTTATATATTTGCCTCACCGCCTTGCGTGGGGGAGTTAGAGTTCGAGTTTGAGTCGTTTGTCAAGTGCTGTGGAAGCTATGTCAGTCTGTGTTTTGAAATGGAAGTACTACCAACTAAATTCTGATGTTTTGTATATGTTTCGGAAGTTGTGATGTTTTGGTGGAGAAGCAGTTTGATTTCAAATTGAAGAAGAAGTGAAAAATTGTACATACCGAGTATTTATTTCTACCACGACGCCCCAGGAGAATAATGTTGCAGAGAGCAGAACCCCCATACATCGTAATGTTGAAAAGATGAGTATCATTTGGAAGTGGTAGAATTAAATGTATTTACTTAACAAATTATTAAAACATTATAAATGGTGGAGCATAGTTGGGATTGCGTCATATACAGTGTCTACAGAGTGTTTGTGTTGCAGGAGAAGTATGTTTGGATGTATGTAATCAATGTTGGAAAAAGCAAAGAGGATGTGAATCTGGAACTATACGGCAAAGAAAAACGGAGCACTTAACCTGGAAATTGGATGCTTGGGCCCGGATCATCGCTTCACTGGACACTGAATAACAAGATAAGTACAGCAGCGCTTATTAATTTCTATTTGTAGTCTGGGTTGTTTGCCACTGTAAAAGACGGTGTCAACTGAGAATAGGAAATCTAGTGTAGACAAGTCAGATCAGGATGTGATGGCCAGTACACCTTGTAGCAATGTATCAAATAGTGAAGAAATAATTCTTATAGAGTTATTAAATTGATTAACAGAACAAATGCCGGCCGCGGTGGCCGAGGGGACTGAGGCGCTTCAGTCACGGTCTGCACGGCCACTACTGTCGGGGGTTCGAATCCCCCCCCCTCGGGCATGGATATTTGTGCCATCCTAGTTCGTAAGTAGTTCACAAGTAGTTTGTAAGTTTAGAGACTGATGACCCCGTAGTTAAGTCCCATAAGCTTTACCAACATTTGAACGTTTGAACAGACCAAATAACTGAACGTATTGACAAGGGAAATCATGATCTGAGCAAAAAGATATATGACGGTTTAGCTGATTTAAAGTCTCAGATAAACGAAACAAACAGAGCAGTTGACGAAATCAGGAAACAAACATGTGATCTTGAAAGGGCAATGAAGTTAGGACATGAACAGCTGGACACTCGTGTGGCTGTAGCAGAAAGTAAAATAAGTAATGTTGAGTCTGACCTTGAAAACAAAATTAGTATTGTAGAAAAGTATTTTGATCAGGAAAATAAACTTAGAAAAACTGAAATTCAGGAAATTAAAGTGTCATTAGGAAATAAAATTAGTGAAAGTGTGACAAATTCTGAAGGTATTATTAAGAAGGATGTGTGTAACCTCAGTCAAAGGGTGAGTTTATTGCAAGAAAGTTTAGTAAATAGCAAAATGTCAATCTACGGTGGCTTTAATTGGGCAAATGTAGTAACTAAGACATACCCTGGGGAAGGGAAAATCCATCCTAAGGACTGTTTACATCATTGCTCTGACAACTTCCCAGTAGAAATGACTGATGCAATGAAAATTAAACTTGTAAAGAGATTTTTGGTCAATGAAGCTTATACTTGGGTCAATCAGTTAGATGCAGAGGACATGTCATGTAGTGAGTTTGAGAGGTGCTTTTTGAATAAATTCTGGTCCAAAATTAAGCAGGCTAGAGTAAAAAGTGATTTCTTGCATGGGGGAAAGTACACGGAAAGTTATGGCAGTATGAGGGACTTTTGTGAGGCTGAAATTAGAAAATTAGTGCATCTTGACTCACCTTTACATTGGTGGACACTCTATGTAGAAGATTACTAGGAAGAATACAGCAAGCATTAGATTGTGGACCTAACAATTCAGTTGAGGACTTCTGTCTAATCTTCCAACAAATCTTAAGAAGTTATGAGAGAGAAAGGGAGAGAAACTGCTACGAAGAAGACCATCATGGAAGAGATAATCACCAAGAAGATAGTCATGAGAACCGAAGTAGACAGCAAGGTTGGAGTACGGGTGATAGGAACAGACAAGGAAGAAATGATAGGAACCAAAGTTACTACAAGCCTAATGGAAACGGGCAGCAAAACTAAATGTCACCCCTATGGAAACCTGTCAGGTCGGGGTGAGAAATAGAACAAGAAATCAGGCTAACACAAATAAGATCAGATTTGGACACAAATGGGGAAAATGAGCAATATAGACAGGGACACAAGGTAACACACAGGGTAAATCGGCTCAAGTTTAACAAAGAACTATGGGAAGTTATTAAGAACCAGGCTTGGAAAGAAGAGGACAATTGTATAGAACCAGAAGAGGTTGTACTAGATGATGATACTGTAGCAAATATGTACAATGCAAGTGTAGATATAGCTGTAGAATAACCCAAAATCAAAAGAACATGATGTATTTGGACTGTGTAAATTGCTAAGTGATAAGGTTGAAGATGCTGAAGACAGACTGAATGTTACTGCTCATGAAACTGTGAAGACTGAGAATCATGAAGATTTTGATGTTTTGTCTCGTGTGAGTTCAGAGAAGTCAGAGGATGACTGTTGAAGATAGTGAAGAAGATGTGGAGGTCATGGAGTTTGAAGATTTGGAGAAGGAACTAGATGGGATAATTTATGTTGAAGTCAAGGAAGGTTGCATCGTGTCTGATGGCCAGTGTGAGACAGTGTGTGTTGTAGGTGATGTCAAGTCTTGTGAGAATCGTGTCGTACCAGTGAAACTAAGCAGTACTGAAAGTTGTCGAAGCAGAAACAGACAAGAAGAGGTAGGGAAAGAAATCTTGCATTGTGTCATACAGAGCTACATTGATAAGGAAGAAAAAGCCAATGTTCTAGATAAGTTACTGTGTAAATATCATGAGCTATAAGATAATGTGCCTACATTACAGCAGTGTGTTACCAACGATAATTGTGTTGCTAATGGATGTATGGCTTGTCAACCTGTTGAAAGTAATGTGTCCCTGAATCATGTTCAAGCTAATGACGATTCCTGTACTATGAAATATGAAGATATTATTGAAGATATTACTCATGAAGAAGAGAGAGATATACAATATGATGTCACTGGATGCCCATATATTACCGTGTTTATTGATGGAAAAGGCAAGGAAGCATTAGTTGATACAGGTAGTCCAATCAGTGGAATTTCTGAACAATTTAGAGATTGTGTGAAAGATGAACCGGACTACATGGAGATGCCTGTAGTAAGAATCAAGATCAAGGGTTCTACCGGCAGACACATCAAGGTAGTTAACTGGCAAGCCTTGTTGAACTTCAGTGTGAATGATGTGAATCTTTGTCAAGGATGTCTAGTAATACCTAATCCGTCTGAGGATATCATGCTAGGAACTGACTGGATCATGAAAGTGAATGTTGTATTTGACTGGGGGGAAGAAAAGTTATGTTTGTGGACCGGAAGACTGGTGTTTTACATTGCACTGCTATGATATTGACAATGGGAATAGTCTGAGTAAGAAGAGTCTAGAATTAGATTTATTAGATCATAATAGAGATGTAGAAGACGTGCATGAAGAGCCTGAAGAAGCCATGGAGGATATTAATTATCATGAACTCATAAATACCAAAGTGGAGGAAGCCAACAAATTAGACAAAGAACAAAAAGAAGAGCTGAGAAGAGTCTTGTGGAACTATCATGATGTGTTCGATGACAGACTGGGGAAAGTGAAAAACTACCAGTGTACCTTGCGGGTAAAACCACACAAACCATTTTACATCAAACCATACGGTGTCTCCATTGCAAAAAGGAAAGCTGTAGAGAAAGAACTTGAAAAGCTGGAAAACTGGAACATAATTGAGAGCAGTAATAGTGAATACAACAACCCAATCATTATGATATTCAAGAAGAATGGAGAGGTGAGGACTGTATTTGACTCCAGACATCTGAACAAGTTTTTAGAAAGGGAAACTGACCATCCAGAGAGCATTGATGAACTATTGTATAAATTTGAACATATAAAATATATGACTAGCCTGGACTTGACTTCTGGTTTTCATCAGGTGCCACTTGCCAGAGACTCAAGGAAGTACACTGCTTTCTTGTATAACGGAAGAAGCTATCAGTACTGCATGGTCCCATTTGGATTAAATGTTTCTGTAGCTGAATTTATCAGAGATTTGGATTTGGTATTAGGCAAAGTTAACTGTGTATGTGGACGATATCCTTGTCACTGGTCAAACCTGGGAAGAACATATAAGCTTACTGGAAGAAGTGTGCAGAAGATTAAGAGCAGGAGTGTTGTCTCGTAAGCTAAAAAATGTAAATTTGCTGTGGAATACATTAATGGCAAGGACAATCTTGTTGCTGATTCACTCTCTCGTTTGACAGTCGGGGGTGAATTTGAAGATAACAGAACTCAAGCCATACAGACAGTAGTGGGTAATAATAAGACTTTGTACAGGTACTATTTTTGTAAAATTTATTGCAGGTATGAGTTTTGTATATATGTATTCTTTGATGAAATATCTTGGAACTTGTATTTTCAATATGTTGCATATTAACATTTGTAACCTCAGGAAAGTACACATTCTGTGTGTGCTAAGTGTGTTGGCAAGCACTGGGTTTCTAGCTATGTGGTAGCATACTTCTTCTTTCGGTTTCTGGTGCCACATCTCCTACTCATTCTGTAACCTGTTCAAATTATCTCATATCTATCATTCTATCTTTCTTCTTTAGTGTTAAGGTATGAAATGTGTCCCCTCAGGGGCTCAGCATTAATTTGCTGAGTACGGGCTTGGCGAACCCGGGGTCCTGAGCTGTGGGCTGTGTCGCGCCAACAGTCCGCTACACCGTAAGCTCTGTGCGTGCTTCAACGACCATCGTTCGGCGCAACGGTGGAATGTTGTGCGTTTCAGAGCCCGGGGATCTTGGCTTAATCGCCCGGGTCGTGAGGACGGTACAAACCTCTATAAAAAAAAACCTCAATCTCAAGGTGTGCTACGTGCCGAGGAGATGCATGGCTGTTGAGGTAGAACAGCCGCTAGCGAGCAACCTCAGCCTGCTCTGGCTCCTCGCGCTAGGAAGGGGTCGCTTGGATCCCTTCCCCCTAAGGTTTCTCCCGCTGAATCAGCGGATGCCAGTGGATGGCAGAAAGTACTGCCAGCTGGTCGCAGGGCTGAACGCCGCTCCTCAGTCCTGGGGACTGAGCTGGCAGCGCCCTCCCAGCATGAGAAACCTAAAGAGAAGCGCGAAACGAAGAAGAAAGACAAGAAACCACCTAAGGAGAAGGATACCCTGGTGGTAACCTTGCCACCACCCCCCTCCACCTCTTCTTCTGAGGACGAGATAGAGATTCTCGCGTCCCCCAAAGACTTGGCAATTGCCGAGTCTGCGGAAGCCATGGACGTTGAGGCTCTGCCTCAGAAATCGGCGACGGCAGAAGATACTGCGACCCCTACTGCGTCGCCAAATACAGCATGCCCCAGCGACCAGGAGGCTCTCTGATCCTCCAGTGGAACTGTGGCGGCTTTTTCCACCATCTGCCAGAGTTACAGCACTTGTTGTGCCGCTTCCCAGCGTTTTGTGTAGCCCTGCAGGAAACCTGGTTTCCTGCTAATAGGACCCCAGCCCTTCGTGGGTATCGGGGCTATTACAAAAATCGTCTCGTATATGACAGGGTCTCTGGAGGTGTCTGTATCTACGTCCTTGCCACTGTCCCCAGTGCCGCTGTGCCTCTACACACGACTCTTGAGGCGGTGGCTGTTCGGATCCGGGCTATGCAGGAACTGACGATCTGTTCACTTTACCTTCCTCCAGATGAGATGATTTCAATTACTGACCTTGCTACCCTGGTGGCACAACTTCCCCCACCATTTCTGATTCTGGGGGACTTCAATGCTCACCATCCCTTGTGGGGTGGAGCGCAGAAAACAGCTCGCGGTAGGGACATAGAGACGTTCTTATCGCAGCAAGACGTCTGCCTGTTAAACACTGGTGCACCCACGCATTTTTGCATGGCACGAGGCACCTACTCAGCTATAGATCTCTCCGTTTGTACCCCGAGCCTGCTCCCGCATTTCCAGTGGAGGGTCCATGATGACCTTTGCAACAGCGACCATTTTCCCATCCTCGTGTCGCTCCTGGATTTTCAACCTCCGGGCTGCCCATCTCGATGGTCTCTCCGTCGAGCTGATTGGCAACGCTACACCTCAGTTGCAACGGTTCCTGTTCCACTGCCAGCTGACGTGGACATGGCGATTCAGCAGGTAACCAGCACGATAGTTTCAGCCGCTGAGTCAACCATTCCCACCACTTCTGGCTCCCCACGGCGTAAGTCTGTGCCCTGGTGGACGCCGGAAATCGCTGAGGCCATTCGGGATCGTCGTCGGGCGCTCCAGCGGCATCGTCGACACCCCACTGTAGAACACCTAATAGATTTTAAACGGCTCCGGGCCCGGGCTCGACAGCTCATCAGGCAGGGTAAACGGGACTGTTGGGAGACGTATGTCGCCAGCATCGGCCGTCGCGCCTCAGCGTCTCGGGTGTGGTCGCAGGTTCGGCGCCTATTTGGGTACCGTCCACCGGCGGCGATCCCAGCCTACGCATCCAGGGTACCCTATGCACCGACCCGATTTCCATTGCAGAACACATGGCCGAGCATTATGCTCGCACCTCTGCAACATGTGAATACAGTGCGGACTTCCGTGCACTGAAGGAGCGTGTTGAACAGAGACGGCTGTCTTTTCACACTCGTCGCGCCGAAGTGTACAACTCTGCTTTCAGTAAATGGGAATTCGAAACTGCCCTTGCCGCATGCCCTGATACCTCTCCAGGACCGGACAGAATCCACAGCCAGTTCATCCGGCACCTTTCTGTGGAGTTTCAACACCAGCTTCTCGCCCTGTTTAACCGTTTATGGGTGGAGGGGGCTTTCCCGTCACAGTGGCGGGAAAGCATCATTATTCCGGTGATCAAACCTGGTGCTGACCCACAGGTGGCTGATAGTTACCGCCCAATCAGCCTCACCAATGTTCTGTGCAAGCTATTCGAACGTATGGTGAGCCGGCGGCTTATGTGGATCCTAGAACATCGGGGTCTGTTGTCCCCACGTCAAGGGGGTTTCCGTCAAGGCCGCTCCACTGTCGACAACCTAGTGGCTCTGGAGTCCGCCATTCGTACGGCATTTAGCAGGCATGAGCACCTTGTTGCCGTCTTTTTTGACCTCAGAAAGGCCTACGATACCACTTGGCGCCACCACATTCTGGCTACACTGCACGGTTGGGGATTGCGAGGTCCGCTCCCACTTTTTATTCAGAACTTTCTTTCTCTCCGATCTTTTCGGGTACGGGTTGGTACTTCCCTCAGCTCCTCTCACGTCCAGGAGAACGGTGTCCCACAGGGCTCTGTACTTAGTGTACCCCTATTTTTAATTGCCATCAATGGACTTGCTGAGGCAGTGGGGTCATCGGTTTCTTCTTCTTTGTTTGCCGATGACTTCTGCCTATACTTCAGCTCAGCAAGCATTGGGGTAGCTGAAAGGCGTCTACAGGGAGCCATTCGAAAAGCGCAGTCGTGGGCCTCAACCCATGGGTTCAAGTTTTCTCCATCCAAAACCCGCCGTCATCGAGCTGTCCATTTGGACCCAGAGCTATATTTATATGATGAACTTCTTCGTGTCGAAGAGACTCACCGATTTCTTGGCATGCTCTTCGACAACCGGCTCACTTGGGTGCCTCATCTTCGCCAGCTCAAGCAGAAGTGCGTGAGGTACCTCAATATCCTCCGCTGCCTCAGCCACACTAGTTGGGGAGCCGCCCGTACGAGTCTTTTGCAGCTCTACAGGGCGCTGATTCAGTCGCGATTGGATTACGGGAGCTTTGTGTATGGTTCAGCAGCCCCATCTGCATTGCAGGCCTTGGACCCAGTACTTCACAGTGGTGTCCGTTTAGCGACAGGGGCCTTTCGGACAAGTCCAGTGGAAAGCCTACTAGCCGAAGCTGGAGTCCTTCCCCTGCGATTTCGGCGGCGGCAGCTGTTGGCCTCCTATGCTGCCCATGTTCATGAGATACCACATCATCCGAATCGCAGGCTTCTTTTTCCAACTGCTGCACTTCCATCTCCACAACGACGACCAAGGTCGGGTCTTCAGATCGCGGTGCGTGTTCGTTCCGTCCTGTCATCTCTTGAGTCCCTTCCTATCCCTCCTGCTTTTCACAGGCCTTACCGCATCGCTCCCTGGTCACTTTCATGTCCACAGCTTCGGCTGGACTTGGCGCATGTATCAAAAGCCTCTGTAGCGCCACTGAGTCTCAGTCGCCAGTTTCAGGCGGTTTTGGAGTCATTCTGTGGCGCGGACGTCGTGTACACGGATGGTTCTGTGGTCGACGGCCGTACTGGCTATGCATACGTCCATGGTGAGCATACTGAACAGCATTCACTGCCCTTTGGAAGTAGCGTGTTCACAGCGGAACTAGTTGCCATCTATCGGGCACTTGAACATCTCAGAGGGTGCCATGGGGAGTCTCTGGTCATCTGTTCTGACTCCCTTAGTGGTTTGCAAGCCCTCGGCAAATGTTTCCCGAAACATCCTTTGGTGCAATCCATACAGGAGTCTCTTTCCAGGCTTGTTCGGTCTGGTCGCTCGGTGGTCTTTGTTTGGACCCCAGGCCACATCGGCATTCCTGGAAACGAACGTGTGGATCAGCTGGCTAAGCAGGCTACTTCCTCCAGTCCATTGGCTATTGGTCTTCCAGAGAGCGATCTCCGACTGGAGTTCCATCGGAAGATCCGTAGCCTGTGGGACTACGAGTGGGCTAACTCTGCTCACCCCAACAAGCTTCGTGCAGTGAAGCTCTCTACGGCCGCATGGAAGTCCTCACTGCGGTCGTCTCGTAGGGAATCTGTTGTTCTCTGCCGCCTACGAATCGGCCACACATGGCTGACGAATGGCCACCTTCTTCGGCGGGAGGACGCACCACAGTGTGACTGTGGCGCCCCCTTGACAGTGGTCCACATCCTGGTGGACTGTGCACTTTTAATTGCTTTGCGACAATCTTTTAATCTCCCAGATGCGCTTCCTTTTATGTTAGGAGACGATGCTGCTATGGTCGATCGTGTTTTAGGTTTTATTCGCGCATCTGGCTTTTATGGGTTTATTTAATGGTGGGGCCTATAAGCCCGCCCTGTCGGGCTTCCCCCCTCCAGAACAATGGGCCACTGTCATTTTACGGTTTATGACTTGTTTTTTAACTACGGATTTTAAAGTGTGCAGAGTGGCTGGCTCATCCTGTATTATTTTGTGATCAGCCAGCCACACGCTTCTGCAGCCTTGTTTTAGTTTTGTCTATTTTGTCCACTCCTGTCTTGTCCATTGTTCTGTCATCATTTTACGATTGACTGTCGCTCTGTACCTGGAGCATCCTGGACTTAGAGTAGTATGCGACGAAAAGAAAACTTTTAACAGTTCACTCCTAGCTGGGAACAGGGGACTGATAACCCAGCAGTTGAGTCCCCTTTAAACAACAACAACAACAATATGAAATGTGTATGTAATATTTTTATGTTAATAAGACTATTAATTTCAATATAGTTTGTTGTGATTATTAATTTATGTCACAGTTAAAATTTGAATTCAAATTGTTGCCTGAGTATTAAAGAGTTAAAGTATTAGAGATATTGATAGAAGTCGTGATAGAATCAGTTAATTAATGTTAGTGTCTAACGATTTTGTAAGATACCAAGTGTCATGTGCTCAAAGTTTTAAAAAATTCAGTTCAGAATTTGATTAAACTAAATTTTACAGTATAGTTATGTGGACAATTTTTTTGTCATATTGTGTATTTTGTTTTGATACTTAAAAAGATCAGACAAGTTCAGTGTGGCAGATTCTTGAGTGTCAGCTGTTACTGATTCTGCCCTCTGCTGTTGGGAGGCCATGCCCTTGTCACCTACTTACTGCACTTGGAACTTTCAGGATCTGGTGATACTGCGTGTGTGGACTGTGCTGTGCCAACCCCAGACAGGACTAAGTGAGGCACTGAGGCAGCCAAGTCAGCCACCGGGTCCAAGGCATCCAAAGTAGGTGCTCTACTCTTACATCACCTCGACTTATGAGGGCATCGTCGATACTGCTGGCCCTCTCATCTCAATGTTATCGTACGATACCGTCTGCGTCGGACCCGGAATCTTGTGGTGTAATAGTGATATATTTTGCGTGTTAATTACAAACGAAATAGCCAGTCTAGGAATCAGTGTAGGACAGTGTCTCGGTGATACTGTGATCAAAACAAGTGATAGATTTCATTAATTAAGAGATTCATATATTTTCTTTCCAGACAGTTCTATAAACAATAGTTTCATCATTGTATGCTATTTAAAGACTTAAACAGACAAATTGTAAAAACTTTTGTGAAAAACAAAAAGAAATGAAAATAAATAGCATTGTATATATGTTAGGCTCATAAACAAGTTGTGTTGACCAGTTAATCGTGTTAATTAATGTAATAGTCAAGATTTGTATATTGTATTTCTTTGTATGTATTGACTGGCATGGGATTTTGAATCTATTTTCAGATTTGCGAAGATGATTGATAGTACAATATATGTTAAGAACATGTATGATGTACTCATTAACTAAGTAATTGACATTTAACATCTCACTTTGTTGTCAACAGAAAGATCAGAGATTTCGACTTACAATAATTTTACATGGCATGTATTTTTTTTTTTATGTATAGTTTTCATTTTATATTGTGATTATTTTTGTGTACATGAAATGTTTTCTTTGTGTGTTTGTTAATTGTAAATTAGTATATTCAATTGTTATGAACAATGCATAATGTAAGGTCATTATTGCCAATGTTATATATTTGCCTCACCGCCTCTCGTGGGGGAGTTCGAGTTTGAGTTGTTTGTCAAGTGCTCTGGAAGCTATGTCAGTCTGTGTTTTGAAATGGAAGTACTACCAGCTAAGTTCTGATGCTTTGTATATGTTTTGGAAGTTGTAATGTTTTGGTGGAGAAGCAGTTTGATTTCAAATTAAAGAAGATGTGAAAAATTGTACATACCGAGTATTTATTTCTACCACGATGCCCCAGGAGAATAATGTTGCAGGAAGCAGAACCTCCATACACCGTAATGTTGAAAAGATGAGTATCATTTGGAAGTGGTAGAATTAAATGTAATTACTTAATAATCCAAATAAAAACATTATAAGCTCTACGCCAAAGAGAGGTAGGCCGAGTTGTGTAGAGAAATCACCAGCAAAGAAGAAGACAGGTTCACACCATCCAGCTAAAAATGTCAAATTTGATCAGATCGGACACTGACCTGTTTATTTAGATAAAAAACAGAGGTGCAAACATGAAAATTGCAAAAGTTATGCCATTATTAAATGTGAAAAATGTAATGTGGAGCTGCGTCTTAACAAGAATACTAACTGTGTTATTAAATATCATGTAGTGTAATTTAATGCTTTCAGATTTATTTCACAGAAGTATCCTGATTTAAATGCCACTAAGATCTATAATATGAAATTAAAATTCAAAATCAAATATCTCATAAAATGTATGTTTCATAGAATGCATTTGTAAATGATTTTCCTGCTTGATTTGCTGTTGTAAAAGTTTTGATTACTGGAGAGTGAGTTATGTCTAAATGCATGATGTTGCCAAATGGCAACAGGAAATAATGACTTTCACATTGTTAAATATATATTTTTTTTCAATATTTTTCATCTTCATTGCTGAACATTTTCTACCCTATAATTTTTTTTACGCTAAAATAAAAATTCATGCAGTGTAGGGTTAAATAATGAAACACTGCAACAAGAGATGATGAAATCTTCTTGGGCTTCCATCCAGATAGTTGCGATAAAACTCTGTGACGTTTCGATGAGAGTCATTCTCATCATCTTCTGGCAAATGCCAGATGATGTTGACAATGACTAATCGAAACGTCACAGAATTTTATCACAGCCACCCAGATGGAAGTTCGAAAAGATTTCATCAGCTGTATGTGCTGGGAAAGACTATATTCACATTCTGCAACAATACTTAGCACTATGCCTTTTGCGATTTTATGTGACTTTCACATAAGCGGCATTCTGCGTGTTTTGATCTGTGCTGTGTTGTATTTTAGAGGTTATAAGGTACAAAACCACTGAAACTTCCATATGGAAAACAGTGATGGTGCAAAAACACCACTGAACTTTGTAATCTTAAGCCGATTACAATGCGAGAGAGGCAATTAAATCCCTGAAATAGCCTACATTGCGGATGTAAATGTTTGATCTTCATCTTGAAAAGTTCTCAATACGTTTTCTTGTAAAGCATAGGCCTAACATGCATAACTCTTTCAGTGTTTCATTAATCAAGTAATAGCTATATAAAAACATCAATTGCACATAATGAAATTGTCAGATTGTTAAACAAAGCACTTAATAAATAAATCCAGACAGTAGTTTCCCCATGATTGTCCTGTTTTTCTTTACATTTTTTGGTTAAAGGAATGGGACGATGTATGGCATTTTTTGTCAGAAATTTCGCCGTTGATTGGTACTAATTATCTGATATTTATTGTCAATATTGATAAACTAAAATGTTGTTCCTGCCAAAATGTAACCAGTACTGTAAATTCTCTCTTTCTTGGAAAGATTAAGAAGTATAACTCATTAAGGTTCTAGGAAGAGTCTGCAAGCTGTCCAGTGTGCAAACTTATGGCTGGTGCTGGAGATATTAGGTATATGGATGAAGTTCTTCACATGCTAGGGGCTTTCAACATGAAAGCTATTTGTATTTAAAAAGAAACAATTGTCACTACCATACATCACAATGCTTTTCAGAGGTACATTGTTGCTTTCAAACTGTGGGCAAGCTTTGTATAGTAGGTCAATGAGTAGTATTGTAATTTTGAGCAAAACATTTACCACTTCTGTTTCTTCGCAAGTAAGCATTAAAAGAAGACAGGTACGTATTTTTACATACCAAGACTTCACTGCAGTAGTGGTTGGGAATTTTTATCAATGTTAATTTCATCGATTTAAATATAAGACATGCAGTTTGCTCTAAAATAGAGGATGTTAATGTGCACATGTTACTTTTAGAGACAAGTGTAGTATGTGACCCACAGTTGTTGGATTTTGTGATCCAATTCCTGTAAATGACAGATATGCACAGAAAATCCTTTCACAAACGGTTGCAACTCGTTCCGCACCGCAACTGGAACGCCTCACTGGCAGTCATATTTAGTTTGGAATGGTGGCAACTGAAACTCGGAACGCCTAAGGTACTATTCACATGGGATACTCAAGTCTCTGGGTGGCCGAGATACTGTGTGACCATGAGATGCTGCACATGTAGTTAAATGGGGTTGTTCACACGGGGGTATCGGAGTAGCGGCGTCGCGAGTCACTGCGACTCGGGATAGTACGCGACCCAACATGCTCATCTCAGTCTGTCAAATTGAGATGTTTGCAGAGCTTAAGGGACTTAACTGCAGGGTCATCAGTCCGTAGACATATAAACTACTTATGAACATTAAAGACAGCACAAACATCCCTGTCTGATGGGGCATTCGAACCCCTGACGCGGGAGGCCTTGTGCTCCACAACGTGGTGCTCCAGACCGCGCGGCTGGTCGCAGTCCCTTGGTTGCAATCCCAACATCTGGTTGTGCAATGTACGAAAAAATATTTAATTTGAAATTTGAAGTAGAAAATATTTGCTACCTTCCCGACGAATTACAGACTAAAGATGTTCAGTAGCTCAAAACAGGATTGTTTTTTTTATGAGATGTGTAGCAGAGTTCCTTCTGTACCACTGCCTTCAAACTGCCGGCCGGGCTGGGTCGAGCTGGGCCGAGATGGATGAAGCTGGTTGGCACCTTGTTGGCACACTGCGCGCCGGGACGGGCCGAGCCATAAAAGGGGGAAAATACACTTTTCTGATTTTCATGTTGTAAAAAAATTTTGATGGTGTATAAGACCACCCTACATAGTTTTATTAACCTTTTTTAATGTACAATCTTTGGTTTGCCTGTGAAAATAGGCACTTCTCACTCGATTTTAATAAAAGTTTGTGGTTAAGAAATCTGATTGTTGGACACATGGTGGTAAAAACATCTCACCTTTTCATAAGTCATTTTCAAATGACGCTGTTTGTCAAGTGCGTGTGCTAGATATACAAATCGTGTATTGATTACTGTTCTGTGCAATACATTACACCGAGTGAAATTGAGCTGAAACAACTGAAAAGATCTTGAAATGGTGGTCGCACTGATATCTACCAAGTTTTACAAGTAATTTGAGAGTTACCTGAGCGGCGTTATGCCGCGACCACGAGCCTTCGATCTCGGCAGATTTTGGGCATAGCATGAAGCACTGCAGTACCTAAAAATTTGAATTGCTGGCCACTTGTCACTCCCTCGTAATGTGTTAATGATCCATAACCAGAAATCAAGTATAAACTGTTTTTTCTTGGGTGGCGACCAATTACTATTGACAATGATACAATTCACAATTATCTGCTATGGTTTTACATGAGATCATACTTTGTAAGAGGCATACAACTGATTCCTTGTCCACATTATACAATTAATGATGTGTATATATGTATGTATATCGTGTTTGGAATTAGAAGGCAATTAGAAATTACTGATAACTGCAACTTTGGTGTTGATAGACTGAAATAATATTTTCTGACATTATACATATTGTCTATCTAGTGGGAAATGATAAAAGGAAGAAGCCCAAAATTACATAGATATTTATAAGTATGTCTACACCTAAGTTATATAATTTTTTTTTTTTTAATTTTCGATTTTGTAGTTCTCAGAAAATGATTTAGTTTAGCCTCAGACACTACAGCTAAGGTCAGTAAAAGAGAGAAGCGTGTGCCACTTAATTTCTTGTTTTTGCTTTTTGATTCTTGTTGGGTTTGTCCCCACTGTCATCTGAAGATAAAGGAAAACACGGTGGTGACGAAACCTTATTCACTGCTGTCTACTTAGAGCCACCCAACAGTTCATTGATTTTATTCCTATTGTTCTCTCACTGTATTGACTCATTGGATCTTAACCACATAAGAAACAAGTGGTAATGGACTCGTCCCATGAATTTTGACTGCCATTTAGGAGAGTTTTTCCTTATGAGAACAGCTACAAAAACATATAGAATTTTGTGTTTGTTTTATGGAATTAATACTAATACTAGAAAAAATAGACAGAACATATTTTCACAAGTGGTATTTAAAAAAAACTATCACCTATCATGTAGAGAGACATGTATTGAAAACAGGCTGGAGACATGAGATACGTGTACTGTGGAAGCAACACAGTAGCCCAAACGGCTCGCGCCAGACATACTAAACATTCCGAATGTCAGTTCGGTGTGAGCCAGCTGAAGCAGAGTCGGCTTGGCCCGGCCGGCAGTGTGAACAGTGCAATTGAAAACAATGTGTTTAATGTTTCGACCTGGCCAGTAGTCTGAACGTGGCCTAATTCTTCCTTTCCCTTTTCCTGTCTCTAATGTTTCACAGTAAGAACAATTGATGGTAAACTGCATGTGAGCTCGAATCTCTAGTTTTTACCTTCATGGTCTTTTCACAAGAGATACATAGGATATGTCTATATATTGATTGACTCACAGAAGAAAACTGAAATTAACATGAAAGTTGTCACACGTCTTCCCTAATCTCAACAAAATGTATGAAATCAATTTAAAAAATTGTAGGTGCACTACACAGAAAATAAATAAATACAATAAAATAATAATAATAATAATAATAATAATAATAATAATAATAAAACAGAAAATACTACTTTAAATACTGAAAAATGTCATTCCTGTTGTTAAAACCTTATTAAAAAGTATAATATAGTTTCTCCTAAGTGCATACAAATTCCTAACCCCATGCAGATAGCCTAGACCGAAAAGTTTGTGCTTGTGAATTTTAAATGGCTACGACAATACTTTTACAATTGAAAACGAAAAACTTGGGGTACATGGAATATATAGTACAATAGAAGGAAGGAGAGGTTGGTTACAGAAATCATACAACATTTCATAGCATATGTAGTGCAACAAAATCATAAGTGAGTTTGGTGAACTATTTGTATCTCTGATATATAAAATGCATGTGCCTCACATTTTTCGTTTTAAATGCCAGTATTACAAATATTGAGCTAGCTATTAACAATTGACAGGCACAAATTTCAGGCCTGTCTGCATATAATGGTGGTAATAACAAAACTGTTATAATATCACCATCACTGCTAGAGTTACTAGATATTGTACTATAGGCAGCAGAGGAAACAAAAATTACACTTAGGTCACACTCAGGCAATGAAACTTATTTAATTTTCTTTCACACAGCAAACAACTCGACAGTACAAGAGACTAGAGTCGTGCCTGTTTCAATGTGATCGGCTACTTGAGTCATACCATTTTCTAGTTGACAGGTAGCTTGAGACACAATTTGCACATCCCCGTGTGAATAGGGCCTAAGCATCGTTGCTATCAAAACCCTTAGCTGTTTGTGAAATGCGACAGCCTGCTGTTCCTGGAATTCCCTACCACCTTCCCTCCCTCAGTCTAATGCTATTGTCAGACAGCTGGGACTTTCCCAAAATTACTTGTTATTTGTAACGGGGAGGGGGAAAAAAAACGCTTCGTTATATACTATAACAGTTCTCCAAGGAGATTTACAATTTGAAATCATCTGTTGAATTACAGTATTTATCTGTCAACAAATACATCCATTTATTTTGTAAGGTATTTAAAGTAGTCATATTAAAATCAAATGGTGGTCTGTTGCTTTTGTTGTTTAAATTGTCTGTCTGTATAGACTGCTGGTGTTCCACATCCACTCTCAATACTATACCATCCTGAATATGCAGAAGTTTCAATGTGAAATATATTTGCTTTAAGGTTTTACAGTCTGAGGAGACAGAGACATGTTTAATTAAATACATGTTTATGCTGAATTTCTTACAAATATGTTCCACACATGCTTTCCATAATAGGTGTTCACCCACAGTAATACAGTATCCAAAAAATTGTGTTTCTTTATCTAAGGGCCAGTGGAAATGTAAATGGAGTACACCTAACATTTATATGTAGATTACAGCTAAGCAGGAAGTGCCTTGTCACTGCCTTGTTTTTATTTACAAAGTGATTATTAGCAGGAAATAACTTGACAGAATATTGTAATTGATTTCACTACTGTTGGCAACAGTTCCAAATAGTATGTTACTGTTCTTTCCACAAGTCTTTTGTTCAAATTTAAATTTAAATTTGTTATTCGTTCTATTTCTAAAAAGTGCAATGTTTACTGAAGCAGGTAATTGTATCTTTATGTCAGCGAGTATGCTTTCAACAACTGATTGATCCTAATCGTAATGTCTTTTTAGTACTGTTTCACTTCATTTGAAACCTATTTTCATTCCAATTTTCTTGTAGTGTTTTGTTCCTACTACTTTTGACATTTAGTTCCGATATCAGATCCTGGTATGTTTATAAAAATGTCCAAATGTTTGTAAAGCTTAAGGAACTTAACTGCCTGGTCATCAGTCCCTAAACTTACAAATTACTTATAAACAACCTTATACTAAACACGATCCCCCGACAGGGAACGGCCTCCCACATGGGAGAATTGCACCTCAATGCGCTCCACCTCAGCTGTATGTTTGCATGTGTGCCTTATTTCAATAGTGTTGGTTTAACTAATGTTGACATAATAAGGTTTAAACATAACTTGGCAAAGATAATTCTGCGATTAAGACCCTACAATGTTACAAGCAATTGACAGCAATATTTCAGGTATCTCAATCACAGAATTATCGCCACCCAGTTAAGTTTAAGCTTCAATGTATCAACATGAGCTGAAGTGGTGGTGTAGCACTATTGAATTAAGGGTTTCAAATTTGATTTAAAAGAAGCTGTGTTAGATAACTTTGAGTAAAACACTCATTATGTTCCTATATATCAACAAAATTTGTAGATTCTGTCACAAATGAATCAAATGTGGTTAGCAACTAAGCATAGTATGGCCCTGGAAAAATTGACCTGGAAAACTCAGGGAATTATATTTTTAAGAATCGCTAGACACCCTGCTCAGCCCCCACATTTCCCTTTGTTCATATTGATTTGGCTATCCTTCTGGTTTTTAATAGTCTTTCTCATTTTGTACTTGTCCATTATCTACCTCCATTGCTCTCTTTTTGGTAGTTTTATGATACCCCTCTTGGGTTTTCACATCCCCTTCCAAATTTAATCCCCACAATGTGAGCTGACTGGGAAAGAGCACCTTACCTGTCATCTTCAGTGTGTGACCTTACCACCCCTTCCTTAATTGTAAGAGATGTTCTTTCTTGCTATTTAATCTCTATATATAAAAAGCAGTGTCCCGACTATTTGACTGACTCATCATGCCCAGCCCAAACCACTGAAGTTAGAAACTTGAAATTTGTAGAGGGTGTTGATCTTACTCTGTCCGTAAGGGGGTGAAATAGCGGATGAAAATATGTTGCTATTTAGGCAGTTTTTGAAGCTAGAACTAACAAAAATTTGGGATTTTAATTCATGGTTCTAATTTAAAAGACACATTTCAGATTTTCTTAAATTTAACCAATAAGGGGTAATATAGGGGACGCAAAAAATTGATTTTCAAAAATATGTTGTGTTAACTCAAATTTTAAGCTACAGCTACGAAACTTTGGATATGGAATCTTGGTCAGGATTAAAAAGACAAGAGTTTTGTTATTTTTGGAAATTCAACCATTACAGGGGTCAAATTGAAGATGGGATGTCTTTCAAAAATCTGTTGCTATTAAGGCAATTTTGAAGCTACAGTCACATAAATTGGTATATGTTTTCTTGATCAGAATTAAAAAGATACATGTTTCCATATTTTCAGAAAATTAAATCATTTAGGGGATAAATAGAGGATGAAACATTGTTTGAAAATACATCGCTAAGCCAATTTTGAACCCAAAATTACAAAAGATGATATTCGCATACTTGGTTGGAACTTGAAATACACATATTGGGGTATTTTTCGAAACTCAACTCTTGAAGGGTGCCATAGGGGGTTACAAGTAGTAAAATCAAATGTTCAAATGTTTGTAAACCTTAGGAGACTTAACTATGGAATCATCCACCCCTGAGGTTTAAAAACAAATTAAACTAACTTAGCCTAACTTCTGCTAAGGACAATACAAACACTCATGCATGAGGGGCGAATCAAACCCCCAGGGGCGAACAACAGCATGCACTGCAGTATTCTACCGAGGCTACAAGTAGTATCACAACATTTCATTATAATAGTACTTAAGCTATATCTATGAAAATTTATATTAAGAGGGAGAAACAACTGGTGCAGACCATCAACCTGTGCATGAAAAGCAGCGGGCATTAAGCTAGTTTCTATATATCCCAACTATCTGACTGACTGACTCATCATCGTCCAGCCCAAACCACTGCAGATAGATAAAACTAGTTCTAATAGATATGTTCAAGAAATAAGATTATGTAAATACACTGCTGTGCCCTAACTTAACAATATTGTTTAGTAGTCTATAAAGCACAGTAATATTAAAGAAGTACAGGATAAAAATGTAAAAGAAAACTCTTTTTTAAAGAAATCACTTGTTGTTCCAATTTATCCAGTTACCTGATTATCCAGATAGGGTCTAGTCCTGAGTCATCTGGATAATTGGAGTTAAACTGTATTTAAAAAACTGTCAAAAGTCCTTTTTCTAGCAACGTATTGTTGCTTACTATTAGTTTTGGCCAGTTTCTCTTGCCTCTGCAAAAGAGCAGAATAGACATGTTTCATATTTACACAGAATGAACAAGGAAAATGTAAGTTTCTGAATGACTGGCAAAATTTAATGAAGTGAATGCTTTTGGTGAAGTATTTGTCAATGCATTGGGGCTACACAAATAGTGCTGCTACTGAATATTTTCATAGCTCACAGGTCTACAGTGGTAGCTGTAGCAGTCTGAATGTGAGATGTGAAATTAGTAAATTGGTGCCTAGTTCACACAAAGAAGCCTTAAATGTGATGATAAAACTAAATGCATGTAGGTTATTTTACAGATTTTTGTGTTACTGCCACTTTAGATCATTTAGTTATAATTTATTGGACAATAAACAATGTGAGAATACATATATAACTGTGTGTAAACAAAGCAGTCAGTATTTTTGGCCTCAGATGCTGTTCCTTTTATTGATTCAGTCTGGTAAAAAACTGGGGTCTCATTTGAGATAGTACAATAATAGCCATCGGTGTCTGAATAGGACATAGGACATATTTTCTTTGACTTATGAACCACATTTCACAACTTCATTACCAGTGTTGGGGAGAGACACAAAGTTCATCAGTTTATGTTTTGTCTAATTATTTTTTCAAAAGTGAAATACCACTGTTTTACAAAACGAGGTAAATTATATCGAGGAAACTAAAATATCTTTTGACTGCTCTGTATGAAAAAATAATTCCTGAGAGCAGAACTGTTTATATGATGACTAGTTTCCACAATAAACAAATATTTAGTTTCAAATGCCAAAATGTAGCAGCCTCATTTATTGCCTGAGGCGTATTGTTTAATAAAGGTGACCCTTAGTGTACGGATACAATTAGCTTCTACATATCATCTGTGTAAAAGTAGTCTACCCTCCCGTCTCCTTTTCTAATACTCCACCAGTCTCTTCAAAGAGATCTAAGTAAGAACAACAGATTAAAGCTATGAGTGCCTCACTATTTTTCTTTTTTCAGTTTCTTGAAGATCCTTTAAAGACGGAAGTGCCTAGTCTTTCAATAAAGGCAGATCCAGAACTGAAATCATGTATGGATGGCTCGGAGACTAATGTAAGTTCCTACACCATTGTTGCATTATGTGTATTGGGGTTATCATGACGTGTAATGAGTGTATTGTAGGACAGTCATCATAGATAGTGAAATATTGTAATCTATGAAATAAACAATTTTCAAAAGGTTTTGTAGAATTTTGACTATGTTGTTCTAACAGACAAATATTAACAGGCCATAAGCTGAACCTAATGGGTATAGATTTCAGTATTACTAGTCATTGCCTGTATAACCAGATTAATGTATTAGCTGTACATACAAAATATGGTTTTATGTAGTTCACATGGCAATACTATCTATTGTAGTTGAGAAATGGCCTTGCTCAACTTGAACAGAGAAGTCACGGAGACAATGTAAGATGGTATGTAAATAGCATGAAATTTTATAACATCTCTGATATGCTATGGAATGCTAATTCATTTGATTGATTGTAAGATACTCTTTCATTTTAGGGTTATCTGCTGACAGTCATATTTACATATCTTCATTGTCTCATCTTAACTTTAAAATACAAATAAACCTGAAATTCTTCCTTGGACTGTCACATTCTGGCTGGATTGCCTGTTTTGTAGATGCAGTCAGCACCTTGGGTAGTGCAGATTTTGGTTCAAACTGCAACAGTCCTTTACAAATCTAGCCTGTCATCACAAACTATTTTTACTTCGAATATTGTACGTGTATCCAACATACTAAAATTTGATCAGCTGAAGTAAATATTGGAATTATTTCCGGTTTGACAACTGTAAAATGTAAATGAAGGCAACAGAATAATGTGAAATGCAATACAACAAAAGTAGTGCTGAAAATCAGGTGAATGGGTTAGATTAGTTTTAGGTAGTATGTATGCAGAATCAGTGACGTAAGGAATATCATTGAAAACACCAACAATAAGCAATCACAGTATGACAGTATGTTTTAATACATATGGTAATTAACAGCTTGGCACTAGAGGCAACTATAAAAAACAAAACCCATGCGGATGACAGAGATTGGAATATGTCAGTAAACAGTTACTCATGACAAGCAATGGAATGAACATAGCTAAATTTTCAAATTGGTTGGCAAAGAATTTTGTAATTACAAATGTTCAAAAGTTACTCACTGATTGCATATAAATGTTGATATAATTTTGCATTGGAATACATCTGGTGCTGTTGTATAATTTACTTTTAATTGTTGTTGTTATGGTCTTCAGTCCGGAGACTGGTTTGATGCAGCTCTCCACCCTACTCTATCCTGAGCAAGCCTTTTCATCTCCTCATAAGAACGGCAACCCACATCCACTTTAATCTGCTTACTGTACGCGTCTCTTGGTCTCCCTCTGCGATTTTTACCCCACACACTTCCCTCCAATGCTAAATTTATGATTCCTCAATGTCTAAGAATGTGTCCTACCAAGCGATTCCTTCTTTTAGTCAAGGTATGTCGAAAATTCCTTTTCTCACCAATTCTGTTCAGTACCTCTTCATTAGTTTTGCGATCTACCCACCTAATCTTCAGCATTCTTCTGTAGCACCACATTTCAAAGGCCTCTATTCTCTTCCTGTCCGCACTGTTTATCGTCTATGTTTCACTCCCGTACAAGGCAACACTCCACACAAATGCCTTCAGAAAAGACTTCCTTACACTTAAATTAGTATTCGATGTTAGCAAATTTCTCTTTTTCAAAAATGCTTTTCTTCCCATTGCCATTCTGCATTTTATATCCTCTGTACTGCGACCATCGCATGTTATTTTACTACACAAGTAACAAAACTCATCTACCACCTTCATTGTTTCATTACCTAATCTAATTCCTTCAGCATCGCCTGATTTTCTAAGACCGCATTCCATTATTTTTGTTTTGCTCTTGTTAATGTTCATTTTATACGCTCTCTTCAACACATTGTCCATTCCATTCAACTGCTCTTCCAGGTCCTTTGCTGTCTCTGACAGAATTACAATGTCATCAGCAAAACGCAATGTTTTTATTTCTTCCCCCTGAACATTAATCCCTATTCCAAATTTTTCATTGCTTTCCTTCACCAACTGCTCAATGTACAAATTGAATAACATCGGAGAAAGACTACAACCCTTTCTTACTCCCTTCCCAACTGATGCTTCCCTTTCATGCCCTTCAAGTCTAATAACTGCGGTCTGGCTTTTGTACAAGTTGTAAATAATTCTCCTTTCCCTGTATTTTACCCCTGCTGACTTCAGAATTTGAAAGAGTGTATTCCAGTCAACATTGTCAAAAGCTTTCTCCAAATCTACAAAAGCTAAAAATGTAGGTTTGCCTTTCCTTAATCTATCCTCTAAGATAAGACGTAAAGTGAGTATTGCCTCCCGGGTTCCGACATTCCTCCTGAATCCAAACTGATCTTTCCCGAGATCAGCTTCTACCAGCTTTTCCAGTCTCCAGTCTCCGTGTTAAAATTTTGCAACCATGACTTATCAAACCGATGGTTATGTAATTTTCACACCTGTCTGCCCTACTCTGTGCCTGATTTCTATGGAATGGGGATTATTACATTTTTCTTAAAGTCTGAAGGTATTTCACCTGTCTCATACATCCTACACACCAGTTCAAATAGTCTTGTCATGGCTGGCTCTCCGAGAGACTTTAGTAGCTCTGAGGGTATGTCCTCTACTCCTGGGGCCTTGTTCCGACCTAGGTCTTTCAGGGCTCTGTCAAATTCATCTCTCATTATAGTATCTCCTATTTCATCTTGATCTACTTCCTCTTCCCTTCCTACAACATCGTCTCTAAGTTCATTTCCTTTGTAGAGCTGCTCTATGTACTCTTTCCACCTTTCAGCTTTCCCTTCTTTGCTGAGAACTGGTTTCCCATCTGAGTTCTTGATATTCGTAGAGTTGCTTTTCTTGTCCCCAAATGTCTCCTTTATTTTTCTGTAGGCGGTATCTACTTTTCTCCTTCTTATAGATTCTTTTACAGATTTGCATTTGGCTTCTAGCCACTCCTACTTAGCCATTTTGCACTTCCTGTCAATCGAATTTTTTAGTCATCTGTACTTCATTTTGCCTGTTTCATTTATCGCATTTTTATATTTTCTCCTTTCATCAATTAAATTTAGTATTTCCTGTGATATCCAAGGATTTTTTGTAGGTCTTGCCTTTCTACCTATTTTGTCCTCTGCTGCCTTCACTATTTCATCTCTCAATGCTTCCCATTCCTCTTCTACTGTTTTATTTCCCCCTGTTTCTGTCAATTGTTGCCTAAATCTCCCTCTGAAATTCTCCAGAACTTCACTTTCTTTCAATTTATCGAAGTCCCATCTCCTTATTTTCCTACCTTTCTGTAGTTTTTTCAGTTTCAGCCTACAGTTCATGACTAACGAGTTATGGTCAGAGTCTATATCTGCCCCTGGGTATGTCTTGCAGTTTATAACCTGGTTCCAGAATCTATGTCTTACCATTATAAAATCTATCTGATACCTTCCGGTGTCTCCTGGTCTCTTCCACGTATACTACCTTCTTTTGTGATTCTTAAACCACGTGTTTGTTACGATTAAATCATGTTCTGTGCAAAATTCTACCAGATGACTTCCTCTTTCATTTCTCCTCCCAAGTCCGTATTCACCTACTTTTTTCCTTCTCTTCCTTTTCCTACTACCGAATTCCAGTCTCCCATCACAATTAAGTTTTCCTCTCCCTTAACTGTTTGAATAATTTCCTTTAGCTCCTCATATATTTCTTTGATCTCCTCATCATCGGCAGAGCTAGTTGGCATATAAACCTGTACTACTGTTGTCGGTGTTGGCTTCATATCTATCTTGACAATGATAATGCGATCACTGTGCTGGTCATAGTAGTTTACCCGCATTCCCATTTTCTTATTCATTATCAGTCCTACTCCTGTGATACCCCCAATTGATTTTGTATTTATAATCCTGTACTCACCTGACCAGAAATCCTGTTCATCCTGCCACCAAACTGCACTAATCCCCACTTCATCTAACTTCAACCTATCCATTTCCCTTTTTAAATTTTCTAATTTTCCTACTCGATCAAGGGATCTAACATTCCACTCTCCGATCCGTAGAATGCCAGTATTGTCTTTCCTGATGACAACAACCTCCTGATTAGTCCCCACCCGGAGATTATTTTTAATATGTTCACAATATTGGTTTTATATAGCTTTGAGGTGTCAGTTTTCTCAGCATATCAATGTTTGATATTATTCCTCCTCAAATATGAATTGTACAGTGTTCTAGATTTGGTGCAACATTTATTAATATATACTGATAATGTGTGCAAAATTTGTTGTAAATAGACCCAGAATTATCAAACTAATACATTATAATGTCATGGCTAATGCGCCCTGCGAAAATTGTGGGGCAGTGGTATTCTTTTGTAAAGATTTGAAGTTACGTATCATGTTTGTTGCTAATGGATAAGAGCTGACATACGCAGGACTCTGTGAATTTTTGTGTGATGGATTCTCATTGTTTATGATGTTATATCTCTAAAACTGTGTGTTGCAACTTTCTGATTTTGAGTCAAGAACCTTTGCGGATGTGCAGACAACAATTTGCCAATTGACACACACACACACACACACACACACACACACACACACTTAAGAACATTTAGTGCCATTCCTACACTGCCATGCAGGTTGTGGAAGGAGAGAGCAAGTCATGGTGGTGTAAACAAACTTAAATGAAAATAATGCAAAGGGAAATGAGGGACTGTAAATGTATTGTAGGAAATTTTTATGTTTGTAATGTTGTGTACACTACTGATTCATAGGTCTCAAAATTGGTCCTCCATGAGGCTCTTAGTGTGGTGCTGATGGCACACCAAGCTATTGTTGCTGTTCTTCTTTACTGGACTTGCGCCCCCTCCCTTGCTTTCCTCTTTCTTTTCCTCAGCCCCTCATTTCCCTCTCTGTGCCCTTGTTTACATTGATTTGGCTATCCTTCTTTTTTTAATAGTCTTTCTCATTTTGTACTTGTCCATACTTTTGTTGCTCTCTTTTGGTAGTTTTATGATACCCCTCTTGGGTTTTCACATTCCCTTTCAAATTTAATCCCCACAGTGTGAGCTGACTGGGGAAGAGCACCTTACCTGTCATCTTCATTGTGTGACCTTACCACCCCTTTCTTATTGTAAGAGATGTTCTTTCTTGCTTGTTAATAGCATTTATATTACCCTTTTAGTTGTGCCTTTGTGAACACAGGAATTGTGTGTCTAATATGTAAGTTATTACCTCCCCATGTATACCTATGAGTAATTGCATGTCATTCCACATCATCAGAACCCTCAGCAATGTCCCTTCCTCTCGCTGGGCGTCACCCACGGACACACCCGCCTAATCCCCTGTCTCCATATCCAGGGCCCACTATGCACTGACCCCAGCACTATTGCCGAACATATGGCACAATATTATGCACACCATTTTGCGACTGCAGTCTATCATTCTGAATTCTGCACTCTTAAAGAACAGATTGAACGTAGTCTTCTGTCATTTTGCACGCACCACCAGGAACCATACAACACCCCATTCAATAAGTGGAAGTTCCAAAGTGCTCTTGATGCGTGTCCTGATACCTCCCCAGCACCAGATCGCATTGACAGTCAGTTCCTCCACCACCTATCAGTGGACTCTAAGAACCAGCTTCTCACCCTGCTCAATCGTCTGTGGTTTGAGCGTGTTTTCCTGTCCCAATGGCGGGATAGCATCATCATCCCTGTGATGAAGCCTGGGGCAAATCTGGAGGCGGCTGATAGTTATTGACCAATTAGCCCCACCAACATTCCATGTAAGCTCCTTGAACATATGGTGAGTCAGAGGCTCATGTGGATCCTCGATCATCAGGGACTCTTGACCCCACAATGAGGGGGGGGGGGGGCTTCTGTCAGGGCTGCTCCGGTATCGATAATTTTGTGTTGCTGTAGTCGGCCATCCATACAGCCTTCACCCACCGCAAACATCTGGTTACCGTCTTCATTGAGTTCTGGAAGGTGTAAGACACTACCTGGTGCCACCATATACTGTCCACACTGTACGAATGGGGCATACGGGGTCCGTTTCGTATACAGGGTTCATACACCTTGAAAAGTCCTTATTTCAACAACTAAACTTTAAGGGCCTTTAAAAACTCCTTTTTTGATCATGCCCTAAAAATGACTTGTTCGAAATGTAATTTCACATATCATAATTTTATTTTATTACTTTTGAAAAAGAGAATTTGGTACAGGATTTTTAAGTCCCTATTACACGACGATCTGCGGTGACACCACCTAGCAGAAGAACAAGCAAAACTATTATTTTTGGCAGATGCATTACCCGCACCCTGGTATAGAGACCTATTCTACAGCAAATCCGCGCAGTAGGCAGCGCTGACTCGCACATGCGCAGAAGGTGGAAATGCAGTACGCTTTCAGCTTGTTAATTGTAAACAGTTTAGGTTATTTGTTTACTGTTGCTGATGTCTGTGGACACCCATTCATCTTCCAAGCTTTATATGGGAGATTTTTCTAATTTTTCAGTCATGAAATTTTCACAAATGCAGCAATTAAACTAAAGCAGTATTTTTTGCCAATAGACTTTCCTTTATTTGTACAGGCTGTTAATGAAATGCATTCTTCACATTGACTGCTTTCTGTTGTAGAAATAAACTAACCGAGCAAGTACCAAGTGCCTTAATTCAGATGTATAGTGAGGAAATATATTTGTATTATTCTCACTACCCGCCGTATGACAATAAAATATGACGGCAAACATGATTGTTTACTTTCACATGTAAACTTGCGATATGCACATGTAGTGGTCAATCTTTTGATTTATTTCAGTATGTGAAGAAAAAGTAACAGGCAATAGTAAGTGAGAGATTTCGATCACAAAATGGACAAGAAGATAGTATTCTTATTATTTGTGGTTGGGTGAAAGCTTTCTATATAACTGTCACTTTAGTGAATGCCTTCGTTTATCATCGACAACAGCTTTCTAAAACAATCCATGACCATTCTCAGGAAGTTCAGATATTCCAAATGATCATCAGGTGTCAATTCCTACATTAATCAGAAATATCAGTGCCTGTGTTCGCCCCTTCTTTCCAACCAGGGTTGAACCCAACAACCTCTCGGTTTTCATCATCATCCTCTCCTAATATTAGATATTACAGACTGTGTAAGACACAACTGTGCCTTTGACGTGCAAATCGTTGTATAAATGTAAATTTAGATTAATATCATGCTTTTTGAAACAAGCATCGTAATAATAAATCTGACAGTTGAGCTCACAATTCGGAACAGCAATATCGGAACATAATTCGTTGTTAGGTACACAAGAAGACAAAAATTACATAATAAAAACGATGAAACATGGTTACTTAATAAAGAGGTACCTCATGGTCTAAGTAAGTTTAAGTTGAACGAACAATATTAGAAGATCAATTAATACAATTAAAGAATCCCTGAGACGGATTTACGTCTCTAATATGTCAAAGACATTATTAATAGATCTATTATTAATAGACTATTCCGAGGTGCCTTAATCGTTAGTGGTGTGGTAGTCTAATGGTTAAGACGTCTGCCTAGTAAGCATGGAGGTCTGGGTTCGATTCCCGGCCGCACCACAAATTTTAATTCAATGCTTCAGATCTATTAATAATGTCTTTGACATATTAGAGACGTAAATCGGTCTCAGGGATTCTTTAATTGTATTAATTGATATTTATATCACCGTAACAGGATTGTTCCACCATGTCCATTGCTAAGGTGCTATTCCGCTGCATGGAGAGCCTTGGCAGTAGTGGCAATTATCTTTGGAACAAAGAAGCTGAATTAAAGTTTGTGTTGTGGAGGGAAATCGTACATAGACTATTCCGAGGTGCCTTAATCGTTAGTGGTGTGGTAGTCTAACGGTTAAGACGTCTGTCTAGTAAGCATGGAGGTCTGGGTTTGATTCCCGGCCGCACCACAAATTTTAATTCAATGCTTCAGATCTATTAATAATGTCTTTGAAATATTAGAAGAAATCAGTCAGTGCCCCTTAAAGAGTTTCCCATACTGTATTGCAGTGTGCATGCACATATTCATGCCAGGATTATGGACATAGATATTAAGTACATTTCACATACTGTGGACACATTTTTGAGAAAAAAAAATGACTCATTGCTTAATTTGATGGCTTCAGTTTTTAATTGTTAGGGCATCTCCATAGATTCCAACTTCCTTCGTTTCAACCTCGAAACAAGAGTTGTTGGTACATACTGACTTAAGTAGACATGACTAGCCTGTGCTTTTATGGGTTAAGATCGTCCTGTGTATGATTAATTTAGTTTTTTAGTTTGTTAATTATTCCGGGCAGTCAGTGTGTTTTTAATATATTATGGCCTACAAAAGAATACAGAATGTGGATAAAGCCACTTTATCGCAAGACAAAAGCAATATGTGTTTTGTGTAACAAAGAGCTAAACATCAGAGACATGCGTAAAAGTACTCTAAAGGTGTAAAATAGGTGTACTTTTAAATATTAAATACAAACACATAGGCCCTTGTGGCTAACCCTGCCATTTACAGTTTACACCATACATTTTTTTGTATTTTTATTTATTTATTTATTATTATTCCTAGCTTAAATCCGTTGCTCCGCTCGCTCTTGGTCCTCAAGTTGCCTGTTGTCAGGTTGTAAAGGTGATTCAACGTTCGCCATTGCTGCCCTCTTGTCCCTCCTTTGTGAAAGTCTTATCTCGTGCTGTTCTTAATTTTCGTTTGATCTTGATGTTTTAATACGTTTTGCTCCAACAGTGTTTCTTGATAATGACATTTTCCTTTTTCGAGGCATGTTGTCTGAATGTGATCTATTAAAAGTAGATGTACTGTTGTAATATGTGTAAAGTAATGCAATGTACATTTATCTACGAAGTTTAAATAACAGTTAAATTAATGCAATTAATTTCACTCATTTTTGAGGAAATGTCGCTGATAAAGCGAATGGAAAAATATTCCTATCTTATTGCAGAAGTCTATGGACTTACCGTTTATCAGGAAAGTAAGTAGTGCAGATCAAATCACACATAAAAATGCACTCATTTCGAAGAATCCAATCACGAAATTCAACAATAATGATTGTAATAATATCACAGATCGATCACTTGATGTAATGCATGAAATGTCAAATCGATTTTTTAAAGAAATAGACGAAGATTACTCACCAGGCGAAGGAGCACAGGTGTGACAGCATCACAAATAAATAAATGAATACACACACAATCGCAAGCTTTTGCAACCCAGTTGCGTCTTCAGGCAGTAGGGAAGGAGAGGGAAAAGGAAATGATGAGGGTTTTAAGGAAGGGGGTAAGGAGCCATTCCAATCCCGGGAGAGGAAAGACTTACCTTGGGGGAAAAAATGGAGGGTAAACAAATGCACACATGCCCACACATTCACACAGACACAAGTACACCTAGGCAGACATACTGTAGAAAGCAAAGAAGTTAAGTTATAACTTAACTTCTTTGCTTTCTACAGTATGTCTGCCTAGGTGTACTTGTGTCCTTGTGAATGTGTGGGCATGTGTGCATTTGTTTACCCTCCATTTTTTCCCCCAAGGTAAGTCTTTCCTCTCCCGGGATTGGAATGGCTCCTTACCCCCTTCCTTAAAACCCTCATCATCTCCTTTTCCCTCTCCTTCCTTACTGCCTGAAGACGCAACTGGGTTGCGAAAGCTTGCGATTGTGTGTGTATTTATTTATTTATTTGTGATGCTGTCACACCTGTGCTCCTTTGCCTGGTGAGTAATCTTCGTCTATTTTTTTATATTTTATTTTTCCTGCTAGGAATTTTTCGACTTAATATTCATATCATCGATTTTTTAAAGAGATGTATTAAAGAAATTTCTTTTTTACTGCTTTATTTATTTAGTCTTATATTTCGTTATCCATATGCTGCTCCTTACAGAGAAAGAGCTGAAGACATTGTAGCACGCATAGACCAAAGATATGGTCTATGGCATAACGTTTCGCTGTATGTAACCTCCTTGCTATAGAGTTGCAAACGTCATCGCTGGCCTTCAGTCCGAATTTTTTTATAATCTGACGACTTTCAACCACCATATCTTCCGCCCCCTTATAGATAATGGCACGGAACTGCTCTGGTGTACAATGGGAGACTTCGAACAACAATTACACACAGACCATTCATTTACGTTCTGTAGTTTCTGCTGCAGCGCAAAATATTACCACACACACATGTAGAATTTTATATACACCGATAACTTTCCATCCCAATATACTCCACCCTTTTATCATTATCGACCCTCAAGCAACAATGCAACCAATAAAAACCTTTTCAGAGAGTAAATATAATTTTCTAAGGGTGATTATTGTTCCACATTTCGCGTTTTATTCTTCAAATTACTAAATATCTATCAGATCGCTATAAAACCGTGCCTAAAACATTCCTCAGGTATAAATTAGTCACTGTACAAATATTTAAGTATCTGGGTCTTGTCGTTCTGACCTAATAAGCTTATACTGAACAAACATTCACATTAATATATATAGATAAATAGATATCCGATCGCCATAAAACTGTGCCTAAAGCCTTCCCCGGGTAGACATTAGTAACTGTACAAATTTTTAGCTCTTTACGTCTTGTGGTTCAGACGTGATATACGTACACCGAACAAACATTAACATTTATAGATATAGATTATTATTATTATTATAGGGAAAAAACACACCAGTATGTGTAAAAATTAATTTGTTAAAGCCTACTGTTAATGACATTGCAGTTGTTTTATAGTTTGAAGTTTTTATATACGCTGTGTATACTTATAAGCAGTGACTCCTTAAAAACTCCTTAAATTTTTTCCAAAAAAGGGTAAAAACGCTGCTGTATTCATACAGAACTTACTCGCTTTGCATTCTTTTCGTGATCGAGTTGGTACCTGTCTCAGCTCACCTCATTATCAGGAAAACAGTGTCCCACAGGGTTCTGTTCTTAGTGTCCCTTTATTTTTAGTCACAATTAATGATCTTGCTTCGGCTTTGGGGTCATCGGTTTCCACGTCCTTGTATGCCAATGACTTGTGCATGTATTTTAGTTCCACTAGCATCGGTGAACCTGAACGGCGGTTGCAGCTAGCAATTCGAAAGGCACAGTCGTGGGCATTTGCACACAGTTTTCTGCATTGAAAACCCGGGTTATGTGTTTCTGTCAATGTTGGGCGGTACACCGAGAACGTAAACTGTATGTGGATGATGACCTGCTACATGTCGCAGAGACACACCATTTTTTTGGGCATGCTGTTTGATGACCACCTCACTTGGGTGCCACATCTCTGGCAGCTCAAACAAAAGTGTTGGCGTCACCTGAAAGTCCTACGTTGTCTTAGCCACACTGTTTGGGGATCTGCATGCCCAACGCTCCTGCAGCTCTATATGGCCCTTATTCAGTCATGCATTTACTATGGATGCATAGTTTATGATTTGGCTACGCCTTCAGTATTGCAGGCATTGGCCCCAATTTTACATTGTGGTGTGTGTTTGGCAAAGGTTGCTTTTTGCACGAGCTCTGTGACAAGCCTCATAGTCGTACTGGGGTCCACCCCCTGCGATTCCATTGGCAACAGCTATTAGTTTCTTATGTTGCCAATGTTCAGGCCTCACCCCACCACCCTTTCTGCCAGCTCCTTTTTCCAGATCCTGCACTCCCTATCCCTCCACGATAGCCCAGGTCGGGTTACTTGACTGCAGTCCGTGTACGTTCCCTTCTTTCGTCCCTCGAATCCCATCCACTGCCAGCTCCTTTCCAGTATTCCTTTCAAACAACACCCCCTTGGTCCATTCCTTGTTTGCAGCTTTGTCTGGATCTGTCCCGTGCCTTGAGGGACTCCGTTTCCCCAGTATGTCTCCGTCACCAGTTTCTGCAACTCCTTGATTCATTCTGTGGTGCCAAAGCTATTTACACTGATGGTTCCTTAGCAGACGGTCATGCTGGGTATGCATAGCTTCATGACGACCGTGTTGAACGGCATTCTTTGCTGTATGAGAGTAGCATCTTTACCGCAAAGCTGGTCGCCATTCTAAGGGCTCTGAAACACCTCAAACCCTGCCCCAGGGGTCATTTGTCATCTGTAGTGACTCTGTGAGTGGCTAGCAGGAAATCGATCAGTGTTTCTCTTGCAACCCATTAGTGTGGTCGATCCAGGTTGCTGTTTACTCTCTCAACAGATCTGGCCAATCTATGGCCTTTGTGTGGAGCCCAGGCCACATCGGCATACCAGGGATGAACATGTCAATCAGTTGGTTGAGTTGGCCACTACAGCACCACTTCTGGAGTTAGGCTTATTGGAATCGGACCTTAAGTTGGCTTTGCACGGGAAGGTATGTGAGGTTTGGAGCACTAAATGGGCTACCATGGGTGTGCAGAATAATCTTTACACAGTCAAGCTATCCACGGCTCTGTGGAAATCTTCCCTGCAGGCCATACGTCAAGGATCAGTTGTGCTATGCCGCATCTGCATTGAGCATACATGCCTGACCCACGGGTATCTCCTTCGTCATGAGGCTCCGCCCATGTGTTGGTGTGGAGCAACACCGACAGTAGTCCATCTTCAGATGGACTGTCCACTTTTAGCCCCCTTGTGCCAGTCTTTTAATATACCAGGCGCGCTACCCCTAGTTTTAGGTGAGGATGCCTCCATGGCTAACTCAGTTTTATGTTTTATTTGCACAGCTGGTTTTTACAATTCCATGTAGTGGTGGGTGCAATAACCTGCTATCTCAGGTCCTCACCTATCCAGTGGTTTTAAAGCCATTTTAAGACTTTTATGTGAAATGCCTTGGGTTTTTTAGTGTGTGCAGCATGACTGGCTCATCCTGTATTATCTTTGTGATCAGCCAGCCATGGAATTCTGCTGTCCAGATTTTAGCTTAGTTCTTGACTTGATTTTTGACTTTCTTTTGTGTTGTTCATTGTTAGTCTGTCCCTTTTGTGAGTTTCCATTCTCTATGTTTATTTTTTACCTTCTGACGGTGAACTCTTAGCTAGGAACAGGGAACTGATGACCTAGATGTTAATAACAACCACCACCACCTCCCTCCTGGATGAGGCTGTCTCTTTCACTGACCTCACTGCCTTGATCACCTAATTTCCACCACCTTCTGTGGGGTGTTGCCCTGACTTTGGGCCATGGTAGGGACATTGAAACTCTGCTGGCACAGCAGGACATTTGCCTTTTGGACACCAGTGCTCTCTCACATTTTAGCGTTGTGTATGGTACGTACTCTGCCATTGACGTGTCTGTATGTAGCCCAAGCTTTCTCCAGTTGGAGGGTCCATAATGACCTTTGCAGTAGTGATCCTTTTCCCATCTTATTGTTTGTCCTGCAATTTCAACCTGCAGACCACCTGCCCCGATGATCTCTCCATAGTGCTGATTGGCAGGCTTACATCTCAGTTGCTGTGGTTTCTATTCTATTGCCAGCCAATGCGGAATTGGTGGCTCAACCGGAAATTGCTGCCACAGTCTCCTCTGCTGATGCAACTGTTGCAATCACTACTGGCACCTCTCAGCATAAATCCCTACATTGGTGGACTCCAGAGATTGCCGAGGCCATCCGGGATCATCGATGGGCGCTCCAGCACCATCGGCGCAACCCTTCCACAGAGCACTCGATTGCTTTTAAAAGGCCGTGAGCCCAAAATTGATGATTCATCCAACAGAGTAAGCAGGATTGTTGGGAGAGGTATATAGCCTCTATTGAATCTCGCACTTTTGCATATCAGGTGTGGTCCCAAGTTTGGCTCCTTTTTGGGTACTATCCTCTGGGAGGAATTCCCTGATTTTACATCATGTTCTTCTCTGCAAAGACCCACATGTTCCCTTCTGAGCACATGCTGTGCCATTAAACTCATAACTCTGTGACAGCAGCTTACAGTGCGGACTTCTGTGCCCTCAAAGAGCAGGTTGATCGACAACAGTTATCTTTATGGCTGCTGACAGATAACATGCAGTGCCTCACTTAGGGAGTGGGAGTTCCAAAGTGCTCTTGCTGCTTGCCCCGATACCTCCCCAGGACCAGACCACATCAACAGCCAGATCCTCTATCACCTGTCAGTGGACTTTCAACACCAACTTTTCGCCCTGTTCAATCATCTCTGGGTCGAGGGTGTTTTCCTGTCTTAATGGCGGGATAGCATCATCATCCTGGTGATGAAATCTGGTGCTGATCCGCAGATAGCTGATAGTTATGGCCCAATTAACCTCACAAGTGTTCTGTTCATGTTCTTTGAACATTTGGTGAGTCGGCAGCTCGTGTGGATTCTTGAAGACTGTGGACTCGTTGTCCCACAACAGGTCAGCATCCGCAAGGCTGTTCAGCCATTGAGAATCTTGTATTGTTGGAGTTAGCTATCCTCACTGCTTTCACCAGCTGTGAGCATCTGGTTGTGGTCTTTTTTGATCTTTGAAAGGTGTTTGATACCAGCTGGTGCCATCATATTTGTTCAACACTTTATGAATGGGGTTTACGGGTTCACTTCCAATCTTCATACTCAACTTCCTGTCGCTCCCCCCTTTCCAGGTTCAGGGTAGCACCTCTCTCTGCTCCAATCATGTCTAGGAGAATGGTGTCTTGCAGTGCTTAGTTCATTAGTGTTCCCCTATTTTTATCGGTATTGCTGCAGCAGTGGAGTCATTGGTTGTGTAATCCCTATTTGATGATGAATTTTGCATCCATTTCAGTTCCACTAGCATTGGTGTTACTGAACGGCGGCTGCACAGAGTCATTAGAAGGGCTCAGTCATGGGCTTTTCCCCATGTTTTCCAATTATAGGGCTTTAAGACCCTATTAATGCCCTTCTACCACTATCGGCCGCTTCACCTCGATCAAGAGCTTTACCCGACTGATACACTTCTCTGTTTAAGTGACACATTGCTTCCTAGGCATGCTCTTTGATGCCCTGCTCATTTGGATCCCACACCATCGTCAGCTCTGACAAGAGTTGGCACTATATAAATATTCTTTGCTCTCTCAGCAACACTATTTGAGGAGTCGCCCATCCAACTCTTTCGAGGCTCTACAAGACTTTCATTCAATCACACCTGAACTATTCTTCAACCGCCCCATCTGTGTTGGAGGTCTTGGACCCAGCCCTTCACAGAGGCGTCCATTTAGGGGGGCTTTGCGCACAAGTCCAGTGGCAAACCTCCTTGCTGAAGCTGGGGTTCCCCTTCTTCCTCCCCCTTCCCCCCCTGCAGTTCTGTTGGCAATCAGAGATTAGCCTCGTATGTTCCACATGTTAATAGTCTTGCCTTACCACCCGAATAGCAGGCTGATTTCCCCCAGCTGCTGCAGTCCCCTCCCAAGACAACGGCCGAGGTTGGGTCTCCCAATCGTGGTTCATGTTAGTTTCCTTCTTTTGTTGCTTTAGTCACTTCCCATCACTCCAACTTTTTACTACCCTTTCCGTACCCTGCTTGGTTCATTCCTCATCTGCAGCTTCGGTCAGACTTGTTCCCTAGTCAATGGCTATGATGGGTATGCCTAAGCCAATGGTCAACATGTTGAATAGCATTCATTGCCGTGTTTGAGTAGCATTTTTACTGTGAAACAGATCGCTATTTGTCGGGCTCTTGAACATAGCAGAGCCTGCTACAGCGAGTCAATAGTTATTTATTGTGGCCTCATCAATGGCTTGCAAGCCCTTGACCAGTGCTTTCAGAAACACCCTTTGTGTGCTCAATTGAAGACTGTGTTTCCAGTTTTGGCAAGTCTGGCCGCTTCATGTGTTTCGTTTGGACCCTGGGTCACATTGGCATTTCAGGTAATGAACACATTGATCAGCTGATTAATTTGACTACTACCTGAAGCCCCTTGAGATGTTGTTCTTCAGAAGAAAGATCTCTGACTGGATTTACATCAGAAGGTACTTGGGCTTTGGAATCCTGAGTGGGCTGACTCGATTGCCCCAAACAAGCTCTGTGCAATGACGATCTCTACGGCCGCATAGAAGTCATCACTGAGGGGCTCTCATAGGGAGTCAGTTATCCTTTGTTGTCTGCGTATTGGTCACATATGGATGATGCATGGTCACCTTTTTCATCTTTCAAACTGCCAGCTGTGCATCCTTTTGTACTATGAGATGATGGCTCTGTGCCTGGCCGTGTTTTATGTTTTATTCATGCAGCTGGTTTATATTGTTCTGTTTAGTTGTGCATCCATTACCCGTATCACTCAGGCTCCCACCCCTCCAGACATTTTAACTGGTCATGTTTATGGTGTATGTTCTGATTTTCTTGTTTTAGCTGGAGGGTTTTGTTTGTGCAGTGTGTCTGGCTCAGCTTTTATTATCTTTATACTCAGCCAACCACGATCTTCTGCTGTCAAGTTTTCTTTCAGTCATTACTTAGTCTCTTTCTTAGTGTTTTCTTCTTTTGTGTTGAAGATGTAATGTTCATTGTCACTCTGTTCACCTTGTAGGTTTATCCTCTTGGTGTTGAGTGCCAAATTTTATTTCTTTTCCGTATTTGACAGTGGCAACTTAGCTACGAACAGGAGAATTACAACCTAGTAGTTTAGTCCCCTTAACCACCCCACAACAACAACAGCAGCAGCAGCAGATGATACCTTGTCAACTTGATTGAATTATCCAATCTGTAAATGTGTTTCTCCTTAACAATGTGGCTTTAGGAAGGGACACTGTCTGATGATTTGCTTCAGCTGGAAACTGCAGTTCGGTGGGTCTTTCTCAGCACCACTATCTTGTCACCGTTTTCTTTCATCTTCTCCATGAGGCCTGCAACATAACACCATTGTATCTTACACTCCCTGAATGCCATCTTTGTGGGCCCCTCCTTTTTTTGCTTTATTAATTCTTGTTCTGGCAGTTGTTTAGAGTGAAAGTTAATACTATTCCAAGCACCTCATGAACCCAGGACCACAGAATTTTTTATTCTCATCCCTATTAATGGTATTCATCTCTAATAACAGCCTTGCTGGACCATTGAAGACCTTCACTCTATAAACTCCTGGTTTTAAATTATCTCTCCTTAAATCACTACTGGTGCATTTGTCAACATGCTGTGATCCATCTCAACCAAGCAAGAGCTGTACTTTGATGCCTAATGCCTGCCCATGAACCCCAGTTCTGTTTCTTGGGTGCTCTTTGTGACAGCAAGCTTATTCGTTTGCCTGATACCCACATTTTAAAAATAGTCAGTCTATGTAACCTCAGTGTAATCATCTTCCTTGCCCACATTTCTTGGGACACAGTACATTAGACATTATCTCATAATATTTCATTAAAACAACTGTCCAACATCCTCAGGTGTTGTTTTTCCTTCTGGTCACTTAAGCAAGGCATGACTGGTGGTAATTGTGTGGCGGTGTCTCGGAATTTGAAAGGTAGAATGTAGGAAGCAGATATGAGTGAGTGTTCATTCTGAGTTGGGTAGCAGGGCACTCATAGTGTCCCCTGCTGGGAGCCGAGGAGACATCTTCCGCACTTGTGGCGTAGGCAATGACTGTGCTGCATCTCATCATATATTTGTTCTCTTTTCTTCTCCTTTAATCTGATGGCAGCCAGTACTGGATTTCAGGCATTGCTTAGTTGAAAGCCTGCATCCCTGTTAATTATATCATCCTCTGTTTGGATATATGTGGCCTCCTTAATAACACTGTCTCAAAATGATGATGCTGAAGACAGAACTACAATTTTCTCATATAGCTTCCAATGCCCTGAGCTCAAACAACACTCCACTACTGCTGATTTTCCAGGTTGCCCCAGGTGTGTATAACATTGGTGTTCAACACAACATTCTTGCACAATGTAGCATGTCTGTTCAATTTAAGATTTCTCACATTGACATGGGATTTAATATATACCATGCTTACTAAGGCCAATATCTCTTTAGCCTGAACACAAGATTCCTCAATTTTGCTGGTGGACAGAAAAAAAACACTTTGTCATGCCTCCTCAGGATTCTTTCAATTGTTACTTACATGCCACCAAAATATGGCTAGAACACTGTCACAGTGGGTGTGTCTGAATCTTTATTGACATCACTACTTTGAAGTCACTTCAGTCAGAATGCATTACTTACTTGTTGGTCAGAATAGCCATTCTTTTGGAAAAGATCCTTGGATGTTGTAGCTCACCTGGTAGGCTGATGGCATCTGAAACCACACACACCCTGTGTACCAGAGAGCGTAAGACACGACTGTGTAGTGGCCTGCAAATATAGCTCTATGTGAGTTGGTTTATGGTAGACACTGTGTTCCAGAGTGCCATCCATTTTCTTCTGACCTTTACATCTAAAACAGGTAAACTGCCATCTTTTTCCACTTCCATAGTGAAATGCATATTTGCATGGAGTGAGTTCAAATGTTGAAGAAACAGAGGTAATGTCTCTACTCCATTGTGCCATATGATAAATGTAATGTCTGCGTACCACCAGAAGCAGAGTCTTCCATAAAATAGGTAGCCACTATAGTAAACTGTAGACTTCCCATGGTGACTCTGTACACTTGTTCAAAATACTGGTTGTTGAATAAGAAATACATTGAGGTAAGCACATGTTCAAATAGTTCCACAATGTCCTTCTCAAACTTGTTGCACTTCAGCTGTAATGAGTCCTACTGAAATACTACAACCTCCCACCGAGAGGAGATTGTTCTGGCCCGGCTTCGTATTGGCCACTGCCGTTATAGCCACCAGTATTTACTATATGGTGATCCTGCTCCCTTATGTGAGCACTGTGTTGAAGCTTTTACTGTGAACCACCTTTTAGTGCAATGTCCGTTTTTTAATCGTCTCCGTCATGATCTATGTTTACCATTTGAAATGTCTGATATTTTAGCTGATGACCCGCATTCTGTTAACAGAGTTTTACTTTTTATACATTGTGCAAATATCGCGAAAGCCATTTAAGTTCTAACCCCGGTTCGATTTCACTATGGTCAGTGTTGGGCGCTAATGACCTCAGCAGTCGTGCGCCCTAAAACAAAAAAAAAAAAAAAAAAAACAACAAAAAAAAAATACTACAACAAAGCTGACCAGAAAATTTGATGTTTGTAATGTAAGCAATTTCAGGCACCCTATGAAATCTTCCAAATTCCAGCTTTTATCATCACATTTGCCTATTAGAGGTTCCAACAGAGGGGCAAGATCTTTAACTAGGAAATCAGGTAGGTACCCCAATGTTGTTCACTATTGGATGAAGAGGAGTCATATCCTTGTGAATCTTTGGTAGGCAATAAAGTCTTGGGAGAACTGCAGCCTGTTGCTACAGGCTGTTGATAACGTTCGCCAGAATAGAGCTTCTCTTGAGGAGGTATAAAGTTCTCCTTTAAATCTTGCCAGTTGGATCCTCTTTTAGTGTGAGATATGCAGGGTCATTCAGCAGTACTTCTATTGTGCTGTTATACTCAGTTCTTGAGAGGAGGATGGTGGTGTTTCCTTTGTTGGCAGGCGGGTAAAGTAATGATGTCTTTGTTTGCTTTCAAGTCACACAGAGTCTTTCTTTCTATAGAATTGATGTGAATTTACTTTTTGGTGGGACTTTTGTTAAAATTCGACAGGTGTTACTTCTAATCTCTTCTGCAGTGGCACTCGAGAGTTTCAAGATTGCTTGTTCTATTGCAGGTATCATGTTTTGGATTAGAGCTGTTCCTGGTGTTGGCAGAAAATTCAATCCTTTCTCTAGCAGTCTTATATTGGATAGACATGCTGTACTGTGCAAGGAAGTGTTTGAACAGCAATGTCATATTCGCTTGTTGCAACCTGAGCATTGTTTAGGCACAGGACATTGCTGCTTTACGAGAAAACTGAAGTTCTCTCCTCAGCCTCATCATTTCGAGACAGTGTTTTTGAGAAGGCCACATATATCCACATGGAATTCACAGTATTCACACTTTTCCATGGTCACTGAGTGAAGGAAGCTGGGAGCGGAAGTTTGTATTTGGGTCGTAGCACATTGGCTGATACGACAACCCCGCCCCGTTTGTGCAGTGCAGCAGGCTCCTACCTTATAGCTAACAGCTTTTAAAACAAATGGCTTAATGTTTTGTAGAAGGGGCACAAACTTAAAGCATAGCTTTAATGTGTAGCATACTTTAGCGTTTGAGTAGCTGAAAATAAACTTACTTGTACAAACAAAATTAAGAGCAAACAAGACCGCCAGAACACTATATCTGGACATTCGGTCAACAACTGCCCTATAATTTGGTACTTCTTCCATTTGAAGCTCATGAACTTTAATAATTTCCTCAGACAGGTAGCACTCCATTTACAGTCAATTTAATCTATTAAAATGGGCAGTGGTGTAGCAATGGATGGTACAATCTTCTTCCAGATATAAAATTCCTCAGTTGTGTCTCAGATTACCCATTTATTAAACTCATCTACTGATGTCTGAATTTCACAACTTCTTGGCCTAAGAAAAATAAAAGAAAAATGATTCTTTGAAAGTTGAACTGAATTCTCCACTCATACCCCAAAATGAAGTTCAGTTAAATTTCAAGTAAAAACAATGTGTAAATGTTGTGCTATAAAGTAATTTCAGAGTAAATGCAAACGTAGGCTTCCGCGGCAGTTGTCACTATCAATAAAATTCTTCTGGGTATTATACCGCGTCGTTATTTTGTAAACTTTGCCAACGTTTCGGCCACTATTGCAGGTGGCCGTCATCAGGGTCTGTGTCTGACTGCTGACTGTACGATCGCTTGGTGTTTATATACCAGTGGATGAAGGAGAGGAAGGGGGCGTAGGTTATCCTTTATTGGTGGTTATATTATTGCACGCCATTGGTGGAAAGGGGCGTTGCTGATTGGTGTTTTAATTGCTGGTTTTTTCATATGATTGGATGTTGTATTCTTCTCCCTTATTGGTCAAAAAGGACGTTTCCTATTGGCTTTTGCATTAGAACTTGCTATTGGTGGAATGGACCTGGGAGAACGGACAGCGGTTGCGGCGTGCCGCTGTTGACGTCGCCTGGCGCAGACGGCGGCGGGCCGGTGCTGAGTCAGCGGTATCCGAGCACCACAATCAGTGCGGGAAAAAGTTATCTTTCGGTGAGGCCCGCGTGCTGGCAAAACAACCTTTCTCAACGAGGAGGAAGATTAGAGAGGCTATAGAAATAGCGAAGCGTCCCGCCAATATGAACAGGGAGGATGGCTACAGGCTGCCGGCGTCTTGGCTGCCAGCAGTTGCAACGCTATGTGACGGCACTGCGCACGGAATGACTCGCGCAGGCGCCCCGGAGACCACAGCGGCCGCGAACACGCAGAGCACCGGCCCGCCGCCGTCTGCGCCAGGCGACGTCAACAGCGGCACGTCGCATCCGCTGTCCGTTCTCCCAGGTCCATTCCACCAATAGCGAGTTCTAATGCAAAAGCCAATAGGAAACGTCCTTTTTGACCAATAAGGGAGAAGAATACAACATCCAATCATATGAAAAAACCAGCCATTAAAACACCAATCAGCAACGCCCCTTTCCACCAATGGCGTGCAATAATATAACCACCAATAAAGGGTAACCTACGCCCCTTTCCTCTCCTTCATCCGCTGGTATATAAACACCAAGTGATCGTACAGTCAGCAGTCAGACACAGACCCTGATAAAGGCTACCTGCAATAGTGGCCGAAACGTCGGCAAAGTTTACAAAATGACAACGCGGTATAATACCCAGAAGAATTTTATTGATAATTTCAGAGTATTTTACAGGCACAATACACATAATGTAATTTTGGTCTACTTTCTGTGTGTTGAAAACAGAGGGAGCGACAGGATAGATGGAATTCATACTTTCACTCCCTGACATCATCTCACAAAACTACAAGCTACAGTGCTGCGAAGAAACTTGCATGATAGCTTCAACTATTGGACAAAATATATCTGTATTTGATGCATAAAATTTGATAAGAACTAAGCTCTCTGTGGCTTTATCTACATCTCACAGTAAAATAATATTAGAGTAAACCTCTCAACTACATCATAAGAAGTAGAATGGTTAAAATGGAAGTTTTTAAATAGAAGTATTAAATTGGTTACCGGTAATGGATAATATTGACTGAATAATTCTGTTTATTGTGAAGGAAACTACTTTTGAACTTTATACATATTATGCAACAAATAAATAAATATATTTGACAAATATTTGAAACTTAATGCTTCTTGCCAGAAGAAGCGGGTGATTCACCAGGATGAGTTCTTATAAAATTTCTTAACCCTTTTAGACTGGACTCGTTGTTGCCTGTATGTGTCAGCACTTTTTTGAGAGGTATAAGTGGGTGTAGTAGTGGTTTCTGCATCTTTTCCCTATCACAGCACGGAATAACATTTGTTAAAAGTTTCCTCGCACCACTCTGAATAACAGCACTCCTTTCTCTCACAGGAGTAGTCGAGGTTGAGTTGAAGGACCAGGTACGATCTTATCAATCATTTTCATGAATAAGAGAATAACTCTACAATGGACAAATGAGACACGAATCGACAATACACAATGGCTATGGCGCATAACTCTGTTAAATCATCAAGGTTGGTAGAGAGCATAAACATTCTAGAGCTAATAGAAAGTACTGAATCTGAAATTAGTATAGGTACCAAAGACTGACTAAAGCCGGAGATAAGTTCATCTGAAATTTTTACCAGGGGGCAAATGATGTTCAGAAAGGATAGATTGAATAAAACAGGTGGTGACGCATTTATTGCTGTCACAAGCTGTTTATCTTGTAGCATAATTGTAGTAGGTAGCTCCTGTGAATTGATATGGGTAGAGTTTATACCTGACAACAAGAATAAATTAATAAATGGCTCTTTTTACTGACCCACTGACTCAGGTGATTAGATTGCAGAAATGTTCAAAGAAAGCTTGGACCTTCGACCATAGATATAGGTAGACTGGGCATGCTGTACTGAGGCTAGCGCTCGACGTGGCTCCAACATAAGTCACGTGTTTGTTGGCAGAGCGTCGGCGGCAATTCAAATCAGCACTTGGTCTTCCGGTATTTGTAACCTGTTTTACCCAGATTTCTTAATAGAATACTGTATATCCGGCCGAAAACTCTTTTTCTTTTATGAAAAGTTAAGTGAGAGGCATATGCATATCTGACCTGAGTCTGTTGCCATTGTAGTGACAAATGCTAACAAATATATCAGATATCACTCGTGTGGGCATCGAGCTGAAAATACGAGATAGACCATTAATTAACCGAAATTGCACTGAAGTTCTTAAAGAAACCAAAAACAATAGATGCGCGATCTTTTAGCCATGGACACTTAGAAAACAAACGATTGATATATGGCAATTGTCCACGAAAAGAAAAAAATGCAAACAAGAATGGAAGTTAAGCATTGTGATAAACATCGTTAAAAACGCGAAACTGAATTCCGTGAATCAATGCAAAAACTACACATAAACTGAAAACCTTTAAGTTGAGAACTCCAAAAGCAAACTGCTTACAGTTTCAGGCAACCTTAGTTGTGGATTTATAAATAAATTAAAATGCCCTTACTAGGCAAATTTTAGTAGTAACATACCACAAAACATTCCGCTTTCTGGAGTAAAATGCAGTAAGGACATAGAATTAATCATAACGTTTAAGATGTTCTAATTACTTTTGCAATGTTAAACTGTCTTTCATATACTTTGTTAATAACATTCATGTACAACATTGTTTCTGCATAAAGCACATGGAGGGCAGTTTACATTAGTTATGGAAGAAAGTTAATAAACTATTGACTACTTCTGGAGATAGCCTTTCTGTGGAGAAACTGAAAGAGCACAGTAGTTTCCATCAGGTAATATGTTAGTATAATTTTGACAATACATTACCAAAGCTATTTGAAGGGGCCCCTCTCCTCTTCTAATATTGCAAAGCTATGATGAATTTCATTCAGCCTAAGAGCTATGTCACAGGCATGGGCACCCATAGCTCTCAGGAAAAGGAGAACATTGTTTAGACAAATGGTTTTCTTTTTTTAAAAAAGGGTTTAAAACTCTTTATTTTAGTAAACATTCTAAGTTTTTTACTGAGTCAGAACAGGGCTTGTTTTATAGCTACTAAAATTTGGCATTTGTAGATAAATGGCAACAGGCAAAGAAGAATAAAGGGAAAAGAAAGCCTTGTAGACAATGCAGCATATACAAACAAGAGATAAGAACTAACAGACATGTAGTCACATCAAATGGCCTAAATATAAACACCCTCCGTTTTTAAAAATTAATAGCTCTTGACTTTTCAAGAATTATTTCTGTTTTACACAATAATACAGCATATTCTCTTCTTTTTATAGATCTCATTTCCAAGGGTGAATTGAGTGAGGAGCATGAAGAACAGACCCTCCAATTTTGAAACATATGTATTCTAACTAGCCATTGAGGCTTAGCAGAAGGTTTGAGGAAAATACACAACTGTCCACTTCTGGCAGAGCAGAATAATACATAAAAAAGGGCACCTTCAACTCCAAATATCATAAAGATACTTACTTCATCTCTTTCAAAGACCATATAACAGAGTACTAGCAATTACAGATCACATTCAACAAGGGAAACTTGTCTGCTCATTGCTCAAAATAAAGCACGTCCTAAAACACGTGGCATTCCTTTTTTTACCGATGGAATATGGGCTCTTATTTGGGAGAAAATACTGTAATGTCATTGGAGGAATCATAGTGCAAGTACTCTATTTTCATGAATTTCAGACCAGAAATAAAATTCCCTTTTAAGCAATTTTAATATGTACACAAATTAAGAAACACATGTTCATGTCACCAATTCAGTGTAGTACACCTATTGCTTAGAGACCGCCAGTTGTCAGTACATAAGACCAGTTCTGCTTCTTTATATTAATAACAGTACCATTGAACACAGCACCACTACCAGTACAATCTTTGCAGTTGATACTAGTATCGTTATTACTAGCAGAAATAAACATCAGATTAAAAAGCACATAAATGAAGGTTTAGACAAGTTGGATGATTGATTTGACAGAAATAATCTGATAGTAAACACTTTGAAAACACCTACCTGAACTTCTACCTGAGAGTCAAGGATTTTAAGCCCAATATGGAACTGCATGGCTCTGAAATATTTCCCATACCAGAAGCAAGATTTTAACGCTTGTGTATCCAGGATTAGTTAAAAAGGCAAACACAAGTAAAGAGAATAGTAATCTGAATTAAGTGAGCTACACATTATGTATCCTCACATACTACAAATGCGTAGACGTTCACACTGCCTGCTGCCTATTCTGGGGAAAGTATACATGTAGCTCAGACATTGTTCTCAACTCACACACAGGAGAGATCTGCGAGAGTAATGGAAAGAGCAAAATCAACTGACGGTGCAGACCTCTCTTCCAAAAACATTTTTTTTTCTACCTCTTGAAAACTTCTACATATTACAAGTATGTAATGTTGTACATGTAACATTAATTTCTACAAAAATATGAATGTCCATTATTGTGCATAAGACAAAATGAAACTATGTACAAAATGTGCATACTTCTGCCTTCAAAAACAAACCATTTAACCTAGGCATTCAGCAAGTCTGTCAAGAGAAATAAGATACAGGAAATCTGTCTTCATTGAGTAAGACTCCACAAACCACCTTATTCAACCATTGCTTTTAAGCTGTATCTGACTTTTGGAAAGAAACAACAGATTACAGGGATCTTTGTAAAAGAGATAAAAACTAATGTAAAATGTGTCAGTGAAGTTCTGTATTTATATAATTTACAACAATGCAAGTGTGGGTAAGAGTCTAGAGCAAGTTGCCAAAGTTGCTTAGTGATATTTATGTTGGTAATACCTACCATGAGTGGTGATAGGAGACTAAGGTTGTGGAACAGATGATTTGTGCAGCTGATACCAATGTGGAGTTCATTACTTTCCTTTTGAAGATAACACTGTGGCTATACAATGTGTGGTAGCAACACAGAATCACATGATTATTAGCAAAACATCGGAGGGAAGTCAAGCCAGTATTGTGGCTTCAGATTTCTTTACCAGTATTTCTCAACAGAATGCATGCTAACAATACTACTTTAGATGTTGCTTGTTTAAACATGACTTAGTGGTAAATTACTGTTTAAATAGTGTGCACATTTAGTTTTACAGCAGTTCCTTATCAGTGAACTTTGCAAACTTGAAAGAACGTTCGACATCTATATGTTATTCTTGTGTCCATAACAATAACATGTAATTATCGCAAATGGTTCAGTATTGCATTTCAGATCTATACTCCATTAATGACAGATGCTATGCACACTAGGAAATATACTATTGCATATTGGTAGTGACTAGTCAGAGAAAATGTCAAATGTTTGTAAAGCTTATGCGGCTTTGACTGTGGGGTCATCAGTCCCTAAACGTACAAGCTGCGGCTGACAGGAGTGGAATGGCCAGCTCTAAGGCACATGAGCTGCAGAGACTTAAAACCTCAAACATGGATTGTTCTGCATTGTAGGAACATCCGTCCCTTCTAAATATGTGTTTTCAAAACCTTGTCAAATTTTGACAAACAGACTGTCAGCGAATAATGTGAACAATACATTCTTGAATGTGAAAACTTATTTGAGGATTATTTAGCACGTAAATATTACAATAATTTATTATATCTATATATAGTTCATTTTTATCCCGACGTGAAACATAAAGATTTTTATAAGTGCAGTGAATAAGCAGGCATCGTGGCACTGTGCACACCAGAAGTAATGCAGTCTGCGTGACTCCTCAAATGTTCTGTAACACATTATTTTATTTAGTTTTTAGAGACTGGTATGTACACTCCACGAGTGTGAAAAGGGCCTGATGTCTTTCCAAAATTCAGCCAACCAACAGCAAATGACTAAGAAAAGCAATTGAATGGAATTGACAGTGCATTGAAAGGAGGGTATCGAATGAAAAAACCAGAGCAAACAACAGTAATGGAATGTAGACCAGGAAAGTCAGGTAATCCAGAGGGAAATGCAAAACAATATGATAAAGGTAGTAGATTAGTTAAGTTATTTATGTAGTAAAGTGATTTATGATGGCTGGAGTAGAGAAGATGTGAAATGCAGAATCCCAATGGGAAGAAAACAATTTTGACATAGTGTTGACATCGAGTAATAATGTATTAGGAAATGCTTTCTGAAAGCATTTGTCTCTTAGTAGCCTGGTATGGGAATGAAATGTGGACATTTAAGAGTTCAGACAATGAAATTTTAAACTACAGGAGAGAACTGAAGATTAAATGGGTTTTGTGAGTAAACATTACAGACGATGCAGATGAATACTGTAAGCTGGTTCAAAGAGATATTCAGATATCAAAAGGTGAGATCCGGGTAGTGTGGAGAGCTGCACTAAACCAGTCTTTGGACTGAAGGCCCTGAGAAAATATTTCCATTTGATCAATCTGTATTCTGTACATACTGTTTTTCTGGTAATTAATTTTGTATATCAATTGAAAAATTAAGTTAAACTAGTCTTTTCATTGTTTTGATCTTCGTAAAATACAAAGATCCACCTTGCAGTGATATACAATTTTATATGAAAAAATAACTAAATAAATAAATAAAAACACAAAATATCTAGTCTTAAAATAGAAGGAATTCTGACTTATTAAAAATTATTACATTGTAACAGCTTCATTATGTCTTCATTATTACAATTTATGAGCATTACAAAGCAGCATATTTGGGAACAATTGAATGTTAGTATAAGGTTACAGAAGTTTGTTGCTTCATCACTTATAAAACAGTGATTATTTCTTAAAATATTTCAGGTGATAGCCTCAACAAGATGTACATCGAAAATTCCAAGGTAAGTTTTCAATATTTACTATTAAGGTTATTGAGTAGTACAAATTTTTATTGCTCTAGGTGAAACTACTTGAAACAGGAAATCTCATAATTGTTCAATATTATATACAGGGTGTTACAAAAAGGTACGGCCAAAGTTTCAGGAAACATTGCTCACATACAAAGAAAGAAAATATGTTACGTGGACATGTGTCCGGACATGCTTAATTTCCATGTTAGAGCTCATTTTATTACTTCTCTTCAAATCACATTAATCATGGAATGGAAACACACAGCAGCAGAACTTACCAGCCTGACTTTAAATACTTTATTACAGGAAATGTACAAATGATGCCAGTTTTTCCTGCAAAACGGAACTTGATGTAAAAAAATTGCTGAACGTCAGTCGATTTAAGATTGGTGCTAACTAATGTAGGGATGGGTTATTGATGTGGCTCCCAGGCTGCATAGTATAGGCAGAGGGCTCTGCCTCTTAAAATGCATTCAATATCTAACTTTGCATTTAATTCAACACAAAAATTGTACCATACATGTAAATAGAAGAAAGATAGCAGTAGTTTACTAGAATTTCATAATTGTTCTAATTTCATGTCATCTTCATGTGCATTGAATTTTGAAACAAGTTTAATGAGACAAAGGAATTGTATCACAGTTTAGGTCAGTTTCACTTAATAAGAACAGAGACTGCATTCATTTGTCTTGCAAATAGATTGAGTATTTTTAATGCTTTTGCCTTTGTCCATATGTAATACGTAAACAACCCCTTTTCTTCAATGTCACACTCACCAAATTCATAAAAGGATCACCTCATGTATTCACTCCTCACATTCTATTTTTGTAACAAACTTGTGAAATTTTTCCATAATTTCTAGATCATACTCCAGTGCCCTAACTCACCTTAAAACTCCACGCATGCTCCACCACATCATGCTGTTATGATATATCTCATACCCGCCACCACGTCCTCAACAGAGATTTGCGCTGTTGGTGCTTTTGTGATGTGTTTACAAGATTAACAACATGTTGTCACATAATATGAGTGAAGTGGAGCTTTATAAAGACTTTCATGGGGTAAAATGCAAAGAAAGGCCAAGATAATACTGTCATGTGCTTGTAACATTCGTTTAAATTTAACCATACCCAAATTTTTCCCACTTCAGACTCTGGTTGTACCTGTTGTAATGCTTACCATTTTGTTCCAATGGAAGCCAATTTTTCCCACATGATATACTGCACATTCAAACACGCCCTGTGGTTCTTTCTTTAATTGATAATAAGTCAAGTTATTTCTCTGTGATTACGAAATGTTAATTCCCTAAGTAATGATGAATACTTCTCAAGTGTCATCTTTGTATTCTCATGCTGTTGCCAAGAAAACAAGTCTTCATGAATGTCCTCAGCTGTTCTGCAAGTTCATTGCTAATCATTGATTCTTAAACCTTTTCACACACTCCACAGATTTCAATTTCCATTTTGAATGGATAAATTGCAGTCAAATTTGCTGTTTTCTCTTTCTTTTCTTTTCTTTTCTTTTCTTTTTTTTTTCACTTTATGTTGTTTCAGATTGTACCATTCGAATATGGCTGTTGTTGCATATCCAGCAAACATTCTGCTTTAAACACACAACACTCATCACTGAATTTACATTAATTCATTTGGTTCTTAATTCCACTGAAGTCATAAACTTACACCTCTACTGCTGCACAGATAAAATGTAAATAAATCACCAGATCAACTGGAAAAAGACTGTGTGTCGCAGAATTAAAGCAAACTAATTTCATACTCACCACGGGGAATATCTCCTCAGGGGCTCAGCATTAATTTGCTGAGTACGGGCTTGGCGAACCCAGGGTCCTGAGCTGAGGACTGGTAAGCGCCGCCAGTCCTCCAGACCGTAAGCCATGGACACGCTTCAGCGACCACCGTATGGCGCAGCGATGGAATGTTGTGTGTTACAGGGAGCGGGGATCTCAGCTTTATTGCCCGGATCGTGAGGATGGAAAAACCTCTATAAAAAAAAAAAAACCTCAATCCCAAGGTGTGCTGCATGCTGATGGGATGCATGACTGTTGAGGTTGAACAGTCGCTAGCTAGCGACCTCTGAGGATACTGCCGCACCTCAGTTGTAAAAGGCTTACCCAGGCAAGCAGGGCTCTGCCTGGGTGGACCGTCCCTTCCCTAGCTGCTCGTGGGACCGAGATGGAGTCCTCATGTTTCTAACCCCGGCGGGATGGGTGTACCGTTAGGGGGTACTCGCACCCAGTCAACTAAGCGTTTGAGGGAGGCCAGTCCTCCTGAGACACAATCTACTCATAGTAACAGGGCTCAAGGAGTCATTAATAATAATGTTTTCGTAGTTATTAAGAGGAAAGAGGGTACATTTGAAAAGGTCTCCCCTTTCTACATTAATAAGGGACTGGAAGGACTTTCAGATTCTTTGAAATCAATTAAGAGGCTGCGGAATGGTACTTTGTTAGTTGAGATGACCAGAGCAAAGCAGGTGGACCTCCTTCTGAATTCAGCAAAGCTAGGGGAATATGACATTGTTGTAGAATTACACAACACGCTAAATTCCAGCAAAGGAGTGGTCACATGCCGTGACATTATGGACATCGAAACGGCAGAATTAAAACAGGAGTGGGCGTCACAGGGTATCATTGACGTTGAGCAAAGGACCCGCAGGAACAATGGAGTAATAGAGAAAACCCCTACCTTCATTGTTACCTTCAATTCCCCATTGTTGCCAGAACATCTTATGGCAGGGGTTCTCCATCTCAAAGTTAGGCCTTTTATACCGAACCCTATGAGGTGTTTCACATGCCAGCATTTCGGTCATACGACACTGAATTGTGGAGGCAAACCAACCTGTGGGAGGTGTGGACAGGCACCTCACGACTCTGGGGTTGACTGTCCTTCCCCAGCAACTTGTCTAAACTGCTCAGGAAGCCACCCTGTATGGAGTCGTGATTGCCCTGTCTTTGTTGAAGAACAAAAATACAGAAGATAAAAGTGCGCAACCGTATTCCATATGTGGAGGCCAAAGAAGAATATAAGGCGACACAGCCTCTGTGTTTCCGGCCTCCTATGCCTCACTACTCCAGAAACCCACGCCCACTGTTGATGCATCAACACAGACCATCCCCATTTCCACCAGCGAAACTTGCACCTGCATCTGTACACGCCAAACTTCGATTAGTCGAGATATTGGAATACAGGCCGACCCAATGGACGTGAAAGACGAGATAGCTGCAGTAATAATTGAGAAGACACCTCAAAAGGAGAGTACCATCCTACAGGAACGTGCCGATCCAATAGAGCGCGCTCCTCAACAGCAGGGAGCTGCCCAGAAGCAGGTGGCCCCCCAGAAGCAGAGTGCTCCCCGAAAGCAGAGTGCTCAGCAACACGCCCTTCCTTCATCTTCTTCAGAGAAGAAGAAACCAAAGAAGGCGTGTCGGCATTTGATCGAAAGCCTCCCCCAGGCACCATCGAATGTCATTCTGGCAGCCTTAACTGATGACGAGGATATCATAATGGACCTGGATACCTCATCACCGGAATCAGTCAGCCCTTCTGCCGCTGCCCAATCAAACAGTGCCTCACCGTCTCGGCACAAGGATAGGGGGAAACTACAACCACACCGCTGAAATGGGAACCATACTCCAATGGAATGTGATCGGATTCAGGGCTCGTTTGGACGAATTACATCTTATTCTGCAGAACAGACCATTCTGTGTCTCCCTTCAAGAGACACATTTCAAGCAGTGTGACGCACCTGTACTTAGGGGCTATCACCTCTACAGAAAAGACGACCTGACTGGCGATAGGGCGCAAGGCCGTGTGGCGGTGTTCATCAAGGACACATTCCATTCTACGCCTGTGCACCTAACTACGATGCTACAGACAGTTGCAGTCCGTGTGTTGGCACACACTGAGCTTACAGTGTGTTCTCTGTATTTACCACCTGGAGAGCCTCTCGATGTTGTACTCTTGACACAGCTTCTCAATGACCTTCCTCGCCCTTTTCTCATTTTAGGAGACTTCAATGCTCATAATGCTTTATGGGGATCTAACACCACTTGCCCCAGGGGTCAAATGGTTAAGCGTGTGTTACAGTTGACATCGGTAATTTTGCTGAACACGGGTAAGGCCACACACTTCAGCGTTGCTACAGGTACTTCTTCTGCCATTGACCTCTCCTTCTGTTCGCCAGCTCTTGCAGACATTGCCCAGTGGGATGCAGACGACGACCTCCATGGCAGTGATCACTACCCTCTCTGGGTAACTCTGCCAGATGGAATGGATCATGCTCGACAGCCGCCGAGGTGGCTTATTAAGAAAGCTGATTGGCAGCTTTTTAAACAGTTGGCTGTTTTGGAACGGCATGAAGGCATTCAGAACTGGGTGGATCACACTACAGCCGTGATTCGCGCCGCCGCCGATGCGTCGATCCCCAAATCGAAGGGCAACTTTAAGAGGCAGCCTGTTCTTTGGTGGAACGAGGAGTGTCGGTCTGCAATCCGAAACAGGAGGGCAGCTTTCTGACGATTCCACAGGTGCCTACTGATCACAATCTTGCAACTTTTCGCGTGGCGAGGGCACGGGCAAGACGCATTATTTGAGAGAGGAAGGAGAGGTCTTGGCAAGAGTTTCTGAATTCTATCAATAGGTTCACATCAGCCATCAGAGTATGGGAAGCCATTAGGAGGATCTCGAGACGGAACTCCCAACCACCAATAGCAGCTGTACAAGGGCAAGGACGTCTCCTGACTTCGCCACGAGACATTGCTCAGGTAATGGCAGAATCGTTTTACACCATTACGTCGGATTCTATCCAGAATGCAGCCTTTCGGCAGCATTGGGCTGTACAGGAGACGGTTGGTTTTGATTTCCGGTCCTCAAATGCTGAGGAATATAACCAACCGTTCTCACTGTGGGAGCTGGAGACTGCATTAGCAGTACCTTGTGATACTGCCCCTGGCATCGATGACATAACGTACAGCATGCTCCAACACATGGAACCGCAATCGAAGCAGGTCCTCCTTCAGCTTTTTAACCAAATCTGGTTCACGGGAAACTTTCCACGCTCGTGGAAAGAGTCTGTTTTAATACCTATTTTAAAACCAGGGAAAGATTGGACTGACCACCAGCTGTGTAGGAAAGACATTGGAGCGTATGGTTAACTGACGCCTAGTCTGGGTCCTAGAAAGCAAGTCCCTACTCAGCCGCTCCCAATGTGGCTTCAGAAGGTACCGTTCAACGCTTGACAACTTGATCTTGCTTGACCAGGAAATCCAACAAGCTTCCTACGTAAGCAACACCTGATCGGTGTGTTCTTTGATCTGGAAAAAGCCTACGATACTACCTGGAGGCGTAATGTTTTACAGCAGCTCCATGAATGGGGTTTTCGTGGTCGTCTACCCATTTTTATTCGGTCTTTCCTTTCGGATCGGTATTTTAGATACAAGGTTGGGAGCATATTGTCTGACCATTTTCATCAAGAGAACGGTATCCACCAAGGGAGTGTTTTAAGTGTGACGGCCTTCGCCATTGCTATCAATAGTATTATGTCCACTGTACGAAGTCCAGTACAGTCCTTTGTGGACGATTTCTCCATTTTCTGTGCGTCCTCCTCCGTCGCAACTGCTGCTTGTCAATTATATCTGACGATCGGGCGGTTGGAGGAATAGTCCAACAGAACAGGTTTTAAATTTTCGTTGGAGAAGACCATTTGTGTAGATTTTAATCGCTCCCATTCTCTTTTTAATTACCCAGTTCTCAAACTTGGGGGGGGGGGGGGGGGGGGACTGCTCTCACTTTTAAGGAGAAGGTGAAATACCTAGGTATTACTTTTGATGGAAAGCTCACTTGGTTGCCACACCTTAAGGAATTAAAATTACGATGCATCAAGGCTTTAAATCTCCTTAAGTGTGTTAGCCATCGGGCCTGGGGAGCTGACAGGGCACATCTCCTCCAATTTTACAGGTCATTTGTGTGGTGTCGCACAAGTCCAAAGTGCGCGCCACCTACTTTCGCCGCGCGCCGCCATGCACGCAGGGCGCAGCGTTCTGATGATGACAGCCACGAGCGCCCTCTGCTGCAACTCCGCTCGTGGCCACCGCTGAACGACATCGTTCACTTGGAACTGAGATAGCAACCAGTTAGGACCTTCGGAATCAGATAGGCACCAGTGAAGACTTGGTTATCGTACAGGCACTAGGCAGACCTCTAGCTCAACTATGTATCTGCAGTACTGATCTATGTAAAAGTTAAGTATTGTATAAATTCTGTGCAATATATATCTCGTTCTAATTTACTCTAGTGTTTCTAGTTCCTGGCTGCTCCCCTCCGTACCTGCACCAGCGTGCTATCTTTATGCCTGTGTCGGTCTCTTTCCACTCGGCCACCGACACCTACGAAGGAAACGAGACACAAAAGTGGCGACAAGGCTGGGATACAAAAATTTGTGCAACCCCGCCTCGACTATTGATGTCAAGTTTATGGATCCGCGAGACCCTCTTATTTGAAAATGCAGGACTCCATATACCATGAAGATATCAGGTTGTCCACAGGTGCATACCGCACAAGTCCAGTTGTTAGCCTCTGTGCAGAAGCTGGTGAGCCTCCGCTTTCTATTCGCCGCCTTCTACTCACTGCACGCCAAGCGTACCGATCTATGTCAACTCCAAATTCCCTAGCGACTTCCAATGCTAATCAACAATCATTGCTATGCTTGTTCCGTAACCATCCGCAGGTGACAAGGCCCTTTTGGTTCCGCGCAAGGGACAGCCTCAATTTGCTACAGGCGCAAGGCATTCAGGTCCAACGCCAGGGGTGGAGTAGGGGATGTCCCTGGCTACTTCAGAGGCCCAGGGTGCTTTTAGAGTTGACTCTCTACAGGAAGGCTTTTACTTCAGACACCTTTTATAAACGTAAATTTATCGAAATTTTAAGTCACCATTCTGACTTTGTCACGGTCTGCACGGGTGGGTCCAAGCAGGGTGATCGTATTGGTTGCTCTGTCGTGTTCCCCGATGTTGTCCTTTGGATAGGGCTCCCAGAACAGTTCACCGTTTATTACGCGGAACTGTTTGCTATCCTGAGGGCACTAGAACAGATAAGAAGACATCATGGAGTGAAGTTCATGATCTGTTCAGACTCCCATAGTGCCCTCCTGGCTATTGACCAAATGTACCCATGAGATCGGATGGTGCAGGATATACAGGACGCTCTCCTTGCACTTCAACAACGAAACAAGGAGATCATCTTCTGTTGGGTTCCTGGGCATACTGGGATCCGGGGAAACGAGCTTGCCAATGTGGCGGCTAAGGAGGCTTGCTCCCTCCCCCCTTCTGTACGCTGTTCTGTCCCACAGCAGGCTGTTACCTCGTATGTGACAAGGAAAGCCATGATTTTGTGGGAGGATCAGTGGTTGCATGTGGCGGATAACAAGTTACGCGCCCTAAAATCTTCTGTACGTCCATGGCGTACTTCCTTCCACCCTCGACGAGCTGAGGAAGTCGCCCTTACTCGCCTTAGGATTGGACACTGCCCGCTAACGCATGGCTTTCTTTTGTGTCGTGAGGAACTGCCAGAGTGTAACAGATGTCGGACACAATTGTCGATACGACATATTTTCACAGAATGCCATTTATACGCTGGTATGAGGACAACTTTAGGTCTCTCACAGGACCTGAAATATATTTTAGGTGACGATGAGGGTTCCGTGGATTGTGTCCTAAGATTCTGTACAGCATCTGGACTTCTTCCCAAAACATTGGGTGTACGATTTTAATGTGTGACAGTGTGGCTCGGTCACTCTTTAAGTAGTCACCGGGCCCCATACATCTATCAAACTTTTATCCCTTTTATGCAGTCCTTTTCTTTGAACCATCTTTTAAATTTTTAATCTACAATTGAAGTTCAATATCCATACGACTGGACCCATTTTTCTTCTCATCTCCTTACATTAGCATACGGGCGCTGATAACCTCGCTGTTAAGCGCCCTAAAGTGCCAATCATCATCATCATCATCATCATCATCATCTTCACAGGGAATATGTGAATAGTATGATGTACAGTCATTTTTTCTGTGCTTATGTGTCTGATGGCATTGTTCCCATAATCCTCTGTACCAAGAGGCAACTATTCTGTATAAATGGTTCTGAACTTCGCTGCCATATTGATATCTGGTCTTAAGGATATTTTTGGTCAGGTAGGCAAAGAAAATCTTTAGAAGATTTGTTACCAGGCTGCTGTTTTCCTGTCTCTGAACTAAGGTAATACTTCTGTAGAACTAATATGAGAGTGGAGTGAGGTGTGTATACATTGAAAATTAGCAACTGACTAGTAGTCTCTTCAGATGTATGACACTGGCTGTACTTCCCTTGACAATTGATCGATAATGTAGAGTATTCTTGGATGTATACCTTGTCAGAAAACAATAATACATAATAAATATTAACAAAATAAGAACAAATATGTTTATGTATCTTTGACAGACCCAAAACAAATTGACAATGTGGATGTTGCTAAGTTTTGAAAGAATGCCATAGAAAAGGTCTTTCCAGACACATCAGGCTTCAGTGGCTCAGTAGTGGAACTTATGTTGGATGGTTTGTGGGTTCATGCCAGTCAAAAGTGTACATTGATGAGATCATACGATGAAAGTATTGTTGTCATATTATAAGTAAGGGTTCAAGGACAGTATTTGGGAGAGATTAGGAGACTAATATCACATGTAAGTTTATAAAGCAGCCCAAGTGGATGAAAATTTAAACATCAAATATATGATATTCCTAATCATTTTCCCTTTATAAATTACATAAGATGAAACATAAGCAAGGCGAATGAAAATGTATGGTTTTAATGTTATGACACAGTGAAGAATCTTGCAGTGCAGCTTGTACTGCATCTTGAAATTGGTAGCCATTTGTAGTAACTATGTTATTTTCACCTGACATGACAGCCACATTTCCATTGGGCCTGAGCTGTAATTACATATGTTTTGTTATGCACTAAGTGTGGCTTTTTTTTTCTTTCTTAATGCAGCAAAATCATTTATCATAAACAAATTTATCAAGTAATATAATTTTAGTAAATATTTCCCCATTATTAATACAGAGAAGTATTGCAGAGCAGTATTACTGCCATAAACATAGTGTATTGAAATATATTCTATGTAAACCACCATGAACTGAAAGTTCAGTACACTTGGATAATCCCATTTGGTACGGTAATTGTTCACTAAACCAGTTTGCTACAATATATTCACAAACACTTTAGCAGTATTCCATGATTGGTCACATGTATTTTGTGAGCATTTTCATTTGCAGCCTGACTGCATTTATCCACTATCTTGGCAATAGACCTAATTGTGGCAGTTGTTTTAAAGATGACTGGACCAGTGTAATGATTCCATTAACTACATATTGGTATGCTCTAGTATTTGTAAGAGTCATCTCTGTTGTTGTCGGCAGTCTACACTATCTTTCCCTTACTGTCAAGTGCAGTATCCAACATTTAAATCTTTAAAGCAAGTGGCCTGTCTTTGCAATGCTTAATATTTTTATCAGTTTATGACTCAATAAATTCTTTCCCTCTATTCATATACAGAGTTCACAGGAATGTACACTTGTACTATTGTGGATGATAGTGGCTTTGTGTCTATATTGGGTATCTTACTCTTTTCATTCTATTGTTAATAATAGATTAACCACATATGTGTTACAGTGCATTTCATTTTCCATGTTATCTGTTTTACCAACTAAAAAGGGTTTTTCTTCCACATTCTTGAGTTGTAGACATGTTTGAAATTTCTCTGCTGTGATTACATCCTTCAGGAAATTGACTACCCTGAGATCTTTGTAGGAGGCTATTTGAAGTCTGAAATATTTTACTCATAAGGATATCATCACTAAAATATACAGTAAAGCTGTTTTCCTTGAGGAAGTATAACATCTCTAGCCATTCATAGTGCCGTCATTGCAAAGCACAGGAGGCTATTGAGCTAATGCCAGATCATAGTCATGCAGCTTGCTTACTATCCCACTACCTGATAGGCTGCTGTGATATCAATAGGATTAAAGGTCTTTTAGTGTGCACTATCCTCCAGTACCCTTCAATTGTACTTGAACCTGCAGTATGGCTGGATATTTTGTTGTTGTGTAATGCTAGGATAAGATTCATACACGCCGGCAGTGGTGGCCGAGGGGACTGAGGCACTCCAGTCACGGTCTGCACGACCACTGCGGTCGGGGGTTTGAATCCCCCCTCGGGCATGGATATTTGTGCCGTCCTTAGTCATAGCTAGTTCATAAGTAGTTTGTAAGCTTAGGGACTGATGACCCTGTAGTTAAGTCCCATAAGTTCTACAAACATTTGAACATTTTGATTTATACACACTTCAACATATTTACTCCTGTATGAACAACATTGTAGTAACTACAAAACCATTTCCACTCTGTGCCCTAGTACCATCCATAATACATACACCACCTGCCAACTTCAACTCAGTTTGGAGAGTCAACGCACTGGGGCATTGGCCCTATGAGTGTCAACACCACCTACAGAGAATGCCTCAGCATGTGCCTGTGTCCCCCCCCCCCCAAGGGGCCCACATCTCTTTTGTGGGTATGTGTGTGGCGCGCACAGGGCCTCAAGCTGAAGTAGCCTTCCATCCCACTCCAGGCTGGTTCAATTTCCCCTCCCGTTTCTTGCCTTAGCTCGGAGACGGGCATCCATTGCAAGTTAAGGTGGTTTCCTGTCATAGTTTTTCTCTTTCCTTGGTTTCTTCCCTTGCTAACCTTTGCTTCTGTCTCTCACTCATTGCTGTACTCTTCTAGCCTTCCTCTCCTCTTCATTTAGTCTCTGCTTGAGCGTTTGAGGCACACTCTTCTTTCTCTTCACTTCCTCTATTGTTCTTCTTTCCTCCCTATGTGTGTCTGAATTCCGGCCCGTGCATTCTCATATGCAGCAGGTGACGGGGTAATGTGTAATTCTGCTCCCCAGGTAGACAAGTAGGGCACATACGTACCCCCTGGTAAAGGCCAGCCTCAGGGATGTGTGATTACCTGAGCTGGTACCTTCCGAACATGCCGATTGGTCCCTCTGTCAGTTCTCGGGAGGTGTGACCTGAGGTGTGAACAATCACCTAAGGCGGGTAAGCCCTCAGAGAGGGCCCCCACTAGGAACTAGCCCGCCATCGAAGACGCCGGTAATGCAAGGGCACACTTCCGCAATGACTTCCTTCTTTTCTTCTGTGACTTTAACCCAGAAACGAAAGATAGATTCGCCTCAGCAAAAGAAAACTTTGCCTAATCTTCCAAAATTCCTTATCGTCTCTCGAACCGACGGTAAAGATCTCACTTCTGTAAATACTTTCGTCATTCAGAAAGGTGTTGATGCTATTGCTGGCCCTGTTAAAACCTGTTCACGTCAGCGCAATGGGACATTGTTGCTGGAAGCGGACTGTGCCTTCCAGGCCCAAAAACTGATACAGACTACGTTGTTACACACGTTTCCTGTCAAGGTAGAAGCCTATCGCACACTCAACTTGTCACGGGGGGGGGGGGGGGGGGGGTAGTTTTCACGAGATTCCTTGACGGGTTGTCTGAAGAAGACATACAAACCTATATGTCCGATCAGGGTGTAACAGCCGTGCATAGGGTGTTGAAAAAGGTAGATAACCAGCTGACACCGACTTGTACTGTGTTTTTGACGTTCGAGAGATTTGAACTCCTGTCGAAGGTCAAAGCAGGGTATGGAGTTATCTCCGTCCGCCCTTATGTACCAAACCCAACGCACTGTTTCCAATTCCACAGATACAACCACACCCGTCAATCTTGCCCTAATGCAGCAAAATGTGTCAGTTGTGGTAGGGACGCCCATGAGGGGGTTGCTTACCTCCGTCTCCTCACTGCCTTAATTGCAACGGTGACCATGCGGCTTCCTCTCGAGACTGCCCTGTATATAAGGATGAAAAGGTCATCCAGCAAATTCGGGTTACGGAAAAGGTATCAACATCTGCCGCTCGAAAGTTGTTGGCGAGTCGAAAGCCCACTGTCCTCCCAGCGGGCACATACAGTAAGGTCCTCACCTCCACTCGACCTACTAAGGATTCCAGTACCCAGACCTGTGACTTCACTTTCGCTGACACAGTTGTGCGATCCGCCAGCCCGAAGATTGCCCGTTCCACGTCCCCGCTTCCTCCTGCTGCTTCTAAAGTTCGGTCTTTGTCAACCTCTAATAAACCGCGGGCACTTAAACAAGATGCCCGGACTTTGAAAAAGGAACCCGTCCGTGAAGATTTCCTGCGTACTCAGGCTTCTCAACCGTCAACTGCCTATTCTCACCTTCACTCTTCCAAAAGAGCCAACAACAAAAAATGAGTTCCTCTCCTTCCCCGCCGTGGCGTGACCCATCCGTCACGTCGTCGAACAATAGTCAGCCCCAATCATCTTCTGTCTCGCCGGGACGCACTACTGTTAGCCAGGCAACCGGCATTTTACCAGCGGCGGAAGCTGCCCCTCCTGATAAAGTCGGGAAGGTGGCAGATGAATTGTTTGAACCTATGGAACATGACTCTCTGCCTCTAGATGGCGACAGTAGTGCTCCCTCGAGGTCCGGTCCTCAGCAGCAATCGAGATGACCCCATCTGCTTGTTCCTTTTTATCTTCCCTTCTTCTCTCATTTTTTATCATGCCGCTCCTTCAATGGAATATTCAGGGCTTTTGTTCCAATCGGGAGGAATTAAAGCTACTCCTTCGATTGCACTGCCCGCTTCTAGTTTGTCTCCAAGAAACTAAGTTATGTCCAAGTGATCGTGCAGATCTACCCCACTACACCTCTGTGCGTTTCGACCTGCCACCTGTGGAAGGTACCCCAGCCCATGGAGGGGTTCTGATGCTCATTCGGAACGACGTCTATCACTATCCCATTTCATTGCATACTCACCTACAGGCAGTTGCCGTCCGCATCACTCTATCCACCTTTTCCTTTTCCCTCTGTAATATCTATTCGCCATCGTCATCTGCCCTTCCTAGGGCAGATGTGCTACACCTCGTTGACCAGCTCCCTTCACCTTTCGTGTTGTTAGGCGACTTTAATGCCCACCACCCCCAATGGGGCTCTCCGGCACCTTGTCCGAGAGGCTGCCTCAATCTTGTCTGCCTCAACACCGGTGCACCGACCTTCCTTTCAGACACACAACATTCATATTCCCATATAGACCTCGCAATATGCACTTCTCAGCTTGCCGGTCGGTTTGAGTGGCATGCGCTATCTGACACGTACTTGAGTGACCAATTCCCTTGTGTCATCCACTTCCTGCATCATTCTCCATCTCCTCGTCCCACCAGTTGGAACATTTCTAAAGCCGACTGGGGGCTTTATTCTTCCATGCCTGTTTTTCATGATCAGAATTTTCCCAGCTGTGACAGTCAGGTCGAATACCTCACAGAGGTTATTCTCACAGCTGCCGAACATTCCATACCTCGTACATCTTTTTTCTCCACGTCGTGTCCCAGTCCCTTGGTGGACTGCAGCCTGCCGCGACGCTCTTAGAGCCCGGCGACGTGCTTTACGCACCTTCCACCGCCACCCAATGTTAGAGAATTGTATAAATTATAAACGACTGCGAGCGCAGTTGTCGTGTTATCAACGACAGCAAAAAAGCTTGTTGGACTGCTTTTACTAGTTCTTTTAACCGTTTCACTCCCTCCACGGTTCTTTGGGGTGGCCTACGCCGTTTACCTGGCATCACGGTCCATTCCCTGGCCTGACTGTCGAGAACGCAGTCCTTGTGGACCCCTTTGATGTTTCCAACGCACTGGGCCGTTCCTTTGTGGAGGTTTCGAGCTCTGCCCATTACCACCCTGCCTTCCTCCCTCGCAAACAGGCAGAGGAGGCACGGCCGCCTTCTTTCCACTCTTTTAATTGTGAAAATTATAACGTCGCCTTCACCATGCAGGAGCTAGACCGTGCTCACGCCCTGTCCCGATCTTCTGCTCCCGGCCCTGATTCCACCCATATTGAGATGCTGAAAAACTTCTCTCCTGCGGGCAAGTGTTTCCTTCTTAGTACCTATAATTGCATAAGGACATGTTCCCACAAGTTGTCGTGAAGCCATTGTTGTCCCCATCCCCAAACCAGGGAAGGACAAACATCTTCCTTCCAGTTATCGCTCCATTTCTCTGACGAGCTGCGTCTGTAAGGTGATGGAATGCATGGTTAACGCTCGGTTGGTCTGGCTTCTCGAATCTCGTCGCCTCCTAACAAATGTCCAATGCGGTTTTCGTCGATCACCTTGTTACATGTTTGACCTTCATTATGAATAACTTTGTAAAGAAGCGTCAAACAATAGCAGTGTTCTTCGACTTGTAGAAGGCATACGATACCTGTTGGAGAGCGGGCATTCTCCGCACATTGCACACATGGGGCCTCCCTCTTTTTATTCAAGCGTTTTTGGTGGATTGCAAGTTTCGGGTGCGGGTGGGCTCTGTTTTGTCAGATACCTTTCGCCAGGAGAATGGGGTACCACAGGGGTCCGTCTTGAGTGTGGCTCTCTTTGCCATTGCAATCAATCCGATCGTAGATTGCCTTTCAGCCGACGTTTCCGGATCTCTTTTTGTAGACGATTTCGCAATTTATTGCAGCGCCCAGCAGATGTGTCTGTTGGAGCGTTGTCTTCAACGCTGTCTTGACCGTCTATATTCCTGGAGCATCGCGAACAGCTTCCAATTCTCCACTGAGAAAACGATGTGTATAAACTTCTGGAGATACAAGGAATTTCTTCCACCATCCCTACCTCTCGGCCCCGTTGCTCTCCCTTTCGTGCAGACAAGAAAATTCTTGGGGCTAATGTTGGATTGGAAACTTTGCTGGTCCACACACGTGTCATACCTGGCTGCCCATTGTGCCCGATTCCTTAATGTTCCCCGTGTCCTCAGTGGCATGTCATGGGGAGTGTTTTGTACCGTCCTGCTTCACCTTTACCGGGCCATTGTTCAGTCACAGCTCGACTATGGAAGCCTTATATACTCTTCTGCATGGCCGTCGATTCTCCGCCGTCTCAACTCTATTCACCATCGGGGATTACGTCTGGCGACCGGTGCATTTTATACCAGCCCTGTTGAAAGTCTGTGTGCCGAGGCTGCTGTATTACCCTTCACCACTCAGCGTGACATACTCTTGTGTCGGTACGCATGCCGCCTGCAGTCGACGCCCAAACATCCATCTTACCGATTATTTTTTGACGACTCCCTCGATCGCCAATATCAGTTGTCTGTGATAGCCTTGCTTCCACCTGGAGTTCGGTTTCGCTGCCTGCTTCAGCGGCTCGATTTTACCCTTCCTTCAACATTTAGGTTGAGCGAGAGCCCATTGCCACCGTAGCATTAGGCCCAGGTTCACATTCACCTTGAACTTAGTTCGCTGCCCAAGGAGAGCACCTCGGATTTGGTTTACCGCTCGAGGCTTGTCGACCTCCGTTTGCAGTTCGATAATGCTATATTTATCTACACTGATGGTTCCAAGAGCACTGACAGTGTCGGATCTGCCTTTGTCGTCGGGGACAACCGTTTCCAATACAAGCTCCCTGACCGGTGCTCGAATTTCACGGCTGAGCTTTTTGCCCTCCACCAGGCCGTTTTGTATACCTGCCGCCACCGCCAACCTTTTTATGCCATCTGTTCGGACTCCCTTAGTGCCATGCAGAGTCTTAAGGACCCTCTCTTGACCCATCCTCTCGTGTATCGGATCCAACGCTCTCTCCAGTTGGTAGCAAATGACAGCTGTCACGTTTCTTTTCTGTGGGTCCTTGGCCACATGGGTGTGCCCGGGAATGAGACCGAGACCGCCGACATAGCAGCCATGGCAGCAGCTCTTTTGCCTCGCATGGCTACTTTTTGTGTCCCATCGGACGATATTCAACGGGCTCTCCGTCGGAGTATCGTGTCGTCCTGCCACAGTGCGTGTTTCTCAGTGTAAGACAATAAATTGAGAACTGTAAAACCAATCCCGACCGCTTGGAGGACCTCCTCACGCCCCTCTCGGCGAGAGGAGGTCATCCTGGCCCGGTTGCGGACCGATCACTGCCGTTTCAGCCACCGTCATTTGCTAACCGCCGATCCTGCACTGCTGTGCTCCTGCAGTGAATTGCTGACAGTGCGACATGTTTTACTGTCTTGTGTTAATTTTAATCATCTCCGTGTAGCCCTTCACTTTCCGTCTACTCTAGAGGAGTAGGACACACGAGCAGCTGCTCGAGTTTTGCGTTTTATCAACTTGGCCAATTTATCAAAGGATATTTAACCCTTTTAATTGTTTTTTATCTTTCGTTTTTAGCCTTCTCTTGATATTCAAACTGGCAGTTACCAATTTTTTTTTAGATCTGGCGAATCTCTGTTCTTGTCTGGGCGCTAATGACCTTAGCAGTTGTGCGCCCTAAAACCACAAAATAAAAAAAAAATCACCTAAGGTGGGTCAGCCCTCAGTGAGGGCCCCCACTAGGAAGGAGTGTGCCTTTGGAGATGCCGGTAATCATGGGGGACATTTTCGCAATGATTTCCTTCTCTTCTACTCTGACTTCGACCCAAGAAAGACACTCAGACTCACCTCAGTGCAAGAAAACGTTGCCTAATCTTCACTAATTTCTGGTCATTTCTCTAACTGATGGCCAAGATTTCTCTTCTATTAATCCTTTCGTAATTCAGAAGGGTGTTTATGCGATTGCTGGCCTGGTTAAGACCTGTTCCCGGCAGTGCAATGGAACATTGTTGCTGGAAGCGGACAGTGCTTTCCAGGAGCAAAACTGACAAGGACTACGCCACTACACACGTTTCCTGTCCAAGTAGAAGTGCATCGCACCCTCAACTCATCACTGGAGGTAGTTCTCACAATATCCCTTGACAGGTTATCAGACGAAGAGATCCAGCCGGCCGCAGTGGCTGAGGTGACAGAGTCGTTCCAGTCACGGTCTGCACTGCCACTGCGGTCGGGTGTTCGAATCCCCCCTTGGGCATGGATATTTGTGCCATCTTTAGTCTTAGTTAGTTAATAAGTAGTTTGTAAATTTAGGGACTGATGACCCCGTAGTTCAGTCCCATAAGCTATACAAACATTTGAACATTTTTGAAGTGATCCAAAACATGTATTCTTATCAGGGTGTAACAGCCGTGCATAGTGTTGAAAAAGGTCGATAACCAACTAACACTAACTCATACTGTGTTTTTGGTGTTTGACAGAGTTGAACTCCAGTCCAAGGTCCAAGCAGGATATGAAGTTATCTCCATTCGCCCTTATGTACCAAACCCTGTGTGCTGTTTCCAATGCCATAGATTCAGCCACACCCATCAGTCTTGCTCCAATACAGCAAAATGTGTCACTTGTAGTAGGGATGCCCATGAGGGCGACTGCCTACCTCCGTCCCCTCACTGCATTAATTGCATGGGTGACCATTCTGCTTCATCTAGGGACTACCCTGTTTATAAAGACGAGAACATCATTCAGCAAATTCAGGTCACGGAAAAGGTCTCAACATCTTATGCTCGAAAGTTATTAGTGAGTCAGAAGCCCACAGTCCTTCCAGCGGACACATACAGTAAGGTCCTCACCTCCACCCGACCTACTAAGTATGCAGGTACACAGACCTGTGATTTCACTTTCGCTGACACATCTGTGCGATCGGCCAGCCCAAAGATTGCCCAATCCACGTCCCCACTCCCTCCTGCTCCTTCTAAAGTTCAGTCTTCGTCAGCCTCTCATAAACCGCTGGCACCCAAACAAGATACCCGGACTTGAAAATTTTTACAGACAGGTTCCTTTTTCGATGTAATCAGGCTTCTCAACCGTCAACTACCTCTTCTCACCGTCTCTCTTCCAAAAGAGCTAACAAAAAAGAGCACCTCTCCTTCCCCGACGAGGTATGACTCATCCATCACGCCGCCCAACAGTAGCTGGCCCCGGTCATTCTCTTTCTCGCCGGGACGCACTACTGTTAGCCGGGCAACTACCAATCAACTCGGGAAGGCGGCAGAAATTCCAGTCGTACTGATTTTCCATCAATGGATTGCGAGAGCAGTGCTCACTTGAAGTCAGGCCCCCCTCGGAGGCCATCGAAGCGACCCCCCTTTTGCCTCTTCTTGTCTTTCTTCTGTTTTCTTCCCTTATCCTTATCATGGTGCTTCTACAGTGGAATATTCGAGGCATTCGCTCCAATCACGAGGAATTAATTTAGTCCTTCGATTTCACTGTCCGCTCGTAGTTAGCCTCCAAGAAACCAAGTTACGCCCACGGGATCGCATAGCCCTCCCTCAATACCTCTGTGCGTTATGACCTACCTCCTTTGGATGGTATTCCAGCCCATGGAGGGGTTATGTTGCTCGTTTGGGAAATTTATTCCCATCCCATCTCTCTGACCACTCACATACAGGCAGTTGCCACCTGGATCACTCTCTCTACCCGTTCCTTCTCTCCCTGCAATATCTATACCCCGTCATCATCTGCCTTTACTAGAGCAGATGTTACGCAACTTGTTGCCCAGCATCCTCCACCATTTGTTTTATTTGATGACTTCAATGCCCACCACCTCCTATGGGGTTCTCCAGTATCTTGCCAGAGAGGCTCCCTTCTAGCAGACCTTTTCAACCATCTCAATCTTGTCTGCCTGAACACCGGTTCACCAACATTTCTTTCCGACACAACGCACACCTATTCCCACTTGGACCTCGTGATATGCACTCCTCAGCTAGCACATATTGAGTGGTATGCCCTTTCTGATACATACTCGAGTGACCATTTTCCTTGTGTAATCCACCTATTGCATCATACCCCATCTCCAAGTTCCACCATCTGGAACATCTCCATAGCTGACTGGGGGCTGTATTCTTAGATAGTGGTTTTCCATGACCAGCATTTCCCCAGCTGCGACAGTCAGGTCTAGTATATCACAGAGGTTATTCTCACTGCTGCCAAATGTTCCATACGTCGTACTTTATCTTCTCCATGCCGCTTCCCAGTCCCCTGGTGGACTGCAGATTGCAGGGACGCTATTAGAGCCCGGTGACGTGATCTATGAACCGTTCAACGCCACCCAACGATGGAGAATTGCATCCTTTACAAACGAACGCGGGCCCAATGTAGTCGTGTTATAAAAGGGAGCAAAAAAGCTTGTTAGAATGCCTTCACTAGTTCTTTTAACGAATCCACTTCCTCCTTGGTTGTTTTGGGTAGCCTGCGCCGGTTATCTGGCACTAAGGTCCACTCCCCACTCCCTCGCCTGACAGTAGCGAATGCAGTCCTTGTGGAACCCATGGACGTATCCAATCTATAGCGGAGATTTTGAGCTCTGCTCATTACCACTCTCCCTTCCTCCCCCGCAAACAGGCAGAGAAGGCATGGGCACCTTCTTTACAATCTTTAAATTATGAAAGTTACAATGACACCTTCACTATACAGGAACTAGACATTGCTCTCGCCCTGTCTGCTCCTCTGCTCTGGGGCCCCATGACATTCATATTGAAATGTTGCAGAACCTTTCTCCTGCGTGTAAATGTTTCCTTCTCCGCACCTATAATTGCGTATGGACTGAAGGTCAAGTCCCCACAAGTTGGCGTGAATCCATTGTTGTCCCCATCCTCAAACCAGGGAAGGACAAACATCTTCCTTCCACTTATCGCCCCTTTTCTCTTACCAGCCGTGTCTGTAAGGTGATGGAACGCACGGTTAATGCTCGTTTGGTGCAGCTCCTTGAATCCTGATGCCTCCTTACCAATGTCCGATGTGGTTTTTGTCAGCATCGCTCTGCAATTGCCCACCTTGTCGATCTTCGTTATGAATAACTTTTTGGCTGTATTCTTTGATTTGAAGGCCTACAACACCTGTTGGAGGGCAGGAATTCTCCGCACCATGCATACCTGGGGCTTTCAGGGCCGTCTCCCCCTTTTTATCCGTGCATTTTTAATGGACTGATGTTTTCAGGTATGAGTGGGCTCTGCTTTGTCAGACCCTTTTTGCCTGGAGAGTGGGGTGCCACAGGGCTCCGTTTTTAGTTTAGTATTCTTTGCCATATCAATTAACCCGGTTATGGACTGCCCACACGACGTTTCTGGTTCCCTGTTTCGATTTCGCAATCTACTGCAGCGCTGAAAGAATGTGTCTATTGGAACGCTGTCTCCAGCGTTGTCTTGACCATCTTTATTCTTGAAGCATCACAAAAGACTTTCGTTTCTCCAATGAGAAAACAGTGTGCATTAACTACTGGCGATACACTTTGTTCCTTCCACCATCTCTACATGTAAGCCCCGTCACTCTCCCATATGTTGAGACTACGAAATTGTTAGGACTCATGTTGAATAGGAAACTTTGTTGGTCTTCAAACGTGTCTTCTCTGGCTGGCCGTTGTACACATTCCCTTAATGTCATGTGTTTTCTTAGCGGTACGTCATGGGGAGCTGATAGAACCGTCCTCCTTCACTTTTATTGGTCTATAGTCCGATTGAACCTGGATTACAGAATCATTGTTTACGCATCTGAACGGCCGTCCATCTTGCGCCGTCTTAATTCACCATCGGGGGCTACGCCTATCGATTGGAGCCTTCTATACTAGCCCTATTGAAAGCCTCTATGCAGAAGCTGCAGAATTACCATTGCACTATCGATGTGATATATTGCCGGGAGAGACCATGTACACCGACTGCCGGCGTGCCGCAGGGGATAGCGTCACGGACTGTGGTGCTGAATGTTGCCGATTCAATCCCGCCCACCGGCAAAAATTTATTTATTTGTAATTAACAATTCCAAAATGTTCTACATCTTTCTAATGTTCACTTGTAAATTCTACTAGTTTCTTATGTTAACTATTCTTCTAATTTCTCTTAAATTCTGTTTGTGTATAAACAGCTGAGCACTCTGCCCAAGAGGCAGTCAGTGCTTTGTGTATGTTGAGTTCGTAATAAACGTGCTGTGTTCACTTGCCTTCGAAGTCAAGCCTGCTTCCATTGCAACGCGACAATGTTACTCTGTCGTTACGCCTGCTGGCTGCTGTCAATGCCCAAACACCCATCCTACCCAAAATTTTTCAACGACTCCCTTGATCCCCAATATGGGGTTTCTGCATCTGCACTGTTGCCTCCCGGAGTTCGTTTTCGTCGCCTGCTTCAGAAACTCGATTTCACCCTCCCTGACACCATTCAAATGGATGTGAGCCCAACACCACCATGGCTTCAAGTACAGGTTTGTGTCCAACTCGAACTCAGCTCGCTTCCAAAGGATAGTACCCCAGATTTGGTGTATCGCTCAAGGTTTGTCGAACTTTGTTCTCAGCTTGATGACAACATCTTCATCTATACATATGGCTCTAATAGCACTGATGGCGTCAGATCCGCCTTTGTTGTCAGGTTCGACAGCTTTCAATACAAGCTCATCGAACAATGCTGAAATTTCACAGCTCAGCTTTTTTCTCTCTATCTGGAAGTCCAATATGTTCGCCGCCACCACCACCCGTCTTATGTCATCTGCTCAGATTCACTGTGTCATTCAGAGTCTTAGAGACCATATCCGGGCCATCCTGTGGTATTCAGACTCCAACGCTCCTTTCAGTTGGTAGCTGAAGACGGATTTCGCGTTTGCTTCCTGTGGGTACCTGGCACTTAGGTGTGCCAGGGAACGAGGCTGCCGATGCTGCGGCCAGGGCTGCCACTCTCCTACCTAGGACAGCTACTGTTTGGGTCGCATCAAACGACATTCAAGGGGCTATTTGCAGGCGTATTGTTGCATCATGGCATCAGCTGTGGTCCTCTCTTCAGGACAATAAGCTTAGAATCATTAAACCGATCCCGACAGCTTGGAAGACATCCTCCCGCCCCTCCCGGCGGGAGGAGGTAATCTTGGCCCGGCTGAGAATCGGTCATTGCCGGTTCAGCCACCGTCACTTAACAGGTGACCCCCACCAGTATATTCCTGCGGCCACCCAATGATGCTGCGCCATGTTTTAATTTTATGCCCCAATTTTAATAATGTTAGTGTTGCAGTAAATGTGCTGTCCTTTTTGGAGGACATTTTAGCTGATGATGCACGGGCAGCTGCTAGAGTTTTGCATTTTATACATATGCCTAATTTGTCCAAGGATATTTAATTCCTTCTAATGCTATTTTTATTCCTCGTTTTAGTGATATTCTGAAATTCTCCTTATGAGCACCTTTATAACCTTGTTTTAAGTCAATCTAGGGTCAGAATCAGGCGCTAATGACTTCCAGTTGAACGTCCTGAAACTTTCCTGAGTTACAAGACAGAGTTCGGCACAGCTATTATGCTGTAGCAGTAGCTAGCCAGTCAGCTGCAAGAGTGTGACATAGTTAGTATAGTGTTGTGACCTTCCTATCGGTACTCACCAATAAGAATTGGGCAATACGTAACTCATGGTGGTAAAACGTTTCTGGCTCATTGTCTCTGTTCATAGGGGTGAGTTACCTATGTCAGCTTCTATGCCCTAAACAGCTACCCAAACTGTTTAAATAAGATCAATAATTTATCTGTAGTTTAGCCAGTCTATCAGTCTGCAGATGGTGACATGAAAAATATATTTAAATAAACATAAATTAAAGCTCTGAATAACCAACAAAATGGATTTGAAGATAATGTTTAGAAGAGTGTCACTCATGAAGTAATTTTTATAAATGGGGTTTATTACTCTTTTTGGACATGAAAATGCGGAGGTGGTCCTACTTTATACATAAGCAAATAACTTAATATTTCCCCAACTAATGTTCATGAGAGGCACAATAAGTATCACATGCATTCGAGTGTAAAAGTTCCAAATTATCACTTGTAAATTAATGAAGTCCATCGAACATTGCAGTTCAAATTAATCCACACATGCCTATCTTTTCAGATGACAAGTTCGTGACGCAGCTTCATACCGCCCAGTGACAACCTCTCACCACCGGGTCCAAATTATGACTCCCCTCCCAGGTGTGCTCTACCCGCTCCTCCTAATGCGTCATCTTTAAAATACAAATTCCCTTTCAAAATATTATACATTTGAATATCACAGAATTAAAAGCGTTGACCACCTCCATACAAAAGTTGTTTACATTTAACAAACAAATTTGTATTTGACAATACTAAAATACGTTGATACTTAAGCTCTTTTCTCAGGTAGCTATTAAGCGTGGCGTCTCATTGTTTAAATACAGTGCCACTGTCGAAATATAGTTACATAATTAATATTTCCACAAATACATATAATTGTTTATGTATAAATCATCTGCTGCATGTCTGCTATTTTCAGATAGCCATGAAATATTTAAGAGGCAATCTACAACATAAAACGAACATTACTAAGAATAATATTAAGTATTTTGTGTCCCAGCCTCGTCGCCGCTTTTGTGTCTCGTTTCCGTCATAGGTGTCGGTGGCTGAGTAGGAAGACCGACACAGGAATAAAGGTAGCACACTTGTGCAGGTACGGAGGTGAGCAGCCAGTGGGACAGCAGAAACTAGAAACACTAGAGTAAATTAGAACGAGATATATATTGCACAGAATTTATACAATACTTAACTTTTACATAGTTTAGTACGGCAGAATGCTGATTCATAGTTGAGAGAGAGAAAGGCCTGCCTAGTGCCTATCTGATAGCCAAGTCTTCACTGGTGCATATCTGATTCCGAAGTGTTTAACTGGTTTGTATCTCAGTCCGAAGTGAACGATGTCGTTCAGTGGTGGCCACAAGCGGAGTTCTACCAGAGGGCACTTGTGGCTGACGTCGCAAGAACGCCGCGCCGTGTGTGCATGGCGGCGCACGGCGAAAGTAGGTGACGCGCACTTTGTACTTGTGCGACATCACACCCATCCCCCCCAAACCGCCGCGCCGTCGTGGCGTAGGGCTGAGGGCCACGGCGACAGCACTGGAAGGAGGGCCTGGGCAGGGGCGTTACTGGTGGGACAGGCGTCGTAGCAGAGGCTGGGATCGAGACGCCGTCCGCGCCCCGGTATCCACCTTGCGATCCCCCAGAAAACCCGCCAAAACGAGGGGAAGGGCACACCCCTCCGCCCAGCGGGAGCAGGTCATCTTCTTCTGAGGTACGTGGCCCAGACGGCGGGGGCACGCAAGGTCCCGGAGTCCTTCTTGGTGACGCTGTCAGCTGTGGTGACGACGGAGGCGGAGAGGCGGACTGCATAGGAGGTGCGTCCACTTCCATGGGTACGATCTCGTAGTCCGGGGACGCTGGGTCCTGCGGCGAGCGATGTGGCTGTGCTCCCTGGCGGTGAACTGGGTCTGGAATCAAGAAACCCGAGACAGGATCGCGCGGCCTGTGCAGGCGCAATTGGTTTGCGTGGCGCCGCAGCTCCGACCCTGTGGAAAAACGTACAACATACATATTGCGACTGAGCACGCGCTGAATAGTGCCTGGCAACCATGTCTTCTTCATGCCAGCAAACACCCTGTACAGCACCGGCATAGAAACCTGAAAACGCGTAGCGCCATACAAACCGACTCGGTGCATGGGAGGCTGCAGCAGGTGAAGGAGAGTGCGGTGTCGGCGGCCGTGTAGCAGCTCGGCAGGAGATGGGCCATCACGTGGCATGCACCGATACGTAGACAGGAAAATTTGAAGAGCTTGCTGCCTGGAGTGCTGACCTTTCATCTTTTCCATGTGTGACTTGAATGTTCGAACGAAACGTTCTGCTTCACCATTGGACTGAGGGTGAAAAGGTGCGGTGGTGATATGCTGAATGCCATTCACACGACAAAACTGTTGAAATTCCGCACTAACAAACTGAGGTCCATTGTCACTGACGATAGTTTCAGGCAAGCCTTCAATGCAAAACACTGATGTTAAGGCACTGATTGTACTAGACGCCGTCGTTGAGTTCATGGCAATCACAAAAGGAAACTTGCTGAAAGCGTCTACAACATTTAACCATCGCGTATTCCAGAAGGGTCCGGCAAAATCAATATGTAAACGTTGCCATGGTCCCTTGGGGCGTGGCAAGTCTGAGAAACGTTCTGGAGGAGCCGCCTGATGCTCCGCACAAACAGTACACTGTGAAGTCATGCTCTCTATCTGAGCGTCCATACCAACCCAGGTACAATGACGTCTGGCCAGTTGCTTTGTCCTAACAATACCCCAATGCCCTTGATGCAGGAGGCGTAACACTTCTCGCTGCAGGGAACGAGGAACAATCACTCTTGTTTGGTCATTGTCCGTATGTAACAACAGAACACCCTGACTTGAAGATAATGAATGACGTTGTGTAAAATAACGTCGAACCAGAGGCCGATCAATGTCTTTGGCTCTGGCAGGCCAACCTGAGCGAACAAAACGTGCTACCACACTTAGGTCTGCATCCGCAGCTGTTTCCTGTGCAACCCGACGAGAGTTCAAAGGGAAATCTGCGACAGCGGAAGCATCTTTGGAGTCTATCTGACAACATGCCATTTCTGAAGAATCAAATGACACATCCTGGCCAACCGTAAGTCGGGAAAGTGTGTCCGCGTTGGCATGTTTAGTAGTAGGTCGGTACAAAATCTCATACTGATAATTAGACAATATCAAGGACCATCTCTGAAGCTTTTGTGCCGTTCGTGGCGGAATTGGCTTTGTGGGTGAGAACAACGACATGAGAGGCTTGTGGTCTGTCAACAAATAGAATTTTCTGCCATAGAGATAATGATGAAACTTTGTGATGCCGTAAATGATTGCTAAGGCCTCCTTTTCTATCTGACTGTAATTCTGTTGCGTTGGCGTCAGTAGCTTGGACGCAAAGGCAATAGGTCGATCGTGTGATCCAATGCAATGTGACAAAACTGCACCCAGACCATACGACGAGGCATCAACTGCTAGCACTACAGGCTTCTGTGGGTCAAAGGGAATCAAACATGCATCACTGAGTAGTGCAGACTTTAGTTTGTCAAAGGCAACCTGACAATCTTTAGACCATACAAAGGGAACATTCTTCCTACGTAAGTGAGGCAGTGGAGTTGCAATCTGAGAGGCATTGGGAATAAATCTGAAATAATAGTTAAGCTTTCCCATCACTGCTTGCAATTCATGCACATTCTTAGGAGGAGGCAAGTCGTTGATTGCTCGAAGATGTGACTGTAAGGGATGGATTCCTTGCGCATTAATCACATGGCCTAGGTACTCTATTTCAGTCTGAAAAAACGAACACTTTGCTTTATTACAACGTAGACCTGCTGCAGTCAACACTTTGAAAAGGCACTCCAGGTTTGCTAAATGTTCTTCAACTGTACGTCCGGATACCACAATATCATCTAAATAGTTCGAGCAACACGGTACAGAAACTGTCAGCTGTTCCAAAAAGCGGTGGAAAATAGCGGGGGCGGAAGAACTACCAAAGGGTAGGCGTTGAAATTGAAAAAGGCCCATGTGAGTATTAATGAGGAAAAAATTTTTTTGACTCGTCATCAAGCGGAATTTGTAAGTACGCCTCTGCTAAATCAATCTTGGGAAACAAGCGAGACTGTCCTAATTTGTCCATTAGTTCGTCAGGTCTGGGCAGGGGATATGTGTCTACAATTGTTTGACTGTTCACTGTTGATTTGAAGTCCGCACAGAGACGAAGTTTTCCCGACGGCTTGGGTATAATTACTAAAGGCGAGGCCCACTGACTCGCAGAAACAGGAGAAATCACACCACCATCTTGCCAACGTTTAAGTTCTTCGGCAACTGTATCACGCATTGCGATAGGCACTGGTCTAGCTTTACGAAATTTTGGTACTGCAGATTCTTTTAAAGTTACATGTGCCACGAAGTCTTTTGCACAACCTAGTTCTGGCGAAAACAAGTCACTATTTTTCACACAACGCATTGATTTTGTCCTGAAGCACTACTGACGAAATTTGAAGCACATCTCTTTGAACTGATAAGCCAAACAAGTCAAATGAATCTAGTCCAAAAATATTCTGTGTAGATTTGGCCTGAAGAACAACAAAAGCAACTTTTTTTGTAACACCTTGAAAAGAGGCAGGCAGGCTACACGTTCCTAACACGGGAATATTTTGACCTGTATAAGCTGTTAACACTTGCTGTGACGGCGACAATTTTGGCGCACCCAGAAGTTCATAAGTGTCTTTATTCATTAATGTGACAGCGGAACCAGTATCAAGCTGAAGTGGAAAGATTCACAAAAAGTTTTTGCTTGTGGCGCTCGACAGGTACGCGAATGTGTGCAACGTCTGCTACGGTTTGTTGGCTGCACTTGCGTATGCGCGGGCTGCGTGTGGTAGGAAGCGGCGCAGAAGCGGCACCTAGATTAATAACACTGTCACTAGATGGCACTACCGCCGGACCGGCGTCCGCGCAATGCGAGGCTACTGCACTAAAATTACTTTAGGTAGCTACATCATGTCTACTGGCACTAGCTACACAGTACTGGGCACTTTTACAAGGAGAAGTTGTAGAAGGCACTAGGTTCACTACAGGATTGCACTGTACATTGTCATTTTGCTTGTCCCGAACCCGTTTCCATTGCACAGATTTACGCTCTCGTCGGCGCTTGCTACGTGGCTCACTACATAGTTTTGCAATAGGTGCAGAAGAATTTTTTTGCATTTTAGAATCAAGCAAAGCACTGTTCACCTCCACAGCGTCTATAACATTTACTGTATGAACTGTTTTTGCATTTTGCGAAGCACTGTACTTAAAAGGCACCATTCTTAGAATTTTTGTTTTGCATACACACAGACTGTACATGTCCCGATTTGCCACATTGATAACAGGTTGCGTTGCGGCTAGGACACTGAGCACGTTTGTGGCGAGATACACACTGGGGGCAAGAGTTGCGAACATTTTTCTGAAATGAGCGTTGGCGACCGTTATTCAAATTACTGTGTCTAACACGACGGGGCCACCTTTGTGTCGCACTTTTACACTGGCTACTGTTCACTGTCTGTTCAGCATGGCCGGTAGAATTATAAGAAACATTAGTGCTATACTGAGAACTTCGGCTAGGAAAGCGTCCGTTGCGGCACACTGAATTAAAACTGTGGCTTTGCATTTCTACATCTGCTAAGTCAAAAGTATAATGCGATTCTATAAGCTGCAGTACAGTATCTAACGAGGGGTCAGACTGTTTCAGAATTGCTGCCCTAATTCTGGGGTCCTGAATGTTCTGCGTAATTGCATCTCTCAACATCACGTCACTATACGAAAGTCCACAAGAGCAAGTAAATTTACATTGGCGGGTTAAGCCCTTCAATTCCGTAATCCATTCCTGGTGTGACTGCTCGGGTAATTTTTTAAGTCTGAAAAATCGGTACCGGGCAGCGGCTACGAGAACTTTTCTCTCGTAATGAGCATTCAGTGTATCTACAATTTGTTCAAAGTCTACATCACGAGGAGATGCGTTGGGGAAAAGTTTCTGCAGTAACACGAAAGTCTGGGGGCCCACAATCGATAAGAAAAGGTTCTTCACTCTCTGACCTGTAAGTTGATGAGCCACGATGAGTTCTTGAAACTGTGCGAAGTAGTCGCTCCATTCTTCCTCACGTTCGTTGTACTGGCGGAACCTAGGGAGCCGTACAGCGGCAGCTGTGGGCTGCTGATGCGATGGCTGTTGTTGAGTTGCCGTCAACTGCGCAACTGCTTGGAGAAGTTGTGTGATACGCGCCGTCTGTAACTGAATAATTTCCATTAAGTTTGGGTTCGGGGTAGTGGCCATGCTGACTGATTAGGCGCCGAGCATACAAGTAACTTATAACAAAACACAAATGCAATATGAAAGAGGACGCTCTGCAACAAAAAAGTCCACAAAACACGTAACAGAATAAGTTCCCCCAAAAATCTTATAATAAGGGTGGGTGGGCGGGAGCAATTTCTGCATGCTCCGACTGCTGCTGTCTGGCTGCTGCAAGAGGGCTGGTCCACGGTTCTATCGCTCCTCGTCGCCACTTTTGTGTTCCAGCCTCGTCGCTTCTTTTGTGTCTCGTTTCCGTCGTGTGTCGGCGGCCGAGTAGAAAGAGACCGACACAGGAATAAAGGAGCATGCTTGTGCAGGTACGGAGGTGAGCAGCCAGTGGGACAGCAGAAACTAGAAACACTAGAGTAAATTAGAACGATATATATATTGCACAGAATTTATACAATACTTAACTTTTACATAGCTCAGTACTGCAGAATGCTGATACATAGTTGAGAGAAAGAGAGGCCTGCCTAGTGCCTATCCGATAGCCAAGTCTTCACTGGTGCCTATCTGATTCCGAAGTGTTAACTGGTTCGTATCTCAGTCCGAAGTGAACGATGTCGTTCAGTGGTGGCCACGAGCGGAGTTCTACCAGAGGGCACTTGTGGCTGACGTCGCAAGAACGCCGCACCGTGCGTGCATGGCGGCGCGTGGCGAAAGTAGGTGACGCGCACTTTGTACTTGTGCGACACCACAAAGTATAATAAAATACACATATAAATGTAATGTGCTTTGCTGGTTTCATGTTTTGTGTTTAGAGAGTAAAATAGAGTTTATTGAAGCAATACAGAAATAACATGATGCATCTTGTAAGAAAGGTGGCGTGGTAAAACGCTGCCCATTTGCTTCTTAAACTGTTACTGATAGACACTACATATCAAGTGTTGTAAATATCTGTGTTATAATACTATTATTATAGTACTGAAATTTACCGGCTTTTTGAAATTGTAATTACAGTGTTTGATTCTCCCAAGTCTCATGAATCCATTCATATAATTATATTTGCCGTATTATCATGCGCTTTGCTTTATACAGATTTTTAGAATAATGTGTATGAGTATATTGTGTTTCAGTAGCAGTCTGGGATAGCCCCCTCACTTATCCAAGACTGCCGTTTCCTGTTTCCAAGCAGATTAGGGTTTTCCTAATGACCTGTATTCCATTCAATAGGTCCAATCAGTTAGCTGGCCGGCTGGGGAATCCAACAGCTCGCCAAAACTTCCTTTTCACGTGGAAACAACGAGTTTCCCCCTTTATCTGTAATGTTACACATCTCCACTTCATATGATACATTTGCCTTCCAAATTATCATGTGAAATAGCACAAAAAGTTTTGACCATTTACTCTTAAATTTATAAAAACATTACCAACTACTGTGCCAGAACAAAGTGTATAAAACTGTAGTAGCATATGAACCAGCCCACCATTCGAGCATCATACATAAGATTTAAATCTATAGTAACATAAATTATAAAATTATGGCATATTAATTAAATGCCCAGAGAGGTGTATGTGCCTATGGTGCGAAGCACACTAATTTCGTAGCAGAATTAAATTGTGACATGGCAAATAACTTATCAATTTAATGCGCCCTTGCGCCTCATCATTCCGACGATGTGGTTCCACCATTTGCAGCACTGTCACCAACTATCTGCCAGCATCGTACATTGGTGGAATGTGTGCGACTCTGCAGCCGATTCCCCTGAAAAGAATGAAAACACCTGTCGAAATTGGACTACAGTATATTTGCCAATATATAGAAACCCAACCGAATCTCCAAGATTTCAGCTTTGAATGCCTTCCCCCAGTGAAATCAATACGCACTCTTCAGTGCAATGCAATAAAACATTAGCAACGTACAAAATAATCATTCTTGCTTTGACCATCAGTCTGTCCTTGTTCCCATAAGAAAACATGTCCACACTATAGTAATTTTGGTTTTTGCAAAACTAGTTTCCACATTGCTGACTAATGGAATTAAAAACGAAACTCAAAGCAACAAACTATTACTTCTGTTGAATAGCTTTCCCTGTTAAATATTACACTAATTACAGCACATTTTAATCCCAAAATATATAACACGAATTTCCATATCAACTCATACATAAACCACTCATGTCACTAAGATCCTTCTTACAATTTTCAATACGCTGCAATTCTCAAATAATCACATCTCTTTTACTAAGAAATTAATCCGATCTCCTCGCACCAAAATTTTTGTGACAACACTCTTTAAATAATTCCACAATTCTGACAACTATCCTCATATTTTATACCACAAATTATAGAAACATTTAATATATCATTTCCATCAATATTATCCCATCAAACTGCCGACCTCCATGCACCAAAGTGCGCCCACATAATTCCTTTTTGTTCTCCTCAGCATAGCAACTTGTTTTAGACAACATACAATGAACACACAAGTATCCTCCCCCCACACAAATTCTTATATAGTAAACATAAGTACACTGAAATAAGCATCCATAGCAAAGATTTCACTTATTTTTCTCCACCCCATTCATAACAGTAAGGGCAACACATTGCTCCCTCATTAAAAAGTTCTTGAATTCCACCATTCGTCCTATTCCTGCTACTTCAAACTTGAAAAATCTTTCTTACACAGTTGAGAGATGGTTTATATTTACATCGAAAATCTGTTCCTAATGTAACATTTATCACCAACCCACTTAACACAAAACATCTGATATTAAATTTGTATCCACAACATTTAAATTCTAAACTCATCTCCTTCCTGATGGGCTTACTTCCCCCCCCCCCCTTGTATCTGTCTTAATTGTCAAGTTATTTACTGGAATATAGCTAACTGTTTGTTCTTTATTCTGATCAGAAAATTCTCTGACATAGCTGATGTGCTACTTCCCGAATCCACTCTTGCTTTTCCAACATCTATCTCAAGTATTGGCTGTGCAACAATCTGTTCTTCCCTATCTAAAAGATCTTCATGTAAAAAGTCATTATCAGTTTCTCTCGCCCTTTCTTCCATATCAATAGTACACAAAGCTTTAGTCCACCCTTCAGTTTCGTCATCCACATCACATAATTCCTTAAATGTCCTGTATGCTTCTTTTCCAACATTTTTTTTCTTAAAAGTTCCCTTGCTATTTTAAACTTTTTTTTAACCCATAAGTGCGGTAACATTGGCTTTAAAATCTTCCCATACCACTGTCAGTCTGTAACACAAAATTCACGTTCACTTTTGCCAAACCAATCAACATTTACCCCTTCTCCTAAATCACCACAGTTGTCATTAATAACGCTGCCAATTTCTCTTCCCTTCGTAAATTGATCCCACAAGTTACATGCATTTAATTCCTCTTCATCTCTGTCCTTGTCAAACTCAAAATTACTTTCATGGATAGGAAAAGTCACTATACTAGATGCTTAATTCACATAATTGTTTTCAGTACATACATCTTCCCAACATAAATCATTGTTACTTCCAAATACCTGGTAATCACAAATACTTCATTGACTTCAGCCGATACTCTTGAAACCTCATTACATATATCATTTATCTAAGCCGATTTATCATTGAACACAGAGCTATTAAAAGCTATTTCCAATCACTATGTACTACATGACTACTTCATTGCTCCTCATTCATATCTTTAGTGCTGTACACTTGTTATTTGACGATTTCAGTTTCACACCTGCATCTGTAACCCACATCAAATTTTCCCCCAAAATATCTGTTTCACCAATACTGTCACATTTAAATGGCTTGCCTTCGAAGGCAGGGTTGTCAACTGAACACAACACTTATGCTTAAGTCAGGTTTATTGTGAACTAAAACGTACACGCAGCACTGACTGACTCTTGTGCAAAGTTTTCTGCTATTTATACACAGACGGAATGTACCAGAAATTAGAAGAATAGTTAATATAAGAAAAATGTAGAACATTCTGGAAATGATAAATACAAATAAATAAATTTTTGCCGGTGGATGGGATTGAACCGGCGATGTTCAGCACCGCAATCAGTGACGCTATCCATTGCGCCACGCCAGCAGTTGGATAACTTGAGGTCCTGCAGCATTGCTCCCTCTCCTGAAAAAACAGTGACTCACTGTTATGTTTCCTTTGGAGCCAGCTGCAGTATCCTGGATCTTGACCTTGTCATGGGTCCTCTGTATGGCAGTTCTAGAGAATCCTTTCCTTCTCAACGATTATCGACGACAGACATTCCTGTCGTAGCTTCATAGTAACATTACCATCCTTAAAGTCCTTGAACAAGAAGCCATTGTCGCCTACCTGCTCTTCAGGATAGTAGTAAGGCTTCATGCGGAAAACGTGAACAATGTCACCCCTGACAGGTGTCGTATGACACGATACAAAGTATTGTTTCAATAATTTTCCTGATAGCCTAACTTTCCATACAGGGGTAAAAGTCCATACCAGATCACCTGGGCTGTACACAACAGGTCGGTGCTTCTCGTTATACTGCTGACGGTCCTTCTTCTGGCGTCCAGTATCCATATACAAGCCAGCTGTCTTGCTTCTTCGACCCTGGTGATGGGCTGTATCACATATTCATCATTAGTGTTGTTCAACTGTAGTTATTATAAGGAAATGTCATGACTGTCAGTATTGTATCCCAGTCCTTCTGCTCAACGTCGACGTACATCGACATCATATCTGATAACATGTTGTTAAAACGTTCCGTAAGGCCATTTGTCTGAGGATGGTATGCAGTTGTCATTCTGTGGACAATGTCGCAATGTGGCGTTACATCTTGTATAATTTTGCCTGGAATACTTTTTCACGATCCAATATCATGAAATGTGGTGCTCCATGCTTCAAAATAATGTCTTCTACAAGGAATTTTGCGATCTCTGGAGCTTCTGCAGTTGGCACAGGTTTTGTGACAGATTAGCGTATGAGGTAGTTAGTGCAGACTATTATCCATCGGTTACTGGTTATCGGCTTGGGGAACCTCTCTAAAAGGTCGATTCTAATTTGGTGGAATGGAGCTGCTGCAGGTACAATTGGTACGAGATGTTCGGGAGGTAATTGCGGCACATGCTTCCATTGCTGGCACTCTCTACAGTGACTCACATAGTGCTTGGCAGATTGGTAGAGACCTTTCCAGTAATACGTACGTCTGATTCTGTCTGGGGTCTTCACAAACCCCAGATGATAAGATATTAGAGCATTGTGGAAATACTTATCTGGCTGGAGATGAGCTGGAACGAGCAGTAGCCCTTTTGGGACCATTGGATAGTAGTGTCTCTTATACAATGTCCCTTTTTTAAGGTGGAACTCATCATTGGTCGGTTCTTCTTTCTCCAAGGCCTCTATGGTTTTTCATAGTGCTGGATCTTCCCTCTGTTCATCTGTAATGTTACGTAATTCAGTGAGGGCTGATGTTTCATTCATGCTGTTGTGTTCTATTAATGGATTCCTCGAAAGACAGTCAGCATCCTCGTATTTGTGCCCGTTCCTGAATACCGCTGTGATGTACTGTTAGTGTCTTAGTGCCCATCTTGCTAGTCGACCTGATAGGTCCTTCAAGCTAGTCAGCCAACACAAGGAACAGTGGTCTGTCATGATGGTGAATGGTTTGTGAATAGATACGGGTGGAACTTGTTGATAGCCCATATAACTGTGAGACATTCTTTCTCAGTTGTGGAGTAGTTTGTCTTTGACTCTGAGAGTACTCTTGATGTATAGGCAATCACCTTTTCAGCACCTTCCTAAATTTGCATAACCACTGCACCAATCTCATACCCGTTTCCACATTATTGTCGTATAAAGTTAGAACTGGTGAGGAATCTACAGCCTCCTTAGCTGTCCAGAAAGCTCTTTCTTTTGTCTCATCCCAGTAAAACTTGGCATCTCCCTGCAGACGTTCTTGCAATAGACGCGTCTGGTTACGAAATCCTTTTATGAAATGTTGGTAGTATGAGCACAGACTGAGAAAACTTCTCACATCACGAATGTGCTGAGGAGTTGGAAACTGTGTGACTGTCCTTACTTTATCTGTATCAGGACAAACAGCATCTCCGTTGACTAGGTGCCCCAGGATTTTTATCTCTTTAACGGCGAAGAGACACTTCTTTGGATTGAGTGATGCAGTCTGAACACACTTCAACACAGTTGACAGGCGACTCAGGTATTCTTTAAATGTTTTCGAGAAAACGACAATGTCAGCTTCGTCAACCTCGATTTGCCAGTAACCTGTCTGTTCTTTCTGATTTCTGATTTTGTTCAGCTGGCGATAGTCGACACAGAATTGCCACATGCCGTCCTTCTTTATGAGGACCACCGGAGATGACCAAGGACTCTCCGAAGGTTGAATAATTTCATCGTGCGACATCTTCTCCACTTCCTCCTGAATAACCCGTCTTTCAGCCGGTAATACTCTGTACGAATGCTGACTAATTGGTGAATGATACCCAATATTGATACGCTGCCGTTTCGTCCACTTTTCTCCTGTTGGGGTGTGAATGCGCTCGAAAATTGGCGTAGTATAGCTAGCACTCGCTGACATTGTTCCTTGGTCAGTCCGGACCCTATTGGCAGTTCTATGGTTGTTTCCTCCAGCGTGTTGTATGTACTAACAGCAGACCATGGGTCTTCATTGATGACATTGAGCTCACGGTCCTGGATTGGTTCACCTGTCCTGATACACATTCCTTTAAGGATAAGTTTTGACTGCTCGTGACAATTAGTGATCCAAATTTCTCCTCGTCCTTTGGTAATGCTTATGATAGCCGCTGGTATGTAAATTTCTTTTGTGAGCCTAATAAACTTCTTAATTTTTCTAAGCACTTCACAGTTTGACTAGTCATCTGTGTTTGTGACTGGAACTCTTGGTTGTCAACAGACGTCACATTGTAGACAGAAAATAACTTCCCAGAAATTATTACGTGTACCTGTCGGAACTACTTCCTCAATTTGCAACTCAGATCTTCCACGGTCAATGATAGCTTGGGATGCCTGAAGGAAGTCCCATCCAAGGATGACATTATGTCTACATTTTGTTAAAACGACAAATTCAAATAGCTGGGTCCTGTTGTTGATGGTTATTCTTGCAACGTAAGTTCCTGCTGGCCTACCATTTGCTACCTTCAGCACAGGTGTCCCTGTATCACAGAACATTGTCTTCTTTAGTGTGCAGCAGTAATTATCCGACAAGACCGAGAAAGAATCTTCTGAATCAACCAGTGCCCAGACAGGGTGGCCATCGAATATGACGTCGATGAGTTTTCCCAACATCTTAGCGACTGTTGTCCATGGAGGATTTTCCTCTGTGGCAGTGTCACCTCTGTAGATGTTCGCTTTGCTTAGTTTCCCTGGGTCTGGCGGCTGGGGGAGCGGTAGGTACCTCTGTACGACAGGCGATGGTGAATGGCAGTCGTGCGTTTGGGAGTGACCACGTCCAGGGTACTGCGATGAGCTTCTTCCCATAGGTCGACTGAACTCACCAGCAGGTGACTGCCTGGGATAGAGATGCTCTTATGGCTGACGTCTTGTGGCAAAATAATCGTTGAATACTCGCCTTCTCTCTCTGCAGTAGCGTACGACATGTGTAGGGTGCCTACAATGGAAACAGACTGGCGTGTTGTCTTCTGTCCTCCAGACGTCTGTTCTTCTGCGGGGCATCATAGTTGCCGGGGGAGTTGGTTGTGGCCATGTCGGCCGGTTCCTAGACTGTCATTTGGCGAGGCCATTCTTCACGATCGCGGGGCGGACAGGTGCTTAAGTCTGAAATACCTCTTTCTCAGTGGCGTCGGCTTCCTCATGACTTACAGGGCTTACATCCATGGCCATGGCCATAATCTGCCAACAGTCCCAGCTGTCATAAACTGTTGTAATTCTTCTCTCACAATTTGTCGTATGAAAGAAGCAAAATAATGCTGGTCTTCCACAATGGCCATAAGGACTACATTGGGGAGTCTGTCATACTTCTTTCGTCCAACCCTCTTCTGTTGCATCTCTTCAATCTGCTGGCACAACTTGATGAACTCTTCCGTCATAGAGACGTCCTTTATAAGAAGAGCTTGGTACATGTCTTCTGCAATGCCCTTCATCAGGTGTGTGATTTTGTCGATCTCAGTCATATCTGGATTAACTATGTTACATAGGTCCAAAACATCCGCAATTTTCATGCTCATGCCTCAGAAGTTAAACACAGTGTGGGGCTGCAGGATTTGCGTCATGGCACTTTAGTACGACATTATTGGTGGTTGTGTTGACATAAACTGCTCAGATCATTCCAGAAGTGGCTACAGAACGTTTAGTTTCCCAAGAGATTCTAAAAGAAGAAAAAAATGGATAATTAAATGTCGGCACAAAAACTGGGAATGTGAATCGAGCCCAACAATAAATCACCTATCATGCCACATACATAATTCATCACCAGCCGACGAGATCAATGCTATGCTGTTTTCCCTAACAACTTTACTTACATCCGCCAATTTACCACTTAAATTGTTACCAGCTGGTGTGCCCTTACCTATGATGCCTTCACAAAATTCACTTACATCCTCCGCCTCAAATACACAAATTTTATTGCACACATCATAGCATTTGTCACTACTGGTCAATAACTTCTTGGAATTTTCTCCACATTTCATCTCCACTAAATTCAAATTTTTCTCATGCCCTTTCTTAGACTTAGAACTATTTAGCATACATTCATTCACTCCATCACTCATTCTCTTTTCACGAAATAGTTTTTGTAAACCCATATCTTCCTCTGATTCAAATGAATACCCAAAATAATTTTGATTTCTGTGACAGCCACGCTGTTTTAAATTAGCAACTTTTATTGATTTATCTACCACACATTTGCACAACTTCCTTCTGACCCCTATCACATCTTTTGGCCTGGTTTGTTTCGCCATCCCTGCAGGAGACAAGCATTTCTCAGTTTCCCAACCGCATATCACTATGTTCCCTTCCACGATTTCTCTCCTGATAATTCCCACTGCCTTGACCTTGATTAAATTGATTCCCCTGATTACCATTGTTATTGTATTGATTCTGGAAGTGACCATTATTAGTATGGTTCGCATAATTACTATAATTACTATTATGGTCCAATTATGACTACCATTTCTTCTTCCGTTACTGTGATTCAGCTTAAACTTCAATGCTCGTTCCAACTTTTTTAGATTTTGTTGAAAACTAATCAGCCTATTGCGTTGGACTATGCACAAAGTCTTATTGAATATAATCTGGTAATCGCTTCTTTAATGTCATGATTTCCGTCAGAACTCCCAGCAGCCGATTTGTATGCATAAACTAATTCAGTTCATGCACACAAGATTCGCGCATTGAACCATTGCCATACTTGAAATTTGGATCGTTAAGAAACTCGTTTTGAAGCTGCGTTTAAAGGCTTCACTCCAGAACTTATTCAAGAAAAATCTCAAACTTGTCATAGGTCTCGAACAAATGATTATATAAATTAGCTCACGACTGTGCACTACTCTCAAAGCTGTTTTTTTACCAATTTAATTTTATCTTGGTCACTCGTCCCCCTAAAAAATTCATCCTTACACATGGCAAGAAAATCTACTGGTTGGTATTTGCCATCTTTAGAAAAATACTAATTATTTCGAACTAAAAATCACGGATTATCTACAAGTGGACTAACATTTGCATTACCTATTCCAGATCACACTTCCTCAATTTTTTGCTGTAGCTGCACTTTTCTTGATTAGTTCTCCCACTACATTACTTTAACTTCATTTCACAGCCCACCATCCTATCTGTTAAATTATTTACTTCAGCTGTAGTTGCCTTTTCAACATTATCTTGTCATTGCACAGTCTTCATTAAATTGCTGTTCAATTCGTGCTGTAATTTTTCCATTTTATTATCTAATTTATCTCTAATCCACTGACTCTATTATTAACATAATCAATATCCTCCCCTATTTTGCCGACTTGTGCCTTCACATTGTATAATTTTTAATCTACCATCCATCCACTTCTGATTTATATTTTCCAACTCAAATTTTACATTCTCAATATTACTACTCAATTCTTCTCTCATACTTTCCATATTTGCTTTAACTGTGTTCAAACGAAAGCCAAATTCTCTCTACATTACACAAATCTGCTTTTAATTCTGATTTTACATTACCCACTTCTGATTTTATACCACCTAAAGCTGCTTTTAACCCCATTATCCACATGTGAAGCTTGTGTTCCAATGAACGTTCTGCTGTATCATCTTTTCTCGCCGCAAATGGACTATCACCCCACATAGCCATTCCTATGTACAATTTCTCTCTCAGACCTCGGGCTAGCAAGTCCGCTAATTTTTTTGGAGCCACACACGCTTGGTGACTTCTTAATTACCGCCATTTTGTTAACATAAGAGCCAGCCCCAGACTCGCACACATTTACATCATTGATGTTGGTACTTAACTTTTCTGCTTTGGTGCTGCTGCTGTCGATGTATGTTGACAGCCTTGTGGAACTCTTGTAGCCATTGGCCACTATGATGGCTCCGCCATGTAGTACTCAAAGCCGCTGGCCGCTGTTGAGTGCATCTGGGTCCACAATGAGAAGTTCTGCACCGCCGTATGTTACTAAGGCAGCAATCGGTCCAAATACAAAGTCTTATTCCTTTCCTAACTTCATGCACGAAACTGCTGCTGTACTATTAAGCTCTGATCCCCCATGCATCACTCAGTATGCATTAGACTTTGCTTCTAAATGAGTGTACTGCAAAATTTGCAGTAACTATTCAAACAGAATTTTACTAAAACTGGATGGAAAAAACTGTTGCTTTCTCATCCCAGATGAAAAAACTGTATTTGTGACCTTCCTACCAGTACTCACCAATAAGAATTGGGCAATATATAACTCAGGGTAGTAAAATGTTTATGGCTCATTGTCTCTGTTCATATTGGTGAGTTATATATGTCAGCTTCTATGCCCTAAAAAGCTATACAAACTGTTTAAATAAGATTAATAATTAATCTGTAGTCTTATCAATCTGCAAATAATGATGCGAAAAATATACTTAAACAAACAACTCAAAACTCTGAATAACCAACAAACTGGAGTCTAAGGTAATGTTTAGAAGGGAGTCATTCAAGAAGTAATTTTTATAAATGGAGTTTAGTACCAGTTTTGGACGTTAAAATGCAGAGGTGGTCCTACTTTATACTGAATACATGTTTGTCATTACATGAGTACATGATTGCTGAGTTATCACAGTTACACAGCTCCACTACCATTTGTAGTTTACCACTTTTCAACCAGAGACTAAGTTCTACAGTGAAAGTCCCATAAATTTAATAAGTCCACACATGCTTATCTTTTCAAATGACAAGTTCGTGATGCCGCTTCATACCACCCTGTGACAACCTCTCCCCACCAGGTCCAAATCATGAGTCCCCTCCCAGTTGTGCTCTACCCACTCCTCCTAATGCCTGATCTTTAAAATACAAATTCCCTTTCAAAATCTTATACATTTGAATATCACAGAATTAAAAGCGTTGACCACCTCCATACAAAAGTTGTTTACATTTAACAAACAAATTTGTATTTGACAATACTAAAATACGTTGATACTTAAGCTCTTTGCTCAGGTAGCTATTAAGCATGGCGTCTCACTGTATAAATATGCTGCCGCCATCAAAATATAGTTACATAATTAATCTTTAATTTATGATGGCTATTTATGCAAATATATTCGCTTCTTGTCCACAAATACATATAATTGTTTATGTATAAATTATCTGCTGTATATCTAATATTTTTAGTTGGCCTTGAAATATTTAAGATGCGGTCTATAACATAAAATGAACATTACTAAGAATAATATGATAAAATACACATATAATTGTATGGGCTTTGCTGGGTTCATGTTTTGTATTTATGTGGTGGAATCTATGTTTTGACACAAGAATATTATTACCTCAATGAAAAGCAGAACAAGATAGTAAAAAAGATTTTATTGAAAGAATACAGAAATAACTTGGTGCATCTTTCAAGATAGGTAGCGTGCTGCAACGATGCCCGTTTGCTTCTTAAATTATAACTGATAAACACTGCGTATCAATTATTGTAAATATAAGCCTTATAATACTATTATTCTAGTACTGAGTTTATCGGCTTTTTGTCTGTAAGGGATATTGAAATTGTAATTATGGAGTTTGATTCTCTCAAATCTCCTGAGTCCAGTCATATAATTATATTTGTCATATAATTATTCCCTTATTTTGTATGGATTTTTAGAATAATGTGTGTGTCTATATTGTATTTCAGTTGCGTAGTGAATAGGCGACCTCGCTCATCCGAGACTGCCGTTTTCTGTTTCCGAGCAGGTTAGGGTATTCCTAATAACCTGTATTCCATTCGCTAGGCCCAAACTGATAGCTGGCCGGCTGGGGAACCCAAGAGCTTGTAAAAATATGCTTTTCACTTGTAAACAATCAGCTTCCCCCTATGTCTGTAATGTCTCAGTGTCATCTTCTAATGGTGTTGCCCGAGTAAAGTGTGAGGAGCAGAGCAACAACTCCAAAACATATACATAAACGCATAGAATACAATGCATCAAAATGCACACATATTTATAATTTGACAAGTGATTATGCAATAAATATGATTTGATCACTTTCACGTGTTAATATTGTGCATTTTGTGGCTTTACTGTATTTCAATAACAGTGCCAATATATAAATATTTTCATTATTTAATGTCCTTACCATAGCAAAATTTGTCCTTGCAGAATTTTACTATTTTGTACACACTGATTGCTAACTTCAGGCCTTTAGCCCTGGACTGAATGGATGCTAAAATATTTTGTGTGCGTCTGGTAAATTAATGTGTAACATTATTCTTCTCATTTTGTAGGTTGATACAAATTAGTCATGAGAACTGTGGAATTTCACCTGAGGAAACTCTAACACTAGTTGTTCCCAATGAGCTGAAGATAAGTGAAGAAGAAACAACATGTTCCAGGATGTTAGAGATACAGACACAAAGAGTAGAAGAAGGAGGAGGAGAAGAAGAAGGAGGAGACAGACTTGTTACCAGACTAAAGTGTAGTAGGAGGGATGAATTTCACGAATTTAAATGCAGTTTTTGTCTACAGCGCTTTGCTTCAAAATACAGACTTACAATGCATGTTTTCATCCACATGGATGGTTTGCAGCCACCTCCATATGTTTGTAATTCGTGTGGTGAGGTATTTCCAAGTTACATTAGCTTAAACAACCATTTGAAATTGCGTGAGGGTAATCAATCTTTATCTGTGGCCAAGATGGATCACTTTGATCGCATTTATAAACAGGACTATTTATTTTCGAAGGGTAGGGGACATTTTTCTGCAATGGAATACACTGAACACCAGTCGCCATTTCAGCCCAAGACTCTAGCATTTCGAGACTCTGGGACAAGAGCTTTCAAATGTGATGTTTGTGGGAAGTCGTTTACACTGATGAAAGCTCTCAAGAGACACACACTAATTCACACTGGAATACGACAACACAAATGCAATGTTTGTGGGAAGTCTTTTACAATATCACGTTATCTCAAGAGGCATACATTTATACATAGTGGCTAAAGACCACACAAATGCAATATTTGCGGGAAGTCATTTACTCGTTCAGGTGATCTCAAGGTGCATGCATTGATACACACTGGCAAAAGACGACACAAATGCAATATTTGCGGCAAGTCATTCACTTGCTCGGAGTCATCTCAAGGTACATGCATTGATACACACTGGCGAAAGACCACACAAATGCAATATTTGCGGGAAGTCATTCACTAAGTCGGATGGTCTCAAGGTGCTTCGATTATTTATACACACTGGCCAAAGACCACACAAATGCAATATTTGCGACAAGTCATTCACTCGTTCGGGTGATCTCAAGGTGCATGCATTAATACACACAAGACCACCCAAATGCAATATTTGCGGCAAGTCATTCACTCGTTCGGGTTATCTCAAGGTGCATGCATTAATACACACTGGCCAACGACCACGCAAATGCAATATTTGCGGGAAGTTATTCACTAAGTCTGGTGGTCTCAAGAGGCATGGATTGCTACACCCTGGACAATGACCACACTAAAGCAATATTTGTCATAAGACATTCACTGTGTTATGTCATCTCAAGAAGCATGTGTTAATACACACTGGCCGGAGGCCAGACTTAAGAAATCTCAAGACATTTGAACATAATTACACACTGGACATTAGCCACACAAATGTCATATTTGTGGGTAATGTTTTAATATGTTGGGTAGTCTCAAGAGGCATACAGAAACACACCAAATGGAAAAAATCACTGATATGTGATTATTTACACAAAATTCTGTATAGCTGTTGGCACAGGAATAATTTTCATTTTTCAATCAGCCGTGTTGCTTTAACAGTATTGTACAATATGCAGTATGTTCCTGAGAGAGCGTGCAGAAGTTTAACACAACAAAGAATGTTGCACTTCACAATCTGCAGCAAGAAACCTTGGGTCAGATATGTGAGCTTAATCAATATGAAAGTAAACTTGTCTCATGCTTTCTCCCAGATTACTATTTACTAGGTTGTTTGCTGCTATAGCTGGCGTCATATAAGGCACTTCTGAGCATAGAGGTGGAGTGATAGTTGGCAGTGTGGAGGGTAGGAGCTACAGCCCGGCGCCTGCAGGAGAAACATTGCAGTATTGGACAGAACAGCTGAAAACTGGGACCCCTTTTGTAGCTGATGATGACTATAACACGCTCACTAGTTTAGATGCCCAGTCTTAGAACAAACTAAAAGCTGGCTGGTCAGAACAGAGGTTAACTGTTCACTTTAGGTGGCCAATAATGTCATGACCTAACAGAATTCTAAGACAGCAACATGCACATTTCATAAATGATGTAGGGTGTGGAAGTACCTTGTACTTGGATGTTAAGCATCAAACTGTTTGATTATAGGGTAACAAGTTTGAATCCAATCATTGCTAAGCCAAAAAATAAAATTAAATTTACCAAAATTTTGCTAACCCCTCACTAATACAGAAAACTATAAGAAATAAGGCAACAAAAGAGCTTGTGGCAGCATCAAGATCAGAAATGTCCACTCTTGGATGTCACCTCACTGCCTGTGGCTACCTGATATGGACACACACAACCTGCCACAAGAAGGCAGGCACATCCCAACCAGTTGACAATGGCATATTGCTGGGACTATTTGTCAATTGTTATTTTTTTACTGAAAGATCTAGTACTTACATTCCAGTTATGTATTGGAATTTTTACCCCAAATCCTGTTGGCTGACAGATAATCAGAAAAAAGTTGAAAAAAGAATTGCCTTGTTTTAAGAATGATCAGTTTGGCCTTGAAGATGTACAACATTCAATAAGTTTCACTAACAGGCAGAAATGCAATTTCTTACATTGTATAGTAATATGCAATTATGATAAATATCCATAGACAAGGAATATTCAAAATACTTTTCCATCAAATATCTTCTAGATATTTCCAGTATTTTCTCACATTTTCTGAAATAGTTTGACAATTCTCAGGTTGTTTACCAATTAAATACCTGTAGAAACCAACTAGTACCGATTGGAATAATACATAAAACCACATTTAAAGTGCATTTTAACCGAGAAAGAAATGTTCTTGTCAGTTGTCAGATTCAGAGCTCATAGTATAAATATTTAATGGCACATAAAAGGCATGTAACAGTATGAATAAGGGAGGGAGGGAGGGTAGACTTGCCAACTAGACTATTAGATTTATTGTTTGTGAAATCAGAATAGGTGTTAGTGCGCTGTAGTAAAATGGGATGCAACTTTGTAGGTCGTCTTTCAACAGTGTGACAGACCAGATTTTCAATTGTTTGCACCAAATATGAACTACAAAAGGCGGGCCGTTTGGTGGAGTTTGTAGTGCACAACAAACAGTGTACAATATTAATTTGTATGAATCAATGAGGAACATGATACTACACTTTCCCTTCCCCTAGAAACCTTCTGTGGGTGGTGGGGGAACTTTTGAAATCTTCAGTGAGAGCCTATAGTTTCTTTATTGCAGTAAGATGTCCAGTGTCCTGGAAAACTCAGGGAATTTTTGTTTGTTTCCCAAATACCCTGGAAGAGTCGCAGTAGTAGATTTGCTTTTCAGCAGAAACATTTGCTTGCCTTCCACTTGTCTTGATGCATTTCCTCGAAAATAGGTTCGTTTGAGTTGCGAGAAATTTACCAGTCGCCAGTTGCAACTACAAATGCGTATTTCTTGCGTTTCTAGTTTTGGCCACCTGTAGCGCTCTTTGATTTGTTTACTCTCTGACTTGTGTTAATGCAAGTCTTAATATATAGATCCATTTTCGAGTGGTACTGTGGCTCTCGTCTCAGGTTTATCATGTAATGCAGCCAAATATCACATATTCATAGAAAATGGCAAAGCACTTTTGACAAGCTACAGTGTAGATGTTGATTCTGATTGACGAAAGTACTTGTTTGTTATGAAGATGTCTTGATGTTAAAGGAAGTGGTTAGAAAAGAACCTAAGAGATCAGCTTACATTGTTTTGATGACATCTACAGTCTGGCTTGTCGAAAGTCCATCGCCCTTTTCTACAAATATCCTATATTGGGCCTTATCATACGATACACCTGAGGTGAGAGCCACAGTACAAGTCGAAACCAGTTCTAAGAATAAAGGCACATAAGGTTTATGACTTACATAATGAAACACTGCAACAACACTTGGCCCTTTTGATATTTTACTGGATGGTTAAGTAAAAATATTTGTGTGATGTATTTGCATATTTTGATGCATACTGTGTCGTATTTTAGAGGTTATAAGGTACAACACCACTGAAACTTCCATATGGAAAGTGGTGTGTGTGTGTGTGTGTGTGTGTGTGTGTGTGTGTGTGTGTGTGTGTGTGTGTGTGTGTGTGTGTGTTCATGGAACATGCCAACATGCCATACTTTATGATCTTAAGCCGATTATAGTGCGAGAGACGTAATTAAATCCCAGAAATAGCCTAAATTACGTACATAAATAATTAATCTTCATTTCGAAAAATTCTCGGTACGTTTTCATTTACTGCATAACAACATGTGTAACTCTTTTGGTGTTTCTTTAATCAGGTAATAGCTATATAAAAACATCAATTATATTTAATGAAATTGTCAAATTGTTAAACAAAGCTCTTAAGAAATAAATCCAGACACCAGTTTCCCCATGATCAACCTGTTTTACTTTTCCGTTTGTGACTAAAGCAATTGGACAAATTTAATTAAATTATGACGTTTTATTTTGTCAGAAATTTAGGCGTGGATTGTTGGTAATTATCTGCTATTCATTGTCAATGTTGATGAACTAAAATGTTGTTCTTGCCCAAACGTAACCAATCCTCTAAATTGTCTCTTTCCAAGAAAGATTAAGAATTATAACTCGTTCAGCTTCTAGGAAGAGGCTGCAAGGTGTCCAGTGTGCAAACGTACAGCTGGTGCTGGAGGTATTAGGTATATTGACGAAGTTGTTCACATGCTAGGGGCTTCCAATATGAAAGCTATTCTATTTAAAAAGAAACAGTGGTCAGAGGTATACTGTTCCTTTCAAAATGTGGTCTTTGCACAGGGCAAGCTTTTTATAGTAGGTCAATCAGTAGTACTGTAATTGTGAGCAAAACATTTAGCACTCCTGTTACTTTGCAAGTAGGCAATAAAATAACACAGGAACGTATTTTTGCATACCAAGAATTAACTACAGTAGCGGTTGTTAATCTGTACTCATGTTGATTTCGTCAATTTAAATATAATGCATGCAGTTTGCTTCATATGCCAAGTTCACTCTAAAATAACTCGTCACTTGTAGTGAAGAGTGCATTATGTGATCCACAGTTGTTGGATTTTGTGATCCGACCCCTGTAATTGACAGATATCTGCAAAAAATCCAGTCATAGACGGTTGCAACTCATGACGCATCAAAACTCGAATGCCTAAAGCCCTATTCACACAGTGATACTCAAGTCTCTGAGCGCCTGGGATACTGTGCGACCATGAGAGGCTGCATGTGTAGTTAAATGGGGCCATTAGCATGGGGATACTTGAGAACCGGTGTCCAGAGTCTCTGCAACATGGATACTATGTGATCCAACATGCTGGTCGCGGAGTCTCCCAGTCTGTTGGTTGCAATCACATCCGGTTGCGCAATGCATCAAAAAATGTTTAATTTGAAATTCGAGGTAGGAAATGTTTGCTAGCTTCCCGATGAGTTATAGACTTAAAATATTCAATAGCTCAGAACGTGATGAATGTTTTTCTTTATCAGATGTGTAGCGGAGTTCACTTTCTGTACCACTGCTAATTCTTTCTTTCTTTCTTTCCCTAATCCTGTCGAATATGTTTCACGATAAGAACAATTGATGGTAAACTCCATGTGAAACCGAATCTCTCTAGTTTTTACCTTCACAGTCTTTACACAAGATATACGTAGTAGAAGGCTATATATATTGATTGATTTGCAGAAGAAAACTGAAATTAACATGAAAGTTAGGACAGGTCTGCTGTAATCTGAACAAAAGTCTGAAATTGATTTAAAATTTTTACGTGCACTAAACAAAAAACCGGAATATACTTCTTTAAATATTTTAAAAAATCACACCTTTTTTTAAAACCAAGTAAAAATTATAATTTTTCCTTAGTGGATACAACTTCCTAACCCCATGCACATAGCTTAGACCTAAAAATTTGTGCTTGTGAATTTTAATTAGCTAGGACAATACTTGTACAATTCAAAACATAGGGTACATTGAATAGATAATAGTAGGAAGTAGAGTTTGCTTAGAGAGATCATACAACAATTCATAGCATATGTACTTCGACAAAAATCACATGTGACTTAGATGAAACATTTGTATCTCTGTTACATAATACACGTGCCTCACGTCTTTCATTTTAAATACCGGTATTAGAAATATTGAGCTAGGTATTAAAAACTGACAGGCACAAATTTCAGGTCAGTCTGCATGTACTGGTGGTAACAAAAAAAGACATTATAATATTGTCGTCACTGCTGGAGTTACTACATATTGTACTATAGGCAGCTGAGTAAACAGAATGTTTGCTTACATCACGCTCAGTCAATGAAACTGATTAAATTTTCTTTCACACCCCAAGGGACTTGGCAGTATGGACGACTAGTCGTGCCTGTGTGAATTTGATTAGCTACTGGAGTGGTGCCTGGGTGAATGTGATCAGCTACTCAAGTCGTACAGTTTCCTAGTCTCCTAGTCGTCAGGTAGTTGAAGACACAATTTTCAAATCTCCGTTTGAAAAGGACCTAAGTGTCGTTGCAACCACAACTCGAACAAAGTTAATAGTTCATCCTTAGCTGTTTGTGCTGTGCAACAACCCGCTATTACTGGAAATCCCTACTCCCTTCCCTCCCTCAGTCCAATGCAATGGGCAGATAACTGGGACTTTCCCAAGATGACCTATTATTTGTAATAGAAAAGAAAGAAAGAGAGAGAGACAACACAAACTTACAGCTATATTCAATAACAGTTCTCCAAGGAGGCAAAGAATTTGAAATCTGTTCAGTTACGGTATTTGTCAATAAATACTTCAGTTTATTGTAATGTATTTAATGTAGTCATATTAAAATCATATGGTGGTCTGTTCACCTTAGTTACCCCTCTCATTGCTTTTTGTTGTGTAAATGGTCTGTCTGTGCAGAGTGCTGGTGTTCAACACCCAGTATAAATACCATAGCGAACTTACAGAAGTATGTGAAATATGTTTGCTTTAAGGTTTAATAGTCTGACAATCTTGAGACATGTTTAACTAAATACATGTTTAGGCTGAATTTCTTACAAATATGTTCCACACATGCTTTCAATAACAGGTGTTCACTCTCAACAATAAAGTACCCACATTGCTTGTGGAGATGTAAATGGAGTAACATTATATGTAGATCACAGCTAAGCAGTAAGTGCATTGTCACTGCCTTGTTTTTATTTACAAGGTGATTATTTGCAGTAGGTAAGTTGACAGAATATTGTAATTGATTTCAATACTGTTGGTAGCAGTTACAAATAGTCTGTTACCATTCTTTCCATAAGTCTTATGTTCAAATTAAAATTTAAATTCATTATTAGTTCTATTTTTTAAAACTGCAATTTTTTACTGAAGCGAGTAACGCTATCTTAATGTCAGTGTGTATGCTCTCAACTACTGATTGTTTCTAATGGAAATGTTTTATTAATATAGGTTCACCTCATTTGCAACCTATACTCATTCCAATTTTCTTGTAGTTTTTTGGTCGTACCACTTTTGACATGTACTTCTGATTTCAGATTCTGGTATGATTCTATGAATGCCTTATTTCAATAGTGTTGCACTAACACTGAAGCTAAGGTTGATATAATGAGGCTTAAACATAACAGGATGAAGAAAATTCTGTTATTAAGACACCTGACAGCAGTATTTCACGTATCTCAGTCACAGAATTATCGTCACCCAGTTAAGTTCCAACATACGAACATGAGCTGAAGCAATACTGTACCACTTTTGAAATAAGGGTTTCAAATCTTGATTAAAATAGGCCATGTTAGATTACGTTGTTTTTCTTTTTTTAACCCAGAGTAAAACTCTTTATGATCCTATTAGTGACTAAGCACAATATGACCCCAGAAAAATACAAAAACTGACCTGGAAAAGTCGGCGTTTTTTTAGAATTGCTGGCACCCTGCAGTTGTATGGCAAAAACTACATACGTTTCACATTAACCATTCTTGTTTCACCACAGATTGTGCTGTAATCAGTCAAACGAAATACGTCCACGACTGCCAATGCGTTTGGTTGGGGGGACAAATGTAGGCTCATTTGATGTACCCCTCCAATACAAACAAATATTTGATCCAACATGGAATTTGTGATATTTGAATGCCTTCTGTTAAAATGAACACCCTCTTTAAGATTTGTTCTTGATAATTAATTTAGTCTTCCGAAGTCTGCATAAGGATAACATAAGTCATTAGAGACATTAGTTTATGGGAGTGCTCAATGAGTGAATTGATTGCATCGAAGAAAATGCAATAACAATTTGTTAGAGCATGTAGGACACCTACAGAGACAACAAACATAAATACCACATGGCAGATAAAAAGTTGCAATTTTATGTGTGTGTGTGTGTGTGTGTGTGTGTGTGTGTGTGTGTGTGTGTGTGTGTGTGTGTGTGTGTGTGTGTGTATGTGCGTGTGAGTGCGTGCATGTGCGTGTGAGTGCGTGCGTGCGCGCGTGCGCGCGTGTCATTGGGTTATATTGAATGTTCTAAATCTTTCATGCTAGATTTATCTTTCTTGAAACAAGATGACAGAATCTTTTCCCTATAGGATCTGTCATGTAGCACTGTACAGCAGTTTTGAGATTCAACATCACATAACAAAAAAGTGTTGCCACACCACGATTCTTGACGTTCATGACCTTTAACATAACAATGGAGTAGTGTTATACAAAAACATCATTTGAGTTCTCTTTAATGCTCTTGCAAAGAGAAATTGACAAGTTGCATGACAATAACTAAGATATGCAGAATATGTGTTCCAGACTGCATCATACATCAGTACCCCTAAAACCTGGTAACTGGTCTTCTAGCATGGATGCATGCTTGTATTTGTTGTGACATGATTTCCTCTAGATCATCATAAAGGGGATGTTGGTTCACATTGCCTCCCGCCACATTCTCCCACTCCTAAATGGTGATTCAGCATAGATCTCTGGTTGTTGGGTTGCTCATTCAAAACAAGCCCATTTCTATGTATCACAGGTATGTTCAATAGGATTCCTATCTAGAGAAAATGCCAGGCATTCTCTAATCTTGCAGTGTCTTTAACACTGTCATTAAAGAACTTCTTTGCACATTGTACATGATGAACATAATGGTCCCCACGGGGGCCCACCTCTCTGTCATGCCAGGCTAAGATGGGGCCCCAGGCACTGCACTGCTGCTGCTTTTCTGCACTGCATGACCAACCTACCACTATTCTTTTTCACAACCTTGGGTATATTCTTGTGCCAACTTTTGATAACCAAAGATTATAAAACATATGTGTTCTGTAGCTTTTCTTTTCCTTGTCTATTTCTTCTTTCACTTCTCTAACTCCACCTTGGCATTTGAGATCTTTCTCTTTTCCTTTTCTTTTCTCCTCCCTGTGTGTTCTTGAAGGCCGCCCATCACACACTGTGTTAAAGGTGATTGGGTAATGCGTAACTCCCAGCCATGGGACAAACCACTGGCCAGCATTATCTGCAGGAAAGGTTCATCAGTATTTCGCCCACCACATGATTGTATGGAAGTTCATTACACCATGTTCGGCTTGGTGGGGAGGTTGGTGGGAGAGGAACATTGATACTACAAAGAGGTGTCTACACAAGGTTTTGGGACGTTCTAGCATGGATGAGGAGGCACTACATTTCTGGTGAATATCAAAGCCACACTTAACTCCAGGCCAATAACGCAACATGACGAGAGTGCTTAGACACCAGCACACCGTCTTACTGCTTTGCCATCTGGGCTAGAGCCATGAAGGTCCACAGATTTGGCAAATATGTACAAACTCTGCCAGAATTTAGTGGAGGAATTTTGGAAACGTTGGAGCCAGGAGTATTTAACTCAACTTCAGAGCTATCATAAAGTATGACATCCAAAAAGTTTCAGTAAAGCTGTGCAGGGGCAAAGACGACATGCCCTCATCAGTGCTGGAAAATGGCGTGCGTTGCAGATATGAAGAAAGGACTGTAATCCTCAACATGCCAGATGGACATCAAGTAACTAGACCAATTCAGGTGGTCTACCTTTGGACGTAGACCAGAGAAGGGGGCATGTAAAGTGATATCTTTGTAGCACTGTTATGTGTAATCTTTGTATGACTTGTTATTCTGTTTTTATTAATACCTTTTTAATAAAGTGTAAGTGTGAAACCCATATGGTGTCCTTGAAACAGCTATAGCTCTAATACTATTTAGAAACCCCACATATACCCGTGGTAAAGGCCAGCCCCCAGGGAGGGCTAATTGCCTCAGCTGAAATTTTCCTGGAATGCCAATTGGGAGGTGTGAACAATTACCTAAGGCAAGTGAGCCCCACATCAAGGGGAACCCACCAGTAGGGAGGAGCATTCCATCAAAGATGCTGACAGTCATGGGGGATACAATCACAATGGATTCTCCTCTAAAAGCAAATGTAGGGAGACAAAAGACTCTGAGGAGAATATAGCCACAGCACCTCGCTATCTTTTTGTGTTCCGGACTGAGGAAGGGAAAGATTTTTCTTCCTTTAATCTGCTCATCATCCAAAAAGGAGTCAATGCAATTGCAGGCCATGTAGAGACATGTTAATGTCAGTGGAATGGCACACTTCTGCTGGAGGCAGGCAGTACCTTTCAGGCACATTGTCTGCTTAAAGCCAGCCTCCCCCCAGGCGGCCCACAGCTCTTTTGTGGGTACGTGTGTGGCGCGCATGGGGCCCCGAGCCGAAGCAGCCTTTCTTATGTCCCAGGCTGCTTCACTTTCCCTCCCGGTTTATGCCTTCGCTCGGAGACGGGCGTCCTTAATGAGTTAAGGTGGTGCACCCGCCTCAATTCAACGCTCCCTGGCAACTCCTCAAAGTACTGGCATGCCTTCCGTCACCTTACTGGCAGTCAATCCTCCCCTCACTACCCGCTTCTCCATGAAGACCGTCCTTTTCCTGACAGTGCCAGTAAGGCAGAACACTTTGCCTCCTACCTCTCTGAAGTGTTTTCCATTCCTGATGATCCTCTCTTTGACTATTCTCTCTTCCCGGACGTCCATGAGCGAACCGATATCTCCACTCCTCCGCTCGCCCCTGGCTTCCAGTACTTGGACCACATCCCCCCCCTCAGAACTAAACATACCCATTACCACCCATGAAATCATCGACACTCTTTGGACTAAACGGAACACCGCCCCCGGTCACGACCGGCTGACCTACCGCCACCTCCGAGCCTGCCCCCCTCCTTCCGAGAAGCTCTTGCCACCTTATATAATGTCATCCTTTTCACTGGCTTTACCTCGACCTGTGGAAAGCCTCCTGTATTCTCATGTTCCTAAAACCTGACAAGCCTCCATCCCAGACCTCATCCTACCATCCCATCACTCTTACCTCCGTGTTCAGCAATGTCCTGGAAACCATCCTCTCCCGTCGTATCCATCAGCACCTCCATCGCCACCAGTTTCCTCCCCCTTTCCCAATGTGGCTTCCGACCCTCCTCCTCTGCCGATGACCAGCTCCTTCACCTAACTCATCTCCTATCTGTCCAACTGAACTCCCGTCGCTCCACAATTTTAGTCTCCCTCGATATCCAAAAAGCCTATGACCGTGTATGGCATTCCAGTCTCCTCTTCAAGCTCCAGTTCTATGCCCTTCCTATTAATTACGTCCGCCTCATTGCTTCCTTTTTCATCCACCGCCCCTCCTATGTCACTGTCTGCAACTCTGACTCCCGTTTGTTCTACCCCTCTGCCGGGGTGCCCCAAGGCTCCGTCCTCTCTCCTCTCCTTTATCTAATCTACTCCGCCGACATGCCCCAACGCGAGCCTCCCGTCTATCTCCTACAATATGCTGACAACACCGCCTACCTAGCCCTCGCCCCCTCCCTTGCCCACTCCCAGTTTTTGCTCCTGTCCCACCTCACAGAGTTCGCCTCATGGTGTAACCGGCGGCTCCTCTCCGTCAATCCTGACGAATCCCAGGCAATTATCATAGGTCGTACTAACCCCTCCTTCTGTCTCCACGATTTCTACCTTACCCTCCACAACCGCCCTATCCGCCACACCCCACCCTGAAGTACCTTGGCCTAACCCTCGACCGTAACCTTTCCTGGACAACCCCCCCTCCGCACTGTCCAACAGAAAGCCCTCTCCCGCCTTAACCTCCTCAAACTCCTCACCGGCCAGACGTGGGGTCTCAGCCCCTCCACCATCCTCTACACCTACCCCTCCTTCATGCGTCCTGTCCTTTGCAGCTTCCATCCCGCCTGGATCTCCGCTCCTACATCCTATTACAAACCCTTCAAGGCCATGCCCTCCGCCTCGCCTACCGCATCTGGCTCCCTTCCCCCATGCGGATCCTGTATGACCTGATCCCATTTCCCCATGTCCTTGAATACCTCCAGCATATCCGTACCCTCTATACCACCCATAAAATAGACTCCTGCAACACCATGGTCCACCCCATCCTTACCAACCCTGGGCCTCTGCCACGCCTCTACCACGTTATACCCCCTTCCCTTCATCTCCACACCCTCCACGTTCTGTCCCAGGGTAACTTCCGCTGCCTCCCCCTCCCTGATGACATCCTCCGTTCTGACATATATCCGCCCTACCAGCTCTGATCCCCCCCAAGTAGATAAAGTGCCCCCTAACCCCCCCTCCCTTCCCCTCCCTGCACTGGAGTCACTACGGCTCCTCCCTACCGCCTCCTTCCCCGCCGTTTTGTCTTCTCCCCCGCGCTTCCTCCCCCCCCCTTCTCGGGGTCCTGGACCGACAGTTTTAACAGTGCTTGTTCAGATACTAAAAATATCAAGGTGCTGATGTGTTATGAAGAACTAAAGGAAAGTGATGGGGAAAAACACACTCCAGCTGAAGCGTGTAGTTTACTGAAGAGACCATAGTACTAATAAACCAGTTGATGGAGAAGTATACCTCCTGTTTAAGACGTTATTCAAAACTAGTATCAGATACAGTTTCGTCGATTTTCCATAAGTTTCGGCTATATGTAACGACAGCCAGTGCTTCATTCAGAAAGTGATAATTTTCAAATGAAACAGTGTTGTGAACTACTATGATGAGCCGAATGCTATAACTAAACAAATAAGACTGCAGTGTTTCATTGGTAAATGTGGTGTAATACCTAAATTTTAGCCCTACATTTACTTAACTGTTGACAGTGCCCTTGAGTGCCTGCTGCCTTTAGAAAGTATAAAATTCGCTAGTATAAACTGCACAACGTAACTACCAGGCACACAAGTTAATATATTTGAATATGTTGAGTCAATAGTTTCTTATTTACCTGAAACAAGAGTTTTATGTTTCAAGATATGAATTTGTTAAAGGTTACATCCCTGTGATAGACATTCACAGCTACAATTAATAGTTAACAAATCCAGTTTATTGCTAAATATAAGTCATAGGAGCAGTAAATGTTGTACTGTTAATGTTTAGTGAATAAAAGTGTGTAAATAACATGTTAGTTTCATTCATTCTCACCCACATATCCTTAACAAAAAGAGTTCACTGTGTTGTTTGGAGAATTTTTGCAGGCAAAAGAGTATATTTCAGTTCAATTTTGTGTGTACATGTGGTATTAGGTTTTGAGACATGTTAACCCTTTCAACGTGTTTAAGCAACTGGAGTGGATTGAATCACAGTTGCAGAATTTGACATAAAACCTTTGTTGCGAAGTAAAACATGATCTGAAAGAGCGAGTTTTTCCAGTTACTTAAAAACTGGACTAGGTTAAAAACTTTTCTACCTTTTTCCTTGACAAAAGAAAGTAACCAACAACTTAGCTACTTCAATTAATGTAGTGCAGCCAAAATAAATAGTGTACCACAAATAGGTCTAGCTACTTTATTTTACTTAGGTGCCTATATACATATGGAACTACCAGGCTATAATTTTGAAAATAGGAAATATCAGGCTGTGTGTAACAAATATGTCAACACAGGGGTTTCCACTCGCTTATAGCACATAGTATTAGTTGCGAGGCTCAGCTGTTGGCCTTGACACTCAGTGGGCATGCAGCATTAAGACTGTACCTGACAGTAGTCCTGTGAAGTTGGCACCCATTTGTTGGAAAATGTACATTTTTTCAGAGTTCTAGACAGATATACAATAGTTCTAGAGTTCTCTGTACAAAATTTAAATAGTTCTGCATAATTTCGCCGAAAAACTACGAAAAATTACCACAAAATTTAGTTTTTTCAAAATAATTTTTTGCCTAATTGTTCATGCATAGTTCTGATCACAGTTCTAAATAGCTCTCAAAGAGTTCTACAGGAAATCCTAATGACATTTTTCTGTGCAGATTATACTTCATGAGATAATTGCAATAATGGGGAATCCATTTACACGCTACTGTGAAGTTGGCACCCCTTTTCTCAAAAATGTGCATTTTTTTCAGAGTTCTAGGCAGATATGCAATAGTTCTGGAGTTCTCTGTACAAAATTTAAATAGTTCTGCACTAATTCGCGAAAAAATTACAAAAAATTATAACAAATTTTAGTTTTTTCCAAATAATCATTTGCCTACAAGCGTAAACATAGTTCTGATCACAACTCTAAATAGCTCTCAAAGACTTCTGCAGAAAATCCTAATGATATTTTTTTGCCCAGATAATAGTTCATGAGCTAATTGCGTAAATAGGGACATAAACTACACAAAATTGCGCCAGAGTTGTGTGAAGTTGGCACCCCTTTTTTTCAAAAATGTAAATTTTTCAGAGTTCTAGACAGATATGCAATAGTTCTAGAGTTCTCTGTACAAAATTTAAATAGTTCTGTTCAATTTGGTGAAATATCGCAATTATGACTAGTGGGAGAGCTGTGAAGTTGGCACCCCTTTTTTTAAAAATGTAATTTTTTTTCAGAGTTCTAGATAGATATGAAATAGTTCTGGAGTTCTCTGTACAAAATTTAAATAGTTCTGTAGAATTTCGCCGAAAAAATAGTAAAAATTACCACAAACTTGAGTTTTTTCGTTTTTTTTTTTTTTAAAATAATTATTTGCCTATTAGTGCAAACATAGTTCTGATCACAGTTCTAAATAGCTGTCAAAGACTTCTACAGGAAATCCTAATAGCATTTTTCAGTGCAGATTATACTTTATGAGCTAATTACAATAATGGAGTATCCATTTACATGCTACTGTGGAATTTGCACCCGTTTTTTGCAAAAAAATTGGACTTTCTTCCAGTGTTCTACGGACATGTGCAATAGTTCTTGTTTACTATAAGCAGTAATCACTCAGACATAAAAACAACAAATTGAATGTGCAGCGGATAGAATATCTGTCAAGACCTAAGAAAAATGTATATTTCTCGAATAAGGGGCACAAATAAGACAGCTTATCAGATATTCAAAATTGTGAACATATTTTTTTTTCGGGCAATTACATAGAAATATTCACATGAATTCTAGAACTATAGTATATGTACACAGAACCCCAAAAAACAATGTGTATTTCTCGAAAAAATGGTGCCAATTTACAGTAACGTGAAAATGAATTCCACATTACCCACATTTATCTGATAAAGTATAATCTGCACAGAAAAATGTCATTGGGATTTCCTATAGAACTCTTTGACAGCTATTTAGAACTGTGATCAGAACTATGTTTGTGCTAATAGGCAAATAATTATTAAAAAAAAACTAAAAAAACTCAAGTTTGTGGTAATTTTTACTATTTTTTCGGCGAAATTCTGCAGAACTATTTAAATTTTGTACAGAGAACTCCAGAACTATTGCATATATGTCTAGAAATCTGAAAAAAATTACATTTAAAAAAAAAAGGGGGTGCCAACTTCACAGCTCTCCCACTATTCATAATTGCGATATTTCACGAAATTCTGCAGAACTATTTAAATTTTGTACAGAGAACTCTAGAACTATTGCATATCTGTCTAGAACTCTGAAAAAAATTTACATTTTTGAAAAAAGGGGTGCCAACTTCACACGACTCTGGTGCAATTTTGTGTAGTTTATGGCCTTCATTTACGCAATTAGCTCATGAAGTATTATCTGGGCAAAAAAATATCATTAGGATTTTCTGCAGAACTCTTTGAGAGCTATTTAGAACTGTGATCAGAACTATGTTTACGCTTATAGGCAAATAGTTATTTGGAAAAAACTAAAATTTGCTATAATTTTTTGTAATTTTTTCGCGAATTAGTGCAGAACTATTTAAATTTTGTACAGAGAACTCCAGAACTATTGTATATCTGTCTAGAACTCTGAAAAAAATGTACATTTTCCAAAAAAGGGGTGCCAACTTCACAGGACTCCTGACTGTGGCCACATGGCAGTCAACAGGGTAAGAAAAAGGATTTGTGTTTGATAAACCTCAAATAAGGTGACAGGTGGTTCTATTGCTTTGATTGGAAGACAATGGTTGTAATTATTAATCAAATGACAAATATTAGCATGCATGACGTAGGCCTACAGACATCTTCCAAAATCTAATGAATATGTTGTAATTATCTCAATTTACGCAGAATTTGTAATCACTTAATAGGTAAATACCTCATTTTTGGAAATTTTATAATTATGATTAATATGTACGTACATTATAATGTATTTCTTGGGCTATGTGACATATAAGTCAGGCAATACAACTTACATTCCAAGACTTAAGTCCTGGTTGAAATAACAACGATGATAGGTTGTAGGTCACTATAACGGTGATCGCTGAACCTGAGGGAGGTGCCAAAGAAAATAATATTCACCCAATATAGATATTCTGCCACAGCCTTAAATGGAAACAACACAGACACACAGGCGCAACTTCTGCACTTCATTTTAAGTTGTGTGAATGTGATTGTCTTGTAATTTGAAGCCAAATACAGCACCACACAAAAGTGTCTTGTACAAAAAGATAACGAACAGAACAATTTAAAATGTGTTAGTTATTTTCAGTGCCCATGTTTATGTTCTATGTGTATTTTATATATGTCACTCTGCCACAGACCGTCTGGGAGGCTTTCAGAGTAAAGCTTGAAGAGCGTCTTTAATAGATGATCAAGTTGTATTGTAGTGGTAATTCATTCATTCATCCAGGAATCAATCAAGGTGGTTCATTGGTAACACGCTGGACACATTCAGGACGGTTATTCAGATCCACCTCCAGCCATCCAGATTCAGGTTGTCCGCGATTTCCCTAAATCACTCCTGGCAAATGCTGGGATGATTCCTTTGAAAGGGCACAGCCGACTTCCTTACCCTACTTAAGCCAAACACCCAAGCACCCAAGCGCAAGCTCCATCTCTAATGACCACACTGTCAATGGGATGTTAAACCCAAAGCTTCCTTCCTTTTGTGATAAGAAATTCATCGCCATAATTTCTAGGAAACCATTTTCTTATTATGTAAAATATGTATAATTTTTTACCTTTGTTCAACTACATTTCTTGTGGAGGAGAAAAAAATCACTAAGCTTACATAGCCTATTTAATCTATTTTAATTTAATTTTGGCATTTGATACATAGCAGAAGTAATGAATAATAGGTACCACTATATGAGTGTCTATCATTTCTAACAACGAACTATTAACGATTTTTTTTTAGAACAGCTCTCTAATAAATGCATTGCGGTATGAAGATTACTTACCAGGCGAAGGAACACAGGTAGTGATAGTAGCACAAAAAAATAAAACACACACACACAAACGCTAGCTTTCGCAACATAGCTGCTTCTTCAGGCAGAAGGGAAGGAGAGGGAAAAGGTGAGGGTTTCAAGGGAGTGGGTAAGGAGCCATTCCAATCCCGGGACAGGAAAGAATTACCTTGGTGGGAAAAAGGAGGGTAAACAAATACACACACAGCCACACATATACACAAATGCAAGCACACCTAGGCAGACATACTGTAGAAAGCAAAGAAGTTGGACAGAGATACCACTTGAGGCAGAGCCTCTGTCCAGAGAATCGAGGCAAAGATGTTCAAGATGGTGGGCGGTAATTTGAATTTAGCGGAGGTTGAGACCAGGTGGGCAACAGGAAGAGAGAATATGCTGAAGGGCAAGTTCCCATCTCCGGAGTTCTGAGAGACTGGTGTCAGTGGGAAGTATCCAGATAACACGGACGGTGTAACATTGTGCCAAGATGTGCTGGCCATGCACCAAGGCGTGTTTGGCCACAGGGTAATCCTCATTACCAACAAACACTGTCTGCCTGTGACTGTTCATGCGAATGGACAGTTTGTTGCTGGTAATTCCCACATAGAACGCTTCACAGTGCAGACATGTCAGTTGGTAAATCACATAGGTACCATCACAAGTGGCTCTGCCGTTGATTGTGTACACCTTCCGGGTTATGGGACTGGAGTAAGTGGCGGTGGAAGGGTGCATACTGCAGGTTTTACAACGAGGGCAGTTACAAGGGTAGGAGCCAGAAGGTAGGGAAGGTGGTTTGGGGATTTCATAGGGATGGACTAGGAGATTACGGAGGTTAGGTAGGTGGCGGAAAGACACTCTTGGTGCAGTTGGAAAGATGTCATGAAGGATTTATCTCATTTCAGGGCAGGATTTAAGAAAGTCGTATCCTTGCTGGAGAGCCACATTCAAAGTCAGCTGCCATCCAATCCACATCAAACATTCCCTTCCCTACAGCTTAGGTCTTCGTGCCAAACGAGTCTGCTCCAGTCCCGAATCTCTGAACCAGTACACCAATAACCTAATAACAGCTTTCACATCCTGCATCTATCCTCCTGATCTGTTACAGAAGCAAATTGCCAGAGCCACTTCCTCATCCCCCCAAATTCAGAACCTTCAACAGAAGAACCCCAGAAGTGCCCCTCTTGTCACTGGATACTTTCCGGGACTTCAGCGGACTCTGAATGTGGCTCTCCAGCAAGGATACAACTTCCTTAAATCCTGCTCTGAAATGAGATCCATCTTTCATGACATCTTTCCCACTCCACCGAGAGTGTCTTTCCTCCACCCACCTAACCTTCGTAATCTCCTAGTCCATCCCTATGAAATCCCAAAACCACCTTCCCTACCTTCTGGCTCCTACCCTTGTAACTGCCCTCGTTGTAAAACCTGCCCTATGCATCCTTCCACCACCACTTACTCCAGTCCCGCAACCCGGAAGGTGTACACAATCAAGGGCAGAATCAACTAGACCTTAGGGACCGACGAACACCGGAAGTGACGTACTGTCGAAAGTTCAGAGAATATAGCAAAAGTATTGTAAGCGGTTGAGCGGTATCTTTGATAATACGTTTTGTGGCACGTACAGTACCATTTTGTGTTTTTGTTGTTGTTGAATATAAAAGCATATTTTCATCTGCCAGGAAGTGAACGAATTATAATCCTAACCCGGCACAAGGAGTCCAGATATTTTAATCTATACTTGATGATAATCGAAAGTGCAAATATTTTTGCGAAACAGAAACGTGCTGTTTATTCAAGCTATGTAAAGGTACGTAAGACGATCGGTTAAAATAATTGTTGCTGCAGTATTGTATTTTCTCTAACATATAAATGCATACCCTGTATCTGTGTTTAATCTTCGCTTTAATTATGGGGATTAGAAACCTAGTTGTTGTCTAGGCTACATACCAGTAATCCAAGAAATGTGTTTTGAAAGGCAATTTAAAAATTTAATGACATTTCCGCATTTTGAGTTGCCAAGTAATGGAAATCTACTTTACTTTCAGCCACATAAAGTGTGTAAATGCTAATTGAGAAATGCCGTGGAACTGAAGGTATTACTGTAAATTTGAAATACGAAAATAAGAAGCTGAAAGATAATGGTTTGTATGAATTTATAAGTTATATTAACAGTTTGTATGCCAAATCCATGTTAATAAGTGTAACTGCTAGTAAGGAGTTAATTTACTGGGACAAGAGTGTATTAATTTAAACATTTGGAACTAATTTAGATGCTTTGCTTTAAAAATTTATACAGTAGGACACTGAGTAGATACACACATTCTAAGGACCAATACTGCAAGGAAGAATTGCGATTACAATTAACTCTACACTAGTTCTTTGGTTACTGTTGTAGACTGTCAACTTGCATGGTAGTAAATACTGATTTATTAGTAAAACGGACAAAGTGATTGAGAATGTGTGATTTTCCAAATATATCTTTTAATTTGCCACGTACATACCTTATGTTAAGCTATAAATTCTGTAAGTTTCGCTTAAATTGTTCGTTCGTAATTATGAAACACTACACATATTTTTTATCTACCAAATATTTTGTGCGTGTGTACACAAAATGTTTATGCAATTGTGAAAAGTCTTCCCTTTTCTGATAAATTTTTACATATGGCAATGGCAGCTTGATGTGCAAATGTTGGCAACAAAATGTTCACTTTGCATTGATAAATTTGCCAAGTAGGCCAGGGTATGCAGAAGAACTTATCAACCATAGAGGAAGAACAGCATTAATTATTTATTATGTACTCGATACAAAGTAGATACAGTAGCTTCCAGCGTCAGCACTGTGTCACTCATTGTGGAATGGGTCTACTTGATAGGCACCTTCAGTGGTGCTTGTCTGGAGTACCAACAATGGCTTCTGCTGACAAGACAGCCTGTATAAACTTTTGGCACTGTCAGGAGTTTCTCCCTCCATCCTTACAGTTCGACCCAGCTGTCCTGTTTGTTGAAATGACAAAATTCTTGGGCCTCGTCTTCAGTCGGAAACCTAGTTGTGCTTCCCACATCTCTTACTTGGCAGCTTGCTGTGTTTGCTATCCTAATGGTTTTTGTGTCTTAAATGGTATGTAATAGGTATCGCACCTTTGTCATCGAACCAACCTCCTCCATTTATAATGATGCCTTGTCTGTTGGAAAATGGATTATAGTTGCATCATTTATTCATCTGCCTGACCATCCATCTTATGTTGTCTTAACACTGTCCACTATCGCAGGATATGGCTGTTCTGGCCCTGTAAAGAAATTGTTGCCTCATTGAGTTTGCTTTTGTATGCTGCTCCAGCAGCTCTGCCTTGCACTACTACCCACATTGCCAGCGGGTGTGAATTCTTCACCACCCTGGCTCATGTCTATTTTTAACTTCATGCGTTTCCCAAGTACGCTACCCATGACCAGATGTATAGATGAGTTTCTCCTGCTTTATATACTGTTTGAGGATTAAATTCTTATCTATATCAATGGTTTCCGAACATTGTGGTGTTGGGTGTGTCTTTGTACTTTACGATGAGCCTTCCCACAATTTGCTATTTGAATGCTGTTCAGTCTTCACTGCTGAGCTCTAGGCTCTATACCAAGCCATCCAATACATTAGGCAACACAAACTCACAAAAAGTGTTGTATGCTAAGACTTTCTTAATTCTCTTCAGAGATTTTGTTTTTTTGCACTCCGTCCACCCCTTAGTAGAATGGATCCAAGACTCTTCACTTTCTCATTGTCAGGGGAGCCAATGTGGCGTTCATGGCTACATTAGTATGCAAGGGAATGACACTGCTGCTCTCCTCCCTTGACCTGCCAGATATTCTGTTTCCTCATATGATCTTCATGCAATTGTCTGTCGGCATGTAGTATTACTATGGAGTATGCATTGGTCCTCAGTCCTTGGGAATAAACTCTGGCAAATTTTAACCTCTCCCAATAGCTTGCTACACCTGCTTGACCCACTCATTTTGAGGTCATGGCTAGTCATATGAAAATGATTTAGATTGCAGATTACTCACTATCTTGCTGACTCAAAAGTAGTATTATGAACATTTTAGTTTGTAATTAGTACTGTTACTGTATTTGGTACAATTCTTGATTGGGTCATGTGCATATCAGTATCAAAATAAATTATTTGTGTCATCTTTGCTAGATATGCTAAAAGTGAAGTACTTATCTTTTTAAAGTTTCAGTGAACATTCAAAATTTGTGCTGTTACTTGCCGCCTACTTTGGTAGTTGACAAAACAAAACAAAAAAAGTGGGCATTGCTGAACACGTTTTTGAGCCATTTGCAGACTTAGGTATAAATAACTGTTTCCTTCTAAATTCCAATTAAAAATACTCTTGAATAATTGTGTTGAAAAGGTTGGTGGTTGTACACATCATTCCAAATACATCAGTGAGTAGAGGTAAAATTATATTCACTGTGTTGGCAGCCTAGTGTGGTGATGTTGGCAACAACTGTTGGATGATCTTTGAGCATGCAGTCACATAAAATATATATATATATATATATATATATATATATATATATATATATAGTGTGTGTGCGCGCGCGCGCGCGCGCTCCATTTATTATTAATTTGCAACTCAATGCCAAAGTTTAGTATTTTAGGTATAGAATGTTTTGCATTTTCCATTATTCCCCTGGGTACCATTTTACTTATGGCACTGGGTTCTTATAATGCTGATTTCGACAATAATTGAAAGCTTTATCACATAGATTGTAGGGAAATCTTTCACATTGGCCATGAATTAAATAATGCTGATCCTGCTCTATGGTTGATATGTCCTTCCATGCATCATTGTCTGGTCAGTAAATTAGTTATCCTCATAAGTGAACATTTTGGTTCCAACATTAACTCATTAGACCACTGCTGCCTTAAGTAAAATTTAACTGCTGCTATGTTTGGATTAAAAAGGTTAAATAATTCAAATGGTGTAATTTTGATTTATTTTCAGAAACAAATTGCATACCTGGGTCCATGTCAATACTGCAAGAATACACATCCAGTCTCTGCTTCCACTGTATATGTACTGGAATTGTTACTGAGGATAGACTGGTCAATGCTAAACATTATTCTTTTAATTTTGCTTTCTGCAGGAAATTGAGTACCATGTCAAATGTTAATATCAGATACAATTTAAAAAATGAAGATGTGTACACATTTCACCTTGTTATGTACATGTCGTAATACTTGCATCTCATGTTGCAATGAATGTGGTCACAAGAGAAGTTGTACATTTTTAAATGTATTTTATGATTATGAACTTCTCAGCATGTTCAGAAACAATTGTCACCAGGGTGTGTAAGCTGTATTGTGGGTTGATAATTTCCATGATAACTTGTTTGCAAACAACATTTGTACTGATGTAGTGTACTTAAAAATTCCATTTAATAAGCTAATTTGCAGTCACTTTCCTCTATCTGGCTTTGGAAAAAAGCTGACTTCAGATAATTTGTAGCAACTTTGAAACTGTAAATAAAATTTATTTTAACTTGAGAAACTTGTTAATTTCTTTTCTGTGTGTTCAGAAAAAAATCCTGTTGTCTCTTTTTTTTTTAAAATGAAAGTGAGATAATTGAGAAAGTTTGGTAAGAATGATGCTATTGCCCTTTTTTTTGTGGGGCATTTAGTTTTATGTGGTGAATACTAAGCAGCTCTGACTGGTTTTCTTTTATTCTATATTGTTTGTGCCCTCGACATTGACAACATATTATATTTTTTTAAAAGAAATGTAATATTAATTTCATACACTAAATTTATTCTTAAACTGTAATGGATGTGGGGAGGGGGTTGGCAAGATTGAGGATATAATTGCAGATGAAAACTTTTTTCCCGGCACATTTAGAAGCATAAAATATTAAGTACAAAATTTTTAATTAATTGAATTGGGGGGGGGGGGGGACTGAGCAAGTAAGTGTCAACTAGTTTTAAAAGTTGAAAACAATCATTCTGTTAAAGGAAGATTCAGTGGAGAAACTTATGAAATTACAAGGAGATTGTAACTGTGAAGCCTGTCATTGGAATGAGTCAATTCATTCCATTGTAATTGTGAACAAATAGCTTTAATTATGGAGATAATAGAAATTAATCACTATGATAGGTGTGAAACATGAAGTACTCTTAGACCAGACATACTCAACTTTTTTCCTCCTTGGGCCAAAATCTCGAAAGTTTTATTTCAAATTGGTCACAACATTATCACAGGACAAAATAACTACACCCATTTCTTTTATCATCAAAATCTATTTTAATATATAATTGTTAATAGAAGAGTACATTGTTTTTTGAAATATAGCTGAATGTATTGTTAAGATTTTCTTATTTTTTTTAGAATTTGTGCACTTGTTCTTTAGCCAAATCATAATTAATTTCAAAGAAAGGTATGTAAGAACTTCAAAAGTTTGGGCAGCTATCTGAAACTGCCGGAACCTTTTGGCAGTCATTTCCAAGCAGTTACCTTTTTGTTCGTAACATATGTTAATCAATGGAATATGACATTTAGATTATTTTAAGGCAGACAGGGCGAGCGATTACTGTGAACTGCCACTATGGTACTTGCCAGAGCTGGACAGCGTTAACCAAAATGTTGTCATCATTAACCCGTTACTAAAAAGTTAACTCGGAACTGTATTGTGCAGCCATGAAATCTCGCCTTCAGTCTCTGAATTTATATTCGTGTGAGTGTGTTGTCGTACCACTGAAATAGAGCAAATTAAGTAAAACATAATACGTATACTACTTATATATTGGTGTGATGTCTTCTTTAGAAAGACATCACACCAATAAGTATTTGCAATTAATGTTGTGTGTGCGTGAAAAAATTCAAAATGTTTGTAAAACTATGAGACTAACTGCTTGGTTTTTAGTCCCTAGCATACAAACTACTTGAACCAAGTTTAACTAACCTAAGGTCAACACATACACCCATGCCCAAGCGAGGACTCGAACCTCCGACGGTGAATGGCCGTGCACACTGCAGCACGGTGCCTCAGTGCTTACAGCTATTCGGCCGCAGCTGTGAAAGCGTTTTGCAGAAATGGTAATTTCGGTAGGCAAACGGCCATATATGTATTCCTCTGCCTTTACTATTTTTTCCTTGTAATAATTGTCTGTTAAGGTGATCATATTTGCAAAGGTGTGACCAATTTTATAACTACTCAGAATGCAACAATGCGCTTTGATTGTTATACAGTAATGAAGTTTACAATGAAATGAGTAACAGGCACAAAATCATAAAATATCAAATATAAAATAAAACACATATATTCACAGTTGTTGTTAGATACACTCAAGTATTAAAAATTAGTAAAAATCTTGCTTAGGTAACTTGATACAGCTTTTGACACTCACCTGCTCATGTTTCAAAAGTAAATAAATGTCAGTGTTTGAAAAAAATTTGATTCAACTTTTAAATCTACTATGGATGTTATTTAGAACTCTACAACCTGGTACTACCTATCTTGATGTAATTGCATATGTCAAGAGAGAATGCTGGTGGTAAATATTCTTACTTAACTTGGCTGCTGAAATTTAAATGGCTCAACAGACTTTTCATGGAACGTAGTTTAAAGAAGAATAGCTCTGCTTTCAAATTGGATTTACAATACCACTATCTTACAACACCCCTCTATTTGCACTGGGGATTAATAAGAAAAACAGCAGTGTGTGGTGTGTTAACAGTCCTAGAGTTCTGGCATCTGTGCACCACATCCAATAGGGACAGTCCATGTCAGTTTACAGTGATGTATCAATTATCACAACAGGGGAAAAAAAAAAAAAAATAAAAATAAATATATTTAGCTCTCTGAGAGAGGGACCATAAAATATATATATATATATATATATATATATATATATATATATATATATATATATATTTTTTTTATGGTCCCTCTCTCAGAGAGCTAAATATATTTATTTATTTTTTTTTTTTTTTTTCCCCTGTTGTTATAATTGATACATCACTGTAAACTGACATGGACTGTCCCTATTGGATGTGGTGCACAGATGCCAGAACTCTAGGACTGTTAACACACCACACACTGCTGTTTTTCTTATTAATCCCCAGTGCAAATAGAGGGGTGTTGTAAGATAGTGGTATTGTAAATCCAATTTGAAAGCAGAGCTATTCTTCTTTAAACTACGTTCCATGAAAAGTCTGTTGAGCCATTTAAATTTCAGCAGTATAGTTCAGAAAAGCTGGTGGTGGATGGGAGGATCCAGATGGCCCGGGTTGTGAAGCAGCCATTGAAATCAAGCATGTGCTCCGCTGCATGCTGTGCCACAGGGTGGTCCACCTTGTTTTTGGCCACAGTTTGGCGGTGGCCATTCATCCTAATGGACAGCTGTGTTAAAGATCAGTGTTTTCCTTGTGACAAAATTAATATGCTTTGGCAGGGTGTCAAGCTTCCTGCAAAACTCCGGGATTTATTGTATTTTTCCTAGAAACTCTACAAAAAGTACATTTAATTTTGGGGAGAGGTATGGCTTCATGCAATTCAGCAGTCATCATTTACCCACAGCTTTATGCTGTACAAAATTATTCCCAGGAGTATTACTCAATGCTGTATTTTCCCACCTTCCTCGCCCAACCAAATGGCCAGCCAGCTGCCAGCCCAAGTTGGGCTCAGCTAACAACTTCTCGAACGAAGTTATGCCATAATGTAACTGTGTGTACTCTAGTCCTTCGTTGTTGGATTGTGATGTGCAGTTTGCCTCATTTGTCTTTAGGCTGTAGGGTGCATTTCTAACAAAATCATTAGCATGGAGTTGTGATCTGCTTAATAAAGATTTAAAAAACACATGACGACTGATTGCTGAAAATCACTGAGTTTGGAAGTCAAACACAGCTGTGGAGTGCAATGCTTTTCAATAAAATGGAAAGCAACATGAAAATATTTATTGATTGGAACATCATGCAAATAATGGGCTAATATTAATTCTCTATAAAAAAAGAAAAACTGTTTACTTTCTGATTTTTAAACCTTATCATATTTGTAAAAATTCTTACTTTTTGGTCAACATGTTCTGCGTAACATGATTCAACACAAAGACTATGCCCTTTTCAGTGTGTCAAATTTCATCCATACTATCACTATTAAATGTGTAAGTAATTCTGTTAAGTTTTCTCGTAACTACTGGCGAACAGATTTTGATGAAATTTGGTACAGAGATAGCTGAGGAAGAGTAGAGACTACATCTGAAATGTTTGTTTCCAACATTTTTAAAAATATGGTATCCGTGGATGGAATTCAGATGTTGCTTGCATTTTGGTTGGCAATTTTTTTGTTTATATAGACTAGCTGTATCCGGCATGTTTTGCAATGCCATGGAAAGAAAAATATTTTGTTACCTGGTACGTGTTGGAATATCATAACATATTAAACAGAATAGTATTTGAATCCAACGTATCAAAATTTCAAAGAAATCAGTCATAAACGTTCGGAGATTTGCTATTGGTAACACATACATATTTGGTTTGTGTGTTTCTAATAGCAAATCTCTGCAAGTTCTTTATCTACTGATTTGAAATACTGACACGACACAGTATTCGGCATAACTGAAGACTGGGATACTGCCTGTCAGCTTTGACCCATGTCGTCAACAACATGTCAGAAAACCCGATACAGGATATCTTAATAGTTCTGTATTGTAGGTAAAAAATAATCTGTATTTATCCTCGTAAATTACAGTCAACAATGTACCATCAGTCACATGTCTGAGGCCAAAAATTCGCACCTTATGCGCTCATATGCGAAAGAAAACCTCTTTCCTAACCTATACCTTACATCAGAGAAAAGTTACAGATCACTTTTAAATACAAAATATTAATCTATAATCTGTTATGTTTGTAAACAATTGTCTTTAACTCAGCTACCACCTAATTACTCACACCTTCTACAAACACTTCAAAACTGTCGTGATGTGATGACATCACGAGTCAAAGCTGACAGGCTGTATCCCCGACACAAACTGCGTCATTGAAATTTCTGGAGTGTGTAAGAAATTAGTACTTTTGACCAGCCTTTAGAGGCTTATATACAAAATGAATTTATCTTCTGAATCCAGGAGCTAATATCTTGGGTGGGATGGTCATATCAGCCAAAGGGGAGGGGGGCGGGTGATCAATGGCCAAGGGGGAGGGGCACCTCTGCAACGGTAACAACATTTCTAAACAAAACTAAGCTAGAGGACAAATAGTTACTGGCTGGACATAAACAATGTTGTCAGAGCATAACAAACCAGCTTTACAGATAAAGGTCTTGTATGTTTGCAAATATTGGACACCTCCTCTAATATCTTGCTAACAAATTACAGTGTAGCACCAGTATGATCAAGGTGTTGCTATCACATTTACTGCTAGAGTACCAGTCCAAACAATCCCAAATGTGGTGCATATTACTCACATAGCTATGTAACGACATTTGAGGATCTTGCCTGCCACGCTGAAAGGACAGTACATGCACGGTCACGTATTGAAATTTACCCGGAGGGGCAAGGTTTTAAAACAGCTATTTTTAATATAATTTACACACTGCACCTGAAAATTATTTCTCAAGAATTAAGTTGCATAAGTGTACTAAACAACTTACACTTACCGATACACATTCATTAAATTTTAAAGGTAAATTACTTCGCTGTTTAGAAGATAAACTTCTCACTCTGCAATGTACAACTAAATGCAATCAAAGTCATCAAGATCATAAATGAAGGGAACTTATTAACTATTTTGTTGTGGCATTACAAATGCACGAGGTATGGTGGAGCAGTCACAGGTTGTGGAGATTCAGTCACAGAACAACTGCCAAATTAATTTCTTTATTTTCTTTGAGAAAATGACCAATGAGATTTTTCCTATCTCTGAAACAAGAAAGTTTCCTATATTGATACATTAGAAAAAGACTGTAAACAATTTTTAGTATTGAAAAACTGAAGAATCATCTGTTGTTTCTCCCTACATCCTAAATGTACAGAGTTCTTGTAGTATACACTATGTTAATTACCTGCTACAATGGAGAATATAAATGACATTCATTCCTATCAAGTTTGCTTTTATCAACCTATATTGAGAGCCAACAGTAAGATTTTTTACGGGATTTTCACAACCCAAGCATGTTCTGCATTCTTATCTCATCAAGAGGAATTACAATGAAACATGGCTAATACTGGATACGGACCCTATGGCCTGGAGCAAGAAATCTAAAGAATAGGTGATATCAATTCATGTCAAACTATTTAGTGTTTCTAATCATTTTTATAAGTTGCAGAATATGTATTGAGTTAGTTGTTGGGATTTTATTTTGCATAAGTGACTCATTTCCGATAAGTCAACAAATATAAGATAACTGATCAATTACCATATAATCATAGTCAATAACTGCAAAACAAACCACTATTTTCATTAATATTTTTTAAACATTTATTTACTTCATTACAATAGAAAACAATTGCTCAAGTTGTGGAGTGTCCTAAAGAGAACTAGGGAAACATGTAGTTGTGTTTGTTGTCTCAAAAGTGGCAACGGTAAATCAGGGAGACTTGAAATATTGGTTTCATCTTGTAATCTCATTAAATGAAATTAGGGTGTATCTGTCTTGCATAGTTTCCTTTTTGTCATATGTAAACACTTTAAACAGCAGCATTTTTACAATCCATGTCATGGCAGAACGTAGAGTTTTTAGATGTTGGCTAGGGCCACTGCATGTGACTAGCCAATCAGGTGGTAGTACACAGCAGGCAATGAAATTCACCGTTTTTTATTCACACAATATTCGAATGTTTCACACTAACACTACTGTTTTGTTATTAATTGTTCCAGTGACGATTACAGTCAATTTACTGAGTGGAGAAAGTTACATTGAGAACCTGTCAACCATAGAGCAGGAACAGCATTAATTATTTACTTCATTGTCAGTACAAAAAAGTAATTATTTATTACAAATAAATAAGGTCAAATTACGGTTTAATTAAAGACCGGTGTACAACTCGTCGGCTTTGACCAATGATCTCGTACTTGACTTAAAGACGGTAAAAGTAGTTTGTGTACAGCCAGAATACAGATTACGATTTTGCATTTAAAATGTGATTGGCTGTTATTATCTGTGATACTACTGGACAGATACACGCGCTGCCAACATCAACACTTGACACGGATTGTAAAATTTTACCCAACAAAATTTTAACCACTCTGGGTTTTAAGAATGTTTTCCTATTCAATATTACTCCTAACAGATTCTTTTATTTTACATGGGGGAAGTAAGATGTCCAGAGTCATCCCTTACAGCAAAACTTGAATCATCAGGCAACTTCTGTCAAAATATTAAAATTTTACTTAACGATCTTCAAAAATGCAATCACACAGAGTGAGGAAAATAATCCATATTGACCATGAAATAAATAATTAATGCTGTTCCTGATCTATAGCTGACAGGTTCTTGTATGTGCCCTTGTGCAGTCAGTAAATTAAATATATTCTTACAGGCTCGATGCCAACATTAGCACACCATGCCACCAACAATAAGTAAAATTTATCATGTCATTTGAATGTAGCAAAACCTTGGCTAATTCTATAATAGGGTGGAGTAAATGCAACTCAGAATTTGATTAGCCTACATCAACTTCACGAAAGTATGTAAAGAGAAAGAACTGTGTTATCCTTATCAAACTGTTTGATAAGTGTGAGATTTATTTAACAAAACACTTCAATGTAACTTCATTAATGGTATAATAATTTTAATTTCTATGTGATCATCGTCATTTTCGCATATAGGTTGTGTATATTCAGGCTAATATCACTATATAGTGTAAGAATATATGTGGAGCAAGAGTGCACAATGTTTTTCTGGTCCAGACTATGTTTATCTCATTCAATACATTAATGATAATCTAATTTATGAAATGTCTAGCAGAGTAGAGTGCAATATGTTGTGAGTTCTGCTTATGTTGAACTTCGAAAACAAAACATCAAACAAGAGTACTTCTCTCCTTCCTGCACTTGGTTCAGTTGGGGAAAATGTAAACTATAATACACAGTTTCCCAGACTGGTATATGTGGAAAGTGTGCACCCCATAAAAAAAAATTCTGTGTCATTATTAATGTTTAAAATAACATAACAGCATTAAAAATAATCGAAAATCAATATGTTGATATATAAAAAATTATTTAATTTAACAGAAATTATGTACACAATTAAGTATCCAAAATACACTCTTCTGTCACGACTTGGAGCCAACTTGTCACAGATTGTTTAATATCTTCTAAACAACTTTGAAAGCTCTGTCACCTTTATTGGGAGTCATCGGCCTTTTAATTAGGAGACTACATGTACTACAACAAAGAGCAGCACTAGGAATGATCACGGAGGATAAATATTAACCCAAGTTTATGCTTCCCCCAGTTATACACTTACAATCATAAACCCTGTTTACAATAATTGCAATGCCAAATTTTGTTTATCTTTACTCTTTGGACACTCCCTTTCTCATAACTGAATAATAAATACACAAATTGTAATCGTAAAATTACACACGCCACATACTACATACACAAACATAAACAAAGCGTTTCATGCGCAAAGGCACCAAAGATCTTCATTGCCAAAGGAAGTATAGTGATCAAAATAAAATCCTATGCTCTGCGAAATACGTCACTTCCGGTGTTCGTCGGTCCCTAAGGTCTAGTGCAGAATCACTTGCGATAGTACCCACATGATTTACCAACTGACATGCCTGCACTGTGAAGCGTTCTATGCGGGAATTACCAGCAACAAACTGTCCATTTGCATGAACGGTCACAGGCAGACAGTGTTTGTTGGTAATGAGGATTACCTTGTGGCCAAACACGCCTTAGTGCATGGCCAGCACATCTTGGCACAATGTTACATCATCCCGGTTATCTGGATACATCCCACCGACACCAGTCTTTCAGAACTCCGGATATGGGAACTTGCCCTTCAGCATATTCTCTCTTCCCGTTGCCCACCTGGTCTCAACCTCCGCTAAATTCAAATTCCCCCTCCCCCCCCCCCCCCCACCATCTTGAACATCTTTGCCTCAATTCTCTAGACAGAGCCTCTGCCGCAATGGGTCTTTGTGCAACTTCTTTGCTTTCTACAGTATATCTGCGTAGGTGTGCTTGCATTTGTGTATATGTGGGGGTGGGTGTGTATTTGTTTACCTTCCTTTTTTCCCCCCCAAGGTAAGACTTTCTTGTCCCGGGATTGGAATGGCTCCTTACCCAATTCCTTGAAACCCTCATCATTTCCTTTTCCGACTCCTTCCCTTCTGCTTGAAGAAGCAGCTAGGCTGCGAAAGCTAGCGTTTGTGTGTGTGTGTGTGTGTGTGTGTGTGTGTGTGTGTGTGTGTGTGTGTGTGTGTGAATTTATTAATGTATTTGTGCTAATATCACTTCCTGTGCTCCTTCACCTGGTAAGTAATCTTTATATATATATATATAACTCCGGAGATGGGAACTAGCCCTTCAGCATATTCTCTCTTCCCGTTGCCCACCTGGTCTTAACCTCCGCTAAATTCGAATTCCCACCCACCATCTTAACATCTTTGCCTTGGTTCTCTGGACAGAGCCTCTGCCTCAAGTGGCATCTCTGTCTGACTTCTAACTTCTTTGCTTTCTACAGTTCTACAGTATGTCTGCCTAAGTGTACTTGTGTCTGTGTAAATGTGTGGGTGTATGTGCATTTATTTACCTTCCAATTTTTCCCCCAAGGTAAGTCTTTCCTGTCCCGGGATTGGAATGGCTCCTTACCCCCTTCCTTAAAACCCTCATCATTTCCTTTTCCCTCTCCTCCCTTCTGCCTGATGAAGCAGCTAGGCTGCGAAAGCTAGCATTTTTGTGTGTGTGTGTGTCTGTGTGTTTATTTGTTGCTATTACTGCCTGTGCCCTTTCGCCTGGTAAGTGTACTTCATCTATTTATTACGTATATATATATATATATATATAAATAGAAAAGAGATGACTTACCAAAAGGACCGGCTCGTCGAGAGAAACAAATAAAATCACACACAAACACACATACAAGCTTTCACCACCACTGGCAGCTTCTTCAGGAAAAAGAGGAAAAAAGGGGAGGAAAAGGGAAGGATATGGGTTTTAAGGAAGTGGAAAAGGAGTCATTCCAATCCCAGGAGTGGAAGGACTTACCTTAGGGGCAAAAAAGGAAGGTAAACACTCACACACTCAGACATATCGAAACACAAACACACCTAGACAGACATTTGTATATATATATATATAGGAATTTCTCCTCTATAATTTTCATTGTGGTATTTTCTGTGAATTACTTTTTGTGACTACAGTTACTTGGAGGAATATATTTGATATATAATGAAACTGATATCTAGTCAGACCGGATATTTCATAAACTGAGTAAATATTGCCCACCTTGGTTCACAATTACACAGCCTGGCATTGCTTTTATGTTTTTAATCAAGACTTGATGCCTAGTGTCATTTATTTTTATTGTGTGACATGCATGCCAGTAGGCATAAGGAGGCATATAATGCACCTGTTTAATCAGTCTGTCTAGATCTCTTCCGTGAAGATGGTTTAGAACCGAAACCAGTAGAAGTTTGAAAAATAATAAACAGCTGATGGTTTACAGTATGCATTTCCTCATGATTTATTACGTTCTTGGATTGTTGCTAGAGGAAGTTGACACATAGAAAGTCATTGACATAGTGAAGACTTTTGGGAAAGATTCAGGAATGATAGAGGCACTTTGTGATGTCTACTTCAGAGACCATAATTTCAGATAGATACAAACATGTTTTTGGAGGTTTTACACGGAGTACTAGAAAATACTGTCAACAGATTAGACAAGTTGGATTGTTTTGTTTGAATTTGTGCAGCAGAATTTGTTTGGCAGCATTAAGCAACTCTTGAAAAGTGGAAATTCACACAGAATTTGGCTAGTTAAAGACCGAACATCAAGAAAATTAAATAAGATCAAATTGCAGGTAACAATGACAGTATGCAATCGACTGTGAAATCGCAAAAACACATACACACAGAGCTCAAAATAGGAGAGGTGGGAATTGTAGGGTATGGAAAAAAGGTATCGATTTTGGGATCGGAGAATGTACTGTAGGTATAACTCCCAACTGTGCAATCCAGAAAAGCGGGTAGTGGGTGGGAGGACCCACGTAGCACAGGTTGTGAAGCAGCCATTGAAATCAAGCATATGCTGTGCCACAGGGTGGTCCACCTTGTTTTTGGCCATTCATCCTAATGGACAACTGGCTAGTGGCCAAGCCAATATAGAAAACTGCACAGTATTTGTAGCACAGTTGGTAAATTACATGGCTGCTTTCACAGGTGGCCCAGCGTCTGATAGGATAGGATAAGCCTGTTATGGGATTGGAATAGGATAAGCCTGTGACAGGATTGGAATAGGGTGGTTTGGAAAGGTCTTACATTAGGTTGGATTTTGGGGTGGACTAGGATGTTATGGAGGTTTGGAGGGTGACAGAACACCACCTTAGGAGGGGCGGGAAGCAATCTTCCTATCCCCCCCTCTCCTATTTCCACACCACAGAGTGTGATTCGTAGTGGGGCAGATGGAGATGATGGTTGTGTGACTATGTTGGGTGCCTGTGTGATTGTGTGAATGTTCTATTTTCTTAAGGAGGCCATACTTGATAGCTGAAGTGTTGTATGTGTGTGTCTTTTTTATGTGCCTGTTGCAGCTTGTTGTCATTTCGTTGTGGTGAGTTGTAAAATGTCCTTATTACTATATTGTTAATTCCAACCTGGATTTTGCATTATGAAATTTACTGTAAACTAGGGAGGCACTATTTATTAAACACAAAGAAATACCCTGAAACCAGTGCTACAGTGAAGATGCCTGTCATTCTCTCACTTAAAAAAAATGGATGATAATGGTGATGAAGGGGGCTCACTGTAAAACGAAAACAAATGACAGATAAATTACATGCCTTGGATAGCCATGTAATGTCTCCAAAATTAATTATTGAACTGATTGATATACTAGACAAACAAGTAGAGCATTTTAGTAAAGTTTGACTACCATAAGGATTTTCCATAAGGTACCATGTATGAAAAGGTGCACCAAGTTTCTAAAAAGTACATGCAATCAAAAAGAGGTTTTGGGAAGCCAACTGCTGAGAAGTCAAATGTTGCAGGTACACAAAGTGACACTGAAGAGAAAGTGTTAATAATTACCACACTCACAGCAAAAATTAATCTGACCTTGACTTTTAATAAAGGTAATAAATATTCATGTCTGTGTTTCTTTTCATATCCTGATATATAAAAGCTATACGCTAATTAAAATTACTTTGAAACTGACAAATTGCAGTCGCAGGAACAGCATTGTCACATTAACCCAGCCACACTAAGCATGGCTCTGCTCTTAACCTCAAAACACAATGGTTCAGAAAGAACTAATATTTGATTGTGTCTGGCCCCTTCCAATAGACTTGCTGAAAGGTCAATCACAAAGTAATTTTAACACTGGAATGTCAATACCAGCGGATAGATAACAACCCACCGTAAAGACTATCACTAAGCTGCAAACAGTCCTCCAACATTATTGAAAGAAATAACAAACAGTTTTTACCATAAGCCATCCACAACCTGCTTGAAGAGTATCATTCTTCTCTATACTAAAATGTAAACTAGCTCCTACAAAAACATATGGGCTGTCAAGTATAGCAGCCCTGCATTCCTATTTCTTTCATCTTGACAGTATTCTTGGTAGAATTGCCTCAAGTTTAATGGAGAATGTACAATGTATCACCACAAATAAAGAGTGACCTTGGGAAAACTACACATCTTCCCATAAACTAAGAAACAATTTTTGGGGTTGTAGCTACCACCGGCACCCTGGGATGCTCCGTGTGAGGCACCTCTGTGAGCCGCAACACACTATTTGAGCATGCACACGAATGTATCATATAGACTTAGTCTCTGCATGATAGTCAGCGGCTCTTCTTAAATTTTGTGTCATGGTGTTCATTTTAAAAAGAACAAAAAGAAAGCAACACACACACATCCACACAATGTCTTATCAGACTATAATGTATGCACATCTTGATCATAATTGTACAGTTTCCAAAACCTAGATATGGAGATATATAAGTAAATTCACCACTCCCATGAACCACAGACATTGCCGAGGTGGGGTGGCTTGCGTGTCTCAATGATACAGATAGCCGTACCGTAGGTACAACCACAGCGGAGGGGTATCTGTGGACAGGCCAGACAAACGTGTGGTTCCTGAAGAGGGGCAGCAGCCATTTCAGTAGTTACAGGGACAACAGTCTGGATGATTGACTGAGCTGGCCGTGTAACATCAGCTAATGTGGCTTTGCCACACAGCTACTGCGAACGGCTGAAAGCAAGGGGAAACTACAGCCGATACCTTTCCCGAGGACATGCAGCTCTACTGTATGAACATATGATGATGTCATCCTCTCGGGTAAAATATTTCGGAGGTAAAATAGTCCCCCATTCGGATCTCCGGGCAGGGACTACTCAGGAGAATGTGATCATCAGGAAAGACAATACTGGCATTCTACGGGTCGGAGCGTGGAATGTTAGATCCCTTAATCGAGTAGGAAAATTAGAAAATTTAAAAAGGGAAATGGATAGGTTGAAGTTAGATATAGTGGGGATTAGTGAAGTTCGGTGGCAGGATGAACAGGATTTCTGGTCAGGTGAGTACAGGATTATAAATACAAAATCAATTGGGGGTATCACAGGAGTAGGATTGATAATGAATAAGAAAATAGGAATGCGGGTAAACTACTATGAGCAGCACAGTGATCGCATTATCATTGTCAAGATAGATACGAAGCCAACACCGACAACAGTAGTACAGGTTTATATGCCAACTAGCTCTGCCGATGATGAGGAAATCGAAGAAATATATGAGGAGCTAAAGGGAATTATTCAGACAATTAAGGGAGAGGAAAACTTAAATGTTATGGGAGACTGGAATTCGGTAGTAGGACAAGGAAGGGAAGGGAAGATAGTAGGTGAATATGGTCTGGGCAAAAGGAATGAAAGAGGAGGCCGCCTGGTAGAATTTTGCACAGAACATAATTTAGTTATAACAAACACCTGGTTCAAGAATCACAAAAGAAGGTTGTATACGTGGAAGAGACCAGGAGACACCGGGAGATAACAGATAGATTTTATAATGGTAAGACATAGATTTTGGAACCAGGTTTTACAGTGTAAGACATACCCAGGGGCAGATATAGACTCTGACCATAACTTATTGGTTATGAAGTGTAGGCTGAAACTAAAGAAACTGAAAAAAGGTAGGCAAATAAGGCGATGGGACCTGGATAAATTGAAGGAACCTGAGGTTCTTAAGAATTTCAGAGGGAGCTTTAGGCAACAATTGACAGAAACAGGGGAAAATAAAACGGTAGAGGAGGAATGGGTAAAATTGAGAGATGAAATAGTGAAGATAGCAGAGGACAAAATAGGTAGAAAGGCAAGACCTACAAAAAATTCTTGGATATCACAGGAGATACTAAATTTAATCGATGAAAGGAGAAGATATAAAAATGCAGTAAATGAAACAGGCAAAATGGAGTACAGACGACTAAGAAATGAGATTGACAGGAAGTGCAAAATGGCTAAGCATGAGTGGCTAGAAGGCAAATGCAAGGATGTAGAAGAATGTATAAATAGGGGAAAAATAGATACAGCCTACAGGAAAATAAAAGAAACATTTGGAGATAAGAAAAACAGCTCTATGAATATCAAGGACACTGATGGAAAACCAGTTCTCAGCAAAGAAGGGAAAGCTGAAAGGTGGAAAGAGTATATAGAGGGGCTCTACAAAGGAAATGAACTTCGAAACAATATTGTAGGAAGGGAAGAGGATGTAGATGAAGATGATATAGGAGATACTATACTGAGAGAAGAATTTGACAGAGCCCTGAAAGACCTAAGTCGAAACAAGGCCCCTGGAGTAGATGATATTCCCTCAGAGCTGCTGAAGTCTCTGGGAGAACCAGCCATGACAAAATTGTTTCACCTGGTGTGTAAGATGTATGAGACAGGCGAAGTACCCTCAGACTTTAAGAAAAATGTAATAATCCCCATTCCAAAGAAAGCAGGTGCAGACAGGGTTGAAAACTACAGAACCATCAGTTTGATAAGTCATGGTTGCAAAATATTAACATGAATTATATACAGAAGGATGGAAAAGCTGGTAGAAGCCGACCTCGGGTAAGATCAGTTTGGCTTCAGGAGAAATGTAGGAACACGGGAGGCAATACTCACTTTACGGCTTATCCTAGAAGATAGATTAAGAAAAGGCAAACCTACATTTCTAGCTTTTGTAGATTTGGAGAAGGCTTTTGACAATGTTGATTGGAATAAACTCTTTAAAGTTCTGAAGCAAGCAGGAATAAAATATAGGGAGCGTAAGGTTATTTACAACTTGTACAAAAACCAGACAGCGGTTGTCAGAGTTGAAGGGCATGAAAGGGACGCAGTAGTTGGAAAGAGAGTAAGACAGGGTTGTAGCCTTTCGCCAATGTTATTCAATTTGTACATTGAGCAAGCTATAAAGGAAAGCAAGGAGAAATTTGGAGAGGGAATTAAAGTTCAGGGTGAAGAATTAAAAACATTGCGTTTTGCCGACGACATAGTAATTATGTCAGATACAGCAAAGGACCTGGAAGAGCAATTGAACGGAATGGACAGTGTGCTGAAAGGTGCATATAAGATGAACATTAACAAGAGCAAAACTAGGGTAATGGAGTGCAGTGTAAGAAAATCAGGTGATGCTGAAGGGATTAGATTGGGAAACGAAGCAATAAAGGAGGTAGATGAGTTCTGTTACTTGGGCAGTAAAATAACAAATGATGGTCGCAGTACAGAGGATATAAAATGCAGAATGGCAATGGGTAGAAAAGCGTTCTTGAAAAAGAGAAATTTGTTAACATCGAATATTGATTTAAGCCTAAGGAAGTCCTTTCTGAAGGCTTTTGTATGGAGTGTTGCCTTGTATGGGAGTGAGACATGGACGATAAACAGTGCGGACAGGAAGAGGATTGAGGCTTTTGAAATATGGTGCTACAGAAGAATGTTGAAGATTAGGTGGGTGGATCGCGTAACTTATGAGGAGGTACTGAACAGAATTGGGGAGAAAAGGAATTTCTGGCATACCGTGACCAAAAGAAGGGATAGATTGGTAGGACACATTCTTAGACATCAAGGAATTGCGAATTTAGCGTTGGAGGGAAGTGTGTGGGGAAAAAATCGCAGAGGAAGACCAAGAGATGGATACAGTAAGCAGATTCAGACAGATGTAGGTTGCCGTTCTTATGTGGAGATGAAGAGGCTTGCTCAAGATAGGGTATTGTGGAGAGCTGCATCAAACCAGTCTGCGGACTGAAGACCACAACAACAACAAGTAAATTCATTAGTTTTTTTAAAGATACCTGTCATTTCCATTTAAGGCTGTGGCAGAATATAAATGTTGTGTGAATATCATTTTCTTTGTCACCTCCCTTGGGTTCAGCGACCACCGTTACAGTGACCTACAACCTATCAAAATTGTTATTTCAACCAGGACTTAAGTTTTGGATAGTAAGGTGTGGTGACTGACTCATCCGTCACATAGCCCAAGGTATACATTACACTGAAAGGTGACAATTTTGTTGTGTCTTAGGAAAGTTAGTGAATATGAATAAAGTCTTCAAGGTGGCAATGAAATTGTCTGTAGCCCATGGTATAGGTCAGGCATCAATGTAATAGTATTGAAGTATTTACAAAATTGAAGACCGTGATACAACCCGTCGGCATTGAGCAATAGTCATTTCTGTTGAAAGTGTTTAATGGGCAACAAACAATGTTTGCTATTTGTGGTTTCAAAAAAGATTCAAATCATAAAAAAGACTAATGGTTTATCTAGGAGACTATAAAAAGTATAAATATCTCTGTGGTCCATAGTCATGCGCCTCGGTCGCACAGTAGTGCCAGACTATCAATCCAAAGGTCGCGGGTTCGATCCCGCCAGGTCCTAGGATTTTTATCTGTCACTTTCCACTTCTTTCACCTCTGGCAGTATTGCTCTTGTGAAAAATACCGAGTAGAACCGTGGTTCGGTACCCACGTTAAACTGTAGGTCCCCCTATAACTGGCTGGGTAAGTCAGTTCGAAGGTCGGAGGAAGGCAACAGCATACCACCTCCAAACAGGACCATGCCTAGTAAAGCACTGTGGTTTTCAAACCAATCTTCGGATTGTTGATTGCTTTACCTTTTTTTACCATAGTCATAGCAACACAAAATAATTTCACTAGTGTATAAACTGTGTGTGTATGTTTTGGTTTATTTCTAACTAAACTTTAAACCTAAAAGTAATAATAAATTACAATATACAAGTCTCACATGATATGGTTCATAGATATACGAACAGCCAAAACAAACACTATCAACGAATATAAACGTATGGGTCAATATTGTAATCCCTATGTATTGTAGGTAATAATTAATCTGTGGCTGTCCTCTTCATTTCAGATTACCACAACAATGACCAAGCAACCAAAGGTCTTGCCCAAAAATTCGCGCATTCGGCACAAACGTGTGTAAGAATAATAATAAAAAAACACTTTGTTAACCTATACCTACCTATCAGAGAGAAACTACAGACAACTTTTAAAACACAAAATCATAATCTATGTTTTGGTTGTAAACAAACTGTTGTCTTTAACTCAGATATGAGGTAATTAATCAAATCCGACAGGTCGTATGTAGGTCTTTAGTTGACCCCCTTCAGTTAATTGCATGGCATAAATGTAGACTGGGATACCACCCGCGTGCTTTGACCCACGACATCATCAAGATGTCAGAAAAACAATACATGGGATATATTAATACTTCTGTATTGTAGAAACAAAAAATCTGTAGTTATTATAGATAACAGAATGTAGCATCGATAACAGGACTAAGCCCAAAAATACGTGCTTTTGGGGCTCACAATGAAAAGTAAAATCTCTTGTTTACCATACATCTAACCATCATAGGGAAGCTACAGATCACGGTTTAAACACAAAATATTAATCTATTTTATTTGTAAACAAACTATCTTTCAGTCAACCACCACATTATTACTCACACCTTCTACAAACATGCACACACCTCAAAACTACCACACTGTGGTGACGTCATGGGTCAAAGTACCCCTAATGATAGAAAATAATTAATATGGCCAAAATACACATGCAGCATAATTTTTATGATTACAAGACCATGCATTGCCAAAACTTCAGTCACATATTAGATTACCGATATAATATATGCACATCTTCTTCATAATTATAGTTTCCAAAACTGAGCTATTAAGTGATTACAAATTCTGAGTAAGTTGAGATAATTACAACATATTCATTAGTTTTTGGAAGATGTCTGTAGGTCTACCTCAAGGATACTAATATTTGTCATTTGATTAATAATTACAACCATTGTCTTCCAATCAAAGCAATGGAACCACCTGTCACATATTTGAGGTTTGTTGTTGTTGTTATGGTCTTCAGTCCGGAGACTGGTTTGATGCAGCTCTCGACCCAACTCTATCCTGAGCAAGCCTTTTCATCTCCTCATAAGAACGGCAACCCACATCCACTTGAATCTGGTTACTATACGCGTCTCTTGGTCTCCCTCTGCGATTTTCCCCCCACACACTTCCCTCCAATTCTAAATTTACGATTCCCCGATGTCTAAGAATGTGTCCTACCAAGTGATCCCTTCTTTTAGTCAAGGTATGCCGAAAATTCCTTTTCTCACCAATTCTGTTCAGTACCTCTTCATTAGTTATGCGATCTACTCACCTATTCTTCAGCATTCTTCTGTAGCACCATATTTCAAAGGCCTCTATTCTCTTCCTGTCCGCACTGTTTATCGTCTATGTTTCACTCCCGTACAAGGCAACACTCCACACAAATGCCTTCAGAAAAGACTTCCTTACACTTAAATTAATATTCGATGTTAGCAAATTTCTCTTTTTCAAAAATGCTTTTCTTCCCATTGCCATTCTGCATTTTATATCCTCTGTACTGCGACCATTACATGTTATTTTACTACCCAAGTAACAAAACTCATCTACCACCTTCATTGTTTCGTTACCTAATCTAATTCCTTCAGCATCGCCCGATTTTCTAAGACCGCATTCCATTATTTTTGTTTTGCTCTTGTTAATGTTCATTTTATATGCTCTCTTCAACACACTGTCCATTCCATTCAAGTGCTCTTCCAGGTCCTTTGCTGTCTCTGACAGAATTACAATGTCATCAGCAAAACACAATGTTTTTATTTCTTCCCCCTGTACTTTAATCCCTATTCCAAATTTTTCCTTGCTTTCCTTCACCGCCTGCTTGATGTACAAATTGAATAACATCGGAGAAAGGCTACAACCCTGTCTTACTCCCTTCCCAACTGATGCTTCCCTTTCATGCCCTTCGAGTATAATAACTGCGGTCTGGCTTTTGTACAAGTTGTAAATAACTCTCCTTTCCCTGTATTTTACCCCTGCTGACTTCAGAATTTGAAAGAGTGTATTCCAGTCAACATTGTCAAATGCTTTCTCCAAATCTACAAAAGCTCAAAATGTAGGTTTGCCTTTCCTTAATCTATCTTCTAAGATAAGACGTAAAGTGAGTATTGCCTCCCGGGTTTCTATGTTCCTCCTGAATCCAAACTGATCTTCCCCGATGTCAGCTTCTACCAGCTTTTCCATTCTCCTGTAGATAATTCGTGTTAAAATTTTGCAACCATGACTTATCAAACGGATGGTTCTGTAATTTTCACACCTGTCTGCGCCTGATTTCTTTGGAATGGGGATTATTACATTTTTCTTAAAGTCTGGGGGTATTTCACCTGTCTCATAAATCCTACACACCAGGTCAAATAGTCTTGTCATGGCTGGCTCTTCCAGAGACTTTAGTAGCTCTGAGGGTATGTCATCTACTTGTGGGGCCTTGTTCCGACCTAGGTGTTTCGAGGCTCTGTCAAATTCATCTCTCAGTATAGCATCTTCTATTTCATCTTGATCTACGTCATCTTCCCTTCCTACCACATTGTCTGTAAGTTCATTTCCTTTGTAGAGCTGCTCTATGTACTCTTTCCACCTTTCAGCTTTCCCTTCTTTGCTGAGAACTGGTTTCCCATCTGAGTTCTTGATATTCGTAGAGTTGCTTTTCTTGTCCCCAAATGTCTCTTTTATTTTCCTGTAGGCGGTATCTACTTTTCCCCTTCTTATACATTCTTCTACAGATTTGCATTTGCCTTCTAGCCACTCCTGCTTAGCCATTTTGCATTTCCTGTCAATCTCATTTTTTAATCGCCTGTACTCCATTTTGCCTGTTTCATTTACTGCATTTTTATATTTTCTCCTTTCATCAATTAAATCTAGTATTTTTTGTTATATCCAGGATTTTTTGTAGGTCTTGCCTTCCTACGTATTTTGTCCTCTGCTGCCTTCACTATTTCATCTCTCAATGCTACCCATTCCTCTTCTACTGTTTTATTTCCCCCTGTTTCTGTCAATTGTTGCCTAAATCTCCCTCTGAAATTCTCCACAACTTCACTTTCCTTCAATTTATCTAAGTCCCATCTCCTTATTTTCCTACCTTTCTGCAATTTCTTCAGTCTCAGCCTACAGTTCATGACTAACAAGTTATGGTCAGAGTCTATATCTGCCCCTGGGTACGTCTTGCAGTTTATAACCTGGTTCCGGAATCTATGTCTTACCATTATAAAGTCTATCTGATACCTTCTGGTGTCTCCTGGTCTCTTCCATGTATACAACCTTTTTTTGTTATTCTTAAACCAGGTGTTTGTTACGATTAAATCACGTTCTGTGCAAAATTCTACCATGCAACTTCCTCTTTCAATCCTCCTGCCCAGTCCATATTCACCTACTATTTTTCCTTCTCTTCCTTTTCCTACTACCGAATTCCAGTCTCCCATCACAATTAAGTTTTCCTCTCCCTTAACTGTTTGAATAATTTCCTTTAGCTCCTCATATATTTCTTCGATCTCCTCATCATTGGCAGAGCTAGTTGGCACATAAACCTGTACTACTGTTGTCGTTGTTGGCTTCGTATTTATCTTGACAATGATAATGCGATCACTGTGCTGCTCATAGTAGTTTACCCGCATTCCTATTTTCTTATTCATTATCAGTCCTACTCCTGTGATACCCCCAACTTATTTTGTATTTATAATACTGTACTCACCTGACCAGAAATCCTGTTCATCCTGCCACCGAACTTCACTAATCCCCACTATATCTAACTTCAACCTATCCATTTCCCTTTTTAAATTTTCTAATTTTCCTACCCGATTAAGGGATCTAACATTCCACGCTCCGATCCGTAGAATGCCAGTATTGTCTTTCCTGATGACAACATCCTCCTGAGTAGTCCCCGCCCGGAGATCCGAATGGGGGACTATTTTACCTCCGGAATATTTTACCCGAGAGGATGCCATCATCATATGTTCATACAGTAGAGCTGCATGTCCTCGGGAAAAGTAATGGCTGTAGTTTCCCCTTGCTTTCAGCCATTCGCAGTAGCTGTGTGGCAAAGCCACATTAGCTGCTGTTACAAGGCCAGCTCAGTCAATCATCCAGACTGTTGCCTCTGTAACTACTGAAAAGGCTGCTGCCCCTCTTCAGGAACCACACGTTTGTCTGGCCTGTCCACAGATACCCCTCCGCTGTGGTTGCACCCATGGTATGGGTATCTGCATCGTTGAGGCACGCAAGCTACTCCACCTCGGCAATGTCTGTGGTTCATGGGGGTAGATTTGAGGTTTATTAAACAAAAATCCATTTTCTTACCCTGTTGTTACCATGGGGCCACAGTCAGGCACAGTCTTAATGCTGCATGCCCACTGACTGTCAGGGCCAACAGCTGAGCCTCGCAACTAATACTATAAGTGTGTGGGAAGCCCCGTGTTGACATATTTGTTACACACAGCCAGATATTACTTCCTATTTTCAAAACTTTAGCCAGGTAGTTCCATATCTATATAGGCAGCTAAGTAAAATAAAGTAGCTAGACCTATTTGTAGTACACTATTTATTTTGGCTGCACTATATTAATTGAAGTAGCTAATTTGTTGATTACTTTCTTCTGTCAAGGCAAAGAGGTAGAATAGTTTTTTAACCTAGTTCAGTTTTTAAGCAACTGGAAAGACCTCGCTCTTACAGATCATGTGTTACTTTGCAATGAAGGTTTTATGTTAAATTCTGCAACTGTGATTCAATAAATAAGAACCAACTCCAGTTGCTTAAACACATTGAAAGGGTTAACATGTCTCAAAACATAATACTGCTTGTACACACGTAATACCACTTGTACACACAAAATTGAAATGAAATATATTCTTTTGCCTGCAAAATTATCCAAACAACACAGCGTCATATTTCATTAAGGACATGTGGGTGAGAATGAAAAACTAACATGTCATTTACATACTTTTATTCACTAAAAATTAACAATACAACATTTACTGTTCCTATGAATTATATTTAGCAATAAACTGGATTTGTTAACTATTAATTGCAGCTTTGAATGTCTATCACAGGGATGTAACCTTTAACAAATTCATATCTCGAAACACAAAACTCTTGATTCAGGTAAACAAGAAACTATTGACTCAACATATTCAAATATATTAACTTGTGTGCCTGGTAGTTACGTTGTGCTGTTTATACTAGCGAATTTTATACTTTCTGAAGGCAGGGGGCACTCAAGAGCACTGTCAACAGTTAAATAAATGTAGGGCTAAAATTTAGGTATTACACCACATTTACCAATGAAACACTGCAGTCTTATTTGTTTAGTTATAGCATTCGGCTCATCATAGTAGTTCACAACACTGTTTCATTTGAAAATTATCACTTTCTGAATGAAGCACTGGCTGTCGTTACATATAGCCGAAACTTATGGAAAATCGACGAAACTGTATCTGATAACAGTTTTTGGATAACGACTTAAACAGGGGCATACTGCTCCATCGACTTTTAAACAAGGCTGGTTTATTAGTACTACGATCTCTTCAGTAAACTGCAGAGTATTGCAGGCTTCAGCTAGAGTCTGTTCTTCCCCATCACTTTCCTTTAGTTCTTCATAACACATCAGCACTTTGATATTTATAGTATCTGAAACAAGAGTTCGACATTGCTGTTACAAATCACTTATACAGAAGTATTTGTTTATATTTCAAACTTCCGACATAACCACGAAGCATAATCTGACGGATATTTGAAAATAATAATCGATTGTCAAAAAAATACATTTGCAATAGCCCTTAGGTATTACTTACCGCTGGGATAATTCCTATTTTTTAGTTCTCACATTATTCTTCGAAATCAAAATAATAAACTAACAGGTGGATTCAGATCTTATAAATGGCGGAATTTACGAAAGTAAACATAAGTGGGGAGAGTGGTGGTCACGTGACAAACTTCGCACCCGTCCAGGTGCCAAAAGTTTTGGTCTGTCCATAGTCACTCGTAACTTTTAAAACAGCTTGTCGGTTTACACTTGTAACTACGTGCTTCAACTCAAAGTTGAATCATCACTTGAGCGGAAAAGTTGGACTCGGTCAATCTTTTCTTGATCCACTAACAAGTTGATCAACTCAATTGAAACGAAGGTTCACACAGGGTTTTTCATTCAGCATTTGTTGATTAAGTAAACTCGTTCAACTAAACTTGAACCATGTGAACACGCCTTAAGGCCAATTACACTGTCCGTCACGTCACCGTCACGTCACGGCACCGTCACGTCAAGTTGTATTGACACTGTCCGTCTCGTCAATTCGCCGATCTCAATAGGCGATGTTGAAAGTGAGGTTATGAGTAGCGATCTGTTATGTAGAAAGTCATAGTATAATACTAGAATTGAAGGAACAACAACGCTAAATGTTATTGACAGCCAAATAAAACTTTACAGTGTATGTTTTTTGCCAACTTACTGAGAACTGAAACAACATTTCAAAACATCGACATCTATTTTCAAGCGAAAAAATAAACATATGAATACATCAAACAACACTTATAAGAGCATAAATAGTGCCTGTTTACTTTATCCATTACAATATGGCCGTTGACATTTTAATACCGTCGTAAACAACTGAATTTTTGTCTTTCGTTAGAACTGACTTTTTCATTTAAAATGAGAAATGCGTAATCAGATTACAATCTTATTCTAATAAACAGTTTGCTTCAGTCTCTTCTGTTACAATGTTAAGTAACGTTAACCATTTTTGGGTCTCAGATATCCGACCTCGTTTTTAGGGGGACACTCAATTGACAAAAACATTTAAGTCGTCATGAAACATTTGAGATTTAGCCCTAAAACGAAGTATAACAACAAAATAAAGGCGAATAAGACTTATTTGCATATAAACAGTGCAATCGTCGACTGCAACATTTAATTCGCGTGACGAGAATAGGTTAGCTTCCGTGTTAGCAGACGCCCATTCCGTCAAAACACTCTTCGCAAGAAAGCTTGACGTGACGTGACGGTCCGTAACGGACAGTGTGAACGCCGCCATTAGAAATACATTGCGGAATGTTCTGACGGACGGTGACGTGACAGACAGTGTGAATTGGCCTTTAAACGTGCTTATCTTGCTATTTGAGACCCAGGTCGGTGCACTCGGGCGTCACTCCTGTAAAAGTTGTTACCAACTGACAGTTCCAGCGACAAAAGCGCTCCAAGCGGTTGGCAAGCCGGCGAACTAGTGATGTTTGTTTATAAATACTTTTGTAAGTAACTAACGAAGTAGGTAGTATAAGTTTTTGTTACAAGCATAAGTAAAATTATCAAGAGACATACATAATACGGACATTAATGTAAAAACAACCGAACTAACTGATTCAGTGGTATAAGGAACTTCGTCATAAACCAATACTTATGAATACCGTATGTGTATATTTGCAGCTTATTCCGCTGAAAGTAAGTAGAATATAAACATAAGAGAAACATAAATTGCTATTAATGTCTGTTCTTACTATGACAAAGAGTTTTTGGACATGTATCAATTTGGTATGGAGTCTAATGATTCGCACCTTTTTAGTATTCATGAGTCTTTCTAATACGCTCATATTCTTTCCACTGTGATTACTGTAGCTTAAGAAGATAATATCTTGGAGATTCTTGCCGTTTGTGCTTAAGCTGTAGCAACAAACGTGGAATTGGGTTCTCCGTTATTGAAAACACTTTGATTGCTTTTTTTCGATTTCTTCCCACGTCTGTGACGTTTCTCCTTCGGCTACAGTTGTGGTGACTGATTTGGTACGTTAAATACTATAGTTATTGCATTCTATATACATTTCCTACATTCCACCCTGAAACGTTTGTATACTATATAACTAACTACGGTTTCATTCTACCGATACTCAGCTTTTTAAGATTACGACGTATGGGGGTTCTGCTAGCTGCAACATTAGTCTCCTGGGGCATCATGGTAGAAATAAATAGTCGATATGTACAATTTTTCACTACTTTTTTAATTTAAATCAAACTTCTCACCACCAAAACAATACAAATACAATACATCAGAAGTTAGAGCACACAGTACTTCCACTTTAAAATGCAGACTGACGTAGCTTCCAGAGCACTTGACAAATGACTAAAACTCGAACTCACTCACGCAAGGCGGTGAGGCAAATATATAACCTTGACAATAATGGCGTTACATTAAGCATTGTTCATAACAATAGAATATACTGATTTATAATTAACAAACATAGCAGAAAAACATTTCATATACACAAAAATATTCGCAATAAAAAATGAAAACTATACATACAATAATTTTAGATGAAGCAAATATTTTTAAGTCATAATTTCCGATCTTTCTGTTGACAACAAAGTGTGATGTTAAAAATCAATTAATTTGTTAATGAGTACATCACACATGTTCCTAACATATATTGAGCTATCGATTATCTTGGAAATTCTCAAAATAGGTTCCAAATCTCAAGTGAGTCAATATATACAAAGAAACACAATATTCAAATCTCGAGTACATCATTAATTACACAATTAGCTGGTCTATACAACTAGTTTATGAGCTTAACGTATATACAATGCTATTTATTTTCATTTCTTTATGTTTTTCACAAAAGTTTTTACAATTCGTCTGTGTAAGTCTTTAAATAACATACAATGACGAAACTATTGTTTATAGAACTGTCTGGAAAGAAACTATATGAATCTCTTAATTAATGAATTCTATCACTTGTTTTAATCACAGTATCACCGAGACACTGTCCTACACTGATTCCTAGGCTGGCTATTACGTTTTTAACTTCACACGTAACATATATCATAACTGAACCACATATTCCGGATCCGACGTAGTCGGTATCGTACAATAACATTGAGATGAGGGGCTCAGCAGTATCGTTACAACCCTCATCGATTGTATTGGAATTTAAGTGAAGAAACGTTAACTTTCTTGAGTTGATAAGCAAAGTCCTTCTGCTAACGGTAAACGTGCAGTTTGATTTGTGGTTCATGCGTAGACGTTAGTAACGGCGCAGTGAATGACGCAGGTGAAGGCGGCCAATCAGATTCCGCGTTTCATGTGTTGTGAATTTGGCCTATCTTCACAGGCTTTTTCGTTCAGATTTAATAATTTATTGCAGTGGAAATTCAATTAAGTGTTAAAACTGTCTTGCGTAGTTAAACTGGCAACCCACGCGCAATGGAAATATTCTAGCCACAAACAGGCCTGACCTTATTAACAATGTCTGTGTAGAGACAGAAATTAGTGATCATAATATCGTCATAGCGTCGATGGTGACCAAAGTTCATAAACCAGTCAAGAAGGGTAGGAGCGTGTTTTTGTTGGGAAGAGCCGACAAGCAAATGTTACGATCGCACTTAGAAAATGAATGGGCATCGTTTAATTCTGGGACTATGGATGTAGAGGAATTGTGGACTAAATTTAAGTGCATTGTTAATAAAAGGTTAGAGAAATATTTGCCAGTAAAGACGATCAAGGATGGAAAAGATCCACTGTGGTATAATAATAATGTTAGAAAGCTGCTGAGAAAGCAAAAAAGAACAAGCAAAAGTTGGTAGAGATTCGTGCGTCTATAAAAAGATCGATGCGTGAAGCATACAATAATTATCACAGCCATACCTTAGCAAAAGATCTTTCCGAGAACCCGAAAAAATTCTGGTCCTATGTAAAATCGATAAGTGGGTCAAAGCTCACTGTCCAGTCACTAGTTGATCATTCCGGGGCAGTCATAGAAGAAAGCAAACGGAAAGCTGAAGTTTTAAATTTAACCTTTAAGAAATCTTTCACGCAGGAGGACCGCACAAATATACCATCATTTGATCAACATACTAATTCCGAAATGGGGGACATAGCAATAGGTATTTCCGGTGTAGAGAAGCAGCTGAGAGAGCTAAATACGAACAAGTCTGCTGGTCCGGATGGAATACCAGTTCGGTTTTACAAAGACTATTCTGCGGCATTGGCCCCCTACTTAGCTCGCATTTATAGCGAATCTTTAATTCAGCGCAAAGTTCCTAGTGATTGGAAAAAGGCGCAGGTGACTCCCGTGTATAAGAAAGGAAAGAGAACTGACCCATACAATTACAGGCCAATATCGTTGACATCAGTTTCATGTAGAATTTTGGAGCATATCCTCAGTTCAAATATAGTAAATTTCCTTGAAACGGAAAAGCTTCTTTCCATGAATCAGCACGGGTTTAGGAAACATCGTTCATGTGAAACTCAGCTTGCCCTTTTCTCACATGACATCTTGCGAGCCATGGACGAAGGGCAATAGGCGGATTGTGTTTTTCTCAACTTCAAAAAGGCGTTCGACGCGGTGACACACTGCAGACTGCTAACGAAGATACTAGCTTATGGAATAGGTTCACAGATTTGTGACTGGCTGGAAGACTTCCTAAGTAATAGAACGCAGTACGTTGTTCTCGACGGCGAGTGTTCATCAGAGACGAGTGTATCGTCAGGCGTGCCCCAGGGGAGTGTGATAGGACCGCTATCATTTTCTATCTATATAAATGATCTGATGGACATGATGTTGTGGTGTACGGGAGGGTGTCGTCTGTAACTGACTGTAATAGCATACAGGATGACTTAGACAAAATTTCTAGTTGGTGCGAAGAATGGCAGCTAGCTCTCAATGTAGAAAAATGTAAGGTGATGCGCATGAGTAGAAAAAAACAATCATATAATGTTCGAATACAGCATTAGTAGTGAGCTTCTTGATGCTGTTGCGTCGTTCAAATATCTAGGCGTAACATTGCAGAGCGATATGAAATGGAACGAGCATGTAAGGACAGTTGTGAGTAAGGCAGACAGCCGACTTCGGTTTATTGGGAGAATTTTGGGAAGATGTACTTCACCTGTAAAGGAGACCGCGTATAAAACGCTTGTACGACCGCGTCTTGAGTATTGCTCAAGTATTTGGGACCCGCAGCAGATCGGTTTGAAGGAAGACATAGAGGCGGTTCAGAGGCGAGCAGCTAGATTTGTTACCGGTAGGTTAGACTAATGCGCGAGTGTCACGGAAATGCTCCGGCAACTCAATTGGGGATCGCTGGAAGAAAGACGACATTCTTTTCGTGAATTTCTGTTAAGTAAATTTAGAGGGCCGGAATTTGAAGCTGAGTGTAGTACGATCTTGCTGCCGCCTACATACATTTCGCGTAAAGATCACAAAGACAAGATAAGAGAAATTAGGGCTCGTACGGAGGCATATAGGCATTCTTTCTTTCCTCGTTCGATTTGGAAGTGGAATAGGAAAGGAAATGCCTAGTAGTGGTACAGTGTACCCTTCGCCATGCACCTTACAGTGAATTGCGGAGTATGTATGTAGATGTAGATGTAATACGACTGACGATTTTTCCAGTCAATTGCAATACGTGAATAATGAACGATATTAAAATTAGTTGTGACTTCCGTAAGAAAAAAAAACTAGATGTTGGTTAATTTGGAAGAATCCGTGTATATCGAATTTCCGGTTCTGAGCCGGAGATTCGGGCGCTATGCGCCCTCACGTCTCACGTACTAAAAATTATATATATAATCTTGTTTAACCTAACCCTAACCATCTGAAGGCTACGCTACAGATCACTTTTTCAAATGAAACGATGTTTCTAACACTTTCAGACGACTCTTTTAAAACAACAGGCCAGCGTAGCCTTAAGGTTAGGTACACAGGTTACACAAGAACTTTTGTCTCGTAGTAGCGCCTGAATATCTGATTCAGAACCGGTCAGTATAAGTAATTGCGCTCATAAAGGCTGTGAAAGTCATGCAATCACCACAACTAAAATCACTGGTGAACATAATTTTGACTACATAGTATAGCCAATACGCTCAGTCTCCATTACAGAACGTAAATATAAATCCCACATTTATTGCAATGCAATATGTTGATGTAAAGATGTTTACATCCACTACGCAGATTTGTTTACAAACCATAAAGAGAAAGCTATTTGTTATCGGTCGCGCGAACGCGACTGCTGATTGGCTCCAGCGCCGTTGCCAACGGCCAAACATGAAACGCCACTCGCGGACTCATAAACTGCACTTCAGCCCTGCTAAATGTCAGTTCTTCTAGTGTTTCCTAGCTATTTTTCTATTTTTAATAGTAAATTAAATTATTCAGTAAAAGCCTGTATATTACAATTGTAAATGAACTGTGTGGCACTGTATTATTTTGTACCTTGTCAGGGATCTCCGGAAACCCAAGAAAGACAAAGCTAGAGTTACTTTTAAATTATTACCTATTTAATGACATTGCATACGTTCCTCAATGTAAAAAGTATGTTAAAATCAATATAAACGTTACTATTCACACTCATCTAATATCGTATTCAGAAATGTCATGCCGGCCGCTTGGACTGTCGCTGTCTCAGTGTATAGCAAAAATCTACATCTACAACTATACTCTGCAAGCCACCTGAGGGTATGTGGCGGAGGGTACCTCAGCGACTGTTTCATGTGGCGGTTGAGTTAAGGTGATAGTTTGTGTACAAACAAAACATTAATATTTTGTGTTTAAAAAGTGATCTGTAGCTTCTCTCTGATAGTTAGGTGTAGGTTAACAGAGAGATTTTCTTTTCGTATGTGAGCGCCGAAGGCTCAAATTTGTGGCTAAGACCTGTGATCGATGGTATATTTTGTTATCTATAATAACCACAGATTATTTGTATCTACAAAACAGAATTATTAAGATATCCCGTATACTGGTTTTCCGACATTTTGATGACGTCATGGGTCAAAGCAGACGGGTGATATCCCAGTCTACAGTTATGCCAAACTTAGAAAAGTGTCAAGTTTTTTATTCTGTTAAGTAATTTGAGCCTTCATGCTAAATAAATCTATTTCAGTATTAAATTTTAGGATTTGTAAACTTTCGTGAACTTCAGTTTTGTGCTTATCTACATATCTGAAAGTTGGGTTATTGAATCTTTAATTTTACTTAGTTCAGTTTTGTGGTGCAAAAGTTCAATTTTTAGTTCAACAGTTTCATTTGACACTTTTCAGAATGTTCAGCATTTTCATTGGAGATATTTTCAGAAATTTCCTTAGTTGTATTTACTAAAACTTTTGATAAAGCTCGCCTCTATGAACTATTACCCTTTTTCTGGAATAAAGCAACGTTACAAACCATGCAGCGTAACACTCTTTAAATAATTATAAGTCAAACACCAGATAATGATGACTTATGAAATCTTCAGACTCTTGAAGCATGTGGGTTAATACTATTAAAAGTTGAATATGACTGAGGTATTGAACAGCTTTGGAGATCCAGGTTGTGCTGTGCCTCTATAAGTTCCACTGACTTTGATGTCAATATAATAATAAAATGAGAGTATCTTGACATCACATTTCACTCCACATATAAATTAAGAGTCAAAGTCGTAAATATATTTCAACTTGGTGGAGGTGTATTACCGTCTTTAGCAACTAAATGAAAGGCGTTTTTTGTGTGCCATACACGTTTCGCTTCTTTATTTATGAAGCATCATCAGTGGCTTGCAATACATGTTATTTTTGTATAATATTGTAGTACAGTCATAATATTATAAGTATTTTTCACAGTATGACAGTTAACAGTCTTGTTACAATTACTAAAGTTCGGATCTACTAGGTTAGAAACAACTTCTGTAGCACTAGCTTTTGCAAAATTAATTTAATTATCCAGTTTTTGGCCCTACTTACGGTTTTCTGTTTTATTCCATGTGTGTCTTCATGGAGATGTTTGTGAGGTTGTCAGTTGGATGTGTATTTTCGGTCTCGATGAAAACCCTTGCATCACCACTTCACTGTGTACTCGTTTTGAATGTTTGTTTACAATGTTTAGTGTTGCCAACTATAGCTTTTTGTCTGTCTTTTGTTTGTGTTCCTTGTATCTCTGAATGTATCAGCTGTTTTTTGTTTGTGTTGGTGTCTGTGTAGACTGTGTGTGTGTGTGTGTGTGTGTGTGTGTGTGTGTGTGTTGGTATTTGTGTTAGTTTTTTGTGAGTATGGGAATGTGTGTGTGTATTATTTGTGTTTTTTTTTGTGAATATGGGTGTAGGGGGGGGGGGGGGGGGGGGAGCAAGAGGGAGAAGGAGGTAGGGCATTTCATGTTTAGTTATTGTTTTTCTCTGTTTTTGTGGCCAGCTTGATCAGTGAGTTGTTACTTATGTTGATATGATCATTGATCACTTTTATTCATTGCCAAGGCTCTCTGTATGTGAAAGTTTTCTTGTAGTGTCAGGATTTTTCTGACTCAATTACTGGTTCTGATAATTTTCATGTCTTGTTCCATGGTGGATGGTTCATGTCCGTGTTCTATCAGGTGTTCTGCAAAGTGTAGTGGCTATTTTCATAGTTCCAGCTTCTTATATGTTCTTGATATCTGGTTATGAAGTTTCTGCCTGTCATTCCCAGATATAACGATTTGCTTTCTTGGCACTCTAGCTGGTATATACCTATTGACGCTAGCCCCCAGATTATACACTCGGCCCTAAAAACCGAAAAGTGCCGCCGGAAGTAACCAGAGGGTGAATTTAAGTCGATAGCGGTTGCTATCGAACCTCGCAGTCGATTAATGTCACTTAACGGTTTAACGCCATGTTTGTATTAATTTTATGTTGTGGCGTTATGAGATGGAGTGTGCAATTGGGCGTTAACTATAGTTGAAGTTTTATCATAATGTCGTCAAATCTCTAATTTCTTATAAGGCAATGTGGTAAAACTGCGGTGTCTGTTGCCCGTGTTTTTAGTAGGGCGCGTATGTTGACAACTGTAAATAGATCGTTTCTGAACCGGAGATTCGAGCGCTACGCCCCCTCACGTAATAAAAACTTCTTGTTTAACCTATACCTAACCTAACTTTCACTTAAAATGATCACTGTTTAGTACAGATCACAAAATAAATAAAACATATACCTGCTCTATGGTTGACTGCTGTGTTGTTGCCAACATTTGCAGAGCTTGGGCAATATTGACGCATGTGTTTGTAATACATTGTGGACTTCCTTAATATGTTCAGCAATTTGTGCAAAAATCATTGACGAGGTGTGTTTGCCACAGCCGATAATAAAATCATATCCACAGTAATAGAAATTTTAACTGTTTGTGAGGCTAGCTGAGCACGACATAATACTAAGTGTGGCCGCAAACTTATAATTGCATCTTACTATCTACTCCCCTGGAAACTTCAGACTTTACAAAGTGAATTAGTTCGTACGTTACCCAATCGTATTCTCATAATTGGAGGTGATTTTCAAGATACAAATTTAAATTGGGTAAACCACAGGTTTACAAGTGATTGGAGTGACGGGATTTATTGAAAATCATTAGGCCTATTAACTTCATCCCCCCCCCCCCCCCCAATAGCTACCCAGAACTTATTGATTGGAATCCCACTTATGATGGAAATATGCTGCTGTCATAAAGGTCGGAATACGTTTGGTGCTTACCTCCACATCAGTTTCTCCTATGCAAACGTCTTCATTTCAAAAGTACTCTGACAGCCCACTTCCAATGTAAGCTATTTACTGTATTCCTTCCTCTCTTTTCTCTCCCCCCCCCCCTCTTTACTCCCCCACCACACTTCTCACCAAATCCGGAACTGGGAAATATTTGATGACACAACACAGTATGTGCCCCTCCAACATATATTTTAACAGAGGTGAGGATAAATTTCTTCTCTATGTGTTTTCAATAGTTGCTCATTAATTATGTGAACTACCCATCCATTTTCAGTAACACATTTCTAAAGCTTCTACACTCATGTTTGAAACGTTAATCATCCATGTTTCACTTAACATACAATACCGCACTCCTGATAAATTGCTCAGGAAAAGGCTTCCTAATGTCAACAAATGGACTAGACCTCTTTAGTGACTACAAATGTACAAAGAGAAATTAGATCAAGTGGATTGATTTATATCTTCAGCAAATTAGATAAAGAGGGAGTGGTGTCATATATAAATTTATTAGAGTAGAGCATATTGATGTGTTATGGCACTTGTTTGCAAAAATATTGGACCATGTGCCTGATAGGCGTGTTCCTAGAAGAATAGTTAATGGAGTGAGGGACCCTCCATTGTGTACAGCCACTGTAATGAAACTTCTGAGGAAGCTACATAACAGTTGTAAAACAAAGCCTGACAGTACAGCTATTGGTGGTGGTATGCTAAATGAAACGTACTTGTCTGTCCAGAGAATAGTGGGTAAAGCCTCCAGTGACTGCCATAGCAGAATATTTATGTAAGGATCCCTCTTAAAACATAAAGAAGCTTTCTCATATGTAACTGTTGTTAGTGGGACCAAAGTTAGCACCCAGACACTCATGGCCGAGTGAGATACTGAAATTGAGGATTGCAAAGCAGATCTACTGAACTCAGTTATACGCCTAAGATGTTACTTTCAATTGAAAATCAAGGGCCATTAAGTTACCTAAATGTAGTACTGGTTCCAATGCAAGACGAGTGATGCAGATATTAAGTTCATGGGCCAGAAGCAATACCCATCAGATTGTTTACTACATTTGTGTACTTAAGAGCCACATATGTAATTTGGAAACTAATTCAGGAATATTTAGTGTCTTGGTTCTCAGTTGGTTACTGTCTGTACCAAAAATGGGCCAGTTAACAGTTGGAGGGGATAGGCAAGCAGAGGTGGATGTATCTTCATGTTTTAAAGGTGCTGAAGTAAAAAATTCTTGGTTAAAACAATGACAAATTATTGTAGGCATGTGTACCTAGGGGAATGGCCCTAGGTGTGAGGCCAAGGGAAGTTTAATGAGGAAGTAAGGAGCTTTAAATTCACAACAAATTACTAACCAAAAAGTCTGCCCCCCCCCCTTTTAAATTTTTTTACTGATGATGGCACAGGCACTGATTCTGACACAACAGATGACTGTGACCTGGTACCTGTTATTGAACCAACAGTGGAGGAAGATAAGAAATTAATGTTGAACTACTTTACTTTTTCGCCATTTTGTGTTATCCTGCTTTGGTTGTGTTCGTGTTGTTCTGTACGTTTACGTTTTTGCTGTGAACAGAAAATGGATATGAAGAACTTTCAGTGCTACGTATCTGATAGAACTTTTCGTAGAAAGTCAGAGTTAAATCGACATCAATGAAGAGTTCAAATGAGGTGTTTTATGTGACATTCCCCGTCATGCCCGTAACTATCTCAGACTACTACCACATATCATTCCAGATACCACTACCAACACTCCACAGCTAAGGTCAAATAAAATCACACAATAATAATAATGTTCCCATTAAATATATACATGTATTATTCTGCCACTATTCCAATGCGCTTACATCAAAACTAAATACACCGAAACATAATTTATTATAAAACATAGAGAAAGAACTACATTTGTGAGGTATTGCATTAAACAGACCGGCATGATGACAGAAATTTCTGTAAGTACCAAACATTAGGCCTACTTTTCAAGGTCCATTTAAGAACTGTTTTCGAACTAAACACAAAACAAACTGTAGATTTCTATTATTACAGACCACTGAAGATGTTTTACATTCAATAAAACGAAACGCGTCTGGTGTGAAAAAATCACATTTTTATTGTAGTTGCAAAGACGGAAAATCACTGCTATTCATAATTATGAAAGCAACTACGGACATTATGGCCACACAAATGAAGATAACATTTTTTTTTTCCAATTCTGAAACAGTCCTAAAATATCAACTGAATAAAATTTCCAGTAATTATTGACTAACATATGGGCCAAAGACTTAAAACACTTTATTATGCTTGAATAAACTAGCTTTTTGTATCAAAGGTGACCATACTAGTGAAATTAGCACAGTTTCCAGAACATTAATAATTACCCTTTCAGTATCATTTCATGCTGCTTTTAAATTACTTTTAGAATTTCATTGTGTTATGTCCAGCAATGACACATTTAATCAAATTTTATGTATGCCTTACCTTGTCCTCAACATGTAAGTGTGATTAATGTAAATGGATACCCTGGGTGTGCAAAGCATGGATTACAGAATATCTCAATTAGTCCAGAGGCCAAAATTATTCTTTTTGGGGTATTTCATTCATTGTTTGGTACAGAGAGTGCTCAATTACTTGTAAGCAATATAATTAATGAAGTTTGCCCTTTAAACAAGTTTACATGGATATGTGATTATTGTTAAATAAAGGCATTTTTAGTTCACTGGATGACAAATGTGCACTTCCTCCGGATATTTTTTACTACAAGCTGTGATCTGTTTAGTGAGCTACAGCAAATTCATTACATTGTTCCACCTTTTGTCACTTAACTGTGTACACCACATTTCTGTTTTACAGAATTACTCATAGTGGAAATGGAATTCGGAAGTGTGCTACACCTATTTTTGTTGATTTAGTTTCATTACACATTCTCAACATAACTTGTTAAAATGTAAGAATTTTGCAGCAAAATTTATAGTATGCTTTTAGCAGATGAGTCATTTGAACTTGGACCAGAAGAAAATGTAATGAACAATTTTGTGAGAAGTTTTGCATAGTAGTAGACAGGCAGAAGGGAGATAGAGTTGCTGTTTATGTAAGTGAAGAGGTAAGATTATTTCAGATAGAGCTGAGCATTGGTCTTAGACTATACAAAAGAGATTAATCTTTAGACTAAAGATTTGAAAGCAGCTGGATAAGATATTTTCTCTATGAAAAGGACATACTACTTGAAAAGACTACAAATTATAAATGTAAAAAAGAAAACCCCACCCTAATGCTTCACAATCAAAAGGCTTGTGTGACCAAATGAGGACACAAAGTTCTTAAGTAAATCAAGCTATAGCATACTGTGGCATCACACCAACCCTTATAGATCATATAACAAATGTTCAATAGTCTAGTTTTTTATTAAACATTGTGACTTTCGGCAATTGTTCTGTTGGCAGAAATACAATGAAAAACCTAATGAAGTTTCCAGAGGTAGGACAAATTTAAGAATAAATTATCCCATAAAATGTAATATGTACAAAGCAAAGTCTGCAGGTAAATGTTTGGAAACTTCATATTCAACTCAGTATTGGCTAAATAGGGCCTGCTATAAGAAAAGCAAAACTATTTTTGATTGCAGTGCAGCTTTTTCAGGTCTGAATCTAGCTGTTTCTTAATATTTAAGCTGGGATTTGCAAGTATGGCTTTTCTCCTTAACCACAGGAAAAGATTAAAATGCATGTTGAGGGAAATGTCAGTCCTTTCTGGAATTTCCATTGTTTGAACCAATATTTAACACACTCTAATATCCCAGTCAAATATGTTAAGAGTTAAATGGCAAAGCAAAGCAAATGAAACTGAACTGGTATGTGTTCCAAGATGTCAATGAAATATTAATTTCACAACAGTATAGGAAGCTGGGGGTCAGTCCTAGTATCCAATACCACCTGTCAGCTTTGAACAAAGATGTCGCATGTTACATTGTACCTATCGATGATTATATTTGTGGTTATTGCAAGTCACAGAAAAATATTGTTACGGTAGTCCCGAAAACTCGGTAACCCGGCAGTCCGGATAACTCAGTCACATCCCCTGAAATTATTCCGTGCTTGCAGGATAGAAATGAAATTGTAGTAGTTACAGGCTATGTTGTGTATGGGTCCAGACATCTTTTTTTGTGCCACCTACACTCCATTTAAGAATCCTTTGTCTCATTAATGCAGTATTTAGATGCGTCTTCATACTAAAAACAGCCATGATCAAAAGTATGGAAGTTCAACTTTTCAGTGTCGTTTACAGTCAGCTTAGACGTGATGGTCAAATAATGAACTTAGTTACAACAGACAACAATGACAGACATGTAGCACGACCATGCACACTCTGCCGCTCACCTGCCTACAGCCTTTGTCTTTTCTTAACCGTGTTTTGTAAAGTACATGTGAGTGTAAGAAACGAATATCATTTGCAAGATATTGTCTTACATGTATGTAGTGTTACTGTATTCCACCATTTGTATTGTATTCTAAAGTAACAATAGAAAGTACTTTATAATGAAACAACCTCAGCTATTCATTTTCTAGCACCATTCCCAATAACCCGGCATTTTCACAAACTCGACCAATCTTCGGTCAACTTTACACAGAGTTTTCAGGACTCTTCTGTATCAATATATTTCTTTGGATTTCATAGTTATGATCACACAATGTAACTGCATTTTGACATAAACTTGAGCTGTGCTTTCACTTTTCTACCTAACCACATTCTCATAAATAGTGATAAGCTGGCTAACTTAGGATATAATCATGAATTACTGTTGGGGAAGGACTTGAATTATGCAGCAGTGGCATAGTGTGCCGATGTTGGAACGAAACATTTACTTCCCAAAGATAAGTAATTCTATTGAGCCCAAAAGGGTACATATAGGAACCTGTCAACCACAAAGTAGAAACATTATTTATTACAAGGTCAACACAAAAGATTATTCCTCTCCTTTTATGTAACAAGGTTTTCAAATAGCATTTAAAGATAGTTGCCAGTATCAGTACACTATGCCACCACTGTAGCAGATATGATCCGTGTAGCTCAAGATTGTATAGTTACGGGTACGAGCACTTAGCATTTTCTACAGGAGTGTTTCTCATCGGAAAATAGAATTCACCCATATAACTCTAGTTCTAATTACCGAAATCAGCGGTTCATACTTTCTGCAGGAATGTTTGGTCTTGCTAACTAAAATTTACATATATAGCTACATTCTAGTTACTGATATTAGTTCCTCATATTTTTTTCAGGAATGGTTGGTATTGGTAACTAGGATTGACCTATAGGTCTATTTGTCAACTCTATTTACTGATGGCAACACTTCATCTTTAATAATAGTAATAACAATATTATGCTGGTGTCATTGGAACTGGTAATTCTAGGTTTTGATTCCAAGACTTCTTTTGTTTTTTAAAAATATTTTCGTACTAGCTTTAGCAAATTCCAATTTTTACCATTTGTTAAATGTTTCAATTTAGTTTGGCCCCACCCACAGTCTCTGTAAATTTCCCATATTCATTATTTTCTAATACTCTGATTTTTATGTACCATGATCTACTTATCTTCAACTTTCTCTCTCTTCCATTCCTAAATTCAATTCATTTCATTTGAAAATATTTAAAATTTCATACATTTCATTCTATAAAAGTTTCACATACCATATTAGACTGTTTAACATTCAGAATTGCATTTAGCAAATACATAATGTAGTGATATCTGCAGACCAGGTATGATGCCTGCAGAAAAATAAGCATACCTAATCTGCAATTGTTACTGCTGAAACTTCCTGGCAGATTAATCTGGTTTTACTATGTGAGGAAGTTTCATTCCAGTACTCCACCACAGAGTGAAAACCCCTTTGGATGTATTTTATGCCATTTAACACAAATGTTTCATGATGCCACATTTGAAAATAAGATAGTGTTATTTATATTATAAAACTACAATGCAGTATTTATTTACAATAATTTACACTTTATGAAAGTACAGCATTAAAGGAAATGTAAAATATATGGCAGCAAAGGAGGTGCGAACAAGAGAATTTGTGAAAACTGCATGTTCAGCTAACTTGTATGAAATGTTTTTCATCTAAAAGTGCTCGGGAATCATCTGATTTTTAGAACAATTTTTTTAAGTTGTTGCTCTTACAAATTCCATCAGACTACTTTAGGATACTCATGTGCCTAGGCAGCAAGTGTAACAATAATCCAAATAATACAGCTTTTTCTTATAGCTTTTGGCTTGTGTGTGTGTGTGTGTGTGTGTGTGTGTGTGTGTGTGTGTGTGGGAGGGGGGGGGGACGATGAAGTTTAAGGCTTTTTAATGTGGATTCTGAACCAAAGTGCAACTTTTGCCTTTTTCACATCAACAAGCATTCCACTGGGGTACGCAGCAGGATATTAAATTACACACACAAACTGCTGGGACTCTTAACCAGGTACATTAGCTAAGTCTCTCACTGATACTGATTACAACAGACACTTAACATGTTGACTGCCATGCGACCTCACGCTGTGTGCCAGCCGGCAGTCACAGCAATGCCGTACGCCCGATGCAGTGTGGCCGCCACCGGCCACATGCCCCATTCTGTTCAGTGGGGTATAGCACTGGTTTGCATAAACACACAAAAGATGCAAAATGAAAATTGAAACAACCAAGAAATTACATGGTATAGAATCATTCAATTGACCAATGAAAGGAATGACCGTATGGCATTTTAGACTCGGAGATCCTGTCTGTGGTTGTTAAGCCGTCTGGTGCAAGACTTTTTGCTTAACATTACTTCGGAAACTTGCGTGTTGATGATGATAAAAATGATGACAACAGAACACCCAGTCCCCCTGAGTGGGGGTCAGTGACACTGTCAACTGAGCTACGGGAGCTGACAATTGACCTATAAGACACCTCAAATGAAGACAGTGATGCCAATTCAACATCCCCCCCCCCAAAAAAAGCAACTAATAACAAAGAAATAGTATCTAATACTTACGCCAAATCAAATGTTCCATTCTAACATATGTTCACTACAACCCCTCTTGTATTTTCAAATTTGTTGCCTGTGCCTTCTCTCAACTAAACTTGCCTCCTAACCTAACCTAGACCTCGGGATATGCTACAGATCACTGTCATTACAGTCGTTTGCTCTACACATTCTTTGGCTTTGACAACTCACAACTACAATGTCGTGTCCAAGCCTAACCTAAACATTGGGCTACACTACAGATTAGCCTGTCAGATAAACAAGATTTTCGTGTCTCACATTCGTTGCCCTCACCAACTCACAACCAAACTATTGGCTCCCTACCTACATAAACCTAGGCTGCGCTACAGATGAGCCTATCACCGAAACTAGATTTTCTCCTTTCATATTCATTGGCTTTGCCTATAGTGGTAATTATACATTTTGGTTAGCCTTATAGATAGTGGTGTAATAATGAACAGCATGTGAAATGCAGGTAGTAATATAACCTAATTATTGAAAGATGTTTTATTTATCACATTTTTCCACCAAGGTTCACATTTAGTTGTCAGATTTTGGGCTTTGATAATTACATTTTCAAACCTCTGGCCTGTGCTTAAGCATCATGTTCTAATATTTGCTAGTGTGAATGCAAGTACTGGACGCATGCACACATCAGCCTAGATTTTAAGATTAAAATATCAGTTGGCATATTAGTATAAGTTAGTTAATGCATGAGTCAGATGTTTGAAAACAGACTTATGGTAGACTGAAATAAGTAAAACATGTGACAACTAAATGTAAAACTATGACTGAAAAGTAGAATAAAACAGATGCCATAACAGCCAGACGGCAGTCATGTCTGTGCGAGTGTGTCTTTCTAACCCACGGAGGCCTTCCTTTACGGCCAAAAGTTATCAAGTTGTATTCTTTTATTTATGACTTTCTGTAGCTCATTGGACATCTGTGGTAAGCAACCTATCTCTCACAAAGATACTGCTGAATCCTTCCTGGAATTTCCATTGTTTGATATTGTGAAGTATGTATGTGGTTTTTGGTATAGAAATCTGATAAACATGATTGTGACAGACGATTTGTGTCCAGGTTACATGATTCAGTTCTGCAGTAGGGTGTTGAGCAACTTGACTCTTCTGTATTCCAAATAACACTGGCAGGAGCATAAAAGCATCACACACCACTGTGAATGTAGCTTTCTTCTAGTGTTATTTGGAAGATTCACATTGCTCCATTTCTAAATGCATCATTTATCTGGTGCACCTATTGTTGGTTTCCTTAAGTGTTTAACAGCTTTCTATACCAAGACCCACATACAGCTAAATGGAATAAGTAAATACAGGCTAAGCTGTAGTGTAGCCCAAGGTTTTGGTTAGGCTTGGACGATACTATGTAGTTGTGAATTGGCAAAGCCAAAGACTGTGAAGAGCAAAGAACTGTTTGTAATGACAGTGATCTGTAGTGTATCCCAAGGTCCATGTTAGGTTGTGAGGCTAATTTGGTTGAGAGTAGGCAAAGGCAACAAATGTGAAAATACAAGAGGGGTTGTGGTAAAGAAAGGTTAGAAGGGAACATTTGATATGACTTGAGTATTTGATACTATTTCTTTGTTATTTGTTGCTTTTTTTGGGGAGGATGTTGAATTGGTATCACTGTCTTTATTTGAGGTGTATTATAGGTCTATTATCTGCTCCCATAGCTCAGTTGACAGTGTCGCTGACTACCACTCAGAGAGACCGGGTTTGATTCCCGGCAGGGGACTGGGTGTTGTGTTGTCGTCGTCATTTTCATAACCATCGACACACAAGTCGCCGAAGTACCGTCAAGTAAAATGACTTGCACTAGACGGCCGAACAATCGCAGATGGTATCTCCCAGCCAAAAATGCCTTACGGTTAATTGAATGGTTCACTACCATGCAATTTCTTGGTTGTTTCTGTTTTTATTTTTCATTTTTTGTGTGTTTATCAGTTTGGTTTCTTGTTGTTTCAGTTTAGAATGTCCTCGCCCAAAACCCCAACATTCCGGCTCAAGTGAAGCACACTAAGCCACCTGTCACCTTTGACCCCTGATGTCAGTGTGATGTGATGTGTTGTACAACTCGAAATACTGATCATTTGCAATAGGGATATTCTTTTGTTGTGAATGTGTCCTTACTTTCTACAATACAAACAGATCAATTTACCTTCACCATCCAGCAAGAGTTTGTTTCTTTACATTTAGTATGTCCCTGCCCATTACGTCTTAGTAGAAGGGTTGTATGGTACTGTTGGTGTTGGCAATATGGAAATTCTACACAAAAGGGTGCAAAGCTCATTCAGTTAGCAATTAAAAAACAGAAAAGTTTATCACTACATATATTACTGAATGAAAAAATTTAATTCAGTTGTAAAATGTAAGCTTTTGATAGAAGTTAATTCATTTATTCCTTTTGAGTCCAAATGTTACAGCCCCACATAGAAGAAACTAGGTGCTTCCATTTATTAGTACTACAATTTCATTCCTGTCCAGAACTCTACTCCAATGCATTTTACGTTATTGTTACTGTTATGAATTTTGTCAGAACTATTTACAGACATAACTTTTTCAGCAAGCAAATGCAAAGAACCAATCCCTTAAGAAGTTCACATGTTCATTTTAATCTCCTCTTTGCAAGTCGTTAAGTGTTATAAAAAGGAATTGTAATCTGGAAACAGAATGATTGTGAAAAAAAGGCTAAATAGGTTTTAATTTGATTAAATGGCTCACAGGTAATGGGACTACTGCCCATTGGCTTTGACTTGCGGCATCGGTGTTTTGTCGTGTGTGTGTTTGTAGGTGGCGTGAATAATTATGTGATGGCTGAGTTAAAGATGACAGTTTGTTTACCAGCAGAACATAGATTAAGATTTTATATTTAAAAAATGATATGCAGCTCCACTATGATAGGGAGGTTTAGGTTAACAGCGCACAAGTGAGTGCCGAAGATGGGGTGATATCAGTGATTGATGTTACATTCTGTTGTTGGAATCTGTAATTTATGAGGATAATCCCATATTATTTATTATATACAATACACGAGAATTAAGATAGTATCCCGTTTATGGGTTGCCCAGCATGTTGATGACATCATGAGTCAAAGCTAATGGGTAGTATCCCAGTCTTTAGTTATGCCAATTAAAATTAACAGTAAAAAATAATGAGGAAGGAAAGAAGGAAATGGAATCTTATTAAAAAATAAAGAGGAACTGAAATATCATATGATAAGTAGCAAAAAAAGTAAAAATCAAATAATTAATAACTACTACTGGAAAAAAGAGATTACTAAAAGAAATGAAGTCCTTGTACTTCCAAAAAGCAGTTGAAAGTTCACATATATGGCAGAGACAGTCTGCATATTCATTAGCACTCTCAGGAAGGCAGTAAAAACAACGAAGAGCAGGGTAGAGAATTGTTGGACACACATGATAGCTCTTACATTTGCTGTATGAACACTACATAACTATATAAATAAAATCCCACAAACTGGTACACAATAACAAATAATGCAATTTTTATTCCTATTTCCTCAAAAATAATATGCAAATAGCAAACAAAAGGTCTGCATGACATATCTATAAGTTCAGTTACTTATTGGTCAGTTTCCAATAGTTACTGGTATTCATATTTCTAGTAGGTTTATGGAAGAATCTCTGAACAGAGTAACGCTATCCCTAAAAACAAATGAGGCAATACACTAGGTGTACTGGCCCAATTGAATTCTTTTTCTAGCAAGTTGTTGTTGGTTTTTGAGGGAACTAAACAGCTAGGTCTTCACTCCCTTTCTAGCAAGTGTTATAATGTTAGTTGTACACAAAAAATGGCACATGAAGGTTCAAGCCACCGGCACATTTCCACATTCAAAATAGCGTATTAGCTAGTCCTGTAAAGTAAAACCCTGCTTTCTTTGGTTGTATTAAGCAACCATGTCTGATATGTAGAGTGGTCTATTCTACGGCAAATAAACATTCATGCTTTATTCACCATAAGTAGTGCATTTAGATGCAACCCGATATGGCAAATTATACGAAACAACATCGTTCCATCTGTTGCACAATTTTTACCAGTAGATATTCGGAATACGGTATCATACGTAAAGTTGTATGAGGCCTTTCGTATTAAACAACAATATATACCAAATTTCGAAACCACATGTAAGTGCACCTAAGTAAATAACACTGTGAAATAGTTATCTCCATTCTTAAGAGACATACTCAATCAAAAATTGTAATACTGCCAGAAACATTATTACTGCGTTTCTGAAATCCGGTGGTAAGTATTAAAAGGCACTAAAGATGACAATAACAGAATCTGAAATGGGCGACTTGCATTCATTTTTCATAAATCTTATTACGCCTATATACTGAAATCACACTTGCTGTCACTATAGCACAACAATCTGCACTTCAAACAACTGATTTGCACCAGATCTGTAATGCGGTTGGTCATTGGAAAGTCATATTTCTCATAATACATAGTCATAAATACGAAAAACGACTACAGCAACAGCATTCAAACCAAGATGCAGGTGCTTTGTTTACAAGCGTGAGGAGACTCGGGACCCGCCGGTCGCGTAGGTCGAGTCGCGCTCCTGATTGGCTAACGTATATGACGTCATGAACTAACATTTATCCAATCACCTCCACTGCTACATTCTGGACGAGTGACCATAGATATGGTAGGAAGTGTAGGTGACTTCCGATAGTCCACTTCCGGCGGCACTTTTCGGTTTTTAGCGTCCACTCAGATTATACTGCCGGAAGCAAGGAAGTTCTAACCTGTTTGGCCGGAACCGAAAGCAGAGAAGTCTCTGCAGCTTAAGATCTTTGGAGCAGGATATTGTTTTGGCGCGGTACTGTGGATAAGGGTGTTGTTTTTGTTTTCCCGTGTATTGTACATTTTAGCGTTTCGCTTTTCTTCAAGAAATGAGTAATTCGAAATGTTTTCAGTGCTTCGTTTGCGATGAGAATTTTTCTAGTTCGTCTGCTCTATATCAGCGGCGGCGAAATGTTCATGATGTTTTATTGGGAGCAAAACTGAAGTGTGTGCTATGCGAAGAAGTGTCCCTCAGAGAAGATTCTTCTCAATAACGAAAAAAGTTAGTGTGCAGTCTAAATCTGCATTTGATAAAACAAGTGAAGAAGCTGTGTCTGTGGCAGAAGATATGGCATTAAGAATGTCAATAATGTCAAAAATGTGTGTAAAAGAATTCATCTCGAATTATTATTAACAAATCCTTTTTTCTTTTCGTTACATGGACTGCAAGTTGTGTAAATGTAGCATAATACGTATCAATATACTGGTATAAAACCAAAGGAAATTTTATTTGCAGGTTCAAGTGTTGCTGAGGGAGATCACAGCTATTTTGCTTCTTCAGGTAAAATGTTTCCAAACTATCACAGTATTTACAGATCACTGCAATCTTTGGGATTGTTCACGATAATGACTATTGGCAAAAGAATAAATAAAACTTCTACCAGTCGCCGTTAAATTGCTTTATTGTTTGTGCCATGTTGGTTATTATAGCACTCATTTAAGTATCTCATAAAAGCTGTCTTTTTGTCAAGTAGAAACTTGGATGGATTTGCCTTTTTACGGATCAAAATTTCCATTTGAAGATTTCTCACTAACACAGAAAAAGGAACACACAAACATGAAACATCCATTTTGTCTTCATATAACCTATATGGCCAATTAGATATGAATTTGATAAAGGTAGGTCGGCTCCGTAGCACAGTGGTAGAGTGCCAGACTACAAATCCAGAGGTCCCGGGTTCGATCACCACCAGGTCCCGGGTTCGATCACCACCAGGTCCTGGGATTTTTATCTGTCACTTTCCACTTCTTTCACCTCTGGCAGTGTTGCTGATGTGAAAAATGCCGAGTAGCACCATGGTTCGGAACCCACGTTAAACTGTAGGTCCCCCTATAACTGGCTGGGTAAGTCAGTTCGAAGGTCGGAGGAAGGCAACGGCATACCACCTCCAAACAGGACCATGCCTAGTAAAGAACTGTGGTGTTCAAACCAATCTTCGGATTGTTGACTGCTTTACCTTACCTTAGGATGACCTATATTGCTATAGACTCCTTATTGGATTATCTTGTGTAACCTGTATCAATGCTGTAAAGGATTCTATTATTGTTTTAATTCTGCCTGGGAATTCAGCATAATCAAATTGGAGAAGATATTGTGTATTATTAATACATTATGGATGTATCAATGTGTTCATCATGTTAACTCAGTCTTTACTGTTTTGGTTGTAGGGTCTACTGTGTGCACGTTTGATGGGGATAGTGGTATAATTCAAATAAGAGGTCAAACTTTTTTGAAACGGAACAACGAAGTAAATTTTTTGTAAAAACAGTATGGTAGAATTGATGCCTCATTCTAGGACAGTAACCATTCTTGAACAGTGTCTGCATATGTCAGTTTCTCTCATAACTGTATTTCTTTTTTTATAGTACCAGTTGTCTGTCCTATTGCTGGTGGAAGTGATTATTTCACATCAAGAGTTAACATCTGTTTTGAAGGAAAACTGCAATACAAAAGGTTTGTTAAAACAGTGTAAAACAATTTTTGCCTCTTTTTAACAAAGATGTGTCAGTTTGTCTCATGACTGTATTACTTCTTTATGGTGTCACGTGGGTAAAACTGCAGAGTCTGTTGACACATCCTACATCACACCTCAAATCAAATTTGGAATATGAAACGGTCACCACAGCCTCAAAATAACACAAAACTCGTATCGAACCTCAAAATTCAGGATACCAAACACCCACCTCACCCAAAACGACAGATAAAAAGTCATTTTACGATTCGGCTGCACCCCCCTTCTTTAAGTCATAAGAACAATGGCATAACTGTAGACTGGGATACGACCCGTCTGCCTTGACCCATGACGCCATCAAGATGTCAGAAAACGAGTATATGGGATATCTTAATACTTCTGTATTGTAGATACAAATAATCTGTAGTTATTATAGATAACAGCATGTGCCATTGATCACAGGTCTTGGCTCAAAAATTCGCACCTTCGGCGCTCACATATGAAAAAAAATCTCTCGGTTAACTTACACCTAATCAAAGAGATGCTACAGATCACTTTTTAATCACAAAATATTAATGTTTTCTTTGTAAACAAACAATCGTCTTTAACACAACCACCACATAATCACTGATGCCTTTTACAAACATGCACGCACCTCAAAACTACCGCGCAGTGATGACGTCATGGGTCAAAGTTGACGAGTGGTATCCCCGTCTACAGGTGAGCCTATTATTGTATACTGTGTAAACCCTATTAATCTTATGTTCAATACTATTCATTGTGCCTTATACAGCGTATATCTATTGTAAAAATTATGAAGCCAATATCACTGTAAAATGGTTTACAGTGAATAAAGATTCTTCTTTAAAAGAGAAACATGAAGAATAACCGTATGAAGAGCTTGGCACAAACACCAAATTAATGAGATTACCAGTATATCATTAATGAATCTATTGAGATAAGTGTGAACAACAACTTGGTTCCAGTCTTAGCAAGGCATAGGAGCCTGCTACTTCTAAAATCAGGAAACACAGAGGATAGCAGTGCAAACACAACAAACTACCCACTGAGGCAGATGGAGCACCAATGGTTGAGCCATGACTTGGACATATCCCCAGCATTGAACCCATGGTGGATCACGAGCATACTTCCCACTCCAAGTGCTGGAAGCCAGTTGGGGAGTAATGCAGACAAAAAGCCAGCACTGTCAACAGGAGACAGTGACGATAGCAACAGGTTCAATTGCTGAAACATTGTGCCCATTGGACATAGTTATCCGGCTGCAAACTCAAGAGAGGCACATCCCCGTAATCTGGTCTCCCTTTATTCTTAAATTAATATCAGACCCTTAAAAACTTTACAGTTTTTATATCTAGGACTTACAAACATGAGGTACATCTGGTATCTACAAGTGTTTCCTTATCTTTTCCAATAATAAATGCTTTCCATTTGGTTCACGAAACAGTGCTTGCTGAAACTTAATGCAGGGAATAAAAAGTCACTGTCTTCTTTCATTCATTTCCCATAAACCCAATTTTCCTGTTTGCCTACACAAAATTACTCCCCTCTTAAAAATCTGCCTTATCTCACCATTTTACTGCACTCAGCCCTGTAGTATCAAACTTCAATCTGACCACTTCCTTTTAAGATTTTCTAGTTTGACTGTTACATTCAAACTCTTAACATTCTGATCTTTAGAATGTTAGCTTTATCTGTTGTCTACCTTATGATATCGTCTGGAAATTTGGATGGGGGCCTTTTTTACATGCCAAGTCTTTTTGCAAAGATAGATTTGCTAATAAAAAGTGAAATGGAATAATTACATGTGCTATAAACACCATGAAGGTTTTAATATAGTGCTTTCTGTTACCTCATGAATCACCATACCATTGCCCTTTGCCGACTTATCTTGCACACTCATTTTCATATCTTTTTGCTCCTATTGTTACAAAGGTTGTTGGCAGGTTGATGATATCTACTAACAACATGCAGTGTTGGATCCCCAGTCTCATCGGTGAGAAAGAGGCTGTACCACTTCAGTGTGAGGTTGACATTTTGTGTTGTATTCCACAATGTGAGAACAGTGTGACATAACACTATTACAAATGTGGATCCTAGATACTGCTATGTTACAACTTGAAAGTTAAAGTTTCTCTCCTCGTTTCTGAAAACACTGGTAAACTGGAGATTTTCCAACACATCTCAAATGTTGCCAAACACACAAATGACAAATCAAGAATTATAGTAAAATACTCAACGTATTCACGTTTAGGAAATGGCACACACATAACATTTCACTTTACTTTGTGAGTACATTATCACTTGTAAGAGAATTGTTTTGTTTGCAGTCATAAGGTATAAAGTGTAAGCGTACTAATTTCACGTGACTTGACAATGGTTTTATTTTTAGAAATTCAATTTCCACGTTTTTTCATTTGCCGTAGTATATGTCTTAGAGTTTACCAGCATTTCTCTAACTTCTTGTTTGGGCTAAAAAGAAACATAAATAATTTCTTTGTCGCAAATCAGATGGAGGAAAAAAGAAAAATGACACCTAACATCCCGCGTTCGTCTGCACCGGCTCCTCAAATAATGTGTTCGAACTGAGACAAACGTGTAAAATACATTTAAAACTTTATTCCACGTTCGCCTAATGCGTACAAAACCTGCGATTACATTGTTGTAAGCAGAATAACAAATTAACAACTATTGTGACACTGAAGAAAATGAGATTATTTTACAGGCGAGCTATGCAATTCCGCCGATCCTCCGTTTGTTTTCATTTAACACTTAACAGCTGTCAGCTACAGATCACGTGACAGATCCGGAGTGATATCTATCGGCATCGCCAGGAAATTCTCATTTTTTTCTCTGGACGTTTCCGGCGGTATAATCTGGGGGCTAGACGCATGTGCTGCTACCCCCACCCCCACCTAGAAAATATTCAAAAGCGTTTATGTAGCCCGACGTGGTGTTTTTTTTCCTTCTTCATTGGCACGTTACTGGCTCCAGGGAACTGCTGGCGGGCACTATTACGATTGATGATAATTTTGGGAAGATGTATAAAACACTTGTACGACCACGTCTTGAGTATTGCCCAAGTGTTTGGGACCAACAGCAGATCGGTTTAAAGGAAGACAAGAAAACAGTTCAGAGGCGAGCAGCTGGGTTCATTACTGGTAGGTTCGACCAATGCGCAAGTGTCACAGAATTGCTCCGGGAACTCAAATCGGAATCGCTAGATGAATGATGACGTTGTTTTCGAGAAATTCTGTTGAGGAAATTTAAAGGGCCGGTATTTGAAGCTGACTGCAGAAAGATCTTGCTGTCACCTACTTACTTTTTGCGTAAGGATCACAAAGACAAGATAAGAGATATATATATATATATATATATATATATATATATATATATATATTTATTTATTTATTTATTTTCTCTCTGTGGCTAAGTAAAAGGAAAATAAAATTTTCTAGGGTCTACATCTCAAGGAAGGAAAAGTACTCGAAACAGTAGTAGCGGAAGCGATGAAGATGAAAAGAAAAATGGTGTCACAATCAGAACAGTCAACTTCAACAGCAGCACCTGTAACTGCAGCAGTCCCTGTTCCTTATTCCCACACAGCACCCCAGCTTGGTTGTGGGTCCAAAGATGATTCGGATTATGTAATTAAAAGTGACTGCAACGAAAATGATCTGGGACTAACTACGCAGCTCTCAGTGGAAAAGAATAAGGAGCTCTTACTAAATCCTTCGGTCCCGACAAAGGAATACGAATTTTGGGATCCTTTATCATCAGGCCATACATAAAATTTAAGAATATGCATGAAGACTGTCGGAAACATGCTAAAACTTCACTGCAGTTAACAGCGTCAGCAGCAGCAAAAACTTTTCTTGAAAATGTACCAGTGGACATCCAACTGCATAATGTGCATGAAAAAGTGGTCGATGAAAACAGGGAAATATTGTAATCGATTCTTTCTTGTATGGTTTTTTGCGGCACAGATGATATGCCTCTCAGAGGGAAACAGGCAGATGAAGGTGTTTTATTACATTTACTGAAATTAAGAATCGATTCTGCCGACGACAAGTTAAGGTGTCATTTGGAAAAATGTCACCACAATGCCGTTTACACATCCCCGAAAATACAAAATGAATTGATAAATTTGTAAGACTATACCATTAGGGAGAATATAGCCGCTCACGTTAAAAAGACATTGTTTTACGCAGTCTTGGCTGATGAAACAGCAGACATGGCTGGGAAGGAACAGCTATCAATAGGCTTGGGGTTCTACGACAAAAGCAAATGGAAAATCTGAGAAGAATTTATAGGTTTTGTTGAACTGAAGTCAAAAGATGCCTCTTCAATCGCCGAAGTAACTGACAATTTGTTAACCAGTTATAATCTTCCAACAGAAAACTGTGTGGGATTTGGCTTTGATGACTGTTCTACAATGGCAGGCAGAGAGAAAGGAGTACAAGCTATTTTAAGGAAGAAATATTACCGTGCATCATACGTTCATTGCTCAAGCCACAAACTCAACCTTGTGGTGAATGATGCAAATGCAGTACCAGAAATTAGGAGTACTTTTGCCACTGTAAAAGACACAATAAACGTTTTTAGGGAATCGACAACACGTCGAAAATACGCAGCAAATTTATCGAGAGTGTGTGAGACGAGATGGTCTGAAAAATATAAATCCATCAGACTATTTTCTCGGCATTTCACAGACATTGTGAGCTCTAGAGAAGTTGTCCACAGAGGGAAATTATGCAACAAGAAAATCTGCATATCAACTGCATTCAGCCATTACAAAATCAGTGTTCATTTTAGGCACACTAACAATAGCCAAATACTCAGCACTTTTGGAGCCATTAGCTAATGGCCTGCAATATAAGTCTATAGATATGATCGCAGTGAGGCAACACATCACAGAAATCCTTGATGTTCTCAATAATGACAGAAACGAAGCAGAGTAACTAGCGAATTACTTGGAAAGGCAAAAGCTGCTGCAGAAGAACTGGAAATCGAAATTACTGTTCCACGTTTTGCTTGTAAGCAAAGATTCAGATGCAATCCGCATCAGAAAATGACAGCGAATACTAGCGATGTTCATTAGCAATTCCATACATTGAATCTCTCATGTCATCGTTAAATGTTCGATTTTCACAAGAAAATACTCCTGCTTTTGCTTTAAATAAGTTACATCCATTGAACATGGCAAAAACCAGTACATCAGACTTGCACACAAATATATATATATATATTTTAAATTCTATGGTCTGGATGGAATTAACGGAGAACTGGACCTATGGTGCAATTTATGGAGAAAAAGAATCTACCTGAAGCAAAATTAAGGGACATAGAATTCGTCGACCTATTTAGTGAGATCAATATTTTTTCCCCTGGCATGAGGAAGGCACTAACAATTTTCAGCACTATTCCATGTACAACGGCGACAGTGGAACGTTCCTTCAGTGCACTTCGAAGAGTGAAGACCTGGATTAGGAGCACTATGGGAGAGGAAAGGCTTACTGGGGGACTGATGACCCGGTAGTTTAGTCCGCTTTAAACACCCAACCAACCAACCAAAGGCTTACTGGGTTGTGCCTGATGAGCGTAACAGAAATTACGTATATGAAAACTGCGAGATCTTCGTAAATAAAGTAATTGACAAATTTGGAGCGAATCCCAGGAGGTTATTACTCAGTTAAAAAGTTGTATTTCTATTTAAGTGAATTCTTGTATTTAAGATGTTTATTAAAAGGAGTTTGCACTTATGCCTGTTTTCTTTATTAAGAAACTAGCGTTAGTTCCCTGCGTTGCTCGGGCATGTATCTATTCCTTTTTTATGTTACTCCATCTCCTTCTTTCCCCTCTGCCCATCACCTTGTGCCCCATTTCAGTTTCGGTTCCCTGCAGGACAATCCTTATGCTATCATGTCTCCTGAACTATGTAATATAATTTTCAGGAATATAATTTTCAGCAATATAATTTTCAGTAATATAATTTTCCAGGTTCATTTGTAAACTGCCTGCAAAATGTGTTGTGAATGGAGCTGATATTAAAGATGTAATGAATTACAACCTCCTGTGTGATGGGGCAGATATTCATGCAGGTCTTTGTTTTTTGGAGTGGTATCTCCTGAACTATGAGTCATACTATTATATAATTTCCTAGATACGTTGAGTGATATATGCGCATATTGTCTGCAAACATGTTGCAAATAGGGTCGGTAGTAAAAACTCATGTATGATAGGTAGTTTTTCATGAACCTTATTGTTTATGAGGTCATATCTCATGAACTATGTGTCGTACTACTAAGTAATTTTGAGGTATATTCAGTTGAAATATGTGCAAACTGTTAGTAAAATGACTTGTGAATATAATTTGTAGTGTAGAAATAATAAATTGAAGCGTTATGCCAAATGCCGTAGTTTTATAGCATGAACGGTGGAAAACTAATAAGCGATAAACATTATTCCTTTCATAATTTTTCTGGGGTTGTCACCGGGAAAAATTTTGGTAAATGTTTGAAATTATATGTCAAGTTTGTTGGAACTTGCTAATTGCTATTATTCTCTAATAGTGGACGGGTAAGTCTCTGCCAGTTTTCTGCAACTCTCATTGTTTATGACATCATATATCCTGAAATATGTGTCACATGTTGTTCTTTCCTCACAGCGATCGTTGTCGGGTAATATGGAATATGTGCACCAAATTTAGCTGAAATCTGTCCAGTAGTTTAGGAGATTTGGAACATACAAACATATATGTATACATACATACACCTAATTTTATATGATATATTAATCTGCATGTTGATCCTGCTCCCTGTTCGTCCAAGATAATATGGCCTGCCCCCCTCTAGCTCAGATCCTGGGTACGCCCTTGAGTGGAATAACTAAAGGACTCAACTATCCGAACTGTGCACCTCCCTTTCTGCGAGATATTGAGAGGACGTTTGATAAGGTGTGGCAGCAGGGCCTGCAATACAAACTTCTGAAGATATGAATGCAGCCGAAAATAACCAAACTAATTGCCAATATCCTACTCCAGCGCCCGTCAAGAGTGTTCTTTAACGAAGCAGCATCAGACACTTTCTACCCTGCAGCAGGAGTTCCACAACGGGCGATCATCTTCCCACTGCTATATAGTTTATACACAAGTGATATCCTAAAACCAACAAGACACAACTAAGGCCTAGATGTGTATGCAGATGACATTGCCTACTGGTGTCATGCTCAAACAGTAGAAGAGATCAACATGCAGACCCAAGCATACACAAACAAACTCCAAAAGTGGCTGGCTACAACTTAACATTCAAAGCGGCTTGTTTATTTCAAATAACTAATCCTGGCTGGAAACCACCAGATAAAAGAACTGCAGTTATTTAAAACTAACAAGTCCTAGCAAAAGGGATCCAAGATAGATTTGCGCAACGGAATACATGAGGTTTCCTCCGGGAAGCCGTGGGGAACCCATAATAAAACGGATCTAAGGTTAAATTACAAACAAGGGAAAATTTGACTAAGCTGGTTTATTGCCAGTTCACATGGAAATGGGGGCAACGCCGACATTAATTACACAATAAAAGTGCATCCCACGGAAAAACGAGGATGTAAAACAAACAGGAGGATTGGTAGGACATGGAACACAATCATTCACAAGCGTGTACCTGTGACACTTACTCTCACAGAAGACTGCGGCATGGCAGATAAGCCGAATCAGCCAAGTTACGATATTCATAACCACATGCACTCTGTTCCACTTCCAATACCCGGAAGGGGCCACTAAATTTACCACAAACATTACATACGAGTGAACAGATAAGAAGCCAGAAGGATGTGGAAAGATATTACGGAAATAGTAAGAGGTAGCATTATTTCAACACCTGAAGGGCTGGAAAACGTTAAACCAAGAATAGGTCTTTGTTCCACATGCCGTAATGGACACCAAACTAAAAGTCACCAGTCATCATTTACCGTTTTAGCAGAAATCATAGTCACACATTCCTGAGAATAACATAATTCACACATGCCTAAATCACACGTAACTTATTACTGCTACAAAGCGTAGCAAGGACCTAGCTGTGGCTCACCATTTAGACCATACGAACATCTTACCTAAGCCAAAACCAGAGAGAGAGTCATTACACCACTCCGATACGTACGAATCCTCGCGCCAAAGCCCCCAAACAGCATGGCGGAGACATAATGTACTCGCGCAAAGAGTCTAGCTGCCTGCGCGAGGTCGATCGGTGCACGCACGACTTATAGCAGCGCCCCTAGTGGGAAGTGGCTGAACGAGGCAAGCACAGCACGCAGTAGAAGCGTATCACTCACACAGAGGGTATATACAGGGTGGGGAGCATAACTACATGTCAATGCAAGTTAAAGTATTAACTTATAGTCAATAAATCAGTAAGTTTTTAAATTGAAAATAGAAACTAACAAGTGCAAAGCCTATATAACTTCAAAGGGAGATGAGCAAACATTGAGATAAATGAAAAGAGGCAGAGAGCCGTCTTTCAACCACAAAAACACAACAAGAAATAAAATACAGAAACCCAAAATCACACTATTGGGTGAATAGGTGAAAGCTAAGGACACATCCAAATTCTTAGGACTAACCCTTGACACAACTCTAAATTGGAACCAACACAACAAAAATATCAGAGCAAGAGCCATGACAATACTAAATCTACTCAAACTCCTCATAGGAAGAACACACGGAGCAAAAGATGACAATAATACACACTCACAAACCATTTGTTAGTTCCACATTAGAATAAGGAGGTAGTGTTATAAAAGAATTGGCGACCTGTTTCCAGGACTTGTCCTGGTTGCATTTAGGCTGAAATTACCTACTTTGAAATTTACATAACAACTGTATGCAATACCAATATCTTGTACTAATGCTATTTTCTGTCTTTCATGTAACGACCAATCTTCAGACGAGAGAAAAATTTTAAAGGAAAATTAAATCTATTGGGGAACCAAAAACGTTTAAAATCAAAACAACACGACGATTGAGGTAAGGCCAGATCAATTTATTTCTGCCTTTCTGTACGCTTTTAACTTTTCTCCATGATCTGTCGCTGGCTACAGTAGTAAATTTGATCGCTTTCCGAACTACTTTCTTAGTTTTGAAATTTTATTTCATAAACGTGCAAAATTTCGTTTATCAACACAAACATGGGAGTACAGAGTATCGATAGTATTCCAGTTAGTGTAAACGTTAGCGAAGCCACCACAGCTAACGCTAGAGCACAAAATATAATCGAAACGGTTACAGGTCAGCAACCAGATTGGTTCATGCAATTAGAAATTTTATTTGAACGTAGTACAGAACAAACCAATCGAAGATTAACCTTACTTGAAACGCAAAACAAACAAACGCAACAGGAAATCTGTACTAAAATATCACAGCTTGACACGCACAGTGAGCAGACTAAACAAGAAATTAGTAGTAAAATTACACAGCTAGAACAACAAAGCAATCATAAATTCTCACAACTAGAAGAACAGAGCAAAACCGTGTCTGATAACTTGATCAAACGACTGTCTACAATCGAGGACCGACAGGTAGATTTAATTACTAAAATTGTAACCAAGGGTGAATTTGAAGACCGTTTTTCAAAAGAGCAGGCTCAGGATACTTTAAAGGCTCAAATTAAACAAGAAATGTCTCAACAGATAGAATCACGAGTAGATAGAGTACATGAGCGTCTTAACGTGCAATTCCAATCGGCAGAGCAGGCAGTCATTGATCTTGTGTTGGACACAGTGTCTCAAAAGCTCACTTGAGCCACAGCTGATGTAGACAATATTAAAACAGCAATTAACACCTTGCCAAAAACAGTGGATAGTTTAGTTAAGGATCTTAGTAAATTGCGTTTAGATCAGAACATCCTTCAAACCACTGTAACAAATATCACATCACAGATTAACACAAAGGTTACTGAAAATCAAAATAAAATTCAGGAATTCTTACAAACAGGGCAAATTCAAATGAGACAGAGACTACATGCAGAAATTAGCAATATTGTTGAAACTGTCACTAATAAGGTTAATGAGAGTCAAAATAATACTGTTCGGTCTCTCCAAGAAGAGATATCTTCAGTTAGGTCCACCCTGCATTGGCAGGTGCCTAATTGGCAGCGTACAGTTATTTCGCAAATTTCTGAATTACATAATGAATGTCGCAACGCACGTGACAGAGCACAAGCCGCGCCTGTCACACCTGTAAACAATGCTCAGCAGAATCCGTCACCGATTACATCAAATACAAACCGGACTAGATTTTCAAACGATTCCATGAACCGTGTAACAGGTAACGATGATGCACTTTTACCTGCAATACTACCCGCTTCAGGTGAACTTAACAGTTGCATCAATTTTACTGGAAGAATGCCAAATAAAATATCACCAGTTCCAGACTTTCTCTACAGAGAACAAAAATGTACAGCCGGTTATTTTCATTCGCTCTTTCAGGGGAGTTTTGCCACCTATTTGGTCGGAAAGGAGAAAAATTCGTTTTATTGCCGACTTTACAAAACGTGAGGCCGCACTTTGGCCCGGAGAGGCTAGAGAGTATTACGAAACCGTTGAGGAATTCGAACAAGAATTTCTTGCGAAATATTAGTCCCAGGGTATCCAGGAGAGAGTTAGAAACGATGTTTATAATCCACAGCCATTCAATGAGAAGAACAGTAGTCTTCGGAAGTACTTCGAGAAGTACATCAAAAAGACCAAATTTTCGATAGACCTATGTCACACTAAGAGGTGTTAGGAATTCTCAAAAGCAAACTGCCAACACAGATCCGGAGGGATTTATACTATTTGTCTGACAATAATTTAGAGGAATTTTTATCAGGAGCCGACGCTCTTGATTTAATTATTGAGGGTGATAGAGCTCACGCGCATGTAAACAATAATCACTACGGCAACGCACGTAAACATTCAGCAGGCTACGGCAGCCAACTGACAGTTCCGCTGCAAGCCAGTAATATCAACAATTATGCCAGCCAATCAGGAGACGCGCGACAGCCGACTAACGATCCGCTGCGCCTGCAGTCCCCACAGCAGACTGGTGTTGCTATGACGGCCGGTGGAGGCGAGCCACACTACTTTCACAACAACAATCTTGTGTACCGGAAAAAAACAGGTAATCGCTTTAATCCGGGGTATCAGAACAGGGTAAAAGGAAAAGGAAAGTCAAACTACAAAGGTAATAACCAATCAAACACAAATCAAAACAATAGGAACAATTCTCGGCTGCCAAGGAATAACAATAATTTTTGGAGTCAACCGCAGAATACATAATCGCAACAACAGAAAAACTACGGCTACCAGCCAAATACCATGTGGCAATGTAATAATGGTAACCAGTCAGGCAATTCTGGTTGGCGTAATAATAATAATTACCAAGGCAATAACAACTGACACGGTAATTCTGGGTGGGTACCACCCTCACCTCAAAACCAGAATATCCAAGTGACGAGTATTTCACAACCGTTTCAACCTAATCAACAGTGGGGGCAACACAACCACCCTGGTGTGGCTATAACGGAAGTGACCGAACCAACTTCTACCAATAATTCTATGAACACGTCAAACTGGACCGGCTCGACACTGGGCGCCGGGCGTCTCTCATTCTAGCGGGGGTGGCACACAGGAACCTACAAATTTATTAAGATACAATGATGGAATAGATATCAGAGAAGAGTTGTTGCAGGAAAGCAAACCATGTAGAACTACTGTCACAGACGTTTTTCAGCCTAACATTAAAGCAATTGTTGGTACTCTATTTACACTTATTTTGTTAGACATGGGGGCGGCAGTAAACGTTATATCCCAAACACTGTTCAGTAGAATATGCACTGTCATCAGTCCACCAACATTTCCTGTTCAGAACTGTAAGATAGTAGGAGCCATGTACTCAAAATCAAAGAACATTAGACGGCAGACTAAGTTATCATTATTATATGGCAATGTCACTGACACATGCACCTTTCTTATTGTTGAGGGACTTTTAGAGAACTGTATGCTAGAGATTGAATACCTAAGAGATCGAGAAGCCTGTATTGACTTTAAGGCAGGTAAGTGTTTCCTGAATATAAATAACACGACTTCTGCTATCAGTTTAGTTAAAACTAACAGTGCACATGGTAAATACCGTGGATCTATTCGTCTCAAATTGTTACCTGTTCAACAAATCATACAGACATATTCCAACAACATGTCAGATTTAGAATGTGAGATACCAATCATTTCTATACCACTTGATTGCAGTTACTTGTGTCGCGTAATTAAACACAATTTATTTACGGCATACTACATTCAACTGTAACATAAGCACAGACTACTTAACAACAAAAGACTAACTACACATAACAAATGAACAGACACAAGTCAGAGATATGTATGCACAGAGTAATCGCACTTCGATAAATGGACACACTTCATCACTCCCCCCTTTAGTATCATAGATATTTTGTGATGAATTTGACATGAACGGGTCACAACAGGTCTTCAACTGGATGCAGCGGTATCCTGTGCGGTGGCCCGTGATGCCCATTGTGGTTGGTTGTTGGTAGGAAGCGGAGTAGGTGATGTGTCCGTTGGGTCTGAAGGTACGGTTCTGTCATTGAAAGAGGTACTGAAGGCTGGTTTTAGCCTGTCAATGCTGACAGTGATTGGTGTACCCATTATATCTATTGTAAATGTCTTTTCTTCTCTACTGAGTACACGATAGGGTCCATCGTATGGTGGTTGAAGTGGTTTGTGCACAGCATCGTGTCGCACAAAAACAGAATCACATGTTCTTAGTTCGTTGAATACAAATGGACGGTGACTTACTTGTTGCCTTGGAGCCACAGGTCGTAATTGCCGGATATGAGTGCGCAGTTTGGACACAAAATCTGATGGTTAAATGTGGCATGTTGCCAAAGAACTCACCAGGCAGACGAACCGATTGGCCATACACAAGTTCTGCAGATGAGGCTCCTACGTCTTCTTTAATAGCTGTGCGGAGGCCAAGCAGGACGATAGGCAGTGTTTCAGTCCATCTTTGTGTGTCGTGACATCGCAGGGATGCCTTTAACTGTCTGTGCATTCTTTCAATTAGGCCGTTTGACGCTGGGTGGTAAGCAGTTGTCCTTATGCGTTTTATACCTAACAGACAGGTGAGTGCCTTGAACAGATAAGACTAAAATTGTCTCCCTTGATCTGTAGTAACTCGCAGCGGTATACCAAAACGTGCAATCCATCCTCTGAAGAATGTGGTCGCAACAGTTTCAGCGGTAATTTCGGTGATAGGGAACACTTCCGGCCAACGAGTATAGCGGTCAATGGCCGTGAGACAATAGGTGTAACCTTCTGACAGTGGAAGTGGTCCTACAATGTCTAGGTGCACATGTTCAAACCTTTGATTGGTGAGAGGGAATGTGCCAAGAGGAGATCGCACATGCCGACTGCGTTGCCATGACAAGCACTGACGCACAAACTCCTTGCATGTTTTGTCTATGTTAGGCCACACGAAAGCTCGTTTGACAATTCTTATTGTACCACGTACACCAGGATGTGAAAGATTGTGGAGGGAGGCGATTGCCTGATGCCGGAAATCTACTGTGACAAACGGTCTTGGTTTTGAAGTAGAGACAACACAGTACAACATGACATTGGATGGCGGCACTTGCACCTGGCGGAGCTGCAAACCTGATGGTCGTGTTAACAAGTCCTGCAGTTCGTCGTCAACTTGTTGTGTCTGAGCTAGGGCCACAAAGTCAAGTGCATCAGCGATCACTTCAATCCTGGAGAGGGCATCTGCCGGCACATTTAAGTCTCCTTCAATGTGCACAATGGTGGTGGTAAATTGTCCAATATAGTCAAGGTAGCGTAGCTGACGTGGTGTGGCTTTATCTGGGTGTTGTTGCCCTTCCAGCATGTGACGAAACTTTTTGATAGCGGCATATGCTGCTACAACTCTTGATCGTAGGTGGACCAGTTTCTCTGTGCTGGTGATAATTTCTTGCTGAAGAAAGCTAGGGGTTGCCAGTGATCCCCTACTTGCTGCTGAAGTGCTGCATCGACTGCATTTGCAGATACATCGACCATGAGGGCGAGAGGTGCCTGCGAAATTGGATGGGCCAGTAGGGCAGCTTTGGCAATAACGGTCTTCAAACTGGCAACTGCTGCTTCTGTTTGACTGTTCCACAATAGTTTATCAGATTGTTTTGGAGTGCCTCATAACAATTCATTTAGAGGTGCAGCAAGGAGGGCATGATTACGCACAAAACGATGGTAGTAGTTCAGTACACCAAGAAATCGTCGAAATTGTTTCACTGTTGTTGGCTGTGGATAATTAATAATTGCCTCAACTTTTTCTGGTGGTGGTCGTATTCCTTCTGCATTTACCAAAATGCCAAGAAACTGGACTTCCGTTGCACCAAAAACACACTTTGATGGGGTAATGAGTAAGCCATAGGTCTGTAGGCGGGTGAAAACTTGTCGTAAATGTTCCAGGTGTTCTGTTTCGGAGCTTGACATGATCAAAATATCGTCTATGTAGACATAACAGAAATCAAGATCACGTGTAACCTCGTCCATGAATCGTTGGAATGTCTGGGCAGCGTTACAAACTCCGTAAGGCATTCTTACAAACTCAAATAAACCAAATGGCGTGCAAACGGCGGTTTTAGGGATGTCTTCTTGTGCTACAGGAATGTAGTAGAATGCATGCACTAAATCCAAGGTAGTGAAGATGCATTTACCATGAACATTTGCTGTGAAGTCCTCAATATGCGGCACAGGGTAGCGGTCGGGCAGAGTCCTGGCATTGAGTCTCCTGTAATCTCCACACGGACGCCAGCCATTCTTCTTCTTTGGTACAATATGTAGAGGAGAAGCCCAACTGCTGCTAGATGGTCGACAGATTCCTTGTGAAACCATAGATGAGAACTCTTGTTTCGCTACTTTCAGCTTTTCAGGTGTAAGACGGCACGGCCGAGCATGGAGTGGCGGTCCTGGCGTAGTTGGAATGTAATGCAGTGTTGAATGTTGGATTGGAGCTAATTTGGGTGTCTGATAAGCTATCTCCGTGAACTGCTTCAAAAGTTCTATAAACGAAGAATCACCTGCAATCACTCGAACTGTCGTGTCTTCCATGCAACGTATTTTTCCGTAACTTGTTAGTTTTGTAACAGAGTCAACAAGACGGTGGTGTCGGAGGTCCGGAAAGAGTCCATAATAAGACAGGAAATCTGCTCCGAGTATTGCTTGCGTTACATCTGCCATAACAAATCGCCACTCAAAGTTACGTCTTAGGCCTAGGTTTAATATTAACATGACATGTCCGTATGTTGGAATTGCAGTACCATTGGCGGCAAAAAGTTTATAGTCGTCGCGGCTGCGGCGCGGCAGGCAATTTGATGGGTAGACAGACATGTCAGCGCCTGTGTCAACTAAATACTGCTGCTTGGTATTGCGCTCTGTCACGAATAAGCGACGGCTGCCGCCTGGAAAGCCCGTGGCCGTCATCACTGACTCTCCTGTGCGTTTCCTTTCTCGCAGGGAGGGCTGCATTTTCGTGCTTCTGTGCCAAATCGTCTATGGTACCAACATACTCTAGATGATGAAGGTGAGCGGCTGTGCCTACCTTGTGAGCGGCGGCGACGGGAATGACGATTAGAACACTCAGCTCGTAAACTTGCAATTTGAGCGGTGAGTTCAGCAACTTGCGTTTGTAGGGCAGCAAGTGTGTTATCCTCTTTAGGCTGTGAGCTAACTGGGGCGACACACGTTGCCGGATACATTTCCATTATGCGATCTGCTGTCTGTGCAAGTGCATCAAGATCACCGGCACACACTGTTAATATCTTCTGTGTATCCGGTGGCAGGCATGATAACCAGATGTTGCGAAGAATTTCTTCACTAATAACATTTCCAGCTAATGTGTGTACGTGGCGTAGAAGTTGTGATGGAGTGCGGTAGCCCAACTCTTCCGTGGGCAATAGCTTTTCCAAGCGTTTTGCCTCAGATTGTGATAAGCGAGTAATCAAGGTATTCTTGATAGTGATATAACGGTCGATGCTCGGTGGTGACGCTAATATGTCCTGTACTTCAGCAGCCATGTCCTCGTTGAGCGCGGCGTCGACATAACTGTATTTTGTCTCGTCCGCCGTAACGTACGTCAGCACGAACTGGCTTTCTAGCTGCGCGAACCAAAGGACGGGATTTTGCTTCAAAAATGGTGGCGGTTTAACTGCTACACGATTGATTATCACCCCTGTAGGTACTTCAGCAGTCGGTGGCAGGTCTGGCATCGTTGAGTTTTGAGTTACAGTTGCGAAGAACGCGGGAGATACGCGACGCGGTTGACGCGGATGTTTTTACAGTTAGACGGGCGCGGCTCGGCGTAATACGCGACGCGGTTGCTTATTTTTGGCGAAACACGGCTCGTGATCACGTCGGGGTCACCAATTGTCGCATAATTAAACACAATTTATTAATGACATACTACATTCCACTGTAACATAAGCACAGACTACTTAACCACAAAAGACTAACTACACATAACAAATGAACAGACACAAGTCAGAGATATGTATGCACAGAGTAATCGCACTTCGATAAATCGACACACTTCACTTGTTAGCTCATCCCACTACCAATAAAATTAAGGGGTTGTATTCTCATAAGGATTTATAGAAATATTATCAGTGAGCACCAAATAGTTCTATTTACAATATAAGAATCTTCAAGTGAACAGGAGCAAAATGAAATTAATAGTACCTAACCAAGGCACTGTCAGGAAACATTGAGTGATAAAGCTAACAATTCTAAGTGGTTTTACTACTGCCAGGCTATATCCTTTTATAATATTATCACTGGCTAGAGGTTAAGTTCAGAAACATACCAAACAACTTTTTATTCTGTGGTGTTGATCATCTTTTATTCTTATTTAAGACATACTTGTGCACAAGTGCAGTGTGTGAAATTCTTACGAGTGTGTGGCAGTGTGAAGGATGTGATTGAGGATGAGATACATGGTAATTTTTAGATTATTTAAAAGAGACATTATGACGATGATATAGGGAGGATTTTAGTATTAAGTTGCTGTGTAGGACATCTATCTGATGAGGTAGGGAGTATACTAGCACTACCCGCATATTCTCTAATAATAAGTGTTTCTTCACAGCATTAGTAAAAGTTAATTTAGTTTAATCAGATGAGTGTGAAAGGTTGAAGTTGGTGAGTGATGGTACAAATTGAGTGAGTCAGACACACACGCACTCACAAGGGCCTATGTACCTCAGTACATATAGAGATTTTTTTTTTTTTTTTTTTTTTTTGATATTGTGCAGTACTCTGGTTCAGGTATAGGTATAGGTAAAAATTTCAGTTGGTAAAACCCTAGTTAGCTACCATTCATACACAACCTATCAGCCTTGGCGATTACTTAGTTGTAATTGATAACCACCGATAAACTAATTTTTATGTACTAGTTCCAACTGCCTTGGGAATAGGAAAAATATTTTGTTTCTACCTTTTTTTGTGTGTACGTACACTGTCTTTATACTTCAGATAAGAGAGAATCTGCAGAAGTAATTTTAAAAATATTCACAACATAATTACACTCTGTGTTCACTAACACCCACAACATTTATGTAGATAAATATTAACCTAGTTTGTTTGAGCAATACATTTAACTGCAATTCATTTAAGAGTCAACATGTCCAGTAACAAATAGGTATAAATGGCATGAATTAAAAGATTTCATCTCGTCTCAGATTATATCCTATAAAGTAAGTGAAATGATTACGTTTATATCTTTATTTATGAAAGCATGAGTATCCACAAAATTTCTTTTTCTTTTTGCACAAGATGAAATACTCAAGAGCTACAAAGCTTTAACGACGATCTAGATTTTAAGTAACATGCTTACAGGGTTCCAGTAAGCTGTTCATCCTGCTGAAGAGAAGACGCTGAAGGAAAAAAAAGAGAGAGAGAGAGAGAGAGAGAGAGAGAGAGAGAGAGAGAGAGAGATAGAGAGAGAGAGAGAGAGAGAGAGAAAGAGATACCGCCGATGCCAACGAGGATAATTTTAGATATAAGAGATTTAACAACACCAAAAGAATTACTTATTATTCAGTGACGTAGTTAGTGCTGTATACGCATTTTATAAGAACATACATGTATGTGTCGAAGACACTTAAACACTTACAAAAGTTAGTAAACATTCTCTAAATGAGGCCAGATCATGATATTTATACACGAAGTGCAGCAGTGACAAATGACGGCACGGCATGGCTGCGAGGGGGAATGTCATTGTTGAGCGCGTAAGCGGGAGCTTTAGTATGTTACACAGTAGTTTGCCATTGAATTTGATACTGTAGCCTACCTCATATTTGATAAAATTATCTCTCTTACTATGCCGCGACCTCAAACTGTACCGCTCTCCTATATTCTGTCATTTATTCTGTAGTTACAGTTGCATGCGGACGGATGCAGTAATGGATTTGATCTGGTCGTATCTTAATGAATTATTTATTTAATCAGTGTCATGTTTTTGTCTTAAACTTATGTTATATATAAGTTTTGACAAGTGTCATGTTCTCATAAAATAATTAACACTAGCAACGTTCAAGGGCGTACCCAGGATCTGAGCTAGAGGGGGCAGGCTATATTATCTTGGACGAACAGGGAGCAGGATCAACATGCAGATTAATATATCATATAAAATTAAGTGTATGTATGTATACATATATGTTTGTATGTTCCACATCTCCTCCTAAACTACTGGACAGATTTCAGCTAAATTTGGTGCACATATTCCTTATTATCCGACAACGATCGCTGTGAGGAAAGAACAACATGCGACACGTATTTCAGGATATATGATGTCATAAACAATGATTGTTGCAGAAAACTGGTGGGGACTTACCCGCCCACTATTAGAGAATAATAGCAATTAGCAAGTTCCAACAAACTTGACATATAATTTCAAACATTTACCAAAATTTTTCCCGGTGACAACAACAGAAAAATTATGAAAGGAATAATGTTTATCGCTTATTAGTTTCCCACCGTTCATGCTATAAAACTACGGCATTTGGCATAACGCTTCAATTTATTATTTCTACACTACAAATTATATTCGCAAGTCATTTTACTAACAGTTTGCACATATTTCAACTGAATATACCTCAAAATTACTTAGTAGTACGACACATAGTTCATGAGATATGACCTCATAAACAATAAGGTTCATGAAAAACTACCTATCATACATGAGGTTTCAATTTGTTACGCCTTTACTACCGACCCAATTCGCAACATGTTTGCAGACAATATGCACATATATCACTCAACGTATCTAGGAAATTATATCATAGTATGACTCATAGTTCAGGAGATACCACTCCAAAAAACAAAGACCTGCATGAATATCTGCCCCATCACACAGGAGGTTGTAACTCATTACATCTTTAATATCAGCTCCATTCGCAACACATTTTGCAGGCAGTTTACGAATAAACCTGGAAAATTATATTTTTTGAAAATTATATTGCTGAAAATTATATTACATAGTTCAGGAGACATGATAGCATAAGGATTGTCCTGCAGGGAACCGAAACTGAAATGGGGTACAAGGTGATGGGCAGAGGGGAAACAAGGAGATGGAGTAACATAAAAAAGGAGTAGAGACATGCCCGAGCAACGCAGGGAACTAACGCTAGTTTCTTAATAAAGAAAACAGGCATAAGTGCAAACTCCTTTTAATAGACATCTGAAATACAACAATTCACTTAAATAAAAATACAACTTTTAACTGAGTAATAACCTCCTGGGATTCGCTCCAAATTTGTCAATTACTTTATTTACAAAGATCTCGCAGTTTTCATTTACGTAATTTCTGTTACGCTCATCAGGCACAACCCAGTAAGCCTTTCCTCTCCCATAGTGCTCCTAATCCAGGTCTTCACTCTTCGAAGTGCACTGAAGGAACGTTCCACTGTCGCCGTTGTACATGGAATAGTGCTGAAAATTGTTAGTGCCTTTCTCATGCCAGGGGAAAAAAATATTGGTCTCGCTAAATAGGTCAACGACTTCTATGTCCCTTAATTTTGCTTCAGGTAGATTCTTTTTCTCCATAAATTGCACCATAGGTCCAGTTCTCCGTTAATTCCATCCAGACCATAGATTTTTAATTCTACATTTGTGTGGAAGTCTTATGTACTGGTTTTTGCCATGTTCAATGGATGTAACTTATTTATAGCAAAAGCAGGAGTATTTTCTTGTGAAAATCGAACATTTAACGATGACATGAGAGATTCAGTGTATGGAATTACTAATGAACATCGCCAGTATTCGCTGTCATTTTCTGATGCGGATTGCATCTGAATTTTTGCTTACAAGCAAAACGTGGAACAGTAATTTCGATTTCCAGTTCTTCTGCAGCAGCTTTTGCCTTTCCAAGTAATTCGCTAGTTACTCTGCTTCGTTTCTGTCATTATTGAGAACATCAAGGATTTCTGTGATGTGTTGCCTCACTGCGATCATATCTATAGACTTATATTGCAGGCCATTAGCTAATGGCTCCAAAAGTGCTGAGTATTTGGCTATTGTTAGTGTGCCTAAAATGAACACTGATTTTGTAATGGCTGAATGCAGTTGATATGCAGATTTTCTTGTTGCATAATTTCCCTCTGTGGACAACTTCTCTAGAGCTCACAATGTCTGTGAAATGCTGAGAAAATAGCAAGCCTATTGATAGCTGTTCCTTCCCAGCTATGTCTGCTGTTTCATCAGCCAAGACTGCGTAAAACATTGCCTTTTTAACGTCAATGGTATAGTCTTACAAAATTTATCAATTCATTTTGTATTTTCGGGGATTGTGGCGACATTTTTCCAAATGACTTCTTAACTTGTCGTCGACAGAATCGATTCTTAATTTCAGTAAATGTAATAAAACACCTCCATCTGCTTGTTTCCCTCTAAGAGGTACATCACCTGTACCGCAAAAAACTATACAAGAAAGAATCGACTACAATATTTGCCTGTTTTCATCGATCACTTTTTGATGCACATTATGCAGTTGGATGTCCACTGGTGCATTTTCAAGAAAAGTTTTTGCTGCGGCTGACGCTGTTAACTGCAGTGAAGTTTTAGCATGTTTCCGACAGTCTTCAAGCATATTCTTAAATTTTGTGAATGGCCTGATGATAAAGGATCCCAAAATTCGTAATCCCTTGTCGAGACCCAAGGATTTAGTAAGAGCTCCTTATTCTTTTCCACTGATAGCTGCATAGTTAGTCCCAGATCATTTTCGTTGCAGTCACTTTTAATTACATAATCCGAATCATCTTTGGACCCACAACCAAGCTGGGGTGCTGTGTGGGAATAAGGAACAGGGACTGCTGCAGTTACAGGTGCTGCTGTTGAAGTTGACTGTTCTGATTGTGACACTTCATTTTTCTTTTCATCTTCATCGCTTCCGCTACTACTGTTTCGACTACTTTTCCTTCCTTGAGATGTAGACCCTAGAAAATTTTATTTTTCTCTTACTTAGCCAGAGAAAGAAAATAAAGATAAACAGACGACAGTAGATAAACAGTGAGTTCTACGCGGATCTACATCTACATATATATATATGCCTCAGTACGAGCCCCAAATTTCTCTTATCTTGTCTTTGTGATCCTTACGCGAAATGTAAGTAGGCGGCAGCAAGATCGTTCTGCAGTCAGCTTCAAATACCGGCCCTTTAAATTTCCTCAACAGAATTTCTCGAAAACAACGTCATCTTTCATCCAGCGATTCCGATTTGAGTTCCCGGAGCAATTCTGTGACACTTGCGCATTTGTTGAACCTACCAGTAACGAACCCAGTTGCTCGTCTCTGAACTGCTTTCATGTCTTCCTTTAAACCAATCTGCTGTGGGTCCCAAGCACTTGAGCAATACTCAAGACGCGGTCGTACAAGTATTTTATACATCTTCCCAAAATTATCCCAATAAACCGAAGTTGGCTGTCCGCCTTACTCAAAACTCTCCTTACATGTTCATTCCATTTCCTATAGCTCTGCAATGTTACGCCTAGATATTTGAATGACGCAACTGTATCGAGAAGCTCACTACCAATGCAGTATTCAAACATTACAGGATTGGTTTTCCTACTCATGTGCATCACCTTACATTTTTCTACATTTAGAACTAGCTGCCATTCATCAAACCAACTAGAAATTTTGTGTAAGTCATCCTGTATCCTATTACAGTCAATTAATAGCAACACCCTCCCATACACCACAGCATCATCAGCAAACAACCGCAAATTACAAGTTACTCTGTCCATTAGATCATTTATATAGATAGAAAATAATAGCGGTCCTATCACACTCCCCTGGGGCACGCCTGACGATACTGTAGTCTCTGATGCACACTCGCCATCGAAAACATCGTACTGCGGTCTATTAGTTAGGAAGTCTTCCAGCCAGTCACAAATATGTGAACCTATTCCATATGCTTGTATCTTCGTTAGCAGTCTGCAGTGTGACACTGCGTCCAACGCCTTTTTGAAACCGAGAAAAACACAATCTGCCTGTTGCCCTTAGTCCATGGCTTGCAAGATTTCATGTAAGAAATGGGCAAGCTGAGTTTCACACGAGCGATGTTTCTAAATCCTTGCTGATTCATAGAAAGAAGCTTTTCGGTCTCAAGGAAATTTACTATATTCGAACTGAGAATATTCTCCAAAATTCTACAAGAAACTGATGTCAACGATATTGTCCTGTAATTATGAGGGTCAATTCTCTTTCCTTTCTTATAAACGGGAGTCACCTGTGCTTTTTTTTCCATTCACTAGAACTTTGCGCTGAACTAAAGATTCACGATAAATGCAAGCTAAGTAAGAGGCCAATGACGCAGAATACTCTTTGTAAAACTTAACTGGTATTCCATCCGGACCAGGAGACTTTCTTGTATTCAGCTCTCTCAGCTGCTTCTCTACACAAGATATACCTATTACTATTTCTTCCATTTGGGAGTTAGTGCGTTGATCAAATGATGGTGTATGTTTGTGCGGTCCTCCTGCGTGAATGATTTCTTAAAGGTTAAATTTAGAACTTCAGCTTTACGTTTACTTTCTTCTATTACTGTTTCCGAATAGTGACTGAAGTGACTGAATAGAGGCCTTTGACCCGCTTATCGATTTTACATAGGACCAGAATTTTTTCTGATTGTCAGAAAGATCTTTTGCTAAGGTATGGCTGTGGAAATCATTGTATGCTTCGCGCATCGATCCTTTTATAGACGCACGGATCTCTGCTAACTTTTGCCTGTCTTGATTTGCATGATCTTTCTTGAACCGAGAGTGCAACAGCCTTTGATTTCTCAGTAGCTTTCTAATATTATTATTGTACCACGGTGGATCTTTTCCATCGTTAACCGACTTTATAGGCACATATTTCTCTAACCCACTATTTACAGTGCATTTAAATTTAGTCCACAATTACTCTACATCCGTTGTACCGGAACTAAACGGTGTCCATTCATTTTCTAAGTGTGATGCTAACAATTTCTTATCGGCTCTTCCTACCAAAAACACGCTCCTAGTCTTCTTGACTGGTTTATTAACTTTGGTCACCATTGACGCTATGATGATATCATGATCGCTAACTCCTGTCTCTACAATGACATCATTAATAAGGTTGGGCCTGTTTGTAGCAATAAGGTCTAAAATATTTCCATTGTGTGTGGGTTATCGGTTTAATTGCTCAAGACAATCTTCAGAAAACGTGTCTAATAGTATTTCATAAGACCTCTTGTCTGTACCGCCTGAAATAAAGCTATATAGTTCTTAAGGTTGAAATCTCCCCCGAGTAATATTGCATGGACCAGATACCTACGAACTACTTGGCGTAGAGTTTCTTTGAATGACTCAAAAACTGCTACAGTAGCACTGGGGGCCGGTAAAAACATCCAACTACTAACTTCACTTCTCTTAGTCCAGTAATATGTGTCCAGATAATTTCAGGCACTCTCGACTTCGAGCTCAGTAGAAACAATATCTTTGTCCACTGCAATGAACACTTCCCCTCCAGTTGTGTCTGATCTGTCTTTCCGATATACATTCCACGCCTCGCTAAATATTTCCGACCTATCCACATCATGATTTAGCCAGCTTTCGGTGCCTAAAACTATTTGAGCGCAATAATTTTCCTGCAACACGGTAAATTCGGGAATTTTGTTTTTAATACTCTGAAAGTTTACGGTTAATATTTTGGTAGTGGAATTATTGTTCTGAATGCGGCCTGAATTCGCTGCCTGAATGTTGACTGCCGAGTGCTCATGAGCTAGTGCCTAGCCTAAAAAAACCATGTGCACTCCACAAGTACTCTGCTGCCCGAGTAGCTGCTTCCATAGTGTAGTGCATCCCTGATCTATCTGAAGGCGTCCTACAATTACCCACCAGATAACGGAGATCCAGAAATCGGCATCCATGGCTGTCACAGAGTCGGGGAAGCCTCTGATTCAGACCCTCCACTCGGCACCAAACCAAAGGACCCTGGGAACAATGCTACAAATCAACAGCTCTACTTGCACCCCGCGTGTGAGACCAGCAGCCTTCACCAATTCCGGCAGCCACCCGTAGGATGTGAGGATGTCCTCAGAACCCAAGCGACAAGCGTCATTGGTGCCAACGTGAGCCACAACTTGCTGCCAGCTGCACCCCGTACGCTCGGAGAAGATGCAACTTGCTGGCCACAAATCCAAACTCGTGTTTCAGTACCATTCTAGTCCCCACTAATGTCTTGATAAATAATTTTCGACGCCAAGCGGCAGTCTTGGAAACGGATGCGTTTACCTCCAAGAATGGAGCGGAGTAATCACCAGTTTTGCAACTAATGAAAAGACAGTTTGTCTGTGCCAAAAGTGTTTCCCTCCTTTCATTACTGAAGCGTCATTAGTAACGATTTATAATGTTGCTAACTTACACTCAAGAGCACCTCTACCAATGGACAAGGGGGGGGCCCTAGCTCTCAGGGAAAAGAAAATATGCAGTTTAGAGAGGAAATTTTTTAAAACAATGATGTGAATGTCATTTCTTTTAGAAACAGGATAAAGTTTTTAGCAGGGTTGGAACTGGCTCTATTTTATGGCTACTTCAAATTCGGCGTTTGTCTCCCAAAATATTAAATAGCGCAACGCTTTCCCCAAGGATTTGCCCCCCATCCCTCCCACGGAAAATGTCATATGGCGCCCATGCTCATACTTGTCATCCTAGGGTTGAATTTCAATGTTTTCATCCTACAGGCGGTAAATTTTATCAGTGTTTCAACTGCATTTGCCACCAATTTACTACAATCTTCCAATTTTCACTTGTTCAGTTCTGACTGCATGTTGTCTGTGTTTGCAGTGTCCAAGCGGCAGTTGACTTGTAATCAATATATAAGTCTATTGACTTTTGGTTGGCGACGTAATAGTGCCCGCCAGCGGTTCCCTGCAGACAGTAACGTGCCAATGCAGAAGGAAAAAAAACCCACTACGTCGGGCTACATAAACGCTATTGAATATTTTCTAGGGGGGGGGGGGGTAGGAGCCCCCTCCTGCCCCTCGCTGGGTATGCCCATGGCTACATTGCGAATAGTCATGCTACATCCACTAAAAGATGTCCACAGATCAATTCCTTTAAATTTGACAAAACACTGCGTCTAAGTATTTAAGCTAATTACTACGTAGAGATTTTCTATACAGATTGGTTAATCGCAGTTCAGATGAGCAGGTCAACAACGTGTTTGCAAATATTAATTTTGTTATTGTTGTAACGATTAGTAGCGCCAGTGCTAGTCGCTGACATGAGCACAAGTGTGATCTATTAAGCCTAGATTAGTTGTTCACTAATTCTAACATTATCCTTATGTACTTGTAAATATAAATTCTGTACTGTAAAAAACATTTGAAACGGAATCTACCGAACAAAATGTTTGTGCGAATACAAATATCGCCAACTTAGTTTTTTTCTTCTTCAAGTAACTGTGATTGACGAGATAATTAATAGATAAAGGTATTCAATATACGTGACCAGAATAAATGGATGCTGTATTTTCAATATGTGCCTCAAGTGTAAACAAGCGCATGAAGGACGCCGAGTTGCGACTTCAGAATTGCGTATGATGACATACAAGTTACAAACAATAGGAGAACGTTTATTTGTGCACGATCAAAACGGTAAAAGTCGTATCAGCAGTTAAGAGTTTCGTGTGGATCACGAACCGCTTGTGTAGTTATGACACTCCACATTCAGACTAACTGCAATGCAACACGGGTTGTGCATCAGTGAAAATTTTCAATCGTGGTCATAATCACAGTGAACTAACATAATGAATGTGTTTTAATTCATTCATACTGCATGAACGCTAAACAGCAAGTGCTTAGAACTGCAGTGCGACAGCCCTTATAAACAATACGTACAAATAATACATTTAACGCAAACTCGTTAAAGACAATTAACGTTGCAACGTGAAAGAATAAAAGAGACGGAATAATGCCAATGGTGTTTGAACTACCAGGATATGTACGCTTGCGCCTATGAACTGTTTCAGCTAGGAAGGACAAGCCCTAGTTCACACATAAATATGGAAAGGTTGTACTCACCGATCATCAATCACTTGTGCCACCGTTGTGTAGTCCAGTGATGGACGTGGAACGTCCACTTCCATATCCAGCAAGTTGAACGATGTGCAAAGTGAAAGAGACACTATAAAACGCACCAATAGCGAGTGAACAGTATGCGAGATGCTAGCGCTTCGCGCCGCGATCCAAACTATATCACTGGTCGTCGGGTGATGCCAAGTAGTGCGACGCGATTGTTGACTGTGAAAATTACGCTCTGTTGAACGCTTAAATATAACCACCGCCTGACACAGTCAATTTAAATGTGAAACTTAGCCCTTTAAAACTATCTAGTACACGAACTGCAATCCAGTTACAGAATAATAACTTAAAGAAGTCGTTGTCCTGTAAATAGAGTGAAAGCCATTTTAGTTAAGAATACAAGTTAAAGAACTGTACAACACCCTAGATTTTAAGTAGATATTTAATACTATTTACTGATAAAGTGAAACATTTCATATTTTTTAACAGCTGATAAATGCAATCTTAAATTTATTTTAACATTTTACCTTACGATATTAGTGTACACCGGCTAAATGTGTAGGTAGCTAAGCAACTGACCTGTAACATGCGTGTGCTCATGTCAGATTCCCCTTTGTAAATAAAATTTCTTCATAGGGCATTATACTCACGTTCTTATACCTCACCTAGTCCTGTACTACGCAAATACATGTACACACAAACAACACACTCTAATGTGAATAAAAGGGGGGATATACGTACGTGTATATAGATGATCCAGTTTATTAGTCACTACCTGCATAATTACTTTTTGTCGCTGGCATGGTCTTACTTCAATAAAAAAGGAACGCCTACCTGGAGTGATGGTTCTAAAACACAAGAATTTTGTTATTTCTACCTCTCTTGTTTTCAAACGAAGTGCCTAGATAAAATGTGAATAACGAAAAAGGGAATCTTGCGTATTATCTTTACAGCTGAATATAAAAAAAAAGTCATCTGACATAAAGAAAAAACTGTGAAAGGCGTTCCAATTTTTCAACTTGTATATATAAAAAGATGTTTAAATATTCAATATATGTGTACATGATTTCTATTCAGGGATACTTGCCTGACAGTTGTCAGAAAAATAAAAAAAACCACTTGTTTAAAAAACAACACCTAATGTATTTCTACATCTTTGCAATATGTGACTTGATATATTTGTATATATGTATGTATGTAGTATGTATGTTAAGCTTATTTAAATGCTTAGTGTTAGTGGTGATATCAATGTAACTTCAATGCATAGGTAATTTGTGATCAAATGTTCGAGGACTTCAATGACTGCACGAATAACAACTTATTTAAAAGAGTCTCAGTTAAAGACAATATTGCCAAAGTGCAAAGGACTAAAAAAAGAATGAAACATTCAAAACAAAAAATGAAATTGTCAACCTAGTCTATAGGTTTTCTCTTGATATTTAATCATTGTAAGTGATACTTTTCTTACTTGTTATTTGATTTGAATAAATTTCATTTCGCTTTGTGTCTTTGCCTTCGGGTTCGTTGTGCTGTCCTGCCTCCCAGAAGGCATAGAGGGGGGCAGTATAGGGATACAGTGATTCAGAATGGCAAAGATTTTTTTTTATTCGAGTACGTCTTTCTCCGTCACGCTAAAGAATAACCCTGACGTCGACTTAATTTTTTCTGTGGCGTGAGGGAGAATGACGGCACTATTCTGTCGATATCCAGCTTTTGTTTCAATCGGGCACCATTAGTCCGCTGAACGATTTTTCTTGATTTTTTTTTTTACGAGAATGTGAGTATGATGTTCCGTCATATTTCTTCAGTAAATGCCCTTTAAACTTGATTTACTGCATTAACAATATTTTCTTTTTCATTCACAGCCCCATACGATAGCCCTGGCGCAGCTAACGCAAGCATCTAATCTTGCAGTGGATTTCGTGTAGACGAAAATAATTTATTGAAGTTATTATTTAACCAGTACATTTCCATTCATTTTGTACCTACTAGAACCTGCAATCATCTTGTCAGTATTTTGCATATGTGCGAGGTCCGATAATTTATTTTATGTGTGGTTGCATTTGGCAATGATTCATAGAACGAAAGTTCTAGAAAATTCGTACACGGTCGTCTGCACGGAATACCAACCTTAATTGCTCCGAGTTCACTCTAGAACGAGATTACCTTGAATTACAGTGACAATTTCTTCAGCAAGGCTTTATTATGTGCTGAATGCAGTTGCAGGCGTCGGTAAAGGTGAGCTCGTCCTTTCTTTTATACCTACCTGCCGAAGCACTTTCATGGTATGTCAGAATTACTTACAGTTTAATTATTTCTTTCATTTGCTCATTCCATACAGAATATTTCAGTGAATTTTTCACAATTTTTTCCAAATTTTAATCCTATTAGAAATTAATTATATTTATTTACGAAATAAATGATGATGTTACACAATCCGCAACATTAATAGGCAGGTAGTGTTATAACTAGAATACCTCTTGCAAAATGGTACAACATTTTTCTTTGTTTCCACCAAGTAGTTAGTATGTTGTGATATTTATATAGCTTGCTCTGAAGTTTTGCGTAACAAATTATTTAATAGTGCCATTAATAATACAGGGGAGAAGCAATAAATGAACTGATCACAAGAATATACCTATGATGACTAGAGAAAATGCAGAATGCCAATGGGAAGAAATCCATTCCCGCAGAGGTGGAATCTGGTAACACCAAATCTTAATTAAATCGTGAGAAAGTATTTTCTGAAAGCATTTTTGAGGAGTGTAAACTTGCATATTATTGAAACATGAACACCATAAGATCAAAAGGAACATGTTAGAAGTTCTTGAAATGAGGTGCCACAGAAGAATACCCAAAATAAGAGGTAGGTCATTTCACTAATGAGAAGCTACTTAACTGAATTGAGGGGACAAATATATGGCTTAATTAAAAAAATCTAATAAATAGACAGGACCCATTCAGAGACATCGAGAGTCCACTGAAGTAAAAAATGCTGCAACAATTTAGTCTTCATAGTCAGGACAACAACAACACACATTTCGAAATAAAATAGAAATCATGGAGTAATTTTGGAATGCAAAATTATGTCGTAAGTATATACAAGATGAAATCATATTTATAACATATAAATAAAGCCCACCCTCATGAAGCACAGACATTGCCGAGGTAGGGTGGCTTGCGTGCTTCAACGATACAGATAGCCATACCGTAGGTGCAACCACAGTGGAGGGGTATCTGTGGAGAGGTCCGTCAAACATATGGTTCCTGAAGAGGAGCAGCAGCCCTTTCAATAGTTACAGGGGCAACAGTCTGGATGATTGACTGAGCTGGCCTTCTTACATCAGCTAACACGGCTTTGCCATGCAGTTACTGGGGACGGCTCAAAGCAAGGCAAAAGTAGTCATTAATTTTTCTGTGGACATGCGGTTCTTCTGTGTGAATATATGTGGATGGCATTCTATCGAGTAAAATATTCCGGAGATAAAATAGTTTCCATTCGGATCTCAAGGCAGGGACTACCCAGGAGGATATCGTCATCAAGAAAAACAAAACAGGCATTCTGCAGATCTGAGCGTGGGATGTTCTAACCCTTAATCGCATAGGTAAGCTCCAAAATTTGAAAAGAGAAATGGATAGGTTAAAGTTAGATATGGTGGGGATTAGTTAAGTTTGGTGGCAGGATGAACAGGAGTTTTGGTCAGGTGAGTATAGGGCTATAAATACAAAATAAGTCCGTGGTAACGCAGGAGCAGGTCTGATAATGAATAAGAAAATAGGAATGTGTGTAAGTTACTATGAACAGCATAGTGAACACATTGTTGTAGCAACGATAGACACAAAGCCAACTTCGACAACAGTAGTACAAGTTTATAAGTCAACTAGCTCTGCCGATGATGAGAAGATCGAAGAAATGAGGAGATAGATGAAATTATTCAGACCGTTAAAGGAGAAGAAAACTTAATTGTGATGGGGGACTGGAACTCTGTAGTAAGAAACGGAAGAGAGGGAAATGTAGTAGGTGAATATGGACTGGGGAAAAGGAATGAAAAAGGAGATCGCCTGATAGAATTTTGTGCAGAGCACAATTGACTCATCACAAATACTTGGTTTAATCATCACAAGAGAAGGCTATAAATGTAGAAGAGACCAGGAGACACTGGGAGGTGCCAGATTGACTTTATAATGGTAAGGAATAGATTTAGAAACCAGGCTCTAAACTGTAAGACATATCCAGGGGCAGATATAGACTCTGACCATAACTTATTGGTTATGAACTGCAGATTAAAACTTAAGAGACTGCAGAAAGGTAAAAAGGTTAGGAGATGGAACCTGGGCAAATTGAAGGAACCAGAGGTGGTGAGGGGGTTGAGAGTTTCAGAGGGAGCATTAGGCAAGGATTGGCTGAAACGGGGAAAGTAATACAGTAGAAGAAGAATGGGTAGCTCTGAGAGATAGAGTAGTGAACTCCGCAGTGGATCACATAGGCAGAAGGACAAGGCCTAATAGAAATCCTTGGATAACACTGGATATACTGAATTTAATGGATAAAAGGAGAAATTATAAACTGTATCAAGTAAAGCAGGCAAAAGGGAGTACAGACATTTGAAAAATGAGGTTGACAGTAAATATAGACTGGCTAAGCAGGAGTGGCTTGTGGAGAAATGCAAGACTGTGGAAGAATGTATAACTAGGGAAAGACAGATACCGCCCACAGGAAAATAAAAGATACATTTGGAGACAAGAAAAGCAGCGCAATGAATAACAAGAACTCAGATGGCAAACCGGTACTAATCAAAGAAGGGAAAGCTGAAAGATGGAAGGAATATATAGAAGGCCTGTATAAAACTTGAAGGCAGTATTCTACAAATGGCAGACGAAGTAGAGCAAGATGAGATACGAAATACTTTGACTGAGAACAAAAAGATTTGAGTACAAACAAGGCCGCTAGAGTAGATTATGTTCTGTCTGAACAGCTATCACCGTTAGGAGAGTCAGTCGTAAATGAATTGCTCCATCTTTTCTGCGGGATGTTTGAGACAGGGGAAATACCCTCAAACTTCAAGAAGAACATATTAATTTCAATACCTAAGAAAGCAAGCGCAGACAAATTCTGACTGTAATGTTTTAATAGATTTTTAGTAATTACATTTCATTCTACCACTTTCCAACATAATACTCATCTTTTCAACATTGCAATTATGGAGGTTCTGCACGCTGCAACATTATTCTCCTGGGGTGTCGAGGTAGAAATAAATACTCGTAGGTACAATTTTTCACTTCTTCTTTAATTTGAACCAAACTTCTTTGCCACCAAAAAATTACAACTTCAAAACATATACAAATTACAAAGCATCAGAACAGTAGTACTTCCATTACAAAACACAGAGTGACAGATTCCAGAGCACTTGACAAACAACTCAAACTCCAACTCCCCCATGCAAGGCGGTGAGGCAAATATATAACATTGGCAATAATGACCTTACATTATGCATTGTTCATAACAATTGAATATACTAATTTACAATGAACAGACACACAAAGAAAACATTTCATGTACACAAAAATAATCACAATAAGGAATGAAAACTATGCATACAATAATTTTTGATGGCAAGTATCTTGTTAAGTTTTAATCACGATGCTTTTTGTTTGACAACAAACTAAAATGTTGAATGTCAAGTAATTAGTTAACAAGTACATCATACATGTTCCTAATATATATTGAACTACCAAATTTCATGGCCATTCACAAAATATACTCAAAAGCAGTAAGTGGGACCACTGCAGGGAGCTTTTCAAAATGTTAGAAATTTTATCTGTTCCTTGCGAATTTATATTCCAAACCTTAATGTGTATATAAAGAAAAATATAGGAAATTACAGTACAAATAGTAAATTCCATAACTATAACACAAAACCAAGTCACCACTTTCACCTAGACAGAAGAAATAAACAGAAGACTCAAAACAGTTTCTTGTATGGTCTGAAACTGGACAATAAACTGCTCCAAAAAATAAAAGAAATTGATAAAATGTATTGCTTTAAGAAACAGCTTTAAACTATATTTGCAGGAACACCGTTTTTAACCGTAAGTCAATACCTAAGAAATAAAAGTTTGTAAATAGTTTGTCTTACAATGATGGGTAAATGTACTATTTTATAAGGAGAAAAATGATTGTAAACAACATATGTCTGACAATGTTAAACTAGATGTAACAAAAAAACCTGTTGTGAATGTAAATAGAGATAACAAAAACTGTATACATATGTAACTGTAAATGAACTGACAACATCCTTACATTTTAAAATGTCTGTGGATGGCTAAAATGAAATAAATAAATAAATAAAAGTGGCTTGCACAGAACAGAGTAGCGTGGAGAGCTGCACCAAACCAGTCAGCGGACTGAAGACACAACAACAACAACAACAAAAGTGAAGCAACTGGGAATAATATATATTTGACATTTATTCATTTATTGCATACAAATTATTCATAGTCACAAATACGAGTCCTTGCTAATCATTCTCCAATCTCTCTGAATTATAGCCATATTGTTTCTTACAAGAAACTGGAATTAAAATTAAACACTAAATGATCCAGTTGTTCCTCTGCTTATTTGTGTGTAGAAGTTACACAGCAATAAACAAAATTTAAAGATTTGGTGCATAAAGGTAATCTACATTAACTACAATATGGATACATCATGTGCTAAAATACTACAATACAAAAACAACACACTTCACGTATCTGTAATAGAAATTACTATAAAGAGCAAGTTTTTATTAGGCTGTAAATTTTACCAACTGATTTCTCCTCCTAAAGATTGTGACGATACTGCTGGCCCTCTCATCTCAAAGTTATTTGAAGATATCAGAACTCCAACCATACAGACAGTAGTGGATAATAATAATACTTTGTACAGGTGCTATTTTTGTAAAATTTATTGCAGCTATAAGAGTTTTGTATATATGTATTCTTTGATGATATATCTTGAAATGTATTGTCAATATGTTGCATATAAACTTTTGTAAACCTCAGGAAATTACACATTCTGTGTGTGCTAAGTGCATTGGCAAGCACTGGGTTTCAAGCTATGTGGTAGCATACTCCTGATTTCGGTTTCTGGTGCCACATCTATTACTCATTCTGTAACCTGTTCAAATGATCTCATATCTATCATTCTATCTTTCTTCTTTAGTGTTAAGGTATTAAATATGTGTATGTATTTTTTTTATGTTAATAAGAATATTGATTTCAGTATAGTTTGTTCAGTTAGGCTTTTTAATGTATTAATTTAAGTCACATTTAAAATTTGAATTCAAATTGTTGCCTGAGTATTACAGAGCTAAAATATTTGAGATATTGATAGAATCAGTTAATTAATGTTAGTGTCTAATAATAGTGTGTAAGGTACCTAGTTTCATGTCCTCAAAGTTTTAAAAAATTCAGTTCAGAAAGAGAGAACAGTAAATTTTACAGTATAGTTATGTGAATATTTTTGTCATTTGTTTTTTGTGAATTTTGTTTTGATGCTTAAAATAGGTCAGACATGTTCAGTGTGGCAGATTCTTGAGTGTCAGCTGTTCCCGATTCTGCCCTCTGCTGTTTGGAGGCCATACCCTTGTCACCTACTGACTGCACTTGGAACTTTCAGGATCTGGTGATGCTGTGTGTGTGGTCTGTGCTGTGCCAAGCCCAGACAGGACTATGTGCGGTACTGATGCAGCCACGCCAGCCACCGGGTCGAAGCCATCCAAAGTAGGTGCTTTACTCTTACATCACCATGACTAATGAGGGCATCATCGAGCTGATGGGGGGGGGGGGGGTATTGTGACGATACTGTTAGCCCTCTCATCTCAATGTTATCGTAAGATACCGTCTGCGTTGAACCCAGAATCGTGTGGTGTAATAGTGATATATTTTGCGTGTGAAGTTACAAACGAAATAGCCACCCGGAATCGTGTGGTATAATAGTGATACATTTTGCGTGTGAAGTTACAAACGAAATAGCCAGTCTAGGAATCAATGTAGGACAGTGTCTCGGTGATACTGTGATCAAAACAAGTGATAGATTTCATTAATTAAGATATTTGTATAAGACGTTTACATACAGTTCTATAAGCAATACTCTAGTCATTGTACATTATTTTAATAAATAGACAGACAAAGGGTACAAACTTATGTAAAACATAAAGTCATGAAAATAAATAGCATTATATATAGGTTGCACTCATAAACAAGTTGTATTGCCCAGCTAGTTTTGCCGCTTCTGAAGTACTTTGGAATCTATGTCAGTCTGTGTTGTTGTGGTAATTTGTGTACGCAAGTTTAAAGTTGTAATGTTTGGTGGAGAAGCACTTTGAGTACAAATTAAAGAAGTGAAAAATTGTACCTACGAATATTTATTTCTACCATGATGCCCCAGGAGAATAATGTTGCAGCGAGCAGAACCCCCATACATCGTAATGTTGAAAAGCTGAATATTCTGTTTGAAAGTGGTAGAATGAAATGTAATTACTTAAGAAACCATAAAAACATTTCAAGATACACTGAGAAGCAAGAACATTATTACAATAGCTGAATAGGAAACCTGCCTTTGAACAGCACAAAAATAATGAGTAAGAAACTGAATGTCACCTGCTGGTATTGCAGACAAGCAGGTTTAATGAGTAATAGTTCTAGAGAAGATAAGGAATGTAAAAAACTTAATTCTCTTCAATGACTGACAATGACAGAAGGCCAAAATGTTGTGGCTTGACACTGAGCTAGCTGTTTGCGTGCTACAGTTGTGAACATATATGAAAAGTGGTTGAAGGATGGTGCATCCACTGTAGCGTGTTTTACTGAGATGTGACTGACACCACAATTGTCAAAGATGACATTCTCTTGTGGAACATGGGCTCACTCGGCTCATAGGGAGAGGGATGCGGAATAACACAAGACTCCAAGTTTAGACATTTCTTTAACATAAGTTTTACAACAATTCTGAGGACTTTAAACCCCTTATTCTTCCAGTTACACAAGTGACATGCTAAACAGAACTCTGTACTTGAACGAAACGGTCTGGCTGTCTCGAAAGAACATTTACGTTGAGAGTATAAATGACCTGCTATTGGACACCGTTCGGCTGCAGGAATCGCTGAGTGAAGATGCTGGTGCAGCACAAGCCGGCGGTCCCCGTGGAGGCAGGACCGTGCCGCTCTGCCCGAGATGGCGTGTGATGGCTACTCGCGTTCTCCACCGGGCGATGACAGGAGGCTGCGCCCCACTCAGGAGATGTAGTTACCGCTCACCGACTGGGTCCCAGGTAAGCTGCCATTGTCGCAGCTGCTACGCTTCCATCCACCGCGGCGCTAAGTCCGGCGTTGCACGGGAGCTTACTGGCTACTGTCGGCCCCTGGTCTTCTGGTGTGGAAGACACGACCCTCCGATGACGGCTGTGGCGCCCCGGCGCTTCCGGCGGTTTGGTCCGAACTCTTGACCGTCTTCTGATGACTCTGCCGACCTGTGCTTAGAGGGGTTCATTTGTAGTCGAAAAGTTGCTACTAGAACGTTCTGGTTGCTTCAGAGACCTACTACCGTTAGCGTAAGACACTTTGTCATCTTACTAAAGTCACGCTTTACACGTAGCGTGTGTTGTTGCAAAAGTTCTCCTTTTGGGCGCACACATGCCTCAGACGAATAACACTACGGCCACCACTGTTTACAACTGATTTTCGTAACCACTGCTGCTGCTGCTAACCTACTGTCAGTTTGCTATTAACTTGTCCATTCAAGTACAATTCCCATAGTTATTTTATTATTAAATATTATATCCTTACACTCTATTGATTTATTTTAACCTTTTCATTAGTACACTCTTCACTCTTCCCCCCTGGGGCAAAATTCGTCCCCTAATTTGAACAAAACACGAATGCATGCGAATTCAACAATAGACAAAATCACAACTCAAACTAACATATCTTCCATTGAATACAGGTTACAATACATTAATGTATAGGAGTGACAAAGATTATGTACAGGCTCAAGTAATCCATGTTACTGGTATTTGATGTACTGGTAAATCTTTTGATGTCCTCACTTTCATATGCCTATAACAGTAAAGAATTACGCAGAGTAGGATTGCGACAAGAGAAATTCCTGAAACAACTGAACTGATTACTACAAATTTCGTTTTTTTTGCTGTTGTTTCAAGTTAATCACTTGCTGCATTAACGTATTAGTGTCTTTCATCCTGCTGAGATTGTATAAAGATATTTAATGAATTTATTATAGATGAGTCTAGTGAATCATTAAGGTAGGACAGATTCTGTTCTGGTAGGAGCTGCATAGGGTTGCTTGGCCAAAATATAATTGAATAACTTTCATTACCTGTAATTTCACCTGTTAAGGAAGCTGGTAAATTGAAATCTGGTCCTGTTATAGAGCAAGGAGTTCAGTTTAGTAATAATCCACTACCCGTGAGTTTCATATGCTGCGTCCGTTAACCTAGTCCTTCCCTAAAGCACTAAATAAAAATATCAATCAGTTGATGTACTGCATAGCTCCAATGAGATTTTACGTCTTTGAAAAAATTTGATGTAGTCGATAAAATTTCTCTTTTACATAATGAAGCGTCTGAATAGAAAAACAATTTTGCTTCACAGGTCTTACCTCCGATCCTTGTTTCCCTTGCTGGCCAAATCATGATTTTTTTTCATAAATGTAGTTGCCTAGGTCTACGATGCTCATTACTGTGCTTCGTTTCTTTCAGGGCAGCCTTAAGCCATGCAGGGGCCTCTGGCAATGAGTGCTTTTTATTTTGTGACTTAATTGGTTAAAATATTACGAACCAAATACTAATGACTAGTTCCACAAATTAGTCTTTCATTCAAATTAATGATTTCTTTAAAGATTTTCAGAATACAATATGTAAAATTTTTAAAATATGCCTCTTTCTATAAAGATAACTGGCACATGATTAGGGGACGATACAACAAAACAGAATTTTCTTTGAATGAACTCATCAGAATGATATACATCTGTTTACTGGATTTATTAGTTATTATGGTTAGAAATACTCAAATAAAATACTATTGTTTATACTGTTTTGCAAATCGGACTTTCGTTATTGTTAAAGGTTTCTTTCGGAATTTCTGAAGTGCAAAATCTCTTATGTCTTCAAAGTCCAACTGTTGAAGGACATCACTTTCTATGCACATGATTGATAAATTAGTAAGTCGTTCCTGTAGCTTAGTCCTTCATAATTCATTTTTGATCCTATTGAACTGGAAAAATGAACGCCATTATACAAAGAAAAATTCGTGTAGCAACTTCTACATTCGGAAAGGTTTCTTTTAATTTATCTGCTTTTATTGAAGAATGTAAGGATGATATACTTAGTACTGGAGATTCATTTGGAATGTTTTTCAAATATTGTTTTAAGTGAAAACTTTCTCATATGAGTTCACTCAGCATTAATGTCTGCATGATAAAATCCTGCAAATTCTTTGCACCTGTTTCTCAACTGTTCAGCATCGATTTCTTTTAACTGAGAAAGGAAACTAAAATGTTTGCTAACTTTCTCGTATGCTTCTGAACGTCGCTTCAAACTAGAATCCGATGTGTCGATTGTAGGCAGAAAAACTTCTACACGAAATTTTTCTATGCCACTCAGCTGGACAGTATCTGTCGAATCTTCGGAAAAAGTGATATGCTTCCTGAAAATTCTCGTCCTTTGGAGTTACCCTTATAGTCAGCACCTGGATTTTTCTATTTGCCTGAACATTCATACGGATCAAATCTGCTGCATGCAGAACTGATGAAATCGGAAATATCTGCAAAAAGTTTTGTTGCAACGTCTGTTGTGATGGTACTACTTTGTAAATGTACATTTGTGTTGTTGACAGTTTTCAAAAGGTCATCCGATATCTCCGTTAGGAGTTTTTTCATTTTTTTTTCTTTTTTTTTGCAAAGGCTTTGAGCTTCATTTCTTGTTTTCACTGGCTGATCAGTATTGCTACTAATTAACTTTAAAGCTTCAAAAATATCATTGTAACCATTATGTAAAGTGTTGAGAGCGTCAGCACGAGCAGATCATCTGGTTTGAGAGAGGGATTTAAGAACTTTATTTCCACCTGCACTTTCTTTATTGTTAGAACAGAAAAAGGTGAAAACGTTTGGACAAACTGAAAGTATACTTCTGCTTCAGAAACACATGTAGCCAACTGAACACCTACTAAATTTAGTGAATGTGTGTAACACATGGTACAAAAATAGCAAATTCACATTTTTCTTTTATTCTTGCCTGAAGACCTGAATACTTTCCAGCCATATTTGCTGCATTATCACAGCTCTGTTCACGGCAGTCTTTTATTGAAATGTCAAAGCTATCCTAAAACTTCATAAAACTGTCTTCTATACTTTGAGCCCTATGTTCCACCAATAGCAAAAATTGCAAGAATCTCCCAACATGCTGGCCATCTTTTTTGTACCGAAGTCGCAGTTGAATGGCAGAGCGGTCTAAAGATCCTAGCTGTGGAGCGTGCGGTTGCTCGCTGTCGGAGTTTTGAGTCATCCATCGGGTATGGGTGTCTGTGTTGTCTTTAGGTTTCACTTAGTTTAAGTAGTTTGTAAGCTTAGGGACTGATAACCACAGACGTTAAGTTCCATAAGATTTACAAACATTTCAACGTTTTACGTACCAAATGATGAAAGTTAGCTGGTCAACATGGGAGAGATCTGGCGAGGAATCCACGCTTGTTGAAGAGTACTTTGCTGTTTCTTTGACAATCGTCGTTAACACCCTGTGTCCCATTACATTAATAAATTCATTGCAAATATTTACAGACAAATATGATGTATTTCCTTTGCCACGATTGCCATACTTTCGTATATGATCAGCAAGAAACAGTCATATTTGCTAATTAATTCTAAGCACCACAAATAATTTCGATAGTTTTCAGTCCACCAAATATCGTTTCCTCCACGAAAACCTAGTCCCCTTGAGGCCAAAAATTTCACAACTGCAACCATTCTTTTCAATATTCTCCTCCAATAGTTGACTTCAGTATTAAACTGGGAAAGCAATCAAACATCAACTCGTCCAACATTTTTACTTCTTGCAACATAATCCATCATTGATTTCCTATGCTGTAAACTATTCTCATGCTTCTTTAATAAGTTTTTCATATGCTTCCAATCTTTGTATCCCCTGGAAGAAATCAAATTATCGCCAATAGTGTTACTGAATAGACGACAACAATAACAGTACACAGATTTCAGGAATGGTGAATACAGAAGCCAATTTCTTTCCCCACTCTCAACATTCGCCAATTTCCGAGTGAAAACAGTCTTAGTTAATTTTCTAGTTTTTGTTTTACCACTTACATCAGCAAAATGTGTTGTGGTTTTGGAGAAGTTGCTATTTTTGTTTTGGAAAAACTCACCTTAAAAAAACTCACTTTAAAATAGGCACTCCCTAGTAGAAAGGAACGAGCTTCTCGGGGCCCCCATCAGGCTGGGGGCCCTGGGCCTGTGCCACTTGTGCCCCTGTGGTAGAGATGGTAGTGGTTTCTTTTCTCTGAAACTATGAATACGTCGTTTGCTTTATATCCTAAGAATTTATTCAATTTATTCCATTTTACTGGGAACGTGTATAGTGTATACAACATATAATCCTAGTCTATCAGTTACTGGTACTGTTATTCGCACCCTCAGGTTCAATCCATTTGGCTGAACTTATACTTGGATTAATCTAGAATTTTGAGGTATGATTCTTCTGGAGGAAATATTAATTGTAGCGTTTGCGGCAGTTGCTTACTAACTTTAAGTAATAAAGAAATGAATGTTCTTTGTGGCAATAGCGTAGTTGCAACGTGACCCTGCATCGCATGCTGTATGGCTTCCAGTAATTCCTCTGTAGCTAATCTGGCTTCGAATAATTGGTCTTAAAGAAATCATAATGTCTCACCCACTGAAATTTCCTTATCTACCATGACTACGCGTGTTTGAACTATCCGCAAATCATTATTAACCGTGGTAGCTGTTGCCAATAAATACTTGTTTAATTCTTGCATTACATTCCTTATTAGCCTCGTATTATTTTGGATGTTCTGCTCTAATCTCCTGATCCTTGTGCTATGCCAATCCTTCATGGTTTGTACTACATCCATTGCGTCTTTAACTACCTGCAATGTACCATTTAGCTGCATAATATCGTCATTATCTGCTGTACCGAAGACCGTTTTTAATAATCCGCCGCCTGTGTCAATCCACCCGCGTTTAATTCTTACTGTTGATCGCGAAACGACATCTTGTACTCTGTGCAGTTTGTCTTTCACTTGCTGAAAAGAAAATTTCAGTGTTCTTATTTCTCCTGTTACTGCCTGAATGTAATAAACTCTTCCTCCAACTTCCTAAATTCATTCCTCAATGACAATAAACTATAACCTAAAGCAATATCCTATTTATGATTAGTTAACTCCATTTGTCCTTGTTTCATAAACAACACACCACTATCCAACTGATGCACTTGTAATCCTAAACAATAACTAATGGATGCTGTGAACAGCAGTAATACTATTGTGCTCCTCTCCATTTCATGGGAATTATCGGCCCACCTGAAAAAGAATAGAAAAAACCGTGTTGACTACTTATTAAGACAATATACAACCTTATTAAAATCATTACTGGAGCTATCATTGTATTCTATCTTCATCGCCTCAGATTATACTGGTCTGATTGTGGCATTACTGCCGTATCATCATGCTTTCCCTTTGGCTGCTTCTTACTCCGTGTTTTATCTGGTACCATCGGCGGCGTTGGTACGTCGATCACACCCTTAAACGGTTTAATTCTACTAGCATGCACTATCGTCGTACGCGTTGGGAGATGTAGTTTCACATTTACTGGCGATGTGATCTCTACTATCTGATACGGTCCCTTATAATTTGATACAAGATTCATTGTTTTTCACTTTCCTACATAAGGGGTTGACAACATGACGTACTGACCTATCCCAAAATCTGATTATTTTGCATGTTTATTGCCAATCCTTTCCTGTCGCTTCAACATTTGTGTGTTTCCCTTCTGTAATTTCTTCCATACCTCCCTCCTCATTTTTGCAAAATCCTTTACCGTTTCTCCAGATTTCCCTTGTTTCCGCTGAAGAACATCGAATGGTGATGACATCTTCCTACCATACACTACCATGTAAGGAGATAGTTTTGTGTCCGACCTCGTCGCCGCTTTTGTGTCTCGTTTCCGTCTTAGGTGTCAGTGGCCGAGTAGACAGACCAACACAGGAATAAAGGACGCACGCTTGTGCAGGTACGAAGGTGAGCAGCCAGTGGGACAGCAGAAACTAGAAACACTAGAGTAAATTAGAACGAGATATATATTGCACAGAATTTATACAATACTTAACTTTTACATAGCTCAGTACTGCAGAAGGCTGATACATAGTTGAGCTAGAGGCCTGCCTAGTGTCTATCCGATAGCCAAGCCTTCTTTGGTGCCTATCTGATACCGAAGTGTTAGCTGGTTCCTATCTCAGTCCCAAGTGAACGATGTCGTTCAGTGGTGGCCACGAGTGGAATTGTAGCAGAGGGCGCTCATGGCTGACGTCGTAAGAACGCTGCGCCGTGCGTGCATGGCGGCGTGTGGCAAAAGTAGGTGGCACGCACTTTATACTTGTGCGACACCACACCCCTCCCCCCAAACCGCCGCGTCGTCGTGGCGTAGGGCTGAGGGCCACGGCGACGGCACTGGGTGGAGGGCCTGGGCGGGGACGTTACTGGTGGGATGGGTGTCGTAGCTGAGGCTGGGATCAAGACACCATCCACACCCCGGTATACACCTTGCGATCCGCCGGGAAACCCACCAAAACCAGCGGAAGGGCGCCTGCCTCCGCTCAGAGGGAGCAGGTCATCTTCTTCTGAGGTGCGAGGCCCAGGCGGCGGGGGCACGCACAGTCCTGGAGTTCCTCTCGGTAACGCTGTCATCTGCGGCGGCGACAGTGGCGGAGTCACGTCGATGTCGATCAGGACGATCTCGTAGTCCGGGGACACTGGACCCATCGACGAACGATGTGGCTGTGCTCCCTGGCGGTGAACTGGGTCTGGAATCAAGAAACCGGAGACAGGATCGCGCGGCCTGTGCAGGTGCAATTGGTTTGCATGGCGCTGCAGCTCCAACCCTGTGGAAGAATGTACAACATACATATTGCGACCAAGCACGCGCTGAATGATGCCTGGCAACCATGTCTTCTTGTTGCCAGCAAACACCCTGTACAGCACCGGCGTAGAAACCTGAAAACGCGTAGCGCCATATGAACCGACTCGGTGCGTGGGAGGCTGCAGCAGCTGAAGGAGAGTGCAGTGGCGGCGGCCGTGTAGCAGCTCGGCAGGAGACGGTCCGTCACGTGGCATGCACCGATACGTAGACAGGAAAATTTGAAGAGCTTGCTGTCTGGAGTGCTGACCTTTCATCTTTTCCATGTGAGACTTGAATGTTTGAACGAAACGTTCTGCTTCACCATTCGACTGAGGGTGAAAAGGTGCGGTGGTGATATGCTGAATGCCATTCACACGACAAAACTGTTGAAATTCTGCAATAACAAACTGATATCCATTGTCATGACGATAGTTTCAGGCAAACCTTCGATGCAAAACACTGATGTTAAGGCACTGATTGTACTAGACGCCGTCGTTGAGTTCATGGCAATCACAAACGGAAACTTGCTGAAAGCGTCTACAACAATTAACCATCTTGTACTCCAGAAAGGTCCGGCAAAGTCAATGTGTAAACGTTGACATGGTCCCGTGGGGCGTGGCTCCGCACAAACAGTACACTGTGACGTCATGTTCTCTATCTGAGCGTCCATACCAACCCAGGTACAATGATGTCTGGCCAGTTGCTTTGTCCTAACAATACCCCAATGTCCTTGATGCAGGAGGCGTAACACTTCTCGTTGCAGGGAACGAGGAACAATCACTCTTGTTTGGTCGTTGTCCGTATGTAACAACAGTACACCCTGACTTAAAGATAATGCATGACGTTGTGCAAAATAACGTCAAACCAGAGGCCGTTGAATGTCTTTGGCTCTGGTAGGCAAACCTGAGCGAACAAAACGTGCTACCACACTTAGGTCTGCATCCGCAGCTGTTTCCTGTGCAACCCGACGAGAGTTCAAAGGGAAATCTGCGACAGCGGAAGCATCTCTCGAGTCTATCTGGCAACATGCCATTTCAGAAGAATCAAACGACACATCCTGGCCAACCGGAAGTCGGGAAAGTGTGTCCGCGTTGGCATGTTTAGAGGTAGGTCGGTACAAAATCTCATACTGATAATTAGACAATATCAAGAACCATCTCTGAAGCTTTTGTGCCGTACGTGGCGGAATTGGCTTTGTGGGTGAGAACAACGACGTGAGAGGCTTGTGGTCTGTCAACAAATAGAATTTTCTGCCATAGAGATAATGATGAAACTTTGTGACGCCGTAAATTATTGCTAAGGCCTCCTTTTCTATCTGACTGTAATTCTGTTGCGTTGGCGTCAGTAGCTTGGACGCAAAGGCAATAGGACGATCGTGAGAACCAATATGATGTGACAATATTCCACCCAGACCGTACGACGAGGTATCAACTGCTAACACTACAGGCTTCTGTGGGTCAAAGGGAATCAAACATGCAGCACTGAGTAGTGCAGACTTTAGTTTGTCAAAGGCAACTTGGCAATCTTTAGACCACACAAAAGGTACATTTTTTCTACGTAAGCGATGCAGTGGAGCTGCAATCTGAGAGGCATTGGGAATAAATCTGAAATAATAGTTAAGCTTTCCCATTACTACTTGCAATTCATGCACTTTCTTAGGAGGAGGTAAGTCTTTCATTGTTCGAAGATGTGACTGTAAGGAATGGATTCCTTGGGCATTAATCACATGGCCTAGGTACTCTATTTCAGTTTGAAAAAACGAACACTTCGCTTTATTACAACGTAGACCTGCTGCAGTCAAAACTTTGAAAAGGAACTCCAGGTTTGCTAAATGTTCTTCAACTGTAAGTCCGGATACCACAATATCGTCTAAATAGTTCGAGCAACACGGTACAGAAACTGTCAGCTGTTCCAAAAAACGCTGAAAAATAGCGGGGGCGGAAGAACTGCCAAAGGGTAGGCGTTGAAATTGAAAAAGGCCCATGTGAGTATTAATGACGAAAAATTTTTTTGACTCGTCATCAAGCGGAATTTGTAAGTATGCCTCTGCTAAATCAATCTTAGAAAAGAAGCGAGACTGTCCTAATTTGTCCATCAGTTCCTCAGGTCTGGGCAGGGGATAAGTGTCTACAATTGTTTGACTGTTTACTGTTGATTTGAAGTCCGCACAGAGACGAATTTTTCCTGACGGCTTGGGTATAATTAGTAAAGGCGAGACCCACTGACTCGCAGAAACAGGAGAAATCACCCCACTATCTTGCCAACGTTTAAGTTCTTCGGCAACGGTATCACGCATTGCAATAGGCACTGGTCTAGCTTTACGAAATTTTGGAACTGCAGATTCTTTTAAAGTTACATGTGCCACGAAGTCTTTTGCACAACCTAGTTCCGGCGAAAACAAGTCACTGTATTTTTCACACAATGCATTGATTTTGTCCTGAGGCACTACTGATGAAATTTGAAGCACATCTCTTTGAATTGATAAGCCAAACAAGTCAAATGCATCTAGTCCAAAAATGTTCTGTGTAGATTTGGCCTGAAGAACTACAAAAGCAACTGTTTTTGTTACACCTTGAAAAGAGGCAGGCAGGCTACACGTTCCTAACACGCGAATATTTTGTCCTGTATACGCTGTTAGCACTTGCTGTGACGGCGACAATTTTGGCGAACCCAGTAGTTCATAAGTGTCTTTATTAATTAATGTAACAGCGGAACCAGTATTGAGCTGAAATTGCACAGTCTTATTGTCTATGTAAAGAGTCACAAAAAGTTATTGCTTGTGGCGCTCAACAGGTGCGCGAATGTGGGCAACGTCTAATACAGCTTGTTTGCTGCGCATGCGCGGGCAGCGTAGTGAAGTAAGTGGCGCAGACTCGGCACGCAGCGGATTAATAACACTGTCACTAGATGGCACTACCACCGGATCGGCGTCCGCGCAAGCGTGCGAAGCTACTCCAGAGTTACTAACTACTGCACTAAACTTTTGAGTAGCTACATCAAGTCTACTGTCACTAGCTACCCAGTACTGGGCACTATTACAAGGAGAAGTTGCAGAAGGTGCTAGTTTCACTACAGGATTGCCCTGTACATAATCATTTTGCTTGACCCGAACCCTTTTCCGTTGTACAGTTTTACGCGCTCGACAACGCTTGCTACGTGGCGCACTACATAGTTTTGCTTTAGGTGCAGAACTTTCTTGCATGTGAGAATCAATAGAAGCACTGTCTAAGTTCACAGCGCGAATGACATTCGCAGAATGAACTGCTCTCGCACTACGCGAAACACTGTTTCTAACGGCACCGTTCTATGAATTTTTGTTTTGCATACAAACTGTTTGTACATGTCCTGTTTTGTCACATTGATAACAGGTTGCGTTGCGACTTGGGCACTGCGCACGCTTGTGGCGAGATACACACTGAGGGCAAAACTTACGAACATTTATCTGAAATGAGCGTTGGCGCCCGTTATTCAAATTACTGTTTCTAACACGACAGGGCGACCTTTGTATCGCACTTTTACACTGGCTACTGTACACTGTCTGTTCAGCACGGCCGGTAGAAAAATAAGAAACACTAGTGCTATACTGAGAACTACGTCTAGGAAAGCGTCCATTGCGGCACACTGAATTAACACTGTGGCTTTGCATTTCTACATCTGCTAAGTCAAAGGTGCGCTTCTATAAGCTGCAGTACACTGTCTAATGAGGGGTCAGACTATTTTAGAATTGCTGCTCTAATTCTGGGGTCCTGAATGTTCTGCGTAATCGCATCTCGCAACATCACATCACTATAAGAAAGTCCACAAGAGCAAGTAAATTTACATTGGCAGGTTAAGCCCTTCAATTCCGTAATCCACTCCTGGTGTGACTGCTGCGGTAATTATTTAAGTCTGAAAAATTGGTACCGTGCCGCAGCTACGAGAACTTTTCTCTCATAATGAGCATTCAGTGCCTCTACTATTGCATCAAAGTCTACATCACGAGGAGATGCGTGGGGGAAAAGTTTCTGCAGTAATACGAAGGTTTTGGGGCCCACCACAGACAATAAAAGATGCTAAACAGTCTGACCTGTTAATTGATGAGCTGCGACGAGTTCTTGAAACTGTGAAGTAGTCGCTCCATTCTTCCTCACGTTCGTTGTACTGGCGGAATGTAGGGAGGGGCGCAGCAGCAAGTGTGGGCTGCTGAAGCGACAGCTGGTTTTGTTGTTGGTGAGCCTGTGCCGTCAACTGCGACACAGCTTGCAGTAGTTGCGTGATTTGCGCCGTCTGTAACTGAATAATTTCCATTAAGTTTGGGTTTGGGTTAATGGCCATGCTGACCGATTAGGCGCCGCGCATACAAGTAAATTATAACAAAACACAAATGCAATGTGAAAGAGGATGCTCTGCAACAAAAAAGTCCACAAAACACGTAACTAAATATATTCCCCCAAAAATCTTAGAATAAGGGTGGGTGGGCGGGAGCAATTTCTGTGTGCTCCGACTGCTGCTGTCTGGCTGCTGCAAGCGGGCTGGTCCAAGGTTCGTCTATCGCTCCTCGTCGCCACTTTTGTGTCCCAGCCTCGTCGCCGCTTTTGTGTCTCATTTCCGGCGTAGGTGTCGGTGGCCGAGTAGACAGACCAATACAGGAATAAAGGACGCACGCTTGTGCAGGTACGGAGGTGAGCAGCCAGTGGGACAGCAGAAAGTAGAAACACTAGAGTAAATTAGAATGAGATATATATTGCACAGAATTTCTACAATATTTAACTTTTACATAGCTCAGTACTGCAGAAGGCTGATACATAGTTGAGCTAGAGGCCTGCCTAGTGCCTATCCGATAGCCAAGTCTTCTTTGGTGCCTATCTGATACCGAAGTGTTAGCTGGTTCCTATTCAGTCCCAAGTGAATGATGTCGTTCAGTGGTGGCCACGAGTGGAGTTGTAGCAGAGGGCGCTTGTGGCTGAGGTCGTAAGAACGCCGCAACGTGCGTGCATGGCGGCGTGCAGCGAAAGTAGGTGGCGCGCACTTTATACTTGTGCGACACCACAGATAGACCTGTTGATTCGTGCCCTTTGGCTTTGTATCATGCGATTAACATTCCTAAATATTGGTCCCAGTTGTTATGCTGCTCATTGATACAGTAATTTAACATCGTTCCAATGGTTATGTGCACTCTCTGTGTCCTGCCATTCGCCTGTGGATGGAGTGGAGTAGTTCGCAGTTTCTTAAATATCACTAATTGGCAAAGTTGTTTTAAGGCTTCGGACATAACATTCGCACCTTGGTCCGTAATTATGGACTCTGGTACTCCAAATTTCAGAATCCAGTTATTCACCAGGACTTGTGCGACTGTACTAGCCTTTTGGTCGGGCAAACTAACCATCACGAGGTAATGCGAAAAATAGTCTATTATTGTAAATACATACCTATTACCTGGTGGCGTCTTACGAAATGGACCATATATATCCAAATCTCATATTTGGAATGGTGTCGATGTCTCTGGGAGTCTCTGCAACGGAATCTTCTGTCGGCCCATATCGGCTCGTCGTGCACATTCCACACAGTCTCGCACATATTGCCTCACATCCTGCTTCTTTGAAGGCCACCAAAATCTTTCTACCACCCGCCTATCTGTTGTCCTTTGACCCCCATGTCTGGATAGCATGTGGTCGTGCGCCTCCCGTAAAACTTGCCGTCTCAAGTATTTAGGAACCACTATCCTTGGCCCGAGCTGTGTTTTACGGCATATCATTTGTTCCTCACAACAGAACTGTGTCTGAGCAGTATATTTTTTACATTCCGAATCATTGGTTTGCGGCTTCTGCCATTCTTCCGCTGTTTGACCTATTGCTTCAATTATCGCGACTTTTCTGCTCAATCCATCGGCGTTGGTATGTTTCTTCCCAGGCTTATGCACTACCTCAAAATCCATTTCTGACAAACAAAGGGACCACCGGATTAATTTACTAGGTGGGTCTCGTAAACCTAATAACAATTTTAGCGCTGCGTGGTTTGTGACCACTTTAAATTTTCTGCCATACAAATAGCACTTGAAATATTTTGTTCCACAGATTACACTCAGAAGTTCTTTCTCAGTTGTTGAGTAGTTTTTTCCTGCTGGTGATAATTGTCTGGATGCATAGGCTATAGATCGTTCTGCTTCATCAGTCACTTGTGACAACACTACCCCCACTGAATGCCCGCTTGCATAGCAGGATAAAATCAATTCTTTGGTATTATTGGGATATACCAAAACTGGGCTCGATATTAATTTTTGATTTAACATTTCAAATGCTGCCTGGAATTCTTCGATCCCTTCGAATTTTGCTCATTTTTTTTTTCAATAGCTGTGTTAAAGTCCTGGCAATCTCTGCAAAATCTTTTATATACTTTCTGTAATATGACGTGAGTCCCAAGGAAGCCTGCAAATCTTTCACCCATTGGGGAACAGGAAATTCTTTTACCGTTGATATCGAGGATCCGTTTTCACACCATCTGCACTAATTACATGCCCCAAATACGGGATCCCCGACAAAGCGAAATTACATTTTTCCAAGTTGACCGTAAGGTTAGCGTCTTTTAGCCTCTGAAACACTTTACGTAACCGAGCTGCGTGTTCTTCAACACTTTTCGATAAAACAATAATCTATATCTATAAATGTGAATGTCTGTTCGGTGTACGTTTATCTCGTCTGAACCACAAGACATAAAGAGCTAAAAATTTGTACAGTTACTAATGTCTACCTGGGGAAGGCTTTAGGCACGGTTTTATGGCGATCGGATAGCTATTTATCTATATACATTAATGTGAATGTGTGTTTGTTGGACGCTTATCACGTCCGAACGACAAGATGCAGAGTCTTAAATATTTGTACAGTTATTAATTTATACCTCAGAAAGGTTTTAGGCACGGTATTATAGCGATCTGATAGATATTTAGTAATTTCAAGAATATAACGCGAAATGCGACACAATAATTACTCTTTGAAAATTATATTTACTCTTTGAAAATGGTTTTATTGGTTGCATTGTTGCTTGATGGTTGATAATGATAAAAGTGTGGAGTACATTGGGATGGAAAGTTATCCGTGTGTATAAAATTCTATGTGTGTGTATGTGTTAATATTTCGCTCTGCAGCAAAAACTACAGACAGCAAACGAATGGTCTGTGTGTAATAGTTGTCCGAAGTCTTCCGTTTTACACGAAAGCAGTTCCATGCCGATAGCTATAAGGGGGTGGAAGATATGGTGGTTGAAAGTCTTCAAATTATAAAAAAAATATTCGGACTGAAGGCCAGCGATGACGTTTGCGACTCTACAGCAAGGAGGTTACATACAGCGAAACGTGATGCCACAGACCATATCTTTGGTCTAAGCGTGCTACAATGTCTTCAGCTCTTTCTCTGTGAGGATAAGCATATGAATAAGGAAATATAAGAATAAATAAATAAAGCAGTAAAAAAGAAGTTTCTTTTAATACATCTCTTAAAAAAATCGATTTGACGTTTCGTGCATTATCTACAGTATCATAATCAACCAACACGCGAGTGGAGCCGCGGGTTTAAGCTAGTATCATCTAAGTATATGCAACATTATCGCGTCTTTAGACCTCTTATAACCCCATTTAATAGCCTTTGAAAGCTGCTAGGCCAGGCTACTGTTCGCCAGGCTATCCAAAATGTCTTATATTCGGTAACGGGTACACGTAGGACGTGGTTTGTTTATTGAGATGTCTATAATCACAACAGAACCTGTATTGCTTCGTCACATCTAGTGATTTCTTGGGCATGATGACCATGTTTGCACTATATGATGAATCAGATTGTTTGATTATCCCGTCCTTAAGTTGGTGTTATATAAACTGTTCTAATATTGGTTGCAAGTGCTGCGCTACTCTTTATGGCTTTCTATATACCGGAGGGTTCTTACCTGTGGGAATCCTATGTTGCGGAATTGTTGTAGCTGGTAAGGGACCTTGCGCATTAAACAGTTCTTGAAACTCGTCTAATACTCCCTCTATCGCTATTCGATCACTTCGCTTCAGATGTGACACTTTCTGATGCAGTACAGTTTTATAGGCTGCCGTCCTTGCTTTATTACTTTCGTATGTCTATATGAAATCTTCTTCTTCGAAACTACTTATCGTTGCTAGCAACATCCCTTTCTGAACTCCTTATCCAGTGCTCCCAAGTTATCAAGTAATACTGTTATTCTCTTTGACCCTTCTATTTCCTCTATACAAACTATACTACTTCATACCCAACAATGCGCATCGTCTAGTGCATTGTCGCCCTCCAGAGGCTCTACCAAACACACAGTATCTGCCGGTAAGTCAGTTTTGATGTCAATCCATAGGACCTTCCCTGCACCTGACGGTACTCTATCTCGCGAATCCACCCTCAAAGGCTTTGCATGCAGTTTACTTGATTCTACAAACCGGTTAGGTGAATCTTGCGGCAGTATCCTCTACTTGTAATAAGTCCCCATTAAGTTCCACTAACTGCCGACCGAGATCAATTTGGGCGCGATGTGTATTAAGGAAGTCTATTCCTAGAATCGCATTGTATCCCTCACTTACTTCAGATACTACTTCCATATCTTCAGTAAATTGTTTATCATTAACCATAAAATTCACTAGTGTATGCCCCAAAAGAATGTATTGTTTTACCTCCTACCTCGCTCAACCTGTATCTAAGAGGTTCTAATGCTTTCCCTTATACTTATCGGCTATTAACGATACATTCGCTCCCATATCTACTATGAATTTTACACTGTGTTTGCCAATTGCTCCTGGGCCCTCTTTCCCGTTAAACTGTTTACCTTTTGCGCCCGCTTTCTTCGCTCTGCACTCCTTGCTAATATGCCCTATTTTGCCACAGTTGTAACACTCAGGTTGCTTTCTTGCCCTGCACTCTTTACTAACGTGACCTTTTTTTCCCACAATTGTAACATTCGGGCTGTTTTCAGTCTTTTGCTATATGCCTGCGCCTATCACATCTAAAACACCTTATCTCCATGGAAAAAATACTACGCTTTTCCCTTCCCTTTGTTACCAAATCAATTTCTTCAAACGTGGTTGCCATGGTTATCTCTTGTGCTAGGGTTTTTGGAAATTGTGCCCTGACCTGCCATGACATTTCTAATGGCAATCTCCGTAAAAACGTGTCTAACGCCCTATTTTCTGCGTCCTGTAAAATAATTCTATTAGCCTCCTCATTCCCCATCAACCGATATGTATTTTTGTTTATTTTCCTTATTCTATCCACAAAGCTTTCCAATGTTTCATTCTGCTTCATGCTTACCATACTTAACTGCTCCAGAAAAAAACCTGTCACTGTTCTGTGATTGAAATCTTTTTAATAAGCCGTTCTTCAATGCCTCTAAAGTTAATGCGTACAATATTGTGCTCTTGGGGTGAGGATTGCACTATTTCAACAGGAGGTCGTTTGTCACAATCCACTCACTCTTAAAAATTTAATTGCATTTTGGCAGACTGCTTATGGGTCTGAAGAAACCTCAGATAGTTCCTAATTAACTAGTAATAGCGAAAACGTCTAGAAATAATTCAAGAAAAGAGATCAAGGCCTCATGAAGGTCCCTTTGTGGACAGCAGCCACTGGGTATGGACACATGGCACTGGCTGCCACACGTCAGGCACACACTGACTAGGTGACAGTGGAGGAGTGCTGTGAGTCTATTTATGTCAATTTAAGTTCTACCCCCCCCCTCCCCACACAAACATTTTGCATCACCTTGGTTCCAATGTCTCCTGAACACAGTTCCTTAGATTGTACAGGTAGAATGACTTCTATGGACAAAGGTCTAAATAACCACCATGAGCAGTGCCCATATGATGGAGTGGGTAAACAGCCAAACATCTCCAACCATAATACCAGGAAGGAAGTACACTGCTTGTCTTGACTGTAGTTCTGCCATGTCTAGAAGATCAATTCTGAAGTTTCATCACATCTGCATTGTCACTTTGTGTCATGAGGAACTATTAAGGGAAGTTTACAGATGACTCCTAGTTAACCAATGTGGTATTGTTTGGATGTTGAGGAGATACTGAGATAGAGGAAGCATTGATGACTACCACAGCAGCTGATGATCGCTTCTCATGTATTTCTGCTTGGAAGAACCCTAAGAGGAGCCCCACCATGCTGAATAACTATTTTCGTACATCCACAGGGCATTGTGTTTTGAAAAACGGCATGTAATAGCCTACATGACATGAAACTTCTCCTGTGGCATCCATGACAAGGTCGAACTTTGACACCAGGCACAGTGGTACAGGTGAGCCTAACTGCATGGTGAATTGACTCGTCTGAAATGGCGTAAGTGCTATTCCTCGGAGACAATTTGTAGGTGGCCTGGTCAGGTTTAACTTCTTTAGACACACAGCCCAGCGAGTACAGCAGGATGGTGTTTGCTTGATTTTTTGGGTGGCATTATATGGGTCCACCATACATGACTGGTGATCATACACAACAATCAAATGGCTATATAGTAAAGGGATGACAATCTCTGACATAGTGTAACCATATTGGTAGCATTTTGTAGACGGATTGATCAATGGAATACATTAACTTTGTTTTGTGGTTTTAGGGCGCAAAACTGCTGAGGCCATGAGCGCCCAGATCAAAACAATTATACGCATGACTATGCAAGGAAAAGGAAATAAAAGGACAAGGCTCTTCGCAGTCAGTCAAATTTGTAAAAGGATTAGGTAAAAACAAGGCAATGCCTACATATTTTTATAATTACTGAAGGAACATGGCTGGATACCCCAGCTGGGGAATGTAAAATTTCCTTCACCATATTGTTGCAACGGATAAAAAGTATAATGCGATCTGCAGACCGCGTGTCATCTGCTAAGATATCAGGCAACTTGGTCGGGAAACACAGACATTGACATACACAGTTAAAAAATGGGCATTCAATCAAAAGGTGGGGAACAGTCAATTGCTCAGAACAGTGACCACAAACAAGAGCAGGGTTGCCACTTAGTAAGTGGCAGTGGCTGAAACGATATTGTCCCATATGTAACCAGGTGAGAATGACCTCTTCATGATGAAGGGGCCGAGAGGTCAGTCAAACAGCTGGAAGAAGTTTAATGTCCTGGAGTTTGTTCCCTTCAAGGGATCACCAATGGGAGAACCAGACTGGTATCACTTGCCCAAAGACACTGATGCGAAGATCATCCAAGAGATCTGAACAGGTAGAAAACCGAAAGAAGAGGGCTGCGTCCTTTACAGTAGAATCCACCACCTCATTTCCCGACAAACCGACATGGCCAGGAACCCACAGAAAGTCCACATTGGTCCACTGGCAGTGAGGGAGTTATGGCACGCCTGGATTCTTTGTACTAAGTGTTGTATTATATACAGCATGCAAAAGATCTGGAGAGCACTCAGGGAATCTAAGCAGACAACGCTATCAGAGAGATCGTGTCGCCTGATGTACTGTATGGCCTGAGAGAGGGCAAGTAGTTCAAGTAAAGACTGAGCACAGGCCAGGAAGACAATATGGAAAAGAATCATCTCTATGTATGAAAGCACACCCTACACCATTGTCAGTCTAGGAAAAATCAGTTCAGAAAAAGAAATTTTCCCCATGCTGTGTGCGAAGGGGAAGAAACTGGCTGCAACACACCAAACCTGGGCTAGTGCCTTTGACGAGTGAATAGAGTGCAAGGTTAGCACATACTTTGGGACGGAGCCAATGAGAAGAAGGACCCACACCCATCAAGAATGTGACAGGAAGTGTATAGTCAAGCTGCTGAAACACCAACCTAAAGTGAACTCCAGGAAAATGGACTAGCTGCATACTGAAGGTCCAGGAAAACATCGCATAAGACACAACAAGATGGATGACCCTGCATAAATGACAACCACCATCCATAATGACTAAGGAGGATTTCCCATCAATAGGATAGCAGCAATTCAGCAGCTTCAGTACAGAGGCTCTCAACAGGGCTTGTATAAAAAGCCTCTGTGGCTAGACAAATCCCATGATGGTGGATCGTTTTCAGATGACGTAAAAGGGATGAGCATGAAGATGAATAGATAATACACCCATAGTCCAGATTTGAATGGCTAAAGGATCAGTAGAAAGCTGAGAGGGGTGGTCCTGTCCGCTCTGCAAGAAGTACTACACAGTGTACGTAGTACTTTGAGAGGGCAGGTATGCGGTAAGAAACGTGGGCCGACCAGCAGAGTTTCCTGTCAGACTCTAGCCCCAGGAATTTAGTTGTATCAACAAACTGAAGGGTGACTAGGCCAAATTACAGGGATGGTGCTTGAAATTCAGTGTGCCGCCAGAAATCCATACACACTGTCTTGTCAACCAAATACAGATTAGTGATGAGATTCCATGATTCAAGTCACCATACCAACCGACTGTTAATCATTCATTCCATCATTTTACAGATGTTACTGGTGAGGGAAACTGGACGGTAGCTGGAAGGAAGATGTTTGTCTCTCCCAGGCCAAAGTATGGGAATGACTATGGCTCCACACAAACGACTAGGGTACACGCCATCCATCCAGATGCGGTTATAGTTTTCAAAAGAAAATGCAGTCTCTTGGGAGAAACGTGTGTCAACACTGCTATGTGGATACCATCCAGGCTTAGAGAGGAGGGTCAAGATGAAGAGGGTGTGTAAAGAAGGTCTCTCGTAGTAAACTCGGCATTCTAGAATTCAACATTCTGAGAGGAGAAAGATATCACCCTTGCTTCCACCGCCCAATTAAGAGGGAGAAAGCGGGAGGGTAGTGTGTGGAAATGGAAATCTGAGCAAAATGACAGCACAGAATATTAAAAGTGTCTACTGGGTCCATAATGACTTCATTCAGCACAGTCAGACCAGAAATCGCTGAGTGTGATGAAGCTTCAGAACTTCAGAGGTTGCCCTAAATAACCAAAGAGGGTAGAGCTGTTGAAATCCAACTGGCCCTTTTACACTCTCTAAGAGGCGGGGCCACTGTGCATGCAGATTTTTGTACCAGATACAGTTCTCCAATGTGGGATAGCGTTGAAAGTAACATAGGGCACATCTCCAAGCTCTGAGAACATCATGGCATGCCGCAGTCCACCAGGGGTATGTCACGTCAGTGCATGGGTACATGGAGTAGAATATTCTGTGGCAGTCAGAATTTTAGCAGTTAGTCAGCCTGTTCATTATTTACAGAAAATTTGAGTTCTTATAAGGTAGCTAATGAGGAATAAAGATGCAAGTCTGCTTTGGCAAACTGCCATTTTCGCAGATGCACTGCTGGATGAGGCATTAGCAGACTAATGACAAATGGACGTAGTCATTCGAGTGTGTATCGAAGAGAACAGACCACTCTGAACGTTGGGCAAGGTGCAAGGTAACGATTGCAAGATCCAAATTGGATAGAGTATGTGTGGAGTACAACAGAAATGTTTTACCAGTACTGAGACAAATGAGATTAAGATGATTAAAGGTATCCATCCAGAGGCCGCCTATGACAGGCATGTTGAGAGCCCAGAAGGGGATGGTGATCTTTGACGTTGCCAACCAGCAGAAATGGAGAGAAAAGCTGATCAATGAAATGCAAAAGTTCTGCCTGCGTGACAGTGGACAAGGAAGGTGTATAGACGTTGCACAAAGAAAAGTAAAAAAAAAAGAAAAAAAAAAAAAGAAAAAGGAAACAGGGAGAGAGAAGCTAAAAGCAACACACTGGAGCTGTGTATCTAGGGAAATAGTGTGACTGTGGATATAGTCTCGTATGAGCACCATGACATCCACATGAGCTGTGATATGGGAGGAAGGTCAAAACGGAGGGAGTTGAAGTGTGGGAAGTTAAAACGATCGCGTGGGTTTAACTTTGTTTTCTGGAAGCAGAAAATCATTGGTGAATATGTTTGCAAGAGAAGCTACAGTTCTGTCCTACTGGACCGGATGCTGCAAATGTTCCAATGGAGAATTGACATCACGGATCAAAAGAGCTTCCATTCAAGTGACTGCTGACTACCTCTGTGTGTATGCTCAGAGATGCAAGTGTCACTGTATGGAAGATCTTGTTCCATTAATTCCACTGCAATGTCAGGATCCGCCTTGTGGCTGGCTCCTGACGGGCTATTGGTATGGCCTTGTGGCATATAAGGCATGTGGGACAGGGTGTCGCTAGTTGATGTCTTTGAGGATGAAAGCCAAGAAGGTGCACGGGAGAGTCTTTTCCCTTTATTTGAATTTTTCGAACCTTGACAAGTCGCAGAATTATTTTTCGATTTCCTGATTTTTGCTTTTGATGACTGTGTTTACGGTGGTGCAAGATGTGTCGCCATTTCTCTCATGTGTCGAGTTGTAGCAACAACAGAACTGTTAAGAACCAGAAGGTGGTGCATTAGGGTGCATAGATTTTATGGGCTACAGATTTTGGCACTTTTTACTTCACTCTGATCTTCTGGATAGCTCGTTCATCCAGATATACAGGGCAGTAGCGTGAGGAGGCTGCATGGTTACTCATACAGTTGACATAGTGAGGGGTGGGGCTGGACAGTCACCCTCATGAGCAACTCTACCACAGGTGGCGCATTTGGTAGCATTTCTGCAGGACTAGCAAATATGGTTAAAACGTTGAAATTTGTAGCAATGTTTTCAATTACGGATATATTGTCGCACAGTAGTGACCTTGTAGCCAGTCTTGGTCTTTGGTGGAAGAAGTACTCGATCGAAAGTTTGAAATAAGGTACAAGTTGGCACTAAGTCCTTATCGACCTTTTTTATGACTTTGTGGACTGCTATGACTCCCTGATCAGACGGATTATCTTGAAGCTCCTCCTCACTTAGACCATCCAAGAAGTTGCCAGAAACAACCCCAGAAGAGTTGGGAGTGCAATGAGACTCCATTTGTATAGGAAAACTGTACAACAGGGTGGCTTTAAGCAGACAATATGCCTGAAAGGTACTGCCTGCCTCCAGCAGAAGTGTGCCATTCCACTGACATTGACATGTCTTTACCTGCCCTGCAATTGCATTGACTCCTTTCTGGATGATGAACAGATTCAAGGAAGAAAAATCTTTCCCTTCCTCAGTCTGGAACACAAAAAGATAGCAAGGTGCTGTGGCTATATTCTCCTCCGAGTCTTTTCTCTCCCTATATTTGCTTTTAGAGGAGGACCCATTGTGATTGAATCTCCCATGACTGTCAGCATCTTGGACGGCATGCTCCACCCTATTGGGGGTCCCCCTTGACGGGGGGCTCACCTGCCTTAGGTAATTGTTCACACCCCAGATCACACCTCCCAATTGGCGTTCCAGGAAATTTTCAGCTGAGGCAATCAGCCCTCCCTGGGGCTGGCTTTTACCAGGGGTACACGCAAGCCCTATGTGGGGTTTCTAAATAGTATTAGAGCTATAGCTATTTGAAGGAGGACACCATCTTGATTCAGACTTACACTTTATTAAACAGATACTAATAAGCACAGAGTAACAAGTCATATCAAGTTTACACATAACGTAACAGTGTTACAAAGATATCACTCCACATCCTCCCTTCTCTGGTCTACGTCCAAAGGTAGACCACCTGAATTGGTCTAGTTACTTGATGTCCATGTGGCATGTTGAGGATTACAGTCCTTTCATCATATCTGAAACACACGTCATTTTCCTGCACTGACGAGGGCATGTACACTCCTTGACAAAAAACCTGGCCGCTGGTCACCCACCCTTGGGCCTAAGTCCGAGCAGATCGCGACATGGGACAATAAACGTGGCCGCGCTGATTCGCCCTAAGTCCAGCTATCTGCATAATCTGGCAACACTGTAGACTGCGGGAGTTCTTACAGTACTGCTTGGGTGGAGTTAGAAGACAACTAGGTCAGCTACATCCGTGGTCTTGCGGTAAAGTGCCTGACTCACGTGCGAGTCTTTGCGATCGAAACCGACTGTTACAAAAATTTTTAATTCACGTCTCTTGTGCATGCTGATGCCACCTGTGTAAGACGAGCATATGCGTAACGTATTTCATTTTTTGATACACTGGTAATAACATTTCGGCCCAATAATATCGCTGCCTCTGGCCGCAGCACTTGGCAGAGCTCTCCGCGGCCCACTCGCCAGCAGCAGCGGTGGCGGCGCTGCGCTGCCTCGCCCTCTGCCCACAGCGCATGCTGCCGCTCATTGCCTTGGATATGTAAAATGCTGTAGTGTTGCTGAGTGGTGATTCACAAAAAAGGTTTCGATGTGTATTTCAGACACGATATGAACGGAGCAGACAACCCATTTTGAATGATGAGCATATTATAGAGAGGCAAAATATTGTCATAGTCGTTGATTCATTATAATGGCACTCTATGATGGTTAACAATTATTTGTGGTTTAAATCTCGATCCTTTTCCTTTCAGAAAAGCCCTTCATGTAATTTGTTATTGTCATCAGTTCATATGTTTTCATGAAGACACGCTTCTCACATTCAAGGAATATTACCTAAATGAGCAGCTATTATGGAGATTTACCCAAAGCATCGATGGAGTTGAGTATTATAATCAAATCATGTTTACACAAGCAAGTTTTGAATTTAGTCCTCGTGAAGCTGAAACAAAACAGAGAATGTGAGTGGTTGTGCATATTCGTAAGTTTTTTTTTTACCATGCCACAATACTTTATGCAAAGATGAAGTAAATACAAATCCATCATCTATAGGTTTCTTCGATTCTTTGGGCAGTCTTCTTTGGTTTGTACACCTTCACTTCGTCGGTGATCAAATACAAATAAGTTGTTCTATCTATATTTAAAATTTTACCATCATTTTAGAAAAATTGATAATTTCATGTAAGAAAAGTTCTTTCGTTTTGTTTGTGATGTCACTTGATATTCTTGATGTAGGTGGCTATGGCATCTGCTATGAGTTTGCCAGGAGACAGTTGGCATGGATGGCTTTGTTTGACAGTATGCGGATAAATTAAAGACGTATCGAGACGAAATGATGAGATCCAGCTGTTGCAACAAAACTGATCCGATTTCGAAATGGGCTAGGTTTTCAGAACGTGACTATTATACAGCTAGACATTACTGCTGTAAACCCTGCCTCATTGATTTACTCACAGCTGAGGCAGATTGCTCGCAATGTGAAAGAGAGTAGCAGGAGTTAAAGTATGAAACGACCTTCATGAACACAAATTCAGTTAACTACTACAATGTGCATATTATGATATTAATTTTTCAAAATATTTAATGCAGGTGACAAGAAAAAGTCAACTGACTGCAGAATCACGTATCAGACTCACATCAACATGATGCACATGATGCCGAAGTTGCGAAACAACAGGCCCTACTACGACGTTGGAAAATCTTGATTACATTGGTGGCCTGATGAAAGAGTTTTTGTAGCTGGCGTCCTGCATGTTAGGATCCAGAATTCCACTCAGGCTCGATATACTGTGCTCTCCAAATTGCATATATGCCACATGGCCAGCTATTTTAAAGAGAGAAAAAATTCAATGAATACCTCATTGAGCGTATTACCAGTTTTGTTTCTCGGTTTATGGTTGATTCCTAGGTAGCCCTTATCGTTATGTTTTCTTTACTCCATTAACTAACAAAAAGACTCACAATTTGTCGCAGAAAAGTCTTCCTAAATACTCAAATTTTGTCCAGTTTCCTTCCAATTTGCTTCCTGATAAAATTATATGTCCGCAGGTCAATATGGAATTTACAAGCCACCTGTTATTGCTACATTAAATAGCGTTCCATTTGAATCCAACACTAATTTTGTGCGCGTTCCTTGATGATGTGCTAAATAAATTCCAGACCTGTGTTTGTTGCCTGCCTCGTTGATTTCATAAAATGTTAAGTAGTCTCATCGCCGGATGCGTTGCAGACATAGTTTTAGTTGCAATTTGCTCACTACAGCGCGGCGATAGGTTTCAGAGTACAAACTTAATGGCGACTTTTAGGTGCCTGTTATCTCACGTCAATAGATTATCATTCGATCGGTATCGTCGCATATAGCGGACGACATTAATTTACTAATCATTGCAATGTTTAATGCAATTCGTGAATTTCATTAATTTCTTATGTTACAGTCAAAACGTGAAAGTTCGAGGAGGTTTATCAAACATCAGTTAGACTCCGTTTGATGGCTTCGTCTATTCAGAACGACAACTATCCTTTCCCTCCAGCAGGCGCACTCCACCTTCTCCGTTTCCAGACACGCGCGCCTTCGCTCGCTCGTAGTGCCGCATTTACCAAAACGACCGTCGCTGCCGCCACCACGTCATACCTCTTATCGACTTCAGAAAGTTAATGAAATAAATTACCCTTCAAGTCGGTGGCAACTAAACGCTACTGCTAGCATTACTCAAGAAGCAAGAACACTTTATGTTCCAGTGTTACTATGATGCCTGACAAAGCTATTAAAAAATCGAAAAGTTTTTGGAACTATCTATAACACGGTAGCAATTTTCGAGTGGACAAAAGTTACTTTATATGTCTTAGTCTATTTTAAAACCACGTTTTATGCATTTTACAAAAAAATAAAATAAAATAAAATAAAATAAAATAAATAAATAAATAAAATGTTCAAATGTTTGTTAAGCTTATGGGACTTAACTACGGGGTCATCAGTCCCTAAACTTACAAACTACTTATGAACTACTTACGAACAAGGACGACACAAATATCCATGCCCGAGGGGGGATTCGAACCCCCGACCGTAGTGGCCGTGCAGACCGTGACTGGAGCGCCTCAGTCCCCTCGGCCACCGCAGCCGGCATGCATTTTACATTTGAATGATTATTTTACACATTTCAAATTTTGTATGTGTGAAATTTTTCATTCAATTTCAAACGTTTTAATGAGAATACAACAGAGACATTCGATACATTTCTTTTATTTCAATTTCACCTGACCCCTCTTACGTATTAGTCACGGAAAGATTGTGAAGGTAAAAGATAGGGAGATATGAACTCACACCAAGTCTTACCAGAAATAGTTTTAACGGCGAACCATTCACGACTGGAAGAGAAACAGGCAGAAACAGCAGTTGTATAAAAAGTGCCCTCCGCCACACATCAATTAAGAAATAGCGTTAATGAAGCAGTGTAATCCACTTCTAAGTTGAAAGTTTCAGGTCTCTTGTTCATAGGGAAGTTGGTTTGAAGTGAACTGTAAAATTTGTACCAACACACGGAGACATAAACGAAGTAAGCTCTATTGCACACGAGACACGAAAGAAAGAAGTAGGGTTTCGATTTAATATCCCCTCGACATGGGTCATTAGAGCGTAGCAGAAGTTCGGATTGTTATGATAAGGATGTGGAAGGAATACGGCCGTGCCCTGCCGGAGGGACCATTCTGGCATTTGCCTAGACTGATTTAGGAAAATCATCGAAAACTCAAACCCAAATGGCCGAAGGCCAGTTCGATGTGCCATGCAGCTGAATATGAGTCTAGTGTGTTACCCCTGCACCAACTCGCTCCGTAGAAAAAACGAATGCGAGTAAATATTGCATTGTCACACGGTTCTGAGATACCTTAATTAAGTGTCTGGCCTATCGTTACTATAAAATCAATTGTAAAATTTGTAACAAACACACAATAGTCAATAAAGCAACATCATAAACACGTGTTACAACGATTAAAATTGATCGATGAATTGTGCCATGGTTTAAAACAGTATTAAGGAAAGCAATTGCACTGTTGCTTGTTAAAAGATAGTAAATAAACTTATTGACGTATCTCTTATTCATTGATTTTGAACAGATGTCGTAGAACGCGCAAGGCTGCAATTTTACCGCTATTATAAAAATTAAATGGACTGAGTACAAAATTTGTAAATAAATTTGATTCAAATTATCATTATGAATGAAGTTAATAAATAAGTAATCCGTGAATGTCCTCTGCCTACATATCAGTTTCAAATGGTGTTAAAATAACTGTTCCACATTTTCAGAGGAACTTTTACGATTGAAACAAGACAAAAATGACCGTTATACATTAATTAGCTCTAACTCGCTTTTATTAATGGGTATGAGAACTTGTTGATCTTCAATATTGTGAAACATATTGAACAAACAAATTTAACGGTAATAAAAAATAAAAATTCAAAGATCGACTTGAAATAAAAACTAATGGTACTAAGCATAGCAGTTCAACCACTTCACGAGGAGACTTATAGGGAAAATAAGTGTTTAACAATATTAAGGAGACGAACAGCAAGAGCAAACTGTTTACAATTACGAACAATATTCGTACAAGTAAATATACCAATGGTAAAAATGCGACTGCCTCCTGTAAAATGAATGATGTGGAGCACATGTTACTTTTTGACGTGAAATCTGAAACCGGCAGAGACAAAGTACCATCCATCTGGAGACAATGGAAAATGTAATGCGGCCGGGAACGACCAAAGGTAGCTACTAACAGAGAAAAATATATCATTATTTTGTGAGAAGTAAAGGCGAATATAAGCCTGAAAAAATATAAATACATGAGAGAAATAAAATTAATATTCAAGTTTCTTAGATATGACTTCTTTCTTCAACATATAATTCCATCTCTTCTCCACAGAGGACCGGTTATGCGAGCCTTACTCTACTATGACAGAACCGTCCGCTTCTCTGCCTTTCATGGAGATATTTCACATTTCAGATGAAAGCGTTCTGCCCATGGACGATAGAGCTAAAATAATGGTTTCGTTTATAGGACAATTTCACTTTTGGTGGTTGCAATTACTTTACAAATAATAGATCAAATGAATGGAGTATTTCAGGGGAAACTAATTACTGCAATTACTTTGAATCACCTGCAAAGATAAAAATATATCAGGCAAAAAGTTCTTCTGAAGCAACATTAAACACTAACATTATAATTCACCTAAACAGGGACATCACTATACGAAGAAAACAGTTTCTTATTGGGAAAGGTTACGCGGATGTAACAGAAGTCGCTATATTCTGCAGCAAAAGCCGTCTGGTCAATTTTATGGTTATTGGTAAAAACTTGCGTAATAGCTGCTCTAGGACGGTACCCGCCAGATGCTCATTTTGGTGATATTCCCGGAATGTTAGCCGCATATGGCAAGACTGAACGTGTATAGTCCAATTTGGGACAAAAGTCCGAAGGAACTTTGGAGAAAGTAGTCGTTTCACACTTCTTCGTTTTGTAACAGAAACTCTCCCCAGAGGTTGATGAGGGTAAGTCATACATTCATTACCATTTTTCAATGCTGTTGTCTGCTTTCAGACTGAAGCCTTGCTCAGAATGGGCGTTGGCAGCGCAGCGTGGCTAAAAGCCAGTTGAAGCATGCTGTTTGTAGGAATGAGGATATTGTGGTATGCCCAAGAAGTTCTTGCTATACCTTAGCAGTATTGTTTACGATGCTAGGCAACTCTTATCGTTTCCTCAGTTCCAGAATTCGGATTATTTTCCAATATTCGCGAGGATATGAGATTAGTCATTGCATTTATATGACTCTGCTATCCTGAATTTATTTTTCGACCGCAGAAAGGTCGACCTCTGATTAAATTGCAAACAATTTTGTGTTTTATGTCGGGACTGTCTGTATTAACTGCTAACATATGTCCGACAACTGAACGAGTAATCTCATTTTAGCTCGATGGCGCCATTCTCGTCTCCTGATCTACAGCAAGCGTAGTTGATTAGTGAGGTATCGATGTACTAGTGATGTTCTCCTCTGAAAAATGTCCTAAATGGTATTCAGCAACGAAATACCAAAACTCATTGCAGTGTGTCAACCAAGAGATCGGTATTTTCAATTGTTACTGTAATCGTTATCATTCTGCTGTAATGCCATAAACATCATTGATTACTATCATTAATTCAGTTGCAAAAGCGTTCTTTCCCATGTGGCGAAGAGATCAGAAAGAATGTGTGGTTTTTCGAAAAATAGTACAATAGGAGAAAGTAGGTAAAAAGTTTGTAACAATTTCTGTTGGTTTAACATCATCATGACAGATACTAAGCAACAACACATGCAAGTCGTTGGTAGCAACATTCGAAGAATCCCTCAGACACATGGGTTCAGATTCTCATCATCATTTGTTGGCCCAACAAGGCTGTAACACAGCGAAATCAATAAGCTGCTTAGTAGTCTATAACCTCAGAATTGCACATTTCCCACATATACAGTTTATTTTCTGTGTTCATGCCCATAATATTAAGTATCCTGTCTCCTGAATCCTCAAATGAAATAATTACTGTGTTGCACAAACAATCAGTAAACTATGTTCCTTCTGGCTTTCAAGCAAACCAACACATTTATGTATTCATGTAGAAAACATGAAATATTACTTGTACATTTATAAGGCTGCATTTTGAAAGGCAGTCGCTTTCGAGTTGCGAAGTTTTTCGTGATTTCCAGTAACTTTTCCTAAAAAAAGCTTTTGTCGAAATGCAACAAAACAAGTGGTTTAGTGTTTTTTTTTGGGGGGGGGGTGAAACTGTAATCGTGATGGATGTTTACGTATCTCAGTCTTTGAGCTACCGTATGTTGCAAGCACAATATCAGTATTTTTAACTGCTCATTTGCTGAAAATATATCATAATGCTGTAAGGCTTCAAAAAATTTAATGACTGCTTTCGGCCTCACTGGACGAATTAAATATCTGCATCCTAAATGTGACGATGGAATCTATCAGGAGATAGCGCCGCATATTAACCAAACTGCGCGACTCCCCTCTAGAAGCCCGTATGAGACGAGCGTGATTTCGCGTCGCTTATCTCTACACAGGTCTTCCTAGTACAGCTAAGAACTGGCAACATCGTTGCTGATATTTGGCAACACGGTGACAGTGCAGTTACTCCCGCAAGTGGTACTGAATTGTCTCGCTAAGTTCACTTGACATTCCTCTTCTACTTTCATGACTCATGCTGTAGAATGCCCACGAGATATGAGAGACAGAAATTTAACTTTTACACTCAAGGAATGCAGTTATTCGTGTAGATGACTTTCAGGTTATCTTTCGTGATGCGTTAGAGGCTCAGCATTGAAAATGTGAGAGACTGAGGGCACGATACCACAGAGTGTGGTTGGCTGTGCGGTTCTGCTTGTGTCTTGTGATGCAACGCTGGTGTGAGTCGACAGTTCTAATCCTGGTTGGAGAAAGTGCGTTTGGCGATGGAATTTCGTTTTAGTTCGTTTTATTTTACTTTATACGCTGCAGATTGCTAGAAGAAACTCTAACAGAATCAGAAGAAAAGTTTTATACAATAAGTCTTTCAGAAAGGTCGACTCCAAATTATGGAAATGTTATTAGATGTCTTCTTTGCTTCACCATACAAACTCGCCTTTGAAGAAATTAGAATTCGCCTCCATTGATGCGAAATATCTGCTGTAGAAATCAGACATGAAGACACGAACCTTGCAGTGTGCCCGTGTTGCTTTAGAACGTGCACTGAAACGTATTCACATAATTTAGCTCATACATTTACCATAAGGAATGAAACAACGACACTAAAACATTTATGTGAGTTACGCATTGTGTCTTGACGAAAACATATGAACTGATGACAATAACAAATTACATGAAGGGCTTTTCTCAAATGAAAAGGATCGAGATTTAAACCACAAATAATTGTTAACCATAATAGAGTGCCATTGGATTGAATCAACGACTATGACAATATTTTGCGTCTCTATAATATGCTCATCATTCAAAATGGGTTGTCTTCTCCATTAATATCGTGTCTGAAATACACATCACAACCTTCTCTGTGAATCACCACTCAACAACACTACTGCATTTTACATATCCAGGGCAATGAGCGGCAGCAGGCATTGTGGGCAGAGGGCGAGGCAGCGCAGCGCCACCACTGCTGCTGCCGGCAAGTGGGCTGCTGAGAGTTCTGCCAAGTGCTGCGGCCAGAGGCAACGATGTTATTGGGCCGAAATGTTATTACCAGTGTATCAAAAAATGAAATACGTTACGCATATGCTCGCCTTACACAGGTGGCATCAGCATGCACGAGGGACGTGAATTAAAAATTTTTGTCAACAGTCGGTTTCGATCGCAAAGACTCGCACGTGAGTCAGGCACTTTACTGCAAGACCACGGATGTAGCTGACCTAGTTGTCTTCTAACTCCACACAAGCAGTACTGTAAGAACTCCCACAGTCTACAGTGTTGCCAGATTATGCAGATAGCTGGACTTAGAGCGAATCAGCGCAGCCACATTTATTGTCCCATGTCGCGATCTGCTCGGACTTAGGCTCAGCGGCGGTTGGCTGGCAGCCAGGTTTTTTGTCAAAGAATGTACCTTCTTGCAGCAGAACGAGGTCTTCCCCGCACAGCTTTACTGAACCTTTTGGACGTCGTACTTTATGATAGCTCTGGAACTGAGTTAAATACTCCTGGCTCCAACGTTCCCAAAATTCCTCCAATAATTTCTGGCGTAGTTTGTTCACCTTTGCCAAATCTTTGGACCTTCATGGCTCTAGTCCAGATGGCATAGTAAGACTCCGTGCTGGCGTCTAAGCACTCTCGTCGTGTTGCGTTATTGGCCTGGAGTTCAGGGTAGCTTTGATATTCACCAACACTGTTTGTAGTGCTTCCTCAATCATGCTAGAACATCCCAAAACCTTGTGTAGACGCCTCTTTGTAGTATCAACGTTCCTCTCCCACCAACCTCCCCACCAAGCCAAACGTGGTGCAATGAACTTCCATACAATCATGTGGTGGGCGAAATACTGATGAACCTTTAGTGCAGATAATGCTGGCCAGTGGTTTGTCCCATGGCTGGGAGTTACGCATTACCCAATCACCTTTAACGCAGTGTGTGATGGGCGGCCTTCAAGAACACACAGGGAGGAGAAAAGAAAAAGAGAAGTCTCAAACTCCAAGGTGGAGTTAGAGAAGTGAAAGAAGAAATAGACAAGGAAAAGAAAAGCTACATAACACGTATATTTTATAAACTTTGGTTATAAAAGTTGGCACAAGAATATACTCAAAGTTGGGGAAAAGAACAGTGGTAGGATGGTCATGCAGTGCAGAAAGGAAGCAGCACGGCAGAGCCTGGGGCCCCATGTTAGACTGGCATGACAGAGAGGTGGGCCCCCGTGGGGACCATTATGTTCATCATGTACAACCTGTTCTTTCATGTCAGTGATATAGACACTGCAAGATTAGAGAATGCCTGGCATTTTCTCTAGATATGAATCCTATTGAACATACCTGTGATACATAGAAATGGGCTTGTTTTGAATGAGCAACCCAACAACCAATTAGAGATCTATGCTGAATCACCATTCAGGAGTGAGAGAATGTGGGGGGGGGGGGGGGGCAATGTGAACAAACATCCCCTTTTGTCACAACAAATACAAGTATGCATCCATGCTAGAAGACCAGTTACCAGGTTATAGGGGTACTGATGTATGATGCAGTCTGGAACACACATTCTGCATATCTTAGTTATTGTCATGCAACTTGTCAATTTCTCTTTGCAAGAGCATTAAAGAGAACTCAAATGATGTTTTTGTATAACTATTACAGTGTTATGTAAAGGGTCATGAAGGCCAAGAATCGTGGTGTGGAAACACTTTTTTGTTATGTGATGTCGAATCTCAAAATCGCTGTACAGTGCTACATGACAGATCCCATAGGAAAAAGATTCTCTCATCTTGTTTCAAGAAAGATAAATTTAGCATGAAAGATTTAGAACATTCAAATTAACTCAATGAGATACACACACACACACACACACACACACACACACACACACACACACACACAACATTGCAACTATTTATCTGCCATGTGATATTTATATTTGTAAGAAATTCAGCCTAAACATGTATTTAGTTAAACATGTCTAGATTCTCAGACTATAAAACCTTAAAGCAAATATATTTCACATACTTTTGTATGTTCGGTATGGTATTGAGACTGGGTGTTGAACACCAGCACTCTGTACAGACAGACCATTTACACAACAAAAAGCAATGAGAGGGGTAAATAAGGTGAACAGACCACCATTTGATTTTTATGAGTACTTTAAATATCTTACAAAATAAACTGAAGTATTTATTGGCAAATACCGTAATTGAACAGATTTCAAATTATGTCTCCTTGGAGAACTGTCATTGAATGTAGCTATAAGTTTGTGTTCTCTCTCTCTCTTTCTTTTTTGTTACAAATAACAGGTAATCTCGGGAAAGTCCCAGCTGTCTGCCCATTGCATTGGACTGAGGGAGGGAAGGGAGTAGGGATTTCCAGGAATAGTGGGCTGTCGCACAGCACAGAGAGCTAAGGGTGAACTATTAGCTTTGTTCAAGTTGTCGTTACAACGACACTTAGGTCCTATTCACACGGGGATTTGAAAATTGTGTCTTCAACTACCTGACGACTAGGAGACTAGGAAACTGTAGGACTTGTGTAGCTGATCACATTCACATAGGCACCAATCCAGTAGCTAATCGAATTCACACAGGCACGACTCTTAGTCTCCCATACTGCCAAGTCCCTTGAGGTGTGAAAGAAAATTAAATCAGTTTAATTGCCGGAGCGTGATGTAAGCACACGTTCTGTTTACTCAGCTGCCTATAGTACAATATGTAGTAATTCTAGCTGTGACAACGATATTATTATAGTTTTTTTGTTACCACCAGTACATGCCTGTCAGTTTTTAATACCTAACTCAATATTTCTAATACCGGTATTCAAAACAAATGTGAGGCACATGTATTACATAACGGAGATACAAATGGTTCATCAAAGTCACATATGATTTTGCTGCACTACATATGCTATGAACTGTTGTATGATTTCTCTAAGCAAACTCTACTTCTTACTATTATCTATTCCATTTACCCTATGTTTTGAATTATACAAGTATTGTCATAGCTAATTAAAATTCACAAGCACAAATTTTTAGGTCTAACTATCTGCGTGGGGTTAGGAATTTGTATGCACTAAGGAGAAATTATATCATACTTTTACTTGGTTTTAAAAATACGTGTGATTTTTTAAATATTCAAAAAAGTATTTTCCGTTTTTTTGTTTAGTGCACGTAAATATTTTAAATCAACTTCAGACATTTTGTTCAGATTACAGCAGACCTGTCCTCACTTTCATGTTAATTTCAGTTTTCTTCTGCAAGTCAATCAATATATATAGCCTTCTCCTATGTATACCTTGTGTAAAGACCATGAAGGTAACAACTGGAGAGATTCAAGCTCAATTGTTCTTAGCGTGGAACATTGCCTACTTGCAAAGTAAAAGGAGTGCTCAGAATTACAGTACTACTGATTGACCTACTATAAAAAGCTTGCCCTGTGTAAAGACCACATTTTGAAAGCAACAATATACCTCTGAAAGGTATTCCTAGGTATGGCATTGACCAGTTTCTTTTTAAATACGAATAGCTTACATATTTAAATCCCCTAGCGTGTGAACAACTTCGTCAATATACCTAATACCTCCAGCACCAGCTGTACGTTTGCACACTGCACACCTTGCAGCCTCTTCCTAGAAGCTGAACGAGTTATAATTCTTAATCTTTCTTGGAAAGAGACGATTTACAGCATTGGTTACGTTTGGGCAAGAACAAAATTTTAGTTCAGCAACATTGACAATAAATAGCAGATAATTACCACCAATCCACGCCTAAATTTCTGACAAAATAAACACCATAATTTAATTCAATTTGTCCAATTCCTTTAGTCAAAAAGGAAAAGTAAAACAGGTTGATCATAGGGAAACTGGTGTCTGGATTTATTTCTTAAGAGCTTTGTTTAACAATTTGACAACTTCATTAAAAATAATTGATGTTTTTATATAGCTATTACATTATTAATGAAACACTGAAAGAGTTACGCATGTTGTTATGCTATAAATGAAAATGTACTGAGAACTTTTCGAGATGAAGATTAAATATTTACGTATGTAATGAAGGCTATTTGTGGGATTTAATTACCTCTGTCGCACTGTAATTGGCCTAAGATCATAAAGTATGGCATGTTCCATGAAACACACACACACACACACACACACACACACACACACACACACACACACACACACACATATCACCACCACCACCACCCCCACCCCCACCACTTTCCATATGGAAGTTTCAGTGATGTTGTACCTTATAATCTCTAAAATACGACACAGTACGAATCATAATATGCAAATACATCACATAAATATTTGAACTTAACCATCCAGTAAAATCTCAAAAGGCATAGTGCCAAGTGTTCTTGCAGTGTTTCATTATGTAAGTCATAAACCTTATGTGCCTTTATTCTTAGAACTGTTTTCGACTGGTACTGTGGTTCTCACCTCAGGTGTATCGTATGATAAAGCCCAATATAGGATATTTGTAGAAAAGGGGCGAAGGACTTTTGACAAGCCAGATTGTAGATGTTATTGCAACAATTAAGGCTGATCTCTTAGGTTCTTTTCTAACCACATCCTTTAACATAAGACATATTCGTAACAAAAAAAGTAAAGTACTTTCATCAATCAGAATTGACATCTACACTGTACCTTGTAAAAAGTACTTTTTCGTTTTCTATGAATATGTGATATTTGGGTGCATTACACGATAAACCCGAGACGAGAGCCGCAGTACCACTCGAAAATGGTTCTATATATTAAGACTTGTGTAAACCTTTCAGTAACGTAGGTCAGAGAGTAAACAAATCGAATAGCGTTACTGGTGGCCAAAACTAGAAAAGCACGAAATATAGTTGCAACTGGCGACTGGTAAACTTCTCGCAACTCGAACGAACCTATTTTCGAGGAAATGCATCAAGACAAGTGAAGGCAAGCAAATATTTCTGCTGAAAAGCAAATTGACTATCGCGGCTTTTCCAGGGTATTTGGGAAACGTACAAAAATTCCCTGAGTTTTCCAGGATGGTGGACACCTTACTGCCATAAGAAACCATAGGCTCTCACTGAAGAGTTCAAACTTATCCCCACCACCCACAGGAGGTTGGCTGGAGGAAGGGAAAGTGTAGTATCTTGTTCCTCAGCGATTCATACGAATTAATATTGTACACTGTTTGCTGTGCACTACAAACTGCACCCAACGGTCCTTTTGTAGTTCATATTTGGTGCAAACAATTGAGAATCTGGTATGTCACACTGTTGGAAAGAAGACCTACAAAGTTGCATCCCACGTTACTACAGCACACTAACACCTGTTCTGATTTCACAAACAATAAATCTAATAGTCTATTTGGCAAGTCCTCTCTCCCTCTCTTATTCATACTGTTACATGCCCTTTATGTGCCATCAAATATTTATACTATGAGCTCTGAATCTGACAATTGACAAGAAGATATCTTCCTCGGCGAAAATGCACATTAAATGTGGTTTTATGTATTATTCCAAATCGTTACCAGTTGGTTTCTACAGGTACTTAATTGGTAAACAACCAGAGAATTGTCAACCTGTTTCAGAAAATGTAAGAAAATACTGGAAATATCTAGAAGGTATTTGATGGAAAAGTATTTTCAGTATTCCTTGTCTATGGATATTCATAGCTCAATTCACAGAAACAGCATAAAAGTTGAACTCCAGCAAGAACAGAACCATGATCGAAAGCCATCAAATTGCAACTGATGACTTAGCATAGCAGTTTATTCCCCCAAAATCCCAACAGTAACATATTACGATAAAGCTATTGCAGACTTGTGGAGCCTACATATTCCTTACTTCACTTTCGTTCACTGTAAGATATAAATCACTATCTCATAGACCAAATTAAATGCAATTTCCATGTGGAATACTTTTCTGGATCCAAAAACATGAATAATAGTTTTATGTCATCCATGTGTAAAAAGAACTAATCACATTATTCAACAGAAAAATCAAGTTAACTATGACCCTAATTCTGTGCGAACCAGGAAGTAGGTAACAGAGTTGCTAAGCTTATGATGTCGTGTTCGCAAGGTTCAGTCACACTATCAGCAGGAGGGATACCAGCCAATGTAGTTATCAAGTGGGCTTAAAGTGACTTCATCTCAGTAGCTGACAAGCGTTGGAATGCCTGAACGACATAGCGATGAGTTTTACTGTAACTAGCTATGTCTAAAAGGGAGAACATAGTCACAAATAATAACACAAAAATATCATCCAAACTGCCAGAATTATTCGTGTTTTTCTTTCATCAGGATACAGAAAAAGAAAGCTTATTCAGTTTCATAATCTCCAGTAGTTATTATGTAAATGTTATCAGCAAGTAAGATATTTGTTTGTCATAGATTTCTGACATTTATTTCTAGATATGGCTGACAATGGCACAACTCCAAAACAGAAGCATACAAAGAGACAGCTACACAGTACCGATTTCAAAATGTGAACATCCACAGCATGACTTCTTAAGCTAACAATTCTGAAAAAGGAAGAGCTTTTATCAAAACCCATAAACTGGACATGGCAGATAGTAGTGTACAGAATGTTGTAATTACAATATATCCACTGTTGACGTTTTGTCAATAAAAGCCTTTTGAATGTGAAGAGAGCTGCAGGCAGAGAAACCTAAAAAAACAATGGATTAAACAATCTCAGTGTACTGCCAGCATTCTATGCAGCTATTGCACAGTGTTAAATTTTAATCCCCTCACATTTCATATGAAAAAAACGCCTGAGCCCCCATCATATTATGCAATGACACATGATAAGGGGTTACAAGATTTGTAGTGACTCTCCATGTGCTGTTCATGGATAACACCAAATTATTTACTTTGTAAGATTAAAGCTAAAGCGAAATTAATTGGGATGAAAATCCACAGTGTACATTTTAGTTCAACAATCCACAAGATGTATATTTTGATAATCGCTTCTTTTCATCAATAAAGTGTTTTGCAAAACATTGTCTTACCTGATAAAAGGATATTAATGGCATCCTGTCTTAGTAGTGTATGTTACTGCTATCCTACGTCAAATACATGTAAATCAGGATGCAACATCTATTTATGCAACTCATATTCACTATGTATCAAATATTCTAAAACGTTCTTTGCTTTGGATCTAAAGAGGTATAAAGTATTGAAAGCATCTTGAGAATGTTTGTATTGCACAAGTGACTCTGACCAAATAAAAGGATTTTCTTGTTTCAAGAAAGACCATTTTTGTGTCATTTAGTAAGCCTGGATAATTGACATTGGCCATGAATTACAATGACTTATTCTTGTGTGAAATTCATTACGCAACGTTGAAAAGTCGGGAGTAGGAGTACTACCTGCTTTGTTGTTTTACATTGACAAAATTGGTGACTTTTATTGCATTTTTGCCTGAAAGTCAGCAGTTCACTAATTGCGTGCACCTAAAATGAAGTTCTTATAATAGCTTTATGCTATATTCTTAAAAAGAAGTTATAATCATAATTTTATATTACTATACAACGTAAATAGTTGCATTTCTGCCTGTTATTGAAACTTATTGAATGTTGTACATCTTCCAGGCCAAATTCATCATACTTAAAACAAGGCAATTCTTTTTTCTACTTTTTTCTGATTATCTGTCACCCGACAGGATTTGGGGCAAAAATTCCAATACATAACTGGAATATAAGTACTAGATCTTTCAGTAAGAAAATAACAATTGATAGTCCCAGCAACATGCCAGTGTGACCTGGTTGGGATGTGCCTGCCTTTTTGCGGCAGGTTGTGTGTGTCCATACCAGGTAGCCACAGGCAGTGAGGTGACTTCCGAGAGTGAACATTTCTGATCTTGATGCTGCCACAAGCTCTTTTGTTGCCTTATTTCTTATAGTTTTCTGTATTAGTGAGGGGTTAGCAAAATGTTGGTAAATTTAATTTTATTTTTTGGCTTAGCAATGATTGGATTCAAACTTGTTACCCTATAATCAAACAGTTTGATGCTTAACATCCGAGCACAAGCTGGCACATCTTACTAGCTGCTTGAGAAAGAGCAAACACTATCTCAAGGTACTTCCACACCCTAAATCATTTATTGAATGTGCAAGTTGCTGTCTTAGAATTCTGGTAGGTGATGACATTATTGGCCACCTAAAGTAAACATTTAACCTGTGTTCTGACCTCTGTTCTGACCAGCCAGTTATTAGTTTGTTCTAAGACTGGGCATCTAGACTGGTGAGTATGTTATAGTCAGCGTCAGCTACGAAGGGGTCCAAGTTTTCAGCCGTTCTGTGCATCTCCCTCCAATACTGCAATGTTTCTCCTGCAGGCACCGGGCTGTAGCTCCTACCCTCCACACTGACAACTATCACTCTGCGTCTATGCATGGAAGTGCCTTATATGACGCCAGCTACAGCTGCAAACAACCTAGAAAATAGTCAACTGGGAGAAAGCATCAGACAAGTTTACTTTCATACTCATTAAGCTCATATATCTGACCCAAGGTTTCTTCCTGCAGATTGTGAAATGGAACATTCTTTGTTGTGTTAAACCTCTGCACGTACAATACTGTTAAAGCAACACGGCTGATTGAAAAATGAAAATTATTCCTGTGCCAACAGCTATAAAAAACTACTTGTGTAAATAACCACTTAGCAGTGAATGTTTCCATTTGTGTGTTTCTGTATGACAATCATGGCATTTGTGTGGCTAATGTCCAGTGTGTAATGATGCATGGGTCTTGAGATTTCTTAAATCTGGCCTCCGGCCAGTGTGTATTAACACATGCTTCTTGAGATAATGTAACAAAGTGAATGTCTTATGACAAACATTGCATTTGTGTGATCTTAGTCTAGTGTGTACCAATCCATGCTTCTTGAGACAACGTGAACGAGTGAATGTCTTGCCACAAATATTGCATTTGTGTGGTCTTAGTCCAGTGTGTATTAATCCATGCACTTTGAGACCACCGGACCTAGTGAATGTCTTCCCGCAAATATTGCATTTGTGTAGTCTTTGGCCAGTGTGTATTAATGCATGCTCCTTGAGTTTATCCGAACGAGAGAATGACTTGCCGCACTTGTTGCATTTGTGTGGTCTTTTGCCAGTGTGTATTAATGCATGCACCTTCAGATGATTCCATTGAGTGAATGACTTGGCGCAAATATTGCATTTGTGTGGTCTTTGGCCAGTGTGTATTGATACATGCGCCTTGAGATTACCCGACTGAGTAAATGACTTGCCGCAAATATTGCATTTGTGTGGCCTTTGGCCAGTGTGTATTGATACATGCATCTTGAGATTACCTGACTCAGTGAATGACTTGCCGCAAATATTGCATTTGTGTGGTCTTTGGCCAGTGTGTATTAATCCATGCCTCTTGAGGCAACTTGAGTTAGCGAATGACTTCCCGCAAATATTGCATTTGTGTGGGCTTTGGCCAGTGTGTGTTGATGCATGCACCTTCAGATGACTCCACTGAGTGAATGACTTCCCGCAAATGTTGCATTTGTGTGCTCGTTTTCCAGTGTGAATTAGTGTGTGTCTGTTGAGAGCTTTCATCAGTGTAAACGACTTCCCACAAACATCACATTTGAAAGCTCTTGTCCCAGAGTCTCGAAATGCTAGAGTCTTAGGCTGAACTGGCGACTGGTGTTCCGTGTATTCTACTGCAGAAAAACGTCTACTACCCTTCGAAAATAAATTGTCCTGTTTATAAATGCGATCAAAGTGATCCATCTTGGCCGCAGATAAAGATTGATCACCCTCACGCAATTTAAAATGATTGTTTAAGCTAATGTAACTTGGGAAAACCTCACCACATGAAGTACAAACATATGGAGGTGGCTGCAAACCATCCATGTGGATGAAAACATGCATCGTAAGTCTGTATTTTGAAGCAAAGCTCTGTAGACAAAAACTGCATCTAAATTTGTGAAATTCATCCCTCCTACTACATTTTAGTCTGGTAACAAGTCTGTATCCTTTTTCTCCTCCTCGTCCTTCTTCTTCTTCTAGTCTTGGTGTCTGTGTCTCTAACATCATGGAACTTTTTGATTCTTCTTCACTTATCTTCAGCTCATTGGGAACAACTAGTGTTAGAGTTTCCTCAGGTGAAATTCCACAGTTCTCATGACTATTTTGTAGCAACCTACAAAATGAGAGGAATAATGTTACACATTAATTTACCAGACGCACACAAAATATTTTAGCGTCTACTGAATCCAGGGTTAAAAGCCTGAAGTTAGCAATCAGTGTGTACAAAATATTGAAATTCTGCAAGGACAAATTTTGCTACGGTAAGGACATTAAATAATGAAAATATTTATATATTGGCACTGTTATTGAAATACAGTAAAGCCACAAAATGCACAATATTAACACGTGAAAGTGATCAAATCATATTTATTGCATAATCGCTTGTCAAGTTATATGTGTGTGAATTTTATGCATTGACTGTATTCTATGAGTTTATGGATATGTTTTGGAGCTGTTGCTCTGCTCCTCACACTGTACTCTGGCAACACCATCAGAAGAGGACACTGTGACATTACAGATATAGGGGGAAGCTGATTGTTTCCAAGTGAATAGCATGTTTTTACAAGCTCTTGGGTTCCCAGCCGGCTGGCTAACAGTTTGGGCATAGTGAATGGAACACTGGTTGTTAGGAAAACCCTAACCTGCCCCGAAACGGGAAACGGCGGTCTTGGATGAGCGAGGTCGGCTATCCAATATGCAACTGAAATACAATATAGCCACACATTATTCTAAAAATCCATACAAAATCAGGGAATAATTATATGACTGAACTAAGGAGATTTGAGAGAATCAAACTCCGCAATTACAATTTAATATCCCTTACAGATAAAAAACCGATAAACTCAGTACTAGATTAATAGTATTATGAGATTTATGGGCAGCATTGCACCATGCTACCTATGATCAAAGACGCACCACGTTATTTCCATATTCTTTCAATAAAATCTGTTTTACACTCTTGTTCTCCTTTTCATTGAGGTAAACGTATTCTTGTGACAGAACATAAGATTCCACCAGATAAATACAAAACATGAACCCAGCAAAGTGCATTACAATTATATGTGTATTTTATTATATTATTCTTAGTAATGTTCATTTTATGTTGTAGACTGCCTCTTAAATATTTCATGGCCAACTAAAAATATTAGATATGAAGCAGATAATTTAAACATAAACAATTATGTGTATTTGTGGACAAGAATCGAATATATTTGCATAAATAGCCATGATAAATATTAATTATGTAACTATATTTTGACGGTGGTAGCATATTTATACAATGAGATGCCATGCTTAATAGCTACCTGAGCAAAGAGCACCCAGACTCAACCGATTTTAGTATTGTCAAATAAATAGTAGTTTGTTAAATGTAAACAACTTTCGTAGGGAAGTGGTCAAAGCATTTCATTCTGTGATATTCAAATGTATAATGTTTTGAAAGGCAATTTGTATTTTATAGATGAGGCATTAGGAGGAGTGGGTAGAGCACACCTGGGAGGGGACTCATAATTTGGACCCGGTGGTGAGAGGTTGTCACTGGGCTGTATGAAGCTGTGTCACGAACTTGTCATTTGAAAAGATAAGCATGTGTGGACTTAGAAAATTTACGGGACTTTGACTGCAGAACTTAGTCTGTGGTTGAAAAGTGGTAAACTATGGATGGTGGTAGAGCTGTGCAACTGTGATAACTCAGCAATCATGTACTCATGTAATGACAAACTGTGTTTTATAACAAATACTGTAATTAATCATGGATTAATTTGGAACTGCAATGTTTGATGGACTTCATTAATTTACGAATGATAATTTGGAAATTTTACTCACGAGTGCATGTAATAATTATTGTGCCTCTCATGAACAATAGTTGGGGAAATATTCAGTTATTTGCCAATTTATAAAGTAGGACCACATCTGCATTTTCACGTCCAAGAAGGGTACTAAACTCCACTTATATAAATTACTTCTTGAATGACTCCTTTCTAAAAATTATCTTAGACTCCACTTTGTTGGTTATTCAGAGTTTTAAGTTGTTTGTTTCAGTATATTTTTCGCAGCATTATTTGCAGATTGATGGACTGTAGATTAATTATTGATCATATTTAAACACTTTGTGTAGCTTTTTAGGGCATAGAAGCTGACATACATAACTCAACAATATGAACTGAGACAATGAGCCATAAACATTTTACTACCCCGAGTTATATATTGCCCAATTCTTATTGGTGAGTACTGACAGGAAGGTCACAAATGGAGTTTTTTCATCTGGGATGAGAAATAAAGCAACAGTTTTTTCCATCCAGTTTTAGTAAAATTCTGTTTGAATAGTTACTGCAAATTTTGCAGTACACTCTTTTAGAAGCCAAGTCTAATGCATATTGAGTGATGCATGGGGGATCAGAGCTTAATAGTACAGCAGCAGTTTCGTGCATGAAGTTAGGAGAGGAATAAGACTTTGTATTTGGACCGATTGCTGCCTTAGTAACATACGGCGATGCAGAACTTCTCATTGTGGACCAAGATGCACTCAAAGCGGCCAGCGGCTTTGAGTACTACATGGCGGGGCCATCATAGTGGCCAATGGCTACAAGAGTTCCACAAGGCTGTCAACATACATCGACAGCAGCAGAACCAAGGCAGGAAAGTTAAGTACCAACATCGATGATGTAAATGTGTGTGTGTGTGTGTCTAGGGCTGGCTCTTATGTTAACAAAATGGCGGTAATTAAGAAGTCACCAAGCGTGTGTGGCTCCAAAAATATTAGCGGACTTGCTAGACCGAGGTCTGAGAGAGAAATTTTACATGGGGATGGCTATGTGGGGCTGATAGTCCATTTGCGGCGAGTAAAGATGATACATCAGGACGTTCATTGGAACGCAAGCTTTATATGTGGATACTGGGGTTAAAAGCAGCTTTAGGTGGTATAAAATCAGAAGTGGGTAATGTAAAATCAGAATTTAAAGCAGATTTGTGTAATGTAGACAGAATTTGGCTTTCGTTTGAACACAGTTAAAGCAAATATGGAAAGTATGAGAGAAGAATTGAGTACTAATATTCAGAATGTAAAATTTGAGTTGGAAAATATAAATCAGAAATGTATGGATGGGAGGGTAAAAATTAAACAATGTGAAGGCACAAGTCGGCATCCTCCCCTGAGGATGTTGATTATGTTAATAAGAGAGTCAGTGGATTAGAGATAAATTTAGATAATAAAATGGAAAAGGTACAGCACGAATTAAAGCAATGTAATGAAGACTGTTAAATGAGAAGATAATGTTGAAAAGGCAACTACAGCTGAAGTAAATAATTTAACAGACAGGATGGTGGGCTGTCAAATGAAGATAAAATAATGTAGTGCGAGAACTGATCAAGAAAAGTGCAGCTACAGCAAAAAATTGAGGAAGTGTGATCTGAAATAGGTAATGCAAATGTTAGTCCACTTGTAGATAATCCGTGATTTTTAGCTGGAAATAATTAGTATTTTTCTAAAGATGGCAAATACCAACCAGTAGATTTTCTTGCCGTGTGTAAGGATGAATTTGTTAGGGAGATGAGTGACCAAGATAAAATTAAATTGGTAAAAACACAGCTTTGAGAGTAGTGCGCAGTCGTGAGCTAATTTATATAATCATTTGTTCGAGACGTATGACAAGTTTGAGATTTGTTTCTTGAATAAGTACTGGAGTGAAGCCTTTAAACGCAGCTTCAAAACGAATTTCTTAACGATCCAAATTTCAAGTATGGCAATGGTTCAATGTGCGAATCTTGTGTGCATGAACTGAATAAGTTTATGCATACAAATCGGCCGCTGGGAGTTCTGATGGAAATCATGACATTAAAGAAGCCATTACCAGATTATTTTCAATAAGACTTTGTGCATAGTCCAACGCAATAGGCTGATTAGTTTTCAACAAAATCTAAAAAAGTTGGAACGAGCATTGAAGTTTAAGCTGAATCACAGTAACGGAAGAAGAAATGGTAGTCATAATTGGACCATAATAGTAATTATAGTAATTATGCGAACCATACTAATAATGGTCACTTCCAGAATCAATACAATAACAATGGTAATCAGGGGAATCAATTTAATCAAGGTCAAGGCAGTGGGAATTATCAGGAGAGAAATCATGGAAGGGAACATAGTGATATGCGATTGGGAAACTGAAAAATGCCGCGTCTCGTGCAGGGATGGCGAAACAAACCAGGCCAAAAGATGTGATAGGGGTCAGAAGGAAGTTGTGAAAATGTGTGGTAGATAAATCCATAAAAGTTGCTAATTTAAAACAGCGTGGCTGTCACAGAAATCAAAATTATTTTGGGTATTCATTTGAATCAGATGAAGATATGTGTTTACAAAAACTATTTCGTGAAGAGAGAATGAGTGATGGAGTGAATGAATGTATGCTAAATAATTCTAAGTCTAAGAAAGGGCATGAGAAAAATTTGAATTTAGTGGAGATGAAATGTGCAGAATATTCCAAGAAGTTATTGACCAGTAGTGACAAATGCAATGATGGGTGCAATAAAATTTGTGTATTTGAGGCGGAGGATGTAAGTGAATTTTGTGAAGGCATCATAGGTAAGGGCACACCAGCTGGTAACAATTTAAGTGGTAAATTGGCGGATGTAAGTAAAGTTGTTAGGGAAAACAGCATAGCATTGATCTCGTCGGCTGGTGATGAATTATGTATGTGGCATGATAGGTGATTTATTGTTGGCTCAGTTTATGTTCCCAGTTATTGTGCCGACATTTAATGATCCTTTTTTTCTTCTTTTAGAATCTCTCGGGAAACTAAACGGTCTGTAGCCACTTCAGGAATGATCTGAGCCGTTTATGTCAACACAACCACCAATAATGTCGTACTAAAGTGCCATGACGCAAATCCTGCAGCCCCACAATGTGTTTAACTTCTGAGGCATGAGCATGAAAATTGCGGATGTTTTGGACCTATGTAACATAGTTAATCAAGATATGACTGAGATCGACAAAATCACACACCTGATAAAGGGTATTGCAGAAGACATGTACCAAGCTCTTCTTATAAAGGATGTCTATATGACGGAAGAGTTCATCAAGTTGTGCCAGCAGATTGAAGGAATGCAACAGAAGAGGGTTGGACGAAAGAAGTATGACAGACTCCCAAATGTAGTCCCTATGGCCATTGTGGAAGATCAGCATGACTTTGCTCCTTTCATACGACAAATTGTGAGAGAAGAATTACAACAGTTTATGACAGCTGGGACTGTTGGCAGATTATGGCCATGGCCATGGATGTAAGCCCTGTAAGTCATGAGGAAGCCGACGCCACTGAGAAAGAGGTACTTTAGACTTAAGCACCCGTCCGCCCCGCGATCATGAAGAATGGCCTCGCCCTACAATGACTTTCACTGCAGCCGTCAACCGACCGTCTAGGAACTGGCCGACATGGCCAAAACCAACTCCCCTGGCAACTACGACGCCCCGCTGAAGAACAGACGTCTGGAGGACAGAAGACAGCATGCAAGTCTGTTTCCAGTGTAGGCACCCTACACATGTCGTACGCTACTGCAGAGAGAGAAGGCGAGTATTCAACGATTATTTTGCCATAAGACGTCAGCCATAACAGTATCTCTATCCCAGGCAGTCACCTACTGGTGAGTTCGGTCGATCTGTGGGAAGAAGTACATCGCTGTACCCTGGACGAGGTCACTCCCTGATGCACGACTGCCATTCACCATTGCCCGCCGTACAGAGGTACCAGCCACTCCCCCAGCCGCCAGACCCAGGGAAACTAAGTGAGGCGAACATCTACAGAGGTGAGGCTGCCACAGATGAAAACAGTCCATGGACAACAGTCGCTAAGATGTTGAGAAAACTCATCGACGTCATATTCGATGGCCACCCTGTCTGGGCACTGGTTGATTCAGGAGATTCTTTCTCGGTATTGTCAGATAATTACTGCTGCACACTGAAGAAGACAATGTTCTGTGATACAGGGGCACCTGTGCTGAAGGTAGCAAATGATAAGCCAGCAGGAACTTACGTTGCAAGAATAACCATCATCAACAGGCTCCAGCCATTTGAATTTGTCATTTTAACAGAATGTAGACATAATGTCATCCTCGGATGGGACTTCCTTCAGGCATCCCAAGCTATCATTGACCGTGGAAGATCTGAGCTGCAAATTGAGGAAGTAGTTCCGACAGGTACATGTAATAATTTCTGGGAAGTTATTTGCTGTCTACAATGTGACGACTGTTGACAACCAAGAGTTCCAGTCACAAACACAGATGACTGGTCAAACTGTGAAGTGCTTACAAAAATTAAGAAGTTTATTAGGCTCACAAAAGAAATTTACATACCAGCGGCTTTCATAAGCATTACCAGAGGACGAGGAGAGATTTGGATCACTAATTGTCACGAGCAGTCACAACTTATCCTTAAAGGAATGTGTATCAGGACAGGTGAACCAAACCAGGACCGTGAGCTCAATGTCATCAATGAAGACCCATGCTCTGCTGTTAGTACATACAACACGCTGGAGGAAACAACCGTAGAACTGCCAGTAGGGTCAGGACTGACCAAGGAACAATGTCAGCGAGTGTTAGCTATACTACGCCAATTTTCGAGCGCATTCACACCCCAGCAGGAGAAAAGTGGACGAAACGGCAGCGTATCAATATTGGGTATTATTCACCAATTAGTCAGCATTCGTACAGAGTATTACCGGCTGAAAGACGGGAGCGCATTCACACCCCAGCAGGAGAAAAGTGGACGAAACGGCAGCGTATCAATATTGGGTATTATTCACCAATTAGTCAGCATTCGTACAGAGTATTACCGGCTGAAAGACGGGTTATTCTGGAGGAAGTGGAGACGTTGTTGCACGATGAAATTATTCAACCTTCGGAGAATTCTTGGTCATCTCCGGTGGTCCTCGTAAAGAAGGACGGCATGTGGTAATTCTGCAGCTGAACAAAATCAGAAAGAAAGATGTCTACCCATTGGCACGCATTGACAACACCTTACACTGCTTGAAAGGAGCTACATACTTCTCAACTATGGACATGCCGACAGGTTACTGGCAAATCAAGGTTGACGAAGCTGACACCTGACAGCCTCTATGAATTCAATGTAATGCTATTTAGATTATCTAATGTTCCCTGGGGGGATGTAATGCTCCAGCCACATTCGAAAGCACGATGGACAACCCTTTGACACCTTATGTGGACAACGTGCCTCTGCTATTTAGATAACATTGTCGTTTTCTCGAAAACATTTAAAGAACACCTGATTAGGCTGTCAACTGTGTTGATGTGTGTTCAGAGAGCATCACTCAATCCAAAGAAGTGTCTCTTCGCCGTCAAAGAGATAAAAATCCTGGGGCACCTAGTCAACGGAGATGCTGTTCGTCCTGATACAGATAAATTAAGGACAGTCACACAATTTCCAACTCCTCAGCACATTCGTGATGTGAGAAGTTTTCTCAGTCTGTGCTCATACTACCAACATTTCATAAAAGGATTTCGTAATCAGACGCGTCTATTGCAAGAACGTCTGCAGGGAGATGCCAAGTTTTAATGGGATGAGACAAAAGAAAGAGCTTTCTGGACAGTTAAGGAGGCTCTAGATTCCTCACCAGCTCTAACTTTATACGAGAAGAATGTGGAAACCGAACTTCACAGAGACGCTAGCGGGTATGGGATTGGTGCAGTGCTTGTGCAAATTCAGGAAGGTGCTGAAAAGGTGATAGCCTATACATCAAGAGTACTCTCAGAGTCCAAGACAAACTACTCCACAACTGAGAAAGAATGTCTCACAGTTATCTGGGCTATCAACAAGTTCCACCTGTATCTATTCGCAAACCACTCACCGTCATGACAGACGACTGTTCCTTGTGTTGGCTGACTAGCTTGAAGGACCTATCAGGTCGACTAGCAAAATGGGCACTAAGACTCCAACAGTACGACATCACAGTGGTATTCAGGAACGGGCACAAATACAAGGATGCTGGCTGTCTTTCGAGGAATCCATTAATAGAACACAACAGCATGAATGAAACACCAGCCCTCACTGAATTACGTGACATTACAGCTGAACAGAGGGAAGATCCAGCACTATGAAAAACCATAGAGGCCTTGGAGAAAGGAGAACCAACCAATGGTGAGTTACACCCTTCGACCATAGATACTAACAGACCGGCCAAACACCAGAGCGGCTATATGTATGGCATGGTTCAAACATATGACCACGTGACTGTTGGCAAACCTTAGCCGAATATAATAAACAACTAGACCGTTTTCAAGAAAGGTCATTATTTTAAAGTAATAATACTTTCTCTTGGAATTTAATGTTACTTGCCTTCTCAAAAAGCTCTGTTTAATCCTAGGCAAAGCTGTATCACATCTGTACATTGCCACGTGACTGTTGGCAAAATAATGGATTAGCTGCAGAGATGTTGGTGCCATGAATATGATGCCGTGCCCAGTCTAACATTATCTATGGTCGAAGGTTACACCTTAAAAAGGGACATTGTATACGAGCAACTACTATCCAATGGGCCCCAAAGGGCTACTGCTCGTTCCAGCTCATCTCCAGCCATATAAGTATTTCCACAATACTCCAATATCTGATCATATGGGATTTGTGAAGACCCTAGACAGAATCAGACGTATGTATTACTGGAAAGGTCTCTACCAATCTGCCAAGCACTATGCGAGTCACTGTAGAGAGTGCCAGCAATGGAAGCATGTGCCGCAATTACCTCCGGGGCATCTCGTACCAATTCCACCTGCAGCAGCTCCATTCCACCAAATTGGAATTCACCTTTTAGAGAGGTTCCCCAAGTAGATAACTAGTAACCGATGGATAATAGTCTGCACTGACTACCTCACAAGATAATCTGTCACCAAACCTGTGCCGACCACAGAATCTCCAGAGGTCGCAAAATTCCTTGTAGAAGACATTATTTTGAAGCATGGAGCACCACAGTTCATGATATTGGATTGTGGAAAAGTATTCCAGTCAAAACTATACAAGATGTAACGCCACATTGTGAAATTGTCCACAGAATGACAACTGCATACCATCCTCAGACAAATGGCTTTACAGAACGTTTTAACAAGATGTTATCAGATATGATGTCGATGTACGTCAATGTTGAGCAGAAGGACTGGGATACAATACTGACAGTCATAACATTTCCTTATAATAATTACAGTTGGACAACACTAACGATGACTATGTGAAACTGCCCATCAGCAGGGTCGAAGAAGCAAGACAGCTGGCTCGCATATTGACACTGGACACCATGAGAAGGACCATCAGCAGTATAACGACAAGCACCGACCTGTTGTGTACAGCCCAGGTGGTCTGGTATGGAGTTTTACCCCTCTAAGGAAAATTAGGCTATCAGGAAAGTTATTGAAACAATACTTTGGTCTGCATAGTGTCATACGATGCCTGGCAGACGAGATATACGAAGTTGAGGGCTATGAGCCGTCATCAAAACAAAAACAAAGAGACATTGTTCACATCTTCCGCATGAAGCCTGACTACGATCCTGAAGAGTAGATAGGCGAAAATGGCTTCTTGTTCAAGGAATCTAAGGACGGTAATGATACTGATCAAGCCACAACAGGAATGCCTGTTGGTAATTGTGCAGAAAGGAAGGATTCTCCAGAACTGCCATACAGAGGACCAATGACAAGATCAAGATCCAGGACACTGCAGCTGGCTCCAAAGGAAACAGAACAGTGGGTCACTGTTTTTTCAGGATAGGGAGCAATGCCACAGGATCCTCAAGTTATCCAACTGCTGGCGTGGCACAATGGATAGCATCACTGATTGCGGTGCTGAAGGTCGCCGATTCAATCCCGTCCACCGGCAAACAATTATTTATTTGTATTTATCATTTCCAGAATGTTCTTCATGTTAATATAATAAACTATTCTTCTAATTTCTGGTACATTCCATCTGTGTGTAAATAGCAGAGCACTCTGCACAAGAGTCAGTGCTGTGTGTACGTTTTAGTTCACAATAAACCTGACTTCAGCATAAGTGTTGTGTTCAGTTGACAACCCTGCCTCTGAAGTCAAGCCTGCTGCCATTTCAATGTGACAGCATTGGTGAAACAGATAATATTTTGGGGGAAATTTTGATGTGGGTTATAGATGCAGGTGTGAAACTGAAATCGTCAAATAAGTGTACTAAAGATATGAATGAGGAGCAATGAAGTAGTGATGTAGTACATAGTGATTGGAAATAGCTTTTAATAGCTCTGTGTTCAATGATAAATCGGCTTAGATAAATGATATATATAATGAGGTTCAAGTGCATCGGCTGAAGTCAATGAAGTATTTGTGATTACCAGGTATTTGGAAGGAAAAATGATTTATGTGGGGAAGATGTATGTACTGAAAATAATTATGTGAATGAAGCATCTGGTATAGTGACTTTTCCTATTCATGAAAGTAATTTTGAATTTGACAAGGACAGAGATGCTGAGGAGTTAAATGCATATATAAAAGGGTGGGAAAAAAGCACACAGGGTATTTAAGGAATTATGTTATGGGGATGACGAAATTGAATGGTGGACTAAAGCTTTGTGTACTATTGATATGGAAGAAAGGGCGAGAGAAACTGAGAATGACTTCTTACATTAAGATCTTTTAGATAGGGAAGAAAAGATTGTTGCACAGCCAATAGTTGAGATAGATGTTGGAAAATCAAGAGTGGATTCGGGAAGTAACACATCAGCTACGTCAGAGATTTTTCTGATCAGAATAAAGAACAAACAGTTAGCTAGATTCCAGTAAATAACTTGACAATTAAGACAGATACAAGGGGGGGGAAGTAAGCCCATCAGGAAGGAGATGAGTTTAGAATTTAAATGTTGTGGATACAAATTTAATATCAGATGTTTTGTGTTAAGTGGGTTGGTGATAAATGTTACATTAGGAACAGATTTTCGATGTAAATATAAAACATCTCTCAACTGTGTAGAAAGGTTTGAAGTAGCAGGAATGGGACGAATGGTGGAATTCAAGAACTTTTTAATGAGGGAGCAATGTGTTGCCCATACTGTGATGACTGCGGTGGAGAAAAATAATAAGTGAAATCTTTGCTATGGATGCTTATTTCAGTGTACTTATGTTTACTATATAAGAATCGGGGGGGGGGGGGGGATACTTGTGTGTTCATTGTATGGCGTGTAAAACAAGTTGCTAAGCTGAGGAGAACAAAAAGTAATTATGTGGGCACACTTTGGTGCATGGAGGTCATCAGGTTCATGGGATAATGTTGATGAAAATGATTTATTAAATGTTTCTATAATTTGTGGTTTAAAATATGAGGATAGCTGTCAGAATTGTGGAATTATTTAAAAAGTGTTGTCGCACAAATTTTGGTGCAAGGAGGTCGGATTAATTTCTTAGTAAAAGAGATGTGATAATTTGAGAATTGCAGCGTTTAGAAAATTATAAGAAGGATCTTAGTGACATGATTGGTTTGTGTATGGGTTGATATGGAAATTCGGGTTTTATATTTTAGGATTAAAATGTTCTGTAATTTGGGTAATATTTAACAGGGAAAGCTATTCAACGGAAGTAATAATTGTTGCTGTGAGTTTCGTTTTTAATTCCATTAGTCAGCAATGTGGAAACTAGTGTTGCAAAAACCAAAATTACAATAGTGTGGACATGTTTTCATGTGGGAACATGGACAGACTGATGGTAAAAGCAAGAATGATTATTTTGTACGTTGCTAATGTTTTATTGCATTGCATTGAAGAGTGTGTATCAATTCCACTGGGGGAAGGCATTCAAAGCTGAAACCTTGGGGATTCGGTTGGGTTTCTATATATTGGCAAATATATTGTAGTCAAATTTCGACGGGTGTTTTCATTCTGTTCAAGGGAATCGGCTGCAGAGTCGCACACATTCCACCAAGGTACGATGCTGGCAGATAGTTGGTGACAGTGCTGCAAATGGTGGAACCAGATCGTCGGAATGATGAGGCGCAAGGGCGCATTAAATTTAAAGTTATTTGCCATGTGACAATTTAATTCTGCGATGAAATTAGTGTGCTTCGCACCATAGGCACATACACCTCTCTGGGTATTTAATTAATACGCCAAAAAATTTATAATTTGTGTTACTATAGATTTAAATCTTATGTATGATGTGCAAATGATGGGCTGGTTTATATGCCACTACAGTTTTATACACTTTGTTCTGGCACAGCAGTTGGTAATAATTTGAATGTTTTTATTAATTTAAGAGTAAATGGTCAAACATTTTGGTGCTACTTGACATGATAATTTGGAAGGCAAATGTATCATATGAAGTGGAGATATGTGACATTACAGATAAAGGGGGAAGCTAATTGTTTCCATGTGAAAAGCAAGTTTTGCCAAGCTGTTGGGTTCCCCAGCCGGCCGGCTAACTGATTGGACCTAGTGAATGGAATACAGGTCATTAGGAAAACCCTAATCTGCTTGGAAACAGGAAACGGCGGACTTGGATAAGTGAGGGGGGCTATCCCAGATTGCAACTGAAATACAATAGTCACACACATTATTCTAAAAATCCATATAAAGCAAAGCGCATGATCATACAGCAAATATAATTATATGAATGGACTCAGGAGAATCAAACACTGTAATTACAATTTCAAGATCTCTTACAGATAAACAGTTGGTAAATTTCAGTACTATAATAATAGTATTATAACACTGATATTTACAATAATTTATATGTAGTGTCTATCAGTAACAGTTTAAGAAGCAAATGGGCAGCATTGCACCACGCCACCTATCTTACAAGATGCACTATGTATTTCTGTATTCTTTCAATATACTATGTTTTACTCTCTAAAACACAAAACATGAACCCAGCAAAGCGCATTACATTTATATGTGTATTTTATTACATTTAATATTATTCTTAGTAACGTTCATTTTATGTTGTAGATTGCCTAAAATATTTCATGTCTGAATGAAAATAGCAGATATGCAGCAGATAAATTTATACATAAACAATTATATGTATTGAAAATTTTAGAAGGAACCTTTCCTACTGGGATAAACAAATATAAAAAATAGAAAACGAATGACTTACCTAAAGGATCGGCTCGTCGATAGACACAAATAAAATCACACACAAACACACATACAAGCTTTCGCAACCCAGTTGCTTCTTCAGGCAGAAGGGAAGGAGAGGGAAAAGGAAATGATGAGGGTTTTAAGGAAGGGGGTAAGGAGCCATTCCAATCCTGGGAGAGGAAAGACTTACCTTGGGGGAAGAAAAGGAAGGTGAACAAATACACACACACCCATACATTCACACAGACGCAAACACACCTAGGTACACGACTATAGAGACCAAAGAAGTTAATAAGTTAGACAGAGATGCCACTAGAGGCAGAGGCTCTGTCCAGAGAACCGAGGCAAAGATATTAAGATGTTAAAGATGGCGGGCGGGAATTCAAATTTAGCGGAGGTTAAGACCAGGTGGGCAACGGGAAGAGAGAATATGCTGAAGGGTTAGTTCCCATCTCCGGAGTTCTGAAAGATTGGTGTCAGTAGGAAGTATCCAGATAACCCGGACGGTGTAACACTGCGCCAGGATGTGCTGGCAGTGCACCAAGGCATGTTTAGCCACACATTGGAACAGCATGCCACCCTCCACCTCAAAAAACTATCCAAACTCCTGGTCACCCACCTCCGGAAAGGCAATACACTCTCCTTCAACAACCTCTCCAACAAAACTCAAGCTCCTCTTATTGCACAGAAACCCAGTCTCTCCCATCTACTCAATCTCCCAGTTCCATCTCCACTCCCCCCTAAACCTCACAATCCTAATCCACACAATCCTGAACCACAACATCCCAATTTAGTAGTCAACCTCTCCTCTAAACCTCTCTCCCAATCTGAAACCTCTGTCCTATCCAAAGGCCTCACCTTTAGTCCCTCTCCCAAATTCAACCAAACAGCCCTTGTCAAAGACCTATTATCCTATACTCGTAGCCTTGGCTGGAGATATCACTTTGCCACGAAGAAAAATAATCCTACTCCTGATGGCCAGTTCCCCAAGACATCATTCAAATTGAACCCTGCCTGGAACATTTCCGTCCTCCATCACAGCGAGACCCACCCTCTCTTCCTCAAAATCACCTCCTTCAAACCTTCCAGGAATTCCTTACTTCCAACCTTGCCTCTCAGTCCTTCCTAAAAAAACCTTAATCCTACTCCCAACATTACCGCAGCTGAATCCAGAGCTATCCGTGATCTGAAGGCTGACCATTCCATCGTCATTCTCCCCGCTGACAAGGGATCCACAACCATGGTACTTGATCGGCGAGAGTATGTGGATGAGGGACTGCGTCAGCTTTCAAACAACACTACCTACAAAGTCTGTCAAGACGACCCCATTCCTGATGTCCAGGCAGAGCTTCAGGGAATTCTCAGATCCTTAGGCCCCCTACAAAACCTTTCATTTGAGTCCATCAAACTCATGACTCCACTGACACTCCGCACTCCTACCTTCTACCTACTCCCTAAGATTCACAAACCTAATCATCCAGGCTGGCCGATTGTGGCCGGTTACCAAGCCCCCACAGAACGAATCTCTGCCTACATTTACCAAGCCCCCACAGAACGAATCTCTGCCTACATAGACCAACACCTTCAACCCATCATGTGCAGTCTCCCATTCTTCATCAAAGACACCAACCACTTCCTCGATCGCCTGAAATACTTACCCAGCCTGTTACCTCCTGAAACCATCCTTGTAACCATTGATGCCACTTCCTTATACACAAATATCCCACATGCCCAGGGCCTCGCTGCGATGGAGTATTTCCTTTCACGCCGGCCACCCACTTCCCTACCTAAAACCTCTTTCCTTAATACCCTAGCCAGCGTCATCCTAACCCACAACTTCTTCACCTTTGAGGACCAGACATACCAACAACTAAAGGGAACAACCATGGGAACCAGGATGGCCCCCTCGTACGCAAACTTATTTATGGGACGCTTAGAGGAAGCCTTCCTGGATACCCAAGCCTGTCAACCCAAAGTTTGGTATAGATTGATTGATGACATCTTCATGGTCTGGACTAACAGTGAAGAAGAACTCCAGAATTTCGTCTCCAACCTCAACTCCTTTGATCCCATCAAATTCACCTGGTCCTATTCCAAATCCCATGCCATGTTCCTCGATGTCAACCTCCATCCGTCCAACGGCCAACTTCACACATCCGTCAACATCAAACCAACCAACAAACGACAGTACCCCATTATGACAGCTGCCATCCATTCCACATCAGACGTTCCCTTCCCTACAGCTTAGGTCTTTGTGGCAAAAGAGTCTGCTCCAGTCCCGAATCCCTGAACCAGTACACCAATAACCTAATAAGAGCTTTCACATCCCGCAGCTATCCTCCTGATCTGGTTCAGAAGCAAATAACCAGAGCCACCTCCTCATCCCCCCATATCCAGAACCTTCCACCAAAGAACCCCAGAAGTGCCCCTTTTGTCACCGGATAATTTCCGGGACTGGAGCGGACTTTGAATGTGGCAGGGATACGACGTCCTTAAATCCTGCCCCGAAATGAGATCCATCCTTAATGAGATCCTTCCCACTCCACCAAGAGTGTCTTACCGCCGCCCATCTAACCTTCGTAACCTCCTAGTCCATCCCTATGAAATCCCCAAACCACCTTCCCTACCCTCTGGCTCCTACCCATGCAACCGCCCCATTGTAAAACCTGCCCTATGCACCCTTCCTCCAGCACTTCCTCCAGTCCAGTAACCCCGAAGGTGTACATGATCAAGGGCAGAGCAACTTGCGATAGCACCCATGTGATTTACCAACTGGCATGCCTGCACTGTGAAGCGTTCTATGTGGGAATGATCAGCACTAAACTGTCCATTCGCATGAATGGTCACAGGCAGACAGTGTTTGTTGGTAATGAGGATCACCCTGTGGCTAAACATGCCTCGGTGTATAGCCAGCATCTTGGCGCAGTGTTACACCATCTGTGTTATCTGGATACTTCCTACTGACACCAACCTTTCAGAACTCCTGAGATGGGAACTAGCCTTTCAGCATATTCTCTCTTCATGTTGCCCACCTGGTCGTAACCTCCGCTAAATCTGAATTCCCACCCGCCATATTTATAGTATGCCTGCCTAGGTGTGTTTGCGTCTGTGTGAATGTATGGGTGTGTGTGTGTGTGTGTGTGTGTGTGTGTGTGTATTTGTTCACCTTCCTTTTCTTCCCCCAAGGTAAGTCTTTCCTCTTCCGGGATTGGAATGGCTCCTTACCCCCTTCCTTAAAACCCACATCATTTCCTTTTCCCTCTCCTTCCCTTCTGCCTGAAGAAGCAACTGGGTTCCGAAAGCTTGTATGTATGTTGGTGTGTGATTTTATTTGTGTGTATCGACGAGCCGGTCCTTTAGGTAAGTCATCCGTTTTCTATTTTTTATATTCAATTATATGTATTTTTGGACAAGAACTGAATATATGATAAATTAAATATTAATTATGTAACTATATTTCGACAGTGGCAGTGTATTTATACAATGAGACGCCACGCTTAATTGCTACCTGAGCAAAGAGCTTAAGTCTCAATCGATTTTAGTATTGTCAAATATAAATTTGTTTATTAAATGTAAACAACTTTTGTATGGAGGTGGTCAAAGCATTTAATTCTGTGATATTCAAATGTATAATATTTTGAAAGGGAATTTGTATTTTAAAGATGACGCATTAGGAGGAGCGGGTAGAACACACCTAGGAGGGGAGTCATAATTTGGACCCGGTGGTGAGAGGTTGTCACTGGGCGGTATGATGCTGTGTCACGAACTTGTCATTTGAAAAGATAGGCTTTGACTGCAGAACGTAGTGGCCTGTTGAAAAGTGGTAAGCTATGGATGGTAGTACAGCTGTGGAACTATGATAATTCAGCAATGGTGTACTCTTGTAATGACAAACTGTGTTTTATAACAATTTTAACTGCAATATTTGATGGACTTCATTAATTTACAAGAGATAATTTGGAACTTTTACACTCGAGTGCATGTGATACTTATTGTGCCTCTCATGAACATTAGTTGGGGAAATATTCAGCTATTTGCCAATTTATAAAGTAGGACCACCTCCGCATTTTCATGTCCAAAAAGAGTAATAAACCCCATTTATAAAAATTACTTCATGAATGACACTCTTCTAAACATTATCTTCAAATCCATTTTGATGGTTATTCAGAGCTTTAATTTATGTTTATTTAAATATATTTTTCATGTAACCATCTGCAGACTGATAGACTGGCTAAACTACAGATTAATTATTGATCTTATTTAAACAGTTTGGGTAGCTGTTTAGGGCATCGAGGCTGACATACATAAATCACCCCCTATGAACAGAGACAATGAGCCAGAAACATTTCACCACCCTGAGTTATGTATTGTCCAATTCTTATTGGTGAGTACCGATAGGAAGGTCACAACACAGTGCTAACTATGTCACAGTCTTGCAGCTGACTGGCTAGCTACTGCTACAGCATAATAGCTGTGCCGAAACAGAAGACCAATCAGCAATACCATGGCAACCAACTCTGTCTTGTAACGCAGGAAAGTTTCAGGGTGTTCAATTGCAGTGGTCATTAGCGCCTGATTATGACCCTAGATTGACTTAAAACAAGGTTATAAAGGTGCTGATAAGGAGAATTTCAGAATATCACTAAAACGAGGAATAAAAAATTGCGTTAGAAGGAATTAAATATCCTTGGACAAAGTAGGAATATGTGTAAAATGCAAGACTCTAGCAGCTGCCCGTGCGTCATCAGCTAAAAAACGTCCTCCAAAAAGGACGGCAGATTTACTGCAACACTGACATTATTAAAATTGGGGCAGAAAATTAAAACATGGCGCACCGTCATCGGGTGACCGCAGGAATATACTGGTAGGGGTCGCCTGTTAAGTGTCTGTGGCTGAACCGGCAATGACCGATTCTCAGCCAGGCCAAGATTACCTCCTCCTGCCGGGAGGGGTGAAAGGTTGTCTTCCAAGCTGTTGGGATCGGTTTTATGATTCTAAGCTTATTGTCCTGAAGGGAGGAGCACAGCTGATGCCATGATGCAACAATACGACTGCAAATAGCCCCTTGAATGTCATTTGACGGGACACAAACGGTAGCTGTCCGAGGTAGGAGAGTGGCAGCCCTGGCCACAGCATCAGCAGCCTCGTTCCCCGGCACACCTACGTGGCCAGGTACCCACAGGAAGCACAAGCAAAAGCCGCCTTCAGCTACCAATTGAAGGGAGCGTTGGAGTCGGAGTACAACAGGATGGACCGGATACGGGTCTCTAAGACTCTGAATGACACTGAGTGAATCTGAGCAGATGACATAAGATGGGTGGTGGTGCCATCGAACATATTGGACTGCCAGATAGGGAGCAAAAAGCTCAGCTGTGAAATTTAAGCATTGGTCAATGAGCTTGTATTGAAAGCTGTCAAACCCGACAACAAAGGCGGATCTGACACAATCAGTGTTCTTAGAGCCATCTGTATAGATGAAGATGTTATCAGCAAGCTGAGAATGAAGTTTGGCAAACCTTGAGCGATACACCGAATCTGGGGTACTCTCCTTTGGAAGCGAGCTGAGTTTGAGTTGGACACAAACCTGTACCTGAAACCATGGTGGTGTTGGGCTCACATCCATTTGATTGGTGTCAGGGAGGGTGAAATCGAGTTGCTGAAGAAGGCGATGAAAACGAACTCCAGAAGGCAACAGTGCAGATGCAGACACCCCATATTGGGGATCAAAGGAGTCATTGAAAAATTATGGGTAGGATGGGTGTTTGGGCATTGACAGCAGCCGGCATGCATAACGACAGAGTAATATATCACATTGATAGTGCAATGGTAATTCTGCAGCTTCCGCATAGTGCCTTTCAATAGAGCTAGTGCAGAAGGCTCCAATCGATAGGCGTAACCCTCGATGGTGAATTAAGACGGCGAAAGATTGGCGGCCATGCAGATGCGTAAACAATGATTCTGTAATCCAGCTTCAGTTGGACTATAGACCAATAAAAGTGAAGAAGGACAGTTCTATCAGCTCCCCATGACGTACCGCTAAGAAAACACATGACATTAAGGGAATGTGTACAACGGCCAGCCAGAGAAGACATGTTTGAAGACCAACAAAGTTTCCTATTCAACGTGAGTCCTAACAATTTCGTTGTCTCACCATATGGGAGAGCGACGGGGCTTAATGTAGAGATGGTGGAAGGAACAAAGTGTATCACCAGTAGTTAATGCACACTGTTTTCTCATTGCAGAAACAGAAGTCCTTTGTGATGCTTCAAGAATAAAGATGGTCAAGACAACGCTGGAGACAGCGTTCCAATAGACACATTCTTTCAGCACTGCAGTAGATTGTGAAATCGTCCACAAACAGGGAACCAGAAACGTGTGGGCAGTCCATAACTGGGTTAATTAGCATGGCAAAGAGTACTAAACTAGAAACGGAGCCCTGTGGCACCCCACTCTCCAGGCAAAAAGGGTCAGTCCATTAAAAATGCACGGACAAAAAGGGGGAGATGGCCCCGAAAGCCCCAGGTATGCATGGTGCGGAGAATTCCTGCCCTCCAACAGGTGTTGTAGGCCTTCAAATCAAAGAACACAGCCACCATCTGACACTTTCACAAAATGTTATTCATAACGAAGATCGACAAGGTGGGCAATTGCAGAGCGATGCCAAGAAAAACCACATTGGACATTGGTAAGGAGGCATCAGGATTCAAGGAGCTGAACCAAACGAACATTAACCGTGCGTTCCATCACCTTACAGACACGGCTGGTAAGAGAAATGGGGCGATAAGTGGAAGGAAGAAGTTTGTCCTTCCCTGGTTTGGGGATGGGAACAACAATGGCTTCACGCCAACTTGTGGGTACTTGACCTTCAGTCCATACACAATTATAGGTGCGGAGAAGGAAACATTTACACGCAGGAGAAAGGTTCTGCAACATCTCAATATGAATGTTATGGGGCCCCGAAGCAGAGGAGTGGGACATGGAGAGAGCACTGTCTAGTTCCTGCATAGTGAAGGTGTCATTGTAACTTTAATGATTTAAAGATTGGAAATAATGTGCCCGTGCCTTCTCTGCCTGTTTGCGGGGGAGGAAGGCAGGGTGGTAATGAGCAGAGCTCAGAATCTCCGCAAAAGAGTAGCCTAAGGCATTGGATACGTCAACGGGGTCCACAAGGACTGCGTTCGCTACTGTCAGGCCTGAAATTGGGGAGTGGACCTTAGTGCCAGATAAACGGCACAGGCTAGCCCAAACAACCGGGGACGACATGAATTTGTTAATAGAACTAGTGAAGGCATTCTAACAGGCTTTTTTGCTTTCTTTTATAACACGACGACATTGGGCCTGCGTTGGTTTGTAATGGATGCAATTCTCCATCGTTGGGTGGCGTTGAACAGTTCAACTGGGCTCTAATAGCGTCCCTGCATTCTGCAGTCCACCAAGGGACTGGGACGCGGCGTGGAGAAGATGAAGTACGAGGTATGGAATGTTCGGAAGCAGTGAGAATAACCTCTGTGATATACTAGACCTGACTGTCGCAGCTGGGGAAATGCTGGTCGTGGAAAACCACCATCGAAGAATACAGCCCCCAGTCGGCTTTGGAGATGTTCCAGATGGTGGAACTCTGAGATGGGGTATGATGCAAGAGGTCGATTACACAAAGGAAATGGTCGCTCGAGTATGTATCAGAAAGTGCGTACCACTCAATATGGGCTAGCTGAGGAATGCATATCACGAGGTCCAAGTGGGAATAGGTGTGAATTGTGTCGGAAAGGAATGTTGGTGAACCGGTGTTTAGGCAGACAAGATCGAGATGGTTCAAAAGGACCGCTAGAAGGGAGCCTCTTTGGCACGATGCTGGAGAACCCCATAAGGGTGGTGTGTGTTGAAGTCGCCAAATAAAACAAAAGGTGGAGAAAGCTGGGCAACAAGTTGCATATCTGTCCTAGTAAAGGTAGACGATGACGGGGTATAGATATTGCAGAGAGAGAAGGAAAGGGTAGGGAGAGTGATGCGGATGGCAACTGCCTGTATGTGAGTGTTCAGAGAGATGGGATGGAAATAGATGTCGTCCTGAATGAGCAACATAAACCCTCCATGGGCTGGAATACCATCAAAAGGAGGTAGGTCATAACGCACAGAGGTATTGTGGGAGGGCTATACGATCCCGTGGGCGTAACTTGGTTTCTTGGAGGCTAACTATGAGCGAACAGTGCAACGAAGGAGTAATTTAATTCCTCGTGATTGGAGCAAATGCCTCAAATATTCCACTGAAGAAGTACCATGATTAGGATAAGGGAAGAAAAGAGAAGAACGAGGCAAAAGGGGGGCCACCTCGATGGCCTCTGAGGGCCTGACTTCGAGTGAGCACTGCTATCGCAATCCATTGGTGGAAAATCAGTACGACTGGAATTTCTGCCGCCTTCCCGAGTTGATTGCTAGGGTCAGCATCCTCCATCAGTAAAAAACGCAGTTGCCCGGCTAACAGTAGTGCGTCCCGTCGAGAAAGAGAAAGATCGAGGCCGGCTACTGTTGGGCGGCGTGATGGATGAGTTACCTCATCGGGGAAGCAGAGGAGCTCTCTTTTTGTTAGCTCTTTTGGAAGAGTGACGGTGAGAAGAGGTAGTTGACGGCTGAGAAGCCTAAGTACATCGAAAAACGAACCTGTCTGCGAAAATTTTCTAAGTCCGGGTATCTTGTTTAGGTATCAGCGGTTTATGAGAGGCTGATGAAGACTGAACTTTAGAAGGAGCAGGAGACAGTGGGGACGTGGAATGGGCAATCTTTGGGCTGGCCGATCGCACATATGTGTCAGCGAAAGTGAAATCACAGGTTTGTGTACCTGCATCTTTAGTGGGTCAGGTGGAGGAGAGGACCTTACTGGATGTGCCTGCTGGAAGGACAGTGGGCTTCCGACTCACTAATAACTTTCGAGCATCAGATGTTGAGACCTTCTCCGTGACCCGATATTGCTGAATGACCTTCTCGTCTTTATAAACAGGACAGTTCCTAGTGGAACCAGCATGGTAACCCATGCAATTAATGCAGTGAGGGGACGGAGGTGGGCAGTCGCCCTCATGGGCGTCCCTACTACAAGTGACACATATTGCTGTATTGCAGCAAGTTTGATGGGTATGGTAGAATCTATGGCATTGGAAACAGCACTTAGGATTTGGTACATAAGGGCGAACGGAGATCACTTCATATCCTACTTGGACCTTGGACTGGAGTTCAACTCTGTCAAACACAGTATGAGTTAGTGTTAGCGGGTTATCAACCTTTTTCAACACTATGCACGGCTGTTACACCCTGATAAGACATGTAGTTTTGGATCTCTTCGTCTGATAATCTGTCAAGGGATATTGTGAGAACTACCCCCCGTGATGAGTTGAGGGTGTGATGTGCTTCTACTTGGACAGGAAACGTGTGTAGTAGCGAAGTCCTTATCAGTTTTGCACCTGGAAAGCACTGTCCGCTTTCCGCTTCCAACAACAATGTTCCCTTGCACTGCGAGGAACAGGTCTTAAGAGGGCCAGCAATCGCATAAATACCCTTCTGAATTAAGAAAGGATTAACAGAAGAGAAATCTTGGCCATCAGTTCGAGAAACAACCACAAATTAGGGAAGATTAGGCAACGTTTTCTTGTACTGAGGTGAGTCTGACTGTCTTTTTTGGGTCGAAGTCAGAGTAGAAGAGAAGGAAGTAATTGCGGAAATGTCCCCCATGATTACGGCATCTCCGATGGCACGTTCCTTCCTAGTGGGGGCCCACACCGAGGGCTTACCCGCCTTAGGTGATTGTTCTCGCCTCCAGAGAATGGACGGAGGGACCAATTGGCCTGTTCAGAAGGTACCAGCTCGGGTAATCATCCCTCCCAGGGCCTGGCCTTTACCAGGGGGTACGTACATGCCCTACTTGTCTACCTGGGGAGGGAATTACACAGTACCCCGTCACCTGATGCATATGAGAATGCATGGGTCGGAATTCAGACACGCACAGCGAGAAAAGAAGAATAGAGGAAGTGAAGAGAAAGAAGAGTGTGTCTCAAATGCTCAAGCGGATTCTAAATGAGGAAGAGGGGAAGGCTAGAAGAGTACAGCAATGAGTGAGAGACAGAAGCAAAGGTTAAGAAAGGAAGAAAACAAGGAAAGAGAAAAACTATGACAGGAAACCGCCTTAACTGGCAATGGATGCCCGTCTCCGAGCTAAGGCAAGAAACGGGAGGGAAAATGAATCAACCTGGAACGGGATGGAAGGCTACTTCGGCTCAGGGCCCCGTACGAGCCACACACATACCCACAAAAGAGCTATAGACTCTTCGTGCTCGAATTGTGGACAGCTGTGATACAATACGCCATTCTCCATGCCCGCATCAGCGGATCAGGGATTCCATGCGATGGAGGGTGGATGCATGTATCCTCGCTAACGAAGGACATTTTGAACATTTCCTGTAACAAAGTGTTTGAAGTCACGCTGGTACATTCTGTTGCTGTGTGTTTCCATTCCATGATTAATGTGATTTGAAGAGAAGTAATAAAATGAGCTCAAACATGGAAATTAAGCATGTCCTGACACATGTCCACATAACATATTTTCTTTCTTTGTGTGTGAGCCATGTTTCCTGAAACTTTGGCCGTACCTTTTTGTAACACCCTGTATATAATATTGAACAATTATGAGAGTTCCTGTTTCAAGTAGTTTCACCTAGAGCAATAAAAATTTGTACTACTCAATAACCTTAATAGTAAATATTGAAAACTTACCTTGGAATTTTCGATGTACATCTTGTTGAGGCTACCACCTGAAATATTTTAAGAAATAATCACTGTTTTATAAGTGATGAAGCAACAAACTTCTGTAACCTTATACTAACATTCAATTGTTCCCAAATATGCTGCTTTGTAATGCTAATAAATTGTAATAATGAAGACATAATGAAGCTGTTACAATGTAATAATTTTTAATAAGTCAGAATTCCTTCTATTTTTAAAACTAGATATTTTGTGTTTTTATTTATTTATTTAGTTATTTTTATATAAAATTGTATATCACTGCAAGGTGGATCTTTGTATTTTACGGAGATCAAAACAATGAAAAGACTAGTTAAACTTAATTTCTCAATTGACATACAAAATTAATTACCAGGGTCGAGTGTAAAGAAAAAACAGTATGTACAGAATACAGATTGATCAAATGGAAGTATTTTATCAGGGTCTTCAGTCCAAAGACTGGTTTAGTGCAGCTCTCCACACTACCCAGCACTTACCTTTTCATATCTGAATATATCTTTGAACAAGCTCACAGTATTCATCTGAGACCTCTGTAATGTTTACTCACAAAACTTCTCTCTGATGCTAAACTGTAAATTCCTTGATGTGTCAGACTGCGTCCCACCAATCGATAAATTCTTTCAGTGGAGATATGCATGACACTTCTCTTTCCCTGCAAATTCTATTCAGTACCTTCTCATCCGTTACATGGTCTACCAATGTAATCTTCAGTTCTCTCCTGTAGTTTAAAATTTCGTTGTCTGAACTCTTAAACGTCCACATTTCATTCCCATACCAGGCTACTAAGAGACAAATGCTTTCAGAAAGCATTTCCTAATACATTATTACTCAATGTCAACACTATGTCAAAATTGTTTTCTTCCCATTGGGATTCTGCATTTCACATCTTCTCTACTCCGGCCATCATAAATCACTTTGCTACATGAATAACTTAACTAATCTACTTCCTTTATCATATCGTTTTGTATTTCCCTCAGGATTACCTGACTTTCTTGGTCTACATTCCATTACTGTTGTTTGCTCTGGTTTTTTCATTCGATACCCTCCTTTCAATGCACTGTCAATTCCATTCAATTGCTTTTCTCAGTCAATTACTGTTGGTTGGCTGAATTTTGGAAAGACTTCAGGCCCTTTTCCCATTCATGGAGTGTACATACCAGTCTCTAAAAACTAAGTAAAATAATGTGTTACAGTACATTTGAGGAGTGATGCAGACTGCACTACTTCTGGTGTGCACAGTGCCAGTGCCAAATGAGTCACTGTGCCAAAGCAACAGTGACATGGCACTGTCAGTGCCACGATGCCTGCTTATTCACTGCACTTATAAAAATCTTTATGCTTCACGTCAGGATAAAAATGAACCATATATAGATATAATAAATTATTGTAATATATACGTGCTAAATAATTCTCAAATAAGTTCTCACATTCAAGAATGTATTGTTCACACTATTCGCTGACAGTTTGTTCGTCAAAATTTGACAAGGTTTTGAAAACATATTTAGAAGGGGCGGATGTTCCTACAATGCAAAACAACCCATGTTTGAGGTTTTAAGTCTCTGCAGCTCATGTGCCTTAGAGCTGGCCATTCCACTCCTGTCAGCCGCAGTGAGGGTGAGTGGAACATTTGACATGTGAGGCGGCTGCCGTGCTAGTCGGCTACACTCTCTTTATAGGTGTTGCCCTTTAAGTTCAATATTCACATCAGGGACTTTCTATTCCTGAGAACATTTCACAGATTTATTTTCATAGCAGTGCCAATGATTTCCTTAGATCACTACATTCAAGCATAGCAAGTGAGTAATGTGTCAAAAATAAAAGCAGCAATTTAAGTGGAAGACAGAAAAAGATTTAAAACAAAACGTCAGAAGGTATTAGCTCGATGATTACAGGAATAAAAATGGATGACCGTAGGTTTATCTGGTGAAGAAACTGATGACCAGAAGTTTATTTGGCGAAGTTTGGAGCACTATTCCGTGTCCGAGATACAGATAACAGGGATGTGTTTCAGAAAGGTTGGTGCTGGGTGAGAGCATCCAGATGGCCCAGGTTGTGAAGAAGCCATCTAAATCAAGCATATGCTCCAATGCATTTTGTGCCACAGGGTGGTTTACCTTCTTTTCACCACAGTTTGGCACTAGCCAGTCATCCTAAAGTATATGTGGTTAGTGGTCATGCCAATATAAAAAGCTACACAGTGATGCTGCATAGTTGGTAAATTACATGAAAGCTTTCATACGTGGCCAGGACCCTGATTGGGTAGGATAATCCTGTGACAGGAGTGCAACAGCAATACAGTGGACTGGACAGGTCTTTCACTGTGGTCTTCCAAAGAGATATGGCAGGGGGCTGAGGTTCATGGTGCCATATGGATAGACTAGGATGTTATAGAGGTTGGGAGAGTGACGGAACACCACTTTAGGAAGGGGTGGGGAAGGATCTTGGGCAGTATGTCTCATTTCTGCGCATGAGAACAAAAAATGAAAAGCTTGGCAAATGATGCAGTTTAGTTGTTCCAGTCCACAGTAATACAGGGTGACAAGAGCCCTTTTGTGGCTCAAAACTAGTGATACAGGATTTGAGATGTATGGGGATATGGCATGAGAGTCCTTCTTGCGAACTAAGTCTGCAGGATAGACTTTGTGAACATCAGGCATATTGCGAAATGGAATACTTGTAACTGCAGGTACACTGTCCATGTGTGGCTAGGCTGTAAGGAAGGGAGTTTTTGATATGGTTGGGAAGGCAACTGCCGAAATGTAGGTACTGTTGGTGGTTGGAAGGTTTAGTGTGGACAGAGGTGTGGATGGAACACAGTTAATTGAGGAGGACCAGGTGAAGCAAACTGAGGACAAGGAGTTGGGGTTAAGAATGAATGAGGACAAGGGGTTCTGACCCTGAAACGAGATCATGACAATATTGTCAAAAACCAGAGATTTTGTGAGGATAATAAGGTTTCCTCCAGACAATCCATGAACAGGTTGGCATAGGACAGTGTCAAGCAGATGCCCATGGCTATGCCACGAATTTGATTGTAAACTTTCCCTCAAAGAAAAAGTAGTTGGTTGTTAGGATAAAGAAAGAAATAACAAATCACAGTGTTATGTTCCCATCAATTCTGGAAGTACCTACAATGTTAGAAAAATGTAGCACATCTCATAACCAATATTTTTAATATCTTCAGAACCATGAAAGTTGAAGTTTACAATACATAAAAAGATAAAAATTAAAATTACCAAATTTTTAAAGCTTCATACAATTTCAACCCTCTCCCATGAACCACAGGCATTGTCGAGGTGGGGTGGCTTGCGTGCCTCAACGATACTGATAGCCGTACTGTAGGTGCAACCACAGCGGAAGAGTATCTGTGGAGAGGCCAGACAAACATGTGCTTCCTGAAGCGGTGCAGCAGCCTTTTCAGTAGTTACAGGGGCAACAGTCTGGATGATTGACTGCACTGGCCTTGTAACATCAGCTAATGTGGCTTTGGCACACAGTTACTGCCAATGGCTGAAAGCAAGGGGAAACTACAGCCATTACTTTTCTTGAGGACATGCAGCGCTACGGAATGAACATATGATGATGGCATCCTCTTTGGTAAAATATTCCTGAAATAAAATAGTCTCCCATTTGGATCTCCAGGCAGGGGCTACTCAGGAGAATGTTGTCATTAATACTGGCATTCTACGGATTGGAGCCAACCGGTTGGTTGCTATATAAAATTGTTTAAAAAAAATCCTTAAAATATTGATTGTGAAGTGTAGACAACATTTGCTAAACTGACACATTCCTCATCATTATGAAATGTCGTATATATGATCTATGGAACAAGTATTAATCTAATCTAATCTGACAGAGCACTGAAATACGTAAGTCGAAACACGGCCCCTGGCGTAGATGACATTCCCTCAGAGCTACTGAAGTCTTTGGGAGAACCAGCCACGACAAAACTGTTTCACATGGTGTGTAAGATTTATGAGACAGGCGAAGTACCCTCAGACTTTAAGAAAAATGTTATAATCCCCATTCCAAAGAAAGCAGGCACAGACAGGTGTGAAAACTACAGAACCATCAGTTTAATAAGTCATGGTTGCAAAATATTAACACGAATTATTTACAGAAGAATGGAAAAGCTGGTAGAAGCCGACCTCAGGGAAGATCAGTTTCGGTTCAGGAGAACTGTAGGAACATGGGAGGCAATACTCACTTTACGGCTTATCCTAGAAGATAGATTACGTAAAGGCAAACCTACATATCTAGCTTTTGTAGTTTTGGGAAAGGCTTTTGACAATGGTGATTGGAATAAACGTTTTCAAGTTCTGAAGCAAGCAGGAGTAAAATATAGGGAGCGCAAGGTTATTTACAACTTGTACAAAAACAAGATAGTGGTTGTCAGAGTTGAAGGGCATGGAAGGGATGATGTGGTGGGGATGCGAGTAAGACAGGGTTGTAGCCTTTCTCCAATGTTATTCAATTTGTACATTGAGAAAGCTATAAATAAAAGCAAGGAGAAATTTGGAGAAGGAATTAAAGTTCAGGGTGAAGAATTAAAAACAAGGCGTTTTGCCAATGACATAGTAATTCTGTAAGAGACAGAATTTTGAATTTAGTGTTAGAGGGAAGTGTGTGGGGTAAAAACTGCCGAGGAAGACCAAGAGATGGATATAGTAAGCAGATGCCGACAGATGTAGGTTGCCATTCTTTTGTGGAGTTGAAGAGGCTTGCTCAGGATAGGGTATTGTGGAGAGCTGCATCAAACCAGTCTCCAGACTGAAGACCACAACAACAACAACACAATTTCAACAAAGGTCTTTGATGATTGATAATTGTCTCAAGCTATCATCTTGAAAGCGACACACCTGTATCTATTATTGAAGGATTTATTACAATTTATTACCAAAATACAACCAGATCATCGAATCCCCCACATTACTCATTAATTTCAAGCAGCATGATATGCTCTTCTTCTCCTCATGTTCTGAATTTTGCCAGTAACTTTACATAAATATTATATACTGTGAGCGGTCAGGCTCATGAAAGCTGGCTTGTTTATTTACTTATTTCATACATTATGTGTAATGCTGATAAGTAGTCCAAAAGTGACTAAACATTTATAACTCTACTGAATATTATGAAAACATTAATGTGGTAGTGATCAAGTTAAGACAAAACAAATCATTCATGCTAAGAAATCTGCTACTTCAGGAGGGGATGGAGATCTGTCAAGGAGGGAGTGGCTGTGGTAGATAACTGACATGGTCAAATAAGATACTTCAGTGGTTGACGTGAAGAGCTTCTCGGAGCTAGAAGAACATTTTATGTCTCGTCTTGGAAGGAGGACTGCCAGGATAGCTGAAGTGGTTTGTTTGGAACAGTGTTGGAATATGTGCAGTAAACAGCTGCTTTGTTTGGGCCTAATTCTTACAAGAGGTAACGAGTGCTGTTTAATAACATTAATGTTTTTTAATACCATTATGTAATTTTAAGTGAACACTGTATGTGATTTTACAAGATTTTATATGTTATTCACTGAACTAAGATTTGAACTATTTTAAGCTGACAACTATTTAGCATTCTGTGATCATGAAATAGAGATTGTGTCTGATCGTCATTGACGATTACTTAGTAGGGTATTTTCCTACCATTCTCACAAAACCGTTAACGCATCTGTTCTGCTTATTTTGTAGGGCTTGTATCTATTTATTACTATTGTTTGAGTATGACCACTTCCCACTTCCTGTAGATCAAATCATCTGTCTGAATAAACATTATTCAACCAAGTTATGTGGCATTGCCTAATCACTTATGAACTTTAGACTAAAACCCATTATTAATTAATCATTTATGTATAGTCTATACTTCACTATTGTTTTGCAAATGATAGCCTATGCATAGAGTGTTTGACTGTAGGATCACAAGTACGAAGTACTATTTGCAACTAATGTGCTTGCTGGGCATGAAAGCAGACATGTATGGTTCAATCCTGAGACTATATTTAGCCATATTTATTGAACAGAGCCATATATAGCCCAGTTTTGTAAGTTGTGTTTGGCAATACTGCGGAGTTTGGTCAACACATACAGATTACCCGAAGTCACAAGAATTTGCGTTTTGTAATGTGTATATAGTCGAACTTTCAGTGATGTCTGCATCAGAAGCAGAACAACAACATCTAACCAGGTAATTAATCATTTGTGTATGCTAGGTCTACTTATTAATTGAGCACAGTGAAGCTGTTAGGCGGTAGAGTTTGATTTACTGGCTTACATAATTTATGCCATGGCATATGACCACCTACATTTAACACTTTAGGTCCTGAGCCATACCTCTACCAAACATCCTACTTCTTTTTAATGCATTTTAAACCACTGCAACACTTAAATAAAAAAAAAAAAATGTTCAAATGTTTGTAGAGTTTATGGGACTTAACTACGGGGTTATCAGTCCCTAAACTTACAAACTACTTACAAACTAGCTACAACTAAGGACGGCACAAATATCCATGCCCCAGGGGGGATTCGAACCCCCAACCGTAGTGGCCGTGCAGACCGTGACTAAAGTGCCTCAGTCCGCTCGGCCACCGTGGCCGGCGCAACTCTTAAATAGTTAATGAACAATACTTCACTCTTAATTAATATATTGATTCAAGAACATTTAAAATGTAATTTTTTTTTATTTTATTTTTATTTTTTTTTATATAGAAAGGAAAAACTGGTCAAAGATAAGTGCATATAATTTTCCAGAAGAAAACTACATATTTTAATACAAAAATTTTATTCGTCCTCTATACTGTTTATATTCTCTATAGTGACTTCTTTTGGTTTTATTCTAAGATGCATCTTTTGTCTTTGTATGATAAACTTTGTAGTGGTACAAGCCACTTTTCCACACTTCTTCAATACCTTGAGATACCGAAATATTTATCAATTTATTTAACGAATTAATTAGGCACGATAGGAACAGTAGCTGCCACCAGTATGTTTGTTTCAGATTCTGGAGGTGGTGGCAGCAGCAAGTGGCCTCAGATATTATGTCTACCCAGCCACAGAAATTTAGTATTCCATGGAAGAATTTGTCATGGTGGTTGGTATGCTAGTTGTTGATTTTGGTTGGATATTCCTTGTCTGTTATCTGTCATCAGGTAAAAGTGCAGTTTATGCAACAGCGGCTAGCCGTTGCGCTCGCTAGGTTGGCAACGGCAGAGCAGCCAATCAGAAGTCGTGATGCCGCGGCCAATAAGAAAGAGCATTACAATTGTACTATGAAAACAAATCGAAGCGGTGTATGCAAAAGTTTTTGATGATCTACAGGTTACAGTTGCTATCAGTATGGATATCACTTGATCACTGTTTCGAATATATCATAAAATAAATAAAACATGCTATACCTGCTCTATGGTTGACAGGTTCTTGTATGTACCCTTGCCCGGTCAGTAATAGTAATTGCGATCATTTCCAAGAATGCTTGCAATCGAGGTAGTTCGGACTGAAATGATATATATATCGAGCGTATAACTGTAAATTGAGTGTTTTTGAACCGGAGATTCGGGCGCTACGCGCTGTCACATACTAAAAAAGATCTTCTTGTTTAACCTATACCAAACTTAACTTTCACTTAAAATGATCAATGTTTCGTACTGCTCATAAAGCAAATAAAACGTGTTTGACTGCTGTGGTGTATTAATAATAGGTCACTTATGTATGTAATACGGCAATTATCAAAAAATCTCAATCACCACTGATATCCTCGAATAAACTTCGAAATAGATGCCAAATCTACTCGTCATGACACGCGCAATCTCATTGGCCGCGGCATCGCAACTTCTGAGTGGCTGCTCTGCCGTCGCCAGCCTAGCGAGTGCGACGGCTAGCCACTGCCGCATAAACTGCACTTTAATCCTGTCATCATAAGTGCATCAATTATCTATGTACTTATGGAGATAACAACTTCTTCAATAGTAATAAATATTAAGTTTAAAGTATAAATGATTTATTTAATCTATAAAGTGCATAGGCAAATGACAGATTATCTGGAAATCAGTTGGTGAATAATATTATTTGGAGGCACAGCTATTGCTGGACCTCATTATCTCAAGATTTTGACACATTGAAATAGGAAGGAAAATTTACAAGTTAAGAAGTCATCATTCATAAAGAAGAGCTGTCACTTTGGTTTTCACTGACTGGCGAATTGCCAAGCATATACAATATACAACTATTACACTGCCTATGTTGGAAGTCATTCAACTTAGGCTCAGGCAGCAGCCAGTAATAGTTCAACTCTGAAACATGGTAATTTCCACAATGCCACCTTGCATTCACTATTCAGGTAATGTGTCTGCACCACAGTTTTCTAGTAAGTGTTTTTGCCTCTAATAGAACACACTATTTCTTCCCTGTAGGTAATGGTTTCCAGCTTACAGTCTGGACAGTCCCGATATACTAGGTCGCTGTTCAATATCTCTGCTTTCTGCAAGATCTGCACATATAACTGTCATTAACTGTGATGTGGTGCTTTTTTTCAGTTACCTTGTTGTGGAATATATAGGAATTTACCATCACAATTAGTGTTATGTGGAATGGCAACTTTTCCACCACTTCACAGTTTGATGCTCAAATGCCCCTTATGAGAGTCCCTGGTCTGAAACTCAACACCCAACTTCTTCTTATTATACTCCACAATTTGTAGAGTTTATGGGACTTAACTACGGGGTTATCAGTCCCTAAACTTACAAACTACTTACAAACTAGCTACAACTAAGGACGGCACAAATATCCATGCCCCAGGGGGGATTCGAACCCCCAACCGTAGTGGCCGTGCAGACCGTGACTGAAGTGCCTCAGTCCGCTTGGCCACCGTGGCCGGCGCAACTCTTAAATAGTTAATGAACAATACTTCACTCTTAATTAATATATTGATTCAAGAAAATTTAAAATGTAATTTTTTTTATTTTTTTTTTTTATTTTTTTTTTATATAGAAAGGAAAAACTGGTCAAAGATAAGTGCATATAATTTTCCAGAAGAAAACTACATATTTTAATACAAAAATTTTATTCGTCCTCTATACTGTTTATATTCTCTATAGTGACTTCTTTTGGTTTTATTCTAAGATGCATCTTTTGTCTTTGTATGATAAACTTTGTAGTGGTACAAGCCACTTTTCCACACTTCTTCAATACCTTGAGATACCGAAATATTTATCAATTTATTTAACGAATTAATTAGGCACGATAGGAACAGTAGCTGCCACCAGTATGTTTGTTTCAGATTCTGGAGGTGGTGGCAGCAGCAAGTGGCCTCAGATATTATGTCTACCCAGCCACAGAAATTTAGTATTCCATGGAAGAATTTGTCATGGTGGTTGGTATGCTAGTTGTTGATTTTGGTTGGATATTCCTTGTCTGTTATCTGTCATCAGGTAAAAGTGCAGTTTATGCAACAGCGGCTAGCCGTTGCGCTCGCTAGGTTGGCAACGGCAGAGCAGCCAATCAGAAGTCGTGATGCCGCGGCCAATAAGAAAGAGCATTACAATTGTACTATGAAAACAAATCGAAGCGGTGTATGCAAAAGTTTTTGATGATCTACAGGTTACAGTTGCTATCAGTATGGATATCACTTGATCACTGTTTCGAATATATCATAAAATAAATAAAACATGCTATACCTGCTCTATGGTTGACAGGTTCTTGTATGTACCCTTGCCCGGTCAGTAATAGTAATTGCGATCATTTCCAAGAATGCTTGCAATCGAGGTAGTTCGGACTGAAATGATATATATATCGAGCGTATAACTGTAAATTGAGTGTTTTTGAACCGGAGATTCGGGCGCTACGTGCTGTCACATACTAAAAAAGATCTTCTTGTTTAACCTATACCAAACTTAACTTTCACTTAAAATGATCAATGTTTCGTACTGCTCATAAAGCAAATAAAACGTGTTTGACTGCTGTGGTGTATTAATAATAGGTCACTTATGTATGTAATACGGCAATTATCAAAAAATCTCAATCACCACTGATATCCTCGAATAAACTTCGAAATAGATGCCAAATCTACTCGTCATGACACGCGCAATCTCATTGGCCGCGGCATCGCAACTTCTGAGTGGCTGCTCTGCCGTCGCCAGCCTAGCGAGTGCGACGGCTAGCCACTGCCGCATAAACTGCACTTTAATCCTGTCATCATAAGTGCATCAATTATCTATGTACTTATGGAGATAACAACTTCTTCAATAGTAATAAATATTAAGTTTAAAGTATAAATGATTTATTTAATCTATAAAGTGCATAGGCAAATGACAGATTATCTGGAAATCAGTTGGTGAATAATATTATTTGGAGGCACAGCTATTGCTGGACCTCATTATCTCAAGATTTTGACACATTGAAATAGGAAGGAAAATTTACAAGTTAAGAAGTCATCATTCATAAAGAAGAGCTGTCACTTTGGTTTTCACTGACTGGCGAATTGCCAAGCATATACAATATACAACTATTACACTGCCTATGTTGGAAGTCATTCAACTTAGGCTCAGGCAGCAGCCAGTAATAGTTCAACTCTGAAACATGGTAATTTCCACAATGCCACCTTGCATTCACTATTCAGGTAATGTGTCTGCACCACAGTTTTCTAGTAAGTGTTTTTGCCTCTAATAGAACACACTATTTCTTCCCTGTAGGTAATGGTTTCCAGCTTACAGTCTGGACAGTCCCGATATACTAGGTCGCTGTTCAATATCTCTGCTTTCTGCAAGATCTGCACATATAACTGTCATTAACTGTGATGTGGTGCTTTTTTTCAGTTACCTTGTTGTGGAATATATAGGAATTTACCATCACAATTAGTGTTATGTGGAATGGCAACTTTTCCACCACTTCACAGTTTGATGCTCAAATGCCCCTTATGAGAGTCCCTGGTCTGAAACTCAACACCCAACTTCTTCTTATTATACTCCACAATTTGTAGAGTTTATGGGACTTAACTACGGGGTTATCAGTCCCTAAACTTACAAACTACTTACAAACTAGCTACAACTAAGGACGGCACAAATATCCATGCCCCAGGGGGGATTCGAACCCCCAACCGTAGTGGCCGTGCAGACCGTGACTGAAGTGCCTCAGTCCGCTTGGCCACCGTGGCCGGCGCAACTCTTAAATAGTTAATGAACAATACTTCACTCTTAATTAATATATTGATTCAAGAAAATTTAAAATGTAATTTTTTTTATTTTTTTTTTATTTTTTTTTTATATAGAAAGGAAAAACTGGTCAAAGATAAGTGCATATAATTTTCCAGAAGAAAACTACATATTTTAATACAAAAATTTTATTCGTCCTCTATACTGTTTATATTCCCTATAGTGACTTCTTTTGGTTTTATTCTAAGATGCATCTTTTGTCTTTGTATGATAAACTTTGTAGTGGTACAAGCCACTTTTCCACACTTCTTCAATACCTTGAGATACCGAAATATTTATCAATTTATTTAACGAATTAATTAGGCACGATAGGAACAGTAGCTGCCACCAGTATGTTTGTTTCAGATTCTGGAGGTGGTGGCAGCAGCAAGTGGCCTCAGATATTATGTCTACCCAGCCACAGAAATTTAGTATTCCATGGAAGAATTTGTCATGGTGGTTGGTATGCTAGTTGTTGATTTTGGTTGGATATTCCTTGTCTGTTATCTGTCATCAGGTAAAAGTGCAGTTTATGCAACAGCGGCTAGCCGTTGCGCTCGCTAGGTTGGCAACGGCAGAGCAGCCAATCAGAAGTCGTGATGCCGCGGCCAATAAGAAAGAGCATTACAATTGTACTATGAAAACAAATCGAAGCGGTGTATGCAAAAGTTTTTGATGATCTACAGGTTACAGTTGCTATCAGTATGGATATCACTTGATCACTGTTTCGAATATATCATAAAATAAATAAAACATGCTATACCTGCTCTATGGTTGACAGGTTCTTGTATGTACCCTTGCCCGGTCAGTAATAGTAATTGCGATCATTTCCAAGAATGCTTGCAATCGAGGTAGTTCGGACTGAAATGATATATATATCGAGCGTATAACTGTAAATTGAGTGTTTTTGAACCGGAGATTCGGGCGCTACGCGCTGTCACATACTAAAAAAGATCTTCTTGTTTAACCTATACCAAACTTAACTTTCACTTAAAATGATCAATGTTTCGTACTGCTCATAAAGCAAATAAAACGTGTTTGACTGCTGTGGTGTATTAATAATAGGTCACTTATGTATGTAATACGGCAATTATCAAAAAATCTCAATCACCACTGATATCCTCGAATAAACTTCGAAATAGATGCCAAATCTACTCGTCATGACACGCGCAATCTCATTGGCCGCGGCATCGCAACTTCTGAGTGGCTGCTCTGCCGTCGCCAGCCTAGCGAGTGCGACGGCTAGCCACTGCCGCATAAACTGCACTTTAATCCTGTCATCATAAGTGCATCAATTATCTATGTACTTATGGAGATAACAACTTCTTCAATAGTAATAAATATTAAGTTTAAAGTATAAATGATTTATTTAATCTATAAAGTGCATAGGCAAATGACAGATTATCTGGAAATCAGTTGGTGAATAATATTATTTGGAGGCACAGCTATTGCTGGACCTCATTATCTCAAGATTTTGACACATTGAAATAGGAAGGAAAATTTACAAGTTAAGAAGTCATCATTCATAAAGAAGAGCTGTCACTTTGGTTTTCACTGACTGGCGAATTGCCAAGCATATACAATATACAACTATTACACTGCCTATGTTGGAAGTCATTCAACTTAGGCTCAGGCAGCAGCCAGTAATAGTTCAACTCTGAAACATGGTAATTTCCACAATGCCACCTTGCATTCACTATTCAGGTAATGTGTCTGCACCACAGTTTTCTAGTAAGTGTTTTTGCCTCTAATAGAACACACTATTTCTTCCCTGTAGGTAATGGTTTCCAGCTTACAGTCTGGACAGTCCCGATATACTAGGTCGCTGTTCAATATCTCTGCTTTCTGCAAGATCTGCACATATAACTGTCATTAACTGTGATGTGGTGCTTTTTTTCAGTTACCTTGTTGTGGAATATATAGGAATTTACCATCACAATTAGTGTTATGTGGAATGGCAACTTTTCCACCACTTCACAGTTTGATGCTCAAATGCCCCTTATGAGAGTCCCTGGTCTGAAACTCAACACCCAACTTCTTCTTATTATACTCCACAATATAGGCTGACCGAATTCTCCCTTCCTCACTTGTCAGCAATGCGCTTTGTACTTCTCATGTGAAGATTTCTTTTTTCCTTCCAACAGGGTGCCAAGATGTTTCCTTTGTGCCTAAAAATTAATTCACCTCACTGAAGTTTTGGGTCTTTGATTGCTTGAGGTATTCTCTGTCACTCTTTCTTTGTAGTACCCACAAGGGCAGTTTTTTTAGCATCAGTTCTGAAGCAAGAGCTGTACTGGTGGGGAATCTGTCTGTAAACAAAGTGTAGCCTTCTCCCGACATATTTCCAAGCAGTGACTTTATGAGTGTCACTGTATCAGACCTCTCATCTGCATAAAGAGATAAATTGCAGATATAACCTGTGTCTGATTCTGAAAATACATGCCATGCCATGTACTGCATTATGTACCCATCTCCAAGAAATTTGCACACCCTTTCATCTATCTCTGCCTCACACACATATGAACTATAATTGCCAGAAATTTTCTGCAAGAGTAACTACTTTCCACTTTGACAGTGAACTAGAAGGTAACATGGGATTTATGTTTCATAATTTTCTTATGGTTTGTTGGGCATACAGATTTGTTTGCTGCTTAATTAGATTCACCATACTGTCTGTAAGTGAAGATGAAAAGAAGTCTAGAGGGGCACTATTCTAATCTAAACTGACAAGGTTGCACTTTCCAGATTGTTCAAAGAACAAATAGATATCTGACATGTAATCTGTAGTCGTCCAGCAAACTTTGGAATTGGTATGGTGTGATTTTCTCCACCTCATGCTTATCTTTTGTCTTCTGCAGACTTTGGGTGTAGTATCAGCAGGTTGCTTCTGAAGAACTTGGATGCCTACTTTCGTCATCTGAATCTAAAATAATTTCAATATGTAATTTATATAGGAAAGTTGTTTCAATAGTAACTGAATAAAATTATTATGTATATTTTGTTATTTGAATCTGTTATCTGTACACTCAAAAATTTGTTTTTCAATGAAGTCTACATCATCATCAGATTCATCCAACTCTCATCCACCAAATAATTCACACCAGATTCTACAACATTGAGAAGTAACTCATAAGCAATTTGTTCATCCATCAAGCCACATTTTGCCATGGCGACACAAAAAAGTAGTAGAACAGATAGAGGAAGAAATGAGAAGGGCGAGAACGTGCGCTCAGAAAATTACAGGCGTCAGCTTTTAGGGCACATCACGCACAGCCATATTTTTTATGGGTATCAGTTTTTAAGTGTTAATGTGAAAGCCATGGCCAAGTAATTCCCATCCTCTTACAATTAGGGAGATATATGTTTCATTGGTATTATTAATTTTTCACTGATTCATTCATTATTATGCACTAAAGACACTCTCACTGAAAAAGGTTCTGAAGGGTGGAAAAAAGCAAAATAATAATACGTTCAAATGTTTGTACCCTCATCAATCACTTACATTGCCATGGTGAGGTGGCTTGCGTGCCTCAACCATACAGACAGCTGTATCGTAGGTACAACCACAGGGGAGGGTTATATATGGAGAGGCCAGACAAGTTTGTGGTTCCTGAAGTGGGGCAGCAGACTTTTCAGTAGTTACTGGGACAACAGCCTGGATGATTGACTGAGCTGGCCCTGTAACATCACTAATGTGGCTTTGCCATATAGTTACTGTGAACACCTGAGAGCAAGGGGAAAGTACAGCCATTACTTTTCCCAAGTACATGCAGCTCTATGGTATGAACATATGATGATGGCATGCTCTCGGGTAAAATATTCCGGAGGTAAACTAGTCCCCCATTTGGATCTCCTGGCGGGGACTACTCAGGAGGAAGTTGTCATCATGAAACACAATACTGGCATTCTACAGATCGGAGTGTGGAAGGATTTCTGTTCAGGTGAGTACAGGATTATAAATACAAAATCAGTTGGGGGTATTACAGGAGTAGAACTGATAATGAATAAGAAAATAGGAATGCGGGTAAACTACTTTGAGAAGCACAATGATCACATTATCATTGTCAAGGTAGATATGAAGCCAACACCGACAACGGTAGTACAGGTTTATATGCAAACTAGCTCTGCCGATGATGAGGAGATTCAAGAAATGTACAAGGAGAGGAAACCTTAATTGTGATGGGAGACTGGAATTAGGTAGTAGGAAAAGGAAGAGGTGGAAAAATAGTAGGTGAATATGGACTGGGTAGAAGTAATGAAAGAGGAGGTCGCATGGTAGAATTTTTATTTTTATTTTTTTGGTGGTTTTAGGGCGCACAACTGCTAAGGTCATTAGCGCCAAGACAAGAAGAAGAGAGATTCGCCAGATCTCAAAAAAATTGCTAACTGCCAGTTAGAATATCAAGAGAAGGCTAAAAACGAAAGATAAAGAACAATTATAAGGGTTAAATATCCTTTGATAAATTGGTCAAATTGATAAAACGCAAAACTCGAGCAGCTGCTCATGTGTCATCAGCTAAAATTGCCTCCAGAGTAGACGGAAAGTGAAGGGCTACACGGGGATGATTAAAATTAACTCAAGACAGTAAAACATGTCACACCGTCAGCAATTCACCGCAGGAGCACAGCGGTGCAGGGTCGGCGGTTAGCAATTGACGGTGGCTGAAACGGCAGTGACCAATCGGCAGCCGGGACAGGATGACCTCCTCCCGCTGAGAGGGGCGTGAGGAGGTCCTCCAAGAGGTCGGGATTGGTTTTACAGTTCTTAATTTATTGTTGTACAGTGAAAACCATGCACTGTGCCAGGACAACACGATACTCCGGCCAAGAGACTGTTGAACATCGTCCGATGGGACGCAAAAGGTAGCCATGCGAGGTAAAAGAGCTGCTGCCTTGGCTGCTATGTTGGCGGTCTCATTCCCGGGCACACCCACGTAGCCAGGGACCCACAGAAAAGAAACGTGACAGCTGTCATCTGCTAGCAACTGGAGGGAGCGTTGGATCCGATACACGAGAGGATGGATCAAGAAAGGGTCCTTAAACTCTGCAGGGCACTAAGGGAGTCTGAACAGATGGCATAAAAAAATGGTGGTGGCGGCAGGTATATAAAACAGCCTGGAGTAGGGCAAAATGCTCAGCCGTGAAACTTGAGGACCGGTCAGGAAGCTTGTATTGGAAACAGTTGTCCCCGACAATGAAGGCAGATATGACACCGTCAGTGCTCTTGGAAACATCAGTGTAAATAAATATGGCATTATCAAACTTCGAACGGAGTTCAACAAGCCATGAGCGGTACACCAAATCCGGGGTGCTCTCCTTGGGCAACGAACTAAGTTCAAGGTGAGTGTGAACCCGGGCCTGATGCCATGGTGGCAATGGGCTGTTGCTCAACCGAAAGGTGGAAGGAAGGGTAAAATCGAGCCGCTGAAGCATGCGGCGAAACCGAACTCCAGGTGGAGGTGAAGCTATGGCAGACAACTGATATTGGTGATCGAGTGAGTCATCAAAAAATAATCGGTAAGATGGATGGTTGGGCATCGACCGCAGGTGGCATGCGTACCGACACAAGAGTATGTCACGCTGAAAAGTCAAGCGTAATACAGCAACCTTGGCATATAGACTTTCAAAAGGGCTGGTATAAAATGCACTGGTCACCAGACGTAATCCCTGAAGGTGAATAGAGTTGAGACAGTGGAGAATCGACAGCCGTGCAGAAGAGTATACAAGGCTTCCGTAGTCGAGCTTTGACTGAACAATGGCCTGGTAAAGGTAAAGCAGGACGGTACGATCCGCTCCCCATGACATGCCACTGAGGACACGAAGAACATTAAGGAATCAGGCACAACGGACAGCCAGGTAGGACACGTGTTTCCGATCCAACATTAACCCCCAAGAATTTTGTTGTCTCCACGAAAGGGAGAGCAATGGGGCCGAGACATAGGAATGGTGGAAGAATTTCCTTGTATCTCCAGAAGTTTATAAACACCGTTTTCTCAGTGGAGAATCGGAAGCCGTTCGCGAAGACAACGCTCCAAGAGACACGTCCGCTGGGCGCTGTTATAAATTTCGAAATGGTCTACACAAATGGATTCGGAAATGTCGGCCGAAAGGCAATCTACGTTCAGATTGATTGCAATGGCTAAGAAAGCCACACTCATGACAGCCCTGCGGTATCCCATTCTCCTGGCGAAAGGTATCTGACAAAACAGAGCCCACCCGTACCCGGAAGTTGCGATCTGCTAAAAATGCTTGAATAAAAAGAGCGAGGCGGCCCCGAAGGCCCCATGTGTGCAATGTGCGGAGAATGCCAGCTCTCCAACAGGTATCGTACGCCTTTTCCAAGTCAAAGAAAACTGCTACTGTTTGACGCTTCTTTAGAAAGTTATTCATAATGAAGGACGACAAGGTAACGAGGTGATCAGCAGGAGAGCGGTGTCGACGAAAACCGCATTGGACACTTGTTAGGAGGCGGCGAGATTCGAGGAGCCAGACCAGCCGAGCGTTAACCATGCATTCCATCACCTTACAGATTCAGCTCGTCAGAGAAATGGAGCGATAACTGGAAGGAAGATGTTTGTCCTTCCCTGGTTTGGGGATGGGGACAACAATGGCTTCACGCCAATTTGTGGGAACATGACCTTCAGTCCATATGCGATTATAGGTACTAATAAGGTAACACTTTCCCGCGGGAGAGAGGTTCTTCAGCATCTCAATATGGATGGAAACGGGCCCGGGAGCAGAAGATCAGGATAGGGCGAGAGCACGGTCTAGCTCCGGCATGGTGAAGAAGACATTATAATTTTCACGATTAAAAGAGTGGAAAGAAGGCGGCCGTGCCTCCTCTGCCTGTTTGCGAGGGAGGAAGACAGGGTGGTAATGGGCAGAGCTCGAAACCTCTGCAAAGGAACGGCCCAGTGCGTTGGAAACATCAATGGGGTCCACAAGGACTGTGTTCTCGACGGTCAGGCCAGAAATCGGGGAGTGGACCTTTATGCCGGATAGATGGCGTAGGCCACCCCAAACAACCGTGGAGGGAGTAAAACGGTTAAAAGAACTAGTAAAAGCAGTCCAGCAAGTTTTTTTGCTGTCGTTTATAACACGACGACATTGCTCTCTCATTCGTTTACAATTTATACAATTCTCCAATGTTGGGTAGCGATGGAAGGTGCGTAAAGCATGTTGCTGGGCTCTAAGAGCGTCGTGGCAGGCTGCAGTCCACCAAGGGACCGGCACACAACGTGAGGAAGAGGATGTACGAGGTATGGAACGTTCAGCAGCGCTGAGAATAACCTCTGTGAGGTAGTCGACCTGACTGTCACAGTTGGGAAAATTCTGATCGTGAAAAACAGCCATGGAAGAATAAAGCCCCCAGTCGGCTTTAGAAATGTTCCAACTGGTGGGACGAGGAGATGGGGAATGATGCAGGAAGTGGATGATACAAGGGATATGGTCACTTGAGTATGTGTCAGAAAGTGCATACCACTGAAACCAACCTGCATGCTGAGGAGTGCATATCGCGAGGTCTATATGGGAATAAGTATGTGTTGTGTCTGAAAGGAAGGTCGGTGCACCGGTGTTGAGGCAGACAAGATTGAGGTGTCGGAGAAGGTCCACCAAAAGGGAGCCTCTCGGACTAGGTGCCGGAGAGCCCCATAGGGGGTGGTGGGCATTAAAGTCACCTACCAACACGAAAGGTGAAGGGAGCTGGTCAACGAGGTGTAGCACATCTGCCCTAGTAAGGGCGGATGACGATGGTGAATAGATATTACGGAGGGAAAAGGAAAACGTGGATAGATTGATGCGGACGGAAACTGCCTGTAGGTGAGTATGCAATGAAATGGGATGGAAATAGACGTCGTCTCGAAGGAGCATCAGAACCCCTCCATGGGCTGGGATACCTTCCACGGGTGGCAGGTCGAACCACGCAGAGGTGTAGTGTGGTAAGTCTGCACGGTCACTTGGACGCAACTTCGTTTCTTGGAGACAGACTAGAAGCGGGCAGTGCAATCGAAGGAGTAGTTTTAACTCCTCCCAATTGGAACGAATGCCGCGAATATTCCATTGAAGGAGCGCCATGATAAAAAATGAAATAATAAATAAGGATAAAAACCAACTAGCAAGCGGGGTCACCTCGATGGCCGCTGAGGACCGGATTTCGAGGGAGCACTGCTATCGGCATCTAGTGGCAAAGGGTCATGTTCCATTGGTTCGATCGACACGTCTGCCACCCCCGGAGTTGATCAGGAGGGGCAGCTTCCACCGCCGGTAGACGGCCGAGTGCCCGGCAAACGGAGCATCCCGGTGAAACAGAAGACGGCCGAGGCCAGCTACTGTTTGATGGCGTGACTGATGAGTCACGCCGCGGCGGGGAAGGGGGGGGCTGTTCTTTTTTGGAAGCCTTCTTAGAAGCATGACGGGTTGAAGAAGCGGTTGACGATTGAGAAGTCAGAGTCTTGAGAAAATCTTCACGGACGGGTTCCCTTTTTGAACTCCGGGCAGCAGATTTGGGTGCCCGGGATGTGTACGAACTGGTCGACGAATTCACCGTAGAACGGGTAGAAGGGATCGGAGAGGTGGAACGAGCAATTTTCGGGCTAGCTGACCTGACGACAGTGTCACTGAACGTTAAATCACAAGTCTGAATGCCTACCTCCTTAGTTGGTCGAGGGGAGGCGGGGATCTGGCTGAAAGTACCTGATGGGAGTACTGCGGGCTTCCTACTAGCTAGTAACTTCCGAGCAGCATAGGTCGAGACCTTCTCCTTCACACGAATCTCTTGGATGACCCGCTCTTCTTTATAAACGAGGCAGTCCCGTGAAGAAGCAGCATGGTCACCCATGCAATTAATGCAGCGAGGGGATGGAGGCAGACATTCACCCTCATGAGCGTCCCTGCCACAGGTGGCGCACTTGGCTGCATTTGGACAAGATTTACTGGTATGATTGTACCTTTGGCAATGGAAGCAGCGTGTAGGATTTGGTATGTACAGGCGGACGGAAATGACCTCGTAGCCCGCTTTCACTTTCGATGGTAGGTCAACCTTGTCAAAAGTCAAGAAGACAGTACGGGTTGGCACGAGGTCATTGTTAATCTTTTTCATCACGCGATGAACATCCGTGACTCCCTGATCGGGCATATAGTTCAATATCTCCTCGTCCGATAACCCATCCAGTGATCTGGAGAACACTACCCCCCGCGAAGAGTTGAGGGTGCAGTGAGCCTCCACTTTCACAGGGAAAGTATGTACAAGGGTAGCTCGAAGTAACTTCTGCGCCTGGAATGCATTTTCTATTTCGAGCAACAAGGTCCCGTTGCGCTGCCTAGAGCAGGTCTTCAAGGGACCAGCGATCGCATCGACACCCTTCTGAATAATGAATGGATTTACTGCAGAAAAATCCTTATCGTCGGTACGTGATACCACCAGGAACCTAGGAATGTTTGGCAATGCTTTCTGTGGCTGAGAATCATGTTTCCACTTATGGGTCAGGGTTATAGATGATGTGGAAGGTTTCATAACGGTGGTGTCCCCCATGATTACCGGCGTCTCCGATGGCGCGCTCCTTCCTTGTGGAGGCCCTCACTGAGGGCGCACCCACCTTAGGTGACTGTTCGCACCTCAGGTCACACCTCCCGAGAACGGACGGAGGGACCAATTGGCATGTTCGGAAGGTATCAGCTCGGGTAATCACCCCTCCCTGGGCCCGGGGTGGGGAGTTACGCCTTACCCCGTCACCGGCTACGCAGAGCGTGGGTCGACCTTCAGACACGCACAGGGAGGAAAGAAAGGAGGAAGGAGAGAAAGGGATGAAGGAGGAGGGAGAATCTCAAACACCGAGGCGGAGATTAAAGGGTGAGTCAAGAACAAGGAGAAAGGAAAAAGAGGAGAAGGCTGAAGAACTGGAAAGGAAGAGGACCAAGAAGAGAAGACAGGAAGCGAAAAAGAAACCTTTGACTGATGAAAAACGCCCGTCTCCGGGCGAAGGCACAAACCGGGGGGGAAAGAGGGAAGTGGCCCGGGACATTTACTAAGTGATGTAATACTGTTAATAGCTATGACACAGTTGCACTTCAAACACTACTCTCAGAGAAAGTGTTCTCCTGCTCCATGTGATCAGAAGAGATATCACTGACTCTATAGCACAGAGCAAGAAAGGACTAACTAAATATTGGAGGATATACATGGAATCTGCAGTTATGGAGCTGCCTGCAGATAACATGTCTCCAAGTTGTGCCATAGACCTTCTCAATATAAAAAAATATACCCAAATGGTGATACCATCGCAGGACGGCTTGTCATATAGCCACCTCCAGGAAAGCCAGGTTATCAAAGGGTGATTCGATATCTCCTCAACCCACACTGAAAGTAATTGAGCTGCCTGCATTCTAACACCTAATCTTTAAAGATCTCTCCCACACAGCTAGTGAGAACCACACTATGATAACTACTTGGAATTATTGAGTCTTTTCCAAGCTTTAAACAAGGTATTAAAATTGCTCCATGCCATGACTTTGGGAAGGTACCTAACACCCAAATTACATTAAAAAAGCAAAATAGGAAATCTTTATTGTGGTCTGATGTATCCTATCATGACCAGAACACATGTTACAAGCTCCAGATAGTGCAGAACTTGGCTCCCATATGGAGAAGTGGAGATAGTAATCTTCATGATTTGTGGACTGGAAGTCCAAATCGCCTCTCTCAGAACCACCCTGTGGTGGTGGAAAGCATGATTCGGCCTGTTAGTGGATATCAACGAGACAAATTAGGCCACATTAGTCTGTGAGACTTTCGTGGGGTGGTCTGTATAGGGCCACTTCCCATGACAGCACCCACAGAGCACCTTCCTCCTACACCATACTTTTGAACTCATTGTGGAATTATTGTATTCAGGAACTGTCACCATGATTGGTTTTTACTGTCTCATATTGTTTGGTAGCTTTTGCCCTTACAAATGAAAGGCTGCAAGGTTCTTTGCAGTTAATCAGCTTTTGAACCTACACACAGTCACATGCCTCATCCTTATTGCAGAGTAGCATTCACTACCCTTTCATGCAATGGGGCTTGGTTGGCTTGAGAACTGTGGAAGGGATGTTGCAGCAATGTCGTGGATCATTTGGATGATCTACCCACTCCTTGGCACTGACATGATGATTAACTTCAGCAAGTTCACTGTAAGATGTCCAGTCTGTTCGACTGAGCACCCATCAAAGTGTTTGTCTTACAGGCACCATCTCATCTGGCTGGTTCATCCAAATGGAGAAGTGATAACTTACACGATAGTCATCAACCACATCTCATTCTGTAGTGTGGTCAAGGGCTGGAGAGCAAAGTAAGAGATATATGGCACAAAAGGACCCTGTCAGTATGAAGTGTGTGGGCAAAATGGTGTTCGGTAAATGTGTGCACGATACGAGAAGCCTCAAATACCCAAGCCCTAGGGCAAGTAGTTGCAGAGCCTAAGTTGCTTCCTTTAGACGAATGGGTGGGGAAGATGGGCACAGATGTGTGTGAGAGACATGGTGGTCCACAGAATAATTTACAAACTTGACAGGTGGCATACTTTTGACTCATTGATTAATCATTTTACAACATTTGCCGTTAGTAGTATCTCCCTTGCAACCCGGGATGGTGTGACTGAAATGCTGGCATTTAAAGTAGCACACTGCTTTGGGGGACATAGGGTTTGATGTTCAGATAAGGTAAGACTGCCTTTACATGGTCTGAAAGCTGGGGCCTATTATAGGTGGGGATGAAACAGTCTGATCTGACTAACTCACCATCCACCGTTTCCATTATGTTCTGCCCATCTACGAAGTCCTCAAATGACTTCAGATCCCTGCATGTCAGAATGCCTTGCTGAAGTTAAAGATGAAGTCGAACTTCACTGTATGCGAGTCAGTTGCCTGTTGGGAACTTTATGTTTTATCACCCACGTCCCACTGCACAAAATTTCGCAGATTTTAAGCTTCCAGCAATTTCCTCCAAACCTTTCTGAATATAGAACAATGGAACTATTTCTAACATTTTATAATCGAAAACACATTCCGTAGAGCAGCAGGTGTTCTGTTACTATAGATGTAACTTCTTTGGGAAAATCCAATTTTTTTTGTTTGTTCTACAGGTTTGTTTATTATGCCAATCGATTTTAGCCTTCCTATGCCATCATCAGACATTTACTCAGTAAAGTGATGGATGACTTTGTTAATGTTGGAACTTTTTTTGTTCACTGAATTAGAAGGACTGGATACCCCAGCCCTATATTTGGTTGTGTGTTGATGCACCCCCCCCCCCCCACTCCAGTGGTACACCCTTCCCCCTTGTCCCACCCGCATATACGAAACTAAAGGTCCACATAGAGTCTCACATGCCTAGGAAGGCCTTATACAAATGATGTCTGGTAGTATCCTCAGAGGTTGCCCACTAGCAACTGTTCCACTCCACCAGCTGTCCATCTTATCAGTGCACAGCAAACGTTAAGATACAGGGTTTTATTTGTAGAGGTAAAATGTTTCCTTGTGATCCAAGAAGGTGAAGAAAAGATGGCCTTTCTCTGAAATGCACAACATTCTTGCACCGTGTTCTCTGAAGCATGCCCAGCTTACCAGCCCTGCAACCAAAGCATTAGCAAAGCCAGTACTCGGTAAGTGAATACTGAGCAACCTGAGGACCAGATTTTGATGTCAACTTCCTTTCTTCCTCCTATAGTCAGGAAGATCATAAGTATATACCTGAAAAAACTGCTAAGAAAAACCAAAATGATGAGTTTAGTTGGAAATATTCTGACTTGGATGCCAAAGAATACAACTGCAAAACAGTTATTCTATTTGAAAAGTCTTACATTTAAATAAATCTTCCTACTTCCTTTCACCAATAAATCAAATAAGATTTTACAGTGCAATGTAATTTGTTGTTTTATGAGCACCTGTGCAACAAAGTAGTGAAAAATCAATACCATGATGGAAAAACATACTGATGAGATTTACTGTTTCTAACCCATAAATTTTCTGATGGCTCAGGTCAGGAAAAGTGAAATAGATATCTGGATCAATAAAAAATATGTTACTGTCTACTGCAATGTGTGAGCACATCACACAACAGAGAGGGTACCATCGGTTACTGAAAAGTTACACTTTTTTGATAATAATGACGACCATGGAGATGACAAAATGTTGTATGTAACATGAATTGTGGATAATATAAGGAAAGTATTTCCAGATGCATCCTACACCTTCAAAATTTGTACACTGATTAAAGTTTAGTTCCTTATGAAGGTCGAGTTGTCTCCAAACAGCACATTCCATTTAAATTTCATGGATATGTCTTAAAATTTTTGCATTATGGGATTGTGAAACTGCATATGTATTTCACTTTATTATTTATGTGAATGCAGCTATGGATCTAAAAAAAATGCAACTTTTTTTTACCATAATGATATTTTCAAAAATGTCATCCACTGATTTTTGACACTTGATATTCTTGCAAGTATTCCCTTAACTGCATGGTAAATATTAATACCTGTGGAACTGTAAGGAGTAACCGTAAAGGCATGCCTAATTTTATCAGCAACATTTACAGCAGGTGAGATCGAGTTTATGTCGACAGGCAAACTTCTTGTTTAGTGGTGCTGGTGGCGGCGGTGGTGGCAGCTAGGGGGCCCTCTGCCTGACCACTTAAGTTAACATAGGTGAGTCAGAGCAACCTGGAAACACACAAAACACATCACCCAATACTTGAGGGCTAGTTTGTTAATGTAGAAAAGATTCAGGTTTGTAACACCTTCACTTGATAATTAGATGGATAATATGTTGGCATAAGAACTGCCACCCTTTGGTCAACATGCTAGTAGAATGTGGTGCTCTGTGATCTGCACACCACAAACATCACACATTAGAGGGTCCTTTCACCAGATGATTAAGCTATGTTTCATGAAGCCACAGTCCATGCAACGATGAAGAGAACCTTATCCTGCCCGTGTGGCTGGATCAAATTATGCCATAGCTCTATGGTGGTCTTCAGTAGCAGTGACTCAATGTTGTTCTTCCAGCCACTTACCTACCCAGTGATGAATAACTGTGTACCTTAACAGCAATATGTCAGCAGATAGGGGGCAGTTGATACAAGTGACAAGATGCTGACAATAGAGTCATTTGAGAGTAAAACACTAATAATTACTCTTTATACAGCACATACAGTATTACACACAAAGATAAAGACAGTGTTAATCACTGTATAATACAATAAAACTACTCCCCTGGACAACATCATTATATTTTTATTCATCTGTACACTCATCAAACACTTTGACAGCAATGGGTGAACCAAATAGTTGTTTCCTACAACCAAATGAGAGAGTACAGAAAGGGACAATCTGTAGACCTTCAACTTTCAAGGGATTGACTTACAGTACTTGCCCTTGTGGTAGATGATTTCCCTCAGTATCCATCAAAACACATTGGAGTGACAGTTCACCTTAGATTATCTGGACGCCACAAACCAGACAACAGTTTTATTAATTAAGCCACAGGATATTACATTAGGAGATTCAAAGGACTAAACTTTTCATGTTACTGTGGCTCACATCAAATCACTGATACTGACTGACACATGCCACTCATGGACTTTATAAGAGTCACTGGTTATATTTGTTTAGTCTCAGTGTCACACACACTATTTAATCTAAGTTATGTATTTTTAACTACCCAATTGGGGTTATTTAAGGCTACATTGCTCCATACACTTGCTTCAAGAACAGAAATCTATGTAGCACCTACTTTCTCCCTCCATCTTGGGATGCTACAAATGATAACATTACTTCAAACCATGGCACCATGGCCACATATGAAAGCCAATGCGTAGTGTTTCAGTACACTTATGTTAATGTGAAACATGTTCACCAGCTATGATCCTTTTTTGTGTTGTTTTTAGGGTGCAAAACTATTGAGGTAATAAACACCCATGTCAGAACGTAAATACACACGTGAAGTATGCAAAGGTAAAGGGAAATGAAAGGGAAAGGATCTTCACAGTCGGTCAACATTATAAAAGGAAAAGGTAAGAACAAGGCCATCCCTATGTAGATTTCTCAATATATGTAGGAACATACCTGGAGTCCCCATCTAGGGAATGTTAAATTACATTTGCCATATTGGTATGGCGGATAAAACGTAAAATGCGATCTGCAGTCTGTGTGTCATTTGCTAAGATATCAGGCAAATCTGATGGGAAAAACAAAGTATGGTATAGGCAGTTAAGAAAATGGGCATTCAACCAGAAGTTGGCGTACAGTCAATTATTGAGAACAGGGACCACACATAGAAGCAGGGTCACCATTTAATAATTGGAGGTGACTGAAACAACAGTGACCAATATATTACCAAGGGAGAATGACCTGCTCACAACAAAAGGAACCGAAAGGTCAACCAAGCAGTAGGAAGAAGTTTAATGTCCCGGAGTTTGTTCCCAGAGGGAAGAGCACTGTGAACTCCATAGACTTTGACACAAATATCATTGGAGGGATACGAATAGGCAGCAAACCAAGGGAGAAGGGTTGCATACTATACAGCAGTATCTGCCTTCTCATTCCCTGACACACCAAAGTAGTCCAGAAACTCACAGGAACTCCACATTGGTTCCAGTGGCAATGAGGGAGTAATGGCACACTTGGATTCTTTGTACTCTTGACTCTTGAGAGCACTCAGCGAATCTGAGGAGACAGCACTATTAGAGGTCTCATGTCACCTGATGTACTGTATGGCCCAATAGATGGTAAAGAGTTTCGCATTAAAGATTGTACACTCGTCAGGATGACGATATTGGAAAGAATCGTCGCTTAATACAAATGCAAACCCAGCACCATGGTCGTCTTGGAACCATTGGAGGAGAAAAATAAATTTTCCACAAGCTGTGTGCTACAGGCAAGAAAAAGACTGTGATGCACTGAACATGGGGTAGTGTTTTTGGTGTGTGAGTGAGAGTTAACAGAGATGATGGGCTGGAACCTAGGAGGAGAACAACACACCCATCAAGAATGTGACAAGTGTATAGTCAAGCTGCTGAAGCAGCAATCTAAGGAGAATTCCAGGAGACGACAACCAACATACATAACGACTGAGGAGGATTTCCTGTCGATAGGACAGCAGCAATTCAGAAGCTTCAGCATAGAGCTCCCAATAGGACTGGTATAAAATGGCCCTGAGGCTAGATGTATCCCGTGATGGTAGATCGTGTTGCAACGACGTAAAATGGACGAATGTGCAGATGAATAGACAAAACATCTGTAGTCCGGTTTTGAATAGGCAAGGGATTGCTACAAGAGGAGAAGAGTGTCCATGTCTGTTACCCAAGATGTGCCGTAGATGTGCATATAGAACACTGAAAGAGTGGGTACAGTGAGCTGCCAGATACGAGATGTGGGCAGACAAGCAGAGTTTCCTGTCAAAATCTAGCCCCCGGAAACCAGTAGCATCAACAAACGAAAGAGTGACTGGGCCAAGAAGAAGGGATGTCAGAAGAAATTCCGTACACTGCCAGAAATACATACATAAACACACACACACACACACAATGTCTTGTCAGAGAAAACACAGAAGCCGTTACTGATGGTCCATTGAAAAGAGACCATTGAGGCAATGTTGAAGACGCCACTCACTCAAGTAGACAAGTTTGTAGAGATCTGCAGTAAATTACAGAGTCATCAGTGAAGAGAGAAGCTGAAATTTCCGGCACAAGTCAGTCTAAACCAGGATTAAATGTGATAGAAAAAAGAATTATGCTTAATGCTGAACCCTGAGGTACACCATTCTCTTGAGAGAAAGTATTTACAGGACCAAACCCACACACACTTTAAAACCGCCATGTTCTAAAAATCCCTGAAAAAAAAAAAAAAAAAAAAAATTAAAAATTAAAAAAAAAAAAAAATTAAAATAAAATAAATAGATAAAATAAAATAAAATAAATGGGTATGCAATCCCAGGATCCCCAAGCATAAAATGTTTTGGGGAGACCTGTTCTCTTACAGGTATCATATGCCTTATCCAAATCAAAGATACAAAGCCACTGTTTGGCTCTTCTGCAAAAATTTCTTCAAAACATGGGTTGAAAGGGTTACAAAAGGTGAACAACTGCAGGGCAATGCTTGCAAAAGTCACATTGGGCATTATTAAAGATATTTCACGATTCCAGATACCAACAGACTGTTAATCATTTTTAATGAAATAAATCGCAATTTGCGATCACTTATGGCTTCACTGTACTAGGTTTAGATGTAATACCAATGTGTGGTGAATGACAATTTGTGCCCAGCCGGGATTCGAACCCAGGATCTCCTGCTTACTAGCCAGACGCGCTGACCACTCTGCCACTGAGGACACAGTGACCAACGGGACTGTAGAGGACTCTTCCCTGCACGTGGCGAATGGAGATTTTGGTGTGGCTGGAGACCCAGAAGAAATGGAGAGGGAAGCTGATCAATGAGGTGCAAAAAGTCTGCCCTGGTGACAGTGGACATATAAGGTGTGTAGACATTGCACAGAGGAAAGTTAAAACCAGGGAGAGAGAGGCTAACAGCAACAGCTTGGAGCTGTGTCAGTAGGGTAACGGTGTGACTGTAGATATCTTCTCATATGAGCAGCAAGATATCCCCCCCTCCCATAAGCCCGACTCCCTGCTTTGGGGGGGGGGGGGGGGGAGGTTAAAATGGATAGAGTTGAATTGTGGAAAGTTAAAAATGATTGTGTGAATTTAATTTTGTTTCCTGTAAAATCGTTGATGAATAGGTTAACATGAGAGACTGGACCAGATGTTGTGGATGTTCCATTGGAGAATTGTCATCACTGAGATGGATCAAACAAAGATCATTCATCGAAGTGACTGCTAACTACCACTGTACGTATTCTCAGAGGAACTTGGTCCACTAGCCCCTGTGTGATATCAGGATCTGCCTTGTGGTGGGTCCTGAGTGGCCATTGGTGGAATGCCCCAGTAGCATCAAGGTGCCTAGGGAAGGGCATCGCTAGATGACACTTTTGAGAATTAATGCCAAGAAGAAGAAGGAGAGGATCTTTTCCCCTTATTTGACTTCTTCAGAGTGCTCTCTTCAAACCCATGTCGCAGATGAAGACCCAGATGTTTTTTGGGTATGAGTGAGCAAAAAATCATCATGGGAGTAATCCTTTTTCGATTTCCGGCTCTCCACTTACAGGGGCTGTGATTACGGTGAAAGTTTCGTACAGCAGTGCACACCCTTTGTGAATGAAGGTGGTACTGTTGTTTGGTTGGGTGTTGACAGGACTCCAGCACTCAACTGGTAGTCACAAGTCCGTGTTGCCATTTTTCTCATTTGGCAACAACGGATCTGTAAGAAGCAGAAGGTGGTACATTGGGTTTGTGACTACCGTATATTATTTAGGCTACAGGCGTTGATACTTTTTCCTTCATTCTGATTTCCTGGATAGCTTGTTCATTGCACTACACTAAGGAAGCGGCTACTCAGGTAGCAGAGTACTTGTGGAGTGCACATGGGTTTTTTTAGGCTAGGCGCTAACTCTGATGAGCACTCGTCTGTCAGCATTCAAACAGCGAATTTAGGCCATGTTCGGAACACAAATTTGAACATCAAAATATTATCCGCGAACTTACAGAGTATTAGAAACAAAGTTCCCGAATTTGCCGCAGTGCATGGAAGTAATTGCGCTCACATACTTTTAGGCACCGAAAGCTGGCTAAATCATGATGTGGCAAGTTCAGAAATATTTATCGAAGCATGGAATGTATATCGGAAAGATAGATTGGATACAACTGGAGGAGGAATGTTCATCGCTGTGGACAAAGATATTGTTTCTACTGAGATCAAAGTTGAAAATAACTGTGAAGTTATCTGGGCACGTATAACGGGTCTAAAAGAAGTAAAGTTAATAGTTGGCTGTTTTTACAGGCCCCCCAGTGCAGCTGTAGCAGTTTTAGAATGATTCAAAGAAAGTCTACACCAGGTAGTGCATAGGTATCCGGGCCATGTAATATTAGTCAGAGGGGACTTCAACCTTAAGAGTATAGATTGGGACCTCGCTAGTTACATTTCAGGTGGTACAGACAAGCAGTCTTGCGAGCTACTTTTGGACATATTCTCCGAAAACTGTTATGAGCATTTAAACCGGCAACCCACGCGCAATGGAAATATTCTAGACCTTATAGCCACAAACAGGACTGTCCTTATTAACAATGTCTGTTTAGAGACAGGAATTAGTGATCATGATATCGTCATAGCGTAAATGGTGACCAAAGTCAATAAATCAATCAAGCATGCTAGGAGCGTGTTTATGTTGGGAAGAGCCGATAAGCGAATGTTACGATTGCACTTAGAAAATGAATGGACATCGTTGAATTCTGAGACTATGGATGTAGAGGAATTTTGGACTAAATTTAAGTGCATTGTTAATAAAGGGTTAGAGAAATATGTGCCAGTAAAGACTATTAAGGATGGAAAAGATCCACCGTGGTATAATAATAATGTTAGAAAGCTGCTGAGAAAGCAAAGGCTGTTGCACTCTCGATTCAAAAAGGAACACACAAATAATAACAGGCAAAAGCTAGTAGAGATTCGTGCATCTATAAAAAGATCGATGCGCGAAGCGTACAATAATTATCACAGCCATACCTTACCAAAAGATCTTTCCGAGAACCCAAAAAAATTCTGGTCCTATGTAAAATCGATAAGCGGGTCAAAGCCCTCTGTCCAGTCACTCGTTGATCATTCCGGGGCAGTAATAGAAGAAAGCAAACGGAAAGCTGAAGTTCTAAATTTAACCTTTAAGAAATCTTTCACGCAGGACCACCGCACAAATGTACCATCATTTGATCAACTTACTAATTCCGAAATGGGAGACATAGCAACAGGTATTTCTGGTGTAGAGAAGCAGCTGAGAGAGCTAAGTATGAAAAAGTCTGCTGGTCCGGATGGAATACCAGTTAGGTTTTACAAAGGCTATTCCGTGGCGTTGGCCTCCTACTTAGCTTGCATTTATCGCGAATCTTTAACTCAGCGCAAAGTTCTTAGCGATTGGAAAAAAGCGCAGGTGACTCCCTTTTATAACAAAGGAAAGAGAACTGACCCACATAATTACAGGCCAATATCGTTGACATAAGTTTCATGTAGAATTTTAGAGCATATTCTCAGTTCGAATATAGTAAATTTCCTTGAAATGGAAAAGCTTCTTTCCATGAATCAGCACGGGTTTAGGAAACATCGTTCATGTGAAACTCAGCTTGCCCTTTTCTCACATGACATGGATGAAGGACAACAGGTGGACTGTGTTTTTCTCGACTTCAAAAAGGCATTCGACGCGGTGCGACACTGCAGACTGCTAATGAAGATACGAGCTTATGGAATAGGTTCACAGATTTGTGACTGGCTGGAAGACTTCCTAAGTAATAGAACGTAGTACGTTGTTCTTGACGGCGAGTGTTCATCAGAGACGAGTGTATCGTCAGGCGTGCCCCAGGGGAGTGTGATAGGACCGCTATTATTTTCTATCTATATAAATGATCTGATGGACAGAGTAAGTTGTAATTTGCAGCTGTTTGCTGATGATGCTGTGGTTTATGGGAGGGTGTTGTCGGTAACTGACTGTAATAGCATACAGGATGACTTAGACAAAATTTCTAGTCTGTGCGAAGAATGGCAGCTAGCTCGCAATGTAGAAAAATGTAAGGTGATGCACATGAGTCAGAAAAGCAATCCCATAATGATCGAATACAGCATTAGTAGTGAGCTTCTCGATGCTGTTGTGTTGTTAAAATATCTAGGCAGCGAAGAATGGCAGCTAGCTCGCAATGTAGAAAAATGTAAGGTGATGCGCATGAGTCGGAAAAGCAATCCCATAACGATCGAATACAGCATTAGTAGTGAGCTTCTCGATGCTGTTGTGTTGTTAAAATATCTAGGTGTAACATTGCATAGCAATATGAAATGGAACGAGCATGTAAGGACAGTTGTGAGTAAGGCGGACAGTCGACTTGGGTTTATTGGGAGAATTTTGGGAAGATGTGCTTCACCTGTAAAAGAGACCGTGTATTCAACGCTTGTACGACCACGTCTTGAGTATTGCTCAAGTGTTTGGGACCTGCAGCAGATCAGTTTAGAGGAAGACATAGAGGCGGTTCAGAGGCGAGCAGGTAGATTTGTTACCGGTAGGTTAGACCAATGCACGAACGTCACGGAAATGCTCCGGCAACTCAATTGGGGATCACTGGAAGAAAGACGACGTTCTTTTCATGAATTTCTGTTAAGTAAATTTAGAGGGCCGGAATTTGAAGCCGAGTGTAGTATGATCTAGCTGCCGCCTACTTACATGTCGCGTAAGGATCACAAAGACAAGATAAGAGAAATTAGGACTGGTACGGAGGCATATAGGCATTCTTTTTTTCCTCATTCAATTTGGGAGTGGATAGGAAAGGAAATACCTAGTAGTGGTACAGTGTACACTTCGCCATGTACCTTACAGTGAATTGCGGAGTATGTATGTAGATGTAGATATGCAGGGCATCTGCAGGAGGAGTCTGTAAGATTACCCATACAGTTGATGAAGGGAGGGGACTGGGGTGAAACATCACCCTCATGAGCATCCCCACCACAGGTGACATATTTAGCAGCATTTCTGCAGGACTGGTGAGTATTGTTGTAGCAGTGGCATTGGTAGCTATGTGTTTGATTACAGATATACGGTCATAAGTAATGACCCCGTAGCCAACCTTTAGCTGGGTAGAAGGTCCACGCGATCAAAGGTCAGAAATTAGGTACGGGTTGGCACCAAGTGCATATCAAACTTTTACATGGCTCTGTGGTCCGCTGTTGCACCCTGATCAGACAATCTTGAATTTTCTCCTTACGTAGTCCATCTAACAGGTTGCAGGAAACAACCCCACGACAAGAAATGAGAGTACAGTGAGCCTCCAGCTGTATAGGAAAGCTGTGCAACAGAATAGCTTTAAGCAGGTGTTGCGCCTGAAAGGCACTGTCTGTCTCCAGCAGAAGTGGGTCATTCCAAAGACAAGAGTGCAACTTCAACAGGCCTGCTATGGCATCAACTCCTTTTTGGATTACAGACAGATTCACAGAGGAAAAAGTTTCCCCTTCCTCGGTCCGAGACATCAAAATAGCAAAGTGCTGCAGATATAGTAGTCGAGGCAGTGTTTCCCTTTGAGTCATTTATCTTGTACTTACATTTAGATGAGGAACTCTTTGCAAAGGAATACCCCATGATTGCCATTGCCTCAAATGGCACGATCCTTCTGACTGGGGGGCATCCCCCTCAAAGGGAAGCTCGCCTGCCTTAGATGTTCGGCCACAACTTAGGTCACACCTCCCAAACTTTTACATCTACAACTACGTCTATGTCTACATAAATACTCTGAAAATCACATTGAAATGCATGGCAAAGGGTTCAGCGAGCCACTTTTATGCTGTTTCTCTACAGTTCCATTCTCTAATAGCTCGTGGAAAATCTTTTTGCTTTTGATCTAATGTGTCTTATATTTTAGTTTGATGATGTTGTCTTCTCATGTACGTGGGTGCTAATAAAATCTGTTTGCATTCGGAAGTCGGTGAAGGAAATTTCACAAAAAGATCTCATCGCAACGAGTAATGCTTTTCTTTTAATGTTTTCAACCACAACTCGTGCATCATTTCCACGACAATCTCTCCCTTATATCACAATAATATAAAAAGAGCAGCCCTTCTATGTACTTTCTCTAAATCGTTTGTCAGTCGCACTTGGTGGGATTCCTACAATGCGCAACAATACTCCAAAATAGAACGCACAAGTGTGGTGTTGGCAGATTCTTTAGTAAAGCTGTTGCTTCTTGTAAGTGTTCTGCTAACGAAACAGTCTGGTATGCTTTTCCTACAATATTTTCTGTGTGTTCTTTCCAAATTAAGTTGTTTTTTAATTGTTACTCCTAGGTATTTATTTGAATTTACAGCCAGTAATTTTGACTGATGTACTGTATGAATGCAGTTTAACAGGCTTCTTTTAGTGGTTATATTGATGACTTCACACTTATCATTATTAAGGGTCAATTGCTTTTTTTTTTCACCATGCTGACGTCTTATCTAAATCATTTTGCAGTTGCATAATATTCTGCTGGTTTTACTCACCGATAAATGATAGCATAATCTGCAAACAGTCTAATGGAGCTACTCAGATTGCTCCTCAATCATTTATAAAATTAAGGAACAGTAGTGGCCCTATGACACTTTCCTGGGGAACGCCAGATACCACTTCAATTCTACTCAATGACTTGCCATCAATTACATCATACTGTGTCCATTCTGACAGGAAATCCTGAATCCAACTGCACAATTGTGACAATATTCCATAAGCATACAGTTTGATTAGTAATCATGTGAGTAAAGAGCTAGCCGAGTTTCACAAGAATGATACTTTCTGGATCTGTGTTGACTATGAGTCAATAGGTTAACTGCAATTCTGTGTGTTGCCTATGTTATTTGTAGTGGATTAGTTTTAGTTTTGCCTCATAAAATTTTAGCCAGCCACTACCGAGAGTAATGATCAATGAGAACATCAATAATCATCAATCTACGACCCAGAAATGTACAAGGTCACATATATTTTCGCAAACATTTACTATTCTAGTGGGTTCATGAACTAATCACTCGAGATGATTTTTGGAGAATGTGTTCAGTATGATTTCGGATGCTGTTTTATGCTTGTTTCCAATTTTGAACATGTATTTTTGTCAAAATATAGAGGGTAAGTTAAAGTCGCCACCAATTAAAATTGTATGCTTGGGGATTGTTTTTGAAATTTGGTCCAAGCTTTCTTTGAACATTTCTGCAATCTAATCACCTGAGTCAGTGGGTCAGTAAAAAGAGGCATTTATTAATTTATTCTTGTTGTCAGGTATAAACTCTACCCATACCAATTCACAGGAGCTACCTACTACAATTATGCTACAAGATAAACAGCTTGTGACAGCAATAAATGTGTCGCCACCTGTTTCATTCAATCTATCCTTTCTGAACATCATTTGTCCCCTGGTAAAAATTTGAGATGAACTTATCTCTGGCTTTAGCCAGTATTTGGTACCTATACTAATTTCAGATTCAGTACTTTCTATTAGCTCCAGAATGTTTATGCTCTCTACCAACCTTGGTGATTTAACAGAGTTGTGCGCCATAGCCATTGTGTATTGTCGATTCGTGTCTCATTTGTTCGTTGTAGAATTATTATCTTATTCATGAAAATTATTGATAAGATTGTACCTGGTCCTTCAACTCAACCTTGATGACTCCTGTGACAAAAAAGGAGTGCTGTTATTCAGAGTGTGCGAGGAAACTTTTAACTAATGTCATTCAGTGCTGCGATAGGGAAAAGATGCAGAAAGCACTACTACGCCCACTTATACCGCTAAAAAAAAAAAGTGCTGACATATACAGGCAACAGCGAATGCAGCCTAAAAAGGTTAAGAAATTTTATGAGAACTCATCCTGGTGAATCACCCGCTTCTCCTGGCAAGAAGTGTGGTGTCGCACAAGTACAAATTGCGCGCCACCTACTTTTGCCGCGCGCCGCCATGCACGCACGGCGCGGCGTTCTTACGACGACAGCCACAAGCGCCCTCTGCTGCAACTCCGCTCGTGGCCACCACTGAACGACATCGTTGACTTGGGACTGAGATAGGAACCAGTTAAGATCTTCGGAATCTGATAGGCACCAGTGAAGACTTTGCTATCGTACAGGCACTAGGCAGGCCTCTAACAACTATGAATCAGCATTCTGCAGTACTGATCTCTGTAAAAGTTAAGTATTGTATAAATTCTGTGCAATATACATCTCGTTCTAATTTACTCTAGTGTTTCTAGTTTCTGGCTGCTCCCCTCCGTACCTGCACCAGCGTGCTATCTTTATTCCTGTGTCGGTCTCATTCCACTCATTCTACCGACACCTACGACGGAATCGAGACACAAAAGCGGCGACGAGGCTGGGACACAAAAGTGGCGACGAGGAGTGATAGAAGAACCGTGGACCAACCCACTTGCAGCAGCCAGACAGCAGCAGTTGGAGCACGCAGAAATTGCTCCCGCCCACCCACCCTTATTATAAGATTTTTGGGGGAACTTTTCAGTTACGTGTTTTGTGGACTTTTTTGTTGCAGAGCGAGCGCTTCTTTCATATTGCATTTGTGTTTTGTTATAATTTACTTGTATGCGCGGCGCCTAATCGGTCAGCATGGCCACTACCCCGAACCCAAACTTAATGGAAATTATTCAGTTACAGATGGCGCAAATCACCCAACTCCTGCAAGCTGTGGCCCAGCTTACAGCGCAAGCAGCTAACCAACAACAACAGCCGCCGCTTCAGCAGCCCACACCGGCTGCCCCAATGCTTCCTACGTTTCGCCAGTACAACGAACAAGAGGAAGAATGGAGCGACTATTTCGCACAGTTTTAAGAACTCGTCGCGACTCATCAACTTACAGGTCAGACTGTTAAGCATCTTTTATTGTCAGTGAAGGGCCCCAAAACTTTCATGTTACTGCAGAAACTATTTCCCGATGCATCTCCTCATGATGTAGACTTTGAACAAATAGTAGATGCACTGAATGCTCATTATGAGAGAAAAGTTCTCGTAGCTGCGGCTCGGTACCGATTTTTCAGACTGAAAAAATTACCTGAGCAGTCACACCAAGAGTGGATCATTGAGTCGAAGGGCTTAACCCGCAAATTTAAATTTATTTGCTCTTGTGGACTTTCTTATAGTGACGTGATGTTGAGAGATGCGATCACGTAGAACATTCAGGACCCCAGAATTAGAGCAGCAATTCTGAAACAGTCTGACCCCTCATTAGACAGTGTACTGCAGCTTATAGGAGCACATGATACTTTTGACTTAGCAGATGTAGAAATGCAAAGCCACAGTGTAAATTCAGTGCGCCGTAACGGATGCTTTCCTAGCCGTAGTTCTCAGTGTAGCACTAGTGATTCTTACAATAGTACAGGCCGTGCTGAACAGACAGTGAACAGTAGCCAGTGTAAAAGTGCGACACAAAGGTCGCCCCGTCGTGTTAGAAACAGTGATTTGAATAACGGGCACCAACGCTCATTTCAGAAAAATGTACGTAAATCTTGCCCCCAGTGTGTGTCTCGCCACAAGCGTGCTCATTGCCCTAGTCGCAACGCAACCTGTTATCAATGTGGCAAATCGGGACATGTGCAGTCTGTGTGTATGAAAATTAAAAACTCGAACAGTAACGTTAGAAACAGTGCTTCGCAAAGTGCGAGAGCAGTGCATACAGTCAATGTCATAGACGCTGTGGAATTGAACAGTGCTTTACTTGGTTCTCAATTGCAAGGAAATTCTTCTGCACCTATTGCAAAACTATGTATTGAGCCACGCCGCAAGCGCCGACGGGCGCGTAAATCTGTGCAACGGGAAAGGGTTCGGGACAAGCAAAGTGACAATGTACAGTGCAATCCTGTAGTGAACCTAGTCCCTTCTGCAACTTCTTATTGTAAAAGCGCCCAGTACTGTGTAGCTAGTGACAGCAGACATCAAGTAGCTGCTCAAGAGTGTAGTGCAGTAGTTAGTGACTCTGTAGTAGCCTCGCATTGCGCGGACGCCGATCCGGGGGTAGTGCCATCTAGTGACAGTGATATTAATCTGTGTGCCGAGTCTGCGCCGCTTCCTTCACTACGTAGCCCGCACATGCGCAAGTGCAGCAAACAAACAGCTGTATTAGACGTTGCTCACATTCGCGCACCTGTCGAGCGCCACAAGCAAAAGCTTTTTGTGAATCTTTGCATAGAAAATAAGACTGTGCAATTTCAGCTTGATACTGGTTCCGCTGTTACTTTAATGAATAAAGACACTTATGAACTGATGGGTTCGCCAAAATTGTCGCCGTCTCAACATGTGCTAACGGCTTATGCAGGTCAAAATATTCCCGTACTAGGTACGTGTAGCCTGCCCGCCTCCTTTCAAGGTGTAACAAAAACAGTTGCTTTTGTAGTTCTTCAGGCCAAATCTACACAGAACATTTTTGGACTAGATGCGTTTGACTTGTTTGGTTTATCTATTCAAAGAGATGTCCTTCAAATTTCGTCAGTAGTGCCTCTGGATAAAATCAATGCATTGTGTGACAAATATAGTGACTTGTTTTCGCCGGAACTAGGTTGTGCTAAAGATTTCGTGGCACATGTAACTTTAAAAGAATCTGCAGTTCCTAAATTTCGTAAAGCTAGACCAGTGCCTATTGCAATTCGTGATAAGGTTGCAGACGAAATTAAACATTGGCAAGATAGTGGGGTGATTTCTCCTGTTTCTGCGAGTCATTTAGTGATTATACCCAAGCCGTCAGGAAAACTTCATCTCTGTGCGGACTTTAAATCAACAGTGAATAGTCAAACAATTGTGGACACTTATCCCCTGCCCAGACCTGAGGAACTGATGGACAAATTAGGACAGTCTCGCTTCTTTTCTAAGATTGATTTAGCAGAGGCATACTTACAAATTCCGCTTGATGACGAGTCAAAAAAAATTTTCGTCATTAATACTCACAAGGGCCTTTTATAATTTCAATGCCTTCCCTTTGGCAGTTCTTCCACCCCCGCTATTTTTCAGCGCTTTTTGGAACAGCTGACAGTTTCGGTACCTTGTTGCTCGAACTATTTAGATGACATTGTGGTATCCGGAAGTATAGTTGAAGAACATTTAGCAAACCTGGAGTGCCTTTTCAAAGTTCTGACTGCAGCAGGTCTACATTGTAATAAAGCAATGTGTTCGTTTTTTCAGACTGAAATAGAGTACCTACGCCATGTGATTGATGCCCAAGGAATCCATCCATTACAGTCGCATCTTCGAGCGATCAAGGACTTGCCTCCTCCTAAGAATGTGCAGGAATTGCAAGCAGTAATGGGAAAGCTTAACTATTATTTCAGATTTATTCCCAATGCCTCTCAGATTGCAGCTCCACTGCATCACTTATGTAGGAAGAATGTTCCTTTTGTATGGTCTAAAGATTGTCAGGTTGCCTTTGACAAACTAAAGTCTGCACTACTCAGTGATGCATGTTTGATTCCCTTTGACCCACAGAAGCCTGTAGTGTTAGCAGCTGATGCCTCGTCGTACGGTGTGGGTGCAATTTTGTCGCATCGTATTGGATCTCACGATCGACCTATTGCCTTTGCATCCAAGCTACTGACGCCAATGCAACAGAATTACAGTCAGATATAAAAGGAGGCCTTAACAATCATTTACAGCGTCACAAAGTTTCATCATTATCTCTATGGTAGAAAATTCTATTTGTTGACTGACCACAAGCCTCTCACGTCGTTGTTCTCACCCACAAAGCCAATTCCGCCAGGAACGGCACAAAAGCTTCAGAGATGGTCCTTAATACTGTCAAATTATCAGTATGAGGTTTTGTACCCACCTACCTCTAAACATGCCAACGCAGACAAACTTTCCCGACTTCCGGTTGGCCAGGATGTGTCGTTTGATTCTTCGGAAATGGCATGTTGTCAGATAGACTCCAGAGATGCTTCCGCTGTTGCAGACTTTCCTTTAAACTCTCGTCGGGTTGCACAGGAAACAGCTGCGGATGCAGACTTAAGTGTGGTAGCACGTTTTGTTCGCTCAGGGTGGCCTGCCAGAGTCAAAGACATTGATCGGCCTCTGGTTCGACGTTATTTGGCACAACGTCATGCATTATCTTTAAGTCAGGGTGTACTGTTGTTGCATACTGACAACGACCAAACAAGAGTGATTGTTACTCGTTCCCTGCAATGAGAAGTGTTACGCCTCCTGCATCAAGGACATTGGGGTATTGTTAGGACAAAGCAATTGGCCAGATGTCATTGTACCTGGGTTGGTATGGACGCTCAGATAGAGAACATGACGTCACAGTGCACAGTTTGTGCGGAGCATCAGGCGGCTCCTCCGCAACGTTTCTCAGACTGGCCACGCCCCAAGGGACCATGGCAACGTTTACATATTGACTTTGCCGGACCTTTCTGGAATACGCGCTGGTTAATTATTGTAGACGGTTTCAGCAAGTTTCCTTTTGTGATTGCCATGAACTCAACGACGGCATCTAGTACAATCAGTGCCTTAATGTCAGTGTTTTGCATCGAAGGTTTGCCTGAAACTATCGTCAGTGACAATGGACCTCAGTTTGTTAGTGCGGAATTTCAACAGTTTTGTCATGTGAATGGCATTCAGCATATCACCACCGCACCTTTTCACCCTCAGTCCAATGGTGAAGCAGAACGTTTCGTTCGAACAATCAAGTCTCACATGGAAAAGATGAAAGGTCAGCACTCCAGGCAGCAAGCTCTGCAAATTTTCCTGTCTACGTATCGGTGCATGCCACGTGACGGCCCGTCTCCTGCCGCCGTCACTGCACTCTCCTTCACCTGCTGCAGCCTCCCACGCACCGAGTCGGGTCGTATGGCGCTACGCGTTTTCAGGTTTCCACGCCGGTGCTGTACAGGGTGTTTGCTGGCAACAATAAGAACTATGGATGCCGGGCACCATTCAGCACGTGCTCGGTCGCAATATGTATGTTGTACGTTCTTCCACAGGGTCGGAGCTGCGGAGCCACGCAAACCAATTGCACCTGCACAGGCCGCGCGATTCTGTCTCGGGTTTCTTGATTCCAGACCCAGTTCACCGCCAGGGAGCACAGCCACATCGTTCATCCCCGGACTACGAGATCCCTATGAACGTCGCCGCACCTCCGACGCAGTCGTCGCCGCCGCTGTCGCCGCCGCAGATGACAGCGTCACCAAGAGGGACTCCGTGACCGTGCGGGCCCCCCCAGCTTGGGCCACGCACCTCAGAAGAAGATGACCTGCTCCCTCTGGGCGGGGGTGTGCGCCCTTCCCCAGGTTTCGGCGGGTTTCCTGGAGGATCGCAAGGCGGATGCCGGGGCGCGGACGGCGTCTCGATCCCAGCCTCAGCTACGACGCCCGTCCCACCAGTAACGCCCCCGCCCAGGCCCTCCTCCCAGTGCCGTCGCCGTGGCCCTCAGCCCTACGCCACGACGGTGCGGCGGTGCGGCGGTTTGGGGGGGGGGGGGGAGGGGTGTGGTGTCGCACAGGTCCAAAGTGCGCACCACCTACTTTCGCCGCGCGCCGCCACGCACGCACGGCGCGGCGTTCTTACGACGACAGCCATGAGCGCCCTCTGCTGCAACTCCGCTCGTGGCCACCACTGAACGACATCGTTGACTTGGGACTGAGATAGGAACCAGTTAAGATCTTCGGAATCTGATAGGCACCAGTGAAGACTTTGCTATCGTACAGGTACTAGGCAGGTCTCTAATAACTATGTATCAGCATTCTGCAGTACTGATCTCTGTAAAAGTTAAGTATTGTATAAATTCTGTTCAATATATATCTCGTTCTAATATACTCTAGTGTTTCTAGTTTATGGCTGCTCCCCTCCGTACCTGCACCAGCGTGCTATCTTTATTCCTGTGTCGGTCTCATTCCACTCATTCCACCGACACCTATGACGGAAACGAGACACAAAAGCGGCGACGAGGCTGGGACACAAAAAGAAGCATTAAGTTGCGAACATTTGTCAAACATATTTATTTATTTGTTGCATAATATGTATAAAATTCAAAAGTAGTTTTCTTCACAATAAACAGAATTATTAAGTCAGTATTATCAATTACCGGTAACCAATTTAATACTTCTATTTAGAAACTTCCATTTTAACCATTCTACTTCTTATGATGTAGTTGAGAGGTTTACTCTAATATTTTACTGTGAGATGTAGATAAAGCCGCAAAGCGATTAGTTGTTATCAAATTTTATGTATCAAATACAGATATATTCTGTCCAATAGTTGAAGCTATCATGCATGTTTCTTCGCAGCACTGTAGCTGGTAGTTTTGGGAGATGATGTCAGGGGGTGAAAGTATGAATTTCATCTATCCCGTCGCTCCCTCTGTTTCGAACATACAGAAAGTAGACCAAAATTACATTATGTGTATTGTGCCTGTAAAATACTCTGAAATTACTTTATAGCACAACATTTACACATTGTTTTTACTTGAAATTTAACTGAACTTCATTTTGGGCTATGAGTGGAGAATTCAGTTCAACTTTCAAGGAATTATTTTTCTTTTATTTTTCTTAGGCCAAGAAGTGGTGAAATTTAGACATCAGTAGATGAGTTTAATAAATGGGTAATCTGAGACACAACTGAGGAATTTTATATCTGGAAGAAGATTGTACCATCCATTGCTACAACGCAACCCATTTTAAAAGATTAAATTAACTGTAAATGGAGTGCTACCTGTTTGAGGAAATTATTGAAGTTCATGGAACTTCAAATGGCAGAAGTACCAAATTATAGGGCAGTTGTTGACTGAATGTCCAGACATAGTGTTCTGGTGGTCTTGTTTCCTCTTAATTTTGTTTGTACAAGTAAGTTTATTTTCAGCTACTCTAATGTTAAAGTATGCTACACATTAAAGCTATGCTTTAAGTTTGTGCCCCTTCTACAAAACATTAAACCATTTGTTTTAAAAGCTGTAAGCTATATGGTAAAAGCCTGCTGCATTGCAAGAACAGGGCGGGGCTTGTCGTAACAGCCAATGTGGTATGACCCAAATACAAACTTCCGCTCCCAGCTTCCTTCACTCTGTGCCCTGTGGCCATGCAAAAGTGTGAGTACAGAGAATTCCATCTGGATATATGTGGCCTTCTCAAAAACACTGCCTCGAAATGATAAGGCAGAGGAGAAGACTTCAGTTTTCTTGTAAAGCAGCAATGTATGTGCCTAAACAATGCTCAGGTTGCAACAAGCGAATATGACATTGCTGTTTGAACACTTCCTTGCACAGTACGACATGTCTGTCCAATATAAGACTGCTAGAGAAAGGATTAAATTTTCTGCCAACACCAGGAACAGCTCTAATCCAACACATGATACTGCAATAGAACAAGCAATTTGAAACTCCCGAGTGACACTGCAGAAGAGATTAGAAGTGACACCTGTCGAATTTTAACAAAAGTCCCATCAAAATGTAAGTTCACATCAATTCCGCAGAAAGGAACACACTGTGTGACTTGGAAGCAAACAAAGACATCATTATTTTACCTGCCTGCTAACAAAGAAACCACCACCATCCTCCTCTCAAGAACTGAGTATAACGGCACAACAGAAGTACTGCTTAATGACCCTGCATATCACACACTAAAAAGAGGATCCAACTGGCAAGATTTAAAGGAGAACTTTATACCTCCTCAAGAAAAGCTCTATTCTGGCAAACGTTATCAACAGCCTGTGGCAACAGGCTGCAGTTCTCCCAAGACTTTATTGCCTACCAAAGATTCACAAGGATATGACTCCTCTTCATCCAATAGTGAACAACATTGGGATGCCCACCTGATTTCCTAGTTAAACATCTCGCCTCTCTGTTGGAACCTCTAATAGGCAAATGTGATAATAAAAGCTGGAATTTGGAAGATGATATAGTATGCCTGAAGATGCTTACAATACAACCATCAAATCTTCTGTTGTTGTTGTTGTTGTTTAGAGGGGACTAGACTGCACGGTCATCAGTCTCAAATCTTCTGGTCAGCTTTGTTGTAGTATTTCAGCAGGACTCATTATAACTGAACAGCAACAAGTTTGAGAAGGACATTGTGGCACTATTTGAACATGTGATTACCTCAACGTATTTCTTATTCAACAACCAGTATTTTGAACAAGTGTACAGAGTCACCATGGGAAGTCTACAGTTTACTATAGTGGCTACCTATTTTATGGACAACTCTGCCTCTGGTGGTACGTAGAAATTAAATTTATCATATGGCACCATGGAGTAGAGATATTACCTTTGTTTCTTCAACATCTGAAGTCACTCCATGCAAATATGCAGTTCACCATGGAAGTGGAAAAAGATGTCAGTGTACCTTTTTTTAGATATAATGGTCAGAAGAAAATGGATGGCACCCTGGAACACAGTGTCTACCACAAACCAACTCACATAGAGCTATATTTGCAGGCCACAACACAGCCGTGTCTTACGCTCTCTGGTACACAGGGTGTGTGTGTGGTCTCAGATGCCATCAGCCTACCAGGTGAGCTACAACATCCAAGGATTTTTTCCAAAAGAATGGGTAATGGCTATTCTGACCAACAAGCAAGTAATGCATTCTGACTGAAGTGACTTCAAAGCAGTGATGTCAATAAAGATTCAGACACACCCACTGTGACAGCGTTCTAGCAATTTTTTGGTGGCACATCAGTAACAATTGAAAGAATCCTCAGGAGGCATGACAAAGTGTGTTTTCAGTCTACCAGCAAAATTGGGGAATCTTGTGTTCAGGCTAAAGAGATATTGGCTTTAGTAAGCATGGTATATATTAAATCCCATGTCAATGTGGGAAATCTTAAATTAGACAGACATGCCACATAGTGCAAGAATGTTGTTTTGAACACCAATGTCATACACTCCTGGGGAAACCTGGAAAGTCAGCAATAGTGGAGTGTTGTTTGAGCTCAGGGCATTGGAAGCTTTATGAGAAAATTGTAGTTCTGTCTTCAGCATCATCATTTTGAGACAGTGTTATTAAGGAGGCCACATATATCCAAACAGAGGATGATATAATTAACAGGGATGCAGGCTTTCAACTAAGCAATGCCTGGAATCCAGTACTGACTGCCATCAGATTAAAGGAGAAGAAAGGAGAACAAATATATGATGAGCACAGTCATTGCCATCGCCACAAGTGCAGAAGACGTCTCCTCGGCTCCCAGCAGGGGACACTATGAGTGCCCTGCTACCCAACTCAGAATGGACACTCACTCATACTTGTTTCCTACATTCTACCTTTTAAATTTCACCACACAATTACCGTCAGTCGTGTCTTGCTTAAGTGACCAGAAGGAACTACCAACACCTGAGGATGTTGAACAGTTGTTTTAACGAAATATTATGAGATAATGTCTAATGTACTGTGTCCCAAGAAATGTGGGCAAGGAAGATGATTACACTAAGAATACAGAGACTGACTGTTTTCAAAATGTAGGTATCAGGCAAACAAATAAGCTTGCTGTCACAAAGAGCACCCAAGAAACAGAACTGGGATTAATGGGCAGGCATTAGGCATCAAAGTACAGCTCTTGCTTGGTTGAGATCGATCACAGCATGTTGGCAAATGCACCACTTGTTATTTAAGGAGAAAGAATTTAAAACCAGGGGTGGAGTTCCACAGGGAAGCATGCTATATGGTATGTTTTGGAAGCTGTCACTCCATAGAACGGGGTGTCTTCCAGATACAGAAACCATTATTTTATAGAGTGAAGGCCATCAATGGTCCGGCAAAGCCATCATACAGAATAAGAAAGAAAATGGTGACAAGATGGTGGTGATTAGAAAAGGCCCAGGTAACAGCAGTTCCCAATGCCACACTGTTAAAGAGAAACACAGTTACAGATTGGATAATTCAATCAAGTTGACAATGTATCATCTGCTGCTGCTGCTGCTGTTGTTTTTGCGGGGTGGTTAAGGGGACTAAAATACTAGGTTATATGTTTCCTGTTCCTACCTAAGTTGGCACTGTCAAATACGGAAAAGAAATAAAAATTTGGCACTCAACACCAAGAGGATAAACCTACATGGTGAAAAGAGTGACAATGAACATTACATCTAAACACAAAAGAAGAAAACACTAAGAAAAATACTAAGTAATGACTGAAAGCAAACTTTACAGCAGAAGAGTACAAAGATAATAAAGGCTGAGCCAGACACACTGCACATACAAAAACCTCCAGCTGAAACAAGAAAATCAGACATACACCATAAACATGACCAGTTAAAATGTTTGGAGGGGTGGGAGCCTGAGTGACAAGGGTAATGGATGCACAACTGAACAGAACAATAAAATCCAGCTGAATGAATAAAACATGAAACACAGTCAGGCACAGAGGCATCATCTCATAGTATAAAAGGATGCACAGCTGGCAGTTTACACTTTTAGCTGCCTTGCGACAGTCTTTCATAGACCAACTAAATGTGGACCACTGTCAACAAAGTGCCACAGAGACACTGTGGCCGATCCTCCTGATGAAGAAGGTGGCCATGCATCATCCATGTGTGACCAATACGCAGACAGCAAAGGATAAGCGACACCCTATGAGAGCCCCTCAGTGATGACTTCCATGCAGCCATAGAGATCTTCATTGCACAGAGCTTGTTTGGGGCAGTCGAGTCAGTCCACTCAGGATTCCAAAGCCCAAGTACCTTCTGATCTAAATCCAGTCAGAGATCTTTCTCCTGCAGAACAACATCTCAAGGGTCTTCAGGTAGTAGTCAAATTAATCAGCTGATCAATGCGTTCATTACCTGAAATGCCAATGTGGCCCAGGGTCCAAACGAAACACATGAAGCAGCCAGACTTGCCAAAACTGGAAACACAGTCTTGAATTGAGCACACAAAGGGTGTTTTGGAAAGCACTGGTCAAGGGCTTGCAAGCCATTCACGAGGCTGCAATAAATAACTAATGACTTCCTGTGGAGCGCTCTGCTATGTTCAAGAGCCCAACAAATCGCCAACCCAACCCATCATAGCCATCAACTAGAGAACCCACAGGCAAATCTGACTGAAGCTGCAGATGAGGAATGAACCAAGCAGGGGTTTGGGAAGGGTAGTGAAAAGTTGGAGGGATGGGAAGTGACTAAAGCGACAAAAGAAGGAAACTAACATAACCACGATTGGGAGACCCAACCTCGGTTGTTGTCTTGGGAGGCGAGTGCAGCAACTGGAGGAAATCAGCCTGCTATTCGGGCGGTAAGGCAAGACTATGAACATGTGGAACATACGAGGCTAATCTCTGATTGCCAACAGAACTGCAGGGGGGGAAGGGGGAGGAAGAAGGGGAACCCCAGCTTCAGCAAGGAGGTTTGCCACTGGACTTGTGCGCAAAGCCCCCCTAAATGGACGCCTCTGTGAAGGGCTGGGTCCAAGACCTCCAACACAGATGGGGCAGTGGAAGAATAATATGAAAGTCTTGTAGAGCCTCAAAAGAGTTGGATGGGCGACTCCCCAAATAGTGTTGCTGAGAGAGCAAAGAATATTTATATAGTGCCAACTCTTGTCAGAGCTGACGATGGTGTGGGATCCAAATGAGCAGGGCGCCAAAGAGCATGCCTAGGAAGCAATGCGTCACTTAAACAGAGGAGTGTATCACTCGGGTGCAGCTCTTGATCGAGGTGAAGCGGCCGATAGTGGTAGAAGGGCATTAATAGGGTCTTAAAGCCCTAGAATTGGAAAACATGGGGAAAAGCCCAAGACTGACTCTTTGCAGCCGCCGTTCAGTAACACCAATGCTAGTGGAACTGAAATGGATGCAAAAGTCATCATCAAATAGGGAGTACACTCCACTGCTGCAGCAAGACCGATAAAAATAGGGGAACACTAATGAACTAAGCACTGCGAGACACCATTATCCTGGACATGATTGGAGCCGAGAGAGGTGCTAACCTGAACCTGGAAAGGGGGGAGCGACAGGAAGTTGTGTATGAACATTGAAAGTGAACCACATAAACCCCATTCATACAGTGTTGAACAAATATGATGGCACCAGCTGGTATCGAACACCTTTCAAAGATCGAAAAAGACCAGAACCAGATGCTCACACCTGGTGAAAGCAGTGAGGTTAGCTAACTCCAGCAATATGAGGTTCTCAATGGCAGAACAGCCTTGCGGAAGCCCACCCATTGTGGGACAACGAGTCCACAGTCTTCAAGAATCCACACGAGCTGCCAACTCACCAAATGTTCAAAGAACATTAACAGAACACTTGTGATGGTAATCGGGCCATAACTATCAGCTATTTGCAGATCGACACCAGATTTCATCACCAGGATGATGATGCTATCCCGCCATTAAGACAGGAAAACACCTTATACCCAGAGATGATTGAACAGGGTGAAAAGTTGGTGTTGAAAGTCCACTGACAGGTGATAGAGGATCTGGCTGTTGATGTGGTCTGGTCCTGGGGAGGTATCGGGGTATGCAGCAAGAGCACTTTGGAACTCCCACTCCCTAAGTGAGGCACTGTATGTTATCTGTCAGCAGGCATAAAGATAACTGTTGTCAATCAACCTGCTCTTTGAGAGCACAGAAGTCCACAGAGTTACAAGTTTAATGGTACAGAATGTGCTCAGTGACAGCAGCTGGTTCTTTGCAGAGAAGAACCTGAATGTGAAATCGGGGAATTCCTCCCAGTGGATGGTACCCAAAAAGGAGCCGAATTTGGGACCACACCTAAGATGCAAAAGTGCGAGATTCAATGGATTCAATGCTGTGCCAGCAAAGTTTCAATGTCCCTACCATTGCCCGAAGTCTTGGTACCACCCCACAAAGGGTGGTGGAAGATAGGTGATCAAGGCAGTGAGGTCAGTGAAAGAGACAGCCTCATCCAGGAGGGAGGTGGTGGTTGTTGTTATTTTGAGGGAACTAAACATTTAGGTCATCAGTTCCCTGTTCCTAGCCAAGAGTTCTCCGTCAGAAGGTAAAAAATAAACATAGAGAATGGAAACTCACAAAAGGGACAGACTAACAATGAACAACAAAAAAGAAAGTCACAAATCAAGTCAGGAACTAAGCTAAAATCTGGACAGCAGAATTGAATGGCTGGCTGATCACAAAGATAATACAGGATGAGCCAGCCATGCTGCACACACTAAAAACCCCAAGGCATTTCACAGAAAAGTCTTAAAATGGCTTTAAAACCACTGGATAGGTGAGGACCTGAGATAGCAGGTTATTGCACCCACACTAGACGGAATCGTAAAAACCAGCTGTGCAAATAAAACTGAGTTAGCCATGGTGGCATCCTCACCTAAAACTAGGGGTAGCGCATCTGGTATATTAAAAGACTGCCACAAGGGAGCTAAAAGTGGACAGTCCATCTGAAGATGGACTACTGTCGGTGTTGCTCCACACCAACACATGTGCGGAGCCTCATGACGAAGGAGATACCCGTGGGTCAGACATGTATGCTCAATGCACATGCGGCATAGAACAACTGATCCTCGACGTATGGGCCGCAGGGAAGATTTCCACAGAGCCGTGGATAGCTTGACTGAGAAAAGATTATTCGGCACACCCATGGTAACCCATTTAGTGCTCCAAACCTCACGTACCTTCCCGTGCAAAGCCAACTTATGGTTCGATTCCAATAAGCCTATCTCCAGAAGTGGTACTGTAGTGGCCTACTCGGCCAACTGATTGACATGTTCATCCCTGGTATGCCGATGTGGCCTGGGCTCCACACAAAAGCCATAGATTAGCCAGATCTATTGAGAGAGTAAACAGCAACCTGGATCGACCACACTGATGGGTTGCAAGAGAAACACTGGTTGTTTGCCTGCTAGCCACTCACGGAGTCACTACAGATGACAAATGACCCCTGGGGCAGGCTTTGAGGTGTTCCAGAGCCCTTAGAATGGTGACCAGCTCTGTGGTAAAGATGCTACTCTCATGGAGCAAAGAATGCCATTGAACACGGTCATCATGAAGCTATGCATACCCAGAATGACCGTCTGCTAAGGAACCATCAGTGTAAATAGCTTTGGCACCACAAATGAATCAAGGAGTTGCAGGAACTGATGACGGAGACGTACTGGGGAAACGGAGTCCCTCGAGGCACAGGGCAGATCCAGAAAAAGCTGCAAACAAGGAATGGACCAAGGGGGTGTTGTTTGAAAGGAATACTGGAAAGGAGCTGGCAGTGGTTGGGGTTCGAGGGACGAAAGAAGGGAACGTACACGGACTGCAGTCAAGTAACCCGACCTGGGCCATAGTGGAGAGATACGCAGTGCGGGGTCTGGAAAAAGGAGCTGGCAGAAAGGGTGGTGGGGTGAGGTCTGAACATTGGCAGCATAAGAAGCTAATAGCTGTTGCCAATGGAATCGCAGGGGGTGGACCCCAGTACGACTATGAGGCTTGTCACAGAGCACGTGCAAAAAGCACCCTTTGCCAAACACACAACACAATGTAAAATTGGGGCCAAATCATAAACTATGCATCCGTAGTAAATGCATGACTGAATAAGGGCCATATAGAGCTGCAGGAGCGTTGGGCATGCAGATCCCCAAACAGTGTGGCTAAGACAACGTAGGACTTTCAGGTGATGCCAACACTTTTGTTTGAGCTGCCAGAGATGCGGCACCCAAGTGAGGTGGTCATCAAACAGCATGCCCAAAATAATGGTGTGTCTCTGCGACATGTAGCAGGTCATCATCCAAATACAGTTTTGGTTCTCGGTGTACCGCCCAACATTGACAGAAACACATAACCCGGGTTTTCAATGCAGAAAACTGAAAACTGTGTGCAAATGCCCACGACTGTGCCTTTTGAATTGCTAGCTGCAACCACTGTTCACATTCACCGATGCTAGTGGAACTAAAATACATGCAGAAGTCATTGGCATACAAGGAGGTGGAAACCAATGACCCCAAAGCTGAAGCAAGATCATTAATTGTGACTAAAAATAAAGGGACACTAAGAACAGAACCCAGTGGGACACCGTTTTCTTGATGATGAGGAGAGCTGAGACAGGTACCAACTTGAACACGAAAAGAATGCAATGCAAGGAAGTTCTGTATGAATACGGCAGTGTTTGTACCCTTTTATGAAGAAATTTAAGGAGTTTTCAAGGAGTCTCTGAATATAAGGAGTTTGTAAGAAGTCACTGCTTACAAGTATACAAAGTGTACATAAAAACCTCAAACAATAAAACGACTGCAATGTCATTAACAGTAGGCTTCAACAAATTATTTTTTTTACACATACTGGTGTGTTTTTCCCTATAATAATAATAATAATAATAATAATAATAATAAATAAATAAATAAAAATTATGTATGGTGTAAACTGTAAATGGCAGGGTTAGCCAGGAGGGCCTATGTGTTAGTATTTATTATTTAAAAGTACGCCTATTTTACGTGTCATGTGAACCTTTAGAATACTTTTACACATGTCTCCGACGTTTAGCTCTTTGTTACACAAAACACATATTGCTTTTGTCTTGCGATAAAGTGGCTTTATCCATATTCTGTATTCCTTTGGAGGCCATAATATATTAAAAACACACTGACTGACCGGAATACTTAACAAACTAATAAACTAATTAATCATACACAGGACGATCTTAACCCAAAACAGCACAGGCTAGTCATGTCTACTTAAGTCAGTATGTACCAACAACTCTTGTTTCGAGGTTGAAATGAAGGAAGTTAGAATCTATGGAGATGCCCTAACAATTAAAAACTGAAGCCATCAAATTAAGCAATGAGTCAATTTTTTCTCAAAAATATGTCCATAGTATGTTAAATGTACTTAATATCTACGTTCATAATCCTGGCATGAATACGTGCATGCACACTGCAATACAGTATGGGAAACTCTTTAAGGGGCACCGACTGATTTCTTCTAATATTGTCTGTTTAACTTAAACTTATATAATAATGGAAAGTCCAGGTTGGAATAAATAATATAGTGAGGACAGTTTACAACTCACCGCAAAGACGTGGCGACGAGCTGCGACAGGCACATACAAAAGACACACACATACAACACATTCAGCTATCGGCCATGGCCTTCTTCAGAAAATAGAGCACTCACGCAATCACACAGGCACACAACACAGTCACACAACCATCACCTCCGACCATGGTTGTATGACTGTGTTGTGTGCCTGTGTGATTGCGTGAGTGCTCTATTTTCTGAAGAAGGCCATGGCCAATAGCTGAATGTGTTGTATGTGTGTGTCTTTTGTATGTGCCTGTCGCAGCTCGTCACCACGTCTTTGCGGTGAGTTGTAAACTGTCCTCACTATATTATTTAACTTAAACTTACTTAGACCATGAGGTACCTCTTTATTAAGTAACCATATGTCATCATTTTTATTATGTAATTTTTGTCCTCTTGTGTACTTAACAATGAATTATGTACTGATATTGCTGTTCCGAATTGTGAGCTCAACTGTCGGATTTATTATTACAATGCTTGTTTCAAAAAGCATGATATTAATCTAAATTTACATTTATACAACGATTTGCACGTCAAAGACACAGTTGTGTCTTACACAGTCTGTAATATCTAATATTAGGAGAGGATGATGACGAAAACAGAGAGGTGGTTGGGTTCAACCCTGGTTGGAAAGAAGGGGCAAACACAGGAACTGATATTTCTGATTAATGTAGGAAGGAAGGAAGCTTAGTGTTTTACGTCCCGTCGACAGCGTGGTCATTAGAGACGGAGCTTACACTCGGATTTTTGAGGAAGGATGGGGAAGGAAATCGGCCGTGCCCTTTGAAAGGAACCATCCCGGCATATGCCTGGAGTGATTTAGGGAAATCACGGAAAACCTAAATCTGGATGGCCGGAGGTGGATTTGAACCACCAACCTTCCGAATGCGAGTCCAGTGTGATTAATGTAGGAATTGACACCTGATGATCATTTGGAATATCTGAACTTCCTGAGAATGGTCATGGATTGTTTTAGAAAGCTGTTGTCAATGATAAAGGAAGGTATTCACTAAAGTGACAGTTATATAGAAAGCTTTCACCCAACCACAAATAGTAAGTATACTATCTTCTTGTCCATTTTGTGATCGAAATCTGTCACTTACTATTGCCTGTTACTTTTTCTTCGCATACTGAAATAAATCAAAAGATTAAATCAAGTTAAATGCGGTCTTTATTCAATTACACCACTACATGTGCATAGCGTAAGTTTACATGTGAAAGTAAACAATCATGTTTGCCGTCATATTTTATTGTCGTACGGCGGGTAGTGAGGATAATACAGATATATTTCCTCACTATACATCTGAATTAAGGCACTTGGTACTTGCTCGGTTAGTTTATTTCTACAACAGAAAGCAGTCAATGCGAAGAACGCGTTTCATTAACAGCCTGTACACATAAAGGAAAGTCTATTGGCAAAAAATACTGCTTTAGTTTAATTGCTGCATTTGTGAAAATTTCATGACGGAAAAATTAGAAAAATCTCCAATATAAAGCTTGGAAGATGAATGGGTGTCCACAGACGTCAGCAACAGTAAACAAATAACCTAAACTGTTTACAATTAACAAGCTGAAAGCTTACTGCATTTCCACCTTCTGCACATGTGCAAGTCAGCGCTGCCTACTGCGCGGATTTGCTGTAGAACAGGTCTCTATACCAGGGTGCAATCTGCCAAAAATAAGTTTCGCTTGTTCTTCTGCTAGGAGGTGTCACCGCAGATCGTCGTGTAATAGGGACTTAAAAATCCCGTACCAAATTCTCTTTTTCAAAAGTAATAAAATAAAATGATGATACATGAAATCACATTTTGAACAAGTCTTTTTTGGGACATGATAAAATAAGGAGTTTGTAAGGGCCCTTAAAGTTTAGTTGTTGAAATAAGGACTTTTTAAAGTGTACGAACCCTGTACAGGAAATTCAGAATGGTATGTTGCAGTCGCAGAATGGCGTGCATAATATTGTGCCATATGTTCGGCAATAGTGCTGGGGTCAGTGCATAGTGGGCCCTGGATATGGAGACTGGGGTGTGTCCGTGGGTGACGCCCAGCGACAGGAAGGATCATTGCTGAGGGTTCTGATGATGTGGAATGACACGCAATTACTCGTACGTATACATAGGGAGGTAACAACTTACATATTAGATGCACAATTTCTGTGTTCACAAAGGCACAACCAAAAAGGGTAGATAGTGAGACTATCACATGGTCTATGTACCTTGCAAGCCATATAAATGCTATTAACAAGCTAGAAAGAAAGAACATCTCTTACAATAAGCAAGGGGTGGTAAGGTCACACAATGTAGATGACAGGTAAGGTGCTCTTCCCCAGTCAGCTCATATTGTGGGGATTAAATTTGGAAGAGGATGTGAAAACCCAAGAGGGGTATCATAAAACTAACAAAAGAGAACAACAAAAGTATGGAAAAGTACAAAATGAGAAAGACTATTAAAAAAAGAAGGATAGCCAAATCAATGTAAACAAGGGCACAGAGAGGGAAATGATGGGCTGAGGAAAAGAAAGAGGAAAACAAGGGAGGGGGTGCAAGGGAAATGTAAAGTCCAGTAAAGAAGAACAGCAACAATAGCTTGGTGTGCCATCAGCAACACACTAAGAGCCTCATGGAGGAGGAATTTTGAGACCTATGAATCAGTAGTGTACACAACATTACAAACATAAAAATTTCCTACAATACATTTACAGTCCCTCATTTCCCTTTGCATTATTTATATTTAAGATCGTTTACACCAACATGACTTGCTCTCTCCTTCCACAACCTGCATGGCAGTGTAGGAATGGTACTAAATGTTCTTAATTGTGTGTGTGTGTGTGTGTGTGTGTGTGTGTGTGTGTGTGTGTGTGTGTGTGTGTTCAATTGGCAAATTGTTGTCTACACATCCGCAAAGGTTCCTGAATCAAAATCAGAAAGTTGCAACACACAGTTTTAGAGATATAACATCATAAACAATGAGAATCCATCATACAAAAATTCACAGAGTCCTGCATATGTCAGCTCTTACCCATTAGCAACAAACATGATATGTAACTTCAAATCTTTACAAAAGAATACCACTGCCACACAATTTTCACAGGGCGCATTAGCCATGACATTAAAATGTATTAGTTTGATAATTCTGGGTCTATTTACAACAAATTTTGCACACATCATCAGTATACATTAATAAATGTTGCACCAAATCTAGAACACTGTACAATTCATATTTGAGGAGAAATTATATCAAACATTGATATGCTGAGAAAACTGACACCTCAAAGCTGTATGAAACCAATATTGTAAACATATTAAAAATAAAAGTATACAACAGCACCAGATGTATTCCAATGCAACACTATATCAAGATTTATATGCAATCAGTGAGTAACTTTTGAACATTTGTAATTACAAGCATTTGCATTTTCTGTTCGCTTTTTCATAGAGTATATTGCAAAATTCTTTGCCAACCTATTTGAAAATTTAGCCACGTTCATTCCAGTGCTTGTCATGAGCAGCTGTTTCCTGACATATTCCTATCTCTTGTCATCCCCATGGGATCTGTTTTTTTAGTTGACTCTAGTTCCAGCTGTTAATTACCATATGTATTAAAACATACTCTCGTACTGTGATTGCTTATTGTTGGTGTTTTCAATTATATTTCTTACTTCACTGATTCTGCATACATACTACCTAAAACTAATCTAATCCATTCACCTGATTTTCAGCACTACTTTTGTTGTATTGCATTTCACATGATTCAGTTGCCTTCATTTCCATTTTACAGTTGTCGAACCAAAAATGATTCCAATATTTACTTCCGCTGATCAAATTTTAGTATGTTGGACACAAGTACAATATTCGAAATAAAAATACTTTGTGATGACAGGCTACATTTGCAAACGGTGGGGCAGGACATGAGAAGGATTGTTGCAGTTTGAACCAAAATCCACACTACCCAAGGTGCTGCTTGCATCTACAAAACAGGTAATCCAGCGAGAATGTGACACTCCAAGGACGAATTTCAGGTTTATTTGTATTTTAAAGTTAAGCTGAGACAATGAAGATATGTAAATATGACTGTCAGCAGATAACGATAAAAAGAAAAAGTACCTTCCAATTAATCAATTGAATATAGCATTCCATAGCATATCAGCTATGTTATAAAATTTCATGCTATTTACATACTATCTTACATTGACTCAGTGTCTTCTCTGTTCAAGATAAGCAAAGCAATTTCTCCACTACAATAGATAGTACCTCTATGTGCACTAAATAAAACCATATTTTGTATGTACAGCTAATACATTAATCTGGTTATACAGGCAGTGACTAGTAATACTGAAATCTATACCCATTAGGTTTGGCTTATGGCCTGATAATATTTGTCTGTTAGAACAAATAGTCAAAATTCTACAAAAACTTTTGAAAATTGTTTATTTCATAGGTTACAATATTTCACTATCTATGATGACTGCCCTACAATACACTCATTACACATCATGATAACCCCAATACATATAATGCAACAATGGTGTAGGAACTTACATTAGTCTCCAAGCTATCCATACATGATTTCAGTTCTGGATCTGCCTTTATTGAAAGACCAGGCACTTCCGTCTTTAAAGGATCTTCAAGAAACTGAAAAAAAGAAAAATAGTGAGGCACTCAAAGCTTTAGTCTGTTGTTCTTACTTAGATCTCTTTGAAGAGACTGGTGGAGTATTAGAAAAGGAGACGGGAGAGTAGACTACATTTACACAGATTATATGCAGAAGCTAATTGTATCCGTACACTAAGGGTCACCTTTATTAAACAATACGCCTCAGGCAATAAATGTGGCTGCCACATTTTTGTATTTGAAACTAAATATTTGTTTTTTTGTGGAAACTAGTCATCATATAAACAGTTCTGCTCTAAGGAATTATTTTTTCATACCAAGCAGTTTCAAGATATTTTAGTTTCCTTGATATAATTTACTTTATTTTGTAAAACAGTGGTATTTCACTTCTGAAAAAGTAATTAGACAAAACATAAACTAATGACCTTTGTGTCTCTCCAACACTGGTAATGAAGTTGTGAAATGTGGTTCATAAGTCAAAGAAAATATGTCATATGTCCTATTCAGACACCAATGGCTATTATTGTACTATCTCAAATGTGCAAATGAGACCCCTGTTTTTTACCAGACAATCAATAAAAGGAACAGCATCTGAGACCAAAAACACTCACTGCTTTGTTTACACACAGTAGTATATGTATTCTCACATTGTTTATTGTACAATAAATTATAGCTAAATGATCTAAAGTGGCAGTAACACAAAAATCTGTAAAATAATCTACATGCATTTAGTTTTATCATCAAATTTATTACTTCTTTGTGTGAACTAGGCACCAATTTACTAATTTCATGTTTCACATTCAAACTGCTACAGCTACCACTGTAGATCTGTGAGCTGTGAAAATATTCAGTAGCAGCACTATTTGTGTAGCCCCAATGAATTGACAAATACTTCACCAAAAGCATTCACTTCATTAAATTTTGCCAGTCCTTCAGAAACTTACATTTTCCTTGTTCATTCTTTGTAAATATGAAACATGTCTATTCTGCTCTTTTGCAGAGGCAAGAGAAACTGGCCAAAACTAATAGTAAGCAACAATACGTTGCTAGAAAAAGGACTTTTGACAGTTTTTAAATACAGTTTAACTCCAATTATCCAGATGACTCAGGACTAGACCCTATCTGGATAATCAGGTAACTGGATAAATTGGGAGAACAAGTGATTTCTTTAAAAAAGAGTTTTCTTTTACATTTTTATCCTGTACTTCTTTAATATTACTGTGCTTTGTAGACTACTAAACAATATTGGTAAGTTAGGGCACAGCAGTGTAATTACATAAGCTCACTTCTTGAACATATCAATTAAAACTAGTTTTATCTATCTGCAGTGGTTTGGGCTGGACGATGATGAGTCAATCAGTCAGATACTTGGGATTTATAGAGATTAGCTTAATGCCCTCTGCTTTGCATGCGCAGGCTGATGGTCTGCACCAGTTGTTTCTCCCTCTTAATATACATTTTCATAGATATAGCTTAAGTACTATTATAATGAAATGTTGTGATACTACTTGTAGCCTCGGTAAAATACTGCAGTGCATGCTGTTGTTCGCCGCTGGGGGATTTGATTCGCCCCTCATGCATGAGTGTTTGCATTGTCCTTAGCAGAAGTTAGGCTAAGTTAGTTTAATTAGTTTTTAAGCCTTAGGAACGGACGATCCCATAGTTATGTCTCTTAAGGTTTACAAACATTTGAACAATTGATTTTACTACTTGTAACCCCCCTATGGCACCCTTCAATAGTTGAATTTCGAAAAATACCCCAATATGGGTATTTTGAGTTCCAACCAAGTATGCAAATATCATCTTTTGTAATTTTGGGTTCAAAATTGGCTTAGTAGCAATGTATTTTCAAACAATGTTTCACCCCCTATTTAACCCCCTAAATGATTTAATTTTCTAAAAATATGGAAACATGTATCTTTTTAATTCTGATCAAGAAAACATATACCAATTTATGTGGTTGTAGCTTCAAAACTGCCTTAATAGCAAAAGATTTTTGAAAGACATCCCTTCTTCAATTTGACCCCTTTAATGGTTGAATTTCCAAAAATAACAAAACTCTTGCCTTTTTAATCCTGACCAAGATACTATATACAAAGTTTCATAGCTGTAGCTTAAAATTTGAGTTAACAGCAACATATTTTTGAAAAGCAATTTTTTGTGTCCCCTATATTACACCTTACTGGTTGAATTAAAAAAAAAAGATGAAACATGTGTATTTTAAATTCAAACCCTGAATTAAAATCCCAAATTTGTTAGTTCTAGCTTAGATCAACAGCCTCTACAAATGTCAAGTTTCTAACTTCTGTGGTTTGGGCTGGCCATGATGAGTCAGCCAGTCAGTCAGTCAAATAGCTGGGACACTGCTTTATATATATAGAGGTTAAATAGCAAGAAAGAAGATACCTTACAATAAAGGAAGGGGTGGTAAGGTCGCACACTGAAGATGATAGGTAAGGTGCTCTTTCCCAGTCAGCTCCCATTGTGGGGATTAAATTTGGAAGGGGATGTGAAAACCCAAGAGGGGTATCATAAAACTACCAAAAAGAGAGCAATGGTAATAGATAATGGACAAGTACAAAATGAGAAAGACTATTAAAAACAGGAGGATAGCCAAATCAATGTAAACAAAGGGAAATGTGGGGGCTGAGCAGGGTGTCTAGCGATTCTTAAAAATATAATTCCCTGAGTTTTTGAGGTCAATTTTTGTATTTTTCCAGGGTAATACTGTGCTTAGTTGCTAACCACACTTGATTCATTTTGTGACAGAATCTACAAATTTTGTTGATATATAGGAACATAATGAGTGTTTTACTCAAAGTTATCTAACACGGCTTATTTTAAATCAAATTTGAAACCCTTATTTCAATAGTGCTACACCACCACTTCAGCTCATGTTGATATATTGAAGCTTAAACTTAACTGAGTGACGATAATTCTGTGATTGAGATACCTGAAATATTGCAGTCAATTGCTTGTAAAATTGTAGGGTCTTAATTGCAGAATTATCTTCGCCCAGTTATGTTTAAGCCTCATTATGTCAACATTAGTTAAACCAACACTACTGTAATAAGGCATTCATACAAACATAGAGCCGAGGTGGAGCACATTGAGGCGCTATTCTGCAATGTGCGAGGCCGTTCCCTGTCGGGGGATCAAATCCCCACCTTGGGCATAGATTTGTGTGTCGTGTTTAGTATAAGGTTGTTTATAAGTAATTTGTAAGTTTAGGGACTGATGACCAGGCAGTTAAGTCCCTTAAGCTTTACAAACATTTGGACATTTTTATAAACATACCAGAATCTGATATCAGAACTACATGTCAAAAGTAGTAGGAACAAAAGACTAAACGAAAATTGGAATGAAAATAGGTTTAAAATGAAGTGAAACAGTACTAAAAAAGAAACATTTCGATTAGGATCAATCAGTTGTTGAGAGCATACTCACTGACATAAAGATACAATTACCTGCTTCAGTAAAAATTGCACTTTTTAGAAATAGAACCAATAACGAATTTAAATTTTAATTTGGACAAAAGACTTATGGAAAGAACAGTAACAGACTATTTGGAACTGCTGCCAACAGTAGTGAAATCAATTACAATATTCTGTCAAGTTATTTCCTGCTAATAATCAATTTGTAAATAAAAACAAGGCAGTGACACAGCATTTACTGCTTATCTGTAATCTACATACAAATGTTAGGTGTACTCTATTTACATTTCCACTGGCCCTTAGATAAAGAAACAGAAATTTTTGGATACTGTATTACTGTGGGTGAACAACTATTATGGAAAGCATGTGTGGAACATATTTGTAAGAAATTCAGCATAAACATGTATTTAGTTAAACATGTCTCCATCTCCTCAGACTATAAAACCTTAAAGCAAATATATTTCACATTGAAACTTCTGCGTATTCAGTATGGTATAGTATTGAGAGTGGATGTGGAACACCAGCAGTCTATACAGACAGACAATTTATACAACAAAGGTAATGAGAGAGGTAACTAAGGTTAAGAGACCACCATTTGATTTTAATATGACTACTCTGAACTATTACTTTTGTTCGAGTTTGGGTTGCAATGACGCTTAGGCCCTATTCACACGGGGATGTGCAATTTGTGTCTCCAGCTACCTGTCGACTAGGAATTGCCTGAGTGTGACCTAAGCGCACTTTTTGTTTCCTCTGCTGCCTATAGTACAATACCTAGTAACTCTAGCAGTGATGGTGATATTATAACAGTTTTGTTATTACCACCATTATATGCAGACAGGCCTGAAATTTGTGCCTGTCAATTTTTAATAGCTAGCTCAATATTTGTAATACTGGTATTTAAAATGAAAAATGTGAGGCACGTGTATTATGTAACGGAGATACAAATGGTTCATCTAAGTCACATATGATTTTATATATAAAAAAATAGACGAAGATTACTCACCAGGCGAAGGAGCACAGGTGGTGATAGTAGCACAAATAAAACACACACACACACACACACACACACACACACACACACACACACAACACACACACATATTTACAAAGACGCAAGTACACCTAGGCAGACATACTGTAGAGGCTTTCTACAGTATGTCTGCCTAAGTGTACTTGCGTCTTTGTAAATGTGTGTGTGTGTGTGTGTGTGTGTGTGTGTGTGTGTGTGTGTGTGTGTGTGTGTGTGTGTTTTTGTGTACCCTCCATTTTTTCCCCCAAGGTAAGTCTTTCCTGTCCCAGGATTGGAATGACTCCTTACCCACTCCTTTAAACCCTCATTTCCTTTTCCCTCTCCTTTGCTTCTGCCTGGCAAAGCAGCTAGGCTGCGAAAACTAGCGTTTGTGTGTGTGTGTGTGTGTGTGTGTGTGTGTGTGTGTGTGTTATTTGTGCTACTACGACCACCTGTGCTCCTTCGCCTGGTGAGTAATCTTCGTCTATTTTTTATATATAATTTTTCCCGCTAGGAATTTTTTGTCTATAATATTCAAATATGATTTTGTCGCACTACATATGCTATGAAATGTTGTATGATTTCTGTAACCAACCTCTACTTCCTACTACTGTACTATATATTCCATGAACCCCAAGTTTTTCATTTTCAATTGTTCAAGTATTGTCGTAGCCATTTAAAATTCACAAGCACAAATTTTTAGGTCTAGGCTATCTGCATGGGTTAGGAATTTGTATGCATTTAGGAGAAATTATATTATACTTTTTAATAGGTTTTAATGACAGGAATGACATTTTTCAGTATTTAAAGTAGTATTTTCTGTTTTTTTAATCATTTTTTATTTTATTTTTACTGATGTCATAATTTTGCTGAGATTAGAGAAGACGTGTGACATCTTTCATGTTAATTTCAGTCTTCTTCTGTGAGTCAATCAATATATAGCCTTCTCCTATGTATATCTTGTGAAAAGACCATGAAAGTAAAAACTAGAGATTCGAGCTCACATGCAGTTTACCATCAATTGTTCTTACTGTGAAACATTAGAGAAAGGAAAAGGGAAAGGAAGAATTAGGCCACGTTCAGACTACTGGCCAGGTCAAAACATTAAACACATTGTTTTCAATTGCACTGTTCACACTGCCGGCCGGGCCAAGCCGACTCTGCTTCAGCTGGCTCACACCGAACTGACATTCGGAATGTTTAGTATTTCTGGCGCGAGCCGATTGGGCTACAGTGTTGCTTCCGCAGTACACGTATCTCATGTCTCCAGCCTGTTTTCAATACATGTCTCTCTACATGATAGGTGATAGTTTTTTTAAATACCACTTGTGAAAATATGTTCTGTCAATGTTTTCTAGTATTAGTATTAATTCCATAAAACAAACACAAAATTCTATATGTTTTTGTAGCTGTTCTCATAAGGAAAAACTCTCCTAAATGGCAGTCGAAATTCATGGGATGAGTCCATTACCACTTGTTTCTTATGTGGTTAGGATCCAATGAGTCAATACAGTGAGAGAACAATAGGAATAAAATCAATGAACTGTTAAGTAGACAGCAATGAATAAGTTTTGGTCACCACCGTGTTTTCCTTTATCTTCAGATGACAGTGGGTGAAGATACCTTGTTGCTGGGGACAAACCCACCAAGAATCAAAAAGCAAAAACAAGAAATTAAGTGGCACACACTTCTCTCTTTTACTGACCTTAGCTGTAGTGTCCAGGGCTAAACTAAATCATTTTCCGAGAGCTACAAAATCGAAAATAAAAAATAATTATATGACTTAGGTGTAGATATACTTATAAATATCTGTATAATTTTGGGCTTCTTCCTTTTATCATTTCCCTCTCGATAGACAATATGTATAATGTCAAAAAATATTATTTCAGTCCATCAACACCAAAGTTGCAGTTGTCAGTAATTTCTTATTGCCTTCTAATTCCAAACACGATATACATACATATATACACACCATTAATCGTATAATGTGGAGAAGGAATCAGTTGTATGCCTCTCATGTAAAACCATAGCAGATAATTGTGAATTGTATCATTGTCAATTGTAATTGGTCGCCACCCAAGAAAAAATAGTTTTACTTGATTTCTGGTTATGGATCATTAACACATTACGAGGGAGTGACAAGTGGCCAGCAATTCAAATTTTTAGGCACTGCAGTGCTTCATGCTATGCCCAAAATCTGCCGAGATCGAAGGCTCGTGGTCGCGGCATAACGCCGCTCAGGTAACACTCAAATTATTTGTGAAACTTGGTAGATATCAGTGCGATCACCATTTCAAGATCTTTTCAGTTGTTTCAGCTCCATTTCACTCGGTGTAATGTATTGTCTAAAATGCACAGAACAGCAATCAATACACGATTTGTATATCTAGCACACGCAGTTGACAAACAGCGTCTTTTGAAAATGACTTATGAAAAGGTGAATGATTTACTTTAAACCTGAGATGTTTTTACTACCACGTGTCCAGCAATCAGATTTCTTAACCACAAACTTTCATAAAAATCGAGTGAGAAGTGCCTATTTTCACAGGCAAACCAAAGATTGTACATTAAAAAAGGCTGATAAGACTATGTAGGGTGGTCTTATACACCATCAAAATTTTTTACAACATGAAAATCAGAAAAGTGTATTTTCCCCCTTTAATGGCTCGGCCTGTCCCAGCGCGCAGTGTGCCAACAAGGCGCCAACCAGCTTCACCCATCTCGGCCCAGCTCGACCCAGCCCGGCCGGCAGTTTGAAGGCAGTGGTACAGAAGGAACTCTGCTACACATCTCATAAAAAAACAAACATGTTTTGAGCTATTGAACATCTTTAGTCTGTAATTCGTCGGGAAGGTAGCAAATATTTTCTACTTCAAATTTCAAATTAAATATTTTTTTCGTACATTGTACAACCAGATGTTGGGATCGCAACCAAGAGACTGCGACCAGCCGCGCGGTCTGGAGCACCACATTGTGGAGCACAAGGCCTCCCGCATCAGGGGTTCGAATGCCCCATCAGACAGGGATGTTTGTTGTTGGTTTTTGGAAGGGACTAAACAGCGACGGTTATCAGACCCTTGTTCCAGTTAAAGAGATAAAACATTTTGTTAAGCGATCCAAAGTAGATGCTTTAACAAGTCAAAGTTTAAAACTTACAGACTAATATAAAGAAACGATACGATTAAAAACAAAGAAGGGATAAAACAACTGAAACATTACAAAAGTGTTTTTGCTGGGTAGTCACAGGAATATAAGGAACACACCCAGCCACTCTGTAACACGTTAAAACCATCTACCTAACAGACTTAAGCAGGTGGAGGTCAGAGCAATGTCAAACACAAACATTAATTGACTTGTAAAGTCCACACTCACGCATAAAATTTAAAACAGAGTCAACCGTGGAGGTGTTGTCAGCTAATGCAAGCTGCAAAGCGTCAGGGATATTAAAATTTCATCTCACTGCGGCGAAATTGTGGCATTCAGTTAAAATGTGGGCGACTGTCAAAGGCGCATCACATCGACACTCAGGAGGGTCCTCGCGACGCAGGAGGTGACCATGCGTGAGCCAAGTATCACCTATACGGCGTCGGCAAAGGACAACCGACTCCCTGCGAGAAGCCCTCAGGGACGTCTTCCATGCAGCGGTAGACGGCTTGACAGCACGGAGCTTATTTGGTTCAGTTGAGTCTGCCCATTCAGAATTCCAAACCCTTAAGACCTTGCGGGTCAACTGGGTTCGGAGGTCGGAAACTGGGAGGCCAATGTCCAGGGACCACAACGTGGTGGCCTGCTTGGCCAGCTGATCCACACGTTCATTGCCCGGTATACCTACATGCCCTGGCGTCCAGACAAAAATGACGGAACGGCCTGACTCGTCAAGGGCGAAGACAGCATCTTGAATGGCTCGCACCACTGTATGTTTGGGGAGAAACTGGTCGAGGGCCTGTAAGCCACTCAGAGAGTCGCTACAGATGATGAACGACCCCTTGGGGCGAGCTCTGAGGTGTTCAAGAGCTCTCAAAATACCGACCAGTTCTGCGGTGAAGATGCTGCTTCCGCAAGGCAATGACCGCTGTTCGATGTGGTCACCATATATAAAGGCATATCCAGCATGGCCATCGACCAAAGAACCGTCCGTGTAGATGATGTTTGCTCCATGAAACGTATCAAGCAGTGCATGGAACCGGCGACGGAGAAGCAGTGGTGAAATCGACACTTTTGAATCCCGGGACAAGTCCAGCCGAAGCTCCAGGCGAGGAATTTTCCTGGGGGGGGGGATACGAGGGGAGCAATGGTAAGGTGGAGGAAGGGGTAAGGAATCAAGTGAAGAGAGAAGGGAACGGACACGGACACGGACCGCAATCGGGAGACCCGACCTGGGCCGACGTTGCGGGGAAGGGAGTGCAGAAAGTGGGAAGAGAAGCCTGTGATTCGGATGATGGGGTGAAGCATGAACCCGGGCAATGTAACTCACCAGCAACCGTTGCTGGCGATACCGCAGAGGGGGAACACCAGCTTCAGCTAGAAGGCTCGTTACGGGACTGGTGCGAAAAGCCCCTGTTGCGAGCCGCACGCCTGTGTGGTGAACGGGGTCTAGGACCCGCAAGGCAGAAGGGGCTGCTGAGTCGTACACCAAGCTCCCGTAATCAAGCCGCGACAGAATAAGAGACTTGAAGGTGGAACTTGAAGGGTGGAACGAGCTGCTCCCCAACTAGTATGGCTGAGGCATCGAAGGACATTTAAATGCCGCCAACACTTCTGTCTCAGCTGACGGAGGTGTGGCACCCATGTCAGCCGGGCATCGAAGACCATGCCCAGGAAGCGATGTGTTTCCTCAACCTGAAGTAGTTCACCACCCAGGTAGAGCTCTGGGTCAGGGTGAACTACCCGACGGCGACAGAAGTGCATCACGCGGGTTTTCCTTGCGGAGAACTGAAATCCGTGAGAAGAGGCCCATGAGTGGGCCTTTCGGATGGCACCCTGCAGCCACCGTTCAGCTACGCCGATGGAAACGGAGCTGAAATACAAGCAGAAGTCATCGGCGAACAGGGAGCAACTGACCGATGACCCCACAGCCGCAGCATGACCGTTTATCGCCACTAAAAACAATGGAACGCTGAGGACAGAGCACTGTGGGACACCATTCTCTTGAATACGGGGGGAGCTAAATGATGCCCCAACCCTCACCCGGAACGAGCGGTGGGAAGAGGAAATTGCGAATAAAAAGAGGAAGGGCACCCCGTAAACACCAGTCATGAAGAGTGTTAAAATATGGTGGCGCCAGGTGGTGTCATATGCCTTTCGAAGGTCGAAAAAGACAGCAACCAAATGCTCACGCCTAGCAAACACAGTGCGAATGGCCGACTCCAATGACACGAGATTGTCAATGGTAGAACGGCCCTTGCGAAAGCATCCCTGTTGTGGAGCTAGGAGTCCACGCTCTTCAAGGATCCACATAAACCGCCGACTCACCATACGTTCGAAAAGCTTGCAGTGAACGTTGGTGAGGCTGATTGGACAGTAATTGTCAGCCACCAGGGGATCTGCACCAGGTTTCAGCACCGAGATGATAGTGCTTTCCCGCCACTGCGACGGGAAAGCGCCCTCTGCCCATAGATGGTTAAACAGGGCGAGAATGCGGCGTTGAAACTCTGGTGAAAGGTGCCGGAGGAATTGGCTGTGAATCCTATCTGGTCCTGGAGTTGTATCAGGACACGCAGCAAGGGCAGTTCGAAATTCCCACTCGCTAAACGGGTCATTGTATACTTCCCGACGACGAGTGCGGAAAGATAACTGTTTCCGCTCGGCCCGCTCTTTGAGGGAGCGGAAGTCGGCACTGTACGTGGCAGTCGCAGAGCACTGTGCGTAGTGGTCTGCCATATGCTCGGCGATAGCTGTCGGGAGCGTGCAGAGCACACCCTGGATGGTGAGGGATGGGATTCCTGTCGGCGGGCGATATCCAAAGACGCGTCGAACTTGCGTCCATACCCGAGTCAGGGAGGTGCGGGAGCCGATACTGACTACATACCGCTCCCAGGAATCCTGCTTACTCTGCTGTACGAGGCGTCGAGCACACACACGGAGTCGTTTAAAGGCCACCAAATTCTCCACGGTAGGGTGGCGTCGATGGCGCTGGAGCGCTCGCCGACGTTCCCGGATAGCCTCAGCAATCTCCGGTGTCCACCAAGGCACGGACCTACACCTAGTGGAACCGGTAGTTTGTGGAACTGCTACCTCTGCGGCCATGACAATACTATCAGTCACCTGCTGGACTGCATTGTCAACATCATCTGGCAGTGGTGCAGCGATGACAGCGGTTGAAGCATACACAGGCCAATTAGCCCTACGGAGACACCAACGGGGTAAGCTGTCTGTAGCTTGGTACTGCGGGAGCGACAGAAAGATTGGAAAGTGGTCGCTGCCACACAGATCATCATATACGCGCCAACCAAGGTATGGTCGAAGGCTGGGGCTGCAGACGGAGAGGTCAATCACTGAATACGAGCACTGTGCCACGCTAAAATGCGTGGGGGCACCTGTATTCAGCAGGCAAAGATCTTCTTGCGCCAATAATGTCTCAACATCCCTACCACAGCCTGTGGTCTGGAGTCCACCCCACAAAGGGTTGTGGGCGTTGAAGTCCCCCAAGAGGAGGAATGGTGGAGGAAGTTGGGAGACCAGAGCAGTAAGGGTATTGCGAGACACGGCCTCATCCGGAGGAAGATACAAGCTGCAGACAGTGAATTTTTGCGTTACCCGGATTCTGACAGCCACTGCCTCAAGAGTGGTTGTGAGTGGCACGGGGGCACTGGGGACAGTGTCCAGGATATACAGGCAGACACCGCCAGACACCCTGTCGTAAAGGGTCCTGTTGCAGTAGTAACCCCGATACCCACGGAGGGCAGGGGTGCGCTGTGCTGGAAACCATGTCTCCTGTAGGGCGATACAAAGTGCAGGGTAGCGCCACAGTAATTGGCGCAGCTCGGCCAGGTGATTAAAGAAGCCGCCGCAATTCCACTGGAGAACAACTCTTTCTCCTCGCTGTAAAGCCATAAAATAAAACAAAGAAAAGATCATTCCATAGGAACATCTGTCACCTTAGGGTCAGGATCTACAGAATCTAAGACCATAGGTGATTCTGGATGTACAGAGCTCCTATGGTCAGGCGAAGAGATTCTCAGCGGAGGCGAGGATCTCGACCTCATCCTCTGAAGCAGAGGATGTAGGTGTGGGTGGCTTGGAAGCCACCAAAGAATCCTTTTTCTTTCTCTCTTTCTTTTTACCCTCTCGCTGGCCCTTGGGTGTTAAGGGCCGTGGGGGCTTCGCAACAGGGGCTGCAGCTGCCGACGAAGAGGTGGAGGCCCCTCGATCAGCAGCCGCGGGATCCTTCAGCCATTTGCTGGGATCCACTTTCCCACGAAGAGAAGCCTCGGAAGGGAGTATCCTGAGGGACCCCTTCCGGGCGAGAGGAGCCGGAGAAGGCTGTTGTTTCTCCGGCGCTGGGGTGGGGTCCGACGTCCCCCGCAATGGCTTGTCTGTTGCTCCCAACGTGAAAAGTGTGGTAGCAACCAAAGGAGTAGCACCCCCAATTGTCAAGGGGGCAGGTGCAGTGGTTCGGGCCTGGGGGCCCGCTGGCATTCGTGGTACAGATGGTCTGGAGACTGACGAAGCTACTGTGGCGTAAGACGTTGTCATGGTGACAGGATGGAGCTTCATATATTTACGTCTGGCCTCTGCATATGTCAGCTGGTCCAGGGTCTTATACTCCATGATCTTGCGCTCTTTGTGGAGTACAGTACAGTCGGGCGAACAAGGAGGATGCTGCTGATTGCAATTGACACACACTGGAGGTGGGGTACAGGGGGCGTCTGCATGGGATGCACGCCCACACTCCCGACATGTTGGATTGGCGTCACATCGGGAGGACATGTGCCCAAACCTCCAGCACTTGAAGCAGCGCATAGGGGGAGGAACGTAAGGCTTGACGTTGACCCAGTAAACCATCACTTTGACTTTCTCAGGCAATGAATCGCCCTCGAAAGCCACGATGAAGGCACCGGTGGCAACCCTCTTGTCCCTCGGACCCCTATAGATACGGCGGATGAAGTGCACACCTCGCCGCTCCAAGTTAGCTCTCAATTCATCGTCTGATTGCAGTAGCAGATCTCTGTGGAAAATGATGCCCTGGACCATGTTTAAGGTCTTATGTGGTGTAATGGAAATGGAAACATCACCCAGCTTGTCACAGGCTAGCAAAGCCCGTGACTGGGCCGAGGATGACATCATTATTAAAATGGATCCAGACCTCATCTTTGACAATCCATCGACCTCTCCATATTTGTCTTCCAAATGGTACACGAAGAACATTGGCTTCGTGGACATGAAAGATTCCCCATCTGAACGGCTGCACACTAAATACTTCGGGGTGTAAGCCTCACCTTGAGTTTTGGCCCTACGTTCCTCCCATGGTGTAGACAGGGAAGGAAACGTTTGGGTGTCATACTGTTCAGCTTTGTAGTCGCTTCTACCGCGCTTAGAGACGGCGGTTGTACGTCTGCCAACGTTTCGTGGTCTTTTCATCGTTTTCCCTCAAGCAGCTAGGGAAATAAGGGTCCACCCAGGCACAGCCCCGCTTGCCTGGGTAAGCCTTATACAACTGAGGTGCGGCAGGTTCCTCAGAGGTTGCTCGCTAGCGGCTGTTCAACCTCAACAGCCATGCATCTCCTCAGCACGTAGCACACCTTGAGATTGAGGTTTTTTTTAGAGAGGTTTGTACCGTCCTAGCGACCCTTGCGATTAAGCCAAGATCCCCGGGCTCTGAAACGTACAACGTTCCACCGTCGCGCCGAACGATGGTCGTTGAGGCACGCTCAGAGCTTACGGTGTAGCGGACTGTTGGCGCGACACAGCCCACAGCTCAGGACCCCGGATTCGCCAAGCCCGTACCCAGCAAATTAATGCTGAGCCCCTGAGGGGAGGGATGTTTGTTATGTCTTTAGTGTTCATAAGTAGTTTATAAGTTTACAGACTGATGACCCCTGAGTTAAGTCACTTAAGCTCTGCAAACATCTGAATTTGACAGACTGAGATGAGCATGTTGGGTCGCATACTATCCCGAGTCGGGGTGACTTGCGACGCTGCTACTCCATATCCCCATGTGAACAACCCAATTTAACTACACGTGCAGCGTCTCATGGTCGCACAGAATCTCGGCCGCTCGGAGACTTGAGTATCCCATGTGAATAGTACCTCAGACGTTCCGAGTTTCAGTCACCACCATTCCAAACTAAATATGACTGCCAGTGAGGCGTTCCAGTTGCGGTGTGGAACGAGTTGCAACCGTTTGTGAAAGGATTTTCTGTACATATCTGTCATTTACAGGGATTGGATCACAAAATCCAACAACTGTGGGTCACATACTACACTTGTCTCTAAAAGTAACGTGCACATTAACATCCTCTATTTTAGAGCAAACTGCATGTCTTATATTTAAATCGATGAAATCAACATTGATAAAAATTCCCAACCACTACTGCAGTGAAGTCTTGGTATGTAAAAATACGTACCTGTCTTCTTTTAATGCTTACTTGCGAAGAAACAGAAGTGCTAAATGTTTTGCTCAAAATTACAATACTAACCATTGACCTACTATAAAAAGCTTGCCCACAGTTTGAAAGCAACAATGTACCTCTGAAAAGCATTGTGATGTATGGTACTGACAATTGTTTCTTTTTAAATACAAATAGCTTTCATGTTGAAAGCCCCTAGTGTGTGAACAACTTCATCAATATACCTAATATCTCCAGCACCAGCCATATATTTGCACACTGGACAGCTTGCAGCCTCTTCCTAGAATGTTAATGAGTTATACTTCTTAATCTTTCCAAGAAAGAGACAATTTACAGCACTAGTTACATTTGGGCAAGAATAACATTTTAGTTTATTAATATTGACAATAAATATCATAATTTGTCCCATTCATTTAATCAAAACATGTAAAGTAAAACAGGACAATCATGGGGAAACTACTGTCTGCATTTATTTATTAAGAGCTTTGTTTAACAATCTGACAATTTCATTACATGCAATTGATGCTTTTACATAGCTATTACTTGAGTAATGAAACACTAAAAGAGTTATGCATGTTAAGCCTATGCTTTACATGAAAACGTTGTGGCGACGTCGAGATCGACTCCACCTGGAGTGGAATATCTTTGAGCTGATTTAGTGAGAGCCCACGCGGGCCTTTGAGTATTGTTTGGACTCAACTTTTGTGTACTCGAATGTATCAAGCGATCCGTAATAAATGTGTGTTATTCACTTAATGTGGCGTGTACCGGTTATTTATTTATCATACCGTATCCCATACACCACAGTGGTGACCCCGCATTTCAATTCATGCACAATTACGCTTTCGTGCCTTTTTTCCTAATTTGTTGTTACGCGAGTGCAGTGAACAATCGCCATGTGGAATCAATCTCCATATTCTTCAGTGCTACGATCGCAAGGACAAGGATTATCTGCTTCTCCGCTTTCAACCGGTGAGAAAGGACAGTGCATCAATTCACAGGTGGGACTAGACATTATACAGCCTAACAAATTGAGCCCTGTTGTACATGTCAACAATCCGTGCGGCCACGCCGACATGTTGGCTCCCGAACTTTCTATGGTTCAAACCGCCAACTTAGTTAAAGTAGAACCAACTTTCACGCCACCAGGGCCTCACGAACAGTGCTGTGTTACAACTGAACATCCGAATTTTGACTCTTTGTGCATTCAACAGAGAGTTTCGAAACCGCCTTGGATCTAGAACTTTTCGCGCGATTTTCCACAAGTACAGTGTGCTGCACCTTCAGTTACTGTGCCTTCTGTCCATCTACCATGTGCTACAAATGTGTTGAATAGTACCGCCGGACTACCGGTTAGTTTTGGACAAAATGCTTCACAGAACTATGCCCTCATGAACGTACCAGTTTCCGGGTCAACATTCGCGACAGGCAATGCGCCTCCTCCGCTTGTTCGTCCAGTTAATTTCGAACAACAGCCCACTAAATTGCCAAAGCTGCCGCCTTTTGCAAAGCAACATCCGAACACTTGGTTCGCATTAATTGAATCTATTTCCAGGGTTTCGGGCATTCTTTCAGAAGAATCTAAGTTCGTGTGCCTTGTCGGTCATCTACACAACCAACTTGACTTGATTAGCGATTTGGTGCTTAACCCACCTCCGCCACCTAAGTACACTAATGCGAAACGTATCATCTGCGAGAGACTTTCCCGCTTGCCTGATGAAGTGTTGCATCACATAATTCACGAAGTGCTTAGGAGACCTTACACCATCTGAACTGTGGCATAGGCTGCGCGCCTTTGTTTTGACTGATTTTCTCCCGGACCTTACTTTGTGGTCAATCTGGCTAGTGAAATTGCCTGAACCTTTGCTGCAGTTGCTGCCACTTATGTCTTGTTCTCTTGACGAAAAACTATCAATAGCAGATCATGCATTTAAGATCATTAACCGTCACGTTCCCAGTGTTAACAGTAGCGCGAGTGTTGTTCAAAATATTTCCCCCCCTACCACGCACGTAGGTGACGATCGCGCCCGTGTGTTTCCGTCGCGCAACCGTACGGTGTCGTCATCTGGTAGCCATCCCACAAAATGCTCTCCGGATTCACCAGTTGCCATGATGGAAACGCCAGCCCAGCAGCGCGCTCTCTTGGACGCCGATGGAACTACCTGCAGCACGCCGACCATGCACAACAAAAGCCGGCCGCTCTGCTGGTATCATAGCAACTTCGGAGACGACGCTAAACATTGCTGTGCGCGGCGGAAAACGCAAGCGGCGGGGCGCAGTAGCAGGCACGGCGTCCCGCTCGAAACGAAGACACCTCCACTCCACAACTCGCACCTCTGGTACGGTAAGCTGCAACGGCTGTTTGTTTGTGACTGACTGTGTTTCGAACATTGATTTTCTGATTGACAGTGGGGCAGATACGAGTGTTTTACCCCCGTCTCTTGCACCGGACACTCTCGTACCTTCTCCCACACTGCTTCACACCGCAAACGACTCCACTATCAAAGTGCTTGGAACGGTTCACATGCCGGTTCATTTATCTAAAGACTTGACTATTAAGTGGGACTTTCTGGTCGCACAAGTGTCCTGTCCGGTGCTTGGCATAGACTTTTTAAGGAACAATAAATTTTCTGTGGACATTCCGGCAGGAATCTTGTTACATCAAACCACTAACACGCGCATCCGTCTGTCTTCCTCCCCCAGTGCACGGCCATTGCCACATATTAATGTTGACATTTCTCTTTTGCAAACAGAGTGCACGCTGTTAGCTGCAAAACTTACTAGTGTAACGTGTGATGTAACTGTACAGAGACTTGAAATTGTTGAACTTAGAGAAACTCAGAGTAGGCTTAAAGAACAGATCGACATTACGTCACGTGAGCTGGCTCGTGCGAGAGAAGTAATCCCTTCCTTACAAAGTTTACGATCCGCGCAACGAGTGTCGCGCGCTCCCTCCCAGTTGCGCGGCCCGAACTCAGACGTGCATAACAATAACACGACAGTTTCACATAGTTCCGTGCGCCCGAGTGGCATTCTTGCTATCAGTAGTGATGCTTGCCATAGACTCAACACAACAGAGGGACCTCCAGTGCGTTTCAGACCATGCCGCCTCAATCCGCATAAACTCAAAATCGCGAAAAAACATTATTGGCGAACTGCTTGAGGCTGGCATTGTGCTACTTTCCTCTAGCGAATGGGCTTCTCCTATTCACCTTATGCTGAAAAAGGACGGTACCTATCGTTTATGTGGAGATTACAGGAAGTTGAACGATAGGACAATCACTGATAGCTACCCTGTGAGCAATATACAAGACTTTGCTAGCCAACTTGCAGGTGCTACCACTTTCAGAAGGCTGCAAGAAGGCTTATCACCAAATTCCAATGCACGAAACGGACAGTCCAAAAACGGCCATCATTACTCCCTTTGGCTTATTTGAATATGTATATATGCCTTATGGCTTAAAAAACGCTGCACAGACATGGCAGAGGTTCCTAGACTCCCTTCTTCGTCCTCTGCCACAGTGTTACGCATAACTGGATGATATTTTGATTTTTTCGAAATCTCCTAAGGAGCATGAAAAACACTTATCCGAACTGTTCAGTGTCCTTGATTCGCACGGTGTTGTGACCAACAAAGACAAATGTGTTTTCAGACAGTCGTCTGTTATTTTCCTGGGACATGTCGTGTCAGCAGATGGCATTTGCCCCACTGATGAAAAAGTTGAAATGGTGCAGAAACTTCCTCCGCCAGCAACTTATCATGAACTACGACGCTTCTTGGGTATGATAAACTTTTTTCGTCGTCATATCCCAAAGGCTGCTGAACTACAAACACCCCTCACAGATGCCTTGCGCGGCCCTAACACTACAGGGGATCGTCCCGTCCTTTGGACGGCAAAGATGCAAACTGCATTTGACTCTTTGAAAATAGTGTTAGCAAAAGCAATCACTTTGGCTCATCCCTCCCCCGATGCCACCCTTGCTACGGCAGGATTCAGTTCGCCCTCCACTACAACCGCCGTACCTTGGTCCTTTCACGGTCATACGCCGAGGTCCATCGCACTTTTACATCATCATTGACGGAAAGACGACGACAGTGTCTAAGAGCCGCCTGAAACCTGCTTGGACCGTCTCCTCTCAGCTCCCAGACGCCGCAGTTAACACTGCACCAATGCCTGATGTTACCTTCGACCCCGGTTCCCACCCTTGCACACCACGGGACGACACGCCTCTGCAGGAGGGCGACCCCCTGCCGAGTCCAAGGGCCGAGTCACCTTCCTCCCCATTAACTCATTTTTCCCCAGCACACCTTCCCCCTAACTTCTTCTCAGTAGACGTTTCTGCCTACCCCCCTTCCAACATCTCTGTCATTTTGAATAATAACCAAATCTTCGTTATGTACATCTCTCCTGACTCTTCCAACGAACCTCATGAGCAAAACATTTCCCTCCTCTTTTCCGAAAGCCTTCCCTCGACCACTGATCCATCGAACGTCGAGTGTTTCATTGATGCTACCGGCACCCTTTTCATCCTCTTCTCTCCTACTCCACCTGCCACACACTCACCTACCACTTACACTCGTGCCGGCCACAGAGTCATTGCGCCTGCTTGGCATAGAGACTATGTTTTCCCTCACCCCCGTGATCGGCCTTCGGCCCGGCACTCATGATCCAGTCTCAGATGTGCTCCGCACTGCAAGGGGGGGGGGGAGCCCTCTGTGGCGACGTCGAGATCGACTCCACCTGGAGTGGAATATCTTTGAGCTGATATAGAGAGAGCCCACGCAGGCCTTTGAGTATTGTTTGGACTCAACTACGGTGTACTCGAATGTATCAAGCGATCCGTAATAAATGTGTGTTATTCAGTTAATGTGGGTGTACCGGTTATTTATTTATCATACCATATCCCATACACCACAACGTATTGAGAACTTTTCAAGATGATCAAACATTTACTTCTGTAATATAGGCTATTTCAGGGATTTAATTGGCTCTCTCGCTTAAGTAATCGGCTTAAGATTGAAAAGTTCGGTGGTGTTTTTGCACCACCACTGTTTTCCATATGGAAGTTTCAGTGGTTTTGTACTTTATAACCTCTAAAATACAACACAGCACAGATCAAAATACACAGAATGCCACTTATGTGAATGTTACATAAATATTTGTACTTAACCATCCAGTAAAATCTCAAAAGCCATTGTGCTAAGTATTGTTTCAGTATGTGAATATAGTCTTTACCGGCATATACAGCTGATGAAATCTCTAACTTCCATCTGGGTGGCTGCGATAAAATTCCATGACATTTCGATTAGTCTTTCACATCGAAACGTCTCAGAGTTTTATCGCAGGTATCCCGATAAAAGCCAGAGAAGATTTCATCATCTATTGTTGCAGTGTTTCATTATTTGACCCTACACTGCATGAATTTTTATTTTAGCATAAAAAAATTTATATGGTAGAAAATGTTCAGCAATGAAGGGGAAAAATATTGAAAAATATATATAACTGATTTAACAATGTGAAAGTCATTATTTATTACCTGCCAAATGGCAACATCATGCCTTTAGACATAACTCACTCTACAGTAATCAAAACTTTTACAACAGCAAATCAAGCAGGAAAATCATTTACAAATGCATTCTATGAAACGTACATTTTATGAGATATTTGATTTTGAATTTTAATTTCATATTATAGATCTCAGTGGCATTTAAAGCACGATACTTCTGTGAAATAAATCTGAAAGCATTAAATTACAGTACATGATATTTAGTGAAACAGTTATTGTTCTTGTTAAGACATAGCTCCACATTACATTTTCACATTTAATAATGGTATAACCTTTGAATGTTCGTGTTTGCGCCTCTGTTTTTTATCTAAATAAACAGGCCAGTGTCCGATCTGATCGAATCTGACATTTTTAGCTGGATGGTGTGAACCTGTCTTCTTTTTCTTTGCTGGTGGTTTCTCTACACAACTTGGCCTACCTCTCTTTGTCGTAGAGCTGGAATCAATTTTAAGCAAAGTTTCAGCCACTTCAATCCTAAAATTTGCTAATTGGAGCTCCTTACCTTGAGACACTGGGTTGCAGATGCTGTTAACTCTGCGGTACAAAATCCAGCTGTTGATTATGGCTACATCAATAAGATGGTATAATATTCTAAAGTACCACTTCTTACTCCGCATTACGATTTTGTATCTGCCAATGAGACTCTCTAGGAGATCCACTCCTCCCATATGCTTATTATAAATTGGCACAATTTTTGGACATGATACAAAAATATGTTGCTTCCTACTTCTATCATACCTCTTTACGTTGCTTACAGAGTCACTTCCTACAAACGTGGATAACAACATAACTGTCTTGTTGTATTTCCAGATTACATTTGAGATCTCTGTTCCTTCATAATTTCCAATACACTCAAGTATTTTACCCCTTTCCTCTTTACTCGGGTACTTGTCTGGAAGTTTCTTGTTGTGAACTGTATTTCTTCTAACAGTTCCCAGAGATAAAATGCCTCTTTCCTTCAAATAATGCATTGGCGGTATTGATGTGTAATAATTATCAAAGTAAATTTTATGATTAACATTCTCTGGTACATTCTGGCATAATCTAACTACCACATTGCTGCTGACTCCAAGATCTGGTTCAGCATCATTCTTGTCCCATTGATGTTCACGTCCTGTATACATCTCCATTTTGTAAGCAAACCCATATACACCACAAAGTAGAAACAGTTTATAGCCATATTTATGGGGTTTATCTGGCATGTACATTTTGATACGGTGCCTGGTTTTGGTAGCACACATTTGTTCATCTACAGTTAACGACTCCTCCATCGGAACAGAACCAAATATTTCATTCAGATGTGTAAAAATAGGTCGTATCTTTTTGAGCTTGTCTTCTGCATTAGCATTTGATAAATTGTCTTGAAAGTGTAAGAAGCGCCTCATTACTCAAATTTATTGACAGCAATATTGCCCTGTACAACTTATGGGCCCACAATGTTATTCCAAAACATCCTCACATTCTTCAGTGTTACAACAGAAGAAAGGATACAAACACCTAAAAACTTCTGAATATCGTCTACAGTAACATTGCTGGGCTTAGACAAAGTCATCTGGGTGCTATAAAGCTTAGATTCACGTGAAATCAACTCCAAAATATTTTCATTTAAAAAATACGAAAAAAAGTCATATGGAGTTTCCTTAGCTAATATCTCATCTGGTAAAACTTCTTTTCCAAGAAAAGGTTGCTCTACATACTTCATCTCTTCTTTCTTTCACAACACATCTCGTATTTTCTTTTTCTGTGATGTACTGTTCTTACCTTGTGCAGATATTGGAGCACAACCTCCACTAGTACTTGCAGTTGTAGTTCCTCCTGCAGCTACCGAGGTGTCCATTGACTGCCCAGTACAATTAGTGAAACTTTTGACCTTATTGAATCCAAAGTGTCTTCAAATGATTCTGTGTGAATTTATTGCTGTTATTACATATTTCATCTTCATCACCACTGTCATCTTCACTTTTACTCGGAACTGGTATTGAAAACCAAATTTCTTCTGTCAACTCCTTCAACGTCCATCATCATCCACAAAAACTTTTTCAGCACTCATGATACCTTGTTTTACAAATGAAACAGCACTAGTTCACTGAAATGGCAGAAATTTCGTCAGCGCTGAGTGCAAGCTTCCTAAGCAAGTATGCAACAATACTATGACTGAGTGCATAGTGTTGCCAAACGGCAACACGTAATTTTCTTTACACAGAAACTTTCTTTCAAGGAAAATATTGTTATCTAACAATTTTTTAACTCATATTAGATGTCTGTAACAATAAATTTTTTTTACTTGACAGAAGTCTTATCATTTTGTAATTACATTACGCATTTGAAGGCCCAACAGTGAGTAAAATCCATTGGAGCGCTCTTTGTTGCATTTCTCCTCAATTCATGACTGCGCTGCCATCTATGGAGAAAACGATCAACTAAATGCTTAGAACAGACCTCACTGTATTCAAGACTGTAGATGTCATCACTGCTTGTTCACTCGAATTAATTTTAAGCTATCCTCCTAGGTTCCTGCCTAACGACATCCTTTATATTCATAAAAAAAAGTACTTCTGTCAGTCAGAATAGACATATATCTACAGTGTAGCTTGTCAAAAGTACTTTGCCATTTTCTATGAATATGTGATATTAGGCCACATTACACAATAAACCTGAGGTGAGAAAACCATTCTACAAATAAAGGCTCCTGTAAACCGTTCATCAATTAAGGTTAGAAAGTAAACGAGTAAACTAGCGCTACATGTGGACAAAACACGAGAAACAGGCGTTCGAGTTGGCATTTGCAGCTGCAACTGGCGTGTGGCCACCGGCGACCACAGTAGGCGGCTCTGGCGCGCTTCTGACGTCATCACGGCAGCCAACGTGTTAAAGGTAATAAGAGACTGGTGACGTAAATTTCTGGGAACTCAAACGAACCTATCTTTGAGGAAATGCATCCAACCAAGTGGAAGGCAAACAAATGTTTCTGCTGAAAAGCATATTGCGTACCGCAACTTTTCCAGGGTTTTTGGGGAAAAATAGGGAATTTTTCTAAGTTTTCCAGAACAAAAACATTCCCCGAGATTTCCCGCTTTTCCAGGACACAGGACACCCTGCTGAGCGAAAGAAAGAGGGAAAGCAAGGGAGGGGCAAGGGAAATATATTGCAGTCCAGTAAAGAAGAACAGCAACAATAGCTTCGTGTGCCATCAGCACCAAACAGAGTCTCATGGAGGACCAATTTTGAGACCTAGAGAATCAGTACTATACACTACATTACAAACATAAAAATTTCCTACAATGCATTTACAGTCCATCATTTCCTTTTGCATTATTTACATTTAAGTTCGTTTACACCACCATGACTTGCTCTCTCCTTCCACAACCTGCATGGCAGTGTAGGCATGGTACTAACTGTTCTTAATTGTGTGTGTGTGTGTGTGTGTGTGTGTGTGTGTGTGTGTGTCAGACAATTGGCGAATTGTTGTCTGCACATCGGCAAAAGTTCCTGACCAAAAAACACAAGGTTGCAACACACAGTTTTGGAGATATAACATCATAAACAATGAGAATCCATCACACAAAAATTCACAGAGTCCTGCATACACCATTTGAGAATGTGAGCTCTTAACAATTAGCTACAAACTTGATACATAACTTCAAATCTTTACAAAAGAATACAACTGCCCCACCATTTTCGCAGGTCGCATTAGCCATGACATTATAATGTATAATATTTTTTTTTTTTTAAACACAGTCTTGAATGCAAGAGAATTTTTGTTGTTATTAGGCAACCGGTTTAAGTCTGCTTGTGAGACCATCTTCAGTTGATTTTCACAGCCAACTGTTCCAGACCTGCCCACAATCAGCTGCCATGGTCAGCCTGAAGATGGTCTCACAAGCAGACAAACTGGTTGCCTATGAACTATGAGAATTCTCTTGCAATCAAGACTGTGTTTTAAAAAAATATAATTTCATTATTGCTCACCGTTTCTCCAGAAACGTATTCCGGAATTATAATGTATTAGCTTGATAATTCTGGCTCTTTTTACAATAAATTTTGCATATATTATCAGAATATATCAATAAATTTTGCACCAAGTATAGAACACTGTACAATTCATATTTGAGGAGAAATTATATCACAACTGACACCTCAAAGCTGGGTAAAATAATATTGCAAACATATTGAAAATAAAAGTATATAACTGCACCAGATGTATTTCAATGTAAAATTATATCAACATTTCTAAGCAATCAGTGAATAACTTTTGAAGATTTGTGATTACAAACACTTACATTTTCTGTTCCGTTTTTCATAGAGAATATTGCAAAATCCTTTGCCAACCAATTTGAAAATTTAGTCATGTTCATTCAATTGCTTGTCATATGTAACTGTTTACTGACATATTCCAATCTCTGTCATCCCCATGGGTTTTGTTTTTTATAGTTGCCTCTAGTGCCAAGCTGTTAATTACCATATGTATTAATACATACTCTAATACTGTGATTGCTTCTTGTTGGTGTTTTCAATTATATTCCTTACTTCACTGATTCTGCATACATACTACCTAAAACTAATCTAATCCATTCACCTGATTTTCAGCACTACTTTTGTTGTATTGCATTTCACATGATTCAGTTGTCCTCATTTCCATTTTACAGTTGTCGAACCAGAAATAATTCCAATATTTACTTCAGCTGATCAAATTTTAGTATGTTGGTTACAAGTACAATATTTGAAGTAACAATACTTTGTGATGACAAGCTACATTTGCGAAGGGCGGGCAGGACGTGAGAAGGATTGTTGCAGTTTGAAACCACAACCCACACTACCCAAGGCGCTGCCTGCATCTACAAAACAGGCAGTCCAGCGAGAATGTAGCACTCCAAGGAAGAATATCAGGTTTATTTGTATTTTAAAGTTAAGATGAGACAATGAAGATACGTTAATATGACTGTCGGCAGATAACACTAAAAACGAAAAGTACCTTACAATCAATCAAATGAATATAGCATTCCATAGCATATCAGAGATATTACAAAATTTCATGCTATTTACATACCATCTTACATTGTCTCAGTGTCTTCTCTGTTCAAGTTAAGCAAAGCCATTTCTCCACTACAATAGATAGTACTGCTATGTGCACTAGGTAAAACCATATTTTGTATGTACAGCTAATACATTAATCTGGTTATACAGGCAGTGACTAGTAATACTGAAACCTATACCCATTAGGTTTGGCTTATGGCCTGTTAATATTTGTCTGTTAGAACAACATAGTCAAAATTCTACAAAAACTTTTGAAAATTGTTTATTTCATAGGTTACAATATTTCACTATCTATGATGAATGATGACTGTCCTACAATACTCTCATTACACGTCATGATAACCCCAATACACATACTGCACAATGTAGCAATGGTGTAGGAACTTACATTAGCCTCCGAGCCATCCATACATGATTTCAGTTCTGGATCTGCCTTTATTGAAAGACCAGGCACTTCCGTCTTTAAAGGATCTTCAAAAAACTGAAAAAAGAAAAATAATGAGGCAATCAAAGCTTTTGTCTTTTGTTCTTACTTTGATCTCTTTGAAGAGACTGGTGGAGTACTAGGAGAGGGGAGGGGAGGGGAGACTGCTTTTACACATATATTATGTAGAAGCTAATTGTATCCGAACACTAAGGGTCACCTTTATTAAACAATAAGCCTTCGGCTGTAAATGTGGCTGCCTCTCCAGGGGACACCACCTTGACGAAGCACTGTCCGTGTGGGTGGAGGGGCTTGCGCATCCGAGGGAAGCTGAGGGCTATACCGAAGGTAGAGAACCTATTGCCGGACCCAGTCCTTTCCCAATACCCTTCCCAACCCAAGGTGTGATGCAATCCATGCCGAGGGGTGCATGGCACATGGGTAGATGTGTATCAAAAGGAGCCTCAGGGATACCAGACGACCTCCCTGACTAAGTAGCCTTACACTGCACGGGGCTATTGTGGTATGGACCATGTAAATCCCCAAAGCTCGTGGGACCAAGATGGACACGAAAATAGAAATTATTTTTAAAGAAACTGAGGCGCAATTTGAGACCTCAGATACTCAGACATCAGGATCAGGACTGATGGAGTGCACTCCCACTTCTGAATCAGGGACTAGACCTGAGCAAGAAGTGTGAACTGTAACAGAGAAGTTGGACTAGTTGTCTGGGGCTCAGAGAAGGAAACTTCTCAATTAACAAAAGCAAAATGATAGAAAAGAATGGCTTCCTATGAGTAAATGGAGGGAATTAAAAGGGCCTGAGCCCAAACCCCCAAAAAGAAACTGCCTCAGGTTGAAGGGGATACACAGACCCCTCGGCATCAAAGACAGGTGGCAAGAGGGTTAGGAATGAATCTAAGACTCCTTCCTCTCTGGACAAGCGTGGTCCTGAAAAGCCGAGGTAGGAAATATGGAAACAGGCCTATAGTACTGCATCTCAGACTTTAGGATGGGCGTTGTCCAAGAAGGATATCCACTGGTGAGCATCACCTCACAGCAGGAGCAACTTGTGCAGATGGCCCTCTTTGTAAAGATTGGGGGGGGGGGGGGGGACGCTGGTCCAGGACCCAGATTCAAGACGGCCCTCATTTTTGTCTGTGAGGGGGAGCCCTCAGCAGAGTGTCTTAAGGACAGGGTGCTCATGATATGCCCGTGGGAGGATGGTCAAGACAGCAGCAGAACTCCTAAGGACCGCAAAGGTTTGGGTACCAAAGATCCTTAAGAATGTTTCTCCAAAGACTCTGAGAAAATAAGGGTCCAGAAACCAAAACTCTCAACAGAGGATTGGAGGGTAACCGAAAAAAAGGTCGTTCCAGAAGGACGAACCCTGGTGGTGGAGGTCGGAGAGAAGTCCCTGAAGGCAATGCGAGAGCAAAGCCTGGAACTGTTTTTTAGAGTTCTCGCAAGTTGCCGTCAGGGTTATCAAAGACCTTAAAAGCAATAACGGCAGCAAGATGTGGACTGGAAGTGCTGCAGATAAACCTGCAGCACAGTAAATAGGCCACTGATGCCCTGAGCCATCGCCCGGGGAGACAGGAGGTGGACGTGGCCCTGATACAAGGAACCCTACTTATACAAAGGGTGTGTATCGGGTCTCGGTGGTACTGGAGGTAAGCTGATTTATGCTATAAAGCTAAGAAACTCCAGAACATGCATTTATGTTAGAAATGGAATTCCTTTCATGCCAATGACGGATTTTTGTTCTGGGGATCTGGTGACCATCAGGATGCAACAATGTGAGGAAGGGATCATGAGGGAAATTGTTTTGGCCTCAGTATATCTTCCTTAAGAAGAAAGCTCTCCTCCTTTGGAAGTGAGGAGGCTGACAGAAGCCTGCCATTGGCAACGTAACCAACTGTTAGCGGGATGTGACGCCAATGCCCATAATCTAGTGTGGGGCAGCAGGGACACCAACAGTAGAGGTGAGCATATTCTTTAATTTATGGTTAAAATGAGTAACAGACCATGGCTTATAGAAATCCCATGAAAACAGACTGGGAGTCATATAGGAGAGACCTTGATTTCAGCCTATCGGACATTAAAACTTCAATAAGGAATCCAGCAGAGTTTGATGAAGTAGCAGAGGCTGTAACCTCTGCTATAGTGACCTCATACCAGGACAACTGCTTAATCACTAAGAAGTGCACACATAGGAGTGTGCCTTGGTGGACTAATAACTTGGAAATGCAAAGGAAACATGTACGAAGACTGTTTAACCTTGCGAGACACAAAGGACAATGGGCACAATATCGTGAGGCCCTTGTCAATTACAACTTTTGGCATGAGACAAGCAAAGAACGCATCCTGGAAGGTATTCTGTGAGGAAATGGAGGGAGGGCATGGATGATCAAGCCAGACTTCATAAAATCCTCACTAGGGTACCAACTAATCCAGGAGGAACATTGAGGAAGGAGGATGGGGAGTATACAAAAAAGGGCACGAGATGCGGGAACTGCTCCTCAAGATTCACATTCCTGAATATAGGACGGATGGCTGGATGGATGGATGGATGGATGGTTGGTTTGATTTTAGAAGGAACTAAAGAACTACGATTATCAGTCCCTTGTTCCAACAGTAGAGATTAGAATAAAAAGCACTACAATGTAGTATAATACGATGTGTTAAAACTCACCAAGAAATAAAAGAATCAAAGTAAAAACTGGTAAACGAAGAGAAAGGTGGAAAGAGAATATCAGAGTGTCCTAGCCAAGTGACCACAGACAAGGTAGTACAGCATCTGGCCACTTTTGCACATTAAAACCAACTGCCTCAAAGCAGTTGGTGAGCGGAGAACAAATATATAATGAACACAGTACTAAAAATCAAATAGATCGGTACAACCCACTCACACAAATAAAATTTGAAACAGCGTCAGCCATAGAGGCATTGTCGGCTCAAACAAGATTTAAATCATCAGGGAGATTAAAATTCCTCTTCTGTGTGGCTAAATCCGGGCACTGGAAGAAGATGTGGATGACTGTAGTAAGACGCACACCGCATCAACACTCTGGAAGATCCTTGAGACGGAGAAGGTGACCATGAGTAAGCGAAGTATGGCCGATACGCAACCGGTAGAGAACAACAGAGTCTCTGTGAGGGGCCCGCAGAGAGGTCCTCCACACATTGGTTGTCTCCTTGATACACCTCAATTTGTTGGGCACCTGTAGGGTGTGCCATTCACTACTCCACAAACTGAGAACTTATGGCGTAGTGTAGAACGGAGATCAGCAGATGGGATGCCTTTATTGAGGACAGGCTTGTGGGTGGCCTCTTTGGTCAGCCTGTCAGCCAGCTCATTGCCGTCTATCCCAACGTGTCCCGGAGTCCAGGAGTCCAAAGGAATGCCACTGACTGCCCACATTGTTCAATGGTGTACAAGGACTCGTGTATGACAACAACCAAAAGATTGTATGAAAAATACTGGTTGATGGCCTGTAAACCGCTCAGGTAGTCATTACAAATGACGAAGGACTTCCTAAGGCAGAAACGGATATGTTGAAGTGCGCAGTGGATGGCTACCAACTCTACAGTGAAGACACTGCAGCCATCTGGCAGGGAGCACAACTCATTGTGTCCTGCAAGCGGCTAAGCAAAACCTACATGACCATCTACCATTGAGCCATCTGTGTACACTACCATAGAGGCCCGGAAGCCGTCAGTAATTGATAGGAATTGGCGACAAAGGGTCTCAGGGTGGGCTGAGGTTTTAGAGTACCTCGACAGGTCCAGCCGAAGGTGAGGCCGCGGTATACACCATGGTGGTGTACGCGACTGGTATCTGAATAAAGAGGGGACAGGAACAGACTGCAATTGACTCGGTTGACAGTTGGTGTCCGTGTTAGGTCTCTACTCTGATCTCGACCACCGCTGCAGAATGTGGAGATCAATTAGAGGAAAGAGTAGACGGTGGTTTGGGTGGTTAGGTAAACCATGGATGGTAGCAGCATAATTTGTAAGCAGTTGTTGTCGCCTGATATACAGAGGAGGCACACCGGCCTCCACAAGGAGACTTCACAGGGCTTGTTTGAAAGGCTCCTGTTGCAAGCTTAACCCCACAGTGATCGATAGGGTCCAACATCTGCAGAGCTGAAGGTGATGCCGAGCAATAGGCAACACTGCCATAGTCCAGTCTGGACAGAACAAGCGCCTTATAGCACTGCAGCAGCATACTGCGGTCTGATCTCCGAGCGGTGTTGCTAAGACAGCGGAGGGCATTAAGGTGATGGCAGCACTTCTGCTTGAGCTGACGAATGTGGGGAAGCCATGTCAGCTGGTCGTCAAACACTAACCCCAAGAAACAATGCGTTTCCACTACATTAAGTAGCTGGTTATCAAAATAAAGTTCTGGATGTGGGTGAACAGTTTGATGCTCACAAAAGTGCATAACACAAGTCTTGGCGGCAGAGAAATGGAAACCGTGGGAGAGTGCCCATGCCTGTGCCTTCCGTATGGCTCCCTGCAGCTGGCGTTCAGCAACATGCATGCTTGAGGAGCTGAAATAGATGCAGAAGTCGTCAGCATGTAAGGAGGGAGATACTGACGAACCTACTGCTGCTACTAGGCTATTAATAGCAACTAAAAACAAGGGAACACTCAACACGGAGCCCTGTGGAACCCCATTCTCCTGGATGTGCAACGAACTACGAGATGCACCAATCTGTATGCGGAATGTATGCAGTGATAAAAAGTTTTTTATAAAAATGGGGAACGAGCCCCGAAAGACCCAACCATTTAATGTTCAAAGAATGTGTTGTTGCCAGGTCGTGTCATAAGCCTTGGACAAATCAAAAAGGACTGCTATCAAATGCTGGCATCTTGAAAAAGCTGTCCGGATAGCGGACTCAAGGTGAACAAGGTTATCCAATGCTGAGCATACTTTGCAGAAACCACCCTGACATGGAGACAGTAGACCGTGAGACTCAAGAAGCCAGCAGAGCCGGTGGCTCACTATACGCTCTAGCAATTTGCAAAGAGCGTTGGTGAGCGTTGGGTCTGTAGCTGCCCAACCCGTGCGGGTGTTTGCCAGGTTTGAGCACCGAGACAATGGTGCTCTCTCTCCATTGAGAGGGATAGACACCATTGCTCCAAATGCGGTTAAACAGGGCTAGTAGATGGTACTTCGACTCTTCACACAAGTGCTTTAACATCTGGTTGTGTACAGGGTCTGGCCCAGGGGCTGTGTCAGGGCAGAGTGTAGGGGCACTAAGCAGTTCCCATTCACTGAAGGGGGCATTATACAGCTCCACAGGGCGAGCCAAGAAGGAGAGTCACTTACGCTCCTCCCGCTCTTTCAGGGTGCGAAAGGCTGGTGAGTAATGCACGGAAGGTGAATTCTGCGTGTAGCGCACAGTGAAGTGTTCCACAACTGCCTGTGGATCAGAACAGTGTATAGAAATCCCAGGTACATTGAAAGGACACTGGTAACCGTAAACATGTCTGATCTTTGTCGACACCTGGGATGGAGAGGTACATGACCCGATGTTTGACACTTACCTTTCCCAGGCACTCCTGCTTGTGTCTTTAAATCAATTGGCTGACACGGGCATGAAGCCATTTAAAAACAATGAGATTTTCCAGAGACGAGTGCCGTTTGTGACGCTGAAGAGTGTGCCTGCGGTCTCTAATAGCATCAGTAATTTCTGGCGACCACCAGAGCACGGTATTCCGCCGGGGTGATACCGAAGAAATGGGGATAGCACACTCAGCCGCAGAAATAGTGGCCGAGGTAATGCTGTCGATGACCACATCGATGTTAGCATGCATTGGAGATCCAACAATGGCAGCAGAGTTAAAAATGTCCCAATCAGCCTTATCAAGCACACATCAGGGCAATCGTTCAGGGAACTGACGTTGGGGTAGTGGCAAGAAGATTGGAAAGTGCTCACTACCACACAAGTCGTGATGTACTCCCCAGTGGACAGATGGGAAGAAACTAGGGCTGCATACCGTGCGCCACACTGAGTGGAGGTACCATCATTTAAAAGGAAGAGGTTGAGTTGAGACAGTAAGGACTCAACATCTCTACCATGGCCAGTAATCATGGTACCACTCCACAATGGGTTATGGGCGTTAAATAAGGTGGGGGCAGTTGGGCAATCAGAGCAGCCAGCACATGGAGGGGTACTTCTCTATCAGAAGGGAGGTACACATTGCAGATGGTCATGTCAGCTGCAGCCCGTACCCTGACAGCTACGGCTTCCAAAGGCGTCTGTAGTGGAACAGCTTCACTGTAAACAGAAGACAGGACGTAGGTGCAGACTCCACCCGACGCCCTATCACAGCCTGCACGGTTCCTATAATATCCCCTATAGCCACGTAAGGTGGGGGTGTGCATCAAGGGAAACCAGGTTTCCTGTAGGGCAATGCAGGGCACCGGTGAAGCACTGAGAAGTTGACGTAGCTCAGCTAAGCGGAGGAAAAAACCACCGCACTTCCACTGGAGTATACCATCTTTTCGATTAAAGGCCATGAGGGGACTGCTAAAAACATCTCATTCCATAGGTTCATCTGCTGGCGCTGACGGTGAACCTACAGAATCCAGAACCATTGTTTCAGAGGAGTTGATGACAGTGAGATCCTCAGAGGAGGTAAGGAGTTCAATCTCGTCATCAGAAGCAGAAGATGTATGAAGGTGTAGCTTTAATGCCACAGAAGAGTCTTTTTTGTTCTGTTTCTGCTTCTTGTCCTCTTGCTGCCCTTTTGGTTTTAAGAGCCAGGAGGGCGTCTCAGACACAGTATCAGGGCTCGACGCAGATTGTGGAGCCCTTTGACCACAAATGTGCGGATCCGGCCACCGCGCTCTGAGAGGACTCTGAAGAAAGCATGCCGAGGGACCCCTTCCGAGCAAGAGGACCCGGAGGAAGATGTTGCTTCTCCAGCTGGGTGACAGGGACTGTTGTCCATGACAGTTTGAGGGGATGTGATCCCACAGAAGATCATGCGGGAACAGGAGATAAAGAAGATCCCCAACCATTATGGGGGCAGGAGGAGTTGGATGGCCCTTGGGGCCCACAGGAAGTATCCAATGTGTTGGGGCCATCATCCCTGAAGACAGTGTGGATGAAGTAATAGTAGCGAACGACGATTTCAATGCTACAGGGTGAAGGCGCTCATATGTTTTCTTGGCTTCAGTATAAGACACTTTGTCCAGCGTCTTGTACTCCATTATTTTCCTTTATTTGTGGAGTACTGTGCACTCCGGAGAACAGGGCAGATGGTGTTGCCCACAGTTAACACATACGGGTGGGGGAGTACAGGGAGTGTCCAGATGGGATGGACGTCTGCAATCCCTGCATGTGGGTCTAAAGGTACAATGAGAAGATATATAGCCAAACTTCCAACATGTGAAGCACCTCATAGGTGGAGGGATATAAGGCTTTACGTCACACTGGTATATAATAACCTTGACCTTTTCGGGCAAAGAATCGCCCTCAAAGGCCAGGATGAAAGCACTGGTGGCTACCTTTTTATCCATTGGCACCCTGTAAATGCGCCTGATAAAGTGAACACCCCACTGTACAAGGTTGGCGCATAGTTCATCATCGGACTGCATGAGAAGATCATGGTGCAAGATAATCCCCTGGGTCATGTTCAAACTATTGTGAGGGGTGATAGAGACAGAAACATCTCCCAGCTTATCGCTCGCAGGTGAGAAGCGCCTTCGATTGTGTCGAGGATGCTGTCTCTATGACAATAGACCCACTCCTCATTTTTGACATACCTGCGACTTCTACATACCGATCTTCAAGATTCTCAACAAAGAATAACTGCTTTGATTCCCCATCACTACATGTACACACAAGAAATTTTGGTGAGTATGATTCATTCCATTCTCTAGCCCGTTGTTCCTCCCATGGTGTAGCAAGGGAAGGGAATGATTGGGGATCATATTGTGCTGCAATGAAGTCAGCCCTACCTCTCTTCGAGATGACAGTTGTACGTCCACCAACGTTTCTATGTCTTTTCATAGCGTTCCCACAAGCAGCTAGGGATATAAAGGTCCACCCAGGCAGAGCCCCACTTGCCTGGTAAGCCTTATACAACTGAGGTGCGGCAGGTTACTCAGAGGTTGCTTGCTAGCGACTGTTCAACCTCAACAGCCATGCGTCTCCTCGGCACGTAGCACACCTTGAGATTGAAGTTTTTTTTAATAGAGGTTTGCACCATCCACATGACCCGGGTGATTAAGCCAAGGTCCGCAGGCTCTGAAACGTACAACGTTCCACCGTCAAGCCGAACGATGGTCGTTGAAGCACGCACAGAGCTCACAGTATAGCAGACAGTTGGCACAACACAGCGCATGGCTCAAGACCCCGGGTTCACCAAGCCCGTACTCAGAAAATTCACGCTGAACCCCTGAGGGGTTCTTCAATATACTCTCGTGGATAACACAGACCAGGATGTGATCCCTCACAGACAACCATCCTCAGGTATTCGCAAAGAGGACTGGGATTTGGCCAAGGAGTGTGTCGATTTCAGTAAGGTCCGATGGGCGGTGGGAACATTCCGACCATTCAAGTCACCTGGCCCTGACAGAATCTTTCCAGCTCTCCTGCAACAAGCGGGAGAAAATCTTATAAGATTCCTATGCAGGTTATTTAGGGTTAGCCTAGCAGCAGGAATCATTCCCAATGCCTGGAGGGCAGTGAAGATTGACTTCATTCCTAAACCAGGGAGATTTGATCATACCAAGGCCAAGGATATGAGACCAATCAGCCTGCTCTCCTTTATTCTTAAGACATTAGAAAAGCTGTTTAATGTACATGTTGGAGAGAGGAGGTTAAGTAGGGCTCCTCTACATTCAAACCAACACGCCTAAAAGCCAGGTAAATCATGTGAGACAGCACTCCACCAACTCGTTGGGAAGGTGGAGAAAGCACTACACATTCAGGAAATAGCCCTCTGTATCTTCCTGGACATCGAGGGGGCTTTTAGCAACACTACCTTCGATTCCATGGTTAGGGTAGCAGAGGTGCATGACCTAGGGAACACTATATGTAGGTGGACTAGGGCCATGCTCAGTGGAAGAAAGGTAGAGGCTACCATGATGAATGAAAAAATGGCAATCAACACCACTAGGGTTGGCCCACAAGGAGGAGTTCTTTCCCCTTTATTGTGGAATCTAGTGGTGAATGATCTCATTGGAGAATTAAACTCTAGGCAGTACTTTTGCCAAGGATATGCAGATGACCTTGTCATAGTAATACCTGGCAAATTTGTTGACACGGTCAGGAATATGGCACAAAGGGCGTTGGACATTGTGCAAGACTGGTGCAGAAAACAGCATCTGGGGGGTTAGCACTAAGATGACTGTTGTTGTACCATTCACGAAGAAGCATATACAACATTCAAATTGGAATCTAAAGCTTTTCAATGAAGCTCTACCTGTGAAGGGGACAGTGGGTGGGTGGTGGTGGACATGAGGGACCAAACAACGAGGTCATCAGTCCCTTCAACCTCAAATTGAATACGCCATGGAACTCGACAAAAAATAGGTGAAAGCCAAAAGACCATTACACTAGGAAGTAAAATCGACTCGTCAACAAGACTAAGACCAACCCAGGGCAGCAAATGCTACAGTGTCCGAACCCACAGCTCTGGAAGCGACCTCTAGCCTTAACCACAAGGTACTAATGGCACAGTGGTCAACGTATCATAGCTCCAGAGCAGGGAGAAATAAAACTGCATTAAAATGTAAAAGAGTGGGGGGGGGGCTGATGGGGATAAGGCTCTAAACCCCACAATCAGCCAAGAATCACAAACCCACTCACCCCGAACAAGCGAGTCCTAGAGCTGACAATAAAATCTACTTTCACGGAGGAAGGCAAGGACGCGATCAACCATCCGTGGGTCATCTGCCAAAACTGAAGGCAATGCAGGCGGTAGGCCATAGTCGCCGCGGAGTGTGGAATGGAGAGGACATTCAGTCAGAATATGAGACACGGATTGTACGGCTCCAAAATCACAATGTGGTGGATTGTCATTTCGTAAAAGAAATCCATGGGTCAGCCTGCAGTGTCCAAGACGGAGGCGACAGAGGGCAATTGATTCTCTCCGGGAAGGGCGTAAAGATGAACTCCAAGCTGCAGTCGTATCCTTGATGGTGCGGAGTTTATTGGAAGGGGCAGTAGCTTTCCAACTGCTATCCCATGAGGAGTGAAGCAAAGATCTGATCTGCACCCGCAGATCCGCACCCGGAATTTGAAAGGGAGACGGGCAGCGAGTAATTGCCGATCTAGCCAACTGGTCAGCTACTTCATTCCCTGTAATACCAACATGGCTTGGCACCCAGAGAAAGGTAACTGAGCAGGCAGCACGATGAAGGTCAGCAAGGAGTTCATGGATGGAAATAACTAAAGGATCGGAGGGGAAACAACGATCAATGGCCTGCAGACTGCTCATGGAGTCAGCACAGATTAAACCACGTTCCACGGCAGAATGTTTAATAAAACAGAGGGTTCTATAAATCGCCATCAGCTCTGCCGTAAACACACTGCATGCCTCTGGCAGAGAATGGCATTCCGCCCCAACAGGAGACGTAAAAGCATATCCGGAGTGGCCCGCTGTTTTCGAGCCATCAGTGTAGAAGATAGAGGCTCCCTGAAACTCTTCTAGTACTGGGCGCACCAAACGCCGAAAGACCATGGGGGAAATTAAAGCTTTTGGGCCCTGGAAGAGATCCGTCCGAATTAGTGGTCGCGGCACCATCCACGGAGGTGTGCGTGCAGTAAAATGGGGGGCGCAATCTAGCGAAGGGAAATGGAAATCCCGGCAAAGAGAGGCAAGCCGCAGTCCGACGGGAAGGCCCGCCCGCGGCCGGGTATCAGGGGGTCGAAGCCCTTCATATGCAAAAAGATCCTGGTAAGCGGGATGAGCAGGATATTGCCGGATGGCGATGGCATAAGACGCCAGAAGCTGATGCCGCCTGACCTGAAGAGGGCAGATTCCCGCCTCAACAAGGAGACTGTCGACCGGGCTAGTCGGGAATGCACCTGTAGCCAAGCGGACACCATAATGGTGAACCGGGTCTAATAATTTCAGGGCAGAAGGAGCTGCTGAGCCATAAACTTGACACCCATAGTCCAATCGGGACAAGATTAGAGCCCGATAGATACGGAGGATAGTTGTTCGGTCTGCACCCCAAGATGAATGAGCAAGGAAACGTAGGGCATTGAGTTTCCTCATACAACTAATCTTTAGGTGGCGAATATGGGGCACCCAAGTCAATTTTTTGTCAAAGAGAAGACCCAGGAAACGATGCTGTGCTACAACTTCCAGGCGCTGATTACCCAAGAACAGTTCTGGATCAGGGTGAACTGTAGTACGACGACAAAAGTGCACCACCCTCGTTTTTGATGAGGAAAACTGGAAACCATGGGACGTAGCCCACACTGAAGCCCGCCGAATGGCGCTCTGGAGCTGACGTTCAGTAGAGGCTAATGAGTAGGAGCTGTACCATATGCAAAAGTCGTCGACATACAATGCCGGGGTTACCAGTGACCCAACAGAGCTCACCAACCCATTGATGGCGATTAGAAAAAGTGTAACACTCAACACTGAGCCCTGGGGGACACCGTTCTCCTGTACCCGAGGGGAGCTAAAGGAAGAGCCAACTCTGACACGGAACAGGCGGTGGGATAAAAACTGACGGATAAAAATTGGTAAGGAGCCTCTGAGGCCCCAGTCATGAAGAGAACGTAAAATATGATGACGCCAAGCAGTGTCGTACGCCTTATGCAGATCGAAGAAGACTGCTACCAGATGATGTCTTTTAGAGAAGGCCTGTCTGATCGCAGTCTCCAGTCGAAGTAAATGGTCAATAGGGGATCGTCCCTCCCGGAACCCACACTGGTAAGGTGAGAGAAGTCCCCGGGATTCAAGAACCCAGCATAATCTGCGGGCTACCATCCGCTCAAGTAGTTTACAGGGGACACTTGTCAGGCTTATTGGTCGATAACTGTCCAGCGCCGACGGGTCCTTGCCAGGCTTGAGGGCAGGGACCACAATACTCTCCCTCCACTGGGAGGGGAACACCCCTTGAAGCCAAATACGGTTAAAAACTTTTAGGAGAAATTGTCGTTGTGAGGGGTTAAGGTGTTTCAGCAATTGATTATGGATATCATCAGGGCCAGGTGCTGAATCACGAGAAGAGGAGAGGGCCAGCGACAGCTCCCAGTCAGTAAAAGGTTCGTTATATGGTTCCACCTGGTGAGAAGTAAAGCCTAATTTGAAGGTTTCGGCCTGGTGTTTCTGAAGGAGAAAGGTCGCCGGATATGAAGTTGTCGCCAAGACATTGGCGAAGTGAGTTGCAAGATGTTCTGCAACAACAGATGGCTCCGTGCAGACCCCATCAGGCAGGGCAAGACCAGGGACGGAAGACGGCCGCCAGCTACCTTGGATAGATCGGAGCATAGCCCACACTCTTGTCAAAGGGACAGAAGAACCCAACGAGGAGACAAAATGCTCCCAGCATGTCCGCTTACTTTGTTTGATTAAGTAACGAGCTCTGGCACGCAGACGTTTGAAATTTATTAGACCAGCGAGCGATGGTTGGCGCTTAAGATGTTGCAAGGCCCTTCGGCGCTCGCGAATGGCTGCGGCAACAGTTGCATTCCACCAAGGGACAGGCCGGCGAGAAGGAGGGCCTGTCGACCGGGGAACAGCGGCGTTGGCAGCTTGGGTGATCATGTTGGTCATTTGGCTTATAATATCATCTATACAGCCTGAGGGGGAAGATGGGAACACAACCTGGGATGTATATAGCGGCCAATTAGCACGACGGAATACCCAGCGGGGTACCCTGGCTCGTGGTAGGCGTGAGGGAAGTGAAAGGATCAACGGAAAGTGGTCGCTATCGCAGAGGTCGTCATACGCCGACCAGTGAAATAAAGGAAGGAGAGAAGGAGAAGTGAGAGAGAGGTCTATGGCAGAAAAGGTGCCGTGAGCGGCACTAAAATGAGTTGGGGAACCATCGTTGAGAAGGCTCAGATTGTGGTCAGCAAGAAACTGGTCTATGAGGCGGCCCCGGCTAGTTGTATAAGCACTGCCCCACAAAGGATGGTGGGCATTGAAGTCCCCAAGGATGAGGTAAGGAGGGGGGAGTTGCTGAAGGAGGGCCACTAGGGACGTGAGAGTAGGTGGCCTGTCAGGTGGAAGGTAGAGGTTGCAAATGGTCAATGGAGTGTCCAAGTGAACCCGGACAGCAACCACTTCCAATGGAGTTTGGAGAGGAATCCAAGTACTGACAATATCTGTCCGGACCAAAGTACAAACCCCACCAGACGCCTGGAGGGGACCAACCCGGTTCCGACAAAAAGCACGGAACCCACGGAGGGTCGGTGAATGTGCATCCATAAACCTCGATTCCTGCAGGACGACACAGGCCGCAGAAGAGAGAGAGATTAGCTGTTTAATCTCCAAGAGGTGACGGTAGTAACCATTACAGTTCCATTGGATGATCACATCACGAGGATCTAGGCGGGAAGCGAATGGCATAACGTCTGTCACGCTGCTTTGTCAGCGTCCGTCACCAAAGAAGAAGGGACAACATCCATAAATAGCTGATCAGCCTCGGGCTCAATGGGATGAGCGAGTTGCGAAAGCACAGTCGGCACCTCCGGTGGTACCGGAGGGGCTTTATCTTGTAACTTTGGTTTCTTCTTCTTCTTCTCCTTCTCTTTCTCTTTCTCCTTCTCCTTCTCCTTCTCTCGTGTGGGACGGGCAGGACCCACCCCAGAGAGAGGACTTTTGTCAGTTAGGTCTGGTACTGACGAGGATCGGGCGACCTTTGAACTCACTGACTGGGAGTCCGATGGCCGGCTGGAGGTCGAAGATCTCCGATCTGGGGAACGCCGGGACGGATGGCCCTGAGATAGGGCACTGTCACCGGCAGGCGACGGAGAAGGGGTGCACTTCTCCGGCTGGGAAGGGGTGGGACACAAAGGGAGGGCTACAGGAGCTACAGGAGAGGGAGATGTGAGGGAGGGGTGTGGACGGGGTGTAGGGGGGAGATGGGAGTGGGAAGGGGAGGGTGAAAGGCTAGACGATAACGTCGTAGCGAAGGTCGTCGCCATTTGCACGGGATGCAGACGTTCATATTTGCTGCGGGCCTCAGGGTACGTCAAACGCTCCAGGGATTTGTACTCTTGTATCTTCTTTTCTTTTTTGAACATAGGGCAATCTGGCGACCGTGAAGAGTGGTGTTGTTGACAGTTGACGCACACCGGCGGAGGAACACAGGGGCTCCCCTCATGTAGTGGGCGTCCACAATCACCGCATACTGGGACTGCTGTACAGCGAGAGGACATATGACCAAACCTCATACATCGAAAACACCGCATGGGAGGTGGAATGTAGGGCTTCACTTCACATCGATATATCATGATCTTGACCTTCTCTGGGAGTGTGTCCCCCTCGAAGGCCAAGATAAAGGCCCCAGTATCGACGCGGTTATCTTTAGGTCCCCTCTGAACGCGGCGAACAAAATGTACACCACGCCGCTCGAGATAGGCCCTAAGCTCCTCATCAGTTTGAAGGAGGAGGTCCCGGTGGAATATCACACCCTGTACCATATTCAAGGATTTGTGCGGGACAATTGTGACTGGAATGTCGCCAAGGGTGTTGCAGGCGAGCAAAGCTTCAGACTGGGCTTCCGAGACTGTTTTAATGAGTAATGAGCCAGATCTAAGCTTACCCATAGATTCCACTTCACCAAACTTGTCCTCTATGGTCTCGACAAAGAACAGAGGTTTGGTGGAAGTGAAAGTCCCTCCATCAGTCCTTGAGCAAACGAGATAGCGAGGAAAGGGTTTTGCTCCTAACCGGCGAGCCTGGCCTTCCTCCCAAGGGGTAGCAAGGGAGGGAAACATCCTCTTATCCACAGTAGTAGCATTAAATGATCTCTTCCTGTCTTGAGAGACGGCCGATGCACGACCATTTTGGAGTCTAACTCTTTTCATAGTGCTAGACGTCCGCCCTGGTGTCACCCACTCCGAAACCGGGGCTCTCTCCATGGGCGCCACCCAGCCTCAGCAAAGGCCACCTGGCATGATGGCCATTGCCGGGAGTTCTGATACCCCCGAGGACAGGCATCAACTCCTTGGCTTGCATGGAGAGGTCGCAGCTCAGACACCAGTAGTGTGATCCCTGTGGTGTCAGGGGGCTCAGCCAAAGGGTACATAACAGCCCCCCCACACGGACTGGCTACACGTGCTGGGGACCTAGCGGGGGATGGGGGCTACAGCGAGGAAAGGAAGTGGAAAGGAAAGGATAGGACCCGCGCTGTAGGGGCTAGGTCGGGAGTTCTTCCCCAATTGGCTCACACATTATCGGACAATTTTGGTATGGAAGGTCAAACCCCGAGGGGGACCAAACTGGGCCAAAAACCGGTGTACACAGCAGACAAAACCAAAGTGCAGGACAATCGGTACCATGGGATAGCCAAGCCGTCATACAGAGTACCACCGAGAGACGGGGTTGGAGAGGGTGGGAAGGAGGAATTGGGATGGGAAGGAGGGGGAACTAGGAGGGGTAATGCAGCCTGGGGAAAGCAGGAAAAAAGGCTGCAATGGCTCGGGGACCCATGCGCGACACACACGTACCCACAAAAGAGCTGTGGGCCCCCTGGGGGGTGAAGGGGACAGTGAAATACCTAGAGGTTACCTTAGATGAGAAACTGACATGGACCCCTCGCAATAGGAATATTTGCTCCAAGGCAAAAGGTACTCTGGTAACTACCAGGAGAGCTTGTGGCAAAAACTGGGGCTTGAGCCCCAAGGGTATATACTGGATACATACCTGGGTGATTAGACCCAGGATCACCTATGGGGTGGTCATGTGGTGGAAGAAGGTAGAACAGCAGATTGCTGCTAAGGAGCTTGGTAAGGTGCAGAGATTAGCTTGCTTAGCCATAATAGGCACAATTAGCAGCACACCAACTGCTGGGATGGAAACCATGCTGGATATGCCCCCATTACACCTTTGGGTCAAGATGGAGGCAGCATACAGGCTCAAATCTGGCAAAAACTGGAACTCTTTGGGATATTCAGAATCACACACCAATATAGTGATTGAGGCAAATATAGCAAAAGCTGGGGAAATGCCGGCCAACTATATTATAACCCCCATACAGCTTCAACGAGAATTTCAATGTAACAACTGGAAGTAGGGAGCAGTGGGAGAAAATAGTTGGACACCGTACGGGGGATATTGTCTGGTTCACTGATGGGTCGAAATCAAACCAAGGTGTTTTTGGCCAGGCTACATGGGGTGCAGCCAAGAGTGGAGGATGTCGTCTCTCTAGGTAAACTGGCCTCAGTATTCCAGACTCAAATCACTGCCATCAAGGCGTGTGTGGAGGAGAATTTTCGTAGGTGCTACAAAGACCGTAGCATCTACATCTATTCAGACAGCCAGGCAGCCCTGAGATCACTGGCAGCTGCTGCAACAAGGTCTAAAATTGTTGCAGAATGTCACAGGGTTTTGGTGGAGCTAGGGGAAAGCAATAGGGTAAACCTATTGTGTGTCCCTGGCCACTCGGGGATCAGTGGCAATGAACATGCCAACAAATCAGCCACGATGAGGGCAGAGACTCCATTTATTGGACCGGAACCTGTCCTAACAATCACCAAGGCAATGATCAAATTGGAGCTACGTAACTGGCTCAGAAGACAGCATGTAGAATATTGGACCAAGGTCTATAAACAAAAACATGGCAAGGTAATTATGCCAAAGCCATGTTTTAAAAAAAGCTCTGTAATCGTGGGCTTGAACAGGAGAGAGATTAGACTTATGGCTGGATTGCTGACAGCCATGGAAATTTCAAGAAAGACATACAATGGGAATAACAGAATAGGACCCTAAATGTAGGATCTGTGACGATGGTGATGAAACTGCATCACATCTAATCTTCGAATGCATTGCATTGGAGAGAAAAAGGCACAGAACATTTCGGACAACCAGACCCAAAGAAACTGTGACTAATAATGAACTGGTAAAGGGACTCCTTGCACTGTTCAAGGGCATTGGTTGGCTTTACTATATATACAGAGAACGATACCGTACAACAAATTTAGTTTCGGTAAGAACAGTGGCGGGTAGGACCAAAACTATTTTGGCTTCCCTGACAAATTAAAATCAATGAAATGTGGCTGCCACATTTTTGCATTTGAAACTAAATATTTGTTTATTATAGAAACTAGACATCATATTAACAGTTCTACTCTCAGGAATTATTTTTGCATAGCAAGCAGTCTAAACATATTGTAGTTTTCTTAATTATAATTTACTTCTTTTTGTTAAACAGTGGATTTTCGCATCTGAACAAATAATTAGACACACAACAAACTGATGAACTTTCTGTCTCACCAACACTAGTAATGAAATGGTGAAATGTGGTAGCTTAATCAAACACCAATTATCAGAATTATTAAAAATTATTCTGAATTTTTTAGAAATACAATGTCTTTGCTTGTGCTGTTTCTAGGACTTCATAAGTCAAAGAAAATATGTCAAATGTCCTATTCAGACACCTATGATAATTATTGTACTATCTCAAATGAGACCCCAGTTTCCTACCAGACAGTCAATAAAGACAACAGCATCTGAGGCCAAAACCACAGACTGCTTTGTTTACACACAGTACTGTATGTATTCTCACATTGTTTATTGTCCAATAAATTATAGTTAAATGATCTAAAGTGGCAGTAACACAAAAATCTGTAAAATAACCTACATGCATTTATTGATAAATCTGAAGCATTGAATTAAAATTTGTGGTGCGGCCGGGAATCGAACACGGACCTCCAAGCTTACTAGGCAGACGTCTTAACCATTAGACCACCACACCACTAACGGTTAAGGCACCTTGGAATAGTCGAAGTACGATTTCCCTCCATGTCACAAACTTTAATTCAGCTTCTGTGAGATTATCTTTGGAACACAGAAGCTGAATTGAAGTTTGTGACATGGAGGGAAATCATACTTCGACTATTTCAAGGTACCTTAACCATTAGTGGTGTGGTGGTCTAACGGTTAACACGTCTGCCTAGTAAGCATGGAGGTCCGGGTTCAATTCCCGGACGCACCACAAATTTTAATTCAATGCTTCAAATTTATCAACAATGTCCGACATATTTGAGATGAAAATCCATCTCAGGGATTGTTCATTTGTACTACATGCATTTAGTTTTATCATCAAATTTATTGCTTCTTTGTGTGAACTAGGCACCAATTTACTAATTTCATGTTTCACATTCAGACTGCTACAGCTACCACTGTAGACCTGTGAGCTTTGAAAATATTCAGTAGCAGCATTATTTGTGTAGCCCCTAGGCAATCAGAAATACTTCAGGGAAGGCATTCACTTTATTAAATTTTGTCCGTCATTCAGAAACTTCATTTTCCTTGTTCGTTCTGTGTAAATATGAAACATGTCTAAGAACTATCCTACTCGTTTGCAGAGGCAAGAGAAACTGGCCAAAAACTACCAGTAAGCAACAATACTTTGCTAGAAAAAGGACTTTTTGACAGTTTGTAAATACAGTATAACTCCAATTATCCAGATGACTAGGGACCAGACCCTATCCAGATAATCAGGTAATTTTGTTAAAAGGAAAGTTTCTTTTACATTTCTAAACAGTACTACTTTAATATTACTGTGCTTTATTGACTACAATGGATATGATGTTATGGGCGCACGACAACTATGTCTTTAGCACCCGTACACGATAATTAGGCGATACGTGTGACCTGATTAAAATGAAATGAACACAAATAGGGAACAGAAGAGAAAGTAGCCAAACTAGCCAAACGATAAGGGGAACGAAGCAAAGACCCAACCAAACATGGCAAGGTAGGAACAGTTGGTGAGCGTCTAAGGTTTACAGACATACTCAAAATGCCATGCCAGAGGAGTGGTGGGCTATCCATTCGTTAACGTCCTAAAAGCTTAGGCCAGAGTCCGGAAAGTTCACAGAAATTGAAAACTTTCGTCACACTCACCTCGTCATCAGCTAAAACAGAGGGCAGGGGACCACAAAGAGCCACCGCTGCCCTAGCAGCACAGTAGGAAATACATTCCAGTAAAATGTGACGTACAGTGACTTGCACACCACAAGCATCGCAAATCGGAGGGTGCTTCCGACGGAGTAAATAGCCATGTGTCAAAGGACAATGCCCGATTCGGAGACGTGTCAAGGCCACTTCATGCTGCCTCAATGAATGACAGGATGTTCGCCACGGTCGGACAGTTGGCTTAACCAACCGCAGTTTATTGTTTGTCACTGCCTGCCACGCCTCCTCCCACAATCGAAGGGACTTCCGCCGTACCACAGAGAGGATGTCCGGCAGGGGAACGGCACAATGAGTAATACCAGAACTGTCGCAAGCCTCCTTGGTAGCCCGATCAGCCATTTCGTTACCACTAATACCACCATGTCCTGGTACCCAACAGAATGTCACTTGCTTCCCCTGCTGCTGAAGAGTGGACATTCTATCATGAATGAGCTGCACTATCTTCTCAGCTGGATACAAATTTCGTATTGATTGCAGCTCACTGAGAGAATCAGAGCACAGGAGAAACTTCATGCCATGAACCCGCTGCATTTGTTCCAGCGCCCGCAGGATCGCATGGAGTTCTGCTGAGAAAACTGAGTATGCAGGAGGGAGGCGAATCCTGATGGTGGTGTTGGGGAACACTATGGAACAGCCTATCGAGTCCCCCTGTTTGGACCCATCAGTGTACACCACGGTAAAATCACGATGCTGATCTAAAATGTGAGAGAACAGAGATTGAAATATAAAATCGGAAGTAGAATGCTTCGGAAAATGTGTCAACTCTAAAAGTAGTCTCAGCCGCTGGAGGAGCCACGGTGGACGTTTACTCCAACCTCGCTGTAAAACATTAAAACCAGACACATCCATATCAAAAAGACAATCCTGAGAACGTATCCCAAAAGGCCTTGTTGCCCGTAGCCTGGTACGAAAAAGCCGTTCCGCAGGAGGGTAGGCAACGAGTTGATGGGCTGGTGTATTTGGCGAGGACAAAGTTGTATATGCCTGGCGTGCCACGAGGAACTGTCGCCGCATGTGAAGTGGTGGCTCACCAGCCTCGGCGCAGATACTCGGTATGGGACTCATGCGGAATGCCCCAGTCACGAGCCGAATCCCCTCATGATGCACTATGTCCAGCATCTTTAAATAAGAGGGTCTTGCTGACCCATACGCGGTGCCCCTGTAGTCTAGGCGAGAACGCACAAATGCTCTATAAAATCGTAGCAGACAAGTTCTGTCAGCTCCCCACGAAGTGTAGCTAAGACACTTTAAAATACTTAGTGCCTTGAGGCACCATCTCTTCAAATCTTTAAGATGTGGCAACCAGGTAAGTTTAGAGTCAAATGTCACACCCAGAAAACGCACAGTGTCTTTAAAATTCAGAACGGTGTCCCTCATCCGCAGTTCAGGTAAGTTAAAAATAGAATGAGAACGGTTAAAACAAACACACACCGACTTCTCTGTTGAAAATTTGAAACCGGTCTTCTGTGCCCATTCGTCGAGCCGCCGGAGAGTGAGCTGCAACTGACGAGTTGTCGTTGCAAGACTGGATGAAGAACAGAAGACAGAGAAGTCATCAACAAATAGTGAACACTGGACAGGACTTTTCACAACACCTGTGATACTGTTAATGGCTACAGCAAACAACGTCACACTTAAAACACTACCCTGAGGGACACCGTTTTCCTGCTCAAAGCGGTCAGAGAGCACGCCACCGACTCGATATCTAAAAAAACGTGGAGAAAGGAATGACCGGATAAAAATTGGAAGGCAACCGCGAAATCCCCACTCGTGAATCTGCCTGAGTATAAGATGCCTCCAAGTAGTGTCGTAGGCATTCTCGATATAAAAAAATACACCCAGAAGGTGATGACGGCACAGGAAAGCCTGTTGTATTGCCGCCTCCAGAGAGACCAGGTTATCGAAGGCGGAACGATATCGCCTGAACCCACACTGGAAGCGACTAAGTAGCTGCCTGGATTCCAACATCCAGACAAGGCGACGGTTGACCATCCGCTCCAGGGTCTTTCCAATGCAACTAGTGAGGGCAACACTACGGTAACTGCTGGGGCATGTGGAATCTTTACTGGGTATTAAAAGGGGAATTAAAATAGCCTCTCTCCACGAGTCGGGAAAGTGTCCTGACATCCAAATGGCATTAAAAAGGTTAAGGAGGATAACTTTGTTGCGAACTGTGAGGTGCCATAACATAGCATAGTGGATCCCATCGTGACCAGGTGAAGTGTCTCGGGCTACACACAATGCAGTATCTAATTCCCACAGGGAGAAGGGGCGGTTGTACTCCTCCGTAATCGCGGACCTGAAGTCCGGTGGGCCCCTCTCAGCAGCCACTCTGTGGCGCCGGAATTCTGGATCCTGACTAGCAGTGGCAGTAACGGAAGCGAAGTAAGTAGCCATGGTCTGGGCAATGTCAGCTGGTCGTGTTTGTAAAGTTCCGTTACACATCACAGCAGCTATGGGGCACCTTCCTCCTGTGGTGTCGCACAAGTACAAAGTGCGCGCCACTTACTTTCGCCGCGCGCCGCCATGCACGCACGGCGCGGCGTTCTCACGACGACAGCCACGAGCGCCCTCTGCGACAACGCCGCTCGTGGCCACCACTGAAGGACATCGGCCACTTCGGACTGAGATAGCAACCAGATAGGACCTTCGTAATCAGATAGGCACCAGTGAAGACTTTGCTATTGTACAGGCACTAGGCAGGCCTCTAACAACTATGTATCAACATTCTGCAGTACTATGTAAAAGTTAAGTATTGTTACATTCTGTGCAATATATATATCTTTCTAATTTACTCTAGTGTTTATAGTTTCTGGCTGCTCCACTCCGTACCTGCACCAGCGTGTCGGTCTCATTCCACTCGGCCACCGACACCTACGACGAGGCTGGGACACAAAAGCGGCGACGAAGTTGGGACACAAAAGTGGCGACGAGGATGGGATACAAAAGTGGCGACGAGGAGTGATAGAACCTTGGACCAGCTCTCTTGCAGCAGCCAGACAGCAGCAGTCGGAGCACGCAAAATTTGCTCCCGCCCACCCACCCTTTTTATAACAATTTTGGGGAAAGATATTTTGTTACGTGTTTTGTGGACTTTTTTGTTGCAGAGCGTCCTCTTTCATATTGCATTTGTGTTTTCTTATAATTTACTTGTATGCGCGGCGCCTAATCGGTCAGCATGGCCACTACCCCGAACCCAAACTTAATGGAAATTATTCAGTTACAGACGGCGCAAATCACTCAACTCCTGCAGGCGGTGTCGCAGTTAACTTCACAGGCTGCTCACCAACAACAACAGCCGTCATCTCCACAGCCCACACCTGCCGCCGCAGCGCTTCCTACGTTCCGCCAGTACAACAAACGTGAGGAAGAATGGAGCGACTATTTCGCACAGTTTCAAGAACTCGTCGCGGCTCATCAAATTACAGGTCAGACTGTTAAGCATCTTTTATTGTCCGTGGTGGGCCCCAAAACCTTTGTATTACTGCAGAAACTATTTCCGTACGCATCTCCTCGTGATGTGGACTTTGAACAAATTGTAGATGCACTGAATGCTCATTATGAGAGGAAAGTTCTCGTAGCCGCTGCACGGTACCGATTTTTCAGACTTAAAAAATTACGGCAGCAGTCACACCAAGAGTGGATTACGGAATTGAAGGGCTTAACCCGCCAATGTAAATTTACTTGCTCTTGTGGACTTTCGTATAGTGACGTGATGTTGAGGGATGCGATTACGCAGAATATTCAGGACCCCAGAATTAGAGCAGCAATTCTGAAACAGTCTGACCCCTCATTAGACAGTGTACTGCAGCTTATAGAAGCGCATGATACTTTTGACTTAGCAGATGTAGAAATGCAAAGCCACAGTGTTAATTCAGTGCGCCGCAACGGTCGCTTTCCTAGCCATAGTTCTCAGTGTAGCTCTAGTGATTCTTACAATAGTACAGGCCGTGCTGAACAGACAGTGAACAGTAGCCAGTGTAAAAGTGCGACACAAAGGTCGCCCCGTCGTGTTAGAAACAGTCATTTGAATAACGGGCGGCAACGCTCATTTCAGAAAAATGTTCGTAAGTCTTGCCCCCAGTGTGTGTCTCGCCACAAACGTGCACAGTGCCCAAGTCGCAACGCAACCTGTTATCGATGTGGCAAATCGGGACATGTACAGTCTGTGTGTATGCAAATTAAAAACTCAAAGAACGGTACCGTTAGAAACAGTGCTTCGCAGAGTGCGAGAACAGTTCATTCTGTAAATGTTATAGGGGCTGTGGAATTGAACACTGCTTTCCTTGGATCTCAATTGCAACAAAGCAGTTCTGCGCCTATGGCAAAACTATATAGTGCACCACGTAGCAAGCGCCGACGAGCGCGTAAAACAGTGCAACGGAAAAGGGTTCGGGACAAGCAAAATAACTATGAACAGTGCATTCCTGTAGTGAAAATAGTGCCTTCTGCAACTGCTCCTTGTAATAGTGCCCAGTACTGTGTAGCTAGTGACAGTAGACATCAGGTAGCTACTCAAAGTAATATTAGTGCAGTAGCCTCGCATTGCGCGGACGCCGATCCGGCGGTAGTGTCATCTAGTGACAGTGTGGTTAATCCGCTGTGTGCCGAGTATGCGCCGCTTCCTACCGCACGCAACCCGCGCAAGCGCAGAAAACAATATGTATTAGACGTTGCCCACATTCGCGCACCTGTCGTGCGCCAGAAGCACAAACTTTTTGTAAATCTCTCCATAGAAAATAAGACAGTGCAATTTCAGCTTGATACTGGTTCCGCTGTTACATTAATAAATAAAGACACATATGAACTTCTGGGTTCGCCAAAATTGTTGCCGTCACAGCAAGTGTTAACAGCGTACACAGGTCAAAATATTCCCGTGCTAGGAACATGTAGCCTGTCCGCATCTTTTCAAGGTGTAACAAAAACAGTTGCTTTTGTTGTTCTTCAGGCCAAATCTACACAGAACATTTTTGGACTAGATGCATTCGACTTGTTTGGTTTATCAGTTCAAAGAGACGTGCTTCAAATTTCGTCAATAGTGCCTCAGGATAAAATCAATGCATTGTGTGACAAATATAGTGACTTGTTTTCGCCGGAACTAGGTTGTGCAAAAGACTTCGTGGCACATGTAACTTTAAAAGAATCTGCAGTTCCAAAATTTCGTAAAGCTAGACCAGTGCGTATCGCCTTGCGTAATACAGTTGCCGAAGAACTTAAACGTTGGCAAGATAGTGGGGTGATTTCTCCTGTTTCTGCGAGTCAGTGGGCCTCGCCTATAGTAATTATACCCAAGCCGTCAGGAAAACTTCGTCTCTGTGCGGACTTCAAATCAACAGTGAACAGTCAAACAATTGTAGACACTTATCCCCTGCCCAGACCTGAGGAACTGATGGACAAATTAGGACAGTCTCGCTTCTTTTCTAAGATTGATTTAGCAGAGGCATACTTACAGATTCCACTTGATGACGAGTCAAAAAAGTTTTTCGTCATTAATACTCACATGGGCCTTTTTCAATTTCAACGCCTACCCTTTGGCAGTTCTTCCGCTCCCGCTATTTTTCAGCGTTTTTTGGAACAGCTGACAGTTTCTGTACCGTGTTGTTCGAACTATTTAGATGATATTGTGGTATCCGGAAGTATAGTTGAAGAACATTTAGCAAACCTGGAGTGCCTTTTCAAAGTTTTGACTGCAGCAGGTCTACGTTGCAAAAAAGCAAAGTGTTCGTTTTTTCAAACTGAAATAGAGTACCTAGGCCATGTGATTAATGCCCAAGGAATTCATCCCTTACAGTCACATCTTCGAGCAATCAAAGACTTGCCTCCTCCTAAGAATGTGCATGAATTGCAAGCAGTGATGGGAAAGCTTAACTATTATTTCAGATTTATTCCCAATGCCTCTCAGATTGCAGCTCCACTGCATCACTTACGTAGGAAGAATGTTCCTTTTGTATGGTCTAAAGATTGTCAGGTTGCCTTTGACAAATTAAAGTCTGCACTACTCAGTGATGGATGTTTGATTCCCTTTGACCCACAGAAGCCTGTAGTGTTAGCAGTTGACGCCTCGTCGTACGGTCTGGGTGTTGTTCTGTCGCATCGTATTGGATGTCACGATCGTCATATTGCCTTTGCATCCAAGCTACTGACGCCGACGCAACAGAATTACAGTCAGATAGAAAAGGAGGCCTTAGCAATCATTTACGGCGTCACAAAGTTTCATCATTATCTCTATGGCAGAAAATTCTATTTGTTGACAGACCACAAGCCTCTCACGTCGTCGTTCTCACCCACAAAGCCAATTCCGCCACGTACGGCACAAAAGCTTCAGAGATGGTCCTTGATATTGTCTAATTATCAGTATGAGATTTTGTACCGACCTACCACTAAACACGCCAACGCGGACACACTTTCCCGACATCCGGTTGGCCAGGATGTATCATTTGATTCTTCAGAAATGGCATGTTGTCAGATAGACTCCAGAGATGCTTCCGCTGTCGCAGACTTTCCTTTGAACTTCGTCGGGTTGCACAGGAAACAGCTGCAGATGCAGACCTAAGTGTGGTAGCACGTTTTGTTCGCTTTGGTTGGCCTGCCAGAGCCAAAGACATTGATCGGCCTCTGGTTCGACGTTATTTTGCACAACGTCATGCATTATCTTTAAGTCAGGGTGTACTGTTGTTGCATACCGAAAACGACCAAGCAAGAGTGATTGTTCCTCGTTCCCTGCAACGAGAAGTGTTACGCCTCCTGCATCAAGGACATTGGGGTATTGTTAGGACACAGCAACTGGCCAGACGTCATTGTACCTGGGTTGGTATGGACGCTCAGATAGAGAACATGATGTCACAGTGTACTGTTTGTGCGGAGCATCAGGCGGCTCCTCCGCAACGTTTCTCAGATTGGCCACGCCCCAAGGGACCATGGCAACGTTTACATATTGACTTTGCCGGACCTTTCTGGAATACGCGCTGGTTAATTGTTGTAGACGCTTTCAGCAAGTTTCCTTTCGTGATTGCCATGAACTCAACGACAGCTTCTAGTACAATCAGTGCCTTAACATCAGTGTTTTGCATCGAAGGCTTGCCTGAAACTATCGTCAGTGACAATGGACCTCAGTTTGTTAGTGCGGAATTTCAACAGTTTTGTCGTGTGAATGGCATTCAGCATATTACCACTGCACCTTTTCACCCTCAGTCCAATGGTGAAGCAGAACGTTTCGTTCGAACATTCAAGTCTCACATGGAGAAGATGAAAGGTCAGCACTCCAGGCAGCAAGCTCTTCAAATTTTCCTGTCTACGTATCGGTGCATGCCACGTGACGGCCCGTCTCCTGCCGAGCTGCTACACGGCCGCCGTCACCGCACTCTCCTTCACCTGCTGCAGCCTCCCACGCACCGAGTCGGTTCGTATGGCGCTACGCGTTTTCAGGTTTCTACGCCGGTGCTGTACAGGGTGTTTGCTGGAAACAAGAAGACATGGCTGCCGGGCACCATTCAGCGCGTGCTCGGTAGCAATATGTATGTTGTACGTTCTTCCACAGGGTCGGAGCTGCGGCGCCACGCAAACCAATTGCGCCTGCACAGGCCACGCGATCCTGTCTCGGGTTTCTTGATTCCAGACCCAGTTCACCGCCAGGGAGCACAACCACATCGTTCGTCCCCGGACTACGAGATCATCCCGATGGAGATCGACGCGCCGCCGCTGTCGCCGCCGCAGATGACAGCGTCACCGAGAGGGACTCCGGGACCATGCGGGCCCCCCAGCTTGGGCCACGCACCTCAGAAGAAGATGACTTGCTCCCTCTGGGCGGGGGCGGGCGCCCTTCCCCAGGTTTCGGCGGGTTCCCTGGAGGATCTCAAGGCAGATGCCGGGGCGCGGACGGCGTCTCGATCCCGGCCTCAGCGACGACGCCCGTCCCACCAGTAACGCCCCCGCCCAGGCCCTCCTCCCAGTGCCGTCGCCGTGGCCCTCAGCCCTACGCCACGACGGTGCGGCGGTTTGGGGGGGAGGGGTGTGGTGTCGCACAAGTACAAAGTGCGCGCCACTTACTTTCGCCGCGCGCCGCCATGCACGCACGGCGCGGCGTTCTCACGACGACAGCCACGAGCGCCCTCTGCGACAACGCTGCTCGTGGCCACCACTGAAGGACATCGGCCACTTCGGACTGAGATAGCAACCAGATAGGACCTTCATAATCAGATAGGCACCAGTGAAGACTTTGCTATTGTACAGGCACTAGGCAGGCCTCTAACAACTATGTATCAACATTCTGCAGTACTATGTAAAAGTTAAGTATTGTTACATTCTGTGCAATATATATATCTTTCTAATTTACTCTAGTGTTTATAGTTTCTGGCTGCTCCACTCCGTACCTGCACCAGCGTGTCGGTCTCATTCCACTCAGCCACCGACACCTACGACGAGGCTGGGACACAAAAGCGGCGACGAAGTTGGGACACAAAACCTCCTCTTCCAGAAATCCTCCTGATGGTCTCCCAAACTTTCGTGCTGGTTGTAGAACGGTTAATGGAACTCAGGAACTGCTGCCGTGACCTCCATTTGCTCTCTCTAATAACCTGACGACACTTGGCCCTTGAAACCCGGAAAGCAGCGAGGTTCTCTGAAGTCGGATGACACTTGAACCGACGCAGAGCCGCCCGCCTGGTCCTGATGGCAGATCGGCATTCGTCATTCCACCAAGGGACTGGCTGCCGTTTTCGACGTCCCGAAGACTGTGGAATGGATGCATCAGCGGCGGAGTGCATCACGGCAGTAATATGGTGCACCCATTCTATGACATTGTCACGATGTTCAAAAGTAAGCAAGTTGGCTGTAAAGTGCCCAATCTGCTCTACTGAGTATTTATCGTGGAGGGTGTCTTTCAGGTTCGATTCCATACGGTTGGGAAATGGAGATTGGAAAGTGATCGCTGCCATGGAGATCATCACCCACATCCCATTGTATAATGTGGGCGAGGGATGGAGAGCAAAGAGTGAGGTCTATGGCAGATAATGACCCTGTCGCAGTATAAAGGTGTGTGGGTTGACCAGTGTTAAGTAAATGTGCGTTCGACGACAAGAGGAGCCGCTCAATGGCCCTACCCCTGGGGCAAGTAGTGACAGAGCCTCAAAGCACATTATGTGCATTAAAGTCTCCAGGCAGAAGAAAAGGCTGGGGAAGCTGAGTAAGAAGGTCCTTGACGTCCTCTTCATTAAGTGAATCATGAGGGGGCAGATAGAGGGAGCAAACAATCAGTCGATGACGCACATATACAGATATTGCGACTGCTTGGAGGCTTGTGGTGAGGGAGAGGGGCTCGGAGTGGTAGGCTGTACAAACAAAAATAGCCACTCCACCCCTAGCTCTCGCCCCACTTACGTCATCCTTCCTATATAACGTGTAACCACGTATCTCGGGGGAGTCTGAAGGCTTAAAATTTGTCTCCTGGAGACACATACACAGAGGTCGACCCTGAGATAAGAGACGAAGTTCCTCCACATGGGTCCTAAAGCCCTGCATATTCCATTGTAGTATGGGAGCCATTGCTTACGGAGGTTTCACCCTCACCTTCTCTCTCCGCCGAGGCGGCGAGACGCTATGGGGTAGAGGGTCCGACTTGGGGCGGTTTGGCTGCCCCAAATGCACATCGAGGTCCATTGGCTCGGACAGAGAGTCGGATGGAGCATCCGTTACACGTAAATGGACAGGCTCAAACAAAGTAACTTCTACTTTATCCTGTGACATATACTTTTCAACTGCTTTTTTAGCCTTAGGTGGTTTCGGATGGGAGCCTGTTGCAGAGGTAGTGGCTGTGGTGGATTTCTGCACAACCTCTACTACTGGGGGGGGGGGGGGGGCCATCATCTCCACAGGAGGCGGATCAGTGCCTTTTTCCGATGTTTGGGGACCAAGCGGACTGGAATCGTCTACGACTGCAGCAGCCGCCTGGCAGGTGCACTGGCAAGTGCAGGTGCTAGTACCAACACAGACAGACTCAGTTTGCGTAACAGCATCACATTTGACAATCGGCTTCTGGACAACAGAAGCGAAAGACACGGCAAAAGCTGGTGGTTGCATGGCCTGGAAGATTTTCTTGGCCTCAGCATACGAGATGCGCTTCGTGGTCTTTATTTCCTGCACCTTTTTTTCCTCAAGGAAGACTTTGCAATTACGACTCCAGACAGGGTGATTCCCAGAGCAGTTTACACACGTGGCAGGTGGTGTACACTCTGCTCCGTCATGCGCCACCTTGCCACATTTGCCACAGGTGGCCTCACCTTTGCACCCCAGGGTGGTATGCCCAAAGCGCTGACATTTGAAGCAGCGCATTGGGTTGGGGATGTAAGGTCGAACTTTCAAACAAAGAAAACCTGCTTTGACATTATCTGGAAGTTGGGGATTATTGAAGGTAAGGATGAATGAGTCCGATTTCACCAACTCACCATCCACCCTTTTCATAATATTGCACATCCAAAATACCCTCCTGTGCCCACTCAGATTTCAGTTCTTCCAAAGGGATGTTTACTATATCTCTACAGGTCACTACGCCTTTACTGTAGTTCAAGGTGTTATGCAACTCCGCCTCTATGGCATATTCACGCAGGAATTTCGCCTGCTGCAGGTTGGTTGCCTGCTGGGAACTCTATGTTTCGATCAGTAATGTCCCATTTCGCAAACGTTTCACTGATTTTAAACTGCCAGCAATTCCCTCGAGGCCTTTTTGAATATAGAAGGGAGATACTCCCTCAAACGAGCCGTCCTTTCGTTTCACAACAATAAACACATTCTGTACAACAGCCTGTGTTCTGTTACTATTCCCAAAATACTTTTTCTTACTCCCTGAATCAGGAGGACTTGATATCCTAGCCCTCGTTTTGGATTGGGTGTTGGTACCCCCCAGTGGTACACCCATCCCACTGGAAGGTTCAAGGGACAAATTGGAGTTGCTCATGTCAGTCCCACAAGCAGCTAGGGAAGTACGTGTCCGCCTAGACAGAGCCCCGCGTGCCTAGGTACGCCTTATACAACTGAGGTGCGGCAGTATCCCCAGAGGTTGCTCGCTAGCGACTGTTCCTCTGCAACAGCCATGCATCCCATCAGCACGTAGCACACCTTGGGATTGAAGGTTTTTTTAATAGAGGTTTGTACCATCCTCGCGCCCCGGGCAGTCAAGCCAAGATCCCCATTCCCCAGTACACACAACGTTCCACCGCCGCGCCACACGGTGGTTGCTGAAGCGTGCCCAGAGGTTACGGTGTCTAGAGGACTAGCGGCGCTTACCAGTCCCCAGCTCAGGACCCCGGGTTCGCCAAGCCCGTACTCAGCAAATTAATGCTGAGCCCCTGAGGGGTATTGACTACAAAACAATATTGTTAAGTTAGTGCATAGCAGTGTATTTACATAATTTCATTTCTTGAACATATCAATTAAAACCAGTTGTAAGGCATTTTAATAAATGATAACTACCCAAGTTGTTGCAAATATTTTATTTTTTCAGAACGGCCATTTTGGCTTATGCCATTCTCAAGCAATGCCTGTGAAGCACTTATGTTCATTATTTTGTGACCTGACACACATCACATAAGAAACGATTGTTATTAATTTCCAATTTAATATCTTTGTAAGCATATAGCATCTATACCATCTAAAATAAATATTAAATATTTCAAAGATATGGAATGGAGACATGAAATAAAATAAACATTTTCGTAACTAAGAGATGCTATATGTAATATCCATCAACGTAATTTAAGTATTGTTGCCTCAAAGACATATATTTCAAAGTTCTAAAATCGTGAATACAAAACAAAATGCTTCAAAAGACATATATTTGCTGGCCAGTAGTTACCTTTGTGCTGTACTGCCGATAGTCAAACAAAGAAAGAAGAAATGATGAAAAAATAGAACAAGCTTTCGGAACTAGGTTCCTTCATTGAGTCGGGGAGAAGGGAAGAAAAAAGGAATGGGAACAGAAGGGGAAGGTAATTCATGACCTAGGTCATGAGGATTATGATTAAGGTCATGAATTACCATCCCCTTCTGCTCCCATTCCTTTTTTCTTCCCTTCTCTCATACCCCATGAAGGAACCCTCTTCCAAAGGCTTGTTCTTCTCCTTTTTTCATCATTTCTTCTTTCTTTGTGTGACTATCGGTAACACAGCACAAAGGTAAGTACTGGCCAGCCAATCTATCTCTTTTGAAGTGTAATTTATCATCTCTGTGGAGAATTTCAAACATTAATCGAACATAAGTTCTTTGCAGGCATCACTTGAGAATGGCAAAAGCTGAAACGTCACTTGAGAATGGCAAAAGCTGAAACCGCTGTCATGAAAAATAAAATATTTGCATCAAGTTGATTAATTATCATGTATTAAAATGTCTTATGACATATTTCATACTGTGGGCCCTACAATGATAAAAAACATCAATTGTTTCACATCTTCAGTCATTTTTGTGCAGCCAAGTCCCGCAAATGCTCAACAAGGAGCAGATGATTATGGTCATATTCAGACTGCTGCTCCAGCCATGTTGGCACCATGTCAAGACATGCAAACAACTCAGCAATTGACAAGCCCACTTGTGGTTCAGTTACAATGTCATCTTCCTAGGCTTAAATCCAAGGTCCATAGCCACTCCCCTATATCCTGCATACTGCAAACTGGGATGTCCAGGAATTTTCTAAAGAATTTTTTTTATGCCCTGAAGATTTCTTCTATGGCTTCTCTTTCTTCTTCCTTTTCTCACTTTTTATACGCATATGCATCTTGGTTGAAATGCCTTTCAATTTATTCCAAGCTCGTCTAAATGTGATTGTCTTTACTGAATTCCATGCTTTCACTACCATGCAACAGCAGTCTTTTAAATTAAAATTTCGGTGATGAGCTACAATTCCTTGTATCAAAAGCTTCAACAGCTATCTTCTACAATGTTGCTTCATTGTTTTGGTGACTGACTGGTTCACTGGGTTCAGGAAACTTGTTACTTCTACATCTACATACATACTCTGCAAATCACATTTGTGTGTCTGGCAGAGGGTTCATTGACCACTTTCATAACTTTTCTCTACCGTTCCATTAAATAATAGTGCACGGGAAGAAAGAACACCTAAATCGTTCCGTTTTCGATCTTATTTCTCTTATTTTATTGAGATGGTCATGTCTCCCTAAGTAGGTGGGTGCTAGCAAAATATTTTCACATTCCAAAGTAAAAGTCGGTGATTGAAACTTCGCAAACAAATCACGCCACAATGAATAACGTCTTTCTTTTAATGATTTCCACCCCAATTCATGGAACATTTCCATGACACTTTCCCCACATAACGTGATAAAGCAAAATGAACTGCCCTTCTCTGAACCTTCTCAATGTCTACCGCCAGTCCCACGTGGTGAGCGTCCCACAAGGGGCAACAGTACTCCAGGAGAGGACGCACAAATGTAATGTAGGCAGTCTCTTTGGTGGAGCTGGTGCATCTTCGAAGCGTTCTGCCAATGATACGTAATCTTTGGTTCGCCTTCCCCACAATATTTTCTGTGTGTTCTCTCCACTCTAAGTTGTTCGTAATTGTAACTCCTAGGTATTTAGTAGAATTTACGAGCTTCAGGTTTATTGAAACTTCCTGGCAGATTAAAATTGTGTGGCGTAACCGGGACTCGAACCTGGGACCTTTGCCTTTCGCGGGCAAGCGCACTACCGACTGTGCTATCTTGACACGACACACGATGCCACCCCATAACTTTACTTCCGCCAGTACCTCACCTCCTACTTTCCAAACTTCACAAAAGCTCTCGTGCGAACCATTCAACACTAGCACTCCTGGAAGAAAGGATATGGTGGAGACATGGGTTAGCCACAGCAGGACAGCTTCTGTGAAGTTTGGAAAGTAGGAGGCAAGATACTGGTGGAAGTGAAGTTGTGGGGCAGCGTCGTCAGTCGTGTCGAGATAGCACAGTCGGTAATGCGCTTGTCCGCGAAAGGCAAAGGTCTCAGGTTCGAGTCCCGCTTCCGCCACACAATTTTAATCTGCCAGGAAGTTTCATATCAGCGCACACTCCGCTGCAGAGTGAAAATTTCATTCTTCAGGTTTACTGATTTAACGCGTAATTGAAGTTCTGCGGATTTCTCTTAGTGGTCATGTGTATTACTTCACACTTTTCTTTATTTAGTGTCAATTACCAATTTTCGCACCATGTAGAAATTTTGTCTAAATCACTTTGCAGTTGCTTTTGATCCTCTGTTGACTTCACTAACCGATAAATGACAGCATCATCCACGAACAGTCTAAGGGAGCTATTCAGATTGTCTCCTAAATCATTTATAAACATAAGGAAGAGTAGGGAACCTATAACGCTTCCCTGGGGAACGCCAAATATCACTTCTGTTTTACTTTATGACTTACCGTCAATTACAATGAACTGTGTCCTTTCTGATAGGAAATCATGAATCCAATGGCACAATTGGGGAGATACTCCATAAGCACGCAATTTCATTAGAAGCCGCTTGTGGGTTACAGTGTCAAAAGCTTTCCAGAAATCCAGAAATATGGAATCGATTTGAGATCCCTTGTCGATGGCACTAAACACTTCATGTGAATAAAGGGCAAGCTGTGTTTCGCAAGAGTGAGACTTTCTGAATCCGTGTTGACTATTGGTTAATAGGTCTTGGTTAATAGGGCCTTGTCCTGCGACCTATGTTCTTCTTCTTCTTCTTCTTCTTCTTCTTTTCTTTCTCTCTCGCAGGACGGAGATCGCATGTCCCGGAGAGAGAACTAGGATCAGTGAGGTCTAGCACTGAGGAAGATTGGGTGACCTCGATAATCTCATAGTGGGAGTCCTGTGGGCAGCTCGAAGTAGAAGAGGGAGCCCTGAGAAGGGATCTGCGGGAGAGGGAAGAGTGGAATGGTGGTGGGATTAAGAGGGGAGGGCGGTGAGGAGTAGAGGATGTAACAAGCAAATGCAGACCTCATTTGCACTGGCTGCAGGTGCTCATATTTACGACAGGCCTCAGGATATGTTAAATGGCCAGGAGACTTTTACTCCTGTATTTTCTTCTCCTTCTTATACACTAGACAGTCCAGTGAACACAAGGAATGATGTAGGTGGCAATTTACGCACACAGGGAGTGGCACACAAATGCACCACCTCATGGAGTAGGCTGCGGAACACCGAGAGGACGTGGGCCCAAAGCGCATACATTTGAAGCAATGTATGGGGGAGAGGATGTACGGCTTGACATCACATATATATATCATGACCTCCACCTTCTCTGGGAGTGTATCCCCCTCGAAGGCCAAGATAAATGCGCCTGTGTTTGTTTGATTAGCCTCAGGTTCCTCTCTGAATACGACAAACGAAGTGGACACGTCGCCAAAGTTTCTTGACAGTTTGAAGGACGACTGCCGATGGAAAATTACTTCCTGAATCATGTTCAAAAACTGGTGAGGTGTTACGGAGACTGAAATGTCGCCAAGATGTTGACACGCGCAGAGAGCGGCAGAATGGGCAGCAGATACCATTTTCATGAGAGAGCCAGAGCGCACCTTAGTCGTGGAGTCAACTACGCCAAACTTTTCCCCAATCTGTTCCACAAAGAGCAGCGGCTTGGTTGCAGTAAATGTTCCTCCGTCTGTCCTGTTGCAGACCATGTAGTGCAAAAAGGGTTTCACCCCAAGCTGGCGTGCCTGGTCTTCCTCGCAACAGGTAGCTGGGAGGGTAAGGTCCTCTTATCACAAGTAGCAGCATTGAAAGTACCTTTCCTGCCTTCACAGACAGACATTGTACAACCATTTCCTCATTTAACACGTTTCATTGTGCGAAACATCCACCCTGGTACCACCCACTGCGATCAGGGGCTGTCCACACGGACACCACCCCCACCCAGCCACAGCAAAATGGATCAAAAGAAGAGCAGTTATTCAAGTGACTACTGACTTCCTCTGTGTGTACGCTCAGAGATGCATGCATCAATGTCTGGAGGATATTTGGCCATTAGTTCCACTGTGATGTCAGGATCCACCTTGAGGTGCGGGGGGGGGGGGGGGGGGGGAGGCTCCTAATTGGCTAATTGGCTATCAGTGGAATGCCCCTGTGCCACGGAAGGTATCTAGGGCAGGTCGTCGCTAGGTGACGTCGTCAGGATGAATGCCGAGAAGGTGAACGGGAGCACTGTACCCATTTATTTGACTTTCTTGAACCCTGATGGTCACAGATGAAGACTCAGATGGCTGTTGGGTAGGTGTGAGCAGGATTTTGTTTTTGGTGGTGCAAGTGGAGGTTTGGTACTGCAGTGCACGATTTTCACAATATAAGACGATGATGATGTGGATTTGGGTTTCGACACAACTCCAGAACAGAACTGCAGGTCGCAAGTCTGTGTTGCAATTTCTCTCATTTTTCGAGTTGTGGCAACAGCGGAGCTGAAAGAACCAAAAGGTGGTGCACTAGGTTTGCGAATAGTGTTGGTTTTTTCAGGCCACAGGTGTCAACACTTTTCCCTTCACTATGATCTCTTGGGTACCTCGTTCTTTGAGATATACTGGCCTGATGGATGCGGAGGCTGCATGATTACCCATACTGTTGGCGCTGCGAGGGGACAGGGGTGGACAGTCACCCTCATGAGCACCCCTGCCACAGGTGGCACTTTTAGCAGTATTTATGTAGGACTGGCAAGTACGGATAAAACGTTGGCATTGGTAGCAACGTGTTAGATTAGAAATTTACCACCAGGCATGCGATGGCGAAGATCACTTTTTGGAGGACAAACAGTCTTACGAAAAAAAAAAAAAAAAAAAAAAAAAAAAAAATCCTTCCTCAGTCCTGGACACAACAAGCTAGCGAGGTGCTGAAGTAGAGTAGTCAAGGCTGTGTTTCCCTCGGAGTCTTATATCCTCATATTTTCCTTTAGAGGAGGAACCCATTGCAATGGAATCCCCAATGATTGCCATAGTCTCCAATGACATGCTCCTTCCTACTGGGGGCCACCTCGAAGGGGGGCTGGCCCGCCAGACATGACTATTCACACCTCCTGAACTTAAGACGGAGGGACCAAGTGGCATTCCAGGGAGGTTTCAGCTCAGGTAATCAACCCTCCCTGGGCCTGGTCTTTAACAGGGTGTACGTGGGAGCCTTACATATTGAGCCGGGGCTGGAACTTGCGTATTACCCAGTCACCTTTTACCAAAACAGCACATGTGTCGCCTGCAGGAATGCACACAGAGGAAAAAAGAGAAAGAGAGACTCCAAATGCCAAGGTGGAGGGAGACAAGTGAAAGAAGAAATAGACAACAAAAAGGAAAGATACAGACAGAACAAATATATTTTATAAAATTTGGTTTCCTGAGGTAGGCACAAAACTGTCTCCAAGGGAGTGGAAAGGGATAGTGTGTAACATACCAGAGTGTCATAGGTTGGGCGTATCTTGTAGAATCTGCTTTGTTTGCAAAGTTCTTCAAATGCCTGAAATTCTGGTTAAAGTTTGCGTGCTGGGTGATATCTTACAGACCTACATTACTTGATGCGAACTCAAAATACAAGTCCCACTTTTCATAAAACTGTATTCAACAGAACGTTACATTGTTGGTATTAATCCACATACTGACATAGCGACTGCCCAAAGTCAGCCTTAATAATGATGCCCCGAGTCTCTCTGCTTGGATTCTTATGTACTATTTTGACAACAATACAAACTATTGTTAAAAACAGGAAGTTGTAAATTTGTTGTGGACAACGGATTTGTTGAATGATATACTTTATATTGGTAAGTAGAGCATAAAATGTTTGTTCTTTTAAGTATGTATCATTTTTAGAATAATTGCTACAATTGGTATATGTATACGAACAATAGAATTCATAAAGAAGTTAATAATGTGAGAATTATGTTAGGGATACAATTCGTAACATGTATACATAGCTATGTTTTAGCAAGCTTTACTTTTGACAGTCTTTCTAGTTCTTTAAATATTATGTCTGTCTAGGTGTGTTTGTGTTTGGATATGTGTGAGTGTGTGTGTATTTGTCTACCTTTCTTGTCCCGACTCCTTTTCCACTTCCTTAAAACCCATATCCTTTCCTTTCTCCTCCCCTTTTTTCCTCTTTTTCCTGAAGAAGCTGCCAGTGGTGGCGACAGCTAGTAAGTGTGTTTTGAGTGTGATTTTTATTTGTGTCTATCGACGAGCCGGTCCTTTTGGGTACCCACATCGGTATCAGGACGTGAAAACGACTGTATCTGGAGATGACACGGTTACAGTGATTTCTTGCAACTGTGTTTAAATCCTAATTACGGCGTGGCGCTGCACTTATGTTCAAACGCAGGCACACGTCGATTAGCAACAGCGATGCTAGTGCTCAGAGCGGATACATTTGCAGCAAAGAGAAGACAAGCAACTTTTATAATAAAATGTACAGCGAGACGCCGCATTTGATGAGATTTCTTTGATGAAAAATACATGTATGCCAAAGCTCCTTATTATGCTATGAAATATCTTTGATGTAAATACATGGCATATATACTTGTACAAACATACATGACCGTGTAATACCAGTTAATGGTTCAGATTCTGTAAGTGTTCATTTAAGTTTGTTACTGTGAGTACATTTTTACAGTAATATGTTACAAATAAAATATTTTTCAGTTTGTATGAGAACGTTTAGTAGGTAAAATATGGGAACTTTATGGGGTTGGTGCGAGATTCGCACTCTCTGGATATGACAACATTGTGCACCTCTCTCTCTCTCTCTCTCTCTCTCTCTCTCTGTGCGTGCATGCTTGTGTGTGTGTGTGTGCGCAGCATCAATTGTTTTGATATTTACGTGTCATTTTGAAATTTAATAGACATGACATCCCAAGTGGCAATCCCAAACTAACCTAAACTGTCCTCACTTACTTGTTCTAATCCAACTGGTGGTATCCTGATCTACACAAATCCGCCTGAGGGGTTTTTTTTTTTTTATCATCATTTGAGGTGCACGGATTACTTGAGGGCGTGGATTACTCGAGTATATAAGATATGTTAGATTTCTATCAAGTTCATAAAGAAGTAAATAAAAATTAATTGGAGTATTCACCTTCAACGTCATAATAAACAACATACAGTAGAACCCCGATTTAACGAACTGCCATTTAAGGAAAACCCACTTTTAACTAATATTTCTGGCGGTCCCGGCGAAACTCCCATTAGAATAAGGTTATTTTTCCCCACTTTAAGGAAAAGTCCGCTTTTAAGGAACAAACATAAGAAATTCTGCAAATTAAAATTTTGTTTTCACACAATTGCTAACTGCGGGCAAGTTAATTTGTTTTTTTCTTCCACACAATTAGGAATTTGTGTTTATGTGATGTCGGTTATCGATTCTTTAAGTCAATGCATATCAAACATCTTTGCAGCGATACCGGTATAAGCAGCCGTAATCGATTATGTCCGTTTATAGGTTAACGTATCGAATACCAGTGTAGCGATACCGGAGAAAGCATTTGAGGAATCAGCTAGCAATTTCCCTCTTGTTAAAAACTCCAATGCGTTAAAAAAATTACCTCGTACATCAAATGCCTGAATGACTTCGAGAATTTTCAAGTATTTAGCCCCAAAGCAGATTTAACTGTTGGTGGCCGCCGATTGAAGTGTTACAGCGTGATGATGACCTGCAGTGAAGGCATGCGAACACCTAATAGCGTCTTTAGGCTACATCTTTCTCTTTGTAAACAATTTGGTGTTGTGGATTATTTTTTACGGGTAATATATTGCAAAATCGTGACACACTTGTAGAGGATACGTTTAACTTTTGATGAATTTACACTATAATGTTATTCCTGCTCCTTTAACTTGCAAAAAGAAAAACTGTGCTATTGTAGTTACTGGCGTAACAACATAATAGAAATTCATAACATATTTGAAGAAGTGCTAAAGACCTATTTGTTGTGCACCTAAGCTTCCTATACATCAATATTTTTAGAAAATGTTTTTGACAAATTAACAATGGAAATTAATTTTGAAGAAGGTACAGGTTGTTTAAAAGGTATTTATACGTCGAACCAGGAGGAAGGCGATGACAAAAATTTCGAAATTTATGCATTAGTAAAAATTACAGATTGCATATTCTGCTGAAAAGAAAACGCTGGAGAACTTTAGAAAAAGTACATTGAGTATCAGTCAGTTCTCCAGTAGGCGTTACATTTCGCGTAAAGATCACAAAGACAAGGTAAGAGAAATTAGGGCTCGTATGGAGGCATATAGGCACTCTTTTTTTCCTCATTCAATTTGGGAGTGGAATAGGAAAGGAAATGCCTAGTAGTGATACAGTGTACCCTCCGCCACACACCATACGGTGAATTGCGGAGTATGTATGTAGATGTAGGCCTATAGTGTTTTTAAGGCTGATCTACAGCATCAATTTTTCCATCTGTAGCCAGCTCTTTTGAAGTAGCTGAGTCAATAAAAACAAACATCAACCACATAGTGAAAACTTTGGTCATTACATTATGCTGGAAAACAAAATGGTCATCTCTTTTTGATTTAATAAAAAATATTCTTTTCTGCAGAAAGTGTGATGATGTATTTAAAATTGTAGCAGAGCACTAGTATGTTAGTAATTAAATAGCTCCTATAATACCTACACATGCTTGAATTATGTCTCTGGGCCACTCCTCCTGTGTACCTACGCAAAACCCCCATTTAAGGAATAAATATTTCGGTCCACTTAGATTCGTTAAAAAGGAGTTTTACTGTATATCACAAAATATAGCACATAAGGCAGTAAAAACACAGTGGTAAGATATAAATGCATCTTGATATACAAAATTAAATGACCCAGCTATGTCTTAACAGATTATCTACCGACTTGAATTAAGACATAGAATAAATTTTCCCTAATTTTACAACAGACAGTAGCAGTCTTGCATCACTAGTAATAAATCTGAGTAGACAAATAGATTCACTTTCCTTTTACAAAACTTTATGTAACACACTAACTATATGTAGTGTCAGCTGTTTTTATTTCTTTCATTCCCTGCTTCCGAAATTCGAAGTGCGGCAGCGGGAGGAGATGGTTGTATGACTGTGTGATTGTGTGAATCTTCTATTTTCTGAAGAAGGCCATGGGCGATAGCTCAAAGTGTTGTATGTGTGTGTCTTTTGTATGTGCCTGTCGCAGCTCGTCACCACGTCTTTGCGATAAATTGTAAACTGTCCTTATTAAGTCCAACCTGGACTTAAATTAGTAACTATAAAATCATTGTTATGTTATACATTCTAGTGATTTTATTTTTCCATGTTTTGCTTGATAACCATGACAATCTTCTAAAATGACAGCCATGGGAAACATTTGTATCAAGCCATGTATAGTGCCAATGATGGCCTTGTTATACACAGCTCAATTTCAGTAATATATGGATCTACAAAACTTGGGAAGGTGTTTTTGTTGCTTGAGTGAAACACATCAAAGGAAACTTACTTGTGATTGTAACTGTTCTAGATTTTTAATATTTTTTGCATCATTTAACAATAAACACAATTTTATACAAACACACTATAAACATTGTGTATAAAACTTTCTCGGACTTCTTGCCACATCAGTTCTTGATAAAATCTCAAGCTTTCAAAGATATCCTCCATCTTCTTCGTCAGGAGCCGCTGACTGACAGTGCTGGTGCTGTGGTGACCTTTAATAACCCATGGACGGCTTATGATTGGTCGGCTTCTGACTGGTCGGCCGCCAATTAATGATGTCACAGATGCTGTCTTCGTCTGCACTGGTGGCGCCACCCCTCGCGTAGTATCAGAGACGTTATGCGAAATGTCTCTGCTGCATTTCTGTATTGAGCACTCTTTTCCAAGTACAGCTAAGATTATACCTGCTATCACAGTTAAAGCTGTTCTCACACATTCTTATTTCGACAGCCTCTTTGATTACAGATTCTTAGTATGTGGAGGCCTGGGACAAAATTTTTGTTTTGTTGAACAAAGTTTTATGTTTGTTTGCGAGGCTGTGCTCAGCATCCACTGATTTCCCCAGTTCTCGGTTTTTAATATGCCGCCAGTTATCTGTACACTGTTCGGAAACGGTACAATTTGACTGGCCAATATAATTACTTCTGCACTCACGCAGTACGTTGTATATTCCAGGGATCCTAAAGCCGAAACTGTCCCTAACAGGGCGCAGCATCTCCTTAATTTTCCCAGGTGGCCGGAAAATCCATCTTATACCTTGCCTCCCCAGAACACTGCCTATTTTGCTCGATGTGGCTCCACAGAAAGGCAGGAATGCCGTTTGTTGCCCTTCACTTGGATCTTCAGCATTATCCTGTTTCCATTTCTTTGTAAACGCCGTCTTTATATCACATGCACCATAGCCGTTTATATGGAACACATACTTGAGATGATGAATTTCTGGTTCCAAATGGTCCTCTTCAGAAACGAATCAGTTTTCTCTGTATATTAACGTGTTTAGAATGGCTCTTTTCTGAAATGGGTGATGGAAACTGTGTGTGCTGAGATACAAATCCATGTGCGTTGGTCTGAGGTATACGGAGTGGCCGAGATGTTCAAAGTTCTCCATAGAAAAATTTGCCATTGCTGGAGACAATGGGGAACCCATATCCATACCATCTGACATTTCATAAAATTTATCGCCATACAAAAGTACATGGTTCTCATCACAAGGTGGAACAGCTTTACTGTTTCTGGAGGAAAATTCTCTGCTGAGAGTTTCAATGTGTCCTCCACAAGAACTTTTGTGAACAGTGATACCACATCCAGGCTAACTAAAATATCATTTGGTCTGACACAAATCTGTTTGATTTTCTCCATGACCATCTGAGAGTTTTTAATGTGTTGTTCACAGTGGCCAACTACTGGAGTCATTAACCTGCTTGGGAACCTGGCTAACTCTTAAGTAGGAGAACTGATGGCACACTATAAAAATTATATGGTGATGAATAAGAACCTCTAGACATTGCAATGTGTCTGCATGTTGCACATCCCATACATTACGAGTTATTTAGCACTGCCAACGTTACAGACACAATCTTTTAGGAACATTAAATAAAAGATTACCACCGGACATGTAAAATATCAAATTTTCTCATATTCTGTTTAAATTAATACATTTCACATTGAGGTACATAACACTGTAAAGTTTAATTGAAAAACACACTAATCTTTACTATTTCATTATGTAATATTAAGTTTTGATGCTTTCATAAATAGCAACTTCAACCATTAGGAATACATTACACATAGTTACAGAATCCGTAAATTCATGTACCCACATAAATTTAACAATTGTAACGATACACTAAAATTTTTATTTATTTATTTTTTTGGTTATCTTTGATCAGTGATGCTTATCGCCTCTGGTTCCCTACGACTCACAATGCAACAAATTTAATTTCGTTCGTCATTTTTTAATTCCAGACAAGCAAGAAGACAGAACCGTGATTGTAGTTTTACTAACACTCTGGTCTGTATCCGATGTGACAACATGTCTTTCATACCTGTATCCACTCATGTAAGTAAGAATAATGCAAGCTGTTGCTGAAAATATATTATTTAAATTTCAAAGCATTCCCTCTCCTTGGTTTACATTTAAATCGAACTCCTCCACATCAAATATTTAATTTCTTAATGTTTTCAGCTCCTCAACATCCGTAATAGTTAAATGTTCAGACACCATTACAATCGCTTCGCATTGTCTGCAAAATTTCAAACAATCAATCATCCTTATACTATACTTTGCTCGATTTTAGAACCTGCAGTCATTTCTTTTGTTATTTCATGAAGTCCAATCATTTTGTTTTTATTATGCTATCATTACCAGTAACTTCATGTTCCACCCACAGTCACACAACAGTGAAAAGTTAAGTGAACAGTCTGAACACTGATCTCCTACAAAAAGTATCACCAACATTCATGTATTAAATAAGTAAAAGTTACCATTTCCAGCTTCTACAATCCAAAGCGCAGGGTCCAGTTAGATGCTTTCCCTAAGTCTTATAACGTGCTGTTGCTTGTATGGTGCCCGACTTCAATATGCAACCTGTGGTCTATTTGCTTTAATGTTCATTTTGTTTTGTACTTTAACTAAATTATTTCAAATTCAAAAATTCAGTACCATCAACTCCTTGTACTAAATATAATCGCGGAATCTACTTTAACAATTATGGCATCATATGAAGCAAGGGCAATGTTATACATTACATGTTGTAAATGTTGCACAACATTATTATATATTTACCTTGTTTTTAAATAAATTAGGGCAGATCATATTTCATATATCACTGGATCTTAAATCATATATTTATTACGATTTTGTCACTTATTTCAGCTATCTGCCCGATACTAAGAAGTCATTGCTGAAATTAACTACAGTACTTCACAAATAAGCAAATCCTTGTTTATAAAAAATTAAGCATCATTAAAATTGTGTGTCTAAACAACAGTACACCAAACAATAATTATAAACTATTTACTTACACACATAAAAATCATAAGTAAAACCAATAATTTGAGTACATAAGACATTTAAACTTATAAAGTCAAATGAAGACTTGTATGTATGCGAATAATTTAAATGAAATTACTGTAACTATGTGCATCCATGTTGTCACAATAAGTAATTACTACAAATAAGACATAAAAACAATATTTATAACCTATTTCAAATGTTAGTTTAGTATGTGTATAAAAATGAATAATGCAATTAATTTAACACCATGGTGGCATAGCTGGAAGTGTTGGGGAGAAGCCATATTGTGGCAGTAAAGTTTAGGCTATGCTGACAAGCAGTTGGTTTTTGTTTCGTTGCCTGTTAAGTGATTGTGCAACAAGTACAGAAATGTTTTAAATGGAAATAAATATATAAGAAGAAGAAAAACTGGTGAATTATCATTTAACATCCATCACCTTCAATATCCATGTACAAAGTGAACTGTACAGCTGCAAGATCCTGCATCGACGGTTTTTTAATGTAATGGGCCAACAAATAAGTATATTTTTAGTACAAGTGAGTCCCACCAATTCCGCATGTCTTCCTAATAAAACTGTATCTTGTCGTTCAGACACAGTTTGTCCAGACCTACTATACGAAGCAGCAAAGGGGAGGACATTTACAACATTTATTGAATACGGTACTGAATTTGACCTCTTCCTTTCATCTTACATAACATTTACCAATATTTTAATAATGGAAACATGTGTAATGTCGTATTTGACTTGCACAGAGTAAGAGAAATCTTTTTTTTATTAGACTGAATTATCCATGCAAGAAACAAGATTACATGAGTTAACTTCATTCACAATCCATACTGCTCACACAAAATGGTAAAAAGAATTACAAGGAAGCAGCTTACCACTAGCCCTGGCTCATCAGGGAGAACATCTGGTTCCTCTTTCTTTATCCAAATAGTTTCTTGATGGTCCATGGCTACAGTTCTGCAAATCAAGCAATCGTAAGTACAATCACTCAGTTTCTATTGTTCTACTATGTACACTCAAAGACAATATTTTTGCCACAGCAAATAAGAGATTACGCACATAATAAATTTCATACTTGGCTCAGAACACATCGATTGATATCGTGAACTGATTTACAGTTCTCAGGTTATGGGGAGATACACCACAATCACATAATCACTTGAAATGGAAGCAAGTGAGTAACAATTGCTGCTGGCTTGTTATATTCTGTGCTTGCGTGAGCACTATAAAAAAAAATGAATCTTTTCTATTGGATGAATACCAACTTCAGATTCATGACCAAAGCATGTAAAGTAAAAAGAAATCACTAAAATAAAATAAAAATTCTTTGACTGGTCTGTCGTTTACAGACTAAATTAAAAAACAGCTTGTATTCTGCTACATCACTGCTTATTAATTTATTGTGGGGTCTGTAAATGCATGCATGCCAAGAGCTTAATAATTACGTTCCCAATACTAAAGTAGAAACAATAGACTTACTGATCTTGAAAGTACCTCATTTATTTTGAAATCCTTAACCTCTGAACCCATCCTCATTACACACCATGTTCATTATATCACTGAATTTCTTCAGTGCTATACTGAAGGACACTATACCACCCAACTGCTCTGACAACATTGGTGGGGATAGACTAAAATGAAAAATATTCAGAAAGCAACCTTTCAAAACAGAAAAGTACACATAAAATAAAAATTTCCATTATTCATTAAGGAACTTTCCTTTGCAACAATGTTCTGCCAAGCAGTTGCCATTACAAATGATGAACATTACCTGGATGGGTAAATGTAAATTGATCAGTTTGTATCATAAAAAGTGATGTCATATTTGTAATAGACACTAATGATCAATGCTTCAAGGCATACAACGTAACAAGCAGAAGTAAGTAGTTAAAGCCAACAGACGATATCACATGCTTCAATTGAACCAAATCCAGCAATACAGATTGATCACATCCATGAAAGCTATTTTTATAAGACAATAAAAAAAGTTAAAACAATCTTCATCCACTTTCATTCACGATTGTGTTATCTGTCTCGAGAAATTACTGTCAACATAATGAAACCTTTATACACACATTAAGGAAAAAACATACCATACAGTAGTATATACAATACATTGTGAAATTTGTGGCCCTGGAGTATCACAAAGACTTAATATTCATTATTTTTCTGTAAAAACTGATTCCCCCCCCCCTCCTTTTTTATGTATACATTCAAAATGAATTGGAAATCGTGGTACTGAACATTTTGATTTAACTCCTTACACTACCGTCTGCTGCAGAAACGAGAACTCAGCAAAATAACATCTAATTTTTGGACATCACTAACATTTTCATGCAAGTAAAACACTTGATGAGCATACACACATACCATTTGATTATCACATGTAACTACCCTAACTCTCGTATCAAATTATTCCTCCTATACACATGTGACTGCGAATAATAATTATTTTTTAATCATAAAATACCAAGCCCTGTAGATCAATTCTACTGTACCAGAATTCCAATCACTGCTGACAGGTTCTTATTTGTTGTTGTTGTTGTTGTATGCATCTGACGTGCTTACTAAGCAAAGATAAACAGCGAGTAGCGTTCTCTTGTGGAAAGTATGAATATTACTTTCACACCGGTAGCTGCTCCAGCTACGGCAATATATAATCTCTTGTGTTTGAAAACTTCGTCGTAATTACTAATAGTATTTGCATCAAAATTACTTTTAGATAAAATACAAGCGGCCAATATGTCAAGTTCGTGCTAGAAAAGATCCACCTGTTCATGTAGATAAATACTTCAGCATGTAGAATAATTTAAAATATTATAAATATCGATCGCTTGAACTTTAATTTACTGGACAAAGCCCGAACGACCGATATTAGTTTCTACGAAGTAAGTACACCCAGTTCTCAACCAATGAACTGTTTTATTATTTATGATATATAAATATATTCCCATTAGGATAATTTATGACTGATTTGCATACATTTATTATTTCTTCTTTATTTTTTTTAACTTGAGCGTGCATCAACTATTGAGGTTTTGTAAAGAACAGTAATACAAAGAATTATGACAGAAGAAGAATTTCTTTCGAGTTATGGTAGCTCTGCCAACGGCATGGCTACTTCAATACAAACAATCATTTTTACATCAAGCAGGTTTAACACTAATATTGAGAAGAAAGAAAAAGGGGAAGCATTTGTTGAAATTGATTGCTCAAGTACAGTCTTTATTATTTTATAGCCCTTATTATGAGCAGTTAAAGTCATCCTTCACTTTCGTAGCACCCTATGTCCTTGAATACAGTTAGATGAAGCTATCTTTCAAAATAGGTCTTATTTTAAGATTCAACTACAAGCCATCAGTCCAATAAAATTAATCTGTCGTACGCACGTCACAATTGAGTTGACCTATTCATTTTGTCCAAAATTTGAATACCAGTCTCTGTTCCTATCCAAGTTTACCAAAATCCAAGGGTCCTGTGGACATACTCCAGCACCATTTGAATACAAAGGAATGTTTAGGTACCTTTATAAATCTATCTCAGCCTGAAACTTCGTCAGTAACCGACGGTATTGTGGATCCTTTCCACCAATACCCCACTCTATATGAACCAAAGCCAGTGGCGTAGCTATCATAGGGCTAGGCGGGGCAGTGCCCCGGGGCCCCCGAGGTCAAGGGGCCCCTTGGCATCCATGAGCAAAGTTCGGTAAAAGTTACAATAGAGCGTCATTTTTTTAATTTTTATTTATTTATTTATTTATTTTTTACCTTCCCTCCCTACCGTCCATCAATTTCCCCTCCCGTCAAACTAAGCTGCCCACAGTAGCCGCACTGGGCCACAGAGTGACGGAACATTGCTTCTAGTGGGGCCTGCTGACAGGTCAAGCCGACAGTCGCTGAGTACAACAGTCGGCACACTCCAGTCGGCCGAAGTACAGTAGCTGCAGCATCAAAGCTGTTCACAGCAACAGCTGCGCCTTTCAAGTGTTGCGGCGTGCCGCTCGGCGCAATGTGAAGGATCGCGCTCCTCCAAATACAGTATAAATACATTTACTGTACAGTACTTCTTATTGGCAAGTAGAAGTGTACAGTTCAATTATACGAATAATCGGTTTTTCGAACATCCATGTCCCCCAATTACACTTCGGATAATCGACGTTCTACTGTATATAATATTTTTGCTGAATGAATGATTTTCGACTTTTAACTTTTTGAACACTACCAACAAACTTCAAACGCACGAAGTGAAATCCAAAAATTATTCCCATCTCAGAATATAAACATAAAAAGGTATTGCTTGTCTGCTAAGACGTGCACCCTGGCACCTGCTGAATTACTAGCAGTGTGTGACAATACTGTTCATGGTTTGATTAGCAGCAGGGGGCCATATTTTCGTGGTTGAGTAAAACTTCATTGTTCATTTTTACTAGCTTCTGCCTGCGAGTTCATTCACCGAGTATGTAGCAACTTTGAAAACTATTCCTTGGTAGTTTTATCTGTATGTCCTACCCAGGTCCAACTCTATCCCTCTCCAACATTTCATCCAAATCCACCCAGTAGTTTCTGCTTGAAAGCATAATTAACTTTCCCAGTTATAATTATATTAGAGAGTACGATTAAATATTATCTGCTGCGTGACACACATTTACTTAAGAGTAGGTTTGCCTTATTATGTCGTCCAGTAAGCGGTAAGGACCTGATGAAGTAGTATTGCATCTGTATAGTTCATAGGCGCCGATTACGGTTATGCTCGGTCGCTCAAGCATACCCCAAAATTTGAATGGGTATGCTCGGCATACCCCACTGAAAATTTGGTATTATTTTTTCTTTACGTTATATTTCTTGATTGTAATTAAATTCGACTCTCTCATTCCATTGATGGGCGGCTGGCTTTTGTAATACACCGCTGTAAAAAGATTATCTAAAACAAACAGGTAATTGGATTCGTAGGCATTAAAATTCATGTTGACATGTGACTGAAGTGATCATTTTCTAAATAGTCCGAATGTTAATGGAATGCTGCTTATAAGTTCAATATCGTAAACTGAAGGCGGTAATCTTTAATTGTTGTATTAAATAACTAGAAATGAAGTGGGTTTGTACGATACGATGAAAATGAGTATACTACTAATTTAACGTTTGTGTATTCTCTTAGAAGTCAATTGTCTTAAATGAATCGTGTTAGTGTTAAGTCGTGACATTTTTCATCCTGTTTACTGAATTGGTGTGTGATGTAACAATGGGTTGTGAACCTATTGGTATCAACAGACATGGTATGACAGCAGAAGTGGTTATGGACTATTTTCGTAATACTGAATAGAAAATAAATCTGCAGAAGAAAGAAGGCAGGAAGACCATTCGAGGTTTGTTTTTGTGCTAATGAACATAGTATTCACAATACAGGCACATCATTATCTGATATGCATGTCTAAGAAGACGAAAACTCTGAAAATGACTTCAGTAGTTACTACAACGGGAAAAAACAGGTTCAAATGGTCGCAAAAGCCGCCCAGTAGTTCTGAAACGTGAAATTGAAATTAATGGCTGTTGATTTCTTTCTTGTATGTTAAAAAAATTACTTTTCTCCTTTCAGAAATTAAAATGGTCCTAAATTAACACCAGATGAAGCAAAAAAGAAGAAATAGTTCTAAAATAAAACAAAATTAGTACTTTACATTTGTACCTGCAATAGGAAAAAAATAACAAAGATTTTTATTTTTTTTAAGAAATTCCTGTCAGCCCGGGAACCACATTTCCCTTATTGGAAACGCCACTGAACACACCCCAAGATTTTCAAAAGTCGGTACCTGTGGTATAGTTTTAGTTTAGAGAGGGCCCCAACGTCATTTTTGCTCCGGGGCCCTTGGTGTAGTAGCTACGCCACTGACCAAAGCGTACCAATAACAAATGCAACTCTCACAAAAACTTCACACATCAACAGCAAATTACGATATGGTGCACACAGAAACCCTTCAATAATTTCTTTCACCTCTTTTACTAGATATTACAATAACATGGACAGTTTAACTTCTCTCAAATCTTGATCAGACCTCAACAGGACAATCAGCAATTAAAAACAAAAACAAAAATCAAAAATTAAAAAAATTGGCATCTCTCCAACACATTACCGAATTCTTTCCAGGTGTGTATCGACTCAGTACGAACGCACTGCGGCGCAGTATGCTGAATTCAGGCCCAAATGCTGAATTTCCACAGCCAGACGATATGTAACTTGGATGACATCCTTTCTTCGTTTTTGCCAAAATTGAATGAAGTATTCCCCAACAGATACGCTACGTAGCCTCGGACAGACTTCAACTACTCATAATTAACAATAAATATAATTTTCCGTGTTTTTCTTCGATCTCTGTGACCGATGGATTACTCCTAGCAGCCATAATGGTAGCCCAAGAAGCCCGCCTCAGAACGTGTTTTTGCATCCATAGATGATAAACTATGATTTGCATCTATGGCAGCCATTTTGGTTAGACCCGCATCATGCCATGACTCCCGCACATTTCACAGCACACTATTTTCCATGAACCAAATTTACAAAAATAATTAATATACTATAATAATACAATTTTATAATAAATCTTTCGATAAAGTGACAAATCTGTAAACAAATCAGGCGATAAACTTCGACCGAGTTAGCAGCGAAAAATCGACTGCAACATAATGTTACGGAAATATTCCGTACCGCTACACACAACACAGAGGGACAGCTTTAGACAACACATTATTTACCCTAGTGTTACTTTTATGAAGTCACAGATGTTATATGTGCCAATTTTATCGGCCAGAGAGAAAACAGCCGACACTTAACTGGTAGCAGTTAATATGGAGTATATGATTCGCCAGCAGCATTACATTATGATGCTATTCCACCCATATGCTTTGACCCATGTCATCAACATGTTGGAAAACCCATATACGGCATAATATCTTAATATTTGTGTATTGTAGATAATAAAATCTGTGATTATCCTCATAAATCTACATCTACATACATACTCCGCAATTCACCATAAGGTGTGTGGCGGAGGGTACACTGTACCACTACTAGGCATTTCCTTTCCTATTCCATTCCCACATGGAACGAGGAAAAAATGAATGCCTATATGCCTCCATACAAGCCCTCATTTCTCTTATCTTGTCTTTGTGATCTTTATGCTAAATGTAAGTAGGCGGCAGCAAGATCGTACTACACTCAGCTTCAAATTCCGGCCATCTAAATTTACTTAACAGAAATTCACGAAAAGAACGTCATCTTTCTTCCAGCGATCTCCAATTGAGTTGCCGTAGCATTTCCGTGGCACTCGCACATTGGTCGAACCTACCGGTAACAAATCTAGCTGCTCGACTCTGAACCGCATCTATGCCTTCCTTTAAACTGATCTGCTGTGGGTCCCAAACACTTGAGCAATACTCAAGACGTGGCCGTACAAACGTTTTATACGTGGTCTCCTTTACAGGTGAAGTACATCTTCCCAAAATTCTCCCAATAAACTGAAGTCAGCTGTCCACCTTGCTCACAACTGCCCTTACATGCTCGTTCCCTTTCATTTCGCTCTGCAATGTTACGCCTAGATATTAGAACGACAGGACAGCATCAAGAAGCTCTCTACTAATGCTGTATTCGCACATTATGGGATTGTTTTTTTTACTCATGCCCATCACCTTACATTTTTCTACATTGAGAGCTAGCTGCCATTCTTCGCACCAACTAGAAATGTTGTCTAAGTCATCCTGTATGATATTAGTCAGTTACAGATGACACCCTCCCATACACCACAGCATCATCACCACACAGCCGCAAATTACAACTTACTCTGTCCATCAGATCATTTACATAGATAGAAAATAATAGCGGTCCTATCACACTCCCCTGAGGCATGCCTGACGATACACTCGTCTCTGAGGAACACTCGCCGTCGAGAACAACATACTGTGTTCTATTACTTAGGAAGTCTTTCCAGCCAATCTCAAATCTGTGAACCTATTCCATAAGCTCGTATCTTCGTTAGCAGTCTGCAATGTGGCACAGCATCGAACGCCTTTCTGAAGCTGAGAAAAACACAATCCGCCTGTTTCCCTTCATCCATGGCTCGTAAGATATCATGTGAGAAAAGGGCAAGCTGAGCAAATTTACAAATTACAACAGAACGCACCATCGATCACAGATCTCAGATCAAACTTTCTCACCTTTGGCACTCACTTGCAGAAGAAGCAAAAATAATAATAATAAAAAAAACTCTAAACCTATAGCCCACTATCAGAGTGAAGATACCTACCATTTTTTTAAAACACAAAATGTTAATCTATAATCTATGTTCTGCTTGAAAATAAACTACCATCTTTAACTCTACCACCACATAATTATTCACGGCGCCTACAAACACACACGCACCTCAAAACTACCACACAGCGATGACCTAACACAAGACAACCCATAAATGCCATGTGTCAAAGCTGACAGGTGGAATCACGTCCTATAAATGACTCTCCACAGCTGCTGCATGATGTGTAGATACCAGTAGCAGCATAACGAAAGATGGGAGGAGAAGATAGTCAAACAGAAAGCACCTTTACATTCCTCATTCAGATTTAACTACTTATTATAAGTAATAAATTGTTAATCGAAAAAGTAAATTGACAACAGGTCACTACATGGCTGTAGCATTTTTACATAAATGAAGTGCATTCATACAGCAGTTACTGTTTTTAGTCATCAATTAAAAGAATGTTTTCTCAAAGTCATGTAATTTAATGGTACCCCATGTAGTGACTGGTTTTGGCACACTTTTTTATATGATTCATAGAAAAGTAATTCACACATCTGTAGTGGCACAAGCCACTACACTGCATTTTTACTCACCTTGACCTATCTAAATATTTATTAGGCGTGGCTTATTTGTTAAATTACATTTAGGCACATTTGGAGTAGTGGCTGCCCCTAGAATCTGTTTGTTGCAGATTCTGGAAGAGGCTGCAAGAGCACAGTGGTCAGAAACATATAGTCATTGAATATTACTCTGTGCGACCTGAATAAGAAGTGATGTTGAAGACATAAATAAATAAATAAAGGTGAAATACAATTGATTCTTCTATGTTTCTGAAGTAACTCATGTTAACTACTACATAAATATCTTGACAAATGTCTGTGACTTAAGTACTCCAATAAATGTTAGAGTTGAAATATGTTTACAAGTTTGACTCTTAATTTATATGTGGAGTGAAACGTGAAGTCAAGATACTCTCATTTTATTATTATATTGACATCAAAGTCAGTGGAACTTATAGAGGCACAACTTAACCTGGATCTACAAAGTTGTTCAATACCTCAGTCATATTCAACTTTTAATAGTATTAACCCACATGCTTCAAGATTCTGAAGATTTCACAATTCATCATTATCTGGTGTTTGACTTATAATTATTTAAAGAGTGTTACCCTGCACGGTAAGGAACGTTGCTTTATTCCAGACAAAGGGTAACAGTTGATAGAGGCGAGCGTTATCAAAAGTTTTAGTAAATACTACTAAGGAAATTTCTGAAAATGTCTCCAACGAAAACGCTGAAAATTCTGAAAAGTGTCAAATGAAACTGTTGAACTAAAAATTGAACTTTTGCACCACAAAACTGAACTAAGTAAATTTAAAGAGTCAATAACCCAACTTTCAGATATGTAGATAGCCACAAAACTGAAGTTCATGAAAGTTTACAAATCGTAAAATTTAATACTGAAATAGATTTACGTAGCATGAAGGCTCAAATTACTGACAAGAATAAAAAACTTAACACTTTTCAAAATTTGGCATAACTGTAGACTGGGATACCACTCATCTGTTTTGACCCATGACGTCATCAAAATGTCGGATAACCAGTATACGGGATATCTTAATACTTCTGTATTGTAGATACAAATAATCTGTAATTATTAACGATAACAAAATATACCATCCATCACAGGTCTTAGCCCAAAAATTCGCGCCTTCGGCGCTCACATACGAAAATAAAATCTCTCGGTTGTCCTACACCTAACCATCAGAGAGAAGCTATAGATCACTTTTTAAACTCAAAATATTAATGTTTTGTTTGTACACAAACTATCACCTTTAAATCAACCACCACATGAAACAGTCGCGATACTCCCGCTGATTTTTGTTATACACTGCCTGGGACAGTAGCGCTCCAAGCGGCCGGGAAGACATTTCTGAATACGATATTAGATGAGTGTGAATAGCAACGTTTATATTGATTTTAATATACTTTTTGCATTGAGGAATGTATGCAGTGTCATTAAATAGGTAATTTAAAAATAACTCCAGTTTTGTCTTTCTTGTATTTCCTGAGATCCCTACAAGGTACGAAATAGTACAGTGCCGCACAGTTCATTTACAATTGTAATATACAGGCTTTTACTGAATAATTTAATTTACTATTAAAATAGAAAAATAGCTAGGAAACACTAGAAGAACTGACATTTAGCAGAAAGTTAATGTTTCTTCAGTAAAATTCCAATACAATCGGTGAGGGTGGAACGTAGGAAACGTATCTAGAATGCAATAACTATAGTATTTAACGTACCAAATCAGTCACCACAACTGTAGCCGAAGGAGAAACGTCACAGACGTGGGAAGAAAACGAAAAAAAGCAATCTAAGTGTTTTCAACAAAGAAGAACCCAATTCCACAATTGTTGCTACAGCTTAAGCACAAACGTCAAGAATCTCCAAGATATTATCTTCTTAAGCTGCAGTAATCACAGTCAAAAGAATATGCGCGTATAATAAAGACTCGTGAACCCTAAAAAGGTGCGAATCTGTTGTCCAGAATAAGTGAGCTTGTTTAAATGAGTTGGGCGGTGTGTGATAGAACACTTGTTCTATAATGCAAATTGCAAAGGCGAAATTTGTAACAACCCCAAGAGAAGGCGTACCCCCTCCACCTGGACAGGAGGAGGCGGTCACGTGACTGGTCTGCAGAGAAGCGCGCGCTTTTATGTGGTTTCTCCATAGTACAGTGTACGATTTTCTGTGTGAGCGAGACGTTGGTCGAATTAGTTGGTCTGTTTGAGAATTCGTTTACTTGTTCTGCACGTGATCTACGTATTCAGAATGATTACTTTCAAATCCGACATTGGAGACGATCGGAATAATGAAATATTTGTAAGTATTTACTACAAGTGATTGTTTTCGATTGGAGTTTGCTGTCTGAAAGTTTGGAAATCAAAATTACTTTCGCCGATTAATTTACAGATTAACGAAATTCTTTAGTTATATAGTATTACTCAGTCGTGCCAGTGTTTGGCATCAATTAAGTACGATACTACTTAAAAATAAGCTTACTGACTTCATAAAAGATAAACGGAATAGACAAAATCTATGCTCAGTGGTATAGCAGTAGTCATTGGAAAGTAGTATGGAAATTCAAAATACGTGTAAATAAATGGTTTAGCATTATGTTCTTTTTCATCAAAAGGGAAGTCTACCATTGTGGAAAACCCACGTTCTGAGCATTCAGAAAAGTGACGGTGATGTGCCACAAGTCCAGTCTCTGAAGATTCTTCTTAGTGTTAAAACGAGAGATGAATTTGTACAATGGTTGGAACAATATCAAGAACTTTCCAAAGCAACGTATACAATACGGAGCACTGGAGCTGCTTCGGGAAGGTTCATTGAATTCAAACAAAGGTTGGTTCATTTTTGTTTGGAAAAATTATTGATTAGGGGAAGAGGGGGAGGTGGAGGGTAATATGGGGCACAGCGTAAAATTTTAATTTGTGTGTATTATCACGTTAACTTTTTTTAGTTTTTCTACCACTTTTGGCCATGTCTTATGGAAGGAATCATAAATTATCTTTGGCATATAGTTTTAAAATTTTTTGAAGTACGTTAAGTAATTTTTTATGATAGTATTACCTCTGATATGTATAGCGATGAAAAATAGCTGTAATTTTGTGTATTGTGGCATTAGTTGTATATTAGGGTATACTTGCAAAATTATATGTCTGCCTCACGGGGCACAGTGTAGCACTTTGGTGGTGATGTGACCTGTGCAATCCGTTCTGGGTATCACTAACAATGAGGGATCAGTTTGTTGATTAGGCCTATATTTTAATAGCATTCCTTTGGAAGTACTCGTGTACAGTAATCGGGAATAAGGATTATAGTTACATTGACATGCTATTTCTCTATAGTGGTGATCTTAAATCAAAATGCATCTATATATCAGTAAACAGCTGATACATGAGGTGCCAAAAAGTTTTAAAAGTAATGTGTATCATTAAAACTGATTAAAATGATCATTGTTGGTTTTCAACTTAATTAATCTGATCATGCCACAAAAGCTGGAATATTTTTAATTGGTGTGACATTTCCAAGTGTGAAACTGTACACTGCACTGATGGTACTGACATCTGTTTGCTTCGGGAATTCCTCAGTATGTTATGACCTGCCCTGTACTGCAGCACACTGTACAGTTTATATTTACACTTATATTTTTAATAACGACATCAGTTTCAAATCCTCACTCAGTCTGTGAACTTTAAATGATTTGAGAAAGATCCTTAAAGAAAATTACATGAAAAGGTCAATGTTTTCACAAATGTATTTTTCTAAATTTAGGAAAATAAAATTATGTTGCGCTGTGCCCCATCTTCCACTACAGCTTGTACGTTTGCTACTACATGTAAAGTTTTTTCTCCCTTTCTTTTCAAGGTTGGTGTGTCAGCACGGACTGAAAAACTGCATGATCCAACTGCAGCTAGAAAGAAAAAAAAAAAAAAAAAAAAAAAAAAAAAAAAAACACCAATTGTCCGTCTAACATTAAAGTTAGAATCCACACTGTACATAACAGGTATAAGGGCAAGGATTAAAAAACGGGGCAGCTTTTTAAGGAAATGCCCTGTGAAATAGATATGTCGGTACAGCATAACCACAGTATAGGAAGTGCTGCATCATTGAAGTATCGCAAGCCATCAAGGGAGGTGCAAGATACTTTAATTTCATTATTTAATAAAGGGCACTCACCAGCAACGGCATTTGACTCCAGTAAAACAGAAATTCAATTGAATTGTGAGGATTACTCATTGGTACTGGCAGACAGAAGCAGGTGTCCGGACTATCATTTCTGTTATTCATTGTACACAAAAATTTCCAAAAAAAAGTATTGGCCAATGGAGTTCAATGAAGAGGGGAGGAAATTTTTACAACAGAGGCTGGATGAGTATAATAACGAGGCGGGGACAATGTGTGCCAAAATGTGTGTAAAAGATGAAGATTATGTAATATGGTAAGAAACTGTTCTGGAAGTTCTCTAGTAATAACTTTTGCATTTTGCTACTATTAAATATTTATTTCTCTGCCAGCATTTGCACGGAGTTAATGCAGAGAGTACATAAACACATGAAAACAGCTTCAAGGCTCGTTTTCATGGCTTCTATGGGGTCCCTAGACCATGATGGGAGCAGGTTTGTTGTTCTCCTTACCCACAGTGAATGTGGAGGACTACACCTTGGAATTATTGTTACATCTTCTGAAATCTGTGATGTGATTGAAGTAGGATTCCAGTTGCTGAAGGATATAGTGGGGGAAAGTATTTTCGGGGGTAACATTAATGGGCCAGGCATTTTTTTAACAGATGACAGTCAATCTGAGCAAAATCTACATCTACATGGGATACTCTGCAAATCACATTTAAGTGCCTGGCAGAGGGTTCATCGAACCACAATTATACTATTTATCTCCCATTCCATACTCGAATAGCGCGCGGGAAGAAAGAACACCTGAATCTCTTTGTTCGAGCTCCGATTTCTCGTATTTTATTCTGATGATCATTTCTAACTATGTAAGTGGGAGTCAACAATATATTTTCGCATTCGGAGGAGAATGTTGGCGATTGGAGTTTCGCAATTAGCCCACGCCGCAGCGATAAGCGCCGTTGTTGTAATGATTCCCATTCCAGGTCCTGTGTCATTTCCGTGACGCTGTCTCCCCTGTATCGTGACAATACAATCCGAGCTGCCCTTCTTTGGACTCTTTCGATGTCCTACGTCAAACCCACCTGATAAGGATCCCACACTGAGCTGCAATACTCCAAAAATGGACGGACAAGTGTAGTGTATGCAGTTCTTTTCTAGTTCTCTTGCATGTTTTAAGGGTTCTGCCAATAAAACGCAGTCTCTGGTTCGCCTTTCCCACGATATTATCTACGTGTTCTTTCCAATTTAAGTCTGAAGTAATAGTAATTCCTAGGTATTTTGTGGAGTTTACGGCCTTCACATTTGATTGATTTATCTTGTAAACAAAGTTTAACGGATTTCTTTTCGTACTCATGTGGACAACTTCACACTTCTCATTATTTAGAGTCAATTGCCAATTTTTACAACATAGTGATATCTTATTCAGATCGTTCTGCAGTTGGTTTTGATCTGCAAACAACCTAAGAGAGCTATTTAGATTTTCCCCTAAATCGTTTATGTAGTGTATGCAGTCTCTTTAGTAGTTTTCTGGCATCTTTTGAGGGTTCTGCCAATAAAACGCTTCACAATTCTCATTATTTAGAGTCAATTGCCAATTTTTACACCATACTGATATCGTATTCAGATCGTTCTGCAGTTGGTTTTGATCTTCAGATGATTTTACGAGACGGTAAATGACGGCGTCATCTGCAAACAACCTAAGAGAGCTACTTAGATTTTCCCCTAAATCGTTTATGTAAATAAGGAACAGCAGAGGACCAATAACACTACCCTGTGGAACGCCCGACATCGCCTCTGATTTAGTCGATGCCTTACCATCGATTACTACGAACTGTGTCACATAAAATCCCCAAGAATAAATGTACTGTGATTAGCCCTTAGGAAGGGGAGAGCGAGGCAAAGCCGTTCATCGGCGTCATACCGTGCATCGCCGTTTCTTGTTTCCTCGATGGGGTAAGGAGTGCTGTATAGTGCTGCCGCATAGCGGAAGGAAATACAGTAAGATACAGAGAGGTTGTGATCTATTAACGGCACAGTCGTTTTCGGAAACTGGTTTCATTTGATTTCGACTGTTTTCCTATAAAATCAGCAAATCGTTTATGTTCAGGTCAGAGAAGTATGGTAATAGTAACAATATCGAAAGTAGCTTTATTGAATTGCGCATTTCGTGACCTTTATTTAAAAATTATTTGTTAGCATTTAAACATCGTGATCGCTGGGTTAGATTTAAAAATGCTGGGTCATGTCGTCGCGGGTATTACCGTTGTGGATGTGACACTGCTAAAAAATAAATTTGTGACTATTGCCGTGGAAATAGGCGCTATGTTTGAACAGACAAATTAAGTCCAATATGTTACTATGTTATTTATCTGAAAAATAATGTTTGATATTTTCCCTCTCCGACTGAATATTAAAAAGTTGTTCAATTTACATTTACATTTTTGAAATGTAAATAAATTCTAAAGTTCGAATTATTTCAGTTGTTTGAGTTTTACGGTGTTTTTGCTATTTTATGAGCTATATTGTATGATGCCTTACCCTGCACGGTATTACCCCACCCCACCAAATATTACTGCATAACAAATAGTAACAATTACACACGTTTTATATTTCCTAATTAAAGTACATATTGCAAAAATATGAGACACATTAATTGCAAAATCAGTTAATTATCTTAATAAAATCATATGTTTGGAAACATAAGATTAGAAGTTTAATACATCTATTAACTTTAAAGTTCTTAAAAAAGTTAGCTAAATAAATGGAAAAAAACATAACCATCAAACCAATAAAAAATAAAAATTTAAAAATAAATGTAAAAATCTCTTTTAAGGCAAATACATAAGCTTATCGAAACAAAACCGAGATGAAGTCCGACGAACCTAAATAAAAAGAAACAAAACAAAAGTTAGATTCACCTGCCCCCCTTGGGGTAATATCGTGAAACGTAAAATTTTTGTAAGACACCTGTACACATATCAGTTCTACATCTACATCGATACTCTGCAAATCACATTTAAGTGCCTGGCAGAGGGTTCATTAACCACCTTCATAACTTTTCTCTACCGTTCCATTCTCTAATAGCGCGCGGGAAGAAAGAACACCTAAATCGTTCCGTTTTCTATCTGATTTCTCTTATTTTATTGGGATGGTCATGTCTCCCTAAGTAGGTGGGTGCTAGCAAAATATTTTCACATTCAGAACTAAAAGTCGGTGATTGAAACTTCGCAAACAGATCACGCCGCAATCACGCAGGAGTAGTTTGCCTAACTCAAAAATTTTACTTTGTGTGTTTCATGTGCTACAAGCTGTGTGGCGTTGGCTGTTAAAGGCTAAGAATGGAATACCTCAGCAACAGCAGTGTGAATTCTTTCAGAGCTTCAAGAGCATAGTTTATGTTCAAACAAAACATGAAGCTTTGAAGAACTATGAAATTGCAAGGTCGAACATTGGTGAACATCACCAAAATTATCTTAAATATTTGGAGGGATATTGGCAAAGAAGAGACCAATGGGCCATTTCACATAGGATTGGGCTGTTGATAGAAGGGCATCACACTAATAATATTAGTGAGGCATTTATGAGAATAATGAAGGACAAAATTTTTGAAAGGGTTAGGGCTTTCAATGTAGTCCAGATGGTGGATTACATTCTCACCAGAGTGAATCTCTATTTTCAAAAAAGGCTTCTACACACTGCAAATAATGCAGATCACAAGTCTTTCTCCAGGCCTATAAAGGTCCCTTCTGCAGAAATTTTGGAGAAGATTAAGCATGTTAATAAGAATATTCTTCTGGTTCCCAGTGAAGAGAAACCGAATCACTTTTACATTGTAAATATGACTGTCTTCCTTTGTACTTATGTCAATGGCAACATGGGGAAAATATGCAAACATGTGGACTGGGCTAGTACTGTTTTCCCATCAAATAATTACAAGGAGGCAATAAATACTACCAGCATGCGTAGTTTATATTATTTCATTGCAACAAATGAAGCACCCCCTGAAAGGTGGCTAGAGCCTCTTTATGGGTCACAAATTGAGAAAGATGTGAATGCTGGAAATGTAGTCCAAATGGAGGTTGACAAGGCGAACACTGTCCACACACAGGTAGAGGTGGTAGACACTGTTGACAAAAGTATTTCTGAAGAAAATAATGTAATGTTACATACGATAAATGAACATCTTGCAGAATTTACAAAAAGATTGCCCGAAGAGATGGGGAAAGGTCTTAAGAAATTGATGGAAATTCTGGGGAAAATGAAAACTTCGTCTGCATATGCATCTTTTTCGGCAAACCTTGGTGGAGGTAAGAAAGATAAAAGTTAATATGAAATATGTGCATAGAAAGAGTCCAGTACCAGTATTTAATGAATTTTCTCTTTGTTGCAGGAAAGTCTCGACAAAATAGAAATCGGGGTAGTTATATTGCGGTACAGCTACTGCAATAAGCAGACGAAAGAAAAATATTATAGGGCATCGATCACACCCAGGAGGAAGGCCCAGGCCATTCCGTAAACATGGAAAGACCATAGATACAACAGAAATTAGTAACATGGTAAGTATTTCTTCAGAGTACTTCTGTATGGATATCTACCCAGAAACAATTCCCTTTCCCTAGGAGCATACATGAGTGAAGTAATCTGTGCATATACCATAAATTTGAATGAAATCGGTGACAGTGGGTGGGTGCTATCCCTTTGTGAAGCATAATACTGTTTTGCATACTAATGTGCTTATTTAGTCATTAATTACCTAGCGTTATTGAATTTTGCTTTGTGTGATCCTGTAAGTTTTGTATGTTAACTAAGCCTAGCTGCATGTTTCACATTTAGGCCCACAGTAGATCTACATAAAATTGTTCTATATTATCCAGTGTCTTGCAGCCAATAAAGCTCTAGAATATTCTGATTTAAGTAGGTAATTGCAATTTAAAAACTTGAATAAACAATGTTGACTCTTTTTGTTTCTCTAAATATATTTGTTCACTTTAATTGGAAGATAATTATTGTAAATATTTTGGAAACTATAGAGAGCTGCTCACCACACAATGTCCCGATCAGTCACAGAAAGGCTGACACGAAAGGTTCCATGGTTAGGTCTCCAGCCGCTGTGGACAGATGTTTTGCTTCTCGAATTATGCCGATTGTAAAAGAGATCAGAAATTGTGTAGAAAATTTGATAAATTGGGCACATTAAAATTATACAATTAAAGCAATAAAATATACCAACAAACCAATTTTTTGTGGCCTTTCTGCGACTCATCAGGATGTCTGTGGCGAGTAGAAATGTATCCTTTCCAAAAGTGTTGTTGACTCCTTTCTGTAATTTGCATTATTGTATTTAATTAAACAAAAGCATAATGTTCCTTTATTGCGAAGATTGGGGAGGGGTGTAAACAATCTAGGAACAAATGTTAGAAATGTAATATATTGAGAAATACTGTATTAATAATATTGCTGTGACATTGCTCATTCTTTTCAGACTAACACACCTCAACACCAATAAACAATGGTGCTGCTACCTGAGAGGACAGCATTCCAAATCTTTTATTGGAAAAGTCTGAAGAGAGAGAAGACTTACACATTGGCCGATTATAAATTGCACCCAGCAATAGTGTATTTAAGCTGGAGTCTCTACACAATGTGTTTAGTTGTAATGTGGGTGTTAAAATAGTTTGTCCAAAATTGTAATACTATTCAGGTAAGAACCTAGCTTGATTTTTTACATTTCTTAAAATATTTTCAGACACACATTGTTTTGTGAGAATGACTTGTTTATCTTCAATGGCTGAGCCGCTGACACATGTAGAACAATCACATTCATACAACTTGAATTTTCGGCCATGGCCTTTGGCAGGAAAGTTTAACTCATACAATCAATCACTCTGCAGGTGTGGATGAGATGTGCCTGTGTGTGTGTGTGAATTGATTCTGGCAAAGGCCATGGCTGAAAATTCAAGTTATATGAATGTGATTGTCAGTGGCTTAGTGATTGTGTTTATGGTGAGTTACCAATTATCCTCATTGACATTCCAATGTGGACCTTCCATTGTAGGAAATATACTGATTCACTACAGTATTTTCAGCTTGGTGAAAAAGTGATTGCTGTGTTCTTCAGGGTTCACTCTGCATTTTTTTGGTGCCCTTATTGTATTTCCACTTGGAAGAATGTCCACACAATAATTTGCCATTTTAAGTGTGTAAGGTATGCCACTTTCAAATACATCCATGTATATGCTTTGCAAATTGCGAAATTTCCCGACGTCTGCTGTCCTGTAAGATGGACAAACGATCTGCAACACATGAAAATCTGTGGCAGACCGTGACTCGAACCTGGGTCTTCCACGAGTGGTCGCCTTAACCACTCGGCCACCCGTGCACGCTCCCTAGCCAGACCCAAACTTTCATATGTTGCACTGGCCACTTTCAAATAAAACAACTGACTGCATCTGTTTTCCATACATCATAGCTTGTTTATGCATATTCTTTTGTAAATGTGGATATTGCAGTCCTGCCATATAAATTTGGAATCAGTATTGCTTCACGTAAAAACGTTGGAGAAGGAGAAGAAAAAAGAAAATTGGCAACATTGAGAATACAGATCAGCTCATTACACAAATGCCATTTCCTTGCATCAGGGACTCCAAATTGTAAACACTAAATGAAAATTACAAAATGGTTTGCTGGTTTATTTTATTGTTTTAATTGTGTAATTTAGATATCTCACAGAATGCCATGCTTTTGGAAACAGTGTCAGGAGTGATTTTAACTCAGTTGAAGGAATTTTTCCTGTATGGCTTATTGGACAGTGCATCCAAAGCATATGTACTTGTTGAGTTGGTTTTACTTTTTTTTTCCTCTAGTCAATTTACTGATGTAATGAAGAAATTACTTCAGGTTGTGTGCTAGTATTAGTGTTTCTCTATTTAATGAGAAAACAAGCTGTCGCTGTAAGGATAGGTCGCAACCCGCCTTAGAGATCGTTGAGCTGTTGACACAGAATAAGACAATAACATTCATACAACTTTTTAATTTTGGGTGACAGCCTTCATTATATTGTGTTCTGACAAACCTGCTGTATGAATAATTCTGTTTATGTCTGTGTTGGGGGATCCCAACATTGATTGTTAGTTGCTACCTTTCCTCATGTTATTGAGTTTCAAATTGTTTGTGTGTGTTTACAGGTATATACATTCACCCATTTATTTTGGACTTGATTATATAAACTACTTTTTTCATAGTAGATGAATTGATACATCAGTGTCATAGCAATTCTGGTGGTACACACTTGCTGTTATCACCTAGTATTTTCCTTTTGAACATTGTTCCCATAGCATAAAGGCATTGTAGTGGAAGACTCTTTCTAAATGAAAGGCCATGGTAGAGTGGCCGTACACACTAAGGTGTGTTGTTGTGGTGCATGTGGTTATTTCCCCCATCAGAGGTTAGTTCATCCCTGGGCATGGGTGTTTGTTTTGCACAAAGATAAAGATGGGGTACATACCACGGCTCTTATATTTTCATGTAACAGAACACTTTATGTGATATTTCACTAAGGTAAACCATATGTGGTGGGGATTATGCTTGGGCATAGTATACATTTTTACAACTTGCAATTCTGTGCACCCTGCTGTAATTTTAATACTATAACAAATTTTATCACATGTTGTGTGCAGTCTTGCAATCTTAAACATCTTGAATACAAATTCCAAGAACTGTGGTCATATTAAGTTTAAACTGTTTTGTCAAACAGTTTAATGGTTAGTCTTGGAGGCTGTTTATTCTGCACTTTCTTTAGACGCATGCTGTTTGTCTTCTTTGGGTTTATTAGGATTTTCACAGAACCATTTTGAGAAACGTCAAGAGTTTTTTTAATAAATATATTTTTTCTGTGGCCCTTCTGGAGTGTTCCTTTGATAATTATATTAGAATGACCAACCCAAACCAAAGTACATTAAAGATGCTAAGTTTTTTTCTACATAAAGTTATTCTTTGCTATTTTGATTGTTACTCACCTGTTACACACACACACACACACACACACACACACACACACACACACACACACACACACACACACACACAGGGGTAAGTTTTAATTAGAGGCTTTTGCTTCCCTCAGCAGCCTTGGTAAAAGTATTACCCAATTTCTGGTTACACTTGTGACAGTGTTAACTCCAAAATAAATAAGTTTTTATCAGGAATGACAATATTAAAAATTTATGGTTCACAATTACTGGTCACATTTCTTTTTTATTGTACCTCTTGAGTTTTACTATCTTGTAGAACATGCATTGAAATTTAACCTACTTTTGGCCACTTCCAAAATGTATGTTTCATAAATACAGTAATTCCAATGTTGCAATTTTTTCACGAGCGTATTTTGGTGACTACCTTACACAAATTTACACTTTGTAGTGATGAATTTATTGAAGTGCATTCTCCATGTTTATTTGTTGTAGGGATGACAATATGATCCTCCTCCCCCCCAATCTTTCAACTTTTAACAAATATTGATGTGCAACAACAATGTGAGAGAATATTCGTACTGTGGCATTAGACTAATGAATAATATTTGCAACATAATGTACTAATCTGAGTTGTCATGCCATTCTGAACTGCTGGGCACATATGTTTGAATAAACTGTCACCCATAGTCACCTGTGTGGGACAGACACCTCAGTTTACTGTATTTATATGGGCATGTATAATGCCGCGAGAGATGCTGAACCTAACTGCCGGCATGGCGCAGGGGATAGCGTCACGGACTCTGGTGCAGAAGGTCGCCGGTTCAATCGCGCCCACCGGCAGAAACATTATTTCTTTGTAATTAACAATTCCAGAAGGTTCTACATCTTTCTTATGTTCACTTGTAAATTCTACTTGTTTCTTATGTTAACTGTTCTTCTAATTTCTGGTAAATTCTGTCTGTGTATAAATAGCAGAGCACTCTGCCTGAGAGGCAGTCAGTGGTGCGTGTATGTTGAGTTCGTAATAAACGTGCTTTCAGTATAAGTGCTGTGTTTAGTTGCCTTCGAAGTCAAGCCTACTTCCAGTGCAACGTGACATTGTTTGGTGGAGGCGCCGAGTACACTGTGCAACAGCTGCATCACCGTGGCTCCGATTAGGCAACGTAAAAGCCGTCGCTTACACGGACTGGAACCAGAATACAAGGGATACACTGAGTACGTCCTTCCAAGAGTCCGTATCATCAGACAAACTATGGAAACAAAACCAGCAGTAAGCCAGCTACACATCAGACACCCGACGGTGTTCTCTGGGGACGCAGGACAGGACCCAAACAAATGGCTAAAAGGGTTCGACCGAGTCGCCAAGTACAACAGATGGGATCATACGATGTGCTTGGCCAACGTTTACTTCTATCTGGACGGAACAGCCCAGCGATGGTTCGAAAACAACGAAGACAAGTTGAATGACTGGGAGACGTTCCAGGAGGAACTGAATGCGTTTGGAGACCGCCAGCGACAAATCCGCTCGGTGGAAGAACAACTGAAGAACCAGGCCCAACGACATGGTGAGCCGACACAATCGTACATACAGAGTGTTTTGGCCCTGTGTAACGTAATCAATCCGAACATGACTGAAGCGGACAAAATCACGCACCTGATGAAGGGAATTGCAGAAGATATGTACCAAGCTCTTCTGATAAAAGACATCGCTATGACAGAAGAGTTCATCAAGTGGTGCCAGCGCATTGAAGAGATGCAACAAAGGAGGGTTGGACGCAATAAGTATGACAGACTCCCAAATGTAGTCCCTATGGCCGTTGTGGAAGACCAGCAGGACTTGGCTTCTCTCATACGACAAATCGTGAGAGAAGAATTACAACAGTGCATGGCAGCCGGGACTATTAGACCGAGCGAGCATCAGATTATGGCCATGGATGTGAGCCCTGTAAGTCACGAGGTAGCCGACACCGCTGAGGACGAGGTATTTCATACATTAGCTCCTGTCTACGCCGTAAATCGCACCCAACGTGAAGAATGGCGTCGCCCTGCTATGACTTACGCTGCAGCCGCCAAACGGCAGCCCATAAACCGACCGCCACGACCACAGCCAACTCCCCCGGTAACTATGACGCCCCGCAAAAGAACAGACGTCTGGAGGACAGAAGACAACACACCACTGTGTTTCCACTGTGGACGCCCTGGACACGTCGTACGCTACTGCAGAGAGAGGAGGCGAGTATTCGATGATTATTTTGCCGCAAGACGTCAGCCGTCGGAGCAGTTCTATCCAAGGCAGTCACCTGCTGATGAGTTCAGTCGACCTGTGGGAAGAAGCCCATCGCCGTACCCTAGACGAGGTCGCTCCCCGACGCGCCGCAGCCGTTCACCGTCGCCGTACAGAGGTACCAGCCGCTCCCCTAGCCGCCGCGCCCAGGAAAACTAAGCAAGGCGACCATCTACGGAGGTGAGGCCGCCGCAGATGAAAATCCTCCATGGACGACAGTCGCTAAGATGTCGGGAAATCTCATCGATGTCATAATCGACGGGCAACCTGTCCGGGTACTTGTTGATTCAGGAGCCTCTTTTTCTGTATTGTCGGATAATTACCGCCGCACACTAAAGAAGACAATGTTCTGTGATACGGTGACAACTGTGCTGAAGGTCGTGAATGGAAAGTACGTCCATCCAGCAGGAACTTGTGTCACAAGAATAACCATCAACAACAGGACCCAGCCATTTGAATTTGTCGTGTTAACAGAATGTAGTCACAATGTCATCCTTGGATGGGACTTCCTTCAGGCATCCCAAGCAATCATTGACTGTGGAAGATCTGAGCTGCAAATTGAAGAAGTTGTTCCGCCGGATACACATTATACAGAATTTTCTGGGAAGTTATTCGTCGTTGACAATGTGATGATACCGCCGTTGACAATGAGAAGAGTTGCAGTCACAAACACAGATGACTGGTTAAACTGTGAAGTTCTTGTTGATGGTAAAAAGTTTATCAGGCTCACAAAAGAAATTTATATACCAGCGGCTATCATAAGCATTACCGGTGGTCAAGGAGAGATTTGGATCACAAATTGTCATGAGGAGTCACAACTTATCCCCAAGGGAATGTGTATCGGGACAGCTGAACCAATCCAGGACGGTGAGCTCAACGTCATCAATGAAGACCCATTCCCTGCTGTTAGTACAGACAACACGCTGGAGGAAACAAACGTGGAACTGCCAATAGGGCCTGGACTGACCAAGGAACAACGCCAGCAGGTGTTAGGTATACTACGCCAATTTTCGGGTGCATTCACACCTCAGCAGGGGAAAAGTCAGACGAAACGGCCCACGATAAAGCACCGTATCAATACTGGGGTTCATCCGCCAGTTAGCCAGCGTTCGTATAGAGTGTCGCCAGCTGAAAGACGGATAATTCGGGAGGAAGTGGAGAAGATGTTGCGAGATGACATTATACAACCTTCGGCGAGTCCTTGGTCATCTCCGGTGGTCCTCGTAAAGAAGAAGGATGGCACGTGGCGATTCTGTGTCGACTATCGGCGGCTGAACCGTATCACAAAGAAAGATGTCTACCTATTGCAGCGTACTGATGACACCTTAGACTGCTTGAAAGGAGCTACATACTACTCAACTATGGACATGCAGACAGGTTACTGGCAAATCGAGGTTGACGAAGCTGACAGGGAGAAGACGGCTTTTATTACACCTGACGGCCTCTATGAATTTAAAGTAATGCCATTTGGATTATGTAATGCTCCAGCCACATTTGAACGCATGATGGACAACTTGCTTCGACACCTTAAGTGGACGTCGTGTCTCTGCTATTTAGATGACATTGTCGTTTTCTCGAAAACATTTGAAGAACATTTGAGTCGCCTGTCAACTGTGTTGAAGTGTGTTCAGGCTGCAGGTCTCCGCCTCAATCCAAAGAAGTGCCTCTTCGTCGCCAAAGAGATAAAAATCCTGGGGTACCTAGTCAACGGAGATGGTGTCCGTCCTGATCCAGATAAAGTAAGGGCAGTCACAGAATTTCCAACTCCTCAGCACATTCGTGACGTGAGAAGTTTTCTCGGGCTGTGCTCCTACTACCGACGTTTCATAAAAGGATTTTGTAACAAGGCACGTCCATTACAAGAACTTCTGCAGGTAGACGCCAAATTTTACTGGAATGAGAGAAAAGAAAGAGCTTTTCGAGCACTTAAGGAGGCTCTAACTTCCGCACCAGTGCTAGCCTTGTACGACGAGAATGCAGAAACGGAACTTCACACAGACGCCAGTGGCTATGGGATTGGCGCAGTGCTTGTACAAGTTCAGGAAGGTGCCGAAAAAGTGATAGCCTATGCGTCAAGAGTACTCTCAAAGTCCGAGATAAACTACTCTACAACTGAAAAAGAATGTCTCGCGGTTATCTGGGCTATCAACAAGTTCAGGCCGTATTTATTCGGCAAACCATTCACCATCGTGACAGATCACCATTCTTTGTGTTGGCTGACTAGCTTGAAGGATCCATCAGGTCGACTAGCAAGATGGGCACTAAGACTCGAAGAGTACGATGTCACAGTGGTATTCAAGAATGGGCGCAAACACAAGGATGCCGACTGCCTTTCGAGGAATGCATTAGTGGAACACAACAGCATTAATGAAATTTCAGCTCTCACTGAATTAGATGACATTACAGCTGAACAGAGGGAAGATCCAACACTATTAAAACTGATAGAGGCCTTAGAGAAAGGAGAACCGACCAATGGGGAGTTCCAGTTTATAAACGGAACATTGTACAAGAGCAACTACGATCCACTGGGCCCCAAATGGCTACTTGTTGTTCCAGCTCATCTCCAGCCAGCTACTCTCAAATATTTCCATGATGCTCCAATATCCGGTCATCTGGGATTCGTGAAGACCCTAGACAGAATCAGACGCAGGTATTACTGGAAAGGTCTCTACCGATCTGTCAAGCACTATGTGAGTCACTGTAAAGAGTGCCAGTGACGGAAGCATGTGGCGCAATTACCTCCAGGACATCTCGTACCGATACCGCCAGCAGCAGCTCAATTCCACCGAGTTGGGATCGATCTTTTAGGGAGGTTCCCGAAGTCGACAACTGGTAACCGTTGGATAATAGTCTGCACTGACTACCTCACATGCTACCACTGTCACCAAACCTGTGCCGACTGCAGAAGCTCCAGAGATCGCAAAATTCCTTGTAGAAGACATTATTTTGAAGCATGGAGCACTACGTGTCATGATATCTGATCGTGGAAAAGTATTCCAGTCAAAACTAGTATCAAAGGTAATGTCACGATGCAACGTTGTCCACAGAATGACAACTGCATACCATCCTCAGACAAATGGTCTTACGGAACGTTTTAACAAGACGTTAGCCGACATGCTGTTGATGTACGTCGATGTTGAGCAGAAGGATTGGGATACAATTCTGCCAGTGGTGACATTTGCTTACAATACCGCAAGACAATACACCACAGGCTTCACTCCGTTTTTCCTGTTCCATGGCCGTGAAGCTGAGACGACAATGGATACGCTGTTCCCGTTCCAACCGGACGACACTCAGGATGACTACGTTAAACAGCTTATCACCAGGGTCGAAGAAGCAAGACAGCTGGCTCGCATACGGACACTGGACGCCCAGGAGAAGGACCGTCAGCGGTATAACGACAAGCACCGACCTGTTGTGTACAACCCAGGAGATCTGGTATGGATTTTTACCCCTGTACGGAAGGTTGGACTGTCAGAAAAGTCATTGAAGCGATACTTTGGTCCATATCTTGTCATACGCTGCCTGTCAGACGTCACATATGAAGTTGAGGATTATGAGGCGTCGTCGAAACGTCAAAACGAAGAGACATTGTTCACGTCCTGCGCATGAAGCCTTACTACGATCCTGAAGAGAAGGTAGACGACAATGGCTTCTTGTTCAAGGACTTTAAGGACGGTAATGTTCCTGATGAAGCCACGACAGGAACGTCTGTCGTCGATAATCGCGGAGAAGGGAAGGATTATCTTGAACTGTCATACAGAGGATCCATGACACGGTCAAGATCCAGAAAATTGCAGCTGGCTCCACAGGGACCATAACAGCGGGTCGCTGTTTCTCCAGGAGAGGGAGCAATGCCGCGAGAGACGCCGAACACTAACTGCCGGCGTGGCGCAGGGGATAGCGTCATGGACTCCGGTGTAGAAGGTCGCCGGTTCAATCCCGCCCATCGGCAAAAAAATTATTTCTTTGTAATTAACAATTCCAGAAGGTTCTACATCTTTCTTATGTTCACTTGTAAATTCTACTTGTTTCTTATGTTAACTGTTCTTCTAATTTCTGGTAAATTCTTTCTGTGTATAAATAGCAGAGCACTCTGCCTGAGAGGCAGTCAGTGCTGAGTGTATGTTGAGTTCGTAATAAACGTGCTTTCAGTATAAGTGCTGTGTTTAGTTGCCTTCGAAGTCAAGCCTACTTCCATTGCAACGTGACAATACCATCTGGTGTTCCTCTTTGTGAAGGCAGTGTAAAGTGAAACAAAATACAGAAGAGATGTTCCAATTTGACAATGGGTTAAATCTCTTATTGTATTAATTGCAGTAATGACCATAATGTTTTGAGGTTTTGTACCATCTTTGTAATAAACTTGTTTAAAATTATATGAAGTATTTATACATGTGTAATTTTGTGTGTGTAAAGTGTAATTTTCTGTGCAATAAATCTTGTTTTCCTTAAAGAGATACTTTTTCATACTGTTGACCTTTGTGAATAATTTGAGTAAGCACATGCCTTGTATAGAGCTATTGCAACTCAGACATATATTTGCATTGTTAGGATGCACTAGATTTGCGAACCAGTAATTTACATACTCAAGAAACCTTAATCCTCCAAAAACTAATGTACATCTTAGTAAACATTGTCAATGAAGAAATCAAGCAGGCTGGAACAAGTAAACATAAAAAAAAGAAAACTGCACCATAGGATGAATACTTTAATATACCATAATGTGAAATTGACTTGTATATATTCTGCAATTTTACATTACCAGTATCTGTTTATTACAATGTAATTAAAATAGGACTCTGAACATGCTCAGACTTACCTCTTTATTAACAAAATTTCAGCATGTTTTTATATGCAAACAAATATTCATTACATTTAAAAGTGGACTTAAGAACAATTTGTCTATTAAACACTTTCAGTAGATAAAAGTACGGCTGACCAGTCTGTTGGCTCTTCTGAGGAAAAGTAAACTACATGTTCAAATGTCAAGCCGTTTTGTGTACCAGTCCTAAATTTTTGTCTTAAGTTATATTTTAAAACAAAGTCCAGGAAGGATTACAATAAAAGGACAGACAGCTACTAACCACACAGGCCATCTAAGTGAGCTGTTTATATGCACATGTGAGACTCGCAATAGTCAGGTCACAGGCCCTTTGGCACACCTGGGCGTGGCAGGTCTTGGGTGTGGGAGAGTGAGTATTGTCTACACCTGATGAAGGCTCTGTGCTGACAGCTCAATTGAGTCTTGTGTGGCATCAGCAGTTTGCCAGGATGGTCTGTGTCCTGAGCATCTGTCCTTTTCAAAATAAAGTATTATGTTTGAAACTTTCCTCTTAAGTAACCACCACATCCATGAAGGTGAATAAATGTAAATGTCTGAATCATTAAGAGAACTTTTTTGCTTAAAATACCTGCTCACTAATCAATGTATGTTTTCATTCTTTTTTATGGAAATAACATTGTAACTGTTTGAATTTTTGCATGGATAAAAGGCACTGCATGGGGGTGAGGACTAAATTGATCTTGAATATTATCAAGTAAGAGACAGTAAATGTTGGCAAAAAGAAAGAGGAGAAAAAAAAAGGATGAGGTGAAGATGGCAAAATAACCTATATATGTAGAAAAATATGTTCACTTCAACACTGTTAAATTATAACAAAAAATCTGTGAGCACATACCAAACCATAACCAATCAACATAATTAGGGATGGAAGGGGGGAGGAAATGTTCAACATTAGAATTGTTAATCAGTACAGCTAAAGACTAGAAGCAGGGAAATGACAAAAGACTTTTGCAGAATCTATCACACACAGTGCTCTCAGACCTGGCGTCCAATCTATTGGACACAGACTTTTTATTAATTTTAGAACACTATACCATATCGCTTTACTTTGAGAACAAGTGGCCTGTTTACTGGACATTTGTCACTTTTACTTCCATGTGACTTGCTGCCATCTATCACTAGTATGACATGCTATACTATATCTATATGAAACATGGTGAACATGTGGACCCATTGCAGAGTGTGTCATATATGATATCAGTAGTTCAAACTGTTTTAATTTATGAATTTTGCACAATTACACATTTTGATGTAAGTTCCACAATAAATGTGGAGTGACATATCTTGACATATTTCACATCCTAAACTGCCTTTGAGAGCCTGTGTGCAATTTATTTCACTTTTTAATTTTGGAAACAAAGTATATACATTTTGCTCAGATATACAATAGTTATGGTTTTATAGACAAGAAAAATGCAAGAATGTTTTATTCTATTTTTAAAATAATTCTGGACTTAAGGGGTTAACAAGGCTTTAATATTTATCATAAGATGCTGTTAGCTCAGGTGGCCTAGTACTTATTTTTTTTCCTCATTCAATACCATTTCCTTGTGATACGTTTTTCATTATTTTAATTAAAAATGAATTGAAAAAAGTCACTGAGTTAACATGTAATTGTTTAAGCTGTTGTCAAATTTCTATTCAGGTTTCTGCAAATTATTTACAGCCAATTGAATGTAGTAATTTTCACAGTAAATGCTGTTAAATAGATTATTGTATTACTCCAACCACTTTAACACTTCTGGTGAGACATATCTCTGAGTTTCCTGTGTCCGACAAATTTGTTTATGTTGGAGAATAAGTCTCCCTTTCAACCTTTAAGTTTCTTAACATACTTTAAAAAAAATCTCTTACATCAGAAAGTGGTAAAGTGTAGGCACATACTGGATCAATGTCTTAAAAACTGGATGACAGTTTATGATGCAATGCCGCTTGTGTTTTTATAGTCTCCACGAGAATTTTATTCCAATCATATAAACCCAATGATATAAACACTAATCGATTTTTTATTTGTCAATAAAATTATATATCACATAACGTAAAGGATACATATGATTCAGTTTTGTGGGTACCACAGTAATTGAGAAAGTCCATTGGTATAAAAGATTCAGGTCAGAAATGCATTCATGTTTGGTATAAAAAATTTAAGTCCAATATTACTAGTATCAACTACAGGAAAGAAAAATCATTTCACTGTTAGAGAAATGACTTAAGATCTTATTTTACATTATTGTTAAGAAGCACTCTTTATGAGGAAGATTAATGTTTATGGGGAGCCTTCATTCCTAATCAACCACAACAATTGAGGAGTCTTCTTTTTCACTGTAATTTCTCCATATTCCACAGAATTCAACGTAGTAGGAAAATACTTTTTTTAAACTACATTTGACATATGACACTTTCACACTGGGGGCTCATTATCAATTAAAAAACTCAGTTTACAATCCTGATGTTTTGAGATTTTAACAACTTGCAAAACCTTTTAGAAATTTTATTACCAAACTTTATTCTGAAGGTGAAGAATCATCAGAAGAAACAACAAATAGTGAAATGAGAGATAAGATAATGGCACCTATTCATCATCCAAGTCTTCTTTTTGTCCAAAGCAAGAAAAACAAGTCTGCAAGATAAGCTGCACGGTCAGTGTTCCATCAGAACACCCAGTCCATAAAAAATAAAGTGCAACAAGTAGAATTGGAACTGCAGGCTTCAGACAGCTCTCTTGTTTGCATAACTGTCAAGAACTAATAAATGTAGCACTAAACTCATATGTTCTAGCATGTCCATATAGTAAAACCACTCTACAATGTGATAGATCATGCATATACATATATGCCTAGGTGTGGTTGCGTGTGGATATGCGTGAGTGTGTGTGTGTATTTGTTTACCTTCCTTTTTGTCCCCTATGGTAAGTCCTTCCACTCCTGGGATTGGAATGACTCCTTTTCCACTTCCTTAAAACCCATATCCTTCCCTTTCTCCTCTCCTTCTTTCCTCTTTTTTCCTGAAGAAGCTGCCAGCGGTGGCGAAAGCTTGAATGTTCGTGTGTTTTTATTTGTGTTTTATGTTTCTATCGGCAAGCCTGTACTTTGGGTAAGTCAAACAATCTTTATGGGATTGTTTTTGAAGTTAGAAATTACATTATAGCACAAGTGAGGATAAACATGTTGAAAATGCAGCTATAGAAATTACTACATTAAATGTACTCCACAGACTGACTATGTACTTCCCATGCTCCCAGTGATTACGTGGATACTTTTATTATAAAACCAACACAAGTTCTGGACATGGTCTCGTACAGCCAAAGGCAAAACCATCTGTGGAGATTTAAATAACAACACATCGAACCCAGACGGGACGTGCAACACTTTACTAAGCACCTCATACAGCTTCAGTATATTGTATCACCACTGATTAGCACTGCCACAAGAATAACCAAGAATCCAGCATCATGTATTCAACACATGGTAACAGATATACAAAAAGATAGTGATGTTGTTGAAGATCATTGTGGTATCTCTGACCATTCCAGACAGTTATTATAATTAAACGTAAGTGTAGAGAAATTATTTTTCAAAACAGATTGGCTGGCCTGTACTTACCTTTATGCTGTACCGCCAATAGCGACAAATGAAGAAAAAAGCATGAAAAAGGACAAGCTTTCAGAACAGTTCCTTCTTCAGGTGAGAGAAGGGAAGAAAACAGGATGGGAATGGAAGGGGAAGGTAATTCACGGCCTAGGTCATGAGGACCATCCTCATGACCTAGGTCGTGAATTACATTTCCCTTCTGTTCCCATCCTTTTTTCTTCCCTTCTCTCCCACCCGAAGAAGGAACTGTGTTCCGAAAGCTTGTCCATTTTTCTTCATTTGTGTCACTATTGGCGGTACAGCACAAAGATAAGTACTGGCCAGCCAATCTATCTCTTTTCAAAAGTAATTTATCATCTCTGAAGAGAATTTCCATCATGAATCGCGTAAGTGTGGAAACCATCGCCAAAGTTCTCAAGTACATTAGAGTTTTATCAAAGTTAAAAAGATATGTATTTGCCTCACAGTTTACCAATGAATCTTGGGCAGAAGTGTACAGAGAGTCTCCTGTAAAGGGGAAGTTTTCCAAGTTCCTGTCAATATTTAAATTTGAAGAAGTGTTTCCTAAAGTGCAAAGTTATTGAATCATAAAACAAGAATGACTGGGTTTCAATGGAAGAAGGCAATCCTTTGACACTTCATCACCATAAAAAACTACAATAACAACCCTGCAATTCCACAGGTATTATTAGCAGCAAAAAGGTATCCAAATGACAGTCTCATACAAAAAACTGATAAGATTAAAGCTAACAGTAGTTTGTCAATAATACACAGCACTTAAACACATTGAACAATGTAGCCCATACAATGTTTCTATGACCCGCCACAGCAGAAGTAAGCTTAGTAGTGTAGAACCTTAAAAGTAAATCTCCAGCAGACATTGGTGCTGTGTGCTTCCTGAAGCACTGCATTCACAGCATCAAAGACGCTTCACTGCACATCATAAATGAATCCTTTCCCAATGTTACTTCCCGGAGATACTGAAGCATGCAAAAGTCATGACTATATATAAGAAATGTGACCCACAATGTATAGAAAATTACAGACCCATCTCTCTACTCTCAGCAGTTTACAAAGTCATCAAAACAATAATGAAAAATAGGCTCATGGGGTACTTAAAGTATAACCTCCTGTGTAAAGAACAGTAAGGCAAAAGTGCAAGTTCAGCTACAGATCAGTTTACACACGTATTTCTTGAAGCATTAGACAACTGAGACCATCTAACAGGCATTTTCTTGATTTTACCAAAACCTTCGATACAGTTGACCACATACTTTTCCTAAATAAACTAGAGCACTAGGTATACAGATGGGGGGGGGGGGGGGGGTAACAAACATGTGGTTTCAATTGTATCTTCAAAACAGAATGTATTGGGTGGAGATCACTCATACTAACTCCAATCACACTGCAAAATACCTATCTGCCCCAGAATATATCAACATAGGAGTCAACCAAGGAAGTGTTATGGGCCCAATCCTGTTTCTAACATATATTAATGATTTTCCGCAGTGCATGAAACATGGTGAATCAATACTGTTTGCGATGGCAGTAATATAATAATCACAGATGAGTCACCAATTAAACTCCATGAGAAAGCTGAGGATACACTCATGTCTAAGTGGATAGACAATAACAAATTAACCCTCTACAAAAAATAAATAAATAAATAAATAAAAAAAAAATAAAAAAGACCCCATACATACGTAACTTGCACATAAACAGGAAACCCATCACTAACATTATGAAAGTAAAAGATGAACATATAGAATGTGCGAGAACAAAAAAGTTTCTTGTAATGCATACTGATTCAAAACTAAAGTGGACTGAACACACTACTGTTTTCAGGAAGCGAATAGCTTCACCATGCTATACTCTCAGAATAATAATTTCAGTGTGTAGCAGCTCATGTACTAGGAAAGCATATTTTGCATATATTCATTCTTTAATTTGTTATGGAATAATCTCTTAGGGAACAAATGCTCAAGAAACAATATTCAAGTTACAAAAAAATTATTTATGTATCCTAACAAACAGAAGCTCGAGGACACATTGTGTATAATTATTTAAATCCATTGGAATATTGACGGTACCAAAAGACATCAACAACTATCCACCAAACAGTAGTGCTTTCGCGTCTATAACGAACGAAGCGTTCAAGATACGAATACCGGCGTTGCGGCATTCGATAGAGCATAGAATGGTGATTCCAAAGAATTATTATAAGTGTAATTTCTGTCCAGAAACCTGATGTCGGAGGAGCTCGAACTCAATACACACTAATTGCAAATACGTATCATACCGCATAGTTGCAATAAAACTTTTTTTCAGTCAAAGGGTGAGCTCTAAACCAATGTCCTTTGCACCATGTTGTAGGGGAAGAAATGGGCAATTCCACAATGTATAACATCTCCATACGGAACGCATATTGTCGGCGTCAAAGAGGACGTAAACATGAAGGCATTATTGCTCTTACAGGGACGGAAAATTTTGCCTTCTTTCGCTTCTAACAAAAAGACAGACTTAGAATTATGCGGTTCGCGGCATTGAATTTAATGTAAAAAAGCGCGTAGAATGAGCTACGTTAAGATGGATTTGCAAGAAAAAAATATTTTTCGTCAAAAATGGACAATTTTCGCTGAATGTCCCGATATGCAGAAATTTCCAAAATTGGAATCCCTCAAAAGTGCGTATTTGGGCATGGATTTTTTGTGTTCCATCGTGTAGTTATGAACCGTGGTCAAAAAGGATTCATTTCTTGAATTTTACTTCTTTTTAACGATTTTCAAATACTGCAAATTAACAAAAACAGTCTGTTTACACATTTTTCAATTCAATCGAATTTATGGGAGAAACTGTGGGTCTTATACGTATTTGCTGTGCCATACGATGAACAGAAAAAAATACCGAATAAACAGAAAATATTATATGCCTAACTTTTGTACAGAAACTGATCTTCCCAGCAATGGGACTCTAATCGTACAATGTTTACACACCGCATGTTCCAATAATCATTACAGTTCTGGTAGATAGTGAATTGTACACATATGTGCTATGTCCCACGATGAAAGAAAAGAATACTGATTAAAGTGAAGTAATTAAAACTTATTTTCGCCCAGAAACAAGACTACAGAAAACCTCGAAAACAATACACGCTAATTGCGAGTTTCTGCGCAACACATAGTTGTGCTTTCGCGTCTATACCGAACGAACTGTACAAGATACGAATACCGGCGTTACGACATTCGATAGAGCATGGAATGGCGATTCTAAAGAGGTATAACAAGTGTAATGTCTGTCCAGAAACCTGATGTCGGAGAAGCTCGAACGCAATACACACTAATTGCACATACGTAACATACCGCAGTGTTGTAATAAAACTTTTTTTCAATCAAAGGTTGAGCTCTAATCCAATGTCCTTTGCACCATATAGTAGGGAAAGAAATAGGGAATTCCACAATGTATAACATCTCCATCCGGAATGCATATAGTCGGCGTCAAAGAGCACGTAAACAGGAAGGCATTATTGCTCCTACCGGGATGAATAATTTTGCCTTCTATCGCATCCAACAAAAAGACAGTTAGACTTATAATTATGCGATTTGCGGCATTGAATTTAGTGTAAAAAGCGCGTAGATTGAGCAAAATTAAATTGGATTTGTAGGAAAAATTATTTTTCGTCAAAAATGGCCAATTTTCGCTGAAGGTGCAGAAATGCAGAAATGCAGAAATATCAAAAAAATTTAATCTCTCAAAAGTGCGTATTTTTGCATGGAGTATATGTGTTCCATCGTGTAGTTATGAACCATTGTCAAAAAGGATTCATTGCTTTAATTTTGGTACATTCTGACGATTTTCAAATACGGAAAATTAACAAAAAACTATCTGTTTTCACGTTTTTCAATTCAATCGAATTTATGGGAACCAGTGTGGGTCCTATACGTATTTTCTGTATCACACGATGAACAGGAAAGAATACCGAATAAACAAAAAATAATATATGCCTACCTTTTGTACAGACACAGACCTTCCCAGCAATGGTACGCTAATCGTACAATGTCTTCACACCGCATGTTCCAATATTCAATACATTTCTGGTAGATAGTGAATTGTACATATATGTGCTTTGTGCCACGATGAAAGAAAGGAATACTGATTAAAATGAAGTAATAAAAAGTTATTTTCACCAATAAACATGACTTCAGACAACCTCAAAAGCAATACACGCTATTTGCGAGTTTCCGCGCAACACATAGTTGTGCTTTCGCGTCTATAAAGAACGAAGCGTTCAAGATAGGAATACCGGCGTTGCGGCATTCGATAGAGCATAGCATGACGATTCCGAAGAGGTATATCTAGTGTAATTGCTGTCCAGAAACAGGATATCGGATATGCTAGAACGCAATACACACTAATTGCACATACGTGACATACCGCATTGTTGAAATAAAACTTTTTTTCAATCAAACGGTGAACTCTAAACCAATGTCCTTTGCACCATGTTGTAGGGGAGGAAATGGGCAATTCCTCAATGTATAATATCTCCATCCGGAACGCATTTAGTCGGCGTCAAAGAGCACGTAAACATGAAGGCATTATTGCTCCTACCGGGACTAATAATTTTCCATTCTTTCGCATGTAACAAAAAGACAATTAGACTCAGAATAATGCGGTTTGCGGCATTGAATTTAGTGTAAAAAGCGTGTAGATTGAGCTACGTTAAGTTAACAAATATACCATCATTTGATCAACGTACTAATTCCGAAATGGGGGACATAGCAATAGGTATTTCCGGTGTAGAGAAGCAGCTGAGAGAGCTAAATACGAAAAAGTCTGCTGGTCCGGATGGAATACCAGTTCGGTTTTACAAAGACTATTCTGCGGCATTGGCCCCCTACTTAGCTTGCATTTATAGCGAATCTTTAATTCAGCGCATAGTTCCTAGTGATTGGAAAAAAGCGCAGGTGACTCCCGTGTATAAGAAAGGAAAGAGAACTGACCCATACAATTACAGGCCAATATCGTTGACATCGGTTTCATGTAGAATTTTGGAGCATATTCTCAGTTCGAATATAGTAAATTTCCTTGAAACGGAAAAGCTTCTTTCCATGAATCAGCACGGGTTTAGGAAACATCGTTCATGTGAAACTCAGCTTGCCCTTTTCTCACATGACATCTTGCGAGCCATGGACGAAGGGCAACAGGCGGATTGTGTTTTTCTCGACTTCAAAAAGGCGTTCGACACGGTGCCACACTGCAGACTGCTAACGAAGATACGAGCTTATGGAATAGGTTCACAGATTTGTGACTGGCTGGAAGACTTCCTAAGTAATAGAACGCAGTACGTTGTTCTCGACGGCGAGTGTTCATCAGAGACGAGTGTATCGTCAGGCGTGCCCCAGGGGAGTGTGATAGGACCGCTATTATTTTCTATCTATATAAATGATCTGATGGACAGAGTAAGTTGTAATTTGCGGCTGTTTGCTGATGATGCTGTGGTGTATGGGAGGGTGTCGTCTGTAACTGACTGTAATAGCATACAGGTTGACTTAGACAAAATTTCTAGTTGGTGCGAAGGATGGCAGCTAGCTCTCAATGTAGAAAAATGTAAGGTGATGCGCATGAGTAGAAAAAACAATCCTATAATGTTCGAATACAGCATCAGTAGTGAGCTTCTTGATGCGGTCGCGTCGTTCAAATATCTAGGCATAACATTGCAGAGCGATATGAAATGGAACGAGCATGTAAGGACAGTTGTGAGTAAGGCAGACAGCCGACTTCGGTTTATTGGGAGAATTTTGGGAAGATGTACTTCAACTGTAAAGGAGACCGCGTATAAAACGCTTGTACGACCACGTCTTGAGTATTGCTCAAGTATTTGGGACCCGCAGCAGATCGGTTTGAAGGAAGACATAGAGGCGGTTCAGAGGCGAGCAGCTAGATTTGTTACCGGTAGGTTCGACCAATGCGCGAGTGTCACGGAAATGCTCCGGCAACTCAATTGGGGATCGCTGGAAGAAAGACGACGTTCTTTTCGTGAATTTCTGTTAAGTAAATTTAGAGGGCCGGAATTTGAAGCTGAGTGTAGTACGATCTTGCTGCCGCCTACTTACATTTCGCGTAAAGATCACAAAGACAAGATAAGAGAAATTAGGGCTCGTACGGAGGCATATAGGCATTCTTTTTTTCCTCGTTCAATTTGGGAGTGGAATAGGAAAGGAAATGCTTAGTAGTGGTACAGTGTACCCTCTGCCACGCACCTTACGGTGAATTGCGGAGTATGTATGTAGATGTAGATTTGCAGTGAAAAATTTTTTTTCGCTGATGGTCCCGATATCAGAAATTTCCAAAAAATGGAATCTGTCAAAAGTGCGTATTTGGGAATGGAGTTTATGTGTTCTATCGTGTAGTTATGAACCATGGTCATAAAGGATTCATTGCTTCAATTTTACTACTTTTTAACGATTTTCAAATACTGAAAATTAACAAAAAACCACATGTTTATACATTTTTCAATTCAATCGAATTCATGGGAAAAACTGTGGGTCCTATACGTATTTGCTGTGTCAGACGATGAACAGGAAAGAATACCGAATATACAAAACATAATATATGCCTAACTTTTGTACAGAAACTGACCTTCCTAGCAATGGGACGCTAATCGTTCAATGCTTACACACAGTGTGTTCCAATAATCAGTACATTTCTGGTAGATAGTGAATTGTACACATATGTGCTATGTACCACGATGAAAGAAAGGAATACTGATTAAAGTGAAGTAATAAAAATTATTTTCGCCCAGAAACATGACATCAGATAACCGCGAAAACTATTCATGCTAATTGTGAGTTTTGGAGCAACACATAGTTGTGCTTTCGCGTCTATAACGAACGAACCGTTCAAGATACGAATACCGCCGTTGCGACATTCGATAGAATGGCTATTCCAAGGTGATATACTACGTGTAATTTCTGTCCAGAAACCTGATGTCGGAGGAACTCGAACGCAATACACGCTATTTGCATGTACGTTATATACCACATAATTGCCATAAAACTTTTTTCAATCAAAGGGTGAGCTCTAAACCAATGTCCTTTGCATCATGTTCTAGGGGACGAAATGGGCAATTCCGTATAACATCTCCATCTGGAACGCATATAATCGCGGCAAAGAGCACGTAATCATGAAGGCATTATTGCACCTATCGAGACGAATAATTTTGCCTTCTTTCGCTTCTATCAAAAAGACAGTTGTACTTAGAATTATGCGGTTTGCGGCATTGAATTTAGTTAAATAAGCGCGTAGATTGAGCTAAGGGTAGTTGGATTTGGAGGAAAAAAAGTATTTTTCGCCAAAAATGGCCAAATTTCGCTGAAGCTACCGATATGCAGAAATTTCAAAAAATTGGAAACTCTCAAAAGTGCGTATTTGGGCATGGATTTTATGTGTTCCGTCGTGTAGTTATGAACCATGGTAAAAAAGGATTCATTGCTTTATTTTTACAACTTTTTTACGATTTTCAAATACTGAAAATTAACAAAAAACCATCCGTTTACACATTTTTCTGTTCAATCGAATTTATGGGACAAACTGTGGGTCCTATACGTATTTGCTGTGTCACACGGTTAACAGAAAAAATACTGAATAAACAAAAAGTAATATATGCCTAACTTTTGTACAGAAACTGACATTACCAGGAATGGGACGCTAATCGTAAGTGTAATTTCTGACTAGAAACCTGACGTCGGAGAAGCTTAAACGCAATACACACTAATTGCACATATGTAACATACCGCATAGTTCCAATAAAACTTTTTTCAAAGTGTGAGCTCTAAACCAATGTCTTTTGCACCGTGTTGTAGGGGAAGAAATGGGCAATTCCACAATCTATTACATCACCATCCGGAACGCATATAGTCGGAGTCAAAGAGCACGTAAACATGAAGGCATTATTGTTCATAATGGGACGAATAATTTTGCCTTCTTTCGCTTCTAAAAAAAAGACAGTTAGACATAGAATTATGCGGTTTGCGGCATTGAATTTAGTGTAAAAAAGCGCGTAGGTTGAGCTAAGTTTAGTTGGATTTGCAGGAAAAGAATATTTTTCGTAAAAAATGGCAATTTTCGCCGAAGGTCCCGCAGAAATTTCCAAAATTTGGAATCTCTCAAAAGTGCCTATTTGGGCATGGATTTTATGTGTTCCACCTTGTAGTTATGAACCATGATCAAAAATAAATCATTTTTACTACTTTTTAACGATTTTCAAATACTGAAAATTAACAAAAAACCATCTGTTTACACATTTATCAATTCAATCGTATTTATGGGAAAAACTATGTGTCCTAAACGTATTTGCTGTGTCACACTATGAACAGAAAAGAATACCGAGTAAACAAAAAATAATATATGCCTCACTTTTGTCCAGAAACTGACCTTCCCAGCAATGGGACGATAATCGTACAATGTTTACACACTGCATGTTTCAATGATCACTACATTTTTGGCAGATAGTGAATTATACACATATGTGCTATGTCCCACGATGAAAGAGAGAAATACTGATTAAAGTGAAGTAATAAACAGTTATTTTCGCCCAGAAACATGACTTCAGAAAACCTCGAAACTATACACGCTAATTGCGAGTTTCCGCGCAACACATAGTTTTGCTTTCGCGCGTCTAACGAACGAACCGTTCGTGATACGTAACCGGCGTTGCGGCATTCGATAGAGCATACAAAGATGATTCCAAAGAGGTATAATGAGTGTAATTTCTGTCCAGAAACTTGATGTGGGAGAAGCTCGAACGCAATACATACTAATTGCACATACGTAACATACCACATAGTTGCAGTAAAACTTTTTTTCAATCAAAGGGTGAGCTCTTGATATTGGATTTTATGTGTTACATTGTGTAGTTATGAACCATGGTCAAAAATGATTCCATGCTTCAATTTTACTACTTTTTAACGATTTTCAAATATTGAAATTAACAAAAAACCATCTGTTTACACATTTTTCAATTCAATCTTATTTATGGAAATAACTATGAATATACATGTGGCGTCTGTTCCGAAAGAACAGTCGTCACTTCTGATCCTGCAGTTGTTATTATTTAATATTCACAGAATATATGACATTCACTGCGATTGGGCAAAGCTGAAAATGTGTACCCAGTCGGGACTCGAACCCGGTTCTCCTGCTTTCTAGGCCGTTGCGCTTACCCCTACACCCCTTTTTTTATTTTATTTTTTTTTATTTTTTTTTAACGTGTACCCAGCCGAGATTCGAACCTGGGTCTCCCACTTTCTAGGCAGTTGTCCTGACCCGTACACCACTTTTTTTTTTTTCTTAGGGCCTCTTTCGTCCCCTTCAGCCCCACCTTATGCCCTCCATAATCGCCTTCTTCGGCGTCGGCTTCATATGCCTTTCAAACGAAAATATCCGTTTTTTTGCAGTTCGTATTTGAAGTACCGTTCTTGGTACTTTTTATTTTTATTTTACATACTTGTTTTTTAACTGTAAGAAATATGCCTTTCTGCATTGTAAGGACAAACGTAAAATTCCTTATCCGAATACCTTGCTTTATTAAATAGTTTACTTGAATAATACGTTATTAATGATGTTTTTCAAAAGGAAAGAAAAGTAAAATAATTAAGAAAAATAATCTTCGTCACTTTACCTCTTCTTATGCATTTGTATAGTTTTCCAGTACTAATTTCGCTTAGTGGAATTTTATCTGTTTCCATTTCTTCTTCGGCAGTAATGCTTTCTCGGGGTTCTGTTGAGATCTTCACGGCTACCGTAGCGGCCCCGGGGCACACGAAGTCCTCACCGTACTTCACCCTCAACAACACTCCCCTACTTTGGCATTCTACCTTGTTCCGTCTATTTCATGATATGTAGATATTAACCTATTACTTGTTTTTCAAAAGAAATTTTCAACATGTTTCCAAAATTCTTTTTATGGTCTTCTTTCTTGTATATTTTGAAGTATTCTTCTTTTATATATTCTCGATATTCTGGTACATTGTCGGTTCCTTTTTTGTTGACTACATAATTGACAAAGTTTCCGAATAGCCATAATATTACGTTGTTCTTTTGTGATGGGAAGGAAACATCTTCTGGGAAGAGTAAATTGTTTATTGTTAATTCCCTTCCATCGCCCCGTTTGATGAAAGCTACTTGAAATATAACGTCCTTCCATATATTTTTGTATCCGTTACAGATGAAGCGATGGCATAATGAGTCCAAATGTTTGCATTTTGGGCATTCGTTGGTCGCGCTTAGTCCTATTGAAGAAAGTAGCTTAGCTCTACGTAAAAAGACTGAATGTGCTTCAGTTTGTAGCTTATTTCGCTAACATCTACTGGTGGCTGCAAGCTGCCGGGTTTCATAAGGTCGAACAGAGCAGCAGTTATGCTGTTCGGTTGTGTCTCTATAAGGTTGAGTGTCCTTTTAATGAAGAGGGCCGTGCTTTTTTTCCGAATGTCTGTCAGCCCGAGGCCTCCTTTTTCTGGTCTCATGGCGGTTGTTCCTACTGCTACTCTGAAAATATGGCCTCTCCATACATATCTGCAGATAGTGTTCATTATAGTCCTCGCAGTTGCAGGAGGTGTATGTAAAATCTGAGCCACGTATGCCGCTTTTGATAGAACTGCACAATTTATTAGCGTAATTCTTTGCTTTATATTTCAATCTCTCGTTTCGTTCAGTATTAAGCTGCCTCGTATTTTTCCTAGCACCTGTTTCCAATTTGCAGCCGTTGTTCTTAACGGGCAACTGTAGAACGTTATTGCTAGAGTCGTGTGGTGTTCCACTGTGTGTGCCCACGGTAGCTGCACATTTTCAAGTCCCTTTAATTTTAAAAAAGAACTTTTCGTCTCATTGATCCTCGCACCAGTTGCTCTGCTATAAAGCATTAACGTTTCCGTTAGTTTTGCACAGTCTTCATTGCTCCTCACTAAAACTCCCACATCGTCAGAGTATGCGTTTGTAACTGTCTTGAATCCGGCTACTGTTATGCCTTCTAAGGTTGCATTCAAACGCCGTAGGAGAGGTTCTAGAGAAATTACGTAAAACAACATAGACAAGGGACTTCCTTGAGGAACTCCACTGAATATCAGTACATCGTTAGTATATTGTTCATTTATCGAGATTTTGGTTTTTATACCCCTGACGATGTTCATTAAAACCGTTAAGTTGTTGTCCTTTAAGCCTATGTGTTTCAGAGTTTTGAAGAGGTTTTCGTAGTTCACTCTATCAAATGCTTTAGCAAAATCAATGAAGGCAATGCCGCCATTAGCTGACGATGTTGCGAAAAGAGCAATTATGTCGCGATATTCACATACAGATTTAAAAATGGTACGTCTGGGGAGACTAGTCTGGTAGCTTCCAATAACTTTTTCTAAAATAGGTTTCGTTCTTTCTTTAATTACACGTGCAACTACTTTATAATCTGAATTCATTAAGATGATCGGCCTCATATTATTAATATCTTTTATGTCCGTGCTCCTTCCTTTTGGTAGTAATACAGTTACACTTTCCTTAAATGCAGGAGGAATATCCACGTCTCTCAAGACGTCATTAACGACTTCCGTGAATTCGTTACCTATTAGTTGCCAAAATGTTCTATAAAATTCCACCGGCAAGCCGTCTGGGCCTGGAGACTTACTCGAAGGCGAAGATGTAATGATGTCAAGGACCTCCTCATTCGTAATGTCTAACGTAAGACCTCTATTCTCTTCCTCTGAAACTATACCTTCCATTTCAGAGCTCTGTAAAAGCTTTTGCACGGAGTTGTCAGCAGTAGCATTTCCAGAATACAACTGCTGATAAAATCTATGTGCTTCATTTAAAATAACTTTTGGGCCTTTTAGTACTCAGTTACCTCCCGTTCTGAGGCTGGCAATAAAATTTCTTCTTCTGTTCTTTGTGTGTTGTATGAAGTGATAGATGGAGGTATTTTTTTCCTCTACCGTCGTTCTAGTGTGTGATTTTATTTGCAATCCTTCCAGATGTTTCCTCTTGATACTTAACATTTTGGCTTTAATTTTTTTAATATTTATAATGGCCTCTTGAGATATTGGTTGGTCGTAAGGGTCCCGTAGACAACAGTAGTAGAATTCCATTGTGTGTCTTGACCAAATTGCTCTTTCCTTTGCGTAAGATATGAACGCTGCTCTTAACTTTCTCTTGGCGCCAATCGTCCACCATTCGATATTTGTTCTATACTTGTTACGCGTTCTGAAAACAGCTCCCAAAGTTTCTTTTATTTTTAAAGCCAGAGCATCGTCTGAGAGGGTATTGATGTTCAACTTACATAGTGGGCGGCCCCAGTAAGTCTTTTGCCTTGTTAATTTGATACTGCATTTCACTGCTAAGTGATCAGAGAAGGCAGCTGTTATCACCTCAATGCTACTTACTTTGGTCTCTAGATTGGGGGTGACATATATCCTGTCTATTCTACTCTGTGTAGTACTAGTGATGTACGTAAATCTAACCATCGTAGGATATTTAATTTCCCACGTGTCAAACCACTTCAAGTTTTCGACCAGTGCCTTCAGTTCTTGAGAAAAATTAAAATTTGGTCGCTGGTCCTTTTTATTCAAAACACAAGTAAAATCTTCCCTTATTAAAACTTCTGCCGGTTCTCTATGAGTAGAAATAAAATGTCACTCCTGAAAAAGGCCGCTCTCCCTTGTCTTGCATTGTTGCCTGATGGCGTGTAAATGTTTATAAAAGTGGTGTTAAAAATTATACAGCTGATTCCCCTCCCTGACTCTAAAAGACACACATTCGTTATCTCAATCCCTTCTTCAGCTAGGATCGCTGTCCCACACGATTCTTCTGGAGCTACATTTAACACCTCCTTATACCCAGAAATATACAAGTCCTTTATGTTAACTTCCTGCAAGAAAGCGATATCTGTATTTGACTGATACAAGAAGTCTTTCAGTGCAGCCACCTTTGGTTGACTCTGATTTTTGTTTATGTTTATAGTGGTCACATTATATGTATGTTCCACTTTGCAACGCTGCAAGACGTGTAATAGAAGACACGTAATTGGAGCCTCTTATAATAATTTTCTCCTAGTTAAATTTTTCTTTCTTCTTTTTTTCTTTCTTCTTTAAGTTCAATGCACAAATTTTAATAAAAACGTTCTTCCTCAAAGGCCCCTTCCGTTTCCATTGCATCAGTCTCATCTTCCTTGTCATCCGCCCAGTTGATTCTTGCTTCCTTGGTGTCATGTCCGTGCGCATATCCATGTAGGGTATCATCGTCTATATCCGATTTCGTTTTTTCATGCAATTGTTCACATGATCCGTGCGGTGTAGCAACCTTTTCGTGTTTCTTCTTCCGATCAGAGCACGCAACTACTCTTTGCGTTTTTGTGTCTTCTTTTCTCTTGTCAGGCTCCTGTACCTGTCTCAGCCGCTCTCTTAAAGGAGGAGCCAAAATCTCTGCAGCTTGATGTGCGATTCTCCTCTTTTTCTTGTTTGATGATTTTGGCGAGCTCTCCGGTGAAATCTTTGGTGAACTTTCTGGCGATTCCTTGGAAGATCGCCAAGAGCCTACCTCGCCTTTCTTCTTAGCAGAAGATTTTTTAACTCCGTTAATTTAGCAGTCGAATGTTGCTTCTTTTCCTTCGACACGTGAAGTGGGTGGTGCTTCGGATTCTTATTGTTTTTCTGTGCCTTTTGCCGGCAGATTGGAGTTGTCTGTTTCTTCCTGTGGTACCTTGTCATCCGCATGGTCTTCCTTTGTCACTTTTAGTGTGTCTGTCGTTGGACGTTCATCCATTGTAGGCCCCTCTAAATTACTGGCATCGTCGTGTACGACTGTCGGTACATTTTTTGTCACGTCTACATCAGGTGTCGTCCGTGAAGCTTGTCTCTCGTTTAAAAGGTTTTCGGTTTCACAAAGCATGTGTCACTTTCATGCTAACGGCTTGCCCTGTGACAACCTCCTCGTTACTCGGTAATTGAGGGACTCGCCTTCTCGTGCACTGATTTCTAACGTGCCCGGTTGCATTACATAACGAACAAGTCCGCGGTTGACCATCGTAAATTACGAGAGCGCGATGTCCGCAGATATTCAAATAAGAAGGTATATGCCTCAAAAGCTCAATATTAATTTGTCTAATTCCATTCAGAACAGAAAGCATATGTTCTCTGACCACTTTTCGACAATATTCGATAGAACCCTACCACAAGGCTGAAGCGCAGCATTTATTGCTGCAGCTGGAACCTCTAATGGCAGCTCGAAAACTCTCACTGTACGGATGCCTAGCCCGACATGAGAAAAATAACTTCACTAACGGTTCCGTCCGAGTGGCGAAATTTCATTTTACCACCACACTTGTCAACAATAGAGCAACACAATTCAGAAAAAATCAATTTTAAAAAGACAGAATTGGTCACAAAGGAAAGATGTACTCCAATAATTTCCTCTCGTGTGATCTTAACCTCTTCTGGTAACCATCTTTTTATCTAGAACGCTTTCGGTCTTGTACAGTTCCAATCAAAGGTAAATTTAATCGTATCTGTTCTTGCACATTCAGTCCCGTTCATTTTGTCATTTTAAATCACTTAAAGACGCAATAGTAGGCAATGCGCTCCACTGACCTCCGTAGCAGCCACGCAGCCGTTGTTTACTCGAGCACGTCTAGCGCTGCCGCCGCGCGTCCGTCCACCTCGGCAGCCGAGCGCCGAATACCACTGGGGACACAGTGATCACCGCACCTGCAAGGACTACCTAAGCACGCCTCCCGTCAGATACAAATTCTGAGCTTCGCCCTGCCAACAGTACTCAAACTCGTAGTTATGAAACTAATTCCCGTAAGAGTAAGGGCTTCAAACTTGCCCACCCCTCCCCACTAACGATAGGATCATTGCCCGTCACCGGCATTATATATATATACATGTGGCGTCTGTTCCGCAAGAACAGACGTAGCTTCTGATCCTGCAGTTGTTATTATTTAATATTCACAGAATATGTGACATCAACTGCGATTGGGCAAAATGTAGTCGGCGTCAAAGAGCACGTAAACATGAAGGCATTATTGCTCATACCAGGACGAATAATTTCGCCTACTTTCGCTTCTAACAAAAAGACAGTTAGACCTAGAATTATTCGGTTTGCAGCGTTGAATTTAGTGTAAGAAAGCGCGCAGATTGATCTACGTTCAGTTGGATTTGCAAGAAAAAATATTTTTCGTCAAAAATGGCCAATTTTCTCTGAAGGTCCCGATATGCTGAAATTTCCAAAAATTGGAATGTCTCAAAAGTGCGTATTTGGGCATGGATTTTATGTGTTCCATCATGTAATTATGAACCATGGTCCAAAAGGATTCGTTGCTTCAATTTTACTACTTTTTCACGATTTTCTATTACGACAAGATCAACGAACTTGTTGGACAAGAGATAACGGAACAGAGGCAACAAATTAAATGTAGAATGGACACATGGCACAGGGAATGGGAAAACTGCGAGAAACGAAGACGTGTCTACGACTTTTTCCCGAACATAAGGGAACGTCTTCGAATGGGTCATATCCCAGAACACATACCTGCTGCCAGCTCCTTTCTGTATGCCGATGATACAAATATCTTGATTACCGGTAATGTCGACATATTACAAGATGCAATCAATGAAACCACCGCTCAGTTACACTCTTGGTTTGAAGCAAATAGATTACTCATAAATACACAGAAAACTGTAAGCATGAATTTTCACACAAGACAAAATCTTACTCCGTATAATGCAGCAGTAGTCATTGGCAAAGACTCCATTGCTAACAGACAGGACACCAAATTTCTTGGACTTACCATAAGTAATACTTTAAATTGGAAACCACACATTGAGGCTTTGTCACAGAAACTCAACAAAACATGCTATTTACTACGATCAATCAGAGATACAGTCAGTATAGATACTTTGAAGCTGATATACCATGCCCTGTTTGAGTCCGTTTTGAGCTATGGCTTGATCTTCTGGGGAAGTAGTTCTGAATCCCTTGTAATTTTCAAAATTCAAAAACAAGTGGTTAGAATAACAGCTTTGAAAAAAAGATTTGAACACTGCAAACCACTGTTCAAAAAACTAAAAATACTCCCACTCCCATGTATCTATATACTGGAAGTGGCTTGTTGTACAGTCCGATACCTGGAGTCCCTCGACAAAAATGCTGACCGCCACACACATGAAACAAGAAATAAAACCCACCTGCAGATTATACCTCACAACACTAAACTATATGCTAATGGGGCTAAGTATATGGGCATCAAAATTCATAACCACCTCCCTCCAGACTTAAAAACAATCAAAAATCCAAAAATAATGAGAATTAAATTAAAGGAACTATTACTAAATCACTGCTTCTATTCTATTCAGGAATTTCTGGGGACAAAATTCTAAGTTATATCTGTAAACTGATATGTTATAGGCCTAGCTATAAGATTTACATGTAATGTGTTATCTGTATGTACTCTGCAACAAAATTTCCTGTGTTAAATTGAAACATTAATCTATTATGGTAACTTTGCAAATCCTGTTGATTACACTTCTAATGTAATATGTTTCAGCTATAATATTATCCATGATAATTTAATGAACTGCTGTTTTCTTCTTATAAATATCTTGATTAATTTAATCAAGTACTGCACTTCTTCAGTTTATAATTATTTTGCTTATATTTTTCTGTCATGTGAAGTCTATAACTCCATACCCTTGTACTAATGTAATATGTTATAGCTAAAAAATTTGCTTATTTTCTGCCATGCAAGTCTGTAACTCCATGCTCTTGTAACTAATGTAATATGTTATATCTAAAAAAAAAAAAAAAAAAAATGGCTTACTAAATTATCCATGATATATTTTCTGCCGTGTAAGTCTGTAACTCCCCATGTGCTTGTACTAATGTATTATATTATAGCTAAGAGAATTTGCATACAAAATTATCCATGATAATTTTAAGAACTATATTTTCAACTTACAGATATTCTCATTAATTTAAACAAGTACCATTATTTTTCTGTTTGTAATTATTTTTGCATCTGGTTGTAATTATTTTTGTGTATATTTTTCTGCCATGTGTAAGAAAGTCTGTAACTCCATGTCCTTAGCCTTAATTTAATTTTTATAGCACTATTTGCATTATTGTACAAAGTACAAAAGTGTTTTATTCCTAGTGCCTTGTCCTATATCACTGTGTGCTCTACTGTACAAATGTTTGATCTACAGGACAAATAAAACCTAACTAACTAACTAACTAACTAATCAATCTCAGCTGGGGTATGATCCCCTTCCTAACAAGACACGGCCCCTACCTCATACACCTCACACGTGTGGGCCTCAGTGACAATCCATGCTGAACGTGTGGAGAAATTGGGACCCCAGAACACACTGTCATACACTATCAGCTCTACAAAACACACACTCACACTATGTTTGACACGACTAAAGACCTAAACGAACTAATATGAGATAAAAACGGATGGGATATAATGAACAGGCTGAAGGACGAAGTCTCACTACGAAAAAAAGACGAGTACACACAGAACGTAAGACGTATTGCAACACGAAACGCCCACAACAGAAGACAAAACACTGATGATGAATCTGACACTGAAAGCACAAACAGTAGAAGTTCCACCACAATGACAGCCCAGACACAGAGGACGATATAAACACATGCGAAATGTAACCTACAGATATAGCCAATCATAAGAGTCTCAAAATGAGAAAACTCCAGGATGGCAGGGCTCGAATTAAATTCCGAGGCCTCCCACAATGGACTTTCCTCTCTTATTCTTCAGACTGTCACTTAAACCAATTTTTCCTATCTTCTATTATTCTGTTCTTAAGTATTTGATGTATTTAAGTTGCCTTTCCATTTTCTTTATGATAAGTTATTACGCTTTTCTATGTATTTTTTATCTAATTACCGTAAACGTATAAAGAAAATAATGTATCATAGTCGCATAAATGTATGACATAGTTTTTGTTATCACGACTAGCTATATACCCAAAGGCAGCTGGTCCGAAACAAGGGTAAATAAATAAATAAATAATTTCAAATACTGAAAATTAACAAAAATCCATCTGTTTACACATTTTTCAATTCAATCTTATTTATGGAAAAAACTATGGGTCCTATACGTATTTGCTGTGTCACACGATGAACAGAAAAAAATACCAAAAAACAAAAAATAATATATGCCAAACTTTTGTACAGAAACTGACCTTCCCAACAATGTGACGCTAATCGTACAATGTTTACACACCACATGTTCCAATAATCAGTACATTTCTGGTAGTTAGTGAATTGTACAAATATGTGCTATGTCCCACGATAAAAGAAAGGAATACTGATTAAAGTGATGTAATAAAAAGTTATTTTCGCAAAAAGACATGACTTCAGATAACCGCGAAAACAATACACGGTAGTTGCGGGTTTCCGCGCAATACATAGTTGTGCTTACGCGGCTCTAACAAACGAACCCTTCAACGTACGAATACCGGCGATGCGGCATTCAATAGAGCATAGAATGTCGATCCCAACGAGATATGATGTATGTAATTTCTGTCCAGAAACCTGACGGCGGAGAAGCTCGAAGCAATACACACTAATTGCACGTACGTAACATACCGCATAGTTGCAATAAAACTTTTTTTCAATCAAAGGGTGATCTCTAAACCAATGTACTATGCACCATGTTGTAGGGGAAGAAAAGGGGCAATACCACAATGTATAACATCTTCATCCAGAACACATATAGTCGGCGTGAAAGCACACGTAAACATAAAGGCATTATTGCTCCTATCGGGACGAATAATTTTGCCTTCTTTCGCTTCTAACAAAAAGACAGTTAGATTTAGATTTATGATGTATGAGTAGTGGGGTGGTGCCGGTTTCACGCCACTGAGAATCGCCCGTCGACGATAGTGTCATCGACGCCAGACGCTCGGCCAATTGCCGGACCGCAGATCAAAGGATGCCGCCACAAGATGATTGATAGGTCTTCCTGGAAGAACGAAAGATGATTGACAGTTTACATTTAGGTCCTTTTGATTCGCTACTTGTCCGACTGCTTATCAAAGGACGCCGCCATAACGCACTTAAGGATGATTGACAGGTTGCAACATCTCCCTCGCCCACACACGACACCCCGCCCCCGCCCCCCCCGCCCCCCCCTCCACCCCTCGGTGCCGCCGCCAGACAAGCGGCACCTCCGACAGGTCCAGACCTGTAGACCCATCGACATGTCGGTACTCGCACCCTGGACCACACACCTGGCCGGTTCGACGCCCCCCTCCACCCCCGGCACCGCCGCCAGACAGGCGGCACCTCCGACAGGTCCAGACCTGTAGACCCCTCGACATGTCTGTACTCGCTCCCGCGACCCCTACTCACTCGGCCGATTGCCGGACCGCCGCCTCCGCCGCCGCTGCCGCCGACAGATGCTACCCCCCTCCTCCTCCACGCTAGCGACCGGTTCTCAAAGGACGCCGCCACCCGCCCTACCCACGAGAACAAACAATACCGCGACGATTGTCTTGACCGCACCAACACCGCCCCCACAGGCCGACCCCTGCTCTCTTTTTACGGCGACCGCGCCCCGACAGGTCAACAGCCAATTAAATTGCATATTTATTATTAAGCGCGCCGCAGCGATCCGTACGCCAGATCTCGATTTATGTAACAACAACAGTTTCCGCCGTTTATTATTATTCTTGGAAAAAAATAAAGCTACCATAGTGTTCTTCGTATGCTAAAAAACAATTTAGAACAGAAATGCTTAGTTGGTCTCGTATACTACAGCATGTAGTATTAAATATTAAAACTCGTATGCAAAATTTGCAAGAAAGAATTTACACTCCCATCTCTCTCCACGCTCTTCGCATAGACTACAACCGACAGACGTGTTTAATAATAATAATAGCGCAGGTTACGGTAACGAACGCCACAAACTTACGTATCCATCTTAACATATACTCTTTCGATATACAGAAACAATTCTAACGAAAAGAAAAGAAATGGTCCGTTTTCGGAATTCGACCGCAACCTTAGATCTATAAACGTATTTCTTCGTTTAGACGATGCAAGCAATAGCCATCGAACGAACGGGATGTAACTTGTATGCCAACCACTCTTTCGATAAAACAGCAACAACAGCGGCAAGCAGCAGAATACGACATAGTGTTTATACAAAAATTCCAAATAACGAAAATCGGCAATGACATTTAGCACAAAGTCTCTAAATAAACATCTGCAAGCACCGTTAACAATCGTCCAGAACGCAGAGCGCTCTCTCGGCAGACTACATAAAAGAAACATATGCTAAGTGTTTAAACAAAAACACCTAAGTTACATCTCCAAATGATCAAAACCTTCTATGCAGACGCACCATTCTGACAAGGATAGCTCGCAATGCATTTATTTAATGGAGCTGAGCCATGTCGAAAGTTCCGAAATTTAACACACACTCTCTCTCTTTAGCGATCTTGCCCTGTTACGTTTCCTTCTTCTTAGATCGAGGTATAACTGCGCATTCCGAGAGTTCGGGTATTTTAATTTTACCTCTTATTTCCTTGCTACAGCAGTACACATCCCATCTAAGAAATCTCTATGTCCTGTTACGATGCAAACTACATTTATCTGACACCGATATTCCAGCGCCCCAGATGACATTTAATCCCTATTGTGCAATGGAGAGTCGAAATAAAAGAAAAATACGTGAAATAATTTACCGATTCCGACCGTCTACACTAAAACTTTTCGAAATTATTGGCTTAACAACACCCTTATTCGACAATACAGCAACCACAGAACCGAAGTTACCTGCCCAATGCAACACAGATTTCCAGCTCGACCCGCCCTTTACCCACAAAATTCCTACTCCGAACTAAGATTTATTATTTTAATTACAAGTAGATGTCCACCGCAAACGAAGACGCTAACCTACACGCCACAACACATGATTCTATATAGGGCATGGAGTGTTTACAATTTTTGTTTTGTTTATTACAGTACAACTGAGTACATGCAACGTAATGTTCGCAAACATATCGCAACCAACTCCCGCACACTTCCATCATAACCTGCTCTCTAAGGAATGGATGGGAGTCACACACAGTACAAACACGTTTGTCGTGTGTTCCGCTAATTTCGGCCAGTACAACTATGCGAGACCAATCCCCCCGCCTGTTTACTGTAAAAGCAAATATTTTCCCCCACACTATCTGTTTAAACCGGGCTTGCACATATACAATAGCCTCCTTTTAAAAGCCTGTGTCTTCGCCATATAACCCAGTTTTCGTTTACCCTTCTTCTTGGGACTTGTGGAATAACGTAGACAATATCTACGTCTATGGATAATAAAGTCCTGGAATGCTAAAAAAAATATAGTTCCTTGCTCGACTCTACAAGTAATTTACAGTCGAAACTAAAAAAAACATAATGTCCGAGAGAGCGGTCAATTTTCTGGTACTCCACGTCACATCCTCGAAACGCAATCGTTTGCAATAATCGTAAAACCTAGTGTTCCATACGGAAATTACCACAGGAGTTGGTAACGTACACACATAGCGACGCATAGTGCTATAACCAGGAAATAATGGGAAAAGTTAAAATACACGATTGTTCTCGTCTAGAAGCATTGCCCGAAGGTGCAGGAGGAAACGAAGATACGTAATGGAGTTCGAGAACATAATAAAGAACAATTGTATTCTGTGTCTAGCTTCTCGAGTAGAAAGTTTCGGTCTTATAGGGTTTAGGAGAAGATACCAGAAGACATGTTTCTTGTTAGCAAAGAGCAGTAACTCCTCGGTAAAGTATCTGTTAGGGAGGTGTAATTCTGTGTTGTTCTATTCTACAGTTAAGCAAAGCGTTCGTTTAAATCGATGTTGCTCGGTACATTGCTGCATGGATTGGGGTTTGACTTATTGCACATTGGTTCATCTTGTATAAATTTCGTTCTTCTTCTTCTTATCGAATTTCTAAAAAAACTATGTTTCGTTTCTGTAAGAGCTACATCGCAAATTTGCGCACATCCTACTGTCTGTATATGTATCTGCGTATAAAAGTTTAACGACTGCTCGTACGGTAAAAACATCGCTTGCGTCAGCTGCGAGGAAATCTATCTTCGCGAAAATAGCTCTCTTGTATTCGGAATCTGGTGCGGCCAGGAAAAATTAAACCGAAAACTTCTCCGGGTCAGGTGCGAGCGTGGACAGGTATGTTTACATGTATAGGACGTACACACGCTCCAAACCGGCGTCTACGATGAGTCAACAGGTCCGCACTCGCCTACAGCCAGAAATAACATGGAATGTGATTATGCATGCTAGCTTGCGCGAAGTACCTATTTTGAACTGTTTAGTCGTGCGATACGATGCAACGCAGATGTGGTCCACAATTGTGGAAATACATATAGTTACTTCGTAGCATGGATGTGGGGCATTTATATCTTCTTTTAGCTGTGTTTACGAATGGACGTCTCTCGGTAGCGTATCGGAGATGATTGCAGTGGTAAATTAATGTTCTTTGGTCGATAAGCATCGAGTTAGAGGATTAGTTACCTACATTGGAGGTGCATTTAATCGTATGTTTAGTCTCTAAAGGATTGCTCTTGGAGATCGTTAAAAAAAATCTGGTGTTGCATTAGTTCGAAATGGTGTAGACTATTTTCCGTTGCTGCTTGTAAGGATTATAAGAACTTGGCTTGGATCTAGATCTTTTCTTGTTAGCTGTTCTGTGTGTGTGCACGTCGCTCATTTTTTTACAGATGTTTATCGAGAGTAATAATTTGTTAGAAGGAGTGGAATACGATGGTGATTTGTGCGCGAATGCTCGAGGTATATAGTCTATTGGCTGATAGAGAGCGTTCCAGAAATATTGTCTGCCGGGCTATGCATTGGAAACAAAGTTGTGGTTGGATGTTAGGGACAGGTCAAGCAACCAACGTACTTATTGGGTGGAGAGAGAGCGAGATCGAAACTTTATTAAAACGCTGTGTGTCTGGGAGATCTTGTCTGTTACTGATCGCGGTTATAACACCATCTGTGGTAACTTGTTTAGAGATGGTACTGGGTTAGCGACGGATGTTAGGATAGCTCTGTCTGGGTTGTTACGAACGTATACATAGCTAGCAGCATGCTAGTTGGGACAAAAAACGAGTTGGAATGGCTAGATTCTTCTGTTGTTGTAGGTTCGTGTTGACTGCAAGGTGTAGTTCTGTTACTGTGTTGGAAATGTTTGGCGCTTACAGAGAGTGCTTTAGGCTAGATGGGACGGAATGTAAGTAAAAAGTGTCGATATACCCTAAATATATACGTCACGGTAAAGCTGTAAAGAAAACTGACTTTGGTGGTGCATTGATCTTTCGTCGAAGCATCGTCTGTTTAATCGTATGCTAGTGTTGGCTACTTTACGGCTGGTGTGCAACACGTTTACGTAGCGGATATGCCTGCTGCGGTAAATCATAATTCTTTCGTCGAAAATCAACGTGTTTTATAAAACTCCTATAGTTTCGTTACTTAAAGTGCGCTAGTTGTAGCCAATGGAGTGCGCGCGCGCGTGTGTGTGTAGTAAATTCCGCAAGTTCGATACTGCAAACGTTGGAGATAAGACGAAGTTACTATTTCTGGAATACATGGGGGGAAATATATACGTCCTGTGGGTATATATCTTATAAACTGCAGCTAATCGATGTTTTTTAATGGAGGCGCTCCCATCTATACTACAGCAGCAGCTTCGTGTAGATGGCTTCTATCTCCTGGATTTTTGGACAATACTTTAACCGAGTGGCGTTCGTATCCGAGCATGACTTTCGGATGGGAGGAGCAATATCAAAGTGGTTGCGGGCGAGGAAACGACTGCTTAACGTGGTTGGCGTCGAATTGTAGAACCAAAATAAATTTGTCGAAAAATCACGAGCCCTGGTGTAAGCAAAGATATCGATTTTATAAAGAGTCCAGGCAGTTGATTGTTAGGACTTTTATTTTTTCGCCGGGTCGAGAAGATGGTATTACCAGGATGGAGGATTGTGTAAGAAGATTGTTTAAGTGTTCTAAAAGACAAGATACGGTATTTACAAAGTACCCCGTTGTACTGTGCAAACGCTTTTAGATTTGATACTTGGGTATTAGAAAATTGACCGCTCTCTCGGACATTATGTTTTTTTTAGTTTCGACTGTAAATTACTTGTAGAGTCGAGCAAGGAACTATATTTTTTTTAGCATTCCAGGACTTTATTATCCATAGACGTAGATATTGTCTACGTTATTCCACAAGTCCCAAGAAGAAGGGTAAACGAAAACTGGGTTATATGGCGAAGACACAGGCTTTTAAAAGGAGGCTATTGTATATGTGCAAGCCCGGTTTAAACAGATAGTGTGGGGGAAAATATTTGCTTTTACAGTAAACAGGCGGGGGGATTGGTCTCGCATAGTTGTACTGGCCGAAATTAGCGGAACACACGACAAACGTGTTTGTACTGTGTGTGACTCCCATCCATTCCTTAGAGAGCAGGTTATGATGGAAGTGTGCGGGAGTTGGTTGCGATATGTTTGCGAACATTACGTTGCATGTACTCAGTTGTACTGTAATAAACAAAACAAAAATTGTAAACACTCCATGCCCTATATAGAATCATGTGTTGTGGCGTGTAGGTTAGCGTCTTCGTTTGCGGTGGACATCTACTTGTAATTAAAATAATAAATCTTAGTTCGGAGTAGGAATTTTGTGGGTAAAGGGCGGGTCGAGCTGGAAATCTGTGTTGCATTGGGCAGGTAACTTCGGTTCTGTGGTTGCTGTATTGTCGAATAAGGGTGTTGTTAAGCCAATAATTTCGAAAAGTTTTAGTGTAGACGGTCGGAATCGGTAAATTATTTCACGTATTTTTCTTTTATTTCGACTCTCCATTGCACAATAGGGATTAAATGTCATCTGGGGCGCTGGAATATCGGTGTCAGATAAATGTAGTTTGCATCGTAACAGGACATAGAGATTTCTTAGATGGGATGTGTACTGCTGTAGCAAGGAAATAAGAGGTAAAATTAAAATACCCGAACTCTCGGAATGCGCAGTTATACCTCGATCTAAGAAGAAGGAAACGTAACAGGGCAAGATCGCTAAAGAGAGAGAGAGTGTGTGTTAAATTTCGGAACTTTCGACATGGCTCAGCTCCATTAAATAAATGCATTGCGAGCTATCCTTGTCAGAATGGTGCGTCTGCATAGAAGGTTTTGATCATTTGGAGATGTAACTTAGGTGTTTTTGTTTAAACACTTAGCATATGTTTCTTTTATGTAGTCTGCCGAGAGAGCGCTCTGCGTTCTGGACGATTGTTAACGGTGCTTGCAGATGTTTATTTAGAGACTTTGTGCTAAATGTCATTGCCGATTTTCGTTATTTGGAATTTTTGTATAAACACTATGTCGTATTCTGCTGCTTGCCGCTGTTGTTGCTGTTTTATCGAAAGAGTGGTTGGCATACAAGTTACATCCCGTTCGTTCGATGGCTATTGCTTGCATCGTCTAAACGAAGAAATACGTTTATAGATCTAAGGTTGCGGTCGAATTCCGAAAACGGACCATTTCTTTTCTTTTCGTTAGAATTGTTTCTGTATATCGAAAGAGTATATGTTAAGATGGATACGTAAGTTTGTGGCGTTTATTATCTAACCTGCGCTATTATTATTAAACACGGCTGGAGAGAGATGGGAATGTAAATTCTTACTTGCAAATTTTGCATACGAGTTAAACGGTGCTTTGCAGATATATATTTAGAGACGTTGTGCTAGATGTCATTGCCGATTTTGGTTATTTGGAATTTTTGTATAAACAATATACCGTCTTCTGCTGCTGCTGTTACGTTGTCGAAAGAGTGGTTGGCATACAAGTTACATTCCGTTCGATGGCTGTTGCTTGCATCGTCTAAACGAAGAGATACATTTATAGATCTAAGGTTGCGGTCGAATTCCGAAAACGGACCATTTCTTTTCATTTCGTTAGAATTGTTTCTGTATATCGAAAGAGTATATGTTAAGATGGATACGTAAGTTTGTGGCGTTCGTTACCGTAACCTGCGCTATTATTATTATTAAACACGTCTGTCGGTTGTAGTCTATGCGAAGAGCGTGGAGAGAGATGGGAGTGTAAATTCTTACTTGCAAATTTTGCATACGAGTTTTAATATTTAATACTACATGCTGTAGTATACGAGACCAACTAAGCATTTCTGTTCTAAATTGTTTTTTAGCATACGAAGAACACTATGGTAGCTTTATTTTTTTCCAAGAATAATAATAAACGGCGGAAACTGTTGTTGTTACATAAATCGAGATCTGGCGTACGGATCGCTGCGGCGCGCTTAATAATAAATATGCAATTTAATTGGATGTTGACCTGTCGGGGCGCGGTCGCCGTAAAAAGAGAGCATGGGTCGGCCTGTGGGGGCGGTGTTGGTGCGGTCAAGACAATCGTCGCGGTATTGTTTGTTCTCGCGGGTAGGGCGGGTAGCGGCGTCCTTTGAGAACCGGTCGCTAGCGTGGAGGAGGAGGGGGTAGCATCTGTCGGCGGCAGCGGCGGCGGAGGCGGCGGTCCGGCAATCGGCCGAGTGAGTAGGGGTCGCGGGAGCGAGTACAGACATGTCGAGGGGTCTACAGGTCTGGACCTGTCGGAGGTGCCGCCTGTCTGGCGGCGGTGCCGGGGGTGGAGGGGGGCGTCGAACCGGCCAGGTGTGTGGTCCAGGGTGCGAGTACCGACATGTCGATGGGTCTACAGGTCTGGACCTGTCGGAGGTGCCGCTTGTCTGGCGGCGGCACCGAGGGGTGGAGGGGGGGGCGGGGGGGGCGGGGGCGGGGTGTCGTGTGTGGGCGAGGAAGATGTTGCAACCTGTCAATCATCCTTAAGTGCGTTATGGCGGCGTCCTTTGATAAGCAGTCGGACAAGTAGCGAATCAAAAGGACCTAAATGTAAACTGTCAATCATCTTTCGTTCTTCCAGGAAGACCTATCAATCATCTTGTGGCGGCATCCTTTGATCTGCGGTCCGGCAATTGGCCGAGCGTCTGGCGTCGATGACACTATCGTCGACGGGCGATTCTCAGTGGCGTGAAACCGGCACCACCCCACTACTTGTATGCGTCATTGAATTTAGTGTAAAATGCACGTACATTGACCTAAGTTCAGTTTGATTTGCAGGAAACAAATATTTTTCGTCAAAATTGGCCAATTTTCGCTGAAATTTCCAAAAATTGGATTCTCTCAAAAGTGCGTATTTGGGCATGGATTTTATGTGTTCCATCGTGTAGTTATGAACCGTGGTCAAAAAGGATTCATTTCTTGAATTTTACTTCTTTTTAACGATTTTCAAATACTGCAAATTAACAAAAACAGTCTGTTTACACATTTTTCAATTCAATCGAATTTATGGGAGAAACTGTGGGTCTTATACGTATTTGCTGTGCCATACGATGAACAGAAAAAAATACCGAATAAACAGAAAATATTATATGCCTAACTTTTGTACAGAAACTGACCTTCCCAGCAATGGGACGCTAATCGTACAATATTTAAACACCGCATGATCCAATAATCAGTACATTTCTGGTAGATAGTGAATTGTACACATAAGTGCTATGTCACAAGATGAAAGAAAGGAATACTGATTAAAGTGAAGTAATAAAAAGTTATTTTCGCCCAGAGATATGACTTCAGAAAACCTATAAAACAATACACGCTAATTGCGAATTTCCGCGCAACACATGGTTGTGCTTTCGCGTCTGTAACGAACGAAACGTTCAAGATACGAATATCGACGTTTCGGCATTCGATAGAGCATAGAATGGCGATTCCAAATAGGTATAATAAGTGTAATTTCTGTCCAGAAACTTGATGTCGTAGAAGCTCGAACGCAATACACACTAATTGCACATCGTAACATTCTGCATAGTTGCAATAAAACATTTTTCAATCAATGGATGAGCTCTAAACCAATGTCCTTTGCGCCATGTTGTAGGGAAAGAAGTGGGTAATTTCACAAACGATTCTTTTTAACGATTTTCAAATACTGCAAATTAACAAAAACCATCTGTTTACACATTTTTCAATTCAATGGAATTTATGGGAAAAAATGTCGGTCCTGTACATATTTGCTGTGTCACACAATGAACAGAAAAGAATACGGAATAAACAAAAAATAAAACATGACTAACTTTTGTACAGAAACTGACCTTCCCAGCAAAGGTGTCGCTAATCGTACAATGTTTACACACCGCATGTTCCAATAATCAGTACATTTCTGGTAGATAGTGAATTGTACACATAAGTGCTATGTCCCACGATGAAAGAAAGGAATACTGATTAAAGTGAAGTAATAAAAAGTTATTTTCGCCCAGAAACATGACTTCAGAAAACCTCGAAAACAATACACGCCAATTGCGAGTTTGCGCGCAACACATAGTTGTTATTTCGCGTGTATAACGAACGAACCGTTCAAGATTCGAGTACCGGCGTTACGGTATTCGATAGAGCATAGAATAACGATACCAAGGATGTATAATAAGTGTAATTTCTTTCCAGAAACCTGACGTCGGAGAAGCTCGTCCGCAGTACACACTAATTGCACATTCATAACGTATTGCATAATGGCAATAAAACTTTTTTTCACTCAAAGGGTGAGCTCTAAACCAATGTCCATTGCACTGTGTTGAAGGGGAAGAAATGGGAAATTCCACAATGTATAACATCTTCATCCGGAACGCATGTAGTCGGCTTCAAAGTGCACGTAAACATGAAGGCATTATTGCTGCCAACGGGACAAATAATTTTGCCTTCCTTCGCATCTAACAAAAAGACAGTTAGATTTAGAAGTAGTATAGCTGTGGGGGTTTCACGCCACTGAGATTCGCGCGTCTTTTGTTTTTTGGCGGGAAATTTGAATTACGCCCCACCCCTCCTCCCTCGGCCAATTGCCTGACCGCAGATCAAAAGATACCGCCACAGGATGATTGATAGGTCTTCCTGGAAGAACGGAAGATGATTGACAGTTTACATTTAGGTCCTTTTGATTCGCTACTTGCCCGACCGCTAATCAAAGGACGCCGCCATAACGCACTTGTGGGGATTTCACGCCACTGAGATTCGCGCGTCTTTTGTTTTTTGGCGGGAAATTTGAATTACGCCCCACCCCTCCTCCCTCGGCCAATTGCCTGACCGCAGATCAAAAGATACCGCCACAGGATGATTGATAGGTCTTCCTGTAAGAACGGAAGATGATTGACAGTTTACATTTAGGTCCTTTTGATTCGCTACTTGCCCGACCGCTAATCAAAGGACGCCGCCGTAACGCACTTAAGGATGATTGACAGGTTACAACACCTCCCTCGGCCACACACGACGCCCCGCCCCCCCCCCCCGCCCCCCGCCCCCCCTCCACCCCTCGGTGCCGCCACCAGACAAGCGGCACCTCCGACAGGTCCAGACCTGTAGACTCATCGACATGTCGGTACTCGCACCCTGGACCACACACCTGGCCGGTTCGACGCCCCCCTCCACCCCCCGGCACTGCCGCCAGACAAGCGGCACCTCCGACAGGTCCAGACCTGTAGACCCCTCGACATGTCTGTACTCGCTCCCGCGACCCCTACTCGCTCGTCCGATTGCCGGACCGCCGCTGCCCGCCCCGACAGATGCTACCCCCCTCCTCCTCCTCCTCCACGCTAGCGACCGGTTCTCAAAGGACGCCGCCACCCGCCCTACCCGCGAGAAAAATCAATACCGCGACGATTGTCTTGACCGCTTCGACACCGCCCACAGCAGCTCGTAAAGGCGAGTGGCAGCAATATGCACTAGATCGGGAGCGCTTCCACCGACGAATACAGCAAATGGAACGTGTCTTAGCACCTGTGATTCAGAAACGCTGTATATAAGCAAAATTATATCACCAACTTTTTTCTTATTTATCGGTCATACTGAAACTGAATGAATTTATATATAGCTAATTGTAGACCTCTACTTGACTTAGTCGATAACATGTCGTGGTGGGAGAAACAACAAAATTTCGTAGTTGGTGACTGGTCTGGTGATGGGTTGGGAGAGGATTCCCAGAAGAAAAAGAACGGATCATTACTTCCTGATAATATACGTGCAATAATTGTAGGTCCATCCAACTGCGGTAAAACAAATATTCTTATGACGTTGCTCACGCATATAGATGGAGTGTACTTTGAACATGTTTGTGTATTTTCTAAAACTCTCTCTCAACCCAAATATCAGTTATTGCAGGAGATACTACGAGGCGTAAAAGGAGTCACCTATACAATGTACAGTGAAAGTGGTGATATCCCCCCTCCTGAGCAAGTAAAACCCAACACCGTTTTCATATTTGACGATGTTGCAGTTGAAAACCAAGACCAGATTCGTAGATATTTCTGTTTCGGAAGGCATATGGGCGTTGATGTATTTTATCTAAGCCAAACGTATTCCAGAATCCCAAAATAGTTGCTGCGGGATAATGCAAACCTCATTGTAGCATTCAAACAAGACAATTTGAATTTAAAACATATTTACAACGCCCATGTCGGAACTGATATGTCATTCACCGACTTTGTAAAGATCTGTGCAGACTGTTGGAATCATTCGCAGTACGGGTTTCTAGTTATAGATAAAACAAGGAAACTGAATGACGGTAGGTACCGACGGAACTTTCAAGATTTTCTACATATATAACGGCGCATATAGGTCAATGCGACAGTCTACGCACCGACATGGACAAATTCGCACGTATGTCTAGTGATCGAGGCGTACAAAGGCAGAACATACGCATGTACATGGATTCAAAATTCCAAACTCTCTAGCGTCGAATTGAGGAAGTACATACAGATCTAAAGCAGTATGCTACGCATCTCCTAGTACTTAACAATCAGGTAAATGCACGTGTTGATGTACTTGAAAAAAATGTGAACACCTTAACTACAAAGATCGATGATATTGAGAGCGAAAAAATCACAGCGTCTGCAGTTGTTATTGAGACTAATAATAATAATAAGAAGAAGAAGATTAATAATAGCGGCCCTATATAAGAGAGCATGCGACCCAGAAGTCTGTTTAGTAGGTGTTGAGATGTCGACCAAACAGAAAGTCATCCAAGCGCGAAAGGCCGTTCGCGAGAAGTTAAGACTGTTAAAGTTGGGGCAGCTGAACCGCGAACAAACATTAAGAGAAACGTTCAAACCGGTTACTGATTCCCTCAAGCATTTCAAAACGACTTCACGTCCAGAAGAAGAAGACTCAATCGCGAATTTCATCAGCAATCATAGCAATTCTAGAATAGACAAAATATACGGTGTTAGCAAAGTAAAACCGTATATGCTAGGCTCAAAGCCTATAAAATTAACCGAGAACACAATTCAGATTGGTGACAGAGAGTTTGAAAGAACCCCCGGTCTATTGGACCTTATTTTCCTAAAACCTACTAAAGATGAAAGCAAGAAATACACATCTGCAGATCTGAAGCGCTATGGGGAAATATTACAATTGACTGATGTGCATAAGAAGACGCGAAGCCAAAGCAGCTTGAAATACAAGAAGATTATAAAACCACTGCTAGAGGGGGGTGAAATTGATGGTGATGGTATAGACATTCAAAATAAAAGTATGGATATCGGGCAAGCCCCAGAGTATATATATTACAGTCATCCAGATGAAGTAATAGAGAGACTACGTCTGCTAATGGCATCAACAGCTGCTGGTAATACAGCTCACTCGAATGAGATTGTTTCCATAATTTCACAACTTAGACAACAAGGCATCATCGAATAAGAATGGAGACAGTGGTCCGTGAAATCCATAGACCAGCACGTAGAACGTATCCTCGTAGACATATTATGATTAAAGGCTTAGATGACTTATGGCAAGCTGACCTGGTGGATATGAAAGAGTATTCTAGAGTGAATAGCGGTTTCAACTATATTTTAATGATCATCGACACATACTCGAAATTTGCGTGGGCATTACCGCTGAAAACCAAAACAGGAAAGAACGTTGCACGAGTGTTTGAGCAACTACTGCAGACGGGTACGAATCGATGCCCTGTCAACCTTCAAACAGATCACGGGACTGAGTTTTATAATGTATATTTCAAGAGAGTTATGGATCGGTATGGTATTAATAACTACTCTACATACACGCATCTGAAAGCAAGCATCGTGGAACGACTGAACAGGACTATAAAAGCTCAAATGTGGATGCGTTTCAATCTCCACGGCTCGCATAAGTGGACTGATACTCTCCCCGAGATAATTTCAAAGTACAACAGAACAGTACACAGGACTATAAAAATGAGACCTATTGATGTTCGAGATAACGAACTCCTAAAAACAGTCTACTTCAGAATTAAGATGCTAGACCCACGAAAGCAAAAGTTAAATGTGGGGGACTTGGTGCGCATATCAAAGTACAAGACTACTTTTGAGAAATCATACCCCCCAAACTGGTCAACAGAGATATTTACAGTCACCAAAGTTCAAAGAACGAATCCCAGGACATATATCTTAAAGGACAGCAAAGGGGAACAAATCGCTGGAAATTTCTATACGGAGGAACTGCAAAAGAGCTCAGAACCTGATGTTTTTCTCGTGGAGAAGGTTATAAGACGCCGTGGGAGTAGAGTTCTAGTTAAATGGCTCGGATTCCCCTCTTCTGACAATAGTTGGATTGCCATTGACGCTTTGCTATATAATGAGACGCATGGACCGCATGTACATCAGTAGCATACCATGCGCGGTAGGAGACGTGTCGAAGGAGCGGGAGGTCTTCTCGACAAGCTACCAGTTGAGCTTCACATTCCCGGATATAACTACTGTGGACCTGGAACAAAGCTTCAAAAACGTCTAGCACGAGGTGATAAGGGGATTAACCTGCTCGACGAAGCCTGCAAAGAACACGACATCGCATACGCGTCGAATAGCGATCGTCACACTGCCGATCGAATTTTAGCTGATAAAGCTAAAGCAATACGACGGCGGAAGGATCTTGGCATTGGTCAACGTCTTGCAGCACTTGCAGTCGATAAAACCATGCGTGCTAAAATTAAGCTTGGTTTGGGGTTCCGTCAAGTTATGAATGCAGCACGTCGCGCGCTAAAGAAGAATAAGAAGAAGAAGAGCGGATGTATGACGGGATGTATATTGACTGCACTACATGCAGCTAAAAGTGCTTTGAAGAACCGTAATCACACAGAAAAAAAAGTTAAAACACCTCGAGTTCTACCATTGCCGAAGACGTCAGGTGGAATTATTCCTTTTCTCATTCCAGCTCTGGCGGGACTCTCTGCGATTGGTTCCCTGGCCGGCGGCGCATCAGCTATTGCCAGAACTGTGAATAATGCTAAAAATGCACAGCAGCAACTAGAGGAGGCGAGAAGACATAACCGAATGATGGAGGCGGCTGCTATAGGAAAAGGACTCTACCTGAAACCGTACAAAAAAGGACTTGGGCTCTTTATAAATAAAAAAAAAGACCGTTAACCATTCTACCAGATAGACCTCTTACTAATACCGATCTCCTCAAGTTCACCAAAGAAAAATTCAAAATTCCAAGATTTCGAGGAGTTTTCATGGGCGATACATTACCGAAGACTATGTGGAAATCAGGTGAATGCGGTATAGTTAATTTGGATGTTGCTGGTGGACCTGGAACTCATTGGGTGGCATATGTTCGAAAGAAGAATACAAGTAGTGTACTGTATTTCGACTCATTCGGAAACCTCAAGCCTCCAGAAGAACTACAGCAATACTTTACAAACAACCAAAGACATGCTTTCTACAATGTCTATCGATACCAGGATTACGATACTTACCTCTGTGGACATTTGTGTCTGATGTTCCTTCTATCGAATACGAAGAGAGCTATATAAGGATGAACATTCAAAACCTCTCGCCAGTTGGGTTTTGTCGGTCATGTCGTACACTCTGACTTTAAAAGATCGTTCATCTGTGTTAAGTGCAAATTACTTCCCTCCAATTGATTTAAGCAGTGGAGAGTGGAGCATCGCCCTGATTGGCTTGGAAACCTATAACTCTATCCCGAATATCACGGAAGCTAATAATAAACTACATCTTGAAGTTAATGGTGTAAAAGAAACTGTGGTAATAGAACCTGGTGCATATGATATAGATGAACTAAATGAAGTTTTAAAGCAGCTCGGTAAAGGGATTCAGCTACGTGCAAACACCAGCACTCTTAAATCCGAAATAAGGACTCTGAATGCAACTATCGACTTCAGTCAGAAAGGTTCAATAGGACAGCTACTAGGTTTCACCAAGGGACAAATCTTGAAAAAAGGACTCCAATAAATTCTACAGTTCCAATCAGACTGTAGATATACTCCCAGTCAGCACTATTCGCGTTGAGTGTAACATCACAACGAACTCATACTTAAACGACAGACTGGTTCATACAATTTACGGTTTCTTCCCATCAGTTGGTTCCGGATACAAGATTATTGAGACTCCTACAAACGCAATATACCTTCCGGTGACGGTGCAGACACTAGACTACCTGGAGCTGCGCATCGTAGACCAGAATAACCATCTTGTCGACTTCAGAGGAGAGGAAATCATTGTACGGCTACATCTAAGGCAGGATGGGCATAAGGTTTAAAGCCTCTACACGTATAGCACCTAGCGTCAGTTCACCGTTGAACCTCAAAGCGATAACACGTGTGAACTACGAGTTCCTTAAATCAATTGGGCTGAAACCTCGCAAAGATGTCATTGCTAAATATAACTGAAGCGCCAACTCACGACGAGCGCATTATTCGTCAAGAATACTTATCGCATAAACCATTTGCTTCAACTACATTTAACAAAAACGATGAAATTAGGATCGTCATTCAACACCAGGACGCTCTAACCCAGCCGTGTCGGAGTTTCCTATACTTGGATGGATCGTTTAGGAAGAAAAATGCTAATCAACCTGTTGCAGCAGATGTGAAGCTTACACGTAATGCTCTAGCATTCTTGTTTCAAGAGATACGTTATGAACTTAATGGAGTTGAAATCGACCGCACAAGAAACGTTGGAATAGCATCGACTCTTAAAACCTACATCTCCGCAGCTCCTACTGAGGGTAACTCACTGGAAAATGCAGGATGGTACATTGATGAGCCTACAGATCGATCAGCGGCTGATTACCTGCGGTTTACGGCGTGCATACCTCTAAAACTGTTAATGGGTTACTTTGAGGACATGCATGGAATTATCATGAATGCTAAACAGGAACTTATTCTGATACGAAGTGCGACGGACAACAACTCATATATTCAAACAAGTGAAGGGGGAAGCGAGTTCATCATAAACTCTCTAACATGGAAAATGCCTCACATCAGTGTATCAGACGAGGAGAGTTTGAAGCTTCTAAAAATAATGAACACAGGTGCTTTACTGCCGCTACATTTCCGCTCATGGGAACTGTTTGAGTATCCTATGCTACCTACTGCCAGTAGACAGACCTGGGCTATTAAAACCTCTGTTCAAATGGAGACACCTCGATTCATCATACTGGCATTTCAGACTAACAGACGAGGGAATCTGTCAATTGATTCATCCGTATTCGACAACTGCAACTTAACTAATGCAAGAGTCTACCTGAATTCTGAATTCTACCCTTATGACAACTTACATCTGCAATGGGACAAAAATATGTACAGTCTAGCATATGACATGTACGCAAGGTTCCGATCTAGTTACTATGACGACGTCGAGGAAATAGATGGGTGTTCCCTCAGTCCACGAAAATTCAAGGAACTGGCACCTATAATCGTAATTGACTGTTCCAAGCAGAATGAAGTAATTAAATCTGGACCTATAGATGTGAGGATTGAATTTGAAGCTTCAGCAAATTTCCCACAACTGACTGCTGCATATGCCTTAGTCCTGCATGATCGGATAATTAACTACAGCCCGCTCACTAATATTGTACAGCGGTCAGTATAAAAAATGACAGTTCATCATGAGCTCTCGAAGTATACACATCGTTGCTGACGTACAAGGCTTCCAAGACCATGAGCGCGATCGTTTCATACTGAAAGACATCGCACTTTTTTTTTTTTTTTTTTTTTTTTTTTTTTTTTTTTTTTTTAAGCTTATGGGACTTAACTACGGGGTCATCAGTCCCTAAACTTACAAACTACTTATGAACTACCTTATACTAAAGACGGCACAAATATCCATGCCCGAGGGGGGATTCGAACCCCCGACCGTAGTGGCCGTGCAGACCGTGACTGAAGCGCCTCAGTCTCCTCGGCCACCGCGGCCGGCAGACATCGCACTCATAGCATTCACCGAAGTGATAAAAACGTTCTCTGCAAGAATTGAATCACCAAGACTATTCAAGGATGTGAAGTGTGTTAAGACCAGGAAGTGCGCTATGTGGTTAACTCGTAACTACCATGGAATTCACTGGGACGAGCCCGGCATTCCCTATAAAGACTTACTAAAGACTCTCCAAGCTTTCGACAACATTAAAACAATAATCTTCGTCAAAGGAGAAGAGAAGATTACCTGGCTGCGACGACTCTTCAAGAATGCTGTTTTACAAGACCTGGGTTCCTTTGGCTGTCCTGTTCTGCATAAACTCAAGAGCAAGAAAAATAGTGTTGTGTGTGCAAATGATAATGTACATATGCTTGTATGTTGGTTAAAGAATGAAAATAAATTAAATTTTGCCTAAGAAACATTTGTGTTGTTATTTAACTAATCTCCTACCTCACCTTAGTTTTAAGAGCTATACTTTGTATGTTTAAATGCAGCTCGACTTATAGACGAGTGCGTGCAATGCAGATGTTTCTGCCTATTGTACAAAAAATATTGTGTAAATGCAGCTCTCCTTATAGAAGAGTGCGTGCAATGCAGATGTTACTGCTTAGTGTGCACAAAAAATCATCTATTTCTCTCCATATTTTTGAAGAGTGAAAAAAAAAAACATATATTTAAAAAAATGGGCTGGGAGAAATCAAATAATAACGCCAGTATCAATTTTACAGGTTTATTGAATAAAAAAAAATCTTATTCTTTTTGAACAGTCACAGTTTTATGCAGATTTCTTAACACTAGTTGCACGTATGCTAGAGCATTACATTTACAATTTTGTGATGGTTTCTTACGCAGAGGTACATCGCAAAGCGTTTCAGTTTTTTTTCCCTTAAAATTACGCATTTCTAAAGTTAATGTACTACTACTACTACTACGACAACTAATGTGAAATTCCACCAGGACAGCACACAACGGCTACACATACACACATGAGCTGAAGCGACGACAATAGTACAGTAAGCTGGAATACTCGATATGTTACAGCATTCTGTTCCAGGTAATTCAGTAAACTGGAGTAGGAACGTTTGTTGGGTGTTTCTTAATAAGTTATACATTGAACTGTTTCTGCCTTTATATAATGACTAGAACAAACTTGGTGGAACTCACTCACTTAAAAAACTAAGCTGACTGGATGGCTAGCGGCAGGTGAAACTTATAAACTAAACTAAACTAATGGAATAAAGTAATAGCACATAGTGCTTACGAACATGTTTTTATTTGAAGCACACACACACACACACACACACTGTGCTTACACTGCCTTCAGGTCTACTAAGTAAACTTTTTTTTTTTCGTTGCATGCTGCGTATGCCAGTTAAGAAAAACATACTTATTTCTACACAGCACGCATATACTGTGCTTACATCGCCAATGAAATTTTATGATTTTTTTTCGCTGCATGCTTGACATGCTATTTAACAAAAAAAAAGCTATACTTATTTTTTTTTATCCAGATTCACGCGCACACTTTCACTCACACCCGCACGCATACATGCAACCCACCCCCCAAACAACAACACATTCATACTATCCCACCTATGTACAATATGACAAAAGGGTCACACTATTCTATACAAGCACACGCACAAACACACGAAATCCCTCATTCTCACTCACATTTTTTCAGTTAGTGTCCCCCCAACACCCTCTTTCTCCCTAAGCGAATAGTGTGAGTATGGTAGAGTTTCTATACCGCACTCACTTATGACCCTTTTGTCGTCATGAGCAGATAAACCGACTTTAGACTGCAGCAGGGTGTACACCTCGTGTCCTACCGATCGAATAGTGGCCTGCTGGACTCTGTGAGTAGGCTGCGGCGGGGCGCCGCGAACACCTCCGTACAGACACCGCAAGTAGTCTTCGATCGTCAGTACACGAGATGCCGATCGTCTAACACCCTTTGCCCGCCTCTGAGTGTCCCCATCTATGGTGCGAAATGCATACATCTTCGCCCTGAGGCCTACAAACTCCACAATCGGTGAACCATTCGATTCATCCTTCATAAGACCGATAACCACCTTGTTCTGTGGAACAATTCCGTAAGGATTATCGGCCCTATAACCGGAAGTATCGAATTCTTCACCGATACGTTTCATTACTGCATATGGATCACAGTTTTTCACCCAATAGATGTAACTATCTGTATCCATATACAGTAACTTTGGTTCTACAAAATGAGGCTTAGCAATCTCATAGTGGAACCTGTACATGTGGAGTTTAGACAGATCAAGTATGCACATCCCGAGATAGATGGGTTTTGTGAACTCTACTGAAGTCTTCATCATCTCCACAGCAACAAAGTTTTCATTAAATACGGTGAGCCTTTTAAAGTTTGGTGACGCAATTAAATTTCGTGCACCGTAACGCCCATCCCAGCTCGTTCTAAGTTTAATATCGCGTTCATGTCTTACATTCTGCATGGTCTTCCCGAAAATGGAATTGTTCATTAACTTATAAAAATCTTTCTCAAAATCATTAGTCGCGACCGCCCTCATTGCCGTATTTAGTTCAATGTACTGCTTCAACCATGGGGATTGGTTGAAGGATATAGCTCGCGTCATTCTAACAAGTTCCATTCCCATTTTGATGCACTGCTGCAGATTACGGTAATGAATCACGTACCTCTGCTTGTCTGCAACAGTTGTCATCAACTTGGGGATGGAACCCTTGGCTCCCGGTGGAACTAGTTGCTCTGGACATAATGGCAAGTCGCTTGTCTCCTCATGCAAACTAATTGGATATGCAATATCTGCCTCTACTACATACCCAACATCAGATTCAGCGGAGAGACCCATTAATTTTCCACCTAATCCCTCTAATTCTTTTTCGGGCACCCACTGGAAACTCCCAACTGGCAGAGGTTGCATCATTGCGTGCCCGTACAAATTATTAACGTCCAAATAAAGGATATAAGAAGAATCGAGGGATGCGTCGTACCCTGAACCCATATGTGGGTTATTTGCCTTAGCGTGCCTATGAATACACTGGCAAAGTCCCCCACGTATCCCGCGCTCAAAGAAGAGAAGCATATCTGGATCGGTTAAAAGTTCGATGTTACACTTCGTCTTCTTGAGCATTGCGTCCCAAGACAACCCAGGTGCCGTATAATAAAAGGCGGGATCCAAGGAGTACGTGGTCAAGCATACACTCCTGAACTTCTCAAAAACATCCGCAAGTAAGCGCACATCTGTGTCCATGTATATCCTCGCGTATTCACCCAAATTGGGGATGTTGAATTTCCGCCAGACATTTACGGCATGCTCATATTCCGCATCAGTTATGGCATCGCCTGTGAGTGAACTGGAAAATGCGGATATGTCGGGAAGCTTGGTTTCGTGGAGTTTCTCCATAGAGTCCAGGTACTCGTATGGGAAAACCCCTTTTCGCGTTACTAGTTGAAACTTTTCCTCGTCAGAATATGCAGATCGTGTGATATGCATATCCTCCTGAGGTAGCGTCTCAACGAGTTTGGAAAGAGACGACTGCATGAAACGTAGCGAATCAAGGAAGCGCAGCGTAATTTTGGGCGTCATTTGTTTAGAGAATGAAATATACTTCTCAGTGCTATCAGGCAGGACACTTGCCGGATAGATATCTAGTCCAAATTTATTCAAGTGCTCAACTAAAAAGTGAGCGTCATAACTACTCAGGTTGTGGAAAAATACAGGTATATGGTGTGGAACCTGGTACTTCAAGTTCCATACATTGTGGGCTGCTCCACGGAACTTTCCAGTTAGATGACAGTGGTCTCTACGGGGAAGTTCTGCTTTTCTATCTAATGGCAACCCACAAATATGGCAATCTACCGCCTTTTTAAACGACTCCTCATCCTCTCGTGACATAGTCATCGGAACATTTCGACTGTAAAGTTTGTCAACTTTCCAGGCAATTTGTTCCAGCTCATTGAGCAACCATATCGCGGGATTGTCCCCTACATATGAGTCAAATCTATTCAAAGAGGGGTCGACTGTGCATACAACTTGGTACGCTGCTGCATACGGTACGTGTTTTTGTGTGAAGGTGGTATGTGAGGCCAGGGGGTTACCTTCACATCTAGCAATTGGAGCAAGTAAACACTCAAAATCACAATAGATCGCTACAGGGGCTCTTTCCTGATGGTGAGCATTTTTAAATTTAATGAAATTATTTTCAGAGGTCGGCATAATAACACGTACCGGTTCCTTGGATTCGCAATCTACAAGATGTTTCTGTAAATACTTTTCCTGTGAAAAGTTACTTAAACACCTGTAGCATATATGGGTTTTACCACGGTGACTATTCAATTGGGAGGAAAGGAGGCGGGACATGTCTTTGATCCATACGTAATGTTGCTTTTCACCATTGGCGATAAGCAGCATGTTTACGTGAAGATTGCGCTCACCTGCAAATTTAGAAAAATGGAAGGGTCCGACTACGATATGACTATCCTCTTTATCTTCTTCTGGCTTGCTTTTCTCCAGTCCGTATATATGTACCGATATTCCGGGATTCTGGGCCTCAAACTTGGGAACGTCCTGGAGTTTTACTGGGAACTCTATACCTGTAAAATTATACCCTCCGGGAATTTCACCTTCGGGTACTTTATAAGTACTTGTGCGCTGTGGATGATCTCTATAATGATAATTTCTCTCACAAGCCAGAATTGACCATGCGAAACAATATTCGTCTCCGGCAATGGTCTGACCACTACGAGCTTTCTTGGGCCCATTATATACATTAACGCAAGCTAGCTTTTTCTTAATATCAGCAGGAAGTTGAATAAAACTGGACCCTCCCTTTACTGGATCATAGACATGAATATGGATGTCGAGGTGTACTACTTGGCTGAGTGCATGTGCCGAACCGCGTACCTCCATCTCGGAGAAACGGTTCATAATTACACTCAAGGTGGATTCCCTATACCACTCGGCGATCGAAGTACTCCGCGTAATCACACCGTTAGATCCCCAGAGGTAGTGAAGACTTCTTTCTTCCTCCACTACGCCCTGTGAACTTCGTGCATGCGTTAATTCACAGCACAGGACTGCACTGCATTTAACGGCGGGATTACGCGCATCACTTATTGCTTTGAGGAGCTCAGCCTCCAACACGGGATAGCATGCCTGCATGAACACGACAGGGTCGCGATAACCCGCTGGAGGGTTTTCAATCCTCGTGAAAGAGATGCGCCCCTCAAAAGCTTTAGCGATCTCCGAGTACTGAAGTGGGGTCATAACACCCGGAATCTGATGTCCTACAACATTATCAACAGGACGGGAGAGGGAACTACCGCTAGCCATAGGACTATTATTATTATTAAAACTACTTGTGGTCGATGGAGACATTGATGATGATGACGACGACGAAGCTGACGGTGCCGGTGACTGGAGGGCAATGCGCTTGGGAGTGAATACCTTCCGCTGGCCACGGGGTCGGTCGCCAGTCTGCGCAGGCGGCGGCGATGACAAACCCCAGCCGGCTGCTTGCTGCTGGTGGGGGTGCTGGCGCGCTCTGTCGCCCATCTCCAGAGGCAGGTGGCTAGCGGGGTTGGTGGTGGGGGCAGCAGACGCGCCGACCCGCGCCGGCCGCATTGGCGAGGAGGCTCTTGCCGCGGCAAGAGCGCCCGTTATCGGCGCAACCACGGGCGGCGCGCGTCTTACGGGCTCGGTGACCCGCGCGAGGCTCCGCGGCACACGAACCACGTCGTGGATTGGCGAGACGGGTCGTGGTGGTGGTGCAGTCAGGGATGCAAGGTCTCTCTCTGTTAAAAGAAAACGAACGATGTTATAATACACTCAGAATGCTTGCTTATGCTACCGAACAACATTTACTTAATACGGGGAAGATAAACTTACCGATTTCAGCCCACCGACACGCATCTGACGTCACCGCCGCCTCCTGTGAGCCTGAATTCAGCCACCGGTCGAGGCTATCCTCCTCCTCCACCCTTCTTCCTCCCGTATGTTTCCGCACCATCTCATCAATAATATTTAGATTATTAATAATATCGGCTGTAATAAAAGAAAAAAAAAGGGTAGATATGAATTGTAGAACATGTTTTCACTCCATAATGACGATAAATGGCAGCAGTAGTACTTACATGATGTCTCACGCTGCTGCCTTTCCTCCCATTCTGCAGCCTGATTATGGACCCACATAGGGATGCCATTTAAATCATGCTGGGTGGGAGGACTATGCGGTGTTCGTTGCCTTCCTGCTGCTGCAGCTAGCTCTTCATCTAGCTGTTGCAGCATTTCAGGGATGAATGCTATAACAAAAGCAACAATAAAAATTTTCAGACTATATATTTAACTTACATAGAAAAAAAATAATAATGCATTGGAATTTCGGGATTATAGGAAGATCAACTACAATATCTGTAAAGAATCCTAAATAACTAAAAAAAAAATGCGAAAGAAATCCGTTTAACTTCGCTAAAAAAAAAAAACCAGTCAAATCTACAGGTCGCGGAAAAAAAATTTCAATTAATTACAGCTTAAATGGAGACGAAGAAAATATTGTAGGGAACGTGGACTAAAGGCGCATATCGTTTCGGCTGTAAGTGACTTATTTGTTTGGAATATCGCGTATCTACGAAAACCAAAAGATTTATTAAATGATTCTCTTACAGAAAAAAAAACATAAATGCATTACAATGTGATGCGTGAATGAAATTCAAACTAGTACCGAAATATTAATAAGTACTATGCACCAAGTATGAAAACTAAGTCAGCTTACGCGGAATTTCTTCTCGTCGACACTTTTTCCCATTGCTGCTGCTGCTGCTGCTGGTGGCGATGTTGCTGCTGCTGGCGGCGATGGCAGCGGATCTCTTCATGTTGATATTGTTGATCTTCACTGAGTAAGACGCAGGAGAAGAAGGAGTCCCATGGCATAGCTGCTCGTCCTTATATATGCTCACCCCCCACCATCAACCCCCAATGCACTACTCGAGTCAAATAAGTGACGGTTCAAGCATACAAGTCTCAACATGTTGGTAAGAGCCTTATACGTGCTCACCCGCCCCCAACCCCCACCATCAACCCCCCAATGCACTACTCGAGTCAAATGAGTAACGGTTGAAGCATGCAAGTCTCAACATGTTGGAAGGGAAAAACCCTGTTTTCCAGAACTGGTCGATGTTTGGGTGTTTCCTAAAAGCACGTTGCACAGGTACACATTTTTGTTGTTTTCCCGGAATTCTGTGAAAAGAGAAAACCGCAGAGTGTTGCATTCTATTTTGCGAGAAAAGATTCTCGGGGAATAACAAGCATCTTTCCGGAAATGGGTGAAAGCACTTTGCTCTGAAGTTTTCCAGGAAAGCTTTCAAACAGATGTGTTCCGCTACAGTAAGAATTAGGCGCAGCGCGAACTGCGACCTCAGCCGTCTATTGTGCACTCGTCACCGGCCGTCACAACGAGTGTCCGCGAGCGCAGTGCGGGCCGCGGCCTCGGCCGCCCATTGTGCACTCATCATCGGCTGTCACACCGAGCGGCCGGCAGAATAGCGGTCGCGCGGTCCCTTAGACAGTCGGCCACCTGCGCCGTTTAGCGCGCCAAAAATATTCTGCGCGTGCAGTGATTCGTATTTTTACGAAAATATTCCTTAATGTGTGCGTTCCTGAAGCACTGGGTCTACGACCTTTAATACTAAGTACGATATACTTCGCGAGGTCCGGCGCGCGGGCATTTTTTTTTAATTGCCGGGCGGGGGCGGTGTCGATGCGGTCAAGACAATCGTCGCGGTATTGTTTGTCCTCATGGGTAGGGCGGGTGGCGGCGACCTTTGAGAACCGGTCGCTAGCGTGGAGGAGGAGGAGGAGGGGGTAGCATCTGTCGGGGCGGGCGGCGGCGGTCCGGCAATCGGACGAGCGAGTAGGGGTCGCGGGAGCGAGTACAGACATGTCGAGGGGTCTACAGGTCTGGACCTGTCGGAGGTGCCGCTTGTCTGGCGGCAGTGCCGGGGGGTGGAGGGGGGCGTCGAACCGGCCAGGTGTGTGGTCCAGGGTGCGAGTACCGACATGTCGATGAGTCTACAGGTCTGGACCTGTCGGAGGTGCCACTTGTCTGGTGGCGGCACCGAGGGGTGGAGGGGGGGGGCGGGAGGCGGGGGGGGCGGGGCGTCGTGTGTGGCCGAGGGAGATGTTGTAACCTGTCAATCATCCTTAAGTGCGTTATGGCGGCGTCCTTTGATTAGCGGTCGGGCAAGTAGCGAATCAAAAGGACCTAAATGTAAACTGTCAATCATCTTCCGTTCTTCCAGGAAGACCTATCAATCATCCTGTGGCGGTATCTTTTGATCTGCGGTCAGGCAATTGGCCGAGGGAGGAGGGGTGGGGCGTAATTCAAATTTCCCGCCAAAAAACAAAAGACGCGCGAATCTCAGTAGCGTGAAACCCCCACAGCTATACTACTTTTAGAATTATGCGGTTTGCGGTATTGAATTTAGTGTAGAAAAGCTCGTAGACGGTGCTATGTAAAGTTGGATTTGCAAAAAAAAAGAAAAAAAATATTTTCGGTCAAAAATGGCCCATGTGCAGAAATTTCCAAAAATTGGAATCTCTCAAAACTGCGTACTTGGGCATGGATTTTATGTGTTCCATCGTGTAGTTATGAAACATGGTCAAAAAGGATTAATTGTTTCAATTTTACTACTTTTTTACCATTTTCAAATACTGAAAATTAATAAAAACCGTCTGTTTACACATTTTTATTTCAATTTTATTTATGGGAAAAACTGTGGGTCGTATTCGTATTTCCTGTGTCACACGAAGAACAGAAAAGAACACCGAATAAACGAAAAATAATATATGCCTAACTTTTGTACAGAAACTGACCTTCCCAGCAATGGAGCGCTAATCGTACAATGTTTACACACTGCACGTTCCAATAATCAATACCTTTCTGGAAGATAGTAAATTGTACTCATATGTGCTTTGTCCCACGATGAAAGAAAGGAATACTGATTAAAGTGAAGTAATAAAGAGTCATTTTCGCCTAGAAACATGACTTTGCGCACAACACATAGTTGTGTTTTCACGCCTATAACGAACAAACCTTTCGAGATACGAATACCGCATAGTTGCAATTAAACTTTGTTTCAATCAAAGAGTGAGCTCTAAACCAATGTGCTTTGCACTATTTTGTAGGGGAGTAAATGTGCAATACCACAATGTATAACATCTCCATCCGGATTGCATATAGTCGGCATCAAAGAGCACGTAAACATGAAGGCATTATTGCTCCTTGCGGGACGAATAATTTTGCCTTACTTCACTTCTAACAAAAAAACAGTTAGATCTACAATTATGCGGTTTGCGGCATTGAATTTAGTGTAAGAAAGCGCGTAAAATTTTTCGTCAAAAATGGCCCATTTTCGCTGAAGAAATTTCCAAAAATTGGAATCTCTCAAAAGTGCGTATTTTGGCATGGATTTTATGTGTTCCATCGTGTAGTTATAAACCATGGTCGAAAATGATTCATTGCTGCAATTTTACTACTTTTTTACCATTTTCAAACACTGAAAATTAACAAAAAACCGTCTGTTTACACATTTTTCAATTCAATTGTATTTATGCGAAAAACTGTGGGTCCTATACGTATTTCCTGTGTCACACGATGAACAGAAAAGAATACCAAATAAACGAAAAATAACATATGACTAACTTTTGTACAGAAACTGACCTTCCCAGCAATGGGACGCTAATCGTTCAATGTTTACCCACCGCATGTTCGAATAATCAGTACATTTCTGGTAGATAGTGAATTGTACACATATGTGCTATGCCTCACGATGAAAGAAAGGAATACTGGTTAAAGTGAAGTAATAAAGAGTTATTTTCGCCCAGAAACATAACTTGAGAAAACCTCGAAAACAATACACGCTAATTGCGAGTTTCCACGCAACACATAGTTGTGCTTTCGCGTCCATAACAAACGAACCGTCCAAGATACTAATACCGGCGTTGCGGCTTTCGATAGAGCATAGACTGTCGAATTTAAGGAGGTATATAAAGTGTTATTTCTGTCCAGAAACCTGACGTCGGAGTAGCTCGATTGCAATACACACAAATTGCACGTACATAACATACCGCATAATTGCAATGAAACTATTTTTCAATCAAAGGGTGAGCTCTAAACCAATGTCCTTTGCACCATGTTGTAGGGGAAGAAATGGGCAATTCCATAATGTATAACATCTGCATCCAGAATGCATATAGTCGGTGTCAAAGAGCATGTAAACATGAAGACATTATTGCTCTTACTGGGACGATTAATTTTGCCTTCTTTCGCCTCTAACAAAACGACAGTTAGACTTAGAATTATGCTGTTTGCGGCATTGAATTCAGTGTAAAAAAGCGCGTATATTGAGCTAAGTTAAGTTGGATTTGCAGAAAAAAGATATTTTTCGTCATAAGTGGCTAATTGTCGCAGAATTATGCATTGCTTCACTTTTATTTATTTTTTTATTTAGCCTGATCATATTAGGGCCATCAGGCCCTCTCTTACATCGGACCAGGGTTTTGCACATATAGTATTTCTTTACATGTGAGTTACCTATAACATAATGATGATTTTTACAGATGAACAGTTATTTATACAGGTCGATTACATGTAAAAGGATGTGAATAAAAGGTAATAACTTAACTGTAAATAGGATTAATACTAACAGTATCACTGAGACACCTTCTGCTGCTGCTGGTGTAATAATAGAAGTAACAACATTGATATTAGCAGATACAATATTTACTTTTGAATATATCGAGACTTTTTGAGGCATGGCGAATTCTGACAGAAGGAAGTTAAGAAAGCTGTACCTGGCGAGAGAAATGGCTGTAGGAGAATATCTGGGAGGAGTAATAGATGTGACGTACCAGGACCGTAGGGTAATAAAGACTGGCGTCATTATTGCTTTACTAGATAATCCATTAACTGTCGTTTGAAGCTGGCAGTGTTACTCAGTTCTCTGATATACTGAGGTAGATTGTCCCAGAGCCTGGTTCCTGCTACTGAAAAGGATTTTGAGATACCGGCTGAATAATGGATAGGGACAGAAAGGGTTTTGCTCTGACAGCAACGAGTAGTTCTGTTATGTTGATCAGATAAGAGTGTTAAGGTCGAGGAAAGATATGAGGGACAGTGCACGTTGATAAGAGAGTAGAGGAAACAGAGTGTATGAAAATCTCTGCACTTGTCAGCATGGAGCCAGGATAGTTGCTTATAAGATGGTGAAATGTGATCAAAGAAACGGATGTTACATATATATGGAACGTAGGCATTCATGATTAGTTCCAGACGTCGTGAGCTTTCCCAAGAGAGACCTTGCAAAATAACATCACTGTAATCAATAATTGGAATTACAAGCGTTTTTATAAGTTTCTTTTTAAGATCGAGAGGAAAAAATTCTTATATCTCTGTAGGGCATGAAGAGATGCTGATGCCTTCCTACACACAGCGGCTGTGTGCTCAGCCCAATTTAGTTTGTCGTCTATTACCACTCCCAGACTTTTTGCCGAGGGCGAAAAATAGATAGGTGTGTCATTTAATATTAATGATGGTTGAGATTCGGGGTATTTGTGGTTAATGAGTCTAGGATGAACTACCAGAATCGCTTGTGTTTTACTTGGATTGAGCTTTAATCCTATATTCTGTGGCCACTTTCGTAGTGCACATAGGTCAGAATTAAAATTCTCGATAGCTGCCTTCAGGTATTTTGGTTTTGCACTTAAAGACAAGTGGAGGTCATCGGCATACATTTGGTATTTACAAAAGGACAAGACCGATGATACGTCATTTACATACAATGAAAAGAGAAGTGGACCTAGCACCGAGCCCTGTGGTACGCCTGATAGTACTTTTCTCCACTGTGACTTTTCGGTGCCGGACATGACGCACTGAAGGCGCCATGTCAAGTATGAGCGAAACCATTGCACCACGCTTTGAGAGAAATTTAGACTGCTAAGTTTAGCAAGTAAAATATCGAAGTCCACAGTGTCGAAAGCTTTGCTAAAGTCTAAGAAGCACATAATAGTCGCCTCTTGTCTATCCATTGCCTGCTTAAGATCGTCCGTTACTTTTATCAAAGCAGATGTTGTGCTGCGATATTTGCGAAAACCTGATTGGTGTTCGTCAAGTAGTTTATTAGTAGTCAAGTAGCTGGTTAGCTGATCATGTACTATATATTCTAGGGCTTTGGACAGTGCCGGAAGAATGCAGATAGGTCGGTAATCAGAGGGTACTGTGGCAATGTCCTTTTTTGGCAGTGGCTTAACTAGTCCACGTTTCCATGCATCAGGAAAAATACTTGTGGCTAAGGACTGATTAAATATGTCTGTTATGATGGGCAGCAGAGGATCAATAATCAGCTTTATCATTTGGATAGTCATACCATCATCCCCGGCAGATGCTAATGTAATATGCATAATGGCTTTTTTGACTGTATTTCCAGTAACATGCTTAAAACAAAACTTATCATGGTTAGCGTTGTTGATCCTCGTGATATGGTCAATAAGTGTTTGTTTCGTTTGGTGATCGATTGTAGTGGTAGGCGTTGTGAAATAATGATTTAGTTCCTCAATGGAGACAGTGGGTTCGGCTGCAGTTTTTATTTTCCCAATACCAAGACCGCGCAGGTTTTTCCAGAGAACAGCCGGTCTATTTATGTCGTCGGTTAATGAATGGGCATATCTGAGTTTAGCATTTCTCACAGCCTCGCTGAATCTGTTACGTTTCTGCTTGTAAGAGGTGTGATTTTCAGGTGTAGGATGCAGTTTGTATGTCCGATGTGCAGTGTCTCTGAGGTTCATGAGCTATTTTAGTTCATGAAGTAGCCATGGTGCGGGTTTCCTTCTCACTTTCTTGGTCTTGATGGGCGCATATTTATCATACAGCTGGTTAAGTTTATTTGTAATTTTGTGAAGTTTCTCGTTTACGTCCGGGAGGGTGTTGGAGGTTGGCTCGAAAATTATTTCTAGTGCATCAGCTGTCAGTTCAGGTAAGTTGACGCGTCTTAAGTCACGGTATGCAGTTAGCAGTGGTTTCTTCCTAGGGCATTCTAGCGAGTACGTCATGAAAATTACATCATGGGCAGACATACCAGGCGCAGATGTTTGTGACGTTCGAATTACTCTGTCTGGAAACCTTGTTGCAAATATATCTATTAAAGTGTGACTATCAGCTGTGTGATGGGTGGGTGCAAGCTGAAGTAAGGTTAGATTCGAAGATGTAAGCATACGCTTGAACTTCATACAGGACGGACTGTTGAACAGAAAATTTATGTTAGTGTCACCTGCTATAATTATGTGCTCATAGGTTGATTCGAGGTCTGAGAGGGCAGTTTCGAAGCCCTCCAACGCACCTAGCATCGGAGGTTTGTAGAGGATGCATATTAGACACTTTTCTTTGAGGGGTTTTATCTCTATGAACATGTATTCCACTTGTTCAGTTTCATCATTATTTGACGTGTGCAACACGGTAGGAGATATTTCAGAGCGAATGTAAGCTCCAACGCCGCCTCCGCGTTTGTGCAATCGGTCGTGTCTTAGGAAGACATAGCCGTCTAAGTTTACGGAACTGGTGGTAATGCTTGGTTTGAGTCAAGTCTCCGATAGAAGAATTATATGAAGATCCAAGTCTTGAAATATATGGCGGAACTCAACTAAATGAGCTTGTAGTGATTGAACATTTGCGTTTGCAACGTGGAGCTTTGTGCGCTCAGTTGTAGCGCGCGCGATGATACCGCTAGTCGGTAGGGCAACGGCAGCGGGCTGTGGGGTGGCGGCGTCCTTTGCTGCGATCGCAGGACACATTGGAATGTGGCGCGGCTGGGTGGCTAGCGGTCCGGGGGGTCGGGGGAGGAGTGCAGGACACCAGAGAGAGAGAGAGAGAGTGGAAGCAGGTCAGGTGGGTTCAGAGACAGGGGAGGGACAGGGAGACTGCAGCTAAGGTCAGCACGGCCTGTTTCCGCCGAGCGGGAGCGAGGCGCCGAGGGGTGGAGGGGGAGAATCTCGCCAAGCAAAGACAAAATAATCTGCACGGAACAACACTAAGTAAAGATAACAATATCGACAGTAGAGCGAACAATTGCCAAAGATGCGTGAGACAAACGCTATATAAAAGTGAATTTAAACCTAATATGGTACAGTAATTAATAATGTAGGAACGAGATTAATAGGAAAACAGCACTATCCTAAAGTGAACCAGTAAGTGTCACTAATAATATAATGATAATTTGCTAGAAGAAAGAGAAAAAAAGTGTAACAACAAATCACACCAATCAAATAATGATAATGTGCTAAAATAATAAAGGGAATGCTAACTAATGTATTATAATAGATATTAATGTACATAAGAATTTCTTTACAAAATCGATATAAAGTGTAGCAAAAGAAAAAAAAAATAGAAAAGAAAAAAAATAGTAAGCTACACGTAGAAATAGTGGCGGCAAGTGTTCGAGTGTTTTTATCTCCTAAAGCAGAGGCTTTCGAGTTCATTTGCATTTGTAATTGATATTTTGCCATTGTTTGTCCTCACCATTATTGTGCCGTCACTTGTCCATACATTGTGTAGGCCAAATGTTGCGATTGCACTATTCAAAATTTTTAATCGCTCGGAAGTGAGATCTTCACGTATCGGCAGACCTGATTTTACTAGTTTCTTCTTAGCTCTAAAGATTTCAAATCTCTTCCTGTACGAAACAAACTTCACTATTATGGACCTATGTTTTGTGGATTCCCCTGTCTTACGTCCTACTCTGTGACTTCTGTCGGTGTCGTTAAGCGTCACCTGCACCCCTAGCTTTTCTGTGGTCAGCTTCAATACGATTTCATCGGTGTTCTCACTACTATTTTCTGGAATCCCGAACAGTCTTAGGTTGTTTCGTCTCTGACGTTGTTCGAGCGGATCTGTTCTCTCGATTAGCTTCTGCTCGAGAGATCGTGCTCTGCCTGCGGTATCCTCTAGGGTCTTTTTCAGAGCGCATATCTCACTGGCATTCCTGTCGAGCGTCTGCTGTATTTTGAGCGTCACTGAGGCAGGTGGCGAGCGCGCCCTCCGCCTGCAGCCTGCAGGGGGCACTCACCTCGGCCATGTCGACCGCACCGGCTCGCCTGCTGCCCCCTCGCCGGACTGGCCGTTGGCGGTGCTGCGCGCTGTTCGAGGATTTTCCATTTTCAATGCAGTTACACGTTTACAGGCACTCCGAATAGTATACCGATTCAACACTTGGCACTTAACGCATGTTTTGTGACTATATCAAACAGCCAAACTTCTTAGTAACATCTCCAAATACCAGATAAACTTGCGAACCTAACTAGCGTCCGTCACTCACTGGCGGCCATCTTTGTGTGAGTCTTTTAACGATTTTCAAATACTGAAAATTAACAAAAAACCATGTTTACACATTTTTCAATTCAATCGTATTTATGGGAAAACTGTAGGTCCTATACGTATTTGCTGTGTTCCACGCTGAACAGAAAAGAATACATAATAAACAAAAAATAATATATGCCTAACTTTTGTACAGACACTGACGTACCCAGCAATGGGACGCTAATCGTACAATGTTTACACACCGCATGTTCCAATAATCAATACATTTCTGGTAGATCGTGAATTCTACACATATGTGCTATATCCAACGATGAAAAAAAGTAATATTGATTAAAGTGAAGTAATGAAAGTATTTTCACCCAGAAACATGACTTCAGAGAACCGCGAAAACAATACACGCTAATTGCGAGTTTCCACGCAACACATAGTTGTGCTTTCGCGGCTCTAACGAACTAACTCTTCAACGTACGAATACCGGCGTTGCGGTATTCGATAGCCCATAGAATGACGATGCCAAAGAGGTATAACAAGTGTAATTCCTGTCCAGAAACCTCATGTCGGAGAAGCTCGAAAGCAATACACACAAATTGCACAAACGTAACTACTGCATAGTTGCAATAAAACTTTTTTTCAATCAAAGGGTGGGTTCAAAACCAATGTCCTTTGCAGCATGTTGTAGGGGAAGAAATGGGAAATGCCACAATGTATAACATCTCCATCCGGAACGCATATAGTCGGCGTCAAAGAGCACGTAAACATGAAGGCATTATTGCTCCTACCGGGACGAATAATTTTGCATTCGTTCGCTTCTAACAAAAAGACAGACAGAGAATTATGCGGTCTGCGGCATTGAAGTTAGTGTAAAAAAGATCGTAGATTGAGCTCAGTTAAGTTGGATTTGCAGGAAAAAAAAAAATTTTTCGTCAAAAATGGCCAAATTTCGCTGAAGGTCCCGTTCTGAAGAAATTTCAAAAAATTGGAATCTCTCAATAGTGCGTAATTGGTCATGGATTTTATGTGTTCCATCGTGTAGTAAGGAACCATGGTCAAAAAGGGTTCATTGATTCAATTTTACTTGCTGTGTCACATGATGAACAGAAAAGAATACAGAATAAACTAAAATTAATATATGCCTATCTTTTGTACAGAAACTGACCTTCCCAGCAATGGGACGCTAATCGTACGATCTTTGCACAGCGCAAGTATTTTCGCCCAGAAACATGACTTCAGAGAACCGCGAAAACAATACACGCTAATTGCGAGTTTACACGCAACACATAGTTGTGCTTTCGCGGCTCTAACGAACGAACTCTTCAACGTACGAATACCGGCGTTGCGGTATTCGATAGCCCATAGAATGACGATTCCAAAGAGGTATAACAAGTGTAATTCCTGTCCAGAAACCTCATGTCGGAGAAGCTCGAACGCAATACATACAAATTGCACAAACGTAACTACTGCATAGTTGCAATAAAACTTTTTTCAATCATAGGGTGGGTTCAAAACCAATGTCCTTTGCAGCATGTTGTAGGGGAAGAAATGGGAAATGCCACAATGTATAATATCTCCATCCGGAACGCATATAGTCGGTGTCCAAGAGCACGTAAGCATGAAGGCATTATTGCTCCTACCAGGACGAATAATTTTGCCTTCTTTCGCTTCTAACAAAAAGTCAGTTAGCCTTAGAGTTATGCGGTTTGCGGCATTGAATTTAGTGTAAAAAGGCGCGTAGAGTGAGCTCAGTTAAGTTGAATTTGCTGGAAAAAAATATTTTTCGTCAGAAATGGCTAATTTTCGCTGAAGGTCCCGAAATGCAGAAATTTCCAAAAATTGGAATCTCTCAAAAGTGCGTATTTGGGTATGGATTTTACATGTTCCATCGTGTAGTTATGAACCATGGTCAAAAAGCATTCATTGCTTCAATTTTACTACTTTTTAACGATTTTCAAATACTAAAAATTAACAAAAAACCATTTGTTTACACATTTTTCAATTCAATCGAATTAATGGGAAAACTGTGGGTCCTATACATATTTGCTTTGTCACACGATGAAAAGAAAATTGTACCTAATAAACAAAACATAATATATTCCTAACTTTTGTACAGAAACTGACCTTCCCAGCAATGGGACGCTAATCGTACAATGTTTACACACCACATGATCCAATAATCAGTACATTTCTGGTAGATAGTGAATAGTACACATATGTGCTATGTCGCAAGATGAAAGAAAGGAATACTGATTAAAGTGAAGTAATAAAAAGTTATTTTCGCCCAGAAACATGACTTCAGATAACCGCGAAAACAATACACGGTAGTTGCGGGTTTCCGCGCAATACATAGTTGTGCTTACGCGGCTCTAACAAACGAACCCTTCAACGTACGAATACCGGAGTTGCGGCATTCGATAGCTCAGAGAATGTCGATTCCAATTTCTGCCCAAAAACCTGATGTCGAATAAGCTCAATAGCAATACACAATAATTGCACATACGTAACATACCGCATAGTTGCAATAAAACATTTTTTTAATCAAAGGGTGAGCTCTAAACCAATGTCCTTTGCACCATGTTGTAGGGGAAGAAAAAGGGCAATTCCACAATGTATAACATCTCCATTCGTAACGCATATAGTCGGCGTCTAAGAGCACGTAAACATAAATGCATTATTGCTCATACTGCGACGAATAATTTTGCCTTCTTTCGCTTCTAACAAAAAGTCAGGTCGACTTAGAATTATTTGGTTTTCGGCATTGAATTTAGTGTAAAAAAGCGCGTAGATTGAGCTCAGTTAAGTTGAATTTGCAGGAAAAAATATTTTTCGTCAAAAATGCCCAATTATCGCTGAAGTGTCCAAAAATTGGAATCTTTTAAAAGTGCGTATTTGGCCATGGATTTTATGTGTTCCATCGTGTAGTTAGGAACCATGGTCAACAAATATGCATTGCTTCAATTTTACAACTTTTTAATGATTTTCGAATACTGAAAATTAACAAAAGACCATCTGTTTACACATTTTTCAATTCAATCGAATTTATCGAAAAAACTGTTGGTCATATCGTATTTGCTGTGTCACACGATGAACAGAAAATTATACCGAATAAACAAAAAATAATATATGCCTAACTTTTGTACAGAAACTGACCTTCCCATCAATGGGACGCTAATCGTACAATGTTTACACACCGCATGTTCCAATAATCAGTACATCTCAGGTAGATAGTGAATTGTACACATATGTGCTATGTCACAAGATGAAAGAAAGGAATACTGATTAACGTGAAGTAATAAAAAGTTCTTTCGCCCAGAAACATGACTTCAGATAACCGCGAAATCTGTACACGGTAATTGCGAGTTTCCGTGCAACACATAGTTGTGCTTTCACGGCTCGAACGTACGAACACTTCAAAGTACGAAAACCGTCGTTGCGGCATTCGATAGCCCATAGAATGACATTTCCAAAGATGTATAAGAGGTGTAATTTCTGCTCAAAAACCTGATGTCGGAGAAGCTCAAACGCAGTACACAATAATTGCACATATGTAACATACCGCATAATTGCAATAAAGCTTTTTTTCAATAAAAGGGTGAGCTCTAAACCAATGTCCTTTGCACCATGTTGTAGGGGAAGAAACGGGCAATTCCAAAATGTATAACATATCCTTCCATTACCGATATAGCCGGCGTAAAAGAGCACGTAAACATGAAGGCATTATTGCTCCTACCGGGACGAATAATTTTGCCTTCTTTCGTTTCTAATATAAACTCAGTTCGACTTAGTAATATGCGGTTTGCGGCATTGAATTTATTGTAAAAGGCGCGTAGATTGAGCTCAGTTAAGTAGGATTTGTAGGAAAAAAATATTTTTCTCCAAAAATGGGCAATTTTCGCTGGAGGTCCAGATATGCAGAAATTTTCAAAAATTGGAGTCTCTCAAAAGTGCGTATTTGGGCATGGATTTTATGTGTTCCATCGTGTAGTTATGAACCGTGGACAAAAAGGATTCATTTCTCAATCTTACAATTTTTTAACTATTTTCAAAACTGAAAATTAACAAAAAACCATCTGTTTACACATTTTTCCATTCAATCGAATTTATGGGAAAAACTGTGGGTCCTATACGTATTTGCTATGTCACACGATGAACAGAAAATTATACCGAATAAAAAAAATAATATATGCCTAACTTTTGTAAAGAAACTGACCGTCCCAGCAATGGGACACTAATCGTACAATGTTTACACACCACATGATCCAATAATTAGTACATTTCTGGTAGATAGTGAATTGTACACATATGTGCTATGTCACAAGATGAAAGAAAGGTATACTGAATAAAATGAAGTAATAAAAAGTTATTTTCGCCGAGAAACATGACTTCAGATAACCGCGAAAACAATACACGTTAATAGCGAGTTTCCGCGCAACACATAGTTGTGATTTTACAGCTCTAACGGACGAACCCTTCAACGTACGAATACCGGCGTTTCAGTATTCGATAGCCCATAGAATGACGATTCCAAAGATGTATAAGAAGTGTAATTTATGCCCAAAGACCTGCTGACGGAGAAGCTCAAACGCAATACACAATAATTGCCAATACGTAACATACAGCATAGTTGCAATAAACCTTTTTTCAATCAAAGGGTGAGCTCTAAACCATGGCCTTTGCACCATGTTGTAGGGGGAGAAATGGGCAATTCCACAATGTATAACATCTCCATCGGGAACGTATATAGTCGGCGTCAAAGAGCAGGTAAGCATGAAGGCATTATTGCTCCTACCGGGACGAATAATTTTGCCTTCTTTCGCTTCTAACAAAAAGTCAGTTAGACTTAGAATTATGCCTCGAACCTCGAACCTAGAACCTCGAACCTCGAACCTCGAACCTGTTCGAACCTCGAACCTCGGGGTCGAACCTAGAACCTCGAACCTCGAACGTCGGGGTCGAACCTCGAACCTAGAACATCGAACCTCGAACCTCAGGGTCGTACCTCGAACCTCGGGGTCGAAACTCGAACATCGAACCTCGAACCTCAGTGTCGAACCTCGAACCTCGAACCTCGGGGTCGAACCTCGAACCTCGAACATCGAACATCGAACCTCGGGGTCGGACCTCGAACCTCGAACCTCGAACCTTGGGGTCGAACCTCGAACCTCGAACCTCCAACCTCGGGGTGGAACCTCGAACCTCGAACTTCGAACCTCCAACCTCGGTGTTGAACCTCGAACCTCGGGGTCGAACCTCGAACCTCATACATCGAACCTCGGGATCGAAACTCGAACCTCGTACCTCGAACCTCGGGATCGAACTTCGAACCTCGGGGTCGAAACTCGAACCTCGAACCTGTTCGACCATGAACCTGTTCGAACATCAAACCTCGATGCTCGAACCTGTTCGAACCTCGAACAGGTTCGAACCTCGAACCTCGTACCTGTTCGAACCTCGAATCTCGACACGCGAACCTGTTGGAACGTCGAACCTTTTCGAACCACGAACCTCGAACCTGCTCGAACCTCGAACCTGTTCGAACCTCGAACCTGTTTGAACCTCGAACCTGTTCAAGTAAAGTCAGGTCAGGTCAAGTCAAATCAGGTCAAGTCATGTCAGGTCAGGTCAGGTCACGTCAATTCAGGTCGAGTCATGTCAGGTGAAACCAGGTCAAGTCAAGGCAAGTCAGGTCAAGTCAAGTCAAGTCAAGTCAAGTCAAGATAAGTCAAGCCTCGGGGTCGAACCTCGAACCTCGGGGTCGAATCTCGAACCTCGAACCTTGATCCTCAGGGTCGAACCTCGAACATCGAACCTTGGGGTCGAACCTCGAACCTCGAACCTCGGGGTCGAACCTCGAACCTCGAACCTCAAACCTCGAACCTCGGTGTCGACCCTCGTACCTCGGGGTCAAAACTCAAACCTCGAGGTCGAACCTTCAACCTCGAACATCGGGTCGAACCTCGAATCTCGAACCTCGAACGTCGAACCTCGAACGTCGTACCACGGGGTCGAACCTCGAAACTCGAACCTCGTACCTCGACCCTCGAACGTGGGGTCCAACATCAAACCTCGAACCTCGAACCTCGAAACTCGGAGTCGAACCTCGAACCTCGGGGTATAACGTCGAACCTCAAACCTCGAACCTCGACCTCGGGGTCGAACCTCGAACCACAGGGTTGAACATCAAACTTCGAACCTCGAACCTCGAACCTCGGGGTCGAACCTCGAACCTCAAAACTTGGGGTCGAACCTCGAACCTCGTACCTCGAACCTCGGGGTCGAAACTCGAACTTAGTCCTCGAACCTCGGGGTCGAACCTCGAACCTCGGGGTCTAAAGTCGAACCTCGAACCTGTTCGAACCTCGAACCTCTTAGAACCTCGAAACTCGATCCTCGAACCTGTTCGAACCTCGAACCTGTTTGAACCTCGAACCAGTTCGAACCTCAAACCTGTTTGAACTTCGAACCTCGCACCTGTTCGAACCTTGAACCTGTTCGGACCTCGATCCTACACACGCGAACCTGTTCGAACTTCGAACCTGTTCGAACCTCGAACCTCTAACCTGCTCGAACCTCGAACGTGTCTCAACTTCGAACCTGTTCGAACCTTGAACCTGTTCAAACCTCAAACCTGTTAAAACCTCGAACCTCAGGGTCGAACCAGGAACTTCGGGTCTAACCCCGAACGTCAGGTCGAACCTCGAACTTCGGGGTCAAAGATCGAACCTCGAACATCGAACATCGGGGTCGAACCTCGAACCTAGAAACGTCGGGGTCGAACCTCGAACCTCAAGGTCGAACCTCGAACTTCGGGTCGAACCTCGAACCTCGGCTTCGAACCTCGGCGTCGAACCTCGAACCTCGAACCTCAGGGTCGAACCTCTGGGTCGACCCTCGAACATTGATCTCGGGGGCGAACCTCGAACCTCGAACTTCGAACCTCGAACCTCGACCCTCGGGGTCGAAACTTGAACATCGGGGTCGAACCTCGAGCCTCGGGGTCGAACCTCGAAGCTCGAACCTCGGGGTCGAACCTCAAATCTCTAACCTCAAACCTCGAACTTTGGGGTCGTACCTCGAACCTCGGGATCGAACTTAGAACCTTGGGATCGAAACTCGAACCTCGAACCTGTTCGAACCCCGAATCTGTTCGATCCTCGCACCTCGATCCTCGAACCTGTTCGAACTTCGAACAAGTTCGAACCTCGAACATCGAAACTGTTCGAACCTCGAATCTCGACACGCGAACCTGTTCGAACGTCGAACCTGTTCGAACCACGAACCTCGAGCCTACTCGAATCTCGAACCTGTTCGAACCTCGAACATTTGGGTCGAACCTCGAACCTCGGGTCGAACCTCGAACCTCGGGTCGAACCTCGAACCTCGAACTTCGGGGTCGAACTTCGAACCTCGAAACTCGGGGTCGAACCTCGAACCTCGTAGGCCGAACCTCGAACCTCCAACCTTGGAGTCAAAACTCGAACCTCGGGGTCGAACCACGAACCTCGGGGTTGAACCTCGAACCTCGAACCTCGGAGTCGAAACTCGAAACTCGAACCTCGAACCTCGAAACTCGGGGTCGTATCTCGAACCTCGAACCTCTGGTTAGAACCTCGACCCTCGAACCTCGGAGTCGAAGCTCGAACCTCGAACCTCAAACCTCGGACCTCGGGGTCGAACTTCCAACCTCGGGGTCGAAACTCGAACCTCAAGGCCGAAACTCGAACCTCTAACCTCGGGGTCGAACCTCGAACGTCGAACCTCGAACCTCGAACCTCGAACCTCGGGGTCGAACCTCGAACCTCGTACCTCGACCCTCTAACCTTGGGGTCCAACCTCGGTGTCCAACCTCGAACCTCGAACCTCGAACCTCAAACATCGAACATCGAACCTCGATCCTCGAACCTCCAAACTCAGGGTAGAACCTCGGGGTCGAACCTCGAACCTCGGGGTCACACCTCGAACCTCGTGGTCGAACCTAGAACTTCGAACCTCAAACCTCGAACCTCGAAACTCGAACCTCGAACATCTAACTTCGGCGTCGAACCTCGAACCTCGATCCTCAGGGTCGAACGTCGAACCTCGAACCTCGAACCTCGAACCACGAACCTCAGGGTCGAACCTCGAACCCCGAACCTCGATAGTCGAAACTCGAACCTCGGTGTCGAACCTCGAACCTCGAACATCAAACCTCGGTGTCGAACCTCGAACCTCGGGGTCGAGCCTTGAACCTCAAACCTCGAACCTGTTCGAACCTGGAGCCTCGAACTTTGAACCTGTTCCAACCTCGAACCTCGAACTTCGAACCTGTTCCAACCTCGATCCTGTACGAACCTAGAACCTGTTAGAACCTCGAACCTGTTCGAACCTCGAACCTGTTCAAGTCAAGACAGGTCAGGTCAAGTCAAATCAGGTCAAGTCATGTCAGGTCAGGTCAGGTCACGGCAATTCAGGTCGAGTCATGTCAGGTGAAATCAGGTCAAGTCAAGTCAGGTCAAGTCAAGCCTCGGGGTCGAACCTCGAACCTCAAACATCGGGGTCGAACCTCGGATCTCGAACCTTGAACCTCAGGGTCGAACCTCGAACCTTGAACCTTGGCGTCGAACCTCGAACCTCGAACCTCGGGGTCGAACCTCGAACCTCAAACCTCAAACCTCGATCCTTGGTGTCGACCCTCGAACCTCGGGGTCGAAACTCGAACCTCAGGGTCGAACCTCGAACTTCGAACCTCGAACCTCGGGTCGAACCTCGAACCTCGAACCTCGAACCTATGAGGGCGAACCTCGAACCTCGAACCTCATACCTCGACCCTCGAACGTGGGGTCCAACCTCGATCCTCGAACCTCGAACCTCGAACCTCAAAACTCGGTGTCGATCCTCGAACCTCGGGATCGAACGTCGAACCTCAAACCGCGAACATCGAACCTCGAAAATCGAACCTCGAACCTTGAAACTAACCTCGTACCTCGAGCATCGTACTTTGGGGTCGAACCTCGAACCTCAAGGTCGAACCTCGAACCTCGGGGTCGAACCTTGACCGTAGAACCTCGAACCTCGAAACTTGGGGTCGAACCTCGAACCTCGTACCTCGAACCTCGGGGTCGAATCTCGAAATTAGTACCTCGAACCTCGGGGTCGAACCTCGAACCTTGGGGTCTAAAGTCGAACCTCGAACCTGTTCGAACCTCGAACCTCTTCGAACATCGAACCTCGATCCTCGAACCTGTTCTAACCTCGAACCTGTTCGAACTTCAAACCAGTGCGAACCTCGAACCTGTTTGAACATCGAACCTCGCACCTGTTCGAACCTCGAACCTGTTAGAACATCGATTCTCGACACGCGAACCTGTTCGAACGTCGAACCTGTTCGAACCTCGAACCTCTAACCTGATCGAACCTCGAACCTGTTCCAACTTCAACCCTTTCGAACCTTGAACCTGTTCGAACCTCGAACCTGTTAAAACCACGAACTTCTTGTTCAACCTCGAACGTCGGGTCGAACCTCGAACTTCGGAGTCGAACATCGAACCTCGAACCTTGAACCTCGAACATCGAACATCGAACATAGGGGTCGAACCTCGAACCTAGAAACCTAGGCGTCGAACCTCGAACCTCAAGGTCGAACCTCGAACCTCGGGTCGAACCTCAAACCTTTGCGTCGAACCTCGGCGTCTAACCTCGAACCTCAAACCTCAGGGTCGAACCTCTGGGTCGAACCTCGAACATTGATCTCGGGGTCGAACCTCGAACTTCGAACCTCGAATTCGATCCTCGGAGTCGATCTTGAACCTCGGGCTCGATCCTCGAGCCTTGTGGTCGAACCTCGAAGCTCGAACTTTGGTGTCGAACCTCGAACCTCGAACCTCAAACCTCGAACTTTGGGGTCGAACCTCGAACCTCGGGGTCGCAACTCGAAACTCGTACCTCGAACCTCGGGATCGAACTTCGAACCTCGGGGTCGAAACTCGATCCTCGAACCTCTTCGAACCCCGAATCTGTTCGAACCACGATCCTCGACCCACGAACCTGTTCGAACCTTGAACAAGTTCGAACCTCGAACCTCGAACCTGTTCGAACCTCGAATCTCGACACGCGAACCTGTTCGAACGACGAACCTGTTCGAACCACGAACCTCTAACCTACTCGAACCTCAAACCTGTTCGAACCTCGAACCTGTTCGAACCTCGAACCTGTTCGAACCTCGAACCTTTGGGTCGAACCTCGAACATCGGGTCGAACCTCGAACCTCGGGTCGAACATCGAACCTCGAACTTCGGGGTCGAACTTCGAACTTCGAACCTCGAACCTCGAATGTCGAACCTCGAACCTCTAACCTCGGAGTCATAACTCGAACCTCGGGGACGTACTATGAGCCTCAGGGTTGAACCTCGAACCTCGAACCTCGGAGATGAAACTCGAAACTCGAACCTCGAACCTCGGGTCGAATCGTGAGCCACGAACCTCTGGTTGAACCTCGAACCTCAAACCTCGGAGACAAAGCTCGAACCTCGAACCTCAAACCTCGGACCTCGGGGTCGAACCTCCAACCTCGGGGTTGAAACTCGAATCTCGAGGCCGAAACTCGAACCTCTAACCTTGGGGTCGAACCTCGAACGTCGAACCTAGAACCTCGAACATCAGGGTCGAACCTCGAACCTCGTACCTCGACACTCGAACCTTGGGGTCCAACCTCGGTGACCAACCTCGAACCTCGAACCTCGAACCTCGAACCTCAAACATCGAACCCTGAACCTCGATCCTCGAACCTCCAAACTCGGGGTGGAACCTCGAACCTCGGGGTCGAACCGCGAAACTCGAACGTCGGGGTCGCACCTCGAACCTCGGGGTCGAACCTAGAACTTCGAACATCAAACCTCGAACCTCAAACATCGAACCTCGAACCTCGATCCTCGAACCTCCAAACTCGGGGTCGAACCTCGAACCTCGAGGTCGAACCTCGAACCTCGAACCTCGGGGTCGCACCTCGAACCTCGAGGTCGAACCTAGAACTTCGAACCTCAAACCTCGAACCTCGAACCCCGAACCACGATAGTCGAACCTCGAACCTCGGGGTAGAACCTCGAACCTCGAACATCAAACGTCTGGTTGGAACCTTGAACATCGGGGTCGAGCCTTGAACCTTGAACTTGTTCGAACCTCGAACCTCGAACTTCGAACCTGTTCCAACCTCGAACCTCGAAGCCAATTCAAGTCAATTCAATTCAAGTCATGTCAAGTCAAGTCAAGTCAAGTCAAGTCAAGTCAAGTCAAGTCAAGTCAAGTCAGGTCAAGTCAAGTCAAGTCAGATCAAGTCAAGTCAAGTCAATTCAAGCCTCGGGATCGAACCTCGATCCTCAAACCTCGGGGTCGAACCTCGAACCTCGGGGTCGAACCTCGAACCTCGAACCTCAAACCTAGAACCTCGGTGTCGACCCTCGAACCTCGGGTTCGAAACTCGAACTTCGAACCTCGAATCTCGGGTCGAACCTCGAACCTAGAACCTCGAACCTCGAACCTATGGGGTCGAACCTCTAACCTCGAACCTTGTACCTCGACCCTCGAACATGGGGTCCAACCTCGATCCTCGAACCTCTAACCTCGAACCTCGAACCTCAAAACTCGGAGTCGATCCTCGAACCTCGGGATCGAACGTCGAACCTCAAACCGCGAACATCGAACCTCGAAACTCGAACCTCGAACCTTGAAACTAACCTCGAACCTCGAAACTCGAAACATCGTACTTCGGGGTCGAACCTCGAACCTCGAACCTCGAGGTCGAACCTCGAACCTCGGTGTCGAACCTTGACCCTTGAACCTCGAACCTCGAAACTTGGGGTCGAACCTCGAACCTCGTACTTCGAACCTCGGGGTCGAAACTCGAACTTAGTACCTCGAACCTCGGGTCGAACCTCGAACCTCAGGGTCTAAAGTTGAACCTCGAACCTGTTCGAACCTCGAAGCTCTTCGAACCTCGAACCTCGATCCTCGAACCTGTTCTAACCTCGAACCTGTTCGAACCTCGAACCAGTTCGAACCTCGAACCTGTTTGAACTTCGAACCTCGCACCTGTTCGAACCTTGAACCTGTTCGAACCTCGATCCTCGACACGCGAACCTGATCGAACTTCGAACCTGTTCGAACCTCGATCCTCTAACCTGCTCGAACCTCGAACCTGTTCCAACTTCGAACCTGTTCGAACCATGAACCTGTCCGAACCTCGAACCTGTTAAAAACTCGTACCTCGAGGTCGAACCACGAACTTCGGGTCCAACCTCGAACATCAGGTCGAACCTCGAACTTCGGGGTCGAACATCAAACTTCGAACCTCGAACATCGAACATCGGAGTCGAACCTCGAACCTAGAAACCTCAGGTTCGAACGTCGAACCTCAGGGTCTAACCTCGAACCTCGGGTCGAACCTCAAAACTCGGCGTCGAACCTCGGCGTCGAACCTCGAACCCGAACCTCAGTGTCGAACCTCGAACATTGATCTCGGGATCGAATCTCGAACCTCGAACTTCGAACCTCGAACCTCGACCCTCGGGTTCGATACTTGAACCTCGGGGTCGAACCTCGAGCCTCGGGGTCGAACCTCGAAGCTCGAACCTCGGGGTCGAACCTTGAACCTCGAACATCAAACCTCGAACTTTGGGGTCAAACCTCGAACCCCGGGGTCGAAACTCGAAACTCGTACCTCGTACCTCGGGATCGAACTTCGAACCTCGGGGTCGAAACTCGAACCTCGAACATGTTCGAACCCCGAACCTGTTCGAACCTCGAACCTCGATCCTCGAACCTGTTCGAACCTCGAACCTGTTCGAACCTCGAACCTCGGGTCGAACCTCGAACCTCGAACTACGGTGTCGAATTTCGAACCTCGAACATCGGGGTCGAACCTCGATCCTCGAATGTCGAACCTCGAACCTCTAACCTCGAAGTCAAAACTCGAACCTCGGGGTCGAACCACGAACCTCGTACCTCGACCCTCGAACCATGGGGTCCAACCTCGGTGTCCAACCTCGAACCTTGAACCTCGAACCTCAAACATCGAACCTCGAACCTCGATCCTCGAACCTCCAAACTCGGGGTCGAACCTCGAACCTCGGGCACGAACCTCGAACCTCGAACCTCGGGGTCGCTCCTCGAACCTCGGGGTCGAACCTAGAAATTCGAACCTCAAACCTCGAACCTCGAAAATCGAACCTCGGGGTCGAACCTCGAACATCTAACTTCGGGGTCGAACCTCGAACTTCGAACCTCAGGGTCGAACGTGGAACCTCGAACCTCGAACCTCGAACCTCGGAGTCGAACCTCGAACCCAGAACCTCGATAGTCGCACCTCAACCTTGGGGTTGAACCTCGAACCTCGAACATCAAACCTTGGGGTCGAACCTCGAACCTCGGGGTCGAGCCTTGAACCTCGCACCTCGAACCTGTTCGAACCTCGAACTTCGAACCTGTTCCAACCTCGAACCTCGAACTTCGAACCTGTTCCAACCTCGAACCTGTACGAACCTCGAACCTGTTCGAACCTCGAACCTGTTCGAACCTCGAACCTGTTCGAACCTCGAACCTGTTCAAGTCAAGACTGGTCAGGTCAAGTTTTTGTGTCCCGACTCCATCGCCGCTTTTGTATCCCATCCTCGTCGCCACTTTTGTGTCCCAACTTCGTCGCCGCTTTTGTGTCCCAGCCTCGTCGTAGGTGTCGGTGGCCGAGTGGAACGAGACCGACACAGGAATAAGGATAGCCCACTGGTGCAGGTACGGTGGGGAGCAGCCAGAAACTATAAACACTAGAGTAAATTAGAAAGAGATATATATTGCACAGAATGTAACAATACTTAACTTTTACATAGTACTGCAGAATGTTGATACATAGTTGTTAGAGGCCTGCCTAGTGCCTGTACGATAGCAAAGTCTTCACTGGTGCCTATCTGATTACGAAGGTCCTAACTCGTTGCTATCTCAGTCCGAAGTGCCCGATGTCCTTCAGTGGTGGCCACGAGCAGCGTTGTCGCAGAGGGCGCTCGTGGCTGTTGTCGTGAGAACGCTGCGCCGTGCGTGCATGGCGGCGCGCAGCGAAAGTAAGTGGTGCGCACTTTGTACTTGTGCGACACCACACCCCTCCCCCCCAAACCGCCGCGCCATCGTGACGTAGGGCTGAGGGCCACGGCGACGGCACTGGAAGGAGGGCCTGGGCGGGGGCGTTACTGGTGGGACGGGCGTCGTAGCTGAGGCTGGGATCGAGACGCCGTCCGCGCCCTGGCATCCGCCTTGCGATCCTCCAGGGAACCCACCGAAACCTGGGGAAGGGCGCACCCCCCCGCCCAGAAGGAGCAGGTCATCTTCTTCTGAGGTGCGTGGTTCAGGCGGCGGCGGCACGCACGGTCCCGGAGTCCCTCTCGGTGACGCTGTCATCTGCGGCGGCGACAGCAGCGGCGTCGCGTCGATCTCCATCAGGACGATCTCGTAGTCCGGAGACGCTGGACCCGTTGACGAACGATGTGTTTGTGCTCCCTGGCGGTGAACTGGGTCTGGAATCAAGAAACCGGTGACAGGATCGCGTGGCCTGTGCAGGCGCAATTGGTTTGCATGGCGCCGCAACTCCGACCCTGTGGAAGAACGTATAACAAACATATTGCGCCCGAGCACGCGCTGAATGATGCCCGGCATCCATTTCTTCTTGTTTCCAGCAAACCCCCTGTACAGCACCGGCGTAGAAACCTGAAAACGCGTAGCGCCATACGAACCGACTCGGTGCGTGGGAGGCTGCAGCAGGTGAAGGAGAGTGCGGTGACGGCGGCCGTGTAGCAGCTCGGCAGGAGACGGGCCGTCACGTGGCATGCACCGATACGTAGACAGGAAAATTTGAAGAGCTTGCTGCCTGGAGTGCTGACCTTTCATCTTCTCCATGTGAGACTTGAATGTTCGAACGAAACGTCCTGCTTCACCATTGGACTGAGGGTGAAAAGGTGCGGTGGTGATATGCTGAATGCCATTCACACGACAAAACTGTTGAAATCCCGCACTAACAAACTGAGGTCCATTGTCACTGACGATAGTTTCAGGCAAGCCTTCGATGCAAAACACTGATGTTAAGGCACTGATTGTACTAGACGCCGTCGTTGAGTTCATGGCAATCACAAAAAGGAAACTTGCTGAAAGCGTCTACAACAATTAACCAGCGCGTATTCCAGAATGGTCCGGCAAAGTCAATATGTAAACGTTGCCATGGTCCCTTGGGGCGTGGCCAGTCTGAGAAACGCTGTGGAGGAGCCGCCTGATGCTCCGCACAAACTGTACACTGTGATGTCATGCTCTCTATCTGAGCGTCCATACCAACCCAGGTACAATGACGTCTGGCCAATTGCTTTGTCCTAACAATGCCCCAATATCCTTGATGCAGGAGGCGTAACACTTCTTGTTGCAGGGAACGAGGAACAATCACTCTTGCTTGGTCGTTGTCGGTATGCAACAACAGTACACCCTGACTTAAAGATAATGCATGACGTTGTGCAAAATAACGTCGAACCAGAGGCCGATCAATGTCTTTGGCTCTGGCAGGCCACCCTGAGCGAACAAAACGTGCTACCACACTTAGGTCTGCATCCGCAGCTGTTTCCTGTGCAACCCGACGAGAATTCAAAGGAAAGTCTGCGACAGCGGAAGCATCTCTGGAGTCTATCTGACAACATGCCATTTCTGAAGAATCAAAGGATACATCCTGGCCAACCGGAAGTCGGGAAAGTGTGTCCGCGTTGGCATGTTTAGTGGTAGGTCGGTACAAAATCTCATACTGATAATTTGACAATATCAAGGACCATCTCTGAAGCTTTTGTGCCGTACGTGGCGGAATTGGCTTTGTGGGTGAGAACAACGACGTGAGAGGCTTGTGGTCTGTCAACAAATAGAATTTTCTGCCATAGAGATAATGATGAAACTTTGCGACGCCGTAAATGATTGCTAAGGCCTCCTTTTCTATCTGACTGTAATTCTGTTGCGTCGGCGTCAGTAGCTTGGATGCAAAGGCAATAGGACGATCGTGACATCCAATACGATGCGACAGAACAACACCCAGACCGTACGACGAGGCGTCAACTGCTAACACTACAGGCTTCTGTGGGTCAAAGGGAATCAAACATCCATCACTGAGTAGTGCAGACTTTAGTTTGTCAAAGGCAACCTGACAATCTTTAGACCATACAAAAGGAACATTCTTCCTACGTAAGTGATGCAGTGGAGCTGCAATCTGAGAGGCATTGGGAATAAATCTGAAATAATAGTTCAGCTTCCCCATTACTGCTTGCAATTCGTGCACATTCTTAGGAGGAGGCAAGTCTTTGATTGCTCGAAGATGTGACTGTAAGGGATGGATTCCTTGGGCATTAATCACATGGCCTAGGTACTCTATTTCAGTTTGAAAAAACGAACACTTTGCTTTATTGCAACGTAGACCTGCTGCAGTCAACACTTTGAAAAGGCACTCCAGGTTTGCTAAATGTTCTTCAACTGTACGTCCGGACACCACAATGTTATCTAAATAGTTCGAACAACACGGTACGGAAACTGTCAGCTGTTCCAAACAACGCTGAAAAATAGCGGGAGCGGAAGAACTGCCAAAGGGTAGGCGTTGAAATTGAAAAAGGCCCATGTGAGTATTAATGACGAAAAACTTTTTTGACTCGTCATCAAGTGGAATCTGTAAGTATGCCTCTGCTAAATCTATCTTGGAAAAGAAACGAGACTATCCTAATTTGTCCATTAGTTCGTCAGGTCTGGGCAGGGGATAAGTGTCTACAATTGTTTGACTGTTCACTGTTGATTTGAAGTCCGCACAGAGACGAAGTTTTCCTGACGGCTTGGGTATAATTACTAAAGGCGAGACCCACTGACTCGCAGAAACAAGAGAAATCACCCCACTATCTTGCCAACGTTTAAGTTCTTCGGCAACTGTATCACGCAAGGCGATAGGCACTGGTCTAGCTTTACGAAATTTTGGAACTGCAGATTCTTTTAAAGTTACATGTGCCACGAAGTCTTTTGCACAACCTAGTTCCGGCGAAAACAAGTCACTATATTTGTCACATAAACCATTGATTTTATCCTGAGGCACTATTGACGAAATTTGAAGCACATCTCTTTGAATTGATAAACCAAACAAGTCAAAAGCATCTAGTCCAAAAATGTTCTGTGTTGATTTGGCCTGAAGAACTACAAAAGCAACTGTTTTTGTTACACCTTGAAAAGAGGCGGGCAGGCTACACGTTCCTAGCACGGGAATATTTTGACCTGTATAAGCTGTTAACACTTGCTGTGACGGCGACAATTTTGGCGAACCCAGAAGTTCATAAGTGTCTTTATTAATTAATGTAACAGCGGAACCAGTATCAAGCTGAAATTGCACAGTCTTACTCTCTATTGAAAGAGTCACAAAAAGTTTTTGCTTGTGGCGCTCGACAGGTGCGCGAATGTGGGCAACGTCTGCTACGGTTTGTTTGCTGCGTATGCGCGGGCCGCGTAGTGAAGGAAGCGGCGCAGACTCGGCACATAGATTGATATCACTGTCACTAGATGGCACTACCGCCGGATCGGCGTCCGCGCAATGCGAAGCTACTCCAGATGTACTAACTACTGCACTACACTTTTGAGTAGCTACTTGGTGTCTACTGTCACTAGCTACACAGTACTGGGCACTATTACAAGGAGCAGTTGCAGAAGGCACTATTTTCACTACAGGAATGCACTGTTCATAGTCATTTTGCTTGTCCCGAACCCTTTTCCGTTGCACTGTTTTACGCGCTCGTCGGCGCTTGCTACGTGGTGCACTATATAGTTTTGCCATAGGCGCAGAACTACTTTTTTGAAATTGAGATCCAAGGAAAGCACTGTTCAAGTTTACAGCGTGTATCACATTTACAGAATTAACTGTTCTCGCACTCCGCGAAGCACTGATTCTAACGTTACTGTTCTTTGAGTTTTTAATTTGCATACACACAGACTGCACATGTCCCGATTTGCCACATTGATAACAGGTTGCGTTGCGACTAGGGCAATGAGCACGCTTGTGGCGAGACACACACTGGGGGCAAGATTTACGTACATTTTTCTGAAATGAGCGTTGGCGCCAGTTATTCAAATTACTGTTTCTAACACGACGGGGCGACCTTTGCGTCGCACTTTTACTCTGGCTACTGTTCACTGTCTGTTCAGCACGGCCGGTAGAAAAATAAGAAACACTAGTGCTATACTGAGAACGACGGCTAGGAAAGCGTCCGTTGCGGCGCACTGAATTAACACTGTGGTTTGCATTTCTACATCTGCTAAGTCAAAAGTATCATGCGCTTCTATAAGCTGCAGTACACTGTCTAATGAGGGGTCAGACTGTTTCAGAATTGCTGCTCTAATTCTGGGGTCCTGAATATTCTGCGTAATCGCATCCCTCAACATCACGTCACTATACGAAAGTCTACAAGAGCAAGTAAATTTACATTGGCGGGTTAAGCCCTTCAATTCCGTAATCCACTCTTGGTGTGACTGCTGCGGTAATTTTTTAAGTCTGAAAAATCGGTACCGTGCCGCAGCTACGAGAACTTTTCTCTCATAATGAGCATTTAGTGCCTCTACTATTTGTTCAAAGTCTACATCACGAGGAGATGCGTGAGGGAATAGTTTTTGCAGTAACACGAAAGTTTTGGGGCCCACCACAGACAATAAAAGATGCTTAACAGTCTGACCTGTAAGTTGATGAGCCGCGACGAGTTCTTGAAACTGCGCCAGATAATCACTCCATTCTTCCTCACGTTCGTTGTATTGGCGAAACGTAGGAAGTGTTGCGGCGGCAGGTGTGGGCTGCTGAAGCGGCGGCTGTTGTTGTTGGTTAGCTGCCTGCGCTGTGAGCTGGGACACCGCCTGGAGGAGTTGCGTTATTTGCGCCGTCTGTAACTGAATAATATCCATTAAGTTTGGGTTCGGGGTAGTGGCCATGCTGACCGATTAGGCGCCGCGCATACAAGTAAATTATAACAAAACAGAAATGCAATATGAAAGAGCACACTCTGCAACAAAAAGGTCCACAAAACACGTAAATGAATATATTCCCCCAAAAATCTTATAATAAGGGTGGGTGGGCGGGAGCAATTTCTACGTGCTCGACTGCTGCTGTCTGGCTGCTGCAAGCGGGCTGATCCAAGGTTCTTCTATCACTCCTCGTCGCCACTTTTGTGTCCCGACTTCGTCGCCGCTTTTGTATCCCATCCTCGTCGCCACTTTTGTGTCCCAACTTCGTCGCCACTTTTGTGTCCCAGCCTCATCGTAGGTGTCGGTGGCCGAGTGGAACGAGACCGACACAGAAATAAGGATAGCCCGCTGGTGCAGGTACGGTGGGGAGCAGCCAGAAACTATAAACACTAGAGTAAATTAGAAAGAGATATATATTGCACAGAATGTAACAATACTTAACTTTTACATAGTACTGCAGAATGTTGATACATAGTTGTTAGAGGCCTGCCTAGTGCCTGTACGATAGCAAAGTCTTCACTGGTGCCTATCTGATTACGAAGGTCCTAACTCGTTGCTATCTCAGTCCGAAGTGCCCGATGTCCTTCAGTGGTGGCCACGAGAGGCGTTGTCGCAGAGGGCGCTCGTGGCTGTCGTTGTGAGAACGCCGCGCCGTGCGTGCATGGCGGCGAGCGGCGAAAGTAAGTGGCGCGCACTTTGTACTTGTGCGACACCACACAAGTCATGTCAGGTCAGGTCAGGTCACGTCAATTCAGGTCAAGTCATGTCAGGTGAAATCAGGTCAAGTCAAGTCTAGCCAAGTCAAGTCAAGTCAAGTCAAGTCAAGTCAAGTCAAGTCTAGCCAAGCCAAGTCAAGTCAAGTCAAGTCAAGTCAAGTCAAGTCAAGTCAAGTCAAGTCAAGTCAAGTCAAGTCAAGTCAAGTCAAGTCAAGTCAAGTCAAGTCAAGTCAAGTCAAGTCAAGTCAAGTCAAGTCAAGTCAAGCCTCGGGGTCGAACCTCGAACCTCAAACCTCCGGGTCGAACCTCGGATCTCGAACGTTGAACCTCGGGATCGAACCTCGAACCTCGAAACTTGGGGTCGAACCTCGAACCTCGGGGTCGAACCTCGAACCTCGAACCTCAAACCTCGAACCTCGGTGTCGACCCTCGAACCTCGGGGTCGAAACTCGAACCTCGGGGACGAACCTCGAACTTCGAATCTCGAACCTCAGGTCGAACCTCGAACCTCGAACCTCGAACCTCGTACCTCGAACCTATGGGGTCGAACCTCGAACCTCAAACATCGTACCTCGACCCTCGAACGTGGGGTCCAACCTCGATCCTCGAACCTCGAACCTCGAACCTCGAACCTCAAAACTCGGAGTCGATCCTCGAACCTCGGGATCGAACGTCGAACCTCAAACCGCGAACATCGATCCTCGAAACTCGAACCTCGAACCTTGAAACTAACCTCGAACCTCGAAGCTCAAACATCGTACTTCGGGGTCGAACCTCGAAACTCGAACCTCGAGGTCGAACCTCGAACCTCGGGGTCGAACCTTGACCCTCGAACCTCGATCCTCGAAACTTGGGGTCGAACCTCGAACCTCGTACCTCGAACCTCGGGGTCGAAACTCGAACTTAGTACCTCGAACCTCGGGGGCGATCTCGAACCTCGGGGTCTAAAGTCGAACCTCGAACCTGTTCGAACCTCGAACCTCTTCGAACTTCGAACCTCGATCCTCGAATCTGTTCGAACCTCGAAACTGTTCGAACCTCGAACCAGTTCGAACCTCGAACCTGTTTGAACTACGAACCTCGCACCTGTTCGAACCTCGAACCTGTTCGAACCTCGATCCTCGACACGCGAACCTGTTCGTACGACGAACCTATTCGAACCTCGATTCTCTAATCTGCTCGAACCTCGAACCTGCTCCAACTTCGAACCTGTTCGGACCTTGAACCTGTTCGAACCTCGAACCTGTTAAAACCTCGAACCTCAGGGCCGAACCACGAACTTCGGGTTCAACCTCGAACGTCGGGTCGAACCTCGAACTTCGGGGTCGAACATCGAACCTCGAACCTCAAACCTCGAACATCGAACATGGGGTCGAACCTCGAACCTAGAAACCGCGGCGTCGAACCTCGAACCTGAGGGTCGAACCTCTGGGTCGAACCTTGGACATTGATCTCGGGCTCGAACCTCGAACCTCGAACTTCGAACCTCGAACCTCGACCGTCGGGTTCGAAACTTGAACCTCGGGGTCGAAACTAGAGCCTCGGGTTCGAACCTCGAAGCTCAACCCTCGGGGTCGAACCTCGAACCTCAAACCTCGAGCTTTGGGGTCAAACATCGAACCGCGGGGTCGAAACTCGAAACTCGTACCTCGAACCTCGGGACTGAACTTCGAACCTCGGAGTCATAACTCGAACCTCGAACCTGTTCGAACCCCGAACCTGTTCGAACCTCGAACCTCGATCCTCGAACCTGTTCGAACCTCGAACAAGTTCGAACCTCGAACCTGTTCGAACCTCGAATCGCGACACGCGAACTTGTTCGAACGTCGAACCTGTTCGAACCACGAACCGTGAACCTACCCGAACCTCGAACCGGTTCGAATCTCTAACCTGTTCGACCCGTCGAACCTGTTCGAATCTCGAACCTGTTCGAACCTCGAACCTGTTCGAACCTCGAACCTGTACGAACCTCGAACCTTTGGGTCGAACCTCAACCTCGGGTCGAACCTCGAACCTGGGGTCGAACATCGAACGTGGAACTTTGGGGTCGAACTTCGAACCTCGAACCTTGGGGTCGAACCTCGAACGTCGAACCTCGAACCTCGGGGTCGAACCTCGAACCTCGTACCTCGACCCTCGAACCTTGGGGTCCAACCTCGAACCTCGTACCTCGAACCTCAAACATCGAACCTCGAACCTCGATCCTCGAAATTCCAAACTTGGGGTTGAACCTCGAACCTCGGGGTCGAACCTCGAACCTCGAACCTCGGGGTCGCACCTCGAACCTCGGGATCGAACCTAGAACTTCGAACTTCAAACCTCGAACTTCGAAACTCGAACCTCGGGGTCGAACCGCGAACATCTAACTTCGGGGTCGATCATCGAACCTCGAACCTCAGGGTCGAAGGTCGAACCTCGAACCTCGCACCTCAGGGTCGAACCTCGAAACCCGAACCTCGATAGTCGAACCTCGAACCTCGGGGTCGAACCTCGAACCTCGAAATGAAACCTCGGGGTCGAACTTCGAACCTCGGGGTCGAGCCTTGAACCTTGACCCTCGAACCTGTTCGAACCTCAAACCTCGAACTTCGAACCTGTTCCAACCTCGAACCTCGAACTTCGAACCTGTTCTAACCTCGATCCTGTACGAACCTCGAACCTGTTCGAACCTCGAACCTGTTCAAACCTCGAACCTGTTCAAGTCAAGTCAAGGCAAGTCAAGTCAAGTCAAGTCAAGTCAAGTCAAGTCTAGCCAAGCCAAGACAAGTCAAGTCAAGTCAAGTCAAGTCAAGTCAAGTCAAGTCAAGTCAAGTCAAGTCAAGTCAAGTCAAGTCAAGTCAAGTCAAGTCAAGTCAAGTCAAGTCAAGCCAATTCAAGTCAAGTCAAGTCAAGTCAAGTCAAGTCAAGTCAAGTCAAGTCATGTCAAGTCAAGTCAAGCCTCGGGGTCGAACCTCGAACCTCAAACCTCGGGGTCGAACCTCGGATCTCGAACCTTGAACCTCGGGGTCAAACCTCGAATCTCGAACCTTAGGGTCGAACCTCGAACATCGGTGTCGAACCTCGAACCTCGAACCTCGGTGTCGACCCTCGAACCTCGGGGTCGAAACTCGAACCTCGGGGACGAACCTCGAACTTCGAATCTCGAACCTCAGGTCGAACCTCGAACCACGAACATCGTACCTCGACCCTCGAACGTGGGGTCCAACCTCGATCCTCGAACCTCGAACCTCGAACCTGAAAACTCGGAGTCGATCCTTGAACCTCGGGATCGAACGTCGAACCTCAAACCGCGAACATCGATCCTCGAAACTCGAACCTCGAACCTTGAAACTAACCTCGAACCTCAAAGCTCGAACATCGTACTTCGGGGTCGAACCTCGAAACTCGAACGTCGAGGTCGAACCTCGAACCTCGGGGTCGAACCTTGACCCTCGAACCAGGATCCTCGAAACGTGGGGTCGAACCTCGAACCTCGTACCTCGAACCTCGGGGTCGGAACTCGAACTTAGTACCTCGAACCTCGGGGGCGAACCTCGAACCTCGGGGTCTAAAGTCGAACCTCGAACCTGTTCGAACCTTGAACCTTTTCGAACATCGAACCTCGATCCTCGAATCTGTTCGAACCTCGAACCTGTTCGTACCTCGAACCAGTTCGAACCTCGAACCTGTTTGAACTTCGAACCTCGCACCTGTTCCAACCTCGAACCTGTTCGAACCTCGATCCTCGACACGCGAACCTGTTCGAACGACGAACCTATTCGAACCACGATACTCTAATCTGCTCGAACCTCGAACCTGTTCCAACTTCGAACCTGTTCGAACCTTGAACCTGTTCGAACCTCGAACCTGTTAAAACCTCTAACCTCAGGGTCGAACCACGAACTTCGGGTTCAACCTCGAACGTTGGGTCGAACCTCGAACTCGGGGTCGAACATCGAACCTCGAACCTCGAACCTCGAACATCGAACATGGGGTCGAACCTCGAACCTAGAAACCTAGGGGTCGAACCACGAACCTCAAGGTCGAACCTCGAACCTCGGGTCGAACCACGAATCTCAGTGTCGAACCTCGGCGTCGAACCTTGAACCTCGAACCTCAGGGTCGAACCTCTGGGTCGAACCTCGAACATTGATCTCGGGGTCGAACATAGAACCTCGAACTTCGAACCTCGAACCTCGACCGTCGGGGTCGAAACTTGGACCTCAGGGTCGAAACTAGAGCCTCGGGTTCGAACCTCGAAGCTCAACCATCGGGGTCGAACCTCGAACCTCAAACCTCGAACTTTGGGGTCAAACATCGAACATCGGGGTCGAAACTCGAAACTCGTACCTCGAACCTTGGGATTGAACTTCGAACCTCAGGGTCGTAACTCGAACCTCGAACCTGTTCGAACACCGAACCTATTCGAACCTCGAACCTCGATCCTCGAACCTGTTCGAACCTCGAACAAGTTCGAACCTCGAACCTCGAACCTGTTCGAACCTCGAATCACGACACGCGAACCTGTTTGAACGTCGAACCTGTTCGAACCACGAACCTCGAACCTACCCGAACCTCGAACCTGTTCGAACCTCTAACCTGTACGAACCTCGAACCTGTTCGAACCTCGATCCTGTTCGAACCTCGAACCTGTTCGAGCCCTCGAACCTGTACGAACCTCGAACCTTTGGGTCGAACCTCGACCTCGGGTCGAACCTCGAACCTGGGGTCGAAACTAGAACGTCGAACTTCGGGGTCTGACTTCGAACTTCGAACCTCGGGGTCGAACCTCGAACATCGAATGTCGAACCTCGAACCTCTAACCTCGGAGTCAAAACTTGAACCTCAGGGTTGAACCACGAGCCTCGGGGTTGAACCTCGAACCTCAAACCTCGGAGTTCAAGCTCGAAACTCGAACTTCAAACCTCGGACCTCGGGGTCGAACCACCAACCTCGGGGTCGAAACTCGAACCTCGAGGCCGAAACTCGAACCTCTAACCTTGGGGTCGAACCTCGAACGTCGAACCTCGAACCTCGGGGTCGAACCTCGAACCTCGTACCTCGACCCTCGAACCTTGGGGTCCAACCTCGGTGTCCAACCTCGAACCTCCAACCTCAAACCTCAAACATCGAACCTCGAACCTCGATCCTCGAAATTCCAAACTCGGGGTCGAACCTCGAACCTCGGGGTCGAACTTCGAACCTCGAACCTCGGGGTCGCACCTCGAACCTCGAGGTCGAACCTAGAACTTTGAACCTCAAACCTCGAACCTCGAAACTCGAACCTCGGGGTCGAACCTCGAATATCTAACTTCGGGGTCGAACCTCGAACCTCGAACCTCGAACCTCAGGGTCGTAGGTCGAACCTCGAACATCGAACCTCAGGGTCGAACCTCGAACCCCGAACCTCGATAGTCGAACCTCGAACCTCGGGGTCGAACCTCGAACCTCGAACATGAAACCTCGGGGTCGAACCTCGAACCTCGGTGTCGAGCCCTGAACCTTGAACCTCAAACCTGTTCGAACCTCAAACCTCGAACTTCGAACCGGTTCCAACCTCGAACCTCGAACTTCAAACCTGTTCTAACCTCGATCCTGTACGAACTTCGTACCTGTTCGAACCTCGAACCTGTTCAAACCTCGAACCTGTTCAAGTCAAGTCAAGGCAAGTCAAGTCAAGTCAAGTCTAGCCAAGCCAAGCCAATTCAAGTCAAGTCAAGTCAAGTCAAGTCAAGTCAAGTCAAGTCAAGTCAAGTCAAGTCAAGTCAAGTCAAGTCAAGCCTCGGGGTCGAACCTCGAACCTCAAACCTCGGGGTCGAACCTCGGATCTCGAACCTTGAACCTCGGGGTCAAACCTCGAATCTCGAACCTTGGGGTCGAACCTCGAACCTCGGTGTCGAACCTCGAACCTCGAACCTCAAACCTCGAACCTCGGTGTCGAACCTCGAACCTCGGGGTCGAAAATCGAACCTCGGGGACGAACCTCGAACTTCGAATCTCGAATCTCAGGTCGAACCTCGAACCTCGTACCTCGAACCTATGGGGTCGAACCTCGAACCTCGAACATCGTACCTCGACCCTCGAACGTGGGGTCCAACCTCGATCCTCGAACCTCGAATCTCGAACCTCGAACCTTAAAACTTGGAGTCGATCCGCGAACCTCGGGATCGAACGTCGAACCTCAAACCGCGAACATCGATCCTCGAAACTCGAACCTCGAACCTTGAAACTAACCTCGAACCTCGAAGCTCGAACATCGTACTTCGGGGTCGAACCTCGAAACTCGAACCTCGAGGTCGAACCTCGAACTTCCGGTCGAACCTTGACCCTCGAACCAGGATCCTCGAAACTTGGGGTCGAACCTCGAATCTCGTACCTCAAACCTCGGGGTCGAAACTCGAACTTAGTACCTCGAACCTCGGGGGCGAACCTCGAACCTCGGGGTCTAAAGTCGAACCTCGAACCTGTTCGAACCTTGAACCTTTTCGAACATCGAACCTCGATCCTCGAATCTGTTCGAACCTCAAACCTGTTCGAACCTCGAACCAGTTCGAACCTGTTTGAACTTCGAACCTCGCACCTGTTCGAACCTCGAACCTGTTCGAATCTCGATCCTCGACACGCGAACCTGTTCGAACGACGAACCTATTCGAACCTCGATCCTCTAAACTGCTAGAACCTCGAACCTGTTCCAACTTCGAACCTGTTCGAACCTTGAACCTGTTCGAACCTCGAACCTGTTAAAACCTCGAACCTCAGGGTCGAACCACGAACTTCGGGTTCAACCTCGAACGACGGGTCGAACCTCGAACTTCGGGGTCGAACATCGAACCTCGAACCTCGAACCTCGAACATCGAACATGGGGTCGAACCTCGAACCTAGAATCCTAGGGGTCGAACCTCGACCTCAGGTCGAACCTCGAACCTGGCGTCGAACCTCGAACGTCGAACTTCGGGGTCTAACTTCGAACCTCGAACCTCGGGGTAGAACCTCGAACCTCGAATGACGAACCTCGATCCTCTAACCTCGGAGTCAAAACTTGAACCTCGGGGTTGAACCACGAGCCTCGGGGTTGAACCTCAAACCTCAAACCTCGTAGTCGAAGCTCAAACCTCGAACTTCAAACCTCGGACCTCGGGGTCGAACCACCAACCTCGGGGTCGAAACTCGAACCTCGAGGCCGATACACGAACCTCTAACCTTGGGGTCGAACCTCGAACGTCGAACCTCGAACCTCGGGGTCGAACCTCGAACCTCGTACCTCGACCCTCGAACCTTGGGGTCCAACCTCGGTGTCCAACCTCGAACCTCGAACCTCAAACTTCAAACATCGAACCTCGAACCTCGATCCTCGAAATCCCAAACTCGGGGTCGAACCTCGAACCTTGGGGTCGAACCTCGAACCTCGAACTTGGGGTCGCACCTCGAACCTCGGGGTCGAACCTAGAACTTCGAACCTCAAACCTCGGACCTCGAAACTCGTACCTCGGGGTCGAACGTCGAACATCTAACTTCAGGGTCGAACCTCGAACCTCGAACCTTGAACCTCAGGGTCGAAGGTCGAACCTCGAACCTCGAACTTCAGGGTCGAACCTCGAACCCCGAACCTCGATAGTCGAACCTCGAACCTCGGGGTCGAACCTCGAACATGAAACAATGGGGTCGAACCACGAACCTCGGTGTCGAGCCTTGAACCTTGAACCTCGAACCTGTTCGAACCTCAAACCTCGAACTTCGAACCTGTTCCAACTCGAACCTCGAACTTTGAACCTGTTCCATCTTCGATCCTGTACGAACCTCGAACCTGTTCGAACCTCGAATCTGTTCAAACCTCGAACCTGTTCAATTCAAGTCAAGGCAAGTCAAGTCAAGTCAAGTCAAGTCAAGTCTAGCCAAGCCAAGTCAAGTCAAGTCAAGTCAAGCCTCGGGGTCGAACCTCGAACCTCAAACCTCGGGGTCGAACCTCGAATCTCGAACCTTGAACCTCGGGGTCAAACCTCGAATCTCTAACCTTGGGGTCGAACCTCGAACCTCGGTGTCGAACCTCGAACCTCGAACCTCAAACCTCGAACCTCGGTGTCGACCCTCGAACCTCGGGGTCGAAAATCGAACCTCGGGGACGAACCCTGAACTTCGAATCTCGAACCTCAGGTCGAACCTCGAACTTCGAACATCGTACCTCGACCCTCGAACGTGGGGTCCAATCTCGAACCTCGAATCTCGAACCTCGAACCTCAAAACTCGGAGTCGATCCTCGAACCTCGGGATCGAACGTCGAACCTCAAACCGCGAACATCGATCCTCGAAACTCGAACCTCGACCTTGAAACTAACCTCGAACCTCGAAGCTCGGACATCGTACTTCGGGGTCGTACCACGAAACTCGAACCTCGAGGTCGAACCTCGAACCTCGGGGTCGAACCTTGACACTCGAACCTCGATCCTCGAAACTTGGGGTCGATCCTCGAACCTCGTATCTCGAACCCCGGGTTCGAAACTCGAACTTAGTACCACGAACCTCGGGGGCGACCCCGAACCTCAGGGTCTAAAGTCGAACCTCGAACCTGTTCGAACCTCGAACCTCTTCGTACCTCGAACCTCGATCCTCGAACCTGTTCGAACCTGAATCTGTTCGAACCTCGAACCAGTTAGAACCTCGAACCTGTTTGAACTTCGAACCTCGCACCTGTTCGAACCTCGAACCTGTTCGAACCTTGATCCTCGACACGCGAACCTGTTCGAACGACGAACCTGTTCGAACCTCGATCCTCTAACCTGATCGAACCTCGAACCTGTTCCAACTTCCAACCTGTTCGAACCTTGAACCTGTTCGAACCTCGAACCTGTTAAAACCTCGAACCTCAGGGTCGAACCACGAACTTCGGGTCCAACCTGGAACGTCGGGTCGAACCTCGATCTTCGGGGATGAACATCGGACCTCGAACCTCGAACCTCGAACATCGAACATCGGGGTCGAACCTCGAACCTAGAAACCTCGGGGTCGAAACTCGAATTTCAAGGTCGAACCTCGAACCTCGGGTCGAACCTCGAACTTCAGCGTCGAACCTCGGCGTCGAACCTCGAACCTCGAACCTCGAACCTCGAACCTCAGGGTCGAAACTCTGGCTCGAACTAGGAACATTGATCTCGGGGTCGAACCTCGAACCTCGAAACTCGAACCTCGAACCTTGAAACTAACCTCGAACCTCGAACCTCGAACATCGTACTTTGGGGTCGAACCTCGAAACTCGAACCTCGAAGTCGAACCTCGAGGTCGAACCTCGAACCTCAGGGTCGAACCTTGACCCTTGAACCTCGATCCTCGAAACTTGGGGTCGAACCTCGAACCTCGTACCTCGAACCTCAGGGGCGAACCTCGAACCTCGGGCTCTAAAATCGAACCTCGAACCTGTTCGAACCTCGAACCTCTTCGAACCTCGAACCTCGATCCTCGAACCTGTTCGAACCTCGAACCTGTTAGAACCTCGAACCAGTTCGAACATCGAACCTCTTTGATCTTCGGGTCCAACCTCGAACGTCGGGTCGAACCTCAAACTTCGGGGTCGAACATCGAACCTCGAACCTCGAACCTCGATTATCGAACCGCAGGGTCAAACCTTGAACCTCGAACCTTGAACCTCGAACCTAGGGGGCGAACCTCGAACCTCATACCTCGAACCTCGGGGTCGAAACTCGAACCTCATACCTCTAACCTCGGGATCGAACTTTGAACCTCGGGGTTGAAACTCGAAACTCGAACCTGTTCGAACCCCGTACCTGTTTGAACATCGAAACTCGATGCTCGAACCTGTTCGAACCTCGAACCTGTTCGAACCTCGAACCTGTTCAAGTAAAGTCAGGTCAGGTCAAGTCAAATCAGGTCAAGTAATGTCAGGTCAGGTCAGGTCACGTCAATTCAGGTCGAGTCATGTCAGGTGAAATCATGTCAAGTCAAGGCAAGTCAGGTCAAGTCAAGTCAAGTCAAGTCAAGTAAGTCAAGTCAAGTCAAGCCAAGAAAAGTCAAGTCAAGCCAAGGCAAGCCAAGCCAAGCCAAGCCAAGTCAAGTCAAGTCAAATCAAGTCAAGTCAAGTCTAGTCAAGTCAAGTCAAGTTAAGCGTCGGGGTCGAACCTTGAATCTCGAGGTCTAATCTCGTACCTCGAACCTTGAACCTCGAGTTCGAACCTCGAACCTAGAACCATGGGGTCGAACCTCGAACCTCGGGGTCGGACCTCGAACCTCAAACCTCAAACCTCGGTGTCGACCCTTGTACCTCGGGGTCGAAACATAACCTCGGGGTCGAACCTCGAACATCGAACATCGGGTCGAACCTCGTACCTCGACCCTCGAACATGGGGTCCAACCTCGAACCTCGAACCTCGAATCTCGAACCTCGAACCTCGAAGCTTGAAACTCGGAGTCGAACCTCGAACCTCGGTGTACAACGTCGAACCTCAAACCTCGAACCTCGACCTCGGGGTCAGACCTCGAACCACTGGGTTGAACATCAAACTTCGAACCTCGAACCTCGAGCCTCGGGGTCGAACCTAGAAAATCGAACTCGTGGTCGAACTTCGAACCTCGAACCTCGGGGTCGAACCTCGAACCTCGAATGTCGAACCTCGAATCTCTAATCTCGGAGTCAAATCTCGAAGCTCGGGGTCGAACCATGAGCCTCAGGGTTGAACATCGAACCTCAAACCTCGGAGTCGAAGCTCGATCCTCGATCCTCAAACCTCGGACCTCGGGGTCGAACCTCCAACCTCGGGGTCGGAACTCGAACCTCGAGGCCGAAACTCGTACCACTAACCTTGGGGTCGAACCTCGAACGTCGAACCTCGAACCTTGAACCTCGGGGTCGAACATCGAACCTCGTACCTCGACCCTCGAACCTTGGGGTCCAACCTCGGTGTCCTACCTCGAACCTCGAACCTCGAACCTCAAACATCGAACCCTGAACCTCGATCCTCGAAATTCCAAACTCGGGGTCGAACCTCGAACCTCGGGGTCGAACCTCGAACATCTAACTTAGGGGTCGAACCTCGAACCTCGAACCTCGAACCTCAGGGTCGAAGGTCGAACCTCGAACCTCGAACCTCGAACCTCAAACCTCGAACCTCGATTCTCGGAGTTGAACCTCGAACCCCGAACCTCGATAGTCGAACCTCGAACCTCGGGGTCGAACCTCGATTCTCGAACATCAATCCTCGGGGTCGAACCTCGAACCTCGAGTCGAGCCTTGAACTTTGAACCTCGAACCTGTTCGAACCTCAAACCTCGAACTTCGAACCTGTTCCAACCTCGAACCTCGAACTTCGAAACTGTTCCAACCTCGATCCTGTACGAACCTCGAACCTGTTCAAGTCAAGTCAAGTCAAGTCAAGTCAAGTCAAGTCAAGTCAAGTCAAGTCAAGTCAAGTCAAGTCAAGTCAAGTCAAGTCAAGCCAAGCTAAGCCTCGGGGTCGATCCTCGAACCTCAAACCTCGGGGTCGAACCTCGGATCTCGAACCTTGAACCTTGGGGTCGAACCTCGACCTCGAACCTCGGTGTCGAACCTCGAACCTCGAACCTCGAACCTCAAACCTTGAACCTCAGTGTCGACCCTCGAACCTCGGGGTCGAGCCTCGAACTTCGAACCTCGATCCTCGGGTCGAACCCCTAACCTCGAACCTCGAAACTCGAACATCGGGGTCGAACCTCGAACCTCGTACCTCGACCCTCGAACGTGGGGTCCAACCTCGATCCTCGAACCTCGAACCTCGAACCTCAAAACTCGGAGTCGATCCTCGAACCTCGGTATCGAACGTCGACCTCAAACCGCGAACCTCGAACATCGGGGTCGAACCTCGAACCACAGGGTTGAACCTGAATCTTCGAACCTCGAACCTCAGGGTCGAACCTCGAACCTCGGGGTCAAAGTCAGGTCAAGTCAGGTCAAGTCAGGTCAAGTCAGGTCAAGTCAGGTCAAGTCAGGTCAAGTCAGGTCAAGTCAAGTCAAGTCAAGTCAAGTCAAGTCAGGTCAAGTCAGGTCAAGTCAGGTCAAGTCAGGTCAAGTCAGGTCAAGTCAGGTCATGTCAGGTCATGTCAGGTCAAGTCAGGTCAAGTCAGGTCAAGTCAGGTCAAGTCAGGTCAGGTCAAGTCAGGTCAAGTCAGGTCAAGTCAAGTCAAGTCAAGTCAAGTCAAGTCAAGTCAAGTCAAGTCAAGTCAAGTCAAGTCAAGTCAAGTCAAGTCAGGTCAAGTCAGTTCAAGTCAGGTCATATCAGGTCAAGTCAGGTCAAGTCAGGTCAAGTCAGGTCAAGTCAGGTCAAGTCAGGTCAAGTCAGGTCACGTCAAGTCAAATCAAGTCAGGTCAAGTCAGGTCATGTCAGGTCAAGTCAGGTCAAGTCAGGTCTAGTCAGGTCAAGTGAGGTCAAGTCAGGTCAAGTCAGGTCAAGTCAAGTCAAGTCAAGTCAAGTCAAGTCAAGTCAAGTCAAGTCAAGTCAAGTCAAGTCAAGTCAAG